>OY728139.1:1341013756-1343836109 GCA_963277665.1 Viscum album | reverse complement strand
CCAACCCTCTTACCATGATAACTCAGAAGGGATTCATGTTTTGATGGAGTTATAAATGAGAATATAACTTCAAGGAGATGAAATGGGGGCTTATCGCAGCACTTATGCTCACCCTACCCACAAGTAGAGATCCTTTTGTGTTATAAAGTGATTATAAAAAGAATGGTCTTTGTATTTTGATGATGAAAAATGGCAAAGAAATTTCCTATTATTCAAGGAAATTGAATGTTCATGTGTAAAACCACCCAAAAAATGCTCTAGATTTGGATTCTGTAATATTCCTTTTAAAAATTTGGCGACATTACCTCTATTAATATAAGTGTGAAATATTAACGGATCACAGATCCTCTTGTATATATTCAAATAAAAAGAGTTGAACATGTACCAATGAAGATTTTTAGAGATGATCTATGACTATGTTTTCTCAATCCATTAACACCTTGATAAAATTAACAAGTTTGAAGATGCTCTATATAGATAGGATATAGAAACACTTTCATTTATGAGAATTGAAAAGGATACAATCTTCATAGAATTTATGTTGATATAAAGGGAATAATAAAGAAGGGAACTACATAAATGTTAGGTCTAATAGGCAAGATACTATGAGAAGGGGTGGATCAGGGTATGACAGATTAAAACGACTTCCCCTTTTGACCTTATTTTGTAGTTAGACAAAACCCTATTATCTCTCCTTCCCGATGTAGAGTATGAACAAACCTTGAAGCATGCACAGGACACATCGATTTTTACTCGGTTCAACCTCACTGGGCTACATCCATGGAGCATAACCGTCAGTGTGTGGATGTACCAATTCCACTATAAATGCACTGTTGTATACATGTTCAAGGTGGACTCAGTATCCCTCGTGGTTTACAACCACTCACAATTTGAGAACTCACTTTTCTCTCAACTGAAGTGAGCTTACTGCTTCTTCAAAGATCCAGTCACAGTTTATAGACCTGTAGGTCTCTTCATTACAACTAATGAATGCAATATCTACTATACGTAGATGATCTATTGATGTTCAATGTTCATCCACTAATGAATACACATTTTCCATTGAACACTATGCGACTCACTTTGGAAACACCTTCGCAAATCACCATACATTGTGAGGATCCCAATTTCGCAAAGCTTAAACAAGCCTTCACGAAGCCCCTGCCTTTTTGTGAAGCACTCTCATGAATCACTCTCATGAATAACTCTCGTGAAGCACTCTCACGAAGATCAGGTTGTCGCAGAGTGATTTCCATCGCGAATATCAATGCGCTAATGTGGAGCTCGCAACTTTTATGGAGATAAATTGGCCACCGGGAAGCTCTTCTTTCAAAAAGGACACTGCCTTTGCGAACCAAATTTGTAAGTCGAGAGAAAATATTTTTCATCAAAAACACTCTCCTTCTCTCGAGGGTGTCAAGGACTATTTATAGTTGATTCCAATAACCCTCAAACCATCTTCACGAAGTCAATGCCACATCAGCTCAAATCGCGAATCTCCGATGTTCCCACCAAAATTTTCTAAAAATTGTGAAGCACCACGACAATTTTCCAATTTTGGAGCTTGTCTAAAAAGCGGAGCATTCCGTCATTTACTATACACCTTCACCGCAATGCTTCACTTGCACACCGTGAATCTCTACTCACAATGTTCTTCTCCACCACAATTCACTTCGACTCTACTATTCGCAATGCTCGTCGTAACCATGAAGCATCACCGTCAACATTCTTGTAGTATTTGTAAAATCCAATCCATTAATCCTATATTCGCAAAAATAATTCCTTGGCCACATTTTGATGAGATATTCAAGGATATAATATTTTTTAAACTCGCCAAACTCAATATTTTGGACCCCAAAAATTTGGAAAACACTAGAAAATGGTTCCACCTTGTATATTTTTTTTATGTACAGCCTCTAGATCATATGCTCCATTGTCATGGTTATTTGTCAACATGGATTGTCAACTATATCTCTAGAACCCAAAAATTCAAAATGGAAACATGCTTTGTCAACAAACACAATCATCCTAAAAATGATGCAATGTTAGTCTGCGAGATTTTTCCCAACAATCAATCCTTTCACAAATTATTTCTCAATAATCTCTTTTGGAAGGGGTAAAGGATGGTAAAATGGATGATGTGGGAATTCATATGAAAGTGGAAACTATCAAAAAAAGTTTAATCCTTGAGGTTGGAAATTAATAAATGAGGAATTGAAAGATTTGTGTCAAGACTATGTGCTCCATTAAATATAGAAATAAGGATTGAACTTCTGGATGATGCACATTGTGTGAATTTCTCCATTCACCCAGGACACACAATGATATATCAATATATTTGAGAGTATTATTAGTGGGATAACAGGGTGAAGGAGATCACTGAGTATACATCAATGTTCCTGGTATGTCTTTAAGGGAAGGCTGAGAGGTAGAAGTATAAGGGGATGATGAAACCATTACCCATACAAACCTGGAGATGGGAGAACATAACCATTGGACTGTTTCCTGACACCTAAAGACATCAAAAGGAACAATGTTATCTAGGTTATTGTGGATCATCTTAGAAAGACTATTCACTTCATTGATATTCAGGATGATTTCTCATTAGATCAATTACCATGGATATACATCAGGGAAGTTGTAATACTGCATGTATTTTCACTATTTACTAAATCTGATTGAGATCCAAGATTCACCTCTAAGTTTAAAAATATTCTCCAACCTGCTCTGAATACTTAGCTGAACCTCAATATAGCTTATCATCCTCAAACTAATACCCAATCTGAGTAGAATATCCTAACACAAGAATAAATTTTTATAGAATGCGCAATGGAATCAAAATGAGGATGGGGTCAACATATTCCTCTAGTTGATTTCTATTATAATAGTATTTTGCACTCAGTAATCCAAATAGATCCTTGTGAATCCTATTTTAGGAAGATGTGTGGATCACTGGAATGTTGGGATGAGGTCAAGGAGTGAAAACTCTTAGGCCAAAATATGGTTGAATAAATTGTGGAGAATTTTGAAAACATCCATAACCACATTAATGTTTCTCAGAGTCGACAAAAGAGCTATGTTGACAATCATTGATGAGACCTAGATATTGATGTTGGAGACAAGGTATTTCTCTGCATATCACCATGGAAGAAATTTAGGAGATTTGGGAAGAAGGAAAAAGCTTAGTCCATGTTTTATCAGCCATTTTGATATCATTGATCGCATTGCAGCAATGGACTATCGACAAGCACTCCGACCGGACATATCTCAAGTACATGATATATTCCATGTATCAATATTTGAGGAGTACATACCTAACCCATCACATGCACTTAATATAGTGGTGGTATAATAGAATAATTACCTATTATATGAAGAGAAACTGGTGAAAATATTTGATTATAGGGAAAATGTTCTATGAAATATGACAATGCCCCTAGTCGAGGTGTGGTGGTGAAACCACAAGATTGAAAAGGTGGCATGGGAACCAAAGGATGTGGTGATGTGGAGTTACCTACATCTGTTTTTGTGTGGGGAAAAGGATATTTTGAAGGAAAAATTTATTATTTTCAGAATATTTTATTGACCAAATATTTTATTATTGAAAATCTTTGTTGATCTAATTAAATGTATTATAATATAAATTTTTTTATTCAACATATAAACATCATCAGTTTTTCTTTATTGGATTTTAAAATACCATTAACAATTGTTACTTTTTCTAAAATATCTATTGAATAGTGATCACATGATGAGTACAAATATAGGTATTTAACAAATCCAATTTACTCCAACAAAGGAATCGGTGAACTCTTCTTGTTGAATTGCTCCATATGAAGCCCCTATGTTGGAGATCTATAAGGAGGTAACATCACTATGATTCTCTATTTTCCAATACCATGTTGTGCTACAAATGTTATCTTTGAACGGAATAACCTATGGGATATTTGTTAGGTAATAGATATTACCACCAGAGCAATGTTATCCAAGCCACCCCAATAGTTTGTCACCATCGCACGCCTTACCATTAGGTCTTATGATGGTGTTATAAGGGATTATGTAACAAGACCCTATATCTATGATTATGAGAATTATTTTTTTTATAAAAAAAATACATATTCAATTTATTATTGTTACTTTGTAAATGGTTTTTAAATAAACAATATTATTTTTAGATAATATTCAATTAAGAAATTGATTTTAATGAATTAATTGATTTTTTATTTAAATAATATTTTAAGAAAATATTATTACTAAATTACATTATATTTAATATATATTATCTTATAATTTTTCACTAATACAATTGAAATTTTTATTAAGGATTGAAATATGATTTTATCAAGAACGAATAATTTTCAATCAATGTCGTTTTTTATTTTTATATTAAAAATTAGCATATTTAAGAAATAAATATATATTAAATGAACATAATTTTTGGATTCAGAACATCTAAATTATCTAACGGTGAATTTTTCATAATTTTTTGAGAATCAAATTTATGGGTAAGAATTAAAATACCATTTAAATATATAATGTGTTTTATGTCATCATAATGACCAAACAGTGATATAATAAATTAATATAAAAGGAATGTTCATCCAATAAATATGTTATTTTTAAAATAATGTTATTTTAGATTAATTTAATTTATTTTAAGGTTCCTTAGTGGACCCTCCATGACATAGAGAATATTTTACCTTTTAAAAATGATTCCCATGAGGGTGTGATCACCTCCCTGTAAGCAAGACTAATATTTTAATAAGATCGGCCATTAGCCTTATAAAATAATGTTTCCACTCCCCTTTTTCAATTATCAATGGGAAAAACAATAGCTTGGTTTGTGGTTTTTATTATTTTAATGTGTAGTTTCCAAAACCTATGTAATAAAGAATTCTCTATCATTTCTTATATAAACCCACACAATCTCCCATTCCTCTTCACTCAAACCCTTTTTTGCTCACCATACACTTCCATAATCTATCTAGAATCCTCCCTAGGCACCCCACGCTCCCTTGACTCCACTCTCAAATGTCTCCCAGTTTTTTGGGATCACACTTCTAAGTAAAATATTTCTTCCTTTCTTATATTTGTCCAAATTTCATTACTTACTTTTACCATTTTATTTTCAATTAAAAATGTAGGGAATTATTTTCCACCTCTAGTATACTACCCTCATTGTATTTTAATGATTTGATACCCCTTAATATGTCATTAATTCCTCCCATTTACACTCATTACCATGCTAAATTTTTTGATGGGATTTCTCTCTCCTCACTTACAATCAAGAAATTAAATTATATTATTCGGATAAATTCAATTACATGTGTTGGGATTTTATATTCCATGACCCCATTACTATCCATTTCATGTATAAATGACGAGAGTCCACATTCTCTCTCATCAACCTATTTTATCATTTCTATTTTACATCATTATGTTGCTGAAGTTAAACCAAAATTTTCAGGCCAAAATAATCGCGTAGGTTAATACCATACCCATTTCTCTATCAAGGGTATTAACCATTATAGATATATACAATTTTATTGTGGATTATATTTATGTATTCCACCTCTCTTATTCGTCGAATAAATTGTGATTTTTTACTAAATCTATGATTAATGATCTATGTGGAACAATAAGTCAAGAAATGAAATGATGAAGAAGGGTGCACCCTGATAGCGCTCCAATGCATTGGGTAAATACTAGTATCATGATACACCATTTGTAATGGGGTTTTACTCATTCAAATTTATGATAAATGAGGTTTTACTCATGCTAATTCATGTTAAATGAGGGTTTAGTCATGGTTTTTGTAAAATAATCCTTGGATCATGCAAATATCATGTTAAATTTTGTCACAACATCTCTATGTTATGCTAATCATTATATATATAGCCTTTATGTTCATGTTTCTTTTTTGATCCTTTCATATAACTATTTCCAAAAAAGTAATTTATTCTTAATTATATTCCATATCTACTCCTTAACTATGATTTATAGCTCACCCTTTTCTTATGTATGTGCTCAGGTTATCCCATGCAATGATAAGTCTGAATAATTGTTCTAGTGATGTAAAAAATGTTTTCAATAAAGATGTTGTGTTTTGTGTTTTAATTTGTTATATTATTCTCCTAAATTCACGTTACTCTAGACCTCAAAATCCTTATAGTTTTCATTAGTGAAAGTTATGTTATAAATCATTTTTAAATATGTATTAAATATCAATTATATTATAGTTTTTATAAAAGTATAGGTTTAGTTTTTTTTAGATTAGGATTAGAAAACCCTTGATAAATATTTATGGATAAGAATATGTTTAATAAAAAAATCAATAAATTTTGGTGATTATAGAGTAAGTGGTTTATCATGAACATAAATCAATGTCTTTATACGAACATGTAGAGGTAGATCTGGTACAAATGTGTCTAGGGGTAAAAACCAAAGACAACACTTTGAGCTAGACTCGAATTAGAAATGATGCACAATATCGAGACTTTCTCCACTATTGGTTATCAAACACTCATGGGATATGATTTTTTAAATTCATAAGCTCAATCTGATCCATGATTACCTGATTTAAAAAAATACTCTAAGAATATATGTCGGGATGTAGATCAAAGATAATATATATTGAATAATATAAATTCAAAGTTAAAGAAATAAATGTAATTTAGAAGTTATACATTTTTTATTTGATTACCCTTTATGTTTTAACCCTATATTTTATTTTATTCTTTCCAATGGCCAGTAATAGGAGGACTCAGGCTAACAACTAATGTGAAGATCAATGTGATCTCTATTCTAATGAGATTCCCAATCCGATGGGAGTGGAAATCATAATCTTTGTGAGGATACTCTCTCGGTTAACTCCAATTTTGAATAGAAACATGGTTTTAGAGGATCATTAAACCCCCCCTAAATTTATATGATGTAATCAAAAGATATATGAGACAAAGTCCACCTACTTTTAATAGATCATCTGATACCACAATCACCAAATAATAGATCATCTCCATTGAAAAGATCTTATCCATCCTTTAATGATCCAAAAAAGAAAAGGTTCTTCTAACTGCTTATAGTAACGAGGGTGAAGCTGGTCAATGGTGTAAATTGATCTCAGATACGATTCTTAAGGAAGAGATTGGTGCATTTGAATGCAGCGATTTTCGAATATTGTTTTTTAATAAATATTTTCCATGCACCCCCAACATAAGATGGAAGGGGCCTTCCCTAACCTTGAGAAAAAGGATGAAAAATCCATCAGAGCATATGAGTAAAACATCACAAGGCTTTCAAGATATTCCTCAGGACTTTTTGTTACCCCCAAATTCAAGGTTGACCTCTTATTTGGTGGGCTAAAACCTAGCCTACAGAAATACTTGATGATCCGGGACATTAATAGCTATGAAGAATTTTTTCAATGTTCCCTCAAAGTATAAATGGTGATTGGTGAATAATAGGTGTATAATGGGGATAGGAAGTGTAATGTTGACTTTAATTCCGGTGGTTTGATGGACAAATCCAATGGTGTTACGAAATTCCAGCACCCCACATTCTAAAGGTGTGGAATGAAGCGCCCTAGAATTTCATGATGGGTATGATGAAATTATTTAGTTGCGGAAGAGATGGGAAGCTGACTATAAATTACTGGTAAGAAAAACTGTAACGTCCCAGTTCTGGATGCCACCAAAAGGCACCCCATACCCGGTGGGTGACATGGACTCATGTGAATATCCCCTAAAACCAAAGGTTGCAGACTAGCAGTGAGAGCATTAGGTGTGATAGTGGGGAAACATTTCTATCCTTGGCAGAGTAAGAAAATGGTAGGGAAATATATACTCAATGGGGAAAGCAGTAAATATACAATCAATTGTAATAATGGATGACTGGAATAACAAAAAACTAAATAACCACTACCACAAAATAGGGCAAGGGAAGCACTTCTCTTTATCAGTGATAAATAGAAAGCTCTAATAAAGGGGTATGAATTTATCAGCGCTAGTTAAAGGAGCTCTTAAATTGAACCTTTATCAGCTCTAAAATAAGAACTGATAAAGGTATACCCTTTATCATTGCCTAATTTAGCGCTGATAAATGTGTACATTTATCTTCTCTTACTTTAGCACTGATAAATGTTTTTTTCTTAATTTATATAAAATTATAATATTTATCAGTGCTAAAATAAAAGTGCTGATAAAACATACAATTATCGGTGCTTTCAACAAGTGCTGATATAGGTTCATGTGGTTTCTATTTAATAACCCTAACAATCCCTCCTCTCTCACACGTGGTAAAGCTTTCGAGGAAGCTAAATCAGGACCCTCTTCCTTTAAGACTTATCCTCATCGTTCTCCAACTCTTCCGCATCCTCGTCTTCCTCCTCCTCCTCCTCCTCCTCTTCCTCCTCCTCCTCCACCATCACTGTTGGGTTTTGCTCCCCCGCACTGTTCGGTTTTTCTCTTCCACTGTGACCACTGCTGCCTCTGCTGATTCATCAGTCGCTGCCTCTGCCGCCGTTGCGGCCTCTGCTGCGGCTGGCTCCCCCGTTGCAGCCTTCACCGCCACTGCCTCCACTGCTGCTGGTCGGTGTAGGAGTATCTTTCCTTCTCTTGGGTTAATATAAATGAGAAATGATAATCCATGAATTATTATAATGACTTATAATTTTTTTATAAGTGAGTTTAACCTATGTATGGGTAGTTGGGGAATGAGTGAGAGCCCATGTGGTGAGACCCTTGTATTTAAGGTTATTTAAGATAGTGGTTGTGTGAGAACCTTTAGTAAGTTGTTGGTTTGTTTCACTAGATGATGTGTGTTTTGAGTTGGGGATAAGAGTGGAACCCATGGGCTATGGATTGTGTAAGAATTGATGTAAGTGGTTTGTGTGAGATCCTAGTGGTTGTTAGCATGTGATTCAGGATGGTAACAAGTTAGTTAGTTTTGGTGGTTGGTGGAAACTAATGAGTGGGGTTATCTTGGTATAATGAATACCTTATATACATAAATCCATTTTAGATTCATTGACATTAGTGATTGATACATATTAGATTTTATCATGTTGATATTGAAGGAATGTTCATGCCTTGGATATGTATAAGGTAATCACTCTCTATTCTTGAGTTTTGGTGTTATGACTGGGTTGAGGGACATGATCATTTGGATTCCTATCCCTATTTAGTAATAGCATGGATTAATGTTCCAATCACTATTGAACCTAGATGGATGGGTTTAGGGTAATTAATCATGGGTAAATTCCTTTGGTTTTGGAATAATGTTGGGAAATTCATGATCATGTGGTGAGTTTTGGCATGGTGTGATGTTAAGATTGGAAAAGAGTATCAGGGGTGTCTAATTAGAAATATGTGTGTTCTCACCAATTTTTGTCTTGATGTACAGGTTGGATTATTGAGTTTGAATAGGGATATGATCCTACTCACTAGATATCATGTGTTGTGTTGAAATGATTGTACCATGAAGTTTAAAGTCATGTGATAAGGATGTATGTGTCGTGAATGGTGTGATAATTGAGGATTGATCAGGGCATACTCATTTGGGATATTCTATCTAGAATAAACTTGTGGATTACACCTATTAAGGAGGACCTATTGGTCAGGGCTTACCCATTGTATGTTCATCATTTGTATTTTAAAAAGTCTGTTGAACTCATTCTATCGAAGGTGAGTTCTATAATTTCTTGTTATCATAAGGTGTGTTTAACCATGGAGAGGGTTGATTTCAGTTTTAGTGGGATCTTGGGGTTTGTGGGATGTGGTAAATGGTGTACTCGGTTTTAAATTATTTTTTTCTCATGAGTTTCCCAGTTTTTAATTTTTTTCATTTTAGTTGGAAATATCCTCTATGGTGCGCCTCTCCTCTACCATGAATGCAGCTCTGTCATGGGCTTAACGACACCTTCACGGTGAGTTTTCTCCTTCTACTCATTGGATTCCTCTTGTTCGCATGTTATTACTATTTTATATTGATGGTTATAATGTGAAATGTATGGGCTAAACGCCCTCCTGAAAATCATGGTTGTTGGTGGTCCTTGTTTAAACACTAAATGAATTGCATGTTGGTTAGTTCTTGTTGAACATTTGAGTATAAAAATTGTTAATTTACATATACTGGACTTATTAATGAACGCACCAGGATGATAAAACTTATGTGATAACCCCTGAATTGACAAACAAAATTTAATAATGGATGCTTTGTAAAATCTAAAATTGTGATTGTTTGGTTTGTATGGTGTTGCGCTTGTGAGAACGATTGTGTTCTTGTATGGTGTTGCAGTTGTTGGTATGATTGATATGCCATTTTTTCCATGTTTTAGTTCTTCCACCATTTAATATCAATAAAAACATTACCCATTTCAATGGCACAAACACTTTGTTACTAGTGCAATTCCACTACATCCTAAAAACCACATCTAGAGGACTCTATGAGACACATTATGGTGTGAATATGATGTTTTTCAGATTCTATATATTTTTAAATTACATGGTATATAGTATTGTAAAATGTAACATGCTCCACCATACATGGATTTCATATAGATTTTAATGCCAGACAACAGTTATCTACAAAATTAACACCACATGACTCATCTTCTGACTCAAACATGGAATAAGTTTTATTTTAAATGTTACATGTCATGTGAACATATGCCACACAAAATGTATCCCCAAGGCAAATACATAAACATGAAACCATGTACATGCCATGAACTAATGGTAGAACCATATGATATGTGTTTTACTTCACTCACACCATGTATATATACCCTATAAAGATGATGTGTATAGACTATACATCCCTAGTGGTCATGTAAGGACTACACACCATGAATTCCACAAAAATGTGAGGCATAGCCGGTGAAGTGACTCATTTTGTTTCTAAAGTACACACCTTTAGCTCATGTTGTTCTATATGTCATGTATTTTCAAAGGCATCATTCAGTCTTTGTAAGACTATCTTGGAATTAATTTGATATATGTTAGATTAAATTAGGTATCTTATCTATAGACGATGTGCACCCTACTAGACACACCATGTATATGGATTTAACATGAGTTTAGAAATGGTATTATTCAACCAACCATGACTAAGAACCCTACACATTGTGTATCCATTGAACAAATTGTGTTCTATGTTAATTTCATTATTATTATTTATTTTTCACTTAGATGATAATATTTCATGTATGATTAGCCCATTATAAATATCTTCTCATGTATATCACAATATTATGATTCCATCATCCATTGGAAATTGCAAACGATGTGGTATGGATATTTTAATTATCTTCACTCTGCTTGAGAATTGACCAGTGAAAAGTGAGATGTTTGGAGAAAATATGGATTATGGTACTCTCCCATGTTTTGGTGAAGAGTCCTCCATGTATAGGTTTTTTGTACTCCATGGAGATATACAAAAGATAGGGCACAGTCCCCAATATATAAATAGAGTCCTAGTACTGTCACATGTTTTTGGGTAGGTTCATCTATTTCATTGTAGAAGTATTTGTACCATGATTTTTTTATAAAACTCAAACTATGCTACATGATTAATTAAAACATATTATTACAAATGTCCAAGATCTAACCCATAATTATTATGAATATGAATAAAGAATGGATGAATTCCAATTGGTTGACAAACAGGTATGAAGATGGCATGAAAGAGTTTATCAAGTTTGCAAGAATATCATGCATCTGACCCTTCCCAAATCCTTTGTCCATGTTTACACTGTTGGTATTAAAGAAAAATTAGTCTAGAGGAGTTGGAATAACACCTAATATATCCCGGAATAGATCGATGTTATACATGTTGGAATAAACATGGGGAAAAAAGAATGTAGGTATTGGCTCAGATAAAACGACATTTTATGGAAGATCTGATATGATTACAATCGTGAACAGTGAAGAAGATCGTATAGAGGGTGTGATTACAGATGTGAATGATGATGAAGATCGTATTGAGGAAATAACAAGGATAGTTTAAGATGAACATCATGATTCCCCAGAAATGTTTGAAAAGTTAATGAGTTGTACAAAAACACCATTGTATGCTGGTTGCACTAAATATACAGCATTGTCAGCCATACTAATGTTGTATAATTTGAAAACAGGAAATGGGTTGAGTGACATAAGATTTGTGGAACTAATTGCTCTCATAAATGACATGCTCCTAGAAGATAACAAACTCCCAAGACGAACATATGATGCATAACGAATGCTACGATTGATGGGTATGATCTCTAAAAGAAGACACGCTTGACCAAATGACTGTATATTGTTCACAAGGACCAAAAATCACTTAAAAAAGCCCAATGTGTGGTACTTATCGAAAGATGAAAGCTTTTTCTAGTCCTACGATTGTTGTATGGTACTTTCCAATCATTACAAGGTTTAGGAACCTATATGGAAGTGAGGAGACTGCAGGAGAATTGACATGGCATACAGATACAATAATTAAATATGGAAGACTACGTCACCCAACAGACTCTCCTCAGTAGAATAGAATTGATCGCGAGTATCCTGAATTTGGAAATTAGATGAGAAACCTTCGTCTGGCTTTATCTGAAGATGGGGTGAATCATTTTGGGTTTCAAAGCAGCAGTCACAGTACATGGCTAGTTATGTTGGCAAATTATAACTTACCACTCTAGTTATGCATGAAATGAAAATACATCATGTTATCTATTCTTATTTCAAGACCAAAACAACTGAGTAATGATATTGATGTTTATTTGGATCCATTGATAGAGGATTTGAAAATATTGTGGGATTCGGGTGTTACGTTGTATGATGCTAACAAAAAAGACGATTTCACTTTGAAGGCCATGTTGTACGGGATGAAAAATGACTTTCCTACTTATGTAAATTTTTCAGGATATTGAATTAAAGTAACTCAAGGGTATCCTTTTTTCAAACAAGGTACACAATAAATTATATTTAAACATTCATCAAAAACTGCAATTTTAGGACATCACATATTTATACCTCGACGGCATAAGTACCTATCAAGAATGACATCATTCGACGGAAGTTCAGAAGAACATATAGCATCGTCTCCTCTAACAAGTGATCTATTCTTTGAGAAGGTAAAATATTTGAACACTAATTTTGGTAAACCATTTTCGAAAAACCTTACAAAAACTGGTTGGAAAAAGAGATCAGTTTTTCTTTTTAATTACCATACTGTAAATGTCTGTATGTCAGACATTTTCCTGATGTTATGAATGTTGAAAAAAAATGTATGTGATAGTGTCATCGTCACGTTGCATAATGCACCCGGATAAACGAAGTATGGATTTATGTCTAGATTGGACATGGTTGAGATGGGAATACGAGAAGAGTTGGAACCAGTGAAGTGTTAAAAATGAACATTTCTTCCTCTTGCTGCTTACACTCTTTCCAGGAAGGAGAGATATCATTTTTCCAACTTCTTGAATGATGTAATGGTTCCATAGGGGTATTCATCAAATATCAAGAGAATTATTTAAATGAAATATTTAAAATTAAAGTGTTTGAAATCACATGGCTTCTATGTTTTGATGATAGATCTAATTCCTATAGCCTTACATTGCATTTTTTCCAAGAATCTCGGCCATACATTAACGAAGCTCTGTTTCTTCTTCAAAGCTATATGCAACAATGTTATAGACCCAGCAAAATTTCCAACTAGGGAAATAGAAATTACCGTCATATTATTTGAATTTTAAATGTTCTTCCCGCCGACATTTTTTGATATGATGGTTCATTTTATGGTCCATCTGATGAGAGAGATTAAACTATGTGGTCCTATACATTATAGATGGATGTAAACCACTAACAGTATATGAATAATTTGGAAGGGTATGTCAAAAATTTAAGTCATCCATTGGGTTTTTTTCATATCCCTATATTGTTGAGGTAGTCATTGAATTTTGTACTGAATACATATCTGGTGTGGAAAACATTGGCCTACTGAAATCATGACACACTTAGTGGGTTGAGGGTGAAGGAATTTCTGGAAGATAGGTTTCCAAAATCAATATTACAGATCGGGATCATGCTCACCTTTACGTTTTGCATAACAGTTTTGATGTTCACCCATATTTTCATACCCACAAAGATATTCATAAGCGTTTGAATCCATCTAGGACTGGAAAATGGATATCAGATACACATAATCAACAGTTTATATGTTGGTTTCCGGACCATATTTTGAATCAGTTGGATAAAAATACAGACTCAATTTCAGAATGACTTCGATGGTTAGCCAGAGGAGAAAGTTTTTATGTATTATATTTCATTTTTATGCAGTTAATGGTTATAAATTCTATACTAATGAACATGATGAATACAGTACCATGTAGAATATTGGGGTTACACTTGTGGTTGAGGTGATGTATGTTTCCGGAGCTATGGAATAAAATCCAATTTATGTGAATGTGTCATACATTGGCATCATCCAATGAATATGAGAGTTGGATTATACGAAATTCAAAGGGATGATTTTTCAATGCATGTGGGTTGATAACAGGAGTGTTATTAAAATAGATGAATTAGGATTCATGAAAGATGATTTCAGTAAAGATGGGGAGAAAGATGAACCATTTATAATGTCATCAAAGGCAGTACAAGTATTTTATGTTCCAGACCCCACAACCAGAAATTGGTCAATTGTTCTGTTATTGACCAAAACAACTGAAGGGTCAGATGAAATTTCAACGGAGGATACCATTTTATAAGGACTTCACAATCATTTCACAGTGGACCCAATGTAGATGTCATTTTGTATGTTAGAGGAGACCACAATGAAGGGATTTACATATTTAATAGAAGTTTCAAATCTATTCAGCCTTTAATGAAAAAAATTGATTAAAATGATTAGGTTATTTGTTTATTGTAATATACATTGTGTTAAGTTATGTTATTATCTGTCCGCTGCTGCTTTTATGTAATCGAAATTAAATATTAAACCACTTCTGTAGATAATGACTTTTTCACCTGCCGATGCGCCCAATACTAAGGCACAATCAGTCTCTCAAACACTTGCTAGTGGTCCCAGTGCATAGAAACAAGTATTTTCTCAACCAGCTGCTGGTGATCCTAGTGCAGAGAAACAACAAGTTTCTCAACCTATTGTTGCTGGTCCCAATGCAGAGCAACAATAAGTTTCCCAAACTATTACTGCTGGTCCCAGTGTTGATGCTAGTGCTCCGAAAAAAGATATTGATGACACTTCTTAATAAATGGTAGGAAATGAAACCCTGAAAGCGCAAAAAAAACACACGAGGGCCGTAGTTTGACAATGTTAGCCAAAATCCTTATGGTGAAAGAAAATGGCATCAAATTTGATGTAGGATGGAATAAGTGAGGCCAACATGTTAACCCCAATAAAGCCATATATAGTAGCTACATTGGAATTGTCACTTAGAAACACGTTCCAATTGATGTACAGTCATGGAAACATGTTGTCACCGGTCTTAAGACACTAATTTTAGAAGAGATTACGATAACATTATGATATAATTTTTTATATTTATTAAAATAAAACACGAAAACAGTGACTTACTCTTCATAATTTATTGTAGAGTGCATTTATAGTATATGCCTCAGAAAAGGAATATGTATTAAGAGATTCATGAAGGATTCATAAAGTTTTCCTCACAATTTTAGAGAAATATCTTCTTAAAGATGCTGAAAGGAAAATCAAGCCGCACCCTCCTCCTCTTTATGCACACATGATATCCCAAGGAGTGTGGGATGCGTTTATCAACCCTCGTGGGGAGAAGACTATTCAGGTACATTGTGTGGGGAAATAAATTGTTTGGCATTGCTTATATTCATTAATTTTATTGATATTTTTTAATTTATGAAATAGCAACTGAGTGCTGAAAATAAAAAACGTGCAGTAGAACCAGGGTACCCCTACCGTAAAGCAAGAATGGGGTATACATCACTTGGGAAAAAATTGGTATTTTTTATAAATCTACTGTACTACTTCTATATGACATAAAACAACACCATAACCATGTTTCTCTATTTATATGCAGATTGATGAATCGAAATCGAAATCGAAAGCCAAGTTCATCCTAGGCCATCTGTTATGGAAGGAGGCTCGTGTAAATAAAGAGGGGATACTGATAGATGAAAACAAACAAAATGTTTGGGAAACATGCGTAAGTATAACATAATATAAATTTTATTTGTTTTAAGTCGTTATTACATTACAAGGACTACTTATTTTTCTATATTTTCTATCTGACATAGTCATAGGAATCAACAACTCCCATAACAGATGTAGACATACTTTCAGCAGCATTGAAGTAGACAGACCAGTATGGCCGTGTCAGTGGTGCGGGTTTTGCGGTGACAACCCAAACATATTTTCAAAAACAGAAACAAGCGGAGGATGAAAATGAAAAAATGGAAAAGATGCAAGAAAAATTAGCTATTATCAAGAATAATTACAATACCATAGAGAGATGATAGAAACATTGATGGGGGAGAGTCAATGAGAAGAAACAACTCATCAAAAACTCATGTCTGATGATCCCGCCCCACCCCCACCAGCTTTAAGGCAAGACATTCCCCTAAAAGCATGACTTAATTGAGGTAATAAATGTTTTATTAATTGTTTCTATGAAATTTTATTCACATAGACACTGATACCTTTCCTGTAATAATATTCTATATGGTGAAAATGAATTTGATTTATATGTATCAACTCCCACCTATCACATTTTAGCGAGGTCAACGGTGTTCAATATGAAAAACGACATGCTACACAACAGACATCTTCCAACACATCATTTCAGAGTTTTAATTAACATAGATAATGAGCCGAGTTCCAAGCTACCTATTCCAAATGACGATGAATACATTCATATGGTTGAAAAAGTTGTTGGAACATTCATCGCATGGCCATAAGTTCTTGTAAAAAAACATGTCACCAAGGAGGTATCATTTCCAAGTTATTTTTCAAGTTGGACCATTAATATTTAATGAAAAAAGGTCTGAACTGAATAATGTTATTACAGAATGAAAAAGAGAAGGGAATGAAACTAAATATCAGCTCAAAACTATCTCAAAGACCAACCAACTGATTGAAACAGTCTACTGAGAGCACCTTCACCCTGACCGTTCTATATGCATAGTTAATATCATTGCAGGCTCATGTGGATACAAAGTTGATAGAAAGAAATTCTCATAGAGTTGATTTAGAATAAAATATTTAAAGAGAGGAAACGTCAGATTTCATTAGTTCCGAAAATGTAAAAAAAATCCACAAGTATGAATGGCTACATGCCTCATTTGTAAATGTATACATGAGGTGTTCTTTCATGATTTGATATTAAAAAAGCTAATATATTCTGATAATTATGACTAAATATATTTTATATTCTTAGTAGGCATATATATGAAAAACAATTGAAGGGATTTCCCCATGAAGAAAAATTTGGATTCGTTAGTCCTCACACCACCTCTTCAAATAAATAAATAGATTCTGATAAAGAGGCTGCAATAATGTCATCCCCGCTCAAAATGTTTGAAAACAAAATTACCGATGACTGACTCTTTTTAATACCAACGATGCAGGGGTAAAACACTACAATTTAATCATATAATCTATATTTTCATTTCTTTCTTTTATTATTCATTTTTTTATTTTTATGGTGCATTGGATGCTGATTGCAGTCAATTTGGATTCTCCAATGATTTATTTTCTTGATCCAATGCATGGATATCCAACAAACAAACCACAGATGATGGCGTTTGTTAATTTGTAATACACTAGATCCAACATTTTAAAACTAAACATCTAGTTATATAATTTATTTTATCTTTTAATGATGATTTTGTTATGACAGGTTGGTGAATCAATATCGTCTAATCCATGGAATGAATCCAAGGAATAAGGATGAGCAAGCATACAAGATCTACAATTGAAAAAATATCTGTGTATATATAATAACATTGCACTATCCAAACACATATAAAAAAAAATTACTTATTTTTGACGATGTTTCTACATTGTCCAAAACAACCAAAGGGAAATGAATGTGTTCATTATGTTTTTAAATTTATGAAATAGATCATATTCATTAACAAACTAGCATCCCTGATGAGGTATTTTCAAAAATAATTACGAGTTCATTTAAAATATTTATTAATCCTTTGTGTATTTATATTTTTTCAGTAATAAAATTACTATTGCAAAAACTCATATTCAGAAGATGATATTGATGTGTTTAGAAATGAATTGGCAATATACCTGATGGAAGATTGTACACAAATAGGATGAATGTGAATTCCTACAAATGTTATCCATATATGATCATTTATTTCTCCCGTGTTTACACTTATTGAAATATATGATCACCCTTTATTATGTTTTATATCCTTAGGTTATAAATAATGGTTTTAGATATGATTTTTCATTCTAGTAAAGGATAACTCATTGGACTACACTGGTCGATAGTGTGGAAGTCGACCGATGCATAGTCATTCAGTCCACTCACAAGCATCATATAACTCATTGGACTACACAATCAAATTAGTATTATTTTTATGCTTTAGGACAACGATCCATGGGTCATTTGTGACATGTAAAAATTGACCACACCTCAATCTGATGCACGATGTGACTGGTATGGTTAAAAGTGTCCTATGTTAGTTTGAAATTGACATTAACTTTAGAAAACAACACTATTTTCATAAGAAATACTATGAAAATTCATTCGAATTGTTTTAATACTTTAGTACCATGATCCATGAGTCATTTTTGACGTGTACAAATCAACCACACCTCAAATCAATGCATAGTGTGACCGATACAGATAAAAGTGTCGGAAATCAGTTTAAAATTGACATTAACTTTAGATAACAACACATGTGACATAAGGAATACTTAGGAAACACATTTGGATTGTTTTGATACTTTAGGAAAATGGTCCATGAGTCATTTGTGATGTGTACGAATCAACCGCACCTCAATCTGACACACGTTGTGACCGGTATGGCTAAAAGTGTATGATATCAGTTTGAAATTGACATTAACTTTCGAAAAAAACACTAATAACATATGGAATACCCAGAAAATACATTTGGATAGTTTTGATATAACAGGCAAATGATCCATGAGTCATTTGTGATGTGTACGAATCTACCTCACCTCAATCCGATGCACGGTGTGATCAGTATAGCTAAACCTGTCTGATATCATATTGAAATTGACATTAACTTTAGCAAAAAACACTATTAGCATACGGAATACTAAGAGAACACATTCGGATTGTTTTGATACTTTAGGAAAATGATCCATGAGTCATTTTTGATGAGTACAAATTTTCCAAACCTCAATCCAACACACGTTGTGACCGGTATGGCTGAAAGTGTTTGATATCATTTTGAGATTGACTTAAAATTTAGAAAACAACACAAGTGACATACGGAATACTGAGCAAACACATTCATATTGTTTTGATACATTAAGAAAATGATCCATGAGTCATTTTTGATGTGTACGAATAGACCACACCTCAATCTGATACATAGTGTGATCGATATGGCTAAAATTGTCTGATATCAGTTTGAAATTTACATTAACATTAGAAAACAAAATTAATGACATATAGAATACTGAGAAAACACATTCATATTTTTTGATTCATTAGGAAAACGATCCATGAGTCATTTGTGAAGTGTACGAATCAACCACACCTCAATTTGACACACGGTGTGACCGGTATGGAAAAAAGTGTCTGATATCAGTTTTAAATTGACATTAAATTTAGAAAACAACACTACTGACAAATGAAATACCAAGAAAACGCATTCAGATTTTTTGATACTTTATGAAAACGATCCATGATTCATTATTGACGTGTTAAAATCAACTGCACCTCATTCTAACGCACAATGTGATAGGTATGGCTTAATGTGTCTGATATCAGTTTGAAAATGACATTAACTTTTGAAAACAACACTACTAACATATGGAATACCGAGAAAACTCATTCGGATTGTTTTTATACTTTAGGAAACTGATCCATGAGTCATTTTTTGACTTGTACAAATGGACTGCACCTTCATCTGATGCACGGTCTGACTAGTATGGCTAAAAGTTTCTGATATCAATTTGAAATTGACATTAACATTAAAAAACAACACAAGTGACATAAAAAAACCAATAATACACATTCAGAGTGTTTCGATACTTTAGTAGAATGATCCATTTGTCATTCATGACTTGTATGAATCGACCACAGCTCAATCTGACGTACGGTGTGACCGGTATGGCTAAAACTGTCTGAAATTAGTTTGAAATTGACTTTAACGTTAGAAAACAAGACAAGTGACATATGGAATATCAAGAAAGCACATTCAGATTGTTTTGATACAACAGGAAAAAAATCCATGGGTCACTTATGATGTGTAAGAATTGACCGCACCTCAATCCGATGCACAGTGTGACCGGTATGGCTAAAAGTGTCTGATATCAGTTTCAAATTGACATTAACATTAGTAAACAACACAACTGGCATACATAATACCAAGAGAAAAAGTTTGTATTGTTTTGATACATTATGAAAATGATCTTTGAGTCATTTGTGATGTGTATGAATCGACCACCCCTCAATCCGACTCACGGTGTGACCGGTATGGCTAAATGTATCTTATATCAAATTGATATTGACTTTAACATTAGAAAACAACACAAGTGACATATGGAATACTAAGAAAACATGTTCAGATTGTTTGTATACTTTAGAACGATGATCTATGAGTCATTTGTGATGTGTACGAATAGACCACACCTCAATCCGATGCAAAGTGTGATCGGTATGGGTAAAATAGGCTGATATCAGTTTGAAATTGACATTAACATTAGAAAACAACAGTACTAACATACGAAATACAAATATATTCATTTATATTGTTTTGATACTTTGGTAAAACGATCTATGAGTCATTTTTGACATGTTTGAATTGACCTCATCTCAATCTGATGCACGGTGTGACCGGTATGGCTAAAAGTGTCTGATATCAGTTTGAAATTGACATTAAATTTAGAAAACAACAATACTGACATATGGAATACTGAGAAAACACATTCGGGTTGTTTTGATACTTTAGGAAAATGATCCATGAGTCATTTTTGACTTTTAATAATCGACCTATCCTCTATCCGATGCACGATGTGACTGGTAGGGCTAAAAGTGTCTGATATCAGTTTCAAATTGATATTAACATTAGAAAACAACACTACTGACATACGGAATACCGACAAAATGCATTCATATTGTTTTGATACTTTACTAAAATGTTCCATGTGTCATTTTATGATGTTTACAAATCGACCGCACCTCAATCCGACACACAGTGTGACCGGTTTGGCTAAAAGTGTCTGATATCAGTTTGAACATGACATTAACATTAGAAAACAACACAAGTGACATACGGAAAACAGAGAAACTGCGTTTGGAATGTTTTTATACATTAGAAAATGATCCATGATTCATTTTTTGAAGTGTAGAAATCGACCTCACCTCAATCCAATGCATGGTGTGACCAGTTTGGATAAAAGTGTCTCATATCAGTTTTAAATTGACATTAACATTAGAAAACAATACTATTAACATACGAAAATCCAAGCAAAAACGTTCAGATTGTTTTGATGCTTTAGGAAAATGATATATGATTCAATTGTGATGTGTACGAACTGACCACACCCCAATCCAATTCACATTGTAATCGGTATGGCAAAAAGTGTCTGATATCAGTTTTAAATTGACATTAACTTTACAAAACAACACAAGTGACATACGGAAAACAAAAAAAACACATTCGGTTAGTTTTTATACTTTAGGACAATTATCCATGAGTCATTTGTGATGTGTACAAATGGACCGCACCTCAATCTAATGCATGGTGTGACCATTATGTCAAAAAGTGTCTAATATTAGTTTGAAATTGACATTAACATTAGGAAACAACACAAGTTACCTAAGGAAAACAGAGAAAACGCATTCAGATTGTTTTGATACATTAGGACAATGGTCGATGAGTCATTTTGGATGTGTACAAAGGGACTGCACCTCAATCTAACAGACGATGTGACAGGTATGGCTAAAAGTTTCTGATATCAGTTTTAAATTGACATTAACATTATAAAACAACACAAATGACATACGAAAATACGAGCAAACACGTTTAGATTGTTTTGATACTTCAGAAAAATGAACCATGAGTCATTTGTGATGTGTACGAATCATCCTCACCTATATCCAACAGATAGTGTGACTGGTAATGCTTTTCATTAGATAAAGAATCAGTATATATTAAATGAGATAAATCATCCATAGACATATTGATTTTACATTATTCCTTATCATTGTTATCAGAATGAAAACATATGAGTTTATTATTTCCATAATTTAGTTTCAATTTACCATATTAATGTATTATTTCGTATTAATTTTTGAATTTATTTCATTATTGTATTACTAACAAAATATTTGTTTTCTTATATAGTGGAATTTTTTTCCTTGAGATTGGATGCTTTGTTCGGCAACAAATACCGTGGATGACAATTTTTGAGAGAGGATCACAGATATCAAATGATGAAACATTAATTTTTATATCTTTTGTAGGATAATTGTAATTGTAACCCTGTAAAACATTGATTGAAATGTATATTGTAGTTTGTTATTTTGAATTCATGATGTTAAGTAAATTTATATAGCATTGTTTGTCAATATATTGTGTGTTGGTGCTATTTTGTACATGTATGTAGGTTCTATTTTGTGTAGGTTTAGGTATGTGCAGGTTGTGTAGGTGCTGGTTTGTGCTGGTGTAGGGGAAGGTGCCTTTACCAGTTTTTTGTTGAACTGTGATAAAGGACAGCTTTAATAGTGCTAACTTGAGCTCTAATAATAGGGACCTTTATTAGCACTCAAGATAGCACCGATTAAAGGAACCCCTTTACTAGCGCTAACAAAGCACTGTAAATGGAGGAGAAGATAAAGGGGGGTCACCGTTATCAGTGCTCTGAAAAGTGCTGATAAAGGGTGTCCTTTATTAGATCTTTTTTTAGCACTGATAAAGGTCTCCTTTATCAGTACTTTTCGGAGCTCTAATAAAGTGGACCCCCCCCCCCTTATCTTTGCCAGCATTTACGGTGCTTTTATAGAGCTCTTAATATTGGTTTTTAGTGATGATAAAAGGCTAATTGCTCATAGTGTACATATATAAATGATGAAAGGTACATGTGTCTAGGAAATCATCCAAACAAATCACAATGTTGTAATACAAACAATACTAAACCCAAGTACAAAAGAAACAAATTAATAGCTCCTCGGCAATGCAAGTCTAAGCATTGGCTCATGCTCTCCAGCGCCACAGCAAGTCAAGTACCTAAAGTAGAAGGGTGCATTCCCTTTTCTATACCTGCAGCTATATAATCTTTTTGGGAGCAAAATTTTGTCCCAAATAGGGTGTGACACTAAATCCCAGTAGGCAGCCACCCAATGATCTGTGCCTAACAGTCAGTGAATATATGGAAGGTAAAATTACAGAGGCAGTAAACAAGAAAGTACTCACCAGAAAACAGTTCCACATATCAAAAAAAATCAAGAATGTTAACCCTCTAGAAAGTGCACACAACCAATCCCCTCTAGTTCAGTTATAAGAATATATAAATACTCTTTGATGAAGCACTCACATTCAATTCCCCTTATATTCAAATGTAATTCAAGACTCTCTGAGGAAGATCACACGGTCCATTCCCCTCATATTATAAGATAATTCAAGGACTCTCTAAGGAATATCACATGGTCAATTCCCCTTATAGACCCAAGTTCAAGGACTCTCTAAGGATTCTCACTTGGTCAATTCCACTCATCTCCCCAAGTGGTTCAAATACTCTCTGAGGAAGCTCACTCGGTCAATTCCCCTTATAGTCTAATGAGCTCAAAGAGTCTTTGGGGAAGCTCACTTGGTCAATTCCCCTTATACTCTACTACAGAAGGTTCTCACAGCCCTGTGTAGGTCAACGAGCACTGCAATGAAATATGGGAAAAGTGATCCTACCAAACTACTTGGCTAAATAGTCTATATTATATCAAGCTTTTCAAGAAAATAGAAACACTCCACCCTACAACACTAGGAATGGGAAAAATAGTCAAGGCGGCCAAACAATCTATCTATACCGATAGTCGTAAATAGAAAATGCATGGTAAAGACCTCCAAATCACAGAAATAAACACTATTCATATCCAATTAACCTCTACACAGGCATACAATCACGGCAGGAAATCAACTGAGGTATAATGGAAAACACATAACAGTTCGTTCATGGTTAATGGTCACAATTGCACATAATACTAAAAGACATTCACCAGAATGGAAAAAACCACCTACCTCAGCATTGGGAAATAAATATACATTGGCATCAGCCCTTGGATTGACATAGAATGCAATAGATCTACAGAAAAATCTAAAAATGGTCAACCCAAGATATCTCACCAGATAGGAGAAATCAGAAGATGGTTCTCTATGAAATGATAGAACTCTTTGATTTGATTCCAATGCAACTAACAATGTTTGATTTGGAGGAAAGATGCTCGCTCGGGTGTTTGTCGAAGATCTGTAGCCATATAGAGCTCTCAGTCGAACAAGACCGAGAAGGAGAGTGTTCTGGTGATTAGATGTGACCCCATTGTGTTTAATGAAAAAAAGAAAGTAAACGACATGTACTTTTGAATTATATAGTGTTTACTCTCTTTTTTTTACTCTTCATTAGGTGGCCTCCAGGTCACCCCACACAGCTGTGAGTGTGGCCATTACGAGGCCTGCAGACGGCTACCTGCGATAACCGATAACACGGCGTATACTCAATATGTACATGGTGTGTACCTCGAAAAATTCCAGAATTGTCTATTTTTCTAAAAAATGGCTAGAAAATAAAAAACATATCAGAAAAGAAGTTCCATGTTCTTACAAACATCCCCCCTTTTGAAATTCATCTTGGATTTTCCATTGCGTGTCGTAGAAATGAAACCATGCATCGTTTTGGCCACTATAAGCGTACATAAGCCTCCCACTCCCAAGTCTCTTATTGTACCCGCATGTTCTGCCAAAGAACACGTACCAGAGGATCATACCGGCCATGAATAACCTTTGTACTATGATTAACAATCCATATAGGAAGCTTCTCGAATGATGCATCCACTTTGAGCTCAACCGCCTCAGGTTTCAAGAAATGAGATGGGTCTGAAAGGTAACGTCAGAGCAGAGAAGCATGAAAAAAATCATGCATAACCCAGTACCTATGAGGTGTCTACAACTGATAGGAAACTATAAGAATTATCTCCAACACCTCAAATGGTCCGACGTACCTTGGCGAAAGCTTACCCTATCTTCTAATCCCCTTGTGTCCCAAACTCAGTGTTACACGCAAAAAAACCTTATCCCTAGCCACAAACTCAAATGGTCATCTATACTGATCAACATAATACTACTATTCAGATAGCACAGTAGCCATCCTCATCAAAATGAACTCTAACTGCTCTGTGGTCTTCTGGAAAAGATGAGGTCCCAGCAAAGTTGATTCTCCTTCCTCCAGCTAACATAAGGTTGATCATCATGGACTACCATAAAAATCATCATGGGGTGACTTCGGAATAGTTGCTTGAAAACTATTATTATAGATAAAGTCCACAAGTGGAATGTTCCACTCCCAATAACCTTCAAAATCTAGAATGCATACTTAGAGCATCACTAGGATGGATGATTTTCTGGTTCATCTTCCTCCTTTTTTCAAAAGGGATTGTATTATGATCCCTTTTTTAGACACATGTAGTTCCTATGTTTTAATAATAATAAATTGTGTCTTCACATTAAAAAACACTAATGGTATCCTAAATAGGCATGAAGTGGGAAACCATCGTGAGTCTATCAATGAAAACCCAAACTGCATCATTCCCTTGAGGCAACCTCAGAAACCATGTTATGAAATCCATCACAACCACATTCCACTTCCCCTCAGGAATGGGTAACTGATGCAAAATCCCTACTGGTAACTGATTCTCCATCTTCACCTACTGATAGGTGGAACACTTAAAGAAAATAAAAGAAACATCAATTTTCCTACCTGGCACTAGTACTGACAGTGTAGATCAGGATTCATTTTTTGTGACACCAGGATGAACTTCCCAAACCGAGGAATGATAGTCCCATATTAGCTCCTCGTGTATGTCTCCTGGCTCCCAAACACACCACTAGAAATAGAATATCTCATCCTAGCCTATGGTTCATCCATGAATATGGTCCTCTTCTAACACAATCTAACGTAGGACTAGGCCTTCAGAAACTGATAGTAGCCTCATTTGAACTCGGTCAAGAAGAGTCGAGGGAACAACCACAAAATAAAGAAAAGTTGGCCTCTGTATGGCATGAACTTCCAAATACATCACATAGAATAGATCCATAAGCTTCCACTCAGTGATGGCCTCCTAAACTACATGTATCTGGGTCCTCCTCCTCAATACATTATCCTCTAAGTTACCTTTCTCAGGCGTATAGGAAAGCAAAATGTTAAAGGACTAAAGGTCCTCAACCCACCTTCAGTGTCTCAAATATATATCATGCTGAGTGAAAATGTACATGAGACTTTTATGGTTGGTAAAAACTACAAAATTCTCTCCCAAATGATAATGTCTCCAACATCGTAAGGCATAAACAGCTGCATGCATGTTCGTGAGACTGAATGCCATAACCATTTATACGAATATACCATACCTACAGTGGAAGGGTATATGAGGTATATCTGATGGTCTAACATGAAACTGTTGGTAACTGGACCTCAAGTTAATCATAGAGAACACCCAGTCCCCTTGAAGCTGGTTAAAGAAATCATCAATCCTTGGCAAGGGATATGGGTTATTGATCATCAACTGGTTCAACATCCGATATTCAACACAAATCCTGGGGGTGTTTTCTAACTTCTTCGAAAACATGACAACGAAACCCCAAGGATAAGTACTGGGTCAGATGAAACCCTTTTCCTACAACATCATGAACTGCTTCTTGTGCTCTTGAAACTTAGGTGTAGCTAGCCTATAATGAGTAATGGACACCGGTGCTGCTCTTGGAACAAGCTCAATAGAAAGTTCATCCTCATGCTGCATAGCCTAACCTGAAAAGTCCTCTATAAAATCATCTCTAAAATGATAAACCGCTGGAGGAAAATATAATTGTGAAGTCCCTTAGTCATCCAGATATAGACTAGAAATATAGGATGTATCTTTTCCCAACCCATGATGCTTGGGTCCTACTATACTCATCTAAACATCCGATTCACCCTTATGTGAATAGATTGACCTTCTGGTGACATGAAACACACCATGCTCCAGACTCATGAAATATTTGCCTCGATCATTCCTCATGGTCTCTGGATAGAAGTTATCGTAGAAAATATGTGTAAAGTTATCCCAAGCCATATTCTTCTGTTGTCCTACCTATGAGATCCCATCCCACCAACTCTTGGCGGATTCTCGATGCATGTAGTTAGGGAGATTCACCCTCTTCTCTGGAGGTATCTCCAGATGCTTGAAATTTCTTTTCATGGATTCTACCTGTGACTCTATATCTTAGGATCCTCTATCCCCAAAGAAAGTGGGAGGATGCTGTTGGTAAATATCCCATGCCAATTCTGCAATTGATGGGGCAAGAGGCAGTGCTCCCTGAAAGGTCTGCATAGTCCACAAAAATCCTTCTCTAAACTATGCATCAGCACCTATGTCAGGTATAACGGCTTGTTCCAAGACTAGAACGATAGATGGATCTGCAATTAGTCCCCGATCAGCCATATCTGGTGTATGATCATCACCTGGAAACTAGCGTACAACCGAAGGATGTCTCGGAGGCATGACTCTCTAATGTCAAGTGCACAACTTAGATCACAATTATCAATGACTGAAAACTATATGCGTACTATGGGAACAAGATAAAGAAAACATTCATGTTTCATTAAACATGACTACAGGGCATGTACAATTCTTATACGTCGTGTTCCCTTAAGCCATCACATAGGGATGTACTCCTACTAAAACTCGGCCTGTAACACCCCAAACACACGACGTGTTCTCATAACACATGACGTGTACTTGAATCCACTTTCCCTACCTGAGTCCTTCTACATGGATAATCCACACCTCTCGTATGAGGCATTACTACACGGCATGTTCACAGTAGGTACGACATGTACTAAAAAAGCTTCACCTAGCATGTCTTGTTTGTGACATGACTTGACACATGGCTCCCACTACACGGCATGTTCGAGGCAAACATGGAGTTTACAATAAAGGATAACATAGTCATGTGTTGTTATTGACATGGAATAATGCATAGGTCAAACTACACTGCATGTTCAATCTTGACACGGTGTGTATTGCTTAATTTTTCATCCATCTATGTCATTAGTCACTCAGGTGGACATAGGGTCTCTCCTCACGGTGTGCACATCTGGTACACGGTGTGTCCATCAGAGACTTCTCAACCCTGTGACTCTTCTGTAAGAACAAATTTCTTATTCTATAGGTACATGTTTCTTCTTTTCCTCTTTACTTAAGTGTTTTTTATAAAACAAGGATAATGGTGAAATTATTACAAATTTTGTGGGTATACACCATGTACTTTTCCACAAGCCATGTACTTTGGCCGTGTGGGATGGGTAAATAGGGTGTGTAGTCCTGTCTGTGATGAAGGGTGTAAAAAAATATGACACACCATGTATTGTATATTTACACGCCCTGTAATCATGTCGAGAGATGAATAGTGTGGTGGTAGAAAGTAGCCGCCAGATGAACAATTAAATGATGAAAAGTGCATGTCGTGTACTTTAGAGTACATTCCATGTAGTTTTATGGATTAAAACAGGCAGTATCCTCTTCATTCAGAAGATGAGGCCATTTATGCATTTGGATCTTGGGAGGAGAGGCCAGAGCTTGTATGAGCTCATGATCACACGTTGGGAATCTTTTTCTTCCGTAGTCAATCACGTTGGATCTGTACGAGTGAGTTCTTCCCTCTCTGTGAGACTTTCCTGCCAATTCATCCTCTATGGGATTTTATTTATGTTTTTATGGATAACAATTTCATCCATATCTATTTAATTCTTGAACATTTCGAGAGTCGTCGTCCATATATATTGATCAGTGGTGATCAAAGTAGGTGGTCTGGTGTTTAATTACAATCTATGATTGTTTTTGTGTACCATTTTGCTACATGCCCACCTTTTGGGTGTCTTATTCTTGAGGCAATGGATGTTTAGATATCAAGAACTATATATATAATCTAAAGATAAATATAAAATGTTGATTTGGATCATTGCTTGAATCTTGGGCCCCACGTTGGTGTGTTCCCTTGTTTAGCCATTTGTCCAAGTTACCGGAGGTTATACTATAAATTTAGCATGTTTTGGATTTACATGAGAGGAAGTTTATATAAATTTCTTGATTTTGTGTTGGTCTCATCCGGGTTAGTTGTATAGCCTGAGGGAAGTGTTTTGTTTAGCATGTGGGAAACTTTTCTCATTCTTGTGGGTAGTAGTTTATGTTCCCGTGGGCGACACCTCATACTCTTGTGGGAAATATTTGTTATGCCTATGGGTAGTCACCAATGGGTTTCGATTCTATTTACCTAAGGGAAATGTTTTGAATTAATGAGGATACTGTGTATTCCATATATTCACTGTGGTGATTTTACATGTTATACCTGCCACGTTAAATCACATGCATGGTATTGATTAACCTTGTACATGTTAGATAGCATGTTGTAGTTTTGTTGCAGAACTGTTTAGGAGATTATTGGCTAAGGATGAGTATCAAGAACTTATGATTAAATTATCTTGAATTGATAAATAATAATTAAATGGAAATTGACTTGCTAGGAGTAGCTACTTTTGAGTACATCCTAGCTTACTGCATTCCATTATTGCACACTGGTGTTGAACAAATTCACTGATAGTTGGGAACGAACCATGGGTGGTTACCTGCTGAGATGTATTTCTCACACCCTGTATTGGTCATGTCTTGGGCCCAAGTATATTATATTTCTACAGGTATAGATAATGGAATGCCTCCCTATACAGGTACTTGATTGTTGTAGAGGAGAAGGGGAGCATGCGACCAAGCTTAGGCCTGTGATGCTGCTGAGTTCTTGCTGCGCTGTTTATTTTTCATTGTTGTGCTTGTATCTTGTATTGTATTGATTCATATTGCAGTGTTTCCTGTTTTGACTAATTTTTTAGACTTATAGAAATATTTCATCATTATATATGACTGTTGTTCATTTCATTACAACAATATTGTTTCCATTTCATCTTTGACATTATTTACTACTTTTTCACTATTGTATGATTATATTTTCTCCACTACGCTACACTTTAACAAAGGAGGGCATAGTTTACCCACTATCATAAATGGTCCCTCGGTGCTAGTCGGCATCCTCTAGTGTTTGGGAAAATGTGCTTGAGGTCATATGACCAACTGTGTTTGGGGCACCCGTTGAGTGGAACCCGGATCTCGGATGTTAGAAAGTGGTATTAGAGGTGTTCGTTGCTTCTTAACACACTATTTGGAGCCTATAGTCCAAGATAGGACAGAATAGGTACTTGGTAATAAGTTGTTCCCGAGATTAGCTAACCTATGCATAGGGAAATTCTAATTACCACATGTTGCAATTTTTATGATTTTTCAATTTTATAGTTTATTTGATATTCACCATTTATTGATGCACTTGCTCTGTGCTGTTTATATTTTTATACCTGTGTTCTATTTAGTTGTAACCTAATGAGATGTGGGTGTTCCATCTCATGCATCATTTATGCTCATTTTAGAATCACATTCCATGCACAGTTTCCATTCTATATAGGTCCATTAGAAATTTCATGTTGTTGTGATAGATGACATGCTAGAAAATGCATGTTGTTGTGATAGATTCGTTGATAAAGTCCTCCTATTTGAAAGGGTATTGTTATGTAAGATTCTGTGAACAAATGCCAAACTTTTGTTTTTGAGGAGAATGGGCTCTCATCAACTGGAATTTGGTGGATCATCAACTTGTTTAAATAGTTATAACACACATAAGATACCATGCTTTTGTTCATGGGGAGTATGGGCCCTCAATGATCAGAATTCGGCACATTGGTGTTGGTTTGAGTGTTTTTATGGACTCTAAAGTAGTTTCTATGATTTACTCTCTGGAGAAACAGAGAAAACATGTTGTGTAATTATGATTACACACCGTTTACTCTTCTATTCAAGAAGAAAACAAAGAAAATTAAGTATTTGTCCTTACCGTATGTACATGCCATGTAGTTTTTACCCGTTTCATAGGCCGTGTTTGAGTAAAAATGGGATAGTGAGACTTTGAAGGCACACGCCATGTAGTTATTATACATTTTGTGTTGTGTTGAACCTGTTTCCTCCATGTAACTACCATCATGGGTAGATAAATCTGACCATATACACACTGTGTAAATTAAGAACACATCGTGTAGATTGACCTGGGGATCAGACTGTGTAAGTTATAAACACAGTTCAGTGTTACCACTTCTTAAAACAGACCGTATACCTAAGGGACACACAGTGTAGTCTTGACCAGTGAGAGGTCATGTGGACATGGTCGTGTGGCTGGGAAAAACAGGGTGGTGTACATGTCGTGTACAGGTGTAACATGCCGTGTAGTGTTATCCGAGTAGCCAACCATGTCACTAACCACATGGGAAGTTGGAATTCAGCCATACACATGATGTCTATCTGGTACACTCCGTGTAGTCTGAGCTATGAACCCGGCCGTGTAACGGGCATCACGGATCGGTGAAGCTGGTCCAGTACACGCAGTGCAGATGTTGTACATGCCGTGTATCGCGTTCAAAAGTTAGACATGTTGATAATCCATTTAGAAGGAATCGAGAAGGGGAAGAAAATTAAATTACATGTCGTGTGTGTGGACAACACTACGTGTGTTTTGGGTTTTTACACGACAAATTTTGGTATCGGTACATGCCCATGTGAAAGACTTGAAGGAACACGCCATGTAGTTATTATACATGTCATGTTGTCTTGTTTGTAAAACATGACTGTTTTCTTTTCATTGTTCCCTTTTTACACTAATTGTTTTAAGTCATTGATAATCTTAATCTAAGGGATGTGTTTGACCTTGTAGAGTCATGCCGCCGAGATGACCTCGATTTGTTGGCCAGGAGAGAAGTAATGAGTATCCTCTAGAGATGGTATGCCACAGGCTACCGATAGATCCTCTAGAAATGTGATATGTGGAGCCAACTTTTATACCGGACACAGGTGTGGAGGTGTAGTTTCATGAAGGCTTCATGTGGTTTATGGGTACCTTCCATGGAGCACCGCTGACTGCCACATCCACGGCAGATATGATACATATATTTTACCAGAAGCATCTGCCTATGGTTTCATGGGATGGAAGACCCCATGCAGCTAAGTCTTTCCTAGGTTCTATGTAGAATATTTTCGACCATCTGGAGATGCCTCCTGGGTGGAGAGTCAAGATCTCTACTTACATGCTGCATGATTCAACTAAGAGGTGGTGGATGTTACCACATGGACAGAAAGTCATAGAGACATGGAATGGGTTGATTTTTAGGTAGTTTTCATTGAATTTTTCATTCCAGAGATGTTAAGGGTAGATAGAGCTATAGAGTTCATGAATCTGTAGCAGGATGCCATGTCAGTGATGGACTGTTCTACCCGCTTCACCGAGCTAAATCATTTTTCACTTGTTCTAGTGGGTGACGAGACTTTCAGGGATAGACACATAGATTATGGTCTTAAATATGACATCCAAGCACTAATGAATGTTTTCAGGTTGTCTACAGTGCCTGATATTGTGAACCAAGTACTGATTACTGAGTGAAACCTACAGGAAGCTAGTAGTGCAATCCATGGTGGTTCAGCACCAGTTTCATGTACTATTTCTACCAGTAAGAGGAAGAGGCATATGGATTTATATCACGGTGGCAGTACTAGCCCGAAGAACTCTTCAGGTGGTCGATTCATGTGATAACAGCGTGGTAGATAGGGGCACAAGTGAACTCAGTGTCCATGTAACCGAGTGGAGTGTCAAGCTTGTGGCAAGTTGGGTCATCTGTAGCGTTTTTGCAGGGTGATTCCACCAGTGGCTAGTGAGAGGGATTCTGTGTAGACTCCGCATACAGGGGCAGGTCCAGTAGCTTCTTAATAGTCATATAATTAGGATACATTTGGATGTTCAGGTCATGGTGGTGGTAGTGGCCAAGGTAGGAAGACACCAGGATCTCAAAGATAGTAGGGCTAGTCAGCTCAGGGTAGCCAGGCTATGTCGTAGGCCCGCTGCACTGGGCAGACATATGTAGTGCAACAAACCCAATATGAGCAAGATCCCGGAATTTCTACTATCATCAGTACTATTATAGAAGTTCTATTTTATCTTCTGTACTTTATAATATGAGTTCAATACATAGATTTATATCTAAGCATGTTGTGAAGAGACATGGGATTTCTATTCCATCTTCTACTTATATTATGACTCAAGAAACAAAATTTGATACTAGAATGGCTTGTTTGCATCAGTTCACGGTGTTCCCCTAGAGGTTTTTGGGTGTCACTTTCTATGGGACCTTTATGTCTTAGAGATGAGAAGCTATGACTTCATTCTCGGGATAGACTATTTGGTACCCTTTCAAGCCATTGAATATTGTTATCATCGTAGGGTGAGTTTCACGTCACCTGAGGGTAGAGTGTTTCTATACAATGGAGAATGGGATGTCCAGGATATCCAAGCTAGAACCGAGCATCGTGGTCGATGTGGAGTGATAGAGCAGATTGCGAGCATACATCTGGATGACCAGGGAATGTGTCAGAAGGATTTCCCTCTAGTAGTTGACCATTTCATGGATGTATTCCTGGACGACTTTTCAGGTCATCCTCCCGAGCGAGAGGTGTATTTCTCTATTGGGCATGTTCCAGGAGTATCACCAGTGTCCATTCCTCCTTATAGGATGGATACACCATAGTTGAAGGAGCTCAAGATATAGTTGGAGGAATTTTAGGCAATGGGTTTCATCCGACCTAGTACTTCTCCATGGGGTTCACTGGTCTTATTTGCTAAGAAGGTAGATGGTACCCTCATACATTGTATGGATTATCAAAAATTGAACTAATTGATAGGAAATAACCAATATCTCTTGCTGAGTATTGATGATGTTTTTGATCAACTTCGGGGAGAATATGTGTTCTTGAATATTGATATGATATCCAGTTATCATCAGTTACGCGTTAGGCCACCAGACATAAAACTTACAACTTTTCAGAGCAGATATGGTCTATATGAGTACTTGGTTATGCCGTTCAGAATCATAAACGCGCTAGCAGTTTGCATTGCTCTGATGAATTGTGTGTTCCATTTTTATCTGGATTCTTTTATTGTAGTCTTTGTTGATGATATCATGGTTTACTGTCACACTCAACACGACCATGCAACCCATATTGAGATCGTACTGAGTAACCTAATAGAGCATCAGATATAAGCAATGCTCTCATAGTGCCGCATTTGGATTGACAAGATTCACTTCCTGGGTCATATCATCTCAGAGGAAAGAGTTGTATTAGACCTAGAGAAGGTTAGAGCAGCAGTTTCCTAGGAGAATCATAAGAACGTGTTTGAGATACAAAGTTTTATAGGGCTAGATGGTAACTACAGGCACTTTATATTGGACTCCTCCGACCTAGAATTGTCGTCGACATGTTTGACTAAGAAGGGATTGAAGTTCGTTTGGTCAGAAGCCTGAGAGATAGCCATTCAGAAGCTGAAGGGAAGGTTGACATCAGCACCAGTCCAGATCTTTCTAGATAAAGGCATAAGCTATATTGTTTACTGTGATGCATCAGGTACTGGGTTCGGAGCAGTGCTGATGCAGGGCGGTCGAGTAGTTGTGTACGATTCTAGCATGTTGGGGCCACATGAGTGAAATTACCCGACGCATGATCTCGATTTGGTCATAGTTGTTCATGTGTTACGCTTTTGGATAAATTATCTATTGGGAGAACATTTTGTGGTGTTTGCAGACCAAAAAAATCTCAAATACTTCTTTACCCAGCATGAATTGAATCTGAAAGAGTGAAGGTGGGTTGAATACCTTCAGTCCTTCGAATATGATCTTACTGATACACCTGGTATGGGTAATGCAGTTGCTGATGCACTGAGTAGGAGGACCTAGTTATTGGAAGTGTAGGCGGCCAGTGGTGAGTGGTAGTTGATGGCCTTGTTCTCTAAGATGCATTTGGAGGTTCGCGGTATTTAGGGGAGAGACTATATTTCATTATTAGTTATGACTTCTACCCTCCTAGATAGAGTGAGGATAAGACAACAATCATATTAGGAAGGCCTAGTTCTATCAGATTCGGTGTCAAGTGAGGGCCCTCTTCATGGTTGGATGATAGGTGATGATGAGGTACTATGTATCCATGGATGAGTGTGGTTTTCAGCTGATATATGTGAGGATTTTATGTGAGAGTTTCATGCTTCTTCTTGGGTAGTGCATCCTAGAGTTAACAAAATATATCATGACTTGAGACGTTAGTATTGGTGTCCTGGTATGAAATGAGAATAAGATAGTTTTTAATGAGATTTTCCACCTATTAGTAGGTGGAGGCGGAGCATTAGAGGGAATACGGACTATTACAGTAGTTACGCATTCAGGAGTGAAAATGGGATGATGTCATGATGGAATTCATTACTGGGTTGTCGAGGTCACCTCGAGGTAGTGATGTCAAGTGCGTTGTTGTTGACATACTTACAAAGGTAGCTCAATTTTTTCCAATCAAGGATTCCTTTATGGTTGACGTTCTTGGGATGTTTTATATCCGAGAGGTGGTACGTCTTTATAGGGTTCCATGTTCTATCGTATCAAATAGGGATTCCCTCTTATGTCTCATTTATGGAAGAGTTTTCAGAGGGTGATGGGTGCACAGTTGATTCTGAGCATAGCTTACCAAAATAAGACCGATATCTAGTCAGAGTGTGCAATACAGGTGCAAGAGGCAAGCTACGTGCACACGTACTGGACTTTGGGGGCTCTTGGGAGAAGCACATAACCTTGGTCGAGTTTTCCTAAAATTGTAGTTTTTAGGAAAGTAGTGAGATGGAACCTTACGAGGCTTTGTATGGTAGGCCATGTCGATCACCCTTGTTCTGGTTGGAGGCAGGTGAAGCAGCTTTACTGGGACCACATCTCATGCAAGAGACCTCAGAGCAGGTCTAGTTGATACAAAAGTGGATGGCTAATGCACAATCTTGTCATAAATCGCATGCTGATCACCACAGACTACCCATTGAGTTCGTGGTTGAGAATAAGGTTTTCTTGCATGTTTCACCGAGGTTCCGACACAAATGGATCAGGAGATAGGGTAAACAATCACTGAGGTGTGTGGGGACTTTTGATACTCTTGAGAGAGTCGGGCCGGTTACCTATCGGTTTCAGTTACCATAGAGGTATCGGGAAATTCACAACGTCTTCCATGTTTCTCTGTTGTGCCATTATTATTCAGAACCATATCATGTTATTCATCCCAAGGAGGTTGATCTTCATGACCATGCATCCTTTGAGGAGCATCTGATTCGTATTATTTATAGGAGAAAGAAGGTTCTCTGAGGCCAGCCAGTTCCTCTCGTACGGGTGCTATGGAAGCATGGACGAGTGCAGGATGAAACCTTGGATAAGGAGACTGACATATGTGCATAGTGGCCAGAGTTGTTCTGATCTTCATCTTCACCACCCTTGGAAGGGATATTCGTAGATGAATTGCTTTATGTGGGGCAGTTTGTAATAACCTGGTTCATATTCTTGGTGTATGGGTTTCTTCTTTTCCACTTTCCTTATGTGTTTTTTAGGAAACAAGGAATATGGAGAAAAAATTCAAAATTTTGTGGGTACATGTCGTGTAGTTTTCCACATGTCGTGTACTTGGTATTTACACGCAGTGTACTCATGTCAACAGATGAACAGTGTGGTGTTGAAAATTAGCCACCGGAGGAACAATTTAATGATGAAAAGTACATGTTGTGTACTTTAAAGTACATGCCATGTAGTTTGTCTTTTATTTTGCATAAAATGGGTGGTATCCTCCTCTATCGGAAGAGGAGGCATTTGATGTGTTTAGATCCCGAGAGGAGAGGCGGGATCTTGGAGGAACTTTTGATCGCACATTGAGAATCTGTTTCTTCCGTCGTTGATCATGTTGGAATTGCGCTAGTGATTTCTTCCCTCCTCGTGAGTCTTTACTGCCAATTCTTCCATTAAGGGATGTTATTTACATTTGAACAGGAAATCCTTTATTCCAGATCTATGTTGTTCATGGTCATTTCGAGAGGCACCATTTGCGTATATTTATTAGTGGAGATCGAAGTAGATGGTCTGGTGTATAATTCAAATTGTTCAGTGTTTTTGTGTACCATTGTGCTACACACCCATATTTTGGGTGTCGTATGACTGAGGCCATGGATTTTTAGATATCTAGAACTGCATAGATAATCTAAAGATAAATATAAAAGGGTTATTGGGATCACTCCTTGGATCCCGGGCCACCCCGTGGGTGCGTTCCCTTGTTTAGCCGTTTGGCCAAGTTACCCGAGGGTATATCGTGAATTTAGCATGCTTTGAATTGCCTTGAGAGAAATTTTATATAAATTTCTTTCCTCTGTGTTGTGATCCGCCCGATTACTTGTATATCCAAAGGGCAGTGTTTCGTTTAGCCTACGGGCAACTTTTCTCATGCCTGTGAGAAGTAGTTTATGTGCCTGTGGGCGACACCTTGTATGCCTGCGGACAATATTTGTTATCCCTATGGAAAATTACATTTGGGATTCAATTCTAATTACCTGAGGGTATGTTTTTGCATCTCTATGGACACTGGGTATTTATTATATTCAATGTGGTGATTTTACATGTTATACTTACCAATATAAAGCACAAGATTGGTATTGTTTGACATTGTACTTGTTAGTTCGCTTGTTTTAGTTTTGTTTCTACACTATTTAGGAGATTGTTGGCTGAGGATAAGTCTCAGGAACTTATAATTCAATTATCTTGAATTGTTATATATTAATTAAATGGAAATTAAAATCATAGAATTTCCTACTTCTGAGTACTTCCTATCTTACTGCATTTCATTACTGAACAATTCTGTTGCCCAAATTCACTAACAGTTTGGAATGGGCCTTTGGTGGTTTCCCAGTAGGATTTATTTGCCACACCCAATTTGGGTCACATCTTGGGCCCAAAAAGATTATATTTCTATAGTTTTAGATAAGGGAAAGAGGCCATATACAGGTACTTGATTTTTGTAGAGGAGGAGCAGGGCATGGGACCAGGCATAGGCTTGAGATGATGCTGAGTTCCTGATGCAATGTTTATTTTTCTTTGCTATATTTATCCCTTGTATTGTATTGCTTCAGATTGCAGTGTATCCTATTTTGACTGCATTCTTAGACATAGGGACATATTTCATCATTATATATGATTGTTGGTCATTTATTTACTTCATTATTTTTTCCTTTCCATCTTTGATATTGTTTACTGCTTCCACACTTTTGTATGTTTATATTTTCTCTGCTGCGCTACCCTTTGAGAAATGATGGCATATTTTTTCCACTATCAGATCTAGGCCCCCACAACTAGTCAGCAACCTCTGGTGCTTGCGGAAATGTTCTTGATGTCATTTGTCCAACCAGTTTCGGGGCACCGTTGAGTGACACCCAGATTCGGGACATTACATCTGCCCACAATGCCTATTACACAGTTAGAGACTGCACGACGTGTACATAAAGAACCCGGTGTGTAGTAAAAAATGCTTTCAACCCAAACAGAAGAACACATGGCATGTAGTCAAAATGACACAACATGAATTCTTGTTTTTTCTGAATAGTGAGACTCGGAAACATCTCTAAAATCTAGAATAACGCTAAAACAAACATTGAAAGTGCCAAATTCTGATCCATGATGGCCCATACTCCCTGCAAATAATATATTAGAATCTTATACATGTTATAAAAAAAAGAAATGATCCACCACATTTTGGTCCATGAGGGCCCATAACACCTCAAGAACTATATTTTGGTGTTCATTCAAACAAAACATTACACAAACAATACTCTATTCAACAACAGGTACTTTTATCAAGCCGTATATCACAACAGCACACATATTCTACACAACATCTATAACAACAACATGAAAGCGCTAATTCATCCTAGATGGCACGGATAGAATGCATGAAATGTGATTTATACCAATTTCCAATATGATGAATGATATGGAATACCCTTACCTCATCGTGTTGCGACAAAAATATAACCTCAATAATATAACGCCCTAACCCAAGATTCCCAGAGTCAGTGCATTATTTTAATAAAGTGGCATGATTACAAGGAATCATGTAACACCCGAGATTTATATGAGAAATTTTTTTTTATGTTATATACATCATCAAAAGAATATTTCACTACACACAACACTATCTTGGCTTACTTTACACGCAATCACAGCCTTCATCGATAGCTTGTGTTGTACGCAATACCGAGTTTCACTAAACAATGATATGGTATTAAAATATTATTAAAACTAGCCGTTATAAATAGTAATACCCATTTTTTGAAATTTTATAAATTTTATCTTTCAAAATGGTCTTCATTTTTGGATTCGAAATATCAAAATTATCCTAGGGTGAAATTTTGGTATTTTTCTGAAAACATTGAATTTTTTATGAATAGTGAAAACACTGGGTTACTATTTAAAAACCGACATTTTATTTATATAATTATTTATTTTATTTTATTTTATTTTAGGTAAAAAATGATACATAATACCTATATATGTTCAATGTAATTCATTGGAGTTATTTTATAATAATTTTAAATATATAAAAATTTTATTGAACTTTTCACCGTCTTTTACCCACCTCCTTGGAAAATTTTCAAATTTACATAAAACATAATTTTACCGCTTCTGTAAGTGAAATTCCAAAAATCTGAGAGACACAGTTAATATCAAGGAGTGAAATGTGATTCAATAAGATGAAAATAATTTTTTGTGAATAGTAACTTTTTACTTTTATTTACCACGGTTAAAAGTAAATATGTTAATTAAGGGTAAAAATGATATTATTATTACCCTAACACATGCCCTAATTCTATTGGATAAGTTTAATTCGACCCAAAACAACCTTAGGAATAAAATATGACCATTTTGGTCAACTTGGATTAGATTAGGACATTTATTATTATTTTATTTAAAGAATAGTTAAAATAGTTAAAATCAATGTATAATAACTAAAACATTTTTAATATAGGGTTATACAAAATATAATATCGACTATAAATATTAATTAGAAAGATAAATAAATTTCCTACATAATGGTATTTTATTTATAATTTTTAGACAATAAATAATTTAATTTATTTATGTCACAATGATGATGCAGTAATTTACTTATTAATGAAATATTAACATAATTGATATTATAAATACACAAATAAATGTAATTTGATACTTTTTATGAATTACATTAATTTTTTAGGTTAATAAGCGACATTAGTATTTATTTAATTAGATTATTTCGAACTAAGCATGCTGTTAATATTTTCACAAAAATCAATTACCAAATAGTGTCAAAATTGAATTAAAATAGTTTTTAAAAAAAATAGTATATTATTAATTGTTATTTTATTCCTAAAAATATATGTTTTTGAAAAATGACATAGATAAGGTTATATATATTAATAATAAACAACTTGGGGTTAGGATGGCTTGTTATAGTATGTTTAATAACCATATAGTGTAAGAAAACAAGAAAATACGGTAAAACATAAATTATTTAACTTAGAGTTAAATCTAAATGATAAGGTTAAAATAGTAACCTAAACTTGTCCAAATTCTATTTTATGAGACTATTTCAATCCATACCCACCTCATATTCGAAATAAATAAATTTAGTGATATTAAAAACCGAATATGAATTTATAATAAAATAAAGTTTTTAGTTTTTCCAAAGGTGCCCCTCTCCTCCCTTATAAAAGGGAACCTCCTCCCTCTCCTCCTCACACCACATTGAGCCATCAATATCTGTCAAACCCTACCAATTTCTCTTCTCCACTTCCATAGAAACATCCTAGTGGTCTTCGTCTTCTTCAAAGTCCAACGCTAGTTCCCTAAGAGGAGGTTAACAAGAGGCGCGTCATAGAAGAGGTAATATCCATTACCGATCCTTTCCAATTTAATTCTTATTCAACGACTTATTCTTTAGTTGTTTCATTATGAAGTAATAACATCAGTATCAATCATATACTGATATTTTATTATAAATATGAAACAACCCTAATTCACCTTCTATCCATCCTATGGAAAACGAAATCACCGCGCGTGCATACGTACATAATACCGTCTCCACGCCGTGGTATAATCTATTTTCCACCATCACCTTAATTGGATGGGTATAATGGTGTAAATAATAACTATATATGATTATTTTAAAGTTATATTTATTCTGAAATTGTATACATACACTCTAATACAATTCCACGATCATTGGAACGATATCATCGCTCATGCGTACGTACGGCCTACCGTCTCCACGATGTGATGTGACTCGTTCTACATGATCTTAATTTCATAAAGATTATATAAATGAATTTAAAGAATAAATATGATATATATTTCACTAATACCATTCTGGAAATGAGTTATAAATAACCTAAAAAATTTATAATAATAATTTATTCGACAGAACACGCATAAGAATTAAAATGAAATAAACACCTGAATTAGAAGTAGTAGTGAAATATTACTAATACGAAGCAAAATATATTACCATATATGATATCATAAAAATGCGTAAGATTCTTGAATAATTCAATAACATTATTTAAATCATTATACAGGAAGTTCGGGAACATATGAAGAAAATCAGACCTAAGGTGAGGGAAAATCTCGCAATCTCAATTTTTATCCGAGATTGTTTATACTTCAAAATTTACTGGGGAATATTTATCATCCACATCCATGTTTCCTCAATATAAAATATTATTTATATCCTCCTACAATTTTTTAAATCCAATTTTACCCTTCGGTGAGTTTTTAGTAAAATATATGAAAGGAAACTTTTTTCATTTTTCGTATGAGGTACTTTATGACTTTTCCGGCCAAAGTATGAGAAGAATGTTTTTCTAACTTATTCGGCATGAATAGATTTTTAGAACATTATTTCCATTAAGATTCATTTACATGTTTTCAAGTTTATTTTTAATCAGCTTCTTTTATTTAAAAATTGTATAACATTTTATGAAAGGAAAATGTTTTTAAAGTAGAAAGGATATTTTTCTTCAAGAATGGAGTTCAAGTGTTTTATCAAAATTATTTTCCATCTAAGAAAAATATAGGGTTCTGTTTCTATCCATATTTTACATTGTTGTGATTATGTTATGATGGAATTATTTTTATAATGTCCTTTTATCTTATATTGATTGTGTTATGATGGCATGGTGATTATGCATCCCATTTTTATTACATGGGTTATGCTATGATGTATGATTTATGATTTTGTGGAAAAATAAGAACAGTTTCATTATGAGATGGGTGGGACCTATATCTCCCTCAAATGAATTGGGTAAAGATTTATATCTTATGAGATAGACATGGCTGGAACAGCAAGTTAAACTGGTTCAGTGAAACAGGACTGAAACGAGGAGTGAACTTGGTTCAAAAATGGACTTTGTCTGCTAAGATAGACTAGGAAATGTGTCTCGACTACTACGAAATGATTATCTATGATTATGTGTGCATGCCAACAAGTTTCATGTCTTATGTTAGGATTATTGGGATTACATTTCACAACTATGATTTATCCCATGTTATTAAATTATGATCGCTTTTGCAGGTTATGATTTCCAAAATGATAAGTTCTTATGAATATGTTGTGATTGATATTTATTTTGTTTACCCTTACTGAGCATTTGAGCTCACCCTTTTGTATGTTTTATTTCCCCAGGTCTGGAAGAAGTTTATTAAGTAGGATATGCCAAAAGGTACTCTATATATGATGAAATAAATGGGAAATAATGTAAATACTTTAGGAACCAGTTGTTTAGGTTTCCCATTTTCTAAATACACTATACATATACGTTCCTTTCATGGTTTTGTTATATGTTGTAATAAGTGTGCTTCAATTTTGAAGCAATAACAATGTATGTAAAGTATGGGTCATTATAGCTCGTATCAGAGGAAAGGTATAGTCAACCTTTGGAAACTATGACGTGAAAGCCTTAGTAAGAAACCTAAGGATATGTCTAAGCATAGAAAACAATCTTAGTGTTTTAAAACTGGCAATGAACAACCTATGATAAGACCTTAAGTGTGAAATTTTATTCATGATTATGTGATTTTCCTTTTATAATTATTGTTTTTCACACTATTCTTCATGGTTTTAGTAAATGGTTGGATCCCAAAGGAACCGTGTTAATGCGGAATGCGACGAGCAATGCAATGATTGTCCCCCTGAGAAACCAAACGATATGGGAGCTGGAATAAAAACTCTTGTAGCCATGCTCACACAACATTCTCAAGCTATGAATAATGCTAGACTTCCAAACGAGCAATGGAAGGAGAAACATTCTATTGAATCCTTAATGAGGTAGCATCCACTCTCATTCAGTGGGTCTACTGATCCATTATTTGCTGAACAATAGATCAATACTACTGAAAATATATTTTCAGTTCTTCAATGTTCTGAACATGTCAAATTCATCTTAGCAGTGTATCATTTGGAAGGCGATGCTAATCAATTGTGGAATATTATCAAGAATATGAGGTAAAGATATGAAATTGAGTCCATGGAATGGGATGAGTTCATGAACTTATTTTTCAAAATGTACTTCCCTCGTATTCTTCGATCAAAGATGGAGAAGGAGTTTCTTGAACTGAAGAAAAAGGATGATGAATCGGTTGGTACCTATGAAGCAAATTTTACAAGACTTGCAAGGTACGCTTCTGGGATTATTATCCAACCTGAGAGTAAGATTTATCTATTCTTTAGTGGATTAAAACCAAGTCTTCGAATGGCGTTAGCCATAAGGAACTTCAATAGCTACGAGGAAATCATTCGATGTGATCTCAAGGTTGAGATGGAGATTGGAGTAACCCATCAGTCATATGGGTTTGATAATAAGAGGAAAAGGGAATTCAAAGAAAATCTAAAGATCACACTGAGAAAAAGATGAGTTTTTCCTTATTCTCAAAGTGTGGAGTGAAACTTAGAGAGATTTGTCATAAAGGGAAAATTAAATGTTTCAAATGTGGAAAAGAAGTTCATCGGGCATTTGAATGCCGCAATGATGGGAAGAAGATGTCTAGATATGCGAAAAAAGAAAAGGATACACATAGTGCACCTCCTACACTTCAATGTTACAAGTGCAAGGAAATGGGGCATTTTTCTAATCAATTCCCTAATCCAAGGGTTGTTGATAATGATCGACATCAACAAACTCTTAAGGCTAATGACAAAGGAAAGTCACATGCAATTTCTATCAGTGATGTGGAGTATGATAACAAAGGGGTAAAAGGTACACATACCGTCCACTCTAATGTAGAAAATGTTTTATTTGATTATGGATCCACCCACTCTTTTATTTTTGAAGAATTTTCTTTGGGTATCACCATATTACCTCCACAATTAGATGTTGAGTTAGCTGTGACAACCCCTAATTGCACAAAAGTCGCATCAAAAGATTATAATTCTTCTCTGATTGAAGTTTGTGGGAAAATGCTTCCTAAAAATCATGTGATCCTTCCTATAGTAGAATTTGATGTGATTCCTGGCATGGATTGGCTTTTTTATATGGAGCTCATATCAATTTCCAAATAAGGGAAGTCACATTTCATATTCCAGATCAATCTATGATCGTCTATCGATGCAAGGATGAACATAACCTTCTAGTGGAAATTTCACCCATCTTATAGGACTTGATTCCACTAAATGAAGGATATTTATCTCAAATGGATGGAGAGAAACTCACAATTAATAATATGCCCATTGTATGGGAGTTTGATGATGTCTTTCCAGAGGAATTTCCTGGTCTTCAACCAAATCGTGAGGTTGAGTTTTCAATAGAACTCGTACCAGGTGCTTTACCTATTTCAAAGACGTCTTATAGAATGGCCCCAATTGAGTTGTAGGAATTGAATAAGAAACTCTAAGAGAATCTTAATAAGGGATTCATACACCCTAGTGCATCACCATGGGGAGGACCTATTTTATTTGTTAATAAGAATGATGGATCAATGAGACTTTGCATTGATTATCGAGAACGTAACAAGATCAATATCAGGAACAAATATCATCTCCCACATATTGATGAATTATTTGATCAACTATGCAGAGCTCAATACTTATCAAAGATTGATCTTCGTTCAGGGTATCGTCAATTGAGGCTCAAAAGGGAGGATATACCAATGACGGCTTTCCGTATAAGGTATGGACACTATGAATTTATAGTGATTCCATTTGGTCTTACTAATTCCCATGTTATGTTCATGGATCTGATGAATAGAGTCTTTTGAGACTATCTTAATCATTTTTTGGTAGTCTTTATAGATGATATTCATGTCTATTCAAAGAGAAAGGAAGCACATGAAGATCACTTGAGAATTGTTTTGAAGACCCTGAGAAAGGAGAAGCTTTATGCCAAATTTACCAAGTGTGAATTTTGGCTTCAAGAAGTGGCATTTTTTGGTCACATAATTTCAAAATAGGGGATAAATGTGGATCAAACAAAAACAGAGGTTATCGAATGATGGTCGAAACCATCAACAGTAACTGAGATCCGAAGTTTTCTTTGTTTGGATGGATATTATTGACGTTTTGTGAATGATTTTTCACGATTATCTAATCCAGTCACCAGGTTGACTCAAAAAGGATTTAAGTTCATGTGGACAGAGGAGTGTGAAGAGAATTTCAAGGTGTTGAAAAGAAGGTTATCTAGTGCACCTGTACTCACACTTCCTTATAGTGGAGAATGGTTTGTGATCTATAGTTATGCATCCAAGATGTGGCTGGGGTGTGTTCTTTTGCAAAATGATATGGTGATATCATATTCCTCCCGACAGTTGAAAATCCATGAACAAAATTACCCAACTCATGATTTAGAGTTTGATGAGGTAATCATTGCATTAAGGATTTGGAGGCATTATGTTTATGGTGAAATGTGTGATATTTATATATATCATAAAAGTTAAAAGTATATTTTCACAAAAAAGGATCTGAATATGCGTCAAGGAAGGTGGTTGGAGATGATAAAGGATTATGACTGCTCAATTCAATACCACATTGGGAATGCAAACAAGGTAGAGGATTCATTAAGTTGACAGGACCATGCTATCTTATCCATGATGAGGATCACAAAATATCCAATATTTACGGATTTATAAAGGATGGATCATGGAATTATAATGGATGAGGAGAAATATTATCTTTCTCAAATGAATGTTTAACCATATATACATGTGATGATTAAAGAGGCAAAAAAAGAAGATGTAGAGTTACAAAAGATAGTGAGAAATGTTTATGAATTCAATCATGATTGCGATGGGATAATAAGGTTTAGGAATCGGGTTTGTGTTCCTCCCATCCCAGAATTAAAGAAGGTGATACTGGATGAGGCTCATAGTTCTTCATTCTATATTCATCCTTGAAGCAGGATGATGTATAGAGACCTGAAAGAGTACTTCTGGTGGGAAGGAATGAAAATAGATGTTGCTGAATAAGTCTCTCGATCCTTGGTTTTTCATCATGTTAAAGCTGAGAGACTGGAGTATAAGGGGATTTTACAACCATTACCCATACCAAAATGGAAATGGGAAAACATCACTATGGACTTTGTCATTGGACTTCCTAAAAAATCCAAAGGAAATAATGATATATGGTCAAAGTTGATCATCGTACAAAGTCTGCACACTTTATTGATATTAGAGAGGATTTCTCTCTGGATCAGATTGCCAGGATATATATATATAGGAAGCAGTAAGATTACATGGAGTACCAATTTCCATTATATTTGATCAAGATCTGAGGCTTACCTCAAATGGTAGGTCAAGTGTTCAGCATACTCTAGATATAGAGTTGAGTTTCAGCACTACTTATCATCCTCGGACAGACGGTCAATCTGAGAGAACAATTCAAACTCTAGAAGATATGTTAAGAGCTTGATCTATGGATTTCAAAGGTGGTTGGGATCATCACCTACCATTGGTGGAATTTTTTTATAATAATATCTTTCACTCTAGTATTCAGATGGCTCCTTATGAAGCTCTCTATGGAAATAAATGCAGGACTCCAACTTGATGGGATGAAGTTGGGGAAAGAAATCTATTAGGACTTGATCTTGTTTATGACATGGAAGAATAGGTCAGATATATTCAACAACACATAAGAGCAGCTCAGAGTCGACAAAAAAGCTATGTCGACAACCGAATAAAAGAACTAGAGTTTGAAGTAGGTGATAAAGTGTTCTTACGAATATCTCCTTGGAAGTGAGTAACGAGATTTGGAAAGAAGGGAAAGCTGAGCCCTAGGAATATCGGTCCTTTTGAAATACTGGACCGTGTTGGGAAGGTAACTTACTGATTGTCACTTCCCCGAATATCTCTCTAGTTTCCGATGTCTTCCATGTATCTCTCCTTAAAAGTACATATCTGATTCTTTACATGTACTCAGCTCAGAAGTTGTACCGCTAGAGAAAAATCATTCTTGTGAAGAACAGCCGATATAGATTCTGGATCGTAGAAAAAACGTTCTACGGAACAAGACCACTCAATTGGTGAAGGTTTTATGGAGGAAACACCAATTATAAGAAGCCACATGGGAGCTCTAGGATATGATGAGGGAGAGGTATCCTCATCTGTTTGTTACAAAGTGACGAATTTCGAAGGAGAAATTCATTTTAAGGGGGGTAGAATGTAACACCCAAGATTTCTATGAGAAATATTTTTTTATGTTATATACATCATCAAATAAATCTTTCACTACACACAACACTAGCTTGGCTTGATTTACACGCAATCGCGGCTTTCCTCGATAGCTTGTGTTGTACGCAATACCGAGTTTCACTAAACAACGATATGCTATAAAAATATTATTATAAAAGATATTATGAATAGTAATACCCAATTTTTGAAATTTTATAAATTTTATCTTTCAAAATGGACTTTATTTTTGGATTTGGAATATCAAAATTAGCCTAGGAAGAAATTTGTGTATTTTTCTGAAAACATTCCATTTTTTGAGGAATAGTGAAAACACTGGGTTACTATTTAAAAACCAATTTTTTATTTAAATAATTATTTATTTTGTTATATATTATTTTAGGTCAAAATTGATACGTAATAACTTTATAAGTTCTAATTAATTTATTGGAGTCATTTTATAATAATTTTAAATATATAAAAATTTTATTGAACTTTTCACCGTCTTTTACCCACCTACCAGGAGAATTTGCAAATATACGTAAAACATAATTTTTCAACTTCTGCGAGTGGAATTTCGAAAATCCAAGAGACACAATTTATATGAAGTAGTAAAATTTGGTTCAATAAGATGAAAATATTTTTTGGTGAATAGTAACTTTTTACTTTTATTTACCACGGTTAAAAGTAAATCGGGTAATTAAGGGTAAAAATGTTATTATTATTACCGTAACACATGTCCTAATTCTATTGGAGAAGTTTAATTCGACCAAAAACAACCTTAGTAATAAGATATGACCATTTAGGTCCACATGGATAAGATTAGGACATTTATAATTATTTTATTTAAAGAATAGTTAAAATAGGTAAAATCAATGTTTAATAACTAAAACATTTTTAATATAGGGTTATACATAAGATAATTTCGACTATAAATATTCATTAGAAATATAAAACTATTTACTACATAATGGTATTTTATTTATAATTTTTATACATTAAATAATTTAATTTATTTATGACGCAATGATGATGCAGTAATTTATTTATTAATGTAATATTAACATAATTGATATTATAAATACCCAAATAAATGTAATTTGAGACTTTTTATGAATTAAATTTATTTTATAGGTTAATATTGCATATTATTATTGATTTAATTAACTTTTTTCGAACTAATCATGCTATTATGATTTTCACAAAAATCAATTACCAAATAGTTTAAAAATTGACATAAAATAGTTTTTAAAAAAAATATTATATTATTAATTGTTATTTTATTCTTAAAAATATATGTTTCGGCCATATCACATAGATAAGGTTATATATATTAATAATAAACAACATGGGGTTCGTTTTTCTTGTTATAGTAAGTTTAATAACCATATAGTGTAAGAAAACAAGAAGACACTGTAAAAGTTAAATTATTTAACTTAGAGTTAAATCTAAATGATAAGGTTAAAATAGTAACCTATACTTATTCAAATTCTATTGGATGAGATTATTTGGACCCCTCCCAACCTTAGCTTATAAATAAATCAATTCAGATCTATTAAATACCGAATATTACTTTATAATACAATAATATTTTTAGTTTTTCAAAAGGTCCCATCTCCTCCCTTATAAAAGGGAACCTCCTCCCTCTCCTCCTCACACGACATTGAGCCATCAAGCTCGGCCAACCCCTTCCAATTTTTCTTCTCCACTTCCCTATAAACATACTAGTGGTCCTGGTATTCTTTCAAGAACAACCCTAGTGCCCTAAGAGGAGGTTAAGAAGCGGCGCGTCATAGAAGAGGTAATATCCATTGCCAATCCTTTCCAATTTCATTCTTCATCAACTTCTTATTCTATAGTTTTTTTATTATTATGTAATAACATCAGTATCAATAATATAATTATATGTTATTATAAATATGAAATAACCCTAATTCACCTTATATCCATCCTACGGAAAACAAAATCACCGCGCGTGCGTACGTATGTAATATCGTCTCCACGTCGTGGTGTAATCTATTTTCCACCACCACCTTACTTGGATGGTTATAATGGTGTAAATAATAACTATATATGATTATTTTAATGTGATATTGATTCTAAAAAAGTATATATACACTCCAATATAATTCCACGATCATGGGAACGATATCATCGCTCGTGCGTACGTACGACCTACCGTCTCCACGATGTGATGCGACTCATTCTACTTGATATTAATTTCATAATGATTATATAAATGAATTCAATGAATAAATAGGATATATATTACACTAATACCATTATGGAAATTAGGTATCAAAAACCTAAAAAAAATAAGAATAAGAATTTATTCAACAGAACACGCATAAGAACAAAAAGCAATAAACACCTGAATAACAAGTAGCAATGAAATATTACTAATACGAAGCAACAAATATGACCATATATGATATAATAACAATTATTAAGATTCTAGAATAATTAAATAACATTATTTAAATCATTATATATGAGGTTCAGACACTTACGAAGCAAATCAGACAATCTCACAATCTCAATTTTTATCAGATATTTTTTATACTTTAGAATTTACTAGAGAATATTTATCTTCCACATCCATGTTTCATCAATATGTAATATTATTTATTTCCTCCTACAATTGTTTAAATCCAATTTTACCCTTCGGTGAGTTTTTAGTAAAATATATGAAGGGGATCTTTTGTTGTTTTTTGTACGAGGTTCTTTTTTACTTTTCCGGCCAAAGTACGAGAAGAATGTTTTTTTATCTTTTATGGCATGAATGTATTTTTAGAACATTATTTCCATGAGGCCTCCTTTAAAAGTTTTCATATTTATTTTTAATTAACTTAATTTAGTTTAAAATTGTATAAAATTTTAGGAAAGGAAAATGTTTTTTAAGTAGAAAGTTTATTTTCCACAATAATGGAGTTCAAGTGTTTTATCAAAATTATTTTCCATATAAGATAATATAGGGTTATGTTTCTATCCATGTTTTTACATTATTTTGATTATTTTATGATGGAATTATTTTTATGATGTCCTTTAATCTTATATGGATTGTGTTATGATGGAACGATGATTAAGAATCAAATTTTTATTACATGGGTTATGCTATGATGTATGATTTATGATTTTGTTGCACACATAAGAATGGTTTCATTATGAGATGGGTGGGACCTATATCTCCCTCCAATGCATTGGGTAAAGATTTATATGTCATAAGATAGAAATGGATGGAACACCAAGTTAAACCGATTTAGTGATATAGGACTGAAATGAGGAGTGAACTCGGTTCATAAATGGACTTTGTCCACTAAGATAGTCTTGGCAACGTGTCTTGACTACTAAGAAATTATTTTATATGATTATGTGTGTATGCCACAAAGTTTCATGTCTTATGTTATGATTATTGGGATTATATTTCAGTACAATTAGTTATCCCATGTTATGAAATTATGATCTCTTTTGCAGGTTATGATTTCCAAAATGATAAGTTCTTATGAATGTGTTGTGATTGATATTTCTTTTGTTTACCCTTAATGAGCATTTGAGCTCACCCTTTTGTATGTTTTCTCTCCACAGGTCTGGAAGAAGGTTATTAAGTAGGATATGCCAAAATGGACTCTAGATATGATGAAATAAATGGGAGACAATGTAGATGCTTTATGAACCAGTGGTTTCTCTTTCCCAGTTTCTAAAGACACTATACCTATACCATCCTTTCATGGTTTTGTAATATGTTGTAATAAGTGTGCTTAAATTTTGAAGCAATAACAATGTATGTAAATTATGGGTCATTATAAATCAAATCCCAAAAGACCGATCAGTTTAGCAGTCTTGGAAAATAGATTACATAAATGAATAATACATTACACTTTCTAACATACAACACAAAATATTCCTTTGAGAATGCCATCGTTCCCTTAGCTTAACCCTGCATCTCAAATATACAACACTTCTTGGGATCCTGGGAAAATAAAACATTATAAAGGGGTGTTCTCAGAGGCTCATTAAGGGTAAATAATTTAGTGTAAGCTATAAACTTACATATAAGATGTGAAATAAAAAAACAATAGCCTTTTAAACATAAACATTAACATAATATGGCAAAAATAAATCAAACATTACCATATAAATATGCTGATAAATATTCTACTAGTCGTATAATCACATGTAATAACTAATTTCATAATTAGGGAATGCCTAACACCAGACATCATTACCACATAGTCATGTCCTTGTTCCAAGAATACAAATAAAAGATTTTTCAACGCCTTGTGCCAGGACACTAGTTTGTCTCATGAGACCTACCGCTGCCTCAAAGAGCTATAGTGGGATCCACCCGTCACTTACTAAGTCCAATTAATTTCTCATAAGAAAAGGTTTAAAAATAAAATAAAAATTTATACTAAAACTAGAATATGAAATGTCAAGAATTTATCCATAAACCATGAATGGTATAAAAAAACACTTCCACTGTCAAACATATCAACAAACATCAATACAATATGGAATATTTGTTTCATAATAAATCAATTTCAAACTAGTTTAAAAACCATCAAATGATGTTGAAATAGATGAAAATGATTTGTAAAAATCTTTTTGAGAAACATCCATTTTTCACATAACATTTAAAAGTTACACAATTTAAAACTAAATACATTTAATGACATTTTTTAATAAATGTGTCCCATAAAACATTGAAACATTTCAAAGGAATTAACAATATTAAATCATTCATGTGCATATATAAAAATCCTCAAAACCCATTTTGAAAACATGGACATTAATGAGAATGATTTAGAAGAATAAATATTAAAAAATTATAAAATGATGTTCTTTTTGTAAAAATTCCCTTAAAAGGAATACCTTTGAAAAATCATTTATGAAACATCGGAATTGATAATAAATATGTCCTAGTAGATACATACGTAAAAACAACCTCAGATAATATATATACTATTAAATTAACCCTTGTCTTGCACTTTCCTTTAGTCGATGGTACATTTAACCTCATGTATGATGATCTTAATGTGTCAATAAATTATTACTAAACCATATTAATATTATGATATCATACATGATTCATTTATGACTTAATAACACCCATTCAATAATAATATCCATGTTAAATTAACATTTTTGGTAACAATCACTTTCTTTATCGTACGTGTTTTAACATGTTATTATTGATTATAACACATAGATAAATATTTAAATATATCTAAAATATAAAAAATTAGTTATATATCATATATATTTAGAATATAAATATGTATAATAGACATATATATGAAATGGAAAACACCATTTATGGAGATGGTAGTCCTTACGTACACAGAAATAAAGTTTCTGTATTCATATCATAGTCAACAGAACTAAATGAATAAGATATGTGTAAGTACATATATATATATATATATATATCCAGTAGCATTATTATTTCATATATTAGATACTTATTAACGATATATATTTTATAATCATCATTGAATGGTGAACGTGGAAATGAATCTCATCACGTCGTGGAGATGGTAATTCGTACATACGCACGAGCGACAATATCATTTTATTGATGGTGAAATAATATTTAATTGGATGGTATATAATATATACTGAATCATTAACATGCTATATTTATTATTTACATCAGTTATTCCTATTATTATATCCATCCAAATAATGATGTGTTTGAATAATAAACTACACCACAATGTGGATATGGTAATCCGTACATACGCACCTATGGTGACTTTCTCATTTATAGAATGGATAGAATAATGAATATGGTTGTAAATATTATATAATAACATCATGGTACATAGTAGGTATTGGAATAATTATTTTATAATGGAAACAAAAAAGAATGTGGAAGTGGAAGAAGAAAAGAACTTGAAAGATGTGATGAAATATATTCCTCTTTTTCAGGTTCTTCCTTTTAATTTGATCAAAAGGGCTCCATAGGTTTTTTTTTGTCCAAAGTAAGGCCTCTAGGATTAAGGGAGGAATATTGGAAGGATATTTGGGAAATTATTGGCCACGAAAAAAGTATATGGAGTTGTGAATTTGAAAGATGGGGAAGTTCCCTTTTATAAGAGGGGTGAGGGGCACCTAAGGAAAAACATATAATATTATTTTATAATAAACTAATTTTCGGTTTCTAATGTCTCAAAAATGAATTTTTTAAAGGATAAGGTGGGTATGGGTCTAAAACCACTCAAAAAATAAGTTTTATACTGCTTTAGGTCACCATATTAACCTTAACTTTTAGATTTAACCCTTAGTTAAATAGTATGACATTTAACATGTCTCTTGGTATTTTTATATTATATGGTTGATAAACTTATTATAAAATGCCAATAAAACCCCAATTGGTTCCTTAATGTCATATTTATTGTTATATAAGTATTTTAGATGAACTATATATTTTTAGGACTATTAAATCAATTAATAATATATTATTTGTTTTAGAAATTATTTTCGATCAATTTTGACACTATTTGGTATCTATTTTTGTTAAAATCATAACAGCATGATTATTTTGAAACAAAATTGATTAAATCAACCCTAAAGTGTCATATTAATCAATAAAATTAGTTTAATTTATATTAATCCTCATACTACATTTATTGGGGTATTTATAATATCAATTATTTTAATCATTTATTAATAAGGTAATTACTTCATCATCATTCTGGCATATATAAATTTAGTTATTTATTGATTAAAAATTATAAATAAAATTACATTGTGTAAGAAATATTTTTATCTTTCTATTTAATATTCATAGTCGAATTTATTTTATGAATAACCTTATATTAATAATGTTTTAGTTATAAAAACATGAATTTAACACTTTTAACTACTCTTTAAATTACATAATAATAAATGACCTTTTCTATCCAAGTGGACCTAAAGGATCATATATTCTTCCAACTGTTTTTTTGGTCAAATTACACTTATCCAATAGAATTAGGACATTTGTTACGGTAATTATGATATCATTTGTAACCTTAATTAGCAAATTTACTTTTTACTGCGGTAAATAAAAGTCAAAACTTATTATTCACCAAAAATTATTTTCATCTTTATTAATCACATTTTACTTACTAATATCAATTGTGTCTCTTGGATATTTGAAATTAAACTCACAAAAGTGGTAAAATTAAGTTTTATTCAAAATTTCATATTCTCCTTGGACGTGGGTAAAAGACGGTGAAAAGTTCAATGGAAATTTTTTATATCTGAAATTTTTATAAAATGACTCCAATAAATTATATTTGACATATATATGTATTATGTATCAATTTTGACCTAAAATAAATTTAAATAAAATAAATAATTATTTAAATAAAATTTCAGTTTTAACCAATAACTCAATATTTTTCATTACTAATCAAAATTTGAATTTTTTCATAAAAATACAAAAATTTAACACAAAGATAATTTTGAAATTTTGAATTAAAAAATTAAGACTATTTTACCAAATTAAAAACATAGAATTTTCATTTTTTTAATTTAAAATTAATTATCATTGTCAAACCCAAAAATCTTGTTTTTATAAAATAAAAACTAACAAAAGATTGATGCTTGTTTATGCTAAAATTCAAAGTGAAAGTATCTCCAATGAATAACATTGAATTACATTTAAAAAGTATAATTTATTTATACTTCCAAACCATTAAAATGTATAATTAAGCACAACAAATTATTTTTATTAAAAAAGGTTTTTTGAGTTAATATATAGTAATTTTTAACTATTCACCCACATATGATAGTTATTAGAAAAACACCAAAAAAATAATCAAACTAAATTCTTATGTCTTGATTCAAAAGAAGAAGTTTATTTTGTCAAATTGAATATATAAAAGTTTCAAAAATTGGCTTTAAAAAGGGTTCTCCATTAAAAGGCGTTAAAATTTCATTTAAAAAAACTTCTTTTATCTGAAAAAATGAATTTGTTCTTATATTATGTCTACGAAACTCGTAATATATATTCTAAAATTATAAGGATTATATAAAATTCAAAATTCAGTTAATAATATTCATAATTGCTTTTAAACAACTAGTTTGGGATGTCGTGGTGTGCATGAACTCGGTGTTGCATGTAGTGCATGTTATTGGATATTTTTGTAGAAATAACGTAATATAAAATCGTGGGGTGTTACTTTCTTCCCCCCATTAATAAATTTCATCCTCGCAATTTGAAATTATTTTCAAAAATAAAAGGTTGAAATTACAATATACCTTTGTGGGAAAACCCACATCAGAAATTCGGTTTATAAAATTTAGTCTTAATAAGAGGAAAATGGAAATGAAAGGGTCACCACCAAATTATGACCTCGATTAGGAGAACATTGGTGGAAATTAGAGAAAAATAATTTGAGGGAAATTGTAAATATTTATAGGGAGTTTTGAGGTCATCAATCATAAACAATTGTAGAATTGAGGGCCTCAAATCCATCAGTCTATAATTATTTAAAATATCACCGGTTCAACAAAACATAAGGTATTTGGATAACAAATTTTTTGTTTTAATATCCCTTACCTAATGTTTAAGAATTAATTTACACATAGAATAAGATGGAAATATATATATATATATATATATATATATTTACTTTACATGTATAGTCCCATCCTTTAACTAATTTCTACCTCAAACTTATCTATCACAGTAATAGATAATAGAACATAAAAAATAATCTATTTATAATATTCGTATAGGGTTCCCAAAAAATTTAATTTATAATTCATCTACAAGAACATTTATTAAAAAAATTACATTATTCAACCTCGGACATCACGTGGGCCAGTGGTATGTGATATTCCCTTGTCACCCTTTGGTTACGGGTTTCAAGTCTCGTGGCCTTGCCAGACGTGACGGGTTGTCGTCCGACCTCCAGGGCAACCTTTTTAGGGAAATCCAAAAATATTCTCAAACAAGACATATCAGAAATACTTATGTACAAACTCACCGTCCAAAAATTATAAATAAGGTAATCACAATGAAGATCCTTTCTTCCACGTAATAACATGTGAACACCTTCATCATGTTTTCTTTTAAAACACTACATTATCCTGAATTACCATAAAAACTTATTGATTTTTGAATGATCATTTATTCCTTATAGAATACTGGATATACTCTTTATATCCAAAAATTTTGTGAACTCCAACAAAGACGGAATATACAAATCATTAATCAGTTTCAAGGTGGTCAAGAATATCCAATATAATTTATACAAATCAATAATTTATTAGTCCAAAATCACTACCTCAATATCAGAACCATATTATGGTTTATCTTTTCTCAACAATCTATTTTCCAAAAATTTAACCTGTTATTGAGTCAATTTTCTTGGTTCCACAAAATCTCATGTCCTTAATGTAATAGTATTACAATAGAATCCTTATATACTCTATAATTCTTATAAAATTTATATCATTAATACAATAATCAAATGACAAAATACTTTATTAACAATGTAAGAAACCTATTCATTAGTCTTCAACTTAGGTACTGTAATATCTTTATTGTTATCCAATAGAAGCATTGGGGGTATAATATGATGATTTGAATATTGATTCTCATAGTTTCCAAACTCCTTGAAGATGAATCATTGTACATTTGAAACTTTATTCTTACCCTTGCAATCACCTACTTGGTGCTCTTTTTCTCTACACTTATTACAAACTCTCATTCCCTTCAATCATTTTCCAAGGGGATTCTTTCAAAAGTTATCACATATGGTAAAATCCTTCCTTTCCCTCTTCCCTTTACCCATATTTTTCTTTTATATCCATTTCTTCTCTTGTTTCCCTTCAAAGACAAAGGACTTAGAGAATTATTTACTTATCTTATTAACACTTGATACTATTTCTTCATATGTTGAGAATACCTGGGAGACTATTTCCCTTAAAAAATGTGATATTTATACTTTGAAAGATATTATCCTTCTTACTCTTTCGATCATACATTTTGCTGGAGTTCACATTCCTTCTACTGGGCACCATGGCATACACTAGGTTTGATTATGAATTGCAATGAATAATTCCAAAACATTAAAATACCTAACATAAATTGAACAATTTATGGATATAATCCATAATAAAAATTGTTTTTGCTTTTATGAGGTATATATTCAAAAACCCATTATAATGATTTGTAGAGAAAATGAGAATTATCCAAAGCATATCCCCTAAGAGTGTCATAACCAAGAGTACATCAAATCCCGGTGTTGTGCACCAGTTCACAATAGAGTCAAGCTCAAAGAAGGGTTTTTTGGATTTACCCCTAGGTACATCTATCCCAAAGCCACCTCTACCTGCTCGTATCTAGCTAAGGATGTATTTTCATGGAAAACTCACTAAATCACTGCATTAAAAAAATTCTAGGAAGTAATTTTATACTAATCCTAAAAGTCTATCTTAGGGTAATGTGCTCTAATCAGAGTTTATCGAAATCTAGTTTCAAAGTATATTACTAAACATTCTTTGATACCAACTATAATGCCCCGACCCTAGATTCCCAGAGTCCGGGCATTATATTAGTACATTGGCATGATTACAAGGAATCATGTTTTGAAACACCGATCAGTTTTGTAGTCTTTGAATATAGATTACATACATGAACATTACATTACCCTTTATAACATACAATACACAAAAAATAATCCATTGAAAATTCCATTTTTTCCTTAGCATAACCCTGCATCTCAAACATAAAATACTTCTTATGATCCGGGGAAAATAAAATATATGAAAGGGGTGAGCTCAGATGCTCATTAAGGGTAAATAATTTAGCAGGAGCTATAAACATTAAGCGAATATGTGAAATAAAAAAAATACCCTTTTAAACATAAATATGAACATAATATGGAAAAAATAAATCAAACATGACCATATAAACATGCACATGGATATTCTTCTAGTCTAATAATCACATGTAATAACTAATTTCACAAAGAGGGAATGCATAACACCGAGCATCATTACCACATAGTCAAGGCATTTTTCCAAGACTACAAATAAAATTTTTGTCAAGGCCTTGTTTGAAGACACTATTTTGTCTCATGAGACCTACCGATGCATTGTCCAACTATAGCGGGCTCCACCTATCACTTACTATGTCCAATGAATTACTCATATGAAAAGGTTTAAACATAGCATAAACATTCATATTAAAACTAGTATACGAAATGTAAATACATTATACATAAACCATGAATTTTATATAAATAAAACGTCTGTAGTCAATCATATCAAAAAACCATCAATACATTATGGAATATCTGTATCATAAAAAAACAACATCAAAAAAGTTAAAAATCCATCAAATGATGTTGACATATATGAAAATGATTTGTAAAACTCTTTGAGAAAAATATCCATTTTTCATGAAAACATTTAAAACTAAAACAAGTTAAAAAGGAGGAAATTTAAAGATATTTTTGAATCAATGTGTCTTATACCACATTAAAAACTATTCAAAGGAATTAACATTTTGAAAACATTCATGTCTATATAAATAAATCCTTAAAACCCATTTTGAAAACATGAAAGTTAATGAGAATGATTTAAAAGAATAAATATTTAAAACATTGAAAATGATGTTTTAGTAAAAATTCCCTTAAAAATAATCCATTATAAAACACTTTTATGAAAAATGGACATGGATAATAAATATGTCCCAGTAGATACTTACATAAAAAAACCTTGGATAATAAAGACATTGTGAAATTAACCCTTACCTTGCACTTTCCTTTAGTCGATGGTACATTTAACCTAATGTATGAAGATCATAGTTTGTTATTATATTATAAATTAACCATATTGGTATTATAATATCATAGATGATTCCTTTATGACTTTATAGTGCCCATTTAATAATAATTTCCATGTTAAATTAACATTTCGGGTAATAATCGCTTTCTTTATCATATGTGTTTCTACTTGTTACTCTTGATTTTATCACATATATCAAGATTTAAATACATCTAAAGTATAAAACATTATTTATATATCATTTATATTTAGAAGATAAATATGTATTATATACATATATATGAAATGGAAAATACCATTTATGGAGATTGTAGTCCGTACATACACATAAATGTTGTTTCCATTCTCATAACGTATTGAATGGAACTATGTGAATAAGATATTTGTAAGTACGTGTATATATATATATACATTAGAATTATTATGTCATATATTACATACTTATTAATGATATATATTTTATAATCATCATTGAATGGTGAACATGAAAATTAATCTAATCACATTGGGGAGACTGTAATCCGTACCAACGCACAAGCGATGATATCAATATATTGATGAAAAAATAATTTGTATTCAGATGTTATATCATATATAAATAATCATTATCATGTTATATTTATTACTTACATTAGTTATACTCATTATTATACCCATCCAAATAATTAAGTGTTTGAATAACAAACTACACCATGACGTGGAGACGGTAATCCGTATATGCGCATCTATGTTGAATTCCTCATTTATAGGATTGATATAATAATTAATATGGTTGTACCATTTCTATAATAAAATTTAATTATATAGAAGACACTGGATTTATTATTTAATAATGGAAACAACAAAGCAAGAGGAAGTGGAAGAAGAAAAGACCTTGAATGATGTGATGAAATATTTACCTCTTTTTCGGGTTCTTCGTTTTGATTTGATCAAAAGGGCTCTATAGGTTGGATTTCAGAACAATTTAAGGAATATAAGATGAAGGGAGTTATTTTGGGAAGATATATGGTTAGGGGTTGGTGGAGCCGATAGTGTTTGGAAGTTTGAATTTGAGAGAAGGGGAAGTTCCCTTTTATAAGCGGGGTGTGGGGAACCTTAGGAAAAACATAAAATATTATTTTATAATAAAATCATTTTCGGTTTATAATGGCTCCAAAATAGATTAACTAATGGATAAGGTGGGGATGGGTCAAAAAAAAACCCAACCAATAGGTTTTAGATAGGTTTAGGTCAGCATATTAACATTATATTTTTTATTTAACTCTTAGTTAAATAGTTTGACATTTACAATGTCTCTATGTATTTTTATATTATATGGTTAATAAACATAATATAAAATTCCAATCGAACCCCAATTGTTTCATTAATGTCATATATATTATTATATAATACTTTTGGATGAGTGTTTTATTTTTAGGACTATTATATCAATAAAAAATATAATATTTGTTTTAAAAACTATTTAATGTCAATTTTGATACTGATTGGTATATATTTTTTGTTAAACTCATAACAGCATTATTACATCGAAAAAAATTGATTTAATCAACCCTAACATGTCATATTAACCAATAAAATTAGTTTAATTCATCAAAATTCTCAAATCACATTTATTTGGGTATTTATAAGATCAATTATTTTAATCTTTTATTAACAATGTAATTACTTCATCATCATTGTTTCATAATTAAATTTAGTTATATAATGTTTAAAATTTATAAATAAAATTCCACTATGTAGGAAATATTTTTATATTTATAATGAATTTTTATAGTCTAATTTATCTAATGTGTAACACTGTATAATGTTTTAGTTATGAAAATATGAATTTAACACTTTTAACTCTTCTGTAAATTACATTATAATAAATGTCATATTTTAATAAAAGTGGACCTAAAGGATAAATTTTATTCCTAAGGTTTTTGGTCGTCTAATTAAACTTATCCAGTAGAATTATTACATGTGTTAGGGAAATTATGATATCATTTTTACCATTAATTTCCCTATTTATTTTAACTGTGGTAAATAAAAGTCAAAATATACTATTCATCAGAAATTATTTTCAACTTATTGTACCAAATTTTACATACAGATATCAATAATGTCTCTCATATTTTTTAATTTCAACTCATAAAAATGGGAAATTTTTTTTATGCAAATTTTCAAATTCTCATAGGAGATGGGTGAAAGACAGTAAAAAGTTCAATAAAATTTTTTATATCTAAAATTATTATAAAATGACTCTAATGAATTATATTGAACATATATTTTTATTTTATATCTATTTTGACCTAAAATAAATTTAAATAAAATAAATAATTATTTAAATAAAAATTCAGTTCTAACCAATAACTAAGTGTTTTTCACCATTCATAAAAAATTGAATGTTTTCATAAAAATACCAAAATTTCACCCTAAGCTAATTTTGATATTCTGATTTCAAAAATTAATTCGTTTTTACCAAATTAAAAACATGTATGATTCATTTATTAATTTAAAATTAAATCGCATTGTCAAAACCCAAAAGCATGTTTTTAAGAAATAATAACTAACAAAATATTGATACTTGTTTATGTTAAAATTCAGTGTGAAATTTTTTTATATTGAATTATATTAGATTAAATGTTAAAAATATAATATATTTATACTTCAAAACCATACAAATGTTAAATTTAACACTACAAATTATTTTGATTAAAAAAGTTGTTTCCAGTTAAAATATATTATTTTTTCACAATTCACCCAAATATGAAAGGTATTAGAAAAACATCAAAAATTTATTGAAACTAAATTCTTATGTCCTGATTCTAAAGAAGATATTTATTTGGTCAAATTGAATATATATAAGTATCAAATATTGGATTTAAAAAGGTTTCACAATTAAAAGACGGTAAAATTGAATTTGATAAAAATACTTCTTTTATCTGAAAAAATGAATTTGTTCTTATATTATGTCTAAGAAACTCATAATATGGATTCTAAAATTATAAGGATTATATAAAATTCAAAATTCAGTTAAAACTATTCAAACCCGCTTTTGAATGGATAGTTTGGAAAGTAGTGGTGCACTAGAACTCAGTGTTCCATATAGTGAAAGTTATTGGATTTTTTAAAGAAATAATGTATTATAAAATCCTATAGTTTTACAAATAACATCAACGATAACATCATAAAATAAGTGAATCACCCAACGGTGAAATCGAATCCACTATAATATAGAAATTCAACAAAATTTCAATAAATGAGGTAGATTGGTTTTACCCTGTACAGAAGTTAGCTACACCTAGAACCACATATTTACACAAATGCCAGAGGCTGCTGAATAGCAGTGAGGGCCTTGGTTGTGATAGTAGGGAACTATTCCCTCAATGACAAAGTAACACAGTGGTAGGGAAACAAATACTCAATGGTGGAAGTAGTAAATATACCAACAATAGTAATTGCAGAAGACTAGAATAAAAAACAACTAAACAACATATATAAATGATGCATGGTACATGTTTCTAGGAAGGAATCCAAACAAATCACAATGATGGAATACCAATAGTACTAATCCCAAGTACAAAAGAAACGAATAAATTGCTCCTCAGCAATGCAAGCCTAGGGTTGGTCTCGTGCTCTCTAGCTCAACAACAAGTAAAGTACCTGAAGTAGAAGGGAACAATCCCATGTATATACCTACATAAATATAATATGTTTGGGCCCAAAAGCATGACACAAATTGGGAGTGAGACTAAATTTAAGTAGGCAACCACCCACAGATTTGTGGCTAACAGTCAGTGAATATATGGAAGGTAAAAGTATAAAAGATATAATGAAGAAAGTACTTAGTAGAAAATGATTCCACATATCAAAAGCAACAAAGAAAGAATGGTATACCTCTATAAAGTGCATATAGCTTATCCCCTCTGGTTCAGTTATAAAAAAATATAAAGCCACTCAGAGGAAACCCTCACAGTCGATTCCCCTTATTGTCAAAATTAATTCAAGACTCTATGAGGAATCTCACATGGTCAATTCCCCTCATAGTCTATTTTAATTCAAGGACTCTCTGAGAATGCTCACAAGATTAATTCCCATTATAACCCCATGGTCAAGGACACTCTGAGGTAGCTCACCCATTCAATTCCTCTCATAACCCCAAGTGGTTTAAAGGCTCTCTGAGAAAGCTCACTCCGTCAATTTCCCATATAGTCTACTAGACCAGGTTCTGACGGGCCTGTGTAGATCAATGAGCATAGAAATCCATCATGGAAAATGTAAACCTACAGAACTCCTTGGCTAAAAAGTATACAACATATCAATCATGTTATAAAATATGAACACTCCACCCTATAACATTAGGAATGGGAAAAATCAGTAAGGTGGCCAAACAAGCTAAGCAGACCAATGGTCGTAAACAGAATATGCATGGGAAACACGTCCAAAGCATATCAATAAACCCTATTCATATACAATTAACCTCTTTTCAAGAATGCATGAATAGAAGGAAATCAACAGGGGTAAAATGGTAAATACCCAATACCCCGTTCAAGGGTATTGGAGAAAATTTAACATAATATAAAATGAATTTCAATGGAATGGAAAAAACCACCTACCTCAGTGTTGCGAGATCAATATACTATGGTATTGGCCCTTGTATCAACCTAAAACATGGCAGATCTATGCAAATATATAAAACTTTCAACCCACGATATCTCATGACAGAGGAGAAATCATAAGATGGTGCTCTAGGAGAAATGAAAACTCACGGATGTGATTCCAATGCAAATTATGGTGTTACTTTCGGAGGACAGACACTCTCTTGAGGGTCCGTCGAAGATTCATGGTCGTATGGAGATCTAGGTCAAACAAAACCTAGAAAAAGATTGTTCTGGTGATTAGACATGACCCCAATGTGTTTAATGAAAAAAATGTACGTGGTGAGAACTTTTGATGTAGACAACATGTACTCGTTTTTTTTGTACTCCACTTTAGACCGCCTCCAATTCACCACACACAGTTTATTGTATGGCCATTACTTGGCCAGCCCATGGATACCTACGATAATGGAGTACATGACGTGTACTCAATAAGTATATGTTGTGTAATTCAAAAATTTCCAAAATATTCCTTTTTTCTAAAAAACAGCTAGAAAAGGAAAGACATACCTGAAAATAAAGATGGAGTTCTTACAAAAACCCACTACTATGAAAGAGGAGGTGAACAGTCCTTTTGACCTTCAAAAAAATTTCATTACTTTAATAGAAAAGAACAAGGGAACTTTGCAAACTAGTTCTCTAAGCCATGGTTTGTCAAAGTAAACCAACATACTCCAAGGTAGAAAGAGAGATATTTTTCCATCACTACATCCAAATCCAACCTCGACAACGATGTGGTGACTGGAATACTAGTTATCCATTCAATAATAGAGAATGTAATTTTTTATTCTGGTTCAATGCATTCTTTTATATCCCTAATGTTTAGAAAAAAATCCCAAACCCACCCAAATCATTTTTGTAAAGATGTCAGTGAGAAAGACAATGGGGAAATAATTTCATACCATGAATATAAATCCTCCCCTATCCTAATTAGTGGATTTAGAATCTTGTAAAACCACCTCATACTCCCCCTGGTGGAATTTCATGCAATTATTGGAATGGATTGGATTTCCCAATATGGATCCAACACAAATTTCTGTGAGAGGTAAATCACTCTCCATATGGTGAGTCGACCACCAATTCATTACAAGTGCAAGGAGGATGATGAACCTTATTTAGAACCATAATCTCAATCATAGATATTAATACCATCTAATAATGTGTATCTTACTCATATGATTAATTCGAAGGACGAAACCATCCTTGAAGACATGCCTTTTGTAAGGGAATTTGCTGAAGTATTTCCTGAGGAATGTCCTGGTCTTCATCCAAGAAAAAATATTGAATTCTCGATTGATATAATACATGGGAAAATTCCAATATTCAAGAAAATGTAAAGAATGGATATTGTGTGGATTGAGGATATAAATAAATAACTATAGGAGAATCTTGATAAAGGGTTTATATGCCCATGTGTATCACGATGGGGTGAACTACTCCTCTTAGTTAATAAGAAGGATGGGTCAATGCGCCTTTGAATTTAATATCATGACCTCCAAAAATTCTGATAAATTACAAGTATCCTCTTCCCTGAATGTATGACATATTAGATAATATACATGGATAACAATAATTCAACATGGAGGATCTTGGGTTGGGATATTACAATGTAAGGTGAATAAGTAGGATATCCCCAAGACTGATTTTTGTACAAGGTACGGGCACCATGAATACATATTAATGCCTTTCAGACTCACTAATGCTCTAGAAATATTCATGGACTTGATGAATAAACTATTTAGAGATTACCTCAACAAATATGTGGTAGTCTTTGTAGATGATATTCTAATATATTCCAAAACTAATGAGATGCATGAGGTGAATCTGAAAATTTTACTAGAGACCTTGCGAAAGTAAAATCATTATACAAACTAATGTAACCGTGAGTAATGGTTGAATGTAATCTTATTCTTGGGTTATATCATCACATGAAATGGGATATCTATGGATCTCTCCAATATTTCTGCAATTGAGTGATGGAAGATGCCAACATCGATGTTGGATATCCATGGCTTCTTGGGGATAGGTGGATATTATCGATGATTTGTGATGAATTTCTCAAAATTTTCCAACCCTATTACCAAGAAAATTGGAAGGGAGTAAAGATTTCTTATAGTGATGAATGCGAATATATTTTTATGTATTTGAAAAGGAGGATTATCACTACAACTTTTCTCACACTACCCACATGTGGAGAACTTATTGTATTATTCTATCATGCTTCAGAGAAGGGTTGGGTTGTGTGTTGATGAAAATTAAAAAATTCATTTCCTATGCTTCAATGTAATTGAATGTTCTTGAGAAAAAATACCCAACACATTATTTGGGGTTGGATGATGTAATATTCTCATTATAAATTTTGTGACATTACATATTTTGGGAGAACTGTGAATTATACATGGTTCACAAAATCCTCAAGAATATATTCACACATAAAGAGTTCATCATACGCCAACGAAGATGGTTAGAGCTGATCAAAGACTATGACTGCTCAATCCATTACAACCATGGGATGGAACACAATGGTGGAAGATGATCAAATTTAAAAGGACCCTACAACTCTTTCTTTAATGATAATATAAAAGGATCCAATCTTCTTATAATTGATAATGATGGAAATGGTAATCATAAAGAATGGAATATACCTAATCCTTTAACATATTATTTCTCAACCATATCTTTTGGAATGATTAATGTACGATAAAAATTATTATGTGGAAATTCATATGAAAGTGGAATGTATCAAAAAAGTGAAATCTTTGGAGTTAAATGTTAATGAAGAAGGAATTGTGATATTTGGGTCAAGACTATGTCTTCCTTCAAATCAGAATTAAAGAATGGGCATTTGGGTGATGCACACAGTTCAGCTTTATCCATTCACCTAGGAAACACATAGATATATTGAGATATCTAAGAGTATTAATAGTGGGTAAACATTAGTATAGAGACTGCTATGAATACAACAATATAACTGTTTTGTCATAAATTGAAGTCTCAGTGGCATAAGTCTAAGGGGATGATTCCACCATTACCCACACCAACATGGAAATTGGGGAACATCACCAAGGACATTGTTGTCGAACATCCGAAGACATCCAAAGGAAATAATTCTATATTGGTTGTTTTGGATCATCTTAAAAATACTGCACACATCATTGCAATTTATAAGGATTTCTCGTTGGATCAACTACCACATATTTACATCAGAGAAGTTGTAAGACTGCAAGGAGTACTAATATATATTGTATCTGATCATGAAACATGATTCACCTCTATAATTTGGAAGAGTCTCCAACATGCTCTAAAAATGGATCTAAAATTCATTACATCTTATCATCCTCAAACTAATATAAAATATGAGAAGACTATCCAAACACGTGAAGACATGTAGATAGCATAATCAATGTATTTCAAAGGAGGATGGGATTAATATCTTTCTCTGGTTGATTTCACTTACAATAATAGTTTCCACTACAAAATCCAAATGGATCCTAATGATTCCATTTATGGGAAGAGGTTCTGAAAACTAGATTTTTTTGGATGATGTTGGGGAGTGAAAACTCATGGGTCCATAAATGGTTGATGAAATGGTGGTGAAGGATAGGACCATCGAGCTGCACATTAAAGATTCTTAGAGTCGACAAAATAGCTTTTCAGACCACCATCAAAGAGTCCTATATTTTGATGTTAGAGACATGGTATTCCTTAGAATATCCCCATGGAAGAAACTAATGAGATTTGGGAACAAGAATCATCTTATTCCAAGTCACCTCTACACTTTTGAGATCTTTGATTGCATTAATGAAATATCCTATCCACTAGATATCCCACCGAACCTATCTCAAGTAAATGATGGATTCTATGTATCAGTTTTGAGGGAATACATACTTGACCAATCACATATACTCAATCTAGAGGTGGAACCATTGTAGAATAAACTCTTCTCTAAAGAGAAGCTAGTGAATATATTATATTGTAGGTAAAATGTTCTACAAAATAATACAATGCCCCTCATCAAGGTGTCATGGATAAACAACTAGTTTAATGAGGAAATGTGTGAACCATAGAATGTGATGATACTAAGTTACCCACATCTATTTTAATGTGGGGAAAGGAATGTTCCAGTGAGAAATTTTTAAGCGGGAGAAGATTGTAACTACCGAAACATTTAATAATTAAAATTATTGGTGATCTAATTAAATTTATTATCATATAATATTGTTTTATAAAACATATTCCCTTCATTAGTTTTTTGTTTTCAGATTTTAAAATCAAACTATGAATTGTTATTGTTGTTAATATAGTCGTTGAACAGTGATCACATGATTAGTATAAAGATAGTGCATTAATAAGTCCAATTTTCACAGAAAAAGGAAGTGATGGCCTAATCTAGAAAAATTAATCCATACAAAGCCCATTTTTTGAAGCCCAGATAGAAGGTAGCATCACTGGGATTCACTCTTGACCAAGCCCAAGTCGAGCATCAATATGTTAATCATGAATGGAACTGCCTATGAGAGATGTGTATGTTAATATATATTACCACCCCGAGTGATGTTATTTGATCCACCCTAATAGTATATCACCATCGCACACCTTACCCTTAGGCCTTAGGCAGGAGTTATAAGGGAATATGTAACAAGAAACTATCACTATGATTATGTGAATTATTTTTGTATATATATTATACATTCATTTTATTGTTGTTACTCTTTAAATGGTTTTTAAATCACAATTAGTATTTTTAGTTAATATTTAATTAATAAATATATTTTTATCAATTGATGTATATTTTTATTAAATAATATTTCTAAAAAATATTATTAGAAAATTACTTTTTATTAAATATATATTACCGTATAATTTTTTTATGAATAAAATTTAAATATTTAATAACATTTGGAATCTATTTTGGTCAAAACCCATGATGTTTTAATAACTGTTGGGTTTAATTTTAAAACTAATGATTCACATTTTAGAAAATTATATTGATAAAATGAATATCATTTTTTGATTAAAGATATTGAAATTATCTAATGGTGAATTTTTCACAATTTTCCAATATAATCAATTTTTGGGTTAAAATTAAAATACTTTTTAAATATATAATGCTTTTTTTGAAATATTAATGACCCAATAGTGAAGTGATAAAATACTATAAAATGTATTTTCATAAAATATTTTTTATCTTTAAAATAATGTTAATTTGAGATTTGTTTGATTAATTTTATGGAGCCTTAGTGGACCCTCCAAGACTTATAAAATATATTAACTTTTCAAAATGATTTCCTTGAGGGTGTAACCCACCGCCACATAAACAAGACTAATATTTCAATAAGATCGTCCATTGGCCATATAAAATAATTTTTTTCACTCTCATTTCAAAAAATTCTGTGGGAAAAAACCACAAGATGTTTGGTTGTTTTGATTAGTTTAATGGGTGGTGTCCGAAACCAAAAAAATGATGAATTCCCTCTTCTTTCTTATATAATCTCACTCAATATCTCATTCCTATTCACTAAAAACCTTTTTAGCTATACCAAACTCTTTTATCCTCTCTTTATAATCCTCACAAGGCACCCTAAGATCCCAATAATCATCTCTAAAGCGTATCCTAATCCTTTGGGATCACACTTCAAAGTAAGTGATTTCTTCCGTTCTCATGTTGTCCAAATTTATTAATGTTGTAATACTCTTTTATTTCAAAATACAAATGTAGGTTTATGATTTTTCACCTCCCTTACACATACTAGAATATTTTTTAATGATTAGATACCCCTTTCTCTCTCATTAATTCCTCTAATGTACACCTATTACCGTGCTAAAATTCTGTAATGGTTTCTCTCTATTCACTTACATTCAAAAAATTAATTTATATCATACATCTAAATTCCATTACATATGTTGTGATAGTATAATCCATGACCCCCTACAATCCATTTCGTGTATAAATGATGACAGACCCCTGTCTATCTAACAACCCATTTTATGATTGCTATTCGATGTAGTTATGCAGCCAAAGTTACACCAAACTTTCCATGAAAACATCATCATGTGTGTGAATACCATACCCATTTCTCTATCAAGGATATTCACCATTATGCATATGTATTATTTGATTGAGGACATAAATTTATGTATTCCACATATCTTATTCATGGAAGAAAATATGAAGTTTAATTAATCCATGATGTATAATCTTTGTGGTAATCATATGAATGAAATGAAATGATTAAGAAGGTTGTGTGCGGATTGCAGTCCAATGCATTGGGTAAACAATAATATCATAATACACCATGTCAAATGAGGTCTTAGAAATGATAATTCAGGTTCAATGAGGTTTTAATCATGCTAATTCACATTCAATGTGGGTTTACTCAAGCCCAATTTGCAATGATACTTAGCACATGCAAATATCTTGTCAAATGTTCTGGAAACATCCCTATGTTATGATAATCATGCTTTATAATTCATTCTAGTTCATGTTTTTATTATGCTCCATTGATATGCCTATTTACTAAACTTTATTTTCTTCTTAATTTTATGCCTTGTATACTCTTTTAATAGGGTTTATATTTCTCTATTTTATTAAATATTTCTTAAAGATATCTCATGTAATGCTAAGTACAAATAAATTTTATGGTCATGTAATCCATGTTTCCAATAATGATGTTCTATTTTTTGTTTTAAGTGGTTATGTAATGTTCCTAATTTCACAAGACACAAAGACCTATCTATCCTCAGAGTTGTATTAAATGAATGTCTGTGTAGTAAATCATGTTTAAAAATAAAATAACGAGTAGTGTTTTTATATTGATCGTGATGAATCCTTGAAGGGATGGATCAGGCCTTAAAGTGGTCTCTAGACAACGAGCATATAATGTATAAAAATACTATAAAAAAAGTAAGTCCCCTTCAATGTATATCCTAATGTAAAACATATATCATGTCATTATTAAGAAAATAAGATTCCTACAATACATTTTTCTTCAGTGAATACCATCAGCCATTCCCCTATAGATGATACCAAACCTAAATTCATTTTAGGATAATAAGAGGAGGGTATTTACAATCTTATCTCAGTCCAAAAAAATTTAATTGAATATAGTATGAATTCTGTTAATCGTTTGTTACCTAGAAATTTTTGGACTCCTTCGATTGTACTATTTTCACCACCTCGGTGGGAGTCACTCGTAGAAGTGGGAAAATTTGTGGCTACATCTCACCCAATAACCCAGGAGGATTAACTTATCATACTCAAAGAATTATTTTAACTGTATGATGTGGAGATAAAGTAATAGATAAATCTAAATGTTGAAGTACACTATGTACATATACCTATTGGATGTATTTTTATTAAAAAAAATTATTCTATCATCATAGAAAATGTACATCAATATGATAAACCTAGAATTCCTAAAAAAGTTGGTCCATGGAACCTCCTTAATATGATATCTATATAATCAATATATCTTTATTCAGTGGAAATAGGTTGGTTGTATATCCCAACATTTCCAAAATATCCATAAATTTGAAAGATAATTCCTAAAAGGAAAAACAATGCTAATAATGACAAACATGTATATGTTTATCAAACTCATTTTTCATGTCATGTTGCTCCCCCAACTGAATCTCTTGCTCATATTGTCATCCCTAGAGCACTCATCAACACAATTTTCTAATTGATCAAATTATTATAAGATATTAAATTATTGAATTCACCAGTATAGTCGGAGAGGAACTATATGCGAGAATGGGTTGATGCAACACATCACCCTGCCTAGATTTTAAAATCCTATGTTTCCAACATTAAATGGATTGGGGGATCCATAAATAAAATTTTTGAATTTATTTTTCTTATTCATTCTAATGATGGGAATCCTTCAAAATTAAGAATGTCATAAAATATAGGTGTTTATTGAAGAATATAGAAGGAATAACCTTTTTCTTGTATAACTGTTTACCAGCAAGGTCAATGATGGGATGAGAATATCATCACAGTCAATTTCATTATTAAATCAGATATATGTTATAGAAGTCAATAATCCTTACCATATGACATTACGAAAATGAGAAAATTATATGGTCATGGATTGTAATCCCAGCTGGATGTTTGTTACTTTTTACATAAATATACAGATAACTCAAGATCATTATTTGGGCCAATGTATAATGAACTTTTATAATGAGCTACAAATTATATAATTTTAGTAAAATTTCAAAGTATAATAATAAAAATTACAATAATATAATAGAGGTTGAAATATTTTTTTTGACGGAAACAAAGGAAATTATCAAACAACATTGGTAGTGTAAAAAACAGTATATGAATATTGTGAATAGTGAATGTCTTAATTAAACTCACTCCTACAAAGGATATAACTCAAAATCTTATGCCTTACTGACGCACGCCTGTCGTGGGGCGTTGCAAAACAATATTTTATTTACCTAAGTATAGTATAGCAGTCGATCCTAGGTAGTCTCCCGAAGAGGAGTGCACACAAAACAAGGTTGTCACTTTTTGTTGGTTTTCGTAAAAAGATTGGTTTTACCTAATATGAATGACTATGAGAGAAACAAACAATAGAAATTGATTTATTTTAACTAATGATAAAGGCAGTGATTGGATTGGGTTCGGCTAGACTTAGTGTTGTGCCATCATGGTTTCCAAATTTTATATCTTCTTCTTCCTTAAACTGGTAAGAGAGATGTGATGAGAATTTTCCTTTCTAAAACGTTAGATTGGTCTATCCTCCTTCCAATGTGTTTGGGGTTGTAGAAGGTCTCTTGATTAATTAGAGCAATCCTAGACCTGGAATTGTTGTTCCCTAATAAACCAAGATTTCGACATACAATCCTATACACGTGCTTGACAATCGTCGAGCAATCACCACCCATCCCTAATCATGTTCCACCGTATACAGATTAGAATTGGGTGGAGGGAGATGTGATCATCAACCAAAACAATTTATAATTTCAGAATAAAACCGTAACACAACCGCATTTGGAATTTAATACTGAATTATGAATTGGAACCAGAAGAAGAAAGAAGAACACATTTTATTCATTTCAAGCACAAAACTCAAGAACAACACATAGGTCCAGCCTCCCCTCTTTCCGATCACTCAAATGAAACTACCCCTCCATGGATGGGGTAAGCGAGATAATTCGGGAGAGGAGAGATATTTTAAAACAAAATAAATAAAAGAAAAAGCTGAGAAGTTCTTCTCCTGGGTGCCCGAGAAGGAATGGGATGAAGAATGGGATGTATTGAGGGGGAGGAGCTCTTCTCCTTTTATAGGCAGAATTCGACCCCCGAAGGTTGTCGCGTTTGGGACCCCATAACTGACCTCTTCACGCGTTGAGGCCTTCTTCAATGTTGTGCATAATTGTCTTGGCCGTGTCCCCTCAAGATCTCAGCGGATTTGGACAGGTATTCCGAGAGTTATGGCCATTTTACTCTGATCATTTATTCTGTCCAGTCAGAATCTCCAAAACGTCAAATCCCGGATTAGGCAGCTTTAATGGACCCTCAAATGGACGAATCCCGCGGTGCTTCCTTCATTAAAGATGATCCAAAACTCCTTCCTCGTCCACCCACCGAATTTGGAAAGATTGGGGCCCACAATGAATGAGTTATGGATCCCACACCAAAACTAGGTAGAACTGGAAATAGTTTTCTTGAGCCAACGTGTGAGCTTCTTTTGAGCTTCCATATGGCCGATTCAGCTTTTAGTCCAAATATAGTAAATGAATCCTTGGATGTGTAGAATCTGCAAAAGAAAGAATTTCGCGATTTGGATCAATGTAGATAATGTTATGGCCAAAATACAGAAATAAGTTAAAACTGTTAAAAATCCAAAATGGCCAATTTTTACTATTCAGCTCAAAATAACACCAAAATCATAAAAATGAAACAATTCATCTTAGAGGAACACTTTTGTGAGTTTAAAACAATGATATTCAATATAAATTAATTGAAAATATTTGTTCTATCAATTCCCCCACACTTAAACTATTCTTGTCCTCAAACATAAAATCTCAACATGGAATTCAAAGGGCACCAATGTCACCAATATTTAAATTTCAAATGGAATAAAATCAAATGATTATCAATGTCCAATCAAATTTTCAGTTCCACAAAAATACCAATTTAATTTCCCTTTTTTCAAAGAAACAATCAATTCATGCATTTTACTTTTCCCCTTTGAAAAATAATGAAGCTTCTCCTTTAATTCATTCAAGCTTCTCAATTTATTATTATTAAACATGCCAAATCATGACCTACCTCACTTTTGAATCTTTTCTCTCATCACTCATGATACAATTAATAGTGGAGTTATGCTCATATCATGAGAACATGCTCCTTATCCATAGGCTTGTAAAGTAACTACTTTCTCCACTTTGTAAAGACAAAACACAAATAAAATCATGAGGACTTGCAATAAAGGTTCAAATAATTCTGTGGCTTAGGGTTGGTGGGTAAATGATTGAAATAATTTAAGGCCAGAAGTAGGAGGTTTGACTCTTATGTACAATGGATGATTAATCAAGTGAAAACACAAGATGAACCTCAATCAAATCCCCTTGAAATGTGAATCACAACACCACTCCCCTTTCAATGACATGGGTCATGAGTCAATAAATGATTACAAAGAATGATATCATCCAAGTTCTCCCTGTTTTTTTTGTAAAGCTCCAGAAAGGCACAGCTTTATTTTCTCTTTATTTTCTTTTTTTTTTAAATCTCCAGAAAGGCAGAGCTTTATTTTTTTTATGGAGAACCGGATGAAATGAAAGAAGCATAATGAAATGATGACTCATGCCCAATTTTCTGATAATACATTGCCCAAAATGATGACACACATATTACACCACCCAAAAATGATACATATCCCAAGGAACGCACACGAAAGGCCCTTCCCCCACACTCAAACTTGAAATAACCATGCAAAAATACTAAAATTGTAGGTAGGTAAGGAAAAATTGGATTGTAATGTGGCTTAAACCTATAAGGAAATTCATGGCATCTAAGGGCTTATGAAGGATAAATGTAAAGGTGGGTCTTAGGATAAAATGTGGCTAGCCAAAGATATGCCTCAATCATTTTAAATGTGGTTTTGTACAGTCATAGCTTTGACAAGTTTCAATACAAGTTCTAGCAGGTGGAACGTCCCAAGATCACTCAAGAAATATGCTCAAGATAAAATAGGAAATATTTGGTCTAGAAATCCTCTCAGGAATGAGAATATGATATTGGACAATCACTCATGGCATGATTAATAATAACAAATTAATTCACATGAATTTCAGAAATTCAAATAATGAAAAATGGAAGGGAAATTTCATTTACATGAATCAATTAATTCCCTCAAATCGTGAGTCCTTACTTCAATATCATTGCTTCACTTTAATCATCCAATTATCCATTTTAATCATTCAATCTCAGAAACAATGAAATCTAAAACATAGAATCACTGGATTTCTATGAAACTCATGTCTCCTAGAGAATTCAAGTAAAACCTGAATTCAAGCGTGGGCATGCCTTTTCTTGATTAATTCTTTAAAATACTAAAAAATGTAGGGAATAAAGTCGGATAATATAGAATTGAAACTCATACTCCCCTGTCAAATGGATCCTTTTCTTCATGACGTATAATCCCATGATACCCTCTTCATTAATGGACCTGAAAAAAAATGAAAACAATTGATAGTGCAGGCCCATTCAATCATGACGGTAAATGACTAAGAAGACAAGTGGAAAATGGGGGAAAATACGGGTTGCCTCCCGGTAGCGCCTTTGTTTAATGTCGTTGGCTCGACAAAACAAAACAAATTTTTGTTTTTTTGTTTTTTTGTTTTTTTTGTTTTTTTTGTTTTTGTTTGTTTTTGTTTTTTTTTGAAAAATCTCCTGGACTTCAAGATTTCCTCCCCCACACTTAATTTATGCAGTGTCCTCAATGCATGTAAATGTATGTTTCAAAAAGTTGGAGTTACTGCATTTAATCAAGTTTAAAGGAATGATGCAACCTGGTAGGTGTTCATTTGTATTCAGGATGAAGGAGTGTGATCTCCTCTACTGGTTCTTGAGGTACGGTCCCATGGAACTTCTTCAGCCTCTGCCCATTTATAGTGAATGGGTTTCCTCCTCCTTCATTTTGAATCTGCACAGCACCAAAGGGATATACATGAGTAACAGTAAAGGGGCCTTCCCATCTGGAACGAAGTTTACCTGGCATAAGCTTAAGTCTGGATTTGAAGAGTAACACGTGATCTCCAGGGTTGAAGGTTCTTGGTTGAATTATATTGTCATGGGCCATCCTCGTTCTCTCTTTATAGATCATTGAGTTTTCAAAAGATTCCCTTCTAATTTCCTATAACTCATGCAACTACAATCTTCTTTCTTTCCCAGCTTTCTCAAGGTCCAGATTCATCTCTCTGACCGCCCAGTAGGCTCTATGCTCCAACTCCACAGGAAGGTGGCAACTCTTTCCATAGATCAATCTATAGGGACTCATCCCTATCGGTGTTTTGTAGGTCGTCCTGTATGCCCATAATGTATCATCTAACTTTTGGCTCCAGTCCTTCCGGTTGGGTTTAACAGTCTTCTCCAGAATGGCTTTGATTTCTCTATTAGAGACTTCTGCTTGGCCATTTGTTTGGGGATGGTATGGGGTAGATGTTCAATGATGCACCCCATACTTCTTCAGCAATGCTTCCATTTTCCTGTTGCAGAAATGAGTTCCCTGATCACTGATGATTGCTCGTGGCACGCCAAACCATGGCACTTCACTGGTGATGATGTAGAGTTGTTCTCCAGGAAGCCCATCATTAAGTGGGTTCTGCTTTGGTATTTCTGTTTCAGCGGTGTGGGGTAGTCGACTCAGATGATCAGCCACTTGATTTTCAGTCCCCTTCTTATCTTTGATTTCCAAATTGAACTCTTGTAAGAGTAGCATCCATCTCACCAACCGGGGTTTTGCATCCGCCTTTTTCATTAAGTACCTAAGAGCTGCATGATCATAAAAAACAACAACTTTAGTCCCCAGAAGATATGATCGGTATTTATCTAGTGCAAAAACGACTGCAAGGAACTCCTTCTCTGTGGTTGTGTAATTTATTTGTGTTTCATCCAAGGTCCTTGATGCGTAGGAGATGACTTGAGGCTTGCTGTCAATTCTCTGTGATAGAGCGGCTCCCACTGCTTGGTTGGATGCATCACAAAGTATCTCGAAAGGGTAATCCCAATTGGGTGGCTGCATTATTGGTGCTGTTATCAGCCTTTCCTTTAATTCATAAAATGATTCCCTACATGCACAATCAAAATTAAAGTTAGCATCCTTTAGAAGTAATCTTGAGAGAGGGAGAGAAATCTTACTGAAATCCTTGATGAATCTTCTGTAAAATCCTGCATGCCCTAAAAAGGATCTAACATGTTTGACACAAGTTGGATATGGTAAGGAATTTATTACATCAACTTTTGATTTATCAACATCAATCCCATTTTGTGAAATTATGTTCCCCAACACTATCCCTTTTTCAACCATGAAATGACATTTTTCAAAATTTAAGACAAGGTTCTTTTCAATGCATGTTTTCAAAACATTTTCCAAATTTCCCACGAAATGATCAAATGAATTGCCAAAAACTATGAAATCATCAAGAAACACCTCCAAGCAATCCTCAATGTGGTCCGATAAAATACTCACCATACACCGTTGAAATGTACCTGGGGCATTGCATAGCCCGAAAGGCATCCTTTTGTATGCGAATGTTCCAAAAGGGCAGGTGAAGGTTGTCTTCTCCTGGTCTTCAGGTGCAATTGGTACCTGAAAATAACCTGAGAATCCATCTAAAAAACAGTAATGAGTATTTCCAGCTAACCTTTCAACCATCTGATCAATGAATGGAATAGGAAAATGATCTTTTCTGGTAACTTGATTTAGCTTCCGGTAATCTATACAGACTCTCCAGCTATTTTGTATTCTCATGGGGATCAGTTCATTTCTTTCATTTGTGACAGTGGTCAGGCCAGTTTTCTTGGGGACTACATGAATTTGTCTGACCCATTGAGAATCAAAGATTGGGTAAATGATATCAGCTGCTAACAATTTCTCAATCTCTTTCTTAACGACCTCCATGATTGTGGGATTGAGTCTTCTTTGAGGTTGTCTAACTGGTCGAGATTCACTTTCTAAAAATATCCTGTGAGAGCATACCTTAGGGTTGATTCCAGGAATATCACCAAAACTCCATCCTACAGCTTTTACATTCCTTTTGAGGAGGTCAATCAATGTTTATTCTTGTGAATGGGATAGGTTATTTGCAATGATTACTGGAAATTTCTCCCCTTCCATTAGGTAAGCATACTTCAAGTCACATGGCAAAGGCTTCAGTTCTAAACATGGGGGTTGTTCAAGGGATGATATTGCATTTATGTTGCCTGCATCTAATGTTGAATTCTCTGGAATAATCTTACTTCCTCTTAACAAATCATCGAAAAAATCAGATTTTACCTCATCCTCCAACATGATATCAGAATTTTCAGGTTCATGGGAGTTATAAAATTCAAATGAAGAGTGTTCTCCCACAGATAACAAGTCATGAAGAATACCTGAGTCTTTAATTGGTTCTATATCTTCATCATGGGCGATTGCATAAAGTGAGTGATTGCTGGACGGCTGTTTCATCGTATCATGAATATTGAAGTGTACCGTACTATCTCCGAGCTCCATGGTGAGGGTTCCTTCATGCACGTTGATGATTGTTCTTGCTGTTTTCAGGAATGGTCTCCCGAAGATGATGGGAGATTGGGATGGTGCTCGGTCTTCCTCCATGGTAAGGACATAAAAGTCTGCTGGAAAGATTAATCCTCTCACTCCTACAAGTACATCTTCAACGACTCCAGCTGGGAAAACGGTGGATCTGTTTGCTAATTTTACCACCAGCCGAGTTGATTTTAGTTCTCCGATCTGCAAAGATGAAAACACAGAGTGAGGCATCACATTTATCGAAGCTCCAAGATCACATAGTGCATCAGTAAAATTTAATGAACCGATAGTGCAGGGAATAGAGAAAGTCCCTGGATATTGACATTTTTGCGGTATCGGTGGTGTGATCAATGCTGAGACGCTTCTTCCTAAGTTGATTCGTTCATTTCCATCCAGCCTCTTTCTTTTAGTACATAGTTCCTTCAGAAATTTTGCATATTTAGGGATTTTCCTGATTGCATCCAGTAGTGGAATGTTAATCTCAACTTTTCGGAATGTTTCCTGAATTTCCCGTTGAAGTCGTTCTTCTTCTCCCTTCTTTGACTCAACCAATGCTGATGGGAATGGTGCTGGAATATCCTTTTTCTCCCTTTGTTGTTTCTGCAATGGTGTTTCTAGTCTTTCTTTCTTTAACCTTGTTCTTTCTACTTTTTTGTTGACTCCATCTTTTGGTTGGACAGGACGAGCTTCAGAAGGTTCCCTAGATTCATCCTCCTCATATTGTTCTGGTGGTTTGAGCTCCTTCCCGCTTGGGGTTGTGATTGCACTAACATTCTCTTTCGGATTGGGAATTGTTTGTGCATGAAGCTTACCTTGGTTCTTGGTGAAAGCATCCATAATGCTTGCAAATTGATCAGCTAGCTTGTCCATCTTATCTTCTATTCCTGCAACTCTTGTCTTTAGTTGTTGGTCTTCATTTGTCAGTGCACTTGTGGATGGTTGCTCATAATTCTTCCGCTGGAAAGGTGGTGGTTGAAAAGTTTGTTGTTGTTGGAAGGGCTTCTGATAAGGTTGTTGGAATGCTATCGGGTTCTGATATTGCTGCTGAAAAGGTGCTCTGGCTTGGTTCTGTTGAAACCCATACCCTGGTTGGGTTTGCGGTTGGTATTGCCTTTGTTGATAGGCTGCAGCACAACTTTCTATCCCCCACACTTTCAGACATTGATCAGTGTAATGAGAATTAGAAGAGCATAAACCACATACCTGATTCGGTCCTTGTTGTTCCTTCACATGGTTCACAGCTATTTTTCGCACCAACCTGGTGAGTTCACCAATTTCATTCCTAATTAAATCAACTGAATCAGATGTTCTTACCTCATGGATCCCTCTGGTGATCGTACCTCGAGTGCCAAACTGCTGTGAATTTTGTGCAATCTTTTCAATCAAAATTCGTATATCTGCAGGTGATTTATCAATGAGGGCTCCTCCCGACGAGGCATCTAGTAGATTCCTGTCATTGTCAAGAAATCCTTGGTAGAAGAACACAAGGAATTGGTCCTCTTCTATTTCTTGGTGTGGACAACTTGCACAAAGCTTCTTGAAACGTTCCCAGTATTCGTAGAGTGTTTCTCCAGTTGATTGATGGATGACATAAATCTCCTTCTTTATTGCAGTGCTCCTAGATGTTGGGAAGAATCTTTGTAGAAAACATTTTTTTAGATCTTCCCAGTCACTGATCTCCCCCAGTTGTAGATTGTACAACCATTCCTTTGCAGCTCCCTCTAGTGAGTAGGGGAAAGCCCTCCACTTCACATGCTCTTCTGCGACTGCTCGAGGTTTGAAGCTGGAGCAGACATAGGTGAATTCTTGAATATGTCGATTTGGGTCTTCACCTACAAGACCATGAAATTTAGGAAGCACTTGGATCATGTTAATTCGCAATTCAAAATCATTTTCTATGGCAGGAATTGCAAGTTGATAATCTTGATTGACAAATTGAGGTGCACAGATGTCACGTAGGGTTCGGTTGGGATTTACAGCCATTATTAAAGGTTCAAAGTCTTCACTCAAGGTATCACTTGAATCGGTGAGATTTATTTCTTCAAATTCTTTGGGAAGATTTTGATTTTTCAATTTGGTTATTGTGCGGGATCGAATTCTAATAAATTGCTATTTGAACTACGGGTCATTCAAAAGAGTTTTTTTTATTTAATTTTTTTTTAAAAAAAAACTTTGAGGCACAGCCTCCACGGAAACGGCGCCATGTTTGATGCACGCCTATCGTGGGGCGTGGAAAAACAATATTTTATTTACCTATGTATAGTATAGCAGTTGATCCTAGGTAGTCTCCCGAAGAGGAGTGCACACAAAACAAGGTTGTCACTTTTTGTTGGTTTTCGTAAAAAGATTGGTTTTAACTAATTTGAATGACTATGAGAGAAACAAACTATAGAAATTGATTGATTTTAACTAATGATAAAGGCAGTGATCGGATTGGGTTCGGCTAGACTTAGTGTTGTGCCATCATGGTTTCCAAATTTTATATCTTCTTCTTCCTTAAACTGGTAAGAGAGATGTGATGAGAATTTTCCTTTCTAAAACCTTAGATTGGTATATCCTCCTTCCAATGTGTTTGGGGTTGTAGAAGGTCTCTTGATTAATTAGAGCAATCCCAGACCTGGAATTGTTGTTCCCTAATATACCAAGATTTCGACATACAATCCTATACACGTGCTTGACAACCGTCGAGCAATCACCACCCAACCCTAATCATGTTCCACCATATACAGATTATAATTGGGTGGAGGGAGATGTGATCATCGACCAAAACAATTTATAATTTCAGAATAAAACCGTAACACAACCGAATTTGGAATTTAATAATGAATTATGAATTGGAACCAGAAGAAGAATGAAGAACACATTTTATTCATTTCAAGCACAAAACTCAAGAACAACACATAGGTCCAGCCTCCCCTCTTTCCGATCACTCAAATGAAACTACCCCTCCATGGATGGGGTAAGCGAGATAATTCGGGAGAGGAGAGACATTTTAAAACAAAAGAAATAAAAGAAAAAGCTGAGAAGTTCTTCTCCTGGGTGCCCGAGAAGGAATGGGATGAAGAATGGGATGTATTGAGGGGGAGGAGCTCTCCTCCTTTTATAGGCAGAATTCGACCCCCGAAAGTTGTCGCGTTTTGGACCCCATAAATGACCTCTTCACGCGTTGAGTCCTTCTTCAATGCTGTTCATAATTGTCTTGGCCGTGTCCCCTCAACATCACAGCGGATTTGGACCGGTATTCCGAGAGTTATGGCCATTTTACTCTGATCATTTATTCTGTCCAGTCAGAATCTCCAAAACGTCAAACCCCGGATTAGGAAGCTTTAATGGACCCTCAAACGGACGAATCCCGCGGTGCTTCCTTCATTAAAGATTCTCCAAAACGCCTTTCGCGTCCACCCACCGAATTTGGAAAGATGTGGGCCTACAATGAATGAGTTATGGATCCCACACCAAAACTAGGTAGAACTGGAAACAGTTTTCTTGAGCCAACTTGTGAGCTTCTTTGGAGCTTCCATATGGCCGATTCGTCTTTTAGTCCAAATATAGTAAATGCAGACCTGGACGTGTAGAATCTTTATAAAAAAGAATTTCGCAAGTTGGATCAATGTAGATAATGTTATGTCCAAAATACCGAAATAAGTTAAAACTGTTAAAAATCCAAAATGTCCAATTTTTACTATTCAGCTCAAAATAACACCAAAATCATAAAAATGAAACAATTCGTCTTAGAGGAACACTTTTGTGAGTTTAAAACAATGATATTCAATATAAATTAATTGAAAATATTTGTTCTATCACTTACCTTGTTTAATCTTCTGGTGAATAAAACGATCAAAAACAATACCCCTATAAAAATGAGGTAAGTGTGTAAAAATATCATTAATTTCAATACTGAATGAAGAAATGTTATCCATTCCGAGTCAAAAATGTTTCTAGACCCATTAAAGAAGCTATTAAAAAGAATTTACTAGGGTGTCCAAATCCTAACATACTTATTATGTTAGCCTCAATACCCTCTCAAAGTATAGTACCATTCACAAAAAATTTGGAACACCCTTTGGGATTGATCTAATATTTATGTTATTTTTTAGATGATGGTTTATTTTTTGCAGGTACAGTTGGGTAAACTACCATATAAAGTGGCATGTATTTCTACTAAAACCCTGAAGGAAGAAGTCTAATGGTGTGTGGTTTACAAAAAATGGAGCAAGAAAATTTCATTCACAAGATGACTAGGATAAAAACAAATCAAACATAGGAAATCCTAATGGTGAACTTTAATTATTCTATCATGACCCCAGTTTCTTCTTTCATTGTGTAGAAAATTTCATCGCACCACAATCCTTCATGAAACAGTATAATAGAATAGAAAAATATCATATGAAATATAATCCATTAAAAATGAAAAATATTTTCAATAATCTCTTAAAATTGATGCATCTTTCCCCAATGGAATGGGAACCATAAAAAAGGATCTGATGTCATTATCGCACTAATAATATTCCACACCAGATTAATAATTACACTTCTTATCCATTATATCATTCATTATAGTAGTCCCATTAGCCTATGATAAGTAATATTATGCATTTTAAATCCGTATTCTTAACTACTGATCCATAAATTGATCCCAAAAGTTCTTAGGAATTGAATAAAAACATAATGGCGGATGATACCAATACAAATGACCAATTTCTCCTAAACCTATATATGTTCTTTAAACCCATCAACAAGAACATAATAAAGATGGTGAAAATAATGGATCCACCACAACAAGTATAATTATTCAAAAAAAAACATATTATTTTGTAAGAGGGATTAAAGAGAATACAATAGGCCAATTTTCTTCAAAAATTAGGTAAACTAAGTCATCTTAATCTACTAGAAAAAAACCCTTCAACTTCTATTCATACTCATAATTCATCTCTATAAGGATATTCAATCTCTAAAGAACCTATAATTTTGTATCCCCTTTATCAAGATTCATTGAATATTGGATCCAAAGTATGTCATCTTGAAATAGTTTTCAATGGTTCATACAAAAAAATAACATTTGGAGACACTCAAAATATCGTAGGATATATTGGAATCACTTGTATATTCCCTTTTGATCCATTAGGAGTTCAAGGTTGTGGTCTCCCCTTCTATGTAATAGATAGCATAGATCAATCTTATGGAGTTTCATTCAGTTATATATTTCATATAAAATGATATGAATAATATTATATAGTCTCACAATAGGACCTTGTATGTATCTAGTATGATAAGAAGATTCGAAATATGATAATCATTAATATATAATGGCTTAGAGATCAATCTCATTCCAGTAATAATTATACTACAATTAGGATTCATAAAATATGACTTTTCCCCTTCCCCCTTATAATTTTGGATTTTGGAAAATGTTTTCAAAATACCCCAGACCAAATCTTGATCATAAATAAATTTGGAATCCTTTAAACTAATTGGGAATTCCTATTATTGTCGAAGGTTATTTCATACAATGTTATGAAATTAATTCCTTTTTTACATTAGAATAATAACATATACTTTGAAAGTAGTAATTTCTAAAAAACATTAATTGATATATTATGATACTACCCATTTATGAATCTCTATTTAAGTCATTTGAATCTCAATACATGGATACACAATTTTATAAATGAAAAAGGGAAAACCATAAATGATTATATTAGTTAGTATATCAACCCAAATGGAATAAAATAAATTATATCCATCCCTTTTAAAGAACATATAGTATAATATGTACATCCTATCGACCAGATTTAAAATATGAGTACATAGTTGATTATGTACTCATCAACCCTCATTATATCAGTTAAGAAATCTATATTGAACTGTGATAAAGAGTTATATGATCCTTAGAATAGTGGAATCACCTTAGTTTCAAATGATATTGAATCATCCTAGATTATACGACATTCCCTGCATCATCAACTGAAGATGATGGAAGTCTAATATCCCATATTTGGGATACCATTAATTCAAAATGATTCTACAGTTCATTCCTTTATAATATGAAATCCTGAAAAATTTTCCATTGACTTCAGTGATAATGACATCTATGTCTGATAGATCACTCCCATTTAACTATTTAGACTAGACCCCAAATATTTCCCTACACAACAACACAAAATATAACCATTTAAACATAGGCATATTTTCCCTTATGATAAGTTTCTTGTATTTTTGTATTCCTTGAAAGTGTCATCATGGAAGAAAATAAAACATAATCCACATTAATTTTTTACTTTTTTTTCTCATGAAATCACATTTGACATGATATCCCAAAGATCATGAAATAAATTATCCATCTTCATGTTCCAAATATTTTGGGCATTTTATCATTTTAGTTCCCCTTTGAATTTTGGTTCCTGTCTCTATTATCCGAGCATAATATCCATTAATCAAACTCTCTCCCATTCATTGGGACAGTCTTCACAAATATCATGTCCCCCTATTCACATCATTTTTTCGTCATTAATTTGATGCATAGTCCATATCACTCATATTTAATAGTTCTCAACATGGAAAACTATTTTTATTATTCCATGTTACAAAACGTAGAAATACCAATAAAAAAGGCAAGCCACCAAACATTTTGAAAACACACATTTGGATCATTTGAAAACTTTTAGGTATCTACTAATCAGAAATTTTCACTATAATGGTAAAGTAATAATTTAGAATTATATAATTAAAAATAGTAAGAAACATTATTTGACAAAATCTTATAATGTAATGCCTTTTAAATAGTCATGTATTGGACTGTATGTCATCTTTATATATGAAAAATGAAAAAATTTGCGTAGTGACAAAAAAGACACAAATAACCTAGATCCATTTATGTGACCTTAGAAATAGTCAAGCTACAATCACTAGGAAACATCGAATTTGAAAACACTATTGCATTCTCTAATTTAGTACATCGAATCTGTGGTACATTGTTAAAGGGATACTCTTCCAAACAATAAATTCTCAGGGTTACTGTGATAGTATTGTGTTATGGTGATGGAATTTTCATATATATACCCCAATGATATCCCCAAAAAGGAAACATTAGACCTGAATTATTAGGATTCATAGTTATTATTTCATGTAATGATTAAATTAGTAAATAATATATAATGAAAATAAATTTCATCTATTTATACAATCAAAATATGATGGAGGAATCAATATGTTTTTTGGTTCTATGCCATATACAATAATAAATTTTCAATATTTTATTTGAAAGAGTATATTAATGTTTGATCTTCATCAATAATCTATTGAAGCCAGATTAGCTATGTATATTTTCCCACCATGGTAAGATGGAGGGCCTATATCACATCTGTAAGAAATCCTTTCTCCATGACTATACTTCTTCTATTGAAAAATGAAGTTATAAAATATCCCCATTTTATGAAACTTACTTAGTTTGAAGATATATTATTTTAATATATTAATATTCAATTAGGTGTCAGAATTCCTCCATCTCCTTACCACGATCATCTTCTTCTTGAGATATTGAAATTTCTTTGTCATAATATTTGGTAAGAATATTATCCAGAAAGAAAATTACCGAGATATTTTCCCTTATTATTATTACCACAATAACAAATTTAGTATATATTTTATCTCATGTTATTTAAATACTCCATTACTATGTGTAATAAACATGTTTTCACGTTAGTATAGTTATGACGATAGGCCTTGCTGATGAATCTTAGAATAAATCACACATATATCTATCCAAATAAACTAGTCACATATTAATATATCTTTTTGGGACTCTAGTATTTACTCCAAAAAACTCTTATGATGGTATAATTTTCCTTAAATTGATTCTTTTTGATAAGCTACATTTGATGACCCCTCAATGAGGACATCAAAAATGTTTGGTAATATTATCAGAGTTTGGGAAAAACATCTATACATTCTCAAAAACAGATGATGGTACCACTAAATGTCATATAAGAAAAATAAATATTTACATAATTGCAATATGACATACAGGGAATGAAAAAGGAATAAAATTGGATTCCTCTACTCTCCCATTGATTGATCCAACTGTTTGACAAACGCTTCCCCATGATCCCCAGTTTCTTTATTTTATAGATTAAAGATCCATTGTGTGGGATTGCAATCTTGAATTCCTTCTAGGACCACATTAAATGATCCTTGGGAACATTTCAATTTGTGATTATGATTGGAAATTTCTTTTATTATGGGGGAATTAAGTGTCTTATGCCCTATTAATACATCTATTTGGCAATATTCTATTAAAAGGAAGTTACCAAACTCAAGAGTATTGACTAATAAGTTAGAAATAAGAATACAAATAAGGAATAAATAAATGTTCACGTCTATCAATCTCTATAATAGACTTCCATAACTTATCTAGATAGTCAAGTATATAAATTTTTGTGAAAATGTACTATTTTTATAGTGTATCAATATATAACAATTTATTTCTTTATACATCCTCGCCATTAGTGGCATATGATAAACCTAACTAAAATCCAAAATATGTCTAACCAACTACATGAAAAATTATTTCGGTAGGAACTCCCTCTTCACACATTATTGATTTGGGATTACCATCAACAAGCACATCAATTATTATAATCCTCGGATTATCCCTTCTAGTAATGTAACAATGTCAAAAAAAGTTTTTTTGGGTCCTTCAAATTTATTATACGGATCTAGAAATGCCATAGAAAAGAAATTAAATAGTTCAATCACGAAATATTTTAATAAATTGTTTTCATTTCTATGATTCTATCCTATCTCAATAGTAATTAAAACATGTGTAGGATTTTCCCTTCAAACTACTCCAAAAAATTGAATAGACTCTCCAGAAAGAGTTTTTACTACATCTGATACAACCACATTATTTACTAAAGGCCTAGTGTTAGATCTGTCTAGGGAAGAAGGTGAATCATATTCGACCATTCAAAAATAATGATAGATAACTATTCCTTTAAAATTAGGGATAATTGGTTTCAAGAATACATATTGTGCCTCTCAACATGTTTGGATAATTTATTTTCACTGATTTTTTATCTAAAATGGTAGAAGACTCAAAATGGTCTTCTCATATACCAGTGTTGGGGGAGGAAAATGATAACTCCCCGGGTATTACATCATCTCTTAGACATTAAAATGGGGATACCATTCCCAATTTCAATAGGATTTGATTCCTCTTTCCAAATATGGATCCCAATGATCGGTTCATCTTTTTTGTATGTTTATAAAAATGCATTCTCTACCCACTTCAAATCAAAGTAATTTTTTCTCTTAGTAGTAGCTTTCCATTAAATAAGAGATAAAAGGGGGTATATTTAATGAATTACATCAATATGATCAAAATTTGTTTTCATATTAATTGAATTGTGAATCAACCAACCTTATAGTGGTACCCAATGATTCCATATAGACAACCTATCCTAATATAGGTATTCATATGTCCATGGAAAAAATAAGAATCTAAAATTACTGCATATAAATACTTAGAAAAATGTGATTGAAATCATAATAAATGTATATAGGATCCCATTAATCACCAATTTTGGGAATTAAAATTCCAACTTTTAGAGTTCTCTATAAGTCTCTAATTTCAAAATTCATGGACTTTAAAAACAAGGCTACCTCAAGATTCATGTAGTCTGAACATAAAATTGTTTGTGAGGAGGACCTGAGACCATTGGACATCATTAGTATGTTAGTCCTTGGTAGTATATATTTTTTAAAGTAGGACTTGAGTGTCCTTTTGTTGATGGTGATCGGATCACCTTATCCTACAAAAAAGCTGATAGAGTCCTTTACATTGTATTTTACAATACATCCGATTATTACGGTCAGAGTGGAGAACATAGTACCTCATCTCAGTCACTATTTAGATGGGACCTCTTTTATGGATATTTTAATCAAGGAGATGAAAAATAAAAAACATAGGTAACACATTATCGAGAACCACATAATTATAAGAAGTGTATATAGAGTTGGAAAAACCATGATATATCCTAAATGATGTATTCATTTGAAGAAAAATAATTACATCTTCAAACCTCTCATAATACAGTGAGTCCCTTTCACACGGAATAAATCTACATGGACTATTCATTATCACATGACCATAAATGTTACGACACATCCTGTGATGTGGCGCCACTATTTGGTTTCTGATTCCTTTCATGAGGATATGCAGTAATCCCATCCCATGGTTCCTGTCATAATATTAAAACAACCATCATCTTCTTTAATGATTATAATCACCAATATTACCCACTCTATGTATTAAAACCAATATCACGATATGTTAATAAAAGAAAAGTATAGAAACTATGATACATATAGATGTTTTCATTTATATAGAATCATTTATAAATACATATGTAATCATTAATAGTCAAAAACATATACATAAAAATGTTTTCACACAGATACATGTCAATAATTGTTTGTAAATATAAGGTAGACCATCAGCAGACTATTTATAATGAATTAATTAATATTAATTCAGTATATATAAAATTATTGATGTAGGTAATAATTACATCCAAATGGTGATAATTAACCCAACCTCCCTTCCTCTCAACTAATGATAGCCATTAATTTTCTTTGGGAAAATTCCCAAATATTACAAGCCCTTCGAATGTAGTTATGTGGATCATCAAGTATGTGAAAACCATTTGGTTTTTTTCCATGAATAATCACTAATGATAACCAGTTGAAAAGGTAATGAAAAAATTCAAACAATTTCTTGATCTTCTTTTTTTAATATAAATAAAATTCTTAATTTTGGATAATGACTAAAATTCAAATATGATGTAGTAGTATGGAAATTGAGGAAAATCGCATCAACTATCCTTAACTTTATTCTTTGCATCATCAATTTTCAAATACCCTATATATACCAAATGAGAGGAATAGAGAATTATATTGTCACCATGATGAATTAAATAGTGGTTAATGTGATAAATGATTATAATGATTAAAATAAACACAAAATAATTCACCACACTCGTAGTATTACACAAAACCCTATGTGATCTTAATATTTGGTATTAGAGAAAGGCTCTCACCTCTATTTAAATCAAAATATTTGATGATTTGTTTTCACTTTCAAAATTAATTATGAATTGAATATTTTGATAAAAAGTATCAACTGCAAATATATATTTTGTTTCTAATATGAAATTGAATAACACCAATAAAATGGAAATTAGAAAGACAAAAATTCAGTCCTTTTTTATTAAAAGTGGAATATGTAATTGATTTTCTATTTTGTTATTTTTTTAAGACCAAGAAATCATGTAAAGAGATATTATAATAGTTACATCATATTCCATGGATAAGGAAAATAATTATAATCTTTATTTCTACAATCATATTTATGATGATAATGAGGTGGAATATAATTCCCATCATACTTTCCATCCAAAAATAACCAATCACATTAGGATAGATCTATTTAATTATGATTTATCAAATAAAAGAATATATCAATAAAAATATTTCCTTCGTATCAAGAAAGAAATATACATTAATTTTGGTTTATATCCATTATAAAATAATTATAGATTATATAACCAACCTTGATTATATAACTAAGATATGAGAGGAATTACTGTTATAAAATTTTATTATATATGTTGATCACACAATGTAACGTAATTTCATATATTGTTGAATCAAGGAACCAGAATAATTATGATCTGTTGACATGAAATATAATATTGAATAAATCATAAAATTTAATAAATCATAAATATTGTTTTTTTAATATTTCATGCATTGGATGTGATGAAATATTCATGTTAATATTGTCAAAAATTTCCACATAGAAGGTGAAGTAATCATGATTAAAAAAATGATAGTTTAATGAAATAAAGGAAATAAATTCACAAATATAAACTCATTGATAAGAAGATTATTTATAAATACTAGTAAAAGGAACCATTGTATAATGATAATATCCTAAACATGTCCTTGCATAATCTTGAAATCAGACATAAAATCTAAAAACTATATATTTTATCTCCTAACAATAGATGGATAAGAATAATAATTACACAAATTATTTCAACTTGGAATTTTGTACATGAAATGATTTATTTTTTTAAACCCACATTATATATCTTTACTATTAATCTATAAAAAATATAAATTGTTTTATTCATTCGTAATTCTAAGGATTGTTTTAAATTTTGTTTAATGGACAATGAAGGTATAAAATTAAAATATATAAAAATATAGTTACAGAAATGTTTTCAGGAACCCACTTATAAATATAATGTTCTTGTAAGAAAATGAATAAGTTATTATTCCAAAAATAAATCCCCAATTATGGATAAATCGTATTAAATACAACATGAACACTCTTTTAGAAATTTTAGATATACTACTTATCAAAAGAAGAAGAAAATATTTGTTGGATTTTTTTTATAATAGATTGATGGATATGGATGGTAACATTTGGAATAATATTTTATATTATGGAAGAAAAATAAATCCAAAATTTAAAGGGATCAAATTTATAAAATTCAAATTCTTACAAAAGTATCAGAAAAAATTCCGCCTGAAACAGATTTTGTATCTTTGGATATCTCCATAATTGTTGACATATATGTGTTCATTATAGTCATGAAATATTATTCAATAAAAATAATAATTTTTAATATATTTATAATGTAAATTACTATATTATCCTACCCTGAAAAATATTTAAGGATTAATCACTACCAAATTTTTTTCCAATAATCTTGTAAATAATGAAGGTGAGTCATCCTTGGGTAATAAAGAAAAAAACATAAAAAATCATTGAAGGATACTTTACTAAAGAAAAAATTACTCCTCTATTGAGGAAAGATGTAAAAAATCATAGAAACATGTAAAAAAGAAAATAATAAATACATTTCAATAATATAGTTTAAATATTAATGAATAACATTTTCAGTGAATGAAATAATTACTAAAATTGTGAAGAGAACTTTGAGGAGGCCATTATGAAAAACCCAATAATGATGATAAATTTCCAAAATATTATATCTCTAATTAAAAAATAATGTTAAAAAGTAAAAAATGAAAGATAATAAAAATAAATTGATGTGAACGTTAATTGGTATAAATATCCCAAAAAATGATAATGAGATGAATTTTTATGAGTTGTGTGGGAGGTGCAACGAAACAATACACAACTAAAATTATTATCTAAATACTAATTTTTACAAAGAAGAAATGTTAATGGACGTAAAATATGATCCAATTGATACATGTTCCATGATATCATATAGTAAAAATTATATCACATGTAATAATATAAGAGATGAATCCATACTAAAAAAATGAGTAATGTAATGAGAAATATGGCATCCAAAATGGATATTCCTTCCAAATACAGAGAAAAAATTGAAAATGTATCATTATTGAAGAAGATATAATAAACACAAAAACTCAAATTTTAGAGAAAATGAGGTTCCCCCTTAATCACATATAAGTTTTTTGTTGTGCTAACCATCTGTTGAATTGGCAGTGATTTTATTTCTCATTTTGAGAACGTATGATGTGATATAATCCAGAATAACTATAATACCTCAAAATAATTGAAAATATTAGTATTATATATAAAATAATATTCTAACTTGAATCAAGAGAAAATATCTTCCTTCATGATGTAGAGGCATATATCATAAACTTATGGGATGTTTCTGGAAATTTATCAAGAACATTATCATTTCATTGAATAGAAAACATTTAATAAAATTATTTTGAATTGTCATAGAAAATGCTTCTATACTTTTTTGAAATTTGAACATATCAATTAATATATCTTGATATTATATGATACCACATTAATTAATAAATTATAAATAAAATTATAAATATTTTGGTGCATCAAGGCTATTCACAGAATCCAAAAATTGGTAAATATATTTAAATGTTCTTAATTTTTTCTTGGTATAACTGTATGATATATGGTTTCAAATTAATAAAAAATAAAAATATCAATTTATGTCCCATGGTTATATATTGAGCACAAGTAAATAAATACTGAAAGTGTTTAGGTAATATATATGACTTTCTTTCAAATTTCTTGAAATAATGGCCACTTTGGTTTTTACATAAACCTCTCATTAATTCTACATCGAGAAATGATATCACATAAATTGATTAAAATAAAGGATTTAATATTTACTAAGAGTGATTTGATACCATATTCAGTCTTCTTCATTGTAATTATATTCATTATGTTGGATAGAGTATAACATGAGGAACATGGAAAATTTTAATGAACAAACTGAAATTTGTTTTCTAACATGAGTATTGACAAAAAATATATTAGGGGATATTAATGAGACAAATTTGAATTTGTGTTTTATTTTTAAAGATATGTAAAAAGTTTATTTACTAGTTGACTTGAATATGATAAGGATATGTTATAATAGCATGAAAGTATGTTTTGAGAACCCATGCATGGTGAATGATATCCTAATAGACTTTCACATTGATTAACTGAATGAATAACTTATGTAAAAATCATGGAAGGTAATGTTTAATGTTTTATTTATTTATAGTTAGTATTAAATGAAGATATTATTATATTTGAAGAATTTGGAGACTTATTAATATTTAAAGAAAAAATTTGTTTTAAGATTTTGAGTTTAATATATAATTTGTAATGATATCATTTCAATATCTATAAAGAATTTATTTGAGAAAATTATTATATGGACTATCATATCATTTTAAATGTGGATATTAATGAAAAATAATCAATCTAGGTTTATGGTAGAATAAAATTTATTTATAGAATATTTAGAAATGTTATTGTTGTGTAATTTTATCTTGATACTTATGTATGGATCATCTATGAGTTTCAGTTGATGGGTAATGTTAATATGTACTCTTCATAAAAGATACTCTAAAGATAATAACTAGTATATTGGTCTCCAATTATAATTGAAAATGTAAATTGGGTCATGCATAATTGTAGTCTAGGAACTTTTTATAGGTAATTCAGGATCTATAATATTTTTAATAATTTAATCATGGAATATGTAAAGGTTTCTTTGAAAACTATAACATGAATAATGTTAATCTATAATCAACCCTGGATGCATTAACGTAACTCATATCCAATGAAAAAGTGATATAGAAACTAAGTACATGTTGTAAGAATCTGGTTATTCTTTTTTAGGTATGGGTTTCTTCATTTTCTTTTTCCTTAACTATTTTTGAGAAAATAAGAAAAATTGGGAAAATCCCAAATTTTTTAACTACACACCGTGTACATTTCCACACGTCGTGTACTTTGGCCATGTGGAATGGGTACATAGGGCGTGTAGGACTGTTGGAAATGAAGGTTGTAAAAACTAACTACACGCCGTGTATAGGGTATTTACATGCCTTGTATTAAGTTTGTAGGTGAATAGTAAGGCGGTGGAGATAGCTGCCAATGGAGTGATAGTAAAAACCATGTAATTTGGAATACACATCGCGTACTCATGTCAATGGATGAGCAGTGCCGTGGTAGAATAAAGCCACTAGAGGAATACTTTAAAAATGGAATGTACACGCCGTTTACTTTAGAGTACACGCCGTGTATTTTGGTTTTTGTTTTTTGCTAAGGGGAAGTAGCCTCCTCGGTTCACAAAGAAATCTTAAAACGCTGAAGGAGAGTATGAGATATGGCCAGAGCATAGAGGAACTCATGACCGTACATCGGGAACCCGATTTCTACATCGTCGATCTCCTTAAAATATCATGGGTAAATTGTTCTTTCTCCTTGAGTAGTTCTTACCAATTCTTTCCTGAGAGAATGTTTTTTAGGTTTGAATGTGTTATAATTTTTTCCAGATCTATGTTGTTTTTGGGCATTTCTGGAAGTGTCATTCTAGTATACCGATCAGGCGATATCGAGGTAGTTGGTCTTGTGTTTATTTCCAACTGCTATGGTGAATTTTTGTACTATTGTGCTACGAACCCATATTGTGGTGTCTTATGGCTAAGGCCTTGGCTATCTTAAATATCTAGGATTGTATAGGTAATTGAATGCAATTATAAACTGATTTTTGGGATCACTGCTTGGATCTAGGACCACCCCTAGTGTGTGTTCCTCTATTTATCCATTTGGCTAGGTTACCCAAGTGTATTCCATAAATTTTAGGATGTTGTAAATTTCCTTGAGAGGAATTGTATATAAATTTCTTGCTAATATATTGGGAAAGGCCTAGATACTTGTTTAGCATGAGGGTAGTGTTGTGATTAGCCTTTGGGCAGTGTTCTGTTTATCCTGAGGGAAACTCCTTCCGTGCCTATGGGCAGTAGATTCTGTGCCTATGGGTGACACCTCGTATTCCTGTGGGAATTATTCGATATGCTTGTGGGTAGACTCGTATGGGTTTTGATTCTCATTACCTGAGGGTAAGGGTTAGCATGGCTGAGGACACTGACTGTTTACATAGAATTTTCACTATGGTTATTTTCTTAAATTTAATGATTAATTGAATATTTAAAATGGAAGTATAACTGGTTGTTAGTTACATTTTAGTACTGCTCAGTTTATTGCATTTACCTTTGCACACTGTTGTTGCACATTTTCACGGATAGTTGGGCATGGGCCTTTGGTGGGTGCCTACTAAATTTATTTCTCACACATTGTTTGGGTCATCTCTTCGGCCCAAACAGACTCTATTATTGTAGTTGTAGATAGGGGCATGGGTCCCCATACAGGTACATTATTGTGGAAGAGGCGTAGGGGAGCATGCGACCGATCCTACGCATGTGATGCTGCTTCGTTTTGTGTATTATACTTTGGATTTATTTGTATGTACCTGTAACATGACATGTATTGTATTGTATTCAAGTATATCATGTTCTGGAAGTTTTCATAGAGTACTGACATGTTTCATCTCATATATATGACTGTTGGTTCTCTTCTACATCAGTTATCAGTTTCAGTTATATATGGTTTACTGCTTCTATTGTTGTATGTTATGTAATTCTTTTCCGATTAGCTACACATTGACTAATCAGGGTATAGTTTCCACACTATCAGACATGGTCACTCACTACTAGTTGGTAGCCTCTGGAATTTGGGTAAATGCGCTTGAGGTCATGTGACCAACTAGGTTCGGGGCACCCGTGGTGTGGCACCTGGATCCAGGATGTCACAAAGTGGTATCATTGGGGTTTCTTTTCATTGAATTGTTGTTTAGAGCCTTATTCAGGGATAGGACAAACATGGTAGTTGGTGAAAAGTTGTGTCTGGGAGTAGCTAACCCATTAACAAGGACAATCCAGTCATCCTCATTATTGCAATATTATTGATTTTTCAATTCACAGTTGGTTGGATTTTCATCTTTGGGAGACGCAATTGAGGTGTGTTTTTATATTTATATACAGGGTTCTATTCAATTTCAACATTATGAGATGAGGGAATTCCATATCATGGATCTTTTGGGCACGTTTTAGAATCACATGCCATGAATAGTTTCCATGCCATGAAGGTGCATTATAAATTGCATGCTATTGTGATAGATGTTGTTCTATAAAAGCATGATGTTGTGATAGTTGCCTTGGTAAAATATGTAACACCCCGAGATTTTATGATAAGTATTCTTTTTAATTTATTTTATGTCATGTCTTTTATGCAACACCAATATTATCTTGCGCTATACGCAACACCGTATTAGCTTGCAGTATACGCAACACTAATCTTTGATTGTGTTACACACAATTTCATGTTTGTTTGATAGTAGTTATTCTATGAAACATTGAGTATATATATATATATATATATTCAATTTATTTTTTTATACGCACCAACAAAGGAGTCGTGCACTACACGCAACCCTGGCGTGGCTTGCATTACACGCAATCACGACCTTCCTCGATAGCGTGTGTTGTACGCAATACCAGGTTTTCCTAAACAATGATATATTATTATAATATTTTTATGAACTAGCCGTTATTAATAGTATTAATTAAATTTTGAATTTTATAACATTATTATTCATCTCACACATTTTCCAGAACATGGTATAAGAACAAAATAAATTTTTAGGTAAAACAAGTATATTTCAAAAAATGCAGTTTTGTCGCCTTTTGATGGTACACCCACTTTAAATCTAGTTTTTGACATGTTTATAAGTTAAATTTTACAAAATAAAATTATTCTTTGGAATAAGGATATAAAATTTTACCTTGGATAAATTTTTCATATTATTCTGATAACTTTCATATTTTAATGAATAGTAAAAACACACAATATTTTAATTAAAAACAACTTTTTTCATCATAATAACTTATGTGGTTAAATTATAATATTGAATGGTTTTAAAGTATAAATAGAATATATTTTTACCATTTAATATAATTTATGTCATTAGCATTGATTTTACCTTGAATTCGTAGGTTAAATAAATTCAATCTTTTGCAATGTTTTAAACAAAACCCATTTTCTTTCGATAACGAGATTAATTTTAATTTAATTTCTGAAACTTTTGTGTAATGAATTTGGAAAAATGGATTACATATTTGGAAACATTAGGTCCAAATTATGTTAATAAGCTACTTTTTATTTATTTTTTGCTTTATGAATTGTAACTACGATAAATATTGTTTTACCCTAGTTAAAGGTAAATCGTGTAATTAAGGGTAAATATAATATTATAAAATTACCCTAACACCTACCAAAATCCTATTGGATGACTAAAAGTCGACCCATATCACCTAAGGGTCGGGTTAGAATCATTTAATGGACTTTTTTCCATTAAAATAATTTAATTATTATGAAATTCAAAAAAAGTGACAACATGTCACTCTCTTAAATCTTATAAGTATATTAATTTAATTTAGTGATGAACTTCATGAAAATTAAAAAATTAATAGTCTCCAGAAATATAATGAAATTATCTACATCATATGAATTTATTTATAATTTTTAGGAATTATATAATTAGCATTAATTGTGACACAATAGTGATGCAGAAATTGTTTATCTAGTGAAAAATAAAAAATATAGTTTTTATTAAACTAATAGTGACCATTAAAGGCAAAAACCCCTGACCAAAACTTATTGGTCATGTAAAATTAAACCATAATCATCCAATGGTCTAATAGTTGACCATTTGGAGCCTTATAATAGCGTTATGACAATTATATTATTTTATTTTAAATGATGCCAAAGTTGTCACCTTCATAATTTTATAAATATAACAATTTAAATATTGTGATTTTAAGATGATAAATTAGAGTAAAATTATTATTGTGGAATTTAATAGATTTATATTCATCATAAAATTTTATTTTTAATTTTCATGCAATAAATAAGTATATTAAATAATTATACAAAATTGATGTAGTAATTGTTTTATTAAGAGATAAACCAAATAAATGGTTTTAAAAATAATAAAATAAATATTATATGAACTATTTAATGATCTCCACTAATTTTATAGATACATATTACCTTTTATGATTCTATTAATGCTTTTAGTTCAAACTTATATTCTGTATATAGTTTATTTATATTCAAATAAATTAATAGTGTCAAAATTGACACTATTGTTATTTTATAAAAATAACATATTATAAAATTGTTTAAAAATTTAAAAAATATTTAAAATTATAAATTTTAATTTATATGGTCTAAAATGTTATAAAGTATCAAATTATGGACAATTCACAACAAATAAGTAATTATTTGTTATAATTTAAAATTTAGAATGTTATTACAACAAATAAAATTAAATTGATTAAATAAGGATAAATCAAGTTGATAATGTTTAAAATAAATTCCTAACATGTCTAAATTTTATTTTTTGATGATATTACAACCCTATATCATTTAATATTCGAATATTTGTCATTTTTGGAGGTTTTTAAGTGAGCTAGATTTATTATAAATTAATATTTTTACGATTTCAAAAGGTGCAGCACCTCCTCCCTCTCTTCCTCACACCATTTTGAGCCTTTAAGCTCAGCCAACCTCTGCCCATTTAACATACCCACTTCCCTATAAACCTTTTAGAGGTACTGGAATTATAAAAAGACCAACTCTAGTGCCCTAAGAAGAAGTTTAAAGGAGGTGCATCGAAGAAGAGGTAATCTCTTCTACCGATTATTTCAAGCTTATTTCTTCTTCAACATATTCTTCTTTAGTTGTTTCATTATAAAGTAATAACATCACTATCACTAATATACTGATATGTTATTATAAATATTAAGAAACCCCATTTCACTTTCTATCCATCCTATGGAAAACGAAATCCCCGTGCTTGCGTACGTACGGAATACCGTCTCCACGTTGTGGTGTAATCTGTTCTTCCAACACCACCTTACTTGGATGGGTATAATGGTGTAAAGAAAAACCATAAATAGTTATTATAACATCATGCTGATTATTATATATTTTATTATCCACTCTAATAAAATTCAATAATTATGGGAATGATATCATCGCTCGTGCGTACGTACGGACTACCGTCTCCACGACGTGATGAGATTCATTCTCCATGTTAACCATACATGAATGATCATATAATGAATAATAATTAAATATATGAAATAATAACGCTAATGGATTTATGTATATATATATATGTATTTCATCTATTTATTTTCATTCAATTCAATAAGGAAACAAAAACAGTGTTCATGCGTACGTACGACCTAACGTCTCCATGAACGGTGTTTTTCATTCCTTTTATCGATCTATAATATAAATGTATATGATGAATATATATTATATATAAATCATGTTTTAAATTATGTAATTATGTCAATCAAGATATAAGTAATAATATCAACAATGACAAGTCGAAACACATACGATAAATGAAATGATTTTACCCAAAACGCTACTTTAACATGGAATTTACCAAATAACGGGTAATATAAAGTCATAAGTGAAACATATATGATATCATAACAATGAATATGACTATGTAATAAGTCAATGAAATTATTTAAATCATTATACAGGTGGTTCAGATACGTACGAAGCATATCAGACCAAAGTTAAGGGATAATTTTGCAAATCTCATTTTTATCCGAGATTGCTTATACATAAGTATTTACTGGGGTTATATTTATCATGAATGTCCAAGCCTTATAAAAATGATTTCATGTATTTTTAAATTCCTTTTTACCCTTTTTTTACTTTTACTACATGGTATCTATGGAATCTTTCTTTTTTTTATGATACGAGGTACTTTTTTGACTTTTCTGGAAGAAGTACGAGAAGAATGTCTTTTTATCTTCTACGGCACGAACTGATTTTTACGGTTTTATAAAGCCTTATTTTCATGAATCTTCCTCCAAAATATTTCATGACTATTTCCAATAAAATCTTTTTCTTTTAAATTGCATGATGTTTTGTGAAAAGAAAATTATTTTCAAGAAGAAAGGATATTTTCCTTAAGAATTCATTTCAAGATATTTATCAAAACCATTTTCCATCTAAGATGACACTGTTTCATATGCGTATGTTTCAAGTATAATGTCTCTATGATTTAAATGGTTTCACTTTTCTTGTGATGAAATGATATCCATTTATTTTAATGGATTATGTGATGATGGGATGATGTTTATGAAACCCATTTTATTTATTGGGTTATTATGAATGATGTATGTTTATTTTGTGGCACAAGTAAGAATGATTTCATTACGAGATGGGTGGGAACTATATATCCCTCCAATTCATTGGGTATATATTTATATCTCATGAGATATACATGGCTGGAATGGCAAGTTAAACTGGTTCAGTAATTCAGGACTGGAACGAGGAGTGAACTAGATTTAGAAAGGGACTTTGTCCACTAAGATGGTCTTAGCAGCAATGCCTTGGATAATATGGAAATCATATCATATGATTAATGGTTTCCAAAATTACATGTTTTATTCCCATGATATTTTATCATTTTTAATGTTTCTTTATGATCTATGCCTTACGTACTTCCATGTTTTATGTCATTGCTCAATATTTTGATGTTTAAACATTATGCTCATGTTTTTACGTTCGAATGTATATGGTATGTTTTATTTTATCCATGTTTACCCTTAATGAGCATTTGAGCTCACCCTTTTTATGTTTTCTTTTCCCCGGGATATAAAGAAAAGATTTAGGTAAGAAAAAAAGGGGAAGATCTTTATGGGAGATGTTTAATATCTTTCACCACGATTAGAAGATTACGTTCCATGTTTCCAAATACACTAAACTATTACGGTCATTGTGTGTCTATTTTTTTATGTATTATGTATTCTGCAAAAGTAATGTAATTTCCATGTACGTCAAGCTTCGGGTCTCTATAGTTGGTATCAGGGGAAAGGATTAGTCAACCTTTGGAAACTAGGATGCGAAAACGTCAGTGAGATCCCTAGAGATATTTCTAAGGTATGTCTAGGGATGTCCCTAAGGTTAAGTATACTTATAGGTTATAGTCATAGAATTGCGCTAATGATCTTAGAATTAAACCTAAGATGTTAGATGTCAAAGGTACTCCCCCTAGATTATGTTATTTTCCTTCTATGATTTTTACCTCTCACAAAATTCTTTTTTTGTTTTAGTCAATGGAGGGAATGAGAAGGAATTCGGTTAACATTGAATACAATGGAAAAATTGGTGACTATGAGAAAAAAAATTGCGTAATGCCTAGAGAGAAAAATATTGTGATTGTGCCGAATTAGTCATCGCGATATATGATTAACAAGGTTAAATTTAGTGGTATGCCTAATTCATCAAATAAGAGGAAGATAGACTTTTATTAATGTTTGCATGTTGAGGGGCATAAAGAATGGAATATTGGGATTTCTAAAGAAGGTAAGAAGAACCTTGTGTAATCCCTCAAATGGAGGGGCAGATGTTATCTGTGTGGAGAAAAGGGTCATAGAGTGACAGACTATTATGGAGTTCAATGTCATATTTATGGAGAACATGGGCATTACCCAACTCAATGCACTGACATAAAAAGTTACTTCTAAATCAAGGAAGGACTTATTCTAGGACAATCATTGAAGAGGATGTATTGAATTGTTTATGTATTGGTTTTAATGAAAAATGTTTTTGAGTTACATTTATGGTGTATTAGAAAATTTTTGTATTAGTCTATTGTGCTTTTCAATAATTTTATGGTACTGGTAACCATGAAATGTGATTCAAATATATTTGTAAAGTAGATGAAATGTGCATATGGAAGGGATAAGGTGAAAATAATATGATAGTAATCATGAGCTCATGACTAAAATAAGGACAAAGTGATATCATGGTTTGAGTATATTGAAATTTTGGGATTTTGGTATGTGTAAAGAGTTAACTTTTGACAGCATTCATGTTTTCACTAAGGTTAAATGAGTATTCAATTTTCAATAGAATGCATGATTAAGGTATTCACATGTTTGTATTTTGACCAACAAGACATATCTTATGATATATGGGGATCAAAGATGGTATTAACATGCTTGTTATATGAAATCTCTGGTATTCATTTTCACTATATTTTGACAGTAGACTGCAGTATTATGGATAAGCCTAAAAATTGGAATGGATTATGTTGGAAATAAGTTAGTATTGTTTAAGGATAGAAGTTTTTTTGATATTATTGATGGGATGTTATAGTAATGTAGTTTTTGAAAAAGTAAAACCTGCAGGATGGGCGATAGCCCATCGCGTTGGACAAGGATGTAGGAATCGAACCCATAACCGAAATGTGACTGGCCTCTATCGCCTACCACTGGCCTACAGGAAGTCCCTGGTTAGTAGAAACTAGTTTTATTTTATTAAGAGTCATGATAGATGAAGTATAAGTTAATTTTCGGAATAGTATACGATTAACCTCACCATAGATGGAGTTACGTATATTTGATAACTTTTTCTAGCCTTTTCATTGAAACAAATAGAAGGACCCATCATTCTATCATATGATCTGTTAACACTTCACGAATAACAAATTCAACTTCATTTCATTAAGAGATGATGTGGAAATTGTTCAAAGAACGATCAATAGTGAGATTATACCAAAATCAAGTAAGTATTTCTTCTAATTCAAAATTTTCATCTTTAGGGAAATGATATTGAAAACCAAAAAAAAAATTTACTAGTTCTCTTATATCTGATGAATCAGATGGTACCATTGATCATAAAAAATTTATGGCTTTGTTACTGTTGACTTTTTCATAGCCATGTTCTCTACCACTCTCCATCAGAACGTGATGTTTAGATTTCTCCTCCATATCCATATTTTCACCTATGATCTCCTATGTGGAAAACTAGTGATAATTTAATTTGGGTAACCGTTATGTTTCATACATTACTTTTTAGAATTATGTTTTAGAATTCCTTTTTACGATGTGGGTTTCTATGAAAGAAATTCTCATGTTACAAACCATTTATAACCCCGACAAATTTCGAGGGCGAAATTCATTTTAAGGGGGTAGAATGTAACACCCCGAGATTTTATGATAAGTATTCTTTTTAATTTATTTGATATCATGTGTTTTATGCTACACCAAGATTATCTTGCGCTATACACAACACTGTATTAGCTTTCAGTATACGCAACACTAATCTTTGATCGTGTTACACACAATTTCATGTTTTTTTGATAGAAGTTATTCTACGAAACATTGAGTATATATATATATATAATGTCTTTTTTTTACACAACAACAAAGGAGTCATTCACTACATGCAACCCTGACATGGATTCCATTACACGCAATTACGACCTTCCTCGATAGCGTGTGTTGCACTACACGCAATACCGGGTTTTACTAAACAAAGATATATTGTTATAATATTAATATGAACTAGCCATAATGAATAGAATTAACTAAATTTAGAATGTTATAACATTATTATTCATCTTACATATTTTCTAGAACATGGTATAAGAACAAAATATATTTTTCAGGTAAAATAAGTATTTTTCAAAAAATGCAGTTTTGCCGCCTTTTGATGGCGCACCCACTTTAAATCTAGTTTTTGACATGTTTATAAGTGAAATTTTACAAAATAAAATCATTCCTTGGAATAAGGATATAAAATATTACCTTCGATAATTTTTTCATATTATTCTGATAACTTTCATATTTTAATGAATAGTAAAAACATGCTATATTTTAAATAAAAACAACTTTTTTCATCGTAAAAACTTATGTGGTTAAATTATAATATTGAATGGTTTTAAAGTTTAAATAAAATATTTTTTTACCATTTAATATAATTTATGTCATTAGAATTGATTTTACCTTGAATTCGTTGGTTAAATCAATTCAATCTTTTGCAATGTTTTAAACAAAACCCCGTTTTCTTTCGACAACGGGATTAATTTTAATTTAATTTCTGAAACTTTTGTGTATTGAATTTGGAAAAATGGATTCCATAATTGGAATCATTAGGTCCAAATTATGTTAATAAGCTTCTTTTTATTTTTTTGGGCTTTATAAATTGTAACTACGGTAAATTTTATTTACCCTGGTTAAAGGTAAATCGGGTAATTAAGGGTAAATATATGATTATAAAATTTACCTAAAACCGGCCAAAATCCTATTGGATGACTAAAATTAGACCCATATCACCTAAGGGTCGGATTAGAATCATTTAATGGACTTATTTCCATGAAAATAATTTAATTATTATTTAAACCAATGAAAGTGAAAACATGTCACTCTCTTAAATCTTATAAGTATGTTAATTTTAATTTAGTGATAAACTTCATGAAACATCTAACAGGAATAGTCTACAGAAATGTAATGAAATTATCTACATGATATGAATTTATTTTTAATTTTTAGGGATTAAATAATTAGCATTAATTGTGACACAATAGTGATGCAGAAATTGTTTATCTAGTGAAAAACCAAGAATATAGTTGTTATTAAACTAATAGTGACCATAAAAGACACAAAACCCTGACCAAAACTTATTTATCATCTAAATAAAAACCATAATCATCCAATGGTCTAATAGTTGACCATTTGTATCCTTATAAAAGCGATTATGACACTTATATTATTTTATTTTAGATTATGCCAATGTTTTTACCTTCATAATTTAATAAATATAAAAATTTAAATATTGTGATTTTAAGATTATAAATTATATTAAAAGTATTATTGTTAAATTTATTAGATTTATATTGATCATAGAATTTAATTTTAATTTTTATGTAAAAATAAGTATATTAAATAATTATACAAAAATGATGTAGTAATTATTTTATTAAGAGATAAACCAAATAAATGGTTTTAAAAATAATAAAAATTTATATTATATGAACTATTTAATGTTCTCAACTAAATTTATAGATACATATGACCTTTTATGTTTCTATTAAAGCTTTTATTTCAAACATATCTTCTGTATATATTTTATTTAAATTCAAATAAATGAAAAGTGTCAAAATTGACACTATTGTTATTTTAAAAAAATAACATATTATAAAATTGTTTAAAAATCACAAAAATATTTAAAAATTATAAATTTAAATTAATAGGGTCTAAAATGTTATAAAGTATCAAATTATGGACAATTCACAACAAATAGGTAATTATTAATTATAATTTAAAATTTAGAATGTTATTACCACAAATAAAATTTAATTGATTAAATAAGGATAAATCAAGTTGATAATGTTTAAAATAAATTTAAAACATGTATAAATTTTATTGGTTGATGATATTAAAACCCTATATCATCTAATATTCTAATATGTGTCATTTTCGGAGGTTTTTAAGTGGGGTTAGATTTATTATAAATTAATATTTTTAAGATTTCCAAAGGTGCCCCTCCCCTCCCTTATAAAAGGGCACCTCCTCCCTCTCTTCCTCACACCATTTTGAGCCTTGAAGCTCATCCAAAATCTTCCCATTTCACTTCCCCACTTCCCTAGAAACCATATATAGGTACTGGTCTTCTCAAAAGACCAACTCTAGTGCCCTAAGAAGAAGTTTAAAGGAGGTGCATCGAAGAAGAGGTAATCTCTTCTACCAATTATTTCAACCTTATTTCTTCTTCAACTTCTTCTTCATTAGTTGTTTCATTATAAAGTAATAAAATAAAAATAACTAATATACTTATATGTTATTATAAATATGAAACAACTCCATTTCACCTTCTATCCATCCTACGGAAAATGGAATCACCGCACGTGTGTACGTACGAAATACCGTCTCCACGCCGTGGTGTAATCTATTTTTCCAACACCACCTTACTTGGATGGGTATAATGGTGTAATGAATAAACATAAATAGTTATTATAAAATGATACTGATTATGATATATTTTATTATCCACTCTAATTCAATTCAATAATTATGGGAACGATATCATCTCTCGTGCGTACGTACGGACTACTGTCTCCCCGACGCGATGAGATTCATTCACCAAGTTAACCATACATGAATGATGATATAATGAATAATAATGAAATATATGAAATAATAATTCTACTGTATTTATGTATATATATATATATTTATTCCATCTATTTAATTTCATTCAATTCAATAAGGAAATGAAAACAACGTTCATGGGTACGTACGGCCTACCGTCTCCATGAACGATGTATTTCATTTCTTTTATCGATCTATAATATATATGTATATAATGAATATATATTATAAATAAATCATGTTTTAAATTTTGGAATTATGTAAATCAGGATATAAGTAATAATATCAAGAATTAAAAGTCGAAACACATACGATAAATGAAATGATTTAACCCAAAATGCTACTTTAACATCGAATTTTCAAAAGAACGGGTAATATATAGTCATAAGTGAAACATATATGATATCATAAAAATGAATATGATTTTGTAATAAGTAAATGACATTATGTAAATCATTATACAGGAGGTTCAGAGACGAACAAAGCATATCAGACTTAAGGTAAGGTATAATTTTGCAAATCTCATTTTTATCCGAGATTGCTTATACGTAAGTATTTACTGGGGTTATATTTATCATCCATGTCCAAGTTTTATAAAAATGTTATCATGTATGTTTCAATTCATTTTTACCCTTTTTTTTACTTTTACTACATGGTATGTAAGGAATCTTACTTTTGTTTACGATACGAGGTACTTGTTTGACATTTCCGGCAATAGTACGAGAAGAATGTTTTTTTATCTTATACGGAACAAACAGATTTTTACGGTTTTATAAAGCCTTACTTTCATGAAGCTTCCTAAAAAAGATTTCATGACTATTTCCAACAAAATCTTTTTATTTTAAAATTTCATGATGTTTTGTGAAAAGAATATGATTTTCAAGAAGAATGGATATTTTCCTTAAGAATTCATTTCAAGAGATTTATCAAAACCATTTTCCATCTAAGATGAAAATATTTCATATGTGTATGTTTCATGTATAATGTCTCTATAATTTACATGGTTTTACTTTTCTTATGATGAAATGATATCCATTTATTTTAATGGATTATGTGATGATGGGATGATGTTTATGAAACCCATTTTATTTATTCGGTTATTATGAATGATGTATGTTTATTTTGTGGAACAAGTAAGAATTATTTCATTATGAGATGGGTGGGACCTATATCTCCCTCCAATGCATTGGGTATAGATTTATATCTCATGAGATATACATGGCTGGAATGGCTAGTTAAACTGGTTCAGAAATACCGGACTGGAACGAGGAGTGAACTCGATTCAGAAAGGGACTTTGTCCACATAGATGGTCTTGGTAGCAATTCCTTGGCTAATATGGAAATAATATCATTTTCTTAATGGTTTCCATAATTACAAGGTTTACTCCCATTCTATTTTACCATTCTTAATGATTCTTTATGATCAATTCCTTACGTACTTCCATGTTTTATGTCATTTCTCAATCATTTGATGTTTAAACATTATGTTCATGTTTTTAAGTTCAAATGTATATGGTATGTTTTATTTTATCCATGCTTACCCTTTCTGATAATTTGAGCTCACCCTTTTTATGTTTTCTTTTCCCCAGGATATAAAGAAAGGTTTTAGGTAAGAAAAAAAGGGGAAGATCTTTATGGGAGATGTTGAAGATCTTTCACCACAATTAGAAGATTATGTTCCAAGTTTCCAAAGACACTAAACTATTATGGTCCTTGTGTGTCTAAATATGTTATGTATTAAGTATTCCACAAAATTAATGTAATGTCCATGTACGTCAAGCTTCGGGTCTCTACAAAATATCTATTATTTTATAGGGTGTTGATATATAAGGTTTTTATAATGAATGCCAAAATTTGGTTCATGAGGATTACAGGCCCTCATTAACCCAAATATGGTTGATCATTGACTTTTTACCTTGTTTATAACATCAATATGATGCCATGATTTGATTCACGGGGAGTATGGGCCCTCAGAGATCAAAATTTGGCACTTAGGAGTTCACTTCAGTGTTTTCAATGCTCCGGAGTATTTTATGAGGCTTACTGTCTGGAAAACCCCAGAATACACGCCGTGTAGTTTTGATTACACATTGTTTAATCTTATATTTGGGATGGACAAAAACAATTAAGTACATGTTGTGTACCATAAGTACATACCATGTAGTATCATCCCATGTCATTGGTTGTGTGGGTGGGGAAACGGGGTAGAGAATGGTTTGGGAAAACACGTGGTATACCAGTTGTACACGCCATGTAGTATTGACCCGGAGACCGCCCGTGTAACTAACAACATGAATGGTGATACCTAAAGACATACACATTGTGTCCACCATGAACACGCCATGTAGTCTGACCCAGGTACCTGACCGTGTCACTAACAACATGGGTCAGGGTTACCCTACCTAGTACACATCGTGTGCCCATGGGACACATCGTGTAGTATTGACCACTGAGAGACCTTGTGGACTTAGTCGTGTGGCTGGGGAAAATGGGGTGGTGTACACACTCTGTGTAGGTGTAACACATTTTGTAGTTTCAGCCGAGTAGTCATCCGTGTCATGAATGACACAGGTAGTTAGAAATAAAACCATTGAAGTAGTATAGATGTTGTATACACTGTGTAGTTTTCTTCAGAAGAGATCCATGGGGCTAATCCGTGTAGAAGGACGCGGGAAGGGGAAGAAAAGTCATGTACACGTCGTGTAGTTAATATACTTGTCGTGTAGTCTTGATTTGAAAATATTGAATGCCTTCTTCCTCCTGTTCCCTTTATGGTCCCATAGTTTCTATTCATTGACAATCTTATATCTAAGGCGTGTTTTGGACCTTCTAGAGTTGTTCCACCAAGACGACCACTGGTTGTTCCACAAGAGAGTGGAAATGATTATACACTGTAAAATGTAGTCCATGGTCTACCAATGGATCATTCAATAGAGCCAGATGTGGTGCCATCCAATATAACAGACAAAGGAGCGGATGCTCAGTTCCGTGAAGAATTTAGGCGGTTCATATAGTCCTTTCAGGGAGCACCACCAGCTGCCACATCTATGGAAGATATGACTTGTATATTCTAGCAGTAGAATCCGCCACCATTTTCAGGGGATGGCAGACCACATGCTACAGTGTCTTGGCTAGGGCCTATGCATACTATTTTCGAGCATTTCAAGATGCCTCTAGGGTGGAGGGTCAAGCTTGCTACATAAATACTACGTGATTCCTCCAATAGGTGGTGCGATATTACCACCCAAACTAAGCATCACAGAGACATGGCGTGGGAATATTTTCAGATAGCCTTCTATGACAACTTTTTCCCAGAGCCACTGAGGGAAGATCAAGGTTGAGAGTTCATGAGTCTTTAGGAGGGTGTTATGTCAGTGATGGATTATTCTTCTCACTTCACAAAGCTTCAGCGTTTTCCCCCCATTTTGGTGGGTGATGGGACATTGAGGGCTAGAAACTTTGAGGATGGTCTTTGATAAGACATCTGATCACTAGTGAATGTTTTCAGGTTTCCTACTATACATAAAATTGTGGACTAGGAACTGATTACTGAGCGAAACGTATGGGAATCTAGTGTCGTTTGTTAGGGTGGTTTGACACTAGTTTCTAGTAATATTTCTACTTGTAAGAGGAAGATAGAGATGGATTTCTCTCATGATGGAAGTACCATCTAGAAGAATACTTCTGGTTTCCAGTTCATGTGCTACCACTGTGGTTAGGAGGGGAACAAGAGACCATAGTGTCCACATGACCCATTGGAATGTTGAGCATGCGGCAGGATGGGTCATCTACAACGCTTTTTCATGGCGTTTCTACCAGTGTCTAGTGAGAGGGGTTTTGAGCAGACTCTGGGTGCGGGAGTAGGATCAGAAGCTTCTTACTAGTTGTTAAACTGGAATATGTCATTGCGTGTAGGTAGAGATGGTGGTCGTGGCTACAGTTTCCAGATACTAGGATCTCAGGGGCAACAGGGCGGGACATCACAGGGTAGCGAGGCTGTGTCGTAGGGTCGTGGCACTGGGCAGGCATATGTAGTGCAACAAACCCATCAAGAGCAGGATCTCAGACCTTCAACTGTTATAGGTACTGTTCTCGTTTCTTCTATTTTATCTTCAGTACTTTTCGATATGGTTTCTACACATACCTTTATATCTGTGCCCGTTGTGGAGTGACTTGGGCTCTTTGTTTCTTTTTAATCCGATGGCATGAAGCTAGAAACTTTGTTGGGAACTAGAAAAGCTGGTATGCATCAGTTTTGAGAGTTCCCCCTTGAGGTTGGTGGGTTTTACTTTCTATGGGACCTCTATGTCCTAGAGATGGCGAGCTATGATTTTATTCTCGAGATGGACTGGTTGGTACACTTTCAAGACATTGTAGATTGCTGTCATCATAGGGTGAGTGTCACGTCACCAGAGGGTGGAGAGTTTCTATACAAGGGCGAATGGGATGTTCTAGTGAGTCGAGCTGGACACAAGCATCATGGGTGAGGTGGTGAGACCTCCCAGAGTGCGAGTTTTTATCTGGATGACTCAGGAACTTTCCCAAAGGATTTCCTCTAATTGTAGATCATTTCAGGTATTCTTCCCAGATGACTCTTTAGGTCTACCTCTGGAACGAGAGGTGGATTTCTCTTTTTAGGTTATTCCAGTAGTGGAACCAGTGTACATTCCTCCTTATAGGATGGCTACACTAGAGTTGTAGGAGCTCAAGATATAGTTAGAGGAGTTTTAGTCAAAAGGTTTCATCTAACCCAGTACTTCTCTTTGGGGTTCGCATGACCTGTTTTCTAAGATGGCATACGGTACCCACTGACTCTATGTGGATTATCAGAAGTGGAACCAGTTGATGGTTTACAGTCGACATCCCTTACCAAGGATTGATGATCTTTTTGATCAACTTCGAGGAGCACAAGTGTTTTTGAGGATTGCCCAGAATTCCAGATATCATCTATTATGCGTTTGACCATTAGACATACCACTTACATATTTTCAGAGCAGGAATGGTCTATATGAGTACTTGGTCATGTCGTTTGGGCTCACAAACGCGCCAGTAGTTTTCATGGATCTCATGAATCGAGTGTTCCATCATTATCTAGATTATTTTGTGGTAGTCTTCGTGGATGATATCTTGGGGTACACTCGCACTCGACATGACTATTCTACCCATCTTGAGATCGTATAGATTACACTATGTGAGCATCATCTATATGATATGATCTCAATGTGACACTTTTGGATGGACAAGATAGACTTCCTGTGGAATATTATCTCATAGGCAGGAGTTTCAGTGGACCTAGAGAAAGTTTGAGTAGTAGTTTCCTAGGAGAATCCTAATAACATGTTTGATATACAGAGTTTCTTGGGGCTGGCTGGTTACTACAGGTGATTTATATTGGACTTCTACCGCTTAGCAGCGCCGTTGATGGGTTTGAAAAAGAAGTGTGTGAAGTACGTTTGGACCGAAGCTTGCATGATATCCTTTAAAGATCTTAAGGGAAGGTTGACATCAGCACTAGTCCTCATTCTTCCAGAGCAAGGGAAGAGCTACAAAGTTTACTGTGATGCATCAGGTATTGGGCAAGGAGAAGTGTTGATGCGGGGTGATCGAGTAGATGTGTATGGGTCTTGGAGTTTGTTGACACCCCTTTCCATCACAGAGTCTAATGATTGAAAAAGGGAAATACCTTTAGTCAAAGTGTTTTCTTCCTTTCATGAACCATCAAAAATTAACAAAGGCATGAACAAGGATTCCTTTAAAGAAGGGCCGTGCATGTTTCATCATTTTCATTAAATTATACTTACATGCCACATATTGGGTTTGTAGGTGACTTGCACACCCTATGTGATTTTCTCCCAGGGTCATCAGTAGCCTATAAATACCCCTAGTGGGACCACCATTTAAAGACGGAAAAATCCAAAAAATCATATTTGAGATCCTGGTGCCCTAGTCTCTTATTGAAGTCTTCGAAACACTTATAAGGTAATTTCATACATAGAATGGGTGATCTGAAGGTGGGGGGGAATAAGTTCTAAGTATTGAAACTCCTCAACACCTGCACACCAAAATGTATAAACCCTTAAGGGAAATGAAGACACTTGGGCGCCGCCTTATTACTTCAACAAAACATACACGCCGTTATTTTGGAAGCCTCTAGAGATAATGCTAAGGGATTGAGCTATATCTCGCTAAATTATTAACCTAAGGGTTGACCATCACGCAAGTAATCATGTTTCACCCAAGTGTACTTGTGCAACCAAGACATTCACACCCACACAAGAGTTGCGCGCCCACGCAGGACGTGTGTGCCTCCCTCTTTTTTTGTTTCCCCTCCTACCTATTCACTTGCTTTCTTAAAATCCACCTCCCTTCTTCATGATTTATCCTTCAAAATCCTCTTCAAAGAGATTTATGGCATGATTCCTTAGTTGGATCCCTTATCTGAAAGGAATTATGTGCAATATCTCTCAAAATATAGTGAATTACATAACTTTATGTCACTAGAGTTAGATATTTTATTCATTCAACCTCATTCTTTAAATGAGGAGATCTTATCATCAGCCTCATTTTTAGGAGTAAGTCCGAGACCAAGTTCTCTCAACCTGGGCCTCCTTTCCAGGAGTAAGTCCCAGTCATAATTTCCCTTAACTTATGCCTCCTTTTGAGAAATAAGCCCTAAGTCTCAAGTCCCTTTAACATGGGCCTCCTTTAGAGGAGTAAGCCTCAGTCCAAGTTCATTTAACTTGGGCCTCCTTTTCAGGAGTAATCCCCAGTATAATTTTCAATAACTTAGGCCTCCTTCTTAGGAATAATCCTTAAGTCTCATGTCCCTTTAACATGGGCCTCCTTTTCATAAGTAATCCCCATTTCTAATTTCTATTCACCAGTATTAGTTTCATTTGATTTGGACATCCTCCTTAAGAGTAAGCCCCAAGTACCCTCCTAATATGGGCATCTTCCACAGGAGTAAGCCCAATGTTAGAGTATCCAAATCTCCCTAAAAGCACATATACCTTTATGGAACCTATTTTCGGGTTTCTTCCCTAAAGTAAATCCCATTCCTCATCTATCATGGGTAGTCATACATACATAATCCCCAAATTATTTCCTATGATTGCATCTTTCATGGAACAATTGTCAGGTTTTACCAATACCTCTTGTTTCTCACACCATTCCTGACACACTTGAGATTAGAGTGTAAAATTAATTATGACATCTTTCTTTTTTCCATCAATCATACATAAACCTCATACTACTTTACTTGAACTATGTGGTTTCTGATTCCTTTTCAAAACAAGGATCCATAGGTAGCACATCAATGGGTATGATCCCAACTCTAAAATAATCCATGTCCTTCAAAATGGCAATAAACGTCAAGCACCCTGCAGAGTGGCTTTAAAACCAATATGGTTATCATAATAACCTAGATATCATTATGTAATGTATTAAAGGATACCATTGAATAAGAATCTCTAACAATTACAGATGATTATCTATCGATGAAGAACCTTGAATACATATAAAATATTCTCTAAATCTCCTACATACTAATTATTGATTGTCAAATCTAAAGGAAATATCATTTTCATACTTGGTAATGTAATAAAGATTCACGAACATAACTTACATCAATAAAGAGAGTCCCAAAGTAGACAATAATTCCCCTCAAAATGGTGTGATGAGTCCCAACTCCCATCCTCTCAGCCAATACAAATTCTTAAGCCTCATTGGTTCATAAATAAAGAGCACCTGCCTTTGGAAAGTATGTCCAAATGGATATAGAATCATTGGATGTTTCTGGTTCTACAAAAAATCTCGTTAGAAACCAATTGGAATGTTTGAACCTTAAATAGACAAGGTCATCCCCATTTCCAGAGGAAACAAAAAATGGTGAACCCGACGTGAATCCTTAACCAAGTTAAAATGATGTTTACTTATTTGTTAGGGCCCTATTTAAACTCTATGAGATATCAATATCATATGTGCTCTTCAAAATGATGTAGTGGTAGAACTTATCTTGACTATGTATGATATATCAAAACTGCACTCTTTTCCAAGATCTTCTACATTACAGAAATGGATTTTCTAAAGTTCAAACATGTGAATACCTCTATTGTGAATACCACCACTACTACTCCTATTGGATTGTCGTCCGCTCTGAGGACGACATCACCTACTCAGTGTCTCCAACACTGGGCATCAAATGTGATGGTTAAGGAATACCATCTTCGTGGTAATATTCCTACTCTGGAGGCTGCTCGACAAGCCCTCCAAATCAATAATTCAACCTGCTCGTCCGGACAGTGACGACCAGTGATCAAGAAGCATATGGTGCCACACACAGTCTCCAACCGTTTCGGGTCATTATCCCCAGAACGCAATCACCATTCCCTCCCATATTCTGAAGAGGTGAATGAGAATGTCACAAAAGGCCTTAACTCATGGAAACATGAACCCTTCCCGAGGGCTCCTACCATCAATCATTACCAAACTCTTGCGGCAGTACGCCCTCAGTATGATGAGGGTTTCGTCTCCAGTCATTCGGCTCAGGTTCCTCTAACCTGAGAAAGAAAGACGAACCACCAGAGGTGACAACCGGACAAAAGTGAGTAGGTTCTTATATCTGCAATTTCCGGAAAAGTACACAAACCTAACTTGGTGGAAAGCAACGACCGGGCACACACACTCGTCCATTTTATTTCAGCTGTCCAGAAAACGCGTCTAGAAGCAACACACCATTCTTGCCAGGCAATTCTAGTGGAGTACTATAGAAAGGAACATTCACCGGTTTATAGATCCTCAGTTAGTCAGCAGGCTCGTCTGACTACATATGATGAATCCCACCAACCCAATGTGTTGACAACTGGAAAACAGGCACATACACCTGCTTACACTCCTCAATCCTACCAACAGCCTCATCTATCAGTATTGAAGGACGTTCACCAACCACATTCGGCAGAGTGCAATCTTCAGGCACATACACCTGCTAGTATTGATCAAGTTTACCAACAGTCTTGTTTGGTAGCACTCAGTGAAGTCAATTGGAAATACCCATTGACAAACAAGAGAAAGACTCAACTCTCTACCCCCACACATTAGTACTGCCATAATTTACTGAAAGGAAAAGGAGGAAAAGAGCAGAAACACACACTTACTCCAAGGACAGAATGGACGTATATTCCCTTTCCGGTAGCTGAAGTCACTAAACACATCCAAGAACTTTTAAAAGAGCAGAAGCAAATCCCTGCTCATATTCTGGATGCCTGCCAGGATATTATAACAATTTCAGTAGTATCACAAGGAAAGAAATGAAAATATATCCCTACTAGTGGAGTGATACATCAACAGTTCACATTCAAACAGACACACACCTCAATTCGAGTCCAAGAGGGTTGTGAGGCATGCTCCCCCATGTCATACAGACAACCAATTCAGGCACATACACCTGATTTGAGAGAAGATAGTCAGCCTGACCTGACTATTTCTCTTGATCAAGCACACACACCCACTCATAATAACCACTTTCTTCAACAAGTGGTTCCTAAAGTGAGTAGGAAGGCGTCTAAGAAGATGACCCGTCCATCAGAGTTAAGAAATCAAGGGCCAATTTGTAAGAAGGATTTTCTCGATGCTAGTGTTCTTGATGCACTCAGATAATTAACTGTTGCAACTCAAGATTCTACTCTCTCAGTTCCCAATAGTGGGGAAATTAATTCTGAAGATCTGCATCAGACACATCCTCATGAAGGATTGCTTCATGATAGTTTTGTCGATCATGAAGTATCATATTAAGATGAAAGCCACGACAACCCTCTGCATAGCCAGAAGACTAAGGAGAAAAATGTTTCATATTTTGTTGTAACCCACCATGGTGGTCCTCCCCATGATGATGAATTTAGCTGTGTATGTTCTCTCCGTAGTAGTAATTCACTTTTCCTGGAAAATTCCCCAATGGAAAACGTAGTGACGAGAAAGCCCTCTTATCTTGAGGCACTTGCAAATGTAAAGCCAGTCATGTTTGATTCTTTACCATTATCAGGTGAAATACTTTCTCAATCAGAAGATTATCCAGGGTGTAGGTCATTCTTCGAGCCACCACTGGGTCATTTACCTTCTAGTTTGATAAGTGAATTCTCTACCAATCTTGATGAATATGATGAAGCAACATGGAAGCATCAGCTATGGCCTAATCCAGTAGATGAATCATCATCGAATGATAAAGAGGAAGTGCTGAATATGAGAAAACATCTGGCAAAAGGTGAAGTCCCGGTCATGTTTTGGCCTTTGGATGACTCTCAATATGATATTCCCGAAATTTTGAAGGAAGATTGTATTCAAGATATTCTTCTCAACATGTGGAAAACTCGTTGTCAATTGAATAAGAAAATATTTTCTTATTATGAATTGAAAATATTGTCAAGATAATAGAAGGGTAACAAAGTTGAATTGATTTGGCTTCTCTCTTAGTTTCTCGATATCTGAAGGATGAAAAGTAGCAGAGAGCCCTTTAGCGTTCATGTCTTGGCATACTAAAAAGGTTGCGCCAGTTAATTGCCAATGCCCCTTTTGGTATTCATATCAGGGGATGGGGTTTTCAGGGAGCAGTACATTTCACTATACTCTCCAGCCAACAAAGCCCGCCAAGTGTGGTCTCATGCAATGCTATTGCCCACGGCTGGCCACAACCAATTGGTTTTCTGTGTTATCAAAGGCTCGCTCGGGAATAGGCCTCATCTAGTTCTTCCCAAAGTCAGGAATACAAAGAACAAGTTGTCGAATAACTCTTGCATTAGGAAAACGAGAATATCGAACAGGCTTCTCATTTAGAGCAAGCGCATCATCAAGTGACAGAAGTTTCGGAAATCATTCTACAGTATTTTGAGCCAGGTGATAAGAGTGGATGTAGGTTGATGCATCCAGCCAATTTCTGGAATAATGTCCACAAGATCAGGAGAGAAATTAAGAAAGTCACAGATACAGCGACTCAAGAGCCTCCCTAGATTGCCCAAATGGGGACTCTTTTAACTCAACCCTCATAATCAAAAAATAGGATTCAAGGAGTTGAGCATGAATAGTAGTAACAGCCCTAGTCAACAGGACTAGAGACTTTTTCAAATCCTCAATCTCTTCCTTAGAGAAATTCAGTCTTCTCTTGATTAGGGAAGAATCCCCAATAGTAATGAAGAGACGAATTATCAGGAGATTCCCTCCAAATTATGGTTCGTCAAGAAGTTCATGATAGATAAAATCAACAGAATTAAATGTCTTATCAAGGACATGGAAGAAGACAATATCACCAAAATGATGATAGAAAGTATGTAATGCGTTATGCATCAATTAATGTCATCAATGCCATTATTGTTGATCCCCCAGATGAGGCTCACTTAGTGGTATCATATGAAGACGTTCCTACACAAGAAGTTGTATGGACAAACACAAATGAAGAAGGTGTGCATACACAAAATAAAAGGATTACCCAGAATTTAGGTAATCCTTCAAGTAACCCACTTCCCCCTCTTTGAAGGGTGTCCAATAAGGGGAAAACAAAGAATCAGGTTATATACCCTTCTTCTAGAGAAGGCCAATCTCTCTCATTAGAGAAAATATTTTCACAACAAGAGGAAGAAATGAAGGAATTAAAGAGGATGAAGGCAGAACTACATCAAGGTAGTCTTACTCCTAAGGATACTGGAGTCAATCAGCCAAGGGAATTTGTTGCGTCCATTGAGATGGATCAATAATATCATCCTTTATCAGTACGCCCTCACTGTTCTAGTCCTATTGGTCATGTGCAACAATAATCACTAGTGCTACGATCAGTTACAATACAAGCCAACACACCCTTCCAAGCTCCAGTGGTTGCACATACTCAAGTCCAAGATCAAACGAATGTTTCTCAAAAGTTTATAACTACTATTGAGTCATTAATATCTCGATTGGAAGCTATATAGGGAAAAAGAACTCAAATTCAACCAAAAATTAGTGCTTACCCTAAATGGGTTGATGAAATTCCTCCCCCATCAAATTTTTCCAGTACCACATTCCCAATCATTAATGGTTCGGGAGACCCATAGCAAAACAAAACACATTTCATTTCTCGTTGCGATCATATGATGGGAACCCCTCAGCAACATGAAGTGGTTAAGCTCATGTGTTTTGTACAGTCATTACAAGGGCCTTCTTTTTTTTGGTATACAAGCTTGCAATACCTATCAATTACCAGGTGGGAGGATCTCCATCAAATATTCCTTCTTCAATTCAGCTCAACATTACTAAAAAACTTTTTTTGATCTTACAAATTTTAAGAAAATGGATAATTAAAGGGTTTCATATTTCATTGCTCATTGGAAGGGATTAACATATTCCCTAAGCTTGTCACTCCCTCAAGAATAATTGTATCCAATATTTGTGGAAAACCTTCATGAGGAATTATGCATGTCGTTGAGCCCTGTGAAATACCCAGGAGGGTTTCGAGACCTTACTTTGATTACTCAGTAGATTGAAGACTCTCCTATGAAGACTATGGATAAAGCCCATGTAATTCCATCAGCTCCAGGAAGGAGAATGGGTAAAGCAGAGATTGCTATAGTTACGCTTAAACAAGCACATGTACCTGCTTCTACTTCAAAACCATCATCTTATTGAAGGGCTCCACCTCCTGAGCATCAACAAAAGAGGTTGTTTCATCAAGATGATCAATGATATAAAAGAAGGAATCAATTTGAGGATCTGAAGAGAAATGTTTACTCTTTTTGAAATTAACAAGTTCCTAGTTACTTCATTTCAGCTCTGGAAAATAATTTGGTTAAATTTCAAAGGCCCAAAAATCCAAATAAAAAGGAGATGAAGACCATCCCAATTATTGATCATTTCATCAGATGTTGGGGAATCCTATGAAAGAGTGTTTTATCTTCAAATACCTCCTGCAAAAGCTGGTGGAGTTGGTACAGGTAAAAATGAAAGGTTCTTCAGCTCAGGTAGCATGTGTTACTGCTACAAATCCAGAGGAAGAAAGCGAGTGACAAAAAGTCAAATGCAAAAATGCGTTGAAATATGATGATTGGATGGTTAGAAAAAACAATCAACCAAATTCATCCCATTTTGTGAATGAAATTGAAGAAACCAATTGTGTCTTATAATTTGAATGCCACAACAAAACCCTCTTCATCAGATGGAAAATCCTCAAAGGGGCTGCATAATTAAAAGAAATAAGATCAATCAAATGAAGACGAGATTATGACAAAGCCCAAGTTGTCTTTGACATTGGAAGATTTTCTTCCGTCTACTTCAAAACCACGGGCACCACCACACCAAACGACACAGTCTAAATTGGCTAAACATGCATAGTCTTTATCAGATGAAGAGTTGATTTTTCGTTCTGTAAACATGATTCACTTAACAAATCATTATGCCATTCATAGCATTGATCTTGATGAGCCCAAGTTCCCTGTATCAAACAGAGGAACTAGAGGGAGTTCCAGAGGTCTGGGATACAGAGGAAGACATGGATATCCCAGAAGAAACTATTCCAATCCTACCCCTACTAGAACAATGTATGTAGCAAAAACTCATGGTATATCCCTTCAGCGGGCTCAATAAGAACCATAAAATTCTTCAACCAGTAGCTGATTCAGTCCTAGCACAATTATTCTAGAGGTTTGGATAGAGGTTCCACCTTCATCCTCTCACCATGTAAATAGAACTATTCGGTCTAATATTCTAAATCGAGGAGTATTTACAACTCCTACCCCAATACATGATGCATCTACTTCTAAAGAATCAACTTCTAAGGAACCTATGAAACCACAGGTTCTTGTTGGGAAACACAGACCTTTGGATCCAAAATATGATGTATGAAATATTTGGCCCATGTACCATCCATGTTATCAATTTTAGATCCCTATAACATATCAAAGGATATTTGGGAGGTACTCATTGAGGCTTTGCCAAGTCCTAAGGAATTCACAACTGAAATTGTTGCGGCTGAAGTTTACCATGTTGAGAATAATTTTGCAAAATTCCATGCAGTGTTATCCTTCACAAATGAAGATGAAGATGATGTTTTTCATGGACATATTAGACCTTTGTACTTATTTGGAAAGTTCAATGGTGTGGACATCTGAATAGCTATCATTGATAATGGTTCAGGAGTCAACTTCAACTTCACTCATACAATTCTTCGGTTGGGCCCCACAAAATCTGATTTATCCCCTTCTACTCTGATGTTGCAAGGATATGATAAAAATGAACAAGAACCACTGGTTGAGATTACACTCAAAACTCTATTTGGATACCTCGTATCTAATTCATATTTCATGGTTGTTGATCACGATATAACATTCAATGTTTTTCTTGGGAAACATTGGCTACATAAACATGCACCTACCCCTTCATCATACCATCAATGCCTCAAATATTGTTTCGATTTTCAAATTGGGAAATTGCATGGTGATAAATCCCTTTTCAAAACATGTGAATCTCAATACATTGAGGCATAATTCTAACACATGAAGGGTAAGGAGAAATCCACAACAAGGGAGGACACCAAAGTTAATGTTCCATATGGTTTGGATAAGATTCCAGAAAACCTATTCACACATGTGAGTACAGATTATGTGTTTCCTAATAGAAAAATTGACAGGATAAAACCAAATCAAATTAAACTTATTGAAACTTCCATAATGTCAATTATGGAAATCAATCCGAAAAACATGGGAGAAATTGGTGACTCACCATGAAATGATGAAAGCACTAATGGAGATGTCTTCATTTCATCCGCTGAAATCCAACAAGTCTATACTTCACCAACCAGGATAGAAGAAGATATAGAAATGTCATAGGTGAAAAATGATGTCAATTCTCAATCCATAATCTCCTCTTTATTTTCCAAGGAAGACCCTTCATCATCAATTGGGTATGAAATGGAAGCCCCATCTTCAAGATGTTCAAATTTTATCATTTCTTCTGATCATGGAAATTTTTCTTCATCATTTACTTTGCAAGTAGAAATAGAATAAGTAACACATGTTGATGAAGAAGAGGAAGATATCAGGGATGCTCCTCCAGCATTTTAATAGGTTTTCTCTACCACTGTGGATGAACTGAAAAAAATAAATCTAGGTAAAAAATAATATCCACACACCATTTTAATTAGTGTGTCCATGACACTTGAAGAGAAATAAATCTATATTTCATTTTTTATGAAAAATCCTGATATATTTTGCTGGAATTATACCGTGATTCCAGGGCTTGATCCTGGTGTTGCTACACATCATTTGGGTTCGCCAGAAGAACGTCGAGGATTCAAACTTGCTGTAAGAAGAACACACCCAACTTATGCTTCCAAAATTGAAGTTGAAGTGGATAAGCTTATCAAAGCTAACTTCGTTAGAGAAGATCAATATCCCAAGTGGTTGGCCAATATTTTCCCTGTGAAAAAGAAGAACAGACAAATTAGAGTTTGTATTGATTTCAGATATCTTAATCGGCATTATCCTGAGGATTATTTTCCAGTTCATATTACCAAACTCTTAATTGATGCAAGAACTGGTTAGGAAGAACTTTCCTTCATGGGTGGATATTCTGGGTATAATCAAATCCGAATGGCTCTAGAAGATGAAAAATATACAGCCTTCAAATCCCCTCAGGGTTTGTTTTGATATCGGGTAATTCCCTTTGGCCTAAGGAATGTAGGCACAACAAATCAGCATGCCATGCACCATATCTTCAAACCCTTTTCATGGATATTTGTTGAATGTTATGTGGATGATTTGGTGTTTAATTCTAGACAACATTCTAATCACTTGGATAATATGGAAGTCATATTCCTCAAACTTCGGCAATATAATTTGAAGATGAACCCCTTAAAATGTGCTTTTGGGGTAACCACTGGAAAATTTCTTGGCTTTGTTGTATGCCATCATGGTATCGATGTCGATCCTGAGAAGACAAATTCGATCCTTGGTATGTCACCTCCACGAAATTTGAAGGGATTGGGAGGGATTCAAGGACACTTAGCCTATATTCGGCATTTCATCTTCAATTTGGCAGGAGAAAGATTACCCATTACAAAATTGATGAATAAGGGAGGCACATACCAGTGGACTGAAGAATGTCAAGAAGAATTCAATATTCTCCAGAAATATCTCTTTAGTCCATCGGTATTGATTCCACCTGTTGAAGGAATACCACATATCCTCTATGTGACAACCTTAGAGCGATAGTTGGGATCCATTCATTCTCATAAGAATGATACTGAGAATGAAAATAGTCTCTAAAATCTCAGTCAGACTATGCTTGAAGCAGAAATATGAAATTAATGTATTGAGAAGTGCTGCCTAGCATTAATCTTTGCAGTTCATAAGTTCAGAAACTACCTACAACATCACGAGGTCCAATTAGTATCTCATAATAACCCACTCAAATTCATCATTATTCGTCCAACGATTACAGGACATCATGCAAAGTGGGCAGTTTTTTTGGCAGAAATTTGATATCCAATATGTGTCTCAAAAGGCGATAAAGGGCCAAGCTCTAGCAGATTTCCTTACTGAACAACCTTCAGTAGAAGATACCTCTTTGGATATTGAACAACCTGATGAGGAATTCTTCTTTATTCATGATAGTCTTCAAACAAGGGAAATTTACTTTGATAGTGCTTCCAGATGTCCAACAGGGAGGAAATTGAAAGATCCTATGTTCAACAAAGTTGGGTTAGGAATTTTTCTCATTTCTCCAGAAAAGGAAGTACTACCCTATTCATTCTCACTGTTTGGGGGCAGTACAAATAATGAAGCAGAATACCAAGCTCTCATCGCAGGATTGGAGTTGGCGCTTCAAGCATAAGTGAATCACATAAAGGTGAAAGGTTATTCATACATGGTAATCAAACATGTCGATGGGGATTATGCCATCAGAAAAGAAGAGTTAATCCCTTTGTATGATTCCGTTGGAGAGTTAATGGCGGAATTTCTTTCCCAACTGACATTTTCTTATGTCACGCAATTACAAAATGCCCAAGCTGATGCACTGTCTAATATAGCTATAGCTCTGGCATATCAAAATAGGGACGAGACAATCATCAGTATTTCCCACCATCATAAAATTTCACCTTATGTTCAAACTAGAAAAGAGGAAATACTTGAAATTAGTCACATTTCTAATCAATAAGGTCATATTACGGGATGGATGACACCTATCATGGAACACCTTCAAAATGGAACACTTCCACCTGATAAAGCTGGGAAAGAAAAAAATCTGGCGATGTTTGGTCAATTTCACTCTTTAGGATAGCCCATATCACCTAAAGAAAATTATCTACAAAACAGGTTTTGAAGGAATTATCTTCTGATGCATTGATGGTGAAAAGACAATCTCTTTCATGAAATAAGTGCATGTAGGAGCATGTGGTTCCCATCTGTTCGGACATAGACTATCTGATCAAATTCAAAGGCAAGAGTACTTTTTTCCTTCAATGATACAAGATTTTGTTGATTTCATAAAGAAGTGTCATTCATTCCAAGTACATACCAATTTCATTCATCAACCCCCAGAGTTTCTTCATACAACCAAATACTCGTGGCCATTTTCCACATGGGGAATGGATGTAGTAGGACCTTATCCTTCAGCTACATCCAGGAAGATTAAGTACATTCTTACTGCTACTGACTTCTTTTCCAAATGGGCAGAGGCGATACCTCTCAAAGAAGTCAGTTCTAAATGATTTGTTATCTTCATCACATCTAACATCATTACTATATTAGGTGTCCCTCATAGAATATTTACGGAAAATGGCACCAACTTCTATTAATTCGAGATAAGGAAGTTGTATCAAGAATACAACATCAAATCCAACCATTCTTATCGGAATCATGCAGCGGCCAATGGCCAAATAAAAGCCTTTAATAAGACTCTTTCAAACATACTGCAAATGATGGTGGATAATGAAAAGAAATCATGGCCTGATAACCTATTTCATTATTTATGGGATTATCAGACCACCACCTACACTGCAACGCAGTCAACTCCATATTCATTTTTATATGGAACGGAAGCAGTCTTTCCCATTGAGGTTCAATTACCCTTGCTCAGAGTAGCACTTTGGATCAATCATCTGTAGCTGAACAATCTCAAAAGAAATTGGATGAATTGGAATGATTAGATGAGAAAAGATTATGCACTTTTCACCACTTGGAAGTCTATCAGAATCGAATAGCACGATCATTCAACAAAAAAGTTCATCTTCATTCATTTCTTTCGAGAGAATTGGTATTGGTTATCAGAACTCCAATGATACAATGAAAAAAACCTCCCATGATGGAACCAAAATGGGAAGGACCTTACTCAATACATAAGGTCTACTCCAATGGAGCTTATTCTTTAATCTCAATGGATGGAGAACTCATCACTACTCCAACCAATGATATATTTCTGAAGAATTTTTCTGTGTAACACAAATACTAATACGTCCAACATGAAGTTAAACTATGTCTCTGTTGTCTTTAATGTGTGACATTATACTGCACAGTCCCCTTTATGTCTAACAAGACGTTAAACTACACCATCTACGGTCAATGAATATGACCTTAAACTATTCGCACCATCATCCAACATGACGTTAAACTATGAAAAAGTCCCTAATACGTCCAGCAAGACATTAAATTGCATAATACATCCAAGATGACATTAAACTATGTCCTCTTTTTTCCTTACTACATGACATTAAACTTCACAGTCCCCCTTTCGTCCAACATGATGTTAAACTGTATTTTCCCCCTCGTCTTAGCTAGAGGACATTAAACTGTACAACACCTTTATTGTTCAACATGACGCAAAACTGTGTTCTTGTCCAGCATGACATTAAACTATGTCCCCATATTTTTCCTACATGATGTTAAACTATACTTCTCATTCGTCTTACATCACATAAAACTAAAAAAAGACCCTTAATACTTCTTACATGACATTAAACTGTAATTTTTCCCTCCTAAATGACATTAAACTGTGCATCACCAATAGTCCTCAATACAATACCTTAAACTACATTGTTCCTTCATATGTCCTACATGACATTAAACTGTGCATCGTTAAGGTTGTTGCCTCCTGTTGTTTCTCTCACTGAGTATGAATCTTGTGAGCTTAGAGTAAACTTCAACCATAACACCCTTTTTGGGCCACTAATCATGTGTAAGTCCCAACACCATCTTCGACTTGTCCTCAGGTACAACTTTATTACCAATCACTCTGACTGTCTTTTGGGTGGTACTTGTGTGCAACTTTGTGTTGGGTGGTGGCTCCTATGCCACATTTCCTATGTTGTATTGTTCTACACATTATTTTCCTTAAAAATAATAAGGACCTAGTACGATCCAATCCAAAACATTCCTAGTAAAAAATATATTTATTATATTTATAAATTTATATACGTATATATAAATAAATATATATAATTATACATATATGTATAATTATATAACTAAATATAATTATATAAATATATTTTTAATTATACAAATTTTTTTATTTATAATTATAATGATATATATATATTTAAATAATTTTAAAATTATAATAAATATATTTAAATAAATGTATATATAATTATAATATTTTAATAAATATATTTAAATAATTATAAAATTATAATATATATAATTATAAAAATTGTATAGATATATTTAAATAATACACATATTTATTATATTTGTAATTTTAAATATTTATATTTATATTTATAAATATATTTATTTTTAATTAGAAATATAAATATATTTATTTATAATTAGAATTATAAATATACATATATTAAATAATTATAAAATTATAATAAATGTATTTAAATAATATATATTTATTATATTTATAATTATATATACGTGTATATATATATAATTTTATAAATATATATATATATATATATATATTTAGATAAATATATTCATATATATATATAAAATTATAAATATATTTATTTACAATTATGATTTAAAATGAATAAATATATTTTTTTATAGTTTTAGATAAGATTTATAATAAAAAAATTATATATATATTTTTAAAAGCAATATATAAATATTATTTATACAGATTTTAATAAAAAATGAATCTCATTTTCATAATTTTATATATATAAAATTATGAAAATTTATATTAGTCAAAATATTGATAGTTTTTTGTATAAAATAATTAGAAAATCTATATATAATTAGAAAATATAATATATTAATTTTTTATTTAAACAAATATATAATATATAAATGAATAACATCGTGTATGTATGTGTATATATGTTTATATTGTGGGTGTAGACTAGTCATGTTGTAGTGGCTTCTACTCAATTTATGGGTAAGGCTAAATTGATCGATGTTAATGGATTTCACGTGGTGATGCCTAGAATTTGAGGGGCCTCTATGATGTGTGTACTGGTCGTAATGAAGAGGGACTTGTGGATCATTTGTATGTTAATCTTGTAGTATAGATGGATCAGCCTACCTCTCTCGCGAGGAAGCTAGATGGGGATTCTTCTATGGTGGCAACCTATTGTGATGATATGAAAAAGGGTCTTGACTTTTTCAAGGACTCCAAACAGCTCATATCATTGGTTGAGGTTCAGGGAGAGTGCCTCAGGGATGAGTCTGTTGCAAAGAAGACCCCTACCAATGTGAACTTGTTGGGGGAATAACAAATCTAAGATAACTTTTTATCTATGTTAGACTCAATTAACCCACCTAAATTTGACATGCTGAATCGTGAAGGCCTTGATAATATAGGATGTAGTAACTGGAAGAATTCTCCAATTCTAATCTCTAAATATAAGAACCCAGTTCTTATTCATGAGGTACGAGTTTCTTCTTTTCCTTTTTTTCCTTATTTTTTTTTTCAGAAAATAAGGGAAATGGGCAAAAATCCCATAATTTTTTGCTACATGCCGTGTACTATCCCACACGCCATGTACTTTCACCGTGTGGGATGAATACACAGGGGGTGTAGGCTTGTCGGTGATGAAGGGTGTAAAAACCGACTACACGTCATGTAGTGGGTATTCACATGTCGTGTAATCAGTCGGCTGGTGAATAATAAGGTGTTGGAGGCAGCTGCCAGCGGAGCAACCATACACGTAATGTAATTAGATATACATGTCGTGTACTCAAGTTTATGGATGAACTGTGTCGTGGTGGAAAGAATCTGCCAAGAGAATAGTTTAAAAAATTGGAAAGTATACGCCGTGTATTTGAGAGTGCACACAATGTAGTTTGTTTTTTTCGCGTAAAATAGGCAGTTCTCTTTCGGTAGAAGAGGCATTTGAGGTGTTTGGAGTTTCTTTTAGATGCCATATTTTTGGAGATCTCCCGATCGCTCACCTAGAACCGGATTCATACGCCGTCAATCTCGATTGGACTGTGCTGGTATGCCTTCCCTTCTTCTCGGGTAGTTCCTAGAAATTCATCCTGGGGGAATGTAATTTCGGTTTGAATGTGTTGTTGTTATTCCTAGATCTACATCGTTCTTGGGCGTTTCTGGAAGCGTTGTTCACATATATCTGTCAGGGGCGATCGAGGTAGGTGGTCTGATGTATATTTCCAACTGTGGTGTTGAAAATTGTGCACTATTGTGCTACGAACCCATGGTTGGGGTGTCATGTGGCAGAGACCATGGATGTTTTAAATACCTTGAACTGTATAAGTAATTGAATGTAACTATAAACTGGGGTTTGGGATCATTGCTTGGATTCAGGACCACCCCAGGGGTGTGTTCCTCTGTTTAGCCTTTTAGCCAGGATACCCAAGGGTATTCCATGATTAAAATTTGTATTGAACTTCCTTGAGAAGAATTGTATATAAATTACTTGTTTATGTTTTGGGCTCGGGCCGGTTACTTAAGCTAGAGGTAAATGTTCTTTTTATCCTGAGGGCATTGTTTGTTTAGCCTGAGGGCAAGGTACTGCTTATCCTAAGGGTAATGTTCTATTTCGCCTGAGGGAAACACTTCTTGTGCATGAGGGCTGTGAATTTTGTGCCCGAGGTCAAACCAGAGGTAGTGGTTATATTATATTAGCGTGAGGGAAAGGTTCTGATTGGCCTAAGGGCTTGGTTTTGATGAGAACAGAATGTTATTAAATTGAATGGTTAAAATGAATATCAAAATGGCAATGAATCTGGTAGTGATAGTTACTTTTGAGTACTTACTAATTTACTACATTTACTTTTGCACACTACTGTTGCATATTTTCACAGATAGTTGGGCACGGGCCATTGGTGGGTGCATACTAGGATTCATTTCTCAAACCCTATTTTGTTCATGTCTTTAGCCCAAACAGATTTTATTGATATAGGTGTCGATAGGGGCAGGGGTCCCGTTACAGGTACTTGATTGTTACTGAGGTGTAGGAGAGCATGGGATCGAGCTTAGGCTTGCAATGCTGTTGACTGTTCTGTTTTGTTCCACTATACTTCTAATCTCTATTGTATTGTATTGCATTACAGTGTATCATGTTCTGGTTGCTTTCATAAAATTAGTGACATGCTCAATCATTATATATATGACTGCTGGTTCTCTTTTCTACACTTTTCCATTTCAGCTGTATATTGTTTACTACTTCCACTATTGTATTTTATTTTCTTTTCCACTGCGCTACACTTCGAAAAATGAGGGCATAGTTTCCCCTTTACCATACCTGGACCCTCGCTGCTATTTGGCAGCCTCTGGCGTTTGGGGAAATTCGCTTGAGTTCATGTGACCAACGAGGTTTGGGGGACCTATTGAGTGCACCCGGATCCATGACGTTACAATGTGGTATCAGATGAGTTAATTTCTTTGACGTTCTATTTGGAGACATAGTCTCGGATAGGATAGACATAGTAGTTGGTAATAAGTTTTTCTTAGGAGTTTCTAACCCGTGTACTGGGAAAATCCAGTCTACCTCGGTTATTGCAATTATTTCTGATTTTTCAATTTGACAGTTGACTTGATTTTCACCGTTAGGTGAAACACATGTGATTGTACTATTTATATGTCATATTTGGGTTATATTTAGTTCTAACCTGATTAGATGAGGGTATACCATCCCATGCATCATTTAAAAACATTCTAGAAATCACATGTCATGCATTGCTTCCATGCTATGTAGGTGCATTATAAATTGAAAGTTGTCGTGACAGTTGTGCTAGAAAATCATGTTGTTGTGATATTTTCATTAATAAATAAATTCTATTAGATAGGGTATTGTGGTGTGTGGTTGTTGATATAATAAACGCCAAATTTTGGTTTTTGGAGAGTATGGGCCCTCAATAACCGAAATTTGGTGGATCATTGATAAGTTTACATTATTTTAACATGTATAAAATTCCAAGCTTTGATTCGTTGGAAGTATGGGCCCTCACATATCAGAATTTGGCCCTTAGGTGTTTGTTTCGTGATTTTTGGTTTCCAGAGTAGTTTTTGAGGCATACTGCCTAGAAAAACAAGTATACATGCCATGTAGTTCTATGGACACAACCCGTGTGTTCTTCTGTTCGACAAGAAACGAAAATTTTTTATCCATAGATAGTTTACCCTCAGTACACCCCGTGTAGTCTCTTCCCATGTCATAGACTGTTTGGGCGGGGACATGGGGTAAGGAATGGCTTGGGGAAACACACTATGTACTAGTTGTACATGATGTGTAGGGTTGACCCGGTGTTCGCTATGTAACTGACAACATAGACGAAGGAAACATTAAGAGATACACATCGTGCCCACCCTGAACCCACTGTGTAGTCTGATCCAGGTACTCGGCCCTGTCACAAACAACACGGGTCGGTGTTATCATTCCTTGTAAACACCATGTCCGCCTGGAACACGCCGTGTAGTGTCACCCATGTAGCTGGTCGTGTAGCGAGAAACACGGGTCGGTCTGGGGCTTCTATAAACATGTCGGGTCTTTTTAAAACACACTGTGTAATGTGAACTGGGTACACAGGTCATGTAAAGAACAACATGAGCCGGTGAAAACATGTAGAATACACACCGTGTTTCTATGGGACACGATGTGTAGTCTTGTTTTAGGAGCATCGTGTGGCTTAGTCGTGTAAAAGGACTCGGGCAGTGAATGGGATTCAAGTACACACCGTGTATTCAGATGACACGCCATGTGTTCGGGGTGATACATGGCCAGTTTAATCTAGAGTACACACCCATGTGGATGGCTTTTGAGAACACACCGTGTAGTATTCATACACGTCATGTAGTCATGTTTTATAAATCATGGATTCTTTTTTCCTCTGTTCCCATCTTGGTCTCCTAGTTTTCGGTCTTTTATAATCATGATCTATGGTGTGTGTTTGACCTTATAAAGTCATGCCACAGAGACGACCAACAGTTGTTCTCCAGGAGAGCGGCAACGATTATACTCTTGAGATGATAGGTCGTGGGCTACCAGTGGATCCTCTAGCAGTGCCAGATTTGGCACCATCCGTTATACCAGACACAGGCACAGATGCGCAGTTCCATGACGGCTTTATGCAGTTTATGAAAAACATTCAGGGAGCACTACTAGCTACCACATCAACGGTAGAGAGAACATGTATCGTCCAGTAGCAGCATCCGCCTGTGTTCTCAGGGGATGGTGGACCACAGGCTGTGGAGTCATGGATGGTTTCGATGTAGACAATATCCGAGCATCTTGAGATGCCTCTTGAGAGGAGGGTCAAACTCGCTACATACATGTTGTGTGATTCCACAAAAAGGTGGTGGGATGTTACCACCCAGTCTGAGCATCACCAAAACATGGTGTGGGAAAATTTTCAGATATTCTTCTATGACTTTTTCATTCTATAGTTGTTGAGGGAAGATCAAGCGCGAGAGTTTATGAATCTGTTGCAGGGCTCCATGTCAGTGATGGATTATTCTTCTCGCTTCAACGAGCTTCGTTGTTTTAGACCCATTCATTTAAGTGATGATACCTTGAGGGCTAAACTCTTTGAGTATGGTCTTCGATATGACATCTGAGTGCTAGTAAATGTTTTCAGGTTTCCTACTATGCATGATATTGTGAACTCGACACTGATTACTGGGTGGAACCTACAGGAAGCTAGTGGTTTTTTGCCAGGGGGTTTGACACTAGTTTCTGGTACTACTTATACTGAGAATAGGAAGAGACAGATTTGTTTCTCTCATGGTGGAAGTACTATCCAGATGATTACTTCATGTGGCCTTGTCATATGCTACTATTGTGGTAGATAGGGGCACAAAAGACCTCAGTGAACCCGTGACCCTATGGAGTTCCGAGATTGCGGAATGATGGGTCATCTGATGCGTTTTTTCTAGGTGTTTCCACCAATGAGTTGTGAGAGGGGTTCTATGCAGATTCTTCGTGCAGGAGCAGGACTAGCAGCTTCTTACCAGTCAGGAAATTGGATTGTGTCAGGGCGTGCAAGCCGAGATGGTGGTCGTGGCCACGGTAGCCAGACACCAGTATCTCAAAGGTAGCCGGGTGGGTCAACTCAGGGTAATCAGGCTTTGTTGTAGGGCCACAATACTAGACATACATATGCAGTGCAACAGAACCAACATGAGCAGGATCTCAGACCTTCCACTGTCATAGGTACTATTATAGTACCTTTTGTTTTATCTTCTGCACTTTTCAATATTGGTGCTACACATATCATGATACATATTCCTGTTGTGGAGATCCATGGTCTCTATGTTGCCTCTTCTTCTGATATCATGATGCTAGACACTCCTTTGGGAACTAGAACGGCAAGTGTGCGTCAGTGTAGGGAGTTCCACCTTGAGGTTGGTGGGTGTCACTTTCTTTGGAACCTCTATAACATAGAGATGACGTGTTATGATTTCATTCTTGGGATGGAATGGTTGGTACCCTTTCAAGCCTTTTTGGACTGCTATCATCGTAGGGTGAGTTTCACATCAGTAGAGGGCGAGGAGTTTCTATACAACGTCGAGTGGGATATCCTGGAAAGCTGAGATGGACCTAAGAATCATGGGAAAGGTGGAGTGACAGACGAGATTGCGAGCCTATATCTAGATGACCATGGAACATTCCAGAATAATTTCTCTATAGTAGTCGATCGTTTCAGGGATGTCTTCCCAGATGGAATCTTAGGTCTTCCTCCGGAGTGAGAGGAAGATTTCTCTATTGAGGTTGTGCCAGGAGCAGCACCGGTGTCCATTTTTTCATATAGGATGGGTACACCTGAGTTGTAGGAGCTCAAGAAGTAGTTAGAGGAGTTATAGGAAAAGGGTTTCATCCAACCTAGTACTTCTCCTTGGGGTTCACCGGTATTCTTTGCGAAGAAGGAATACGGTACCCTCAGACTCTATGAGGATTATCGAAAGTTAAACTAGTTGATGGTTAAGAACCGATATCCCTTGTTGAGGATCGATGATCTCTTTCATAAACTTCGGGGAGCACGAGTGTTCTTGATGATTGAAATGAGATCAAATAGCTTCAGGGGCGCGTTAGACCATCTGATATACCTCTCATAGCCTTCAGAAGCAGATATGGTCTATATGAGTAATTGGTGAGGCTGTTCGGACCCACGAACGTGCCAGTAGTTATCATGGATTTGATGAATTGTGTGTTCCACCCTTATCTGGACTCTTTTGTGGTAGTCTTCATGGATGAAATCTTGGTGTACTCTCACACTCGACACGGCCACGATACCCATCTTGAGATCATATTGAGTACATTGAGAGAGAATCAGCTATATGCTAACCTCTCAAAGTGCCACTTTTAGATGGACCAGATACACTTCATGGGTCATATCATCTCAGAGGCAGGGGATGTGGTGGAACCATCGAAAGTGAGAGCAGTAGTTTTCTAGGATAAGCCTAATAATTTTTTTTAGATACTGAGTTTCATGGGGATGGCTGGTTACTAAAGGCATTTTATATAGGACTTCTCCTAGTTAGCAGCTTCGTTGACGGGTTTGACTAAGAAGGGTGTGAAGTTCATTTGGTCAGAAGCATGTGAGACACCCTTTCACGGGCTGAAGGGAAGGTTGACATCAACACCAATCCTGATACTTCTAGTGCAAGGGAAGATCTATACAGTTCACTGTGATGCATCAGGTATTGTGATGGGAGCAGTACTGATTTAGGGTGATCGAGTAGTTGAATACGGGTCTCGGCAGTTGAGGCTACATGAGAGGAATTACCTGACTCATGACCTCGAGTTGGCTGTAGTTGTTCATGTGTTGCACTGTTGGAGACATTACCTTTTGGGAGAACATTTTGTGGTTTCTAAAGACCAAAAAAGTCTCGAATATAACTTTACCCATCAAAAATTGAACTTGCGATATCATAGGTGGGTTGAATACCTACATTCAGTCGATTTTGAGCTTGCCTATACACCTGGTAAGTGTAACGTAGTTGCTGATGCACTGAGTAGGAAGAATCAGACACAGGAAGAGCATGAGGCCAGTAGCGAGTGGCAGTTTATGGCTTTGTTCTCTAAGATGAAATTGGAATTGCATAGTAGTCAGGGGAAACCTATCTTTTATCCTTTATTGTGACATCTACCCTAATGGATAGAGTGAGGATGAGATGACTATCGGATTCAGAAGGCGTCGTTCTACGAGAGTCATTGGAAAGTTAGGACCCTTCTCCTGGTTGGACGATAGGCAGTGATGAGGTACTACGTATCCATGGATGAGTGCGGGTTCCATGGAATATACACAAGGAGTTGATTCAGGATCTTCATGCTTCAGCATGGGCAGTTCATCCTGGAGTTACCAAGATGTACCATGACTTGAGACGTTAGTACTTGTGGTAGGGTATGAAGAAAGTAGTAGCTGGTTTTCTTACGAGATGTTCCACCTATCAGCAGTTGAAGTGGAGCATCAGAGGACAGTTGTACTGTTACAGCAGTTACCCAATCCAGAATGGAAATGGGATGATGTTGCAATGGATTCCATGATCGGGTTGCCAAGGTCACCATGAGGCAATGATTCCATGTGGGTCATTGGGATAGAGTTACTAAGGTAGCTCACTTTTTTCCGATCAAGGAGACCTTTGGTGTTGACGAAATTGGGAATTTGTTTATATAATAGGTCGTACGTCTTCATGGGGTCCCTCGTTCTATCGTTTTAGATAGGGACGCCCATTTTACATCTCGTTTCTGGAAAAGGTTTTAGAGGGAACTGGGTATACGGGTGCATCCGAGCACAGCTTACCACCCTCAAACCGATGGAAAGTCAGATCATACGATACGGGTGCTTAAGGACATGTTGCGCGCATGTGTCCTAGACTTTGGGGGCTCTTGGGAGAAGCATATACCCCTGGTTGAGTTTGATGATAATAGTAGTTTCCATGAAACTATTGAGATGCCCCCTTACGAGGATTTATATGGTAGGTTATGCTGATCACCCTTGTTCTTGATAGAGGCAGGTGAGGCAGCTTTACTGGGACCACATCTCGTGCAGGAGACTTCAGAGTAGGACTAGTTGATATAGAAGCAGATGGCTACTGCGCAGTCTAGTTAGAAATCTTATGTTGATCACCGTAGATGACCCTTAGAGTTCATGTTTAGGGATCAGGTTTTCTTGCGTGTTTTTCTGAGGATGGGACACATGCGGATCAGGAGACTGGGTAAACATTCACCGAGGTATGTGGGTCCATTTGAGATTTTGGAGAGAGTCATGCTAGTTTCCTATCGGTTTCAATTACCACAGAAGTATTGGGCCATGCACGACGTCATCCATGTATCTCAGCTGAGCCATTATCACTCAGACCCATCTCACGTCTTTCAACCTAAGGAGGTTGAGCTTTAGGTCGATGCATCCTTTGAGGATCATCCTATTCGTATTTTTGATAGTAGCACGATGGTTCTCTGAGGCCGATCAGTTCCACTTTTATGGGTGTTATGGCTGTATGGCCACGTGTAGGATGAAACCTGTGAGTGGGAGACTAACGTATGTGCTATGTGGCCTGAGTTTTTCCCAGATGTATCTTCAACACCCTTGGAAGGGAAATTCGAGGATGAATTTCATTAAAGGGGGAAGTTTGTAAGAACCCAATTCTTATTCATCAGGTATATGTTTCTTCTTTTCCTTTTTTCCTTTAGTGTTTTTGATAAAATAAGGGAAATGGGGAAAATCCCAAATTGTTTGGGTACACGCCATGTACTTTTAAACACGCCGTGTACTTTGTCCATGTGGGATGAGTACACAGGGTGTGTAGGCCTGTCGGTGATGAAGGGTGTAAAAACATAACACACTCCGTGTAGTGGGTATTTACACACCGTGTAATCAGTCGACAGGTGAACAGTAAGGAGGTGGAGGTAGCCGCTAGCGGAGCAACCGTACACACCGTGTAATCAGATATACACGTCGTGTATTCATGTTGACGGAAAAATAGTTTCATGGTGGAAAGAAGCCTCTAGGGGAATAGTTTAAAAAATGGAAAGTACAAACTGTGTACATGACAGTACACACCATGTAGTTTGTTTTTTTCTCTTAAAATAGGTTGTAGCCTCCTCTTTCGGAAGAAGTGGCGTTTGAGGCATTTGGAGGTTGTTATGGAGGCCGGAGCTTCGGGGATCTCCCGATCGCTCACCAGGAACTCGATTCCTACGGTGTTGGTCTCGATTGGACCGCGCAGATAATCCCTCACTTCATCTCGAGTAGTTCTTAACAATTATTCCTGAGGAAACTTTATTTAGGTTTGAACGTGTTATTGTTATTCCCAGATCTATGTCATTCTTGGGAATTTCTAGAAGTGTCATTCATGTATATCGGTCAGGGGAAATCGAGGTAGGTGGTTTGATGTTTATTTCGAACTATGGTGTTGAAAATTGTGCACCGTTGTGCTATGAACCCATGGTTGGGGTGTCATGTGGCTGAGGCCATGGCAGTTTTAAATAACTAGAAATATATAGGTAATTGAATGTAACTATAAACTGCTGTTTGGGATCACTGCTTGGATCCAAGACCACCCCAGGGGTGCGTTCCTCTGTTTTTCCATTTGGCCAGGATACCCAAGGGTATGCCATGATTATAATGTGTATTTAATTTTCATGAGAGAAATTGTATATAAATTACTTTTTTATGCTTTGGGCTTGGCCCGGTTACTTGCGCTTGAGGGTAGTGTCCTTTTTAGCCTGAGGGCATTTTTTTGCCTAAGGGAAAGGTATTACTTAGCCTAAGGGAAATATTCTATTTCGCCTGAGGGAAACACTTCTTTTTTCCTTATGGCAGTGACTTTTGTGCCTGAGGGAAAGCCTGAGGGCATGGTTATATTATATTAGCCTAAGGGACTGGTTTTGATTGGCCAGAGGGCTTAGTTTTGATCAGTAAAAAATTTTATTAAATTGAATGGTTAAAATGAATATCAAAATGGAAATAAAACAAGAATTGATAGTTACTTCTGAGTACTTACTAGTTTACTTCATTTACTTTTGCACACTACTGTTGCATATTTTCACTGATAGTTGTGATTGGGCCTTTGGTGGGTGCCTACTAGGATTCATTTCTCACACCCTGTTTGGGTCTTGACTTCAGACCAAACAGATTATATTGCTATAGGTGTCGATAAGGGCAAGTGTCCCTATACAAGTACTTGATTATTACTGAGGAGTAAGAGAGCATGGGATCGAGCTTAGGCTTGCGATGCTGCTAACTGTTCTGTTTTGTTCTATTGTGCTTTTACACTCGGTTGTATTGTATTGTATTGCAGTGTGTCATGTTCTATATTATTTCATAGTATTAATGAAATGCAAAAAATTTATATATATGACTAATGGTTCTCTTTTCTAATGTTGTCCATTTCAGTTTTGTATTGTTCACTACTTCTACTATTGTATGTTATTATCTTTTCCATTTCACTACACTTTGATAAATGAGGGTAGAGTTTCCCCACTATCAGACCTGGGCCCTCACTGCTTGTCAGCATCCTCTGACGTTTGGGGAAATGCGCTTGAGGTCATGTGCCCAACTGGGTTCGGGGCACCCATTGAGTGGCACCCAGATCCGAGACTTTACACATAAGATGGACGAGTTTGGGTGTCTTTCAAAAGGGTCAAAACTTGTGCTTAAAGGTATGGATGATGCTACATCTAATGAGGGCATTCCAGATGGTCTTTCTATATAGGACCTAACTATGGAGTAGGATGCTCAGGACGGTGTTTCACTTTGTAGTGATTCTACCCATGATAGTTCACCTTAAAGTGACGATGTGGATATTGGTCCAGTGCATGACCTGACATAAGAGGAGACTTACTTGATTGATATAGCAATGAAATATGGTCTTGAAAAAATTTGTTTAGGAGAAGGCTTCCAAGGTTGATGCCACCATGAATGATGGTCATGGAACACAAGGTTAGGTGGAGGCTACAGTACTTGAAATGGAAAAGATCTCAACTGATGAGGCACCACATTCCAAAACTATACAATGCAGAAGGGGTCATCACCTGAATACATAGTCAGATCTCTAGGTTAGGTTCAGTATAAGAATATATTATATATGTTGTGTGTTTTTATTGTGGTTGTTCTCCCAATGTTGTTTCTTTGGTGTGGAGGTTTTTCCATCACAACTGAACATTTCATCCATTTCATTCGTCTACATTTCCATTTATTAAAAAAAAATTACAGCCATGTATTTGGGTTCCCAAATCCATGATTGATCCATTCTGGTATATTTATCAGCACTTTCTATTTTATTGATGATAGAAACACTCTTTAATAATTTTTTTTTAAAATTGATGATAAAATATTTATCTGATCTTATAAAGAAACATATACAAATTCTTCTATCTCATGCCTTCAAGCTCTCACAGAACCCTAATATTGTCTTCTCTATCACCGAACCCTATTTTTGATGTTTCTCTCAATCTTCATTGATTTATTTATGAACTAATCCTCACCAAATCTAAGTCATGTGATGATTTTTTATGCCTCTAAATCTTTTACTTGACCACTGATGAAGTTTCCTCCTATTATTATGCAATATGTTGCAACTTAGTTAACCTTTAAACCACATTGTTCCACCCATAATGTCTCCTAAAACACCTAGATTCCACATAAAACACATCTAAGCCCTTCCACTACTCTCCTTCTGCCATATCTTCTTTTTTTCTTTTCCTTACAATTGAATTGGTGTCCTAAAACATTTTCTAGAATGAGTTTTTCTCGATCTTTCATATTTAATGAGTCTAAATGGAATTATAAGGGTTTATGTAGCATTGTTCTAGTGGTTTAGTGTAGTACCATGTAAAAGATAAGGATTTATGTTAGGATTCTCCAAAAGATGAATTTTTTAATTTAAAAACATGATATTTTATGGAATCTAATAATTTTTTGAATTTTTTTATGAATTATATCATGATTAACTAGTGGCTTTCACCATGTGATGATAACTTTCAATTGGTTTTCATTTTATATGAAAGGGGTATCCACTCTATTTTTATGATTTAAAACTAGTTTTAAAATACCATGATCCTCTTTTTCTTAATTAAATGAATTATTGCATCTTTGATATTATTTTGATAAATTATGGGGCATTTTTTTTCTTTATTATCTTATTTGGCAGATAGTCATGTTTTTAGTAAAATATTTTACAGAAAAAGGATGAGATATTTGTTTTAATTATACATTGTGGGTTATTGTTTTTTGAGGTGTTTTATATATATATTTTTTGTTATTTGAATTCTGATATAGATGAGAGTCATTTATAAAAGAATGTAATGTTTTTAAAGGAATTTATAATGTATTTTTATGATATTTTATTTTCATTAGATGTTTCCAAATTCCCCGTTCGATCTTTGAAAATGGGGTTTTCTTAAGATAACTTTATTCCTGAAAAAAGTCTTTTTAATCTAACTAATATAGTGTGTTGTTTTAACAGGTGAGTTGATATTACACTTATCCACTATAATTTTGAAACATTTTTTCTAATAAGATGATACTTTTCCTCACCACTAATTTAGTTTGTCTTCCTCACCAGTGGTTTGAGAAAATTCCCCTCTACTATGTTAGTTTTCATCTTGACTAGCGATCTGATACAACTCATATTCACCGGTACTTTGTGTTGTGTTGACTAGTGACATGATAATATTTTTTTCTTTTATTAGTTTTTCATGTAGCCTATATAATATTATTATTTATCTTATTTAGTGAATTCTATTCCTACTTATATTTTCCTTATTTTTTACTACTTTATTGGATGCTATTGTAGCCTATATTTTCCATTTACTCTCCAACTTTAGTGGACACTATTGTTTCCTATATTGGTTTATGTTTTTTGTATTAGTTTCATTTTAATTACAGTTTTACTTAATTTTAAAAGTATTTTTTATTCTAGCCTGTTCTGTAACTTCATTTAAAATGTCTATTTTCTCCCCTTAAGATGATTATAACTGAATTGTAAAGCATGGCTTGGAGGATACTAATTTTTTTAACCAAGGAATCACTTCATAAAAAATTTTAAATCATTGTTTCCATAAGTTATTTTATTATTTAAATTGGGTAAAAACAAATATAAATAATGACCTTATATCAATTTTTTGTTAAAAATGTCAGTCTTATTTTAATAGTTATATTTTGAAACTAACATGAAATAGATTTACTTTTAATGTCTATACATGGGTTGAAGGGATGATACCAACTTTATTTTTTAAAAGAGTAAAATTTTTCAAAGTTAATAATTCACAATCATATAAATGAAACTAAAATAACAAATACATTCTTCATATGAATTATATAGATTTACTCTCAAAAAATAATGATTCTTAAAAAACAGTGTAGATTCTGACAGAGAATTCCTATTTAATGTAATCAGAGATAGGAAACATACATTTAAATCTAAAATATTATAAATATAGAAAAATAAAATCATACATAAATTAGAGTAGGTTAAATTACCTAAATACTCTTCTTCTTTATGAAAAATTATGAGTCATGTAATTAGACCGTATTAGTGACCACAAGGATCTAGAAATTACATTGGTGTTCTTTTTATGTATCGATTGAAAAATGAACAACTATATTTTTCTAATCAAGCATAATATGAAAAAATATAATTATAACTAAATGTTTAAAATCAATAGATTAATGGAAACATGAATAAATTAGTATACAAAATGAAATTTTTAATTGAATAATCTTTATAAAAATTAAAATGTCAATAAATAAAAACAAACCTTAGAGTGGTGGAACATATCACCCATTTTTATGGACAGGTTGAATAATGAATCTCCTATAGTAGAAGATACAATTTTGGTAAAAATATATAAATTAAAAAGGATATAGTCTAATATTGGACAACATCAATAAAATTAAACTTTTGAGGACATTCCCTTTTTTGGGAAGCATGAATTCAAATTTTAGTGCTATAAGTTATTATAGAAAATTATGAAAAATGGATCCTTAGTAATGAACACTATCATCAGCAGTTTCTCAATGGATCAATATAAAGTAATTCATTTCCTTTTTATTTCCTAACAATCTATAAAATATGTTACAAAAATTTTAGTGGTATATATATTTATAAATACAATGGGATGAGTGGTATCTATATTTATAAATGCATACATGTGTAAGAGAAAAAAGGGTGATATATATAAATATATGATCATATTAACTTTTAGATAACTCCATGATACACATAATCTCACATCCTACATAATATAGATTGATAATAACATAGTGGAACATGAATATGAGTTACTCCATTAAACCCTTAGAATGACCAACATGACCCAAATCCTGTAACCTTGGCCTTACCGAAAGTCAAGCACTAATAAAATTCATCCCTTTAAGAAAAAACATTTTCCCTTTCTTGGTGTAAGTGACTGATTTATTTTAATTTTGAAACTACAAGAGATATCTCAACATGAGTGTGTGTAACACCATCTTGTTATGCCTTCTCACTATCACACCAATCAATGAGCCCCTTGGGAGGATCATACTACTACTGCTAATTTTTTCAACATTGACTTTCCCAAGAATTTATAACATATATTAACTGATCTTTGTTACTTTTTCAGTAAATATAATGAAATTTTATGGAAACTATGAAATTTCAAACTAGATAAAATGAAATTTCTCATCAATTATATGAATTGAAAATGTTATTCTGACTGGTATTCATTGATATGATGGATCAATTGATGGTTCATCTGCTAATAGTGATTTGACTATGTGGTCATGTGCATTATAGATTGGTGTACCTCATTGAATGGGATATGGATATTTTTAATGATTATGTCAAAAATAAAATTTATCCAAATTGTTGTATTGAAAAGTGATATGTTTTTTAGGAAGCCCATGAATTCTATACCGACTACCTATCTGGTGTGGAATGCATTGGTCTACATAAATATCATCACACTAGGTGGCTGATGCGTGAAAGAATTTTTAGAATAGAAGTTTTCATAATCACTATTATATAATTGGAGAAGGACAACCCATATAGAAAATAATAGGAATTTTAATCCATCAGGGGCAGAAATTTGGAATCAAATAATCAAAATAAACAGTTTATAGGATGGTTTTCAGACTATATGTTTTTAGGATTTAATTAAATTCTAGGTTTGATTTCAAAATAAATTTTATATTTAGCTAGAGGACCAAGTGTTCATGTATTATCATACAATGGTTATGTAATTAATGGTTATATGTTCTAGACAAAATAACATGATGAAATTATTACCAAGAAATATAATTGAGTTATTCAAGTGGTTGAAGTCATATATGTATTTTTTACCAAGGCTATAAATCCAATTTATTCACATATGTCACACTTTGGTATTATCAAACAAATATTGGAGTTGGTTTATACAACATTCTAAGTGCCTATTGTTCATTCTATGTTGGTTGATAATAGGGGTGTAGTTAAATTAGATGAATTGTGATTCAGAAAAGTATCTTTTATTAAGGAGGGTACAATGATAATCAATTTATAATTCTATCACAGGTAGAGAAATTATTTAATGTGTTAGATCTAGCAAACCAAAAGTGGTCAATTGTTCTGTTTCAACCAAAACCACAGAAGGTTTAGATGAAAATTCAACTAAGGAGGACACTTTCATTGGTATATCTCAATAATTTTTCATTCCTCTCATTGTAGATGGGGTCTTATATTTCATAGGAGTCAAAAATAAGGGATATTGATACATTATAGGGGGGTCAAATACCATCAACCATTAAAAAATGGTGTTCAATATTCATGTTATATTGTTTTATAATATAAATTTTGTTACCTCATATAATTATTATATTTTCAATACTGTATTTATATAATCTAAATTAAATCTTCAAGCACTTCTATAGATAATGAATTTTGTATGTGTGGATGCTCCCAATCCCGAGGAATAACAATTTACATAACATGATGGATCCTCTAATATAAAGGTACAAAACTGTTATTCACATATCGATGCTACGAATCAAAAGGAATTACATATTGATGACGTTGAACCTAGGGAAATATTATATGGTGAATAAACAGTATCCCAAAAAAACAAGGGAAATGTAGCCTAAATGTTTTAGAAAAAAATATAAGGGTGAGAAGCAAAGGAATAAATTTAATGGTTTGATGGATTGAATACAGCCAGACTATTGACCACAAAAGTCCATGTTTGTTAGTTTCATTTTGATCAACACTCAGTAGCGTGTTCAGATTGATATTGATTCATGGTAAAAAAAACCTCACTTAAGATGCTGATTTTGGAATATATTAGGGTAACATTATGATGTAATTTCTTTATTTTACTAAAAAAATAATCAAACATTAACTCACTCTTAATAGATCCTTTATGGAGTTCACGTATACTAGATAAATTTCAAATTAATTTTTTATTAATACTTTCTATAAAGGATCACATAGGATTTCATTAAATTCTTATGAGGTTCCACCTCAACGATATTAAAGTGAAAATAAACCCGCACTCACAATAGTTGTATGCACTCTTGATAAGCCATCATGTGTGGGATGCATTTACTAGCCTTCATGACGAGACATATTTTCAGGTACATTGTGATTGGTAATGAATATTTTGAGAATACTTGTAATAATCACATTGAAAATAATTTTTAATTTTTGAAATAGAAACTGAGTGCTGAAAATATGATATGGGGAAAAAAAGAAACATACCCCTATCATAAAGCAAGGATTGGGTACATTTTACTTGAAAAAATTGATACATGTTTTAAATATACTATAAAAAAATTATGTGACATGAAATATAAACATAATAATGTTCCACTATTTATATGGAGATTGATGAATTCAAATCCATAGAATCTTCTATCCCGCATCATGTTCTATAGAAGAAGTAAAATGTAAATAATTATGGGATAATAATAGATGAAAATTCACAAAAAATATTGGAAGGATGTATAAGTATGAAATAATAAAAAAATCATTTAAATAAAGATTACCTATAAATAGTTACATTATTTCATATATATTTTATCCATCTATGATATAAGAAACAATATCAACTATACTAAATGAACAACTGATATTAGCATACTTGAAGTGGTAAGAGTAGTATAGTCTTCCAGAAGTTTACATTTTGGGGTGAACCCCCAAACATATTTTGAGGAAAAAAAGAATATGGGGACAAAGGCTAAAAAATGGAATATATGAAAACATGATTATATTATCATGAAGAAACATTTCATGGGAAGTATGAGTTGCATGAAAATGTTATAATCAAGAATCAAATAGAAGAAGAAACTCAAGAACAAACACATCATGAAGATCCCAACCCCCACTACCTTTGAGGTGAGCTACTCCCCTAAAAGAGATTTCATAAATGAGTAAATCAATATTATCATAATTCTTTCTATGAAATGTGAATCATGAAGACACTGATACCTTTCAAATACAGATATTTAAATGGTTTGAAATAACTATGATTAATATCAATCAACGCCCACCCATCACCTTAATACAGGAGACACCATGTAAAACATCCAAGGATATATTCTAAATAATAGACAACTACCAATAGATCATGTGAGAGTGTGTATTATCATAGATCATGAGCTAAGTGTTGATCCACCTATTCCATTAAACAATGAATATATGCCTACAGTCAAACAAGGTGTTGGAAAATTCATAGCATGACTGTAAGATCTTGTAAAAAAATATGTCAACATGGAGTTACTCATTTAAAACTTATTTTTCATGTTATCACATTAATAATTAATAAAAATAGGTCAGAACAAATTAATTTTATTACTAAAGTATCAAGGTATGGAGGTGAATTGAAAGCCTAAATCAAAATGATCTAAAGGATCAACCAACCAATCAAAAAGATCTACACAAATCACATTTACCCCATCCATTAAATATCATCATTTAATAACATTGAAGGTACACATAAATATTATGTTAAAAGATTTAATAGTGTCAACAATGATTTTTATGAACATATGTAGAGGGATTACATTAAAGAATACATTTCGTTGGAGAATTTAAATGAAATCCTCAAGTAAAAATTGATAGGATTATCTGTTGTAAATGTATACATGATGTGTGTTTTCATGATTTGTTTTTCCAATAGCTGATCTACTATTTAAATTATGAATAAATAAAATTCATTTTTAGAGGATTTTGTATCAATATTTTCTGAAGGGGAAACCAAAAGAATATAAATATGGAGTTATTTACCTCTCATAACATGATTTGATCAAACCAAATGTAATTTTATAATGTTGAGGAAATAGTGAAAAAAAAATTACTGGAGCATTTGATATCAAAATTATGGATGATAGACTATTATTATTACCAATGATGCAGGGGCCCAAATATAAAATTTTATATTATGAAATATATTTTCATTCCTTTCAAAACTTATTCTTTTTATTGGCACTAATGGTTACTCATTTTTGTCAATTTTGATACTCCAATTATTTATTTTCTAGATTCACTCCATGCAATTAAAATAAACTAGACACACATGATGACATTTGTAAATTTATAATACACTAAAACCAATGATTTAAAACTAAACTATAGGTTATATGTTTTATATTATTCTTTAATAAGAATTATATTGTGATATTGTTGTGTTAAAATATCGTTAAAATCAATTCATGATGACAACCCATACAAACAAGGAGCCTATCGACTTCTAAAAGTGGATAAGTATTAGAGTATATATAATACTATTTAACTATAAAAAACACATATCAACACAAAATAATATTTATTCGTGTTTCAAAAATGTATCAATGAATCAAATGGAATGTATTTTGGTTATTATGTAGGCAAATATTTGAGAGATATCATAAACCATCAACAAAATAGCATACCCGAAGAGGTATTTTTGAAGATAATTACAGTTTCATTTAATGTATTTATTAATATTTTTTGTATTCATATTTTCCCATTTTTATATGACTTTTGTAATTCTATAAATTCATAAGATGAAATATATTTTTTAGAAATGACGAAACAACATACCTGATGTCAGAATGCACACATATATCATAAAGACATGACTTCATACTATTTATTTAGTCGATTTTATCATCATTTTATATACTTTTTTAGATAATATACTTATAATTTTATTTCTAATACTTATTTTGTTAATTAAAATAGATAATATAAACAAATTACTATGTCAACAAGGTTGACTAAAAAATGTACTCACATCATGAATCAAAACAAATGATGCACGCCCAATGGCATTGTTTTATTTCTATTCTCTGATGCATTCATCATTATAGGTTATCAAATAGTAGTATTATTAGATAACATAGATTCTTGAATGTAGTTTTAGATAAAAATACATAGTGGAATAAAAAACAAAAAATGATACCTGGTGTACTCGTTATGACTCAAATTATATGGTTCAAGTATAAAACATCAATTTTATTAATTTTTTCGTCATATTTATGTTTAATTAATTTATTTATAATATTACTAACATATAATTTATTTATTATACACGAGGATAATTTTTCTTGTGTTGGGGTCATTTTTTTGAAGATGCTCATTCTCGTGAGAGATTAGTCTTTAAGGCTGCAAATGAGATAATGAAAACAAGGAAATTGTTTAAGAATGTATATGGGCATCCAAAAAAGGTTAATGGATAATAAATATTTAGTTATTATTTTGATTTTATATTCTATTTTTAATTGATTCCCTTATCAAAACTATCTATTGTTTATTTATATTTTTGTTTAATAGATATATTGGTAATTCAAATTTTGTTTTCGACTATCTGAAACATGCTAGAAAAGAGAGAATGTGTTCTATGTTCTCTCTCTTCTCGATTTTTGGAGATAGTTGAATGTGAAGAAAACGTCACATTATTATTCCCCACACCTCAATCTGATACATAGTGCGATCAATATGACCAAAAATAATTTTTTTTATTATTTACATTTTAGTTCAAAATAAACATCACACACTCAAAACAGGGCAAATAAATTCCTATTTTTTGATACTTTTTGAAACTTATTCATAAATATTTTTTAAAATTTTTGAATCAAATAAACTTCAATATGAAACATAGTGTGACGAGTGTGATAATAAGACTGTATTTTATTTAAAATTGACATTAATTTCAGTAAAAAACACAAGTGACGTACTCAAAAATGATGAAAACATTCTGATTGTTTGGATACTTTGGGAAAATTATTCATAACTCATCTGTGATGTGTAGGAATAATCCACAACCCAATCTGATCCATGGTGTGACCAATATGACTACAAATGTGTCTTCTTATTTAAAATTGATATTTTTTAAAATAACACAAGTGACACACTCAAAAGAGATTATAATCATTCACATTGTTTTGATACTTTTTAACAATGATCCTTATGTGATTTTTGAAATGTATGAATCAGTCGTGCCTTAATCTGAAACCCAGTGTACCCGATATGGGTCATAGTGACCGTTGTTAGTTTAAAATTTACATTTTAGTTCAAACCATGTGGAAGTCACTAAAAACTTATAAAAGGCACATAAATTTTCATGATAATTTAGTAAAAATATTCATAAGTAATTTGTGATGTGTAGGAATTAGACTCACATCAAAATAACACATGACGTGATTGGTATGAATCAAAGTTCATGTTTCCTATTTAAAATAAATTTTAGTAAAAAAACAAAAGTGACATACTCAGAACCAAAAAAAAGTTTTATTATTTTTATACTTTAGAAATATGATCTAATAGTTATTTCTGATATGTAATAATCAGTCATACCTCATTCTGACACACAGTGTAACCAATATGAATTTAAGTGTGACTTTTTAATTAAAAATGTCAATAATTTTAGTAAAAATGAAATGTGACATACACAAAACTGATAAAAACATTCATATTATTTTGATACTTTAAGGAAATGATCCATAAATCAATTTTTAAATTTATTAATCATTATCACCTCAATATGACACACGATATGACTAGTATGACTCCAATTGTGTATTTTTATTTATAATTGACATTAATTTCAGAAAAATTAACAACTGATATAATCCAAACTGAGAAAACTCATTTTTAATGTTTTTATACATTAGGAAAATGACCCATAATTTATTTTTGATATGTTGGGATCATCCACACCTCAATCTTATACATCTTTTCTTCGATTTAACACAAAGTGTCCATTAGTAGTTTAAAAATAACATTTTAGTTCAGATCGAGTGTCACTCACTGAAAACCAAGTAAAAAGATCTAATTATCTGGATAATTTAGGAACATGATTAATGAGTCACTTATATCATGTAAGTATCAGTATCAGATCAAACCAACACACGATGTGACCTGTATAATCTAGTGTGTGTGTTTTCAGTTTAAATTGACATTTCATTAAAAAATGCATGTGACATTCTCAAAATTGATAAAAACAATTTTAATTTTTTTGATACTTTATGAAAGTTATCTATAATTCATTTATGACATGTAGGAATAAAACACACCTTTATATTATGCACAGTGTGACCAGTATGACTCAAAATGTGTCTTTCTATTAAAAATTGACATTTTAGAAAAAAATAATAGTTACATAGTTAGAACCCATAAAATTCATTTGAATTGTTATGATAATTTAGGAAAATGATCCATAAGTGATTTTTGATATCTAATAATCATTTTCACATCAATATGATACATGGTGTGATTGATATGATTCAAAGTGACTGTAATAAGTCTGAAATTGACATTTTAGTTCAAAACATGTGTCACTCACTGAAAACTGAGAAAATGAACTTGGATTGCCTTGATAATTTAGGAAAAAGATTCATAAGTTATTTGTGAATTGTGTGAATTATCGTCATGTAAAAATAGCATAAGATCTAATTAGTATGAATCAATGTGTCAACTTTTAGTTTAAAAACTCATATTATTAAAAAAACAGACATGCCCAAAACTAAGAAAAAAGACTTATATTACTTATATACATTAAGAAAGTGATCCATATTAAATTTTTAATGTGTAGAAATCATCCCCACCTCAACAAAAGTCAATGTTTGACTTGTATGAGACCATGTTTTTCTTTTAATTTAATATTTTAATTTTATTAATGTATTATTTCATATTTATGTTAATTTTATATTTCTATAATATTTTTAATATAAGAATTGTTTTCATAAAAAGGTGGATTCTTTTTCATGGGACATGTGGTTTTTTCATTAATTGATACCATGATCATGGTTATTTTGATGGAGGGTCATGATTTACAAATATAAGGAAACAAAAATTGATGTTTTTAAATTATTTTCATAGTAATTGAAAATAAAATTATAAAAAACATTATTTAAAATCTATATAATACTTCTTCCTTGTTTTTTATGTAAATTTTATATCAATTAAATTATGAAATTCAATATATGTATATTTTCATACAAGATTATTTTCATACAGGTGTATTTGTTTTAGTATGATGTTATTTCAACGACATACTATAGTCGCAGGGCCTTTATTAGTGTTATTTCTAGTACATGCATTATTTCAATAAAAATACCACTACTACAAATAGATCTTTTAATAGAGATAAAAAAGTTATTTTTCAACACACACAACACTATAAATTTATGTGATATTAAAATCACATGGCCTCTATTAGTGCTTTCATTTTAGAACTCATAAATTAATTCTTTATCAGTGTGTTTTCTAGTACGAATAAAGTTCATATCAGCAAGTACATAGTTGTATCCCTAAAATTTTCATGCATCATTCCTATAGAGACAAACCTAAATAAAATACTTAAAAATATATATATATATATAACCATATTTTAATACAAATATCACATTGAACGATCATTTAAATTCAAAATTTACATAAAAATATTTATATTTATGTTATATTTACTATTAATAAAAAACAATTACAACCTATATACAAAATAAAAACTAACAATCACTTTTTATTGATCAACCATAGAATTAAATCTTGTCCTTGAAATAAATCTATTGTTTATTTTAGTTACAGCAAATAGAAAAACATATTTTAATTTTAATTTTATTTAATCCACATATGATTAATTATATTTCTTATCACTCTATATAATAATTCTTTTATCAATTAATCATGGTTTAGATTCATGTTTAGTCAATTCCTACACATCAGAAAGGAATTATGGAACATTTTTAAAAAGGATAAATACAATTCAAGCCCAATTTTTTGGTTTCCTCAAGGAAATATATGTTTTAAACTAAAATTACACCTATATTTAAAATGCACACTTTGAGTCATACCAACAATATAATGTGTTGAATTAATATTTGGTGGATTTCTAAAAATAAAAAAATGAATTATAGAACATTGTATTAATGTTTTTAAATAATCCGAGCTCATTTTCATTGTTTTGGATAAGTGAATCCTATTTAAAACTAATATGACTATTTTATATTAAAAACAGACACTTCGAGTCATGCATGTCACATCGTCTATTGAATTTATGTGTGGTAAAATTCTATACATAAAAAATTAATTATATATGTATTTATAAAGTTGGAAGTCAATTCTAGTTCACTGTATCAGTTTTGGCTATGTGTCATGCTTTTAAAACTAAAATGAAACATCTATATTGATGAAATGCACTTTGAGTCATACCCACCATATTTTCTATTAGACTAAAATATGATCGACTCCTTACATGTCATGAATTAATTATGGATAATTTCCTGAATGATTCGAAATAATATGATCTTTATTCCTCAGTTATGTCTATGTAATATGAGTTTAAACTATAATGTAACTTCTATATAGAAAACATGCACATCAATTTTTACCTTCTACATATCCTATTGAATTAATGTGCAATCAATTCTTACATATTCATATATGAATTATCTATCATTTTCCTAAAGTTAGATAACCATTTGAGTGATTTTTCTCAATTTTATCTATGTGATATGTTTTTTAAACTAAAATGACTCATATATTAAAAACATGAACTTTGAGTCAAACTAACTACATCATGTTTCATATTGACGTATGTTCTTTTACTATACATCATAAATTATTTATGTATAATTTTTCTAATGTTTGAAAATAATCCCTACTTGTATTCTTAGTTTTAACTATGTGATATGTGTGTTTCAAAAATATGACACTTATATTGAAAATATGCACTTTGATTCTTACCAACATCATCGTGTGTTGGATTGACTTGTGATAAATTCATACACATCAAAAACTAATAATAGATCATTTTCATAAAGTTTGAAATTAATAGAAAATATTTTTCTAGGTTTTTTCTATGTAACTCACGTTTTGAACTAAAATGGGACATCTATTTTGAAAACTCGCACATGAGTAATTCCCACCACTTCATTTATCGTATTTATGTATGTTCAATTCCTACATATCAAAAATGAATTATAAATCATTTTTATAATTTTTTTTAAAAATCTGAGCTTGTTTTCTCTATTTTGCCTATGTAACATGCATTTTAAACTAAAATGGACCTTCTATATTGAAAACATACACTTCAATTCATATCCTCCACATATTTTGTTGGATTGAAATATGTTTGATTCATACACATCAAAAATAATTTATGGGTCTTTTCACTAATGATTGAAAACAATATGAGATCAATTTCATTGATTTATCTATGTGATGCATGTTTTAAATAAAAATGACATTTTAATATTGAAAACATGAACTTCGTGTCATACAGAACACATACTGTGTCGGTTTGATCTGTGGTTGATTACTACACATAAAAATGAATCATATATCATTTTCAAATTATTTGAAAATAATATGAGCCCGTTTTATTAGTTTCACCTAAGTGACGTGCATTTTAAACTAAAATGAAACTTCTATATTGAAAACATGCAATTCAAGTCATACCAATCACATCATATGTTAGATTTTTGTAATGATTATTTCTACACATCATAATGGAATTATGAATTTTTGTATTAATATTTTAGGACAATAAAATCACTTTTTCTTTGATTTGGCAGTGCAATTCATTTTAAATTGAAATACTACTTTTATATCGAAAAAATGTACTTTGAGTAATGCTGACCACATCATTTATTAAATTTATGTGTGGTCGATTCCTACTGATCCGAAATGAATTATGGTTTTTTTTCAAAAAAATTTTATAAATAAAATCTCTTTTTTATGTTTTGGATATGTGATGCATGTTTTAAACATAAATAGCACTTGTATATTGAAAACATGTAGTTTTAGTTATACTGGCCACATCATGTATGAGATTGTTGTGAGGTCAATTCCTAAACATCATAAATGAATAATGTATCTATTTCCTACAATATCAAAAATACTTAAGGAATTTTCTCAGTTTTTAGTATCTCATGTGTTCTATGAACTAAAATGTCAATTTTGAACAACGAACATACACTTCAAGTTGTATCGGGCACACCGTGTATCATATTCAAGTGCGGTTTATTCCTACACATGCAATTGTATTATGGATCATTTTTCTAAATTATAAAAATAGTCGGAATTTGATTTATCATTTTTGAGTATGTGGCTTTTTTGTTGAACTAAATTGTCAATTTTAAGCTATAAACATATAGTTTGAGTCATACCAGGGACACCATGTATCATATTGAGGTTTGTTTTCATTATTTAACATCAGAAATGAATTATGGATCATTTTTCTAAAGTATAAAATAAATCTAAATTTCTTTCCTCATTTTTGATAATGTCACTTCTATTTTGAACAAAAATGTTAATTTTAAATTGAAATCATGTACATTGATTCGTACAGGACACACTAAGTTTCAGATTGATGTTTGGATGATTCCTACACATCATAAATTAATTATAGATCGTTTTTATAATGTATAAAGACATTATAAATGCATTTTCTTGGGATTGAGTATGTGACATGTGTTTTGAACTAGAATTTATATTATAAACTAAAAACATACACTTCGAGTCAAACTGATCACTCTATGAATCAAATTGAGCTGCGTCTAATTGAGGTGTCTTCGATTTCTAAACTATACAAAATACATTCCATGATAGATAATTTGGTAAGTCATACTTTTACTTCAACTGTAGAAAAATCACTTGGTAGATGATAGATTCTACTTGGATGTAAAAGTCACTATAAAAATGTTTTAAATAAAATTCATGTGATCCTAGATTTTTTAGATGCATCCATATGGTTCACTTCACATTTCAAGTAGCATGGGATTTTCTCTTCCATCCCAACTAAACAAGGTCTCAATTTTATGGATTGATGTAAATAGTTGAATGAAAAGTATGACTTCCCAAAATATCTGTAAGAAAACTAAATGTCTATCAGATAAAAATGATATTAAAATTAAATTTTAAATAATAGATAAAATGGTGAAAAAATAACTAAATAATTATTAGGAAGTCACCTTTTCAATATGTATGTCTAAATTCTTGATCCATTTCCCAATCATCATTATCTCAGTTTCAGTGTAACACCCTGAGATTTTATGAAAAATATTCTTCTTAATTTCATTAATGTATTGTGTTGTACACTACACCAAAAGAAGCGTTCACAACACGCATCCTTGACTTTCCTTCCATTACACGCAATCACGACCTTCATCGATAGCTTGCGTCGTACGCAATACCGAGTTTCACTAAACAACAATATGCTATTAAAACTAGCCGTTATGAATAGTAATAACCACTTTTTGAAATTTTATAAATTTTATTTTTCAAAATGGACTTCATTTTTGGATTCGGAATATCGAAATTAGCCTAGGGTGAAATTTTGGTATTTTTCTGAAAACTTTCAATTTTTGATGAATAGTGAAATCACTAAGTGGTAGGTTAAAAAACTGAATTTTGCATAAAACTTTAATTTTACCGCTTCTGTGAATGGAATTTTGAAAATCCGAGAGACACGGTTAATATCAAGGACTAAAATGTGGTTCAATGAGATGAAAATAATTTTTTGGTGAATAGTAACTTTTTACTTTTTTTACCGCGGTTAATAGTAAATAGGGTAACTAAAGGTAAATATGATATTAATATTACCCTAACACATGTCCTAATTCTATTGGACAAGTGTAATTCGACCAAAAACAAACTTAGTAATAAAATATGACCATTTAGGCCCACTTGGATTAGATTAGGACATTTATTATTAATTTATTTAAAGAAGGGTTAAAATAGTTAAAATCAAAGTTTAATAAGTAAATCATTTTTAATATGGTTTTATACATAAGATAAATTCTATTGTCAATATTCATTAGAAAGCTAAAAAGATTTCCTACATAATGGTATTTTATTTGTAATTTTTAAAAATCAAATAATTTAATTTATTTATGACACAAAGATGATGCAGTAATTATCTTATTAATGAAATATTGACATAATTGATAATATAAATACCAAAATAAATGTCATTCAAGACTTTTTATGAATTCCACTAATTTTCTAGTTTACTATGATATATTAATGTTGATTTAATCAACTTGGTTCGAACATTTAATTCTGTTATGACTTTCACAAAAATCATATATCAAATAGTGTCAAAATTGACACAAAATAGTTTTTAAATCAAATATTATATTATTAATTGTTATTGTATTCCTAAAAATATAAGGTTCAGCCAAATGACTTAGATAAGGATATATATATTAATAATAAACAATTTGGGGTTCGTTTGGCATGTTATAGTAAGTTTATTAACCATATAGTGAAAGAAAACAAAAAGACATGGTAAAAGTTAAATTATTTAACTTAGAGTTAAATTTAATTGATAAGGTTAAAATAATATCCTAAACTTGTCTAAATTCTATTGGTTGATAGGATTTCGACCCCTACCCACCTTAGCTTCTAAATAATACCCTTTGGAACCATTATAAACCGATTTTGACTTTAATATAAAATAATATTTTGAGATATTCCTAAGGTGCCCCTCTCCTCCCTTATAAAAGGACACCTCCTCCCCCTCCTCATCACACCAATTTGAGCACTCAAGCTCGGCCAACCCCTGCAAAAATCTCTTCTCCACTTCCCTAGCAACATCCTAGAGGTTATGGTCTTACTAAAAGACCAATTTTAGTTCCCTAAGAGGAGGTCTCCAAAAGGCGCTTCAAAGAAGAGGTAATTACCGTTACCAATTCTTTCATCTTTATTTCTTCTTCCACTTCTTCTTCTTAGGTTGTTTCATTATGAAGTAATAACATCAGTATCACTCATATACTGATATGTTATTATAAGTATGAAACAACCCTATTTCACCATCTATCCATCCTACGGAAAAAGAAATCACCGCGCGTGCGTACGTACAGAATACCGTCTCCACGCCGTGGTGTAATCTATTTTCCACCACCACCTTACATGGATGGGTATAATGGTGTAAAGAATAACTATACATAGTTATTACAACATAATATTGATTCTGATATATTGTATAATCCACTCTAATTCAATTCAATATTTATAGAAATGATATCATCGCTCGTGCGTACGTACGGACTACCGTCTCCACGACGCGATGAGATTCATTCTCCATGTTAACCATTTAAGAATGATTATAAAGTATATATAAGAAATAATAATGAAATATATGACATTATAAAGCTACTGGATTTATGTATATATATATATGTATGTCATCTACTTACTTCCATTTCAAGACAATAAGGAAAGTAAAACAGCGTTCATGCGTACGTACGGACTACCGTCTCCATGAACGGTGTTTTTCATTTTATTTATCTATCTATTATATATATATATACTGAATATATATGATATATAAATCATATTTTATATTCTGGAAGTAAGTAAATCATGATATAAGTAATAGTGATGTCAAGAACAACAAGTCAAAACACCTAAGATAAATGAAACGATTTTACCCAAAACGCTTCTTTAACATGGAATTTACAAAAGAACGGGTAATATAATGTCATAAGTGAACCATATATGATATCATAACAATGAATATGATTCTGTAATAAGTCAATAACATGATTTAAATCATTATACAGGAGGTTCAGACACTTACAAAGCAAGTCGGACCTAAGGTAAGGTAAATATCACAATCTCATTTTTATCCGAGATTGTTTATTCGTAAGTATTTACTGGGGTGTATTTTATCATCCACATCCATGTTCCCTCAATATGTAATATTGTTTCCATCCACTTAAGATATTTTAAATCCAATTTTACCCTTCGGTGAGTTTTTAGTAAAGAATATGAAAGGAATCTTTTGTCGTTTTTTATACGAGGTACTTTTTGACTTTTCCGACAAAAGTACGAAGAATGTTTTTTTTTAACTTATACGGCACGAACGGATTTATACTATTTTATAAACCTTATTTTCATGAAGCTTCCTCTAAAAGATTTTATGACTATTTTCAATAAAATCTCTTTCTTTTAAAATTGCATGATGTTTTGTGAAAAGAAATTGATTTTGAAGAAGAAAGGATATTTTCTCAAGAATTCAATTCAAGTGTTTTATCAAAATTATTTTCCATATAACATAATAAAGGGTTCTGTTTCTATCCATATTTTTACATTGATTTGACTATGTTGTGATGGAATTATGTTTATGAATTCCTTTATCTTATATGAATGGTTTTATGATGTCATGTTGTTTAAGAATCCCATTTTTATGCAATGATGTATGATTTATGATTTTGTGGCACACATAAGAAAGGATTCATTAAGAGATGGGTGGGACCTATATCTCCCTCCAATGCATTGGGTAAAGATTTTATATCTCATGAGATAGACATGGCTGAAATGGTAGGTTATACCGGTTCAGTGAAACAGGACTGAAACGAGGGTTACTCGATTCAGAAAGGGACTTTGTCCACTAAGATAGTCTTGGCAATGAGTCTTGACTAACAAGAAATGATTTTCTATGATTATGTGTGTATGCCACAAAGTTTCATGTGTTATTTTATGATTATTGGGATTACATTTCACTTCTATGATATATCCCATGTTATGATATTATGAGCTCTTTTGCAGGATAAGATTTCCAAAAGCTATGTATATGATGTGATTGATTTTTCTTTTGTTTACCCTTACTGAGCATTTGAGCTCACCCTTTTATGTTCTCTTTTCCCCAGGATATAAAGAAAGGTTTTAGGTAGAAAAAAGGGATGACCTTTATGGGAGATATTGAAGAACTTTCACCACGATTAGAAGATTACGTTCCGAGTTTCCAAAGACACTAAACTATTACGATCCTTTAGTGTGTGTTTTTGTTATGTACTAAGTATTCCGCAAATGTAATGTAATGTCCATGTACGTCAAGCTTCGTGTCTCTACAGTTGGTATCAGAGGCAAATGAGGTAGGAATGTATCCGATCCTTGGGAACTCTCACATGTGAGCGTTGGACGAAGCATGGCTCTCCGCCCAAGGGCTTCATGAGGAAATCGCTGCCACTGGGGATGGTGGTGTGTCCCGCCCAGGGGGTGTAGCTGCCCATGGAGTGCCCTGATAGGTATCAATTATAGTCCACTGGAAGTAATTCCAGACCTCTACAGTTGGTATCAGAGGAAAGGTTTAGTCAACCTTTGGAAACTAGGATGCGAAAACGTTAGTGAGATCCCTAGAGATATTTCTAAGGTATGTCTAGGGATGTCTCTAAGGTTAAGTATACGTATAGGTTATAGTCCTAGAATTGCACTAACGATCTTCGAATTTAACCTAAGATGTTATATATTGAGGGTACTAACCCTTTATTATGTTGTTTTCCCTAGCATAATTTTTGCCTCTCACACAATTCTTTTGGGGTTTTAGACGATGGCTGGAACCCGAAGGAACCGTGTTAATGCGGAATGTGATGGGCAATGCAATGATTGTACCCCTGAGCAACCAAATGATATAGGAGCTGGAATGCAAAATCTTGTAGCCATGCTCACACAACTTTCTCAAGCTATGAATCATGCAGGACTTCCAAACGAGCAAAGGAAGGAGCAACATTCTGTTGAATCCTTCATGAGGCAGCGTCCACCTTCTTTCAGTGGGTCTACTGATCCATTAGTTGCTGAACAATGGATTAGTACTACTGAAAAGATATTTTCAATTCTTCAATGTTCTGAACATGATAAAGTCATCCTAGCAGTGTATCGTTTGGATGGAGATGCTGATCAATGGTGGAATCTTATTAAGAATACAAGGCAAAGGGATGAAATTGAGTCTATGGAATGGGACGAGTTCAAGAACTTATTTTTCAATAAGTACTTCCCTAGTATTCTTCGAACAAAGATGGAGAAAGAGTTTCTTGAACTGAAGCAAAGGGACGATGAATCTGTTGGTACCTATGAAGCAAATTTTACAAGACTTGCAAGGTATGCTTCTGGAATTATCATCCAACCTGAAAGTAAAGTTGATCGATTTTTCAGTGGCTTAAAACCAAGTCTTCGAAGGGCATTAGCTATAAGAGACTTCAGTAGCTATGAAGAAATTGTGCGTTGTGCTATCAAGGTAGAAATGGAAGTTGGTGTTACATATCCATATCATGGTTTTGACAAGAAACGAATGATGGAGTTCAAGGAGAAATCTCAGAATAATGTTGAAAAGAAGATGAATGTTTCCTTATGCACAAAGTGTGGAAAGAAGCATGGTGGAGATTGTCTAAAAGGGACTAGAAAATGTTTTAAGTGTGGAAAAGAAGGTTATCGAGCAGCTGAGTGTCGAAGTAATGGAAAAAGGGTTTCTAATGATGTGAATAAAGCAAACACTGCAGAGAATGCACCGCCAACACTTCAATGCTTCAAGTGCAAGGAAATGGGTCATTATGCTAATAATTTCCCTAATCCAAGGGTTAGTGATGATCAACATGAGAAACCACTGAAGGCAAAGGACATAGGGAAATCACATGCGATCACTATTGGAAATGTTGAATATGACAACGATGTGGTGGAATGATTAAGTGTTTATGTAATGGGATTCCAAAATAATGTTGTATCATTGCGTATTGCAATATTTATTGATGTGGTATTCAAAGTGATTGAGATATTTTTGGAAATAAGATGATATGCGCATAATGAAGACGAGAAAATGAAATGTTTAATAGTATTCATGAGCTCATGATTGATATAAGGACTAAGTGATATCATGGTTTGAGTATATAGAATTTTGAGGATTTTGGTATGTGGAAAGTGTTAACTGCACTCATGTTTTCACTAAGGTATTCAAGAGAATACACGATTAAGGACTTTGAATGTTTGGAATGTGACCAACAAGACATATCTTATGATATGTTGGGATCAACGACAGTATTAAATCTCTGGTAATCGTTGTCACTATATTATGAGAGTGGACTGCAGTATTATGTATAAGCCTAAAGATTAGACTGGATTATGTTGGACATAAGTTAGTATTGTTTAAGGATAGAAGATTTTCGATATTATTGACGGGATGTTATAGTAACGTAGTTTTAGAAAAAGGGACAACCTGCAGGACGGGCGACAACCCATCGCTTCGGACAAGGCTGTAGGAATCGAACCCACAACCGAAGTGCGACTGGCCTTTATCGTCTACCACTGACCTACAGGAAGTCCCTGTTTAGTAGAAACTAGTTTTATTATATTAAGCAGTATGATATATGAAGTATAAGTCCATTTTAGGAACCATATATGATTAATCTCACTATAGATCGACTTATGTATATAAGTTTTGCTAACCTTTTGTTTGAGACAGATGGAATGACCTGTCATTCTATCACATGATCTGCTAACACTTCACGAATAACAAATTCAACTACATTTATTTAAGAGATGAAGTGGAAATTGTTCAAAGCACGAACAACAGTGAGATTGTACCAAAATAAAGTAAGTATTTATTCTAATTCAAATTTTCAACTTTAGGGGAAATGATCTTGAAAACCAAAAATGTTGTCCTAGTGATCTTATACCTGATGAATCAGATGGTACCTTATATCATCACAAATCTATGTATTTGTGATTACTGGATTTTCCATAGCCATGTTCTATACCACTCTCCATCAGAACATGATGGTTAGATTTTTCTTCCATATCCATATTTTCACCTATGTGGAAACCCAGTGATTAGTTTATTTGGGTAATTGTTACATTTCATACATTAGTTTTTAAAGCCATGTTTTGGTATTCCTTTTTACGATGTGGGTTTCTATTAAAGAAACTTTCGAATAGTAAACCATTTATAACCCCGACGAATTTTGAGGGCGAAATTAATTTTAAGGGGGGTAGAATGTAACACCCCGAGATTTTATGAAAAATATTCTTTTTAATTTCATTAATGTCTTGTGTTGTACGCTACACCAAAAGAAGCTTTCACAACACGCATCATTGACTTTCCTTCCATTACACGCAATCACGACCTTCCTCGATAGCTTGCGTCGTACGCAATACCGAGTTTCACTAAACAACAATATGCTATTAAAACTAGCCGTTATGAATAGTAATAACCACTTTTTGAAATTTTATAAATTTTATTTTTCAAAATGGACTTCATTTTTGGATTCGGAATATCGAAATTAGCCTAGGGTGAAATTTTGGTATTTTTCTGAAAACTTTCAATTTTTGATGAATAGTGAAATCACTAAGTGGTAGGTTAAAAAACTGAATTTTGCATAAAACATAATTTTACCGCTTCTGTGAATGGAATTTCGAAAATCCGAGAGACACGGTTAATATCAAGGACTAAAATGTGGTTCAATGAGATGAAAATAATTTTTTGGTGAATAGTAACTTTTTACTTTTTTTACCGCGGTTAATATTAAATAGGGTAACTAAAGGTAAATATGATATTAATATTACCCTAAAACATGTCCTAATTCTATTGGACAAGTGTAATTCGACCAAAAACAAACTTAGGAATAAAATATGACCATTTAGGCCCACTTGGATTAGATTAGGACATTTATTATTAATTTATTTAAAGAAGGGTTAAAATAGTTAAAATCAAAGTTTAATAAGTAAATCATTTTTAATATGGTGTTATACATACGATAAATTCGATTGTAAATATTCATTAGAAAGCTAATAGGATTTCTTACATAATGGTATTTTATTTTTAATTTTTAAAAATCAAATAATTTAATTTATTTATGACACAAAGATGATGCAGTAATTATCTTATTAATGAAATATTGACATAATTGATAATATAAATACCAAAATAAATGTAATTCAAGACTTTTTATGAATTACACTAATTTTCTAGGTTACTATGATATATTAATGTTGATTTAATCAACTTGGTTCGAACATTTAATTCTGTTATGACTTTCACAAAAATCATATATCAAATAGTGTCAAAATTGACACAAAATAGTTTTTAAATCAAATATTATATTATTAATTGTTATTGTATTCCTAAAAATCTAAGGTTCGGCCAAATGACTTAGATAAGGATATATATATTAATAATAAACAATTTGGGGTTCGTTTGGCATGTTATAGTAAGTTTATTAACCATATAGTGAAAGAAAACAAAAAGACATGGTAAAAGTTAAATTATTTAACTTAGAGTTAAATTTAATTGATAAGGTTAAAATAATATCCTAAACTTGTCTAAATTCTATTGGTTGATAGTATTTCGACCCCTCCCCACCTTATATTCGAAATAAGACCCTTTGGAACCATTATAAACCGATTTTGACTTTAATATAAAATAATATTTTGAGATATTCCTAAGGTGCCCCTCTCCTCCCTTATAAAAGGACACCTCCTCCCCCTCCTCCTCACACCAATTTGAGCACTCAAGCTCGGCCAACCCCTGCCAAAATCTCTTCTCCACTTCCGTATCAACATCCTAGAGGTTCTGGTCTTACTCAAAGACCAATTTTAGTTCCCTAAGAGGAGGTCTCCAAAAGGCGCTTCAAAGAAGAGGTAATTACCGTTACCAATTCTTTCATCTTTATTTCTTCTTCCACTTCTTCTTCTTAGGTTTTTTCATTATGAAGTAATAACATCAGTATCACTCATATACTGATATGTTATTATAAGTATTAAACAACCCTATTTCACCATCTATCCATCCTACGGAAAAAGAAATCACCGCGCGTGCGTACGTACGGAATACCGTCTCCACGCCGTGGTGTAATCTATTTTCCACCACCACCTTACATGGATGGGTATAATGGTGTAAAGAATAACTATAAAAAGTTATTACAACATCATATTGATTCTGATATATTTTATAATCCACTCCAATTCAATTCAATATTTATAGAAATGATATCATCGCTCGTGCGTACGTACGGACTACCGTCTCCACGACGCGATGAGATTCATTCTCCATGTTAACCATTTAAGAATGATTATAAAGTATATATAAGAAATAATAATGAAATATATGACATTATAAAGCTACTGGATTTGTGTATATATATATGTATTTCATCTACTTACTTCCATTTCAAGACAATACGGAAAGTAAAACAGCGTTCATGCGTACGTACGGACTACCGTCTCCATGAACGATGTTTTTCATTTTATTTATCTATCTATTATATATATATACTGAATATATATGATATATAAATCATATTTTATATTCTGGAAGTATGTAAATCATGATATAAGTAATAGTGATGTCAAGAACAACAAGTCAAAACACCTAAGATAAATGAAACGATTTTACCCAAAACGCTTCTTTAACATGGAATTTACAAAAGAACGGGTAATATAATGTCATAAGTGAACCATATATGATATCATAACAATGAATATGATTCTGTAATAAGTCAATAACATGATTTAAATCATTATACAGGAGGTTCGGACACTTACAAAGCAAGTCGGACCTAAGGTAAGGGAAATATCACAATCTCATTTTTATCCGAGATTGTTTATTCGTAAGTATTTACTGGGGTGTATTTTATCATCCACATCCATGTTCCCTCAATATGTAATATTGTTTCCATCCACTTAAAATAGTTTAAATCCAATTTTACCCTTCGGTGAGTTTTTAGTAAAGAATATGAAAGGAATCTTTTGTCGTTTTTTTATACGAGGTACTTTTTGAGTTTTCCGACAAAAGTACGAAGAATGTTTTTTTAACTTATACGGCACGAACGGATTTATACTGTTTTATAATGCCTTATTTTCATGAAGCTTCCTCTAAAAGATTTTATGACTATTTTCAATAAAATCTATTTCTTTTAAAATTGCATGATGTTTTGTGAAAAGAAATTGATTTTGAAGAAGAAAGGATATTTTCCTCAAGAATTCAATTCAAGTGTTTTATCAAAATTATTTTCCATATAAGATAATAAAGGGTTCTGTTTCTATCCATATTTTTACATTTATTTGACTATGTTGTGATGGAATTATGTTTATGAATTCCTTTATCTTATATGAATGGTTTTATGATGTCATGTTGTTTAAGAATCCCATTTTTATGCAATGATGTATGATTTATGATTTTGTGGCACACATAAGAAAGGATTCATTAAGAGATGGGTGGGACCTATATCTCCCTCCAATGCATTGGGTAAAGATTTTATATCTCATGAGATAGACATGGCTGAAATGGTAGGTTATACCGGTTCAGTGAAACAGGATTGAAACGAGGGTTACTCGATTCAGAAAGGGACTTTGTCCACTAAGATAGTCTTGGCAATGAGTCTTGACTAATAAGAAATGATTTTCTATGATTATGTGTGTATGCCGCAAAGTTTCATGTGTTATGTTATGATTATTGGGATTACATTTGACTTCTATGATATATCCCATGTTATGATATTATGAGCTCTTTTGCAGGATAAGATTTCCAAAAGCTATGTATATGATGTGATTGATTTTTCTTTTGTTTACCCTTACTGAGCATTTGAGCTCACCCTTTTATGTTCTCTTTTCCCCAGGATATAAAGAAAGGTTTTTGGTAGAAAAAAGGGATGACCTTTATGGGAGATATTGAAGAACTTTCACCACGATTAGAAGATTACGTTCCGAGTTTCCAAAGACACTAAACTATTACGATCCTTTAGTGTGTGTTTTTGTTATGTACTAAGTATTCCGCAAATGTAATGTAATGTCCATGTACGTCAAGCTTCGGGTCTCTACATTCAGCCTCAAGTTCCAATCTCTCATGAACACAAGAAGCTTCAGATATATTTATATCGCTGCCAGAATCTATGAAGCATAACCATATATTATAATTATCCTTGATAAATAGATAAAAAATTATATATAAGCATTTTTATAGTAATGCATCACATCTCAAATGTATCTCTTTGGTCAAATCATGTACTAGTTCACAAACATAATAGGTAATCACATAAATATGATGTCAGAAAAATTTATTACACCATGTACATAGCCCAATAATCTCTAAACAAATTTATTTATTATTTTGAGTACATATATTGTCGAAAATTCTCATAGTACTTCGAAAATATAGATAAAAATATGATTAGATAATAATTTTAATAAAATTGTAATGACCTTGGGAAATTACATGTTATGAGAGTTTAGTATTGCTAGGAAATATGATATATTTTCTAAATTTTCAAATATAATATCCAAAATTGATGTCATTATTTTATTTGAAATGTTGTAGAAAAATAAAGAAAAAAAATTAAATTGTTCAGAAATATGTTTTGATGATTAAATATTACTATATATACCTTAATTCATTTCTATTTCAAGAAATCCATTGTTTTGTTTTGTGTTCATACACTGAAATTATATCATGAATGAGCAGATATTTATAGATCTCATTATCATAAAAAAAATTTAAAACATAAATTATAATGTATAATATGATGTGTATATATAAAATGTTAATTTTGGTGAATTACAAATTCACAATGGACATCATGTGAAGTCGGTTTGATGGAAATTCAAGCATTTCATCCAAAAAAATAACATTCAAGGTGTCTAAATTGATTGTGATCAGCATCAAGTGCTTCCTAGAAAAACAAAAAGAAATATGTAATGGAAAGAAATAAATATATTTTATATGATTAGATCACGAATTTTTACCCCTTTAGCTATGTAACTAGGAGGAGTCTATCATAATATATTTTCTTTTAAAAAACCTCCCATTTATTTAATGATTATATTTCCATGGAAATGATAGCGGGACTAATGAGTCAAAATCTTGGATCATTGGGTTTTCCATATATAAAGTATTAATATACATGTCTATATAAAATAAGAATAGTTATTAGCTATAATGAATATATAAAATCATCATTTTGGAAAATATATTATTAAAATTTACCACATATATTTATTCAGAGATAAGATTCATAGCCATTCAAACTTAATAATCTCATTTATACTCATAATACTAGCTATTTCTTAAATAGACCCTCCAAATATATCTAAATTATATTGAATATAGGCTATAAATCTATTTTGGAATGTTGTGTCGGCCTAAACTTGTAAATTTGATCTTAGTAGAAGTGGAACTGGTGGTTTTAAGTTAATCTTATAAGGTCATTTTGATTTCATGGCCAATTCAATGGATTTTCATGATCCGACCTTCTATTTCCTCGTCTCATTATTTTTTTATAATACCACTCCTAATTTCAAATCTTTTTCAGAAATAGTTAAATGTTACTTATATGAGAAAAATTAAAAAGGACATACCTCATATAGCATTATAAGATTATATGGAAATTATATGGATGTTCTAATTGAATCAATGACCATCATAATATCTTGATCATCAAGTGGAATAAAAACTCACCAATAAGATCTTGAGCTACATTAATCCCCACTATCATGTGATATCATGGCATTAGATTGATGTGTATCATATCTCGTATGATATTATAAATTGTACCCCTCAATACAAGGCGATGTGTGTGTGTTGACAGATATAAATTACATAAAACTTAAACATGCATAATTTTAGTAATATAATGTTATTAGAAGATGAGTTATTCAAATTTAGGAGAAAGAGTACTGAAAAAATTGATGACCTCAGGAAAGGTCGGCGGTCGAAGGGAATGGATTGTAACAAACTGATATTTTATGAATAAAATTCCCTTTATTTTAATTTCCAATTGAAAACACATGCACTTATTTTTATTATTGGGTTAAAATTGACGTTTATTATCATTACCAATGGTAATATATCCATTGAATAGTGATCACACAACCAATCTAAATATAAAAAATCTTTGCAACACAGATAAAGGAGGTGATGGACTCATCTAGTAGACTTGAGTCATACGAAGATCATTTTTTAGATCTTGGAAACGAGGTAGAATCACTGAGATTCTTTCATGACCAAGCCCAAGCTGAGCTTCAACATGTTAATCTTGAACAGAATCACCTATGGGAGAAGTACAAGTTAATATTGATTACATCCCAAGAAATGTTATCTAAGCCACCCCAAGAGTTTTTCACCATCACACATCTTACCTTTAGGTCTTATGCATGTTTTATGAGGGGTTATGTGACAAGATATTAGTTACTAATTGTTTAATCCCTTTTATAAATACAATTATTTTTCTATAAATTCATTTATGAGAGTAGTTTTCTTAAAAATATAATGAATTATGTAAATTGTCATTTTCGTGTAAAATGGTACTTTTTAAAAATATATAAATTATTTTATTAAAATAACTTTTTATTAATAATTTTATTGTAATATTGTTATCAGAAAATTCTTTTTAATTATAAATTATGATTATATTTATATTATTTACTCTATAAAAGATTTAGTATTTAGTTTGATAAGAATTATACTTTAATACGAAAAAAATTATTTTTAATTAAATAATTTATTTTGATTAATTTATGAATTTTTTAAATAAATAATATTCTAATAAAATATTATTATAAAATTATATTTTTGAATAATAAATTTTTATATAATTTTTATGAAGTCAATTTTAATTTTTATTATAGTTAAAAGTTGTTTTTTTCAAAACCTGTCATTTTTCAGAAAATATAAGTTTTTATTTTATAAGTGAAGATAAAAATATTTAGAAAAATATTTAGATAAAATAAATATTATTTTTAGAATTAGGATGTTGAGATTATCCAATGGTGAATTTTTTAATATGTTCTGAGACAGTCGATTTTTTGAGTAAAAATTAAATACTGAATAAATATATAATGTGTTTTATGACATCATAATGACCCAATAGTGATTTAATAAATACTATCAAGGATATATTTGGATAATATATGGTTTAAATTTAAAATATTGTGATTTTTTATTTGGTTTATTAATTTCATAATTCTTTAGTGGACCTTCCATAACTTATAAGATATTTTAACATTTTAAAATGATTTCCTTGAGAATGTGACTCACCTCCATATAAGCAAGCCTGATATTTTAATATGGGATTCCCTTGGACTTATAAATTATTTTATACCACTTCACTTTCGTAGAAACAATGTGAAAAATCCACAGGATGGTTTTTGGCTTTGATTAGTTTAACGTGTAGCGTCCAAAACCATAATAATAAGAAATTTCTTCTCATTTACTATATGAACTAACAAAAACTCCCATTAAACATCATTAAAACAATTCATAGCTCTAGAAACCTCTTCCCCATACTTCTTAGAGTCCTACTAAGGCTTCCCCAAGCTCCTAGGAAGCCTCTCCCAAGCCTTTGCGATCACACATCCACGTAAAGAATCATCCACCCTCCTCTTTTATCAAGAATTATTTTCATGTTATGACTTTTAATATCTTTTATTTATTTGTTGGGATATGTTATTAAATATCCTAATTACTTAAATTTTTTGTATAAATGATTATATCCCCTTTCACTCTCACTTATTCCTCTTATGAACCGTTATGTTCACTCGTTACCATGTGGATGTTTCAGAAGGGTTTCCTTCCTTTCTTATTTTTATCCAAGTTTATTTGTGTTGAAATACCATTTTAATTTCTATTAAACATTTTGGGGTATTATTTAATACCACTCCCATACTTCCCTACTTATTTTTGAATCATGATATACCACTTTCTCTCTCATTTATTCCTTCTGTGTACACCTGTTACCATGCCAAAATTCCGTAAGGGATAACTCTCGTATTTTTTCCATTCAAGTATTTATGAAATATTATGAATCTAAATTACAATTAATAAGTTGGGATAGTATGTTCCATGATCTCATTAATGTATATTTCATGTATAAATTAATATATAACCTTTTCTCTCTCATAAACCCAACTAATGAATTTCCATATGACGATGTTATACTGAAGAAATTGCACCACGATTTTCCAATACAAAATCATCATATAGGGAATACCATACCCATTACCCTATCAATGTTATTCACCTTTATGAACATATAAATATTGAATGGTACATACATGTATGTATTCCATAATCCTTAATCATGGAATATCTTATGGTGTTGAATTATTCTGTGTTATATGATCTGTGTGGAACACTTATGCATGAAATGAACTATTTATGAAAGGTGCTCCCTAATAGCACTCCAATGAAATGGGTAATGTTTAGTATCATGATACGCCATGTGAAATGAGGGTTTAATCATTCTAATTAATTTTTAATTATGGTTTAATCATGCTAATTCATTTTCAATAAAGGTTTACTCAAGCTAATTCCTGTGCAATGAGGGTTTAATTATGATAATGCATGTATAATGATGGTCTACTCATGATAATCCATGTGCAATGAGCCTTGTCTCATGAAAATATAATGTTTTGTGTTCTTTAAAAATTTCCATGTTATGATAATCATGATATATCATTCCTTTATATTAACATTTATCTTGTTCTCCATTAATATTACTATTTCCTAACATGTACTCTATTGTTCATGTCACGCCTTGTTCACTCCCTGAATAGGATTTAAAGCTCAAACTTTTCTTATGCATGTCCTCGGGTTTTACCTTGCAATTCTAAGTAAGAATGAGTCTTGTGGTTATATAAAATAAGTTTTAAATAAATATTTGGTATTTTATGTCTTAAGTTGTAATGTAATGTTCCCAATTTACCTAGTCACTAGGCCTCTGGATCCTTGAAGATTTCTTATGTGAAATTTTATGCAATAAATCTTGTCTAATTGTGTAATAATGATCTGGGTTGAAATATGGATAGCCACAAATATATTGGGGTCATTTTCCTATTCGTTTATAATTCATGGCTCCAATTTTTGTTCACTTTAATCTTTTCACATATATTGTAATTCCAGATAAGTAAGAACAATAATATCTTTTATTTAATCTATCTATTACTACATGTTTTTTTTATCTCAACTGTATCTCCTTTCAGTCTTTGTTTTATTGAAATATGTTCTATGTGATACTCCAAATCCTGAACCACTAAAACACCCATATTATTCTAGCCACTTTAAATCATCTGAGTTTAGTTTTTCTTCAGTTTTCATCGATATTTATTGTTGTTTCTATATCATATAAAAAACTATAAACATAAGTAAATATATATTTGTGATATTTTTATAAATAAAAAAATTACCATTACGTCATACCTATACATGATTCACATTCTTATTGTGTTTTTTCATCAACTAGTTTACCCTCTTTATTTACATGGGTGCTTTTCCATAGCACATGAAGTGGGATGGAAGTGGGTTAGGGTTTTGGTTCATAAATCTACATATAAAAAAGGAACAAATTTCGTTTCATATAAGATAAAAAATTTATTTCATATTTAAAATACATACCAATCTATTACATGTGATGTGAATTGCATCTTTTCCTTATAGAATAGATACATTTGTTTTTTTGCATGATTTTTGTTTTGAACACACATTTTATATTTCATAAATAAAAAATTTAGAAAAAAAATTAAAAAAACAAATAATGAAAAATATTATTTTATAAAAAAAACTAACCTAAAATTATTTCTCATCATGGAAAATAATTAATTCTTTTCATTTTTCATTTTTTATAATGTGAACATAAGTAACTATAGGGTGGGGACTTACATTACCCTTAGCATCCCTATGATGATGTCTTGTATGAAGTGTCTAAAAGCCTCTATGAGATTTTTCCATGGCCATTAATAAATATTTCTTATGAAAAAAATATCAAACAAATGCACACTATAAGGGAAAATGTAAAATAAATAAATTTTTCATTATAAAATATTTTTGAATAATAGAGAAATTATATAGTAGAATTACCTTCATATTAGACTAATTTCTTTCCTTAAATATAGGAACAATATGGTGATATGTATCAATATCAATTGGCACATTCATTCTCATTCTGTTCCCAATATAAATAAGGATCATTAACATGATGGGATCAATGGTTTGGTCATGTTTATTATAGATAACCTAAAAATTCATACCCTTACTTTTTCCCCTAGTAATTTTATTTACCATTTTGACTTTACATTGTTGTTATTTTGTTATCATCATGTAATTTATCCCCTCATAAATCTACTATTTTAGCATCAATCATCCATTCTTTTATGGGTTTGGTAAAATCATCACGTGCAGAAGTCATTATCTGAATGAGTAGTCAAATATTTATTTTTTATTATAAAAATATGGTAAGGAAATCATTAATATTATGAAGAAAATAATAATATATTAAAAAGATGTTTAACCGTCTCATTAAACTCATTTTTTTACTTTACTTGTTGAAGGTATTTGGATGCTCTGTTGGATATCCAAACCCCCACTTTGTGGTCTCATATTACATACATGGAACTATCAACATTTTATCTACCATGAAATGATTTTGATATCCTAATGAAATTTCCATCCTCAATTGAATTTTCATTTGGGAATATAGTTTTTTTAGTTTCCAAAAAGAAAATTGAGAAATAATTATTTTCAGGTTCAGACACATAAAATACCTACACTTCTTTTTATGCAATATGGAATGGCCTATCCATATATCCTTCTACACTAAAATTAATCTTCATAAATCTTAATTCAATTACTTTTACTTAACTCCTATTTTCAACCCACTTGTAATAGAAAATTGGAACTTGAAATGTTTTATAATCCAACTGATATATATATTTGATGATGATGAAAAATGACATATTCAAATAAATTAGATTTCTATCCCTAGAACTAGATATGTGAATTTCTTTTAGTACAAGAATAACAACATCATTATTCATTATACTCTATTTATACTATTCCTTTTTCATAGAATTTATAACCATTAATTAAAAATATAGTTTAGGATATAACATCTCCATTTGGTCTTATGGCTATCCATTTAACTCATTTGGCCATTGAATTATCATTTTTAGATAACGCCTTATATATTCTAACTCAGAACTACCCTATAAACTATTTATTAATTGTATTTGATGTCCATCCTTCATCCCTTGATGTATTCAATTGTTTAAATGTTACTTTGTGGGCTTCAATATATGGCACAACCTCTACACTATTCTTTAAAATATAAAGGTGATGTTGCTAAAAATTATGGTAATTGTAAAAACATCTCTTCCAAAAATCCCTTCTCCCCTAATGCATCCACTGTGAAGATTCTTTGGTAGACGGATGCTATCAACATTTTATAGGTAATTTTTGTAGACATCAAGAGCTTATTCAGAAATATATAGTTCTACAATACAACTGTGATGACCCAGACTCTCTTGGTCCTTCCCTTTGCCAAAATTCGGGTTCTAAAGGAGTGGCGTCTCGGTGAGACCAATCGGCGAGACCGATCAGTGGGACCGATCGGCGAGACCGATCCGTGAGACCGATCGGGGAGACCGATCGGTGAGACCGATCGGGGAGACCGATCGGTGAGACCAATCGGCGCGACTGATCGGTGAGACCGATCAGCATCACCCGGCCTTGTCAAGTTGTATCCAGTAGCGCTCCTTTGCACAAATAGGGATTTAAACCCTATTCTGACTCGTTTATGCGTGTTTTTAAGACCCGTAACGTGCATAAGAGCTTTAATTAAATGGTCCATCAATTCATGAGTCGGCTTAAACCACCCGACCCCCTTTTTGTGATGAGTGGAGCCGTGTGATCAACCCACGACCCCCGCGCCATACGCGGTTTCGCGTTTTCGCCTCAACTGTCCCCGGCTCTTATAAACTAAGGGTTAGTTGTGGTTTCTCTGTTCCTCGATCGTGGCTTTTCACAAACAGCTTCTGGTGCATCGGGCTCGCCACACCATTATCCGTAAAGTTCTGTGCCCCCGGCCTAAACGTTGATCATCTATCAACAAGTAGGGACTTTCTCCGTCGTCTCTCTCTTTTGTGTATCATGCGGGGTGGGCATGCTTTTGATCCTGTAGAATTGGGTAAACCAGACCTAATTAAAGATAAAGAACGAATTCTATAAAGAAAGAAGAGGGGGGGGGGCTGTGATCGTTGAAGGTGTTTTATATTTTGATGATGTTACTTCTATGACCATCTTGTTGAGTTGTGCTGGCTTATGCCTCCTGAAAATAGAGGCCGTTGGTGGTCGTTGCTTGTGCACTAATAAACCCTGCTGATGTTTTAAATGGCTTGTTTATGGTTGTAAACTCCTGATGTGAAGAGTGAATTGGTTAATCACGTATATCCGGATGAATGATTTAAAGCACCAGGATCAACCTTTCTGTGATAACTCCCGGTTATATCACACGGATTTGAAACCAAGGAGTGTGTTAAGTCATTTAAATCTGAAAATCCTTGACTTGTGTTGGTGGTGGTAGTTGGTTGTTTTCATTTCCGGCTGATTGCTGGAAATGTGGGAGGGGATGGGATCCCCTGTTATTTTATACTCTCGGTGGTTGTGTGAATTTGGGGGATGGGATCTCCTATTGGTATGGATTTGGTGGTTGTGCGTTTTAAATATGGGTGGTTACTTGCTATATCACAAATTGGGGTGGAATCCTCAGTTGTTGAGAACCAGGTGTACGTTTTGGTTGTTGTTTGACTGTTTACTTTCCTGGACTTAGGCCTATGCCTACTAGTTTCCCAGTAGTGCTTAAACATAAACATTATTACTGAATGTGAAATGAGAAAGGGGGAACATGGGTTGTTGGCATGATTCGTGACTCGGACTTGAGTGTTGTTGTGATCTGTAGGCTGTCTGAAGAAAAACCTAGCTTTGGGTGAGTGCTTGTTATATTTATATATATATATATAGCTTTGTGTTTCTTATTCGCGCCCCACCCAAGTTGAGAACTTAGTGCTGAACACCCCCATTTCATGGGGGAGGGTGTTTTTCCCAACACTATCCTTAGTGGCTGGTTATTAGCTCCGTTTCTTCTCCCTTTCCCAGATAGCCCAAGTATCTTCAGGCAGGCTGTGATGGCCTGAGGTCCATTATTAGCCCAAGAACCTTCTGGTGGGGTAGTGTGGTGGTTGTCCAGGTGTGTGCGTCAGGTGGTTTCCCAAGCATCTTCGGGATGAGGCCCAGGTGTCTTTGGGCGTGGGAGTGGATCCTTTAGCCCAGGTGTCTTCAGGCGTGGTGGTGGTTGTTTTGGCCTAGGTGTTTGCAGGCATGGTTACATGTGACAGTTGAGGCCCAGGTGTGTGCGGGCGGGATTTCAGCAGTGGGACTGTGTGCGGTTGAGGCCCAGGTGTGTGTGGGCAGGATTTCAGCAGTGGGACTGCGTGTGGTTGTGGCCCAGGTGTGTGCGTGCGGGTGTGGCAGTGGAACTGCGGTGAGAATGGTGGGATTGGTCCGATGCGTAGGATGTATCAATAACCAGTGCGAATGTGGCGTGGGGTACCCAAACATCGATGTGCTCTTATTATATATATTACTTGACTTGCGTTATTTTGGGGGTGAGACTTGGTGAGGCCTGGAATGGATAATTTTCCTTGTTAGGTGTTTGGTTCACTCTTTTCCTCACGTGACTTTAGTACGTTCCCCCACTTGTGCATGAGAGTCTTGGTTTTCCCTACTGAGTGTACTTGTATGCTCACCCTACGTATATAAAACTGCATTCAGGTTTCCAGGAGGACTTCAGGAATCACGCTGGACCTTACTAGCTCGGACCTTTGGAGCAGTGGCAGTTGTTGTTTCTCTTTTCCCTTTGGTACTTACCTTGTAGTCACCTTTTGTACCATGCGGCTTTTAATTTTGAAACATGCATGTGGGGATGGTTTACTTTTGGCTTTACTTTTCTTTCTACCTTGGTGTTGTTGGGTTTTCTTCTCCTTGTCTCTCGATCCTATAAAATAAAAAAGGTAATGCCTTCCATTTGTGAGAATTTTTCTATACCCTTGGTGCTAGTCGCCACTCCGGGACCTATCGAAGGCGGGTTTCGGGGGTCATTATCTCTCCTTCAACTTAATGAAGGAAGGGCCTGGCAATCTGCTGACCCTTCACTCCTTTTGGTGAAGGTGGGTCATGACAGAATGGTATCAAAGGTGATGGTTGAGAGATAGGATGAAGTCTGGATTTAGGCAAAGTGAGGATTGCATGGGATGGTAAGGCAACAGTGTTGGGTGACAGTGGAGAGTTAATTAGGCCAGGGAATACCGGCTAGGACACGGGATTTTAGGGCCCCCTGTGATCCAATGCAAGGACTCTGGACCTACCGAACGACCAAGAGAGGCCACACTGATTGCAGGGTAGAGAACCTAGGAAAGGTACATGCATCAAAATGACTTGTGTTCTTGTGTTTCTGGGATGTCTTGGGAATTAAGAATAAATTAAATCTTAAGATGTTTTGAGAACGATTTTCTACACTACTTGGGCTTAGGCATTCCTTGTTTACCTTGCAGCTATGGCACCTGGAAGGCGACCACATGTGGTAATGGCGATAGAGGCCCCAGAGACTACCTTGGACTATCGACAGAGAGCTGATCGAGAGGAAGAGGATGACCAGTGGCAGAAGACTCTTCGAGCCTTCCAATGACATGCCCTCGAGAAGTATGAGGGCAGCACCTCCGATATGAAGACTGAAGGCTGGCTAGAGGAGCTTGTTATATCCTTTGGCCTGATTCGGGCCCCGACCGAGTACTAGGTTCCTCTGGCCGTTATCCATATGCGGGGAGTGTCACGTCAGTGGTGGATGCTATAAATGGGGGAGAGGAGAGAGTCTGAGGCGGCTTGGGTGCATTTCGAGAAGGAGTTTTGGGCAGAATTCCTCTCCTCGACGATGAAGGAAGAAAAGAGGCAGGAACTACTCTCCCTCCAGTAGGGGAGTATGTTTGTGAGAGAGCTAGGGATCAAGTTCAAGGACCTCCTATGTTTTTCTCCGGAACTCTTTCCCGACGAGGAGTCTCGGGCAAGACGTTTGGAGGAGGCACTCCGACCCTCCCTCCAGTATACTGTTACCCCCTTTACCATGCCTACGTACTTGGAGGTCCAGAAGAAGGCCGAAGTGGTGGAGTGGATGCATGCTCTAGGGGGAGTGTCGCGAGAGGGGATCCAGCTGGGACCATTAAAATGGAAAGCCTTCAGCACTAGGCCTCCAGCGTCAGGACCCTCTGGGTTCCGACCCGCAGGGAGCAGGCCGCAGCAGTTTCAGTTTCGATCCCCCGGTCCTAACCCTTTTCCTACGGGCCCTGGACCATAATGCTTCATTTGTGGGAGCCCTAGGCATCTCCGGAGTCAGTGCCCCGACTGGGTGCAGTACAGCAGTGGCAGTCAGCCCCAGTACCCGCCCCAGCAGCAGCTTCCAACCAGACCTTTCCAGCAGCAGCAGTAGGGACAGCGATCTCCCGCTCCTCCGAGGGTAGACGTAGGAGGAGGCCGACCTTAGGGCGCTCCACATGGACCTCGACCAGGGCGTGGTCGGGGAGGTGGCCGACAGCCGAGGGGCAGGGGAGCTGGGCATGGACAGTTGCATGCTGTAGAGGCAGCAGTCCCAGCAGGGCCAGAGGTTGTTCGAGGTATGATCAGTCTGTTTAGCACTCTTGCTTATGCTTTGTTCGATACCGGAGCTTCGCACTCCTTCGTTGCACCCAGTCTAGCCCGTACCATGGGTCTAGATGCCGAGAGACTTATAGTGCCCCTGGTGTTGAGAACACCAGTTAGAGGTCAGACCGACTTGTTGTTCGTTTTTCGAGGATGTAGACTGATGATAGGGCCACATCAGTCGGTTCGGGATCTTCTTCTACTACAGATTCAGCCATACGATGTCATCCTAGGCATCGACTGAATATTCTCTGTGTGCACCGTCATCGACTGTTCTCGAAGAAGGGTGGTGTTCTCAGACTTGGACAGCCAGTGTGTTACCTTCACCGGCAAGCAGAGCAGTCCGAAGGGAGACAGGAGAGAGGAACCTCTCCTCTCCTTTTTGACTGAGCTGACAGTGGAAGCTGTGGATGCTAAAATGGTGGAAGTGCCAGAGATCGTCTGTGAGTTTATTGACATCTTTCCTGAGGAGGTGATGAATCTACCCCCTCGACGTGATGTCGACTTCGGGATAGACATGCAGCCCGGCGCTCGTCCAATCTCAATGGATCCTTACCGGATGGCACCTTTGGAGCTACGACAGTTACGGATACAGATTGACGATCTGATGAAGAGGGGTTATGTTCGTCCGAGTGCGTCACTGTGGGGTGCTCCGGTCTTGTTTCCAAAGAAGTTAGATGGTGGTCTTAGGTTGTGCGTAGACTACAGGAGGCTGAATCAGGTGACGATCAAGAATGGCTACCCTCTCCCAAGGATAGATGATCTTTTTGACCAGCTGAAAGGGGAAGGATGGTTCTCGAAGATCGACCTACGGTCTGGGTACCACCAGCTGGGGGTGAAAGAGAGAAACATCCTGAAGACAGCGTTCAGGTGCAGGTATGGACACATCGAGTTCGTAATCATGCCCTTCGGTGTTAGGAACGCCCCAGCTGTGTTCATGGGGCTTATGAAGTGCATCTTCTGGGAGTACCTGGATTGGTTCGTGGTTGTATTCATCGACGACATACTGGTCTACTCTAGATCAGAGGAGGACCACGCAGAGCACCTAAGGACAGTTTTGGAAGTCCTCCGAGAGAACCAGCTATATGGGAAGTTGTCAAAATGAAAGTTCTGGACACGATAAGTGCACATCCTCGGGCACGTAGTGTCTGAGCAGGGGGTAGTCGTCGACCCATCAATGGTTGAGGCAGTTGTTTCTTGGGCAACACCCAAGAATGTGGTAGAAGTCCAAAGTTTCCTCGGGCTGGCGGGTTACTACCGGAGATTCGTACCCAACTTCTCCCGGGTAGCAGCCCCTTTGACGACTCTGACCAAGAAGTACAAGGCCTTCGTATGGAGTGAGCAGTGCCAGTCAGCCTTCAGCTATCTGAAGAAGAAGTAGGTCCGTTCCCCAGTGCTGAGATTAACAGAAGAAGGGGTGGCCTATGAGGTACCCTGCGATGCTTCAGGACAGGGCCTAGGATGCGTGTTGATGCAGCGACAAGGGGTTATCTCTTATGGGTCTAGGCAGCTGCGTTCCCATGAGCGTAATTAGGCCACCCACGACCTAGAGCTTGCAGCGGTCGTTTTTTGCGCTAAAGTTATGGCGGCACTACCTCATCGGGGAACGCTTTGTGATCTTCACGGATCACAAAATCTTGAGGTATATCTTCTCCCAGCGGGACTTAAACTTGCGACAGTGGAGATGGGTGGAGTTCCTCCAGGATTACGACTTCGAGATCTCTTATACTGAGGGAAAGGGAAATGTGGTGGCCGATGCTTTGAGCAGGAGGACAGAGAAGGATGCGGTCCGAGAATCAGCGGACACTTGGAAGGCAATAAAAGAGTTGGCTGCCTTACACCTGGATGCGACGTTGGATAGCGACAGAGGCTGCCTATATCAGATGACAGTGCAGTCATCCCTGTTTCAGCAGGTGGAGGAGTCTCAGTGGGGAGACCTAGAGTGCGAAGTGATGCATGACCAAGTTGACGAGGGCAATACTCCGGAAGGACGGACCGAGGATGGTCAGAACCAGATGCTTTTCTAGGGAAGGTTGTTTGTCCCAGAGGCAATGCGTGGTAGGGTTATCACTGAGTTCCACAACTCACCCCTGGCGGTACACCCTGGAGTTTCCAAAATGTACCAGGGTTTGAAGAGGCAGTTTTGGTGGCCCGAAGTTAAGCGAGATGTGGCAGAGTTTGTGGCCATGTGCCTAGTATGTCAGTAAGTCAAGGCTGAACACTGAGTTCCAGGAGGCCTACTACAGCCCCTAGATGTCCCCGAGTGGAAGTGGGATGGCATCTAAATGGATTTCGTCATGGGACTACCCAAGGCCCAAGGAGGGAACGACGCCATCTGGGTGGTAGTGGATAGGTTGATGAAATCGGCCCACTTTCTGGCGATCAGGGAGTCGAGTGATGTGGATTCATTGGCAAGAAAGTACGTGGATGAGGTGGTGTGGTTTCATAGAGTACCGAGGTCTATAGTCTCGGATAGGGATGAATGGTTTACCTCGCGGGTCTGGAGAGGATTGCAGCATGCGTTTGGCACCCTGTTATGCCTTAGCATTGCTTTCCATCCCCAGACAGATGGAAAAACAGAGCGCACCATCCAGACCTTGGAGGATATGCTGCGAGCATGTGTTCTGGACTCAGGAGGGTCATGGGTGCAATAGATTCCTCTAGTAGAGTTTTCCTACAATAATAGCTACCACTCTACCATTGGCATGGCCCCGTTTGAGGCTTTGTACGGGAGGCCATGTCGTTCGCCTGTGTGTTGGACCGAAGTAGGAGAGGCAGACATCCTTGGTCCGGAGGTGGTGCAGAACACGACAGAGAAGGTTCAGCTCATATGGGAAAGGATGAAGGCAGCCCAGGACCGACAGAAGTCGTATGCTGATACCAGGTGGAGGCCCTTGGAGTTTGAGGTTGGGGACCACATGTTTTTGAAGGTCTCCCCTCGGCGTGGGCAGCGAAGGTTCGGCAAGGGGAGTAGGCTTTCCCCTAGGTTCATCGGACCCTTCCAAGTGTTGCGGCGGGTCTACGAAGTGGCTTACCTGCTAGCGTTTCCACCGCCGCTACTAAGGATACATGATGTCTTTCATGTGTCCCAGCTCTGTCAGTATCTTCACGATGATTCGTACGTCCTTGATTGGGGCGAGCTGGACATCGAGGACGACGTGACCTTTGTGGAGAGACCAGGGATGATCGAGGATCGCAAGGAGAAGGTGCTTTGTGGCCGAACCATTCCCTTGGTTCGCGTGTTGTGGAGACATGGTGGGCTTGAGGAGAGTACGTGGGAGAGGGAACCACATATGCGTACCCAGTACCCAGAGTTGTTTTGAGTTTTGTTCCTTGTTGTACTTTTTGTGATAGAAGGTTTTGTCTTTTGGCTATGAAATGTACTACTTTCTTTCCTCTGCTTGTGTGTGAAAACCCCCGGCTATAGGGAAGGAGAGAACCTGACCCCTAATCAAGACGCATTAAGGTGGATGCGATTAAACCAATGCGGGTGAGTCAGTGCCGCCCAAAGCGGATAATATCTTGACATGGGGGAAGAGACTCCCCAACCCACGTGCCCGGGCAGTTTGGCATGGTATGTTTCTTGGTTCGTGACAGGAAGATGTTCTTAGTTAGCGATGAGGTTCACTCTTGAGAGGTATCTTTTGGGGTGGTTGTTCTGACCCACCCTTTCCTTCTGGGTTGTCTAAATTCTCGGGGACGAGAAAAGTTTGAGAGGTTTTTGATGTGATGACCCAGACTCTCTTGGTCCTTCCATTTCACAAAATCCGGGTTCTAAAGGAGTGGCGTCTTGGTGAGACCGATCGACGAGACCGATCAGTGAGACAGATCGGTGAGACCGATCGGCAAGACTGATCGGTGAGACTGAGCGGCATCACCCGGCCTTGTCAAGTTGTTTCCAGTAGCGCTCCTTCGCGCAAATAGGGTTTTAAACCCTATTCTGACTCGTTTAAGCATGTTTTTACGACCCGTAATGCGCATAAGAGCTTTAATTAAATGCTCCATAAATTCATGAGTCGGCTTAAACCACCTGACCCCCTTTTTTTGATGAGTGGATCCGCGTGATCAACCCTAGACCCCCACGCTATACGTGGTTTCACATTTTCGCCTCAACCATCCCCGGCTCTTATAAACTAAGGGTTAGTCGTGGTTTCTCCTTTCCTCGATCGTGGCTTCTCATAAACATCTTCTGGTGCATCGGGCCTGCTGCATCGTTATTCGTAATGTTCCGCACCCCCGGCCTAAACGTTGATCGTCTATCAACAAGTAGGGACATTCTCCATCGTCTCTCTCTTTAGTGTATCATGCGGGGTGGGCGTGCTTTTGATCCTATAGAATTGGGTAAACCATACATAATTAAAGATAAAGAACGAATTCTATAAAGAAAGAAGAGGGGGGCTGTGATCATTGAAGGTGTTTTATATTTTGTTGGTGTTCCTTCTATGACCATCTTGTTGAGTTGTGATGGCTTATGCCTCCTGAAAATTGAGGCCGATGGTGGTCGTTTCTTGTGCACTAATAAACCCTACTGGTGTTTTAAATGGATTGTTTATGGTTGTAAACTCCTGCTGTGAAGAGTGAATCGGTTAATCACGTATATTTGGCTGAATAATTGAAAGCTCCATGATCAACCCTTCTGTGATAACTCCCGGTAATAACACACGGATTTGAAACCAAGGAGTGTGTTAAATCGTTTAAATCTGAAAATCTCTGACTTGTGTTGGTGGTGGTAGTTGGTTGTTTTCCTTTTGGGCCGATTGCTGGAAATGTGGGAGGGGATGGGATCCCCTGTTCTTTTATACTCTCGGTGGTTGTGTGAATTTGGGGGATGATATCTCCTATTGGTTTGGATTCGGTGTTTGTGCATTTTAAATTTGGGTGGTTACATGCTATATCAAAAATTGGGGTGGAATCCTCTGTTGTTGAGAACCAGGTGTACGTTTTGGTTGTTGTTTGACTGTTTACTTTCATGGACTTAGGCCTATGCCTACTAGTTGCCCAGTAGTGCTTAAACGTAAACATTATTACTGAATGTGAAATGAGAAAGGGGACACATGGGTCGTTGGCGTGAGTCGTGACTCGGACTTGAGTGTTGTTGTGATCTATAGGTTGTCTGAAGAAAAACCTAGCTTTGTGTGAGTGCTTGTTATATATATATATATATATATATATATATATTTATATATATATGTAGATTTGTGTTTCTTATTCACGCCCCACCAAAGTTGAGCACTTAGTGCCGAACACCCCCATTTCATGGGGGAGGGTGTTTTTCCCAACATCATCCTTAGTGGCTGGTTATTAGCTCCTTTTCTGCTCCCTTTCCCGGATAGCCCAAGTATCTTCTGGCAGGCTGTGATGGCCTGGGTCCATTATTAGCCCAAGAACCTTCGGGCGGGGTAGTGTGGTGGCTGGCCAGGTGTGTGTGGCAGGTGGTTTCCCAATCATCTTCGGGATGAAGCACATGTGTCTTCGGGTGTGGTAGTGGATCCTTTATCCTAGGTGTCTTCGGGCATGGTGGTGGTTGTTCTGGACTAGGTGTTTGCAGGCATGGTTACATGTGACAGTTGTGGCCCAGGTGTGTGCGGGCGGGATTTCAGCAATGGGACTGCGTGCGGTTGAGGCCCAGGTGTGTGTGGGCGGGATTTCAGCAGTGGGACTGCGTGTGGTTGTGGCCCAGGTGTGTGCGGACGGGTGTGGCAGTGGGACTGCGGTGAGAATGGCGGGATTGGTCCGATGCGTAGGATGACTCAATAACCAGTGGGAACATGGTGCGGGGTACCCAAACATCGATGTGCTCTTATTATATATATTACTTGACTTGCGTTATTTGGGGAGTGAGCCTTGGTGAGGCCTGGGATGGATAGTTTGCCTTGTTAGGTGTTTGGTTCACTCTTTTACTCACGGGACTTTAGTACGTTCCCCCACTTGTGCACGAGAGCCTTGTTTTTCCCTACTATGTGTACTTGTATGTTCACCCTACGTATATAAAACTGCTTTCAGGTTTCCAGGAGGACTTCAGGAATCACGCAGGACCTTACTAGCTCGAACCATTGGAGCAGTGGCAGTTGTTGTTTCTCTTTTCCCTTTGGTACTTACCTTGTAGTCACCTTTTGCACCTTGTGGCTTTTACTTTTGAAACATGCATGTGGGGATGGTTTACTTTTGTCTTTACATTTCTTTCTACCTTGGTGTTGTTGGGTTTTCTTCTCCTTATCTCTCGATCCTATAAAATAAAAAGGGTAATGCCTTCCATTTGTGAGAATTTTTCTATACCGTTGGTGCAAGTTGCCACTCCGGGACCTATCGAAGGCGGGTTTCAGGGGTCATTAACTCTCCTTCAACATAAATAAGGAAGGGCCTGGCAATTTGCTGACCCTTCCCTCCTTTTGGTGAAGGCGGGTCGTCATAACAACCTTCTATCTAACTTTGATTCTTGGTGAACCCATTCAAAATTCTCATGTATCATTCAATGGGGTACATCCATCTATAATGGATATGAACACATAGTTGGACATATCTAACCATATGAACAATCAGGTGGAACATTATATCAAAAAATGAGGGTGATAAATTCACATAATATGATTGAAATCTCCATATTCACCATTGGAAATTTCTTTGGTTCTATAACATTACTGCATATGTCTTCAAAAAATAATTTTAGTCTAGTTAATATATGACGTACAGTTTTAGGTAGAATTCAATGAAATGTGATGAGCATCAAATGATGCATAAAAAATTAATATGATGTGATTTTAATCAATCTATCTTCAAATTAGTCATTAATACCAAATTATTGGTATTTGATAAATAACCCTATATAACTTTTACAGCGATAATGAAAATTAAAAATTTACATTTTTTTATTAGTGAGTAAGATGGAGGAGGAGGAATAGAAAACCTTTCACCCTTATTTGGTTCCAACCCTCCCCTTCTCACCATGTCAATTAGTTACACCCTTGACTTTATTCCATGTTTTTTTTCATGAAAATTTAGTTTTTTTCAAATAACACTATAAAATACATTTCTTTTACACCAATGAAATCAAGAAAATGTATTACAAACAAAAAGTTCTAGTAGGTTAATTCCCATAAAATTTACCTCTTTTTCAAACCTGGTTTTGTATGGTTTATTGAAATTTTGTTACTGAATATAGTGTTAATATCATTTACTCTCTCGAATATTTTTTCATCTGTTAGTGGAGATATGGTTATAACATATTCTATATCACCATAATGTCATTTAATAACGGATCGAGATTTATTTCATCGTGGTAATAATTTCAAATTTCCTCAAAACACATTCTTCCGAGAATGTTTCAACTCAACTGAGAATGTGTGTTCATCACAAATTGGACACCCCATCATTATTTTAATTCTATAGCCTGAAAAATATCCATAAGCTGGAAATTGATTTATTATCCTATACAATGCGGCTCTAATTGTGAATTCTTCACTTCTATAAGAACCATATAATATAAAAATTGTATCCCACAAAAATTTCAGACAATCGATCAATGATTCACAATAGACATCAATATCATTATTGGGTTTTTTGGTCTAAAAATAAGAAGATACAATAAAATTTATTTGCGCTTCATTCATAACAATGGTGGAAAGTTATAATTTACCAACATAACTGCACATGTGTTGTGATTACTACTCTGTACACAAAAAAGATTTATTCCATTTATTGATAACATAATACAGAGGATTATTGTCTCATTTCCAAATTCAGGATACTCATAATCAATTTTATTCTACTATGGAGAGTCCACTGATTGATGTATTTTCCCATATTGAGTTATATATAAATGGAAGAAATCTTTTTGGTGTACAGAATACACATAATAAATTTTATTCTTCTATGGAGAGTCCATTGATTGAAGTATTTTTCCCATATTCAATTCTTTATCTCCATGTAATGTCAATTGTATAGTGGTTTCATGGAATCCATATAGTCTCCTAAACATTGGAATGGTAGGCAAACATTATAATGATTTTTAAGGAAATTATTCATATTTCTTTTATTGATTTTCAATAGACATAGGGAATTTTATGATGGATTCATGGTCCTTGGGAAACAACAGAAAACCATTTGGACATGCATGTATTTTTAGAGATAATTATCATGGAACATAGTATTCATTTATCATCATATGTTTGATAAGGCAACTCATTTTTTCTGGTATCATATCTTTGTAGAGACCATGTAGTTATGTAGAGATGGTGTCTCTCCATACACTCTCATATTTAAAATTATATAAAATTAATACAGCTGTCAATTATATATATTTAGTACAAATGGTGTGTAATGGTCTCCAAGAATAACAATTTAACATCTCAATCATGTCTAGGAAATCATAGAGGTCATCTTAAATTTCATTTTTCATTTATTCTATATGATATACAATATCATTTACACTAGTATTCATATCAAATGTACCATAAAACATAGTATCATCCCATTCGGTGCGTACATTATTTTACTCACCATGTTTAGTCCAACATTTATATCTCTAATCTATTCTGTGACATATCAAATTTTCTTCAAAATTGTATGGACTATTTTTTCTTTTATAAAAATGTAACAAGTAAAAATGATTTTATATGGGTTATATGAATGATATATTAAAAAATTGAGGAATACTTTAACTCCATCAACATACACTTCTATCATAAATTTAGCAGGCATCATTTTTTATTCATATCAATCCTATTAGGTTCATAAATTATATTTTTTGTAACAAATTACTACACAATAGGTATTCATAATAAAAAGAAAATTTTATAGATATTTCTAATTAGTCTAACCCGATTTTTTAATATTATTGATGATGATTCTGAAAAATGTTATCATTTTACAGAAGGGGGAAATAAAAAGAAACAACCTGGGGTAAACATGTGGGTGTTGGTCCAGATTCTCAATTTAATTTTTTTATATCATAAAAAATTAATTATTTCTAGGATGGTTTTTTTCCTTTCTAGGAGGGATTCTAAAAAAAAGAGAGGATTTAATGTTTATTCATTTCATCACATAGTATGTGGCGGGATAGGTGGTGTTTCATTGACATAGTGATTATGAATTAAGATTTATGATCTTTTATCACATGATGAAACAATCAACTTCAACACAATTTGAAGAAGTTTACCAATGGGATAAACAAAAATCGTTATCTCAAATTAATGTTTGGAATATAATCCCAACTACATTGGATCACATAAATACAAAACATAACCTCAGTAGAACAAATAGAGAGAATAAACTCATGAAAAATGTTAGAGTGGAAACTAGGAGAGTGGTTTAAACAAAAAATAATATGATATGGATTTTTTGAATACTAGTCACAATACGAATTTCAAAAGTGAAGGTGGTTTTTGAGTGGAGAATTAAATAGGGTTATACGAGTCCCCATAATAGGTACTTGGGATTAACTAAAATTGTGGGTAAGTCTCAATGGGATGGACTGATAAATTCAACTTGAAAAGAAGATGAAAATATTGATGAATTTAAAAAATCCAATGGTGATAGGAATGAATGAATGTTGGAAAATTAGAAATAGCAAACTAAATATCTCTCCTAAAAATTGGAAGTGAGGTTGAAATGAATATATACAATTTAATTTTATAAATATATTCACCATATAATAATATATAATTGATATAATATTTAATGATCGTGTTTTTAAATTATAATATTTAATTTTTTTTATTATTTGTCATAAATAAAAGGTATATAATTTTATCAAATTTTAATAGTGATTTTAAATTTTAAACAAACAATGAGTATGGAATTTTTATTTTAAGGACAATGATAATCTTGAATCAATTCAATGAACTGAAATGAGTATTATTCATTGATTTATGGGTCATTCTTTGAATATATCAATGACACCCTAGGTTCATTTTTTACCTTCCCTAAATACATATCTATATTATTATTATTACAATGTGTTATATATCTCTTGAGATTCTGTAATTTCAATCACCATATAATCATATTGGATCATCTATAAACCGAACCCGGAAAATCCATTCCACTAACAAATAAATGGATATTTCAACTATTGGTCATATCTATTTTGAAAAAATGGGTCTAAGTGAAAGATACATCATTGATTAGTCATTTAAAAAGTTTCTTATCGTATTTTTATCTGTTAAGGAAATTAGTGATTTGGAAAACTACACCCATTCTTTTTTAAATCCATTATTCGATCATCAAGAGATTCAATACATTTTTTATAAAAACCAATTGTTCTTCCTCATGAAGATTACTCACATTAACATATCTAAAATTATATTAACGACCTTCATGGTTTTATAAAATAATATAGATACATATTGAGGGAATCCTTTTGGATGTTAATGTCAACATTTATCAAACAATATTTTAGAAATATTGTGCAATTTTAGGGATGATAAATCCTATATTTACTTATATAAAAATATGTAATCATATGAAAATCATAAATATCCAAATTAAAATAAATAATTTCATTAAAATTTATTATAGGAATTCCATGTTTCACTAAACTAAGACACTAATATCATAAAAATAAATGATATCCATATATTAGGTGTCCATATTGGACTGATTCATTATTGAAACCATCTCAATGTAAAAACATTGAGAGTTGCATTTTAAAAAAATGATTTTATAAAAATATTTATACATATTTTGTGTAGCTTGTGTATTATTTTTTCTAAGGAACATGGTTAGGGAATAGGGAAACAAAAAAACACATCATATTTTAAATTAAACATTTTGATATGGGGAATAGATTTCAATCCCTCCAAATTAGCTTCTTTACACTATAATAAACTATTCCAAATGACCTTTAAGAAATAGGTGTTGTCGGTGGCTACACACGGTGGTTCCAGGTACGCGCGAGGGAGGTGACGCGTGTCAAGGATACGATAAAGTCATAGATTATTTAGATAGAGGTAAAAATAATAACATAATTAGGTTTTTAGAGGATTCAATCATTGAAGATGTTCTATATGAAGTGTTGGAAGAGGTTGACTTTTGTGAGTGCAGGAATGACCTAAGAGAACTCGGTCTGGATAGGGATAAATTTATAAGATCAATGAAGGGTTTCGTCAGATCATTCAATAAATAGTTATAAAGAGTAGTTGTATTAGATCAAATATAATAATCATTGATACATTTCTAACATTATGATCACAAAAATATTAGTGATGGTAAATATAGCTTTTATTATTGCTTTAAATTATAGTTCTAGTAAAAAACTATAATTAATATTTAATAATTTAATTAATATAATTAAAATTTTATACTTTAAAGATTTATTTGTAGGTGTATCATTCTGTAGCTCTCCATGGTGATTAGGTCGTTCCTCCTATTTATTCTTAATTAGTGTCTCATGTGGATTCCTTTTTCATGGGAACTTTGACTCCCACAGGTATGTGAGTGCTGCAGTGGATAGAATAGAAATTGGGATTAGAAGGTTGGATGTAACTCTTTTGACTAAGGTCAGATATCACAATAATTACTTCTCTCTCTTCCATGTATCAGAATCCAATCATATTCATTTGAAGGGTAGTGTTTCCCATGTAAGGTATGATCCGACAGTAGTCTAAGAACAACTTCAAATTAGAGATCATTCAATCATGGGGAATCGTGTTATTCTAAGTGGTTCAACACCATGTAAGGTTATAGATCACTTTGTGAATGTGTTTAGTTATTTATGGATTTTCAAATTGCTGATGTGTCCCACTTATATGGGTATATCTATATTTTTTCTTCACATCTTCTGATCTAAATTTGCGGGCCTAGGTATTTTGATTGATATCTCTCAAGTCCAGATTCTTCCATATCCAGGAATGGGATTGTAGATTCAACCCTTTAGAAGTTTTATGGTCAATTTTTCATGGCTCAGTTTAGATATTTTATCCCTGCTGGTTACTATAGAATCCCATGATACTCCATGACATTGAAATGGCCTTTGCGTTCCCAATTAAACTCAATAGGGAAACTAAAATGGCATTTTTTGGTCATTATTCTAAATTTTTGGTCAATGTTTACTTGTACTCTATCTTGGTGGATAGGGTTTTCCTTTAAAATGATGATTATGAATGTGACCCAAGGATTTAATATGGAAGGGTACCCCATTTTTTAATTTCAATCTTATTGGTCATGAGATTTTGAATTGTAAAAAGGTTTTTATTTGTGGTTTTTCTTTGTGTGCATACATGATGATACTTTATTCTTTAAAAGGACTCAAAATGGTATGTATAATGATTCATATGGAATAGGTAATTCTTTTAAGGATATTCCTCAAGATGTAGTGATCATTTTTTTGACCTGAGATGTGTGCGTGGGAACAAACAAAATGGCTTGATGGATCACCACTAATTATCGGTTGTTATAGAGAGTTTCATTTCGGGTGCACCATTTTGTTTCGACCTGATTCGTGTTGTGACCCTTATTTGTGGGTGAGATGGTTACACTATAATAGGGTAGTATATCCTTCTTTTATTATGAAGTAGGTTCTATAGTTTAATGGTCTTACTGGGTGAGTATAGGTGGTTTAGTGTTTGTGCAATCAACCCATGTTGGCTATGATGTCCTCGAATAGTCTCTAGGGGGTTTATTATGGGAGCCAGAAACTCCCAATGACCATTTTTGCAATGATTAATGGACCTTATTTTCAATTAAATGTTCTCATTGGATGATTTTTTCAACGAAACTTAAGGACTCCATTGGTCAAGAGGATGGGAGTTCGGGCTCATCACAGACTTTTTTGGGAAATTACTACCTATTTTGGGACTCCATTATATATTTATGAAATGTTCATATGTTCATGAATTCTTAGTCCTTTCCTATGAATGTTTCCAAAAATTACCCCTATGGTGGAAAAATTAGTCATAGGTATGCATGGTTCTGTATCTAACATAGTTTCTCCATTGATGAAGACACATGTATGTATCTGAGTTTCATCATCAATGTTTCCCTTTTACAGAAATGTTATTGATTCTATAGTATTTTAACAAGACAAAGATGATTTGAGACCTGTGAAAAGGAACTCTAGATTTTATCATCATCATGGGGGTAAAATGATCATATCGATATCAGGATATAATCCACAAGATGGGCTTCCTACGTATCCTCATGAGAGGAATAAGATTCCATGTAGTTTAGTGTCTCTTTACTGGACACATCAACACTTAAGGTCAAGTGACCAGGACCCATAAAATCAGTTTGACGTCATGTTGTGAGGACGTCTTGGTGGAATATACATATCAATATTTCAGAAGCGACTTATGTAGAAGTGGGACAATATGCCAAAAATAGATACGGACTCCTTGGTGGATATGACCCTACTGAGGATATGTTTTGGAGAACATTAGGGTGATTTGGGTAATGAGTTTGGGCCTTAGGGAGGCATCATATATGTCCCAGTTTGTTGGGAATAGATGATTCCATAGTTTGTCTTGAGTTGGGACATACACCTTTGAGTTTCCCTATTTAAGGGGGGGGGGGGTGATTGGGGTTTACACATTTGAGCTTCCCATTATAAATAAATATGTTTGGGATTACACCTGAAGATCATTCTATTTCTCTTTTGGGAGAATGTTATTGGGACCAACTTATATGGATAATTTCCCTTGAGATCAACCCTACGCAGGCACCTTACATATCCTGATTAGAGCAAGAATCTAATTTCTCATATTTTATTCTACTTGATTACACATAAGAGAAGACCCATGATTTGGGGTTATGTGGATTTCATGATCGCCGCTAGACTCTAATAACACATGGATCATGTGTAGTCTGATATATAAAAAGGGTTAGTGGATCTAAATATCGCACGTCCAACATTGTCTACTGATAGATGGTACTAAATCACAAAGGGAGGGAGGGAGACCGATTTGAATATTCCAATACCCCTCCTTTGTTTCCATAACCTGAATAGTTTGGTTAACATTTCCACATATTCTCTATGTAATGGAAAATAAGAGTATTGATGCAACCTCATGTAGGAAAATATAGGGGCTTACCTTAGTGGCACTTCCCTCAGATTGGTTCTGGGAAAGGGGAAGAATGTTTCATTATGTCAAAGAATAAAGCAAGCTCGATTTACCTATGATTACACTGAAACTCATCTATGAGAAATTCATATGATTATTTTTTATCCTTAAAATGAGGAGGTTCCCATTAGTATACCGAGGTTAGAACCTGGGATACCATGGTATTGTAAACTTATAGACATTATGGGGGTCCTCACCATCGTATAAATTACCTATGACACACTACATACCATGTGTTTGTAATCACAAAAGGGAATGTTTATTTACTTTAGATTTATATCATATAGGTCCAAAAGATATGGATGAGGAATTGGATTAATTTCATTAGAGTGATGCACACTCCAGTCATGGGGTGTGGAAAAAAAATTCATTACCGAAGTATATTATAGTAGTCAATCCTATGTAGTCTTCAAAAGTGGAATGAACACAAAACAAGGTTTTCACTTTTTAATTAGTTTAATAAAAACATTTGGTTTTAATTAAATTTTAATGATGTATGAGAAATAAGAAGTTTCATTTGATCAGTTTTTGTCAAATGAGAAATATGGTGGTCGATGTGGGTTTGGCTAGACGTTTTGTTGTGCTATCATGGATTCTATGTTTTTCTCCCTTTTACCTCCGTTTTCTTGTTAGAGATATATTCTTCTATTGAGTCCTTTCTCTCCATTGTCCAAATGGCTGTGATGAGAATATTCCTTATCAAAAACCATAGATTGGTATATGCTTATTTCAATGTGTATAATATTGTAAATGGTTTTCTCAAATAATTAGACAAATCCATAAACATGAATTATTGTTCCCTAAAAAGCCAATATTCCACATGCCGGAATACACGTGTGCTGACAAGCGTCGAGCACTCAGCACCCGACCCTAATCTATTCCACTATATACATATTAGAATTGGGTGGAGGGAGATGTGATAATAAACCAATTACATATAAATGTATGGAATTAAAACCTATGAACACCTCACATGGAATTTAAAAGATAAATTATAATTGAGACCATATTATGAAAGAATAAAGAATATTATTAAATTGAAGCACATGAACTCAAGAATGCATAGTGTTCCATCCTCCCCTACCCAATCACTCAATGATACTACCCCTTTGAGGACGGGGATGTCAAGATGTTGTAGGGGAGGGGAGACATTACAATAAAATAAAAAGAATTAATAAATCTAAATAATTTTGTCATCCAATTCTTCCCTTTCAATTCGACTGGAGGAATTGCAGATGGAATGGAATGTCATAATAGGTGGGAGTTCCTCTCCTTTTATTGGAATATTTCTTCCTTCACAATTTGGCACATTTCATCCAAAATTGATGATTTAAGAATGCATTTTTCCTTCATAAATGTTCTTCATAATTTCTTTATCCATCCACCCTAAATATATCACAGTATTTAGTATCATTTTGATAGGGTTTTGGAATTTTTACTCCAAGCATTTATTCTGTCCACGAAGACTGTCAACTTTTAACATATCACATATCAATGACAATGAACATGGCCTCTTTACCCGCTATATCCTTCATGAAATATGTTTATAATTGTCATGTTAGGACACCCTACAAATTTCAATTTAATTGGCCACCTCATGTACGAGTTATTAGTTTTCTATTGGAGGTTTCTTTTACTGGATAAAATTTACAGGAAACTTAATTTAATTGAATTCATTCAACAGACAACATATTTGATTCCAAACACCATGAAATTTATTTTTTGAAATATCCATTGAATCCTATTTCATATACAGGTGGAATCAAAAAAATTGGATGAGTATAGAACGAAATGTGCTTCTATTATTCTAGTAGGGTCCACGGCATCTGCCCAGAAAAATCATGGACATCATTGATTTTTGTAGGCCACTAGATTCTCCAATAATCCCCTAGTCTAGAAGAGAATATTGAAGGAAATAAATCAAGGATATGAACAAAAAAAAGAATCATTCAATTTGTAATTATATTTTTAATGAAATGTCCAAAATATCCTTGATGTGAAAATCTGTCAAAATCTTGATTTAAGAAACATTCCATTTTTAGCCCAACACACACCAAAAAAATTAAAATCCTGAAAATTAGCTCAAATTGACAAAGTGTATGAGATTAAATCATTGAAATAATATAAAAAATGATGAAAATGTTATCTCTATCAATTCCACCATACTTAATCTATGCTAGTCCTTTGGCATGAAATCTCAACATTGGAAATCCTCAGGCACCAATGTTACCAATATTCAAATTCCAATGAAATAAAATCAATAAAAATTAAATGTGAAATAAAAGTTTCAAATTCCACATAAAATATAAGCTTAATTTCCCAATTTAAAAAAAAATCTGCTAAAGAATTTTACTTTTCCCTTTTGAAAAATTATGGGACATCTCTATTCATTTATTAACACTACTCAATTGACTATTATTAAACATTCTATATCATGATTTACCTCACATGAATCTTTTCTCTCATATATCGTGATAAAATTAAAGTGGAGTTATTGTAATATCATGAGAACATGATCCTTATCCATAGGTTATTAAATGAACTAAGTTGTCTACGTTATAATGAAAAATGTACATGAAATCATGAAGACTTTTAATAATGGTTCAAATGACTATGTGGCTTACTGATGGTCGGAAAATGATTAAAAATAATTTGAGTCTATAAAGAAGAGGTTTTGATCTTAAATAAAATTCATGATTAATTCAAGTTAAAACATAGGAAATTATTCTCTCAATCCCTGGAGAAAATGTGAAAAAAATATCACCCCCTTTTATGACATGGAAAATGATACAACTAATGATTATAATGAAATATATGATCCGTGATCTCTTTTTTTTCAATGCTCTAGAAAGGCCCAAATTTATTTTCATTTATCTTTTTCATGGAGGATGAGAAGAAAATTGAATACTATGAAATAATGAAAATTCAAGCCCTTAATTTGTTAGAGGGACATGTGTCATCAAAGAGCATACAATTAGGAATTCAATCTCATCACCATTTTTATTCATTTTTTGAAGGAGAAATGGATGAAACAAATAAAGCATAACAAGTTTATGAAACATTCCAAATGATGTAATTATCCACTTCCCAAAATATTAACACACACATCACACCACCCATAAATGATACACATCCCAATGAACACACACAGAAGGCCCTTCCCCCACATTCAAACTAGAAATATCTATGAAAGAATACTAAATGTTTTGGAATGTAAGAAAAACTTTTCTTGTAATGTTGCTTAAAATTATAATGAAATTAGTGGATTCTATTTGTTAACAAAGGATAAATGTAAGGGTGGGTATTAGGAAAAATTATTCCTTGTCAAGGTAGTGCCTCAATCATTTTAATTGTTTTTTTTTTCACAGTGATAGCTTTGAAAAGTTTCAATACACATTCTAGTAGGTGACATGTCCCAAGATCACTCTAGAAATATGCTCAAGATAAAATTAGAAATATTTTGTCTATAAATACTCTTAGGAATTGGAATAATTATTTGGGACAATCACCCATGGCATTATTAATAATAAAAAATCAATTCACATGAATTTCATAAATAAAAATCATAAAAGATAGTAGGGAAATTTCATTTACATAAATAAATTTACATCTTCAAATCATGAGTCTTTATTTCAATATACATACATAATTTTATTCATACAATTCTTTGTTTTACTCATTCAATTTCATTAACAATGAATTATAAAACCTGGGATCATTGGACTCTAAAAAAACTCATATCTCCTAGTTAAGTTGGGGAAAATATGAATTCATGATTGAGATTGTAATTTTAGATTAATCACCAAATAATTAGTGGGGTGAAAATATAGGTAATTCCAATGATATTGAATAAAAATGAAAACTCCATTTAGCAATGATGCTTCAGTTAGGTAGTGCCTTTAATGGTTCTTCAGTTATGTTTGGAAGCACCTTCAAAACATGTGTTCTATTAGCTATCTTCATTTTCCAGCCTTTCATCATGGACCTAAAATATAAGAATGAAAAAAATGGATAATGTACGAATGTTTAATCATGCTAGAATATGACCGAGGGTAAGGGTGGACTAAGGGAAAAAACATGGGTTGCCTCTCAAAAGTGATTTTGTTTAATGTCATTATCTCAACTCAAAAATGATATTTTTTAAAAAAAATTATAAATACTAGACTAGAAGATTCCTTCCCCCACACTTAATTGAAGTAGTGTCTTCAATGAATTTAAATTTATTTAACATGTATGCAGATTTCAAAGTAAATCATAGCGAGTAATCAAATGTAAAGTAGAGGTATAACCTAATGGATTTTATTAATAAAAATGTTGTAGGATTATGATCTCAAAAACTGGACCTTTCTTATTTGTTGGTAAAGAAATTTTGTACCAACAAGAGTATGATTTCTATCCACTAATATGACAATACTAGCAAAACCCTTAAAATTTGGTCTTCTGAGATGGTTTTCAATCTTTCTTAATATTTGTTGCTTCCAATTTTCAATATGAACCTCACTCTTTTAAGGGGTTTTAGTGTCCTTCAAAAATTAATCTATTCTCTTGATGTGGGATATTGAACCTCAATTTTATTTTCCCACATGAACATCATTTTGGTTTTTTCCCTTTCACATTTAAAAAAGACAGGTCCCTTTAGAAATTTATAGAGTACATATTTAATTTTTTTTTGTGATCCAATCTTCTCATTGGTTTGAGAATATCCTTTACATACCTCTTCAATGTTAATGGGGTTTTCCCTAACCTTTTTCAGCTCATGTTCCATAGTAAGGCATATGGAATTCTTCTCGGCTAGTTCTTCTTCCTTCGCAATAGGTTCCTTTCATTGATTTGTGATAATATTTTCATGATCATACATCTGGAGTTTACACTTCGTAATCTCAACATATTCTCCTGATTTTTATTATCCATCCTCTTCTAACAAACTATCCCGCAATTTTGATGTAGTCTCTTTTAATCTTTTAGTAGGTTATTTTTCTTATTTGTGATAGATTTCCTATATTGAATGAACTTATAATAGATTCTTCCGATATTCGAGTATATTGAAATGCACTCGAATATCTCCGATATACATTGAGAGTGTTTCCTCATTCTCATTGATGGTGGTCTTTGTTGTATTTAGTAATTTTCACCCCAATATAGTGGGTGAGTTTGATGAACTCTTATCTTCTTCTATTTTCAGCAATAAAATGGCAGTTCGGGACAATATATATTTGACCTTTACAAGAACATCTTCTAAAACACATGCTGGGAAGACTCTGGATCTGTTTGTGAGATGGATCACCACTCTAGTAGGCTTCAATTTTCCAATCTATAAAGTGGTAAATACTATGTGAGGCTGAACATTTATTGAAGCTCCTAGATCACATAGTGCATCAAAAAATTATAAATAGCCAATGGTGCTGGGAATATAGAATGTCCATGGATGTTGGCATTTTTGTGGTATGAGTGGTCTGATTAGGGCTAAATCACATCTTCCCTATTTTATCCTTTTATTACCATCTAGGATTCTTCTTTTAGTGCACATCTCCTTCAGAATTCTTGCATATTTATGGATTTGTTGTATTTCCCCAAGTAGTGGTATGTTATTCTCCACTTTCTAGAATGTTTCATATATTTCTCATTGAAGTATTTATTCTTCGCCCATCTTCTATTCAACTAATGTAGATGGGAATGGTGATGGGATATCATTGTTCTCCCTTTGTTGTATTTTACAATGATATTCTAGTCATCCCTTCCTAAAACTTGTTCTTTCTACATTGTTGTTATGGTTTTCTTCTTCTAGATAGACGAGTTGAGCTTTAGGAGGTTTCATGAAATCATCATCCTTATATTGTTTATGGGGTGTGAGATCTTTCCTACTTTAGGTTGTGATTGCACTGACATTATCCTTTGGATTTGGAACTATCTGTGGTGGGGGTTTACCTTGGTTCTTGGTTAGAACATCCATTTTAATGGAAACTTTATCTGTTATCTTATCAATTTTATCTTCCATTTATGAAACTTTTAGCTTCAATTTTTTCTCTTCATTTTTCAATGCACTTATGGATGGTCTCTCATAATTATTTCACTGTAAAGGTGGTGGTTGGAATGAAAGTTATTGCTGGTTGGACTGCATGTAAGGTTGTTGGAATGGTGTCAGTTTATGATATTGCTACAAAAAAGGTGGCATGGATTGATTTTTTTGACGTATATACCCTGGTAGGGTCTGAGGATGGACTTGCCTTTGTTGATAGGCTATAGCACAACATTATGTGTCCAGAAATTCTAGAACTTTATCCGTGTAATGATAAGTAGAAGATCATAAACCATATACCTAACTTGGGCCTTGTTGTTCCTTCACTTGGTTAACAACAATTTGTCTCAAAACAGTTTTCTTTTCATTCAGTGTTGCTTCATGTAAGAGTGTATAAGAATCAGACGTCTTTCCCTCATGGATGCCTCGGGTGATGGTACCTCTAGTGCCAAACTACTGTGAGTTTTGTGCAATCGTTTCAATCATTCATCTGGCATATGAAGGTGATGTGTCAATCAATGCTCCTACATATGATGCATCTAGCAATAATTGATCATTTTCAAGTAATCAATAATAGAATAAAAAAATTAAATGGTTTTCTTCCACTGTCTAATGTGGACAGCAGACGTAGAGCTTCTTGAATCACTCCCAGTACTCATAAAGTGTTTCACCGGTCAATTGGAAAATGGCATAGATTACTTTTCATATAGTTATACTCCTAGATGCGGTAAAGAAACTTTTCATGAAGCATATCTATAGATCTTAAAATTCTTGGAATTATCCTAGTTGTATACTTTACAAAAATTCATTTGATGCTCCCTCAAGTGATAATGGTAATGACCTCCACTTCACATGTTCCTCTGCAACACCTTAGGCTCTGCAGCTTGACCACACATTTTTAAATTCCTAGATATGCGTATTGGGGTCATTACCTACATGACCATGGAATTTAGGAAGAATTTTAATCATGTTAATGCACAATTCAAAATCATTATCTAAGGCTTGGATAACTAGTTGATTTCATTGGTTATCAAATTGTGGTGCACAAAGATCGCACAATGTTTGGTTGGGATTACCGGCCATTATTACAGGTTCAAAGTGTTCACTGGATCTATCACTTGAATCAGTGAGACTGATTTATTCTGACTCTATTTGAAATTTTTTATATATCAGTTTCATTATTGTGCGTTCAATTTCGTGATCAAATTCTATTAAATTGTTTCTTGAACTATAGGTCATTCAAAAGAAAAAGAAAAAGTAGTTTTGTAGTGGTTTTGAGGCACTTCCTCCCCAGAAACGGTGAAAATATTGACACTCTCCAGTAACGGGGAGTGTAAAAGCAATATTTTAATTACCTAAGTATAGTATCTTTATTTATACTAGGTAGTCTTATAAAGAGGCATGCACACAATAAAAGTTTTCTCATTTTAATTGGATTAATTAAAAAAATTAATTGAATTTGAATGATGTGTAAGAAATAAAAAGATTAATTTTATTGATTTTAGACAAATGATAAAGATGGTGATCAAGGTAGTTTTGGCAAGACATACTATTGTTCAATCATGTATTCTATAGTTATCCCAATTTTTCATCCTTTTTCTGGTTAGAGAGAGATTTTTCTATCGACTCCTTTTTCTCCAATGGCCAACTGGCTATGATTGAAATATTCCTTATCGAAAATCAATGATTTGCCTATCCTTATTACAATGTGCAAAGGATTGTAAACTGTTTTCTCAATTAATTAGATCAATCCATAAAGATGAATTATTGTTCCCTAAAAAACAAATATTTTATATGTAATCATCTACAAATGTTGACTACCATCGAGCACACACCACCAGACCCTAGTATATTCCACTATATACATATTATAATTGGTTGGAGAGAGATGTGATCATCATTCAAAGAAATATAAATTTATATAATATAAACCTAACACAACCACATTCAGAATTTGAAACTAAATTTATAATTGAAATAAGATTATGAAAGAAGAAGGGATCCTATTAAATTGAAACACAAGAACTCAAGCAAGCACAGTGGTCCAACCTCCCCCTTCCTGATCACTCAATGATACTACCTATCAATGGATGGGGAAGTCATGATGATGTGGGAGAGGGGAGGTATTACAATAATATAAAAAGAATAAATAAATATAAATATGGTCGATGTCCAATGCTTCCCTCACCAGTCAATTGGACGAATTGTGGATGAAATGGATTTCCTAGAAAGGTGGGATCTCCTATCCTTTTATATGAAGATTTTGTACATCCCAATTTATCCCATTGTATCCCAAATTAATTTTCTAATAACACATAGATCCATTCATGAATGTTCCTATAAATTTTCTTTGGCCATACACCCTCAAAACATTAGCATATTTGGACACTTGGTGAGGGGGTCATGACCTTTTTACTTCAAGCATTTGTTCTGTCCATGAAGATTCTCCACATTTAACATTTCACATATTAATGACCATTAATACATCCCCTTATCATGATGGATCCTTCATCCAATATGTTTATGATTGTCTTGTATGGACACCCTACAAATTTCATTTTAACTGGCCACCTAATGTATGAGTTATGATTTTTCTATTGAATGTTTCTTTTACTGGCTGAAATTTTTAGGAAGCTTCCTTCAATTGAGTTAATGCAGAAGCCACCATAATGGATTCAAACTCCAGGAAATTTAATTTTTGAATGATGCATTGAGTCTTATTTCATCCTCATGTTTTATCACTTCAATTGGATGAGTTTGGGCTGAGATATACTTCTATTACTGTGGTGGGGTCCACACTGTCCCCCTAGAAAAATCATGAACTTCATTGATTTTTTAGGCCACTACATTTTTGAATAATCCCCTAGTATAGAAGATAAAAATGAAGGAAATAAATAAAGGATTCAAAAATTTAATCATTTAATTTTGAATTATATTTATAATGAAATTAACAAAATACACTTGCTGTGAAAATCTGTAAAAGTTACAAATTTAAGAAACATTAAATTTTTATCTCTAGACACATCAACAATATTAATAATAAGAAAATAATCTCAAATTGAAAAAGTTAATGAGATTAAATCAATGAAAACAACATAAAAAATTATAAAAATGTTTGCTCTATCAGGTGGTTTATGGAGGGATTGCGAATGTGATGGCGAAAATGGATGGTTGTGATCAAAGACAGATTGTGGAACATCCGATGGAATGAAATTCCATGTATAATTTTATCATGTGGGAAGGTGTCCACATAGCATAGACTGTTTCTATGTGTGTGGATAGACCATCTGTGTATCATAATGGTAAGCATAAAAGTATGTGGTCTGCGTATTTTTTTCGGTACATGGGACTAGGTTCCAGCCGCATAGCATGATGTTATGTAGTGCTGAGTCCCACACACATAGTGTGGTACTTCACAGTGTACGGTACTATCCACGGAGCCTTATACTATGAAAGGAGATAGGGTGAATAAGGGTCATCAGTTTAGTTCCTTGTGATAATTTCATTTTATATGGAAATGTGGTTCAAGATCTACCAATTATTTTTTTTCCTTCATTATTTTTCCAATATGTGGATAGTTTATACCAATGAGAATTCATTAGAAGAGGTATTCACCTCATCGATCGATCTCTTCAGAAATCCATCTCAAAATTCTATCCAATCCTCTAAAATCCAACTCTTTTTGGCTCCCCTAGGGTTAATTTTATGTAGTGCCATTGGAGCTAGATCTATAGATCTTATGGACCCTTTTACAAAATACCATGTAGAGATCACTCGACCTATGGACTACTTGGTTAATAATGTCCCATGGGGTTGCAGCTTACTGTGGTGAAAATTACCATCTCATTCCCTTGATTTAATCTGTCTTATTCATGGGCCACTACTAGCTTGGACTTGTTCAAAAATTGTTGAGTTCAGGGGGATAGTATGCAGGGGAGAGTTTCTCCACCTCTTTTTCTCTAAATATGTGTTTTATAGTGGTGGTACTTGGTGGCATAATTACCCACATATATTTTCCCAATAATGTGGTTCGTGATGGTGGTGCGTGGGGGTAGGATTCTACACATTTATTTCTCCAACAACATAGTTTGTGTTGGCTATCAAAATTATATTTGCTCTGTGTAATTCTTTGTGTATTGGTGATGCCTTCCATAAACTGTTCATGGGATTCAGTATGCTGACATATTATTTTCCTTTTCTAAATTTGGATTCTTCAAAAAAATTATCAAAATCCTTCATCCAATTTGTTTTCTTTTACATTCAAAAATTATGGAATTATCTAATTTCCCATTTCAATATTTTCATGACCGTACAAATTACCCCCATCAAAATGGGTTCTTATCAGGATGAAGAGGAGGCTATTCTGATGTAGAAATTGATCCTGAACAAAACTAGTTTTTAGTAGAAAGGTTGACCTATATGGGGAAAATTACTATATATATGGGGAGAGTTAATTTACCATTTATTGGACTTATTAGTGAAAAGAACTTCGAATATTTATTTGGATATACTTGCTTCTGCATACTGACGAAACTTCAAGAAATCCTTCATCTTTGAATTGTGTTTTGTATTCTGCAAACTAAAGACCTATCACGGTTTCCCTCATCTGCGAAATAGTTTTTTTGAATATAAAAAATGGTCTTTTATTTTCAAAATGAACATTATTTCTCCAAACTATCATATTTGGATAATTGTGTACCAAGGATTGGTGTGTGACTCACCCAATATAAAAATAGTTTATCTCACTAGCCAACACTTCATGAGCCAGTGATTTGTGAGTTTTTTCAAACTGTTGGTTCGAATCCAGTGCCTTCTGCATTCTATTTCTGGAATTCATTATGTGGAATGAATTTTTATGAAGACTTATTTTATTCCTTTTCAAATTTTTGGTCTTTTGTCCAAATATTTTACTGGATTATCCTTTTTTATGGTCTTTTGATGCAAAAAATAGATTGATTTCTTTCTTATCTCAATGGAAGTGGCCAGGAGGGGGGAGGATTAGGTTGAGAACATAGATGACATCCTTTGTTACAACAACATTACTCAAGATGGTATCCCCAGAGATCTCCTCTAAATAGTGCTTATGGATTATCCACTATCTTTGTAGTTGTCATTTTACAACTTCGGTCTCTAGGAAGACACCCCTTTTCCACTAGTTGACCAAAAAAGCCTCACTATTCATATTGATAGGAATCGAGAGTATGACTAAATTAATATTATTTCCATGGGGGAGATCATGACTGCTTTGAGAAAATAAAACATATTTGTCCTGAATGGCTCTATGTGGATGCCGAGTAGTCAATGTTGATGCACTACATCTTCATAATCAGTCATTCTGGACTACCAAAATATTTTTAACATGTCATGAATCAATCCCAGTGGAATTTGGAACTCCAAATAGGATATATATTTCGAAGGTGGATTTTCTAACGAGTGGGCCTAGGAATTTTGTGTTCATCAAAATTTCTTGGAATCCTCTGCGCCTGTAGATGCCGAAATGTGCTTAAGGCCTAAAGGGGGAATTTTCAAATAAAACAAAGACATATTTCTACTCGGTGATCAATTCTGAGGGGAAAGAATGTTCCGAACAAAAAATCAAAAAGGCACAAAAAAATGTCTCTCTCGTGAAAAAAATTGTAGGATATGAAGGCGTTTTGCGCCCGAGCGTAGAAACATGCATCCAACCAACACCAGGCATGGAACCTAGCACGCAACCAACACCGGGTGCGGAATCGTTCATGATTACCCACATCTGTGTGAACCCAGTGACCTCGAGTGCCTATAAATAGAAAGGTGACCCTTCAACTCCAGAGGCTGAAGGATCGGAACCATCTCTTATGCACACAATCTCTCTCTCACTAGTGAAAATGATGGATTTTAGGTATGGGATTTTCTTTGATAGATCTCTCAAGGGTCCACCTTTGCATGGGACAACTCTGGCTTGATCCTCTCCCAAGTCCCTAACAGTCATATCCCTTGCGTGCAATCCCTCCCCTTTGCATGCAAAACCATAGCAACCTTTTGAACGCAAACAACCTCAATTGCATGCACACCTGGACTTTTTCACGAAGCTGGTCCAATTGTGTGCCAATTGTGCACTAACCTCTGGGTTCTCTCACCCCTCCCTTCTCTGTACAGCTGCTCCTTTTGTGCATAAGCCTCCCTCCTTGTGTGTGGTATTTTGCTTTGATGCCTTCTTTTGTGAATCATCATCGGGCGCTTCTTACGCCCAAAACATCAATGTTTCACACCCTTTTTTCTTATGGCCCTCGAGACTCATGTGATGTAACATCAAAGTCCCTTAGGTGGTGCTTCCCGTTGTATTGCTTCACCTCATGCTTCTTCACAATGGCACGCTAACGACTATTTCTTCATTGTATAGCCACGCTAATGTAGACCCCTCATGAATCACTCCATAACACCCCTTGACCACAGCATTTCTAATACATTCCCTTCCCCATGGAGATGGAGGTATCAGTTATATATGCCCTGAGGGGTGTAGAGTGAGTCTTACTCATCCAAGATGCAGGACGATAAACTTATAAGCACCTTCATCCTTAGGACATTACGTTAAGTTGTGACCTCTCCTTGAGCATCACATATGGGGTGCCCCATCTCAGACATTCTCTACACCCCCTGGTCTCTACAAAGTGAATTCTTATTCACATGGAATGAGATCCTCCTTGCTGGAGTGGCATGTGTTCGTGGGGAAAGGGAAACCATATTGGTGTATTACCCATTACATTCTTGCGGGAGGTAGTACCCCTACTCATCCTTTCTTCTTATGTGCCAAAATCTAAGAGGTGAAAGGGGCACAGGGGACTAGGTCACCCCATCCCTCTCTCGTTGGGATTTTTTGACACCTAGGCATCCATCTGAGAGTAAGTCATAATCTTCATCTACCTGGGCCACTAACCACCCGTAAGCCCTTGTTTCCTCTTTGGGCTGCTAATCACGTGTAATACTTATTCAACTTCACAGGGATGCACCTTTCACGATGTGATCCCCAGGTCATTAATGCCTCTTGTTTCTCACACTGAGCACGTCTCATGCGGGTTTTGAGTAATCATCGACTATGGAATCCTCTCTGGGAAGCCTAGAGTGTAATCCCCATACACCATTCCCAAACTACTTGGAATTTTATCATTGCCAAGGCAAGGTATGTAGGAATCCTCCCTTAGGATCTAGCCTAACACCCTATTGGTTCTGACCCCATCACGTTAGTTCACCAACCTTCCCAAACTACGTGGGATTTGATCATTTCCATGGAATGATATGTAAAAATCCCCCTTGATGTTCAAGCCCAACTCCCATCAGTCCCGACTACTTCACATCGGTCCACCCCCATCCCACATGACATTAAACTGTGCACCCATTTTTCCCGCATGACATTAAAATTTCCTCCATTTAGCAGCAGATTGTTGTCAACCCCATCCACTGGTAAGCCATTGTGACCCCATCCAGTGGTAAGCTATTGTGACCCCATCCAGTAGTAAGCCGTTGTGACCAAATCAAGAGCTAAGTTGTTCTGACCCTATCCAACGGAAATATATTGTGACCCCATCCATCGGTAAGCTGTTGTGACCCCATTAATTGGTATGACAATGTAACCCCATCTAGAAGTAAAATGTTTTGACCCCATCTAGTGATAAGCTGTTATAACCACATCTAACGGGAATCTATTGTGACCCCATCCCACGGTAAGCCGTTGGGATCCCATCTAGTGGAAAATCATTGTAGTCTCTTTTTTTGGGACCCACATCACTGGTCCGCCCTCAAGCATCAGACAAACTCCCAGGGTTCTAACCACACGTAAGCCCCACTATATCATCGGGTTGTTGTCCTCTACATGCACACTGATTCTATTCCCTACTTTGAACTATGTGGACATTGATTCTTTCAAAGGCAGGGTATGTAGGATGCCTCCTAGGATTTCATGCCCAACAACCATTAGTTCCGACCCCCCCCCCCCTTCACGTTAGTTAACCACACACTATTTTGAACTATGCGGACTTTGATCCTTGCCAAGGAAAGGTGCGTAAGACACCTTCCTGAGGTTCAAGCCCATTACCCATGTCTCATACATGTCTTTCACTAAATATGATGTGTTTCAGGAAGGTCATGCCTCCATCCCGGAGGTTCAACTTCTTTTGGGTCCCCTTCACATAGGTCGCCTCCTTAGGTGTCCCACTACCTAACAGAACTACGTGGACTTTGAATCCCCACCACAGGGATACATAGGATGTATCTTAATGGTTCATGTCCCATCTCACTGTCACCTTCATGACATCTCCATCTCATTCTCCACCACTTCACCCAACTCTCTATCACCCATCCTGATTCTTACCCATGAAGACACATCTCGGTGGGATCATGCCGTATATTTTCCCTTTCCACACTCCTAGTAGTAACCAGGTAACTAACCATGCATTAATCACAACATCAGTGTTCCATCAAAGGGTTTCACCCACCAAATCCACTTCCATCAGTGTTATGATCAGTCTAATCCATCTCCGCTAGACGTTAGGCTCATAGCATACCCTATCGTAAACATGGGAAGATGAGAAAACATTAGAGACATGCCTATGGAATATAATTCCCCACATTCGACGTGGGATGCCTTGGGATTCCGTGCCCTAGATAAGCCCTATCATAAAGGGAAGAAAACAAGCCGCACTAGTGTTCCAGAGTAATGACACGACATTGATTTCCAATGTGAATACTCCCCCGACAGAAGGTTATTGGCCTGGCCAGACCCCATGGAATGTCCCGATATAAGTAGTGTAATTAATTGGCATCTATGAAGATATGGCACTTGGAAGAGCTTCACAAACAACATCTTAAGCCTATAAGGGAGACCCAGACTAGGTGATGATTTCCGAGGAGGAATCCACATAAGGAGGAACTGACATCCCATAATCCCATTTTGATCAAGGAGAAAACATCCCAGAATAAGTGACGTATTTTGACCTCCTTTGGAAAGTGGGAATGTGGGGCAACACTCAGCGCAACCTCCTCCCAAACAGATAGATGTGCGTACCCTAGTGAAAGCCTCAAAAACAGAAATGGTGAATGCGATGTGAATTTATTCTCCTCAATATCGAGATTAATATAATTTGAGACATCAATGGACTAGAATGTCACCAGATCCAATTATCTGGTGCTAGGTCCCACCAAACAATAGTGGGTCTGGCGTGAAACTCACCATAATTTGGGGCAGTAAAATGTTGTGAATCTCAATCTATGGTGTTGTTAGCATGGATCCTTATTTCCAGTCCTGGAAGGAGTAATGGTGTTGGGGAATTGGATGTTGATTCCCTTGATTCAGTACTAATGGTTTAATCTCTCTGTCTTCTAGGACCCAAGGTGCCACAACAGGAATCTGATCACTACCCACTCACAGACACAGAGGCTGGGGCAGCCCCAATGCGGTAATCCAGCGTGCCTCCACCACTTCTGTGATAGCTTCAACACCCAAAGCTGCTGGGCACCCACAACCCATCTCCCCTTCTTAATTTTTTCAATGAAATGTAATAAGTTGCATCATACGCTGATATAGGAATGAGAGGATTATCTGAACTTGCGATATGGATCGCTAGAAATTAGAGGCATCTATGCCTCATCACCACTATCACCCCCAAGGTCAATGTAGGGACCACTTCTCCCCACACCAATGTACAATAATTTTGGGAGCCTCTCCTCTGAATGCCTTGATGACTCCCTCTCCTACACCGATGAAGTTGGGGATGTCTGGCCCAGCCCAGATAGGATCCAATTTTAGGGCCCCCCAAGGAGGGCCCCCACTAGGCCGCACCTACACTGCCACCAGGTCCCAAAAGTCAGGGAGGAGCTAACCTATGTGCATGCACTGCTAGCCCTAGTCCGGCTAACCCGACACCACCGTCAGGCACATGCCGAGGAGGATGCCCGCCAAGGGCCATCAACATCAGTAGCTATAGTGGCTCGGGCCGCTGTCGACATGTATCATCGGCTTCTTGTATATGATGAGTAGGGGAACATATATAACCAACCTTTATTGAAGCCCCAACCACCCCACATGCAGGGTGGGTCGACTCTCTTGGCCAAGGATGCATGTAGTGGTAGCGGCAGACCAACGTGTGACAATGACACCCAGTACAGAGGTCATCAACGTACCACCACTGTAGAGAGTGTGGGTCCTCCATACTTCCAAGATCGATGTGGAGGTCCACCCAATGAAACCTTTAATCTAATCCAGGGTCCTCTCCATGAGAGAGACACTCAGTATAGAATACTCTCCCGCTCTCATTATGTCGGGTATGAGGTCATTCCCACTACCAGAGACTACTGATAGAGATATGTTATGCATCTGGTCAATATCTGCAATGGGGGCCTTTACGAAGTCCTTACAATAGCTGGTGAATGTCCTCCTTGCATAAATAATTAGAGGAGTGAAGGTCACCGTCAATTTATTGGCACCCAGTATAGAGGTCCTACCCAATATCTTACCTGTTCCGGCAAAGGTCCTACCTTCTCAAGAACTTCAGGCGGAGATCCCCTCTACACCTCAGCTAGTGTACATGGAATCACTCCTCGTGTTCCCTTCGAAATCTATCCAGGTGATCCCCACAACCCAGCTCACTCAGGTGAAATCTTCTCCACCCCAGCACCAGTACGGTCGAAGGCCATCCTTGCTCTGAAAACCTACCCATTTCTGAAAACCCATCTCAGGGTCGGAGGGCAGGTCATCACTTCCATAAAAAGAATAAAATGAATATTTAGACTGACATTAGACTAGTTTGATTTTTAGATAATAATGTAGAATATGACTCAGTGATGGAAGCCTCACATAGAACATCCACATTAATGGTCTGGGTAGGAACAAGGTGCATCACCGTCATACTTCCAGAATGTGAGGTCCATTGGATTCCAACCTCCCTCCATATTTATATCCATGGGGATGAAAATTTGAGAACTCCATAGGTTATGGCTGTGAAATCACCACCATTATCACTAGAAGAACTCTCAATGAAGACCATAGATCATAGAGAGCTACTCTGAGGGCCAATAGCAGATGAAAAGAAGCATGGTCCATCACCAGTATCTATAGACCATACACTAGAAAATGTTGTTTCTAGCCCGTGTTACCCCAATGTGGTGGCCATGTCACTGCACTCTCTAGAGGATAACCTGAGATGTGACGGTTTGTCAGTTCGCTTGCTGTATTCTCCCCCAGTCATCCTTCTATCTCAGTATTCTGCATCAGTACTGATATCGGTTCCCTAGCCAACTCCAGTTGATGAGTGGGAAAATGAAGGGACAGACCATGAATCTGGACCTAGGAGATTGCGAAAATTATAACTACAGACCATTTCCCATAGATGCTCTAGCCAGTTGCAGTGCCAAATTTTAGGGCACCAGAATCACTCACCTAGGAGGTGGCTGGATTCTTTCACTAGACAATATGGGTGACTAATTTCCGTCTTATACATCAATGAGTGTCATACCCTGTGACACAGTTGCACTTTGAATACATTGGTCAAGAATATCGTTTGGTTGATCTGGCCACACTCCCCAGGGCATAGCTCCTTGAGTCAGCCTGCCTCCATAGGACCCTCCAAAAGTAAGTTTCTAGATTTTTAAATACCTCCACAGAACAATCAAGGAGGTATCTCTCCACATGCAAATCTGTGGCTGGGGGCAGTACGCGGCCCCCAATTTTAGTTCTATCTAGCGCTAGCCTGATTTGGCGGGTGACATAAGGGATACGCCTCTATGAAGGGTTGTGGTTAATATGGAATACCTACCAAAGGTATATAATGATCTAGAGCTTCAAGAGGAATACCTACCCTCCAAGGGAATTTCACACCTCTTTTATCCGTTGGAAGGGTCACTCCCCAAAAAATGAATTTATTTGGTCTTCATGTACCTACTATGTTAGTAAACCTCAATCGGAATTTAAATAAGGGTAAATAGCACCATGGAGCCATTAAACCCTCATAACCATCAGAATCAGTGCAGAGGGCCGATGATGATCTCGAAAAAGTCGTGTTGGATTAGCAACTCGCCGAACATAAGAAGATTGTCGATGACCTCATTGCTAAAAGCGCTGTGGAGCAACGACTGGATTACAGTGATCCTCAATAGGGGAAACATGGACAAGCACAACATTTCCTTGGTGAACTGCCTCCTGGTGGGCCTGACTATCCTTCCAATGCATACATGGTTGAGGCTGGAACTTGTGGAAAGAGGGCGCGATATGGGTCGCCAAATCCTCCTGAATGACGCGCCAATACTCAGGACCCATCTTAGGTTCCCCCAGCTTCTTCACAAGTCATTCCACCAGCCACACCATGAGCTGTTGGGACTCATTATCATGTTGAATAACCTACCAATGCACCGGTGGTCAAGGATCCCCATCATGACTGGAATCCCTATCTAGATGATCCCATAGTGTCACTCATCGCCTGCCTTGAGGCATTAGAAATGTGGTAGGTGGAAATCCCACCGGATGGAAAGACTTATCCGGCTTGGGTGGATGATATTCCAGCTCCCTTGGGTTTCAGAGATCCCACATTTTCCCCCTTAAATAGAACAGGTGATCCACTACAGCATCTGGCCCATTTCATTTCAATGTGTGGGCCCATGTTGGGAACTCCAGCGTAGCAGGAGGCTTCCAAACATTGATTCTTCATGCAGATATTGGAAGGGCATATGTTCTTCTGGTAAAGCCAGCTACCCATTGGGTTAGTAGCCGGTTGGGAGGATCTTCATTGGAAATTTCTCTACCACTTCAGTTCTACTAATCGTAAGATGAGTATCACAGACCTCTTCATGTGCAACTAGAGGTCTGATGGGCACATTGTTGACTTTGTAACCCGGTGGAATGGGTCAAATATTCCTTAGACATGCCATTGTCTTAGGAACAACTAGTGATGATGTGTGTAGGTAATGTCAAGACAGAACTGGTACCCTCTCTAATCACCTAGAACTACCCGTGGGATTCCAAGACTTTTCCATTAAAGCTCAGTGCCTAGAAGAATCCATGCAACAGGCCAACCAAGGATATGCCTGTTGCCTCCTACCATCCAGACTCGAAGGGATTCTTGGGCTAAGCCCGCCAAAGTGGATCAAATAGAGACCCCAATGAAACTATAGTTTTTACAAGTGGAGTGGCCTCCATAGCCTCATAGAGGCCCTCTGCCTTAGGCGCTGCCTCCGGCCCAACATCGCCCACCCCATTATCAGTAGACAACTCCAAAAAATGTGCCTCCACCACACAGGTGAGATAACCAAGATCCACCACCTCGAAAGGATCCTCCAGCCCCTCTTCAGGGTCAGGCTCCAAGGGCCCCCTTCTCTGACAGGAGGAACTGAACTTACTCATTCAACAAGTCTCAAGTCCTTTGTTATTTATGATGTTCCCTAGAATATGGGATTGTACATTTTCCTAAATGTTAGAGGCCAGAAGAGGTGAACCTCAAAGATCTTCTTAATTATTGCCTCTATCACCAAATCATGGGGAACACCCTCAAACAGTGCTACGTGTTTAAGGACTGGATTCAAGACTAGGTGGATAACCAAATAGTCCGGTTAGGCCCAGCACTAGAACATGTGGGATGTGTCTTCATGAATCTAGACAATAGAAGTGATAGGGAAGGAGAGTGGAATCATGTTTCTAACTACGAGTCCAAGAGATATAATAAATGCATGGCTCGTAAAATAGTCTCATGTGCCCATAGTGTTATTCATGCACGCCTGAATCAAACAGAGCCTTCAGTAGCCGCATCTACTACTTCTGTATCGTCGTCTCAGCAGTCTTCTTCTCAGAAGGGAAAAAAATAGTGGTTCATAGTAAAACAATGTCCTCCACCAATGTTGTTGTCATCATGTACTCTCGGTGATTTCATGCCCCCCGAAGATGGAGATTCCTCCCATATTTCTTCTAGAAGTAGATGACTCTTCGAGTGACGGTCAAGGGTACGCCTCAGTTAATATTGTAGAGCTAGTAAACCCCTACATGATTCCTGATGTTGTGGAGTTCCTGGAAGATCCTCCCAACAGCCCTAACCATCATCAGTGGCGACGGAGCCACAGATGTATGGATCGTCAGAGTGCTTCAGTAGGTATTTCCAGCCAGGATGCACATGCTACCAAAACTAAGAAGTATTCCCAATGTAGAGATCAGACCACGCAACCTTCACATATAGTTTCATTAGGTCCACCTTCATCATCGTTCATGTTGTTTGATTAGGCAGAGCCGATTCAACCACGCTGTGATCAGATGTATGGCCCTCATCTGGTAGTCACTCCAAAATCCATGAATAGTGAGAAACGGGATATTCCCAGTACTTTTCAGCCACCGTTCCAGTCAGTAGGGCCCACCATACCTCCTATCATAGAGTGACCTCTTGTAAGAAGAAGTTTATGCCAGGTATGGAAGTATGATGTACTCATGCGTCATGAAAGAATTCTAGAAAATTTCTCTATCCTTGTGGCCCATTGCCTATCATAAGATATGCATGAGGCCCTCACCGAGGGTTTAAGAATCCCTTTATAGTTTGAGGCAGTGGTAGAATCCATAGAATCCTTCTACGCTAACGCTATTGATCATGCTGATTGTCAAGACATCATCTCATTCTCTAGAGAAGCTGAAAGCTCCCCCATACATGGGCACATTTTCCCACTATACATCACTAACTAGTTTAATGGCATGGAGGTTCGTCATTGTATTGTCGACACAGGATCAGGAATCAACCTAATCCTAACTAAGAAATTGTGAAAATTGGGTTTTTCCGAAGATGATTTGAGTCCTTATGACCTAAAAATACATGTTTATGAAAAAACGGAACAGACAATGGTCGAAAAAATTCTCCTAAAGACGGAGTTTGGTGGTTTGGTAGTGAGCAATGATTTAATGGTGGTCTCTCAGGATACTACATACAATGCGTTGACAGGCATGCCATGTCTCCACCTGTATGTGGCAGTCCCTTCATCGTATCACCAGTACCTTAAGTACTCCCTCAATGGTTCAGTGGGTGTACTCCACGGTGACACGTCTCCCTTTTCCTCTTGTGAAGCCCACTATCTTGATTCCAACTATTAAAAGAGAAAACATAATAAGATTCAGGCTAACGTGGTTGAGTATTCTACAGCTGCGACCAACCCATGGACAGATCTAGATGATTCCATGGTCTTTCCAATACATAAATTGGAGGCTACAACCATAGACACGGGAAAATGGTTGGTATTTTAGGAATGAGGGGAGAACACCTTCCCATGTCTAAGTGATGTCGGAATATCACCTCATTCTCCTACACAAATCGGGCATAGGTGATCCCAGAGGCTCTAACACCCATAAGGTATCAGGATGTCAGCCCCATGGAGAGAGGAATATGTCATACTTGCTTGTTTTTCTAGTTTGGGATAAACCAGTTCAATCCAACCACCACTGTTAGATCAATATCATCATGTGTGGCCCATTAGGTCGAAGACCGGAAGGGATAAAATCAACAGCCTTTATCATTATGGTTTCAGCAACACATGAGTTCCCTGATGTGGTGTCCACTACCGCTTAGGCTAGTACCGGCCCCCATCACAATCTGTTGACTTAGTGGAAACTCCTCTTATTGAGGATCTCTCCTTAATAAGTGAAGAAGAGGGTTTAGAGGAATCTCCCATAGGCTTTGAAGAGAGATTCTTCACCACGGTCGATGAATTGGTACATGTGATCATCGGTAGCGAGGAAGACCCAAACCCCACATTGATTAGTGACTCAATGCCCCTCGAGGGGAAACGACAATATGTGGAATTCTTGAATAAGCATCATGACTCATTCTCCTAGAGTTATGACATGATACCAGGACTAGATCCCCATGTAGCCTTCCACCACCTCAGTCTGCCGACAAATCATCGCACGTTCAAGCATCCTCCTAGAAAGATGCACCCTTATCATAGTGCCATAGTCATGGAAGAAGATTATAAGCTCATCATAGCAATTTTCATTAATTAGGTCCAGTACCATAAGTGGCTAGCTAACATTGTGCCAATCTGGAAGAAGAATGTATGGATCAGTGACTATATCATCTTCTGAGATCTCAACTGTCACTGTTCAAAGGATGACTTTCCCCTTCCTGTTACGAAACTATTAATTGAATCCACAACTGGGTTCTATGACCTCTCCATCATGGTTGGATATCCCAGGTGTAACCAGATCTGCATGGCCCCTAAGGATGAGGAGTCTACATCCTTCAGGGAACCACAAGGTACATTCTGTTTCAAATTCATTCCCTTCGGTTTAAAGAATGCATGTGACACTTATTAACGGGCTATGCATCATATATTTAAGCCAATTCTCAGAACCTTGGTGGAATATTATGTGGGTGATCTGGTGGTCCAATCTTACTTGTGTCCGGACTATCTTAATGTACATGAAAAATTGTTTGTCTTCCTCCATTCCCACCCTTGAAAATGAATCCATTGAAGTACGCCTTTGAAGTCACCTTTGGAATGATTCTTGGTTTAGTTGTTAGATACAGTGGCATTGAGATCGACCCATAAAATATCAAGGCCATCAACCAGATTTCTCCCTATAGCAATATCTAGGTTCTTCAAGGCATCTAAGCCCACTTGGCCTACATACATCGAATCATCACAATTATTCCCAAAAAATTTAAGATTTTTTCTGAACTTATAAAGAAATGCATTTTCTTTGAGTGGGATGAATAATGTTAGACTGGTTTCGATAAAATCCAGAAGTACCTACTCCAACCTCCAGTATTAATGCCACTTATCTCTGGAAAGCCGCTCATCCTTTATGTGACCTCCCTGGAACAGTCTCATAGAGCCCTTCTAGTTTCAAAACTAAAATTAGGGGACATAGAACAATCCCTAATATCTCAGACACATGCTCCTCGATACAGAGACCTGATACTCCCTGATCAATAAATGATGCCTTTCTCTATTATTCACAGTATAGAAATTGTGGAATTTTATCAAACATCATGTGGTAAAGATGGTGTCCCAGGTAGATCCACTGAAGTACATCCTGAACCGCCCCATGTTGACTAGACTCCTAGCTTGGTCGGTGGTAATCCTTCACCAGTTCAACCCCAGGTTTGTCCCTTAGAAGTCTATTAAGGGGAAAGTGTTGGTGACTTCATTGTTGCCCATCCAGCACCTACCGAATAGTCCCTGGTTCTTGATTTCCCTGATGAAGTTATTCTCTATGTAGACCAAGAAATGTCTTGTTGGAAAATGAACTTTGATGGTGCTTCCTGGAGCCCCACCAATAGAAGGGTCAATGACCCTAGGGTCAATAGAGTGGGCCTGGGTATTGTCTTCATTATCCAGTATAAGTCATTGCACCGTATTCATTCCTGTTGTCAGAAGGTTGCACAAATACTAAGGCAGAATATTAGTCTCTAATTACTTGCCTCAATATGGACCTCGAGATAGATGTTCCTCATTTTCATTTGGAAGGGGACTCTAAACTAGTCATCAAGCAGATCAACGGTGACTATGTCGTCAGATAGCCAGATCTTGTACCATTGATGGGATGAAATCTCTAGCTAATGGACATGTTCCTTTCTCGGCTAGAGGTTACTCATGTCCCTCGATATCATGACGTTCGAGATGATACCCTGGCTGGCCTAGCTGCATCACATGGGGAGCCTAAACAAGATGATCCGATTATCCACATAGCACACTGGAGAGTCATTTCTCTTGTCTCTGTAGATGGCAATGACAACCTGCAAGTAATCCACCTTACCATTAGTACCTCTATATCCAGAACTCCAAGTACAAAAGATGTAGTGATTGAGGTGACTTCTAACTAGATAACCTCATTTGTCATGTATCTCCAAAACAGTAATCTCACGGTGGATCGGGCTGACCATGAACAAAATCGATTCCAAGCATTATAGTTTACCCTCCTCGATGGTTATGGTTGTGAATCGATCCTCTAAAAGTGTGGGATTGATTGTGTTCCATCCGTTGCATTCACAGAGTTGTGATTTCTCATGTAATTCAAGGGTTCATTTCAGTTCATGTGGGGCTCATCTGACCAGGCCAAAACAATATCACCAGATCTGATGGTTGGGGTATTTTGGGCCCTTCATGATTCATGACTGCATCGAGTTTTCCAAAAGGTTCCACACATTCCAATTTCATTCCAACTTCATGCATCATCCTCTGGAGCCTCTCTGTAATACCAAGTATTCTTGGTCATTTTTTGTATGGGGACTCGATGTCATGGGACCATATCAACCGGTGACAACTCTCTAGTCTAGATTTATCTTGGCCGCTATGGATTTCTTCTCCATGTGGGCATAGTCAATTCCGCTCAAGGAGTCAAGGCCATTTTATCATTGAATCTATGAGCTCCAACAACATTTACTGATTGGGAATACCTCATGTTGTCCTCACCGATAAAGGCACGATCTTTCGGGCATCAGAGCTAATGATATTGTAGAGTTATTACAACATTCTTTCTAACCATACCTCCCATTATCAGGTGCATGTAAATGGATAGATCGAGGTGTTCAAAAAAAACCCTCTCTAACATTATGCAGAAAATGGTTGGTCAGAATAATAAGAGTTGTCCATAAAATCTCCCTAATGCCCTCTGATCTTATCATACAAAGACTCTAAAATCCACTAAGGTGACCTTATATTCCCTTTTGTACAGAATAGAGGCCATCCCACCCATCTAGATTCAGTTTAACTCATTTTTCACACCTTTCTATGATCAGGAAGCCCCAGATAATGTATCTGAAATCCTTCTCACTGAGTTGGAAGCACTCGATGAGAACAAGATTCATGCCCTACACAATTTGGAAAGGCATTAGAATAAGATAGATAAAGATTTTAACAAGAAAGTTTTCCTCTGATTATTCTTGCAAGGTGACTTGGTATTGGCCATCAGGACACCAATGATACCTAACAGGAAACACCCATGTTGGATCCCAAATGGGAAGGACCTTCCATCATTTACAAGGTTTATTCCAATGTTGAATACTCCACGGTTACCGTGGATGGTGAATTTATAACTCATCCCACCAATGCCAAGTTCCTCAGGAAATAGTTTTCTTGAGTCGCACGGTCTTACATGAATGTAAACTATAAATTTCCTACAAGACATTAAATTTTATGTTGTCCTGCATGACATTAAACTGAATGGTGTCCCCCATGACTTTAAACTGTATGTTGTCCTGTATGACCTTAGACTGTATAACGTCCTGCGTGACGTTAAACTATGTTTCATGATGTAACACGTTAAACCTCAAGAACTACGTATGGATTGATTCCCATATTTATTGGATACATAGGAACGCTTGGACGCTTCATCTTGAGTCTAGCCCCAATTTTCTCATTGACTATTCCCCTTGGGTAAAGTTATTTGGGAGGGTCCCACATGATGTCATGTAGGCTTCTTTGGCCCCACTCATGTTAGGATTATAATGGCTGCACCACATGCCCCCTTTATTCTTCTCTCCCCCACATCCTCACCGAACGACGCTAAACATTGTGGCCTTCAGAACTACATGTGGTTTCCTTCGCATCCTTATGGGATTTGTAGGAATGCTCGGACATTTCGTCCATAGGCCCAACCCAATTTCATAGAAACCTCCCTATCATTCTGGACTCTTGGCCAATGTCCTTCCAAAGGAGGGGTACACGGAGTGGTATGGGATTTTGTCCACATTCACGTCAGGGTTGTAGCAACCATTCCATGTACCTCTTTCTCGAGATCCCTTCGCTCCCTTTCCCTACACTCATCTTTTCGAGTCTTCTTCTCTTTAGTTGGGTCCCTCGACCCTCTTCGGTGATTTTCCAATGTGCCCAGGAGTACTCTTGTTTAGAACCTTTAGTGTCAGATTTTACCTGGACTTTCTTTCACCCATTTTTTAGGATTCATGTTCAACTTGATTTGGGCCATCATTATCATTCACATCTGAAGGTACCCCGAAGTTCCATGGATACTCGGCCCAAGGGCTCTCCTACTATGATAGGCCAACTTCCTCAATGGTTTCGAACAACAAAATTGATACATTCCCATGTTGAAAATATGGTTAGCGGTTGATGCACATTTCTTATTCCCATTTCAGGTCACACGATATGGATGTTGTGTTTTAAACCTGGTTAAAATTTATCCTCCATTTTCACACCTACCCCATCATGCCTTAAATTCCAGTCACATGACTCTCATCGTTTTCCACCCCCATCATGTCCGAGTGGAATTTCAATAATCTCAGTACTATCCCTCAATGCCCATTTTCACGTTTGGAGGATAATGTCGGGGTAAAGTGTCATTCGGGGATCTGCACTGACTTCCCCTTTTTGTGTATCCCATGTGCTTTCTGGACATCTTCCTCCCATTTTTCCCACACAGAGTTTGACTCATGTGGGCTTAGGGACCGAATCGAGGTCTATGCTCGCCTGGAAGAGTGTTACTTATTCATGGTATGAGATCGAAGACCTTAAACTAATATTTCCAATATTCTATAACATTTTTGGGCCTCTCGGCCCATGGTTTCATTCCTGAAATCGCACGCGGTGTGATGTGCCCCGCATATTCATTCATGTGGGGTATGCTTTATCACACCGTGCACACTTTCTCATGAACCTCACCATGCCTATATATGTCTGATCCATATGACATCAAACTATATTGCCTAGTCCCACATGACTTTATACTGGTGCGTCTATATTGCACGACCTTAAAATTCATTGTTGGTCCCATCACATGACCCTAAACTATGATATTTTCATCCTGGTCACACAATGTAAAATGCACGACATCGTGGTGTGCTCACTCGAAGGTACATCATGTTTGGTATCGGTCACACAACATACTATTTTATAATGCCTAAATATGGCTTGATTCATGTTAAGACATCTAGACTTTCTATCCTAGTTGCATCTCTTGACAAGAAAAAAAATAATCATACATTCATCCTAAATGAAAAAAATATATTTATCAAATGCCACTTCTTTCGGTGCGAGAGCCAGACCCATACGACCTTATTATCCCTTGCACTGGTATCTTACCATGACACCTTCAAAATTATGTATGTCTTGATTTCCACTCTCTTCGGGTTCTTAGAATCACCCTAGAAGATTGCCTTGGGCCCAGCCTAACTTTAACTTTTGGTCCCCCGACCTAGAAGCTTCCCAGGGAGTATAATGTGGTTATTTGGACTCCCACTGTCCTCATTCATATCGGGTTTATTAATTAATTCCCCATGTGTCTCCCTCCTTCAATTCCATATAGGCTCTGAGTTCTATGGCTACAAACTAAGTCCACTCCATGTCCTTGCTAAAAGACATTAAACTGCACGAAATATTCATGAACTACATATGGCTTGATTCAAATCATCATGAGCTACGTAGGAACACCCAAGAATCTCGTCTTTGGGTCCAACCCTAATAATCTAAAATCATTCCTTTTCTCCAGCCTCTCGGACCGAACTCTTTTGGGAACATGTGGTGTGGTGAGTACCTCTTGGGTTCTCATTCACGTCTAATTTTTCAATGGTCGCACCATGTACCTCCCATGACTTTTCCCAACCTGGTCCAAGTTCTATGACCCTAAACTAAGATCTACCTACGGGAACAATGCATCAGGTTTGGCTACTTTGACTCCCTACACACAGTCTATTAAATCACCCCCATCTATGGCCCATCCAATGACCATTAAGTTAGGAATGTTGAACCACATGACCCTTGTCCTTGGAAAGGGACTCGACTCCCTCTATCTGATAACTCATATTATCATGCATAGATGTATTATGAGCCCGAAGTGTGTAATTTTCATAGGGGAATTCGATCATTCCATGTCCAAGATTTTTGAACCCGCTATTTGGATCCTCATACTCTTCCATGTCTGAAGGGACCACCATTACAGCCTAGTATCATGGCACATTGTCTTACCTACCATCTTGGGCCAACGTCTCTGAGGACCCTGGATGATATTTGCGATAGGTCCCTTGTTCGGAACAAGGTTAGCGGTTGATCCTCATTTGTCTGTCCCCATTCCTGGCTAACATGAAATAGATATTGTGTTTCAAACATGTTCAACAGTTATCCCCTATCGTCATGCCACCATTATTGTGGTATAGATATCAAGCATCATGATTCACCTATTTCCAATTCAATATGTTCAACTAGAATTCCAACATAATCATCATTACTCCCTTGCATATCTAGGTGTGTTAGGTAGGCAAGTCAACATCATTGGGACGTTGTTCTGATAGCGTCACATCACCCCAAACGTGTTCCTTCTTATGCTAGGAGAGTCCTATCACTACTCCTTGTTTCCCACATCAAGCACAACTCATGTGGGTAGTGTAGTATTGGGAGGGCGTGTACTGACGCATCCATGCCACACATTCCTTTCATCATTTTCCATGACATTAAACTATGCTCTTAGAACTACGTGCATCTTGATTACCATCCTCATGGGATATGTAGTATTTCCTGACTACCTTGGCTCAGGTTCAGCCTAACATTCACATTTGGTCTATTGACCTAAAGAACTTTCTCCAGGGATATGTGGTGTGGTGTAGACTCCTTATGTATTCATTCACAGTGGTTTTATAGCTACCATTCCACATACTCCCTTCTTGGGATCTCCCCTTTCACTCCTTGTCCTATCATATGGCATTAAACTACACTATTCGACATTTCCTTGATATATTGTAACACCTGAGATTTTTATGAGAAGTATTTTTTTATGTTATATACATCATCAAAGTAATATTTCACTACACACAACACTAGGTTGGATTTCTTTACTTGCAATCATGACCTTCCTCGATTGCTTATGTTGTACGCAATACCGAGTTTCACTAAACAACAATATGCTATTAAAATACTATTAAAACTAGCAATTATTAATAGTAATACCCATTTTTGAAATTTTATAAATTTTATCATTCAGAATGGACTTCATTTTTTGATTTGGAATATCAAAATTAGCCTAGGGTGAATTTTTGGTATTTTTTTGAAAACTATCAATTTTTTATGAATACTGAAAACACTAGGTTGCTATTTAAAAACTGACTTTTTATTTAAATAATTATTTAATTTGTTTAAATTTATTTTAGGTCAAAATTGATACATAATACCTATATATGTTCAAAGTAATTCATTGGAGTCATTTTATTATAATTTTAGATATATAGAAATTTTATTGAACTTTTCACCGTCTCATACCCACCTCCTAGGAGTGTTTCAAATTTTACATAAAACATAGTTTTACTGCTTCTTTTAGTGGAATTTTGAAAATCCAAGAGACATGGTTAATATCAAGGAGTAAAATGTGTTTCAATAAGGTCAATTTTTTTTGTTGAATAGTAACATTTTACTTTTATTTACCACGGTTAAAAGTAAATAAGGTAATTAAGGGGAAAATGGTATTATTATTACCATAACACATTACCTAATTCTATTGGATATGTTTAATTCGCCAAAAAACATCCTTAGGAATTAAAAATGACCATTTAGGTCCACTTGGGTTAGATTAGGACATTTAATATTATATTATTTGAAGAAGATTTAAAATAATTATAATCAATGTTTAATAATTAAAAAAATTTAATACAGGGTTATTAATAAGATAAAGATGACTATAAATATTAATCAGAAAGAGAAAAGATTTAGTAAATAATGGTATTTTATTTATAATTTTTATACTTTAAATAATTTAATTTATTTATGACAAAATGATTATGTGGTAATTACATTATTAAGGAAATAATAACATAATTGATATTATAAATACCCAAATAAATGTAATTTGAGACTTTTCATGAATTAAACTAATTTTATAGGTTAATATGAAATATTATTATTGATTTAATTAACTGTTTTCTCACAAATCATGCTGTTGTGATTTTTATAAAAATCAATTACCAAATACTGTCAAAATTGACATAAAATAGTTTTTAAAACAAATATTATATTATTAATTGTTATTTTTTTCCTAAAAATATAAGGTTCAGAAAAATAACATATATAAGGTTATATATATTAATGATTAACAACTCGGGGTTCGTTGGGCTTGTTATAGTATGTTTATTAACTATATAGTGCAAGAAAAAAGAAGATACGGTAAAAGTAAAATTATTTAATTTAGTGTTAAATCAGAATGATAAGGTTAAAATAGTAACCTAAACTTGTCTAAAATATATTGGTTGAGATTATTTTGACCCATACCCACCTTAGCTTCGAAATAAATCAATTTTAAGCTATTAAAAACTGAATATTACTTTATTATAAAATAATATTTTATGTTTTTTCTAAAGTGCCCCTCTCCTCCCTTATAAAAGGGAACCTCCTCCCTATCCTCCTCACACCACTTTGAGCCTTCAATCTCAGAAAACCCCAGCCAATTTCTCTTCTACACTTCCCTAAAAACATCCTAGGGTCCTGGTCTTATTCTAAGACCATCATTAGTACCCTAAGAGGAGGTTAAGAAAAGGCGCTTCAAAGAAGATGTAATGTATGTTACCGATTCTTTCAACTTTATTTCTTATTCTACATATTCTTCGTTAGTTATTTCATTATGAAGTAATAAAATCAGTATCACTCATATAGCGATATGTTATTATAAAAACTAAACATCCCTATTTCACCTTCTATCCATCCTACAAAAAATGAAATCACCACGCAGGAGTACGTACAGAATATCGTCTCCACGCCGTGGTGAAATATTTTTTCAACCACCACCTTACTTGGATGGGTATGATGGTGTAAAGAATAACTATATATGATTATTTTAAATTTATATTTATTCCTAAATAGTATACATAAAATTCAATACAATTCCACGATCATGGGAATGATATCATCGCTCGTGCGTACATACGGCCTACTGTCTCCATGATGTGATGTGACTCATTCTACATGATCTTCATTGCATAATGATTATATAAATGAATTCAATGAATAAATATGATATTTATTACACTAATAACATTCTGGAAATGAGTTATCTAGAACCTAAAAAGAAGAATAAGAATTTATTCGACAAAACACACATAAGAACAAATAAAGAAATAAACACCCGAATAACAAGTAGCAATGAAATATTACTAATAAGAAGCTAAGAATATGACCATGTATGATATCAAAACAATGAGAATGATTCTGGAATAAGTCACTAAAATTATTTAAATAATTATATAGGAGGTTCGGACACATACGAAGCAAATCAGACCTAAGGTAAGGGAAAATCTCGCAATCTCATTTTTATCTGAGATTGTTTATACTTCAGAATTTAATGGGGAATATTTATCATCCACATCAATGTTTCCTCAATTTTTAATATTATTTCTATCCTCATACAATTTTTTAAATAAAATTTTACCCTTCGGTGAGTTTTTAGTAAAAGATATGAAAGGAATCTTTTGTCATTTTTAATACGAGGAACTTTTTTGACTTTTCCGACCAATATACGAGAAGAATGCTTTTCTTTAACATATACGGAATGAATGGAATTTTTTAGAACATTATTTACATGAATCATACTATAAAAGTTTTCAAGATTATTTCTAATCCACTTCTTAAAGTTTACAATTGTATGACATGTTAAGAAAAGAAAAGTTTTTTTGAAGTAGAAAGAATATTTACCTCATGAATGAAGTTCAAGTGTTTCATCAAAATTATTTTCCATCTAAGATAATAGAGGGATCTGTTTATATCCCTATTTTTTACATTTATTTTATTATGTTATGATTGAATTGTTTTAATGATTTACTTTTATCTTATATGGATTATGTTATGATTATATGATGTTCAAGAATCCCATTTTTTCATGGGTTATGCTATGAATTATGATTTTCTCGCACACATAAGAATGGTTTCATTATGAGATGGGTGGGACCTATATCACCCTCCAATGCATTGGGTAATGACTTATATCTCATTAGAAAGACATGGCTGGAACGACATGTTAATCTGGTTTAGTGATACAGGACTAAAATGAGGAATGAACTCGGTTCAGAAATGGACTTTGTCCGTTAAGATAGTCTTGGAAATGAGTCTTGACTACTAAGAAATTATTCTCTACGATTATTTTTTTATGCCACAATGTTTAATGTTTTATGTTATTATTATTGGGATTACATTTCACTACTATGATTTATCCCATGTTATGAAATTATGATCTCTTTTACAGGTTAATATTTTTAAAATGATATGTTCTTGTGAATATGATGGGATTGAAATTTCTTTTTTTACCCTTAATGAGCATTTGAGCTCACCATTTTGTATGTTTTTTTCCCCAGGCCAAGAAGAAGGGTATTAAGTAAGATATGCCAAAAGGGACTCTAGATATGATAAAATAAAAGGGAGACAGTGTAGATGATTTATGAATCCTTTGTTTATTTTTCCTAGTTTCTAAAGACACTATACCTATACAGTCCTTTCATGGTTTTGTTATATGTTGTAATAAGTGTGCTCAAATTTTGAATCAATAAAAATGTATGTAATGTATGGGTTGTTATATTTGGTATCAGAGGAAAGTTATAGTCAACCTTTGGAAAATAGGACATGAAAACCTTAGTAAGAACCCTACGATCAATTCTAAGCATAGAACACAATCATAGTGTTTTAGAAATGGCCATGAAGAACCTATAATAAGACCTTATGTGTGAAATTTTATTCTTGATTATGTGATTTTCATATTTTAATTATTGTTTCTCACACTATTTTTCTTGTTTTCAGTCAATGGATGGAACTCGAAGGAACCGTGTTAATACTGAATGCGATGGGCAATGCAATGATTGTCCCCCTGAGAAACCAAACATTATGGGAGATAGAATAAAAAATCTTGTAGCCATGATCACACAACATTCTCAAGCTATGAATCATGCATGACTTCCAAATGAGCAAAGGAAGGAGCAACATTCTATTTAATCCTGCATGAGGCATCTTCCACCCTCATTCAGTAGGTCTACTAATCCATTAGTGGATGAACAGTGGATCAGTACCACTGAAAAGATATTTTCAGTTCTTCAATGTTCTGAAAATGATAAAGTCATCTTAGCAGTATATCGTTTGGAAGGTGAAGCTGATCAATGGTGGAATCTTATCAAGAATACGATGAAAATGTATGAAAAAGAATCCATATAATGGGGTGAGTTCAAGAACTTATTTTTCAATAAGTACTTCCCTCGTATTCTTAGAACAAAGATGGAGAATGAGTTTCTTGAACTAAAGAAAAAGGATGATGAATCAGTTGGTACCTACGAAGCAAATTTTACAAGACTTTCATGGTATGCTTCTGGGATTATTATCCAACCTGAGAGTAAGGTCGATCGATTCTTTAGTGGCTTAAAAAAAGTCTTCGAAGGGAGTTATCCATAAGGTACTTCAGTAGCTATGAGGAAATCATTAGATGTGATCCCATGGTTAAGACAGAGATTGCATTAACCCATCAGTCATATGGGTTTGATAAGAAGAGGAAAATGGAATTCAAAGGGAAATATAAAGACCACAGTAAAAAGAAAATGAGTTTTCCTTTATGCTCAAAGTGTGTAATGAAACATGGAGGCAGTTGTCTTAAATGGACAAGAAAATGTTTCAAATGTGGAAAGGAAGGTCATCAGGAATTTTAATGCCGCAATTATGGGAAGAAGATGTCTAATGATGTGAACAAAGAAAAAGCTACAGAGAGTGCACATCCTACACATCAATGTTACAAGTGCAAGGAAATGGGGAATTATGCCAATCAATGCACTAATCCAAGGGTTGTTGATGATGATCGATGTCAACAAACTCTTTAGGCTAAAGATAAAGGAAATACACATAAAATTTCTATCAACGATGTGGAGTATGATAACTAAGTGGTGAAAGGTACACTTACCAACCACTCTAAAGTATAAAATGTTTTATTTGATTCTAGATCAACCATCTCTTTTATTTCTAAAGAATTTTCTAAGGGTATCGCCATATTACCTCAGCAGTTAGATATTGAGTTAGTTTTGACAACCACTAATGGCACAACAGTCGTATCAAAAGTTTAAAATTATTCTCTGATTGAAGTTTGTGGGAAAGTGCTTCCTTCAAATCTTGTGATCCTTCCTATATAGGAATTTCTTGTGACTCTTGCCATGAATTGTCTTTCTTTATATGGATCTCATATCAATTGCCAAAGAAGGGATGTCACATTTCATATTCCAGATCAATCTATGGTCGTCTGTCGATGCAAGGATGAACATAACATTCTAGTGGAAATTTCATTCATCTTATGGGTCTTTATTCCACTAAATGAAGGTTATTTATCTCAAACGGTTGGAGAGAAACTCACGATTAAGAATACACCCATTTTACAGGAGTTTGATGATGTCTTTCCGGAGGAATTACCTGGTCTTCCACCAAATCGTGAGGTAGATTTTTCAATAGAACTCGTACCAGGTGCTTTACCTATTTCAAAGACACCTTATAGAATTGCCCCAATTGAGTTGCAGGAATTGAAGAAGAAACTCCAAGAGAATCTTGATAAGGGATTCATATTCTCTGGTGCATCACCTTGGGGAGCACCTATTCTATTTTTTAAGAAGAAATATGGATCGTTGAGACTCTGCATTGATTATCATGAACTTAACAAGATCACTGTCAAGAAAAAATATCCTCTACCATGCATTGATGACTTATTTGACCAACTGTGTGGAGCTCAATACATTTCCAAGATTGATCTCCATTCAGGGTGTCATTAATTAAGGGTCAAAAGGGAGGATATACCAAGGACGACTTTCCATAGAAGGTATGGATACAATAAATTTATAGTGATTCCATTTGTCTTACTAATTCCTCTACTATCTTTATGGATCTGATTAATAGATTCTTTGGAGATTATCTTGATCAGTTTGTGGTACTCTTTATAGATGATATTCTTGTCTATTGAATGATCAATGAAGAATATGAAGATCACTTGAGAATTGTATTGAAGGCCCTGAGAAAGGAGAATCTTTATGGAAAATTTACCATGTGTGAATTTTGGCTTCAAAAAGTTGTATTTTTGGGTCACATAATCTCAAAAGAGGAGATATCTGTGGATCCAGAAAAAACAGAGGTTATCAAAAGATGGTCAAGACCAACAAAAGTAACTGAGATCCGAAGTTTTCTTCGTTTGGATGGATATTACCGAAGTTTTTTGAAAGATTATTCACGATTATCTAATCCACTCACCAGGTTGACTTGAAAAAGAGTTATGTTCTCTTGGACAAGGGAATGTGAAGAGAATTTCAAGGAGTTAAAATGAATGTTATCCAGTGCACATGTTCTCACACTGACTTGTAGTGAATAATGGTTTTTTATATATAGTGATGCATCCAAGAAGGGATTGGGGTGTGTTCTCATGAAAAAATGATGTGGTGATATCTTATGCCTCACGACAATTTAAAATCCATGACAAAAATTACCGAACTCATGATTTGGAGTTAGCTGTGGAAATCATTGTATTAAAAATATAGAGGTATTGTCTTTATGGTGAAAGGTGTGATATTTATACTGATCATAAAAGTTTAAAGTATATTTTCACACAAAAGGTGCTGAATATGTGCCAAGGAATGTGGTTGGAACTAATTAAGGATTACGAATGCTCAATTCATTATCACCCTGGGAAAGCAAACAAGGTGGCAGATGCATTAAGTCAACAAGACCATGCTATCTTATACATGATGAGGATAAAAAAAGATCCAATATTTATGTATTTACAATGAATGGATCTTGGAATTATAATGGAAGTGGAAAAATCTTATCTTTCTTAAATGAATGTTCAACCATCTATACATGTGAATATTAAAGAGGCACAAAAAGAATATGTAGAGTTACAAAAGATGGTGAGAAATGTTCCTGAATTCAACCTTGATAGTGATGGGATAATAAGGTTCAGGAATTGGGTTTGTGTTCCTCCCATACCATAATTAAAGAAGGAGTTACTGGATGAGGATCATAGTTCTTCATTCTCTATTCATCCTGGAACACGAAGATGTATAGGGACCTGAAAGAGTGCTTATGGTGGGCTATTATGAAAAGCGATGTTGCTGAATATGTCTCTCAATGCTTGGTCTGCCATCAAGTTAAAGGTGAGAGACAGAAGTCTAAGGGGATGTTACAACCATTACCAATACTCTAATGGAATTAGGAAAACATCACTATGGACTTTTTCACAATACTTCTTAAAACATCCAAAGGCAAAAATTCTATCTAGGTCATAGTTGATCGTCTTACAAAGTTGTCGCACTTCATAGCTATTAGAGAGGATTTATCTCTTGATCATCTTGTCAGGATATGTGTAAAGGAAGTGTTAAGATTGCATGGAGTACCACTTTCAATTATATCTGATCTGTAGCCTAGGTTTACCTCAATGTTTTGGCGAAGTCTTCAGCATACTCTGGATACAGAGTTGAGTTTCATCACTGCTTATCATCATCAGACAGACGGTCAGTCTGAGAGAACAATTCAATCTCTAGAAGATTTGTTAAGATCTTGCTCTATGGATTTCAACGGTTTTTGGGATCAACACCTACCTTTGGTGGAATTTTCGTATAATAATAGCTTTCACTCTAGTATTTAGATGGCTCCTTATGAAGCTCTCTATGGAAAGAAATGTCGAACTACAACTTGTTGGGAAGATGTTGGGGAACGAAAGCTATTAGGACCTGATCTTGTTGATGAGATTGTTGGCGCCAAAAATGGGGCCCGAAAGGAAGGAACGAAAAGGACAGCCGGCGCGCTGCCTCGCGAAGCACAGCCGCGAAGCGCAGCCGCGAAGCCTCGCCGCAAAGCGCCCTTACCCTGGCGGCGCCGCGAAGCTCCAGAGGCGGTGATCCTCTGCGAGCGCGTTTGACGTTCGCGAGACGCCGCGAAGCTCCAGAGGCGGTGATCCTCCGCGAGCGCGTTTGACGTTCGCGAGACGCCGCGAAGCTCCAAAGGCGGTGATCCTCCGCGAGCGCGTTTGACGTTCGCGAGCCGCCGCGAAGCACCAGAGGCGGTGATCCTCCGCGAGCTCGTTTGACGTTCGCGAGACGCCGCGAAGCTCCAAAGGCGGCGCGCGAGCCCTGCATCGCGGCGCCCATTCCCTATAAATACTCGACTCCCCCTGAGTCCCGAGGACGGACAATCCGACCTTTCGGCTTCTCCTCTCCCGAGTCGCGAAGCAATCTTTGCCCCGGGAATCATGAGCTCCGCGAGGTATTTCTACTTCGCGAGACGACTCTGATTTGTTTCGTTTTGAGCCCCTCTTCCGAGAGGGATGCCCTTCGCGAAGCCCAAGGGCGTTCGCAAAGGAAGGGGATTCCCAAGGGAACCCGGGCAGCCGCGGAGCACTCGTGCTTCGCGAAACACCCAACCCATACGAGTAATCCCTATGTTAAGGCAGGGTCGCTCCACTCCGCGAAGCACATTGCTTGGCAGGACCTTGCTTCGCGAACCATTCCTTCTTCGCGAGGCAGTACTCCGCGAACATTGTTCCACTTCGCGAAGTACCACCCACTCCCACTTATGCCCCACGCTAAGGCCAGGGCACCCCACTTCGCAAAGCACACTCCTCTGCTTAGAGATTCCTATTTCCGTGCGACCCTCCAGGTTTGCACGATGTGATTTCAATGTCCCATGGACAACACCTCCCGTAGCGTTGCTTCGCCTAATGCTTCTTCGCATAGGCACGCTAACGGCTATTTCTTCTTCGCATAGCCACGCTAACGTGGACCCCTCGATGGTTCCTCCCTCAACCCCCATTTACCATGGCCTTACTGGTACCTTCCCTTCCCCAAGGACCAGAGGGTACCGGTTATGTAAGCCCTAGGGTTGTGGAGTGAACCCACTTCGTCCGAGCTGCAGGACGTTAAACTGCCAAGCACCACGTCCTCAACACATGACGTTAAACTGTGACCCAACCTCGTCTCCCTCACGAAGGGTCCCCCCAGCTCGAGCATTCATTACACCGCTCATCTCCACGGGAATGGTAACTCTTCCGCACATGGAATGAGATCATCCTTGTCGGAGTGGTGTATGTTCGCAGGGGAAGGGCTGCCTCAGAGCGTAAGCCCCTAACCTTTGGTACGGATGATTGCACCCATGCATCTCGGTACTTCCCCACTACCAAGGTCAGTGGAGGACGTGATAGGGAATGAGGCGCACCCCCTATGGGCCTCCATCCCGGAGTAAGTCCCAACACCATGGGCCGCTCAACGCGTAAGCCCCTCTTCGCTTCTCACGGACGCACCCTTCGCGACGTGATCGTCAGGTCCTTGCAACCTCTTGTTTCTCACACCGAGCATGACTCACGTGGGCTTAGAGTGAGCACCGACCCTGACAATTCCAACCTGAACTACGAGGTCTTTGATCCATGTCAAGGCATGGTACGTAGGAAGCCTCCACAAGGTTCAAGCCCACCCGTCGCTCTTTCACGTCGGGTATCACCTACGTCCAGCACGACGTTAAACTGCACCCCGGTCCAGTGGTAAGCCATTGCGACCCCCCCATTTGAACTACGAGGTCTTTGATCCATGTCAAGGCATGGTACGTAGGAAGCCTCCACGAGGTTCAAGCCCACCATCAGCGGACCAAGGTCTGCTTTCACGTCGGTTTACCGACAAACTCCCCACCTGAACTACGTGGTCTTTGATCCATGTCAAGGCATGGTACGTAGGAAGCCTCCACGAGGTTCAAGCCCACCATTAGCGGACCAAGGTCTGCTTTCACGTCGGTTTACCGACAAACTCCCATTTGAACTACGAGGTCTTTGATCCATGTCAAGGCATGGTACGTAGGAAGCCTCCACGAGGTTCAAGCCCACCATTAGTGGACCAAGGTCTGCTTTCACGTCGGTTTTCTACCTACGTCCAGCACGACGTTAAACTGCACCCTAGTCCAGCGGTAAGCCGTTGTGACCAACCTGAACTACGAGGTCTTTGATCCATGTCAAGGCATGGTACGTAGGAAGCCTCCACGAGGTTCAAGCCCACCCGTCGCTCTTTCGCGTCTGGTCTCATTCCAGTCCAGCGGTAAGCCGTTGTGACCCATTCCCATTTGAACTACGAGGTCTTTGATCCATGTCAAGGCATGGTACATAGGAAGCCTCCACGAGGTTCAAGCCCACTCATCACCCAATTCACGTCGTGTTCTACCTACGTCCAGTATGACGTTAAACTACATTCTAGTCCAGCGGTAAGCCATTGTGACCCATTCCCACCTGAACTACGTGGTCTTTGATCCATGTCAAGGCATGGTACGTAGGAAGCCTCCACGAGGTTCAAGCCCACCAATAGTGGATCATGGTCCCTCACTTACGTCGGCTCACCGACACCCACCACCCGTCGTTTATTCACGTCAGGGTTCATTATCGTCCCGCATGACGTTAAACTGTATCATTTGAACTACGAGGACTTTGATCAATGTCAAGGCATGGTACGTAGGAATCCTCCCAGAGGTTCAAGCCCAACTCCCATCGGACCAAGGTCCACCCTCATGTAGGTACGCTGACGATGCCCATCGGACCAAGGTCCACCATCACGTCTGTTTACCGGCACCATCCCGAACTACGCGGACTTTGATTCCCTGCCACGGGGATACGTAGGAAGCCCCTTCCAGGCTCAAGCCCATCTTCGCTGTCCCCCCCCCCTGCGATGGTCCCATTCCATTCTCAACCGTCTCCGCAAGACGTTAAACTCGCGACCTACCTCGTGGTAAACATGAGATGCCTGAGGAAAACCTCGGATGGAACGCCTTTGGCGTAACCGTCTTTGCTAGAAGTTAATCTTGAAACATACCCTGTGTTGAACATGGGAAGCTGAGGAAAACCTCAGGTACGTGTCTATGACATGTAACCCCCCACGCTCGATGTGGGATTCCTCGGGTTTCCACGCCCTCGAGAAGCCTTGTGATCAAGGACAACAGACAGACATGCCAGGTACCCCAGCATCCAGACACGCTACTGATGCCTCAAACGTGATTACCCCCCTGACCGAAGGTTGCTGCCCTGACTGGACCCTTTGGAATGTCCCGACAGAAGCAGTGTAATTAACCGGCGTCCATGGAAACATGGCACTGGGAAGAGTTTCACGAACTACGTATTAAATCTATAAGGGAGACCCGGACTAGGTGACGAGTTCTGAGGAGGAATCCACAGGAGGAAGAACCAACATCCCATCATCCCGTTTCGATCAAGGAGAAGACTTACCTGAATAAGGAACGAATGCCGCCCGCCTTTGGAAAGCGGGAATGCGGGGCAACAAAGCCGCGCGTCCCCCTCCTCCGCGGACGGATGCGCACGCGCCCCGGCGAAAGCGTCGGAAACAGAAATGGTGAACCCGACGTGAAATTCTTCTCCTCAGCATGGGGATTAGTAGCGTTCGAGACACCAGTAGATTGACGTGTCACCGGATCTAGGTATCCGGTGCCTGGTCCCGCCAAGCAAATGGCGGGCCTGTCGTGGAACTCACCGGAAGTCGGGGTAGTAGAACGTGGGGCGCTCCGCTCTGCAGCGTGTTGGCGTGGATCCTTCTCACAGACATGGGGATGGAAGAATGCTGGGGCACTGGCTGTCAATCCTTTTCCTCTCAGTACTGATGAGTTGATCCCTTCGTTTTTCAGGAACCAGGTTGCTATTTCAGAGATGCGGTCACCATCCGCTCCTCGCCCGCGCAGGGGCAGGGGCAACACCACTACGGCCACTCCACATGGCGCCACTACCTCTACGACGGCTGCCACGTCGCGGGATGTGGGACGTCCACGTCCCCTTTCCCCATCAGAGGTCATCCAACGAAGGGTGATCAACAGCCTCGTGCGCAGGTATGAGGAACAAGGGGTCATCCCGACCAGGGATATGGACCACTTGGACCTGGAAGCCTCCAGGCCCCGCCGTCAACGCCGCCCTAACAGGCCGCGCAGGGAGCCCCTGCTCCCCACCCAGACATTCAATCGTTTCGGGAGCCTATCCCCGGAACGCCTTGACGACTCTTCGCCTTATGCTGAAGAGGAAGGTGTTGTCCGGCTCAGTCCGCTTAGGGCCCCGACCCGGGACCCCCAGGCGAGAGCTCCCGTCCGGCCACGTCAACGCCGCCGTCCGGCCCCGCAGGAAGAGCAGGCAGACTATGTCCCTGCACCACCCGCACCGGCCCGCCTGACCCGACGTCAGCGTCGGGCCCAGGCTGAGGACGCTCGCCTAGGCGCGTCCACGTCGACAGTAACAGTGGCCCGAGCCACCGCTGGACCACATTATGAAGCCCCCGCGTACATTGAGCAGGGGCACCCCTCCGCCCAACCAAGATTGAGACCCCCGCCGCCCCATGGGCATGCCGAGTTGACTCTCCGGGTTGTGGGCCCCTGTGATGATCGTCGCGAGCTAACCCGCGGCGATGCCACCCCGTACGGAGATCCTCCCCGTACCACTACTCCACAGAACGTGGGCCTTCCCCGCTCCGAGGTTCATCATGGAGGCATGCCTCATGCTGCCCCCATCCTGCAGGAAGACCTGCCCCGGGGCAGTGATGCTCAGCGCGGAAACATTTCCCGCGCCCGCTGTACAGGGTATGAAGTCCATCCGTCTGAAGGCACCGTCCATCCGGTCCTTCGACGTGGGGGTCCCCCCTACGTCCTCTCTGCGACTGGCGAAGGTCCTCCTCGCCCCAGCAATTCGAGGAGTGAAGGTCAGCCTCGCTCCAGTCGCATCGACCGTGGAGGCCTTCTCCATGCTCCTGCCGGTTCCAACAGAGGCCCTGCCCAAGTGGGTACTGTTCATGGAGGTCCTCCCCATGTACCCTTTGATATTTGCCATGGTGCCCCTCGCACCCCGGCTGTCTCAAGCGGGGGCCCTCTCCGCCACGGCGCTAGCACCACCCCAGGGCCGCCTGATAGGGGTCAACCCTGTCCCGAAGAGCCACCCAGGGGCAGAAGAATGGGTCGTCGCCGCCACAAGAAGAACCCTGGGAAGGCCCATGGGGAGATCGAACCTGCCCGCTTCTCCGATTCGGAAGCAGATTGCGATTCAGCGATGGAACCTTCTCCCAGCTCCTCCGTATCAAGGACTGGGGCAGGAACCAGACGCGTCAGCCTCGTTCTCCTGGAGTTTGAGGTCCACCGGATCCCCGTCTCACTCCGCAGGTACATCTAGGAGGAAGAAATCCTGGGAATTCCGCAGGTTTCGACCGCGCAGTCACCGCCACCGTCACCCGAAGCGCCCTCTTCCTCTACCCGGGATCCCGAGGAGCTGTTTTGGGGGTCAACGGTGGTAGAGCCACGACATGACCGGACACCGGTAACGGCGATTCCCGTACCCAAAGTAGCGGCTATTAGCCCGTCCTATCATGACATCGTGGTCAGGTCACCTCGCTCTTCAGAGGAAGGCCCAGAGTACGGTGGCCAGTCTGCTCGCTTGCCGTATTCTCCACCGCCGAGTTTTCTATCCCAGAGGTCCGCCTCGGTGCCGCTACCGGTCCCTCAGCCACCCCCGGTTGATGAGTGGGGAAATGTAGGGCCGAACTCTGAGGATGAACCCAGGAGCTTCTGGAGTATTCTTGCAGCGGACTATTTCCCAGAGAAGTTCTGGCCCACGGCGGCGTTGAATTTCCGCGTACCCGAGTCGCTTACCCCTGAAGAAGTGGGATGCTTTTGTCGGACCCTGTGGGCGACGCACTTCCGCCTCCGTTGGGAACGGGTAGTGTACCCCAGGAGTCGGGAGCACTTCGAGGAGATTGGCAAACAGTGCCGCCTGATTGATGCAGCGGTGCTCCTTGTGGCCAGCACCCCGAGTCGCCCGGTCATCAGGGTGCCCTCCAACGAAGATGCGTTCAGAGTTTCAAGGCACTCCGCAAGATTGTCAGGGAGGCCACCCCCCATGTGCAAGTCCGTGGTTGGGGACGCTATGCCGCTCTCCTCTTCGACCCTATCCGACGACAGCCTGATTCGCTATGCGACATTGAGGATATGCCCTCAGGAGGCGTCACGGTCCACATGGCCGACGTTGTGGATAAGGAAGATGAGCTTGAGTTCCTTGATGGGGACTTACCATCCGAGGGCGTACCGCCACTTCTTGACCCGTCAGGGAGAGTTACCCGTCATCAAACGAACCTGCTAGGCCTCCCTGTACCCACCGAGTCACTGACACTCGGTCGGAGCACTGGCAAGGGTAAGGAGCACGTCAGAATAGTCAAGCACTCCGACCCGTCCGCCTTTGTGCAGAAAATGGACGAAGATCCTGAGAAGGCCACGTTGCGCCAGCAGCTTGCTGAACAGAAGAGGCTGGTCGACGAACTCTTGGCTGAACGCGCCGCAGAGCGACGACCCGACTACGGTAATCCCAGGCCGGGGCAGGAGGGGCATGAACAATTTCCCCCCGGTGAGATGCCTCCGGGCAACCCTGATCATACTACTGCCGCGGACAGGGCGGAAGCCGGAACATACGGCAAGAGGGCGCGATACGTCTCGCCAAACCCCCCTGAGCGACGGGGCAATCTGAAGAACCCAACCCGGGTTCCCCCAGTCGCCCAACAGGTCGTCCAACCAGTCGACCCGCGAGCAGCAGAAGCCGTCTACCGTGTTGAAGAACCTGGCAATGCGCTTGTGGTTAGGGATCCCCGTCAAGACAGGGACCCCCACCCGGAGGACCTTATTGTGGCACTCACAGCCCGCCTCGAGGCGTTGGAGACACGGCAGGTGGCGGTCCCACCGGATGGCAAGCCTTATCCCGCGTGGGTGGATGATATGCCCGTGCCTCCGGGTTTTGGGAACCCCACTTTCTCTCCTTTTAACGGGACAGGGGACCCACCCCAGCACTTGGCTCATTTCTCTTCCAGGTGTGGCCCCATGCTGGGGACCCCGGCTCAGCAAGAAGCCGCTAAGCTCCGATGTTTTGTACAGACGTTGGAAGGTCCGGCATTCGTCTGGTACAGCCAGCTCCCCATCGGATCAGTGACCGGTTGGGAAGACCCTCTCCGACAGTTCTTGTACCAGTTCAGCTCCACTACGCGGAAGACCATCATCGTGGACCTCTTTAAGTGCAAACAGAGGCCTGATGAGCGGGTTGCGGACTTCATCGCCCGGTTGAAAGGACTTACGTATTCTCTCGATATGCCACTGACTCAGGAGCAATTACTGACGATGTGTGTGGGGAACGTAAAGACAGAGCTGGTACCCTCCTTGATTACCCAGAACTACCCTGGAGGGTTCAGAGATTTCTCGGATAAGGCCCAGTGCCTCGAGGAGGCCCTGCAACAGGCTAGTCAGGCACGTTTGCTGCCCCCTATGATCCCAGCCAGGAGGGCCGCCAGGGCTGAACCCGCCGCAGTGGCTCAAATAGAAGCCCCGAGGCAGATGGAATTGCTACCGGCGGTACCACCCCCGCAACCCCGCAGAGGTCCTCCACCTCAAGCACAGGCTCCTGCCCAGCAGCGACCGCCTCAGAACCGACAGGTTCCTCCGCGCAATGCGCCACCGCCACCTAGGCGAGACAACCAGGCGCCGCCTCCTCGGCAGGCCCCTCCGGTCCCTCGACATGACCAGGCCCCCAGGGCTCCTTACCCGGAAAGAAAGTACCATACCTATTCGTTCAACGAAAATCAGGTCCCTGGTTACTTCCGAAGTGCTCTAGAGCAAGGGATTGTGTGTCTGCCTGAGTGCAGGAGGCCGGCAGAGGCGCATCTCACTGATCACCCCAACTACTGCCCTTATCATCAGATCCTGGGGAACACCCTCAAGCGATGCTATGTGTTTACAGACTGGCTTCAGGACCAAGTCAACAACAAAATAGTCAAGTTGGGCCCAGCGCCAGCGCAGGTGGCAGGCGTCTTTGCGGGATCAGAAATCGGCAGTGACAGCGAGGGTGAGTGGCAACAGGTCTCTAGCCGCGGGTACAAGAAATACGACAGCTGGATGGCTTGAAAAACTGTCGTCCGTGCCCAGGGTATCATCCGAGCACGCCTGAAGCAGCCGGAGCCTTCAGAAGAAAGAGCCGGTGCCTCAGCATCGTCTTCACAGTCGACCTCTGCCCAAAAGGGCAAGCAGCGGCGACGAAAGAAGAAGCAACGTGCACCGCCAGTGTCGTCGTCATCCCGCACTCTTGGCGACTTTATGCCTCCTGAAATGGGAATTCCTCCCAGAATCCGCCCAGCGGTGGATGACTCTTCGAGCGACAGTCCAGGGTACGCTTCGGTTAACACCGTGGAGCTGGTAAAGCCCTATATGACCCCCGACGAGGGGGAGCCCCAGGCAGACCGCCCCAATGTTTCCAGCCGACGTCAACGTCAGCGGAATCGCAACCGCGCCGGTCACCGAGGTACGTCAGCAGGCATTTGTGACCAAGCCGTGCACGCTACCGAGACCAGGCAGAAGGCTCAGCGCAGATCTCAGCACGCGCAGGCCCATCCAACATCCTCAGCTCTACCTCCACCGTCGTTCGTATTGCTGGATCGGGGAGAGCCGCCTCGTTCGTATCACAACCAGTCTCACCCGGCGACGGGCCAGCCTCCGCTGTCCGATCATAGCCCGGCGACTACTCTCCAGGCTTCTACTAGCAGGCAGCAGGATGTATCCAGTACTAGCCGACCGTCAGTTCAACCAGCAGGACCCGCTATGCCCCTAAATGCCGAAAAACCCCCTGTAAGCAGAGGTTCGCGTTTGGCGCGCAAGTATGATGTCCTAAAGCACCTAGTCGGCATTCCAGAAAGGCTTTCCATCCTTGAGGCCCTGCGCTTGTCATCCGAGATGCGCGAGGCGCTTGCCGAGGCCCTAAGGAGCCCTCTCCAGTTCGAGACGGAAGTGGCAGCCGCGGAGGCCTTCCATACCGAGACGATTGAAAACGCCAAATATCAGGTGGTTATCTCGTTCTCCGGTGAAGATGAAGACCCTCCTATACAGGGGCACATTCGCCCACTGTATATCACTGGCCACTTTAACGGTGTGGAAGTCCGTCACTGCCTCGTTGACACGGGTTCTAGAATCAATCTAATTCCGACCCGGACGCTGCGAAAGCTGGGTTTGTCCGAAGGTGATTTGACTCCCTCTGACCTCAGGATTCAGGGGTACGACAGGACAGAGCAAACCCCGGTCGGCAAGATCCGCCTGAAGACCCAGTTCGGTGGCTTAATTGCCAGCACCGAGTTTATGGTTGTTTCTCAGGACACCGCCTACAACGCATTGATGGGTAGACCATGGCTCCATCTGCATTCCGCGGTCCCCTCATCGTATCACCAGTGCCTTAAGTACTCGCTCAACGGTCGAGTCGGCGTGCTCCAAGGAGACGCGTCCCCTTTCGCTTCTTGTGAGGCCCGCTATCTAGATGCGGGTTATTACAAAAGTAAGGACAAGCAGATCCTGGTCAGCGAGGATGAGCCCGCCCCGATCACAAGTGATCCCTGGGCAAGCATGGACGACGCCTACATCCTCCCGATCCACCGGTTGGAGGCCACGGCCCCCGACATGGGACAATGTTTTGTTGTTTCGGGTACGCAAGGAAGGCATGTTCCCGCGTCCAAGCGACGGCGGAGAATAACCTCGTACTCCTACATCAACCAGGCTCGGGTCATCCCGGAACCTCCTACCCCTGTACGGTACCGGGACGTCAGGCTCATGACAACGGCGGGGCGCCATACGTGTCTATTTCGCCGGGCTGGGATCAACCGACTCTGGCCGACACGTCACCACTGCTTTGATATCATCAAGCGTGGCCCCTTAGGCCGAAGGCCGGACGTGATAGGATCAAATGCATTCATTGCTATGGTCTCGACGACAAGCGAGTCTCCTGATGTGGTTACCGCTGCTGCCCAAGCCGGGACCAGCTGCCCCTCGGGTTTTGAAAGCCCAGAAGCATCTTCCGTCGTGGGAAGTCCCCCCCACGGCTGGGGAGGAAGACTTGGAGGATGCTCCCCCAGCCTTTGAAGAAGGCGTCTCTACCACGGTCGATGAGCTGGTGCAGGTGAACCTTGGTAGCGAGGCAGATCCAAGACCCACATTAATCAGTGCGGCCATGTCCCTCGAGGAGCGGCAGCAGTATGTGGACTTCCTCAAACAGCACCGCGATGTGTTTGCCTGGAGTTACGATGAGATGCCAGGGCTAGATCCCCAAGTGGCTGTCCACCGTCTGGGCCTCCCAGTAAAACATCGTGGGTTCAAGCAGCCTCCCAGGAAAATGCACCCTTCCCATGGCGCTTTGGTTGAGGCCGAAGTTGATAAGCTAATCAAGGCCAACTTCGTCAAAGAGGTCCAGTACCCCAAATGGCTCGCCAACATTGTGCCGGTCAGGAAGAAGAATGGGCAGATTAGAGTCCGCATCGACTTCCGCGATCTCAATCGCCACTGCCAAAAAGATGACTTCCCACTCCCAGTGACGGAGCTGTTGATTGACGCCACGGCCGGATTCCAAGCCCTCTCTTTCATGGATGGGTATTCCGGGTATAACCAAATCCGGATGGCCCCCGAGGATGAGGAGTCCACTGCCTTCAGGGCTCCCCAGGGTACCTTTTGCTACCGGGTAATGCCATTCGGTTTGAAAAATGCAGGTGCCACTTATCAGAGGGCCATGTATCGCATATTCAAACCGATCCTCGGGACATTGGTGGAATGCTACGTGGATGACCTTGTGGTCAAATCATGCCAGTGCCACGACCATCTCAAAGACCTTGAGAAAGTGTTCGGTTTCCTCCGTTCCCGTCACCTGAAGATGAACCCGCTGAAGTGTGCCTTCGGGGTCACCTCCGGGAAGTTTCTGGGTTTTGTCGTCAGATACCGAGGTATCGAGATCGACCCGGAGAAGATCAAGGCCATCAGCCAAATGCCTCCCCCGAGCAACATTCGGGAGCTTCGAGGCCTACAAGGCCACTTAGCCTATATACGCCGGTTCATTGCGAATCTGGCCGGCAAGTGTAAGCCCTTTTCTCGGCTCATGAAGAAAGGCGCTGCCTACGAATGGGATGAGGAGTGTCGGATCGCTTTCGAGGAAATCAAGCAGTATCTGCTCCAACCTCCGGTCTTGATGCCACCCGTCTCTGGAAAGCCGCTGGTTCTTTACGTAACCGCCCTGGAGAGATCCCTCGGCGCGCTGCTCGCCCAGAAGAATAACGAGGGCGCTGAGAACAGTCTCTACTATCTCAGTCGCATGATTCTCGATACGGAGGTCAGATATTCCCTTATCGAAAAGAGCTGCCTTGCGCTCGTCTTCGCCGTGCAGAAGTTGTGACACTACCTGCAACACCACGAGGTGCAATTGATCTCTCGGATGGATCCGCTGAAGTACATCCTGAACCGCCCCATGCTGACTGGCCGACTAGCACGGTGGGCGGTGATTCTCCAGCAGTTTGACATCAGGTTTGTGTCTCAGAAGGCCGTTAAGGGACAGGCGTTGGCAGACTTTTTAGCTGCCCATCCAACCTCCGCGGATCAATCCCTGGACCTAGATTTCCCCGACGAGACGATCCTCTCGGTCGATCACGCTATCCCATGTTGGCAAATGCATTTCGACGGTGCCTCCCAGAGCCCCACCGGTAGAAGGCTCAACGACCCCAAGCTCAACAGAGTGGGTCTGGGTATTGTTTTCATTACCCCGGCGCAAGCCGTTCTGCCGTACTCCTTCCTATTGTCAGAAGGTTGTACGAACAACGAGGCGGAATACCAAGCTCTCATCACCTGCCTCGAGTTGGCCCTTGAGATCCATGTACCCCATCTACATGTGAAGGGAGATTCCGAGCTGGTAATCAAACAGGTTAATGGCGACTACGTCGTCAGGAAGCCAGAGCTTGCACCGTTGTTGGAATACACCCTCCTCTTAATGGCCCAGTTCTCTTCTCGACTGGAGGTTACCCATGTCCCACGGTCGCAGAACGGTCAAGCGGACGCCCTAGCTGGCTTAGCCGCATCGCTCGCAGAACCCGAGCAAGATGATTTGGTCATACACGTGGCCCACCGGAGAGTCATTGCTCTCGTCACCCAAGAGGACCGTGATGGCCTGCGGGTAAGTCATCTCACCGCCGGACCCTCCGTATCGGGAGTCCCGGGTTCGTCAGACGCAGTGGTTGAAACGACCCCCGATTGGAGAGCACCTTTTGTCAAGTATCTCCAAAATGGTCAGCTCCCGGACGGCCGGGCCGAGCGCGAGCGAATCCGACGCCGCGCACTTCAATTTACCCTCCAGAGTGGCCCCAGTCTTGAGCAGACCCTCTATAAACGGAGTTTTGATGGTGTCCTCCTCCGTTGCATCCAAGGAGTAGAGATACCTCAAGTTATGCAAGAGGTTCACGCCGGTTCCTGTGGCGCCCATCAAGCCGGGCCGAAGCTGTCCCATCAAATCCGGAGGCTAGGGTACTTCTGGCCCTCCATGATCCACGATTGTATTGAATACGCCAAGAGATGCCATGCGTGCCAAGTGCACGCCAACTTCTTGCATCGGCCACCGGAACCCCTCCACCCCACCAAGTACTCTTGGCCATTTGCGGTATGGGGACTCGATGTAGTGGGACCGTATCCGCCGGCGACAGCCCGCCAGTGTAGGTTCATCCTGACTGCTACATATTTCTTCTCCAAGTGGGCAGAAGCAGTTCCGCTCAAAGAGGTCAAGGCACGTTCCGTCGTTGACTTTGTGAACTCCAACATTATCCACCGGTTTGGAGTCCCTCACGCCGTCCTCACTGACAACGGAACCAACTTCCGAGCAGCTGAATTGAAGAAATTGTACGCTAAGTACGACATCCGATCAAACCATACCTCCCGCTACCACGCATAGGCAAATGGACAGATCGAGGCGTTCAACAAGACCCTCTCTAACATTCTGCAGAAGATGGTTGGTCAGAACAAGAAGAGTTGTCCGGATAAGCTCCCCAGCGCCCTCTGGGCTTATCGGAAGACGACTCGCAACTCTACCCAGGTGACCCCATATTCCCTGGTGTATGGAGCTGAGGCCGTCCTACCCATTGAGATCCAGCTACCGTCGCTACGCACTGCAGTTTATGATCACCAGACTTTAGATGAGGTAGCCGAGATCCGTCTAGCTGAGTTAGAGGCACTGGACGAGAACTGGCTTCGTGCCCTGCACAATCTGGAAAGGCATCAGGACAAGAGGGCAAGAGCCTTTGACAAGAAGGTTCGTCTCCGCTCCTTTCTATAGGGTGACCTGGTACTGGCCCTGCGAGCGCCAATGATTCCCGGAAGGAAACCGCCCAAGTTAGAACCCAAATGGGAAGGGCCTTATATCATCCATAAGGTTTACCCCAATGGAGCTTACTCCTTGGTGACCACAGATGGAGAGCGTGTAACCCCTCCCACCAATGCCAGATTCCTAAAGCGATACTTCGCCTAGGGCAAAAGATGGTCCTGCATGACCTTAAACTGCGAGAGGGTCCTGCACGACATTAAACTGCATGGTTCCTGCACGACATTAAACTGCATTGGTCCTGCATGACCCTAAACTGTGAGAGGGTCCTGCACGACATTAAACTGCATTGGTCCTGCACGACCCTAAACTGCGACTTGGTCCCGCATGACCTTAAACTGTATCTCCGTCCTCACTGCAAGACATTAAACTGCAAGTCATCCAGTTCTTCCTGACCGAGGCTCAGCCCCACGCCCCTCGACCTCTTTGGGCCCCTGACCCTGTTTCCACCGAGGTCTGGCCCCAGCCCCCTCGTTTCTCTCTGACTTACCCTCTTACGGGATTGTACGGTATAGTGTAGGACTACGTCCTCATGTTGGGATCATGTACCATACCGTACACATCCTCGAATGAGATGCCCCTTGTCCCGCGTGACGTTAAACTGCATGTCAAGAACTACGTACGGCTTGATTCCCATCCTCATGGGATACGTAGGAACGCTCGGACGCCTCGTCTTGAGCCCAGCCCCAAGCTTCTCTCTTCCACTATTCCCCCTGGGGATGGTCTCCTTGGGGGATCTTTGTGTAGCAGGGCGTCGGCTTTCTTGGCCCGCTCATGCAACCCCACTCACGCAAAGATTGTAAAGGTCGCACCATGTGCCCGCTCCGTTCTTCTACCCTCCCACGTCCTTACCGCATGACGCTAAACTGCATGGCCTTCAAGAACTACGTATGGCTTGATTCTCATCCTTATGAGATACGTAGGAACGCCCAGACATTTCGTCTGTTGGCCCAGCCCAAAAGCCAAAATCTTCCCCTCAGGTCAAGACATAGCAGGGTGCACACTTTTTCCCCGACCCACGTCGTGCAAGCCTCAACCCGGCTGCACATTCCCCCCCTGGAGGTGTTTGCCCCTTTCGTGGATGGATTCACACCCGGCGGGGCCCCCAAGAACGGCCTGGATACAATGCCCAAGGGCTCTCCTACCGATACGGGCCAACGCCCCCGAGGGTTTCTCAAGCAACAAATCGATACAAGTCCCGCGTTGCGAATTTGGTTAGCGGTCGACCCTCATTTTTTGCCCCCCATGCGGGTCACCATAGGAACGCTGTGTTTCGAATATGGTCAACAGTGATTCATTCTGCCCCATCCTGAGGTGACAAACTTCCCCCAGGTGGTGCTAGTGATCGGGCCCACAGCCCATGATTCCTCACCCGGAGCGTACGGTGTGGTGTGGGACTACGTCCTCATTCACGTCGGGATCATGTACCATGTCGTACAACTCCCCTTCCGAGGCTCAGCCTCAGGCCCCTTGGCCTCCTTGGGCCCCTAGCCCCCTGTCCTCATGTAAGACGTTAAACTACAAGTCAGTCAGGTCTTCCTGATTGATACTTGACCTTAGGCCCCTTGGCCTTTCCAGGTCACAGCCTAGGTCCCATCTTACCCGGAGTGTACAGTGTGGTGTGGGACTACGTCCTCATTCACGTCGGGATCATGTACCATGTCGTACGACTCCCCTTACGAGACTCAGCCTCAGGCCCCTTGGCCTCCTTGGGACCCTGGCCCCCCGTCCTCATGTAAGACGTTAAACTACAAACCGGTCAGGCCCTCCTGATCGAGGCTCAGCCCCAGGCCCCTCGGCCTTTCTAGGCCGCGGCCCAGGACCTATCTTATAGGATTGTACGGTATGGTGTAGGACTACGTCCTCATTCACGTCGGTTTTTCTCCATACTATACACCTTGCTTAGGAGTATATTACTCCCCACCCAAGTCCCGCATGACGTTAAACTGCATTTCAAGAACTACGTATGGCTTGATTCCCATCATAATGGGATACGTAGGACCACCTGGATGTCCAAGATCCGGGTCCAGCCCCATCTCTCGGGAATCCTCATCCCATCTTGGCCCCTTGGCCCATCCTTCCTCCATGAGGAGATCATATGGTGCGGTGTGGGATTATGTCCTCATTTACGAGGGTCTCGTAGTGACCACGCCATGTTTCCCGCACCACTGAACTGTTTCGTCGATCCCTCTTTCGGCTGTTCACCAATGTGCTTAAGAGTACTCTGGTTCATTACCTGGAATGCCAAGCTTTACTCGGACACGTCCGCACCCTCTTTCCAGGCTTTGCGTATCCCCGCATCAGGGCTTTCACCATCTTTCACACCCGGAGGGACTCCCAAGAACGGCCTGGATACTACGCCCAAGGGCTCTCCTACCGATACGGGCCAACTCCCCCTAGGGTTTCGGACAACAAATCGATAAAATCCCGCGTTGCGAATATGGTCAGCGGTCGATGCTCGTTTGTTGTTCCCCCTCAGGCTAACGCGATACAGACGCTATGTTTCCTTCATGGATAACAGTTTTCCTCTGTCGTCACGCCAACCCATTAAGCCCAAATGCCGGGTACACAATTCACACCCTTCATCACTTCATCATGTCCAAGTAGAATTTCGGGACTCTTGGTACTTTTTCCCCCGTGCACGTCTGCGCGTTTGAGGAACAAGCTACATCAAAGGTGTCCTTCGGAACTCTCTGCTGACTCCCCTTTAATGGATGCCCCAAGTATTGCAATGAGGATCCCCCCTTGTTTCCCACACCGAGTTTATCTCACGTGGGCTTAGGGATTAGGTTGACCTCTGTGCTTATTCGGGAATTGTCACCACCCACGGTCCGAGCTCTAAGACCATAAACTAAGATTCTCATCTGGAACTACGTTCAAGACCCCTTGTCTTTGGACCCGGCTTGAGCTTAGCAAATTTACCTCTCTAATCCTTCCTTCAGGACCCTGATCACAGGACTGCGTGGCGCAGTGTGGGACTACGTCCTCATTCACGTCAGGTACGCAATAGCTGCACCACGCACTCCCCCATTCTGAGGTTCAGTCCTCCTATCCCCTGTCCTGCATGACATTAAAAGGCACCCTTCAGAACTACGTGTGGCTTGATTCCCATCCTAATGGGATACGTAGGACCACATGAATGTTTAAGATTCGGGTCCAGCCCCACCTCTGGGAGATATCCTGATTTCCCGGTCACCTAGACCACTTGGTCCATCCCGCTCCAGCGGGGGGTGTGCAGGTATGATACAAGGTTTTGGGCATTATGCCCCCCTTCCCCTGGGAATCTGCCATCTCTCGATTACCCTCAAGATTGATTCCTTTGACTCCCTGCAGTGGTTCACCCATGTATTAAGAGTACTCTGGTCTAGCACCAAGAGTGTCAGATTCAACTTGGTCAAGTTCCTTCCACTTGCCAAGCTTCGTGTTCCCATCTATTCGGACTTTCATCATCTTTCACACCCGGAGGGACCCCCAAGTACGGCCTGGATACTGCGCCCAAGGGCTCTCCTACCGATACGGGCCAACACCCTCCAGGGTTTCGGACAACAAATCGATAAAATCCCGCGTTGCGAATATGGTCAGCGGTCGATGCTCGTTTTGTTAGTCCTCATTTCAGGCTAACGTGACAGGATGCTGTGTTGCGAACATGGTCAGCAGTAATCCTCTGTCGTCACGCCAGCCCCTTCAGTCCTTGAATGTTGGTTGCATGATTCACATCATTTTCCACCCCATCATGTCCAGGTGGAATCTCGACACTTTTGGCACTATCCCTCAGTGCACCTTTGCATGCTAGGGGGACAAAGCTGCAATCTGGCGTCCTTCGGGACTCCCATGGTCCGAGCTCTAAGACCATAAACTAAGACCCATTCGGGACTACGTTCAAATTCCCATCCTCATGGGACACGTAGGATCACCCAGACACCCTGTCTCCTGGTACAACCCATTCAGGAAGCCAGTCTCTCTCCCTGTTTCACCTCCGGATGCTGTACAATTTGATATGGGATCATGTCTCCGTCAAATGTGTTTTATAACACTGCGCACATTTCCCGCCTAGCATCGTCTCTGCTACGTCTGCGCTGCATGACGATAAAATGCATTCTTGGTCCTATCATACGACCCTAAACTGTGACATTATCGTCCTGGCCGCACGACAAAAACCGGCACTGCATTGTGGTGACCTCGCAGTAGAGGACATCACGTTGGGTATTGGTCATGTGCCATGCCATTTGTCAACGCCCACTGCGGCTTGATTCTTGTGGCGACATCGCAACCTACTGTTCTAGGCCTGTCGCTTCACAAAAAAAAACCATTCACCTTAAAGAACAAACAAGATACATTAAATTCCGCTTCTTTAGTGCAAGGGCCACGCCCACACTCCCCTCTTCCCCTGGCACTGGTATCCTACCGTGCCACCTTCCAGAACTACGTATGGCTTGATTCTCATCCTTATGAGATACGTAGGAGCGCCCGGGTATTTCCCCGCGGGCCCAGCCTAACCCTGGTGTTCGGCTCCATGGTCCGAGTTCTATGACCCTAAACTAAGATCTCCCCAAGGGAAAGGAATCTTCTCCCTCTCTCTAATACGTTTCGTTGACGTATTCAGATGTGTTTTGAAAAAAAAAGCCCGAAGCATGGGATTTTCACAGGGACATTCCCCTCATCCCATGACCAAGCTTCGTGAGCTCTCTATTTGGATCCTCATCCTCTTCCACATCCAAAAGGACCCTCGGACGACGTGGACATTAAGCTTAAGGGCTCTCCATGAATGTTGGTCCTAAGGGCCCTTCAATCGTTTCGGGCCAACGTCCCCACGGATCTATGACAGCATTTGTGACACGGTCCCGTGTTTCGAACATGCTCAATGGTCGACCCTCATTTGTTTGTCCCCATTCTAGGCTAACACGATAGGATGCTGCGTTGCGAACATGGTCAGCAGTAATCCTCCATCGTCACGCCACCATCGTTGTGATCTGAATCTCGAGCACCATGATTCACACATTCCCACTCCCTCATGTCCAAGTGGAACTCCATCATACTCGACTCTTTCTCTTCGCGCATCTAGGTGCGCTGAATGATCGTGTTAGTGTCATTGGGCCGGTAGTCACCGAGCATCCCTTTGCCCTAACCTACCCCTCTCTGCGTCGGGAAATTCCCACCACTACTGCTTGTTTCCCACACCGAGCACGACTCACGTGGGCTTAGTAGTTCTGGCTGGATGTGTACCAACACGGTCGGGCTGCTCCTCATCCAGTATGACGTTAAACTGCGCTTTCAGAACTACGTGTGGCTTGATTCCCATCATCATGTGGGATACGTAGAGACACCCAGGCATTTCACCTAGGGTTCAGCCCCTGGAATCACAAAATATTGTTCCTCCCCATTTCCAGCCCTCGCCAGAGGCCCTGTCTGGAAGAAAGAATGATCCGTGATCAGGCCAATGCGCCCAATTTGGCATACTCCCACCACGGTGGTGTGACTACCTAAGAGCTGGATTCTGTTCGGACAGACCATCACTCCATGTTCCACGCTTTGCGTGCCTCTTATTCGGACCCTCGTCCTCTTTCATGTCTGAAGGAACCCCCTAACGGCCTGGTCTTATGCCGCATCGGCTCACTTGCCGTCCTGAGCCAACGTTCCGGAAGACTGGTCATGTCTGGAAGGACCCCCTAACAGTATGGATGTCTGACCTATGGTCCACCAACTGTCCTGGGCCAACGTTCTGAAAGATTGATCGACAACAAATGGATAAAATCCCGCGTTGCGAATACGGTCAGTGGTTGATGCTCATTTGTTGTCCCCATTTCAGGCTAACGCAGTAAGGATACCGTTTGTCCGCCACGCACCCCTGGCGTTGCCCTGTCTGTGCATAAGAGCACGTTGAAGAAACAGTGGTTCGGCTATCCTTGGAGTTCCTCCTCCGATCAAGCCTCCCCCATCTTTTGGGAATCTGGACTGGTCTGAGGGAATTGTCGTCAAACGTCCCGCAAACATTGTAGGGATGCAACAAGACAATTCAACAGTGGAAATCGTGCGTGCTACGGAACTCAAAACAAAGGAGAAATGAAGAATTGAAGCACAAAAGTGTTAATAAAAGTTTCTTCGGGTTCGCTAAAATACTCGGGGGTTGACTTCCCCCATGGACGGGTTGACTCCGTCAAAGGAGCGTTGCAGTTCCGCCACCCGTTGACTTGCGGCATCCAAAGCCTGTTGCCGCTGATTCAACTCCCGCTCCTCTTCAGCAGCGGCAGGGCGTAATTCCTCAACCCTGGCCCTGGCCCTTTCCACCCCGGCCCGAACGGCAGCCATCCTTCCAGAGGTCTGCCCCATGTGCTCCTCAGCCTCTGGCAGCTGGGCCTTCAATTGTGAGACCAGCTCAGACTGCGCATCGAGAGTGGCTGAAAGCTCGTTGGCCCGGATCTGCATCTGTTGGACCTCACCTTCAGCCTCCTGAAGCTTCCTAATGTTGGTCGCCTTCCTCCGCTGCCATCCCACGCTCAGCCCACGATCATTCTCCCGGATCTTCTCAGCCATGAGGTCTCGGATGAGCGCGCGAGGGCGTTGGGCATCCACTCCCCCGGCACACAGTTCGCGCAACCGCGAGCGGAGCCTATCCATTTCGGCCAACCATTGCGCTTGGGGGGTGTCCCTGATGAAGCGCGTGATCAGCTTCCATGACCGGCGGCGGACTATGCTGCTATCTTCCTCATTAGAGGCTGTTTCGTCCCAATCTGCGCGGTCGGCAGGCTCGTACGCAGGATATGCCTGCAGGAATTCCTCAGCGGGATCCGCATCTGGTGTTGAGTCTGGTACGACACCTGACGCCGGCGCAGGCTCGACGGGACTGGGACTGGACGGTTCATCCTTTTCCTCAGATTCCACCTCGACGACTACAGGTATGGCCCTGCTGGTGATCCCGCCAGTGATGGTGTGCGCCGCAGCTTGAGGAGGTGAAGGGATTATCGACACCATCACCGGCATGCCCCTGGGAGGAACGCCGCCAGACATCCCAACCAGCCTAGCTGCAGCAGCCCACACCAGCCGAAGAACTGTATGACAGAAAGAGATATAAATGTTAGTTGGCATGGCCACCATGTGGCAACGAGGAGACCGGTGAAGGAGACTTACGAAGATCGACCTCCGAGCGCTGCTCCTGGACTGGTACCGATGGGACTCCAAGGCGAGGCCCCCCGTATACTGTTGGAAGGCCCGGAGAGTCCATAGGAGTCACCTCAGACCCCCTGGTCCCACCAGATGCAGAACTGGACGCAGCCATAGGCGCGGGTTCCGAAGGTCCCGCGGCATCACCCGCCAAGGAGCGAGAACGAGGCCTACGAACAAGTTCCTCCTGCATGGCTCGAACATTGGTGAGAAGTCCATAGGGATTCATGAACAGATCGTAAGAAGAGGAGTTCGGAATACTACCTCGAGAGCCTCCGCGAAGTCGTCGGATTCTGAGCTTCGGTCTCCGACCTCGCCCTCCTCCAACGGGCTCCCTCCTCCCGCCTCGCCCTCCTCCAACGGGCTCCCTCCTCCCGCCTCGGATCCTGCAGAGCCGCCTTCAGTATGGTGCGGTAGAGAGGAGGGGACGTCTCCGGTTGCAGTGGCCTCCCATCAATATCGTTCACATGATTGTAGAGGCAATCAGCGGTGACGGATGTGAAATCCTCCTGTGCATGACCGTCGGCCGCCCTGAACCATTGGTGCTGGCATGGTGTGCTCCTGAACCAGCAAGCTGGTTCATCCCTTCTCGCCTCAGGGATGAAGATGTCATCCCTCAGTCCGAAGCCGTACAACGGCAGTTTCTTACACTGCGGATAATCCCTCTGACCTTCCGACAGCAGGTCTGTCAAGGAAGTGTGGTCCGAGTGGCTCCGAACCATTTCCCCCAAGCCCGGACGGTTGGCCATCTCGCCCCGGCGAGCAGCATCTGCAAGCACTTCCCGCACAGCTTCTTGATGGGCCATTTTAACTCTGGCCCTCAGAAAAGGATTTTTCCAGATGGATCGCGAAGCTCGGCCGCGAAGCTCGATCGCGAAGCCGGATCGCGAAGGACAGTCGCAGGATCAAACCGCGAAGTCCGGCCAAGGCAGGCACGCAAAGGTTCGCTTGGCGCGGACGCAGAGTCAGAGACCCGCGGTTCGCCGCGAAGCTCGATTCGCGGAGGGCTGTCGCGGAGTACGCGGAGCTTCGCGAAATCGAGAGCGCAAAAAGACAAGGAAGGCACGTGAAGACAAAAGAGGGCGGACCCCCTATTTATAGGCGACGACCCCGGAGCATCGCGGCGCGCCTCATCCGCGCGGAGCATCGCGGCGCGCCTCATCCGCGCGAAGCATCGCGGCGCGTCCGGATCCGCGGCCCGGCGAGCATCGCGGGCTTCCTTCGCGATGCCGCATCGCGAACCACCGACAGTTTTGGCGATGGTCCCTCAGACATCGACCCTTCGCCCTCCGCGGCTCCAAGTCTGAGGGGGGGCATTTGTTGGCGCCAAAAATGGGGCCCGAAAGGAAGGAACGAAAAGGACAGCCGGCGCGCTGCCTCGCGAAGCACAGCCGCGAAGCGCAGCCGCGAAGCCTCGCCGCAAAGCGCCCTTACCCTAGCGACGCCGCGAAGCTCCAGAGGCGGTGATCCTCCGCGAGCGCGTTTGACATTCGCGAGACGCCGCGAAGCTCTAGAGGCGGTGATCCTCCGCGAGCGCGTTTGACGTTCGCGAGATGCCGCGAAGCTCCAGAGGCGGTGATCCTCCGCGAGCGCGTTTGACGTTCGCGAGCCGCCGAGAAGCACCAGAGGCGGTGATCCTCCGCGAGTGCGTTTGACGTTCGCGAGACGCCGCGAAGCTCCAAAGGCGGCGCGCGAGCCCTGCATCGCGGCGCCCCTTTCCTATAAATACTCGACTCCCCCTGAGTCCCGAGGACGGACAATCCGACCTTTCGGATTCTCCTATCCCGAGTCACGAAGCAAGATTTTCCCCGGGAATCATGAGCTCCGCGAGGTATTTCTACTTCGCGAGACGACTCTGATTTGTTTCGTTTTGAGCCCCTCTTCCGAGAGGGATGCCCTTCGCGAAGCCCAAGGGCGTTCGCAAAGGAAGGGGATTTCCAAGGGAACCCGGGCAGCCGCGGAGCACTCGTGCTTCGCGAAACACCCAACCCATACGATTAATCCCTATGCTAAGGCAGGGTCGCTCCACTCCGCGAAGCACATTGCTTGGCAGGACCTTGCTTCGCGAACCATTCCTTCTTCGCGAGGCAGTACTCCGCGAACACTGTTCCACTTCGAGAAGTACCACCCACTCCCACTTATGCCCCACGCTAAGGCCAGGGCACCCCACTTCGCAAAGCACACTCCTCTGCTTAGCGATTCCTCTTTCCGTGCAACCCTCCAGGTTTTCACGATGTGATTTCAAAGTCCCATGGACAACACCTCCCGTAGCGTTGCTTCGCCTAATGCTTCTTCGCATAGGCACGCTAACGGCTATTGCTTCTTCGCATAGCCACGCTAACGTGGACCCCTCGATGGTTCCTCCCTCAACCCCCATTTACCATGGCCTTACTGGTACCTTCCCTTCCCCAAGGACCAGAGGGTACCGGTTATGTAAGCCCTAGGGGTGTGGAGTGAACCCACTTCGTCCGAGCTGCAGGACGTTAAACTGCCAAGCACCACGTCCTCAACACATGACGTTAAACTGTGACCCAACCTCGTCTCCCTCACGAAGGGTCCCCCCAGCTCGAGCATTCATTACACCGCTCGTCTCCACAGGAATGGTAACTCTTCCGCACATGGAATGAGATCATCCTTGTCGGAGTGGTGTATGTTCGCAGGGGAAGGGCTGCCTCAGAGCGTAAGCCCCTAACCTTTGGTACGGATGATTGCACCCGTGCATCTCTGTACTTCCCCACTACCAAGGTCAGTGGAGGACGTGATAGGGAACGAGGCGCACCCCCTATGGGCCTCCATCCCGGAGTAAGTCCCAACACCATGGGCTGCTCAACACGTAAGCCCCTCTTTGCTTCTCACGGACGCACCCTTCGCGACGTGATCGTCAGGTCCATGCAACCTCTTGTTTCTCACACCGAGCATGACTCACGTGGGCTTAGAGTGAGCACCGACCCTGACAATTCCAACCTGAACTACGAGGTCTTTGATCCATGTCAAGGCATGGTACGTAGGAATCCTCCACGAGGTTCAAGCCCACCTGTCACTCTTTCACGTCGGGTCTCACCTACGTCCAGCACGACGTTAAACTGCACCCCAGTCCAGTGGTAAGCCATTGCGACCCCCCCATTTGAACTACGAGGTCTTTGATCCATGTCAAGGCATGGTACGTAGGAAGCCTCCACAAGGTTCAAGCCCACCATCAGCGGACCAAGGTCTGCTTTCACGTCGGTTTACCGACAAACTCCCCACCTGAACTACGTGGTCTTTGATCCATGTCAAGGCATGGTACGTAGGAAGCCTCCACGAGGTTCAAGCCCACCATTAGCGGACCAAGGTCTGCTTTCACATCGGTTTACCGATAAACTCCCATTTGAACTACGAGGTCTTTGATCCATGTCATGGCATGGTACGTAGGAAGCCTCCACGAGGTTCAAGCCCACCATTAGCGGACCAAGGTCTGCTTTCACGTCGGTTTTCTACCTACGTCCAGCACGACGTTAAACTGCACCCTAGTCCAGCGGTAAGCCGTTGTGACCAACCTGAACTACGAGGTCTTTGATCCATGTCAAGGCATGGTACGTAGGAAGCCTCCACGAGGTTCAAGCCCACCCGTCGCTCTTTCGCGTCGGGTCTCATTCCAGTCCAGCGGTAAGCCGTTGTGACCCATTCCCATTTGAACTACGAGGTCTTTGATCCATGTCAAGGCATGGTACGTAGGAAGCCTCCACGAGGTTCAAGCCCACTCATCACCCAATTCACGTCGTGTTCTACCTACGTCCAGTATGACGTTAAACTACATTCTAGTCCAGCGGTAAGCCGTTGTGACCCATTCCCACCTGAACTACGTGGTCTTTGATCCATGTCAAGGCATGGTACGTAGGAAGCCTCCACGAGGTTCAAGCCCACCAATAGTGGATCACGGTCTCTCACTTACATCGGCTCACCGACACCCACCACCCGTCGTTTATTCACGTCAGGGTTCATTATCGTCCCGCATGACGTTAAACTGTATCATTTGAACTACGAGGACTTTGATCCATGTAAAGGTATGGTACGTAGGAATCCTCCCAGAGGTTCAAGCCCAACTCCCATCGGACCAAGGTCCACCCTCATGTAGGTACGCTGACGATGCCCATCGGACCAAGGTCCACCATCACGTCGGTTTACCGGCACCATCCCGAACTACGCGGACTTTGATTCCCTGCCACGAGGATACGTAGGAAGCCCCTTCCAGGCTCAAGCCCAACTTCGCTGTCCCCCCCCTGCGATGGTCCCATTCCATTCTCAACCGTCTCCGCAAGAGGTTAAACTCGCGACCTACCTCGTGGTAAACATGAGATGCCTGAGGAAAACCTCGGATGGAACGCCTTTGGCGTAACCGTCTTTGCAAGACGTTAATCTTGCAACATACCCTGTGTTGAACATGGGAAGCTGAGGAAAACCTCAGGTACGTGTCTATGACATGTAACCCCCCGCGCTCGATGTGGGATGCCTCGGGTTTCCACGCCCTCGATAAGCCTTGTGATCAAGGACAACAGACAGACATGCCAGGTACCCCAGCATCCAGACACGCTACTGATGCCTCAAACGTGATTACTCCCCTGACCGAAGGTTGCTGCCCTGACTGGACCCTTTGGAATGTCCCGACAGAAGCAGTGTAATTAACCGGCGTCCATGGAAACATGGCACTGGGAAGAGTTTCACGAACTACGTATTAAATCTATAAGGGAGACCCGGACTAGGTGACGAGTTCTGAGGAGGAATCCACAGGAGGAAGAACCAACATCCCATCATCCTGTTTCGATCATGGAGCAGACGTACCTGAATAAGGAACGAATGCCGCCCGCCTTTGGAAAGCGGGAATGCGGGGCAACAAAGCCGCGCGTCCCCCTCCTCCGCGGACGGATGCGCACGCGCCCCGGCGAAAGCTTCGGAAACAGAGATGGCAGAAAAGGTCTGATCTATTCAACAACACATATGAGCTGCTCAAAGTCGACAAAAAAATTTATGTCGATAACCGAAGAAAAGACCTACAGTTTGAAGTGGGTGATAAAGTGTTCTTATGAATATCTCCTTGGAAGAGAGTATTGAGATTTGGAAAGAAGGGAAAGCTGACCCCGAGGTATATCGGTCATTTCAAAATACTAGATCGTGATGGGAAGGTAGCTTACCGATTGGCACTTCCACCGAATCTCTCTCAAGTTCACGAGGTGTTACATGTATATCTCCTGAGAAAGTACATACCTGATCCTTCACATGTACTCAACTTCGAAGTTATAACGTTGGAGCAAGATCTTCCTTATAAAGAACAGCCGATAGAGATTCTGGATCCTAGCGAAAAAATCCTATAGAACAAGACCACTCTATTTGTGAAAGTATTATGGAGGAACCACCAATTAGAATAAGCTGTATGGGATCTTGAAGATATGATGAGGGAGTGGTATCCTCATCTGTTTGTTACAAAGTGACGAATTTCGAGGGCGAAATTCATTTTAAGGGGGGTAGAATGTAACACCCGAGATTTTTATGAGAAATATTTTTTTTATTATATACATCATCAAAGAAATATTTCACTACTCACAACACTATCTTGGCTTTCTTTACAAGCAACTGCGACCTTCCTCGATAGCTTGCGTTGTACGCAATACCGAGTTTCACTAAACAATGATATGCTATTAAAATATTATCAGAACTAGTCATTATGAATAGTAATACCAATTTTTGAAACATTTATAAATTTTATCTTTCAAATTGGACTTCATTTTTGGATTTGGAAAATCAAAATTAGCCTAGGGTGAATTTTTGGTATTTTTCTGAAATCATTCAATTTTTGATGAATAGTGAAAACACTAGGTTAATTTTTAAAAACCGAATTTTTATTTAAATACTTATTTATTTTATTTAAATTTATTTTTGGTTAAAATTGATACATAATACCTATAAAAGTTCAAATTAATTCATTGGATTCATTTTATAATAATTTTAGATATATAAAGATTTTATTGAACTTTTCACCATCTTTTACGCACCTCCTAGGAGAGTATGAAAATTTACGTAACACTTAATTTTACCACTTAAGTGAGTGGAATTTCAAAAATCCTAGAGACACGGTTAATATCAAGGAGTAAAATAAGGTTCAATAAGATTAAACTAATTTTTGGTGAATAGTAACTTTTTACTATTATTTACCACGGTTAAAAGTAAATATGGTAATTAATGGTAAAAATGGTATTATTATTACCCTAACACATGTCCTAATTCTATTGGATAATTTTAATTAGACCAAAAACAACCTTAGGAATAATATATGACCATTTAGGTCCACTTGGATTTGATTAGGACATTTAATATTATTTTATTAAAAGAAGAGTTAAAATAGTTAAAATCAAAGTTTAATAACAATAACATTTTTAATACAGGGTTATAAATAATATAAATTCAACTATAAATATTAATTATAAAGATAAAAATATTTTCTACATTATGGTATTTTTTTTATAATTTTTAGGCATTAAATAACTTAATTTATTTATGACACAATGATGATGCAGTAATTACCTTATTAAGGAAATATTAACATAATTGATATTATAAAAACCCAAATAAATGTAATTTGATACTTTTAATAAATTAAACTAATTTTATAGGTTAATATGACATATTAGTATTGACGTAATTAACTTTTTTCGAACTAATCATGCTTTTTTTATTTTTACAAAAATCAATTACCAAATAGTGTCAAAATTGACATAAAATAGTTTTTAAAATAAATATTATATTATTAATTGTTATTTTATTCCAAGAAATCAATGGTTCAACAAAATAAATTATATAAGGTTATATATATTAATAATGAACCACTTGTGGTTAGTTTGGCTTGTTATAGTAGGTTTATAAACCATATAGTGTAAGAAAACAAGAAGACACGGTAAAAGTTAAATTATTTAACTTAGTGTTAAATCTAAATAATAAAGTTATCATAGTAACCTAAACTTGTATAAAATCTATTTGTTGAGAGGATTTAGACCCATCCCCACCTTAGCTTCAAAATAAATCAATTTGGAGCTATTAAAAACATAATATGACTTTATTATAAAATAATATTTTATGTTTTTCCTAAAGTGTTTCTCTCCCCCCTTATAAATGGGAACCTCCTCCCTCTCCTCCTCACACCACTTTGAGCCTTCAATCTCAGCCAACCCCTGACAATTTCTCTTCTAAACATCCCTAGAAACATCCTAGGGGTCTTGGTCTTCTTCTAAGACCATCTTTAGTGCCCTTAGAGGAGGTTATGAAAAGGTAATGTCCCTTACCGATTCTTTCATCTTTATTTCTTCTTATACGTATTCTTCTTTAGTTGTTTGATTATGAATTAATAACATAAGTATAACTCATATACTTATATGTTATTATAAATATGAAACAACCTTATTTCACCTTCTATCCATCCTATGGAAAATGAAATCACCGTGCGTGTGTACATACGAAACACCATCTCCACGCCGTGGTGAAATCAGTTTTCGACCACCACATTTGATGGATGGGTATAATGATGTAAGGAACAACTATATGTGATTATTTTAAAGTTATATTTATTATTAAATACTATACATACACTTCAATACAATTCCACAATCATGGGAATGATATCATCGCTCGTGCGTACGTACGGCCTGCCATCTCCATGATGTGATGTGACTCGTTCTACATGACCTTCATTGCATAATAATTATATAAATGAATTGAATGAATAAATATGATATATATTACAATAATAACATTCTGTAAATGAGGTATCTATAACCTAAAAATAATAATAAGAATTTATTCGACAAAACACGCATAAGAACAAAAAAAGCAATAAACACCCGAATAACAAGTAACAATGAAATATTACTAATAAGAAGGTAACAATATGACCATATATGATATTATAACAGTTATTAAGATTCTGTAATAAGTCAATAACATTATTCAAATCATTATACAGGAGGTTCGGACATGTACAAAGCAAATCGGTCCTAAGGTAAGGGAAAATCTCGCAATCTCATTTTTATCCGAGATTGTTTATACTTCAGAATTTTCTGGGGAATATTTATCATCCACATCCATGTTTCCTCAATATGTAATATTATTTATATCCTAATAAAATTTTATAGATCCAATTTTACCCTTCAGTGGGTTTTTAGTAAAAGATATCAAAGAATCTTTTGTCGTTTTTAGTATGAGGTACTTTTTTGATGTTTCCGACCAAAGTACACGAAGAATGCTTTTTATTAACTTATATGGCATTAATGGATTTTTTTATAAAATTTTTTCTATGAAGCTTCCTTTAAAAGTTTTCAAAAATTTTTATAATCAACTTTTTTTAGTTCAAAATTGTATGACATGTTAATAAAGGAAAAATGTTTTTGAAGTAGAAAAGATATTTTCCTCAAGAATGATGTTCAAGTGTTTTTTCAAAATTATTTTCCATCTAAGATAATATAGGGTTATGTTTCTATCCATATTTTCATGGATTTTATTATGTTATGTTGTAATTTTTTTTATGATGTCCTTTTATCTTATATGGATTATGTTATGATGACATGATGTTTAAGAATCCCATTTTTATTACATGGTTTATGATATGATTTATGATTTTGTGGCACAAATAAGAATTGTTAATTATGAGATGGGTGGGACCTATATCTCCCTCCAATGCATTGGGTAAAGATTAATATCTCATTAGATAGACATGGCTGGAACGGCAGGTTAATCTGGTTCAGTGATATAGGAATTGAACGAGGAGTGAACTCAGTTCAGAAATGGACTTTGTCCGCTAAGATAGTCTAGGAAATGAGTATTGACTACTAAGAAATGATTCTTTATGATTATGTGTGTACAACACAATGTTTCATGTTATATGTTATGATTATTGGGATTACATTTCACTACTATGATTTATCCCATGTTATGAAATTATGATCTCTTCTGGTGGATAAGAATTTAAAACTGAGATGTTCTTATGAATATAATGTCATTGATATTTCTTTTGATTACCCTTACTGAGCATTTGAGCTCACCATTTTGTATGTTTTCTTTTCCCCTGGTCAGGGATAAGGGTATTAAGTAAGATATTCCAAAAGAGACTCTAGATATGATAAAATAAAAGGGAGACAATGTAGAATATTTATGAATAAGTTGTTTATGTTTCGTAGTTTCTAAAGACACTATACCTATAAATTCCTTTCATGGTTTTGTTATATGTTGTAATAAGTGTTCTTAAATTTTGAAGCAATAACAATTTATGTAAACTATGGGTCATTATATTCATGTCTTTAAACTGTGGTTACACCATGAAGAAGTTCAGAATGCCCTATATTAATCATGGGATGCGTTAGTATCCTCTCTAGAGAGGATTCTCCCTACCAGTGTTGGTCTCTAACCACACCGTGATTCCAGAACTACTTACGACTTGATTACCATCCTCATGGGATACATAGTGACTCCCAGGAATTTATTATTGGGCCTAGCCTATGGCTCATTAACCCTTCTAGCCCCTCAGGCCTGATCCTAGTCCATGAAATATAACCTATTATCTATATTGGTATGAAGAAAAACTAACGATAATTCCATGTCCTTGCAAGAGAGGTCTTGTTCAAAAGTATGTTTGACCCCTGATCAGACGGATATTCCCACATGATGTGTTTCCACCATGGTGGCATTATTTCAAGAGTGTTGGACTCCATTAAAATTACACATCACTCCACACTCCGCGTTTTGCAGGCCCTTTATTCGTAACCTCATCCCTTTTCACATCTAAAAGAACCCCCTAACAGTATGGATGCTCAGCCTATGGCTCAACTACAATCCTGGTCCAACATTCAAGAAGACTCATGGGTATCATTTTGAGTCAGACCCCATGTTTTGGACATGGTCAGTAGTCGTCCCTCTTTTTTCCCCCATTTTAGGCCAATGTAATATGGATGTTGTGTTTCGAATATGACCAAAAATTATCCTCCATTTTCATTCCACCCCTATAATGTTTTGAATATTTGGTATTTTTATTCACACATTCCACTCCCATATGTATGAATCGATTCTAATTCCCCTAGCGTTACCTCTCTTGTTCACTAGACCATATTGGGGATGTGATAGTTCGACTTTTCCTAGAACCTTATTCTCTAGTCAGGTCTTCGCTTTTATTTATAGAAGCCCAGATGGGTCTTTTTTACACTATGTTTCTAAAATATGGTTGGAACTCCAACATTAAAATGAATAAATAGTGCGATCATCCCTTATTTCCCACATCGGGAACAACCCATGTGAACTTAGGAATGGATTGCTATTTTTTCAGGATTGCAGTCGGAGTGCGTTAAAATAAACAAGTAAATAGTAAAAACATGCATAAAATTCAGAGTTTGAAGTAGTAAATAATGATATGTTTATAGGTTCAGCCAAAACTTGTCCTTTAGGGATCAGTGTTTTTGATGGATCGCTCTAGCACCGCTACCATCTGGCTTGTGGCCTCCAGGATTGCTTCCCACTCCCTGAGAACCCTATCTACATCTCTGGCCACATAGTGCAGCTCATTGGGCCTAGACTATGCTCGCACCTATTCAATTTGATGTTCAGTCATTTAGTGACCCACTTCCACTATCATCTCTTGGGAATCCTCCATCTGGGAACTCAATTTCTCAATGATCTCAGAACAGTTTGAAATGAATGACTCCCTTTCTTTCATCTACTCTTCATGTTGTCAAACCTCCTTTTCCACCTTCAAGAATGCATGGGAACTCCATGACTCCTTCTGGAACTGGGAAATGTCAGAGCATTGGATGTTCTCATGTACCTTCTTATCCATGTAGTAACGGATTATTATGTGATGACAGTGAGCATCAACACCTCCAGTGCAGAGAATGCACATCAAGTTGTGGAGTGATCCCATATGTTTTATTTATTCTACATATGGATGACTAAGGATGAATTTTATACACCCACCCCTTATGATTCATCATCCGACTCTCATTGGCTACTTTCGAATCATATTCATCCATATCCTCAGGGGTCTACAGGCTGATAGTCAGGGAAAGCACCCAAGAGATCAACTGTAGGGTCTTCTTCTGGAACTTCTCCCAAGGGATTAGGCTCCTCAACATGTGGGAGGCCTTCCTCTCTCTCCTCATCCCTAGAAAATTTACCCTCACCAACTTCATACCCTGCTCCATCATTGATATCTCAAGTATCTATAGCTCTTTGATCACCAGGTTCCTGGGCCGACTCATTTTGAGAAGTGGCTTCCGAGTGGGTCGGTGCGTTCACCATCGAGGAATCCACAGATGTCCTAGATTCAACGGCCTGTCAAGACTCCAATGTAGTGATTACTATATGAACTATGAATTCCCTTATAATCTATGATCTCTCATGGAAAATACATGCATCTATGTGATAAATCATATGAGAAATCAGCACATCGTCTTCTGGCGTTTCTATAACCACAGGAGCTGTCACTGTGGGAGATCTTCCAGTGCATTTTAGCTCAATAATGGGTGTCATCTCCCCAACTTATTCTATCAGTGCATCCCCCCCTCTATATGTTGATTATTGGTTGGCGCCAATATGCACTTGAGCATGATAAAAAAATTTGATTGAAGATTACGAGCGATGAAAAATAGGAAATGTATGGATAAGGATTGATGCAAACCTCAAGTAGTTTAGTTATGTCTATATCATAGCCACCAATCTCACCACTCTCCCGAAGAATCACTTGGAAGATCGTCCCTTGAGAACATCCACCTCCAAGATCCTCTTAACATTCCCATACTTCTTATCTTTTTCCTTCACACTCTCCTTCCCCCTCCTCCTCTTATGACTCACTCCCCTCTAGCTTCTCATCACTATAGTCACCCTCAGATGGAATTCTTTCTAGATCATGCTCTTGGTTAGTCATTCCCTTCACTTAGAGGCACGGTTCCTCATGCCAAGCCGGCTGGCGTGCATATGCGTATATGGTCATCAAATACGTGTGCGGATGATGGAAGTTCACCTTGTCATCAATTTGAATATGTCCAACCTTTGGTAGATGGATTCCTTCTCGTACTATCTTTTTCCAAAGGGATTCGGTGGCCATCGAGTGACGTAGGGTCAACATGGATGACCATAGTGTAGGGAAGATTGCATTATCAGAAGGTTGATATAGGTACATTATTTTCTTCCTAAAAAGATCCATGTCTACTCTGCGAGGTTTTTCGCGAGCCCCTCTTTCCCTGGACGATGAAGAGATGTTCCTGCTGCTATAGTCCCGGCGTGCCCTGTCCCAGTTCCCTGACATGCTTCCAGCCTTTCCACCCCGATGGATACTTTTCTGCTCTATCGCTACCTAGGATCTACAATGTCCAACTTGAACATTCAGACTCGCTTCTGAAGAAGCCCTTCAGGTTATGCCACAACCCAATTATCGGAGTATTTAATCGAAATGACAACATCAACTCCAGTGTGGGGAAAAGTAATAACTTCTCCAGAGCTGTATTTTGTAAAAATTAACCACATTTAATGAATAAAAAATGGATTCCTATCTTCATGTACCTTTGAATACACTTTTTTGGCATCTTCTAGAGGCATCCAAACTACATGGAAAATCATTAGGGCACTCAAGGATCGCAAATAATCTTTCTGTCATCCTAGGCCATAAGCACCCCACCTCTGATACTCTGGAAGCATTATATTTGATCAATTATTCATTTCCCATTGTCTATCATCTGGCATGATGGGGTAGGGAATAGACTAAAGGTAAAATTGGTTTGATTTCTGATCCTGAACCTTACACCCTCTTCGTTGTGCGTCAACGGCATGACCCTGACAATGTTCAACAAGAAGGTCCGCAAGAACGTTACCTGGGGGACTAATGAAATTTTGAAAGGTGTATCTACCACAATGTGCAGCGATATAGCCATGGAGGATTTGGAAAGGGCCACATATCCTCCTTGGTGAACCCCCTCTCGAAATATGCCCTAGAATTGCGTACAAACAATCCAACATAGGGACCCCCCAAGTTAAACTTATTATTAGCGGCCATAATTCCAGCCATCACCAATGTTGCTGGATGAACTTCCATCCTTGTGTCCCTCATTGGCAGGAGACACCCACTTAGGAAGGATGTAAGAAATTTGGCATAACAGTCCTTTGGGTAGTAACCTTAATTCACACTACAACCCAGGATTGATATTCCCCCGCCTCTAGGATCCTCCAGTGTGATCTTATCATACTTCTTTGTACTGTGGTTGGACACCATCTTACCCACCCTAACATATTAGCATTCATTATTTTCTACATAAATAGGATGAACCACATTGAGTTGTTAATGTCCTTCAGAAATTCCATGAACTCCATCCTCTCCTTGTCTATCTCTAACAGATGACATGTCAAGATGGGAGTCCTTGATCTGTCTCCCCAGATGTTCCTTGTCAGAAGGAATTATCCATACTAGTTCCCATCCAAAGGAATTACCCTGATGCAATAAACATCCCAAAGGATAATAAAAACCTCTCCATGGTGGAGATGGAAGGTGTTGGTATTAGGGGACCTCCAGGTAAACAGCTCCCGCCCACGTTCATGTTAGTGGTAGAAATGGAACTGTGATGTCCACACTGCCTCAAACAACCAAAATTGACACAGCTCGGCCCCAAACTAATCACATGTATGGCATAACCAATATTCTCAGTCCCACTCACCTATGAAGTTGCCTCCAGACCTTGAGTCCCAATCATACAAAAAAAAATTTAGTCTCATCGGTGAAACTTTTTCGGAAAGTACTAGCGTAATGAGCCGAAGAATCCTCGGTGAACGGATCATTTTCCAAGATGGTTCTGGTCTTGGGGTTTAGGATATAAACATCCTTGTGCCAGGTTTCTCTGGTAGTATGTTCGTTGTTAGTAATGTTATACCGGGGGAGATCATCCTCACGGGTCATCCATGACCTCGGTGTATCAACTTCAAATCCTGGAAAGGGTACCTCCTCTAAAATGCCAAAGGCCCAAATCAGTAGGTTTTCAGATAACACATAATCCTTCTAGGATGAGTTCAACATTTTTAAGGAAAATTTTTTGTCGCATACAACCATGAGGCTGCCATAAACCTCTGGTTTCACAACCATCTCAGCCCTTCAAGTGGCGTATTCAGCATCCCTCTATGCTCAGCCCGATTAGCAGCAGTCTTCATTTGGTAAAGGTCTAAAAGAGTTTGCACTAAAATACTGGAATGATGTGTGTTATTTCAGAAACCATTGTGAAAAACTGAGGTAGTGGGTCAAAAAATACCGATTCTGGGCATAAAAACACGACCGAACTCAGGCAATTACGTGCAACAGATGTCAGATTACGCACAATGAAAGGGATATTTTTCGCGATTGAGAGGTCAGAACATATTTTGTGATAAAATATGTATATTCTACGAGGATTTAGAGGTTTTTATAGGCATGGATTGTGTTTACCATGCATGAGAAAAGTTTTCTACGCACCACTTCATAGTTTTAGGTACGTTTTGTGCACACCAACCAAAGGAGATTTGACATCTCGGCATTTCCCTCGGAATTCAACCTTTGTGTTCCCCCACCGATCTGATTATGAGGGGGCCATTTGAAGACACCAAATTGTTCTTAAGGACTAAAGAGGGAATTTTCAAATAAAATAAATACATATTATGACTCAGTGATATATTCCTGGAAGAACGGAAGAGCCACATGAAAAATCTAAAAGGCACGCAATAAATTTCTCTATCACACAAAAAACCATAGGATTTGAATGCATTATTCATGCGGTCATGAACAATTATGTGCATCCTACACCAAGGCATGGAAAATTGCACACATATGGTACAGGGCAAGGAATCATTCGCACCGAACCACTTCTGCGCGAACATGGTGACCCAGAGCACCTATAAATAAAAGGGCTCCCCTTTGACATCCGGATGATGAAGGATCCGAACCATATCCTCTGTGTAAAATCCCCCTCTCCTGCACAAAAATGATAGATTTTAGGTATAGTATTGTTTGCGACAGGTCTCCCAGGGGTCCTCCTTCGCATGGGACCACTCTGTCTTGACCCTCACCCATGTACCTAAATGTTGGATCCCTAGAATGAAATCCCTTCCTGTTGCACACAAAACCTCATCTACTTTTCTCATGCATACATCCTAAATTAAATGCACACCCATCCTTTTGCATACAACTAGTCCAAATGTGCATGCATTTTGTGCAAAAAACTCCTATTGTGTGCAAACCTTCGAGTCTGCTCACCCCGCCCTCTTCCACGCAACTTCTCCATCTGCACGTAAGCCGCCCTCCTTGTGCATACACTATCTTTCCGATTTCCCTTTTTCATACATCATCTTTGGGCACTTCTTATTCCCAAAAAATCTATTTTACACAACCTTTCCTCATAAGTCCCTTGAGGCTCATGTAGAGTAACTTCAAAGTACCTCGGGCAGTGCTTCCTATTGCATTTCTTCACCTCATGCTTCTTCTCAAAGGCACACTAACGGCTATTGCTTCTTCACATATCCATGATAACATCGATCCCTTAATGGATCAATCCATATCACCCCCTCACCAAGGAATTTCTGATTCATTCCCTTCACCAAGGGGTGGGTGGTATTAGTTATGTATGTTCTATGGGGTGCGGAGTGATCCCACCTCATCCGAGCAACATGACGTTAAATTTCCAAGAACCATAGTCCTCATCACATGACGTTAATCTTTGACTTCGCGCCAATCCTCACATGTGGGGTACCCCATCTCAGACATTATCTACCCCCACTAGTCTCCACAATAGTGAAATATTCCTAATATGGTATAAGATTATCCATTATGGAGCGACGTCTGTTCGCAGTGAATGGGAAACCATTTTGGAGTAAGCACCTAGCCTTTCTTCTGCGAGTCAATACCCCTACTCCTACTTTCTTCGTTGATTCCAAATACTAAGAGGTGAGAGGGGCACATGAGACTAGGTCACCACATCCCTCTCTTGTTGGGATTTGTGGCCACCCGGGCCTCCAACCTAGAGTAAGTCTAAATATCCATTTTCCTGGGCCTCTAACCACACATAAGACCCTGTATCCTCTTTGGGATGAAAATCACATCTAATCCCCATTCCAATTCCCACAGACACACCTTTCACAATGTGATCACCAGTTCTTTTCATCCACTTGTTTCTCACACCGAGCATGACTCACGTGGGCTTTTATTAAGCCTCAACCATGGAATCCTCTCTGGGAATCCTAGAGTGTACGCCCCATACACCATTCTCGAACTACGTGGACTATGATCCTTTCGAAGACATGGTATGTAGGAATCCTCCATGAGGTTCAAGCCCAACACCCAATTGGTTTCGACCCCTTCACGTCGTTTCACCAACCATCCAAAACAACATGGACTTTGATCCTTGCAAAGGAATTGTGCGTAGGAAGCCTCCTTGAGGTTCAATCCCAACTCTCATCAATCCTGAATACATCACATTGGACCACCACCATACCGCATGACATTAATTTATACACCCCTTTTGACCATTATGACATTAAAATATCCCCCATTCAGCGGTAGGCCGTAACCCCATCCAGCAGTAAACTGTTGTGACCCCATCCAGTGGTAAGCCATTGGGACCCCATCCATTTGTAAGTCAGTGTGACCCCATCCAGTGGTAATCAGTTTTCACTCCATCCAACGGTAAGCCATTGTGACCCCATCCAGCGGTAATCCGATCTGACCCAATCTAGCGGTTAGCCGATGTGAACCTATCCAGTGGTAAGCCATTGTGACCCCGTCCTGCGGTAAGCCGTTGTGACCCCATACAACTATAAGTCATTGTGAACCCATCTAGTGGATAGAATTTGTGACCCCATCCAGTGGTAAGCCATTGTGTACTCTTATCGATGGTAATCCTTTGTGTTTCCAATCCAGCCATAAGATATTGTAATCCCCTTTGTTAGGAACCACATCTTTGGTCGTCCCACAAGCATCATACTAAACCTCAGGCTGCTAACCACGTGTAAGACCCAATATATCATTGGTTCATTTCCCTCTACACGTGCCCCAATTCTATGCCCCACTTTGAAAAACATGGAAATTGATCATTGCCAAAGTAGGGTATGTAGGATGCCTCCAAGAGGTTCAATCCCAACAACCATTGGTTCCAACCCCCTTCACATCGGTTCACCACACACTACTTAGAACTACATAGACATTGATCCTTGCAAAGGAAAGGTACGTAGGACACCTTCCTGAGGTTCAATATCATCACTCATGTCTTATCATAGTCATTCCCTTGAGCCTATGTGTTTTTGGATGGTCATATCCCCAACCCAGAGGTTTCACTCCCTCTAGGTACCCTTCACAGGGGTCGCCTCTATAGGTGTCCCATCATGTCACCGAACTACACGGACATTAATTCCCAGCCATAGGGATACATAGGAAATCTCTTAGAGGTTCAAGCCAAATACCAGTATCACCTTCAGGACGGCTCCATCTCATCCTCCATCACTTCACTAAACTCTCTGTCATCCATCCTGATTTTTGCATGGGCTGCCACATCTCGGTAGGATCATAGCATCTCTTTTCCACTTCACTACTAATCGCAGTAACTGGGTTACTAACCACCTATTAGTCCCAACATCAGTGTTACCTCCAGGGGTTTCACCCACCTGATCGACTCTCTCTAGTGTTCTGATCAGTTTAATCTTTCTCTGATAGACGTTAAACTCATGGCATACCATTTGTTAAACATGGAAAGCTGAGTAAAACCTCAATGACAAGACTATGGAATATAATTCCCCGCATTTGATGTGTGATGACTCAAGCATCTATGCCAACAATAATCCCTATCATACGGGGAAGAACACCATTTGTGCTAGTGTCCCAGCATCCAGACACGGCAGTGATGTCCAATGTGACTACCCTTCTAACCAAAGGTTGCTGCTCTGGCCATACCCCCTAGAATGTGCCAATAGAAGCAGTGTAATTAACCAACAACCATGGAGATATGGCACTAGTAAGAGTTTCACGTACACCATCTTAAGTCTATAAGGGTGACCAGGACTAGGTGACGATTTTTGAAGAGGAATCCGCTGAAGGAGGAAACAATATCCCATCATCCCATTTTGATCAAGGAGAAAACATCCCTGAATAAACAACGGATTCTACCCACCTTTGGAAAGCAGGAATGTGAGGCAACACTCAGTGCATCCTCCTCTCAAACATACGGATTCCCACGCCCTGACGAAATTGTTGTAAACAGTACCGCTGGAAGCCGCCAACCTATACCAAGTGGTGTGGGTCTCAAAATTATTTATCTATTCCCTGGAAAGATACTACCCAAGATACTTATCCATTGGTGTGTGAGTACCAACACCTTTCAATTGTCCCACGGTGAAGTGGGGATCATTTTATGGGATTTATACCAGATAGGGGGACTTCCTATCCTTGGTGTCATGTATGATGAATTTTTACCAATGACCAATTCCTAGAGGAACCTTGTGTAAGTATCCCTATTGGCAGCGAAATTGATAAATATAATGAAGAGGCTACGTGGTCAGCCTCTTCATGATCACTCACTTATTTCATTTGGGGATTGGATTGGACTATTCTTGTAGGAAAATAGGCTTAGGCCGATGGTTCTCCATATCCAAACCCATCGGACCTAGAAGTCATGGCTCATTCCATGATTTTACAGTGCCACCCATGAGGTGGGTCACTACACCACCTGGGGTTATGGGGTCCGAATAGATATATATCTTGAGCTTAGACTGGAAGGTTTCTTTTCCATGTTCTTAAGTGGGGGTCTCATTCATTCCCATGAAGTTTATACTGGCATCTAGGTTTGTACCCTAATGAAGGCATCCACACTGGTGGAGGGGCAACCAATCATTTTAGTCATCCCCAACCTTGCCCAAATTAATGAGTTATTGGGGAAAATATATGAAGGGAGGCATCCACATCATCTTAGTGGGCCATTCCGTCTTTTGTATGGTTTGATAGAATAGAATTTTAACTGCTACTAGTATCGGCACACTATTATGGTCCCCCGTTCTGACTTCCTTCTAGAATTACATAACATTTCCAATGTTTATTAGGAGTCCTTGAGTGTTGATAGTGTTATTGAATTGTTGAGTGATCCTTCATATTTTTAATTTTTAACGTTACCTCATGCCATGTGGAATAATAGAATATGATGGGTGGACGTCTGCAGAAGCGCATTCATACACCATCACACTTCAAGATGGAATGTCAACTAATCATACAGACAGTATGATCCACTGTGAACCATATGGGCCCTACCAGGTTTCTAAGAAATTTCGATCTATGGAGCGAGTCTCACTCCACTCGGTTACCCTAGTTAATAGAGAATCTCACTCATAAATCCTTTCTCAATTATGGTACATGATGATATGGGGGGACTCTGGCATGCATGTATTTATTCCTCCCATAGAGGCCTATACTCACTTATCATTGGAGTATTACCAATAATCGGTAATGTGATGTCCTGAAGATATAAAAGCTATGCATGTCTGATACGTGAAATGACCCTTGACTACTTCTAGTCCCATTTTACCCATGCTAGCTAATCCGTCACACATCATTCTTATTTCTTGATGTTGTTTCATCTATCTTCACATCTATTCAGAGGTGACTTCCTCTATGCAACCTATACCTATAGAGAGCAACCCAGACCCTCTATCTCTTGGTAATACATTTTTTGATCCTATTGAAGTCGACCCAAGTGTAATGTCACTAAGTTCCCCTGAGGTCATTATGAACCCCCTAATCATGGTTCCATATATCGAATCGCCTAAAGTGGAGGAAGGCTCCCCCACTTGGGTTAAACAGACAGGGGTGGCTTCATCTTCGATGATGACATTTCCTGACTACATACTTGTTGCTAAAAAGGAACAGAGTCAGGGTTCCATTACTGTTAGGAGACATCAAACTGTGTAGATATGGGAATGGCTTCGAATTTGTAAATTGTTTACTAAAACTATAATAGAGCTTACTGATGAGTAGGGCACCCTTCAATGGATATTTATTGACTTAGGTTCTGTTGGCTTCGACTACCGATATCATCAACAACTCATGTACATGATTTTTGTAACTCAATAGGATATAATTTCTCATGAACATAGCCTTACTCAGGTCAATGCTTCGTACCACCAAATAGATACCTTTCGTGATCTTACCAAAGAGATATATCACCTAGAAACTGAGGTAGAAAATGTTCATGACCACATAATTATCCAAGAAGAAGATCAGTTGGAGTGCAAAGCTCGTGTAGCCACAAAGAAGGCACAACATGAATTAGAAAATACCTATTTTCAAGATATTACGTATAAGGGTTTAGATATCAGAGCCATTATGAAATAATTATGTTCAAAGGTTGATGTTAAAGCTACCAAAATTCCTTATTTTGAACAATTTCTTGAATGACCCTATCATTCAATTATTGATCTTCTAGAAAGATTTTATTGAGATTTATTATTATCAATTGTTTTATCTTATTATATTGTTTCTTTTTCTTTGACCTTGGGGAGAGACTTAGGGTCATGGATATCCTCCTTATCTTCATATAATTTAATTATGATGTTTTCTCTTTACTAATTCTCCTTTACCTTTCCCTATAATATCCTTCATTTAGGATTGGCTTCATTTAAACAGTAATCTCAATCAGATTTCAATTTTAATTACATTCTAGGATGACTAATGTAATGAAATCATGCTCTAATTATTTTGCTATTCTTAGGGACTCAACAAGCATAGTTTGACAACATCTAGGGTTTATTTTAAAACCCTACTGACTTTGGGTATTTTCTATTTCTACCCTAATTTTTTCCATAGCCTATTATGGGAGGAAACCGGTATAACTTGATATTTTTATAGGCTTCCCATTATGGGTTTTCAACATAACAAGAATTATATCTCTTTGTTTTTTTAGTTTCGAAAAAAAAACCTAAATCGTACATAGAATAGCTTTATAGAGATAACACTTAACTTTTATCCAGGGTTCCCTTTGCAGGTTTTCATCATGGTGAGTATTGTCTATTTCCTGGGCAGTTTAATGTCTTGAAAACAAGGCTGTCATTACTGATGTTTAATGTCAAACATATTTGACCATGATATATGTTTTAGGTCAAACAGTTTAGACTATGATTTTTATGGTGAGGGCCCCAATTTAGGACTTGTTAACCAATAATATCCTAAAAACATTCCTACAATGATACAGAATTTTTCTTGACCATGACATGTGTTTTTTAGATAATGAGATATGACATGTGGAATGAAAACCATGTGGGAGTACAGATATAGGAAAGACCTCTCATGAGGATTAATTTTCCTTGGGCACATTGTGGGAAACATATACAGATCTGTTGCGGCATTGTGTGAATAGTCAAACAAAGGTTTCCACAGTACACTGGCCTTCCATAACTGATGTCCTTGAAGTTTTATGGAAATTTAGACTTTTATTATGTTTGTAAGACCACAGTGGAAAACCTATTAGGGGAATTATGTATGGAATTAATAGAGTGTCTTACTTTGGATTTGGTCTAGAAACTGCACCCACATGAATTTGACTTTTATAAAAGATGGCATGAGCATGATTGAGTTTAACGTCGTACAAACATAACATTTGAGACTTATTATGTGAATTCATTGTACACTAACCAGTGGATGAACGATCTAACATTCTCATGTTGTTTTGACCAGAAATGTTCTATCACCCTTAGACATGAGATAGGAGAGAGGATGTAAATTGTAATCCAGGAGTTTCCGAAACTGTGGAATGAGGTTATGAATAAACAGTATAGGGGAATACAGAGGTATGAATATCCACTCATGAGGACTAATTATCCTTCAATTTAGAGGCCATTTTGTGGGAAACATATGAAAATCCATTGGGGCATGGTGTTCATAGTCAATCAAAGGTATCCTCATTACACTAGTTGTCCATTTTTGATGGCCATGGATGGTTATGTGGATGTGGACATATTTGGACATATAATATAGTGAGTGAAGAGGGGTAGATGAACATGAGAAGGGGTAATTGTAGGAAAATGTCTACCAAGAATAGGTGAAGATGTTCTTCCTATACATGTATGAGTAGCTTCCCCATACAGGTATGTCCCTTGTGTGGGAAATAGTGGGATAACTCTGTTTCTTAGATAGACTTAAAACATGAGACTCTGATGTCCATAAATATCCTATGATAATAGATATCATGTCATAAATAGTTATTATATGTTTCATCCATATGTGGATTTGGTTTACGTGTATGAATGAGATACTTTTTTTTTGTTTTCATAGGGGGTTACCAATGAAGCTGGACCCGTATCAAACATTCCTATGTTATTCATTTCATGAATAAGAACATGGGGGAGGAAATTCTTTGGCATAGTAGGGCCCAATAATGATAATAAATTGTCATGAATCATGTAGTTTTAATGTCATGCAATTAGAACATTGTTGTAGAATCCCTAGTTAACGGATGGCTGCTCAGGACAATGTATTCCAACATGTCTAAGAAGTGGATACTGAATTAATTGCAATCAATAGTTTGAAGGGATCTTGCATCTGGAAAAATGATATAGGGATTGGAAGTCGTTGAGCAAATGGGAATAGGAAAATCATATCCCAATGATGAACTTTACATTGGTTGAAAGGCCACTTTTGGGCAATATATGATGAGACGCCATGGAATTATGTTTACAGACAAAGAAATGTGTCTAAAAGACACCAGACTCCCATATCTGATGGCCAGGGAGGTATTTGAGGATATGAAATCACATGAAGTGTAGAGTTTGATAGATGAAAAAGAAATGTTTCTATGTGTTATAAATGTTCATGTTATGATCACCCATATAGTTGGGAATTCTCCTACTTAGATATAGATCAAACACAGGGTGGGGAATTTTGATTCCCTTACTTGAGAGGGGACCGATTTTAATGATACCGGTGTCCGGAAGTTTGGTCCCCCATATAGGTTTGTCCCATGCGTATGGATTAGGGAATTTATCTATATTTGGGGTACCTTTATGTTTAATTTCATACGATTAGGACTTTAGATTTCCAAACATGTATGGGAAAACTATAATATGCCTTTTAAAGTCTTTCTAGAAGGATCAATCATTATGGATTGTTTTTCCCTGGCTCTATGGGGAATACCCCACCGAAATTCTGAACCCAACATGAGTTATTATTAGTATGATAAACAAGGGGTTTCAAGGGTTTCACTCCACCACATGGGGATGGAATGATCAAATAAAGGATCATTATATACATAGGGTGGTGTCGAATATCTTAACATCATACGATAAGGGCATCTTATCGTGTAGTTTAATGTCATATGATTAGGAAAAAGTTGAGGAAAGTTATCACCATTTGATGAAAATGTGAGAGAGGGGAACTATGGTTTAACTTAGTCTACATGCAGAAGAAGGGGTATTTATATGCATTTCCCAGCTTGGTATGGGTCATAGGACATGGGTGTCAATACGTATCCCCCGAGACAGGGACCAACCACATTTTGTTCTTCATAAGACACTCCTCATTCTTAGATCTAGCTTAATCACAATGGGGGGATATAGGAATCTTTTTATTTTTGGGTGGATGAATAGGGATAAAATTCCGGATTCCCCTACGCATCCTAAAAGGTCATGAATTATTCCAGACGTAATACCCAATATATGACATATTATGTTACCAATACTTGGGGAAATGTCTCCCCAGGTGCGAAAATTAAAGGTCCATGCAGTTTAATGTTATGTTTTGAGGAAGTGGGTGACTCAAGGTGAATGAGATTACTATTGTGGGACCATTTAGTTTTCTTTGTTGTAAAAAGGATGTCGAGAGCATATTTGAACATCATATTCTCGGGAAGAAATATCAAAGGAATTATGCCTAAATATGGGATAATCAGACCGGAATATCCCTAGTATGTTATGGATCTGAGTGAGGGAATAATGTTTAAACCATGATTTCTAGAGCCCCCAAATCAGGAGGGATGAGGTGAGGCATAGGAGCCAATGAGCATACATGAGTAGGGAAATCCGCTCTTAGGGATGAATTTTACTTTGATTAACATGATATTTTTGGGAGCAACGTATGGAGAGAAGTTAATGAAATTTGTGCACAGTCAAACAAAGGTGTCCAGATGACACTGGCCATTCATTTTCAATAGAAGTTGGTGATTATGGGGATTCGATATTTCCCAAGTCAGGGATTTGATGGAAGAAAAGGAGATACCCTGGTAGATGAGAAATATCCAATCCATGATTAGTTATGAGGTATTATATCCTCTATATATCTGATTTGTATGTAGGGGAATGATCTTTTGATTAATCCTTTTTGTGGGAATCAGTGTTTGGAATCTTCCTCAAATATTCGCATTATCTTGTAGAAAAAAGAGGCATTTTTTCAAATGGATGGACCCAATATGGCCTAGGTGTCACTATATATCTCTTCATACAGAGAATCAAGGCACATATAGTTCTTGAGATACCTTTCAATTTAATGTCGTGTGGCTAGGACTTCTCTGGTCATGCAACTTAACACTGCGCATTTTAGAGTAATGAATTTCCCTACGCCAGACTAACATATGCATAGAGGGAGGCATATTTTTTCCTTGAGGCTCAACAAGGAGTTAGGATTCGGTAGTCACTATGTATCTTGTGATGATATGAATCATGTCACGTGTAGTTCTAGTATCCCATGTAGTTTAGCATTATATGTTAAGGAAGAGAGTGAACTGATGTGAAAGGCAAGAGGTGGGTGATGTTTTGGGATTGAAGATCATTGAGGTTTCCAACATATCCTAGTCTATTGGGAATTATATTCCATGTAGTTCTAACAACATGTTCCCTATACCAGTCAATCCCATGTAGTGGGAGGGATTTTTTTTGTTTCTTTGAATGGTGGTTGAAATAGGATAAAGAATCCAGGCATCGCTATGTATCCTGTGAGGGTAGGAGTCAAGACATACGTAGTTCTTGATGACTCTTCGCACCATTCTGGCCTATACATAGAGAATTAGAGAATTTTTATCATGTGGTGGTTGGACCACGACTTAGGGTCTAGGTGTCTCTATGTATTCTATGATGTAGGAATCAATCAATATGTAGTTTTTGAGGTACCTTGATGTCTAATGTCATACGGTTTGGACTCTATGTGGATTCCCTTGCACACATCTGACCTATACATATGGAAAGGGGAATTGTTTACTTTGACTAGTGGTTGAACTATGATGTAGGATCCAGGTGTCGCTACATATCCCATTAACGAATGAGAATCAAGATGTACATCGTACTAAAGTTCCATGTACCGGTCAAACTCACGTACATAGAGGGGGAATTTTTTACCATTCCATCAGGATGATAGGCTTATCATATTCTTCTATGCTTTGTCCACATGGGGAAACCCTTACCACTATTTCTATTCTCACATTAGTTATACTCAATGTGATGAATAAGGAGTGATGAAGATTTCCCTTGTAGTGAAATGGAAATAGGGGATATGAGACGGGTTTTGTTTCATGTGATGGATAGACCAAAACATAGGGTCAAGGCCTCTCTACATATCCAATAGAAGAATGGGAATCAAGATTTATGTATTTTTTGTTAAAATCCCTCCATGTATAGGCTCAAACTATATGCAAGGATGGGGAGAATTCTTTTTATGGTGGATGGACTAGAATATAGTATCTAGGAATCACTATATATCCTACGAGTGTAGTAATCGAGACACACGTATTTTTATAAATCTTCTTCCATGTACCTTTCTGACCCGCGCATAGGGAGGGGGTAATTTTATTCATTCCTCTTGATGAATATGACTCATGAGCGATGAATCTCTATTAGTAACACAATAACCTCTGTATTGCTTAATGTCAGGTGGTTAGGAATACTTTTTCATACAATTTAACAACATGTAGATTGGATTATTTCCATATAGATTAATATTGTGTATAATGGACATAGGTAGAGTTATGTTTTTTACTATTGTGTACGTAAATAGAGCATTGTATAATTACACAATGATTTTATTCACAATCCATGAATTTGAAAGAGAAATAGTGAGCATTCCTTCAAATGAAATTGTGGCAAATACTCTGTTGGAATATATCGTCTGTATGAAATATGTCCCTTTCCATTTTGGCACTAATATTAGTGTTTTCATTCCAAGTATCATCAGAAACAAACATCATCTCTCCATAAAGTATATATGGAAGGTGATACTTTTTGTTAAAGGATTCTATGATCTAGTTTTGTTGAACCTCTAAATGGTGCAGAGTGTGAACTTTTTTATAATCAAACCAATCTAGCTCATTGAATCATTTTTGTGATTGTTCATCTATAGACATTTGATCACATATGGAAATATAGAGTGATGGTAATTGAACTTCAATTAGTAAAACAACCCACATACCATATACTAATGATTATGGGGTTTGATGACGAGTGGTTCTTGTTGTGGTATGGTAATCCCATGAATCATGGTGGATGTTATCCGACCATGATTTCTTGTCCTTGTCTACCATCTTCTAGAGTATATTAGACATGGTCGTGTTGAAGACCTCTATCTTCCCATTAGCACCTGCATTGTAGTAGGATGAATGGTTGGGATTGATTCAATACTCCTGTTATATCCTATCCAGTACAACAAAGTAGAAATTGGTTCCATAATATGTCATTATTGTATGATGGACACCAAATTTGTTAATGATGTTGGATTTTACAAAGATGAAAATGCTTCTTCCACCAAAATTTTTTAGGGGTAAAGCTTCTGCCTATTTTGAAAGGAAGTCAATTTCTGTGAGAATATATTTGAATTATCTGGACATGGAAATAAGATATAGTCCCATGAATTCCATTCCCCATATAGAAAATGACCAGGATTACTTGGCTATGTGATGTAAATCCGGGGGCTGGTGGAGGAAATATTCATTAACTTGGAGGAAATGGAATGTCTTCATGAATGTGCTGAAATCCTGTATCATGGTGGGATAATAGTAATCAGTCCTTTGAAATTTTTGAAAGATCTTCGACACATATCGATGTGCTCCACAAAATCTAGCATACTTTTCTTTCATGAAGGTGGATGTATCTTCTCTATCAATACACCAGAGAAGGATCCCATTAAGGCCTCTCTTATAATTGACCTTTAAATGGTTTTCACCATCGTATAGGAGGAAGTTCGTAGCGTGTCTCTATGTCTATTCCATCTAATCCCTATTTGGTGGGATCTCTCCACTTTGAAGGTAATATGTAATGGGATTCATCCAATGAGTGGTTGGACCTTACGACTTAGTGATGGGACTAATTTCATTTATTTATTTCATGTTGGCCTGAATGAATCATTAGACCATCAGTCTGTGGGAAATACTGATGATTTTTTCGTTTTGATATAGCTCGACAGAGCCATGGATACATTTTCTAAAGCATTGTCTTATGAATTTTCTTATGGTGGGACATAAGTCAATGTTGGTTATTGATGGTAATTCCACCATTAGTTCTCAATCATGGTTCATAGAAGGGATCATCTCCATTTTATTGATCATATAATCCCCATTAACAAACTTTATAACCATTTAAGAATGACCTTTTATCATCAGGTATTCAGATGTTAGTTGGAGAGCTATCCCTGGGCCTGTGATGAGGGTCTGGTATTCTGATTTATTAGTTGTTCAACCTTTTGATAGTAGGAAGAAGTATGTTAGGAGTCCCTTTTTCAGGTATATAATTATAACTCCTATCCCCTAATTTTGAGTCTAGGGTCTTCTATTATTTTTCATTTCATGCTTTCAGAGGCATCATTGAAGTGGATTTCTCACATATGGGAGTTCTATTGAATAAATAACACTTATTAATCAGGTATCTCAACATATAATCAGAACAACTTTATTGAAGGATGATCTTCTAGAAAATATTCTAATTCCATGCCTTTGATGGATTTCTTTGATATGAACATATATCGAACTATTACAGAATGACAGCCCACTAAGGAAGGAATCCAATTAACATTGGACGACTAAGAATAAAATTTAGTAGGTTCCTACAAGATACCAAATAAACCTCATGGTACTTCAAGTAATTCCTCATCTTCTTGACTGTGAATATTAATGCATGTGAACTCTTCTCAACATCGAAAAAAATGAGTCTTAGCATCGATCATGGTTCGACTGAGGTAATAGAGACTATTATTATTGCCAGCATCATTCTTATGTGCGAGGAAGGGACCTAGGGATGACTCCAAGGTGGTCACATATAGAAGGATTATCCATCTTTTGAAAGTAGACATTACTACTGGTGGGATTAAGATATATCTCTTGAGATTGTCTATTGATTCCAAAAAAATCATCAGTCCAATGATATTCTACCCCTTTTTTCATCAACTAATAGAAGGGAAAGAATTTGCCTTCGAGGTTGGCTATGAAGTGTTGAATGTAGTCCAGGTGTCCTTGGAGTCCTCTCAAGTCACTGAGGTTGCAAGGAGGTGACATGACAAGGATATCATTTTTCTTCTTTGGGTCATCTATGATATCATGGTGGAGTATGACGAAGATAAGGAATTACCCTGAGGTAACATTGAAATCAAATTTTAGGGGGTTCATTTTTAAACTGTGATGTTGTAGTTTATTGAAGATGGCTTCAAGTTCTTCCAGGTGGTATGAGCATTGAAATTATTTTACCACCATATCAACCACACATCATTTGATGAACTTTCCCATGGAGGGTTTGATAATGAGATGCAGGGTGTACTGATATGTGGTGCTAGTAGTTTTCAAACCAAAAGGAGTTACATTATATAAAACTTTCCTTGGGGATCCCTAAAGGTGGTGGCTTAATCAAATACCTATTCCATAAATATTTTATTATGTCCTTAATATCCATCCATGAAGGAGAGATCCTCATATGTAATAGTTGTATCTATTAGTAATTATGTGATTAGTATTGGGAAATCAACTTTTTGGGTAGTGAAAATTTAGATCCATGAAATCAATGCAGACACTGATCTACCCATTTTTCTTCTTGAAGGGGAAAACATATTATAGTTATATGGGGTATTTTAATTCCCTAATGAAGTTATCTCTGATGATCCAGTAGACTTCAGCCTCTATTTTAGAAGCAAGTGTTAGCTACATCCTTCCAGTGGCGTGATTATAACCATGGTGGTCTTCTGGCAAGCTCAAGTCATGAGTGGCCACTTCTGGCTTGAGGATTGGCATTTATGTACCATTTGAGGTGACAAAATCTTAATTATTCATCAATAAGGAGGTGTATATCTCTTTCTCATTGGAAGGCATGGCTGCACTAATCAGTGTGGGTCATGTGTCTTATTTCATACCCAAGTTGATTTCTGTGAGTTCAACAACGGTGGTGGAGATTTCTTCCTCAAATGTTATAGGGGAATCCCATCGGACTTACTATTCCTCCTCTATATCAACAACATCTTCCTCCTCATCTTTCGATGAATTTTTTTGGGAAGATCATTCCATAATTTTGTGAAGATTTTCAATTTTGTTGTCTATGAGGTGAGGCAACCTCTTCTTTCATGGCCTTCAGTAGGGGCTTCTTCAGAGAAGATGAAATTATGGGTAAATGAGTTTCCACATCTTTTTTATGTGAGGAGACACTTCCTCTTTATTCATTGGGTGAGGTGGGGATTTTATGGAGTTTTTATGATGGTTTTGGGGCATTTTTATCTAAAACCCCACCATTATTGTAGGAGTCACTGAGCTTTTCATCATTATCAAGATTGAAAGGAATGATCAAAATCATGTGGACTACTGAATAAATATCCATGTTTGGATATCTGCGCTCAATATTATTGATGGGAAGTATGTATTCTTCACCAAGATACATGAGAGGATCAGTGAGAAACATTTCCAAACCATTTAGGGAGACAATCTAATCAACACCATCGATTAGAAATCACATACTCTACGTATCATAGAACCCTATATAAATATATTTTTATTCTTAGAGGTTGATTGGGGCCTTTTCAGCATGTAGATTCCCACTCAATCTATTAATGCAATATTTTAGGCATTTATAGTAAGAGGAGGGGATTGTTTCAAGTTGATGCAGCCAGGGCCTCCCTAGTAGTGCATTGATGGCCATATTATTTCGGACCAACAGAAATTCTAGGAAATCTATGTGGTCATGAAATTTGGTTTTCAGTTTAATTTGGTCCATCAACATATACTCTCTTCTATTATATGCTAACATATTCATAGTGTAGAGTGTCAAATCATCCTCACTGTAGACCAATCGATGTAGTGTCTATAGTGGTAGTAGATTTACTCTAGATTCATTGTCAATGAAGACTTGTTGAATATCAACACCATTTATCCTTCTCGAAAAATATATGGGTTTGATGTGTCCTTGTAAGATGTAATCTTTATCTTAATCTATAAAGGATATAACTACATGGAATTCTGTAGGATTGGTCTCTGTCTGGTAGACTTTAGTGGCAGCTACCTTGGCTTAATAATCTTAGGGACTTTGCAATGCCTAGATGAGAACTTCCATGAGATCTACTAGTAGATTTAGTGCATCTATAATTGACAACTTGGCCAGTACTTAGTCTATTTTCTTTAGAATGGCATATTTCTGATAAAAATTATGTTGCTTCCCGGCTCAAGGATTCTCTTTAAAAGGATCTTTAGGTGCTTGAGTATTTGATGACGATTGGTCTAACATTGGTATTAGAGCTGAATGATATTTTTTCCTTTGTGGATTGGGCAAGGTAGGTCTATTTAGATGATGAGGTAAACTAGTAACCTCTTCTTCCTTTGGTAGATTTTTTAGAAGGATTGGTTTTGGGTGGCATCTTGTGGGTGAAAGAGAATTTCTCTGTCCCTGATGGATTCTCTGAATGGTCCTTCTATGGGTGTCTACAACACTGAAAGATTGAGATGGGGTGTGTCGATAAGCATGATTTCTACCAAGGATATGTCTCCCTTGATATCCTTATCTTCTGTTGAATCTTCCTTTAGCTCCTTAATTGGGTGTGGGGAATTTCTATTGACAGTAATATTAATTTTAGGGGAAGTTATCCATAAATTGGATGACATTAATGTAGCCAAAAATCATCTCCTCTTCTAACGATGACTCTGGCTCATCATTTGCCTATGGTGGTGTCGTATTGTGGGATTGATCCTATTGTATTGTTTTTTGAGGTGGATCTGGTACTCTTATATTTGACGGCATGAAATTTGACATTTTCAAATACAACTTTGGATTTAGTGAAAGTTCATCATCTTTATCTTTATTTCCTCTCTTGTAATTGGACTGCTTTTTCGGGTGATCAACATTTGGAGGATTGTGGGGATGAGGATGTTAGTTTTGTTGCATTAAAAGAATTTTTAGGAATGGTCGATTTGTTAAATTGTGCCATGAGTATTCCATGGTATCAGTTGAGTGTTTTTCAAATCATCCAATTATCAATCATTCTCTATGGTTTTTTAACAAATTTTTTCCACTCCTCTCTTTTTCCAAAGTCAATGGTGGAAACTTATGCCACTTATGCTAGCGGTAGTCCCTGTTTGACTTGTTTGGAATCTCTCATTCATTGCATGAGGTCATTGAAGATTAATAACTCCCAGATGTTGTGCTCCAATATCTGGTGGAAGGGATTGTAATCTGGCCGTCAATCAAGACCTACTTCATCAACCCACTTTGGATTCAGAATTCAAAGAAAGTTTCACTTCATGGAGGCTACTAATTAGTCAAGCAATTGGGAATCCAAAATCAAATATACCTTTTTATTATATTCCTTGAATTTATTTCCCCCTGTTCCTCTTTTCTCATCCTGATAAGGCAAGGGTAGCTAATAACATCCATAGGTCCCACATGATTTGGTGTGATCCAGGGAGCCAGAACATACATAGGGGATTTCATCAGTGTGATAGAATCCACTTTATATCTTACAACTATTTTTATTGGGGTACATGGGGTTTTCTAGGACATGAGGTTTGTATGATTCAAGGAATCTTCTACCCTTTAAGTGGTTTCTATGAAATCCAACAACCCACATGTATATTTCCTTAGAATAAGTGGTGCTTACAGCTCATCACAGAGGTTATTAATGCACATGAGAAACATCTCATCATGGGGGAGAGGCAAGTTCATCGAGTAATTTAGACCCTTCCATCTATAAATGAAGTCTAAAACTCTATCATTCTCTCTCTGTTTTCAGTTCATGAGGTCACTGACTATTTCTTTTAGCAATATCAAGATGAAATGGAATGTGAATGGGTGTTGGAGATCCCCCCATCCTATTAATGAGTTAGCTAAAAAAATTGTGTACCACAATAAATCTGAACCATGCAGGGTTCACACAAAGCATATATGCTTTATATCTTCTTGTTACTCTTGGGTTCCCATCATGGGATCACAGTAAGATGTGTAATGAATTATATTTTGCTTTGGGTCACCCAATCCATTGAATACTAGAAACACGGGGTTCCTAAAATTTGTTAGCAGTGGAACATTACATACCCAGTCAAGGCAAGGTTTCCATTATGGATGTATTAGATAATTCCGCCCTTCGATCACTTACAAACATGTTATTTATGAAAATATGGCACTCATGAGCCCTTGATTCGTATCTTTTTGGACTTGAGCATGAGAGGGTGTAGAAGGGGGTAAGAATTGACATTTTGGCACTGCTGGAACATGAGGAGGATACCTAGCCAGGGGAATCCTTCTTCGATTCACTTCAATTTGTCCTGGTTGGTTCCCAAAATTAGGGAAATCATGATATCCTATTGGGATTGGGTTTTGGTAGACTGATGGTCCTTGTGCTACCTTGACCGAGCTTTATATCCGTGCTTTATTCATCAGGATTAGCTCATGTGGAAGAGGAACCTCTTTTAGAATTGTTTATTTATGATCTACTTATGGTACATATCTAGTAGGATGACTCTCTTGTAGTAACTCGGAATTCATTCTCTTTATGTCTTTCATTTCTTCCTCCTGTTGAGTGAATCTCACCTCAAGCATGTGGGACATGTTCTCATTGGGTGGAAGGTGTGGGTTTTTTGAAAATATATTTTTATTCCTTTTCAAATTGAGGATTCAGAAAAGAGGAAATGATGGATTAGGTGAGTTAGCAGCCAAATATAAGGTGGCCCATTAGTTATGGGTATGCACACCTTCATGCTCAGTGTGGACCACCTCTAGAAGGGCACCATGTTCTCATTCATCCTCTTAATTTGGATTATCTTTAGAATGGTCCCTGGGATTAACATCCATGGAGTTTATCAATCCATACCTCATTTGGGGGTGCGTACATGGTGTCGAATGTTAGGAGTGAATCTTGTGTCCCTTGTCGGATCTTATCCTTCCATTTTGGGACCCTCTTCGAGTTTCGTCGTGAATATTGACTCAAAGGGAGCCTTGACGTGACTTGGTAGTAAACCTCTTCCCTGGGAGGACATGATTCAAAATATGGGATAAAATGAGTACCGTCTCTATTTTTTTCCTCCCTTGGTGTGAAAAATTGACTTTTACTGGCCTGGTGGTTGAGGTAAAATTCCCCCATCCCAACGTGCTGAGGTTGCTCTTGTGTTGTGGCAGCTGCTACTACCATTTCTGCCTTATATATCTCATGTATTCCGATGTGGGAATGACTCAGATATGGTACTATATCTACAAGTGAATTATTATCTTCTAACAACATCATCAGTGTTCTTTAGTTGGCATCCCTTATCTGAGAAGATTGCGGAATGTTCTTAGTGGCCTGATTTAGGAAAATTGCGAAGGATTTCTCTCATCAAGATTGTTGCTTCTGAGACATTCCCAATTCCATTTCCTTCCTATCATGCCACTTTTACTAAATAGGTACTTAATTTGGTTTCTCTATTGGGATGATGACATTGTAGAATTCAATTTCCATTGGGTTCTACATGATGGGATGTGGGGTATAGTGTAGAGCTCCATGTTCTCCCCACCCTTGGATGTAAACACCAGACGGGGTGTCACCGATGAGGAAACACAATTGTTTCTGCGTGTCAAGGAAATACAACACGAGGCTTTTCTTTTGCCTCTATATTCATAAATATCATGTATATAGAAGGGATTCCTAGTCAATTTTCTAAAAACAATCACCCCAAATATACTGACATGGTCTGCATACCCATCAAAGGGTAAAAATTTCATTTTCAATTGGAGGAGAGTCTTCTAGTCATTAAGTCAAATGTTGGGAATACATCCTTATGATAATTCTTTTGGAATGCTGAACTAAGAGGTAGATGTGGGCCAAAACATAACCAGAATGTCTTCCATGGCTAGTTATATCTTCATGAGAAACTCTTTGTGTTATTCGTCTACCATGAAATCCTATACTTGTTGTTCCCAACATGGATGATTTGTAATAACTTCATCCTGAGTTGTAGGGCTAGTAGGGATTGTGTTGTTTCATGAAAAATATGGGGGTGGCCTAGAGGATAAGCATAGACCAGGCCATATCCTAGCTGAGAAAGGATGTCAACTTTCATTGACATGGTTTCTAACAAATTTGAACCTATCTTTACAAGAACCTCTGAATATGAGTGATTTCTTGTATTTTGATTAGCGGGGGAGGTCCATCTTGCTAGTGAGAATTTCACCTATGAGGAGGACCTTTGCAGTAGAGGCTAGAGTGGTGTGGACTACCATTTCATCTTAGTATCCAACCATTGGGATATTTTCTATAGTGTGTACCCTAGGGAGGACCTACAGGGTGGACCTCGATAAGGGGTGGACCTTCAGACTATTTTTTGTCATTGTAGGTAGGACCTTTGCAACAACTATCAACATGGCGAGGGATACCATTATGGATATATGTTTGGCTATAGGGAGAATATATATAGTGTACAGTCTATGGAGGTCCTTCTGGATATACTACAATGAGGGTAGGGCCTTCTTATTTCTTGATGTCACAATGCGGAGGGTCTTCGCAGCTACTGTCATTATGGTGAGGACTACCATCGTAGCTTCATATCTATCTACAGGGATAATAATATCTATAGTGTATACCGTGGGGTGGACTATCAAATAGAAATACAATAAGGGGGGAACATTTTTTTGATCTTATGATTAATGGGAGGGCTACCCTAACATGCATCCGGAGATAGGCTCTCATGACTGATCATTTCTGGACCATGGAGTAAGCCCCTATGGTTTCTCTGAAGAGGGCCTTCAGATCTGTTGGTTGCAATATTATGGGGAGGACCATCAAAAATTCTACTAATTCATATAGCATTTTATTATGGTTTGATATTATATTGATCCTCTATTGAAATATGTCATATGGCATCAAGAACTCCAACTTCTTGTAGAGTAGAACCATGAATGTGCTCTTCATTTCTAAAATGCTTTTGTAACCTTTCAATATTGGGTGCTCTATTTTGGGAATCTGGGGTCACTTCATATTGGTAACAACCTTTATATAACTATCCCTATTTGGTTGGTTTCAGTGATGTTTTCGAGATACACCGAGGAGCATCTTGAGTTATGGTAGGGATATATGCCTACCCTGGAGTGGCCACCACATTGAACCGATGACCCCTAGTTTTAATGGGTGTTTGTTCCAGATTCATTTTTCCTTTTGTCATGGAATATATATTTTTAATCTCCTTGAATGAATCAGGTATTCATGTATGTTATAGAGTAGCCATTATGTTTTGTGGATGAATCACCCCGCATGGGGAGACAAGATCATGTCCCCGACTTCCCACTTTTTCAGCAAATGCGATGACGTCTTGTCAAGTTTAGAAGATATGGGTTGGAATTGTTATTTTATCCTCCATCATTTCTATGATGTGTTGTGATATATATTTGTTTAGAGCAGGTATGATTTCTCATTCCAATGTCAGATAAAGAGTTTGTTCTTTATCCAGTCCTCCATGTGTTTCCAGTGGGTATTAATAGTTCTAATGTGTTAGGGATATGGAATGAGTCTGCCCCCAACGTGAAGCTAGGACATGCTGGTTACTTTCTCTGATTACCACTATATTTTACTAATGGGATATATATTTTCGTGTATGAATTTACATCTACTATCTTTCTGCTTTATTTTACTCACAGGTTTGATGTGAATCTGCCTGAATTTGACACTGCTTATATTTTCTTTCTATTGTATTTGACTAGTGGGTTTGAGAATGGTAGGTAGAAATTCGTGTCTACCTATTGATTGCCACTACATTTGACTAGTTTTCTTCATATGTATTTGTGGTTTAGTATGAATACCCATGGTTTTCCACCCCGGGCTTGGTATGCATCAGTAGGTACTTGAGCGTTCTTGTTATTGGCTGCTGCCCTATTTGGATGGTGTGATTCTTCTACGTCGACGGAGATTTGCATCCACTGATAATTTCCCCACTAGATTGTGTGGTGGGATTGGAGAGTGTAAGCAAGAGTATGAATTTTCTCATAATGTTCTACTATGTTTCTTTGGTGGGATTCATAAGAGGGAGGAGAGACATGTGTCTGCTCATAGTTTATCGTTGTATTTCTATGGCAGGCATCAGAAGAGGGGATAGAGATATATGCCTCACTGTAATCTACTATCGTGTTTGTTCAGTTCATCACCTCAAGAATAATGGTGATGAAATTCTCCTAATTATGTGTTCTCCACCCTCGATGGGTAGCCCAAAGGGTCCAGGTCGGATTGTATTCAGTAGGTTCCCTCATCATGAGTTTCATTTCAAAGTGATGATATTGAGTATTACATCACTAGTTGTGACGTCCTATGATAGGATCCCTAAAGTATGGTTCTTATTCAGCTAGGATGATTTCATTGGTGTCGACTTCACCTCCCTCCACGATATAAGGTAGGTACTCATTGTCGTGTTCTAGGGAAAGGATCCCAAAATGATTTGAGATGGCTAGTGGGGCCGTCCTCTGTAGTATTGTCGGTCGCGGCTGAAGGGGAAGCTGGAGAGCTTTCATTGATTAGAGGTCATTCCTTGTATCTTCAACTATGGGGAGAGTACCATTTTGGTGGTATTATTTTATCATCATGTTTGAAACCCAGCGTTGAAGATGCTGAGTTGGTGGGGGATTCATGTTCTTCATTAGGGACCTAACCACTTGTGTGGTCACTGAAACACATGTCTAAGAAAACTATTAGGATTCCATTGGATTTAAGAAAGCTTTGTGTAATTCCTTCAATCTATATGGAATGTACAAACAAAAAAACCATATAAATGTAGCATCTCATGATCACGTCTATAATTGATGTTTTTTCATGCCCCCCTTACCTTTGGATGTGAAATGGGAATAAGGTGGGGTAACTGTCAACCTTGGTTAAGGATTCAAGTCAGGTTTACCTTTTTTGTTTCAATCAGAGGTGCTTCTATTGGAAAAGTACAAATTTCCTGATGGATAACAACTATTTTCCTACTCTTATAGAGAGTTTCACATTGGGTTCACCATTTTTTTTCAACCAGATTTTCTTCCTGATCCTTCTTAGTGGGTGAGATGGCTGCACCGAGAGTGGGTAGTATATCCTTCATGTATTATGAAGTAGGTTCCACGGTTGATTGGTCTCGATGAGTGATTGTAGGGGGTTCAGTGTTAGTGAAATCAACCCACATCGGGTACGATGTCCTCAGATGGTCTCCAACGGGTTTATGCGTGGAGTAAGAAACACATAAAAACCCTTTTCTCTAGGATTCATGGAACTGGTTTCCAAAGCATGCACATATTGGATGATTTGATCAATGACTCTGAAGGAATCCATTGGTTTGTAGGATGAGAGATTATGCTCGTCACACCCTTTTAGGGGTAATTATTTCTTATTTCTATACTCTCTTATAGATTTGAGAAATGTTTATATGTTTTTGAATCCATGGTTCATTACCAATCAAGTGCCCTTGGATTACACCTACGGTGGAAATGTAAGTCAGAGGTAAACATGGGTTTGTATGCATCATAGGTTCTCCATTCATAAAAAAACCTCTATGTATCTGAGGTTCTCCATAAATGTTACCATTTTACAGATACACTAATGATTCTCTAGTCTTTTACTGAGACTATGATGATTTAATCCATGTGATGAGGTGCTCTACAGTTATCATCTTCCATGGGGGATGGTGATCATTTCTATATTTGGATTGATACCACAATATGGTATTCTTTTATATCTTCATGAGAGGAATTAGATTCCATGTATTTTGGTGTCACTTTACTATACACATCACCTATTAAGGTTGTGTTACCCATCCATGCATTTTAACATCAGGCAGTGAGGACGTCTAGGTGTAAGATTCTTAGTCATGATTTCTTGTGGGACTTATGCTGAAGAGGCCCAAAATTCCCAAAAGAGATATGTTCTCTAGGATGGATATGAACCTTCCAGGGATATGGCATAGATAATATTAGGGTTATTTGGGTAACATGATTGGACCTTAGGGAGGCTTCCTACATATCCCAATTGGTTGGGAACAAAATAATTCATAGTTCAGTTTGAGTTGGGACTTACACCCTTAAGGTGACCCATTATTGGGGGCATGATTGGAGATTTCACATGGGAGAATCCCTGTTGAGGGAAATAAGTTGGGGCTTACTCATGAATAGAATTCACTAGTTATTTTGTGGGAATATTATTTGGACTAACTTATAAGGATAATTTCCCTTGAGCTATATGACAACCCTGCTTTCTATTACAACTTAAACATGCTTTATTACATATAACATCACTAGATACAACAAAGAAGATCGAGAGGTTTAGTGTCTTTGGGGATTAGGATCATTATATAAAAACTTTATACTTGAAATACAATATCTTTATTGAAAACTTCCTTTACATGACCACTAAATTCCTTCATACTTAGCATTGCATGGGATAACCTGAGGACATTCATAAGAAAAGGGTGAGCTATAAAGCCCAGTAAGGGAGTACAAAATGAATAACATGAGAAGTTAAATACATGTAATGAAATAGGAATATCAATAGAGCATAAGAGTAACATGAACATAAAGGCATGATAAAGCATTATAATCATAACATTAAAATGTGGCAACAACAATTAACATTGAATTAGCATGAGCCGAGGCTCATTGCACATGGATCATGAGTAAACCCTCATTGCACTTTAAGCATGATTAAACCCTTGTTTCACATTAATTATAATGAGTCAACACTCATTGCACATGACGTATCATGATACTATACTTTACCCAATGCATTGGAGTGCAATAAGGGCGCACCCTTCTTAAACATTTCATTTCATGCATAAGTGTGCCACGTGGATCATAAAACATGGATTCATAAAACATAATAATTTATTCCATGATAAAGGAATGTGGAATTAATACATGAATCTTTACAATCAATAAGTAAATTTTCATAAAGGTGAATACCCTTGATGGAGAAATGTGCATGGTATTCACTACACAATGACATTGGCTTAGAAAATCGGGGCAATTTCGGCTGCGTAACGGCATGACATAAGAATTCATAAAAATGGTTGATGAGAGAGAAAGGGGTTCCTCATCATATTTACGTGTAATGGACATTAAGGAGGTCATATAGATACATTTCCCAACAATTTAAAAGGAATTTGGATTCATGATACAAAAGTATTCCTTGAATGTAAAAGAAGAGAGAGAAGTTCCTTTCGGAATTTCGACATAGTAACGGGTTTACATGGGAGGAATTTAATGAGAGAGAAAGGGGTCTCACATCATTCAAAAAATAAGAGGGCAGTATGGGGGAGGTGAGAAACCATACCCCAACATTCATAATTGAAATTAAAATGGCAATACAACTTAATGAAAATTGCCAAAAATGAGAAAGGAAGAAAAAAACCCTTACTTGGAAGTGTGCTTCCAAAGGCTAGAGAGAGGCTTGTGAGAGGCTTCTTGGGAGTTTGGGACACCTTGAGAGGTTCTAGAGAAAGTAGGGCAGATGTTGGATGAACTCCGAGTTCTTTGAGTGAGGAGGAAGTGGGAGCTTGGGTGGGTTTATATAGGCAAGGTGAGGGAATTCTTTATTATTTAGGTTTGGGACCCCTTATATTAAAATAATCCAAACCATAAACCATCCCATTGTATTTTCCCATGGTTTCTGGAAAAGTAAAGAAGAAAAAAATATTTTACAAGGCCAAGGTCCGAACTTGTTAAAAAATTAGGGTTGCTTATGTGGAGGTGAGTCACACTCCCATGGAAATTAATTTAAAAAGGAAAAGTGTTGAATAAGTTTTGAGGGCTCCATTAATGCTCTGAAAAGTAAGTCAAACAAACTCAAAACCTCATTATTTTAATGATAAAACACATATTGGCCGAACATAAGGATTATGGTATTTTATTACATCACCATTGGGTCATTATGATGTCATAAAACACATTATATATTGAAATGGTATTTAATTTTTACACAAAAATTTGACTGTCTTAGAAAATTATGAAATATTCACCGTTTGATAATTTTGAAGTCCGGATTCCAAAAATAATATTTATTTTATCTAAATAATTTTCTAAATATGTGAATTTTAACTTTTAAAATAAAAACCGACATTTTAAAAAAATCACGGGTTTTGACAGAAATGGCTTTCAAACCTTAATAAAAAATTTAATTTCATTCATAAAATTATAAAATCATTTATATTTAATAAAAATTAATTTAATATTAATAATAGTATTTTATTAAAATATTATTTAATACAAAAAGCCTTTAATTTAATAAAATATAATTCTTAATTAAAAAATAACTAAAAACACCATTTGTACTTTAAAAACTAATTACAATGTATCAAAAATGACAAGAAATTATATTAATTATTATATACAAAAATAATTCAGATGAACATAGTACTACTTATTTTTTACATAACCCCTTAAAATAGCCGCATAATACCTAAGGGTAAGGTGTGCGATGGTGACATACTCTTGGGGTGGCTCAGATAACATTGCTCAAGTTGTAATTTCAATCAACTTCCACTTTTCCAATAGACGATCACGTTCGAGCATGACTTAATGAAGCTCAGCTTGGGCTTGGTGAAGGGCAAAGCCCAAAGATGCCACCTCTTTTGCGAGCTCTAACAAATGGGCTTCGTAAGGGGTAATTCTACTGGATGAGGCCATCGCTTCCTTTGTCTGAGTAGAAATGGGTTCGTTAAAGCCTTATATTTATACTACTCAGATGATCACTGTTCAACGGCTATAAAAGTAACGGTCACAAATCTTAATGTAAAACTAAAGAAGTTGACATCTTATAAAAACATTTTTCATAAAGAAACATTTAACTGGATCAAAGGGTATTTTCCATTAATGAAACTTTGGGTCATTACAATATTCCCCCCTTAAGAAATTCCGCCCTCGAAATTTTCCTTTTCCTACACTAAAACAAATGTGGGTAACTCAGCTTCATCATATCCTCTGACTCCCAAGTTTCTTCTTCAAACTTGTGGTTTCTCCACAACACCTTGACGAGGGTCATTGTCTTATTTCGTAGAACTTTTTATCTACGATCTAAGATCTTCGCTGGTTGCTCCTCATAAAAAAGATCATCTTCCAATTGTACCACCTCGGAAGAGAGTACATTTGAAGGGTCCGGTATGTACTTCCTTAAGAGGGATACATGAAAGACATGCACATTGGCCATAGTAGGTGGAAGTGCTAGTCGATAGGCCACAACCCCAAAACGATCAAGAATCTTGAAGGGGTCGATGTACCTTGGACTTAACTTCCCTTTCTTTCCAATCCTCATGACCTTCTTCCACCGAGATATGCATAAAAACGCCATGTATCCGACTTTAAACTCAAGGTCTCGTCAACGATTATCTGCATAACTCTTCTGTCGACTTTGGGTTGCCTTGATATGCTATTGAATGGTTTTCACCTTCTCCACCATTTCTTCAACAATTTCTGGTCCAAGAAGCTTACGTTCGCCGACCTCATCCCAACATGCCGGTGTTCTACACCTTTTCCCATATAGGGATTCATATGGTTCCATTTGAATGCTTGAGTGGAAACTATTATTATAAGAGAACTCAACCATAGGAAGATTTTGATCACATCCTCCTTTAAAGTCCATTGAGCATGCTCTCCACATATCCCCAAGTGTTTGGATAGTCCGCTCGAATTGGCCAACAGTTTGAGGATGATAGGTCGTACTGAAGTTTAGTTCAGTATTCAGAGCTTGTTGAAGACTCTTCCAAAACATAGAGGTGAATCTTGGATCTCGGTCAGAAACAATAGATAGTGGTACTCCATGAAACCGTACCACATCCCTGATATATATTCGTGCCAGTTGATCCAAAGAGAAATCCCCTCGAATAGCAATGAAGTGTGAAGTCTTTGTAAGATGATCCACAACAACCCAGATTGCATTGTTGCCTTTGGATGTCCTTGGAAGTCCAGTGACAAAGTCCATGGTGATGTTCTCCCATTTCCATTATGGTATGGGCAATGGTTGCATCATCCCCTTAGAATTATGCCTCTCTGCCTTCACTTGCTGACACACCATGCACTTTGATGTATATTCAGCGATCTCCTTCTTCATATTATCCCACCAAAAGTGTTCCCGGAGATCTCGATACATCTTTGTGCTCCCTGGGTGAATAGAGAAATTTGAACTATGTGCATCATCCAAATGTTCCTTCTTCAGCTCAAAACTTGATGGAACACATAGTCTTTTCCCAAACCACATAATTCCTTCTTCATTAACATTAAACTCTGAGGATTTTCCCTTTTTGATAGCTTCCACTTTTTCTTGGATTCCCGCATCATCCTTTTGAGCATCCTTTAACCTTTCCAATGGAGATGGTTGAGAAATCATTTGTGAAAGGATTGATGATGTTCCCTTCTTTATGATTCCCACGTCCATCTTCATCAAGTCTAAGAAGATTGGATCCTTCTAAATTATCATCATTGATAGAATCGCTGGATCCTTTCTACATAGGGCATCCGCCACCTTGTTCGCCTTCCCAGGGTGGTAATGTATTGAACAGTCATAATCCTTGATGATATCTACCCATCTTCTCTGGCACATATTAAGCTCTTTCTATGTGAATATATATTTAAGACTCTTGTGGTCAGTATATATCTCACATTTCTCTCCATAGAGATAATGCCGCCATATTTTCAAGGCAAAGAACACCGCCGCCAACTCCAGATCATCCGTTGGATAGTTTCATTCATGGAATTTCAACTGCCTTGATGCATAGGATATCACTTTATCATTATTCATTAGCACAAATCCTAAGCCCTTCTTTGAGGCATCACTGAATACCACAAAATGTTCCCCACTTGTGGGTAAAGTGAGCACAGGTGCAGTGATAAGCCTCTTTTTCAACTCTTTGAATCTTTCGTCGCATTCATCACTCCAAGAAAACTTTACTCCCTTTCGAGTTAGCTTGGTAAGAGGGTTGGAAAATAGTGAGAAATTACTCACAAATCGTCGATAATATCCAGCTAACCCCAAGAAGCTACGGATAACAGTTACCGATGTTGGCCTCAGCCATCCCTCAATTGCATTTGTTTTGGAGGGGTCTATAGATATCCCATTGCTTGTGATGATATGGCCCAAGAATGAGACCTCCTTCAACCAGAAATCACACTTTCTGTACATTTCATAGAGCTTCTCCTTGCTCAAAGTCTCCAGTACAGTTCTTAAATGATCCTCATGGTTCTCCTTGGTTTTGGAGTATATTAGAATATCATCTATAAAGACTACCACAAATTTGTCTAGGTAATCTATAAAGACTCTATTCATCATGTCCATGAATATTTCTGGAGAATTGGTGAGTCTGAAAGGAATTACTATGAATTCATAGTGCCCGTACCTTGTACGAAAAGAAGTCTTGGGGATATCTTCCTTCTTCACCCTTACTTGATAATATCCTGACCGCAAGTCCACCATGGAGAAGTATTGTGCACCACGCAGCTGATCAAACAAGTCATCAATTCTTGGGAGAGGATACTTGTTCTTTATCGTGATTTTGTTAAGTTCACGATAATCGATGCAAAGCTGCATTGACCCATCCTTCTTCTTGACGAAGAGGACTGGTGCACCCCATAGTGATGCACTTGGGCGTATAAACCCTTTATCCAGATTCTCTTGTAGTTGTTTCTTCAGCTCTTCAAGCTCAACAATAGCCATTCTATATGGAATCTTGGATATTGGTAGCGCCCCAGGTATAAGTTCAATTGAGAACTCAACATCTATTCTTGGAGGAAGACCAGGAAGTTCCTCGGGAAATACTTCAGCGAATTCCCTCACAATAGGCATTTCTTCAAGGGTGGTTTCTTCCTTGGACTCAATCATCTGAGCCAGATATGCGTGCTCATAAGGTACTAATATCCATGCTTGAGATGATGGAGCTAAAGGAGATTCATCTTCCTCCTGACACTAGTAAGGAATCAGGGGTCGATTCTCCATATGGAGTATGATTTCCCTCTCCCGACAATTTATGTTGGCTCTATATAAGGAAAGCCAATCCATGCCAAGAATTGCATCAAATTCCACCAAAGGGAGTATGATGAGGTTCGCTAGGAAATTCAATCCACATATTATAACAGGGGTGGACTTATACTCATGCGATGCAATGATTTCCCCATTTGTCGTACTCATCGGGATCCTTACTTCCATGATTTGTGGTGGTCCATGGATTGTTCTACTAAACTTTTGAGATATAAAATAATGCGTAGAACATGAATCAAAAAGTACGTTCACTATTCTTTAATGAATAACTAGCGTACCTTTCACAACTTCGTTGTCGGGGTTCACTTCGGCAGAAGTGATTGAAAAAGTTCTTCCTTGCTGTCTTGGAGGTTACTGGTTGCCTCCGATAACCCTTGGATTAGGGAACTGATTTGAAAAATGACCCGGTTCATTGCATTTGTAGCATTGAACAACACGTTGAGGTTCGAACGGAGCATTCCTCTCCTCTGTCGTAGCCGAGGGTCCTTCTTGCTGACAGTTAACAACTAGGTTCCCGTCTCTTCCACACCTGAATCATTTTATTGTCCCCCTATGGCAATTTCCAGGGTGCTTCTTTCCACACTTTTGGAAAGTGGGGTGCTGGAACTTCTTAGTGCCGTTGGATTTATCCATCGGACCACCAGCATTGAAGTCCACCTTACGCTTCATGTCCCCATGATACTCCTGTGATTCTCCAATCTCCATTTCAACCTTGAGGGAACATCAGACAATTTCCTCATAGCAGTCAAAGTCACGGATCGCTAATGCTTTCCGCAAGCTAGGCTTCAACCCACCAAGGAAGCGGTAAACCTTGCATTCGGGGGTAACGAAAAATCCGGAAGCATATCGTGAAAGCCTTGTGAAGTTTGACTCATACACTCCCACATATTCTTCATCTTTCTGCTTGAGGGAAAGGAAGTCCCATTCCATCTTATGACGGAGGGTGCACGAAAAATATTTATCAAAAAACATCTTCCGGAATTCCTTCCATTCCAAAGCCTCGATCTCCTCCTCAGGATTCATATTTTTGATCAAATTCCACCATTGATCAGCTTCACCCTCCATACGATAAGCCGCCAGGAGAACCTTCTCATGTTCAGAACATTGATGGATAGAGAAGATCTTTTCAATGGAGTTGATCCATTGATCAGCGTTCGTGGGATCATATGATCCACCCAAAGTAGGAGGCCTTTGTCTCATGAAGCTTTCGATAGCGACTTGTTCATTCTTAGGGGGGGTTGAACGTTCCTCTTGGCCTATGTTTCTATTCAAAACTTGAGTTAGCTGAGAGAGAAGCGTCAAAAAGTTCGCGATTCCCACTCCCATTGGATTGGGCATCTCATTAGAACAATAATCACACCGATCATCACAACGGTTGTTAGCCCGAGTTCTCCTATTACCGGCCATTGGATGGAATAAAAGGAAAGTTAGGGGTAACACATAAAGGGTAATCCAAAGACAAAAGTTGATGACTTATAAAGAAACATTAATCTTTTTAACTCATGAGTCTATAGAATTCAATCCAGGCTTTTCATGATCTTCCTTCAAACATATATTATTAGAAGCATTTTTCCCTTAATAAGGGTTCATACTAAGATAGTGAATTTATCAAATCATATCCCTCACGAGTGTCGTAACCAAGAGTGCAGAAAGGCCCATTGTCGTGCACCAGTTCCTATTCGATTCTAGCTCAAAGCGGTGTTTTCAGGTTTTACCCCTAGGATACATTTGTGCCAGAGCCGCCTCTACCTTCTCGTATCCAGACAGGGATGTATTTGTTTGATAAACCACTTACATAGTATTTACCAAAACTTAGGGATGTTTTTATTATACTTAGTCTTGTATCTAAGGCTTTACTAGGGTTTCCTAATCCCAAAAATAACTAAAGCTATCCTCTGATATTAACTATGACAACCCTGCTTTCTATTACAACTTAAACATGCTTTATTACATATAACTTCACTTGATACAAGAAAGAAGATCGAGAGGTTTAGTGTCTTTGGGGCTTAGGATCATTACATAAAAATTTTAAACTTGAAATAAAACATCTTTATTGAAAACATCCTTTACATGACCACTACATTCCTTCATACTTAACATTGCATGGGATAACCTGAGGACATGGATAAGAAAAGGGTGAGCTATAAAGCCCAGTAAGGGAGTACACAATGAATAACATGAGGAGTTCAATACATGTTAGGAAATAGGAATATCAATAGAGCATAAGAGTAACATGGACATAAAGGCATGATAAATCATGATAATCATAACATGGAAATGTGGCAACAACACTTAACATTGAATTAGCATGAGCCAAGGTTCATTGCACATGCAGCATGAGTAAACCCTCATTGCACTTGAAGCACAAGTAATCCCTCGTTGCACTTGAATTATCATTAGTCAATACTCATTGCACATGACGTATCATGATACTATACATTACCCAATGCATTGGAGCGCTATAAGGGTGCACCCTTCTTAAACATTTCATTTCATGCATAAGTGTGCCACATGGATCATAAATCATAGATTCATAAAACATGATCATTTATTACATGATAAAGGAATGTGGAATTAATACATGAATCTTTATAATCAATAAGTAAATGTGCATAAATGTGAATACCCTTGATGGAGAAATGGGCATGGTATTAACTACACAATGACATTGGCTTAGAAAATCGGTGCGATTTCGGCAGCGTAACAACGTGACATAAGAATTCATAAAAATGGTTGATGAGAGAGAAAGGGGTTCCTCATCATATTTAAATGTAATGGACAGTAAGGAGGTCATATAGATACATTTCCCAACAATTGAAAAGGAATTTAGATTCATGATACAAAATTATTGCTTGAATGTAAAAGAAGAGAGAGAAGTTCCTTTCGGAATTTCGACATAGTAACGGGTGTGCATGGGAGGAATTTAAGGAGAGATAAAGGGGTCTCCCATCATTAAAACAATAAGAGGGAAGTATGGGGGAGGTGAGAAACCATACCCCAACATTCATAATTGAAATTAAAAGGGCAATACAACTTAAAGAAAATTGACAAAAATGAGAATGGAAGAAAAAAACCCTTACTTGGAAGTGTGCTTCCAAAGGCTAGAGAGAGGCTTGTGAGAGGCTTCTTGGGAGCTTGGGGAACCTTGAGAGGATTCTAGAGAGAGTTGGGCAGAGGTTGGACGAATTCCAAGGGCTTTGAGTGAGGAGGAAGTGGGAGCTTGGGTGGGTTTATATAGGAAAGGTGAGGGAATTCTTTATTATTTAGGTTTGGGACCCCTTATATTAAAATAATCCAAACCACAAACCATCCCATGGTATTTTCCCATGGTTTCTAGAAAAGGAAAGAGGAAAAGAATATTTTACAAGGCCAAGGTCCGAACTTATTAAAAATTAGGGATGCTTATGTGGAGGTGAGTCACACTCCCATGGAAATTATTTTAAAAAGGCAAAGTGTTGTATAAGTCTTGAAAACTCCATTAATGATTTGAAAAGTAAGTTAAACAAACCCAAAACCTCATTATTTTAATGATAAAACACATATTAGCCGAGAATAATGATTATGGTATTTTATTACATCACCATTGGGTCATTATGATGGCATAAAACACATTATATATTGAAATGGTATTTAATTTTTACCCATAAATTTGACTGTCTCAGAAAATTATGAAAAATTCACCATTGGATAATTTCGACATCCTGATTCCAAAAATAATATTTATTGTATCTAAATAATTTTATAAATATGTGAATTTTCACTTTTAATATAAAAACCGACATTTATAAAAAAATTCACGGGTTTTGACAGAAATGGATTTCAAACCTTAATAAAAATTTTAATTGCATTCATAAAATTTTAAGATAATTTATATTTAATAAAAATTAATTTAATATTAATAATAATATTTTATTAAAATATTATTTAATTTCAAAAATCCTTTCATTTAATAAAATATAATTCTTAATTAAATAAGAACTAAAAACACCATTTGTAATTTAAAAACTAATTACAATGTATCAAAAATGACTAGAAATTATATTCATTATTATATACAAAAATAATGCAAATTAATATAGTACTACTTATTTTTTACATAACCCCTTTAAATAGCCTCATAAGACCTAAGGTTAAGGTGTGCGATGGTGACAGACTCTTGGGGTGGCTCGGATAACATCGCTCGAGTTGTAATTTCAATCAACTTCCACTTTTCCCGTAGATGATCACGTTCGAGCTTGACTTGATGAAACTCAACTTGGGCTTGGTCAAGGGAAAAACCCAAAGATGCCACCTCTTTTCCGAGCTCTGACAAATGGGCTTCGTAAGGGGAAATTCTACTGGATGAGGCCATCACTTCCTTTGTCTGAGTAGAAATGGGTTCGTTAAAGCCTTATATTTATACTACTCAGATGATCACTGTTCAACGACTATAAAAGTAACGGTCAAAAATCTTAACGTAAAACTAAAGAAGTTGACATCTTATAAAAACATTTTTCATAAAGAAACATTTAACTGGATCAAGAGGGATTTTCCATTAATGAAAATTTGGGTCGTTACAAGCTATGGTCGTAGGTAGTTGTCCTACGTATCCTGATCATAACTGGAATTAGATTTCTTGTAGTTCATTCTATTTGGGGATTTCACCATGGGGTTAAGTGGATGGTATGATTTCCACTAGCCTCTAATCCCACATTATTCATGCTCAATGAGATAAATAAGGGGAGGCAGTGGATCTAAAGATCGGTTGTCCCACATAATCTACTGATAGATAGTACTCGAGCTCAAAGGCAGAGCGGGAGTGGAGTTTTGAAATTTCAAAATACCTCCATTGTTTTCATACCATGGATAGTCAGATTGTCCTATCCAGTTATTCTCTAGGTGAAGGAAATGAGGATCACTAATGTAACTTATTGCAAGAAAAGCTAGGGGCTTACGTTAGTGGGACTGCCCTGAAATTGGTTTTGGGAAAGGGGAGGAATGTTGGGTCTTGTCAAAGGGAAATGAAAGAGCGATTTACCTATGATATCATTGATCCTTAGTGAATGGAAAAGCCAATGATTACCCATGATCTCTAGAATTGGGAGGTTCACATTAATATCCCAATGTTGGACCCTGGGTTTCCATGGGAATGTAAACTTATGGACATTCTGGGGGTCCGCACCATTTTGGGGATTGCCTACATGACTCTGCTTACCATGGGAATGTAAAATCTAAAGGGTGTGATGATATACCTGATAGTTGTATCATATTATTCAAGTAACTCTGGAAGAGGCTTTGGCCTAATGAAGTTAGATAGGTTCGTGGAGGGACTATGGATGAGGCAACGGAAATGGAAGGAGACGATCGAATCTAGAGAGTGGAACATTCGATAGAACCCCATTCCACATACCATTTCATTATTTGGGATGGTGTCCTCTTCAAATAACATGTTTCTACACTGGTGGAGGTACTTTCCACGTACCATAATGGTACGTGGACCTATATGAAGTCTGTATAGTGTTTTGCTATGTGGGACATGGTTCTAGCCGTGTTGGATGATGCTACGTTGTGCCAAGTTCCACCAGCACAGTGTGGTACTACACGATGAAGGGTTCCATCTGCATAGCCTTGTACTATGTGGGGGCACTGTATTGAAGAAGCATCATTAATTTATAACCTTGTGGTAATATCATCTCTGAATGAAATGTGGTTCACGGTCTTCCAATTATTATGTTTCCTTCATTATTATTTCTCTATGTAGAGATTTTATACCTGCATGAATTCTTAAGAAGTGCTATGCGCCTCTTTGATCGATCTCTTCATAAATCCTCCCCAAAAGTCTATTCAATCCTAGGAAATTGAGTAATTTTCGTAGCTCCCATTGGGTTCCTTTTATTGAGTGTCAGGGATGTTGGATCTATGGATCTGATATAACATTTTACAGAATACCATGGAGATATCACCTACCCACAGACGACTTGGTCAACAAAGGCCAACAGGGTTGTAGTTCACGGAAACAAAAATCAATACCTTAATCTCGTGAACGACTTCAACTTGTTTGAGGGGAACTTCTTTCTTTTCCTCATCTGTTAACTATTTATTTTCCAAGGACAGTATTTGTGGGAGAGTTTCTCTGCCTCTATTTCGCCAATGACGTGGTTAGCAGCAGCAGTATGTGGGGGTGTAATTATCCACCTCTATTTCTCTAATGACATGGTTTGTAGTGATTGGAAATGTTTTCATCATTCTGTGTACTACTCATTTCAAGAGTGATGAATTCTATAAAACATTATTAGGTTTCAGTATTCTGATGGATTATTTTTCTTTTCCAAATTTGGCTTCTTCAAAAAATTTCTTTAAAACATCTATACAAAAAATTTCATTTCCCATTCCAAAATTATGGGAGAATTTACATTCCCCTTGAAATGTTTTTAGAACCCTACAATCATGACAGTTTATATTCTTGGGAATGTAATGACATGTGTGTATGTTAGGATGTTGGGTGCTCCTGAAGAGGATTATATTGTAGATGCTTGCACTTGAGGTTTTCAAAGAGTATGAAATGTTGTGTATTCCCATGACTCTTTTGGTCAAGTTGTCCATATGAAGCATTCCATATTATTGGTCAATATTGTGGACTAGGGTTAATAAGGTCTAACATATTTCTCTACTACTACCCATTTGACAGTTCTTTAAGATAATTCCATAGAATATAGACCATAGGTTGTACAAAAGGCCAATAAATGTTCAGCGACTAGTTGAGGTAGTGATATTATTCCAAATCTCAAGGAGGAAGCCAATACAGTTTTGTGTTACCATAAATAGATGGGCGGTAGACTTGATGAGACATTAATGGATTTCCAATTCACTTTTGAGGATTCTACTCATGTGTTATATGATCAACATATAAGGCTCATGTAGAAAATTGTGGAAATGATCTGTAAGGTTAAGAAACTTTCGGTGCATGAAGAGGGATTCCAATTGGTCATACCTCAAAAAATAAAAACAAAAGAGTCCCAAAATCATCATCTATAGGTTCGACCTACTCTAATCCAAATGTAGGCGGACCTCTCCATCATAATTTTTTTACAGATTCCCCCCTTGTAAGTTATGATCCCAAGTGTTGGAGAGAATGCAATGGGGTCTTTTCCACCCCACCATAATGATCTAATGAAATATTATTATGTTTATTTTGTAAACTCCTTATATGAGGATTGTGTACTTTCATGAGAATGAAATTATAATATGATACCTCCTAGGGACCAGGATGGTGAAATTCCTCAAGAAGGCATCAATAAGGAAGAGGATGAATGGTTTTTCTCACAACATGAAGCAACATACTCTTCAATGGAGCTGGGTGTATTCATCTTCAAAGAAAACTTTGTGTTATAAAAGTTGTTAGCAATCCACATTGAAGATGGAATTTGATCCAAACTAGATTTGAACTCTGAGATTTTTCTTAGAAATCCGGGTTTTGCTCCACCTCAAGGGACATACATGTATCATCAATGGATGAAGAACATAAGGCCCCCCAAACGGTCAAGACATGGAAGAGTGGTCGATATCCAAAGGGAATAGGAATAAATCCTATAAATATAGGATCTATAGGGACTTGTAGGAATAGACTTTCCATTTTAAGTTACTTTTTTATGATTGGGCATATTGTGTGTTATTTGACATGTATTTTTCATTGTATGCTTTACTTTTTATAATAAATTTGGTATCATTGATTTGGTTTCCAAATCCATTATTGAGGCATATACAAATATTTAAAAAAACGAAATTTATATATTTAAAAATAAATATAAATGTTTTTAATTATATATATATATATATTTAATTGCAAATGAATTGAAAGATTTTTAAATATGTAATTATAAATGCAATTATAAATAATTTTAAATATATATAATTATTGTAACACCCCAAGGCTATGAAAATAAATATTGAATGCCTGAAACACTCAGTCTCTAAAAACAATTTTAATATATCTATTAAACATAACTTTTCCTCTTCTACATTTTGAATTTTGAAAAACTGACTTACATAATTAGGTTCTAAAATACATTTAGAGTCTAATGAGAAAAACATAATTTTTGGGGAATAGTAACATAACCTTATGAATACTAACATACTCTTATAAATAGTAATGAATAGTAAATCAGACAAAAAAATAGAAACTTCACCCATGAATGTATAAATAAAATTTAGACATCTTGAAAGTGAAAAAATGATCAATGTATAAGTATTTTTATTTTTGTATGTCATAAATATTTTAATTACAATTTTATAATTAATTTAATATTTAAATTTATTTTCATAAAATGCAATCATAAATTTTTATTTTTTTATCTTTAGGTTATAAGATAATTTTATGGGACCTTGATTAATTTTTCAAGGTGTTATAAAATTAGTTATAATTTTAATGTAATTTTTCCAAATAATTTATGATTTAATTTAAATATTAAATTAAAATTATTTTCAAAATTATTTTAAAAAAATGGAGTTCATTTTTAAATTTTACAGATTTTAAAATAGATTTGGTGAATTTTTGTGATTTTTCTGAAATACAAGAATTTTGGGTGAATAGTAAAATATGATAATTTACGATAAATGATAAATACAAGATTTATTGAGTCATGGGTGATTTAATGATGATGTAAGCCCACATGGTTCGAAATCACATGCATATATTACTACTCTTGGTCACAATAATCAATACTATTTTTTTTCTTTGGAAAAATAATAAAATAACGATTAACATATTCAAAAATTACTCCTCTCATCCACTATAAAAAACCCCATCACTCCCCCTTCCCTTCACTCCACTAAGACTTGAATCTATTCAATGTTCATCCCAAATACCCTTCCCTATTCAATCCTCACTTTCAAGATATATTAATCATTCTAAAATACCAAAACCCCTTCCCTTAAAGAGATTCTCAAGGAAGTGGATTCAAGAGGTATATTGGAATTTTATTTCATTCAATTTCATTTCAAGTTCCCTTCCATTGTTATCCAATCCTCACCCCTCTATATAATGTCCATGATAACTCAAGTATAATATATATATAAGAATTATATAATTTGAATGTAAGAACCAGCATCAATATCCTTACTCTCTCTTTTTTTTATAAACGAAATCACCGTGGGTGATGTCCTAATTTACAAAATTCATGGATGACGAAGTCTCGTTCTTCAATTTAGTCTTCAATTTTGGTCATGAAAACATTTTTATAGTTGAACCAGGATATAATATATGTATTATGACCTACTTAACATTCAGTAACCAGTATACGTACATAGTATTAATTTATATGACAATACTAGTTCCAAATAATCAAAATACCGCTAAAATAATATAAGTGACTCTAATTAAAATTTCCTCTAATGATTCATCCTCATTCCAGGTAATGAAATGAAATAAATGAACATTAACACCTATATATGTTCATAAAAAATATTTATATTTACTTCTATATATTTACATCCATTCCACATGAACTCTATTATGTAAAAACAAGTGAACTGATTACAAAAATCAAGAAAACAAACAGTCCAGATGACAGAATTAAATTTTATAATATATCAATAAGGACATAAATGGACTAAATAATATTATGATAAACTAAATAAATTTCTAACAGGTTCTTAATTAATATATTAATATGTCTAATTTCATATTCTAGTAACTTATGTTCAATAGCAGAACACATTCAGACTTAAGGTAAGGGTTTTCCACCCGAACCTACATTTTCATTCGGGTTACATTAATTTTCTAATTATCTCAATAAGATAATTATGTATTATTATATACTTCTTATAAATTGTTTTTGATTATTCTATATTTTTTTCCAACCATAAAAATTCCTTATTTTATGGGGATTTAAACATTTTAAAAATAACTTTCTAAATTATTTCTGAAATACAAGCCCGATTTAAGGGAATTTCTCAAATTCTTACCTATTTTCATGGGAACTATAATACTTTTATTTCCACCATTATCCTTATGAAATAAGTAATTTTATTATTAAAATAATATATTACTTAATTTCTGGTTTTATACAATGAAAATTCTAAAAGAACTCTTTATTTCAAAATAAATGAATATTTATCTCAAGAATTACTCTACGATTTTATAAGAGTATTTTCGTCTGTTTCAACACACTTGATGATTGTTCTGTATTATTGGGATTAATATTTTATTATATCTTATAACATATTTAACTGGATTGTTTATTAATAGCTTTATAGTGGATATGTTATCCTAAAACCATTCAATAATTCACTTTGAATGGTTTGTGTTTAAGATTAATGTTTAGGGAAAGTTATTTAAATTTCATATGTTTGTTTAAATATGAATGTATGTGTTTTTTATGTTTATCCATAATCAAATGAAGAATTAATTGGACTTATTATGTGATGGGTGGGTTATTTTATATCTCTCTCGATGCATCAATAGGTCTAATGAGACAAATAGACGTGGACTTGGCCAAGGCCTTTCCCATTTTGAGATATGGTTTTGATCGAGGCCTTAATAACTTTTAGACATCTCGGTTGAGCCCTTGAAAATATGCTTTAGAATGTCCATAAAATTAACTTCCCTCATTATGAAGCTATAAATTCGATGTTCATGAGGTTATACCCATGATTATGTTTTATTATGGAAGTATTTTCTCAGCTCATATTCCTTCCATATTATGTCAACATTATTCTTTTAATGGAATGTGTTTTTAATTAATCACCATTCCTAATGTTTATGTTATCTTCCACTGTATATCATACTATTATTTAGAATTTTAGATCACCCCTTTCTTTTGTTTCATTTTCCCAAAATAGGAATAAGTATTTTATGAGTGACTTGAAGGCATAATCTCAGAGGCATGGATGTTTCTAATAGATTAAATTGGTGTTTTGTTTCCTTTAAATATGAAATATTGAACTTATATATGTATCTTGTTTACAAAAGATAATAAAATACTTGTTCTTTTGGGATTCATATTCATTGTTTATATTTCAATTTAATGCAATAAGGAACTGGATCTAAGAATCTAGGGTTGGGTCTTTATACATGGTATTAGAGGATGTTTAGTAGAAAACATGGAAACTAGATTTTGAATGAAAAAATATGAGTGAACAAACCCCAAAGATTTTTTTGAGGATTAACATACAAGAAAATCCATTTATTTTGGTAAGGAATGGATTATGATGATATTTCTAGGAAATAAAACCTTGTCCAGATACTACAAGTGGATATGGTTCTGGCATAGATGTACCGAGGAGTGAAAGCTCCGATAATGAGTTTCGGGCTTGACCTAGGGTATCCTAGTACACGACAACAGGCCTTACTGCAAACCTGGTTTGACACTCTCAGGGGGGGGGGATTCTTGGGACAATTCACATTTTCTTTATAAGCCATTATGAATGATTTAAATTTAAATTATTCCATAAAAAACCATGTTTGGGATTATGGGATTATCCATGCATAGGATTTCAATTTATATTAAGTATTTTTCTATGTTAATATTATACATTTTTATACATAAACTAATCTAGTGTATGCCATTATCTACAAATGCAACCTAGTTGAAGAAATTAAAACCACATGAACACACGTATCCCATGTAGGGATTTCCTTAAGATGCTAGATAATGATGTTCAATCTGGAGCTGAAACTGGTTCAGAAGAACTTATAACAATACTGGGATAACTTTCTCATGTTATGTACAATAAACTTACCCATATAGAGCATTTAGATCCAACACTTGGAGGATCAATGTTATATTTATTTATGCAACAAAAACCTCCATCATTCAGTTGGGCTACATACCGATTTGTATTTAAGTAGTGGATAAGTTCCCTAGAGAATATATTTATCTCTTTGGGATGTAACAAAAGAGAGAAGGTCATCAAGGAGTTTTATCATCTATCCCAGGATGCAGATTAGTCATGGTATTTAATTAAAAACACAAATAAGGAAGAGGATATAAAATAAATGGAATGAAAGGATTTAAAGGAAATCATATTAGAAAAATAATTCCCTTGTGAACAACAAGCAGATATGAAAAGGAAATTTATGTATTTGGGCAAAAATAAAGATGATAATGTTGTAAAGTATGAATCTAACATTATAAGGTTAGATAATCTAAGGAGAAACATTTATCGATGATTTGATGGACTAAAGACATTCCTATGGCAGGCACTAGTCTCCAAAGGTTTTTCACCATATGAGGATATAGTTTTAGGTGATATCAAGATAGAAAAGTAATTCTCTAAGTATTTTTACTTTTAGGGAAATAAATTGAAGAAGAGGGTTGATGAAAACGTTGGAAAAGGAAATAAGGAAATAGGTAAGAAGGGAAGAGTTGAATATCCACCCTGTGATAATTATGGAAGGAAACCCCATGGTGCTTTCTTGAAAGGAAAAGGAGCATCCTAAAAATGTGGACATAAAGGTCGTCTTGCTTGTGATTTAAAGGGGAAGAAAGAAGCTATTGATGTTCAATGCTATAATTTTTAGGATATGGTACACTATGATATTGACATTCCAATTATTCAAGGAAACATGCAACAGAAAAGGAATAATGAGCATGGAAAATCTTATGCGATCAAAACAACTGATATTGAAGTTTCTAATGATGTAGATGTAGGTACTTAAATCATTTCCTCAAACATAGACAATGCATTATTTGATTCTGGATCATCACCTTCTTTCATATCTTCATATTGTTTTTAAGAAAATTAGATATTTCAAATCTTATTTAATAACGATTTTGTTAGTAAAAACTCCTAATGGGAGTATCATTGAACAAAAGTTGTGTTAGGTAGTCTCTATTATGAAATATAAATGTTCTTTATCTGTTGATTTTATTGTCACACCCATGATTAGATTTGATATAATCATTCATATGGATTGGATTTCGAACCATGATGTAAAAATTTATTGCAATAGGAATGAGGTTACAATTTTTTAGGATAATGTGTAATCCCTTATCTTTAGGGAAGAAACATCCCCATCTGATTCTCATCTAGATCTACCCCCAATAGCTCTACTGAATTCGATTATTTTATAGGAAGGGAATTAAATAAACATGGGTGAGGAAAAGAATTTTTAAATAGGGGATGTACTTATTGCGCAAGAATATTATGGCGTCATTATAGAGGATTTACTTGGACATCTTCCAGAGTGAGAAATTGAGGTTTTCATTGAATTAATTCTGGATTCAAGGCCAATGTCAAAGAAACCTTATAGAACCTCCACTATGGAGTTAGTAGAACTAAATAAACAACTAGAATAATTGAGTGATAAATGATTTATTCTCCCTAGTTTTTCCCTATGGGGATCCCTTGTTCTTTTTGTTGAGAATAAATATGGATCTATGTGGTTATGAATTGACTATAGGGAGATCAATGCTAAAACAATAAAGAACAAGTATCCCCTACCTCACAATTATGATTTATTTGATAAGCGCATAGAGACCAATATTTTTTGAATATTATACTTTGATTTGGATATCATTAGTTGCTAGTATAGAAGGAAGACATCATTTTGAACCAGGTATGGGCATTCTGAGCTTATAGTAATGCCTTTTGGACTGACTAATTCTCTCTTTGTTTTCATAGAACTAATGAATAGAGTTTTCATGGAATATCTTGATGACTTTTTGGTGGTACTTATTTATGATATCTTGGTATAATCCAAAATCTATGAGGATCATGAAAATCACTTGCACACAATTCTAAAGACTCTCAGCAGAAATAAATTTTACGGGAAGTTTAGAATGTATGAATTTTGGATTCAATAAATTTCCTTTATCAACCACAGTGTCCATAAAGATGGAATTTCTTCTGATCCTTTGAATACAAAGGCTATGAATGAATGGACTACTCCAATGAACATAACTGTGGTCTGTAGTTTTATTAGTTTAGCAGGTTATTATCAGTGTTTCGTTCAGAAATTCACCCATTTAGCCCAGCCAATGGGGAAATATTACATGTAAAGAGGTTAAGTTCATATGGAAAAAATAATGTGAGGACTATTTCAATGAATTTAAGAGGATATTAGTGAATTCTGTTATCCTAACCCAGTCATTGGGGAATTATGGGTTTGTGATCTATAGCAATGCAACAAAAAAAGTACTTGGTTGTTTCCTTATACAGAATGATATAGTTATTTTCTATGCATCATGGTAGTTAAAAATTAAGGAAAAAAACTATCCCACCCATGATCTTGTGTTTTTTGGGACCACTTTGTGTATGAAGATTGTATTTGTTGTCAATAGTTGTCAATGCTCGTCAAAATAACGAAGGAGATGAAGAAGGACTAAAAAGTTAGTGGAGATTGGCTGAAGTGAGGTTTCCTAGAGAATTTTTATGGAATCATAGATTTGGATTTCATACTTGAGAAGTTCTCTAAGAAGATCAATTCAGATTATTGTTGAACTGATCATAAGTTCAAAGAACTTGTGTCAAAGGTGACAAATTGTTTACAAAAATGAAGAATGGAGAATTATTATCCATTTGGGGATGATTGGAGTAGAATGGTGAAGTATCATACATCTAAGGATGATTGAAAAATAATGATGGTTTAAAGAAGGCCATGTAATTCTTTATGATTGAATGAGGACCATTCAAGAGTTGACTTGAAGAAAAGAATCATATGATTTGAATGAAGTAGAGAAAGATGGTTGGAGAAGAAGAGAGAGTGCAGAAGGGCTTGGAATTCTATGAAGGTATGTGAAGAAGCTTCAAGCCTCCAATTTTGAATGAAGAGAGATGATTGGAGTCCTTTTGAATTAACACTCCAAAAGGAATTGAAGTTTTTAAGTGAGGATGAAAGAAGTACTTTGGAATTCATATTCCAAAAAGAATGGATGAAATCATACGATGCTTTGTTGATTTGTATTTTACAATCATCGCATGTTTGGAAAACTTCTGGTGCAATCCGTATGAAGGATAGAGATAGTAAAGAAGTGGTTTTGGAAAAATACATTTCAACATCATACTATCCAAAAATGAAAATGGCAAGAAGAAGGCGTGCAAGTGGCGACGCGCAATTTGTGGCGCGCAAGTATTGGTATGCAAGTATAAGTGGCGCTCAAGTATTAGTGGCACACAAGTCCTATTTCAAATATCATCCAATAAAAATATAACAAAGGAAATAAAGTGGCGTGCAAGTTAGAAAGTGTCACGCAAGTCAAAAGTGGCGTGCAAGTATTGGCACGCAAGTCAAAAGTGGCACGCAAGTATTGGCGCGGAAGTCAAAAAATGGCGTGCATGTATAAGTGGCGCGCAAGTGTGGCATGAAAGTATAAGTGGTGCGCAAGTGTATGTTGCGCACAAGTTAGATTCCAACGTCATAATATAAAAAATGATAAAGGAAAGAAAGTGGCGTGCTAGTGGTGTAAGGGCGCGCAAGTGATGGAGTGGCACACAAGTGATGGAGCGGTGTGAACGTTTTGGCGCGCAAGTCTATGTGGCGTGAAAGTCACCAATATTCATATAAATAGATGACTTGCCTCCTTATTTTTCCATGCTCAACACTTAAGAGATAATTTGAGCTCTGAATGCACAAGTAGTGGAGAGTGATCTGCCACGCATGTGTTGTCGCGCAAGTGTTTCCACGCAGGTGTTTCCGCGCAATTTTTACAGCGCAAGTGTTGTCGCGCAAGTGTTGTCGTGCAAGTGTTGTGGTTCAAGTGTTTCCACGCAAGCTTTCCACGCAAGTCTTTCCGCGCAAGTTGTGGCGCGCAAGTAGGAGCTTGCAAGAAGAGGCACGCAAGTTGTAGGCATGCAAGTATAGGGTGCGCAAGTAGGGAGGCACGTAAGCAGGGTGGTGCGCAAGTAAGAATTGGCGCGCAAGTTGTGAGTTGTTATAAAAAGTTCATACCAGCTTTTGTTCAACTGTGGTGATGCTAAGTTGATCATGACATCATTGTTTTTACAATCACAGGGATAACATGTGATTCTAGAAAGAAGAAGAAGAAGAAGAACTCAGTGCAAATGGTTTTTCACCGAAAGAGAATTTGTGAAGAAGAATTGGTTTCAGTGCAACTGGTTTTACATTGAATAAGAAGATGAAGAAGAAGAGTGTGCAGCTTACAGGTTTGCTATAGTGAAAGAAGAAAAATAAAGAAATAAGTATTTCTTCCCGACTGCATTGCAAGTAATCAAGTGAAGAGAAATAAAGAAGACCAAGAGAAGAACCTACATTTCGAAGAAGGAAAAAGACTGTCTCCATAGGTAGTATAAAGAACCATCTAGATGCTGCATGTTGGGCAAGGTCATCACCAGTCCAGGGAAGAGGATTGTTTCCCACCCCCCTCTAAATTTTAGGGGCTCACACTGTCTAGAGGATTGTTTTCCTAGCCACTCCATTCTAACAGAATTTCACATTATAGTGGAGAATCCATGCCCTCTTCATCCCCATGCATGGAAAGGACGTATCTACTCTTATTGAGTGGTGAACCTTGTAAAAATATCGTGTACATATTTTTACTACATTCTATTATTGCATGCGATAGGGAAAAAAGAATAAGATAATCAAGATCCTAACAAGTCAAGAGGTACAAGGATAAAAGTTGAAATTGGTTTTAAAAGTCCCCACCACTGATTCACCCCCCTCTCAGTGTTAGGTATATCCCAAACATGTCCTCTTAGAGTTACCGGTGGTAATTTATTCTCTAAAGATATGGAGACATTATCTAAATGTTGAAAATTGTGAGTTATATATGTATCAAAAGAGTCTAAAGTATATCTTCTCATAAAAATAACTCAATATGAGACGACAAAGATGGCTCAAACTACTCAAGGATTATGATTGTACTGTACACTAACATCTAGGAAAGGAAAACATGGTAGATTATTCGTTGAGGAGGAAGGATCATAGATTTTTCAAAAAAATGCGGATTGATAAGGCTACTTTTTTCAAGGATCTAGTGAGGATATATATGGTAATTATCAAAGAAGGTGAAACATCATTACTTTTTGATTTGGTTTCCCAACCATCTTTATTAGAAATGATTAAAATTTCTCATCCGGATGATGAGTAGCTCAAAAATAATATTACTTTTGTGAAAGATCGTAAGATGGATGAATTTTTGTTTGAAGATGGTGTTCTAAAATCTGGGAAGAGGCTTTGTGTTCCAACTATACCCATGTTAAAAAGTGAGTTGTTGGATGATGCCAATAGTTCGAATTTGTACACACATCCTGGTAGCACTATGATGTATATATCTTTGAAGTAACATTTCTGGTGGGATAAAATAAAGAATGAAATTAAGGATTATATATCGAGATGTTTAGTCTATCAATTAGTGAAGGCTGAAAGAAAACATCCAAATGGAGTCATGAAACCTATACCTATTTCTACATTAAAATGGGATGACATCACCATGGATTTGATTCATGGGATTACCCAAACCCCTTGGAAGAATGATGTGATATGAGTAATTGTTGATTGACCTGAACAATCTACACATTTCCTAGCTATAAGGGGGGATTTTCCACTAGAGCACCTAGAAATATGCAACATAAATAAAATGGTGAGACGTTAGGGAGAACCTATCTCAATTTTTTTTATTGTGATCCACAATTTACAACAATATTTAGGAAAATAATTCAGAAATATTTTGATACTGAACTTTGATTGAGTATATCTTATCACCCTCAAACTGATGGGAAATCAAAAAGGACGATCCAAACCTTAGAGGAAATGTTGAGACCATGTTAACTTCACTTCCAAGGTTTGTGAGATCAATACATACCTTTTGGGTAGTTTTCTAAAAATAATATTTTTCATTCAAGTATTAAAATGGCACCATATGAGGCATTGTACGGAAAGATTTGTCATCCACCAACTTTTAGGGATGAAGATGAAGAAAGGATGTTTCTGGTCCCAAAGCTTGTGGAAGAAACAACATCAACGGTATATACTATTCAAGGTCATATCAAAGTAGCTCAGACCAGGAAAAAATGCAATACTGATAATAGATGTAAGGATATATAATTTCAAGTGGGAGATCAAGTTTTCTTGAATGTATCTCCATGGATGGTTTTTATAATAATTGGGAAGAAAGGGAAATTGAGCCCTAGGTACATTGCTATTTTGAAATTCTGGAGAGAATTGGAGTTGTTTCATATCATTTGGCTTTTCCACCTATCCTACCTAAAGTACACAGTGTGTTCCACGTCTTATTAATGAGAAAGTACATGCTAGACCCAACACATGTCCTCACATCTAAAGATATAGATTTGGAACATAACCTATGTTACCATGAAGAGTCTATTTGGATTCTACATACTAAATAATAAGTGTTGAGGAATCTGATGACTTGACTTGTAAAGAGTTTTTGGAGAAATCATAAAATTGATGAGGCAACATGGGAGTCTAATGAGCGTATGATTAAGACCTTCCCAAATCTTTTTTTGAGGTAACATTTTGCAAATTTTGTGGAAATTTTTTTTTAATGTCGTGAGATTGTAACACGCCAAGGTTTTAAAATTAAACATTGAATGCATGAAACACTAAGTCCATACAAAAAAAAATTATAATAGAGTTGTTAAACATAACTTTGCCTCTATAATGGTTTGAATTTCAAAAAACTGACACACACGGTAGTGTTCAGTAATATATTTATGGTCTAATGAGACAAACATAATTTTTGGTTAATATTAACATACCCTTATGAATAGTAATTAGTAGTATATCAGAAAAAAATAGATAATTCACCAATGAATATATAAATACAATTTAGAAATCTTAAAAGTGGAAAAATGATCATAGTATAAGTATTGGTAGTTTTGAATGTCATAAATATTTAAATATATGTTTTATGATAAATTTAATAATTTAAAATGAGAAATTATTTTCATAAAATTTAATTATTTTTTTATTTTATTGTATTATGTTATAAGATAATTTTATTGGACCTTTATTAATTTTTCAATTTGTTGTAAAACGAGTTATAGTTTTACTGTGATTTTTTTGAATAAATAATGTTTTATTTTAAAAATTAAATTAAAAATATTTAGAAAGTTATTTTCTAAAAGTGGAGTTCAATTTTGAATTTGAAATGTCCAAAATCAGTTAGGGTGAATTTTTGGGATTTTTCTAAAATACTTGAATTTTGGGTGAATAATAAAATACGATAATTTACGATAAATGATGAATACATGATTTATTGAGTCATAGGTGTTGTAAAAATGATGTAAGACAACATTATTATAACTCAAATGCACATATTACTATTATTGGTCATGATAATCAATAGAATTGGTTGTATTTGGAAAAATAATACAATAATGATTTGGATATTCAAAAATTACTCATCTCCTCCACTATAAACCCCCCATCACCCCCTTCTCTTCACTCCTATATGACTTGAATCACCTAAATGTTCTACACAAATAACCTTCCCAAGTCACTCCCCACTTCAAATAGCTCTTGGTCCTTCCAAAAGACCAAAAACCCTTCCCTTAAACATTTTCTCAAGAAACTGGATTCATCAGCTAAATTCACATTTTATTTATTTCAAATTAATTTCAATTTTCTTTCTATTGATATCCTCTACCCACCACTTCTATGCGAATGACCATTATAACTACAGTATGATCTATATACTTTAATTATATAATTTGAATTTAAGAACCATCATCAATATCCTTACTCTCTATCTTTTATTTTATAAACAAAATCATCATCCTTGAGGTGCCAATTTACTATCATCATGGACGATGAAGTTTTGTTCATAAGTTTTCTCTACAATAATGGTCATGAAACCATTTATATGGTTGAAACAGGATATGATATATGTATTATAACCTACATAATAATCAGGTATCAGTATATGTACATATTATTAGTTTATATGAAAAAACTAGTACCTAATAATCAAAATACTGTTAAAATAATCTATGTGATTGTCATTAATATTTCATCTAATGATTCATCATAATTACATGTAAATAAATGATATAAATGACCATTAAAACCTATTTGTGTTCATAAATAATATTTAAATTCAATTATATATATTTAAATCCATTCCACATGAACTATATTACATAAAAACAAGTGAACTGGTTAAGAAAATCAATAAAACAAACACTTCAGATTGAAAAAATTAAATTTTATAATTTAATACAGACATACAAAGATGTAATAAAAGTATTATAAACTAAATAAATGTATACTAGGTTATTAATTACGTTATTAATAAGTCAAATTTCATTTTTGAGGACCTTAGGTTTAAGATCGGAACATGTTCGGACTTATGGTAAAGGTTTTCCACCCAAACCTCAATTTTCATTCGGGTTACTTGTTTTATCTAATTACATCAATGAAATTATTATTTACTATTATTTACACCTTGTAAAGACTGTTTTAGTATTCTATATATTTCTAACAACTATAATCCTTCATTTTTTATGTGGAGTTACATGTTTTAGAGGATCTTTTAATAATATTTGTGAAATACAAGTCCAATTCAAGGGAATTTCTCGAATTATATACTATTTTCAAGGGAACTCTAATATTTTTTTAGAAACCATTATGTTTCTAAAGTCACTAATTTTATTATGAAAATAATATCATTCATATGTTATGGTTTTACACAAATACTTTTCAAAAGAACTGTTCTTTTCAAAATAAAATAATATTTATCACTAGAATTACTCTACGATTTTATAAGAGTATTTTCGTCTATTTGAACACTCTTATTGATTATTATATATTATTGGGATTAATACTTTTTGATATCATCTTCCATATTTCATTGGTTGGCCTATGACTAGTTTTATTGAGGATGTACTATCCTAAAACCATTCACCAATTAACTTTGAATGGTTAGTGTTTGAGGGTAATGTTTGGGGAAAGTTATTTACATTTCAAATGTTAGTTTCAATATGAATATATATGTTGTTTGTTTTTTATCCCTGGTAACATGAGGAATGTATTGGTCTTGTTATGTGAAATTTGGGGCCCTATATTGCCCATCTATGCATTGGAAGGTCTCATGACTCAAATAGACGTGGACTTGGTCGAGACCATGCCAATTTTGAGATATGGTTTGGCCAATGCCTTAATCATTTTTAGATGTCTTGGACGAGGCCTTGAAAATATGTTTCAGAATGAATGGAATATGAACTTCCATCATTATGCGGCTAGATATTCAAATTTCATTTGGTTTTACCCATGAATAAGTTTTATTATAGGAATATTTTCTCATCTCATATTCATACCATATTATGTTAACATATTTCTTTTAAAGGTATGTGTTTTCTATTATTCACTATGCCTAATGTCCATGTTATATTTCACTATATTTATTACTCTTACTAAGAATTTGAGCTAACCCCTTTACTATGTTTTATTTTCCTAGGATATGAATAAGCATGTTATGTGTGACTTTCAGGCATAATCTTGAAGGCATGGATGTTTCTAATGGAATAAATTAGTGTTGTATTTTCTTTTAAGATGTAAGGTTGAACTTATATATGTATCTTGTTTGAAAAAACTACTAAAACTACTTGTTCCTTCATGATGCATGTTCCTTTTTTATAAGCCAATGTAATGTAACAAGGAACTGACTCTGGGAAACTGGGGCGGGGTCTTTACAATTATAATTATATATATATATATATGTGTTTGTAAATATATTTATACATGTTTGTATATAAATAAATATATTTAAATTTATTAATATATAAACAAATATAATTATAAATATAACAAATATATTTCATAAATAAATATATTTCTTATTTATGTATATTTATTATAATTTTATAATTATTTATTTATAATTATAGATATACTTTTAAAAAAATATTTTCTTCTTTATATTTATAAAAAAAAATTATTTATAAATATTTTTTTACAAATATTTGTTTATAAAATTTATTTTTAACATTATTAATAATTACGTAAAATTAAATTCAGTAATATTAAATATGACTGAAATTTAATATTTAAAAAGAAATCGAATTTAAAATTATTAAAAAAAACTTCATAAGTTTGGTTAATTATAATATTTATTAAATAAAATATAGATATATATCGAAATGGAGATAAATAAATAATGAAAATATTGAAACAGGGAAAATAAATATATATAAATAAACATTATAAATTGATTATATTCCAAAAAAATAATATGTATTAAAAATGAATAAATAATGTTAACTAAAATAATATTAAAAATTAATAAATGAATGTTACTAATTAAATAAATATACTAAATATATTATATTAAAAAATAAAATTCGAAAAATAATTTTAAAATTTGAATAAATAATATAAATATTATGTGTGTGTATTTATATATTAAAAATGGGTTAAATTATAAAAAAAAATTGAACACTGAAAAATTGAAAATGAATTAATTGTAAACCTATTAAAAAATAAATAAAATTAATAATGAATAAATAATATTAAAAATTAATAAATTCAAAAAATATTAAATTATATAATAAATTTTATGTATTGAATAAAAATATTGAAAATGAATCAAATTTACTGATTTGAATCATTACATATATTAAATACATTATGTTAGTAAATATAATTCAATAGAGAATTTTACAAATTAAATAAATTACTGATATATTATGTGAGTGTGTTCTATATAAAAATGCATTAATTACGTATATGTATGTTTGAAATTAATGAAACACACATTTGATATATGTTAAATTGATAAAAATGAATTTTAATTATATTTCCATTTCTCAATATAATTAGTCAAACTTTTTAATTAATATAAATTATTAATTATAAACCATTTTCATTAAATATATGAATTATTTAACGTAAATATTGGTTTGTTATATTATATGAATCCAATTTAAAGAAATATTATATATATTAATATATATATGTGTGTGTGAATACAATTCTATATTAAAAATATTAAGTATATTAATGAATAATTACATATGCTGATCATTAAAAATGAATAAATGACAAAAAATATTAAATGATACATATTTAATATCTTTAAAAGATTATAATACGAAAAAATTAACATTATCAATGAATAAATATTATTAAATGAAGACATTTAAAAAAGGTGTGAAATTTAATTAAAAGGTGAATAGATTGAGAATTTATTTAAAAAATAAATAATAGATTAATATGTTTCTAATTATTAAAATTTAATCATTTTTTATATTTATATTAAATATTTAATCTTTTTTATATTTATAATATATATATATATAATTTATCTATTTTTATTAATAAATATTTCAATAGTAAATTTCTAATATATTTTTTTAATTTATTCTTTTGTATTTTTTATTTTTTAAATTATTAATTTTTAATCATTTAATATATTAATATTAAATTTATACTAGTTATTACTAATATATATATATAATTTTTTTATTATTAATAATAATTTTTTAATTAATAATTTTTTCAAAAGAAATTAATTTTTTCAATTTTTTTCTCTAATAGTTTACATTTTTTCATTTTTTTACTAATTACATTTTTTATTTTTTTTATTTTGGTTCTTATAAAAAAGGGCCACAAGAAAGGAAAGTCATGTATAGGTCAGCATGTTGATGGACCGGGTATGCCAGCTCAGTAGGTGGGGCCGCAGGATGATGCACCGACACGTGACCAAGTGTGTGAAGATGTATGCAGGTGATGATCCCCCATATCCATGGAACATGACAGTAGAATGACAAGGTTAATAAAGTGTAGCCCAGAAAAATGAGAAGTCTTATTTGGGATGAAGACACGTGTGACAACCCATTATCAACATTAAATAAAAGGGATGATAAAGGTCACCTATTATCAATGATAAATAAAATAATTGATAAATGATGGTATTTATGATAGATTTAAAAAGCACTACTAATTGGTAGTATTAATCAATACATTAAAAACGGTTATAAAGGATAACCTTTATCAGTGCTTTTCTAAGAACTAATAATGACAATGCATTAATAGTAATTTTTTAGTACTAATAGAGGGGAACGTTATCAGTGCAATTATCTAGCGTTGATAAATGGTTACTGTTGTTTATTATTGATTTTTTAGTAGTGTCCCTATTGTACAAAAACAAGACAAAATAAAATTTAATATTATAGAATTGGAACTTCTAGAAGAAAACTACTTAGTGATGTACCATAGCAGCAATGACATCCAACGAAGTTCAAGGAACCCTTATTACTCTTGCAATCTATGCCAAGAAAGATCCCCAAATTAATTTCACGATCCAATGATAAATTCAAATCAAATTGACCAAAAACATATAAAAGATCACTGATGGATGTACCTTCAATGAAACTCATGTCAACAGCTCCCATTCATCATTCCAAAACATCCTCTAACCATGTTTATCCTGATGGGACTGGGCCATGTAGTAGAAGAATGTGGGCTGGGGATTTAAATATTTCATCACCAGAGTGATGAAACTTTGTCATCTCAAGTGATCTGAGCCCCGGTATAGTCCAAGGATCTTGTGTGAATTATCAAAGCACAAAAAATAAAATATAATGAGTACCTCATTCAAATCTAAGTGCACTCATCTATCACACAACTCTAGTGAACGTATCTTGAAGGATCTGAGGCGAAACCCCTCTGGATCATACATTCAAGCTTCAAGAATCCATGCATACTCTATTCATCAAATTTTAGCTGTTAAACTAGTGATCCGATGATATATTCAACATCGCCTAAATCACCTCGATCTTGTGCCTTAGATCCGTGAATTTATTCTTGGATCAATCTCTTGGATAGAGTGTATATATCTATATGATGTAGGAGGATGAATGATCTCTTAGTTTTGACTGATGAAGATTCTATGTAATAGAGAACCTCCCATTCTTATATATTGGGTGTCCAAAATACTAGGTTAGGGTTCCCAGACCACCATATAATTAAAATCAACTAAATAAGAAATAAATAAATAGTTATGATAAACTAAATTAATCATAAATATTTTTTAATTTTATCCCATACTTGTAATATATATTAACAATATTTCATGATAAACCGGACGCATTAACCTGACCCATAATACCATCTAATATTAAATGATCCTCGAATATTAAAAAATATTCATTCATATAATATAATTCCATGTATTTACTTAAATACTTAAAAATTTTAATAAATAAATTCAACCCAATTATTATATATTTAAATATTAATTAATATATTTATTCTTCAGTGATCGATAAATATTGGAGAACTCTCAGACCCTATGGTGGTGACCACCATGTCCCGTATTTCTATTCACCAGAATATGATGGGTTCATGAATATGCTACTGGGTGTGACCCTCAAGTACCTAACATCGAAAGTATGAGATCATATTCATTGAAAAATAATGTAGAATATCAACCCATAAAGGCCCCTAAAGAGATCAGGATTACTCATAGAAATGGCAATAGTCCTACGGATGCATGAAGTGTAATATTATCTCTTCATCTCGAGATATCTTATAAAGAGGGATGCACACTTATGTTATCATCCTTTTTTGAATTACAATTTTAATTATCTAAATGGAGAGAAATAAAGTAAACAACCATAGACATGGATTTATGAAGGTACCACCATCTTGATCAACTAAGCCTGAGATATTAATTCATGAACTTGGAAGAGAACAATTATATCTTTATCATTTATCCAATTCCATTCCACCAATGACATGCCCAACATAATCTACCATTCCATGACTTTAATGATAAGGTTTTTTCCAAGAAACAATGTTTGTGATCAGATGGAACACATTGAAAATGAACTCATTTCGGTAGACCAAAACACACATTTATGGATAGGAATAACTAATGAAACCTAAAACATGTTGTGTTCCTATTTGTAGGTCTGTCCTCATATCTCATCAACTAAAGATCACCAAGTGAAAACATTACGAGAATAAGTCTCAATACTTATGAGACCCATGAACTAGATGGTATAATATCTTCTGTGTCATATCAGTATGATGTTTCTAGACCATGGGACGTAACTTTAATATTACTATCATGGTATCTCTTGGATTACATTATAGTCATGGACTACTATAACACATGACACGACACATAATCCAATAAAATATCATAAATATATTTTATGTAGAAGTACCAAAACTATTTTGGTTTGATAAACACACACACACACACACACTTATATATATATATATATCTAATTGTATATAATAAATTGTAATCAACGTACATTCACTGGTTGGGTATAGGGAACCCACTTTCCAAAGATCTAGAGCCCACTGTTCTTTTACAATTCCATCAATATCTAATGGAATTATAACCAATTCTCTAATCACAATATTTCCATTGATGAATTGATTATCAATATAAGAAATATGAAGATGATCTAAAGAGAATTTGGATGTCAAAGGATCACAAGGGATTAAACATACTAATAGGAATCATTCAAATTGAATTTCCTAGTGATCTACTACCACATGACGAATGAGTCCAAAATTAAAAATAATTTAAGAACTAACTCGGTTTTTCCATTATTTTTCATCTAGATACACCATGGATCAAGGGAAACTCTTATAGAGAGGAATAGAGTAGAGCATGGATGAAAGTTCCCCAAAATGTTTATCAAGTCCATATAATTATGAGTTTCTTCAGTAAAAAAAGGTCAAATAGACCCCGACACAATGTTTTCCCAACACACCCCACCAGTTATCTGGTGGTCCACCTAATACCCGATAAAATATCACATGTTGTCTTGGGAGTACTACTGGGTATCAGGAATTCTTCATAACCCATCATCCATCCAGTGAAAGCTCATTGGCTTGTCGATAATTCCTTCCACAAACAAGCTGGTGTCTGTAGTAGCAGTCCTAGAAACTATAATTCTCCACTAGAATTTTAATCATCAAATAAAACATATAGCATTCATTCCATTAAAAATAAGCTCTCTATGTTGATAAAATAGAAAATATTTCATTTTGATACCGAGTTCTATGAATTATCTATATACCAGATGAAGAGTTCAAACTTCCTCCCAAATTCAAAACTCATAACTGTGTGGGTTTTTACAAACATTCCACCATAGCATTTATCATCCTCAATATGTCATTATGGAATGTGAATCACATCGTCTGATCTTTCTTGATCATCATTGAAAAATATTTCTGTTCATCCCATCCATGAACACAAATTTAGCACCTCATGGACACACTCATTCTTGAACACTCATCACACTCTTTTTGGGTGACTCCAAACTAGACATAAGAAGTTGATCCCAAAGCACACCATTGTACAACATCATGATTGTGGTCAATACAACTATTCATCTAGATATATTGTAGTGGCTTCAATCAATTCCTATTGAAGCATCATGGTTCTCGCCACCATAGCAATCTCTATATGAAACCAAGATTAAGTAAGTCCAGCGACACACCCAGTGTGGTTTGGTTCCATTTTTTCTGATCAAATTCAAGAGATATGTTATACGTCATCATCAAAATCTCATTCCATTTTCTAAGACAAACCAATGAGTTTTCCCCTACCAGTGAAACCCAAATACACCAAACATTATAGAAAGGCCTTATCTAATTCATAACACCTCATTCATACCCAAGATAATGATCCTGATGCAGTCCTATGCCACTGAATCCAGATTCATGTGGAAACATCAGTGAGTTCCATTCTTGAATACTTACTATATTGGTTTTGGTAGAAACGTGACTATAATGGACTAGGTGTAACTATTTCATTATAGTACAGGGAGTCTATTGTGGGTGAGTATCTAAGGGTAGGGGGTCATGAAGTTCTACATGTAGGAAAATATGAGGTAATGATGTTAGTTTTTTGGAATATCCATTATAAATAATTAGTAAAAGGGGATATTCATGAGTGAGAATAATATTCAGAATCATCCATTTTTTCTTGGAATCAGCTTCTTCATGGGTGAGGAGTTGATTCTCTCTAAAAGTGTCTCTTAATATTCCTACTTCCAACCAAATTATAGATCTATTACTAGTTTTATATTTTTCTTAAACAAATCCAGTTGTTATGTTTTTACTGTTTGTATGGGTTTCTATCATTTGGTACTACATTCCACACATATCACATCCTACTCTCCTAGGTAATGACTCACCATCTCCCATCCATACAGTCATCGACTAGCTATTATGCATCATCTCCTTCCTCAAACACACAACCCGACATCTCTCTTATACTTCCAACTAATTTCCTCATCTACTCTCCCTGTTGACTTCTATTTTATGATATCTTGACTAGATGGATTCATCCAAGCCATGTGATTCACTACATAATTTCTCTATCAATGGTAGCACACACTAGGGCTTTATCAGGTATCCCTAGCTAGCTTACCACTAAGAGGTCAGGCACTATATAATTTTGTGAGCATATCCAGCACAAACTTTCATCCCATGATGGTCTTCCCCACCAGATGTAGTCAACATCCCTACACACATGGATGAATTTACCTTCTGAATCTTGCTACTCTCATTCAAGGTTTCCACTTCCGTCAAACCTTGAGGAGATTCTCTCTTCCAACTCACATCCAGTGAAGAGTTGCACTACCAAATACTGCTTACCAAAATGAGTCACATATTTCAACTATAAATCCATGGGGGTGTGAAATTCTATAATTGAAAACACATATAGAAAATTAAAAAACTCTTTAAATTATTTTTCCCCTATTTAGGGAAAAACCAATCCGGAAAGAAATAATAGATAATTGAGTTTAATATGATTTTTCAAATTACAAACCTATTTTTCTTGTCAGTGGAGAACCACAAGAACAAACTTTGGGCTTCCCTCTTTCGAGTGACCAGATGCAATGAAAAAATATTATATGAAATAGGTGATGATATTTTTTTCTAAAACTGATCTGCAGACTTGGATCTCACATGCAAAGACTTATTTATCGAGATGTAAACTACTGGAAAAGATGATGGTGCCAAAGGAACAACTATGCATGTCAGGTTTTTATGAACATTATTTTCTATTATAAAAGGGACCTATGACTGAATTCACCACGACACACCTCAATGAACCGATTCTTGAGTATTTTTGAAGAATCACTGAGGAAGATCTAGTTCCTTTAATGAAAATGGAAGAGACTGTAATGGTGATTGATGAGGATGCTAAAGATCATTTGATTGACTTCTGATTTGGTTCGGATAGGGACAATTAAGAGGAACATAGTCATAGCATAATCAAATTTCCAAGCATTCTTACTACCATTTTTGAGTATGTGAAGGGTGTTGAACTAGCTGACAGAGTCGTCCCTTCTAAATCAACTATTATTGGTAGTTTCTCCACCAATATTTTTCTTGTTACTAGTTTCCAAATGAGATATTCTTCCTCTTTACTAATTTTGTGTTTATAGTGGGTATCTAGAAATTTCCTACAGATTCAGAATGACATATGTCAGTTTCATCAATGACCATAGGTTGTTCCAACTCAAAGGGAATACTGGTTGTTTGGAATTACTTATCTCTTAATACGTGAGAGAGATTACCTAAATATGATGTTATATACATGGGGTACATATGAAGAAGAAAATAGGTAGGGGATGATTAGATTTGTGGAATTCCTGTTTTAATTTTTTCAAATGGCAGTATAACCAACCCATTTAGATTTCCTTTGTTGGTATATATAGTGGTGAGGAGAAACAGATAGATAGCCTATCGTTACTTTATAGTTGGAGATTTGTAAACTGTACACATCATCTAGGACCTAGGTTATTATTGTTTCTTATTTCTATTATACTCACAAAAGTACAGAGAATAATTTGGGAGATCAGTTGGATCACTTACATAAACATGATACATATTTTTAGTCGTTAGTACAAGAGTGAATTTCTAGGTGGTGTTAGTGTTAGAGACATGAATATAGGGGAGTAGGGGTAATTGTGTCATTACAACTGAGGGAGTCTATTGTGGGTGTGTTTGTTGGAGGGAATTGGGTTCCACATGTAGGAAAAATGTGGGGGGAATCATGTTATTTTATCAGGAGAACCCTCAATAAAGAAATATCACGGGGGTGAGAGGTAGGATAGATAAGAATATTCCCAATCAGATATTTGTCTTGGACTCAACTTCACCTAGGGTGAGGTGAAACTAGTTTCTCAAAGTGTCTATCTCCTTTCCATTTACCTCTCTGAATGTAGTTATGCTACCAGTTTAATATTTTTAAATAATAATCTGAGTGTTATACTGTGTCTATTCGTTTGAATTTCGATATTGTTTACAACCTCAATAACCAACACTCCACAAACCACCGGCCATGGAGCCTTAACCCTCAAATGTATCATTGAAATGATATGTCATCCTTACTGAAGTCCAAAAAAGCATAGAATGAATTTAACTTGGTTGATTTATGAACCTCTTCCTCTAAGCATAGGGCTCTCAATCATTCACTAAAACACTAATGGTTTAACTTCCACATCGATCACACTGATTTTTACTAAGTCTAATTCCCACATCATTTCTCCATCAAGAACTAATATCATCACCCAACATTAACTGATGCTCGATCAATAACTACAGCAATCCCACCTCCATAGGCCAGGGGTGCTGAAATGTGCCGAAAGGTGTATCCAAAATGGGTGGCATTTTCCTAATGTATTGGTATGCATACAAATGACCATTTCAAATAAAAAGTGAATATGAGTAATAATGATAATATAAAAGATCTAGAATGTAAACCACGAATGAAATACTTCAAGGGTGTACAATAGTATGATAAGGAAAACAAAAAAGTAAAGGTGAAAATTACAATCCCTACGAGAATGATGTCCCTACAAGAAAAAATGAAAGTAAATCACATAGATAGCCCAAATCATAATCTCCAAGATATCACCTTCATATGTGGTCCAAAACACCCAGTATCTCTATGCTCCAATGAAGTCGCCATCGGCTTGTCCATCATCGGCATAAGACATGACAAGTGCAGAAAAATACTATGTTGGGGTGAGTATATACATACCCCATAGGATGACCCAAAAGATGAAGGGGTATTAGTATGAGATTCAATATTAATAGAATGAAAATATATAGAAAATAAGATGCTTCTCAATCCAATGACTGAGAAAGATTACTTGTGCCCAAGAACAAGGGGCTCAGCACAACATATAAATGAAATACACATCAAGTATTTTCCTCCCATAACAAGAGATTAACATCTTCCAACTATGAGAAGATAATCATGGAATGTATGTGGCATGCCTCGTGTGTCTTTCTAACCAGTGGTAGGAGAGAAACCAAATCCAATGGAATTGATATAGATGTATATATATATAATCCGCAGAAATAAGCTCAAACAAGATAGTATGTGGATATTTATATCACATATTAGCCTAAGAAAAGGGTCTCCAATATTTTTAATGGTCCAACCACAATTCCAAGTAGAAACCATCCATTTGAATTCATGACTTAGTGCTATGCCACACAGTTGAGGGGTCATAATCTCAATGTAGATAACCCATGCCCTCGTACAATAAGAGGGTTCCACTCAGTGAATATATTGAGGACCCAAACCTTGTTCTAATGGGAGGGTTCTGCTCTAATAGTTGATGGAGGACCCATACCCTACTAAGAAGGAGCATTTCACTCTAACAGTGGAGGACCTATGCCCAGCCCAACAATAAGGTTGCACTCTAGAAGTCAATTGATATATAGAGGGCCCATACCCAATTCCAATAGAAGGGTTCCACTCTAATAGTCTATGGAGGATACAAGCCCTACCTAGAAGGCGGGTTCCACATATTGAATAGATTGAGGACCCATACCCTATTCCAATATGTGGGTTCCACTCTATTACTCGATAGATAACCCATGACCTACCCAACACCAGGGTCCAACTCTGATGGTAGAGGAACCATCCCTATTATATGTGGAGGGTTCCACACTAGTTTTTGATAGATAGATAGAGTACCCATAACATGTTCCAAGTGGTGGTTTACACTGTAATAGTCGATAGAGGAACCATGACCCACCCAGTAGGAGGGTTCCACTCTCTGATGGAAGAGGAATAATGACCAGCCCAGCTGGAGGGTTCCACTCTTGGAGTTTAAAGAGGACCTATTCTCATCCTAGCTGGAGGGTTCCACTCTATCCCAAAAGGACCCAAGCTCATCCTAGCAAGAGGGTTCCACTCAGAATACCTTTGGTAGTCTTGGGTGATCACTACCATCATCAAGTGTCACCTAAATATGTTATATACTCATAAAACTCACATATTACCTCAAAATCAACAATTTGGGGAACCTTCATGTTATATGAGAACCGAAACTCATGATAGGTTAGTTATTGCATAAAATAAAATTCCAAACATATGTAGTGTAAGAGTTTGATGTTTTTTAAAAATGGACTAAGCGGTACATGATGTGTGAGTGAACCCATGTTGTGTATAGTCTCACTACATCACATGGTAGTGTCCCTAGAGGTACATTTATATATAGCCATGTAGGGATAAACAGTGTGTAGGGGATCTACATGGAATGTCCATACAACTCTGGGTCCCACCTGTGTACTTGGTCATGTCTGTGTATCCATCTCAAGTCCATGTACATCAGTATACATCATGCCTATTCACATGGAGTGTCACATGTGTCTCTATAAATGTATGTGTACTCAGGAACATGGAATGTTCTAGGATATGTGCTCCACAACATGTTTCATCCTATTAGCAAATAGGAACATGACATGTTGATAGTCTACACAACCTGACATCCTTATATATTCCAAAAACTCTAGTCACTATAGCATAGGGGCAACACATTGTGTTTTCATCAAGGTATATGGTGTGTGGTCTTGTTTTTCATAGATTCTTAGATTCGAACTCTTGAATTTATGTATAGATTATTCACTTTGATTCCATCATTTTTCTTTATTGAAAATGGTTGATCTGGTGATGGATCGTTTTTTATGGCTCTGTGGTGGCTGGAAAATGGTACCCAGTGGTCTTTAGAGGTTCCTCACACACCTCGCACACCAGGCATGCCTCTTCCATAATTGATTCATATAGTGAATCAATATACTAATCATCTACAACCCAAAAACAACCATGATCATTCCCTGATTCTTTGTCCCATCCTAACATGTGAATTCATCGTGATTCTTGTTGGTTTGACCGGGATCACTACCAACCAACAATGCCGAACTGGGACTATGGGGTCCAACCGGTGAAGAACATTAATAAATTGATGGTTAAAGGCATAAAAACAAATGTTTGTCAATTATTTTCAAGCGTTAATATATAAATATGAAGAATTTGGTCTGCTGGGGTTAAAAAACTAATGAATAATCAATTAAACAGTATAAGAGTGCATCAAATGTTCAACAATTAGCATAGATCATAAAAGGGATGATCCACCACATTATATTTAATAAAAAGGGATGTAATACATATTTTTATGAGTCTATACTAGATATTGGATCATTATTTTTCAATTAATGGGCTTTCTGATGATTGAAGGAAGTTGGCTCATTCATTATGATTTGATTTTCTCTGATCTAGAGAGTTATCTTCATTGGATGAGATCCACAAATGGAAGGAGGAATGTGAATCTATAGATTCCTCCTAAGGTTGATGTGGCTAATCCTAGAGTATTAGCCATAGTGAAGGATTTATAAAAATTATAATGAGGTTAAAATAATAAATTAATTTAATTAATTTAATTAATTAACCAGATGAATGTATCAATAACAAGAGAGATATATGAATGCCCCACATAGAACTATTTTAGGTCACACATAGGGTAAACATCATGTTTTAGAATCAACCATGATCTCAAATTTCTGATATGAGTTTCCATTTAAGATTTATCCTATAATCATTGGGAAATTGTGTGTGTGGAATATAAAATATATTGTATCTTTAAAATAAATAATTTTAGGCTCAATGGGACTAATAATCGCACACCCTACTAGTACATAGCTCTCAAAACATATGTTAAAATATATCAATTTATTACAAGGAAGGAAACCCAAGTCAACACATTACTCCCTCTTTCATGATTTTAATTTTAGAAAAGAAAAACAAAACAAAAAACTCAGGATACTAAGAATGTATCTTGCTCTCTCACTCTCAAGAACACACTTGCATGTTCATATATTTCCAAAATATGTGAACCAAGGGGATAGTCCAATCCATTCATGGTCCTATCCTATTGATCCTTGATCGCTACTAAGTTCTCCGAAATTGTGGATCCATATCTGAATTCCAACTCACCACAGTCAATGATGTGCATAGTTTCATGCATGTATCTCCCCAACTATGACACATGGATGCCATCATGATCCTACTCTAGACATGGGGGTCGGGTGAGGTGGTTTGAAAACTCACCAACCCTGTGTAATATATTGAATTGCCTGATGAACCTTAGTGATATATTTCCTCCATGACTAAACCTCTGCATTCTTCATTATAGACGCCGAAAAGTTCTTAAGTGCTGGAGCAAGTTCCGAAATGAATAACTGAAGTCATATTCGGACACAGAGACCTAGTCTGGAGGGCCCAGAGGTGGTGTGCGAAAAAACGGATGAAGTGCGTGAAACAATTTGTCCCGTGTGGAAAGTACCGGGATTCGCGAAGGATCCCTGGTGCGGGTGTGAAATAATTTCGTGCCTGCGCCGTAAAACGGTTGAAATTTTTCACCGCCACTTCCTTCACGCAATTATTTTGTGGAACCCTATATTCTGCACTGCCTGAGACCTATAAATAGAAGGATACCCTCTTACTTTTTAGGGTGGAAGAATTCGTACTGCCTCTCATGTGCGTAATCAGCATTCTGTGCACTCACAATATGGACTTCAGGTATAGTTATTCTTCGTGACCAGTTGCCCTAGGATCCACCTTCGCGCGAGACTCCCCTAGCTTAGACTAAACTCCAACCCCCATCAGGTTCTTCCCCTTGTGTGCAATCCTTCTTGGGGTGTGCAATCCGGCCAAGCTACACACAATCCATCCTTTGCACGCACACCCCTTTTTCTGCGCACAATCCTTCCTTTGCACGAAATCCCTTCCTTTCCCCGCAATCCCTTAAAGTCGCGCGCTAAACCTCAGCCCCCCTATTTTGCGAAAGCGACACTGATTTCGTGCCAACCCATGGATTTTCACGCCGGACCCCTTATTTCGCGCAAGCCCAAAAGGTTGCGCGCAATCCCTATGGCCCTTCACCTCAGAGCTCCCCGACTGCCCTCTTGCGTGAATGCCTGATGCCCTCCATCTGGGTGCCATTCACAGGTGTCTCCTACACCCCTGGCCTCCTCATCATACAAGGTTTTCCTGTGAAACCTTCTAGGATTGTACGAAGTTACTTCAATGTCCCTTGGACAATTCTTCCCATTGCATTGCTTCTCCTCATGCTTCTTCTCATAGGTATGCTAACAGCTATTGCTTCTTCACATATCCACGCTAATGTGGACCCCTCGATGGTTTGCTCTGTGAAACCCCCTCAATACGGCCTTGGATATTCCTTTCCTCTTATAAGTAGCAGAGGGTACCATTTATGTTTGTCCAAGGGGTGCGGAGCAATCCCATATGGTCTGAGCTGTAGGACGTTAAACTACCAAGCACCATGTCCTCAACACATGACGTTAAACTATGACCTGACCCCGTGCCTCTCAACTAGGATCCTCTCAGATCATATATTCTCCATTCTAACTCGTCTCCACGGGAATGGGATCACACCTCATTGGGGATGATATCATCCATGTTGGAGTGGCGTTTATCCGCAGGGAAGGGCAGCCACCTTGGTGTAAGCCCCTAGCCTTCGTTCAAGAAGGCAGCACCGCTGGTCCTTCTCACTTCCTCGGAGTCAAGGCCAGTGGAGGGCGTGATAGGGAACATGGCCCCTATTCTCTTCCTGGGTGCCAAATCTCTCTCCCGTGGTGCTTTTTCACACTTGGGCCTCCATCCTGTAGTAAGTGTCGACACCATGGGTCGCTCAACGCATAAGCCCCTTTTCTCTTCCCACAGACGCACCCTTCGTGACATGATCTTCAGGTCTCTGCTATGTCTTCTTTCTCACAATGATCCGGACTCTCGTGAGCTTAGAGTGAGCACCAACCATGATACACCTTCATCCTTCTCAGAGCGTAAGCCCCATCCATCCCAAACTATAGGGACATTGATCTGTGCTAAGGCATGGTGTGTTGGAAGCCTCCATGAGGTTCATACCCCACCATCTTGGGCCATCTCATAGAATAATCCCGGTCCATCCCGAACTATAGGGACATTGATTCGTGAAAAGGCATGGTATGTATGATACCTTAATGAGGTTCAAGCCTCACCTCCTTGGGTCTTCTCAGAGCATAAGCACCATCCATCCTGAACTACAGGGACTTTGATCTGTGCTAAGGCATGGAACGTTGGAAGCCTCCATGGGGTTCAAGCACCACCACCTTGGAACGTCTCACAGTGTAAGCCCCATCCATCTCAAACTACGGGGACTTTGATCCGTTCTAAGACATGGTATGTAGGAATCCTCCATGAGGTTAAATCCCCACCACCTTGGGACATCTCAGAGCATAATCCCCATCCAACCTAAACTACGGGGAAATTGATTTGTTCTATGGCATGGTATGTAGAAAGCCTTGACAAGGTTTATGCCCCACCACCATGGGCCATCTCAGAGCATAAGCCCCATCTATCCTGAACTATGTAGACATTGATCTGTGCTAAGGCATGGTACGTAGGAAGCCTCTATATGGTTCAATCCCCATTTCCACCTTGGGCCGCCTTAACGTGTAATCCCCATACTCATCCCGCATTATGTTAAACTGTATTCGCCGCCTGAACTATGAAGACATTGATTCCTCACGACTGGGATATGTAGGTGGCCTCCATGAGGCTCAAGCCCATTACTGATGTCTCATCCTGATCTCTCCCTTAAGCCCACGTGTCTTGAGAAGCTCATTCACTAACCCCAGAAGTTCTAGTTCCTATGGGTCCCATCAACGCATTCATTCTCACAGGTCGCCTCTTCCGGTGTCCCACCGTATCATCAAACTACACGGACGTTGATTCCCCACCACATGGATATGTAGGAAGTCTCTTAGAGTCCTAACACCAAAGCCACCATTCCTCCTGATTCTTACCTGGGCCACCACATCTCGGTGAAATCATGAAACCTCACTCCCATCCACAGCATTCAGGAATCCACCCAAGTGTTATCTCCAACATCGTTGTTCATTACAGGGAGTTCTTTAATATGATCCACTATACCTAGTATTTCGATCATTCCAATACATCTCTGCTCGATGTTAAACATGAGGCATACCCTTGGTTAAACATGGGAAGCTGAGGAAAACCTCATATACATTCCAATGGAATTCAATTCACGACATTAAATGTGGGATGCCCCGGGCTTCCGTGCCCTCGAGAAGCCCTATAATAAGGGATAGAGGACAGACATGCCAATCCCCAATATCAAGACACACCAATGATTCCCCAACATGACTACTCTCATAACTGAAGGTTGCTGCCCTGACCAGACCCCTTGGATGGTCCTAACAAAAGCGGTGTAATTAACTAGTGTCCATGAAGATATGGTGCCGGGAAGAGCTTCACAAATTACATTTTAAATCTATGAGGGAGACCCGGACTAGGTGACGAGATCCAAGGAAGAATCCACAGAAGGAAGAACTGACACCCCATCATCCTGTTTCGATCAAGGAGAAGACATTCCTGAATACAGAGCGAATGTCGCCCGCCTTTGGAAAGTGGGTATGTGGGCTAACAGCAGCGCATCCTCTGCATGAAGGATGCACACGCACCAAGGTGAAATAGTGAAAAACAGAAAATGGTGAACCCGACGTGAATCTCCTCTCCTCAGCTTGGAGGCTAGTAGAATTTTGGACATCAGTGGATAAGCATATTGTCCGACCTCGTCATTTGGTAACAGGTCCCACCAAACATGCATGACGTGAAACTCTCCAGGAGTTGGGACAGTTAGGATGTTGAGAATTCCTTTCTTTGATGTTTTAAGCATGGATACCTCTTGATGACTATAGAGAATGGAATGAAACTGGGGCACTGGATGTCGATTCCTTTTTCTTGTAATGTTAATGAGTCATTTTCCCTACTTTCAAGAATCAAGTTGTTGCATTTGGAGCTCGTTCACTTTCCCACCAGCACAGGACCAGGGGCAACATCGACGCGGCTACCCGGCGCCGTTCTACCTCTTCCACAATGGCTTCGACCTCTACGAATGCTGGGTGCACACGCCCCCTCTCCCCATCAGATATTATCCATCGAAGGATAATTAATAACCTTATACGCGGGTAGGAGGAGGAGGGGGTCATTCCCACTAGGGATACATCTCACATAGACCTTGAGGTAGCCACTTCTCACCATCCACACAGCCCCCGAGGGCCACGAAAGGAGCCACTACTCCCCACCCCAATATTCAATCGATTCGGGAGTTCATCCCTAGATTTCCTTGACAGCTCCCTCCCCTACGTCGAAGAAGTGGGGGATTTCCAGGTTGGCCCAATCGGAGTTCCACTTCAAGGGCTCCCAGTGAGGGCCCCTGCCAGGCCACGTCAGTGCTACCACCCATTTCCCTGAGCCAAAGAGCAGGAATTCTATACACCTGCACCACCGGCTCCAGTCCACCTGACCCAGTGCCAGCATCGGGAATGAGCAGAAGAAGATTCTCATTGTGGGGCATCAAAATCAGTGACTAGTGTGGCCCGAGTCACCACTGACTCATATCCCCAAATCCTAGTATATGTTGAGTAGAGGCAGCTACATGCTCAACCTAAATCGAGGACCCAACCACCCCATGGGTAGGTTTTGTCGACTCTCCCGATCGCCGGCATTGGCGATGGCTGCTGCAGAACAATTCGCAGTAGTGCCGCCCAGCACGAGGGCTCACTCCTCACCACCACTACGGAAGGTGCAGGCCCTCCCTGCTTCCAAAATCAACTTGGATGTCTACCCCAAGCCACCTTTAACCCAGGGAAGGGTCTTCCCCATGACAGTAACACTCTGTGTGTGGGTCTCTTCTGTGCTCACTACACTGGGTACAGGGTCCCTCCCCTGTCGTGGACCGCGAGCATGGAGAAATTTCATATCCGATCACTCACTAACATGGAGGTCCTCCCCATGTCCCTGCGCTGATCAGAAAAGGTCCTCTTCACCCCAGAAATCAGAGAGTTGAAATCCAACCCCACTTCACCAACACCCAGCACTGAGTTCATCCCTGTGTCGCTTTTGACATTTTTCTCGGTGCTCCTCGCTCCCCGACTTCCTCACGTGGAAACCCCCTCCGTTCTAGCACTAGTGCAACCGGAGGACCCCATATTGGAAATCATCCGAACCCTGAATAACCATCTAGGTGAAAAAGGGCAGGTCACCACCGCTGAAAGTGGAATTACGGGGAAGGCAGGATAGGGATCAGACCAGTCCGCTTCTCAGACTCCGTAGCGGAGTGCGACTCATCGCGGGAGACCTCCCGTCAGTCCTCCGAGTCAAGGGATGGGGTAGGAACGAGATGCATCAGCATCTTACTCTCGAAATGCTATATCCATAGGATCCCTACCTCCCTCTGATGGTATATCCATAAGGATGAGAACATGGCATGCCCCTAGGGGAGACCGCACAGTTGTCGCCATCATCGCCAGAAGCACCCTCTACCGCAGAGCTATTTTGGCGGTAAATGGCAGGAGAACTGCGGCATGAATCACCCTCGGAAGGTGCTGATGTTGGATCATGATCCTTGGTCTCTGGTCCAACCTATCATGATACGGAGGCCAGGTCGCTGCAACCCTCAGAGGACGGCCCAAGAATCGGCGACCAATAAGCTCGCTCGCCATATTCTCCAACGGCCAGCCCGCCGACCCAACGGCCTGCCTTGGCACTGCTTCCAGTTTGTCATCCACCCTCAGTTGACGAGTGGAGAAATCAAAGGCCATACTATGAATCTTAGTCGCGGAGCTTCTGCACCATCCTCACGGCGGGCCACTTCCCCGAGGTGTTTTGTCCGGTCGTAGGGTCGAACTTTGAAATTCCAAGATCGATCACCCCAGAAGAGTTTAAATGTTTCCGCTAGACCCTCTGGGCGACTCATGTCAGTCTTCGCCACTGGTGGGTGTCTTATCCTGAGATCCAAGAGAACCTGGAAGACATTGGCAAACAATTCCTTCTGGTTAACCTAGCCACACTCCTTGTGGTCCGATAAATTGAGTCACCTGGCTGCTATAGGTCCCTCAAACAACAGTCCGTTCAGAGTTTCAAAGTACTCCACAAAGTTATCGAGGAGGCTAACCCCACGCGCAAGTCCGTGGATGTGGGTAGTATTCTTTCCTCCTCATTAGTGTGATTCGCTGGGAGCCCGACTCACTTGCCGGTGTTGAAGACATGCCCTCATGAAGAGTGGCAATCAACAAGACAGATCTGATAGGAGAATTGAATGAGCGGGAACTTCTCGATGGGGGCATCCCCCCTGAGGATGTTCTACCACTGGACCCATCAGGGAGGATTACTCGCCAGCAGAAGAACCTCCTAGGTCTCCCTCCAACCATATAAGTGTTGGTACTGAGACGGAATGTCAGTAAAGGCCAAGAGCTTGTTGATGGTGTAAAGAACTCCGACCCGTCGACCTAAGTGTAGAAGACAGAAGAGTACCCCAAGAAGGACACATTGTGCCAATAGCTTGCGGAGCAACAAAATTTAGACAATGAACTTCGGGCTGAACGCATTATAGAGCGGCGACCCGACTATAGTGATCGTAGGTCAGGGCAGCAGGGGCAGGAAAAACTACCCCTCGGTGAGATTCTCCCAGGAAACCCTGATCATGCCATATTCGTTGATAGTATGGAAGCTGGAGAACACAGAAAGAGGGCATGGTATGTCTCGTCAAACCCTCCTGAGCGGCGCAACAATCCAAGGACCCCACTCGGGCACCTCCGACAGCCCCAAGGGTTGCTCCACAATCCGCTCCACGAGCCGCCGAGCTCGGCTACCGCATTGAAGAGCCTGTAAATGCGCTCGTGGTTAGGGATCCCCACTGGGAAAGGGACCCACATCTAGAAGAAACGATGGAATCTCTCATAACCCGCCTCGAGGCTTTGGATACACGACAGGTGGTTATCCCACCTGATGGAGAACCATACCCGATGTGGGCAGATGACATTCCGGCACCCCTGAGATTTGGGAATCCCACTTTCTCCCCCTTTAATGGGATGGGGGACCTGCCGCATCATCTGGCCCACATTAAATCAAGTTTAGGACCATCGTAGGGACCCCAGAGCCGCAGAAGGCCTCCAAACTCCGTTTCATTGTTCTGACACTGGAGGGGCCGACATTAGTTTGGTACAGCCATCTCCCTATGGGATCTTTGACAAGATGGGAATACCTTTACAAGAAGTTCTTTTACCAGTTTACCTCTACCACCTAGAAGACAAACATCGCAAACCTCTTAAAGTGAAAGAAAAGGCCTGATGAGTGAGTTTTGGACTTCATCACCCGATGGAAGGGACTCACATACTCCCTTAACATGCGACCGACATAGGAGAAATTACTGAAGATATGCATGGGGAATGTCAAGAAGGATTAGGATCCCTCCCTGCTCACTCAGAACTATCTTGGAGGGTTCTGGGACTTCTCTGATAAGGCCTAATGGCTCGAGGAAGCCATGAAACAGGCTAGTTTGGCACGCCTGCTGCCCCCTGTAATTCCAGCAAGGAGAACTGCCAAAGCTGAGCCTACCGCCATGGCCCAGATAGAGACCCCCAGGCATCTAGAATTGCTACTAGTAGCACCGACCCCGCAGCCTCACAGAGACCCTCCACCACGGGCATAGTTTCCAACCGAGTAGTGCCCTCCCTAGAATCGGCAGGCGCCCCTGCATAACATGCCTCCGCCTAGGCAGGATAATCAAGTTATGCCTCCTTAGTATGATCCTCCGGCCCCCCGTTAGGGTCAGGCTCCTAGATGCCCCTTTACAAACAGAAGGAATCAGACCGAATCATTCGATGAAACTCAGGTCCCCGGCTACTTCCGCAGCGCCTTAGTGCAAAGAGTTGGGCGACTGCCTGAGTGTCGGAAGCTAGAAGAGGCGCATCTAACATATCACCCCAACTACTGCCCTTATCACCAGATCCTTGTTCACGCCATCAATAAATGCTATGTGTTCAAGGACTGGATCCAAGACCAGATTGACAATAACATAGTAAGGTTGGGCCCAGCCCCGACACAAGTGGCGGATGTCTTTGTGGGATCAGATAGCGGTAGCGATGACGAAGGTGAGGGGAAGCAGGTTCCTGACCACAGGTCCCGGAATTATAACGACTGGATGGATCACAAGATGGTCGCCCACGCTCATAGCATCATTCAGGCATACCTAAATCAGACTGATCCTTCAGAAGCTACAGCCAGCACTTCTGCATTATCATCTCAGTCGGCCAATTCCCAAAAGGGCCAGAATCAGTGGTGAAAGAAGAAGAAACATGCCCCACCAAGGCCGTCGCCATCCCAAACTCTCGGCGACTTCATGCCCCCAGAGATGGGAATCCCTCCCATCATCTACCCAGTAGTGGATGATTTGTCAAGTGAAAGTCAAGGGTATGCTTCTGTTAACACCGTTGAGTATGTAAATCCCTATATGACTCCCGACGAGAGAGTGCGCCAGGTGAACTTCCCCCAATGTTCCCTGCCGACATCCGCGTCGGCGGAACTGTAGCCATATGGTTCGTCGAGGCATGTCAGATGGCACCTTTAGCCAGGACGTGCACACTGCTAAGACTAGACAGCAGGCCTAGTGCAGAACTCAGCACGCGCAGCCTCTTCATTTGGTGTCGACAGGTCCCCCTCCACCACTGTTTGTGCTACTGAATCAGGAAGAGCCACTTTGGCCCTATTGAGACTAGCTTCACCCCACTATAGGTCAATCTAAATCACCTGGTCCTCATCTGATAGTGACCATCTGATCTTCAACTAGTGGGCAGTGGGATTTCCCTAGTACCAGTCAGCCGCCGTTCCAGCCGGCAGGGTCCTCCATGCCTCCATTTGCAAAGTAGCTTCTTGTAAACAGAAGTTTGCACCTGACATAGAATTGTGATGTTCTATAGCTCCTCACCAGCATCCCTGCAAGGCTCTCCATCATTAATACCCTTCACCTATATCTTGATATGCGCGGAGCACTCGATGAGGATTTAAAGTGCCCCCTCTAGTTGGAGATAGAGGTAGCAGCTAAAGAGGTATTCCTTACTGAAGTAGTTAAGGATGCCGAATTACGGGATTCCATCTCATTCTTGGGAGAGGATGAAGGCTCCCCCATATAGGGTCACATATTCCCACTGTATATCACCAGCCAATTCAATGGTTTGGACATTCGTTGTTGTCTCGTTGTCACCGGTTCTGGGATCAACCTTATCCCAACACGGTCACTGCGGAAGCTAGGGTTATCTGAAGATGACTTGACTCCCTCCGATTTGGGGATCCATGGATATGACATGACATAATAGACCCTGGTTGGCAAGATCTGTTTGAAGACCCAGATCAGTATCGTATTTTGCAGTACGGAATTCATGGTTTTCTCCCCGGACACCGCGTACAATGCATTGATGGGTAGGCCATCGCTCCACTTGTATGCTGAGGTCCCCTCATCATATCACCAATGCATCAAGTACTCCTGTAATGGTCATGTAGGTGTAAAACAAGGTGATGAATCTCCTTTTTCCTCTTGTGAAGCCCGATCCTTGGATTCTGATTATTACAAGAGCAAGGAAAAACAAGTCTAGCCAAGTGAAATTGAGCTCGTCATCGTTGTGACCGACCCTTGGGTAGGGCTGAATGATGCCTACGTATTCTTGATCAATATTTTATAGGACACAACCCCTGATATGGGGTAGTGTTTGTAATTTCTGGGACAAGAGAGAACCATGCTCACAAATCCAGTTGGTGTCAGAATTTCACTTCATATTCTTATACGAACCAGGATCCAGTGATCCCAGAGCCTCCCACTCCTGTTAGGTATCGAGACGTCCGGCTCATGGAAATTAAAATACGTCATACTTGTCTATTTTTCTGGGTTGGAATAATTCGCCTCTGGACAACACACCAAGACTGCTTCGATATTATCAAGTGTATCCCCTTGGGCCAGAGACCAGACGTGATCTGGTCAACAACCTTCATAGTCATGGTCTCAGCAGTACCGGAGTGCCCCAATACAATGAGCATGGCCTCACAAGCTGGTAACAGCCTCATATCAGGGTTTGGTAGCTTAGAAGAAGCTTCCCCCACATAGGATCCCTCTATAAATGGAGAAGAAGATATGGAGGATGCTCCCCCGGCCTTTGCGGAAGGTGTCTCAGCCACGATCGACGAGCTGGTACTGGTGAACCTCGGTAGCGAGGAAGATCCAAGACCCACAATGATCATCACCGCTATGACCCCCGAGGAGCAGCAGCAGTATGTAGACTTCCTCAAATAGCACCATGATGTATTTTTTTGGAGTTACATAGAGATTCCAGGACTAGATCCTCAGGTATTCGTCCACCGCCTTGGTCTCCCGACAAATCATCAAGGGTTCAAGAAGCCTCCCAGAAAGATGCATCTGTCTCACAGTGCCATGGTTGAGGCCAATGTTGACAAACTCATTAGAGCCAACTTCGTCAAGGAGGTCCAGTATCCCAAGTGATTATCCAACATCATGCCAGTCAGAAATAATAATGGACAAATCAGAGTCTTCATCGAATTTCATGATCTCAATCGTCACTGTCTGAAGGATGGTTTTCCCCTTCCAGTGACAGAATTGTGGATTGACTCTATGGCTGGGTTTCATGCCCTCTCATTCATGGAGGGATATTCTGGATATAATCATATCCAAATGGCCCACGCGGATGAAGATTATACCAATTTCAAAGTGCCCCAAGGTACTTTCTGTTACCTTGTTTTGCCCTTTGACCTGATGAAGGCAGGTTCCACCTATAAGCGGGCCATGCATCGCATATTCAAGCCAATCCTGGGAACGTTAGTGGAATGCTATGTGGACTACCTGGTATTCAAATCTCTCTTGTGCCAGTAACATATCAAGGACCTTCAAAAAGTGTTCAGTTTCCTCCATTCCCTCCACCTGAAGATGGACCCATTGAAGTGTGAATTTGGGGTCATATCTGGAAATTTTCGTGGCTTTTTTGTCCGATACAAAGGCATTGAGATTGATCCAGAGAAGATAAAGGCCATCAGTCAGATGCCTCCCCTGTGCAATATTCGGGAGCTTCGAGGTCTCCATGGCCACTTAGCCTACATACTCCAATTCATTGTGAAACTATATGGAAATTGTAAGCCCTTTTCTCAACACATGAGGAAGGGCACCACTAATGAGTGGGATGAGGAGTGTCAGGCCGCCTTTGAGGAAATCAAGCATTATCTACTCCATCCTCCGGTATTGATGCCAGCCATCTCCGGGAATCCACTGACTCTCTATGTAACTTCCCTAGAATAGTCCCTCATCGCCCTTCTCACCCAAAATAACAATGAGGGGATAGAGAACATCCTGTACTACCTCATCTGTATGCTCCTCGATACGAAAACCAGATACTCCGTCATAGAGAAGAGCTGCCTTACGCTTGTATTTTTTGTGTAGAAATTAATCCATTACCTGAAGCACCATGAGGTACAGTTAGTCTCTTGGGTAGACCCACAAAACTACATTCTGAGCCATCCCATGTTGACTGGCTGACTAGCGCAGTGGTCGGTGATACTCCAGCAGTTTGACATCAGGTTCGTGCCCCAGAAGGCTATCAAGGGGCAGGCGTTGATAGACTTCATAGATGCATATCAAGCCTCCACAAACTAGTCCCTAAACCTGTATTTTCCAGATGACATAATCCTCTCGGTAGACAATTTCATCCCATGATGGAAAATGCACATTGATGGTGCCTCCCGAAGCCCCACCGATAGGAGGCTCAACGATCCTTGGCTAAACATAGTGGTCCTGGGTATCGTCTTCATCACCACAGTGAAATCCATTCAGACATACTAATTCCTGTTGTCAGAAGGCTGCACCAACAATGAGGCAGAGTATCAGGCCCTCATTACTAGTCTCGAGCTGGCCCTTGAGATCGATGCGCCCCATTTGCATGTGAAAGGGGATTTTGAGATTATTATGAATCAGGTCAATGGAGTCATTGTTTTTAGGAATCCATAGCATGTAACATTATTAGAACACACTCTATATCTAATAGCCCAATTCCCTTTTTGGTTAGAGGTTATCCATGTCCCTGGGTCACAGAACGGTCGAGAGGATGCTTTGGCCAGTCTGGCTGCATCACTTATCGAACCCTAGCATGATGATCTGATTATCCACGTGGCGCACTGGAGACTCATTTCTCCCATCACCCCATGGGATGGTGACATCCCACTAGTAAACCATATTACCACTGGTGTCTCTATGTCAGGGCCCTCGGGGAGTATAGATGCGGTGATCGAAGAAATTGCCAATTGGAGGACACCCTTGGTCGAATACCTCCAATATGGTAATCTATCATCAGACAGGGCTGAATGCGAGTGAATCCAATGTTGTTCACTACAGTTTACTCATCATATTGGTTCCAGACTTGAGAGAATCCTCTATAAGCATGGGTTTGATGGTTTTCTCCTCCGTTGCATCCAAGGAGTAGAGATTCCACATGTCATGCAAGAGGTTCACCCCAGTTCATGTGGTTCCCATCAGGCTAGGTCAAAACCGTCTCACCTGATTCATAGATTAGGGTATTATTGGCTCTGCATGATCCACAAATATATAGAGTTTTACATGAGGTTCCATGCATGACAATTTCATGCTAACTTTGGGCATTGGCCACCGGAGCCTCCCCATACTACCATGTTCTTTGGGCCCTGTGCAGTCTGGGGGATAGATGTCGTAGGACCATACCCACCGACAATGAATCATCAATTCCAATTCATTCTAACTGCTATGGATTTCTTTTCCAAGTGTATAGAGGCAGTTTCTATAGAAACCCATACTTTACATACATGGAAATTACATTACTTTTGCGGAATACTTAATACATAACAAAAAACAAACACCGAAGGACCGTAATAGTCTTGTGTCTTTGAAAAATCAGAATATAATCTTCTAATCATGGTGAAAGATCTTCAAAATCTCCCCTAAATATCTTCCCCTTTTGTTTTATTACCTAAAACCGTTCTCTATATCCTTGGAAAAAGAAAACATAAAAATGGTGAGCTCAAATGCTCAGTAAGCTTAAACATGGAGAACATAAAACAACCCATAAATATTTGAATGTAAAAACATGAAAATGACATAAATCATAGTAGTACATAAGGCATATATCATAAAGGAACATAAATCAAGATAAAATATCATGGGAATAAAACATGTAATTGTGAAAAACCATTAAGCACATGATATGATTTCCATAGTAGCCATGCCATTACTGCCAAGACCATCTTAGTGGACAAAGTCCCTTTCTGAATCGAGTCCACTCCTCGTTCCAGTCTTGTATCACTGAACTGGATTAAATTACCATTCTAGCCATGTATATCTCATGAGATATTAATCTTTACCCAATTCATTGTATGGATATATTGGAGCCACCAATCTCATAATTAAATCATTCTTACTTGTGCCACAAAATAAACATAAATCATTCATTATAACCCAAAGAATAAAATGGGTTTCATAAACATCATCCCATCATAACATATTACATATGAAACAAATGGATATCATTTCTTCATAAGAAAATTTAAACCATGTAAATCATATAGATATTATACTTGAAAAATACACATATAAAATAATGTCATCTTGGATGGAAAATGGTTTTGATAAAACACTTGAAATGAATTCTTCAGAAAAATATCCTTTCTTCAAAAAAAATTTCATTTAAAAAAAATTAATACCATTTTAAAAGAAAAGGATTTTGTTGAAGATAGTCATGAAATCCTATGGATTAATCTTCATGATAATCAGGCATTATGAAACCGTAAAAAATCCATTCATGCCTTATAAGTTAAAAAAACATTCTTCTCGTACTTTTGCCGAAAAAGTCCAAAAGTACCTAGTATGGTAAACAAAAGAAATATTCCTTACATACCATGTAGTAAAATTAAAAAATGGGTAAAAAGGAATTTAAACATACATGAATCCATTTTTAGAAAACAAGGACTTGGATTATAAATATTACCCCAGTAAATACTTATGAATAAACAACCTCGGATAAAAATGAGATAGGAAAAGTTATCCCTTACCTTAGGTCCAATATTCTTCGTACGTATCCGAACATATTGTATAATAATTTAAATATTGTCATTGATTTATTACAGAATCATATTCATTTTTATGATATCATATATGGTTCACTTATGACTTTATATTACCCTTTCTTTTGTAAATTCCATGTTAAAGCGGTGTTTTGGGTAAATTAGTTTTATTTATCATACGTGTTTGGACTTGTTGTTCTTGATTATTATTTATAATGATTTACATACATATAGAATTTAAATCATGATTTATATATCATATATATTCAGTATATATATATATATATATAATATATAGATGAATTAAATGAAATACACCATTCATGGAGATGGAAGGTCGTACGTACGCATGAACACTGTTTTCTATTCCTTATTGACTTGAATTGAAGTAAGTAGATGACACACACACACACAGACATATATATATATAGTTGATTTATTATTTCATATATTTCATTATTATTCAACATATATACTTTATAATCATTCTTGAATAGTTAACATGGATAATGAATCTCATCGCGTCGTGGAGACAGTAATCCGTACGTACGCATGAGCGATGATATAGTTCCCATAATTATTGAATGGAATTGGAGTGGATGATATAATATCTTAGAATCCTTATGATGTTATAATAACCATATATGGTTATTCTTTACACCATTATAACCATACAAGTAAGGTGGTGGTGGAAAAATATATTACACCACGGCGTGGAGACGGTATTCCGTACGTACGCACGAGCGATGATTTCGTTTTTCGTAGGATGGGAAGAATGTTAAATTGGGTTGCTTCATATTTTTAATAACATATCAGTATATTAGTGTTAATAGTGTTATTACTTTATATTGAAACAACTAAATATGAATAACTTGAAAAAGAAATAAACTTGAAAGAATCGATAGAAGAGATTACCTCTTCTTCGACGGACCTCTTTTAAGCTTCCTCTTAAGGAACTAGTGTTTCACTTTAGAGGCGACCAAAACCACTATATTTTTTCTAGGGTGGTTTATAAGGTAAATGGGCAGGGTTTTTTCGAGCTTTAATGCTCAAAATTGTGTAAAGAGAAGATGGAGGAGGTTCCCTTTTATAAGGGAGGAGAGGGGCACCTTGGGAAAACCTAAAATATTATTTTATAATAAAGTAAAATTCAGTTTATAATAGCTCCAAATTGATTTATTTAGAATATAAAGTGGGTAAGGGTCTAAATCCTCTCAAAAAATATGTTTTAGACAAGTTTAGGTTACTATTTTAACTTTATCTTCTATAGTTAACTCTAACTTAAATAATTTAACTTTTACCGTGTCTTCTTGTTTTCTTACACTATATTGTTAATAAACGTACAATAATGAGCCAAATGAATCCCAAGTGGTTAATTACTAATATATGTAACCTTATCTATGTCATTTGGTCGGAAATTAGATTTTTAGGAATATAATAACAATTAATAATATAATATATTTTTTAACAACTGTTTTATGTCAATTTTGACACTATTTGGTAATTGATTTCTGTGAAAATCATAACAGCATGATTAGTTTTATAAAAGTTAATTGAATCAATACTAACATGTCATATTAACATAAAAATTAGTTTAATTTATAAAAATTCTCAAATTACATTTATTTGGGTATCTATAACATCAATTATATTAATATTTCATTAATATGGTAATTACTCCCTGATCATTGTGTCATAAATAAAATAAATTTTTTAATGTATAAAAATTATAAATATAATACCATTATGTAGGAAATATTTTTATATTTTTAATGAATAGTTATATTGTAATTTATCTTTTGTATAACCCCATATTAAAAATGCTTTAGTTATTAAACTTTGATTTTAACTATTTTAACTCATCTTTAAATAAAATAATAATAAATGTCCCAATCTAATCCAAGTGGACATAAAGGGTAATTTTTTATTCCTATGGTTCTTTTTCATCGAATTTCACATATCCCATAGAATTAGGAAATGTGTTAGGGTAATAATAATATCATTTTTACCCTTAATTATCCTATTTACTTTTAACCGTGGTAAATAAAAGTTAAAAGTTACTATTCACCAAAAAAATTATTTTGACCTCATTGAACCACATTTTACTTACTGATATCAACCGTGTCTCTCAAATTTCTGAAATTCTATTCATATAAGTGGTAAAATTTTGTTTTATGCAAATTTTCAAAAAGCTCCTAGGAGATAGGTAAAAGACGGTAAAAAGTTCTATAAACATTTTACATGTCTAAAATTATAATAAATGACTCTAATGAATTAAATTGAACATATATAGGTATTATGTATCAATTTTGACCTAAAATAAATTTAAATAAAATATATAATTATTTAAATAAAATTTCAGTTTTTAAATAGCATCCCAGTGTTTTAACTATTCATCAAAAATAGAATGTTTTCAGAAAAATACCAAAAATTCACTCTAGGATTTTTTTGATATTCTGAATCAAAAAATGGAATCCATTTTGAAAGATAAAATTTATAAAATTTCAAAAAGTGGGTATTACTATTTCTAATGGCTAGTTCATATATTAATATCTAATTTAGTGAAACTCGGTATTGCCTATAACACATGCTATCGAGGAAGGTTTCTATGGCATGAAACACAAGCCTAGAATAGTGCTTCTGTTTACTGTAAGAAAATAAGGTGTTGCATATAGCGCAAGATAATCTTGGTGTAGTGTACAACACAAGACATCAATGTAATTAAAATAATGTTTCTCATAAAATCTAGGGGTGTTACATTCTACCCCCCTTAAAATGAATTTCGTCCTCGAAATTCGTCGAGGTTATAAATGGTTTACTACTTGAATGTTTTTTCATAGAAACCCACATCGTAAAAAGGAATACTAAAAATTAATTTTAAAAAGTAATGTAAGAAACGTAATGGTTACCCAAATTGGGTTTCCACATAGGAGAACATAGATGAAAATGTGGATATGGAAGAGAAATCTAACCATCAATTTCTAATGGAGTGTGGTAGAGAACATGGCTATGAAAAATCCATCAATCCCAAAGCCGTAAATTTGTGATGATCTAAGGTACCATTTGATTCATCAGGTATGAGGGTACTAGGACAACATTTTTAGTTTTCAATATCACTTCCCTAATGTTGAAGAATTACTGAATTAAAAGAAATACATACTTGATTTTGGTACAATATCACTGTTGTTCCTGCCTTGAACAATTTCAACTTCATATCTTAATGAAATGAAGTTGAATTTTTCATTTGTGAAGTGTTAGCGGATCATGTGATAGAATGATAGGTCATTCCATATGTCTCTTTTGCAAAAATATTATTACCATTTATTAAATATACACAAGTCCATCTATTATAAGATTAATCGTATATGATTTCTAAAACGGACTTATACTTCATCTATCATATCGCTTAAGAAAATAAAACTTTTTCCTACTAACTAGGGACTTCCTCTAGGCCATTGGTAGGTGATAATGGCTTGTCGTACTTCGATTGTGGGTTCGATTCCCGCATCCTTGTCCGACACGACGGGTTGTCTTCCATCCTACGGGTTTTCCTTTTTCTAAAAATATACTATTATAACATTCCAAAAATAATATCAAAAAGTTCTAGCCTTAAACAATACTATCTGATGTCTAACTTAATCTATTCCAATCTTTAGGTTTATCCAAATTACTTCTCTCCAATCTCATAGTATAAATAAAATGATTACTAGAAATGTCATCTACCAAGAATGTGAATACCACCATTTATCTCCCATAAGATATATCTTGTTGTTGGTCACATTCCAAACATGTGAATACCTTAATCATGTATTCTCTTGAAAATTGAATACCCATTGAACATTAGTGAAAACATGAATGTTGTCAAAATCTAACTCTTTACACATACCAAAATTCCAAATATTTTATATACTCAAACCATGATATCACTTAGTCCTTATATCAATCATGAGCTCATGAACATTTTATTTTCTCCTTAACCATTCATTATGTGTATATCATCTACTTTCCAAAAATATTTCAATCACTTTTCATGGTTACTTGTACCATATAGTTATCAAAAACCACAATAAACCATTACATAGATATTCCAATGTTCCACAATACTGTAAATGAGATTCCACGACATTATTTTGGAATCCCTTTATAGGAACACAAAATCATTCCACCACATCGTTGTCATACTCAACATTGCTAGTGGTGTTCGCATGTGACTTCCCTTTGTCATTTTCGTTAAGAGGTTGTTGATGTCGATCATCATTAACCCTTGGATTAGGGAATTGGTTAGCATAATGCCCCATTTCCTTGCAATTGTAACATTGAAGTGTTGGTGGAGAATTCTCTGTAATATTTTCTCTATTCAAGTCATTAGCTACCTTTTTTCCATTAGTTCGACACTCAACATCTCGATGACCATCTTTTCCACACTTAAATCATTTTCTAGTACCATTTAGACAATCTCCACCATGCTTCCTTCCACAAATTGAGCATAAAGATACATTCATCTTCTTTTCACCATTGTTCTGGGATTTCCCCTTGAACTCCATCTTTCGTTTCTTGTTAAAACCATGAGATTGATATGTAACACCAACTTCCAATTCTACCTTGATTGCACAACGCACAATTTCTTCAAAGCTACTGATGTCTCTTATCGCTAATTCCCTTCAAAGACTTGGTTTTAATCCACTGAAGAATCTATCAACTTTACATTCATGTAGGATGATAATGCAGGATACATACCTTGAAATCCTTGTAAAATTCGCTTTGTATATACTAACAGATTCATCATCCTTCTGCATAAGCTCAAGGAACTCCTACTACATCTTTGTTCGAAGAATGTGAGGGATTTACTTTTTGAAAAACAATTTCTTGAACTCATTCCATTCCATGGAATCAATTTCATCTTAGGGACTTGTATTCTTAATTAGAGTCCACCACTAGTCTGCTTCACCTTCTAAATGGTAAACAGATAAAATGACTTTTTCATGTTCTGAACAGGAATGTATGGAAAATATCTTTTCAATGGCTCTGATTCATTGTTCAGCAACAAGTGGATCATAAGACCCATTAAAAGAAGGTGTACATTGCCTCGTGAAGAAATCGATAGAATATTGTTCCCTTCTCAACTCATTTTGAAGTCCAGAATGATTCATAGCTTGTGTAAGTATAGAAATATGATTTTTCACTCCATCTCCCATAACGTTGGTTTGTTCAGGAGGATAATCATAGCATCATCCATTACATTGATTAACACGGTTCATTCGGGTTCCATCCATCATCTAAAACCCAAAAAAATAGTTTGATAGGAAAAATCATGATAGGAAAACAACATAATAAAGGAGAAGTACCTTCAATATCTAACATCTTATATTTAATTCTAATATCGTTATAAAAATTAAAGGATAATAACATATACTTATACTTAACCTTAGGGACATCCCTAGACATAACATAGAAATATCTCTAGGGATCTCAGTAAAGTTATCGCATGCTAGTGTCCAAAGGTTAACTAAACCTTTCCTCTGATACCAACTATAGAGACCCATACTTTACATACATGGACATTTCATTACATTATCTAAATACTTAATACACAACAAAAACAAACACTGAAGGACTATAATAGTTTAGTGTCTTTGGGAACTCGGAATATAATGTTCTAATAATGTTGAAAGATCTTCAACATCTCCCATTAATATCTCCCCCTTTTGTTTTCTTATCTAAAAACTTTCTTTATACCGTGGGGAAAAGAAAACATTAAAAGGGTGGGCTCAAATGCTCATTAAGGATAAACATGGAGAACATAAAACAACCCATAAACATTTGAATGTAAAAACATGAACATGACATAAATCTTAGCAGTACATAAGGCATAGATCATAAAGGAACATAAATCATGATAAAATATCATGGGAATAAAACTAGTAATTATGGAAAACCATTAAGCACATTATATGATTTCCATAGTCGCCAAGGCATTGCTGCGAAGCTCATCTTAGTGGACAAAGTCCATTTCTGAATCGAGTTCACTCCTCGTTCTAGTAATGTATCACTGAACTAGATTAACTTACCTTTCCAACCATGTCTATCTCCTCATATATAAATCATTAACCAATTCATTGAAGAGAGATATAGGTTCCACCCATCTCATAATGAAATCATTCATACTTGTGCCACAAAATAAACATAAATCATTCATCATAACCCAAAGAATAGAATGAGTTTCATAAATATCATCCCATAATAACATATTCCATATAAAACAAATGAATATCATTTCATCATATGAAAATCGAAACAATGTAAATCATAGAGATATTATACTGGAAACATACACATATGAAATAATGTCATCTGGGATAGAAAATGGTTTTGATAAAACACTTGAAATGAATTCTTGAGGAAAATATCGTTTCTTCTTCAAAATAATTTTCATTTCACAAAATGACATGAAATTTTATAGAAAAGTAATTTGTTGGAAATATTCATGAAATCTTGTACAGTAATCTTCATGAAAATTAGGCGTTATGAAACCGTAAAAAATCAGTTCATGCCGTATATGATAAAAAAACATTCTTCTCGTACTTTTGCTGGAAAAGTAAAAAATATCCTTGTATGGTAAACAAAGGAAATATTCCTTACATACCATGTAGTAAAATTCAAAAATGGGTAAAAGGACGTTAAATATACATGAATCTATTTTTATAAAATAGTGACATGGATTATAAATATAACCCTAGTATCTACTTATGAATAAACAATCTCAGATAAAAACGAGATTGGAAAAGTTATCCCTTACCTTAGGTCCAATATGGGTTTTACGTATCTGAACATCCTGTATAATGATTTAAATATTGTCATTGAATTATTACAGAATCATATTCACTGTTATGATTTCATATATAGTTCACTTATGAATTTATATTACCCGTTCTTTTGTAAATTCCATGTTAAAGCAGTGTTTTGGGTAAATTTGTTTTATTTATCGTACGTGTTTGGACTTGTTGTTCTTCATTATTACATATATCACGATTTACATACTTACAGAATGTAAATCATGATTTATATATCATATATATTCAGTATATATATATAATACATAGATGAATGAAATGAAATACACAGTTCATGGAGACGGTAGGTCGTACATACACATGAAAGCTGTTTTTCTTTCCTTATTGACTTGAATTGAAGTAAGTAGATGACACACAGACACATATATAAATATATAAAACTATTAGATTTATTATCTCATATGTTTCATTATTATCCATTACATATACTTTATAATCATTCTTGAATGGTTATCACGGAGAATTAATCTCATCGCGTTGTGGAGACGGTAATCCGTACGTACGCATGAGTGAAGATATCATTCCCATAATTATTGAATGGAATTGTATAGGATGATATAATATCTCAGAATCTATATTATGTTAAAATGACCATATATAGTCATTATTTACACCATTGTACCCATCCAAGTAAGGTGGTGGTGGAAAAAAAACATTACACCACGGCGTGGAGACGGTATTCCGTACGTACGCACGCGCGGTGATTTCATTTTTTGTAGGATGGATAAAAGGTGAAATGGGGTAGTTTAATATTTATAATAAAATATCGGTATATTATTGATATTTATGTTATTACTTTATAATGAGACAACTAAATAATAAGATGTTGAAGAAGAAAGAAACTTGAAACAATCCGTAGAAGAGATTACCTCTTCTATGCACCTCTTTTACGATTCCCCTTAAGCTACTAGAGTTTGTCTTTTGAGGAGGCAAGAACCTCTATAATGTTTTTAGGGAAGTTGAGAAGGGAAATGGGCAGGTTTTGGCCGAGCTTGAAAGGCCAAAATTGTGTTAAGAGAAGAGGGAGGAGGTGCCCTTTCATAAGGGAGGAGAGGGGCACCTTATGAGAACATAAAATATTGTTTTATAATAAAGTCATATTCTGTTTATAATAGCTCCAAATTGATTTATTTAGAATATAATGTGGGTATGGGTAAATCTCATCTCAACCAATAGGTTTTAGACAAGTTTAGGTTACTATTTTAACCTTATCATCTATATTTCACTCTAAGTTAAACAATTTAACTTTTACCATGTCTTCTAGTTTTCTTACACTATATAGTTAATAAACATACAAAAAAAGTCAAACGAATCCCAAGTGGTTCATTATTAACATATATATCTTTATATAAGTAATTTTTCCGAATATAAGATTTTTATAAATATAATAACATTTAATAATATAATATTTGTTTTAAAAACTATTTTATGTCAATTTGGACACTATTTGGTAATTGATTTTTGAGAAAATTATAACTACATTATTAGTTTGAGAACAATTAATTGAATCCGTAATAACATGTCATATTAACCTAAAAAATTAGTGTAATTTATAAAAATTCTCAAATTACATTTATTTTGGTATTTATAACATCAATTATGTTCTTATTTCATTAATATGTTAATTACTTCAACATCATTGTGTCATAAATAAATTAACTTATTTAATGTCTACAAATTATAAATAAATTACCATTATGTAGGAAATCATTTTATATCTCTAATTAATATTTATAGTCGAATTTATCTTATGTATAACCCTATATTAAAAATGTTTTAGTTATTAAACATTGATTTTGTCTATTTTAACTCTTCTTTAAATAAAATAATAATAAATGTCGTAAACTAATCCAAGTTGACCTAATGGGTAATATATTATTTATAAGGTTGTTTTTGGTTGAATTACACTTATCTAATAGAATTAGGACATGTGTTAGGGTAATAATAATATCATTTGTACCCTTAATTATCCTATTTACTTTTAATCGTCGTAAATAAAAGTAAAAAGTTACTATTCAGAAAAAAAATATTTTCATCTCATTGAACAACATTTTACTTAATGATATCAATCGTGTATCTCATATTTTTTAAATTACATTCTCAGAAGTGGTAAAATTAAGTTTTATGCAAATTTGCAAAAATCTCTTAGGAGATTGGAAAAAGATGATAAAAAGTTCTATAAAATTTTTACATGACTAAAATTATAATAAAATGACTGTAATGAATTAGATTAAAATTATATAGGTTTTATGTATCAATTTTGTCCTAAAATAAATTTAAATAAAATAAATAATTATTTAAATAAAAGTCTATTTTTAAATAGTAAACCAGTGTTTTCACTATTCATCAAAAATAGAAAGTTTCCAGAAAAATAAAAAAACCACCCTAGGCTAATTTCGATATTCCTAATCCAAAAATGAAATCCATTTTGAATGATAAAATTAATAAAATTTCAAAAAGTGGGTATTTCTATTCATAACGGCTAGTTCATAATAATATTATAAGAATATCTTGTTTTGTAAAACTCGGTATTGCGTATAACACAAGCTACCGAGGAAAGTTTCTCTGGCATGCAACACAAGCCAAGAATAGTATTTTCATCTACATTAAGCTAATACGGTGTTGCATATTGCACAATCTAATCTTGGTGTAGCGTACAACATAAGACATCAAAGTAATTATAATAATATTTCTCATAAAATCTCAGGGTGTTACAATTCTACTCAAGGAAGTCAAGGCCTGTTCTATTGTCGACTTCATGAGTTACAATATCATCTATCGAATTGGAGTTCCTCATACTATCCTCATCGATAATGGAACCACCTTTCGAGCAACCGAGATGAAGAAATTGTATGCCAAGTACAACATTTACTCCAAACATACCTCCCGCTACCACGCACAAGAAAATGGACAGATTAAGGCATTCAATAAAACCCTCTCTAACATTATGAAAAAAATGGTTGGTCAGAAGAAGAGGTGTTTTTCAGATAAGCTCCCCAACGCCCTCCAGATTTATCAGACGATTACTCATAATTCCACCCAGGTGACCCTATATTCCCTGGTGTACGGAACGAAGTCCATCCAACCCATCAAGATTGAATTTCCCTTATTGCGCTCAACAGACTATGACCAGCAAGTGCCAAATAGAGTGACTGAAATCCATCTAGATAAATTGGAAGCACTGTATGAGAATAGGCATCCTGCCCTGTACAACCTAGAAAGGTATCAGAGCAGGATGGATCAAGCTTTCAAAAACAAGGTTCACCTATGCTCTTTCATGCAAGGAGATTTGGTATTAGCTCTCAGGGCACCAATGATCCCAGGCAGGAAACCACCCATGTTGGAGATTAAATGGGGAGGACCATTCATTGTTCATAAGTATTGTCCTAATGGAGAATACACCCAAGTGACCATGGATGGTGAGCATATACCTCCTCACACCAATGCCAAATTCCTTGAGCAATACTTTTCCTAAGAATGATGGTTCTTCATGACCTTAAACTGCATTCGGTCCTGCATGACCTTAAACTGCATGGTGGTCTTTCACGTCCATAGACTACATCCGGTCCTGAATGACCCTAAACTGCATAATGGTCCTAGACGACCTTAAACCGCATCTGGTCCTTCTTGACTTTGAACTGCATGATGGTCCTGCACGAACTTAAACTGCATCTAGTCCTGCATGACCCTGAATTGTATGACAGTCCGGCACGATCATAAACTACATCTAGTCCTGCATGACCTGGAACTTCATGATGGTCATGAACGACCTTAAACTCATCTAGTCCTACATGACACTAAGCTTCATGACTGTCTTGCACAACCTTCAATTTCATCCGGTCATGCATGACCCTAAACTGCATGATGGTTCTCCATGACCTTAAATTGTCCTATGGCCCCGCATGACCTTAAACTGCTCGTCCCGCGTGACGTTAAAATTTATATCATCCCTCATGACATTAAACTCTATATTCAAGAACTACTTGTGGATTGATTCCCATCATTATAGGATATGTAGGACCGCCAGAACATTTAGATTTTAGGTCCAGCCCCATCCCGTAGAGATCCCACAATCTCCCGGTCACCTAGTCCTCTCGGCATGTCCCTCTCCACGAGGGGGATATATAAGTGTGGTATAAGGTTTTCGGTGACATTCCTACCCTTCTCTTGGGAATCTGCCATCTCTTGGATGCTCTCAAATTGATTCCCTCGACCCGTTACAGTGGTCCACCAATGGGTTCAAAGTACTCTGGTCTTTGACCTGGAATGTCAGATTCATCTTAGGCAAGTTCCTTCCACTTGTCAAGATTCATGTCTCCCTTCATTTGAGACCCCATTATCTCTCACACTCGAAGGGACCCCCAAAAACGGCATGGATACCACGAATAAGGGCTCTCCTACCGTTACGGGAAAATACCCCGTAGGGCTTTAGACAACAAATTGATACAAATCCCACATTCCGAACATGGGCAGTAGTCGATGATCATTTGTTTGTCCCAATTTCAGGCTAACGTGACAAGATGCTGTGATGAAAACAAGGTTAACAGTTGTCCTGTGTTGTCACTATATCCCCTACAGTCCTTGAATTTTGGTTGCATGATTCACATTATGTTCCACCCTATCATTTCTTGGTGGAATCTCGACACGTTTGGCACTATCCCTCCGTACACCTCTGCAGGTCAAGCAGACAAAGCTACAATACGGCGTATCATGGGGCACCCGCGATCCGAGCGCTAAGACCATAAAATGGGATCTTCTCTATTCTCAGCTAGAACCTCATACCCATGGGATACGTGGGGTCACCCGAACATTGCATTTCGGGTCCATTTCAATGGGAAGCTAGCGTCTCCTGCCCCTTATCCTCTAACCCTCAATGGCCTCCTGGCTTGAGGCTCCTCTCCTGGAATCACACACAGTGATGATGTGGAACTCATCCTCATTCACATCAGGTATTCTTTCTCACGTCTTGAGAATTCCCCTAGGTCCAAGTCATAAGTATTTAAACTGTGCTGGTTGTTCCTACCACACGGCCATAAATTGTGATGATATTGTCCCAACCGCACGATGAAAAATGACACTGCATTGTGATGACCTCATCATATAGGACTTCACGTTGGGTATCTGTCATTTACCATACCATTTGTGAACTCCTTTATACAGGTTGATTATTTTGGTGATTCCAGGAATTTCAATACTAGGTCGGTCGCACCACAAAAGAAAAACCATACACCTTAAAGGACAAATAAGAAACATCAAATGTCGCTTCTTTTGGTGTGAGGGCTAGACCCGCTCGCCCCTTTTCATCCTTGGCACTGGTACCTTACCGTGCAGTACCACACCCAATAAACTACGTATGGATTGATTCTCATATTCATGAGATACGTAGGAGGACCAAGGTACTTCCCCATGGGCCCAGCCTAACTTTTGAATTTGGTCCCTTGACCGGAACACTTCCCCAGGAAACACATGCTGAGTAGGACCCATTCCCCCATTCACATCATGCTTCATAATCATCATACCATGTGTCTCCTTCCATCCTTACCATTCCCTGGTCTGCGTTCTAATACCATAAACTAAGACCCATTCTAGAACTATTTGTGGCTTGATTCTCATCCTTATGAGATATGTAGGAACGCCCTGACATTTTGTCTCAGTTCCAACCTCAGGGATCACCAAATCACATCCCTCCTCACTATTGGCCCCTTGGCTTGTCTTCTCGAGGAATTGTGTAACTGCAGAATTTTCCCCGAACAAATTCAGGATGTCCCGTGATGACATTAGGAAGCAACAGTTCTATCGCCAGAGAGGTCCTGTCTAAAATTAGGGATGATCCATGACCAGATAAATTCTCCCTCCTAATGTGCTTCCACCATGGTGGCATAATCATGGGAGTGTTGGATTATATACGATCAAACCACCACTTCACATTCCATGCTTTGCGTGCCCCTTTATTTGGATCCTTAACCTCTTTAACATTTGACGTGACCCTATATCAATACGGATGCTCGACCTATGGTCCGCCAGCTATCTTGGTCCAACGTTCCGGAAATCTGATCACGTTGGAAGGGTCACCCTAACAGTAAGGATGCTCGACCTATTTTCCGCCTGCTGTACTGGGCCAACGTTCCAGAAGAATGTCGATGATATTTGATTTAGGCCCCATGTTGCGAACATGGTCAGCGACTGACCCTCATTTGTTGTACCCATTTCAGGATAGTGCAATAGGGATGCTGGGTTTCGAACACGGTCAACAGTCATCCTTCATTGCCACACCCCTCCCATAATGTTCTGAATGTGGGTAACGTGATTCACATTTTTCATTTCCTTATGTTCAGACTCATTCCAATTCCCATGGAATTTTCCCTCTCATGCATTAGATCACATTGAGAAGATGATACATCGGTTGTTCTGAGGTCCTCTTCCTTTGGATGGGCCTCCCTCTTCTCCTCAGAAATCCGGGTTTGAATTTCGAATGCTCGAGCTTGGTTGACACTCCCATGATCAAACGAAGTGATATTACTATCCACCTTTTCTTCTCACGACCAACGTGAGCATAGGGATTGATTTCTATTTATTTTCAGATTATGGTTGATCATGTTAATCCAAAGGGACAAGTATGTTAAGAAAAAGGGAAAGTATGTAAATTTGTCTATACATATGGTCTCAAAGAAAAAGCAGCAGTAAAGAGGGACAGGTTTATGGGTTTTTTCCAAAACAGGGCCCATAAGGATCGGCTTCATGGATAGATCTCTCCAATGACACCACCATTTCCCTGATGTCCACCAAGATGACCTCCCATACCCTATGGACCATTTCTTGATCGATGGCTGCAGAGCGCAGCTCCCTGGCCTGTGCCCGTGCCCGCGCCTGTTCAGCTTGGAGCTCGATTATCTAGAGACTCACATCTATGAGTTATTCATGAGCATCGACCAGACGGGCCCTCAACTACTCCATGAGCTTAGAGCTGTTTGCGATAAATATCTCTTGTTCTTTCACCTATTCCTTGAGGTGTTGGACCTCCTTCTCCGCCATCAGAAATGATCAGGTATACCCTAACTCCTCCAATCACCGGATGACGTCGGCGCACCAGGTGCATTCATGTATCTTCTCATCCATGTAATCATAGACCGTCAGGTGAAGATGTTGAACATCTGCCCCTCCAGCACAGAGGAAGCACAACCAGGTGTGGAGTGACCCCATCCACTTTACCCATTCCTCCTGGGGCTGATTGAGAGAACACCAGATGCACTTCCATCCCTTGTGTCGCATCATATGACTCTCCTCAGCTACTTCTGAATCTAAATCGTCAATTTTTTCAGGATCAGTGGGCCGATAGATAGGGAATACAACCAACAAGGCAGCAGCATGGTCTTCATAAGATATTCCTCCCTGGGTAATGGGATTCTCAGCATCTGGGTGACCATCCTCTCTCCCTTCAATCCTAGTGGAACCCTCATCGACTTCCAGTCCAGCCTCGATAGCAGAACCAGTGGTGCCCGCCACTCCTTTCTTGAAAATATATGAGGCGCACTCAGATTGGGAGGCATGTCCTGGATAGGTAAGCTTGTTTTCCATCAGCACACTCACGGATGGTCTGCGCTCAGCAACCCGATCAGCCCCAATGCCATGATCATTGTACAGACATGGAGCACCCCGATCAGTTGCGTCCCCTGACAGTGAGTACCAGTATCGAAGCAAGGGAGTTACAGAAACCCAAGGCATCATCCTCTAGTGATCTATCCGCTACATGAGCTATTGTGGCAGGGCATCCTTCAACACTTTTCCACTCGATAACGAGCACTGGTGCCCCACATTGTTCCATTAGAGCTCCTCCTCCGATTGGGGACTCCTGATCAGTCCCATCACCAGTATGCTTTAGAGAAAGATAGGGAAAGTGGATTAAGGGTTGTAAGGAAAGTGAACAAAATGGGAAGGAAGACATGTGTCGAAGCATACCTCAAGTATCTCATTTACGTCTACATTAGAGTCGATGGTCTGACCTCTCTCCCAGAGACTCCCTGGGTGGGATTCCCCCTGAAACCCTTCACCTTCTGGCTCCCCTTCTCCTTCCTCCATATCCTTATGCCTCCTCTCTAGTTTTACCACCCTCTGACTCCTCATCGCTGTCATCTTCCCCCCGTGGCATCCTTTACAGATCATTATCCTAACCTATTATCACTTTCACCAAAAGAGGTGTCTCTACACGCCAACCCCGTTGGCATGCGTACGTGTGCCTGTCCATTAGATATGCATGTCGTCGGTGGATGTTCACTTGGTTGGCAACCCGGACAAGCCTGACTTCTGGCAGCTGGATCTCATCCCGCACTATCTTCTGCCGGAGGGCTTCAGTACTCGTTGACTGCTGCAGGGTTAGACAGGACCACCATAGTGCGGGGAAAACGGCATCCTGGGGAGGTTTAAGCAAGTATCTTATTTGCTTTCTGGGAAGTTCTCTTGCTGCTCTGAGGGACCCTTCTCCAGGTGACGAGGGTGCGGTCATGCCACGTGACGCCCCTGCTGCTGAGGTTCCGGCTTTCGCAGGCCCCATTGTAGGAGGTTCTTCTGATCCTCCCCCACTAGCGGCACCATGCATACTCTCTCGCCACCGTGGTTCCGCACTAGCGACCTTGAACTGCCAAACTCATTTCCGCAAAATCCCCTCAGGGTATGCTATGGTCTAATGTTCAGAATACTCAGTTGAGGGGCCAACATTGACTGTGGTGGGAGGAAAAGTGTTGATGTCAATGGAGCCGTAAGTCGTGAACATCAACCACAACTGATGAAGAGTGGATGGATGACTCTCCTCCCACACATCTATGTATGCTATCTTTAGAATTCGATGGAGGCATCTGAACTGACTGGTGAACCTAGATGTCATGTGAGGCTTTCAAAAAATCTTTCCATCAATCCAGGCCATGGGCACCCAGCCTCTGATGCTCTGGTAGTACTCCTTCTGCTCCAGTGAGCTTTTCCCATCGTCTATCAGCTAACCAGTTGGGGTGGAGAATGGGATGAAGGCAAAGTTGGCATGGTTACCAATTCTGATCCATACTCCTTCCACATTGATCATCATCGGCATGAACCCGACAATATTCAACAACGAGGGTCACATGCCATTTCCTGAAAGAAGGATGGCATTTGGGAAGGTGTAGCCACCGCAGTGAGCCACAACCCAGCCATGAAAGATCTGGAAGGGGATACATACTCTCCTAGGTGATCACCCTCTTGAGATATGTCCTAAGATGTATTACAGTCGAGCCAGCATGGGGACCCCTAGTTTGAACCTCTTGTTGGGAGCCATGATGCCTGCAATCACTAGAGTCATTGGACTGACGCCCATCCTAGCGTCCTGCACCAGCAAGAGCCATCCGCTCAGGAATGTGGTGTGGAATCTGGCATACCAGACATTCGGGTATTGGGCCTCATTGATGCTATAGCCCCATGATTAGTATTGATCTTCCTCTAGGATCCTCCAATATGATCCGCTCTTTCTCCTCTAAGCTGTGGTTGGACACCGTTTCCCCCACCCAGGAATCATGACTTACAGATCCTTCTCCAGTAATAGGCTGAACTAGTCCTAGTAGGTGATGTAATTCAGGAAGTCCTTGACCTCCAACTTCTCCTTGGCCAACTCCAGCAGGTCCCAATACAGTATCGGGTTTGATACTTGTCACCCCAGATGTTCATCGGTGGAGGAACTCATCGTATTGGTGGCCCTCCAACGGGATGCCTCTAATTCAAAGGATGTACCATAGAATGATGTTGAATTCCCCATGGTGAAGATGGAATGTGTTGGTATCAGGGAACCACCAGGTGAACAACTCTTTTCCATGCTTAGGCTGTCAGTAGAAGTTGAACTGCGATGTCCACACCGCCTCGAACTGACCAATGTGCCACAGCTCGGCCCCAAATTGGTGGCAAGTGTGGCGAACCGAGTGCGCCCAGGCCCACCCGCTGGTGAAGTTGCCTCCAGCCCACAGATCCCAGTCCTGTAGCCAACCCTTGGTCTCATCAGTGATGCTCTGACAGAAAGTGCTCGTGTAGAGGGTCAGTGAGCTTCTCCAACCAGATCACCCCTATCAATGGACTTTGTTCGGGGATTCGAGACATAGACGTCCATATTCCTGGTTTCTCTGGCAGGATTACCATTTTTGGTGATCTTGTATTGAGGAAGGTCGTCTTGAGTGGTCACCCATGACTGTAATGTATCAACCTTGAATCCTGGCAGGGGAACCTCATCCAGAATGACGAAGTCCAATAGTGGAAAATTTTGAGGCAAGGCATACTCTTTCTGGGCAGGGGATAGCATGTTGATGAGGTTGTGGTTCTCAGAGACAACCCACTTTTCTCCATAAACCTCCAGATTCATATCCATTTTAGCTCTGTGAGTAGCGGCCTCCCCCTCATCAAGCTGGGTTGTGGCCATCATCTTCCGACAAAGTGTTTCAGGAGTTGGCACAACAAACGGAAGGTTGGCGCAGAATCTAGGAGACTGGTGCGTAAAATTAGTGGGTTGCACAAACTTTCAGGCCATGGCATGCAACGTATCGGGTTTGCGTGTAAACTCTCACCAAATATCGGAGGAATTACGCGCTGCTAAGCAGTTTATCACGTGGGAAAAGGCATACAAAGCATGGGACCCATGGCCACTTTTATAGACGATGTCTGGGTTCCACGCCCACGTGAAAAGCCTATTCCATTTCTAGCTGAGTTTGGCGTGTCTCTCGTAATTTCTGTGCATAGGGGGCCCATGAAGCCCTTCATTTCAGCATTTCCATTGGAATCTCATCATTGTGATCCCTCTCCAGTCCAATTCCAAGGGGGAATTTTTAGATTCCGAAAAGTGCTTAAGTACTGGATAAAGTTCCGAAATAAAAAAGAAAAGTCATATTTGGACCCAAAGACCCAGTCTAGGGGGCCCGGAAGTGGTGCATGAAAAAAATGATGAAGTCGGCGAAAAAATTTGTCTCGCGTAGAAAGTACTAGGATTCACGAATGATCCCCAACGCATGCAAAAAATAATTTCGAGCCCTTGCCCTGTGCGGTTCATATTTCACGCTGCCACTTATGTCACGCAATTATATTGTGCAACCCTGTATTCCATGCCCCCAGATTCCTATAAATAAAGGAGACCCCCTTCCTTTTTAGTGTGGAAAAATTAGATCTGCCTCTTGTGCGCGTAATCGGCATTCCGTGCGCACGCAATAGGTCTTCAGGAATGGTTCTTCTTCGCACCCATTCACCCTGGGATCCTCCTTCACGTGAGACCCCCCTGGCATAAACTAAACTATATCCCCCTTCGAGTTCTATCCCTTGTGTGAAATCCTTCCTGGGGAACGCATGCCGGCCAAGATGCACGCAATCCTTCCTTTGCACGCACACCCCTTCCGCGGCGCACAATCCTTCCTTTGCGCACAATCCCTTCCTTTGCGCACAATCCCTTCGAGTCGCGTGCAAAGCCTCATCCCCCCTATTTTGTGCTAGAAAAACTGATATCACACCATCTTGGGGATTTTCATGCCAGATCCCTTATTTCACGCAATCCCCAAGGGTTGCACATAATCCTTGGGGCCCTTCACCTTGGTGCTCCCTGAGCACCCTCTTTCATGAAAGCCTAATGACCTCCTTCTAGGTTCCATTCACATGTGTCTCGTGCACCCTGGTCATCCGCATCATACATGGTTTTCCCATGCGAGCTTCATGGCTTGTATTAAGTAACATCAAAGTCCCATGGAAAATTCTTCTCATTACATTGTTTTTCCTCAAGCTTCTTCGCATAGGCACGGTAACGGCTTTTGAGTCTTCACATAGCCATGCTAACGTGGAACCCTTGATGGTTCGCTCCATGACACCCCCTCAGTACGACCTTGCTGATTCCTTTCCTCCAAAAAGGAGAAAAGGGTACTCGTTATGTAACTTCTAGGGGTGCGGAGCAATCCCACCTCGTCTGAGCTGCAGAACGTTAAACTGCCAAGCACCCTGTCCTCAACACATGACATTAAAATTTTACCAGACCCCATGTCTCGCACACAGTGTCCTCTAGCCTCGGACATTCCCTATTCCCACTAGTCTCCACGAGGATGGGATCACCCCTCAGAGGGGATGACATCCTCCTTGCTAGAGTGGCGTTTGTCTACGGGGAAGGGCATTCATCTTGGTGTAATCCCCTAGACTTCTTTCTAGGAGGTAGCACCCGTGATCCTCCTCAATTCCTCGATACTAGTGCCAGTGGAGGTCGTGATAGGGAAAGGGGCCCCTCCTCTCGTCCTGGGTGCCAAATCCCTCTCCCGCTGCACTTTGTCACACACAAGCCTCCATCCTGAAGTAAGTCTCATCCCCATGGGCCGCTAAACGTGTAATCCCCTGTTCCCTTCCCACAGGCGCACCCTTCAGGATGTGATCATCAGGTCTCTAGTATATCTTGTTTCTCACACTGAGCATGACTCCCGTGAGCTTAGAGTGTTCACCAACCATGACCCCCCCTTGGGCCATCTCAGAATGTAAGCCCCATCCATCCCGAAATACGGGGACTCTGATCTGTGATAAGGCATGGTATGTAGGAAGCCTCCACGAGGTTCAAGCCCCACCACCTTGGGCCATCTCAGAGCGTATGCCCTATCCATCCCGAACTACGGGGACTTTGATCTGTGCTAAGGAATGGTACAAAGGAAGCCTCCATGATGTTCGAGCACCACCACCTTGGGCTGTCTCAGAGCGTAAGCCCCATCCATCTTGAACTGTGGGTACGTTGATCCATGCTAAGGCATGGTACGTTGGAAGCATCCAGGAGGTTCAAGCCCCACCACCTTTGGCCATCTCAGAGTGTAAGCCCCATCCATCCCAAACTATGGGGAATTTGATACGTGTTAAGGCATGGTACGTAGGAAGCCTCCACGAGGATCAAGCTGCACCACATTGGGTAATCTCCTACCATAATCCCCATACATCATGAACTACGGGGACATTGATCTATTCTATGGCATGGTACATAGGAATCATCTATGAGGTTCAAGCCCCACCACCTTGGGCCATTCAGACCATAATCCCCATCTATCCCAAACTACAGGGACTTTGATCCTTTCTATGGAATGGTTCATAGGAAGCCTTCACGAGGTTCAAGTCCCATTTCCACCTTTGGCCGCCTAAGAGTGTAGGCCCCATACTCATCCTGCATGACGTTAAACCGTATTTGCTGCCTGAACTATGGAGAATTTGATTCCTCGCTACAGGGATACATAAGAGGCCTCCAAAAGGCCCATGCCTATAACTCAAGTCTCATCCTGATCTCTCACTCATGACCAAGTGTCTCGGGAAGCTCATTCCCTTCCCCGAAGGATCTACATCCTCTGGGTCTCATCAACACGTTCATTCTCTTGGGTCGCCTATTTTGGTGTCATGTTGTATCATCGAACAACGTGGACATTGATTCCCCACCATGGGGATACGTAGGAAGTCTCTTTGAGACCAAATCCCAAAGCCACCATCCATCCTGATTCTAACCCAGGTTGCCACATCCTGGTGAGATCATGCCACCTCACTCCCCTCCACATCATTCGGGAAGTCACCCATATGTTGGCCCCAACATCAGTCTTCCCACCAGGGGGTTCTTCAATCTGATCCACTCTAGCTAGTGTTCCTATTAGTATGATCTGTCTCTGCTGGAAATTAAAATTGCTTCATTCCATGTGTTATACATGGGAATATGAGGAAAACCTCATATAAATGACAATGAATTACAATTCCCTACATTCGATGTGGGATTCCTCGGGCTTCCACGCCCTCGAGAAGCCCTGTAATAAGGGATAGCGGACAGACATGCCAATCCCTAGCGTCAAGACACACCAGTGATGCCCCAACATGACTACTCTCCTATCCAAAGTTTGCTGCCCTAACTGAACCCCTAGGAAGGTCCTGAAAGAAACCGCATAATTAACTGGTGTCCACGAAAATATGGCACCAAGAAGAGCTTCACGAATTACATTTTAAATCTATGAGGGAGACCCAGACTAGGTGAAGATCTCCGAGGAGGAATCCATGGAAGGAAGAACCAACATCCCATCATCTCGTTTCGATGAAGGAGTAGATGTACCTGAATAAAGAGAATATTTCACCCGCATTTGGAAATCGGGGACACTGGGTAACAACTGCGCGTCCTCTACATAATGGATGCATGCGCGCCCTGTCAAAAGCATCGGAAACACTCATCATGGAGAGACTCTCAAGAAAATGTTCTCTCCCTGCTTGAACTCCAAGGTATTATGACGGAAAACTGTGTAAGATTTATTTCTACTCTTGTTTGTCCTCATCCTCTCATGGATGACATGGACCTTCTCTGTCATCACCTGTAATATCTCTAAATCCACACGAGATGTCTCTTTAATCTCTTTCTAGATCAAGGGTGACATGTAGGGTCTCCCTTATAGGACCTCAAAAGGTTTCATGTTGATAGTAGAGTTCAAAATTTTGTTCTATGAAAAATATACAACGGGTAAGTGATCCTCTACCCACTGGCTAATGTCTAACATTAAATCCCTTGATATATCCTCATAAACTCGGATAGTGTGCTTGGTATGTCCATCCATCATGGGTGAAAGGCTATACTCACCCTCGTCTAGGTCCTGAATTCCTACTATTGACAGATCCACAATCATGACGTGAACAAAACATCATGATCAAAGACAATCATTAGGGTTACCGAATGGAGGTGAACAATCACCCACACATACATCTACCCCAAACTATCAACTGAACTCTGCTCCTTAATAGTAAGGAGGTGTGCCAAAATTTTATGTCATTAAACAATTACCCAGATGGAGTCATATCCATTCACTAAACATGGAACGTCTATCAAAGTGTCCATGGATATGATGTCTCACTTCCACTTAGGGACCTCAAGTGGCTGCAAAAAACCTACTAGAACCTAGTGCTTAGCCTTCCCCTACTAATAGGTGAGGCACAAAGAGATGATATTGGAACCACTTCATCTCATATCAAACCACCAAAACTAATGTTGAAGGTATTTGTACATCTTCCTCAAACTGGGATATATAGCTAAAAAGGAAGTGTGGAACTCTCACATCCCCTCCTCTCACATGATGAATAAGACCACCATCTTTCCCTAGAAAAGGAATACATGAGTCAATCCATCAAAATATATATCTCATGAATTTTTTTGGTTATATGGCCGCACATAACCTCAATGTAAATGTATCTCAACTGGGAATCTCTCACATTCTCAAGAAGGAAAGGATTAAAAATCATCGAATAAAAATTATTTGTACCCTCCTACTTAACCATGTTCAGCTAAATGGATGATAACTACTCACAAGCCTTCTACAATAAGTGATCATGTGACTTGAAACTAAGGTCATCTTCTACTACTTTTCCCATCCCATGTGTATAGACTTTCTTAGATTCATTTTATTATAAGGACACGAACTAGATCAACTGTATTAGGTTCAAGTCTCTCTATGTGCAGACATATGTGAGACTCTTAGGATCTGAGCAAACCACATAGAGCTCTCCTGGAAGGTAGTGTTTCCACATCATCAAGGTGAAGAATACCACTACCATCTACAGGTCATCAGTTGTGTAGTCCTTATCATGGGGTCTCAACAGCCTCAACTCATCTACAATAACTTTATTACACTATATCAACACACAACCATTCCCACCTCCGGAGAAATCATAATACACTATGAAATCCACACCTTGTTATAGTTGTCTTAAAACCAGACCACTCTTCATCCTCAGCCAAAATCCTAAATATCCCTATAGAACTACCCAGACTAGGTAAATGGTTTCCCTTTCGATGTCAGAGTAGTCAAAGGGGATGTAATCCGTGAAAATTCCACCCAAAAAATCATGTACTATCCTGCCAATCCCAAAACGCTTCGCACATCTGATAGGTTCTTAGGCGGATCCCACGAGAGCGCTGCATCGATCTTTTATGGTTCCATGGATAAACCATTATCATAAATTACATTCCATAGAAATTGAACCTTGTGAATAAATAATGTAAACATTTAGATATTTCCATAATGATGGTTATCTCAAAGAAACTCTAGAAACATCCTCATGTTCTCTCCATGACCATCCTCTAATGTAGAGTGGATGAGTATGTCATCAATGAAGATGGCCACAAACTGGTCCATGTACGGCTGGAAAATATGACTGACCAAATCCATAAACATGATAGATGAATTATTCACACCAAATGGAATCACCAAAAACTCATAGTGTTGATGGAGAAATATGAATTCCAACGTTGGAACATCAACCCTGTAAACACACAACTAGTGTTCATCGGGCCAGAGATCAATCTTTTAGAACTATATCATGCTTCAAAACCTCTCAAAATGGACATCAATCTTTGGAAAGGAGTAATTGTTCTTTATCATGGCCTAGTTCAGTAAATGATAATTAGGAAAAAGATTAAAGATCTCATGAACCTTTTTCGGGAACAATAGATGGTTTTCCAGGTGAACACACTGGGTCTTATGAATCTCTATGTCTGTAAACCCTTCAACGACACCAATGTCTCTTGAAGCACCATGGGGTCATCCAATGTACTAACACAAACATCAGGTCATCCCCAGTGAAAGTCTATTCAAAGGTCCACCTCATAATGGGTTGGTAAAATATGTATGTCATCAAACCCCACAATTGATGGTGGGAGTTGAGATCCCATAAAATCACTGGTAGTTGTCATCTGAGCATGGATGGTCGATGACTAGTCTATTCTGAGGAAGGAACCAGAGGGATTCATTTTCACTACAAAAACTTGGTGTGTGGCTCTCTCTCCTCATAGAGTAAGGTCCCCCATCGGTAGAATCATACGACCACCAATCCTTTTTTTAGGGCCTCCAACATAAGGGATGATCGAAAAGGACATTTTTAGTATCTTTAAGACCACAAATAGGGCCTACACATAGGGAAATGTGGATATTGACTCCATGATAATAACTGCAACTGGAGCAGTAGTGACAGAGGTCATACCCTGAACCACAATTGATCCTCCCAGCTAGAAATCCCATCTTCAGAGAGATATTCTTTTCTCTTTCATGTCTTTTCTCATCAACTAGATCCTACTCTAACACCCCATCACATATACACACCCAAAACATGCAAGTCAAAGGACCTCATCTTCCACACCATCAAACAATCTATTATAAGTGGAATAGAATCCCCCTCATATCTTTGCATCACATAACATGAAAACCTCTCCTTGGGGGATGTTTCCCTCTTCCTTGGATGTCCAATGTCATACAAAAAACATCTCCATCACTAGACTATTCCAATGCCCAGTGTTGTATTTGGTAGGTATCACCACATGGATCACCATCTAAAGGAATCATATATGAGTGAGATATCCAAACCAGATGATTGTGTCTAACCTAAACCACCTATGAAGGGAGTTTGGATCAACACAATACCTAGATGATTTTTTTTTCAAAACCTATAATGTGCACTCATCATGGGTGCATCATCAACTGGTACCACCGTAACACACTACTTCTCCATGAAGAACATTGTATGTGAATACATCAATATGGTATGTCAGGATTCATAAAAATATGAAAAATCATATCATTGACTCAATATAATCCTTTAATGTAAGAGAAAATGGCTCATTGTGGATTCTCTGTAGCCTCTAGCACTGGAACTCAGGGGGTACATCAAGACAATGCACATCCTTAGCCTGCTATGATGCTCCCACCCTCTTCTAAACTGGGGTTGTAGGTTCCTGGACACTTGGAAGAAAAGATCTCATGGTGTGAACTCTGAATTGATGGACCATCGCTCATCAGATCATAATCATGATCTGGAAATAGATAAGATAAATGGATGCCTTTGTTGAGGTATCTCAAAAGTGATCAAGATGTTCCATAGTAACATGAGAATATATATATATATATATATATATATATATATATATATATATATATATATATATATAACAATGAGGATATGACTCGAGATGGAATGTCAAAGACTCATTCATATATGGTGCATGTATCGTTGATCATTGAAACCAATGTCTTAGTATGTTGAGTCGGCAAGCAGGTTGCCAAGGTCCTGGTGATTGGATATATCGGCTTCCCATATGATCACCGGATTCCCTATCCCAAGATCCATAATTGAGACACTTTGAAACTTTTTTCACTATGTCCAGACCCAAATCCTCACACGGTGACTAATCCAGAAAACATCTACAAGAATGAACTAATCTGATACCAATCTTCCATGACCTGAACCTAACTGGGGATCATTCCTTTACCCAAGCCTACCACCAAAGACTAGGGGTGGAAAACACTACACCAGGTATATCCCAAATTGGTGTAATTTTCCTAATGTTTGTGTACACACACACACCTGAACATCACAATAAAGAAGTGAATAGGAATAATAATAAAATAACAAAACATCTAAAATATAAACCATGATAGAAAACACTCTAGGGTGTACAAGATTATGACAGTTGAGACTAAAAAGTAAGACTACGGGAAAAATGGGTAATAGCGACAGGAATTATTCCCGTCGCAAATACCTTTCGCAAAGGAGTATTTGCGACGAGTTTTTTTACCCGTCGCAAATAGTTTGGCGCGAAATGTGCGCCAAACCGCGCGAAGGTTATTTGCGACGAGGTTCTATCCCCGCCGCAAATAACCGGCAACAGTTAAAGACTATTTGCGACGGGCCCCATCGCAAATGACCTTTTTAATGCCGCCAATAATTAAATGTGGTCGGGGTTATTTGCGATGGGTCCCGTTGCAAATATCGTTATTTGCGACGGGTTTTCCGTCGCAAAAAAGCCCGTCTCAATTAATCTAACCTATAAATACTGCCAACTTACAATTTTTTTCTCACTCTCAACTCTCAACCGTTCCTATTTTTCCACTCTGAATCTTTTACGACTTTCAGTTGTAAATTTTTTTTTCCGACTTCGAGGATTCAGTTGGTGGTGTTCTACAATTATAGCGGCTCGACATTGACATCAAGTTTAAAGTTTTTATCTGAATTTTAATTTAATATTTATTTTATTTATTATATTTACTTAGTTTAAATTTTTAGAATTTTTTTTCTGATTTCTAATTAGAAATAATTATGAATAAGTATTAATAATTAACAGTAATTAGAGACAATTAAACACTAATTAATTTTAAATAGTTAGATGTAATTACAATTAATTAGCAGTAATTATGAAAAATTAAATTTAATTTGAATTAATTAATAATAATTAGAAATAATTAACATTAATTAGTAATAATTTATAATAATTACCAATAATTTGTAATAATTACTTATAATTAGTAATAATTACTAATAATTCCCAATATTCAATAATTGCCAATATTTGTCAATATTTGTCAATATGTTTTCCAATAATTACCAATATTTACCAAGAATTGCAAATAATTGTATATATTTACCAATAATTAGGAATAATTTCCATTAATTAGGAATAATTACCAATAATTAGGAATAATTACCAATAATTAGTAATAATTACCAATAATTAGGAATAATTACAAATAATTACCAATAATTACCAATAATTAGTAATAATTCGTAATGATTACCAATAATTAGTAATAATTACCAATAATTACCAATAATCACCAATAATTAGTAATAATTTCCAATAATTAGTAATAATTACAAATAATTAGTAATAATTAGTAATAATTAGTAATAATTAGTAATAATTACCAATAATTAGGAATAATAAGTAATAATTAGTAATAATTACCAATAATTTGTAATAATTACCAACAATTCGAAATAATTACCAATAATTAGTAATAATTAGTAATAATTAGTAATAATTAGATATAATTAGTAATAATTACCAATAATTAGTAATAATTAGTAATAATTAGTAATAATTTCCAATAATTATTAATAATTTCCAATAATTTATAATAATTACCAATAATTAGTAATAATTACCAATAATTAGTAATAATTTCCAATAATTAGTAATAATTTCCAATAATTAGAAATAATTTCCAATAATTAGTCATAATTTCCAATAATTAGTAATAATTAGTAATAATTAGTAATAATTTCCAATAATTAGAAATAATTAGTAAAAAATTCCAATAATTAGTACTAATTTCCAATAATTAGTAATAATTACCAATAATTACTAATAATTAGTAATAATTACCAATAATTAGGAATAATTAGTAATAATTAGTAATAATTACCACTAACTAATAATAATTACCAATAATTCGTAATAATTACCAATAATTCGTAATAATTACCAAATAATTAGTAATAATTAGTTATAAATAGTAATAATTAGTAATAATTAGTAATAATTAGTAATAATTACCAATAATTATCAATAATTAGTAATAATTACCAATAATTAGTAATAATTACCAATAATTACCAATAACTAGTAATAATTGCAAATAATTACCAATAATTAGTAATAATTACCAATAATTACCAATAATTAGTAATAATTAGTAATAATTATCACTAATTACCAATAATTAGTAATAATTAGAAATAATTACCAATAATTAGTAATAATTCCCAATAATTACCAATAAATAGTTATAATTCGTAATAATTAGGAATAATTACCAATAATTAGGAATAATTCGTAATAATTAGTAATAATTAGTAATAATTATCAATAATTAGTAATAATTAGAATTAATTACCAATAATTACCAATAATTGCCAATAATTACCATTAATTACCAATAATTACCAATAATTACCTATAATTACCAATAATTAGTAATAATTACCAATAATTAGTAATAATTAGTAATAATTAAGAATAATTACAAATAATTAGGAATAATTCACAATAATTAGTAATAATTAGTAATAATTACCAATAATTAGTAATAATTCACAGACTCGGCAAGAGAGTCAGGCCGAGTCATCAGATCAGACCATTGGCCGTCCGTTTATTGAGGCGGCATGGATGCAGGCCACCCAGTATGCCTTCGAGAAGGGCCAGGTAGTTGGTATCATCTCTCGAATGACTCCTAGAGATTATTATGGCAGTGCTACGATGTCGGCGTCCAGCTCGAGACGAGCTCGTGCATCTTCTTCTGCTACACAGTATGAGGATCATTTGCGATCTCAGATTGCACTGATAGAGAGTCTCCGACAGGAGCATTAGTAGATTCGTCAGCAAGAGCAGCATCATGAGGAGGAGCGTCGACGCCAGCAGCAGCTGTACGAGGAGCAGATGAGTCGGTGGCAGTAGCAGCACCAGGACTAGATGGAGTACATGCGCCGACTCACTCATGCTTTAGGGATAGAGTTTCCTCCACTAGAATATGCAGATACCCCCTCCCCCTCCCCCCTCCTTCAAATTAGAGTTTATTTTTATGTTATAAAGTTTGTTAAATCAAAATATGAATTTCTTTTCTTCAATTCTTAGTTTCAGTCTCATTATAAAATATTAATAATATTATATTTTGAAATAACAATATTAATATGAATAATAATATTATTTATATTTTATAATATTAAATTATATATATATATTAAAATTTAATAATATTAAAATTTAATTATATTTTTTTGTAATATATGAATTATTTTAATATTTGAATGTAAAATAATTCTATTATTTTTATATTTATTAAAATAACTTATTAATATTTTTTTTGATTTATAATTCTAATATTATTATATTAATTAAAATCATTTATTAATATTCTATTATTTTTTCCTTTTGAATTATAATTCTATTATTATTATATTAATTAAAATAATTTATTAATAATTTATTATTTTTATTTGTGAATTATAATTCTATTATTATATTAATTAAAATAATTTATTAATAATTTATCATTTTTTATTTTTGAATTATAATTCTATTATTATTATATTAATTAAAATAAATTATTAATAAATTATTAATAATTTATTATTTTTATTTGTGAATTATAATTCTATTATTATATTAATTAAAATCATTTATTAATATTTTTTTATTTTTGAATTATAATTGGATTATTATTATATTAATTAAAATAATTTATTAATAATTTAAATTTTTTTTATTTTTTTATAGTATTTGTGATGGGATACTATGCCTGTTGCAAATAGTATTATTATTATATTTATTAAAATAATTTATTAATTTTATTAATTTTTTTTTAAAAATACTAATTGTGACGGGCCCATCACAAATACTATTTTAAAAAGTTTTTTACAAATATACGGACTGATATTTGCGACAGGAAGGATCTTCATCGCAAATAATACCTTTAGAGATGGGCTCGTTGCAAATAAGTGTTGTTGCGACGCCGTTTTCCGCAATGGGCTGTTTGCGACGGGGGCCCGTCGCAAAAGCCTATTAGCGATGGGATCCTGACGCAAATGCCCCGTCGCAAACGCGATTATTTCCAGTAGTGTAAAGGGAAAAAATACACTCTCAACACAAAATATGTCCCAGCTAAAAAATCTAGATAGTGAATTGCAAGGAGATCCCATATCCTGATCATTATGCAACGACCACCATATGAAGTCCAAAACACATTGTGTCCCTAAGATCTAGTGAAGTTACCGCAGACTTGTCTATCATTTAGAGAAGACATGACACATATGGGAAAATCCCATATAGGGGTGAGTATATGCATACCCAGTAACACACCCTAAAAGAAAAAGGTGGACCAATAATACATACATCATGAGAAGAATAAAAGCATATAGTAAAGAAGATGTAGCATAACCCAAAGAAATAGAATGATTAACCTTGTTCAAGAACAAGTGACTCAACATGGTGTATGGATAAACTAAATGTATAGTCATTACTACCCATTGAAGTATAATAACCTCATCCAACCACAAGAATCTAAATAGATAATTCTTGTGGCATATCATGTGTGTCCTCATAATCGATGGCAGGAGAGTAAAAAAAATTAATGGTATTGATAGAGATGTGTGTATATATATATATATATAATTAGTAAAGGAATCCAAAATGAGAGAGTAAGGGAATATCTTCTTCATAGCTCTGCCCAATAAAAGAGAAGCCAACAGTTCCACATGTACAACAAAAATTCACAGCAAAAATAATCCTTGGAAATACATTCCCCATCACTATGTCGCATATTTGAGGGACCACAATCCCTAGGTAGAGGACTCGTTCCCTGGTACAATAGTATGGATCCACCTAGTTAATATATATAGGACCCATATCTTTTTCCAGTGGGAGGGTTCCAGTCCAATAGCCGATGGTAGACCCATTACCTACCCAACAAAAGGGTTGCACTCTTTTTATAGAGGTCCCATTCTCAGCCCAGATATTGGGCTTCACTATATCAATTTATAGATAGATAGATAGAGGACCCATACCCTATTCGAACATGAGTTTTCCACTCTAACAGTCAATAGAGAACCCATTCCCTCCCCAATAATAGGTTTTCACTCAGTGTATAGAAAGAGGTCTCATACCATGTTCCGAAAGGATGGTTCCTCTCTAATAGTAAATGGAGGTCCCTTTCCCCACCTAGTAGAAAATTTCCAATCTAATAGTAGCGGACCCACTCCCAGCCCAACTAGAGGGTTCCACTCTAGAATTCGATAGATATATAGAGTACCCATACCTTTCTCCGACCAGATGGTTCCACACTATTGGTCAATAGAGAACCCATGACATGCACATCATGAGGGTTCCAAGCTCTTATGGTAGAGGATCCATTCCTAGTCCATTTGGAGTGTTAGACTCTAGGAGTATGTAAAGGACATATGCCTAGCCTAGTCAGAGGGTTCTACTCTAGTCATTGAGGACCCATGACTAGACCATCTTGAGGGTCGCATTTGTAATTCCTTTTTCAATCCTGCATGATCACTACCTTCATCAAGTGTCACCTAAACAAGTTCCATGTTTAAAAAAATAACATCATAAATGAAATTCACAATGGAGTCCTCATATAATTCTATGCATAAAAAATGGATAGTTACATAAGGTCCGCAATCCGAGTCCAAACAATGAAGGTATGAGAGTTTAATGTTTTGTAGGAATAATGGTTTACAAGGAATACAGTCCTACTCCATCACTTGACCTTGTCCCCTGAGGTAAACTATTTTCCAAACATTTATAGATGAACTATGTGTAAGGGATCTACAATACATTCCCATGCCACTTGGGATCCCACCCATGTGCTTGGTCATGTTTGTGTATCCATATCATTTCCATATATTTTTGAACATAGTGTGCCTATTTAAAAGGGGTTCCGCCCATAACTCTAGTCATGTCCATGTACTCAGGTACATGGAATGTACCTGTCCATGTGCTAATCAACTTGACTCATCCACGTAGGGAATGGTTACATGTTGTGTAGAATGTCTATATGGAATTCCAACCTCATAAATTATCAAAACCCTATCCACCATAGTAGAGGGTCTACACATCATGTGTTCATCGCTATAAAGGGCATGTAGTATATTTTTTCACAAATTCTTATATATGAACTCAACACTTCTGATCTAGCTTTAATATTTTGATTCCTTCCTCATTAATTTTGGAAAAAGGTGGATTTGGACATGGATCATTGTTTCCGGCCATCCAGTGGCCATAAAATGTTACTCGTTGCTCTTCAGAGGTTCCTCTCATTCCTCTCACACCACGCATGCCTCTACTATATTCGATTTATACATCAAATCCACAAACCAATCCCCTGTATCCTGAAAACCACCTAGGTCTATTCTAGGTTTGTGGATTCATCCTTCACACATGAAATCATCATGATAATGTGGGTCCAATTATCCTTAGTACCACTTGGAAATGTTAAACAGACACTGTGGGGTCCAATTAATGATGAACTTTAAGAAATTGAGTGGGAAAAGCATAGAAATAAATTTTTATAGATCTGGGTTAGTGGTTCTTGTCCATCGATGAATAATGGGGATTCTCGAGGAAAGAGAACCTAATAATAATCAATTAAACTAATACACTGGTGCATTCAATGTTCAAAAATAGCCACAGATCACAAAAGGGATTATCCTACTAATTAAATTTAATAAATGTGGTTTAATCCATTGTTTCAGGAGTACTATGTGGATATTGTATCATTCATCATTGAAGAATGTGCTTGAAAAATATTGAAGGAAGTCGTTGGGTTCCCTAGGCTCTCATCTACTGTGATCCAAAGATTAATCACCATCGTATGCGATTCACAAATAAAAGGAGGAAAGGGAAGATCTAGAATCCTCCCTAGGATTATGTAGCTAACCCTAGAGTATTCCCTATAGCAGTAGATTTATAAAAATTCAAATTAGGTTAAAATAATAATTTAATTTAATTAATTTAATAAATTTAATAAATTTATTTAATTAACCATATGAACATACCACCAATGGGAGAGATACCATAACGCCATACATCAGCCTATTTTAGGTCATAGCTAGGGTAAACATCATGTTATAGACTCAACTATTGTCTTGGATTTATGATTTGAGCATCCATTTAAGAGTTATCATGTTTTCTTTAAGAAACTACATGCACACAATATAAAATATATTTAATATTTTTATAAAATTAATTTTGGACACACCTTGCCTCGTAATCGGATTTCATCTCAGTGCCTTGCTCTGAAAATATATATAGAAATATATCAAAGTCTTATAAAGAAAAAAACCCAATCTCTAATTCTCCGTCTGAAATAATTATGTAGTTATCATGTAACTGGTTACTCTTAGTTACATCACACATCAATCCTCTAGAGTCACCACAATCGTCCAATGGATAGTCCTACACAAGACCAAATCCCTTCCCATAAGAGAGTTCATTTGACACACAACTAGGATAATGATCTCCACCATAATATTACATTTTTTCCACCTAGAATGCATAAATTACTATACCCATTCATGATTAGTTCATTAATGAACACAATGACTAACCAAGCCTCACATTTATAACTGATAACTATGTAGGAAAAAATTTTCTACACACACATGGATTGCTAATAATGTAGTTTAATACTTCCAATGATCCACTCACAATGTGGATAATTTCCTTCAGTAGCTCGTCTTTGGGATATAACTTATGAAGAATATGGATTTCATACCCTAATGTGAGATGCCTCACTGAACCAGTAATTCTCTAACAACAAATAATATTGGTTGATTACACAATGTTACCTTGATCCATTGTTTATGTCATCTCCCTCCATGGATGCATCTCTGTACACAAAAACCACTAGGATGCTAATCCCAGTGAGCTTCATTCTAAATCACCACTTTCTAACTCCTATGGTTCCGTTGAACTGAAGAAGATAGTGAATTACAACAACTAGATCTTTCATGTTTATCAATAGAACTTGTAAGATTATCTTTCTCCACTCACCCCTATGTTTTTTATCGATTCAACAAAGTAAATGTAAACACAACATAAATTCCCACTCATTAAGGCTCTCTATTGAGGCATGAAAAAAATGTTTACCTCGATTAGAGTGAATTCCTAGGATTCATATACCTGATATACAAACTCACATGCCATTTTAGCTATCCACACAACAAAGAACTGACACTAGAAAACTCGAGCACTATAAGTTACCCTCATTAAAATTGGCATCTCCCTTCCACCCATCTTCATCTCACACTTCCCATCACACTTGTGTTAGTTCAAGCTACTAAACATCCACCCATGTTCCAACCCTCATAGGTCCAACCACCTTGGATCTCAACTCAATATCCAATAGGATTCACATTCAAACTCAAGGGGCTCTATAACCCCATGTCCTACCATTTATTCCACAAGTGTCTAAGTGCTCTGAAACTAAACCTTGAATCATGACTACTAGAACTCAATTTTATCCATTATTCTGGGTTGAAAATAAAATAGAAATACTTTCCATTAATTATTGATAAAGTTACCTGATTAGGGGATTTTAATAAATGGAAATTTCCCATAATGAATTATCTTTGACTCTCCCTTTATAAAGAATATCCTTACTAAATTTACCACCATGCAATAAGATACACTAGATCACTAGCAACTAGAGTCACATTAATAAGGCCACAATTTTATACAAAAATCATGAACAACGTTTCACTAAGGATCACAACTCTCAAACTTTTTTCTAGGAACATCTCTACCAAAATGTTATGATATATTTTCACTTAGACTAACCATTTTTATGTGCTATATAAAACTGGTTTAGTTAAACAAAATACCATTAGAGCTACATGGATCAATCCACAAAGACTCTAGTCGATACCTTAATTAACCAAAACTAACTAATATCTACTTCGAAAATGTCTTTACTAAGGAAATTGATTCCATACAATGACCTAACAAGGTAAACTACACCGTCCAAAATTTTATAGATTTCATTATCATCGCCATCATCATCAACATCATCATTATCACATTGATGCACAATACCATAATATCACAGGACCTACTAACAGAATTAAACATGTAAAGGAGTTAAAATAAATAAATGTTATCAAGAAATCAAATGAAAAAACATAGTACATATAGTTTAAACTGAAGTAGTTAATCCCTCCGTCATCATTATAATTACACACATGCAGTATATATGTCATGGAAAAACCAACATTTCAAATAGGATTCAGGTGATTCTTATTGCCGATACATCCAAAAATCAAATCCATATGAAATAATAAACCTGAAAATCAATGTTGGTTACATGTGGTGACATTATATAACCATATCAACATAAACCATGAACATCAATCCAATTCCATGGAAAACACATTTTACCATGGAAAAGGTGTTCACAACACATCTATCCTAGTTTCTCCCCTAGCACTGACACATTTTTATGTCACATGTCTAGAAACATCCCAAAACAAGAAAACACGAGTGCTATAATACCATTTTTTAAAATTATAACCTGAATCAATATGTCTTAACTAGAATTACACATAACGTTTGGTGAACCATTATGTACACCATATGCTTCCGACTTGTACTGAGGGTCTAATGTGGAATCATGGGTTGGTTATACCCACCATCAGAGTGAAACAAAAAGAAAACATGTAAAAATAAATTGAGTACAAAGATACCAACAATGTATAATATAAAATGAATTAATATGGAAACAACACACCTAAATGGTCATACCTGGAAACAAGACACATATCACCAACCAAGAAGATCTCATATACCTAAGGAAAGAACAAAAGTACAAGTAGTCTATGCACCCAACTCCAAGACACATCTCCTCCAATTCTCTAGAATCATAATAAGCCTACGTACTATATTATCAAACTTGGGCCTCAACATTGTCAGTACCGACAACAAGTGAGGGATGCATTGATACCCAAGTGAAATGGTCACCCACTACGGGTGTGAATACAACTCATTAGGAGACCACCAACACAGTTCAGTACCAAACTGATAAGTTGTACTACAAAAGATTTTGTAATCTCAAAATAATGTAAATAACTAATATATAAGTTTGAAATATATATTAGTTTCACCAATGAACATGTAACTAACAAAAACTCATGTGTTGATGGGTCATGTAATAAATAAGCCTCCACGAACCCCAATTGTATCTACTTTGGCTCCCTGTTGGATAGATAATCAAAAATGTCTAAAGCGATCAAGAACTAGTCACATGGCTTATCCACAAGGATTAGAGATAACATATCACTCATCTTCCTCATGCAATAAAAAAACATGACACTTGGAATGGGTCGATCAACATGGAAATCATATTCTGACACTCTCTCAAGATATGCCGCAAGGCTATATTAACATGAAATTATTTTTTAGATCAGGGCACAAGGCCATCATTCCCCTACCCTATGTACAATTACATCATCTTCATTATCACAATCCATGAACACTCCCCTGTAAAGGGTAGTCATAACACAACGGCCCACCTGTCATCAAATTCTAGAAGAATACCTCTAATGGTTATATTATATTACACATAATAGGGATGTCCATACATATATATACAAAAAATAACATATCATCCTGATTCATAGTATCTATATGTACAAACATGTGATCATAAGTCAAACATGGTATATTAGACTACCTAATTACACTCATGGAAATATTCAACATATCCATCATGTATATTTGGAGGCATAAAAAAATAAACAAGAGTATTACTATACAAACTCACCCACACACATGTGATCAAGAAATAAAACATGGTCTCATGACTACACATTCATGAACATGTGGTAAAGGAATCAAAAATTGTATCATGATCTCTAGGTAACATGTATCACAACCACACAAACATGAGGTTCAATGAAATTAAAGGAATTCACTAGTAATCAAGCCTCAATCATCAGCGGTCGGTATGAAGATAGTGTGCAATGTCATGTCATGTCCATTGGAACTTTGTTCAATTATATTAGGAATGTTTATTTCAATAAATAAGAATTAATGATCCTTAATTAATTAAGTATTACTTTTTATTAAAAAACTATTAACTTAATGGTCATTCACCCAAATTGGTGAACCTTATTCTATATGATAAAAAACTATACATAATTTCATAGGGAAGGGTATACAAGACCACCTATGTTAAATATAGCCAACTCCCATCTAAGAAAATTCCACCAACTTTTCTCAAGTCTTGCCAGACCATTTTTCCCCCGTAAATTTCCATGAGATTCTACTCACGTAGAATAATTCTAAATATTTAATTATAACTAAATATTAATTATTTATTTGATTATAAGAAACATAGAACCAATGTAGAAGTGTATAATTTCTAAAGGACTTACTAGATATCACCACCAATCCAAAATCACGGCCAACCACTAATATAAGGTTGGTAACACACATCAGACATTATTCTAGGAAAAAACCTTATCCGTAAAAAATAAGACAAAATGAAATTTAATATAATTAAATTGGGACCCATAGAAGAAAACATACAAAGAAATTTATATTAACCACAACAACATCTAATGGATTCTGAGCCACTCCATTTAAAATTAGATTTTAAGGAATACAAGATCCAAAAAACAATTTCATGATCCAATGGATGATTCAAATAAAATTTACAAAATAACATAAAGGGGACTCCAAAAATCAGTGAAAACCCCATAAATTTCAAGAATTAATGATCAAGGGACATCCTCCAACCATGAAGATGTAAAGCCTCACCATTCTCAGACAATTCCATCAAGATTTAATGGAACTAACACAAATTTTATAATCAAGATCATTCCAGTGATCAATTAATGATAAATATAATTAAGATGATATAGATCAAAAGATAATTGTTACTTCAATGGATTAAAATGGATTAACCATACAGATAGTAATCTTCAACAATGAAATACACAATTATCTACCCCACATAAGCAAGAATGATGCCATGATTTAATAAAAACCAAATATGTTCCTAGATGTGTCATTTTCTTACATCTCGATCCACCCAAGATTATGGGAGACTCTAGGAGGGAGGAATCGGGGAGAAAACATTCGAATAGTCCTCAAAAAAAGAGAAACAACCTATACTATTATGTTGGTCCAGTGGATAAAATGACCAAAAGTATACACACTCATTTTTTTCAGCATGCCTCATCGTGTATATAGTCAAGGTCCACTGAATAGTTAGTGAAGGTCCACCAGTTGTCTGGTGAATCTTAAATGGTAACAAGACTTCTTCCTACCACCATTAAATCTGATGAATTCTCATCGGTTGGATGGTGAGTCATTAAGAAAAATAAAACTTCTACCTAACACACATGCCATCCTATGGAGGCTCACTAGCTGGCTGGTGAGTCATGATGGGCAGTGGAGATTCTACCCGCCCTACTGGAAAACTGATAGGGGTGACCAGCAAGATGGTGGCTACTCTTGGCCTCCTCCAATAAAATTATATTATTGAATATGATGCATTATCATTCATTAAAGATAAGAAACCCACTTCAAGATGTTCAAATAGGTAGAATCTTGGTTCAACAGCCAATTCTCCAAATAATCATTCACCAAATGAAAATATAAACCTTTATCCAAAATTCAAAACCCATCTCCATGCCGGTTGTAACATAAATAAATAATAATAATGAGTAAAATAATTATTAATTAATAATTTAAAAAAATAACCTTTTAGGAATTGGATCAAGTTGAATGATTCCTAATAAAAAAATATATATTGAGTAGAAAATAATATAAATCTAGAGTATACACGTATATACACCCCTCTCCACTTCTAAAAGATAAAAATGAAAAATTTGGACATTAAAACCATAAGTACAAAAATATTAATAATTCTTAAACTCCTTATTTAAAATAGATTATTCCACCATGATAACATCCCCATTGATGTTAGAATTAACAATTCGTATCCCCTCTATATATGTTAATCAATTCTTCCATAGTGAGAATAGTTCCCAGGTGTAATTTCAGGACATGTGTTTAAAAATATTGACATAAATAATAGATTCCTTCTTGATCAATAAATTTTTATTTAAGATTCCATTCTTGTTTCAAAACATAGACAACCACCAATGTCCTGGATTCAAAAGTCATATGTGTTCCAGGGATGGAAGATTGTGAGCCCTTAATGAATCTTTGAATATTCATGAAGATCCCACTAAAACTAGATAATATGATTGGCCTTAAATCACAACTATACATAATGTCCATTATTTAATGTGGTAGTGGTGGTATCCATCAAATATACTTATAAATTGGTTGTTTCCTGGGAACAAAAGAAACATCGAGAAAAAATTGAAATAATAATATTATTAGGATATTTAATCATGCATACTTTTTTAACATTAGAATCCATATGGAAATCTATTCTAAAAAAGGAATATATCTCGCAAAATATCATCAACATACCATCAAACCATTTAATATTTTGATCAATCTAGATATAAAAAAATTAGTCTTTAATGTAGCATGGATGATGTTTTTCATTTTCTGGATTATTGAGAGAACTATGAAAACACCAATGAATAATCCCAAACCTTCCCTAGATTGTTTACCATTGAGAAACAATCCAAATAAAAATAAATCTAGGGGTGAAATGAACCCCTATTGAATGTACAAATTCATTTAGGAGGTTTTACATAATTACCTGAAAGACGGTCATAATAAATCATGGAATTGTGTTTCCTAAACCTTAATGGAATCCAACGAAAACTACCATTATCAAGAAAGTGGTAACTTCTTACCAATTCAATAAACAAAAAATTATATAAGTCTCAATTTATTTTAGATATTTGATGACAACTATGGTACTCAAGTTAGCTGGCATGGTTGGCGCTGCACATGCTTCTCCAATTAGAATGGACAACCAATTTATATCATAGAAATTCATGGTCAGCTATCTAGAGAGAAGCCACTGCACATATAGCCTAATGTATTGGTAGTACCCCCTATGTGAAACCCAAATAGTTGGGTTTATATAGAAAAAATTTACACTTAACTTCCTAGTAATAAAAATTTCCCTAAGGAAGGATGAATGTCGATCCATTTGTAGAAGTTACTGAAGGAATCCGGAAATGAGGGATCTATTGAATAGTTTGATATTTTTAATACCAATTTAAAAATATATTGGGGTTATAACATATTTTATTTATTAAATAGTGAAAATTTTCTTCTCATAAATTATTCTTTTCCATATGATTTTATAAATATGATTTTCTAACCTCTGGACAACATCTATGCTATTTGTAAGTATGCAATTCATAAAAAAATATGGATGTAATGAACAAATTCATAAGAAAAATATTTATGTCTTGTGAGAGATTATTTCACATCCGCATTTCATGATATTTGGTAATTTTGGAATCAATCCCCTCCAAATATAAGGCCTTAACAATTCCAGGAAAAAGAGGTATTCCTAGGTAATTGAATTGGAATTTCCCGTGCATAACTCCCATGAAAAATTGACATTTTTCCTTATAGAGTACATAATACCCTTACTAAAAAAATTAACAATATTACAAATACTAGATTGGGTTGAGAAAAATATAATGTGCTTATAAATCCCATTAAAAACTCTAGATATTTATCATTAACATCACAAAAAATGTGAATATCATAAGCATATAAAAGATGTGTTGGGGACTTGAGCACACTTGATGCCTTAATTGGAGAAATAATCACAATCTACACATCCATGAGGAGAAATGTACTTAGGTAATCATCAACAATAAAAAAACGAAGATATGATGGAGTGTCCCCCCTACATCCCCCCATGAGGGTAGCCAAATTATCCCATAAGAGAACCATTTAAAATAACGGAGTGCAAAGATCTAGAGATACTAAAATAATGTTTATAAAGATAACAAAAAACCCAAACATATCCATCACCTTGATGATAAAGTATAATTTCAGAGTTTTTAAGGTATTAGATATATCAACCTTGAGATACATATTTTCATATTTGTATTTCCTCTAAAAAATATTAACCCACTCTAATATTTTATAGAGGTATTCATGTAACATCCTTATGAGTATAAACCCTAATTGGTGGAGAGAGGTAATGATATTATATATAACCCCCAATATGATGGGAATCACCTTAATAATAATCATAGGTAGGTTATTCCTAATATTAATAGGTTAGGAATCACCGACATTCAAAGCATGATCCTCTTTAAGGATAAGTGTGATAAATTGATAATTTGATCATGGTGGGTTTAATTTCAATATAAAAAACTCTTAGAAATCCCGTGAAACATCAATGTGGACCACATACCAAAATATAATAAATAACTTGTTGGTAAAATTATATGGTCTATCTACACTGTCATTATTAACAGAGAATAGTGCCTGTATGATTTTATCCTTAGCAAGTAAATCTATTAAATTTGAATTCTATATAGCAGTGACACTATGAGGAATCACTTCATACAATATCATTTAATATTGAACAATACATGAGATATTAGACATGTGAATCAAATTAGGAAATAGTGGTAATAGATATATCGAAATCATCTGTATACGTCTCCCCACATACCTTAATGAAGGAAATATGTTCTGGAATTATTCTGGCATTGTAAGTATTCTCATTCACACATTGGGATTCTTATGATCCCAAATAAGTTTTTGCTGAAATATTTCATTAGATTAGGGATTAAAAATAATGGAAGATATATTATGTCATTTAAGTACTTCATCTTAGATTTGATATCCTCTTACAATCTAGATAATGTATAATTTGACCATCCATTATTAGAGGGTTTAAAAACAATGAGTTTGATCCTAATACTTTGAAAGGAATTACCTTCATGTTTCCTTTCCAATTACTAGAATGTAATGATATTTCATTTATCAATGGTGAGCCAAGTGTTGTAAATGTTTAAGGGGATAAGAAACCACATGTCATATTAAGAGATTCTTAACCAAATAATTCAATGATCTAAATGATTTATTGGGTGGTAAGAGAGAGAAAAAATAGTCCTTGGGTCACTATCATTCAAAAAATAAATGGATCTATTAATTTTACTCTCTTACCTTCCATTTAATGTGAATATATTCTAGGTAAATTCATCCACTTCCAATTTCATCTCACAGATGATGCATTGATCAGTGAGACTTTGTATGACTGAGGAAGAAACCCTGATATTGTTAAGAACATCAATTTTCATTAGGACTAAGAATAACATTAAAATTCCCCATTAAAATAAAATATGAAGATAAGGATTGGGAAATATATTAAAACTCCTTTCTATGAATTTTTCTTATAGTATAATAGATTGAAGCACAAATCATAGGAGCCCTAAATTATTGGCCATTTCATTAAAAGTATATGGTGATGTGTTTTTGACAAATCATGAAAATAAAAGAATTCATACCTCATTTTTTTATTTTTCATAGAGTTTCCATTTCAATAGGCTCGGGGTTATGTAAAATAATCTAATACCAATTAGAGAACCAATTAATGAGTCTAAAATTTTCAACTTGGACTATATGATCAGCAAGTCCAATAAGATATAGGGTATATGTATTAATGTAATGTTTTAGGGATATAGTGATATTATATTTATTTATCCCTAGAAAATTACAAAAAATAATATTCATTTGGAAGAGTACATTCCAATATATTGGTCCACATAGGATATAATCCTAACCCTACCTCTTTTGAGAGAACTAGTTGTTTAACCTTTACTCTTTTCCATATCAACCCCAATAACCCAGCTTATTAAGGACTTGACTATATTACTCATCTAAAAATATAAATGTGTTATTAGTGGAAAACATTTAGATTTATTTGGCATATTTCAACTTTCTAGAGCTCTTCCCAAGAGTAACTTGGATAAAAGTATCTTCACTATTTTCTAGTGAACCCCCATCTTCCAGTGTAGTAGAAGAATTAGACTAAGCATGACCAACATTTAAATCTTATAATCCAAAAGAACATCCTTAGAATAGGATGTAATAACAGGCTTGGGGTTGTCACCAAAATTTAAGGCTTCATCAAATTAAGAAACCTTAGTAATAGAAAATATTATTCCAGAATTCCAAACAACATCTGCGTTGGAGTTGGCTTAATCAGAAGATAAATTATCATTTTTTATATTAAATTTTTTCCCCTTAATATGAGCTCATTATGGTTTTGGGATGGAACAAAAATACACTCATATGCATGAATATATTCTCTGAATGAGTAAATTATTATATTATATTTTCTAGGAACATCAGGTAGGGAACTCTTTGATGATGTCCCTACAATAGTGTCCTTATGATCCATATTTGATTTCATGGACAGTTCAGATGAACTAGTATTTAATATGGAGTCCCCCTTTATAGGAGAAAAATCTTTCTAGGGTTGAATGACAATATGATATTTCCCATTAGCTTTTTTATCCTTATTTCTTTTGTAATAAGCATCCAAGTGTCCCTTATGCCCATAGAAACAAGACGTAAACCCAATTCTTCTACACTCACGAATAGTATACCCAATGAATAAAAAATCGTCAACAAATAGAAGAAGAATCTCATAGTGAATATCAACAATAATTACACGCTTTAATATTATTTTAAAATCCCCATTCACTAGAGTGATAGAGATATCAACTAGCATAAGGACACATGACAACTGGCCATAACTTGCTTTGCTAGTCTAACTTTCAAGAATAAAAATAGTACCAAATTAAGTGTCAATATCTAAGTGATATTTTGGTTCCTATAAAACCATCTAAACTCTTGAATTAAAATAAAAACATGGGAATGAAAATTATTCACATTGAAGAGATCAAATGTGATATCACATTCATGGGTATTCAAGATAACAGAAATAAGCACAACAACACTAAATCCCCAAGTCTTCCATTTTAATTTGTATTTAGGGAAGATTCTTTAAAAATAACCATATCTAATTACATTTATTTTCTAATTATTGAAACCCTAGATATCATCAAGTAGCTTCAATAAATCAAGGATATTTTAGAGCAACCTTAATTTGTAAAATATTATGTGTGCGCTAGTGGATAACTTATAAAATTTCATCCTCTAATTGATTTCATCTAAATTTTTATCATAATAAGAAATGGATCCTTTATGAATGATTCTCCCTGAGTATAGATTTTGATTTGTAAAGGAATCCTTAATTTTAATGATATTCAACATAAGAATGTCCTAGTTTGTAGTTGCAAAAAGATACATTCCCCAAACCATTGGGGGTGTCTTGAAATTAGACAATTCATAATTCCAAGCATGATGTTTGGGGATACTTTTTCAAAATCATTGTGGGTGCCTTGAAATAGAACAATTCATAATGTGAAACATGATTTTTCAGATTATGAGTGGTACACATCAAACTTTTCAAAGTATCATTACAATAAGAAATTAATAATAATTAATTAATAATAAAATTATAATTAATATTCATATTGGTATAATTGAAAGAAATTTAGTTAATAGTGTGATTAAAAAAATTTATAATAATTATAGATTCAATTAATAAATTATTTATTCATGTATTTAATAAATATTTATTATAATTTAATTAATAATATAATTAATGATAAATAATTATTTAAGAATAATGTCTTCTATCATAGAAACTTTTTTTTAAATTATCAATGTCATTTTTTAGATTCAATTTTTTAATGTTTTTAAAATTTTTAATTTTTTATTATTTTTATTTATTATATTTATTATCATATATTTTTAATGTATCCATATAATATTTTAAATTTTATTTATATTATATTTATAATTTTTATTTTATAAGGGTTTATAGTCTCCTAAGTGAAATTATATATTTGTGTGTGTGTGTTTGTGTCTCTTAGGTGTTTGGGGGTACAATTACATTCCAACACACCCACACACACACACAACACAAACAGTCCTGAGAGGCTATCCATAACCCCCCCTAATAAATATCCCACTCATCAGGCCTTATTTATTTTTTACATGTCATGTAGTCATAGTAAGCGTGAAGCACATAACATAGCCTTGAATCAATTTGGGCATGAATTCCGTATATGATATTTTAAAAAAATTTATTATCATTTAAATTTGATATATTCCTTATTTTGATGAAATTAGTTCTATTTAAAAATATTTTTTATATACACATTCAATGGTTAAATATTTATATAGACAATATTTATTTTCTATACGTTATTAGTATTAAACTTTTCCAAATTTAATTTTTCAGAGTAAACTATTATGTATTGAGATGAAATTATTTTATGACATTTAATTTTTTGGTTTATTAAATGTTAAAAAAATATTTTAATTTTTTGTATTCATTCGATGTTTTAAATTACATTTATAATTTATTTATACTTTATAATTTATAAGCATTTGAATTCACCCACATGAAAGATAATAATGTTTCATGTTAGTGACATTGAATTCTTATAAAATATTAAATATATATTAAATAAATATAAATTTTCACAAATTGTGTGTTCACATGAAAAATAATTGAGAATAAAACTATGTTCCTCAAAATAATAGAAAAATAAATAAATAAAATTTCATAAAAATGATGTTTAAAAAAATGACAATTAAATTATAATTTTTTTAAAGTGGGTGACTTTGAAATATTAAATAATAAAGTGTTTAAATACAATAAAAATAAAATTTCAAAAATTGAATGGAAATATAAACCAAAATTGATAAAAAAAATTTATTTTTTATAAACTAAATAATAATAAATAATTTAAATAATAAAAAATAATTTTTTTAGAAAACATAACATTTATACATAAATGAATTTCTTCACGTAGAATGTTTTTCATTTGAATGATCATTTATCATTAATTACATTATTATTCATGATTATAAAGTGTTATTTAATACATATATAATTTCTTTATTTATTTAATTTTTAATTATTATTGTCTTTTAATTGTATGATCAATTATATTACAATTAGTAATTTTTGAAAAAAACATTCAAAAATTACATTACATTACTATTAATTAAACTATTAATGAATTTTAATAAAAAATTATTATCAATTTCCTTATTTTAAATTAAAATTTTATTAATTTGTATTTATTTATGTTTTCTAAGTTAGGGTGACGCATGCAGGCGGTGACACAGATAGTGACATTGATGCAGCACAAGACCATTGGGTTAGCTTAATGGTGGGCCTTCCGTCTATGTACTGGGCTTTCAAAACATTGGGCTTTCGAGTCATGTAACGGTTTCCCCCTCAACCCAGTTAAAAATGGGTGTTTCCTATGATTAATAAAAGGGGGTTGACCTTAGACCATTTCAAAGTATTAATTATATATTCCATTATCATTATTCATTGAATAACTTTTCATTAAATTAATTTATAATACTTAATAATAATATAAATATTAATGTAAACAATAATGTTGTTAATAATTTAACTAAAAATAATTTTTTATTAAATTACTAATGTATAAAATATAATTAGTAATTATTCATCTAAAAATCATTATTAATAATTTATTTTAACATAATTAATATTATAAACATTTATTGAACACATAATAAATAATTGAAAGAAAAAATAATTTGGTATAATATAAAAATAATAAAAAAACAGATCAATTTTTTGATAGTGTTCTTAGTTGTTTCGAAGTCACCTACATGAAACTTTTTTAAGTATGAAATATATATTTTGAAACAATAATGTTTTGTGCCATTTTTATTTTATGGGTACAATATTTTTATGAAATATTTTTTTTAATTATAAATTATGATTTTAGAGAATGTCTAAAATTTTAGTTTGGTTGCATCAATGGATTGTATTTCATAATAATTCAATGTAACCCACATGAAAAATTATTATGTTTGTAGTAGGTGATTTTAAAATATTATAATATATATAGTTCATATATACTAAATGAATTTTAAAAAATTAAATAAACAAAAAAATAATAACAGTACATGAAAATAATTTCATAAAAATTGTAAACAAAAAATATTTTAAATAACATAAAACATTTTGTTTTTAGAGCATACCTTTTATATGTAATTTGTTTCCCATGTGATTATTTTTACTTAATTATGAAGAATTATTAAATACATAAACAATTATTTTCTATATATATCCTTGTTAATTATTATAATTATTTGTTATTAATAAAATATTTATATAATTATTTAACTATTATAACTGATTATTACATATATAATTAATTGTGGGGGTCACCCCAAGTAGTACTATGCAAGGCACTGCCAAAGGGACATGAATATAGTTGAGGAATGGATAGTGGTCGGATGTTGATGGCTGTAGAGCGTGACATTGGTGGAAGTAGTAGGCATTCCTAATAGAGAGCACATAAATTTTATTATTAATTACTCTATTATAAATAACCATTACAATTTTTTTTGTTTTACTCTAATAAATATAATATTAAATAATTAATTAATTCATTTATATTTATTTTAATAAATATAATATTAAATACACAACTATAATTGATTATATTTAATTTATTTGTTAAATACTACTAATTATATTATTAATTATATCATTTGTGATCATTATTGTTTTATTGTTTTATTGACATGTTCCTGTCATGGGGTGTGGTGGAAAAAATTATTACCCAAGTAAACATGTAGTAATGTGGTCAAACTATGTTGTCTACATAGTGGAGCACACAATAATATTGTTTGTCACTTTAAAAATGAGACGGAAGTGGAAAATGTTTCTAGCATTTTCTTATTTAAAATAGAAATAAAGAAGTTAAATAAAGGATGAACACAAATTAATGAAGATGGTTATGGGGAAATAGTATTATAACCTTTTTCAATGTCATCATAATCTTAAAAATCATTCCTCCTATATTATAATTAAACGATAAATGAAAGACTTGTCAATCGAGTGGCCAATCCCCTTGGTTGAAAGAAGCATTGGAAACCACTCATGTGTGCATGAAAATCAGTAAATCATCCCCAAAATAAAAAAAATTATCAAATGGGAATTTTATTCCATAGAAATCATCAAATAGTTCTCTTATTACCAGCATGTGCCAACAATCGCTTGACACTCACCACTTAACACAATCATCTCGATCAAGGAAAACTACACTAGTCATAGGGAGATTAAGGAACATAAAAAAAAAATATAAACCATCAATGACACCAAAACCCTAAATACGATATCATTAATAGAATTAGATACCACAAAAAAATATAATTCAACAAAAAAATTATTTTTAAATTAAAGAACAAGAATCTGAAATTATAAAAGGAAAACTCCCCTTCCCTAATCACTAAATTTTTTTCACCCCTCCATGTAATGGTTAATATAGTTTAATGGGAAGAAGCTATAATTATGGAACTAATAAAATTGAAAATATAAAATTCATAGTACTTATAGTCTCCAATTTTTCAGTATAACCCCCCATCTCTTTCTCCAACCCCTTTAAATGGAAGTGAATAGAAATATTTATTAGGTTGAGGGGTGGAAAAGTATCTCCCATGTTTATTTCCAATGAAAATTTGGGTTTATTTTGATTGTTAAATTGATAATTATCATGATTCATTATTAAAAAATGTGGTTCCTCTCTATTGTGGCCATGAGGACTCAAAATCTATTCTTCTTTTGAAATGTTTATGAAATGTTATTCCCAAATTACCCAAGAAACCTTTTTTTAACCAAATTTACTCATCAACATTCTCAAATTTTGTTCATTCAATAGATATATTAACGAGTGAATTTCCCCCAATGAAATTTATTTTTCACATGATTATTTGAGTTCTATTTCCAATATAGCTTGAATCACTACATTTAGTGATTTTAAAAATGAATTATCAATTTTTTACTGAGATAGATTCCATTTTATCGATTAAAATGATTTTTCAAATTGATTGATTTTTCTAGGATTATAGAAGTTCGAATTAGCTTCGGGTTGAGAAGAAGAAGTTGAAGCCCATGAAAAATGGAATCTTATAAAACCACTCTAATTGGATCAATATTTTAAAATAAATTCATGAAATAAAGAATTGATAGAAAATTGTTAAAATTCTATAATTAACCATTTTTCACATTTTAGCACAAAATTCACCAAAAAAACAAAAATTATGAAAATAAACACAAATTATTAAATTTTTCTAGATTATTTCATTTAACTACACATGAAAAATTATGAAAATATTATCGCTATCAAATCCCTCACACATAGAACTTGGATTCATGGACATGTAAGCATCAAAATAAAATCAAACCAAATTAAAAATTCAAACCAATGAGATCCACCAATTTGAAAACAAGAAACAAAAGTTATAATTCCTCCTAAAAACCATTATTTCATATTATCCATTTATATTATTCAATAAATTTTCCCTTAAACCAGTGATGGTACACTCTCCTTTTGTGGCACTCTCCTTTTTCAATGCAGTGGATATGGATTTAAATGACACTCACACGGATACCCCATGGGAGGACAAGGTATAAAACACTACAACACTCCATTCAATTGCACTGAAACATTTTTCTCAGCATGAGAAAAGAAAACACCTTCAATGGAAATTCATCAAATATATATAGCTGATGATGATTTAGAAGGACCATGACAACAAGAAAGTTGGAAATGGGGACATCAACCTAATTGTAGGAGGGGGTGAGGACATTCAGACTAGAATGCAATGAAGGATGATCCATCTATTGACTATGACTTGGTTGGCTTAGAAATTGAAATTATTCATTAAAAAGAAAAATATTTATAAGAACTCAAATCCCTAGATTGAGGGCATTGGTGAGGCCAAGGAATAAACTGGGAGGCCATACAAGATAAAGAACGCCATATTGAAAATAAGATAAATTAAAAACAAGGTGTCTCGTGATGTGGGCAATAGCAATTTGTGAGACCCACTACTTCTCTTTTACTTGTTTTCTACTTTTTATTTATGTTTAAATAAAAAAGGTCATAGCCCTCCAAAAAAATTCCTTTCTACTACCATTCACACATGACATATAACTCACTTGAATTTTATCTCATCTCACAAATTTCAATTTTTAACAACGATTTTCTCATCCAAACCCATGAAATAGTCACCAAAGTATTGACAAACTCATTCTTCACCACCCAATGTGTGTCATAAACAATTTTTAATTAGGATTAAATATAAGGGTTGTTCTGTCAATTTTATATTTTAGGACTTATATATAAAAAAGTTTGAGGAATAATTAGAAGGGATTGTAAATTTTGAAGAAAAAGTCCAAGATTTTAATTTTTTACTCAGGTATAGTATACTCATCACTCTACATAGAAGAAAATAAACTCAAATAATATATGAAAATATCATTTACATCTCATTCCATCAACATTTCATAAGAAAAAATAATATTTCTATTCTCTTTTTAATACATGAATCCTCCAAATAGGCATAAATTTCTTTCTCTTTTGGAAGCTCCAGAATGGCGCAAATTGTTTTCTCATGAATGCTCATAATGGAAAAGATTTAAACAGAATGTTTTTTGAATAAATAAGTATATCTATTCATCATTTTTTATTCCACCAAAATTTTCCCCAGATGATATAGCATGACACAAGACAACTTCTTCCTACACTTAGGTTCAACTAGATCACTTAATTTCATTTCGAGAGAATATTGGATAGGATAAATTGGCTTCTAATGTGGCTAATATAACAGAATGATCATGTATTATGCAGTCTAAAAGGATTAAATGTATAATGGAATATATAATAAAAAATATTTTCTTATAAATAGTTATTTATTCACCAACAAAATTCATCAATCATTTAAAACACATGTACTTCAAACCCTCATGTTTTGACAGGAATAAATCAAAATATGGTTTAAGTAAGAATGGTTTGGTTTTCTAAATAAATAATTTGAATGAAAATAATATGTCAATAAGGGTTTAGAAGCCTCTTAAAAAAAGTGATTTCAAAGATAAAAATAGTGATATGTGGATGGGAATTCAAAAATCAGTGTACTTTTCCTAAAATTCCCAATGATTTAAACCTAAAATAAATTCATTTTTAGCATTCATTTAATATTAATTTCGTGGGAGAAATTGTATCACTCAATTATATGGGTTTAAAAAAATTAAATTGTAATCATTAATGATCAAAAGTTTAAAAATTGAAAAAAATACACAATATATAAAAGAGTCACTGTTAGTTTTTTGGAAAAAAGAAAAGTAAAAAATTGAAAATCCCAAATATCAAAGGTTCTCTCATCCACAATTAAATTATGAAATAGACTCAATGAATTCATGTATATTTAACTTTTCATAATATTTTTAATTGAATCACAGGAAAAAAATATTTAAATAGAGGTACAACCTGACTTATTGGAAGTGAAACATTGAGTTAATCTTTTAAGTGTTTCTCTATGATAACCAAAAAGAAAATGATGAAAAGAAAACATAATAAATTTATTTGAATAAAATAAAATATAAATATAAGGAGAATTGAAGGATATATCATGGATTAATCCCCTATGTAGGAACCGGTTTTTAACTTCATAAAATGGTCACTTCCAATTAGTTATCTCCAATCTAATGGTGGGTGGAGTTTCTTTGAGATGAACCACCAGAACTTCCTATTTCCATATTGTACATAATAATTTTTTAGGAATCCATTGATATAGTATAAAAAATTCTTCCAATTTGAAATTATATGAATATTTCATGGTGATGTTAGGAAAAAGAGTGATTTATCCCCTTTCTTGATTTCCACTTGCATAACCTCTTATTCTGTTTTCTATAATTTCTCATGGTATGTTGCTTGAAAAGAATAGACAAAGGGAAATCCATAGTTTTGTTCTATTTTAATAAAATTAAAACATTATGATTCAATATCAAATTATTCCCCTTAAATGTAAGAATCATGTATCTCTTTTATCTCATGAAAATCCATTTTGATCGCCTCATATACTACCTCTAATAAATGTTAAAATTGTATTGGGAGATCCATATGTTCCTCTTCAAGTGAATCATCATTTCATTCTTCATAAACCAAGGTAATCCAAGTGTTGTCCAAATTTAAAATTTTAAAACAATTTTAGGTGATACTCAATTTAGTTAAAATTAAATTAAATGAAAATTAGTGTAAGAAAATTGCATATTTTAGAGTTTTTCGGCTTCAATAACTTCTTCAGTTGAAAGTGCCTCATGGAGTAGTGTAGTGGTATATGTGGGAAGGTAGTCAGACTCCTTAATGTCAAGGATGAGATGGGAAATCACTTCCCCACTAGTTTCAATTCCACCTTAGGATTAGTTCCCTCATTTATTGTAACTTATCCTCTATCCTTTAATCTTTGATAATAATTTTTTACTTGATCAACCATGTCCCAATTATCTAGAAAATATAGACCTATATCGTGGAATATAAATATTTTCTTCGTAAAAATAGTGAATTCATCAACCCTTTGTAAGAGGTTCTCCTTGTTATTATGACATGTTTTTCTTGAAACTATGAGTATTAAATACAAGTAGAACAATATTATTTTTAATACATCATGGAAAATGTTTTTATAGTTTTTCTAAATTAAATAAAAGAAAATTATTTAAAAAATTTCAGAATTAATCTTTCAAAAATGCCTCCCAAGTAATGATTCTATGTATTTGCACATTTCTGTCATGCTTTGGGGTAAAAAAATTATTTCCTACGTTATAATATAGGAGGTTTTTAACCCTAGGTTTTATTCTTAGAGGATCATGCAATGATCCAATTTTTCTATTTAAATTTTAGAAATAAGTGGAGATTGTTTTTTTAAATGAAGAATGAAATTAAATAATGGTTGAACAAAAATTGATTAAGATTATTATGGGTTCATGGTAATATAACCTTTTTCAACAGAATCATGGTAAAAAATGTAATCCCCCTCTCATCCAATTGAATGGGAAATGAAGGACTCCGTGATTGAGTTTTCAATCACCCTTGGTTGAATGAAGCAACAGAAACCACACTAGTACACATGAAAATCTTTAAATCATCACCAAACTAATAATTTAATTTCCAGATGGAAAATTTATCTCCATAGAAATATTGAGGCAATTCACATAATCCACACGTGTTCCAATGATCGCCTGACACTCACAACCATGCAAAATTTGGTCGATCAAGACAAAATGCACTAGGAGAAGGGCGTTTAGTGAAATTCAACAAAATATATAAACTATGAATGACAGTAAATCCTTAAATACAGTTAAATTATTAGAAATGGGTACCCTTAAAAATATAAATCATTTAATAAAAAAAGGATATTTATATTAATTTATATGATTTTGATATTAAGAAAATGAAAACTCCCCCTTCTCCAATCAATCAAAATTTTTACCCCTCTATGTAAAGGGAAATATAGTGGAATGGGAGATAATAGAAAACTATGAAACTAATAAAAGAGAAAGTAGAATGTAAAAAAGACTTAAATGTTCCAATTCTCCATTATAAGACCTTGTCCCCTTCTTCACCCCCTTTTAATGGAAGTGGATACACATGTTTATAAGTTTGAGGGGTGGCAAAATTTCCCTCCAGTTTTCCCCCCTAAAATATTGAGTTTATTTTTCCTATTAAATGGCCAATTATTGGGATGGATTATTAATAAATATTGATTATATCTCTATTATACTTGTGGAATCAAAATATCAGCTTCCATGGACATTATTAATAATGTTTATGCTTAAATTACTCATTATCCCTTTTATGTATAGAGGGAATGTTCATCTTCCTCCAATTTGGCATGTTCAATAGATTATTTGTGACTGAAACTCCAAATGAAATTTAATTTTCATATATGAATTCTATCCCTATTTATAATCCATCTATAATCACCTTAGTTTGAGGTCTTCATCCTGAGTTATGCTTCATTTACTGAGGTGGGGTCCATTCTATTGGGCAGAAATATTTTTCAACTTGATTCAATTTTTTAGGCCTATGGAACTTCAAATTAGCTATAGGTACCGAAGAAGTTGAATACCATGGAAAAAGGAATCCTAACAAATAATCACTCCATTTTGATCAATATTTTAGAAGTTATTCTCAAAATATAGAAGTTATGGAAAACTTTTAAATTTTAGTTAATTTAAACGTTTCATATTTTAGCCCAAAATTCTCTAAAATTACCAAAAAGATGAAAATCAGTTGAAAATGTTAAATTAGAATGGATAATATAATTAAAACACACATGAAATGTAATTAAAATATTATCTCTATTAGTTATTAATAATAAAACTTTATTATTTTAATCTGATAGTAAAGAGGATCATGTATCGCATATTGAAACTCTAGAGTGGATGAGAAATACCACTCCTTTAAAAAAGGGTTTTTTGGGTAAGGTTTTAATGAGGTAATAGTTTAATATAAATATAAAGAAATTAATTCCAAATAAAAAATAATTAACTGCAATTTAAAACTTCACTTTACTTAATTATATATAAAAACAAAAAAACTAGATAAAAATCATTAATGAAAAAATAAATTTAAGGAATTATTTTTTATAGTGAATTATTTGTATCTTTTAAGAAGAAGTTTTTTTTCAATAAAATGCCTTCCTTGAATTTTTATTATAGATGGAAATATATTATACATTTCCTACTTTTAAATAGATTTTAATAAGGGTTTTTCCAAGACAATAACCACTCTTCAATATATTTCCACCACTACTTTGAGAAATTGTTTTCAACCACCCAAATTTATTAAATTTTTTTTCTATTTCCATTGTATAGGGATATTTTCCAATATAACTATGTTATGGAAGAACCAAGAAGATTATTCTTAGTGAGAATATGTAATGGGATAATTATATACCTCTCTCATTATATCCTATTCAAAAGGACCCACTTTTTAGTATCACCAAATGTGAATCAAAAAACAATATGGCATGTAATATTAAAATTTCTCAGTTACTTAATTAGTGAATTAGGGGGTATAAATTGATTTTTTAGTCATTTTTCAACTCTTTAAATAAGTATTTGAAAAATCAAAAAAAAAAGAATTAAATAGAATTGTTATCTCATTTTGAAGATCATAGCTGATATTCTAATTATAGTATTAAAATCTCTATGAATAAAATTACTACAATCAATAAAAATAAAATAAAATGAAAAATAAATGGAAAAAATTTCCACTGCCCTAAATTTGGACTTATTAATTGCTATCGTTTATCTATTCTTTTTCACATTCCATTAAAAATGATTTTTCTAATTTAACATAATGTGCAACCTTATTCATTACTTCTTTCTCACTCGAATAATTTAACCAAATGTGCCACTTCTTCTTTTTTTATTCTTTCACATGAGACACAACAGTGAACCTCTATGAAATCATCAATTTTATAAACATTATTGGTCAAACTAACACATTTTCTATGGAATGTGACATTCATTCCATTGATGAATTATCTAGGAGTAGTAGAACTCGTTCAGGTTCTTGACCAATGGTATTTTTTATTAACTTCTAATGAATAGCACATAAGAACATTATAGTGAAACATTATGTATCTTGAATAATCCTAGAAAAACATGAAAAAAATATCTGGACACTATAAAGAGGATGTTTTTTACATTTAACTTATAATTAATTTAATGACATCAATTAACTCAGTCCTTCAATTCTTTATTCGAATAAGAAGTTTATTGTGTAATCCTTGTTTGTTATTTATTGTTGATTCCCCATGAGTTTCCAAAGTATAAGCCCTTATGTGGTGATCCACACATGCTCCTTGATCATAAATTTAATTGATGAATCTTTAAATAATGTCACTGAAATATTTATCATCTTGTATTGTTCAGTTTGATCGTAATAAGTTATCCATCAACATGGAGATGACATATATCATATTCTCTTTGTATTTCGAGGGAGTAAAAGGGTCGATAATCCTCCTAGTCATGAGGTAACCCTTGGGATGTTCTTGAGAGATTCTATAGGGTTATGTTTTTTGGAAAGTTTCAATTATTCCACACATCTTCAATTGATATGATATAAGAATATATAATGGTCTGGTTTAATATATATAATCTAATATTATAAAATAATTTAATATTAAATCTAAAATATTCCCAATCCAATAATGATAATAATATTAATTACATTTCATGGGATTTGCTAACAATAAAATTTTTTAGATATCATTTTTATAAAATGAACAAATTAAAAAAAATTAATGATATTTAATAGTTATATCATTCTCACTACTGGATCCTTCTTATATTTAACATCCCCCTAAAAAATTATTGGACTTTAAGTAGTATTATTATTGTTATAGGTATAGGCGATTGCAAGTAACCAAAAAAACAAATACCCATGCATGTTAGTGGGTGAAACATTATCCCTCCCTTCAAGATTGGAAGTCACCCAGCATACCTATTTAATTAAATATAATGACCTAATGTCATGGGGGATTGAAATCCTAATATATAGACCAGCAAACCAATGTTGTATCCAATAACATTTTGTGTCACCATTTGAATTTATATTCATCATTTTTCATGTAGTCCTCAAACCATGTTGATAATTTGATTTTTGTGTCAAAACCTTCCAAGAATCAATGCAAGATACTACCCTTTACCACTACATAATAGGGAAACACTCCAATGAAAACAACCATGTTTGTGGAGGGTCGAATTATATATGACAACACGCCTATCTCCCTTTCTAGTTTCCCACCCAGTGATTCCTTTCAAGGAACCCTAATACATTTCATGCATACCATTCTCTATAATCAGACTAATCCCACTGCTTCATGGTCACTAGTAAGAAACCCATCCATCTTGCATCTACAATCCATGTGGAGGGATGGATGGTTAATAGGATCTCGTATGCCCATCCCTCTTTTGATTCCACTCATCTAATCATTTCTTTGTGTCTCCTTGCTATAGTAGCTTCTTGTGGCACCAAGACATTTTTAATGTCTCCTCATGTCACCTTTTATCCATACATATTCCTTAAAGGCCCTAATTCGTAATGACCAAATGGTGATTTGAAGGTCCAATGGTGTCCAAAAGGCCCCATTATGTCTCACATGTTAAACATTTCTTTCTAATAATTGTTATCTCTATTAGATTTACAACTTTCTTATGGATATGTTTTGTTATACCACACATCATTATGTTAAATCTTCTTACTATGACCTTACTGACTTGAGAAAATACCTCAAATAGTTTTATCCCCAAGTATCCACCTTGTTGTTCTCTTATTGGAACCATGACATCCTATCTAATACCAACATCAAAGTTTATCATAATAATAATAATACTCTTACTATTGGTATAACAAAAAATTAGAATCATATGTTGCATAAATCATAAAAAATTTGCTGTATCAAAAGATGCATCAAACTCAATTAGTGTAGGTATGGAAATTGCTGACTATAATAAGTTTTCATTCCTTATTACACAATATTTATTATTATACATTATGAAATAGATAAAAAATAAAACTTTCCTTTTAACCCCTTGAGAAATTGTATTCCTATTTATACGTCAACTATGAACACATCCATTTTTACATTTGAAGTAGAACTAGATAGTTCTAACTATAATCATGTGTAGTTATATGGTTATATTTAATATCTGACCATTATTATTTAATCAAATGAAATAATAAACAAATATACATATGATGAATTATGAGGTAGATTATTAACACTTATGTTTATTATAATTTATTCATAATATCATACCTATAAGATAGACTATATACAATATGATACTTGAAAAATTAAGTTAAGAATTATTCCATCTAGTATCTCTTCTATACCTTGTCAATATATATACTATTACTAGATATAACAACCCATATACCTATGTGAATAGCTCTGGTTCCCTAGAATATCAACTTCTACATTAAGTCATTCACAGAGAGATTTATTTATTATTACATTGAAATTGGTAAGAATAATCAATCTATTTCCAATACATCAATTCTCTATCTAAAATTTTATACAAATATATCACTCCTTCATTAAAAATGTATTTTATTTCATCAATATGCTTTATTTATCTATAAATTGCAATGTTCAATTTAAATATCTTTATTTCCATTCATCGGTGTCAATAACCCTCTTGGATATTCCATAAAATCATCTTCCTTATAACCTCCCTTAAGAAAATTGGTCTTGAAATCCAATTTCCTAATATAGTTGTCACATTATATAGATATGAAAATTTGAATTAAAATGTAATTTTAATAATTATTATCATAATGTTTTTTCATTGAACATGAATAAAAATTGGTTAAACATTTCAATTGTAAATCATGCTTTTTTGGTATGGTCTTGACTATCCATTTCTTTTTTTCTTCTTCTTTTAAACTTACCAATGGTATCACTTCATGAAATACACCAAAATACAGAACCCTAACATTTTGGTCCATTGAATTCATTGTTGAATTAAAATCAATCATCCAATTTTTGTTAATTTCCATTTACAATATCCCAGTAGGATTTATTACTCTTAAAGAATAATATATCACTCACCATAGTGAATATCAGAACCACTTTTTGGTTTTAACTCTCCTATGAAATATATGTCCTTGGAATAACTCCGCACAAAGCATAGTGGAGTTTATTGTTTTATGAAATTTATTCTACATAATGATCCTTACCTTCATCAAAGTCTATCATTGTCTTGCTAACTTTATTATATATGTTCTCCTCCCAATAAAATTCGGTCACCTATTAAGAATGATTCTTTTATCATTGGGACTGAATAAGGTATATTTTTTAGTTTCTATAGGATATCCTAAAAAGATAAACTTAGTGCCTTGAGGTGTATATTTTTATTAAATATATCCTTAATAAAAGATTAACAACCCCGCACATTTATATATATGAAAAAACAAACTTATTTATATACTATAGTTTATATAGAAGGATTTTTTCAACTTTAGATGGAATCATATTCAGATGTTTCAATGCTATTTGAGAAAATATTCATGTGATGAAATCATCGGTTTTTTGTAAAACCCATAACACATTTCAACAATACCGTTTTACTACCATCAATATATTTATATATATGGTAATGTGGGTTTCTAAATACCTTTACTAGATATATAAATAATTTATGAATACTCGGATAAGATAGGATTAGAAAATCCCACCTAGAGAAATCTATATCATTTACCTATACCTTCACCTTATAAATATTCATGTAGTATTTTTGGACTATCTCCAGAAGCTTTATGAAATACCTTTATTTATTAAGGTGTATTTGTTTAATACCTGATTATGTAGTTTTTATATATACCTATAGTGGTAACACATATTGATAGACTAAAACATCCTTATAGATATAAAATATCCAACACTATTAGTTTAATTTAACAAATTATTAACGTACCATAATCACATACTCTTAGTATTATTTAAATCATCATTAATTTCATTCTTCATATGATTGATATAAGTATTAATGAACTATTAATTATGTAAGAAATACTATAATAAAATTAATTTAAAATATGAAATAATTTATCATTGTATCAAAATAGAGAATGAGATAATGTTTTCGGTAATAATAAATACCAAAATAGGGGTTCACATTAATCCATTAGGTTATCTTGAAGTCATTGTTTTCTCTATTCTGATCTATGAATCATCCTTCTTAAAATTTTAGAAAATGCACCCAATTTTTATACTTACGTGGATTATGTATTTGATTAAAATTTTAAGGATAGTCATATTATATTTTAATACTCAATAATTAGAAATAAAGTCTAATGATGGATATATATAAAGTAGATTCAACTATTTTCTTATTCATCAATTTCATTCACTTTTTCTTCTGATGACCTTTCATTACACATGACAATAAAATTTCATTGTATTCATTATTCTCCCTCTGAATCTTTTGTATCATTAAAGGACATTGCAAAGACACCATTGACCATAGATTGGCCTTGGTATTTCAAACCTTGTATTTAAATATATTAATCATAAGTGGTGAGGAACTATTCTCCCACCTATCTTTACTATTTAGTGAATTATATTTAATATATTCCAAAAATATTTATCCATCTCGTCCATCCTATAATTCTTTATGGATAAGGAGGACCTTGGAAGTAATTAGGATAATTTTTTATTAATGAAAAATTTATTATCCAAATAAAAGACCATATTTTATAATTGATCAATATAATCTCACATTTTTTATCCATTATCACTATCTAATAACCTCTCCTCACATTTACCATGATATAGTGGAATGACAATATCATTTATTGATTGCCTTTCCCTTTCCTTCTCAAGTGATGGGATATAAGATATGATCATATAAGCATATATTTGATTATGTATCATCATTAAATATCAAGAAATAACTATCATCATGATTCAACAATCATAAGATACATCCTCTATGAATTAATGGAAATATACCTTTTCACCTTCTCTTGATTACAGAAGCCGCTAATCTGGAATAAAGAATACCCGCACAAAACATAAAACTTTACGTAGTAGTGCATCATATAGATATCTATACCACTCCTGAATTTCATACTAGTAAGTATATAGTATTTTTATTGGAATGAATTTAGGGATATAATGGTTGAGGAACCTTCCTTTTTATTTTCTATAATAGTCAAATCATATTCTCAGTGCATTATCAAGATTAATATGTGGGACACAATAATTTTTATTTATTAATCTCTCAAATTTTATAAATTCCCAACAACCCTATCCATTTTAAAATATCCATTCATGTGGACATTCTATTGGTAATGATCTATATTTATCTTCCTATTACTGAAGTGAGGCCATGGTCAATTACTCAAAGGTATGCTGATCATTCTTGCGAACTGCTAGATCCTAGATCATTGATCATTAAGTTGACTCCCCAATCCAAAAATATATAATTATATTTACCTGTAAATTCAATTTAATATACATCATGTCTAGTGAGGGGTCCTTATCTTGATGTAAAATTCATTTGGTCAACACAAAACCATCATATGAAATAACTGTTATAAATTAGCTTTCTGAAGAGGGATAAAAAAACAATTATATATATGGTTCTATTCTTAATAAAGTAATGAAAATTCTATATGACTTAATTTAATTAAAGAATTTTTATTATTTATGAATAAAATTATAGATTTTATCCTTTATATTCTTTGTTAATATTTTATGGATTTTATATAATTAATTAATCATGTGTTGGTAAAATATTTTATTCATTATTCATTTATTATAATTTAACTTTATTGAATTGTTATGTTATTTAATTTATAAAACCATATTCAACATTATAATCACATGTATCACTTAATATATATGACCATTAACATTGGAAAAATACAAAATATATTTCCCCTAATCATTAGATTTCTAGTGGTTGATTTATCAAATGAATGATTAATTAACATATGATTACATGTTAAAATAATTACGGATCATCGCTTGGTTTGAGTTTCAATATTACACCATTGAACTTTGTATCTTCTTGGTTGGTTTCACCATCTCTTTATTTCTAAGACTCCTCCACTCCTTAAACCTCTTATCAATATATTGATTTTTCTCACACATAGGGTAGGGGAACCTGGAGTTTGGGATATATAACAAAACTATAGACACACATGACCTGTATAGTAATGTCAGGGGGATGTATTATTTTATATCTTATTAAATTTAATAAAATCATTATCACATAATCAGACCCATGAAAAAATATTAGAATAAATTTATAACTAAAACATACATTTTCCATTCAAGCTCGTGATTAGTCCCATACATACAAATACATCAAATTCAAACAATCTAGAATTAATTTCATACCACTAAATTAATTAATATAAATTTATCATGAAAATGTATATTGTTTCTAATGTCTGCCTTTAACATAATATATGAGATTATGTTAGCTCAGTTGTCTTCCTCAATGTCCTTTAGGACTATTTTCTCTGGGTATAGACCTATAGCGAGTTCAGAGTTTTCTCCTCAGTATCTTGTGGGTGAAATTATTTTATTTTCCTCTTGGTTTATCAACAATATTCATTTATTTTCTATTTATCCCTATTTAGTGTCTTTGTTTTGGTCTCCTAATGTTAGGAACCTTCTGTAATTAGTAATAATAGTCTAGGATTTTTTTCCTTTAGTGGATTATTTTACACGAGTTTCTAGTTCTCTCATAGCCATTATTTTATGCTTATAGTTGTTCTACAATATTGGGACTGCATGCGTACGCCATTTTAACTTCCCTTGTGTTTCAGGATATCTCCTTTTTAATTTTTTTTAGAAATTCATCTCTTTGGTTGGAGATTGTGAATCCATATTTTAAGGATCATCTGGTGCCTTTCATCGAGATTATTCTTTATCATGTCAATTGCATCATGTCTTGAATTAAAGCCGACAGTTCTTGGTGATTCAATAATTTAATGTTTTTATGGGTTTAGGTAGAGGCCTTTATCTTTGGTTCGTTTCCTTTACTATGAATTCACTTTCTGTTTCTTCTTTTTCTACCATTTTCATGAATGTACTGTTTGGTATAGATTTATATTCTATGTGAATTATTTGAGTTTTTTTTTATTTTTTATGATAATATTGATACTATTAAGTTTTGTTGGTGTCATGCAGGCATTGTTTAGGTATTTTAGGGAATGATTAGCATGTAATTTTCTAGTCCACGACTTCCTCATTGGCATCATCTTAGAGAGTGACTTAAGTGAGTTCTGGTTTGATCTTTATGATGAATTTTTTTATAATTTTTTTGATTCTATGAATGTTATTTTATTTTAAAATATCATTCAATTATAGTAAACATATGTTCATCTATACATATAGGAGAGATAGTTTGGGTTATACATATTTTAATTGGTTCTATTTATAATATGCCTATGTTGATGATGTTAGGTGGTGGAGAATCATCATGTGGTTTATGTGTTTTAATTTTCAAGGTGGATATTATGATGTTGTTGTGTATTAATAATTTTCATGCATTTAATGTCCAAGGAATATTTTTATGAATTTTTATATTCAGGTTTTTTCTTAAATAAAATGAATAAATTTTAATTTTCTCCTTTTAGCGTCTATTTTACTACTAGTTTTTGTGATTTGAAAAACACTCTCTACTATCCACATGTCCCGAAATAGGCACACCAGCCTGTGGTGTCTTTCATTCTAGCCACTTGATCATGAACAATAGGAGGTCACCTCATTTATTAAGCATTGAGGGATTTTGGAACTTGGTTTTTCCAGAGAGTGATTAGAGAGAGAGAGAGAGGTTTCCCAATGTCTCAATTCTACGTGTGTGGGTGAATGGATCTACTAGTTCATCCATAGTGATAGAGGCCACACCTCAGAATTCGATTACTTGTTAGAAGGTGGAGAGGGGTGACATCAACGAGTTCTTAATTCATCATAGAGACATCGAATGATGGTTTCATATTTTGGGATTTCTCATTTCTCATCATGAGGGATATACATGAGAGGGATATCGATGGTGTGATCCTTATAATGTAATAGAGGACCCAAAAGAGAGGTCGACCACATCTTCATCCTTGTTGTGAAGAAGTTTCGATGATCCCTTGGTTTATCTATGTTTCTCTTCATGGATATTGACTACATCTATAAGTGGAGATTCTAGTTCATTAACACATAGATCGATGTTATTGTTCTTTGTTCCTATTTCACGGCCTTCCAAGATGATGTTAGGTAGTAGCATGATTCAATTGGTTTATGTTGTGTGTTTCTTGCCAGCAACAACTATCTGGGGTGATCAAATATAAAAAACTCAAGGTTAATGATTTTAGTAGCATGAAAATTGAATTCTTCCTCAACAAAGGTAAGATCTATCCCTGGTAAGGGGTTTCCAGTCCTGTTTGTTTCTTTCATGTTTGTTGGGTTTTTGTAGGCCTTGTTTATGATGCTTATTTTTCATTCATCAACAACGCACTTTTGTTTTCCTCATCTAGTTCATTTTGAGCCTACGTGGCTTCTTGTATTCTTTTATTACATAGTAGAAACAGCCATGAGGATTCCTCTCTGTGTATGTCAGCTAGTGGTTGAGGCACATACATCCTCTGTGTACCTTTTACCATTTTCATTTTAGTTTTTTTTGACCAAAAATTTCAAAATGTATTGGTTTCATATTTAATTAATTCAAAATCTATTAATTTTAATATTTAAATTTGAAGGTGTTTGGGAATTTGTGATTCTCGGGTTTCATAGCTATTATTGTATATTAATTCTCGATTACTATTAATTATCTAAACTTTTATTTCTCTTTTTAATGATTCTATTCTATAGAATCTTGGTGTTTATATGTTTTTCTTTGTTATGAGAATTTGTGGAAGCTTGAATAGTTTTAAATAATTTTTCTAGTGTGTCTATGAATTATCCACATCTATGTGTCAGTTTTGTTCACTACATCCATGTATTCAATTGATTTATTCTTGATGTTTGGATTGATTAAAATTTTGAACCTCATATGTTTTCTATTTTCAAATTTGAATGAAATAAATTGAATGTAATCATTGTTTTCATATTTCTTATTTTGATGAATCAAAATAGACAATTTATCATGGGTTATCTCATGGGGACTTTCTCTCACATAGGGGTTCTCCCTACAACAAAGTTCTATGAGATCCAAATTGGGATTAGGTTTTTCATCATTAAAATATTAAAGTTATTTTTCTATAATTTGAAATGATTTTCTAGTGTATTTTACCTATTATATCATGATTTTTTTGTACCATTCATCTTGGTCATGCTCTCTTCTGTGCTGTAATTTTATTCTATTTCTCGTAATTTGATTCTTTTCATTCAATTTTTTTATTCGGACTTATAGACTCCTTTTGGTAGTTGGCGCCTCTTTCATGGGTTCCATGTGAGGTTAGCCATGTTTGTGTGATACACTTGAAGGCATGTAAAGGCATCACCTTACTGGAACCACCAGATCCTCTCTCTCATTCACTAGAAGCTACACTAATCTAGAGTGATATACATGAGATAGGGAATAAATCCCTCAGTTTATGTTTGAAACCATTCATTCTGTCTTGTTACATACTTATCCAGGTGGTAGCATGTGATCCAAATCTTATTACATTATAATCATCATTAGGATGATATCCAAGGAGGCCATAATCAATCCAATAATTTTGAGGGATATACAACACATTAATAGTGGAGAGTCATTTCTACTAGACATGTACATGCTTAAGCTAAAGATGAACAGTAGCTCTGCAGTCCAACTTGGAGATGAACCAGCTATGGACGATCAGAAGGGATAAAACCATTCAATCCAATGGATGGTGATTGACGACATATGTCTATACTACTAGCATGTATGTAATGGTATTGAAAAGTAGTACATATGTGTGGTAGACCCCTCTTTGGTATATAAGGGACAATGGTAACATCATGAATCAAAGTTCCAATCTAGTGTTAGAAGCATCATTTAGAAGTAGTGGTGCTATTATTACTATTTAAACACTGGATTACTCATGGGCACAGTGTTGGATTCCAGGTAATGACACTACCCCTCATGAGGTAACAATACGTGGTTTCTACCACATTTTCATGGAGGAAAATGGAGGGAGAGTGTGGATGTCGAATAGTGCGAGTATAAAGATAAAAATGGACTTTGTACAAGGATTCCTCTATACAACTAAAATATAACCAAGTCCATTACCCCACCTTTCAAGGAGTCACTATTTCAACCATAATCAATATAGTTTCATCACTACATCAATAGCACAACTATGGATTTTTACCAATAAAGGGACAATTTTAAATTTAAAGAATCGGTTGGTCAGGGATGTGAGGTTCTCCATGAGTAGCCTTTTCCACCTTTTGTTTTCCAAAAAAACGAGTTAACTCTAAGCGATCAAATTTATGATATATATATATATAATTTATTATGAGGATGCACACATGTCGTTTCTTCAAAACTATTTCATGTAACTAAATATTTTGGATTAGTAAGAGCATGCAACTATAGCTATGTCTTTTATATATGTTTTTAATAACCATAAAAAAATATGTTAGTATAAGTAAATCTTCTATAAAAATCATCATGTCTCACTATGCCTCACTCAATGCCTTTTGGAACCCCCTCCCCCCCACCCAATTAATTAATTCCCATTCTACATCGGAATAATATTTTCAATTAAGATAGGTGGCAAGTCTGTCATTGTTGAATCAGACTGACTTTTATCAATTCTATTCATACGATGGAATATAGATTTCAGTATTTTAGACCATTGATTTTGATGATACATTTTATTCTTCACCACTTTGTATCTTTTTCATTCTCTTTTATTTAAAAATAGGGGAACAAATCAGTTCACCTTTTAGTGACTAGGTATCCTTATATTGGATATGTCACGACCCGTCCCTCGAGGCTAGTGTCGTGACTACCCCAAGACCACCTTCTGTAGGCTAGGGGTTGGGGACAATCACCGGAAATTAATATCTCTAAAAATAGGAATGAATTTCTTTTAAACCTGTAAACACATAGACCTGGTACATAATAAGAACAAACCACATAATATAACTTCTGAAAGTAAAAGATTGAACTAAAGAAAACTAGACCAGAATACAAACCCAACTAAAACAGAATACTGAAAAAAGGTAAAATAGCTCTTGATGTCATTCGCCAAGGATCTAACCTGAAGGGTAGGTACATATCGTCACTACAGATCTATATGTCATTAGATCACCTCCGTACACCATCTAGTCTTGTCTCCCAAATCTCAGTCATGGATGCCCATCGTCTGCACATGAAACAACTAGATGCCAGTGATGCCCATGCAGGGGTGAGTATAACAATACCAACTAGGGACCCCAAGACCCCTAAAATCCTCCCTGAATTCCATAAATGAAAACCACCAAGAAAGTCATCAATCACAAATCACAATGTAAAATACTCAACTCAAACCAGGTATAACTTAAGAACACATGTACAGATTTTTAGTCTTAAAGATAGATCATCTTATTATTTCGAGAGGCTCTGTTGCTAACCCTCACAAGATTGTTGAGCACTGACCCACACAGAATTAATAGGCACTAACACACACAGGATCATCAAGCACAAACCCACATCGGCTCGATAGGTACTGACCCACATAGGATTATTGAGCACTTACCCACATAGAATCGATAGGTACTGACCCACAGAGGATCACTATTCATTCATCACGTCACAACCAGCCACTTGATTTATACATTTATCATGCTTGATTATGCGAGGATATTCTCCTCAATACATTGGTATTATCTCAACCACCACAAATTCCTCTAAATAAATAACCCAAATAACATCCATGTCATAAGGGTTTTAATGCAACAAACAACGCGTCAATCGGACGCCCAGTCTGTAAGTTATTAGAATTTCTATTCTGAGGGTCCGGTTAGATTCGGATTCATTCCTACCTGGCCATACTCCAACTTTCACCAAAACTCTAGTAGAGTATATCAAAAGTATCGCCTCATCCTTAGGGTTCTAGAACCGTAGAGGGTTCGACAAAAGGACATTTAGTTTTGATGATATGCCCCTTTAAGTGAAACTGGGTCTAAGTGGGTCTCGGTCTGGTCCGACTCGGTCGGACCGGTCGACATAATAAAACCCGACCAAATAGGCCTAGAACGAACTAGAAGGGCCTGGACTAGTCTGACGAGGCCCAGTCTGGGTTTTTGAGCCTCATGCTCGGCCCGCTAGGCCGCATGAGCAGCCTAGCCCACCCTGTTGGGAGAGGCCCTACTAGCCGATGGACCAACCCAACTCGTGGGCTTGTCTTGGCTCGCCAACTAGGTGCGGGGGTTTCCTCTAATCCCAAATAGACTACGGTCCATTCGATTCATCCAATAGGTGGCGTCAGGCTGCTGCCGCCACGTCCAGCTAATCGGTCTGGTGGAATGGTCTTGTGCGGGACCCATAGACGCAGTCCACCTCCACCGCAGCTGGAGCCACAACACCTCATCTGCGACATGTCGCTGTTGTCACCACATCCTACATCACCCAGCTACCCCTATCCACTACGGAACCTTCAGGCATTGTTGCCTCCTCGTAGTCAACTAGAGCTGACCGCCGCCTCCTTCGGTGGACGACACCACTGTGACAACAGGGCTTCCATGGGTCTGACAAAGCTCCAGTGGATTGGTTTCATTTCCAAATTCACCTACGGTCCTCCAAGATTGCTTCCATCACTGTTTCACCACTAGTTTCATCTTGTCTCTATATTGGTCGGTCATCCCTGAAGAACTCAACCAATACCGAGATTGGCAGAGGGTCCAGGCCTAATTCAGTTCGGCCCATGCCCTCCACAATAGCGTTACAGCATAGGAATATTTCAACATCATCAAGGGTAATTGAATGATAAAAAATATTAAACAAAACCCCTACCTAGAACTCGTTTGATGGCATTGAGTATAAGGGAAGTAGAACCCACATTCCAAGGGTTTTCGTTTTCGTTCGTCGATCTCCAGATCAAATCTTCAAAGGCACGGCCAAATTCTCTATTCTTCGTTAGAGGAATATGTCACCAACACTTTTAAAAGAGTTCTCCCATGGATTCCCAAAACCCACTCCAAAGAATACATTATATAATGGAAAATGAGTTCAACTCTCCGCACAATTATATGGTTCATTAATGAATAATTAATGAACCCATTAATCTTTTGATGGTGCGGTTAAACAACCATGTATAACCAGTAATTAAATTACCTTCATTTAATTGACCAACCAACTCTGAAATCCTCCAATAATTGCTCAATAGTTACAAAAATAATTAAAATAACTCATGGAGTTATTTTATTATTATTTTGGTAAATTCCAAAATTTATTTTTTTCTGAACATTACTGTTCGAAGTTAAGCTTCACCTAAGAGAATACCAATTCTACGAATTCAATGATTCCATCATATTTTTAATCTGATCACCAATTCAAAAGATATAAATTTCTGCTTGAATGTTTCCTAAATTTACCTTAAAAAGGTTTAAAATTCTATTCTGGGATCTCCGGGCCTTAGAATCACGTGCCATCAATTTTTAAAGAATCATAATAATCCCAAATAATATAAGAAAATTTATAAATAAATTCTAGGTCTTTACACCCTACCCAATTTAGGGAATTACGTCCCAGAAATACACAACAAAACCAGGTGAAAAAATGGGGGTACTGAGCACGTATTTGAGCCTCCTGCTTCCATCTTCTCTCCTGGAGGTTCCCATGCTGCCACTGAACTTGCACCAGATGAATCGACCTCCCACAAAGGACCTGCTACTGTCGATCTTATATCTCTACCGACAACTCTATGAACATTTCCCCATCGTCAATGTCCATATCACCCCAGTCATTAACGTGCGATGGATCTTGCACATACCTCCTCAGCTATGACACATGGAAAACATTATGGACCCAGTGCATTTGTGGGTGAAGATCTAGGTGGTATGCCACCTCGCCTACTCTTCTGAGGATCTAGAAATGTTCGATGACCTTGGAGATAGTTTTTCAACCTAGAAAAATCTCTAAAATCCTCATATGGGTGAGACCTATAAGAAAACATAGCCTACCTCCACAAACTCTAAGGTTCTCTGTCTCCCATCATAATAAGACTTCTTCATGCACTGTGAAGTCTTCATCCACTCCCGGATGATCTTCACCTTCTCAGTGGTAGCCCATACTAACTCTGGACCCATAAGTGTGGACTCCACAAGGATTTTCCAGCGTAGAGGTTGTCTTCATGGTCACCTGTACAAGGGTTAAATGCTGATGGTGGAGTGAAAGCTGTTTTTGTATGAGAACTCTACCAAGGGCAAGTGATCCTCCCAACTATGGATAGAAATCCCTGATGCAAGCATTGAGAATGTCCTCAAGAATATTTATGGTCCACTCCATCTGAACATATGTCTGAGGGTGATAGGCAATGCCAAAGAATAGCCATGTCCCGAATTCCTCCTATAATCCCTTCCACAAACAGGATGTAAAACAAGAGTCACAATATGAGACTATCAATGATGGCACCCCATCAAATCATACTATTTCCTATACGTAGAGGCATCCCAAGCCCTCTATTGATCCCTTATGTCATATTCGTAGGAAATGGGATGAATTTGTGAGTCATTCAACGATCACCCAGATAGAATCATGGCCGATGGATGTACGTGTTAGTTCTGTTACGAAGTCCATGTATACACCATACCACTTCCATTTTGGTACCACTAGTTTTTGTTCTAAGCCTCCTAGAACATGATGCATGACCTTCACCTTCTGACAAGTGATGCATCATGAAATGAACTCTGCCACTACTTTATTCATCCCAGGACACCAATACTTACGCTGGAGGTCTTGGTACATCTTCGACACACCATGATGTACTGCCAAAGGGGATGTTTGGACCTCCCACAACACATCCTCTTGTAGTGTCACTATTACCATGGTTCGTCCCTTGAAAAGGATTATGTGCTCCCCACCTTCAAAAAATCCATCTGGAACCTGTTACTGAGGATATCTAAGCATGTTAGGTATTGCAGTCAACGTCCTCAAGCTGAACTCCCCTGATTCGCTGAATGAGTGGGTGAGTGATTATCATAGACTAGATGTCGGCTACTCCATCACTATCCAAAAAGGATATCTGCAACATGGGTAGCTTCTCTACTACCTCACTCTGAAACTGTAGACCAGACCTCCTGCAGAGTGCGTCTACGACTAAGTTCCCCTTCCCATGAGTATAGAACTTATCTAAGTCATTTCCCTAGAGTAACACCATCCATCGCCACTATCTCAAGATTATGTCATTATGTGAGAAGATATACCAGATACACTTGTGATCAGAGTAGAAACTAAATCGTTCACCCATCAAGTAGTGATGCCACATCTTTAAGAAAAAAGGCCAATGCTACTAAATCTAGTTCATGGGTAGAAAAGTTCAGCTCATGTTGTCTCAACTATCATGAGCTGTAGGTGATCACCACTTTCTCCGTCATCATAAAACATCCTGGTCTTGTCCCAGATGCATCGCAGTAGAATACAAAACAAGCACCCTCTTCTGGTAGCCTCAAGATGGGGGGAACTCTTCAGTCTCCTCCTCACCTCATGGAAACTCTATGGGCATCTCTATATTTACAAGAAATGTCATACCTTCTTTTTATTAAGTTGAAAATTGTGATTCTACTCTAGAAAATTTAGGTATGAATCTCTGGTAGTACCCAGCCAATCCCAGGAAACTCTTCACCTCAGTCACACTCTTGGGTGGCTCCCAAGATAGCATTGCCTCTATCATTGCTCGATCCACTATAACTCCAGCCTCTTAGATAATGTTTCCTAGAAATTGCTCCTCCCATATATAGAAATGGAACTTCTATTACTTGTCATAAAGATGGTTCTCTCTGAGTTTATCATGAACTATCTATAAAAGCATACTGTGCTCCTCCAACAATCTCAATTATATCAAGATGTTTCTAATGAATACCACCACAATGTGATCGATATAAGTCTAGAAGATGATGTTAATGAGTCCCATGAACACTGCCATAGTATTGGTTATGTCAAAATTCCTCACCAAGAATATGTAGTGGCGATACCAAAATCTAAAGGTTGTCTTTGGTACGTCCTCAACCTGTACTAATGATAGCCTGATCTGAGGTCTATCTTTAAAAACCACCTTGAACTCTTTAGCTGGTCGAAGAGGGAAGTAATCTTTGGAAGAGGATACTTTTTATTCACAGTCACATGGTCCATGCGCCAATAGTCCACACAAAGCCACATACTCCCATTTTCCCTATTAGAGATCAAAATCGGGGTTGTCCATGGAGAAAAACTAGGCCTTATGAACCCTTTTCTCTGCAAGTATTCCAATTGTACGCTCAACCCATAAAGTTCCATGATATCCATCTAATATGTTGGTGTAGACATCGATATGTTCCTATGGTACAGATCAATGTAAAATTATACCTCTCTATGAGGTGGTAGTCTTGGAACATCATTAAAAAGGACATCATCACACGGGTCCACCACATTAGGATAGATAAGACTTCTCTTGTCCATTACACTAATGGTGAGGCTAGAAAAACGATGAGTGATCGGCTGCACCTTCCTCTGAGAAAGTACATCATGTGCTATAATTGTTTCCATATAATAGGTGAAATAAAATTGGATCCCATCTTCACGGACACACCACACTTTTCAACAAAAATAGTCAATTTGAGCATGGACTGTGGATAACCAATCCCTACCCAAGATGATGTTGTAATGCATCGATGCTGGTACTAGAAGATCTCAGATGAATCTCTTTCCTCCTGGATTAAGATCACACTACCTGCACCAGTGCGTAATCATCGAATCCTCTCCCATAGGAGACTCTAAATGTAAGTATTGAGCCAACAGCTCCATATAAATCACCAAGATCCGAACGAGATCTATGAAAATGAAAGAGTGATTGGAACCTATGTATATCAGTAATAAAACCATGGTGGAGTAGACACAGATCATACCTCCAATAATCTCTAGACCATAGTGATCATAGACCTCTATCACCTGAAGCTAAGCTCCCCATTTTCCATGTACTCATTATGGTCGGGGTGGACCACATGGGGGTGGTGGCGGTAGAACCTAAAATCTTCTCCCACCTCCTATGGCATGGATATATCCTCTTCCATGTCTTCCACTCAACGTACCTCCCCACTCAAGTCTCTACCTCTGCCTTGGTGGTCCATCGACCAACTAAGGATCATCAGTACGGCAAGCCTGGCAGTCGCGAGCCATGTGACCCTACCCACCACACATTGATCATAGTCTGCTCCTCTGCTAACCTCCTCTGTTTTGTGATCTTCTCACATCTGACCCTACATCCTAGGGTCTCACTCAGGAAGGTCTGGCCCACTTAGACCTATGCGTCATCTACATACTACCTACTGCAGATTACTCGACTGCCTGTCATCTGGTGGTGTCTCTCACCGTTGATGCCTTCTCACCTAGGAAGATCCCCACCAATAGTCCTCTCCCTGAAGAAAGGGTTATCTACCATGTTATTGGAGTATTGAGAGAGGTCGGTGAATCTATCTGAGTACTAGGCTACTTTCGGGCTTCCATGATGTAAGTGCAGGAGCACCTGAATATGTACTAAGCGCAGAGTCGCTGGAACAAAATTTTCACTAAGGAGGCCCTTGATGTCCAACTGGTAAATCGTCATATCCTTGTTCATCTTGAGCGTCAGGCTCCACCATCTCCCTACATTTCTCTGGAAGATGCAAGCATCTTTATCACCATCTATTCTGTTGGTGTCTCGACCAAACAAAAAACTTATGTCACAACCACCATCCAGCCCTCAACTGTCTACGAGTCTGTCTCGCCTTCAAACCTCAAAGGCCTCTGTCTTCGGAACTCATGAAACATGCTCAGTCGGCGTGCATAGTCTGATGGTGGGGATGGTGGAATCTTCTACACTATGGGTAGTGGGGTTCTGGTACACCACCTGAAGGTGATATCATCATAAGAAGACCCTACAACAACACCTCATTTCTCGGTGGGCTGTCATCATGATCTCTCACTGGAATCTCTACTGGATATCTACGCGGAGGAATCCTCTAAAGAAATTGGGGTTCCACGGTCAATAAGTTATACCTGGTGAACTGAATCAAAGAGATCAATTTAAACACAACATTTTCAAATCACATGCAAATAGTGGTTTTATGCACCGATTTAGAAATCATAATTTAGGGTTACAGTGTATGGATAGGTCGGCCACCACACCAACACTAGACTCCCTGAATAGAAACCTAATCTCAAGACAAATAACACTATTCCACTATTGAAAAACATGGCCCTTAAGTCCTTATGGTAGAACCGACCTACCTCTAATACTACCTTTTCATGATCCATCCCCTGGGGACAATGTTTTCACTACCCCAAACCCCCAATTCATAGGCCAGGGGATGGATACTAGCACCGGAAAAGAATATCCTTAAAAATGGAAAGGTGTTTCCTTTAAACCGGCAAACACACAGACTAGGTACACATCAAGAACAAACCACGTAGTATAACTGCAGAAAGTAAAATTGTTAAATGAAGCTGAATGGGATAGAATACACACCAAACTAAAAGAAAATATATAAAAAAGGAAAAATATCTCCATAGGTAATCCACCAAAGATCCTACCAGAACGGTAGTTATAGCTCGTCACTATGGATCTCCGTGTAAACTGGTCAACTTTTTACATCATCTAGTCTTATCTCCAAAATCTCAGTCAAGGCTTCCCAGCATCTACACAAGAAACAACATGGTGCAAGCCATGACCATTCAGGGGCGAGTATAACAATACACAGTAGGGTCCCTGAGACCACTGAAAGTCTCCCAGAATTCCACAAAGGAAAATCCAAAAAGTATGATCACGATCACAAGTCACAAAGTAAATAAACTCAGCTTAAACCAAGAATAACATAACTACATAAGTACAAATTAGATGATGTAAAGATATGTAATCTTGATATGTTGAGAGGCTCTACTAATGACCCACACATTTTCAAAAGACGCAAACCGACGCAGGATCGCTAAGCGCTGACCCACACAGGATCACTGAGCACTGCCCCACACAGGATCGATAGGCGTTGACCCACACAGGATCGCTCAGCACTGACCCACACAGGATCAATAGATACTAACCCACATAGTATCATGGATCACTGTCCCACATAGGATCGATAGGTACTGACCCATATAGGTTCACTAATCATTCTTCACATCACAGCCAGCCACTAGATTTCCGTACTTAGCATGCTTGATTCCAATAGGATCTATTACTCAAGACATCATTCATACATCATCTTCTACAATGTCCCATGAATAAGTAACACAAAGAACCTGCATTCCATAAGGGTTTCGACACAATAGACGGTGCATAATCAGACACTCGATCTATAAGTTATAGGAATTTTAGTGGTGAAATCCTGGTTTGATTTGGGTTCGTTCCAACCTGGCCATACTCCAAAATTCTCTAAAACTCAACTGGAGTATCTCAAAAGGACCTCCTAGTCTTAAGGGTTCTATCCCTATAGACGATTCGTCAAACTGACATCCGGTTTAGAATATTTTCCCCTTTAAGTGAAATTGGGTCTAAGAGGGTCCGGGTCTGGTACGACCCGGTCAGACCAACCCGACCCGGTCCACAGGGCCTGACTCGAACTGGATGGGTCTGGCCTAATATGGCTGAGCCCGACCTAGTATGGGTTTTTGGGCCTTGGGCTCGGCCCGCAGGCCACGGGCTCAGACATCTAGCCACAGGCACGACCCACTGGCCATGGGACCGAACCGGCCTACCCGGTTGGGCGAGGCCAGCCGGGCCGCTGGGCCGACTTGGCATGCTATTTGGGCATGTCCCTATAGCTCATCATGAGATTATTCTCCCCTTCCGAATGGCCTATGGTCTGTTTCGTTCTTCAAAAACGAGGTTTTAGGCTGGCACTGCCCGTCCAGCTGACTGGTCTAGTGGACCAGTCTTGTACGGTACCCGTAGACGTGGTCTACCTTCGCTGCGGCTAGAGCTGCAACACTACCTCTGCAGCGTGCCACCATTTTCCATGCGGCCGGTGTCGGCTGGCCTCCCCTTGCCTATCGCGGTGCCTTAGAGTTCTATGACCTCTTCACGATCATCGAGAGCACGCTGTCACCTCCCTCGGTCGTCGATGTCGCCACACTGACAGAGTTTTTGTGGGACTTTGGTGAAGGTCAAAAGGTATGTTTTCTTTTCCGATAGTTCCTATGGTCATCCCGGGATGATTACATCACTATGTGGCCCATGTTTTTGCCTTTCCACCATATTGGTCAGTCATCCCCGAGGAACAAAAACAATACTGAGATCGATAGAGGGTCTTTGTCTTGTTTGGTTCGGCCTTCTCCCTCTGCGTTAGGGTTGTAGCATGAGAAGAGTTCATCATCATCAAGGGTAAATTAATCATAAAAACACTTAAACAAAACCCCCTCCAAGAACTTGTTGGAAGGCACTATGGATGAGGGAAGGAGTACCCGAGTTCGAAGGGTGTTCATTGGCATTCCTCGATATCTGGGTCGAATCCTCAATGGAGTCGCCAAATTCTCCATTCTTCGTTAGAGGAAGGCCTCACCAACAATTAATCACAAGTTCTCTCATGGGTTCGTAAAACCCATTCGAACAACAATATTAAATAAAAGAAAAGGAGTTAAACTCTCCGCACAATTCTATGGTTTATTAATAAGGAATTAATGAACAATTAATATCCCAACGGTGTGGTTACACAACCATGTGTAACCTGTCATTAAATGACCTTCACTAAAATAAATGACCAACTCTCTAGTCCTGACACCATCACTCAACAATTAAAAAAAAGAAAACAAATAACTCATGGAGTTGTTTTATTATTATTTTTGTAAAGTCCAAAAAATAACTTTTTCGTCCGACCATTGCAAGTCAATGTTAAGCTTCACCTAAGAGAATATCGGTGCTAAGAATTCAACAGTTCCCTCATATTTTTAATCTAAACACTAGTTCAAATGATATAAATCACTACTCACACATTTATTGATCATTCCTTAATAAAGTTCAACATTCCATTTCGGGCTCTCCAGGCCTCCGAATCACATGCCGTCAATTTTCAGAGACTCATAATAATACCAAATAATTTAAAAATTCATTTATGGAAATTCACTGTCTTTAGAGCCTATATCACTTGGTTTGGGGATTTTCCTTCATTTATATTATCTCTTGTATCCCCAGACCTCTGATCCACTTAATATATTTCCCTTTACTTTTCCAAAAACTTAACCCCTTTCCCAGAGCCAGAAACAAATGGACTGACAACAACATTATCAGTTCATCCTTCACGGGCATTGAGTGAAGACGTCCTAATGCCACTTTGGTCTTCTTTTCTAACCATATCTTCCCACTGAGCATTGGCGGAAACTCAATCATAGAAAAGTGGAGTAATGTTATTTCTAGAAGCAACATGTTTTCTCAGCTCTATTTACCCTAAATAATCAATATTCTATCCAGTAATACGAACCTCAAAAGCCTTATCAGGATAATACTGTACAATGGTCTTACCTCTCTATGAATCCACTGGTGGTGGATTGTAAAACCTAGGTTAAAATAAATATATTATAAAATTTATATCCTTATCAACACTTCTTTATCTTTGAAAAAATTCATCTTTATCAACACTATAATTTTAGGACTGATAGAGAATCATTATATCATAGACTTTTTTGCACTAACAAAGGTGTGTCTTTATCAACGCTAAAAAAGAGCTAATAAAGATTAGTTTTGGCAATGCTTACTATTTTTACATTGATAAAACTACTCTTTAATAGTTATTTTTTAAAAGTGCTGATAATATCCTTTTCTAATATTAAAAAATAACTCTAAACAGAGTTTTATCTCTTATACCGTCAAGCTATCATGAAACCCAACTATTTTTTCCGTTGTTGTTGAATAAAACTAACACTACCACTCTCGAACTTCAGTGACATTCCCACAAAATATATCCTCTCTAAATATAAGGTATGTGCTTATTTATTTCTTTATATCCTCCAAATATTTTCCCTACTCACTGATGGAGTTTCTTACTATTTTTATGCATCATGTTTCCATGTATTACACCCATACACCACATTGCACCACCCATCATTGCTTCCAAAACACCCATCTTACACATAAAGTATATTAAAGCCCTTATCCCTCCTCTCCTTCTCCCATAACTTCTTTTTTCATTTCTATAGTATGGATTTCATGACCTAAAACATTTTCTAGCTGATTTTAACTTGAGAATTCTTATTTAATAAATTTTAATGGCATTATATTTGTCTTTATAACATTTTTTGGTGGTTTAGTGTGGTACCTTATGAAAGATATGGATTTAAGGTATATTTCTTCTTTCATTCCTTATAATATTTAAAACCATTATTTATTATGGTTTATAATAATGTTTTAAATTTTTTTATGAATTATATCATGATTATTTAGTGGTCATAACCCTATAATAATAATCATTCATCAGTTTTGAATTTATATGATAGGGGTATACGCTTATGTTTCAATACATAAAATAGGTTTTCAAATACCATTAAAACCTATTTAATGATTACATTACTTTACTGTATATTTATGATTTTTTTCTAAATTATAAATATTTTTTGGTTCTTTATGATCTTAAAGAGAGGATGCTTTTTTTAGTAAAATGTTTTACAAATGAAAGGTCATATTTTATTTTTTATTGTACCTTGAGGGTTAATGATTCTTTGATGGGTTTTATGAATTTTTTGTCTATTATTTCGATTTGGATATAGTTGAGTGTCACTTATGAAATACTATAACGTTTTCAAAGGATTTTCTGATGTTTTTTATGTGATTTTATTTTCATGATATGTCTCTAAATTCACTGTTGGCACTTTAAAAATGGGATTTTCATTATATAATGTTTTTCATAAAATAAGAATTTTTAATAAAACTTGTTCGATGTGTTTTTAACAAGTGATGTGATATTACACCTCTCCACTAGGTTTGTGAATCATATTGACTGAAAACATGATACTTCCACTATACACAATTTTATTTTGACTTCCAGACTAGTGATGTGATACAAATCCCCTCTAATGGGTTTGTTTTCATTCTAACTAGTGACCAGATACTACTCCTCTCCACTATTGCAACATTGTTGTGTTGAGTAGTTACATGGTACTATTTTATATTATTTTAGTGTGTCAAATTGCCTATATTTTATTATTATTTTCTTATTGAGTGAATACAATTCCTAAATATATTTTCTAAATTTTTTAATACTTTAATGGATCAAGCTAAATTAACTAATTTTCTTTTCCTTTTAAAACAAACATTAAAATATGTATCAATAAAGTTGAGTGGTATCTATATTTATAAATGCATTGGGATGAGTGGTATATATTTTTATAGATGCATACATGTGTAAGCACAGAGGATGATATCTTTATTCATGTGATCATATTTAATTTTAGAGACCTCCTAGATACAATGAATATTAACTCCTACATATATAGATTGATTATTACACTATGAAAAGGGTATGTCTATAACTCCATCCAACCCATAGAATAACCATCATGACCCCACTCCTATGACCTTGGATTTACAGGAAGCTATGCCCTACTGTTATTCAGTACTCATGCCAAAATACTTTTCCATTTCATGTTGCAAGTAAAGACATTAATTTAATATTTAAAATACAATGGATGTATCTGAATGAGTGTGTATATGACCATCTATCTAATCCTTCTCATAGTCACAAAAATAATGGGGCCCCTTGTTGGGATCACTTTTTTGTTGCTTCTTTTTTAAACATTGGATGGAAAACCAATAACTATTTTATAGTGATTCTCCAACTACCCATACTAATAACATTTATATTTAAGGATAAAATTGCCATTCTCATCAACTTCAGCCCAAATAGTTATTATTTCATTTGGTTTCCTAACTCACATCACCAATATCTTCTGTACATGAACCTATGATTCTTGACCTACCCAGAGTAGTAGTCATATCATACCAGGTACCACTATTCATTGTAGGAAAATTCAAAGGAAAATACCTACCACTAGTGGAGTGATTATTTTATAAAATTTAAATACTCATTTCTTTTAAAGCATGATCGAATTATTTCAAAAAATTAAACCTTGAGTTCCATTTATTTGAAAATATTATTTTGGTATTTATTTCATCAAATTATAATATTAACTAATAAAATAAGATGCATATGAATAAAAAATGGATTGATTCCAATCCTATAATAAAATAGTTTGATGATGGGGTGAAATAGTTCATTATGTTTTCAAAATATCATGCATATGACCCTTCTCAAATCCTTAGTTCTTGTTTAAGATATTTTTATACAAGACAAAATAGTCTATTGGAGTTAGAAGAACACTTGATCTATCATGTAATTGATCAAATTTATAAATATAAGATTAAACTTCGGGGAAATGTTAATGTAGCTAGTGATTATGATAAATATGCATCTTATAGATCATCTGATATGATTATATCTGTGGATAATGAACAAGACCATCTCAAGGATGTCATTACATGTGAGAATGATGATAATGATAATATTGAATAAATGACCATGATGGTTGAATATAAACTTCATGTTTATCCAAAAGTATTGGGGAATTTAAAGAGTTGTGAAAAGACACCAGTTTATGTGGGTTTCACTAAATATAGATCATATTAAGCCATAATAATTCTATATAATTCAAATTCATTAAACGGATAGAGTGACACTAGTTTTACTATACTACATGATTTCTTGAAGAATATGCTCCCAGAAGATAATGAGAATCCTAGACAAACATATGATGCTAAACTAAGGTTATTTTCAATATGTATGATATGTGAAAGAATTCATGTATATCCAAATAACTGTATAATGTTTTGAAAGGACCAGAAATCACTTCAAGGATAGCGAAAGATTGATTTTACTTGATGAAAGACATATTAATAGGGTCATAAGAATGTTTTATTATACATTCCATCAATTCCAAGGTTTAGGTTCCTATATGGAATTGAGGAGACTACATGACAATTGATGTGGCATGGAGATACAAGATATAAATTTAGAAAACTTCAACACTCTATATAATCCTCAGTGTAAGATAATTGATCAAGGCTATCCAAAATTTGTAGTCGATCTAAGAAACCATCATCTTTCACTATCTGCATATGGAGTCAATCCATTTGGTTTTTAAAGAAACAATCAATGTAAATGGTCAGTTATGTTGGTAAATTTTAACATTCCACCTTGGTTATGCCTAAAAATAATATACATTATATTATCTATCCTTATATCATGACCAAAACAATTGGGAAATGATATTAATATTTATTTTGTTCCATTGAAAAAATATTTGAGTTTATTGTGCAATTTATGTGTTACATTGGATGATTCTTATGAAGATGAAGATGTCACATTGAGAGCCATTTTGGATGGGATGATAAATTACATTCTTGCTTATGGATAATTTTTAGATATAGAATTAAAGAAACTCAAGGGTGTCTAATTTGTGAAAAAATTACATAGTCAACTACGTTAAAACATTCATTGAAGAATTTGTTTCTAGAACGTCATATATTTCTACCCTGATGTCATAAGTACCAATCTTGGATGACATCATTCGATGGAAGTTCATAAGAATGATAACATCGTCTCCACTAAAATGTGATCAACTCCTGGAGAATGTATTATATATGAACACTAATTTTGGAAATCAATTTTTTAAAAAACATATTAAAATCAGTTGGAAAAAAGTGATTTGTTTTTTAATTACAATATTAGATTTTTTTTATGTCATACATTTTTTTTATGTTATGTATATTGAATAAAATGTATTTTATTGTTTAAACTTCACATTACTAAATGAACTAGAAAAAAAAAGGATGTAATTAAGGCTAGTATGGACATGATTGGCATGGTAATATGATAAGAGTTGGCACTAGTGAAGGGTGAAAATGGACCTTTATTCCCCCAGCTACATACACTCTTTTCAAAAAAGAGATATATGAGTTTTTAAACTTTTTGAATGATATAAAGGTTCCATAGGGGTATTCATAGAATATCAAGAATATCAATAATTTCATGTTAATGACTGCTTTAATGTTAAATGGTATGAAATCTCATGGCTATCATGTTTTTATTAAATATCAAAATAATGTATCTTTATGTTGAATTTTCCCATGAATTACCATTATACATTAACCAAGAAGTGTTTATTTTTCAAAGTAATATGTAGAAAAGTTCTATACCTGATGAAATTTCCATCTACGGAAAAAGTAATTATCATCATATTACGTGAATTGGAAATTCTATTCCCACTGAGATTCTTTGATATGATGTTTCACTTTGTGGTTCACTTGATAAGAGATATTATACTAATTTTTCATGTACATTATAGATGGATCTCTCCAATTGAATAGTATATAAGTATTTTGAAGGTGTATGTGAAAAATAAAAGATAGACAGAAGGCAGTATTGTAAAGAGATATATTATTTAGGAAGTCATTGAATTCTGTACCGACTACCTATTTGGTATAGAAATCATTATTCTACCAAAAATATGTCACAAGAGGATCCTTTTGGGTTAAAGAAATTATGGAATAAATGTTGTCAGAATAACTATTAAAAATCCGAAGGAGGCCCACAATTAAAATTTTCATAATAGTATAGAGGTTAACCCATGTGGTGAAACCCAAAGAGAAATTATTGGTCATTTGAAAACATCAATGGATGAAATTGTGTTATAAAATATACATACTAAATAGTTTATAAAGAGGGTTTTGAGACCATATTTTTATAGAGTCAGCTAAAAATTTTAGATCCAATTTTAGGATGACATTTATAGATATCCAGAGTGCCATGTGTGCATGTATTATCTTGTAATGGTTTTGTAATTAATGATTATAAGTTATATAAAAATTATCATGGTTAATGAAGTACCAAGAAAAATAGTGTAGTTTCACTTGTGTCTGAAGTGATGAAAGTATCTGGTACCAAGGAAAAAACCCAATTTATGGAAATATGTCATACTTTGGAATCATCAAACAAATATAAGAGTTGTATTATACAATATTACATTTGGTGAATTTATAATTCAAGTGGGTTGATAACAGGAGTGTTGGTAAAATAGATGAATTGGGATTTGGGAATGTGGATTTCAGTAACGAAGGGTATGATGGTGAAACAATTATAATGGCATCATAGGCAGTGTGATTATTTTGTGTTCTGGATCCTACAAACTAAATGTGGTAAATTGTTTTGTTTTCAACAAAAACCACAAAAGGTTCAGATGATAATTCAACAATACGTGACCCTTTCAATAGAACATCATAATAATTTTTCAGTGGTCCTAATGTATAATGGGTATCATATGTTAGAGGATACCATAATAGAGGTATTTGGATACTCTATAGATGGGTAAAATATAATGACCCAAAAATTCATTAATAGAAATCCCTCTTGATATAATTAAATGTCTCTTTATGTACAATGTTCATATAAAATTTCATCTTATTTGGTTTTGTGTTATTGGATTTTAAAATATGGTTATGAATTGTGACCATTGCTAATATATCTATTGAACAGTTATCACATGATTAGAATAAATATAGGGATTTAACAAATCCGATTTACTCAGACAAAGGAGGCGATGGCCTCATCCAGTAGATGTGCCCCTTACAAAGCCCATTTTTCAGAGCTCAGAATGGAGGTTTCCTCTTTTGGATTCGCTCTTGACCAAACCCAAGACGAGGTTGAATATTTTATGCTCAACCGGAACGACCTACGAGAGATGTGGATGTTGATAGAGATTACCACTTGAGCAATGTTATCTCATCCAACCCAAGAGTCTGCCACCCGTCACACTCCTTTCCCTTTGATCTTATGCGGGTGTTTTAAGGGGTTATGTAACAAGACCATAGTACTATGGTTATGTATATTATTTTTGTATATAATAATGAATATACTTTCATTTTATTATTGTTACTTTGTAAATAGTTTTTAAAGCAGAAATAGTATTTTTAGTTAATATTCAACTAAGAAATCTATTTTGATCAAATAATATATTTTTGAATTAAATAATATTTAAATAAAATATTATTATTATTATTATTAAATTATTTTTTATTAAATATAAATGATCATATAATTTAATGAATGAAATGGTAATTTTTATTATGGTTTGAAAGCTGTTTTTGTCAAAACCCATGATTTTTCGAAAAATGATGGTTGTTTATATTAAAAGTTTAAATTGACATATTTATAAAATTTTATAGATAAAATGAATACTATTTTAGGAATCAGGATGTTGAAATTATCTAATGGTTAATTTTCCTAATTTTCTGAGACAGTCAATTTTTTGGGTAAAAATTAAATACCGTTTAAATATATAATGTGTTTTATGACATCATAATGACCCAATAGTGGTGTAATAAAATACAATAAATTATATTTTCGGCTAATTTATGTTTTATCTTTAAAATAATGTAATTTTAGATTTGTTTGATTAATTTAATGATGCCTAATTGGACCCTCCATGACTTATAAAACATCTTGTCTTTTTAAATTGTTTTCATTGAGTGTGTGACTCACCTACACATAAAAAACCCTGTTATTTTAAGAATATAAGACTTTGGCCTTATAATTTTTTTTCCACTCCCCATTGGGAAAAACCATGGTTAGAAACCATGGTATGGATTGTGGTATTTTTAGTTTAATGTGAGGTGTCCCAAACCTAAATAATAAACAATTCCCTCTCCTTTCGAATATTAACCCACCCAATCTCCCACTTCCTCCTTACTAAAAACCTTTGCAGTTCATCAAAACTCTTCCCTCCCCACTCTAGAATCCTCCAAAGAAACCCCAATCTCCCATGAATCCTCTCTCAAGCCTCTCTCATTCCTTTGGAATCACCCTTCCATGTAAGGGTTTTTCTTCCTTTCTCATTTTTGTCCAATTTTCTTTAAATTGTTATGCCCTTTTAATTTCAATTATAAATGTTGGGGTATGGTTTCAAACCTCCCCCATACTGCCAAATTTATGTTTGAATGATCTAATACCCCTTTATCTCTAATTAAATGTCTCTCATGTACACTTGTTACTATGCCCAAATTCCGAATGAAATTTCTCTCTCCTCATTTACGTTCAAGAAATTATTTTGTATCATGAATCTAAATTCCATTACATTTGTTGGGACATGTATCTAAATTTCCCCCTTACTTTCTATGTCATGTAAATATGATGAGACTCCCCTTTTTCCCTTATCAACAATTTTATGAGTTCTTATGTCACGTTGTTATGCTGCCGAAATTGCACCGCGTTTTTCAATTCGAAAGTCATTGTGTAGTGAATACCATTCCCATTTCTCTATCATGGGTATTCAACTTTATGCACATTTAATTATTTTTAAAGATTTTCAAGTATGTATTCCACATTTGTTTATTCTGGGATAAATGATTATATTGAATGATTCAATGTTTTATTATCCATGTGGCCCACTAATGCATGAAATGAAATGTTTAAGAAGGGTGCACCATGATAGCACTCCAATGCATTGTGTAATGTATAGTATCATGATACTTCATGTAAAATGGGTGTTTACCCATGATAATTCAAGTGTAATAAGGGTTTACTCTTACTTCATGTTCAATGAGGGTTTACCCATGCTCTATGTGCAATGAGCCTTGGCTCATGCCCATTCCATGTTAAGTATTGTTGTCACAATTCCATGATATGATTATCATGATTTATCTTGAATTTATGTTTTTGATTATCTTGTTCTATATTTACATGCCTATTGACTAATATGTATTGTATTCCTCATGTTATTCCATTTTTATTCCCTTAATGAGCTTTATAGCTCACCCTTTTCTTATCCATGTCCTCAGGTTATCCCATGCAATGCTAAGTACGAGGGAATGTAGTGGTCATGTAAAAGAGGTTTTCAATAAATATATTGTATTTCATGTTTTAAGTTGTTATGTAATGTTCCTAATCACCATAGACACTATACCTATCAATCTTCTATGTTGTATCATGTTAATTCTATGTAGTAAATCATGTTTAAGTGTGTAATAAAACAGCATGGTTGTCATAGTTGGTATCAGAGGATAGGTTTAGTTATTTTTGGGATTAGGATTAAGAAATCCTAGGGAAGACATATAGACAAGACTAAGTATAATAAAAACATTCCTATGTTTTGGTGAGTATTGAGTAAGTGTTTTATCAATCAAATACATCCTTGTCTGGATACAAGCAAGTAGAGGCAGCTCTGGCATAGATGTATCCTAGGGGTAAAACCTGAAAACACCACTTTGAGCTAGACTCGAATGGGAAATGGTGCATGACAATGGGCCTTGCTACACTCTTGGTTACGAAACTCCTGGGGGATATGCTTTTGTAAATTCACAAACATAGTATGAACCATTATTATGGTAATTAAAATAAATTCCCAAAGAATATATGTTAGAAAGTAGATCATGGATAACATAGATTGAAGCCAATAGATTCATATGTTAAGAAAATAATAGTTATTTACAAGCCATTAGTATTTTTATTTGGATTACCCTTTATGTGTTACCCCTAAAATTCCTTTTATTCTAGCCAATGGTCAGTAATAGGAGGACTCGGGCTAACAACAGATGTGAAGATCAATTTGATGATTGTACTAATGAGATGCCAAATCCAACGGGAGCAGGAATCGAAAACTTTTCCACGATTCACTCTCAGTTATCTCAAGATTTGAATAGAAACATGGGTCAAGAGGAACATTCAACCCCCCCAAATAAAGAACTAGTCGTTATCGATAGCTTCATGAGACAAAGTCCTCCTAATTTTAATGGATCATCTGATCCCTCAATTTCCGAACAATGGATCAACTCCATTGAAATGATCTTCTCCATCCTTCAATGTTTTGAACAGGAGAAAGTTCTTATGGATGCTTATCGTATGGAGGGTAATGACGATCAATGGTGGACATTGATCAAAAATATGAAGCCTGAGGATGATATCAAGGCGTTAGAAGGGAAGGATTTCCAGAATATATTTTTTGATAAATATTTTCCAAACACCCTCCAGCTTAAGATGAAAGGGACTTCTTTTCCCAAAAGAAAAAAGACGACAAATCTGTCATAGTGTATGACGAAAACATCACAAGGCTTGCACGATACGCTTCAAGTTTTCTCATTAACCCCGAATGCAAGGTTGACTTCTTCTTTGGTGGGATGAAGCCTAGCCTACAGAAAGTTATAGAAATCTGTGAATTCGACAGCTATGAGGAAATTTTTTGATGTTCCCCCAAGGTAGAAATGTATATCAGATAATCTCTGGGGTATCATGGGGATAAGAAGTGTATGGTGGAATTAAATGCTAGTGGTCCAATGGATAAATACAACGGTGATAAGAAGATACATCACCCCACATTCCAAACATGTGGAAAGAAACAACCTCTAAATTGCCTAAAGAGGATGAGAAAATGCTTTAGGAGTGGAAGAGAAGGGAACCTAGCCATTAACTAAATACAAGAGAAACCTGCAGCTGCGATAGAGGAGAGGAATGCTTCGTTCAACTCTCGACGTGTTGTTCATTTCAATAACTCCAAAAAACTAAGGAATATTGAAAATCAGTGCCCTAATCCAAGGGTTTTCAAAGGCAACCAATAACCTCTAAGGTAGCAAGGTTGAGCTTCTTCCATCACTGTTGCCGAAGGGAACCCCAACAACGAAGTGGTGACAGGTACACTAGTTATTCATTCCAAAATAGAGAATGTATTTTTGATTCAGGTTCTACACATTCTTTTATATCTTGAATTTTTTGTAGAAAAATCCCAACAACACCATAGATCATGGAAGTGAAGATGTCGGTGAGTATGGAAAATTTTGAAATTATTGCATCCCATGAATATAACTCCTCCCCTGTCATAATCAGTCGATTAAAATTCTTGAAAAAACTTCTCATAATCCTTCTAGTGTAATTTTATTCAATTATCGTCATGGATTCTCTTTACTTATATAGAACCAACATAAATTTTTGGGAGAGGGAAATCACTATCCATGAGGTGAATCTACCCCTAATTCTGTACAAGTGCATGGAGGAGGATGAATCTGATTTAGCTCCATCATATCAAGTGTGGGTATTACTGCCCTATGAGTATGCGTATCTGGTACAGATGATTGAGTCCACGAAGGCAACCATCTAGGAAGACTTGCCTATTGTGATGGAATTCACTGAAATGATTCCCAAGGAATTTTCTGGTCTTCCTCATTAAAGAGATGTTGAATTTTCAATTGAAATTATTCCAAATGCATTACCAATATCCAAGACTCTATATCGAATTTATTTTGTGGAGCATGAAGAGCTGAAGAAACACCTACAGGAGAATTTCAATAAAGGGTTTATACCCATAAGTGCTTCCCCATGGGGTACACCAGTCCTCTTCATCAAGAAGAAGGACATATCAATGTGCCATTGCAAATATTATCATGAGATTAACAAAATCATGATAATGAACAAGTATCCTCTATCACAGATTGATTGCTTGTTTGATCAGATGCGTGGAGAATAGTACTTCTCTAAGGTAGATTTGTGGTCGGGATATTATCAAGTAAGGGTGAAGAAGGAAGATATCCCCAAGACTGCTTTTTGTACATGGTAAAGGCACTATGAATTCATATTAATACCTGTCAGACTCACCAAATCTCTATAAATCATTATGGAATTGATGAACATAGTCATTAGATATTACGTTAACAAATTTGTGGTAGTCTTTATAGATAATATTCTAATATTCTCAAAAACCAAGGAGGAGCATGAGGAGCATCTAAGAACTATACTAGAGACCTTTAGAAAGGGGAAAATTGATGAAAAGTACAGTAAGTGTGAGTTATGGTTGAATAAGGTCTCATTCTTGGGTCCTATCATAACAAGAAATGGGATATCTATCGATCCCTCTAAGAAAACTGCAATAGAGAGATGACTGAGGCCAAAATCAGTAATAGATATCCATAGATTCTTGGGGTTAGTAGGATATTATCGACAATTCATGAGAAATTTCTCACAATTCTCCAAACCTCTTACAAAGATATCTCGGAATGGATTAAATTTTTCTTGGAGTGATGAATGTGAAGAAAGCTTCAATAAGTTTAAAAGGAGACTTATCACTGCATTCGTGCTCACACTACCCACATATGGAGAACTCTTTGTGGTGTATAGTGATGATTCTAAGAAGATATTACGTTGTGTGCTAATGAAAAATGATAAAGTGATTGCCTATGTCTCAAGGAAATTAAAAATCCATGAGAAAAACTATCCAACACATGACTTGGAGTTGGCGGCTATGATCTTTACCTTGAAAATATGGCAGCCTTATCTCTATGGAAAGAAATGTGATATATTTTTTGACCACAAGAGTCCCAAATATATATTCACAAACAAAGAGATTATTGTGCACCAACGAAGATGGATAGAGATCATTAAGGATTATAACTACTCAATCCACTACCATCCCGGTAAGGCAAACAAGGTGGATGACGATCCAAGTATAAAGGATCATGAAACTTTATCAATTATGAGAGTTAAAAAGGATTCGATCTTCTTTGATTTTCGAAGGATGGATATGGGAATCCTTAAGGGATGAACATAATCAATCCTTTCTCAAATGATTGCTCAACCATCCATCTTGTAGAGAATAAAGTATGCTCAAAGAAATGATTTGGAAATTCCGAAAAGGGTGGAAGCTCTTAAAAATGGGAAATACTCTAATTTCAATGTTGATGAGGAAGGAGTTGTATGATTTGGGATGTGATTATGTGTACCATATTATCCAGGGATAAAGAAGGAACTTTTGGATGATACACATAGTTCAAATTTATCTATTCACCCAGGAAACAAAATGATGTATCGAGATCTTCGATGGCATTATTGGTGGGATAATATGATGAATGATATCACTGAATATACATCGAAGCACCTGGTGTGTCAGCAAGTGAATGATGGGAGGGAGAATTCTAAGGTGATGATGCAACCATTGCCCATACCAGAATAGAAATGGGAGAACATCACGATGAACTTTGTGACCAGACATCCAAAGACATCCAAAGGCAATAATGCAATCTGAGTTGTTGTGGATCGTCTTAAAAAGGCTAGACAATTTATTTCTATTTGAGAGGATTTCTCATTGGATCAATTGGTAGATATATATATATTTGGTAAGTGGTGCGGTTCTATGGTGTACCACTATCTATTATGTCCGATCCAGATCCATGATTTACCTCTATGTTTTGGAAGAGTCTTCAACGTGCTTTGAATATTGAACCAAACATCAATACGACCTATCGTCCTCAAACTGATGCCCAATCTGAGTGAACTATCCAAACACTTGAGGACATTTTGATAGCATGCTCAATGGACTTTAATGGAGGATGTTATCAACATCTTCCTATGGTTGAGTTCTCTTATAATAATAGTTTCCACTTGAGTATCCAAATGGAACCATATGAAGCCCTTTTATGGGAAAAGGTGTAGAACACCGGCATGTTGGGATGTGGTCAGTGAGCGTAAGCTGCTTGGATGAGAAATGGTCAAAGAAATGGTGAAAAATGTGAATACCATTCAGCAGCATATCAAGGAAGCCCATAGTTGACAGAAGAGTTATACAGATAACTGTTGACGACACCTTGAGTTTAAATATAGATACATGGTATTTCTACGAAAATCTCTATGGAAGAAGGTCATGAGGTTTGGAAATAAAGGGAAATTACGTCGAAGGTAAATCTTCCCCTTCATGATTCTTGATCGTGTCGGGACTGTTGCCAATCAACTAGCACTTCCACCAACCATGGCCAAAGTACATGATGTCTTTCATGTATCGCTCTTAAGGTAGTACATAACATACTATTTACATGTACTCTATTTAGAGGTGATACAGCTAGAGCATTATTTTTCTAATGAGGAGAAACTGGTGAAGGTCTTAGATAATAGGGAAAAAGTCCAACGAAATAAGACAGTGACCATCGTCAAGGTGATGTTGCGAAACCAAAAGTTTGAAGAAGTGATGTTGGAATCAGAGGAAGTGATGAATCAGAGTTACCCTCATATTTTTAGTGTGGGAAAAGGAAATTTCGAGGGTGAAATTTCTTAAGGGTTGAAGATTGTAATGACCCAAACTTTCATTAATGGAAATCCCACTTGATCTAATTAAATTTCACATTATGTTAAATATTTATATAAAATGTAAACTTGTTTGGTTTTATGTTTTTGGATTTTAAAATTATGTTATAAATTGTGTCCATTTCTAAAATATCCATTGAATAGTGATAACATGATTAGTATAAATATAGGTGTTTAACAAATCTGATTTACTCAGACAAATGAAGCGATGACCTCATCCAGTAGACGTGCCCCATACAAAGCCTATTTTTCAGAGCTCAAAATGGAGGTTGCATATTTGGGATTTTCTCTTGACCAAACCCAAGATGAACATGAATATGTTATGATCGATCATAACCTCCTATGAGAGAAGTGGATGTTGATAGAGATTACCACCTGAGAAATGTTATCCGAGCCCCCCCCCAAGAGTCTGTCACCATCACACACCTTACCCTTTGGTCATTTGTAGGTGTTTTAAGGGGTTATGTAACAAGACCCCAGTACTCTGATTATGTACATTATTTTTGTATATAATAATGAATATACTTTCATTTTATTATTTTTACTTTTTAAATAGTTTTTAAATAACAAATAGTATTTTTAGTTAATATTCAAATAAGAAATATATTTTGAAGAATTAATGGTTTTTTGAATAAAATAATATGATAAGAAAATATTATTATTATTATTAAATTAATTTTTTTAAAATAGAAATGATTTTATAATTTAATGAATGAAATTGTAATTTTTATTAAGGTTTGAAATCTATTTTTGTCAAAACCCATTAATTTTCGATAAATGTCAATTTTTATTTTAAAATTAAAAATTCAAATTTTTTAGAAATTATTTAGATAAATTGAATATTATTTTTGGAATAAGGATGTCAAATTTTTCCAATGGTGAACTTTTCATCATTTTATGAGACAGTCGATTGTTTTGGTCAAAATTAAATACCGTTTAAATATATAATGTGTTTTATGACATCATAATGATCCAATAGTGAAGTAATAAAATACTATAGATGATGTCTTCGGAAAATATATGTTTTATCCTTAAAATAATTTGATTTTATATTTGTTTGATTAATTTTATGATGCCTTAGTGGACCGTCCAAGACTTATAAAACATCTTGTATTTTTAAATTGTTTTCCTTGAGTGTGTGACTCACCACCACATTTAAAACACTATTATTTTAAAATTATAGGACTTTGAACTTATAAACTATTTCATTACACTTCCATTAAGAAAAAACCAGTGGAAATAACCATGGTCTGATTTTTGTTATTGTTTAGTTTATTGTGATGTGTCCCAAACCTAAACAATAAACAATTCCCTCTTCTTTCCTACATAAACCCACCCAAGCTTCCACTTACTTCTCACTCAAAGCCTTTAGAGATCTTCCAACATCTTCCCCCATATCTCTGTAATCCTCCCAAGGCACCCCAAGCTCCCAAGAAGCCTCTCTCAAGCCTCTCTCAAGCCTTTTGAAGCACACATCCATGTATGGGTTTTCCTTCCTTACTCATTTTTGTCAAAAAACTTTCAGTTGTTATGACCTTTTAATTTCAATTATAAATGTTGGGGTATGGGTTCACAACTCCTCCATATTTCCCTATTTATGTTTGAATTATTGGAGACCCCTTTCTCTCTCATTTAATGCCTCCCATGTACACCCGTTACTATGCTGAAATTCCTAAAAGAATTTCTCTCTCCTCATTTACATTCAAGCAATTCTTTTGTATCATGAATCTAAATTCCATTAAATTTGTTGGGACATGTATCTAAATTACCCCCTTACATTACATGTTATGTAAATATGATGACACACCCCTTTCTCTCTCATCAACCATTTTTATGAGTTCTTATGTCATGTCATTATGCTACTGAAATTGCACTGCGCTTTTCCAATCAAAGCCATTATATAGGGAATACCATTCCAATTTCTCTATCAAGGGTATTCGCCTTTATTCACATTTAATTATTGTTTAAAGAGTTTCAATTTTGTATTCCACATTTTTTTTATGGTGGAATAAATGGTTATTTTGATTGATTCAATGTTTTATGATCCATTTGGCACACTTATACATGGAATGAAATGTTTAAGAAGGGTGCACCCCGATAATGCTCCAATGCATTGTGTAAATTATGATAACATGATACGTCATATGAAATGGGTGTTTACTCTTTCTAATTCTAGAGAAATGAGGTTTTACACTTGCTACATGTGCAATGAGGGTTTACTCATGCTCCATGTGTAATGAAACTTGGCTCAGGCTAATTCCATGTTAAGTGTTTTTGCAACAATTCCATGTTATGATTATCATGATTTATCATGAATTTATGTTTATTATTCTCTTGTTCTATATTAATATGTCTATTGACTAACATGTATTGTATTATTCATCTTATTCCATGTTTATTAACATAATAGGCTTTATAGCTCCCCCTTTTCTTATGCATGTCCTCAGGTTATCCCAGGCAATGCTATGTACGAGGGAATGTAGTGGTCATGTAAAGGATGTTTTCAATAATGTTATTGTATTTCATGTTTTAGGTTGTTAAGTAATGATCCTAAGACCCAAAGATAGTAGACCTCTTGATCTTATATGTTTTATCAAGTGTATTCTAGGTAGTATCTCAGTTTAAAGTGTGTAATAAATGATCAGGGTTGTCATATAAAATCCATTCAACCTTATTGAAAGTTATTTCAAAAATCGGGTTATATTTTTTGTAATATAAATTGTTTTACATCATATATTTATCTTTTTCACTATTTCATTTAAGTAATATAAATTAAATGTTCAATCACATATGCAGATAATGACTTATGCACAGGTTGATTCTCTCAATCTTAATGAACAGTAGTTTTCTCAACCTATAGGAGCCACCAATGAATCTGAACAACAACTGTATAAACATGTTCATTCATCCAATCCAAAGGAGGAACATATTGATGATATTGAACCTAATGAAAGGGTAGATAGATAGAAACCGTTGAACTAAAAAAATGAGCATCGAATCATGATGCTTTTTGAAAAAATTATTAAGGAGAGAAGAAAAGGCATAAAATTAAAGGTTGGATGGATTGAATTTGGCCATTCTATTAACCCCAATAGAGAAATCTTTATTAGTTTCGTTAGACTCACTACTCAGTATCACACGCCGATTGATACTGATTTGTCAAAAAAAAAGTGTTTCAATTATGATACTAATTTGGGAAGATATTAGGGTATAATTTTGATATTCTACGAAATTTTACCAAAAAATTGAAACATTGAATCACTCTTCATTATGATGCTGAAGGGAAAATAACCACACCCACCGCAGATGTATGAACATCTAATAAACCAATAAGCATTTGATTCAGTTACTGGAAGTCATGAGGATCCAACATTACATGTACATTATGACTAGTAAAATAATGTTTGAAAATACTTGTATTAATCACTTTAATTAAGAATTGTTAATTTATAAATTAGCAAATAAATATTGAAAATAAGGAATGTGAAAAAAACTAGTGCACCCTTACCATATTTCGAGGATGGTATATGCTTTACTTGAAAAAAATTAGTAAGTATTTCAAATCTACCATAATAATTTTATGAGACATGAAACCACAATATTATTATGTTCCTATATTTATATTCAAATTGATGAATCCAAATCTATATCCACATACATCCCACATCATGTGCTATGGATGTAGACATGTTTAAATATAGATGAGATTCTGATAAATGAAAATACAAAAAATGTGTTGGAGGAATGTGTAGGTATGGAATAACCAAAATTTCTATTTCATTAAATAGGTATTATATAACAATTATTACTAATTTTACTATATATTTTATCTCAATTAGACATCAGAATCATCATCAATTGTACTAGATGAACTATTTCAATCCGCAGTCTTGAAGTGTCTGGAATATTATGGTTACAATAGAGGTTCTAGTTTTTGGGTGAGATCATGAACCTATTTTTGAGAAAAAAATGAACATGGAGATAATGAAAAATAAATGAAATAGATGAAGGGATGATTAGATTCTATTGAAGAAAAATTTAATTGTCAATCTGAGTTTCTAGAAAATTTAATGGGGAGTAATAATAGAGAAGAAATAATTCAATAAAAATCAATGTATGATGATCACACAACACCCACCCCCACCATCTATGAGGTGATTCATTCCACTCAATGAGGATTATTAGATGAGGAAATAAATATTCTTATTATTGTTTCTATGAAATGTGAATCTTTTAGACACAAATACATTTCCTATTATAATATTCTACCTGGTGAAAATGTTTGTGATTTATATCTATCAACACCCACCCACAACCTTGTTGTGAGGGATGTCGTGTAGAATATCTAAGGATATATTCTACACAATAGAAAAATTACAATAGGTCACGTGAGATTTTGTATTATCATAGATCATGAGTGAAGCATTATGATAACTATTCCACATGACGATTTATATATTCATATTATTGAGAAAACTATTTGAACATTCATATAATGGCCTTCAGATCTTGTGAAAACATGTCTACAATGAGAAATTTGTTTCCAATTTATTTATTTTTTGCTAAATCTCAAACAATTAATGAAAAGGGTCAGAAATGAATAATGTTATTACATAGTGCAGGATCGAAATAATAATTTATATGACCAATATAAAAGAGGGGGTGAATTGTATACTTTAAAATTTTCATTGGGACCTTTAAAGTTATTATAAAACATTAGTTTTTACCCATAAGGAAAACTATGTTTAACAAGGTTAAACTAGGTAAATTCAAAATACCTCTTAGTTCAAAAAACTTTATAGGTTCCAGAAATATGGTTCTGGAAATGAATCTTAAGAAAAGTTCAAAAGATAAAGATTCTACCATAAAGCGTATCGATTCTTACTAATAAGAGTATACAAAAACATGGAAGTATAAGATAGATATACTTTCCTTATTAATTCAAATTCATCGAATAATAAACTAGAAACAATACTCGTAACAAGTATGAAATCTTTTAACCCAAACAGTAGGGTATCCAAAATCCTTGGATAAAGGTCCCTTAATTTATACTTTCAAGAAATTTGGTCTTACCCGCACCAGGGTAATCCCTCAATAGGAATATCAGAATCATTCTTTCTATCCCTGTAATCCCTTGAACTTCAAGGTAGTTGGCACCTCTATCTTCCTCACCAGGGAAGTCCATGAACATTAAGGTTGTCGACACGTCTGTCTTCTGATCCCTGGAAGCCCTCAAATGTACTCAGTAACATTCGATGCCTCTTGAATAAATCATAACAATATGTTCAGTAGGCCTTAAGCATGAGAGTCTCTCTCTATAAAAATCAATTCAACAACATGTAATCTTTAGAAATGTAAAACAATATCGTAAATGTTATGATCTCTTTCAAATGTTCTCTTATTTATAGGCCCATATCCAACGGTTGGATCCCTCCTCCAACGGTCATATTTTCCTTGATTTTTAGAGGGACCTGTACACATATCACTCAAAAAACAATTCGTTAGAAACTAATTGTACAAAATATTTTCATAACTATATCCTTGATAAGAAAAAATATGGTTGTGCAAGAAAATTCATTTTTCAAATTCTAAGAAAAATAAAAGATCGGAGCCTAATAAAAAACTATTCGGTGTCTATAATACATGAATATTCCGATTCTATTTTTCAATGAATTCAAAACCTAAATTCTATAGAATTCAAGAGTCTAAATTTCAAGGATATTCGGAGTCTAAATTATGAGGAATTAGAAGCCCGAAGTCAAAATGTTCGGAGTCCAAATTCAAGGAATTCGGAGTCTGAACTCAGAAAGTTTGGAGTCTGAATTTAGAGAATTCAGAGTCTAAACATAGAATGTTCGGTGTCTGAATTTAGAGAACTCGGACTCTGAACTCAAAAAGTTCAGAGTCTGAATTCAGAGAACTCGGAGTCTGAATTCAGAGAACTCGGAGGCTGAACTCAGAATGTTTGGAGTCTGAATTCAAAGAATTCAGAGTCTGATTTCCTATGAATTCAGAGTCTGAATTCAGAGAACTTGGAGTCTAAATTCGGATCCTAAAAAATTATTCTCTATATCCAAGTATTTGTAGGATACTGTGGTTTTTCAATATGAAACCAAAATTTACCCTTAGAGATAAAATGAGTTAGACTTAAAGAAATTATAGCATGGACAATGAAAACATGGTAAGGGTAAATTTTCCTTAGTGACAGAAAATTTTCCTCATTAAAAAGAAACATAAATAAAAAAGAATTTTTCCTTAAGATAGAGTGTTTGTGATTTTCAAAACATGAATGAGTGGAGAAGTCATAAAGAAACCTTATTGACTCAACAATATCCCCATTTTTGGAAAGCTAAAACATCCTAATGAAAATGAATATAAGGAATTTGAAAATAAAACTTATCTCCCTTAACACATGGCAATGATTAATATGAATAACTCCCCCATAGGCTTTGGAATCACTAAGGATCATATTCTTGATTTTCAGATTGTGACTTACCATTTTATGGCATATGAAGATCATCTTGGATAATAACTCCCCCTTAGATGAACTCCCCCTTACTTAGGGAAATTTCTTCATTACCTGGTATTCTTCTTTTTACAATCCTTTCTCCCCCTTTGTGATTTTTAAAAATAAATATAGTGAATGGAAATGGAAAAATGTTACCTAAAGTATTAGTAGTAGACAACCAAATTTATAAAGAGAAACCCAAAATATTCATTATTATTGGAATAAAATTTATACAGGGAAGAAATACAACAAAATATTGGAGTTGAACAAGATTATCCATCCTTCTCCTTCGGTATCAACTTCTTCACTATGTTTTTCAACTTCTTGAGCTCTTTATGATCTTCCTCTACACGCTTGAGAACCTGATCATGATCTTCGGCATTCTTCTGCATGGTTTTAATTTGTTCTTCATGAGCCTTAAGAGCCTCTACCTGAGCCTTCAACACATCTTCCGGCTAAGTAGGATTCTCTTCGATCTAAATTATGATATCCCTTTCTCTCTTCCAACTCTAAGCAACTAAATACAACTTTCCATTCAAATATTTCACTTCTTGCACCGAAGTATATTTTTCAAGAGATAGCATCTCTTCAAAAGACTTAGTGAGATTTTTGAACTTACTATCTTCGATGTCAAAAGAATCGTTGACACTTTCATGGAATTCATCATGAATTATCATCTCTTCTACTATCATCCTTGACAATATTGTCACCATTTTTCATGACCTTTTATGAGATTCATAGCTCATAAGAAAAGTCTTAAAATCCACCTCCATTTTGACACACTTATCCATCCCCAGGGATATTGAATCTGATTTTCGATTTAAGGTGTGTTGAAGCATCAGGAATCTCGAGTCTATGATAGGAAATATTGGAATAGTACCAATAAGCTTCTTCAATGAATATGATTAAAAACATGTCTAAGAGAGGATGATTCAATGTATGAGACTTTACATGGTGAGGTTTTTTTTCTAACTTAACAGCTTTCCTCTTCGACAAACCACAAACATCTTTCTTCTTTACCACAATCTTTCTAGGTGTATCAAGTACAATCTGTTTTCCCTTATCAACCATCAGATTGAATTCTTCTTGATCAATAGATTCATGTTCACTATCAGATAGCTAAAATATTTTGCCTTCTCAAATTCTTCTTTTTTGTCTCATGCCTCAGCATCCTCTGGGTGAATGAAATCTTTATCGATGCTTTATTCTTCAGATGGTTTGTCTATTTCATCATCAGCCTTCTCTTCATCCTTCCCAGGAGTAGCAAGCTTTGATGATTCATCTTTAGAGGATCAGAATGAAAATTTCTCACAATAACATTCCTTATAATTAAAATCATCTAATTTCTTTATCAATTCATCGGTATGACCTCTTCCATCTTCTTCTTCTTCTTATTCTTCTACTTATTTTACTTGGAATTTTATTAGAGTCACAAAAATTTTTCCCAGAGTCTCTGGTAATGATTCTATCAAGAAGGATTCAAGTACTTGAATATTATTGGATTCTTTCTCAGTATCCCTAAGAAGTGATTGTACATCCTCACCCTAGACATCTTTCTCTTCTGATTCCTCTCTTTCTCTTACTTCTCAAGTTCTTGAATGGCCTTTTCATTCAAAGATTTTTCTTCCGTAGGATCCAAGACAAACATAGACTCTCCTTATTTATAATTTTTCTTGTCTTCTCTATATTTTGGCACAACCTCATCAGGATAGGCTTTTTTATTCTTTGGCTTCAGTGGTGAAGATTGGGTTTCCTTAGCTACTGGGGTTTTTTCCTTCTCTTCCACTTCCTTCATCATCCTCTTCCTTCCACAATTTTTAGAGGTCTCATCCACCTACTATTTCTTTGAAATATCATTAACTTACACTTCATCCAAGTCAAAAAATTATTTGGATTCTTTGGAAAACCCCACTTTCAACCTTCTAAAGGAGTCATCACTCAACAACATAACTTTACTATTCATCGAATTAGAACTGCAAGGAATTTTGAAGGATTCTAAAATCCAAAAAATCAACTTTAACAGGATGGATGGATACATGATAATCTGATCCTTCAGATTTCTATTCTTTATATCCAAAATCGTAATCAAGATATTCTTAACCATGTTTATCTTTAATAGGTTTACCAGGAAATCCAGAATATACATATCATTTTTCATCAAAGTATCCATGTCACCTTTTCTCGGTATGAAAAAACCGTGAACATGAAGTTCAAGAATCTAGAAAATAGCAGAAAGATGAACAATCATTAGAGTTTTTACCTCCGAAAGTCCAAGAAAAGCTAGAGTCTTTTCATTTACATAAAGATCCATTTACATCAGGTAGATTGTGTGAGCATTACTCTACTTCGCTTTCATAAGGAACTCCTATCAAACTGGATGCCTTGTTATATAAAAGAGAACATGTATTCATATAACACTTGAAAGAAAACTTATCTCTTACTTGTTCCTTGAAAAAGCTATTTAAATCATAGAACTCAACTAACAAGTCTAGATACACCAGATCTTGTGCCTTCAGTTTGGATATACAAACACATTCCCACCCATTCAGCTTGATATTATTAGAGATAATAAATTCATACATAGTAAAGATATTTGGATGAACCAAACTATCTCTATATATCTACTATTTAGAGATTGACTTGATAGTCTATAGTTTGTTCTAGGAAGAGACATCAGTATACATTCAAAAGTAAGGAAGATCTGAGATGTTTGAAATGGGCTTATGTAGGAAGGGTAGAAATTTAGAATGCAAGAGATTGGAGTTCGATGTGGGACAGCAAAGGGGGGTCCTTTATATAGCTATTTGAGGTGAAGGTTCATCTTCCAAACCCAATCCAATGGTTTAAAAACCTCTTGATCGGATCTAATGGCTAAAAAGATGACCGAAGATGAATTTTGTTGGATTCTGAACTTTTGAGGTTTTTTAAAGAAAACATTTGGGTTTAAGGAAAATAGAATACAAAAATTTAAAAACAAATGAAAATACGTTCAAGTAAATGATGATTGTGAAAATTTATGAAAGGAAATATTCCTTTAGGATTTCTAAGAAGATTATTCATAATGAGGAAAATTCGTCTTGAAGAACTTCAGATTCCGAATATTTAATTACAAAAACTTTGACTATGGAAAAAAATTGATGAAGAAAAATCTAACTATGAAAATTATTATATAAAATAAACTTCATTACAATGAATTTGTAAAAACTATATTATAAAAAATATAGAAAACCTTCATTAAAAAAATTTAGAAAATATTCATTACCAATATTTAGAATATCATCATTACACAAATTTAGAAAATCTTCATTAGGAAAATTTATAAAATCATCATTATGAAAATGTAGAAAACCTTCATTATGAAACTTTAACTACCAAGATTTCATTATGAGAAATTTTTAGAGTTCGAAAAGAAATTTATACTATGAAAAAAAATATATACTACGAAAAGTTTCAAGACTACGGAAAAAAATTTAGACTACACAAATTTTTAGACTATGAAAATTTTCATTACAAAAACTTTTTATTACCTAATAAGAAAATGTACTCCCTCTATGAAAAGGAGTTTGTTACTGTATGGAGATAGGTTTCAAAAAGAAGTTAATAAGTACGATTACCTTATATTTATCATTCCTACCTTCTCTTTAATGTATTCAAATCTATCGGATGGTAAAGATTTTTTGAAAATATTATCAAGTTGAACTTGTGTTCTGATAAATTGAAAAATGATATCCCCTTTTTGTGTGTGATCCCAATGAAAGTGATGCCTAATATCTATGTGTTTTTCATGAGATTTATGTGCATGATTTTGAAAAAGGTAAATGGAACTAGTATTGTCACACAAAATTTTTGTTTTGGTAAAACTCATACCAAAGTCTGTTAGTGTGTGTTTCCACCAAAACACTTTAGAAAAACAATATCCAACTGCTGCATATTCAGCTTTAGTAGTGGAAATTGCTACTGAGTTTTGTTTTTTACATGATAAAGAAACTAATTATTCTCTTAGGAAATGAAAAGTTCTGCATGTACTTTACCTATCCAATATAGATCCATCGAAGTCAGCATCTGAAAATATTTTTAGAACAAAATCATTTACAAAATTATAAAAGAGTCCTAAATCCATGGTTCCCTTTAAGTAGAAAAATATTCTTTTCACTGCCTTTAAATGAGATTCGTTAGGATTAGATTGATATCTTGAACATAAGCATACTGAAAACATTAAGTCTATACGTCTAGTTGTCATGTATAGTAAACATTCAATCAAACATCTGAATGATGTTTGATCCATTGGTTTCCTAGCTTCATAATGATCAAGTGAATTTGAGGTACCAATGGGAGTACTAATTTTCTTAGTGTTGTCATATATATACTTTTTAAGAAGATATTTAATATAATTATTTTAGGAAATATAAGTTTCTTTTGGTTTTTGAGAAATTTAAAAACCTAAGAAAAAAATTAACTCACCCATCATACTCATTTCAAACTCAGATTTCATTAGATCTAAAAAGGAATCAGCTAATGATTTTTTAGTTTAACCAGGTATAATTTAATCAACATAGAGTTGGAAAATAAAAACATTTCTCATATATTTATTTATAAAAATTTGGGGATCTCCCTTACCCATAACATAATTGCTTTGAAGCTAAAATCCTGTAATTCTATCATACCAGGCTCTAGGGACATGCTTAATTCAATACAAAGATTTGTTAGTTTGAAAACATGTTCAGGATATTTTTTATATTCAAAACCCTGAGGCTGTTTACCAAAACAAATCCTCTTGAACATAACCATTAAATAAAAAACATTTCATGTCCATTTGAAAAAGTTTAAAATTAAACAATGATGTGAAGGAAAGTAAAATAAAAATAGATTCAAGTCTAGCTACTAGAGAATAGTTTTCTTCATAGTATATATTTTTTTCTTATTTATTCTAGCCTTTAGTAAACAATCTAGCTTTATTCCTTGAAATGATTCCATTTTCATCACACTTATTTATGAAAAACCATTTTACTCCAACAATAGAAATTTTTTTAGGCCTTTCAAGCATTGTCCAGACAATATACCTTTCGAATTCATTTAGCTCATCTTGCATGGCTTTAATCCAATCATCATAACCTAAAGCTTCATCAATGATTTTTTTTCTAATTGGGAAAGTAATTCTAGATGTTCTAATTCATTACTTAAGGAACTTATAGTCCTTATAGGTTGATTTAAATCACTATTTATTATATAAGTTGGATGATTCTTCAAAAAAACATATTTGAGTTTTTTTTAAACCTGTTCATCAAAATATGGTTGAAAGTATTCTAGGGTGAATGTTTCAGAAACATTTTCTTAAAAAATTTCCTTATTAGAAGAATCTTCTATCAAGGGTTGAAAATTAGTTCTTGAAAACACATCTGAGGATGTAGGATGTGGTTTTTTAAAAACAAAAGGATCAGTTTCATCACATTTAACTTGCACGATTTCTTTAACAATACAAGTATTTTTATTAAAAACTATATAAGCCTTATAAGTTTTGGAGTAACCTAATAAAATTAATTCATCAGATTTGAGTGTGAATTTATGGAGATTATCTTTAGTATTTAGAATTAACACATTGTAACCAAATACCTTGAAGTAGGAATGTCTAGTTTTTCTACCATTCAATAATCATATGGAGTCTTTTTAAGAAAAGGTCTAATGAAAAGTTGATTTATAGAATAACAAGTTGTAATTATAGCTTCATACAAGATATTTTTTTCTATAGAATATTCACTCAACATGGTTCCAGTTATCTCTTGATGAATTCTATTTCTTCGTTTAACAACACCATTCTGTTGAGGATTTCTTGGTGCTGTGAAATTGTGAGTAATGCCTTTTCTACTAAAAAAAGTTTCAAAATCAGAATTTTCATATTCTCCACCATGATCACTATGAATATTTATAAATGGAAGCTTTTTCTCATTTTTAAGTTGGTCTCTAAAACTTTTTAAATACGAAAAAGCATCAAATTTCATTTCTTTAAAATAGACCCACGTAAATCTAGTATAATCATCAACTAAGATAAATACATAATATTTGCCACAATTTCTTCTAGTTTGTGTTGGCCCAAAAAGGTCTATATACACTACCTATAATGCATTTTTAGTTGAGACATCGCTTAATGATTTAAAACATGATTTATGTTTCTTTCCATATTGACAAGGATCAAAAACTTTTGAAGAATCAAATCTAAGATCTGGTAGATCCTTAACTAATCTTTTCATAGAGAGTTTACATAACATCCTAAGGTTACAGTGTCCTAAACTTCTATGCCATAATAAAGAATGATCTTCCATTTCACTTAGGAAAGGTAGGTCTTGGCTCCTAAGGTCTTCTATGTTTAGTGTGTATACAGTCTCTTGCCTATGGGAAAAAAGAATAAACTCTTCCTTGGAATTGTGTACTAAGGACATTTCATTCCTAAAATTCACAAGGTAAACTTCATCAAATAATTGACTTATGCAAATGAGGTTGTGATTAATACCTTTAACAATTAAAACATTTGAAATAAAATTTTTTCCATGAAGAACAATGTTACATATACCAATAATTTCTCCCTGAGCATTATCTCTGAACCTTACCTTTTCTCCTTTCATCTTGATACCCTTTTCTAAAAGGTTTTTGTTACTTGTCATATACTGGGAATATCCATTATCCATTAACAAGTATTGTTGTTGGTACATTCTTTATTTTCATTAAAATAAGAATGTTATACTATTGGAACCCAAACATTCTTGGATCCAAAGACATCAGAAAGAAAAATTTTAGGAATCCACATTTTCATTGAAAAAGAATATTTATGAAAAACTACAGATTGGGTTTTGTTTAAGGAATAACATTTTTCCTAATGTCCACCACATTGACATTTAGTGTAGAATGGAGCACTTTGATGAATAAAATAGTTATTACCAAAATTCGGTTTTGAACTGGTATATCCAAAACCAGAACTATTCGTTATAGGTTGGATTTGAGAATACATCTTATCAAAAAATTTCGTCCCTATAGTAAAGTTTGACAAACACTTACTCAAGGAAAATATTTCTGTCTTTAGTTTAATAACCATGTTTTTATCCTAAAAAACATTTTTTAGAACTAAAACTAGTCTCTAAAATATTTTTCTTAGAAATTATGTTTTCAATATCCTTAGAAAGATTATCCTTCTCAGAATTAACTTCCTCAAGGTTTTTTTAAATTATTCCAAAATCAAAAAAATTATTATCAAGATCTTTAGAAAGATATAATATTTCCTTAGTAAGATTATTATTTCTAGAATTTTTCTTAGAAATTTTTTTCTTGAGTATATAATTTTCATTCTCAAGAAGTTTAGCAAATCTAGAAACTTCTTCATATGTAGGTAAAGTATTATCTTCATCAGAAGAATACTATTCATCCCAAGATTCATAATATTTGTCATTACTATAATTTGCATTCGAACATAAATTGGTAATAGATTCAGAATTTTGTACCTTAGACAATAGATAATTATTTTCAATAGGTAGTATGGATAGTAGACCAAGATTCTTCAGACCAGATGATTTGTACTCTGATTATTTTAAGAAGAGTCTACACCACTGGCCCTCCATGTGTCATTTTCTTTCCGAACATTCTTAGCTTTAGATTTGTAGTACTTATTTATATTACTTTCAGAATTATTTTCCTTTCTATCTTTTCTCATAACCATAGGACAATATGGCCCTATATGGCCTGCTCTTTTGCATTCATAACAGGTGACTTTAGAGTCTTTCTAATCATTCTATTTTTTCTTCTTGTATCTAGATTGAACGTTATTCTGTCCAGAAATCATGTTCATCCTTTGGAAAAGAATAGATAATTTATTTTCCTAAGATTTACTTCCACTAGATTCAGATAGAATGACAACCTTCGTAGATATGGTTATTGTAACTCTCTCAGGATTCCAAACTTTCATATGATTTGAATTTTTTATAAAAGCAACACTACCATTCCCATTCTTCTTCTTAATATTATCAGCATCTCTCTTCATTCTAGTTTCATGATGAAGAAGAGTTCCAAAAATCTCATCAAGAGAAATCTGAGTAACCTTCCTATTTTCATCTATAGATGTCCTCTTAGATTCCCATTCGTTACGCATGATGTCTATGATCTAGTCTACATGTGCTTCATCATCTAAAACATTCTCACCCATGGATTGTAAAATATTAAAAATAATCATCAATCGTTGGTGTACCTTAGATATGGGTTCTCCATAAGGAAATAAAAAACCATGATATTCCACTCAGAGCATGGCTCTTCTAGTTTCAACGACTTTTGAAGTTCCAAAGTGAGTAACCTCAGGCTTCTTCCAAATACATTTTTCTACTTCAAAAGATGAAATCTGGATATATATATTTCTAGTCATGGAACAAATCAAAGTATGACGTACCATATAATTCAGTTGATATTCATGATTTTCTTGGTTGGTGAATGTACTAACTTTTTTTTCAGGAATTTTATATCCTCCAGTATGAATAAAAAAATTGTCTACTCTATTATTGATAACAAAAGTCTTCATATGATTTCTCGAATACTCATAATAATTACCATAAAAAATAAGTGGTCAAGTAGGATTTAGATTGTCAGTAGACCAAATATTCATTCATGTCATCTCAAAGAAAATATCATTCCACAAAAACTTGTTAATAGTAAAAGTTTGTAAACAAGGAAAAAATTTATAAGCAAGGAAAAAAATTGAGAACATTGAAAACTGAGCAAGAAAAATTATATGTGAATATAATTATTTTAGAAACCTCACCTTGATTGCAAATGTAGGATCAAAATAAGAATGCAGATTCACAATATAAAATAGGGGGTGAATTGTATACTTTAAAAATTACATTGGAACCTTTAAAGATGTTATAAAACTTTAGTTTTATCCTTAAGGAAAACTATTTTTAACAAAGATAAACTAGGTAAATTCACAAGACCTCTAAGTTCTACAAACATGCTAGGTTCTAGAAATGTGGTTCGGGAAATGAAACTTAAGAAAAGTGCACAAGATAAATATTCTACCTTAAAGCGTATAGAATCTTTCTAATCAGAGTATATAAAAACAAGGAAGTATAAGATAGTTATACTTTCCATATCAATCGAAATATAGTGGAAAATAAACTAAAAACAATACTAGTAACAAGTATGAAATCTTTTAACCCAAAGAGTAGGGTATCCAACAACTTTGGATAAAGGTCCCTTGATTTATACTTTCAATAAAGTATGTCTTACCCACACCAGGGTAAACCCTCTATAAGAATATAAGAATCTATCTTGCTATCCCTGCAAGCCCTTGAACTTCACGATAGTCAGAAATCTGTCTTCCTCCACAAAGAAGTATTCAAAATTTAAGGTTGTCAGTACCTCTTTCTTCCTATCCCCGGAATCCCTCGAATGTACTCAGCAACATTCAGAGTCACACAAAGTAATCTAAATAAGATGTTCAGTACGCACTAAGCATCAGAGTATCTCTCTCTAGAAATCACTTCAACAACATGTAATCTATTGAAATGTAGAACAGTATCATCAATTCTATGAGCACTTTCAAATGAGCTCCTATTTATAGGAACATCTCCAATGGTCGGCTCCCTCCTTTAACGGTCATATTTTTCCTTGAATTTTGGAGGGACCTCTACACATGTCACTCAAACAACAGTTAGTTACAAACTGATTATATGACATTTTTTATAACTATAACAAGGATAAGAAAAAATATGGTTGCTTATGAAAATTAATTTTTTAGAGTATAAGGAAAATAAATGTTCAGAGTCTCACAAAAAACGATTCGGTGCCTATAATACATGAATATTCGGATACTATTTTTCAATGAATTCAAAACATGAATTCTATAGAATTCTAGAATTTGAATTTAAAGGAAATTAGGAGTCTAAATTATGAGGAATTCAGAGTCTGAAATCAGAAAGTTTGGAGTATGAATTCAGAGAATCAGGAGTATGAACTCAGAACGTTCAGAGTCTGAAATCAAAGAATTTGGAGTCTAAGCTTAGAAAGTTCAGAGTCTAAATTCAGATAACTAGGAGTCTGAACTCAAAACACTTGGAGTCAAAATTAAAATAATTCAAGGAACTTGAAGTATGGAATTCATGGAACTCAGAGTCTTAACTCATAATGTCTAGAGTCTGAATTCAGAGAATTTGGAGTCTGAAATCATAAGAATTCAAAGTCTGAATTTAGAGATCTTGGAGTCTGAATTTGGATCCTGAAACAGAATGCTCTATATCCAAGTATTTGTAGGAAACCGAGGTTTTTCAATATGAAACAAAAATTTACACTTAGAGATAAAATGAGTTAGACATAAAGAAATTATAGGACGAATAATGAAAACATGGTAAGGGTAAATTTTCCTTTGGGAAGGAATAATATCCTTATTAAAAAGAAACATAAGTAAAAACGAATATTTCTTTAAAATTGATTTTTTGTGATTTTCAATACATGAAGGAATGGAAAAGTCATAAGGAAACCTTATTGACAAAACACATAGGGATAAAGGTAAGGTTGTGAAATGAAAGGTCTATTAAAAATGATTTAAAGGATGAACCGAATAATCAAAAGTATATTAAAAAATAACTTTTCCCACACAAGTTCATTAATCGCATTTACTACCATTAAAGGTATCTGTAGATACATTTTTATAAAGTGGTAGTAATGTTATAGTTTATTTTAATGAACAAATGTATGTAGGGTCCATTACAAACTAAATTTATCATGAAAATAAAAATGAGATCCTAAAGTATCAATGGATAGGAGTAACAGTTGTAAATGTATACATGAGATGTGTTTTCATGATTTCTTTTCTAATAGAAGATCTAAAATTTTAATTATGAATAAATACACTTCGTATATTTTTGAAGGAGTCTATATTAGTACTATTTGAAGGTAACCCCCTTTAAACATAAATATGGACTCATTAGTCTTCACAAAAATTCTATATATCAAACCAAAATGGAATTAGTAAAAATTGATGAAATAGTGAAAAAACTAGATGAAATATTTGAAATGAGACATATGGATGATAGAATCTTCTTATTACCAATGATGAAGGGGTAAAACTATAATATTTAATCCTATCCATCATGCGCTATTAGAGAAATGGGTTTTAATGTCGTTATTTTGTTATTGTTTTCATATAAGACAATGTAGTATATTTTTACGGAGATTTTTGGCGTCAATTTATTTTAAAACCAATGAAATGTTTTTTAAAAATATGTTTTTGGAGTCGGTGTTTACAAAAACCGATGAAAAAAATTGAATTTTTACTATTTTTTAGATTATTTCATAAGCTTCCATTTCACTGGTTGTGCAGCAAATCAGAGATATAGATTAAAAGTTTTGGTTGTCGGAAGTTGATCTTCTCTAATAGAAGTCTTAATAAAGTCCATTTTTTAAAAACTATAACTTTTAATCCGTAACTTCATTTTAGCTCCATGACGAGTAAAATCAAATCTTACGAAATTATCTAAAAAATTGTGAATTTATTTTCGCATTTTCGGTGTCTGATTTTATAAAAACCAACACGAAAAATATTTTCTTTATCTTTCGAGTCAGTTTTTTTTTAAAAATAGACATAAAAACATTTTTTTTAGTTTTTCACTTCGGTTTTTAAAAAACAGATGTGAAAAGGTGTTTTTTTGTAATTTTAGCGTGCGTTTATTTAAAAACCGATGCCAAAATATTTTTTTTTTACTTTTTGGAACTGGTTTTTAAAAAAATCGACGTGATAAATAATTTCTTTTTTACATTTTATCGTTGGTTTATTTAAAAACTGACGCCAAAAAAGGATATCGATTGGAATTTTTGGTGTCGATTTTCTACAAAACTGATGCCAAAAGACCAATGTAAATCCTCTTTCACATTGGTTTGAAACATAACCAATGCCAAAGAGTATTCACAGATATCTAGGATCAAAATTTCAATTTTTTTCACAATGCACGTTTAACTTTTTAAAATCCCACCTACATTTCCATTCAACGCTATCGATGATATTTTCATTTACTATATATAAATCCATTTTATCCTTTATTCTAACATTTTCAACCTATTCAATTCAATGAAGTTTGAAATGTGGCTTCAATCGTTAATTTGATCATGGTACATATTCTAATCATTCATTATCTTTGTTATTATTTTCCTTCATTTCAAAACAACTCGATTAACGTGCTTATAGAGATGATTTATTATTATTATCGATTTAAAAATATAGAACATCTGCATGATATTTAAGAACATTGGTGTAAATATAATTATCAATCAGAATTTTCATTTGTTTTTGGAAATTTTAATATATTTGTCTCAAAATTTATTTGAAATGAGTTATACCAATCGAAACATTGACAAGTTCAACTTCTGATGACCATAACTTTTGATCTGTAACTCTGTTTTTTCTCTATGACTAATCAAATCAATGATTAGAAATTTATCTAAAACATGGAAGAAGAAAAGGTTACTTTTTGTGTCAGTTGTTTTAAAAACATATGCCAAAAATATTTTTTTTGTTTACGACGTCGGTTTATGTAAAAACGGATGCTGAAACTATTTTTTAAAACATTTTTGTGTCGGTTTTTAAGTAAACCAACACAAAAAATGATACATATTTATTTTTTGGCATTGTTTTTTTACAGAACCAACAATACGAAACAAATTTAATTCATATTTGGCGTCATTTTACAAAAAACAATTTAAAAATTCATATTTTTTTACATCATGAGCATCAACGTCAGGTAAAAACCGACGTAGAAATTAAAAAAAGTCGTTAAAGACCATTTTTCTACTAGTGATATTTTCATTCTTTTTATTACTTATTCTTTTATGTTTTTATGCAAAAATGTTTACTCATTGCATTCAAATTAGATATTACAATGATTTATTTTTTGGATTCACTACACGGAGACCCAAAAAACCAACCACACATTGTGAAGATTTCCAATTTTTAATACACTACATAGAATATTTTAGAACTAAAATTCATGGTTTATATTTTATATTATATTTTAACAAGAATTATATTATGATAGAGTGATGGTTAAATGTCATGAAAATCAGGGCATGAGGAAAATCCATGAACCCAAGAAACCAATAAAATTCTATTAGTGGATAAGTATAAAGGTATATTTAATAATTTTTCACTATCATAAAACATATAAAAATAAATTACATTTTCCAATGTTTCTATAGTGTCCATAAAACCATGGGAAAAGATTATGGTTATTGAATTTGATTATTTATGATAAAATTCATATACCATCAAAAAAATAGCGTCCACAAAGTGGTACTTTTGAAGATAATCACATATTCATTTAAAATATTTTAAAATAATTTTGGTATTCATATTTTTTAGTACTACAATTACTATCTAAAATCCTCACATTCACAAAAAAAAATAGATTTTTTTAGAAATGTTCAGGCAGAATACCTGGTTTTAGAATATATACATATATCATGAAGATGTGAGTTTATAATATTTATTCAGTTGATTTTATGAATATTTTATCTATTTTTTAGTTAATTTCCTTATAACTTTTTTCTGATACCTATTTTTTTATTTTTCATAGAGATCAAGAAAAAATTACTTCATCAACATTTATGGTTCACTATGGTAATATTATCATGAACTCAACACAAATTATGTACTCCTGATGATGGAATTATCATTTTATTCTCCAATGCATTAAGAATTCAAGGTTATGAAACAAAAATATTTCCCGATAAACTAGAGTGTTGAATAAGCTATATGATAAATAGACATGATGGAATCAACCATACATCAATATGATACATGGTTTACCTGGTATGACTCAAATTGTCTTAGTTTCAGTTTAACTTCCCATTTTATTAATGTATTGTTTCACATTTATGTTTAATTTTTTACTTTATAGTATTACTAACATAATAATTGTTTTATTATAAAGGTGTATTATTTTAAATGATTTGGGGTGGTGTGTTTGAATCTTCTCATGCTCATGAGATATTGGACTTCGAGGCTGCAACATAGGTAATGGAAATAATGAAAATTGGATAAGAATGTATACAGACTTCATGAAAAGGTTAATTCCTACTAAATATTTAGTTAATTTTATAATCATTTTATCTAAACTTTTTAAGATAATTTCCTTATCATTTTTGTCTAATTATTATTTAGTTATTTTGATAGATCCTTTTTGAATAAAAATGTTTCTTTCAACTATATCAAACAAACCAAAAAAGAGATCATCTCTAATTTTATCTATTTTCAATATTGTTATAGGCCATTTAAAGAAAAACACATCACTTTGTCAATCAATCATACCTCAATATTAAACATAGTGTACTCAAATTGGCTCCAACATTATCTTTTTAGTTTTTAATTTAAATTTTAGTTTACAAAACAAATCACATAGTCAAAACTAAAAAACACATTCACATGGTTTTGATAGTTTAGAAAAATGAACCATAAATCATTCTTGATGTGTAAGAACAAGCCTCACCTCAATATGACATATGTTGTGACAATTATGACTCCAAGTGAATCATTTTATTTAAAAATGACATTTATTTTAGTATAAAATATAAGTAAAATATAAAAAACTGATAAAATGTATTGATATTGTTTTGAAACATTTGGAAAATTATTTATAATTCATTTTTAATTGTAAAATTGGCCTCATCTAAATATAATGCATGGTGTGGCTATTATGACTCTATGTGTGACTTTATATTTAAATATTACATTTTAGTAAATAGCATAAGTGACATACACAAAAAACAGAAAATTAATTTGGGTAATTTTGATACATAATAACAATGATCCATATGTCATTTGAGATGTGTATAAATTAACCGAACCGCAGTCTGATTAATGATGTTCCCAATATGACTCTAAGTGGTTGTTATCATTTCAAAATTGAAATTTTAGTTCAAATCATGGGTCACTAATTAAAAACCTTGAAAAGGATATTAAATTGTCCAGATAATTTAGTAAAATTGTTCATAAGTCATTTTTAACATGTAGGAATTAGTCACACATCAAGAAAACACATGATGTGACCGTATGACAAAAACTGTGTGTTTATAGTTTAAAATGATTTCATTTAGAACACCAACAAAATACTCAAAACATAGAAAACACATTTGGACTATTTTGATAAATTAAGAAAATTAACCATATGTTATTTTTGTTGTGCAGGAATCATCCTCACATCAATATAACACATGGTGTGAGAACCATGTTGTAGAATTAATTCACTATATAAATTGTGACAGGGGGAGAGAAAATTTTCTATGCATGATTAAGGAAAACATGAAAGGAAAATGTGTGGCCAATGGGGGTTTTTTGATAGTGGAAGACACATAGTTTGCACATGGGTTTTCAAGACAACCATGTGGCCTACCCCGTTTGGGTTATTTTTTTCTTTTCCCCTTAATTTTAATTTCTTATTCTAACCTAATCCTCCCCCATTCAACCCTATCATCCCAAAGGCATCCCATAGAGTTCACTCCCTATATATATATCCTCTAAGGTGTATTTTTGTTGGTTTCATGTTGGTTATTCTCCCAGTTTATGAGGTTAAGATCTTATTCTCCTTCCTATTTGGTTTTCTCTAGATTTACCCATATACTCTAACCCTAGTGGCCATTCATGGACAATTTTATTGGTTATGGTTTTTAAGAATTGGGGGTTTTGTTTTTTAGGTTTGTATCCATTCTAAGAGTATCTTTTTGATGAATTTCATCAATTGTAGCATGATTTCCCAACTTGAGGAACATTTTTTCTAATTCATTGTATTTTATTGAAGTGTTACATTGATTCTTGGTTTTCTAAGTAAATTTAGATCCGAGATAATTATAGTGTAGAATATATAGGTTTTATTTAATCATTTTCCATAAATCACAATGGTTTTCATTAATCTTGATGATGGAATTTTTGTGTTGAGTGGTGTTTTGGTGTAAATTTGTTTTACATGAATTCTACATATTATATTAAAATTCCTAGAATGGTTTTCATTGAGAAAATATCGTTTTTATTGGGCTTTGATCAAAATGGGTGTTTCAAGGAGAGTTTACCTTTTTTGTGTTCAAGGAATTTCCATTTCTTCCAAAGGGTGGTGTGTTTTTATAAAGGGAACTAGAGTTACCTTTATTTTTTTTATTATGATTATTGATGATTATTATGTGATTTTGAATTTTCTATTGATTTCTTGTTTTCTTAATAGAGAATTTTCAAATATATATGTTATATATATGAAAATTGATGACCCAATATGAATTTTGAGAAAGTATTTTGGTTGATTGTTCATTCTTGATGATGTTATCTGTATCCATGAGATGGAAGTTTGGTACATGATTCATGCTGTGATTTTGTATGGGGAATCATTCTAATGGTAGTATCTGTGGTGAAAGAGATTTGATTTTTGTAACGCCCCGACCCTAGTTGCCTAGAGTTGGTGCATTATTACATAACATTGGCATGATCACAAGAAAGATCAAATCTCGAAAGACCGATTGGTTTAGTAGCCTTGGAAACACTAGATATATTCATAAGTTTTACATTACATCATAAAATCAAAAACTACTACAACAACATAATGTTTCCACAGTCCACACTACAATCCCCTCATAATATCCCTGCAGGTCATTCATAACTTACATCTTCACTTCCTGGGAAAATAAAACATAGAAAAGGGGTGAGCTCAAATGCCCAGTAAGGATAACAATATAGCGGAAACTTTCATCAATAAGAATAAACATTTAAGGCAATGTATAACTAAAACAAAAGCCTTTTAAATATGAACTTTCAACATGGTATGGCATAAATAAAATGAAATAATGCCATTTACTTATTCACATGGATATTCCACTAATCGAATAATCACATGCAAAAATAAATAACCACTTTCATAATGTTGGAATGCATAATGCCAGACTATCATAACCACATAGCCAAGGCCTCGTGCCAAGACTACAAATAAGATTTTGTCAAGGCCTTGTGCCAAGACACTAGTTTGTCTCATGAGACCTACCGATGCATCGAGGAGCTATAGCGGGCTCCACCCGTCACTTATTAAGTCCAATGCATTCCCATATGAAAAGGTTTAAACATAACATTAACATTCGTATTAAAACTAGCATACGAAATGTCAATACTTTCACAATAAACTATGAATGGTATAAAAATAGCACATCCACAGTCAAACATATCACAAAACCTTCAATACAATATAGAAGTTTTGTATCATAATAAATCAACTTCAAATAATCTTAAAATCCATCAAAGGATGTTGACATAGATGAAATCAAAATTCTTTTTAAAGAAATATCTCCTTTTATTTTGAAATCATTTAAGATCCATATAAAATAAAACATTTTCTTTGAAAATATTCTTATAAGCTTGTAAGGAAAGCTTTGAAGATTTTATAACGGCGTAAAATAACCGCACCCGCCGTATAAGTTAAAAAAACATTCTTACCTCAATTCTGTCGAAAAGGTTAAAAAGGACATTGTTTTGAAAACGACGGAAAGATTCCTTTATAAACCTCTTATAAAAAGTCAAAAAAAGGTATAAATGACTTTAACCCATATTCTTGTAAATAGTAAAAATGTTTTGAAATACATTTTTAAGAAACATGGATGTGGATGATAAAGAGATCCCAGTAGATTATTACATATAAACAACCTCAGATAATGAAGAGATTGTGAAATAACCCTTACCTTGTACTTTTCCTTGGTTGGGGTAGGTTAACCTCCTGTATAATGGTGAAATAATTGTTATTAAATTATACAAGAATCATATATATTAATATGATATCATATATGATCTTTTAACATTGATTTATTAATAATATCTTAGAATTATCATCGTTTCGGGTGTTAACTTACTCATTTTCTTTTATATGTTTTGTTACATAAGCCATGTTTGTTGTATCTTATTCATATCCAGAATGATATCAAGTCCTTAAACATCATTTTTAAATCATAAAATGATAATTTTACTTGAATGGATACGATGGAGAATGAATCTCATCGCGTTCGTGGAGACGGTAGTCCGTACGTACGCACGAGCGACAATATCATTCTTTTGATATTAAAATAATATATAAATGAATGGTATATCATATATACAGAATCATTAACATGTTATATTTATTATTTACATGAGTTACACATCATTATTATACCCATCCAAATAATATTATTTTGAATAACAATTACACCACGACGTGGAGACGGTAAGCCGTACGTACGCACGTATGGTGACATGTTATTCAAAGGGTGGATAGAATACTGAATATGGTTGTACCATACTTATAATAACATCACAGTATATGTGAGATACTGGAGTTATTATTTTAGAATGGTAAGAACAAAGGAAGAAGAAGTGGAAGAAGAAATGAACTTAGAAAAGGGTGGTGAAATCATTACCTCTTCTTCGGGTTCTTCCTTTTGATTTGATCAAAAGGGCTCCTTAGGTTGGCTTTCTGATCAAACTAAGGCCTCTAGGTTGTAGTGAGGGATGTTGGGAGAGTATTTGGGCAGAGTTTGGCCGAACCAAAAGGCTTTGAAGGTGTGAAGAAAAGAGAAGGAGGAGTGCCCTTTTATAAGAGGGGTGAGGGGCACATTTGGAAAAGCTAGAAATATTAATTTATAATAAATTCATATTCGGTTTCTAATGGCTCCAAAGTTGACTATTCAAAGTTTAAGGTGGGGATAGGTCTAAAACCACTCAACCAATAGAATTTAGACAGGTTTGGGTACTTATATTAACCTTATCTTTAAGTATTAACTCTAAGTTAATTAGTTTCACTTTTACAATGTCTCTTTGTATTTTTATATAATATGGTTAATAAACTTACTATATACATCCAATCGACCCCCAAGTGGCCCATTAATGAGGAACCTGTCATAATATAAGTCTCTTGGCCGAACCTTATATTTTTAGGAATTTAATATCAATTAATAATATAATATTTGTTTTAAGAACTCTTTTATGTCAATTTTGACACTATTCAATAGTTGATTTTTTTGAAACTCCTAACAGATTGATTACTTCAAAAAAAGTCAATTAAATCAATCCTAATATATCATATTATCCTAGAAAATTAGTTTAATTCATTAAAAGTTTCATATTATATTTATTTGGGTATTTATAATATCAATTATGTTAATTTTTTACTATTTTAGTAATTACTGCATCATCATTGTGTCATAAATAAAATAAATTATTTAATGTCTAAAAATTATAAATAAAACATCATTATGTATGAAATCTTTTTAGCTTTCTAATGAATATTTATAATCGAAAATCCAACATGTATAACCCTATGTAAAAATTGTTCTTATAAAAGATGTAAGCTTATGCCATTTTTATTTTTATTTTAACTTTATTAATATAATGTGTCCCTACCACATACAAGTGGCTCCAAGGGGTCCCCAAATTGACCCAAGGATGCCCATGGTCGGGCATGTGTCCACCAATAAGGTTAGGACACGTTTTAGGGTAATTGTTTATTATTATAATATTATTTTTTAACCCTTATTTACCGGATTTACCCTTTAACCATGGTAAATAAAATATTTACCGCAGTAATTATTCAAAATGTCTAAAAATAAAAGTTACCTATTTACACAATTTGAACATCCTGATTCCAAATATAGAATCCATTTTCCTAAATTCAAAACACAGAAGTGGCAGAAATTAATTTAAAATTAATTCCCGCTGTCAAAACAAAAAGCGTGTTTTTAAGAGATAATAACTATCAAAAGATTGACACTTGTTTATGTTCGGTTTAATTGTAAAATTATGTCCAATGACCAAAATTATATTAAATGGTAAAAATATATTCTAAATATACTTTAAAACCACTCAAATTCATAATTTATCACTATTAATTATTTTGATTAAAAAAGTTGTTTTTAATTAAAATTTAGTAATTTTCACTATTCATCAAAATATAAAAGTTATCCGAAAAGTACCAAAATTTCACCCTAGGATAATTTCGATATTCCGAATCCAAAAATGAAGTCCATATTGAAATATAAAATATATATGATTTCAAAAAGTAGTTATTACTATTTACAACGGCTAGTTTAATTAGTTGTGGTGTGTGTTAGAACTCGAGGTTGCGTACAACACACGCTATCGCATTATTCGAAGGGAAACGTACCGTAGAAGCTTGGGGTGTTACATTCTCCCCTCCTTCAAATAATTGCGTCCTCGCAATTTCTAGGGTATTACTGCATAAAAAGACTCGGGTGGTTCTTCATCATAAGTTCCTCGGGTTCCCATGTTGCCTCTTCCATCTTATGATTCTTCCACAAAACTTTTACCAGACGCGTCGTCCGGTTTCTCAGCACTTGTTCTCTCGTATCAAGAATCCTGACGGGCTCTTCGCAATAAGACAGATCGGGTTCCAGTTCTAATTCCTCATAGGTGAGTACATGCGTTGGGTCAGGCATGTATTTCCTTAACAGAGATACGTGGAACACATCATGAACTTTGGAGAGACTTGGCGGCATTGCCAATCGGTAAGCTACAGCCCCAATTCGTTCTAGAATTTCGAAAGGTCCGATGTACCTGGGACTCAATTTACCTTTCTTACCAAAACGTATGACTCCCTTCCACGGAGATACCTTCAGGAAAACATGATCACCGACTTGAAATTCCAAATCCTTCCTTCGATTATCGGCATAGCTCTTCTGCCTAATTTGAGCTGCTTTAATGTGATTTTGGATTACCTTCACCTTTTCCACCGTTTCCTCCACCAGTTCTGGGCCTACAAGTTTTCTTTCACCAACGTCATCCCAACAGGTTGGTGTACGACATCTCTTTCCGTATAACGCTTCATATGGTGCCATCTGAATACTCGAATGGAAGCTATTGTTATAGGAAAATTCTACTAGTGGTAAATATTGATCCCACATACCCTGAAAATCAAGTGAGCAAGATCTCAACATGTCTTCTAAGGTCTGAATAGTCCGTTCTGATTGTCCGTCTGTCTGAGGGTGGTAAGCAGTGCTCAAATGAAGTTCAGTATCCAGGGATTTCTGAAGACTTTTCCAAAATCTTGAAGTAAAACGGGGATCACGATCAGAAACAATCGATAGGGGTACTCCATGAAGTCTCACAACTTCATTAATGTATAGTCTTGCTAGACGTTCCAGGGGTAGATCTTCTCTTATAGCAAGAAAATGTGATGACTTGGTAAGACGATCAACAATAACCCATATTGCATCGTTCCTTCTAGGAGTCTTTGGTAGCCCCATGACAAAGTCCATTGTAATATTGTCCCATTTCCACTCCGGTATGGGAAGAGGTTGCATGACTCCTCCAGGCTGTTGCCTTCCAGCTTTCACTTGTTGTCAAACCATACATCTTGACACAAAATCAGCAATCTCCCTCTTCATGTTGTCCCACCAAAAATGTTCCTTCAAATCTCTATACATTTTGGTGCTCCCAGGGTGTATAGAGAAATTGGAACTATGAGCATCATCCAGCAATTCCCTTTTTAGATCAGGTATATTGGGAACACAAAGTCTCTTCCCGAATTTCAAAATTCCACCTTCATACGCAAAGTCTCTCAATCTCCCATCATTCACAGCTTTAATCTTCTTTTGGAATTCTTCATCATCAGTCTGAGAACTCTTAATCCTTTCTAGTAAAGATGGTTTGGCAACCATTTGAAAAAGCATTGATGTTTCACCTTCCCTGGTTATTCCCATGTCCATCTTCACTAGCTCCATGAAAATTGGATCCCTTTCAATTCTCATATTGTTTAAAACTCCAAGGTCTTTTCTACTCAAAGCATCTGCCACCTTGTTTGCCTTCCCTGGGTGGTAGTGTATCGTACAATCATAATCCTTGAGTAATTCAAGCCATCTCCTTTGCCTCATGTTGAGTTCTTTTTGTGAGAAAATATACTTCAAACTCTTGTGATCAGTATAAATCTCACATTTTTCACCATAGAGGTAGTGCCTCCATATTTTCAAAGCAAAGATCACTGCTGCTAACTCGAGATCATGAGTAGGATAGTTTTGTTCATGAATTTTCAACTGTCGTGATGCATAGGCAATAACTCTATCATTCTGCATAAGGACACAGCCAAGTCCTTTCTTTGATGCATCACTATAAATAACGAACCCATCATTCCCCGATGGTAGAGTCAATATAGGAGCATTGACTAATCTTCTCTTCAGTTCTTCGAAACATTCTTCACACTCTTTTGTCCAAACAAATTTAACCCCTTTACGTGTGAGCTTCGTTAATGGGTTAGCCAATCGGGCAAAATTCTGGACGAAACGTCGATAATAACCTGCCAAACCAATAAAACTACGTACCTCAGTTATACTCGTAGGTGCTGGCCATTCTTGGATTGCCTTGGTCTTAGAAGGATCAACAAAGATTCCATCTTTAGAGACAATATGGCCAAGAAAAGAAATCTCCTGAAGCCAGAATTCACACTTGCTAAACTTTCCATATAATTCATGCCTCCTCAGAGTCTTCAAGATAATGCGCAAGTGATTTTCATGATCTTTGTAGGTTTTGGAGTATACCAAGATATCATCAATAAATACCACCACAAATTCATCGAGATACTCCTTGAAAACTCTATTCATCAGATCCATGAATACAGAGGGTGCATTAGTCAATCCAAACGGCATTACAGTAAACTCGTAATGCCCGTACCTGGTTCGAAATGCTGTTTTCGGAATGTCTTCCTTCTTTACACACAACTGATGGTATCCAGATCGAAGGTCAATCTTTGAAAAGTATTGAGCTCCATGCAGTTGGTCAAATAAATCATCAATACGAGGTAGGGGATACTTGTTCTTTATCGTTATAGCATTGATCTCCCTGTAATCGATACATAACCTCATAGATCCATCTTTCTTTTTAACAAAAAGAACAGGGGCTCCCCATGGAGAAACACTAGGGCGAATAAATCCCTTATTACTCAATTCCTCTAGTTGTTTCTTTAGTTCGACTAGCTCTACAATGGCCATTCTATAAGGGGTCTTCGATATAGGCCTTGATCCAGGAATCAAATCAATAGAAAACTCAACTTCTCGTTCTGGAGGATGTCCAGGTAAATCTTCCGGAAATACATCTACAAATTCCTTCACAATAGGTACATCCTCTATTTGAACATTCCTTTCCTCACCGACAGTTATTTCATTCTCTTCCTCCCCGATAATTGAATTAAGTTGAGCTACAAGGGGTGGATCTAAATAAGAATTAGGTGGTGACGATTCTGCTCTAAAAATAAGGTGCTCCTTATCATTATCATCAAGAATCGTAACCTCTTTCTTCTTACAATAAATCTTCGCATCATAGTCCGAAAGCCAGTCCATACCGAGGATTATATCAAACTCAATCATAGGTATGACGATGAAATCAGCAGATAAAGAAAATTTATGTGCTCTAATGGGGACTGATTCACAAAACTTTGTTGCAACGATACTTCCCTTAGGAGTTTTGACTGACAACTCCCTTATTAAATCAAATTGGAAATATCTAATTTTCTTAGCAAACTGGGAAGATATGAAACAATGCGATGATCCAGAATCGAATAATGCATTTGCTAAACTTGAGGAAACCATTAAATTACCTGCCACCACGTCTTTCGGAGCTTCTACCTCAGCAGTAGTGATAGCATAAGCCTGGCCTTGATCCCTTGGCCTTTTCTGAGGTAAGTTCTCCTGACGCTTAGGACATGCATTTGCATAATGCCCCATCTCCCTGCAATTGTAGCACTGAACGTTGGTAGCTTCCTTCTTCCCCTTGCAATCATGAGCTTGGTGGCCTTTTTCACCACACTTGTAACAGACTCCCATTCCCTTCAGGCAAGCACCGGGGTGTTTCTTCCCGCACTTACCACAAGATGGATATTCAACCTTTCCCTTCTTCCCCTTATTTCCATTCCCAGATTGATCAGCAGGTCTCTTCTTCTCTTGCTTTGCTTTAAAGTCATAAGACTTAGAGAATTCCTTTTCGGTCTTGATAGCACATGAGACAATGTCTTCGTACGATGAAAAGGATTGTGAGACTAATGCTCGACGGAGAAATGGTTTTAACCCATCAAAGAAACGATCAATCTTACTTCTTGGGTTGCGAATATAATCACCAGCGTACCTCTCTAACCTTGTAATGTTAGCCTCATACTTTGTGACATTCTCATCCTCCTTTTGTCTCAGACTCAGAAATTGCCTTTCCATATCTGCTCGATGGTCGCGAGGGAAGTATTTTTCTAAAAACAGATCTTTGAACTCCCCCCATTCCATATTTGATACTTCATCATCTTCCTTCGTATTTTGAATCAATGACCACCATTGATCATCATCTCCAGTGAGGCGGTAAACTGCCATGATAACTTTTTCCCTTTCACTGCTCCCCAAAGCCTGAAATATTTTCTCTAGGGAAAATATCCATTGCTCAGCTACTACGGGATTTGTATTCCCATTGAACGTTGGTGGTTGTTGCCTCCTGAATCGATCTAACATTGATCCTCCACGCTGCGGATCAGGGTGCTCCATACGGGTAAGGTTATTATTCATAACCTGAGTAAGTTGTCCCAGTACGGTGATTAGCTGATCAGCACCAGTTGCATCACCAGCCCCACTATAATTATCTTGAGCAGGAGGGCAATCCCTACATGGAGTGCGTGCATTGATACGGTTTCCATTTCTTCCACTAGGCGCCATTTCTAAAAAATGGCATAAACTAGATCAGTTTATGCATCAAAATACATAATCCCATACTTATAAAACACTAAACATAAATTGAACTATCTATGGATATAATCCATAATCACAAATATGTTTTCTTTGAGGAAGTATATACTCATAAACCCTTCATAATGATTTGTAAAGAAAGTGAGAGTTATCCTAAGCATATCCCCCGGGAGTGTCGTAACCAAGAGTGCAGCAAGGCCCGTTGTCGTGCACCAGTTCCCGTTCGAGTCTAGCTCAAAGCGGTGTTTTCGGGTTTTACCCCTAGGTACATCTGTGCCAGAGCCGCCTCTACCTGCTCGTATCCAGACAGGGATGTATTGCTCGGAAAACTCACAAAGTCTCTACAATACCAAAATTCTAGGAAGTTCTTCTATACTAATCCTCAAAGTTCATCTTAGGTCTATGTGCTCTAATCAGAGTTTATCTAAATATAGCTTCCAAGGTTTTTACTAAATTTCCTCTGATACCAACTGTAACGCCCCGACCCTAGTTGCCTAGAGTCGGTGCATTATTACATAACATTGGCATGATCACAAGAAAGATCAAATCTCGAAAGACCGATTGGTTTAGTAGCCTTGGAAACACTAGATATATTCATAAGTTTTACATTACATCATAAAATCAAAAACTACTACAACAACATAATGTTTCCACAGTCCACACTACAATCCCCTCATAATATCCCTGCAGGTCATTCATAACTTACATCTTCACTTCCTGGGAAAATAAAACATAGAAAAGGGGTGAGCTCAAATGCCCAGTAAGGATAACAATATAGCGGAAACTTTCATCAATAAGAATAAACATTTAAGGCAATGTATAACTAAAACAAAATCCTTTTAAATATGAACATTCAACATGGTATGGCATAAATAAAATGAAATAATGCCATTTACTTATTCACATGGATATTCCACTAATCGAATAATCACATGCAAAAATAAATAACCACTTTCATAATGTTGGAATGCATAATGCCAGACTATCATAACCACATAGCCAAGGCCTCGTGCCAAGACTACAAACAAGATTTTGTCAAGGCCTTGTTCCAAGACACTAGTTTGTCTCATGAGACCTACCGATGCATCGAGGAGCTATAGCGGGCTCCACCCGTCACTTATTAAGTCCAATGCATTCCCATATGAAAAGGTTTAAACATAACATAAACATTCGTATTAAAACTAGCATACGAAATGTCAATACTTTCACAATAAACTATGAATGGTATAAAAATAGCACATCCACAGTCAAACATATCACAAAACCTTCAATACAATATAGAAGTTTTGTATCATAATAAATCAACTTCAAATAATCTTAAAATCCATCAAAGGATGTTGACATAGATGAAATCAAAATTCTTTTTAAAGAAATATCTCCTTTTATTTTGAAATCATTTAAGATCCATATAAAATAAAACATTTTCTTTGAAAATATTCTTATAAGCTTGTAAGGAAAGCTTTTAAGATTTTATAACGGCGTAAAATAACCGCACCCGCCGTATAAGTAAAAAAAAACATTCTTACCTCAATTCTGTCGAAAAGGTTAAAAAGGACCTTGTTTTGAAAACGACGGAAAGATTCCTTTATAAACCTCTTATAAAAAGTCAAAAAAAGGTATAAATGACTTTAACCCATATTCTTGTAAATAGTAAAAATGTTTTGAAATACATTTTTAAGAAACATGGATGTGGATGATAAAGAGATCCCAGTAGATTATTACATATAAACAACCTCGGATAATGAAGAGATTGTGAAATAACCCTTACCTTGTACTTTTCCTTGGTTGGGGTAGGTTAACCTCCTGTATAATGGTGAAATAATTGTTATTAAATTATACAAGAATCATATATATTAATATGATATCATATATGATCTTTTAACATTGATTTATTAATAATATCTTAGAATTATCATCGTTTCGGGTGTTAACTTACTCATTTTCTTTTATATGTTTTGTTACATAAGCCATGTTTGTTGTATCTTATTCATATCCAGAATGATATCAAGTCCTTAAACATCATTTTTAAATCATAAAATGATAATTATACTTGAATGGATACGATGGAGAATGAATCTCATCGCGTTCGTGGAGACGGTAGTCCGTACGTACGCACGAGCGACAATATCATTCTTTTGATATTAAAATAATATATAAATGAATGGTATATCATATATACAGAATCATTAACATGTTATATTTATTATTTACATGAGTTACACATCATTATTATACCCATCCAAATAATATTATATTGAATAACAATTACACCACGACGTGGAGACGGTAAGCCGTACGTACGCACGTATGGTGACATGTTATTCAAAGGGTGGATAGAATACTGAATATGGTTGTACCATACTTATAATAACATCACAGTATATGTGAGATACTGGAGTTATTATTTTATAATGGTAAGAACAAAGGAAGAAGAAGTGGAAGAAGAAATGAACTTAGAAAAGGGTGGTGAAATCATTACCTCTTCTTCGGGTTCTTCCTTTTGATTTGATCAAAAGGGCTCCTTAGGTTGGCTTTCTGATCAAACTAAGGCCTCTAGGTTGTAGTGAGGGATGTTGGGAGAGTATTTGGGCAGAGTTTGGCCGAACCAAAAGGCTTTGAATGTGTGAAGAAAAGAGAAGGAGGAGTGCCCTTTTATAAGAGGGGTGAGGGGCACCTTTGGAAAAGCTAGAAATATTAATTTATAATAAATTCATATTCGGTTTCTAATGGCTCCAAAGTTGACTATTCAAAGGTTAAGGTGGGGATAGGTCGAAAACCACTCAACCAATAGAATTTAGACAGGTTTGGGTACTTATATTAACCTTATCTTTAAGTATTAACTCTAAGTTAATTAGTTTCACTTTTACAATGTCTCTTTGTATTTTTATATAATATGGTTAATAAACTTACTATATACATCCAAGCGACCCCCAAGTGGCCCATTAATGAGGAACCTGTCATAATATAAGTCTCTTGGCCGAACCATATATTTTTAGGAATTTAATATCAATTAATAATATAATATTTGTTTTAAGAACTCTTTTATGTCAATTTTGACACTATTCAATAGTTGATTTTTTTGAAACTCCTAACAGATTGATTACTTCGAAAAAAGTCAATTAAATCAATCCTAATATATCATATTATCCTAGAAAATTAGATTAATTCATTAAAAGTTTCATATTATATTTATTTGGGTATTTATAATATCAATTATGTTAATTTTTTTACTATTTTAGTAATTACTGCATCATCATTGTGTCATAAATAAAATAAATTATTTAATGTCTAAAAATTATAAATAAAACATCATTATGTATGAAATCGTTTTAGCTTTCTAATGAATATTTATAATCGAAAATCCAACATGTATAACCCTATGTAAAAATTGTTCTTATAAAAGATGTAAGCTTATGCCATTTTTATTTTTATTTTAACTTTATTAATATAATGTGTCCCTACCACATACAAGTGGCTCCAAGGGGTCCCCAAATTGACCCAAGGATGCCCATGGTCGGGCATGTGTCCACCAATAAGGTTAGGACACGTTTTAGGGTAATTGTTTATTATTATAATATTATTTTTTAACCCTTATTTACCGGATTTACCCTTTAACCATGGTAAATAAAATATTTACCGCAGTAATTATTCAAAATGTATAAAAATAAAAGTTACCTATTTACACAATTTGAACATCCTGATTCCAAATATAGAATCCATTTTCCTAAATTCAAAACACAGAAGTGGCAGAAATTAATTTAAAATTAATTCCCGCTGTCAAAACAAAAAGCGTGTTTTTAAGAGATAATAACTATCAAAAGATTGACACTTGTTTATGTTCGGTTTAATTGTAAAATTATGTCCAATGACCAACATTATATTAAATGGTAAAAATATATTCTAAATATACTTTAAAACCACTCAAATTCATAATTTATCACTATTAATTATTTTGATTAAAAAAGTTGTTTTTAATTAAAATTTAGTAATTTTCACTATTCATCAAAATATAAAAGTTATCCGAAAAGTACCAAAATTTCACCCTAGGATAATTTCGATATTCCGAATCCAAAAATGAAGTCCATATTGAAATATAAAATATATATGATTTCAAAAAGTAGGTATTACTATTTACAACGGCTAGTTTAATTAGTTGTGGTGTGTGTTAGAACTCGAGGTTGCGTACAACACACGCTATCGCATTATTCGAAGGGAAACGTACCGTAGAAGCTTGGGGTGTTACAATTTTGGTGTTATCCAATGGGGATTTTTGAATTTCATTATTTGATGTTGTTTTTTCATGGAACACCTCCTATAATTATTCCATGGGGTGACCAAGGCTACTAAGTGGGAAATATTAGTTGAACGGTTGGATTGTTGAGATTTATGCACTACCTAGTCCCTCCTAGTTCTTCATAACACCTCTAAAGTGGGGTTTTCACCAAGGATACTTGGTTGTGTGATTTAGTTGATATATGTGTGACCATTATACTACCAGAATTAGGTCCAGGTATTCATGTCCCATGTTGTTCTATTAGTCCCTATAGTGTTTCCTCAATTTATATGTAATATGTTTTCATCTATTGTGATTTATCTTATTCAATTAAATTTTTTATAAATCATCATGTATGTTTATTTTTATTAGATAAAAATTATTTTATTCCCTGTTTCTCATGTGATTTAGTCTTGATATTGATTATTGTTTCTCCACCAAATTGTTAGAATATTTCTTTTTGAATCATTTTCCCTTGTTTCCAAATATACTTTTGAGTCGGGTGTATATGATATTTTAATGGAAGAATGATAAGGTGGTTTGGAAATTATTGTTTTGGTGTAAAATATTATTGATATGTTTTTAAACCATGTGTAACTTTACTTTAAAAATTTATGTGTTTTAAATAGAGGTGATTGTCATTGGTAATGTCTTGGTTTTATATTTAAATTTCTATGGGTAATTTTTTAAAGCCATTATTTTAAAAAGTGCATGTTTGATATTTAAATTATTTCTATATTATGAAAAATAGGAATGAAAATTTATTTTTCAATATTATTTTTAAACTATTTATTTTGGTTTTTTTATAAAATAAATGAATTGGAATCAAGGTGTTAACCAACTAGCATCAGATCACATCCTACATACTGATATTTTTGGGTATATAGTCTTCATGTCTTGTGTGGGTTTCTTTGGGTCATTTCTTTCAAGTAGGATCTTGTTTTATCTTCATTGGGAAGTTAATTATTGTTGGTTTTGTGGTGGTGACTTGAGAGTCACATGGATATGGTGACCAGACCTTCAATTTCATTGAACTAGTTGGATCAATTTTTTGTTTTTTTATTTTCATCTTTTATTATTCTTCTTTTCACTTATATGGTGGTTTTCTAGTCTTTTCATTTGATGCTTCTATTATAAGAATCTCGTTGAGAATGTATCATTACCTCTTTATCATTATAAATTTTTTGATGTTTATTAATGTATTTCTTAGGGTGAAACCATCCCAAACTGTTATGTTTGATTTCCTTGACAATTTTCATTAGCTGGAGCGGATTGAGGACACTCCTCAATTATACAGATGGTTGGTATGGGTGCCAGTTTGATGGTGGCACGGGTTGGTTCATTAAAAAAATGGTAGCATTATATAGGTTTTTTGAATGTGTCCTAGGATATTGGGAGTAATTCCATGTGTCCTTCTAGTTTTCATTTTTATTGAAGATAACTTCTTTTGGGTTTTGTTTAAGGAATTTATCTCATTTGGTATAGATTCTATATCCATATTTTAAAGATATTCTAGAATCATTCATTGAGAGTCTTCCTAATCTTGTTCTGTGTAGCATGTTTCGGTTTAAAGACAATGGTGGTTGGTGCTTTGGCCACCTTTGTTTTTTATAAATTCAGCTGAAGACTGCTATTTTTTGTTGTTCTCTATTACTATACATTAAATCCCTGTTACGTTTCTTTCAATTATTTTTTATGATTTCACATTTTTTTACTGAGATTCATTGTATGTGAATTATTTGCCTTTTTTGCCATTTCTTGTGGGGAAGGATATTTGTCTATTTTTCGGTGTTCTGTAAGCACAGGTGAGATGTTTCAGGGACATGTCAATATGTTATTTTCGTGCCTCTAACGTCCTGGTTGTAATCATCTCGAAGAGATACTCTGGTAGTTGCAGGTATGAACATTATCATTTTTTGTATAGAAATGTTTAATTTTGATCACATTGGTTTATTTTAAAATATAAATAAATTATGGGAAAAATGTGTCCCGTTGATTCTTGGAGGGGAGATATTTGAGTCATACACCTTCTACTTGTTTCTTCTTTAGGACATGCCTATGTTGATGATGATATGTGGTAAAGAATCATCATCTGGCTTGTGTAATTATTAATTTCAAATTTGGAGAGTGTGAGGTTGTTTCGCAATAATCTTTTCCATGAATTTAATTTCCAAGGTGGATATTTGTGAATTTTTATATTTACATTTTTTTTATTGAAATACATTAATTTTAATTTTTCCCCTGATCATCCTCTTTATAGCTTGTTTCTGGGAACTTATCGCTTCCCCTCTACCATCCACATGTCACATAAAAGGTGCACCTTCTTATGGTGCCTTTTAGTATGGACATTGTCTTGTTAATTGTAGGAAGACACCTTAGTTTGGGAGTGGTGAGGGCTTTGGGAACTCGGTTCCACCAAAAAGTGATTATAGATATAGAGAGAGCATTCCTAACACCTATATTCTAGGTGTGAGGAAGAAGGGGTCCCTTGGTTCACCTGTGGTGAAGGATACCACACCTAGGAATTAGACGATTCATTGAGAAGGCCGAGACATGTGACTTTTTAAGGTTATTCATTCACTATGATAATGCATGCATGATTAGTTTCATGTTTGGTCCACTATGCTAGATACCATAAGAAGGGGGTGAATCAGGGTATGAAAAATTAAAACAACTTCCCCTTTTGATATTTTTTGTTAGAAAAAACTATATTCCCTCTATCCTTACTATTGCAGAGCATGAATGAATCTTAAAGCATGCACATGAAAAAACAATTTTACATTGTTCACCCTCACTGGGCTACGTCCAAGGAGCATACACTGGCAATGTGCCAATGTACCCAATCCAATATAAGGGCACTACTATTTACATGTTTGAATCAGACTCACTGTCCCTACTAGTTTACAACCACTCACAATTTGTGAACTCACTTCTCTTTAAACTAATGTGAGCTCACAGTTTCTTCAAAAGATCTAATCATAGTTAAAATATTTCTAGGTCATTTCATTATCTCTATTGAGTGTGTCCTTCACTGTGTGTAGATGATATGTTCAAGTCCAAACATCATCCACTCATTAATACCCGTTTTCCATTGTTAACTGGTCAATATCCGTTGGCAATACCTTCAAAATATCGATACTTTGAAATGATCCAAATTTATAAAATCTCAAATAAACCTACACGATGTACATGACTCTTCGCAAAGAACACACCTTCTCAGAGCTCACTACTTCGTAGGGCATAGTGCTTTGTAGAGCTCAAGCCTTCTCAAATCTCAAGCCTTAATAGAACATGGGTCGTCACAAATCTCAAGCTGGTATAAAGAGACTTCCATCAGAAATCTCCCTAAGACAACACAGAACAAAACTCTTTCACAGATCTAGATTAGCCTCCATCAATCTCCTATCATTCATGAATCACATTACCTCAACACAACTTTTTTGCAATTTGATAGTTACAAATGTATCTTGGAAAACTCGTTACTTCACTCGAGGGGGTCAAGGGCTACTTATAAGAGGTTCCACCAACTTGAGAACCTTCCACATGATGTCAGTGCCATGTCACCTCAAATCTCAATGCCCCAAAAGTTCTGGAAAAATTTCTCCAAATCGCGAAACACAATGAAAATTTTCAGACCACAGAGCTCGTCGTAACTGCAGAGTGTTCCATCAATTCCTTTTCAACTCCACCAAAAAGATCCCTCGCAATGACCATAATCTCTTTCATTTTCAAATCTTGACGTAATCATAGAACTCACAATCAATATTCATCAAGTCTCTTTGAAATCCTCTTCAAGAATCCCATCTTCACGAAACTCTTGACTTCTCTGAATATCGTTGAGATATTCAAAGAACTCTAGCTTGTACATTTTCTTTTGTACCACCTACAGAGCTTCCATTCCTTTTTCATGGTACATTTTCAACATTTATTGTCAAAAACATCTCTGGAACTTGACAATTAACCATGGAAACCTTCATTTTCAATTAGCACAACCAACCCAAAACTACTTCAATGTTAACTTGAGGGTCTTTTTCCCAACAGTTCTCATGAAGTAAAATTTTATTTTCTATCAATGTTACTATAAAATTTAATGAGGAGGAAGAAATTAGAAGAATAATTTCAAGATTAATCACTATAGGAATATACCCCCCCCAGCTTTGAGGGAATCCATTCCCCTCAAAAATCTCTCTTAGGTGATATAATCAATATTATCATTATTGCTTCTATGAAATTTGAATCTAGAAGACAATAATAACTTTCATGTACTAATATTTTGTATACTAAAAATGTGTTTGATTTATATCTATCAATATACACCCATCACCATTTGGTGAGGGATACCAGATACAATATATAAGGATATATTCTACAAAATAGACAAATGGAAATAGGTTATGTGAGGGTGTGGATTAGTGTGCCTCATGAGCCGAGTGTTGTGCTACCTATACAACTAGATGATGTATACATTCACACCAATGATAAAGCTATTGGAACATTCATTGCATGGCCATAAGATCTTGTGAAAAACATATTTTGACAAGCTGGTATTCATTTCCAATTTATTTTTCATTCTAAACCATTAACAAGTAATGAATGGAGTTCTAAAAGATTGAATTTTACATCATATAGACAAAGGGAATCAGGTAAAATGAATGATCAAATCAAAACAATCTAAATGATTGATTGAAATATCAAAAACAAAATTACAAATCACTTTTTCATTTCCCATTTAGAATATTCATTTACTAACATTGATGGTTTATGTGAATACAATGATGCAATGTTGTATTAATGTCAGAGTTTATTTTGAAGAGAAAATTTACAGAGAGGTCATTATAAAATACATTTCTCTTTATAATGTAAATGAAATCCTCATGTATAAATGGATAAGAGTATCATTTGTAAATGTATACATGAGGTGTGTTTTCATAATTTTTTTTTCAATAGCTGCTCTAATATGTTAATTATGAATAACTATAGTTCATATTTTTAATCCATATATTTAAAAAAATATACGAAGGGGAAAACCTATGAACATAAATATTGACTCATCAAACCTCATGTAACATCTACAGATCAAACCAGAATGGAATCACATAAAATTGATGAAGATTTGAAGAAATTGGTTAAACCTTTTGACATAAACTTTAAAAATGAAAAAATATTCTATTTAAAAATGATTTAAGGGTAAAACTCTATAATATAATCATACCAAATATATTTTCAGTCCTTTCACTAATTATTTCTTTTTGTTTTTTAGAAAGAATTGGTTACTCATTATAGTCAATTTGCATACTCCAATGATTTATTTTCTTGGTTCACGACATGGATAACCAAAAAACCAAACACATGTGATAATGTTTGTAAATTTTATATGCACTACAACAAAAAATTTATAACTAAACCTCATGTTATATATTTTATATTATTTTTCAATGATAATTCTATTATGATAAAGATATGCTTAAATTTCATGAAAATCATGGCATGAGGATAGTCCATGCACCCAAGGATGTTATCAAAATCAATATCTAGGTAACTATTTGGATATATATACCAATAATTCAAAATAAAAACACATATCAAAACAAATTACATATTTTTTCAATGCATCTGTTGTGTCTAAATCAAATCAATATCAAAGATTGTAGTTATTATAAATAACAACCCTAGTCTGCGTTACACATTAATTCATGATTTATTAAATTAGATTACAATAATACAACATGGAAGATCGATAATCCTAGTTTATTAATTAATTGGGCACATTACATAACAATATAAAATAGTAAAAACATCACTTTTATTGAAAACATCTTTAACATGCTCATACTTAAAACTACATCGGATAACCTAGGGATTTACACAAGAAAAGTTTGAGTTATAAAGCCCAGTAAGAGATTAAAAGGAAAATAACATGAATTATTAATAAATTTTAGAAAATAATCATATAAATGTGTTATAAAATAGGTGAGAATCATAAAAACGAAAAATGAGGCATGATATAACATGATAACATAAAGGAAGCATGGGAAATGTGGAAAAATGTTAAAACAATACATCATATAAATAGGTCAATGCTAACTGAAAATGAATCATGATGGAAAAATTACCATAAAAGAATTAGGTTTACCTCCTATAATAACATGATATCTCATGAGAGTAAACATTACCCAGTGCATTGGAGTGCTATATAATTTCACATGCACCTATCACTTTCATTTTATTCTCTTTCTTATGTGTGCCACATTGATCATACTACATGGATTCATTCTTCATCATTTTGTATACCATGATCAAGGAGTCCAAAGCAAATACATGTAAGTATCAATTAAAAGAAATATAAGTGTATTGAAGGACCCTAGAACACCTTGAGAGGTGTGGATTGAATAAAGGTGTCAACTTTTTCTTTTAAATTTATGGATCTTGTTTCCACATTTTTAGGAACCTGTTAAACATATTTCCTGAGAAAATTTCAGAAAAGAATCATGTACAAAGATAAGACACAAAAATTTTAATCGGTTTTCCACTAAGGGTTATGTCTAATGAGCATATGCCGACAAGGTTTCATTCATACCAAATTCCACTAATGTTCACTAGTTGTGGATTACATAATTTTATCATAGTCACTCCATGACAGGTGCACTACCTTTACGAGGTTTTAGGGATAGCACAGTACATCCCTTAGACCACTTCCATTCAATCCCCCTTTCTCACTAAATTGGGAAGAATCAAGACTCAGTTTATTGACATGATTACCATTTCAATGGATTGGAATTAAATCATGCATCTTCAATAGTAGATAGATGCTCTATTGAAGTAGCATTATCACCCATATGTGTAATTCACTTATCCTCACATTGTGAGTTTGTGAACTATTCCTCAATTAACTAAAATATTCCACCGTGTATTTTTATCCTTCCAAAATGTACATGGATCCTTCCTCTATGTACAGGGATTCACCTTGTACAACGTGTGGTTTGCAGACCACTTCTCCTCTACGAACAATGCTTTCTCTATGAACTAACTCTGCTTCAGCGTACCGTTTCACCTCTAGGTACTACCTTCCTTCTATAGATTTTTCTTCTCCATATACTACAAGATCAACACAAACTACATGTTTTCTCTGCATACTAAATCTTCTATGTGGACTTGTCTTTCCACAGACCACATGACACTTCACCAAATTCCTTTGAATTTCTAACCAGAACAGTTTTTTGGGATTGTCTTCCCACGAACCACTTTATACTTTACCTAAATCCTCACGGATTTATAATCTAATTCTATCACCTTATAAAAGGTCTTAGTGATCCATATATAGGTAAATAAAACCACATAATTTTCTAAACTGGGATTTACCAAATACTTAATGTGGAACCACCTTCACTGCGTATCATGCATCTCTCATGAACTGTTCCTCCCTACATGGTCCGCACACCAGAACTATTCCTATGCAGTTGTCAAAACACTCCACAAACTGATATCCCCATCATTTTCTCTAATGTAAAGATATCTAATGAACTGTCTCTTCCACAAACCTCTCCACCATGTTTTCACAAACAACACGCCATCCTGTGAACATCCTTCTCTCTATAAATCATTCCTCTTATGCAGTCCGTGTACTGTTCCAGCTATGTGGTTTGTGGTTCACCATTCTATGTACCAAAATTCATGATCTGTGATCTTTTTTCAGAACATGGTTTATGTTCCCCGATTACTATTCCCAAACTCATTCTTTTCAAAAAACAAACTCCCGATTTTGAGGCCCAAAATTTTTAAAACACTGGGAAACTCCATCACCTTCAATACTACTTTTAGCCTCAATTGTAAGACCAAATTCATTAAAAAATCCTTGATCAACCTAATGTGTATTGACAAAAAAACATGAACCATACTCTATGTCCAAAAATGAACATCCTTGGTTCCAAAACTCTCCCCGTTTGGTTTTTTTGGCAATTAGTAGATAAACTCAATGAAGCATTAGCCAAAACCTAATAATTAAGAAAAAACACAACCAACTCTATAAGTCTATATGATAAATTATCAGTGTATACAACAATAGGAGAAGCATAAATTGGTTTCTCTTGAATCTAAAAACTAAACTGTTTTTTTCTATTCTCATTGTCTTCAAACATTCCCCACATTGTAACTTATCATTCTCCCCAATTGTAACATTTTTGAATTACTTATTTTCCATTCTCATGCCACCAGAAAATAATTTCATAGTTCATCCTCCATTTTACAACAACAAAACATTTGTTTTCTCCATTAAAACCCATTATAAATAATACCAAAGAGAAAAAATTACGTGTAGTTCTTAATGAAAAGACCCCCTAGATCATATCTCCCCCATAAATCATCAATACATTAGAAAACAGATTAAAATAGTTAACACAACTGGGGAGAGGGGATGTTTGTAACCTCCTCATTCACTGGCAGGTGGATGAAAATTGAGTTTTAATCAATGTTTCTTGAACACATGTGATTAAAATGGCTTGGTTATCATGTTAGCCACATGACCATTAGTTCCAAAAAGGTATATTTTAAGCATTCCTTGTTCAACTTTTTTTTGATGAAGTGATCTATGATTTGAATGTGTTTCATATGATAATTCTGAACAAGATTATTTATAAGATCAATTTCACTATTGTTATCCCAGTGAATCACCATTGGTTTATTCAACTCATCACTATTATCAATTAGTTGTTGTTCATCCACAATAACTGAGTGCAAGCCTTTGTAACGGGGATATATTCATCTTTAGCACTACTAAGAGAAGAAATTTATTCTTTATTACTAAAACAAACCACACATTTATTCCCAATAATGAATTCTAAACCACTTGTATACTTTTGATCAACTACATTTATAGCCCATATAGCGTCAGAGAATGAAGATAGTTCACTATCTCTTCCTAGAGTAAAATATAATCTATAATTGTGAGTTCCATGAATGTACCTCATAATTATTATCACTGATTACACATGTTCTTCTTTCATATTACATTGAAATCAGTCTACTAAGAATGTTGCCAAGAAAATATGTGGTCGTCTCTCAATAAAGTACAATAAGATTCCAATGATTATCTTATACAGTGTGGGATCTACCGAAGTCTCATCCTCATACTTCCCATGTTGAGTTTCAACTTCAATCAGAGTGGACATTAGTTTGGATTCAAGAATATTGAATTTCTTCATTAATACTCTTGGATAAATTTCCTGGAAAATGAAAGTGTAGTCATTCATGTGAATCACTTGCATCCCTAAGAAGTATGTGAATTCTAAAATCATCAGCATTTCAAATGATGATTTCATGGTATTGGAAAATTTATCCACTGATGCCTTCATGCTTCCGCCAAATATAATATCATATACATACACTAGTACCATAAACTAATATTTTTGAGAATTATTCACGTAGATATTGTGATATACTCTCCCTCTTTTAAATTAATGATTTATTAAATAAGAATCTAGTGGGGAATACAATGCATGTGGTGCCTACATCAATCCATAAATTTCCTTCTTTAATTTATAAACCTTCATTTCATTATTAACAAGTAGGAAACCCACTAGTTGTTCTATGTTGACTTCTTCTTCAAGAACACAATTTATGAAATCTGTTTTGTCATCCATTAGATAAACTTTGTATCCTCTTTGAATTTCAATGAAAATAAATTGTTTGATTGACTCCAGTCTAGCCACTAGAGCTAACATATCTCAAACATCAACACCTTTAATCAATGAATATCCTTTACACACTTGTCATACATTATTTCTGATCACATTTCGAAGCTCATCATAAAATATTTGAAATACACTTTTTACCAATCATATTTTTGTTTTTGTGTCTCTTAACCAGATCCCATGTTTGGTTCTTATTGATCTGATTTAATTCTTCATTCGGGGATTTTACCCATGACTCATACTTTGTAGATTATTCAAATGAGTATGGTTCTAAAACAAATAGGAATATAGAATGTTAATTATTCCTCATTCCCCTTGTATGTGTGGGAGCTATCCAATCCCCAATAATGTTGGATTGATTAATTTCTTCTCTTCAATTTCTCCTATGAGGTTCAGGGGAATTTTCATCAACTATGGTTTCATTTTTCTAATTCTTCTTATAATTCAACATCATGATTTGATTATTTAGTTTTCTACATGCCTTCATCTACTTCTGTATTTGGATTTGTTCCATGTCCACATTCTTCTTCATCTTTTTTCACATTAGTAGATGAAATTCTTGAGGCATTTGTGGTTTTATCTTCAATGATCTTCACATCAATTATTTACACAATTTTTCCTAGATGTTTATTGAATCATTTTAACGCTTTTCTATTTATTGAATATATGAGGAATATTTCTTCATCAATATCATCACCACACATTCCTTGAATTAATTATTTATTTCGGAAAAAAAATTTACATCTAAAAACATGAAAATACATCATGTAAAGCATCCTTCCATGGAATAACTCATTGGGTGTCTTATTTTCCCCCATGTAAAGACCTGTTTGGTTTCGAATAAAAACTACATCTTGAACAACCTATTTCTTGTAATGTATAGATATATGACTCTGAATTAGCAGAGTTATATCCATTATATTCACCTATCGATTATGGCGCTCAAAAAATCCATTTTGTTATGGGGTTCTCACAAAAGCCACCTCATGTTATATTCCATGTTTATCTAGGTAATTTTCATATTCAATGGATGTGTACTTTGCTCTATTGTTTGGCAGTAGAACTTTGAGTGTCCATCCAGTATCTTTCTTGGCTATTCAGTGATAAGTTTTCATACAGTCAAGAACTTGTTGTTTTCTATGTATAACCATAACACAAGACATTATAATATAATAATCAATGAAAATGATGAAATACCTATGTCCATTTGTTCTAGAAACATTTATCAAACTACATACATCTGTATTAATGAGATCAAGATGTTTGGATGCACTTGTATTATTAGGATTATATGAACTACACACCAACTTTCCTCCCATGCAAGCATCACAAGTCTTCACTCGTTCAGGTTTCATATTTAGGATATTCATGACAATATTTAGTTTATATATCTTTCCATATCTTTTTTATTGATGGGATCCAACCTCCATTTCCACAAGTTGTTATCTTTATCTATTTTCATGTAACAAATGTTCTCTTTACTATCAACCTGATATAAGTTTACATTTTTTTACATCCCTTCATGAGATAATTTCTTATTATTATTTTTATGATGCACCCATTTTGATTTAATGTCACCATAAGTCTTGATTCACAGAGTTGGATCACACTCAGGACATTGTGATGCAACCTGTCCACATAAAGAACATATGTCATCTTCATATCACCATTGGCCAGTTCAGTACTTCCACTGCCTTTGATTTTTAAAGCACCATCATTGTCAAATCATACTATTACATCATCCTTTTTCATGATATTCATTAATAGGACTTCATTTCCCATCTTATGGGATGATAATCCACTACTAAGGATCTATGTGATGATGTTCTTTGTAGCTTTTAAAGAAACTTATGAAAGGTTTGATTTTTCAATTTTTTTTTCCATGAAACATTAGATTGACTGAAGGATAAATATGGAATTTCAACTCACTATTCTATGTGATAAGGTTTTTCATACTCATATTCTTCATCTAGTAGAGAAAACATGTTTTTAAGAGCAATACCATATAGTTGGTGAGTGTTGACTTGTCTCTGGGTTCTGTATATAATGTTCCTGTCATTCCTCTATCTACAGTCAATAGCTTTATGGCCAATGTTAGAACTATGAAATCAATTTCCATAGAAGTTTTTTCTTCTATAATAATATATAATTTAGTTTTTTATCATTTTTTATCTTCTTATCCCTTCCTTATACAAATAACTCTTTGCCTCTTCACCTTATGAAATGGTAATGACTAGGTATCCATAGAATGAAAATTTTATAAATGGAAATGTCTTATCACTTCTATTACTCCCCAGGTCAACGTCCTTAGAGGAACAATTTTGTAGAGACCCGAAGATTGACGTACATGGACATTACATTACATTTGCGGAATACTTAGTACATAACAAAAACACACACTAAAGAATCGTAATAGTTTAGTGTCTTTGGAAACTCGGAACGTAATCTTCTAATCGTGGTGAAAGTTCTTCAATATCTCCCATAAAGGTCATCCCTTTTTTTTTACCTAAAACCTTTCTTTATATCCTGGGGAAAAGAAAACATAAAAGGTTGAGCTCAAATGCTCAGTAAGGGTAAACAAAAGAAATATCAATCACATCATATATATAAGAACATAGCTTTTGGAAATCTTAACCTGCAAAAAAGCTCATAATATCATAACATGGGATAAATCATAGAAGTGAAATGTAATCCCAATAATCATAACTTAAAACATGAAACTTTGTGGCATACACACATAATCATAGAAAATCATTTCTTGTTAGTCAAGACTCATTGCCAAGACTATCTTAGTGGACAAAGTCCCTTTCTGAATCGAGTAACCCTCGTTTTAGTCCTGTTTCACTGAACCGGTATAACCTACCATTTCAGCCATGTCTATCTCATGAGATATAAAATCATTACCCAATGCATTGGAGGGAGATATAGGTCCCACCCATCTTATAATGAATCCTTTATTATGTGTGCCACATAATCATAAAACATACATCATCGCATAACACATGTAACAAAAATGGGATTCTTGAAACATCATGACATCATAAATCAATTCATATAAGATAAAGGAATTCATAAAAATAATTCCATCACAACATGATCAAATCAATGTAATAATAGGGATAAAAACAGAACCCTTTATTATCTTAGATGGAAAAATAATTTTGAAAATCACTTGAACTCCATTCTTGAGGAAAATATCCTTTCTTCTTCAAAAACATTTTTCCTTTCATAACATGTCATACAACTTTAAAATAAAAGAAGTTGATAAAAAATAAACTTGAAAACTTGTAAATGAAGCTTCTTGGAAATAATGTTTTAAAAATCCATTCATGTCGTATAAGTTAAAAAAAACATTCTTCGTACTTTCGTCAGAAAAGTCAAAAAGTACCTCGTACGGAAAAACGACAAAAGATTCCTTTCATATTCTTTACTAAAAACTCACCTAAGGGTAAAATTGGATTTAAACTATTGCAAGTGGATGGAAACAATATTACATATTGAGGGAACATGGATTTGGATGAAAAAATACACCCCAGTAAATACTTACGAATAAACAATCTCGGATAAAAATGAGATTGTGATATTTCCCTTACCTTAGGTCCGATTTGCTTCGTATGTGTCCGAACCTCCTGTATAATGATTTAAATAATGTCATTGACTTATTACAGAATCATATTCATTGTTATGATATCATATATGGTTCACTTATGACATTATATTACCCGTTCTTTTGTAAATTCCATGTTAAAGAAGCGTTTTGTGTAAAATCATTTCATTTATCGTAGGTGTTTTGACTTGTTGTTCTTGACATCATTATTACTTATATCATGATTTACTTACTTCCAGAATATAAAATATGATTTATATATCATATATATTCAGTATATATATATATATATAATAGGTAGATAAATGAAAAACACCGTTCATGGAGACGGTAGTCCGTACGTACGCATGAACGTTGTTTTCCTTTCCTTATTGTCTTGAAATGGAAGTAAGTAGATGACATACATATGTATATATATACATAAATACAGTAGCTTTATAATGTCATATATTTCATTATTATTTCTTATATATACTTTATAATCATTCTTAAATGGTTAATATGGAGAATGAATCTCATCGCGTCGTGGAGACGGTAGTCCGTACGTACGCACGAGCGATGATATCATTTCTATAAGTATTGAATTGAATTGGAGTGAATTATACAATATATCAGAATCAATATGATGTTGTAATAACTATGTATAGTTATTCTTTACACCATTATACCCATCCATGTAAGGTGGTGGTGGAAAATAGATTACACCACGGCGTGGAGACGGTATTCCGTACGTACGCACGCGCGGTGATTTCTTTTTCCGTAGGATGGATAGATGGTGAAATAGGGTTGTTTCATACTTATAATAACATATCAGTATATGAGTGATACTGATGTTATTACTTCATAATGAAACAACCTAAGAAGAAGAAGTGGAAGAAGAAATAAAGATGAAATAATTGGTAACGGTAATTACCTCTTCTTTGAAGTGCCTCTTTGAGACCTCCTCTTAGGGCACTATAATTGGTCTTTGAGGAAGACAAGAACCTCTAGGATGTTGATATGGAAGTGGAGAAGAGATTTTGGCAGGGGTTGGCCGAGCTTGAATGCTCAAATTGGTGTGAGGAGGAGGGGGAGGAGGTGTCCTTTTATAAAGGAGGAGAGGGGCACCTTAGGAATATCTCAAAATATTATTTTATATTAAAGTCAAAATCGGTTTATAATGGTTCCAAAGGGTCTTATTTCGAAGCTAAAGTGGGGATGGGTCGAAATCCTATCAACCAATAGAATCTAGACATGTTTAGGATATTATTTTAACCTTATCAATTAGGTTTAACTCTAAGATAAATAATTTAACTTTTACCGTGTCTTTTTGTTTTCTTTCACTATATGGTTAATACACTTACTATAACATGCCAAACGAACCCAAAATTGTATATTATTAATAAATATATCATTAGCTAAGTCATTTGGCCGAACCTTAGATTTTTAGGAATAAAATAACAATTAATAATATAATATTTGATTTAAAAACTATTTTGTGTCAATTTTGACACTATTTGATATATGATTTTTGTGAAAGTCATAACTGAATTAAATGTTCGAACCAAGTAGATTAAATCAACATTAATATATCATAGTAACCTAGAAAATTAGTTTAATTCATAAAAAGTCTTGAATTACATTTATTTTGGTATTTATATTATCAATTATGTCAATATTTCATTAATAAGATAATTACTGCATCATCTTTGTGTCATAAATAAATTAAATTATTTGATTTTTAAAATTACAAATAAAATACCATTATGTAGGAAATAGTTTTATATTTCTAATGAATATTTAAAATTGAATTTATCTTATGTATAACCCCATATTAAAAATGATTTACTTATTAAACTTTGATTTTAACTATTTTAACCCTTCTTTAAATAAATTAATAATAAATGTCCTAATCTAATCCAAGTGGGCCTAAATGGTCATATTTTATTCCTAAGTTTGTTTTTGGTCGAATTACACTTGTCCAATAGAATTAGGACATGTGTTAGGGTAATATTAATATCATATTTACCCTTAGTTACCCTATTTACTATTAACCGCGGTAAAAATAGTAAAAAGTTACTATTCACCAAAAAATTATTTTCATCTCATTGAACCACATTTTAGTCCTTGATATTAACCGTGTCTCTCGGATTTTTGAAATTCCATTCATAGAAGCGGTAAAATTATGTTTTATGCAAAATTCAGTTTTTAACCTACCACTTAGTGGTTTCACTATTCATCAAAAATTGAAAGTTTTCAGAAAAATACCAAAATTTCACCCTAGGATAATTTCGATATTCTGAGTCCATAAATGAATTCCATTTTGAAAAATAAAATTTATAAAATTTCAAAAAGTGGTTATTACTATTCATAACGGCTAGTTTTAATAGCATATTGTTGTTTAGTGAAACTCGGTATTGCGTACGACGCAAGCTATCGAGGAAGGTCGCGATTGCGTGTAAAGCAAGCCAAGCAAGTGTTGTGTAGAAAAAGATTCCTTTGATGATTTATATAACATAAAAGTCACGGGTGTTACATTCTACCCCCCTTAAAAAGAATTTCGCCCTCGAAATTCGTCACTTTGCAACAAACAAATGAGGATACTTCTCCCTCATCATATCCTCAAGCTCCCATGTAGCTTCTTCAAGTTGGTGGTTTCTCCATAAAACTTTCAGCAAGAGAGTGGTCTTGTTTCGTAGGACTTTTTCGCTACGATCCAGAATCTCTATCGGCTGTTCTTCATAAGAAAGATCTTTCTCCAGCGGTACAACTTCTGAGCTGAGTACATGTGAAGGATCTGGTATGTACTTTCTCAGGAGAGATACATGGAACACATCGTGAACTTGAGAGAGATTCGGTGGAAGCGCCAATCGGTAAGCTACCTTCCCAACACGATCCAGTATTTCAAAAGGACCGATATATCTAGGGCTCAACTTCCCATTCTTTCCAAATCTCATAACCCTCTTCTAGGGAGATATTCGTAAGAACACTTTATCACCCACTTCAAACTCTAGGTCTTTTCTTCGGTTGTCGGCATAACTTTTCTGTCGACTCTGAGCTGCTCTTATGTGTTGTTGAATAGATCTGACCTTTTCTGCCATTTCATCAACGAGATCAGGTCCTAATAGCTTTCTTTCCCCAACTTCATCCCAGCAAGTTGGAGTCCTGCATTTCTTTCCATAGAGAGCTTCATAAGGAGCCATCTGAATACTGGAGTGAAAGATATTATTATAAGAAAATTCCACCAAAGGTAGGTTTTGATCCCAACCTCCTTTGAAATCCATAGAGCAAGCTCTCAACATATCTTCTAGGGTTTGAATTGTTCTCTCAGACTGACCGTCTGTCTGGGGATGATAAGCAGTGCTGAAACTCAACTATGTATCCAGAGTATGCTGAAGACTTCGCCAGAACTTCGAGGTAAATCTCGGATCTCGATCAGATATAATAGAAAGTGGTACTCCATGCAATCTTACCACTTCCTTTATATATATCCTGGCAAGCTGATCTAAAGAGAAATCCTCTCTAATAGCAATGAAGTGTGCAGACTTTGTAAGACGATCCACTATGACCCAGATAGCATTATTACCTTTGGATGTTTTAGGAAGTCCTGTGACAAAGTCCATAGTGATGTTTTCCCATTTCCATTCGGGTATGGGTAATGGTTGTAACATCCCCTTAGACTTCTGTCTCTCAGCTTTAACTTGTTGACAAACAAAGCATCAAGAGACATATTCAGCAACATCTCTTTTCATGCCATCCCACCAGAAGTACTCTTTCAGGTCCCTATACATCTTCGTGCTTCCAGGATGAATAGAGAATGAAGAACTATGAGCCTCATCCAGCAGCTCTTTCTTTAATTCGGGGATGGGAGGAACGCAAACCCGATTCCTGAACTTTATTATCCCATCACAATCAAGGTTGAATTCAGGAACATTTCTCACCTTCTTTTGTAACTCGACATCTTCTTTCTGTGCCTCTTTAATCTTCACATGTATAGATGGTTGAACATTCATTTGAGAAAGATAAGATTTTTCCCCTTCCATTATAATTCCAAGATCCATCCTTTGTAAATCCATAAATATTGGATCTTTTGTGATCCTCATCATGGATAAACTAGCATGGTCTTGTCGACTTAATGCATCTGCCACCTTGTTTGCTTTCCCAGGGTGGTAATGGATTGAGCAGTCATAATCCTTAATCAGCTCCAACCATCATCTTTGGCGCATATTCAGCTCCTTTTGTGTGAAAATATACTTTAAACATTTATGTTCAGTATAAATATCACACCTTTCACCATAAAGGTAATGCCTCCAAATCTTTAATGCAAAGATTCCCACAGCCAACTCCAAATCATGTGTTGGGTAATTTTGCTCATGGATTTTCAACTGTCGTGAGGCATAAGCTATCACCATATCATTTTTCATAAGAACACACCCCAATCCCTTCTTGGATTCATCACTATAGATCACAAACCTTTCTCCACTACAAGGCAGTGTGAGCACAGGTGCACTGGATAACCTTCTTTTCAACTCCTTGAAATTCTCTTCACATTCCTCTGTCCAGACAAACTTAACTCCTTTCCGAGTCAACTTGGTGAGTGGATTAGATAATCGTGAAAAATCTTTTACAAAACGTCGATAATATCCAGCCAAACCAAGAAAACTTCGGATCTTAGTTACTGTTGTTGGTCTCGACCATCTTTCAATAACCTTTGTTTTTGCTGGATCCACAGATATCCCCTCTTTTGAGATTATGTGACCCAAAAATGCAACTTTTTGAAGCCAAAATTCACACTTGGTAAATTTGGCATAAAGCTTCTCCTTTCTCAGGGTCTTCAATATAATTCTCAAGTGATCTTCATGCTCTTCCTTGCTCTTTGAATAGACAAGAATATCATCTATAAAGACTACCACAAATTGATCAAGATAGTCTCTAAAGACTCTATTCATTAGATCCATGAAGATAGCAGGGGCATTAGTAAGACCAAATGGCATCACTATAAATTCATAGTGTCCATACCTTGTACGGAAAGCCGTCTTTGGTATATCCTCCCTTTTGACCCTTAATTGATGATACCCTGAACGAAGATCAATCTTGGAAAAGTATTGAGCTCCGCGTAGTTGGTCAAATAAGTCATCAATGCGTGGGAGAGGATATTTTTTCTTGATAGTGATCTTGTTAAGTTATCGATAATCAATGCAGAGTCTCATTGATCCATCTTTCTTCTTAACAAATAGAACAGGTGCTCCCCAAGGTGACGCACTAGGGCGTATGAATCCCTTATCAAGATTCTCTTGGAGTTGCTTCTTCAATTCCTGCAACTCAATTGGGGCCATTCTATAAGGTGTCATTGAAATAGGCAAAGCACCCGGTACGAGTTCTATTGAAAACTCAACATCACGATTTGGTGGAAGACCTGGTAATTCCTCCGGAAAGACATCATCAAACTCCCGTACAATGGGAATATTCTTAATCGTGAGTTTCTCACCAACTATTTGAGATAAATAACCTTCATTTAGTGGAATCAATACCCATAAGATGGAAGAAATTTCCACTGGAAGGTTATGTTCATCCTTGCATTGATAGACGATCGTAGGTTGATCTGGAATATGAAATGTGACTTCCCTTCTTTGGCAATTGATATGAGCTCCATGTAGAGAAAGCCAATCCATGCCAAGAATCACATCAAATTCCACTAAAGGAAGGATCACAAGATTTGCAGGAAGCACTTTCCCACAAACATCGATCGGAGAAGAATTATAAACTTCTGATGCGATTGATGTGCCATTAGGTGTTGTCACAGCTAACTCAACATCTAATTGTTGAGGTAATACGGTGATACCCTTAGAAAAGTTTTCAGAAATAAAAGAGTGGGTGGATCCAGAATCAAATAAAACATTTGCTACTTTAGAGTGGATGGTAAGTGTACCTTTCACCACATCGTTATCGTACTCCACATCGCTGATAGAAATTGCATGTGACTTTCCTTTGTCTTTAGCCTTAAGAGTTTGTTGACGTCGACCATCATCATCAACCCTTGGATTTGGGCATTGATTGGCATAATGCCCCATCTCCTTGCACTTGAAACATTGAAGTGTAGTAGGTTCATTCTGTGTATCCCTTCCTTTGTTTGCATCATTAGACATCTTCTTCCCATTATCACGGCATTCAAATGCCCGATGACCTTCCTTTCCACATTTAAAACATTTACTTGTCCCTTTAAGACAACTCCCTCCATGTTTCTTTCCACACTTTGAGCATAAGGGAAAGTTCATCTTCTTTTCCGTGTGCTCTTTAGATTTTTCTTTGAATTCCATCTTCCTCTTCTTATCAAACCCATGTGACTGATGGGTTACTCCAATCTCCATCTCGACTTTGAGAGCACATCGAACGATTTCCTCATAGCTATTGAAGTCCCTTATGGCTAACGCCCTTCGAAGACTTGGTTTTAAGCCACTAAAGAATCGATCGATCTTACTCTCAGGTTGGATAATAATACCAGAAGCGTACCTTGCAAGTCTTGTAAAATTTGCTTCGTAGGTACTAACAGATTCATCATCCCTTTGCTTCAGTTCAAGGAACTATTTCTCCATCTTTGTTCAGAGAATACGAGGGAAGTAATTATTGAAAAATATGTTCTTGAACTCGTCCCATTCCATAGACTCAATTTCATCCCTTTGCCTTGTATTCTTAACAAGATTCCACCATTGATCCGCATCTCCTTCCAAACGATACACTGCTAGGATGACTTTATCATGCTCAGAACATTGAAGAACTGAAAATATCTTTTCAGTAGTACTAATCCATTGTTCAGCAACTAATGGATCAGTAGACCCGCTGAAAGATGGTGGACGCTGCCTCATGAAGGATTCAACAGAATGTTGCTCCCTCCTTTGTTCGTTTGGAAATCCTGCATGATTCATAGCTTGAGAAAGTTGTGTGAGCATGGCTACAAGATTTTGCATTCCAGCTCCCATATCGTTTGGTTGCTCAGGGGGACAATCATTGCATTGCCCATCGCATTCCGCATTAACACGGTTCCTTCGGGTTCCAGTCATTGACTAAAACCAAGAAGAATAGTGTGAGCAACACTAATTATAATAGGAAACCACCTAATTCAAGAAAAAAAAAATTTCATGCTTATGGTCTTATCCTAGGTTATTCATTGCCATTTCTAAGATTGTGTTCTATGCTTAGACTTATCCTTAGGGTTCTTACTAAGGCTTTCACATCCTAGTTTCCAAAGGTTGACTATACCTTTCCTCTGATACCAACTGTAGCGGTCTGGAATTACTTCCAGTGGACTATAATTGATACCTATCAGGGCACTCCATGGGCGGCTACACCCCCTGGGCGGGACACACCACCATCCCCAGTGGCAGCCATTTCCTCATGAAGCCCTTGGGCGGAGAGCCATGCTTCGTCCAACGCTCACATGTGAGAGTTCCCAAGGATCAGATACATTCCTACCTCCTTTGCCTCTGATACCAACTGTAGAGACCCGAAGATTGACGTACATGGACATTACATTACATTTTCGGAATACATAGTACATAACAAAAACACACACTAAAGGATCGTAATAGTTTAGTGTCTTTGGAAACTCAGAACGTAATCTTCTAATCTTGGTGAAAGTTCTTCAATATCTCCCATAAAGGTCATCCCTTTTTTTTACCTAAAACCTTTCTTTATATCCTGGGGAAAAGAAAACATAAAAGGGTGAGCTCAAATGCTCAGTAAGGGTAAACAAAAGAAATATCAATCACATCATATATATAAGAACATAGCTTTTGGAAATCTTAACCTGCAAAAAAGCTCATAATATCATAACATGGGATAAATCATAGAAGTGAAATGTAATCCCAATAATCATAACTTAAAACATGAAACTTTGTGGCATACACACATAATCATAGAAAATCATTTCTTGTTAGTCAAGACTCATTGCCAAGACTATCTTAGTGGACAAAGTCCCTTTCTGAATCGAGTAACCCTCGTTTCAGTCCTGTTTCACTGAACCGGTATAACCTACCATTTCAGCCATGTCTATCTCATGAGATATAAAATCATTAACCAATGAATTGGAGGGAGATATAGGTCCCACCCATCTTATAATGAATCCTTTAATATGTGTGCCACATAATCATAAAACATACATCATCGCATAACACATGTAACAAAAATGGGATTCTTGAAACATCATGACATCATAAATCAATTCATATAAGATAAAGGAATTCATAAAAATAATTCCATCACAACATGATCAAATCAATGTAATAATAGGGATAAAAACAGAACCCTTTATTATCTTAGATGGAAAAATAATTTTGAAAATCACTTGAACTCCATTCTTGAGGAAAATATCCTTTCTTCTTCAAAAACATTTTTCCATTCATAACATGTCATACAACATTAAAATAAAAGAAGTTGATTAAAAATAAACTTGAAAACTTGTAAATGGAGCTTCTTGGAAATAATGTTTTAAAAATCCATTCATGTCGTATAAGTTAAAAAAAATATTCTTCGTACTTTTGTCGGAAAAGTCAAAAAGTACCTCGTACGGAAAAACGACAAAAGATTCCTTTCATATTCTTTACTAAAAACTCACCTAAGGGTAAAATTGGATTTTAACTATTGCAAGTGGATGGAAACAATATTACATATTGAGGGAACATGTATTTGGATGATAAAATACACCCCAGTAAATACTTACGAATAAATAATCTCGGATAAAAATGAGATTGTGATATTTCCCTTACCTTAGGTCCGATTTGCTTCGTATGTGTCCGAACCTCCTGTATAATGATTTAAATAATGTCATTGAATTATTACAGAATCATATTCATTGTTATGATATCATATATTGTTCACTTATGACATTATATTACCCGTTATTTTGTAAATTCCATGTTAAAGAAGCGTTTTGTGTAAAATCATTTCATTTATCGTAGGTGTTTTGACTTGTTGTTCTTGACATCATTATTACTTATATCATGATTTACTTACTTCCAGAATATAAAATATGATTTATATATCATATATATTCAGTATATATATATATATATAATAGGTAGATAAATGAAAAACACCGTTCATGGAGACGGTAGTCCGTACGTACGCATGAACGTTGTTTTCCTTTCCTTATTGTCTTGAAATGGAAGTAAGTAGATGACATACATATGTATATATATACATAAATACAGTAGCTTTATAATGTCATATATTTCATTATTATTTCTTATATATACTTTATAATCATTCTTAAATGGTTAATATGGAGAATGAATCTCATCGCGTCGTAGAGACGGTAGTCCGTACGTACGCACGAGCGATGATATCATTTCTATAAGTATTGAATTGAATTGGATTGAATTATACAATATATCAGAATCAATATGATTTTTTAATAACTATGTATAGTTATTCTTTACACCATTATACCCATTCATGTAAGGTAGTGGTGGAAAATAGATTATACCACGGCGTGGAGACGGTATTCCGTACGTACGCACGCGCGGTGATTTCTTTTTCCGTAGGATGGATAGATGGTGAAATAGGGTTGTTTCATACTTATAATAACATATCAGTATATGAGTTATACTGATGTTATTACTTCATATTGAAACAACCTACGAAGAAGAAGTGGAAGAAGAAATAAAGATGAAAGAATTGGTAACGGTAATTACCTCTTCTTTGAAGTGCCTCTTTGAGACCTCCTCTTAGGGCACCATAATTGGTCTTTGAGGAAGCCCAGAACCTCTAGGATGTTTCTAGGGAAGTGGAGAAGAGATTTTGGAAGGGGTTGGCCGAGCTTGAATGCTCAAATTGGTGTGAGGAGGAGGGGGAGGAGGTGTCCTTTTATAAGGGAGGAGAAGGGCACCTTAGGAATATCTCAAAATAGTATTTTATATTAAAGTCAAAATCGGTTTATAATGGTTCCAAAGGGTCTTATTTCGAAGCTAAAGTGGGGAAGGGTCGAAATCCTATCAACCAATAGAATTTAGACAAGTTTATGATATTATTTTAACCTTATCAATTAGGTTTAACTCTAAGATAAATAATTTAACTTTTACCGTGATTTTTTTTTCTTTCACTATATGGTTAATACACTTACTATAACAAGCCAAACGAACCCAAAATTGTATATTATTAATAAATATATCCTTATCTAAGTCATTTGGCCGAACCTTAGATTTTTAGGAATAAAATAACAATTAATAATATAATATTTGATTTAAAAACTATTTTGTGTCAATTTTGACACTATTTGATATATGATTTTTGTGAAAGTCATAACAGAATTAAATGTTCAAACCAAGTTGATTAAATAAACATTAATATATCATAGTAACCTAGAAAATTAGTGTAATTCATAAAAAGTCTTGAATTACATTTATTTTGGTATTTATATTATCCATTATGTCAATATTTCATTAATAAGATAATTACTACATCATCTTTGTGTCATAAATAAATTAAATTATTTGATTTTTAAAATTACAAATAAAATACCATTATGTAGGAAATCTTTTTAGCTTTCTAATGAATATTTACAATCGAATTTATCTTATGTATAACCCCATATTAAAAATGATTTACTTATTAAACTTTGATTTTAACTATTTTAACCCTTCTTTAAATAAATTAATAATAAATGTCCTAATCTAATCCAAGTGGGCCTAAATGGTCATATTTTATTCCTAAGTTTGTTTTTGGTCGAATTACACTTGTCCAATAGAATTAGGACATGTGTTAGGGTAATATTAATATCATATTTACCCTTAGTTACCCTATTTACTATTAACCGCGGTAAAAACAGTAAAAAGTTACTATTCACCAAAAAATTATTTTCATCTCATTGAACCACATTTTAGTCCTTGATATTAACCGTGTCTCTCGGATTTTTGAAATTCCATTCACAGAAGCGGTAAAATTAAGTTTTATGCAAAATTCAGTTTTTAACCTACCACTTAGTGGTTTCACTATTCATCAAAAATTGAAAGTTTTCAGATAAATACCAAAATTTCACCCTAGGCTAATTTTGATATTCTGAGTCCAAAAAAGAAGTCCATTTTGAAAAATAAAATTTATAAAATTTCAAAAAGTGGTTATTACTATTCATAACGGCTAGTTTTAATAGCATATTGTTGTTTAGTGAAACTCGGTATTGCGTACGACGCAAGCTATCGAGGAAGGTCGCGATTGCGTGTAAAGCAAGCCAAGAAAGTGTTGTGTAGAAAAAGATTCGTTTGATGATTTATATAACATAAAAGTCTCAGGTGTTACAAATTTGATGGTCTATAATCATAGAAAACTCAAGGATAGTTTTAAATTATCTTTTTAGTTTGATATGAGACTATCTTTGTGTGGAATTTATGTGTCTTCGTGATATGATCGACTTTTAGATTGCCTTTATTTATCCCATTTTACTTCTTGCATTGGATGTTTCAGCATCAAAACCAATTCCTATATTTTCCATGCATGAGGGTATCTGATTATTCAGAACAATTTCAACTCCATAAAAACTATGCTTAAATCTCTCTAGCATCTCAGCATCTGAGAAATTTCCAAACTTAATTATCTTCTTTATTTCTTTTAGACTTGATTCATATTCAAGTTTTATCCTAAGAGTAATAACTTTTTCTTTAAGTCCCTCAATGTTCTTTTACTTCTCCTCCAGCCTCTATGTAAGTTCATTAATTACCTTTTCCTGTTATTCAATTATGTGATTAATTTAAACTATGTGTTCTGAGATTTTATATGTTTATGAATGTTCCTTAACAACTTCTTCAAGTTGATCAATTCCAGGTTCCAGTATATCAACATATTCTGAGGAGTCTTCTATAATTACTTTTCACTCTTTTTATCTCTTTAATTGATACTCAATCTTACCAAATTAATCCTTAACTTGCAATTAGAGATTGACTTCAGTGGTCAATTGATTATCTCTATAATTATCTATAGATGGTTCTGATTTTTCAATGGTAGCCATCATTGAGGCATGGGTTCTAGTATTAAATTCCGATTCTTATTCCTAAAACAATTCACAATCAGTATCTTGTTCTTCACATACAAAATACTTTGTATATTGTTTATTACCATACATGTAATATCCCTTTTTAAAAATCTCTTTAAGAGGATTCTAAATTTCTCCAGCTTCACTTTATTCATCATTGAACTCTCTTGTGCACGGAGAGGCAATGTGGCCAACTCTTCCACAACGAAAACAAGACAGATGTAACTTTCCATTAAATTTCCCTTTTCCTTTCTTGAATTTATTAGAAATGAGGGAAATAATTTATTTATACGCATTATATCCATCAATACTATCTCCTGAAATTTCGTTTTTTTCAGGTATCTGAATTCAATTTCCTTGCTTACATGAGTCTTTGCATCTTCTAGTTTGACTACAATATCATATGCCACCAGGTTGCTCAGTAGATCATCCAATGAAAGTATGGAATGATACCTTTCATTAAGGGATGACACCTTTTCATTTCAATGTGGTTGATTTTTTCTAAAGATTTTAATTACAATACTAATGTATTTTATTTCTTCACCATGTCCCTGTATTTCTCTAACAACTACAGCAATTCAGTGGAGAACTTTATCTACATTTTCAACATGATTCATCTTCAGATCATAAAACCTATTATAAAAAACTTATATCTTCACCTCCTTCACATTTTTATCACCTTCGTAAATAGTTTCCTATTTTTTCCACATATACTGTGTTGACATAAAACTCATAACCTTTATATATATCTAATCAGAAAGAGAATTAGTGAGCGAATTATGTGCTTTGGAATATGCATCAAGAATTTTCAAGTATGTATCAGTCCTATAAATCCCATCTAGATCAATGAAATATGTTCCTTATGTAGTAGAAAATAGGAATTCCATTCAAAGAGGTCTTAGATGAGTTATCATCCTATTCTTCCTGATTTGAAATTTTCTTCCTTCAAAGAAAGGTACTCCCCTAATATTTACAATATTTTTCATTATAGAAATGAATGGAAGATTTAACACTAGCAACATTTACCCTATGATACAACTTGAAGGACCCTAGAAAACCCTAAGTGGGAAGGTGTGAATCAGGGTGTAAACTTTTTATTTTAAACTAATGGATCTTATTCTCACATTGATAGAAACCTATTAAAACTATCTAGTGAAAAATTGCTGAAAACAAACAATCACATGAAAAGCAAATACACAACAATTTTACTTATTTCACCAATAAGGAAAGAGTCCAATGAGTATATGCTGAAAGGTTTTTGGTTGTTCCAAATTCTATTATTCTTCACTAGTTTTCAATTACAAAATATTAGTAGAGTCACTCAGTTCCAGGCGCACTGCCTTTACAATGTTTTAGGGATACCACAATGCGTCCCTCAGATCACTTCTGTTGAATCCACCTTTATCACTATGTTTGCATGAATCTAAACATAGCTTATCATCATGAGGTTTTATTTAATGTATTGTAATTAAATCATGAATCTTAAACTATAGATAGATTCTCTATTGAAGTCACGTTATCATTCATATGTGTAATTCACTTTCCCTCACACTGTGTGTTTGTGAACTATTTCTCAATGAAATAAATTGTTCCTCCATGTATTTCACTTCATCTTTTGTGTACAAGGATCCTTCCTCTACATTCAATGCTACACCATGTACCAGTTTTGGTTCCCTGACCACTTATCTGTCGTGAGTCGTCCCTACTCTGTGAACTAACTCTGCTTCCGTGTAACATTTTTACTCCACCTACTACCTTCCTTCCATAGGCTATTATTCTCTACATACTACATGTGATCCATACATAGAGTTCTTCCTCTATATACATACTCTCCTACATAGACGTTTCTTCCCAAAATCCACTTTACCCTTCACCAAATTCCTTATAATTTCTAACCCGAAACACTTTTATGGGGTTGTCTTCCCACAAACCACTCTAGACTTCATAGAAATCATCATGTTTTTTTAATCTCATTCACTCATATTAACAAAGGGATTAGTGATCCATATATAGGTAAATATATCCATTTAATTTGATAAACCAATATTCAATAAATCATCAATGTGTTACTGCCTTCACTGCGTACAATGCATCTCCCGCAAACCATTCTTCTCTATGTGGTCTGCATACTACCACTCTTCCTTCGCGGCGGCTAAACCATTCCACATACCGATCTCCCCCTCATTTTCTCCAATGAAAATCCATATTAGGAATTGTATCTTCCATGAACCTTTATGCCTTGTTTTCACAAATGACACATCATCCAGTGAACCTCCATCAATCCACGAACCGTTTTTCCTATGTGATCCACATTCTGTTCCCGGTATGTGGTTTGCAGTTCGCCTTTCCATGTACCATAATTCATGATACATGAATTATTCCTGAAACATGCTTCAAAGTCACCTATTCCTTTTCCAAAAATGATCCTTCTGAAAAGGCAAACTCCCAATTTTGAGGACCAAAAATATAAAACACACTGGGAAATTAATCCACCATCAATATTTCTTATATCCTCAGTCGTAAGAACACATTCTAAGAAAACTCCTTGATTAACCCAATTTGGACTAAAAACAAACACAAACCACACTCCATTTCTAGTAAATAATAGCCTTTTTTCCAACATGTATAACGGTTAACAATCTTGATAGGAAATGGGTATAGTATTCACTACATAATTAATTTTCGCATTGAAAATCAAGGTAAAATTACGGCATCATAAGTTCATCACTTAAAAATTCATAATGGAGGTAGATAAGAACTAATGGGGTATCTCATCATTTTTTCCTAAAATCAAAACTAACAGGTACATGGAAATTCATATCCCAGCATTATTAATTTGATATATAAGGAATTATAATTTTAAAAACTTTAATGAAGAGGAGAATGAGAGAATCCCATACGTTGAGAGTGTGGCACATAATGGTTGGGAGGAGCTTCTTGATAGATTGAGGGAACCTTAGGAGGACTCTAGAGATGGGAGGTAAGAATAAGGACATGATATAATGATTTTTACTGAAATGAAATGGGATCGTTTGTGTGTTTAAATAGGAAACGATGTGGGAATTATTTATTATTTCTCAAACATAGGCTTTGGAATCTCTATGATAAAAAAACCACAAACTGTCCAATAGTTTTTGACCATATTTTCTACCAAATTGGAGTATTTTTAATTATTTTACAGTTCCAAGATCCGAATAAAATGAATTGATACCCTTTCTTTTGAGGAAGTGAGTCATACTCTTTATTAAATGATTTCAAAATATTGAAATATATTAAAGGTCTTGGGGGAGTCACAAAGCCTCGATAAAATTAATAAAATAATAATAAAATCAAATTTTTTAAATGGGAAAAAATATTTTTTCTTGGATACCCTTTATAAAATATATTACATCACTTTTTGTTCATCATGATTCCATAATACACAATGTATATTTTTAGGGTATTTTATTTTTACCTGAAAATTTAACTGTTTGAAGAAATTATAAACAATTAACCATCATATAATTTTTTCATTCTAATTCCAAAAATAATATTCACTTTAAAAAAATTCTAAATATTTGAATTTTTACTTTTAAAATGAGACTTTGTATTTATTTATAACAGTTTGTTTTTTTGAATATAATAGTTCTCAAAACCATAAAAAATTATATTTTACATTATTATTATTATATGATCATTTACATTTTATAAAAATTATTTAGTAATATTATTTAATTAAAAAATAAATTAATTCATTAAAATAAATTCTTTAATGTAATTTGAATATTTCTTGAAAATTCAATTTTTTGTATTATTGTATAAATATCAAAATCATTTATAAATAAAAAATAATAAAATGAATATGTATTCATTATTATATACAATATACATATTTATATTAATTGGTTCTTGATATATATCCCATTAATACACTATCAAATTCCCTAAGAGTAAGGTGTGCGATGATGATACTTTCATGGGGGGGTACATTATACATGCTTTGGGTCGTGATCTCGATGAGCTTGAACTTATCTCGTAAATGGTTTTTCTCGTGATTAAGTTGTTGGATATTATCATGAGATTGGTCAAGAGAAAATACCAGTAATGTTATCTCCCTCAGAAGCTCTATTAAATGGTCTTTATAGGGTATTATCCTACTGGTTGAATCCATCGCTTCCGTTGTTTATGTCAATTGGATTTGTTAAAACCCTATATTAATACTAGTCATATGATAATTGTTCAATGGCTATATTATCAAAGATAACAATTTTTTAATGGTCTTTTAAATATGATTGTATATGACAAAATCCAATAATTTCATGTGTCATATATATCAAAAATACATGATAAGACATTTAATAAAATCAGAAGGGGAATTATATTTATAGAAGTTAGAGTTGTCAAAATCACTACCCCATCAGATATTTCACAGTCAAAATTTCCATTACCCACACTAAAACAGATTAGGGTAACTTTTTTTCATCTCCTCCTCTAGTTCCAACATTACATATTAAAATGTTTGGTTTCTCCATTATATTTTGACCTGGTGTATTGTCTTATTTCATAGATATTTTTCCCTACGATCTAACATATTCATTAACTGCTCCTCATAAGAAAGGTCATTCCACCAATGGTAAAAAATCTATATTGAGTACATATGAGGGGTTTGGAATGTACTTCCTCAATAGTGATACATGGAACACATCAAGTAGTTGATATAGGATAGGTGGGAGTTCTAGTCGATAGGCCACCACTCCAATGCAATCGAGGATCTCAAAGGGATCGATATATCTTGGACTAAGCATTCCCTTCGTCCAAAATATGATGAATTTATTCTATGTAGATATGTGGAAGAATACCATGTCTGTAATATAAAACTATAGCTCTCATTGAAGATTATTAGCATATATCTAATGTTATCTTTGACCAGCCTTGATGTACTTATGAATAGTCTTAACATTTTCCACCATTTCCTGGACCATTTCAGGAGCCAGTAATTTTCATTCTCCAACATCATCCTAAAATGTAGGTTTCTACACCTCTTATCAAAAATTAATTCATAAGGGGGAATTTTTAATCTATAGAAGAAACATTTTTTTATGAGAACTGGACCAGAGGGAGATGTTCGTCACATCCTCCTTTTAAGTCAACCATGAATGGTCTAAACATGTCCTCAATTTTCTATATAGTCCACTTGGACTAGACATTAGTTTGATAGTGATTAGTCATGAGGATGTTCAACACACAATTTATAGCTTATTTGAGACTCTTAATTAAAATGGAGGTAAATTTTGGATCTCGATTGAATACAATCGATAGTGGTTTTCCATGCAACTTAACCAATTGTCTAATGTATTTAATTACAAGTTGATCAATTGAGAAGCCATCTCAAATATTAATGAATTGTACATTGTTTGAATAATTATCCACCACAACTAGGAGATCATTATTTCCTCTTGAAATCTTTAGAATACCTGTGAATGTGTCCATGGTGATGTTTTCCCATTTCTATATAGGTGTGGGTAGTGGTAGCATCATCCCCTTGTAGTTATTCCTAATACCATTACTTATTGATATATAAGACATATTAATGTATATTCTACAATCTCCTTCCTTATATTGTCACACCAGTAGTTCTCTTTGAGATCGTGATACATCTTTGTGGTTTCTATATGGATGGATAAATTCGAATTACGTGCATCATCCAATAGCTCCTTATTTATTTCAAGATTTTATGGAACACATAGTCATGAACCAAATATAACAAAACCTCCTTCATTAATGTTGAAATATGATTATATCCCTTTTCTTAAAGTTTCCACATTATTTTGAATTCCCATATTATTTCTTTGAGAATCATTATCCTCTCTAGAAGGGATGGTTGAGTTGTAATTTGTGAAAGGATTAATGATGTTCCATAATTTAGGATCCCCAAGTCCATCATTTTCAAGTATAATAAGATTGGATCCATTTCAGTTCTCATCAATGATATAATTGTTGGATCAATTCTACTTAGAGCATTTGTCACTTTATTTTCTTTCCCCATAAAATAGTGAATTTGGAATTCAGAGTCCTTGATCATATCTAACCATATTCATTAGGGAATATTAATCTATTTTTGTGTGAATATATAAATTAAGGTTTTGTGATCCATATATATTTCACACTTCTACCCAAATATATTATGTCACCATATTTTTAAATAAAATATTACTATATCCAAATCAAGATCATGTGTTGGGTAGTTTTGTTTATAAACTTTCAACTTTCATAAAGCATCATCTATGAATTTTTCTTTTTATATTAACACACATATGAAACTATTCTTTCAAGCATCATTGAAGACCACAAAAATTTCTCCAATTATGGGTAGTGTGAGTATGGATGTAGTGATAATCCTCCTTCTCAACAACATAAAGCTCTATTCTTCATGATGAAGATGGCTGGTGTACCCCATGGGATGAACAATGGTATATGACCCCATTATCCAAATTTTCATTTAGTTGTTCCTCCATTTCTTAAATTTTCACAAGGTAGATTTCAAAATGATTATTTGATAATGGAAATTCCCCTGATATATGCTCAATTGAAAATTTAACCTGTTCCTTGGAGGGATACCATGAATTTATATAAGAAAAATTTCAGTTTATTCCCTCTATATGGGCTTTTAATCAAGGATTATTCTTTCCTTGGACTCAATAAATTGATCTAGAGATGATTTCTTATAGGGAAATAATATCAATTCTTGAGATGTTAGTGCCATGAAAGATTCACCTTCCTCCTAGCAGTTATATAAAATCAGGATTGATTCATGATATGAAGAGTGATTTCTTTCTCATAGTTTATGTTGTCTCTATGTAAGAAAAAGTAATCTAAACCCAAAATTTCATCATTCCACCAAATAGAGTATTACAAGTTTTCTAGGATGTTTATTCCACAAATTTTGACATAATAGGAGTAATATTTGTTGTATAAAATAATTTCCCCATTTGTTGTTTTCACTAGAACCTATACATCCAAGATTTTTGGTGTTGTTTGGATAGGTCTAATAAACATTCATGATATGAAAGAATGTGCAGATCCAAAATAAAAAAAAATAACATTCATTATTATTGAATTAATAACTAGAATATTTGAAACCACATTATTGTTAGGATCCAACTCAGTGATTTTGAGGGGAAAAACTCTTCCTTACTACGTTTGAGTTTGTTGGTTGTATCAAAAAACCCTTAGCTTAGTGTATTGGTTTGAAAAGTGCCATTGTTTCTTGGAGATAAAATAATGAACAATGTGCTAAGGGTTGACCAAAAAAATTCTCTCCTCCAACACGTTTTTGGGTTTCACCTATCATAAATTGATATCCAGGTGTCCTTCTTTCCCACACCAAAAGCATTTCCTCCTCCCCCTTAGGAAATTTCTTGGATACTTCTGTGTACACCTTGGACAAGTGAGATGTCAAAATTTCATCGCACCACTAGAGTTTCCCATCATACCTTTAGAATTAAATTCCACTTCCCGCTTCTTATCCCCATGATACCATTAATAATCACCCATCCCTATTTCAAATTTAAGGTAACATCACACAATTTCATCATATCTATCAATTTCTTGAATCTATAGGTATTTTCATATACTATGTTTTATCCCAACAAATAAGTTATCATTCTTTCATTAGAGGGTAACGTCAATGATGGAGGTGTATTGTGAAAGTCTTGTGAAGTTTCCCTTATATACGCTGATAGATTCATTGTCTTTTTGGTCAAGGGAAAGTAAATCACTTTCCATTTTTAGTTTTACATTAAGTGGAAAATATTTATCAAATAACATTTTCTAGAGTTCCATCCATACCTTTTTCTATATATCTTCCATGGGCTTTGTATTCTGGATCAATATCCTCCAATGATTAGGTTCTCCCTCCATATGATAAGCACCCACTAGAACCTTTTATTACTCATATGATTGAAGGATTTATAATATCTTCTCAATATAGCTGATCCATTTTCCTTGATTAAGGGATCAGGTGCTCAATTGAATGTAGGAGTCCTTCATCGTATGGAGGCCTCAATTGCTGAATGTTCATTCTTATAGGGATTTGGGTGCTCATCCAGATCATGTATATAATACATAACCTAGATTAGCTTCGAGAGTATCATAAAAAGGATATTGATTCCAACTCCCATTAGGTTGGGCATCTCATTGGGGTAGTCATCACATTTCCCGTCACATTGGTTGTTTACCCAATTCCTCCTATTTATAGCAATTTTCTATAATAAAGGGAAATGTAGGAATGAGTATTTTAAAACAATTAAACACAAAAAGGTCGAATCTAATGATATTAATGGGATAACTTATAAATTAAAAATATTTCCTTAACTTATGTATTTCTAGGCATCAATATATGGTATCCATGATTTATATCCTAACACAAATTCTTAGGGTTATTTTTTGTTCCCTTCACAATGGTTCATAATGAAATTATAAATGTACCAAAACATATCACCCAAGAGTATCAATATAGGTGTGTATTAAGGACTATAATCATGCACTAGTTCCCAGTCGAGTCAATCTCAACACGGTGTTTTCAGGTTTTACCCCTATCAATATTTTTTCTAAATCCACATCCATTTGTAGTATCCAGATAGTGATGCATTTTCTTGAAATACCACTTAGTCTATACATAACAAAATTTATATATTTTTTATTATATGTAGTATTATCCTAATTTATTTCTATAGAGTTTTCTAATACTAATCTAAAAAATAAATAAACATTACAATTGATACGAACTATGAAAGCTCAGATCTTTATTGCACGTTAATTCCTTATTTATTTCATAAGATTACACATAGTAAAACCTAGATGATCAAAAGTACTAGTTACTTTTGTAATTAGAAACATTTCCTAACAATTTAAAATAGTAAAAACATCATTTTAATTGTAAACCTCCTTAATATTTTTTCACTAAAAACTGCATGTGATAACCTAGGGCCATACATAAGAAAATTGTGAGCTATAAAGAACAATAAGAAAATAAAAATGAAATATCATTAATAATTAACACATGTTAGATAATAGAAAAACCCATGGGGTATATAATGGTTTAGAATCATAATCATAAACAATGAGACATGATATAATATGACAACATAAAGGTGACATGGGAAATGTGGCAACAACATAAAATATTGCATCATAAACAAAGGTCAAGGATTACTAATAATAAATTATAATTGAAGAATTTCCATAAATGAATAAAGTTAAATCCTTTTACCAACATTATGTCTCTTGAGACTAAACATTACCAAATTCATTGGAGCGCTATATAATTCTAGGCACACACGTCACTTTCAATTCATTCTAATGCTTTAGTGTACCATATAGATCATACAACATGGATTAATTAATCATCATATTTTATTCTATGATCAAGGAGTGTGAAATAAATAAAATAGAGTCCCAATTTATATAATTATAAGTATATAAAGGTGAACATCGTTGATAGAAAATGGGTATGGTATTCAATAGACAATTGTTCTCCAATGGAAAATCACGGTGAAATTCTGGTAGCATAACATTGTCACTTAAAAATGCATAAATGTGGTTGATTGTAGTGAAAGGGGTTTATAATCATTTGGAAATAAAATTTTAATTAATAGGGACATGGAAATACATATCCAAACATTACTAGTTGTAGATATAAGGAATAAGATAATAAATAAACTTTAAAAAAGAAGAGAATGAGGGGATCCCTTATCTTGAGGGTGTGACTAAAAATGATTGGGATGATATTATTAAGAGCATGGGGAGACCATGGGAAGATTATATAGAGGTTCATGTAGAGTAGGGGTGTGATACAAGGATTTTCAGTTAAGATAAATTGGAGTTTTGGTGGGTTTATATTTGAAATGAGTGGGGAATTCGTTATTATTTCTCAAACATAGGTTTTTAACTATATATAATAATATAACTAAAACCACAAACCTTACTATTGTATTTTCCCGAGATTTATACAAAATGAGAATGGTTTTTATAATTTCATAATTCTATGTCCCAAACATAATAAAATAATACCCTTTGTATTGTGGAAATTAGTTGTACACTTAAAGATATGATTTTAAAACCATAAAATATATTTATTATTTTTGAGGCTTCATCAAGGATTTATAAAATTCATAAAATAAAAATAATATCACATTATTTTAAAGGAAAAAATATATTTTATCTTGAATTATATTTGTAGTATTTATTACATCACTCTTGGGTCATTATCATGTCATAATACATACTATCTATTTATAAGGTATTTACTCTTTTCCCAAATATTCTACTATCTCAAAAAAATTTAAAAGAATCACCATTGGAAAATTTTAAAATTATGTTTCTGAAATTTAGATTCATTTTATAAAGAAAATTCTAAATATGTTCATTTTTACTTTTAACATAAGAATCAACAGTTATTAAGAAATGTTGCGTTTTTTATAATAATAGTTTTCAAACCCGAATTAAAATTACATTTAACATTGTAAAAATTATATGACCATTCATATTTGATAAAAATAATTTAATAAAAATATTTTTAGAAAAATATTATTTATTTCAAAAATTCCATTAATTCATGAAAATAAATTCCTTATTTGATTTTGAATATTACCTGAAATTTTAAAAAAACATATTGTATAAAAATAAAAATCATTTATTAAGTAACAACAATTAAATTAAAATATATTCATTATTATGTACAATATATAAAATTATATTACCATGATATTGAAACATACCCATTTAATTCCCTATTAAACACCCTAAGAGTAAGGTTTCTGATGGTGATACTTTCATGTGGTGGTTTGGCATACATATTTTGTGCCTTGATCTTGATGATCTTAAACTTCTCCGGTAAATGGTTTCGATCATGCTTAAGTTGTTGGATCTCATCTTCATCTTGGTCAAGGAATAATCTTAAAGGTGTTATCTCCCTCGTAATCTTTTATAAATAGGCTTTATATGGTATGATACTACATTTTGAAGCTATAATTTCCTTTTTATGTCTTAATTGGATTTTTTAAAACCCTATTTTTATACATTTCATAACATCATTGTTTAATGGATATACTATCAATAATAATTATTCCAAACACTATTTTAAATCTGATAGGATATTATAAAACCAAATAAGTTAATTTTTTTTATATTCATACTACTTAATAATACATTTAATAAAAACACAAGGGGAACTGTTTTATAACAGTTCATGTAATTACATTATGTTTTCATATTTATGAGAGATGTCATATACCATCAACAAACTATCAGTCCCAAATAGGTATTCCAAAATGTAATTGAAATTTCATTTAATGTATTTATTAATATTTTGTGTATTATTATTTTCATATTAATAATATGATTACTGAAAGTACTTATATTCACAAGAAAAAAGATATTTGTTTTGAAATGACTGGGCAACATGCCTGGTGTCTGAATGTAAACATATATCATGAAGATGTGACTTCATACTACTTATTTAGTGGATTTTCTCATTATTTAATCTAATTTTTTAGTTAATTTTATTAATACTAATATCAAATAATTATTTTTTAATTTTCATAGATATTAGGAATAAATTTCTTCATCATGAAAGTATGTTTCACTCATGTGCTATGATCATGCAATCAACATGAATGATGTACAAATGATGTTGAAATTTTCTTTTTAATTTCTGATGAATTCAACATTCTATGTTATCAATAATTAATATAGTTATATAAACAAAAGTATTTAATGAAATTTATGATAAAAATAAATGGTGGAATCAACCATACCACAATCGAATACAAGGTGTACCTGGTGTGATTCAAATTATGTTGTTTTAGTTTAAAATTTAAATTTTTAATATGTATGGTTTCATATTTCTATATAGTTTATTTATTTATTGTTTCAACAGTATAATATTTTTTCCATATACTATTGGATTCTTTTCTTGATTTGGGGTGTTCTGTTCAATGCTTCTTATGCTCATGACAGATTGGACTTCAAGCCTGCAACTAAGATAATAAAAACCAGTAAATTGTTGAAGATTGTATACAAACATCCTAAAAAGAAGAATAAATAATTATTACTTAGTTAAATTTTTAATCATTTTATCTAATATTTTTAAAATAATTTCCATATCATTTTTATCTAATGCCTAATTAGTTTTTTTCATAGATCTTTTGGGAAGTCACATTTTGATTTCAACTATCAGAAACAAGATAGAAAAGTGAGAAAATATTCCATGTTCTCCCTTTTTTATATTTTTTCTTATTGTTTAATGAAAGACACACTTAATATATTCAATTATCTATACCTCAATATGATACATAGTGTTCTCGGTATGAATCAACCTTTATTTTTTCAACTTATAATCTATATTTTCGTTCAAAATACCCATCACCAAGTCGAAATTGAATAGAAACATTCAAATTATTTTTATACTTAATGAAAATGATCCATAAATATTTTTTGATGTGTAAGAACCATATAAAACTTAATCTGACATACAATGTGACTGTTTTCACTCAAAGAGTGCCTTTTTATTCAAAATTGACATTAATTTTTGAAAAATAATATATGTGCAAAAATCAAAATTGGGAAAATGCATTCAGATTTTTTTATACTTTTTGCAAATAATTAATAACTCATTTTTACAAGTAATCATCACATGAAACTCAATCTGATTTATAGTGTGATTAATATGACTCCAAGTGTGTCTTTTTATTTAAAATTTGGAAGTAGTAAATAACACAACTGACATAATGAAAACTGCGAAAAATCATTCAGAGTGTCGAGATACATTAGAAAAACCATCCCTAATTCATTTTTGACATTTAGGAATCAACCACACTTCAATATCATATATCATGTGCTCACTATGACTCAATGTGTCTATTATCATTTTAAAATTGATATTTTAGTTCAAAATGTGTGTCACTCCCTAAAAACTACGAAATTATTTTTGAATTGTCTTGATAATTTAGGAAAATTATTCATAATACATTTTTGATGTATATGAATCAGTATTATATAAATATGACACATTATGTGAAAATTATGAATCATAGTGACTGTTTATAGTGGAAATGAAAATTTCAGTAAAAAAAATGACATACTCAAAACTGTGAAAATATTCATATTTTTTGTTACAACAGGAAATAGATCCGTAATTAATTTTTATGTGCATGAATTATCCACACCTCAATCCAAAAAATGATGTAAAACCCATGTAGTTGAAACCATGTAGTAAATGCAGTGGGATATTAGGAAGAGAACATTCTCTGCACGATTGAGGAAACTATGCCAAACAATTATTCTAGACATGATGGTTTTAGGATAGTGGAAGATGCACAGTCTATGCATGATTTGGAAAATCATTGAAGAAAATCATGTGGCCTACCCAATTTTAAGTATTTTTGGTATTTTCGTCTTCTTTCTAATTGTGTATTCCAACCTAATCCTTCCCTATTCAACACTCTCAACCCAAACACCTCCCATGTAGTTCTCTCCCAATTTAAAGAACCTCTATGGTGGGTTTTTGAAGGTTTCTTAGTGATTCTTCACCTGATTCAAGAGTTTAGGGTCTTTTTATCCTTTTTATTTGGTTTTCTCTACGTTTACCCTTCTCCTATAACCCTAGTGTAAATAATTAGTATATTTTCTTTGTTGGGGTTTTTAGGAATTGTTGATTTTTGTTTCTGGAGGTTAGGATCTATCCTAGGAGTTCATTTCCAGTGTATTGAAAAAAAATATGGCATGATTCCTCAACATGAGTTAGGTTTTTACAATTCATGGTCACTTATTGAAGAGTTCCACTTATTCTTGGTTTTCTAAGTACATTTCTAATCCATATAATCATATTTTCTAATATATATTATAAGGACCCGACCTTATTGCATACATAATCTTGAATTTATTCAAGAGAACGCTTCCTTTTACATTGAGGATATATTAATGTATAGAGATTTAGAGAATTGGGACAATACATTCACAACATTACACATTATTACAAAGTGGATACCATAAAAACCATTTCCATTTTTTTCGAAATATAAAATATTAAAACATAAACATGACTCCTTGAATATTATTCAACAATTAACCTGGATTGCTTCCTTGTCTTACACATCTATTAACCTATGAAAATCATTTAAAAAACTTGGGATGAGCACAAACGCTCATTAAGGGATAGGAAAGAAGGAAAGAGCACATTAGTCCTTGAATACTCTTAATGTATGAAAGCATTTACAAAAGACATTCTTTTTACCCATATATTATTACTTTGTGTAACAATATATTTACTCAGGATCCACAAAAAAATGAGAACATAAATATAATCATAAAGTTATCTTGTGTAATTACTTATATAATCTTGTAACCCTCTCGGCTACTTATAATTTGTAACCCTCACGGCTACCTTACTATTTGTTTAACCATCACAATTACACTTGGAGTAACCGTACGGATGACCTCCAATGTACACATACCCTATACATTGGAGGGACATATAGGTCCCTCAATTAAAGATAAATAATTCCCAAGATCCAAAACATAATCATACAACATGAATAATTCCAAAAAAATATTGATTTGAAATTTCGTAAAACAGAATTTAAAAAGTGGATTTTTAAAGTTAATCCCCTTATAAATATCATTAAATTGAAGAGTGACATAATATAATGGATGGAGTATGTAAATATACTGTAAATACACATAATAAAACATAATATAAACATAAACCATCACACAAAAAATTTAAATAGCATATAAATAATGAAGTAGAAGGGTAACCCAAAGAAAGGAAATTAGGTTAAGAATTCCCTTACATCGGGTTTCTCTTAATTAAAACTTGTTTAAACCTCTTGTATAATGGTTAAAAGAGTTTTATTAGTATTTTATAGAAACAATTTCATGTTTATGACTTCTTATAATATCATTTTATAACATCATTTCAGCCTTTAATTGTTAGTATTTTTCCTTTGCACTATTTTTTTGTGAGTTCTTTACATTATTTCCATGATTGGTTCATGATGGATGTTCTTATCGATTGGAAGTGAAATTAAAAAATTGTAATAGATTGGTATTTACAGATTTCCAGTACCATAATTTATACCATTTATCATTTTTATGTTTTAGATGAGGATGACTCATAAGTTAAAACATTAATGATGTTCGTTTAGATCATTTCAATGGTTCTTTGATAATAATGACCTCATTTTGTTTTCTAAACTAAAACCATGAGTACAAAAGAATTCCAGAACCATTTATGAGAAATAATACATGTATAATAACCTGTTTCAACCATAAAAATTGTATCATAACAGGACTTTCAGGAGTTAATGAAAAATGAAACCACATCATCCACAATGTCGATAGTTCGACAAATCACGGACAATGTTTTTAATCCTTGAATAAGTGGGAGAAAAGAAAAATAATGATGATGAATTTTCCATGAACATGAGAACATATAGAGTGTACATTATTTTTGTAGATTTCATGCCTCTTGGGTAAGAAGATATGAAGAAAGAATAAGAAAGGAATGGAACTCAAAATAAAACAATAATTGAGAAATCCCTTACAAATATTCGTCATCCTAACAACTACACAATATGGTTTTAGAAAATATTAAAAAGAGAGGTTACAAGGATAAACCATCCAAAAATGAATCATAATATATATTAGATCAATAATATTAAGTAAATAAGAACATGGTATGGAAACTAGAATGTTATACCACATAAAAGAGAACTTGAATGGCAAAAATAAATAATTTGAGAATTTTCATACCTTATAGAGTAACCCTTAGAACATATGATTGGTAGGTTGGGGGGGGATTGAGGAAACCATTGGACGTCTAATAGAAATGACATTAGGCCATATCTTTGTAGATTTGGAATTGGTAATGATGTTAATAAAGGAATGGGTTGGTATTTATAGGAAATGTAAGGGAATATTTTAATAATTTCCAAGGGACACCTCATGAGTGGTATTTGGAAAACCATGGGATTGCCCATAGTATTTTCCCATGGTATAAGCTACTTGGGAATCCTCACATATTATTTAACTATACAAAAGTCAACCAGATTTATGACAACATTATTACATCATTATTGATGTCATTAACACACCGAAACTAAAAACTGTATTTTTTACTATTCACTGAAAAATGTAATGTTTCAGAAAAATTCTCATAATTCACTCTAACCATTAATCAACGTGCAGAATTCAAAAATGATGTCCATTTTTTGAAAATATTTTTCAAAATATTTTTAATTTATTTTTTAAATAAAATCATACTTTATTCCAAAATTAATTATTTAAAAACTATAACTGCGTTTATATCATGATGAAAAATTAACCAAGATATTATTATCTAAATTCCTTAAGAAAAGAAAATAATAATAAAATTTACTATTAATTAGGGTCATATTACTATTCATATTAATATTTCTAATGATATGTTACTATTCACCAAAAAACAATTTCGTTCCAATAGACTCTAAATAACATACTGAACACAATTGTGGATGACAGTTTCTTGAAATTCATAACATAGAAGTGGAAAATTTATGTTTAAAATATAGTTATAAATATCTAATTAAAACAAAGTTCCATGAATTTATATTTATTTTTAGAGAAACTTGGGTTGATACATATATATGTGATTTTTAAAATATGTTAAATAAACCATAAAGGATCTCATTAGGAATGATGATGGGAATTTTAAGGTTGAGTGGTGTTTTGGTGTATATTTGTTTTACAGGCATTCTAAATATTTTATAAAATTACTAGAATGTCCTTCATTTACAATAAAACCTTTTCATTTGGTTTTGACCCAAATGGGGTTTTTACGGAGATATTCCCTTTTTGAGTTCAAAAGGCCTTCATTGCTTTTAATGGGTGGTGTGGTTTTATAAAGATAAATTGAGTTCCCTTGATTTTTTTGATTCTGATTTTTTTTTTATGATTCTAAGTTTGTATTTTTATTTTAAATTGACATAAATTTTCATAAAAGGAAAAGAAACATATTGAAGACTGAGAAAAAACATTTGGTTTATTTTGATACTTTTTTAAAATGATTTATAATTTATTTTTTATGTATAGTAATTAGATACAACTCACTCTGATTCACCTTGTGCCTGGTATGGCTCAATGTGTCTGATATGAGTTTAAAATTTAAATTTTATTTCAAAACACATGTCACTCATGAAAAAAAATGTTCTTTGATTTGATTGATAATTTTGGGGAACTATTTTTAATTAATAATTTACATATTGGAGTCACTGTAACATCAAACAGACATATTATGGGGGCGATATAAACCAATGTGTGTGTTTTTAGTTTAAAGTTTCGTTTTTGTAAAAAAAACACATGTGCCATAATCAAAACCAATCAATTGAATTAGTATTGTTTAAATACAATAGTAAAATGATCCATAATACATTTTTGAAATGGATAAATTAAACTCACCTCAAACCAACACATGGTGTGACCGGAATGATTCTAACTGTGTCTTTTTATTTAAAATTGGAATTTTAGCAAAAAAATATATTTGATATACTCAAAATCCTGAAAATGAATTTGGGTTGTTTTGATACTTTTGGAAATTGGTCTATATGTTTTTTAATGTGTAAGAATCACCCAAACCTCAATCTAATACACGGTGTGCTGGGTATGACTCAAAGTGTACGTTATCTATCTAAAATTGACATTTTAGATCAAAATGTATATTACTCAAAGAAAACTGAGAAATTGTTATTGGATCACATTAATAATTTAGTAAAATGATTTATAACTCATTAATGACATGTAATAATCTAAAACACTTCAATCTAACTCACAATGTTACTGGTGTGACTCAAAGTGCATGTTTTTAGTTTAAAATGGCATTTTATTAAAAAAGATAAGTGTCATACTCAATCCCAAGAACACGTATTTGGATTTTTTTGATGCTTTTGTTTAAAAATTCATAAGTCATTTGTGATGTGTAGGAATCATCCACACCTTAATCTGATTCATGGTGTGATCAGTATAACACCAGGTGTGTTATTTTAATTAAAATTTTATTTTTATTAATGTATTATTTTATATTTATTTCTAATTTATTTTTTATAGTTTTACTAACGTAATAATTATTTTCTTATACATGTGTATTTTTTTCTCAAGTTGGTGTGGTTTATTGGAAACTAATATCATGACTGGGATTTTTTGAGATGGGGTCGTGGGTGCCAAAAACAATGAAATATTAATTAACATTTTAAAATATTTTTCATAGTAATTTCAAAAGAAATTATGAAGAACATTGTTTGAAATGTACATAATAGTTTTTTTGTGTAAATTTAATTTGAATAATTATGAAATTTCATACAGGCATATTTTCATTCATGTATATTTTTATACATGTGTATTTTTTATCTAGGTGTATTTGCATGTAGGTGAATTTTCATTCGTGTGCTATAATTTCAAATTCACATTGTAGTAGTAGGATCTTTATCAGAACTATTTCTAGTACAGCTGGTATCTTTAACAAAGGATCACTACTACAGATAGTGATTTTAATAGTGCTAAAAAGGATTTTTTTTTTGAAAAAAAACACCATCTGCCTAAGCCCTATTAATTGAATTCAACCTTTATCAGAACATTAATTTTATGGATAATAAAGGAACCATTTATGAGCACATTTTCTAGTGTTGATAAAGGACATATCTATTGCTACATAGTTGTGGTCCTATAACTGTCATTCATTTGTCCTATAAATAAAAACCCAATTAGAATTACTAAACAGAAATAAAAATATATAAAAACCCAATTAGAATAACAATATCCCATTGAAATATAATTTCAATTCAAAATTTTCTTACAAAATATTTATATTGATTTTATATTTAAAATTACTAAAAAAAGAAATTACAACCCATATACAAAATCAAAACTAGAATAATTTTTCTATTTATCAACCCTAGTATAAAATCTTGTACCTTTAATAAAACAAATGTTTATTTTAGTAATAATAAATAAAAAATAAAATTTTAATTTTATATAATCCAAATATGATAAATTATATTGTTAAATATTATATATGTGTATATTAATTATATTTTCAGTTAATCATGTGTCGAATTGACATGTAGTCAATTTTTACATGTCCTTAATGAATTACTAATCATTTTCCTAATGTTTTAAAACAATTTGAGCTCATTTTCATAGTTTTCTCTTGGTGATACTTGTTTTAAACTAAAACAACACTTATATTGAAAAGATACACAATAAGTCATACTGACCACATCATGCATCAGATTGATGTGTGGCCGATACCTATACATAAAAAATGAATCATAGACCATATTCCTAATGTTTTAAATCAATTTGATCTCATTTTCTAATTCCTGGATATGTGATACTCATTTTAAACTAAAATGACACTTCTATAATGAAAAAAACACAATTTGAGTCATACCCACCACATAGGCTATCTAATTGATGTGAGGTAGATTTATAATCATCACAGATGAAATTTGGATTTTTTCCTAATGTTTTAAAACAATCATAGTTTGATTTATATGTTTCATATATGTGTATCACATTCTAACCTAAAATGAAACTTCTATATTGAAAACATGAACTTTGAGTCATACCCACCACATCGTCTATAGTATTGAAATATGGTTGATTCCTACACAAAAAAATTAATCATTGCCCATTTTTTTAATTTTTAAAGAAACCCAACTTCATTTTCTCTGTTTTGGATATGTATAATACATTTTAAACTAAAACGGGACATCTATATTAAAAACACACACTTAGATTCATACCTTTCACATCATTTGTCGAATTGTCATGCGTTCATTTAATACATATCAAAAAGTAATTTTAGATAATTTTACTAAATATTGAGAACATCATGAGCACATTTTCTCAGTTTTCACACTGTGGTGCTTATTTTAAACTAAAATGACACTTGTATAGCAAACATGCACTTTTAGTCATAACAACCACATCATTTGTTATATTGATGTTTTCTCAACTACTAAACATAATAAATGAATTATGGATCAATTTAAAAATGTTTGAAATCAATCTGAGCTTGTTTCCTCATTTTTCTATATTTGAAGAATTTTTTCAACTAAAATGACACATATATGGAAAAAAATGCACATTAATTCTTTTAGACTACATCATGTGTCAAATTAACATGAAATAAATTCCAAAAATTCAAAAATGATTAATGAATTGGTTTCCTAATGTCTGAAAAGAATCATAAATCTTCGGTTTAGTTTTGGCTATATAATTCATATTTTAAACTAAAATGACACTTCTATAATGAAAACATGCACTTAAAAAAATATTATGTCGGATAGACATATGGTCAATTGCTATATATCTAAAATTATTTATAGATATTTTTCTAAATTTTTTAAACAATATGATCCTGTTTTCTCAATTTTGGATTTTTATGCATGTTTTAAACTAAAATTTTACTTCTATATTAAGGACACGCAGTTGAAGTCATTCCTACCACATTATCTATAAAACTGATATAAAGTTGATTCGTAAACATAATAAATTAATTGTGGACCTTTTTCTAAAAGTTTGAAAACAATCTAAATTCGTTTTATTAGTTTTGTCTATGTGATTCACTTTATAAACTAAAAAGAAAATTTTATTTTGAAAACACACACTTCATGTCATACTAACCATATCATGTGTCAGATTGACATGTGGTCAATTACTAAGTGTCAAAAATTAATCATATACCATTTTACTAAAGTTTGAATACAATCTGATCTCATTTTCTTGGTTTCACCTATGTGATGTTCACATTAAACTCAAATGACACTTCCTTATTGAAAACATGGACTTAAAGTCATATCTTCTTCATGATATGTAATATTTCAATACATTAAATTTATATATGTAAAAAATGAATTTTGGATCACTGTACAAATTTTTGAATAAAATAAAATATTCGGTTTTGGTTTTTTTCTATGTAACATTTTTAAATCTAAAATGATACTTTTATATTGAAAACACATTCTTCGAGTCATACTAACCACATCATGTGTAAGATTTATGTGTGGTCAATTATTACACATAAAAAATTAAATTTGAATTATTTTACTAATGTTTGAATACAATAGAATCCCTTTTGTTCATTTTTGGCTATGTGACTCATGTTTTAAGCTTAAGTGGAACTTTCATATTGACAACACGCACTTTGAATCATACCATCTACATCATGTATCCTATTAAAATGATGTCAATTCCTACACATCATAAATGACTTATGTATTTTTGTCCAATGTATAATGAAATATCTATGTGTTTTTCTAGTTGTGATTATATCACATGTTCTATAAAATAAATTTGCAATTTTAAACTAAAAACCTTCCCTTCGTTTCATACAGGGAACATTGTGCGTCATATTTAAGTGAGGTTGATTCCTACATGTCATGAATGTTATAAAGATTATTGTTTTATTGTATCAAAATAGTCAAAATCCTTTTTCTCAGTTTTTAGTATGTGGTGTGTGTTTTGAACTAAACATTCAATTTTAAACTAAAAACATTTAGTTTGAGGCATACCGTGAACACCATGTATCAGATTGTGGATTGGTTGATTCCTACACATCAAAAATGACTTATTGATCATTTCTTATAATTTATCAAAACAATATGAATGTGTTTTCTCGATTTTGAGTATTTCATGTGTTTTTTAAACTGAAATGTCAATTTTAAACTACAATCATGAACTTTGAGACATATCAGACATAATATGTATTTGATTGAGGTGTTGTTGATTCTAACTCATCTTAAATGACTTATGGATTGGTTTTCTAATGTAACAAAATAATATGAATGAATTTTCTCAATGTCGAGTATGTGATCTATGATTTGAACTAAAATGTAAATTATAAACTCAAAACATGCACTTTGAATCATATAGAGGAAACTATGTATCCGATAGAGGTGTGGTTGATTGAGGTGTGGCTGATTCCAACACCATTCATGAAAATGTACATGATAGTTTATTTGGGAATCCATACTTTTCATTTGACTATAAACAACTCCATTCATATATGGGATGTTCTACTTAAACCTGAGAATCACTTTCAAAAATTAACTGAATAAAATATTTTGATCATAGATTTAATAGATGCATCCTTATGATTCACTTCATGTATCAGGTACCATGTGGTTTCCTCTTTAATCCAAAAGGAACATGTTCTCTCCATTCTAGATTATTACAGACTTTTGAAAGAAAATTATGATAATTTCCATGAAAAAACTATATAATTAACATTGAAAAATGTTCAGAAAATTATCTTAAAAATAATAGATTAAATGGTAAAACAATTAACTAAATAAATAGTAGGGAATATCATTTTCATGAAAAATGTATAAATTCTTGACCCATTTACATAACAAATTTATCTCAATTGTAGCCTCGACGTCCAATATCTCACAAGAATGAGCATATTTAGACAGGTTACTAGGTATACCATATTCTGAAGAGAATAACCCTCTATTATAATTCTCCCTGAGAAATAGATCCAAATAATATATAATAATTATGACTCTAATGTTTCGTATCTCAAATGTATCTCTATTTTCAAATCCTATAATAGATCACAAACAAAACAGGTAATCACCTAAATTTGATGTCAGAAAACATTTTATCACCATGTACTCTACGCACTCATCTTTAAACAAATTTATTTTTTATTTTGACTATATATTATAATAAATCCTCAATGTATAGAGAAAATATAAACAAAAAATCATTAGAAAATATTTATAAGGAAATTGTAATTACCATTGGAAATTACATGTTCATGGATGCTAATATTCTGATTTTATATGATATCATTCAAAATATTTCAATCATTATATACAAAATCATTATCTTTATTTTTTTCTTACACTATAGAAACATTTACCAAAATATGGAAATTCTTAAAAAATATGTTTTGATTGTTAAATATTACTATATATAACTTAATTTATTTCTATTTCAAGAAATCTATTGGCATTTTTTGTTCAGTAATTGACATCATATCAATACTAAGAAAGCATTTATTGATCTCCATATCATAAAAAAATTCTTGTTAAAACACAAATTAAAGTGTCTTATTTGATGTTTATCTATAAAATATTTATTCCAATGCATTAAAAAATCACATTAGAAATTATTTAAGGTCAATTTTATTGAAATTCATGCATTGGATTAAAAACAAATAATCATTTTTCATGTCCAAATTGATTGATATTTTCATGCAATTCTTCTTAAAGAACAAAAAAAATTACAAAAAAAATATAATTTATATGATTAAACCATAGAGTTTTACCTATGAAATATAGGAATTAAGGGGAGTCTTTCATATGATATTTTCATTTCAAATTCCCCTTAAATAAATTCTATATTCATATCAAAAAATTATTTATCAAAAAATATTTTTCTATAGAAATTATAGTGGGATTAATGAGTCCAAATGATGGTCTGTAGGGTTTTACTAATATATAGTACTAATACATTCATCTGTAAGAAAATATGAAAAGTTGTTAGATATAATAAACATAGTAGATCATCTTTTGGGAAGAAATATTATTAAAATTTTACCTCAACTATATATTCACAAATAATATTCCTATAAATTGAAGCATGATAATCTCATTTATACTCTAATGACTAATTATGTCTACAATCACCCCTAGAAATATTCCTTCTTTATATCGAATACAGGATATAAATCCACTTTTTAATGTTGTATCTGCATGAACATGTAATGTTAATATATGTGGTAATGAAACCGGTTGGGAGAAGGTACTCTCATAATTTACTTTTGATTTATTGGAATATTCAGTAGATTTTCTTGATCAACCTTCCATATCCACATCCTTTTATCCCTCTATAGTTTCATTCATCATTTCAGAAATTTTTTCATCAACTGTAAAATGTTTTTCATATGAATCAAATTGGTAAATACCTAACTCATGTATTTTTATATTATTAGATAGGAATGACACAAAATTTCTAATAGCATCCTTGATTTGAGTGATATTCATACCATCAAGAGGAACAAGAATCTCCACACTCTGCTCATGAGATAAATCAATCCCCACTCTCATGTGATCATTTTGGAGTTTATTATTATTTTTAATGTCTCATGGGATATTATACATTCTACCCCTCGTAACAAGGTGGTGTGTAGGTGTTTATAAACATAAATCACTTAAAACGTCAAAAATATTAATTTATGTAATATAAAAGTTTCAGAAGTTGTTTGATTTACATTTAGTAGAATGATAAATGAAAAAATCGATTACCTTAGGTTAGGTTGGTGGTTAAGGGGAAAGTAGGGCCTCAAATCTAAAAGGGTTGTCTGTCTCTTCATGTACTGTTATTTAATCCTCACCCAGTTCTCTTTGAAAATTTCACACATATTGGTCCACCAAACAGTACTAGACAACAATATCTTTCAAACAATCTTTCTATTCCTAACGGTTTTCACATCATCTCAATTTCATCTCATTTGTGGATTTATTCTCTCATAATATGTTCAAGGTGACACACCAAAACTTGCACCTTGGACGTAGCCATATTATTCTGGATGCATAAAAACAACAAAAAGTAGATATTTTCTAATAAAATTGATAATGATTCTTATATATAAACTATATAAAAACATAAAAACATAAATAGATAATTTTAAGTAATATTATTATAAATCATTACAAATTACTATTGTGTCATACATTTTCCATATTCCTATAAATATTTTGTTTTTTCATCAATTAGTTTACCCCCTTTATTTACAAGGTCATCCTTTCATAGCAAAGGATGTGCGATATAAGTTCATTCACATTTAGATTCATCAATTTACATAAAAGTAAAATAAAATATGTTTATCCATATAACATAGAAATATTTATTGAAAATTTAAAATACATACCAATTTATTTTCAAGTAAAGTGTTCCCCATCCTTGCATTACTGTAGGGTTACATTGGTTTTGTTTCATGTTTTTTTATTTAACCACTCTTTTATTATTAGATAAATTAAATATTTATAATGAAAGTGTAAAAATAAGTTATATAAATTAATATATTATTGACTACAATTCACTTGAAATTATTTCTAATTAAGGTGACTAATGAATGTTTTTTTGTATCTTATTTTATAATTAGTGCATAAGTAACTGGTGGGTCAGGCAATACATTCCCCTTAAAATTCTTGAGATGATGTTTTTAAGAAGTTTTTGGAAGCCTCTATGAGATTTTCTGGTGCCCATTAAGACATATTTCTTATAGAAATCATCTAAAACAAATCCCTCTATAATGAAAAATAAAATTTAAATTAATGTTTCATTATATTATATATATATATATATATATTAGGTTATTGGGGATATAATTTCAATTAAACACAGACATGGGATAGAAAGGTAGGCCATAGCCCCCCCCCACACCATGATAGACCACCCATTAGCATTATTTATTTAGTTCGTGGCCCAAAGGCCTTGTGGGTATGAAGCCTATAACATGATCCAAAGGCATGCAAACGGGTCCAAGGGAGTGATGTAGCTTCATTACTACCTAATACTGCCTATATCACCAGTCCTAGGATATTACAATATCACTTCTTGGTTGCAGCATGCCACATTAATTACATGCCTTCATCTAGAATGTGTCATGTCTGCATCACTGCCTAGCAACGGAAATTCACTCCCACATCAATTTGAACCTAGGTCTGATGCAGAATTATGGAGGGCCTTTATCACCCAGGTAATTCCCCAACTTCCAAATATTCATTATATTATTTATTGGTAAAATAGATAATGAATATCATATCATTTACATAATCGTCCCAAATGGTTTCAAAAAATAGAGGAATGATATAGTAACCCATATCTATACCAATTAGAACAAGCATTCTCCTTTTGAGGCCAAAATATGTAGAGAAAATTGACTTGAAGGGATCAAGAGGTTGGTCCCATTAATTCTATCCAACCAAAAATTTTATACGCTTGATTTTTCTTCCTTGAAACTTTTATTTAATAGAGTGATACAATATCATTCTTGATATTTTTTGAACAAAATTTTTTTATGCCCAAATAATTATGTAGTTTTATAATCAATCATCTATTCTATTGTGGGTTTGGTACCATAATCATGTAAACAAGTCATTATTTGTATGATTGGTGAAATATTTAATTTATATTGCACAAATTTAGTAGATAAATCATTAATATTAGGAGGAAAATAATGTTATAATAAAAATAAATAATCATTCTCATTGAAGTCACTTTTTTATATTTAAAGGTTGAATTGATTTGGATCTTCCATCAAGTATCTAGATCCCCTATTTTTGGCCCCCTATAGCATACATGGAATTTTTGATATTTGGTCCACTATTAAATGATTTTGATCTCAAAATGAAAGGTTCATCATCAATGGAACTTCCATCTGATGTTACAGTTGTTTTAGTTTCTAACAAGAAAATTTACCAATTAATGTTTTTTGGGTCATATACATAAAATAACTTCTCTAATTTTCATACTATAATGAATTGATTTTCCTTATATCCTTCCACACTGAGATTCACCTTCAGGAAGATCAAGTTAATAATTTTCACTGGACTCATACTATCAACACATTTACAATAGAAAATAGTCACTTCAAATGTCATTTAATAGAAATCATATATATGTTCAATGATGCCAGAATAGGAAATATTCACACTAATTACATTTATATTGTTAGAATTGGATATGTGAATCACTTCTTCCAAAATAATAACTCTGATTTTTTGATTCATACTCTTTTCATCTTGTGATTTTTTATAGAATCTATAACCGTTAATTAAAAAACCCATGTAAGATATAATATTTCCATTTGGTCCCCAATCTATCCATTTAAGAAATTGGGATGTTGAATTCCTATTTTTTTATAACTATTTATAAATATAAACTAAAAACCATCCTATAAACTATTTATTATGTGCATTTGATGTCCATCCATCATCCCTTGATGGATTCAAATCTCTAATAGTTAGTTTGTCAAATTCAATTTATGATGAAACCTCTACACTATTATATAAAGTGTAATGATGATTTTTCTCCAAGTTTATAATGGTAATTATAAAAACATCTCTTCTTGAAATCCCTTTTCTTATAAGGCATCCACTATGATGAAACTTTTGGAGACTGATGTAATCAACATTTGATAGGTAATTGGTATAAAATTCAAAATCATCTTCAAAAATATATAGTTATACAATAAAAACTTTTGACCAACTTTGATTATTGATGTACCCTTTAAAGATCAACATATATCATTTAGTTATGTACAACTATCTATAATGGAAAGGACCACATAGTTTAACCTCTCTAACCAAGTGAACCATCAAGTGGACCATTATATCAAAGATAAATTGTGAGAAATTCACATATTATGACTACAATATTCTTATAAATAAATGGTGAATTATTCAGTTCTATAAGTTTACTACATATGTATTTTTTAAAAAAGTACAATCTTGTTAATGTATATCATACATTTTTAGGAGAAATGGAATGTAAAGAGGAAAACATCAAATATTTATTCAAAATATGTAATTCATGTGACTTTAAACCCTGTAACATAAAATTAGTAATTGACATGACATTCATGATATTTTATGAATACCACTCTATAATGATTACAACAAAAATGATACGGAAATTTTGAATTTCTTTTCTGAATAGAGTGTAAGCTGTCGGATGAAGAAAATTTTTGTGTCACCCTTTACCAATGCAAATTCTTCCCTTATCCTCGTGTCAATCTGGTCCAATATATACTTCATTCCATCATTTTTTTAATAAAAATTTATTAATTTTCTAATAATACTATCAAGTGAATTTTTTTACACATTCATGAAATCTATAAATTTTTTTAAGTACAAAAAAATCCAGTATGGTAATTCAAAGAAAATTGATCTCTTTTTCCAGCTTGATTTCTTAATGTTTGTCAAAAAAGGTTTTCTTGAAATAGTTTCAATATATTTTACTTTCTCAAATTTTTTATCATTTGCCAGTTTTTATACCTTATTCTTTATTCACATAAAATTATCTCATCCAGGGTTGGTATTTTTTCCATCGAGGAAAAAAATTCTGATGTCCTAAAATCACAGTCTTTAATGAATGATTCAACCAAACTAAGTGTGTAAATTATTTACAAATGGGACATCCTAACATTCCTTTAATAATGTAGCCTAAAAAATTACATTATTAGAAAATTCAATTCTCATCCTATAGAAGAAGGATCTCAATGGGAATCATATAATATAACACATCTATCCCACATCAATTTTAGAAATCTTATTAATGGATCTAAATAAACATAAATATCGTTATTGGGTTGTTTTGGTCTATATATGAGAAATTACAACAAATTTATTTTCACTTCATTCATAAAAATGGTGGAAGGTTATGATTTACTAACATAATCTGTCATGTACTATGAGTATTAATCTATACACCAAATAGATTCATTCCATTTGATATAACATGAGACTGTGGTTTCATGGCTCATTTCAAAGTGTAGGATACTCGTAATCTTTTTTATTCCACCGAGGAGAGTTTATTGGGTGATGTAGTTTTCAAACTTCAATTCATATATCTGCTTTCCATATCAATTTTATAGAGTTTTCTTTGCATCCCTGTTGTCATCAAAACATTTTAATTTTATGAAATCATCATATAAATTTCAAAGGATTTGATTCATCATTCTTATAGAAATTAAAACTGCACTTAGGTAATTTTCTGAGTGATTCATTATCCCTGAGAGACAATATGAAATGATAGTCATGTATTTCTACAGAGATAATTCCAAATGACCTAAATATTCCTTTAGTATCATATGTTTGATAAGGAATCTCATTTTCTACTGGTCGCATTTTATTCAAGAGACCATGTATTTCTATAATGGTGGATTCAATCCATCCACAATTATCTTTCAAATTATAAAAATGAAGTATAGGTGACAATATTATATGTTTAGTATAACTGATATACAATGGTCTCTTTGTAAAACTATTTAAATTCTATAACAACATTTGACAGTCATGAAGGTCATTGATAAAAAACTATTTTTTTTGAATATTTTATTGATAATAAGTGATATAATATCTTCAAATTGTACTAAATATATCCATTTATGAAATATTTGGGATTAGATTAATTATATGAAAATTTGATGAAAATTCCAGTTTTACCCTTGTATAATGTACTATCGTATTTTCAAGATAAATATTTTAATATTTATTAATTGAACATAATATTCTGTAACAGGGTTCCTAACTTAATTTTCTACAACGTTTATTCATGACACTAGAGCAAAATAGTGCATTTGAATGGATTAAATGCGCAATTAAGTGAATGGTGGGCTGGACTCAGCAGAATGGACATGGGTTCTACATTTGGGCCATAACATCTTCATCCATGCTTGGATCAGGCAAAAATGATGAGTGGAGCTCAATGACTCATTTGGGCATGGATAATCCTTCCATAAAGACAACTTATTCATGCGTGTTGGTGGTCAAATGTTCGGTGCAAGTTGGCATAAAATATTTGGCCGAGATTCCCCATTCACACTTAAACCACTTTGAACCTATCCTCCCCACCACTCTATAAATTGGTGTTTTTCTAATTTTATGGGGTTGGGATGTTCATCGGGAAGTTTAAGGAAGAATGGAAGAGGTTTCACTCCAATTATCCAACCATTGTAAGAGGGTTATCTCTTGAAGCATGTATCCCTTCATCAAGCCTTCCTCTTCTCCTTCTTTTCTTCATGTTGTAATGCATTTCATCTTTCAATAAACTCTTAGTTTGTCTTCAATTTATTCTATTGTTTTCAATTTTCATTATATATTAATCTTCCTATTTGGGTTGGTAAACATGAGTGGAAATGATATTGGGTTATAACCTTTCTAAACCTTTGCACATGAAAAACGTTTCTACGATGACTACACCGCCAATGGAAGAGTACTTCTTTTTAGTACTCGATCGACCTCTATCCTTATTCATTCATTTATTTTGAATAAATGAGCTTCTGTAATTCAAATATTACGATCTATTAATTTAGTTTTTAATTTAAATGAAACTATTCAAGGAATTGAATAGTTAACACAAAACACGCGAGGTCGGGAATTGTGTGAACTGTGAGAGCGCAACCTTAACTGGTAATTCAAAACCACATGGGATGAATTTGTAGAGTTCAAACATAATCCCTAAACTCAATTAGTCCTCATTTCTGTAATTTATATGTGCCTTAATTTACGGCTGACCATAAGCTATCCTTAGAACATCAATCAAAGTAGGGTGCTGCGATTACATGTTCCGAAGATATCCAAGGGTTTAATTCACTTCATCTTTGTGGTAAGGTTAATTATCATAGGGTTCGTGGGTTAACTAGTTAAGGGATCATAATTAAGTGTATTTTAATTTAAATGATAATTATAAATAATTTATTGAAGAGGTATAGTTAAATCTATTACGTCTTTTAAATATCGTCTAAAAAAATCTTCGTGTTGTGTCATTTTAATCGAAACTCATTTGAAAACTAAAAACAAAAAAATATAAAATCTTCTTCCAGAAAAATGCTTCTATATTTATAAACTATAACCAACCAACATCCTTTCAATTAGTGTTTTCATCCTCTTTTATTTTTTTAAAATACCTAAAAAAAAGTTTTTTAATTCACTTCCTCCTTTGAGAGACGACCTTGGTCAGCCACTCTGATGCACCTATGTACCCCAAAATCACACTAATCATTTGAGGGTGCCCATGACAGTGCTCATTCAAATAGGTACTGTTTCTAGGGAGGTACGTAATTTATTCAATAATTTATAGGCATTTCTTTTATTTTCCATTTTATTATATTCTTCACCTCTCTGTTTTATCTTTCCCCTTTCTCACGTTTTCATTTTTTTTCTCTCATCCCCTTCTTTTCTTTTTGGACAATCAACTCAAACTTCTCATGTTTCTTATCGTCCACTTTTCCTATTTTCATTTTCTGATTTATGACATGATCTAATCCTGAGGATCTCTTAGATCATGACCCTGAGATTGAACGGAGCCTTCGAGGTTGAATTAGATAGTCTCATTCTACGGGAAGTTTCAATATTCAACCAGTTGGTGAATTACTCTCTTATGGAATCATTGAAATCGGAAGAAATTCAAATTTAAATATAAAAGAAGAACCAATGGCTAAAAATATTAACAATGAGCTAAATAGAACCATTCGACAATTTTCTGCACCTGATATTAATTATCAACCAAATTGTATTGCGTACCCAAATCTTGAATCGGACTTTGAACTAAAATCTAGGTTAATTAACTTACTTCCAAAGTTTCTTGGCCTCTCTAGTTCGGATCCCAATAAACATTTGAAATAATTTATTGTGATTTGATCAACCCTAAAACCTTGAAATGTCTCTGAAGATCAAATGAAATTAAGAGCATTCCCATTTTCACTTGATGGAGCTACAAAGGATTGGATGTACTATTTACAACCTAAAGATGAAACATGTTGTAATGATTTGAAATGTCTTTTCTTGCATATATTTTTTCCATCATTGAGGGCCACTTCTATTTGTAAAAATATATTAGGGATCAAGAAAGCACAAGGGGGTCAATGTACAAGTACTGGGAGCGATTCAAGATGTTGTGTGCAAGCTGTCCACATCACCAAATCAGTGAGAAACTCCTCATTCAGTACTTCTATGAAGGACTCACACCTATGGAGAGGATCATGGTTGATGTCGTAGCATGATGGGCATTGGTGGACAAGACACTAGTAGCTGTACGTAAATTGATCGACAAGATGGACCAAAACTCCCATCAATTTGGTGATAGAGGTACACCACATGTCAGGGGAGTACATCAAGTAAGTACATATTTTCTTGAGAGTCATTTGATTGATTCCAAGTTAGAAGAATTGAAAACTATGGTGAGACAGATTTCTTTGGCTCAAAATACATCCCAACCCACTTCTTCAAGGCCCTGTGGCATTTTCACTAATACAAGCCACCCAACTGACTGTTGCCCACAACTCCAAGAAACAGAAAATTGTGCATTAGTGTTCCCTAGGAAACTATATCACAAATTACAACAACAGACATACCCCCAAAAGATGTTTGATTCATTTTCTCTAACATACAACCAAGGTTGGAAGGATAAATCGGACATGAAGTATGGTTCTGGGAAACAACAAAGGCCCCCTTTTCAACCAAACTTCCAGAAGCCTCCACCTTACCAAAAGGGTGTCCAACAACCCCAAAGGAGATTCAAAGCTAAAACATCAACAAGTCAGCAACAAGGGAATCGACAACACAAGGTAGACTCTAACACTGATGATATTTTCAAACAAATTTTTCTTAATCAAAAGAATGAGAAGAAGAGTCAAGGTTTGGAGTTGAGGGAGTTGAAGACTCAAATGAGCCAGATTTCCACCTCCATCCATGAACTTGTATATAATAATTCTGGAAATCTACATTCCCAACCCATTCCAAATCCAAATGGGAATGTTAATTCCATAAAATTGAGAAGTGGGAAGGAAACAACTGATGGTTCTCCACCTATCAGTCCACTTGGATTCACCTCAACTCCAAAGAAGCCCCATTCCATACCAACTGATGAGAAACCTAATGGGAAAGATAATTATATGAAAAATATTGATGTTGTTCTTCCAAAACCTCTTCCCTTTACAAATAGGGTTGTTCAAACCATGAATATGGCTGAAGAGGCGATGCAAAAAAGAAGTTTCGGACACATTAAAGAGTGTTAAGATCAACATACCTCTACTTGAATCCATCAAACAAATCCCAAGGTATCCCAAATTCATAAAAGAACTTTGTACCAATCAAAGAGGGATCAAGGGAAATGAGAGAATCAACCTCGAAAAGAATGTATCAGCACTCATTACCCCAACTCTAGAAATTCCAACAAAGTGCAACGATCTGAGGACATTCACCATCTCAAGTACCATAGTGGAGTTTCTCTTCTCTGATGCTCTTTGTGTATTATGAGATTCAATAAATGTGATGTCTAACTCTGTATTCTCTTATTTACAGGTTGGTGAGTTTAATCCAATGAGAGTAGTGGTGCAATTGGAGAATAGAGCTATGGCATATCTAGCAGGATTTATTGGGGGTGTACTTGTCCGGGTAAGAGATATGATCTTTCCACCAGACTTCAATGTGTTCAAAATGGAGGATGAACAGGTAAGTTCTCATGCTCCCATTATCTTAGGTAGACCCTTCCTCAAAACTGCAAAAACTATAATAAATGTTCATGAGGGTACACTTTCTTTGGAGATTGGAGATGAAATTGTAATTCGTAATGTTATGGACTCCATGAAGTACCCCTATGAGGACCATTCTACTTTTTTTATCTCCCATTCTGAACCACCAATTAAAAACTCCATGGATTTTGATTGTCCTATGCTTAGAGAGATTATGAGTATTTCTTCTAGTTTGATGTCTAAGAGTACTTCCATGTATATTTTTGATGGAAAAACCTCTCTTGGATTTGATTTTGATGTGGATTCAAATTCTGGTCATATAAACTCTAATTATGACATGGTTGTTGAGTATGCTGATGGATTTGATGCATTATTTTCTTATTTTGATGATTTTTATTCTGATACTGATTTTCATTGTTCATATATGTCGGTCACATCAATTTCTCTATCCATGCATCACCCCCATACATTGGAACTCAATCCATTTCCCCCAAATATTAAATATTCATACTTGCTGAGTGGTGATAGATTACCTGTTATCATTGCTAACAATGTCTCTTTTGAACATGAAGAAGAACATTGGAATATTTTTAGAGATAACATTAGGGAAATTGGTTGGACATTGGCAGACATATCAGGTATTAGCCCCTCCATTTTCATGCATAAGATTCTTTTGGGGGATGGGGCTAAACCGATTAGGAAACCACAAAGGAGACATAATCCAACACTTTTAGAAGTTGTTAATATAAAACATAAAAAATTACTTGAGGTGGGTATCATTTACCCTATTTTTGACTCACAATGGGTTAGCCCTGTCCAGATTGTACAAAGAAAACTGGTTTCACTGTTATAAAAAATGAAAATAATGAGTTAGTTCCTGTGAGAGTACAAAATAGATGGAGAGTGTGTATTTATTATAGAAAACTAAATAAATGCACTCATAAAGACCATTTCCAACTTCCATTCATTGACCAGATGCTTGAGAGACTTGTAGGTAGGACACATTATTGCTTCCTAGATGGTTTCTCTGGCTATTTTCAGATTCTCATTGCAATAGAGGACCAGGAGAAGACGACATTCACCGGCCCATTCGGTAACTTTTCTTACCGAAGGATGACATTTGGACTTTGTAATGCCCCAGGTACCTTCCATAGATGAATGGTGAGTATTTTCTCAGATTTCATTGAGACCTGCATGGAGGTATTTGAGGATGATTTTATATTTTATGGATCCTCATTTGATGAATGTCTCTCTAGTTTGGGTGATGTGTTGCATCGTTGCATTGAGAAGAATCTGGTCTTGAAATGTGAAAAATGTCATTTAATGGTCGAGAAGGGGATTGTCTTAGGACACATAGTCTCACAAAATGGAATTGAAGTTGATAAATCTAAGGTATAAATTATTTCATACCTACCATATCCTACATGTGTGTGTGATATTCGATCATTCTTTGGACATGCTGGATTTTATCGATGCTTGATCAGAAATTTTAGTAAGAACTCTCTACCCTTATCTCGATTTCTTCAAAAGGTTATTGACTTCAATTTTGATTACTCATGTAGGGTATCATTTGATGAGCTAAATAAGCGTCTCACCCCTCCACCGATCATACAGCCCCGGCGGTGGGACCTTCCATTTGAGATTATGTGTGATGTATCCAACTTTGCAGTAGGAAATATCTTATCGCCGAGGGTGGAGGGATGTTCACATGTGATTTCATATGCATTGAGGATGTTGGATTCTTCCAAATCAAACTACACAACAATATAAAAGGAGTTTCTTGGTGTTATATTTGCGTTAGATAAATTTCATTCATATTTATTGGGATCTCAAGTAGATGTTTTTTCTGACCATTCAGCTTTGAGGTACCTCTTAAAGAAGACAAATGCAAAGACATGACTTATCCATTGGATGATCCTTATTCAAGAGTTTGAAATCAAGATAAAGGACAATATGTGGTCAGAGAAATTGGTGGCAGACCACATGAGTAGGCTTACTCACACAACAGAGGGTGACGCCTTGAGCCAGGTACCACTTCGAGACACTTTCCCTGATGAGCATCTCTATACCATCTTAGGTACACATCCTTGTTATGCTGATATATTTAATTACATTTTTTCCTCTGAAATCCCAGTAAATTTGAAGAATCATCCGGTCCAAAAATTAAAATGTGAGTCTAGGATTTATATTTGCGATGATCCTTACCTCTGGCGCTTGTGTAGTGATCAAGTCATTAGGAGGTGTGTTCCCGATCATGAGTTTGAGTTTTTTTCCATTTTTTTCATACACATGCTTGTGGTGGACACTTTGGACCCCAACGGACACCTATGATAGTTTTGTACTCTTGATTATATTGTCCTTGATTATTCCATGATGCCCATGCATTTTGTAAGTCATTCTATTGTTTCCAACACACTGTGAACATTTCTAGGATACATGAGATTCCCCAACAACCCATACTATTCTGTGAGATTTTTGATGTATGGGGCATTTATTTTATGGGTCCTTTTCCTAGTTCATGTGTATTTTTTTATATTTTGGTTGTTTTTGATTATGTGAGTAAATGGGTGGAGGCTATGGCCACCAGTACTGATGATTCTCAGGTTGTTGTGGACATTGTCAAAGCACAGATTTTTTGCAGGTTTGGAGTACCGAAGGCCATCATCATTGACCAATGGACACAGTTCTTCAATCATAATTTTTCTTCCCTTATTCGGAACTATGGGGTGACACACAAAACATAAACAATATACCACCCTCAAAAAAATGGTCAGGCTGAGGTTACAAAGAGGGAATTGAATCAAATATTGGGGAAAACTGTGCATCCAAATAGGAAAGATTAGAGCAAGAGATTGGATGATGCATTGTGGCCTTATAGGATAACATAAAAGACACCGATTGGTATGTCCCCATTTCATATAGTCTTTGGGAAAGCATGTCATCTCCCCATGGAAGTTGAGGATCCAGATTATTGGGATATTAAGAAATGCAACATGGATTTGGCCCAAGCTGGAATCCAAAGGAAGATGAAAATTCAACAGCTTGAGGAGATTTGATTGTGTTTATATGATAACTCAAGGATCTATAAGGAAATATAAAAAGCATCTCATGATAGAATTATCCAACAAAAGGAGTTTCAAGTTGGAGAGAACATCCTTCTCTACAGTTCACGACTGAAGGTGATGCTTGGTATGTTTCATTCCAGATGGTTAGGTCCTTATGTTGTGACTAATGTTTTTCATTATGGTGAAGTGGAGATCACAAAAGGGGACACAGAAAGGAGCATTACAGTCAATGGGAAATGTTTGAAGAGATACATTGATGGACTTACTACTAATGCAATGGATTTGATCACACTGTATGACCCCATCATCACTTGAGCACATCTGGCTGTTCATAACCCATTAACTTTTTTTTATTCTTTGTCCTATTTAAAATTATACATTTTATGTGCATATATAATATCATTGGTTCAAGTTGAGGAAAATTCAATATTTTAATTGTGGGGGAGGGAACCTTTTAGTTTAGTAATTTCAATTATTTTCATGTTTAATAAAAAGAAAAAAAATGTGTGTTTTTTAAATGTTGTGTGTTTATTTTTCAATTTTCTGTGTGTTTTTGAAACTTTTGAGATGAAATGATTCTCATCACCATTTTTAAATCCATATCAATAAGTGAAGAAATTTATCCCTTGAAACTAAGCATAAATTAATGCTATAATGACTTTGTTTCAAGTTCAAATATTTAGTAATTTCATGAAAAGTACACTGCTTTTTGAATCCCATGGCACATCTCACTGTCTTTATATTTGAAACCACTTTCATGTGAGGCTTCTAAACTATTATTTTAATATTCCTTACAATAACATAACTTCTTGAGAGAACCAAAACATGCTTTATTTAACCAGAATTTGATTTCTTCCTGTCAAAACTTTAGGGTTTGAGGTACTTATGTTTAAATGATTGAGACATTTGTTTGGTATTAAAGCCCCTATTTCAAAGAATCCTTTTTTATAATGGCCTAACTTTAACATTTAATCCTTTTAGCCCTTAGAATCCATGAACATCCTTTTAGGTTTGCCACATTATAATCCAGTTTTCTGTATCCAACCAACTATTGAAGTGAAATTGCATAATCTAGTTGAGCTTAAGTGTGGGGGAAGCTGTCTTTTGTTGCGCTACCACATTTTGTGATACTTCGGGTGAACAATTAAATTTTGAAGATATGTATTTACTTCTAAAGAAAAAAATTATATTGAATGTTGAGCCTTTCTGGGGATTTCATGATAAAATATGTTCTGCCTTTCTAGAGCTTGTAATAGAGGGGGAAAGTTGTGCCTATTTGGAGCTTTTATGAAAATCATGTTCGAGAATATTGACATTTTTAATGTTGAAATGTAAAATGGTGTGCACATTCCTTTATTTTTCATGATGATGAACATGAATCAACTCTATTTCATTCGAGGAGGAGACCATATTTTAGTTAAAACTAGATTAATGCAATTTTTCTTCAAAAAGAGTCAAGCCATCCTCATTCAGCCTCATAATTTTTCATATCTAAATCCTAACAAACGAATGCCACAAAACAACCCTGAAAAGTCATAATTATAAACATATGTCCTTGACTCACATCAGGTAGTGATGTTGGAATTTATCAAGCCTATGGTGACCCTTTTAAGTGTTTGGATGATAAAGAAATTGCCAAAAAAATTGACATTTATCTGATAAGAGAAAACTCAAGGGAGGTAAGTGTTTTGTGTATGAGAGGATAAATAAAGTGGAAATATATTTAATGATATAAATTAAGAACCTGAAATACTTTTTTTATGACGCATGATATCTTTTTCTCATGGTATGGAATTTTATAATCTCAAGGATGTGTGTTTTAAAATTGGTTTTGATTTGATATTGATGTTTACTTGATATGAGGTTTTGCCCAGGAGTGCAAAAGGGTAAGTGTGGGGAAGTTGATAAAATAGTATTTTGTTGAATATTTTATTGATAATAAATGATATAATTTACTCACATTGTTCTATATATATTCATTTATGAAATATTTGGGATTAGATCATTCATTTGAAAATTTGAAGAAAATTCCAGTTTTACACTTTTAAAATGTATTATCGTATTTTGAAGATAAATATTTTAATTTTTATTATTTGAATTTAATATTTCGTAACAGTGTTCATAACATAATGTTTTAAAACTTTTATTTAAGAAAATAGAGCTAAAGAGTGCATTTGAATGAAGTCAATTGACCATTAAGTCAATGGTGGGATGGACTCGGCAGAATGGACATGGGTTCTGTATTTGGGCCATAACTTCTTCAACCATGCTTGGATCATGCCCAAATTTTGAGAGGAGATCCATTACTCATTTTCTCCTGGATAATCCTTCTCTAAGAATAGTTTATTCACACATATTAGTGGTCCAATGGGTGGTGCAATTTGGAATAAAATATTTGGTCGAGATTCCCCATTCACACATGAAACCACATTTAACCTAGCCTCCCCACCACTCTATAAATTAGTTTGTTTCTCATTTGGTAGGGTTGGGACGTGATTTGGGAAGTTTAAGGAAGAAGAGAATATGTTTCACTCCAATTCTTGATCCATTGTAAGAGGGGTAGCTCTTGAAGCAAGGATCCCCTCATCAACCCTTCCTTTTCTCCTTCTTCTTCTTCATGTTGTAATGCTTTTCTTCTTTCAATAAACTCTTAGTTTGTCTTCCATTTATTCTGTTATTTTAAAATTTCATATTCTCTTAATCTTAATATTTGGGTTGGTCATCAACAGTGGAAACGAAATTGATTTATACCCTTTCTAACCCTTTGAACATGCAAAATGTTTCTACGATGACTACACCGCCCATTGAAGAGTAGTTATTTTTAGTAATCGATTGACCTCTATCATTATTAATTATTTTATTTTGAATAAATGAGCTATTTTAATTCACATATTGTGATATATTAATTTAGTTTTACATTTAAATTAAAATATTCAAGAAATTTAATAGTTAACACAAAACACGCAAGGTCGGGAATTGTGTGAACTGTGAGAGGGAAAACTTAACCTGTAATTCAAAACCACATGGGATTAATATGTAGAGTTAAAAAATAATCTCTAAAATCAAATAGTTCTCATTTCTAGAATATATATTTTCCTTAATTTTCCACTTAACATAATTTATCCTTAGAACATCAATCAATGTAGGGTGTTGTGATGACATGTTCCCAAGATAACCTAGGGTTTAATTTACTTCATCTTTGTGGTAAGGTTAATTCTTGTTGGGTTCGAGGGTTAAAAAGTTAAGAGATCATAATTAAATGGATGTTAATTAAAATTATAATGATAAATAATTGATATAATAGGTAGAGTTAGATCGATTATATCTTTTAAAATTTGTCTAAAAAAAATTCTTGTTGTGTCATTTCAATTGAAACTCATTTCAAAACTAAAAACTAAAAAAATATACAATCTTCTTCCAGAAAACATCTTATAGATTTATAAAATATAACCAACCCCCATTAATTCAAGTAGTATTTTCATTCTATTTTATTTTATTTTTAGAATACCTCTAAAAAAATTTATTGCACTTCCTCCTTTGAGAGGCAACCTTGGTCATCCACTCTACTGCACCAAAGTACCCCAAAATCACACTAATCATTTAAGGGCACCAACGACAGTTATCTTTTAGTCATATTCAATTCCCATTTTCATTTCTTGCATATAATCTACAACCATTTATATTGTTATTCATATCAAATGATCTTTAAAATTTAGTATCATTCCAATCAGTGTGTAAATTTAGTTTCTCCCTATGTTTAGTCTAACATTTATAGCTTTGATCTATTCCAAGAACAATTAAATGTTATTCCAACTCTTCTGGGAAAATTTTACATAAATAAAAATAAAGTAAAAACACACAAAGCATTTGAGAAGGGTCATATTCATGCTATATTGAAAACTTTTTGAACTCGTTAACTCCATCCTCATAATCATGTTCATAATATTATCATGCATCCATTTGTGATTCATATATATCCTATTAGGTTCATAAAATATTAATTTTTTCAAAAACAATAAATTCACATAAGTTATTCACAATCAAATGAAAAGATATGGATTGTTATAATAAAGTAAACCCAAAGTTTAATGTTATTAGTGATAATTCTATGAAAGTGTTCATTTTACACATGGGTGGAATGAGAAGAAACAACATGGGGTAAACATGTCGGTGTGGTTCTAAGTTCTCAATTTGATGTTTTATTAGACAATAATGAAGTATTTCTAGGAAACTTTTTGTAACCTTTCTTGGTGGGAGTCCAATAAAGGGGAGGTGTTTATGTTTATTCATTTTTTCACTTGTTATGTGGTGGTATAGGTGGAGTTTCATTGACATGGTAATTAAGAACTAAAGGTGACGACCTATTATCACATGATGAAACTATCAACTTCAACACAAGTTGAAGAAGTGTCCCAATGGTATCAATAGAAAGACTTATCTCAAACTAATCATTGGAATATAATACAAACTATATGTGATCACCTGAAAACAATAAATAACCTCAGTGAAAACAATATAGAGAATAAACTTTGAAAAAATTTCAGAGTGGAAACATGGAGTGAGTTTTAAAAAATATAGCAGTATATATGGATGTTCTGAATTCAAGTCATGATATAGATTTAAATAGTGAAGGGTAGTCTGAGTGGAGCTTTAAAAAGTGTTCTTGGATTCCCCATAACTATGACTAGGGTTTAAATAAAATTTTGTGTTTGTATCAATGGGATGGACTAATAAAGTCATGTACAAAAAAGGATCAAAATATTGATGACTTAAAAAATTCTATTGCTGGTCGTATTGAATGAAAGTGGTCCTAAGATCAAGAACATGCTAGAAATAAAGACCCACCTATTAATCGGAATTGAGGATGAAATGAATATATACATTCTAATGTTCTAAATATATTACCAGTATAACTATATATAATTGATATAATATTTAAAGATCATGTTTTTTAATTCATATATTACATTATTTTTATTACACATCATAAATAGAATGTAATTAATTTTATAATATTTTAATAGTGATTTCAAATTTTGAATAAATAATCACTATAAAATATTTGTTTTGGGGACAATGATAATCTGCAGACTGTTTAATGAATCCAAATGAGACATTTTCATTGAGTGGGTGGGAATGATCAAAATATATCCTTGAACCCCTATGTTCCTTGTTTACCTTCCTTAAATACATATTTATATTTTTATTAGTACAATTTATGAGTTATATCTTGTGATTCTATGATTCCAGTCACCATATCAGCTTTCTGAATCATCAAAAACCCTTTCCCAACAAATTTATTCCACTAAAAAGTAGAAAGTTATTTCCACTCTTGGTCATAGACACTATGATAAAATGGGGGAATGTGAAATGTATATCATTGATTAGATGTTTTAAAAGCACCTTATCATAATTTAAAAAGTTGATGAATTAAGTTATTTGTAAAATTAGAACTAGTATATGTGAAACTCATTACTCTATCATCATGGGATTCTATATGTTTTTACAAAAACCTATATTTTTTACACAAGAAAATTAATGACATTGACATGTGTAAAATTAAAGTGATAAATTCCATGGTTTTAATGAATCATATGGATAGATGTTAAGGGATTAATTTTGTATGTTAAAGACAACATGTATCAAACAATATTTCAGAAATATTGTGTAGTGTTAGGGAAGAGAAATCTTATATGTACTTATATAAAAAAATTAAATCATATATAAAAACTATGAATATCGAAATTAAAACAAATAAATTCATTAACAATTATTAGTGGTATTCTATATATCATTGATGGGAGACACTAATACAATTAAAAAAAATGATATCCATAAATTAGAAGTCCATATTAGACTAATTCATTATTGAAACCCTTAAACGGTATTGATTTTTATTGTTGTGTTATTTTAAAATGATTTTATAAAAATATTTCTATATATTCTGTGATGTTTGTGCCTTATTTATGCTATCAAACATGGTTGTGGAAGAGGAAAAAACACACCGTATTGAACATAAAATATTTCTATTGGGGAAATATTATATAGTCCCTCTAAATCATTTCATTTCCCCCAGAATCGTCTCTACTAAAAAATGTGTAAGAAAGAAATATCGCATTTGGCTATCAGCGGTGGTTCCAAGTAGGCATGAGGGAGTGGCGCATCTCGGGAAAATTATAAGGATGCTGATAAATGACAAATAAATATAAATAATAACATATAATAGTCATTGAGAGGCTTGATTTTTCATATAAGGATTTGAGGGAGTGGTAGTAGAGGTTGATTTCTGTGAGAGCTTGAGCAATGCAAGAGAACTTAGATCAATTAATGATGAATTTATACGATTGGGAAGGGGTTTATCAGCCCTTTCAAAAAGAATTAATAAAGATAATTTTTAGTAGTGCTTAAAAAATAAACGCTAATGAAGACCTATCTTTGTCAATAATAGAATATTAGCACTAATAAAGACAAGTTTTATCATCACATTATATTATAGCATTAATAAAAACATATATAATTAATATAATTCAAAAAACTACATGAATTTATTTATAAATAAATATAAATGTATATAATTAGGAATAAATATTTATTTAATTTTAAATATATTTATAATTATTTTAATATATTTTAATATATTTTTATAAATTTATAAAAGTATATTATTATAAATATAAAAATATATAATTATAAATATGAAAATATATTTATTATTTAAACATATTTATTATTTAAGTATATTTATTATAATTTTATAATTATTTATTTATATCCATAGAAATAATTTTTAAAAATCAATATAGATATATATATATATTAATAATAATAAATATATTTATTATTATCGAAAATTTATTTGCATACAAATATTTATTTACAAATATAATTTTATAAATATATTTTTAACATTACTAATGAATATATAGTCTTAAATTCATGAAAGTTAAAAATTACAGAAATTGAATATTTAAAAATTAATAGACTTTTAAAATATTTAAAAAATGGATAATTTTTATTAAATATACTAATTATTAAAATTAATTAAATATGGTTATATATTGATATGGAGATAGAAACAAAATGAAAATATTAACACATAGTAAAATATATGTATAAATAAATATTTTAAAATATTTAACTTCAAAAAAAATTAATAAATATTAAAAATGAATTAATAAAATAAATTGAAATAATATTAAAAATAAATAAAACATATCTAATTAAAATAAAAATATATTAAATATATTATATTACTAAATGAAATTCTAAAATTAATATTAAAATTTGAATAAATTACATAAATATTATGTGTGTGTGTGTTCCAATTTTAAAAATGAATGAATTTATAAAAAATGTGCACTAAAAAGTAGAAAATAAATAAAAAAATATTAAAAATTTTGATTATTAATTAATAAATAATAGTAAAAATGAATTTATTCAAAAAATATATAAATATATTAAATAGTATATATTGAATAAAAATATAAAAAATGAATAAATTTTTCTGATTAGAAACATAATTTATATTAAATATATTATGTTAATAAATATAATTCTAAAGTGAATATTAGAAAATGAATAAATTACATATATATTATGTGTGTGTGCATTCTATATAATAATTCATTAATTACTTATATGTATATGTGAAATTAATGTAACACTCTAGTGATATATGTTAAATTTATAAAAACAGACATTTATTTAAAAATACATTACTCAATACAATTAATTAGTATATTTAATTAATACTAATTTCTAATTATCAATAATTTTCACAAAATATTTGACTTATTTAATGTAAATATACATATTTTGTATTATATAAATCATATTCAATGAAATAAGATATATATTGATATATATATATATATATATATCTTCATTATAAATATTAAATATATTAATGAATATATATCTATAAATATCATTAAAAATTAATATATTTCAAAAATAGGAAATGAATAAGTATTAAAAATATTTAAATTATAAACATAGTAAAAAACATAACATTATCAATGAATAAATAATATTAATTAAATGCTTGTTAAAATTGAGTGAAATTTAATTAAAATATGAATATATTGAAAAATCATTTAAAGAAATGAATAAGAGATTAATATTTTTTTTAAATATAACATTTTATTCATTTTCTATACATATATTTATTTTATACTATTTATTAATATTTATAATTAATATATATATATAGTAAATTTATTCATTTTTATTCACAATTGTTTCATTAATAGGTTCGTAAATATATTTTTTAATTTATTCAATTTGTTTTCTTATTTTTTAATTTATTAATTTTATTCATTTTATTTAATTGTATTTAATATATAGTATTTATTACTATTTATAATATAAACACATTGGGTGGTTGGGGGTACAATTGTATTTACATACATACATACTAGAATGGAAGGTCATAGCCCCCTAGGGGATAACCCACCCATCAAGCCTTATTTATTTAGTGCATGGACTAGAGGCCTAGTGGGAATGTCTCCCATTACATTGCTCAATACCCTAGTGCAGCATCATGCCTACATCTTCCTACTTGTTTCATGCTTGCGTTGCTGCCTGCGTCACTGCCTACCTACATCACAGCCTATATACTACTGTAATAGTACATGCACCCAATATGGCTTCATCCCAGGATCTCTTGGATGAAAAGCAGGAGCCTTTACCACTGGGTTATAGGCTCTTTGGAATATATATATACATACAATTGTTATATTTATTTTTTTAGTTATAATTATTTCATTAATAAAATTTTCAATTTTTTATTTAATTCATTTTATTTTTCATTTCTTTAAATATTTTAGTTTTTTTTAATATTGTTTCTTTTTATGTTTTTTATTTGTTTTTTATTAGAGTATATAAAAAAGGGAACATTGGGATGGCGGGCCATGTATAGGCCCATATGTTGACTAGTTGGGTATACTAGTGGGGCAGGTGGGGCAATAGGTGGAGGCATCACACATGAAAGTGTATGTGAAGATGTATACAGGTTTTGATCCCCCGCAACCTGGAACATTTTTATAGTGGAACACCTATGATTATAGTGCTATCTATATAAAAATGAGAAGATTGATGTGGGATGAAGATGCATGTGGAAACCCTTTATCAATGATAAATAAAAGAACTAATAAAAGTCACTCATTAACAGTGATAAATAAAAGCTTTGATAAAGGATGGTATTTATCAGTACATAAAGTAGTGGTGATAAAGGGTTCTCTTTATCAGTTCTAAAAACTGCGATAAAGGTTACCCTTTATCAGTGCTTTTTTAAAGCGTTAATAAAGACAACTCTTTAAAGAAACTTTTTTAGCACTACTAAAGGGTTCCTTTATAATTTATTTTATATTTTACTGATAAAAGATAACACTGTTTATTGTGGGCATTGTTGTAATGGCCCTTTTTCATGAAAACAAGGAAAAGGAAAATTTAATAGAATTAAATTTTACCTCTTGAAGTAAAAAAATCGAGTGATGTACCTTATTGTAACATCGTCGAAGGGATTTAAAGCCACTCCTGGTACATTTTTTATTCAAAGGCAAGAAAGAACACCAAGTCAATTTCCTGATCGAAAGACCGATTCAACTAAAATCTAACAAAAACCATATAAAATATTACCAAGGTACATACCTTAAAAAAATTCTCATCAATGGTATGCATTTATCGTCATACGACATTCTCTAACAATGAAGATCTAGATGATATTGAGGCCTGAAACAGAATCTAGTGGCATGGGGATTTAAAAAAGTGTATCATCAGAGCAATGAAAATTCATTGTCTTTAGGGATCTAAGCCTTGAGAGTGTCTAAGGACCTCTTGTGAATTATCATGGCATGAAAATTAAAATAGAACAAGTACCTCAATCGAATCAAAGAACAATCATCTATCAAAATATGTCGATGACCGTTTCTCGAAGGATCCAAGTCTGGACCCCTCTATATCATCCACACATGCTTCAAAAATACATTCATATACCATTCATTGAATTCAAAATTCAAGCACAAATCTCTGATGATTTCTTTGGCATTTCATGTATCACCTAATCTCATGCCTTCGATATGAAAATGCCTTCTAGGATTTGTCACTCTGTTGAAGTGTTTCTCTCTATATGCTGTAGGAGTATAGAGGATCTCTCAATTCCATTGGATGAATATTATGTGGAATAGATCTCCTGTAACAACCCAAACAATTATAAATGATGTTTCTATTTGTGATTTTAATTAAATTTATTATTCTATAATATGTTTATAGAAAACTCATGAAATTGTATAGATATATCTTTGTATTTAAAAAACTATTAATAATGTTTTTAATATAGACATTAAACATTGATCACATGATTATTATAAATATATGTATTTAAACAATCAAATTGACAGAGACAAAGGATGTAATAGAAAAAATCCAATAAGATTTTACCCTATGAAGCCCATTTTTTTGTTCTTCCAAGGTAGATACCATCTTCGGTACTTTCCCTTAACCCATCCCTAGCTGAGATCCAACAACATAAGCATGATTGAAACTATTTACGAGATAAGTTCATGTTCATCAAGATCACAACCAAAACCATGATTGTCGAACACCCCCATGAAAGTCTAACCATCAAAAACCTTACTATTAGGGAATACATTGGTGTTATAAATAAATATGTATCAAGGCCTTAATAATAAGAATATTTATATTTTTATAAAATTGATAATTTTCATTTTTATTGTAACTTTATAAATGATTTTGATTTTGATTAATTAAACACAAATTATATTTTCAGGTAATATTAGATTTATACTAAGAGGTTTATTTTGATGAATTAATGGAATTTTTAAATAAATATTATTTTAAAAAATTATTATCTAATAAGGTTTATTAATTATAAATTTTTATATAATTTTTAGGATGTGAAATTTACTTTACATAAGGGTTAAAAACTATTATTGTCCAAACCCAAGCATTTTTAATAAATGTTGAATCTTATGTTAAAAGTGAAAATTCACATATTTAAAACATTATTTCCATAAAAAGAATATTATTTTTGAAATTTGAAAATTGAAATTATCCAATGATGAATTTTTCATAATTTTCTAAGGTAGTAAAATTTTCAGGTAAAAGGGAAATACTGTATAAATATATGGTTTGTTTTATGAACTCATAATGAACCAAAAATTGTGTTATAAAAACTATATTGGGTATATTATTCCAGATATATTTTTTCCCCTAAATAATAATTTTATTTTTTGTTTTTTTGGTTAATTTTATTAATCCTTTATGAATCCCCCAAAACATATAACACATTTTATGATTTTAAATTCATTTAATTAAAAATGTGAATCACCTTCAAATAATCAATGGTAATATTTTAATAATTTAGTCTATTTTAAAACTAAAATAATTAATACATCTTAACTTTTTAAAAACCCATTGGAACAAACAAGTGATGGTTTTTGGTTTCAAATATTTTATTTTTTAGAGTCCAAGCCTAAATATGAAATAAATCCCAATATTTTCCTATATAAACATGCACAAGATCCCACTTATCTTCACTAAAAATACATGTACCATGACCTTAATCTTCCTTAAATGCTACATAATCCTCCCAAGGTTCCCCCAAACTCTCAAGAATCCCTTTTCAAGATTTTGGTGTCATACTCCTAAGTTTAGGGATCCTCCCTTTCTCACTTTTATTCAATAATCTCTCCTATGTTATTCCATTTTATTTTTAATTTCTTAATAATAGGGGTTTTTTAAACATATACCATACTTACTTTATTATTTATAAGTGATTATATGCCCATTTATCTCTCATTAATCCCTCTTAATACAACCTGTTTCCATGCCAAATTTTCCTAAGGGTTATTTACTTTTTATTTTTTATTAATGTTTATTTATCTTATTATGCTATTTTATTTTCAATTAATAATAATATAGTATGTTTTTCCTCCACCACCATACTTCCCTTATTATTTATAGATAATTTGAAATGATTTTCTCTCTCATTATTCCCTCCCATGTAAACCTGTTACCATGCCAAAATTTAGTACGCATCCATTCCTTTCCTGTTTTTCTTCACCCTTATTTATTATAGTGTGCCTTATTATTCTAAATCTAATTGTGTGGAAATAACTTTTAATTTCCCTTTCACTGAAAAATTCATATAAAAATTATTAGATACCTAATTTTCTCTAATGAACCAATTTTATGAACCTTTAAGTGATGTTGTTATGCTCCAGAATTTTCACCACGATTTTCTATGAAAAACCAAATGTTTAGTGAATACCATAACCATTTACTATCAAGGGTGTTCACATGTTTGCTCATATATCATTTTATTTGGGACTTTAATATATTTATTCCACACTACTTTAATCTGGAATAATTTATAATGATGAATAAATCCATGTTTTGTGATCTATATTGCACAATTAAACATGATAATGAAATGAAAATGATAGTGCACCTGAAATTATATAGAGATGAAATGCATTGTGTGAGGTTATTATCATGATAATTCATGTTGGGATAGGGGTTTATTTGTTTCCTTTATGGTAATGTTTCCACCATGAAGTCTTGTTGGTTTATCCTTGGCCTATGTTTATGATGCAGTGTTTTAAGTTGTCGTCATATTTCCCATGTTATGATTATCATGCTATATCATGCCTTATTATTCATGTTCATTTATGAATCATTGATATGGCTTGTATAACATGTATTATTATCTTCATGTTAAGAAATGTTTGTTCCCTTACAATTTTTTATGGATAAACTCTTTCTTATGTATTTCCCCAAGTTATCCAATGCAGTTTGAAACTCAAACATGTTAAAGATGTTTTCAATAAAGATCTTGTAATTAACATTTAATTTGGTAATTCAGTGTACCTAATTTCAATAGACGTTATACTTCTCAATATTTTGGGTTTAATCAAGTGTAATCTTCTATAATTAAATCATGTATTATTGTTTAATAAAGAGAAGGGTTGTTATAATTTGTATCAAAGGAAAAGTGTGGTTATTTTTGGAATTACGATTAGAAAAAACTAGAAAAATCCTTGTAACGCCCCGACCCCAGCTACCCAGAGTCAGTGCATTACTTCGTAACATTGGCATGATCACAAAAGATCAAGTCTCAAAAGACCGATTAGTTTAGTAGCCTTGGAAACTCTAGATAAATTCATAAGTCTTTCATTACATCAAAAAGTAAACAAACTACAATAACATGGTCTTCATAGTCCACACTCATATCCCTTTCTGACTATCCCTGCAGTTTATTCATAAAATACTTCTTCACATCCTGGAAAAATATTAAAACATTGAAAGGGGTGAGCTCAGATGCTCGGAAAGGATAAAAATATAGCGGAATCTTTCATCATTAAACACAATCATTTAAGGCAATGTATAACTAAAACAAAATCCTTTTAAACTTGAACTTAAACATAATATGTCAAAAGTAAAATGAGATAATGCCATTCACTTATTCACATGGATATTCTACTGGTCGAATAATCACATGCAATATCAATAACCACTTTCATAATGAGGGAATGTATAATGCCAGACATTCTGAAAAATTCTGTGAAGGCCTCGGCCAAGACGTCTAAAATGATTAAGGCCTCGGCCAAAACCATAAATCAAATTGGGAAAGGGCCTCGACCAATTCCACGTCTAGTTGTCTCTTGAGACCTACCGATGCATCGAGGAGCTATAGCGGGCTCCACCCGTCACTTATTAAGTCCAATGCATTCCTCATATGAATAGGTTTAAACATAACATAAATATTCGTATTAAAACTAGCATACGAAACGTCAACAATTTCTCCATAAACTATGGATGGTATAAATATAACACATCCACAGTCAAATATTTCACAAAATGTTCAATGGGAGTTTTGTATCATAAATCAATTTCAATTAAACATAAAAACCATCAAAGGATGTTGACAAGGATGAAATCAAAGCTATTTGAGAGAAATATCTCTTTTTTTTAAATCATTTAAAAGTACCATAATTATAAAATAATACATTTACTTTGAAAATATTCTTATAATCTTGTAAGGGAATCTTCGACGAATTTATAATGGCGGAAAATAGCCGCACCCGCCGTATAAGTTAAAAAAACATTCATACCTTAAATTTGTCAAAAAGGTTAAAAAGTACATTGTTTGGAAAACGATGGTAAGATTCCTTTCAAAAATGTATAAGGGTATAAATGAATTTAACCCGTTTTCTATTAAATAGTAAAAATGTTTTTAAATACATTTTAAAGAAACATGGATGTCGATGATAACGAGGTCCCAGTAGATAATTATATATAAACAACCTTGGATAATGAAGAGGTTGTGAAGTAAACCCTTACCTTGTACCTTTTTTTGGTTGGGGTAGTATAAACTCCTGTATAATGGTGAAATAATTGTTATTAAATTATAAAAGAATCATATACATTCATATGATATCATATATGATCTTTTCACATTGCTTTGTTAACAATATCTTAGATTTATCATTGTTTCAGGTGTTAACTAACTCATTTTCTTTTATATGTTTTGTTACGTAAGTCGTGTTTTTCATGGATAGGTTGTATCTTATTAATATCCAGAATTATATCATGTCCTTAAACATTATTTTTAAATCATCAAATGATAATTATACTTGAATGGATACGACAGAGAATGAATCTCATCGCGTTCGTGGAGACGGTAGTCCGTACGTACGCACGAGCGACAATATCATTATTTTGATATTAAAATAATATATAATTGGATAGTATATCATATATACAGAATCATTATCATGTTATATTTATTATTTACATGAAATATATATCATTATTATACCCATCTAAATAATAATATATTGAATAACAATTACACCACGACGTGGAGACGGTAAACCGTATGTACGCACGTATGGTGACATGTCATTATAATGATGGGTATAATACTGAATATGGTTGTTCCACATTTATAATAACATCACAGTATATAGAAGATAATGGAGTTATAATTTTATAATTGAAATAATAAACAAAGAGGGAGTGGAAAAGAAAGAAACTTGAAAGAGGGTGATGAAAATGTTAACTCTTCTTCGGGTTCTTCCTTTTGATTTGATCAAAAGGACTCCATAGGATGGCTTTCTGACTAAAGTAAAGATTCTAGGATGAAGGGAGAGAAGTTTGGAGAGTATTTGGGCAGAGTTTGGATGAACCAAAAGGCTAGAAAGTGTGAATAAGGTGGTAGAGGTGGGGGCCTTTTATAAGAGGAGAGGAGGGGCTCTTTTCGAAAGATTGAAATGTAACATTATTATACAATGCTTTTCGGATTCTAAAGGTACCAAACTTATATAATTCGTGTATAAGGTTATAAGGGTTCTAAATATACCCATCCAATAGTCTTTGGACAAGTGTAAGCCTTGGATTTTACATTATCTTTTCATTTTATTAAAATCGTTAAAAAATGAGGTCATCACTGCATCATAATGATGTCATAAATAATTTAATTTATTTAATGTCTAAAAATTATAAAAAAAAATACTATGATGTAGGAAATAGTTTTATCTTTCCAATGACTATTTATAGTCAAAAATATAACCTGTATAACCCAATGTAAAAATTGTTTTAGTAAAACATTTCATGTTTGTGTAATTTTTTTTACTTTAACATTAAATAAAAGTTATTTATCTCATTTTCCAACTAAAGTGGCTCCATGGGGTCCCCAAGTTGACCCATGGATTGTATTGGTCGGACATGGCACATACAATGAGGTTAGGACATGTGTCAAGCTCATCTCATATTATTAAAACATTATTTTTACCTTAAACTACACTAATTACCTCTAATCGCGATTAAGAATTTAAAAGTTACTATTCACCAAAAAATTATTTTGTTCTCATTGAACCACATTTTACTTCTTAATGACAACCATGTATGTTGGATTTTTGAAAATCAAATCACAGAAGTGGTAATATTTCATTTAAACGAAAATTCAGTTTTTTAACTACCACTTAGTGGTTTCACTATTCATTAAAAATTGAAGTTTTTCATAACAATGCCAAAATATTACCCTAAGCTATAATTGATATTCCGAATTCAAAAATGATGTCTATTTTAAAAAATTCCAAACATATAAGTTGCATTAATTAATTTTATAATTAATTACCGCTATCACAACAAATAGCGTGTTTTTAAGAAACAATTTATATCAAAAGATTGACAATTGTTTATGTCCAATTTCAATGTTAAATTAATTATAATGACCACCATTAGATAAAATGGAAAAAAAATATTCTAATTATACTTTAAAACCACTCAATAGTATAACATAGCACTATAAATTATTTTGATTAAAAAAGTTGTTTTAAGTATTTTTCACTATTCATAAAAATTGGATGTTCTCAAAAAATTACAAAAAATTCAACTTTGGATAATTTTGATATTACGAATACAAAAATGAAGTCCATTTTGAAATATAAAATTTCTATAATTTTAAAAAGTGGGTATTACTATTCATAACGGCTACTTTGATTAGTTGTGGTGTGTGTTAGAACTCGAAGTTGTGTACAACACACACTACTGTATTATTGAAAGAGAAGCGTATCGTGGAAGCTCAGGGTGTTACAATCCTTATAGATAATAATAAGTATATGAATACATCCCAAAACTTTTGGTGAGTATAGATTAAGTGTTTTATAAAGAAAATAAATCCCTATATGGATACTGTAATTGGACGTGGTTCTGGCATAGATGTACCTAGGAGTAATAACTCTGACAAGGTGTTTCGAGCCTAACTCTGGATAACCTGGTACAAGACAACAGGCCTTGCTGTGCACCTACATTGACACTCCTGTAGGATATGCCTTGGTAATTAATAATCTAATTATGAACAAATATTAAGGGATTTAAAAAATGAACATAACATTATAAGTTAGGAAATATATCAAGGATAACAAAGACTGAAGCCTATAAATTCATAAGTTAAGGAAATACTTGTAAGTTATAATTTCTCTATTTAATGTCATTAAATTGCCATTTCTGAATTTAAAATTAAAATATATTCAAACCATTTTTTTTCTATTATTCTACCCAATTTTCGAAATGTAACACCCCAAAATTTCATAGTACGTTATTTCTTTAAAGTAATTCAATAACTTGCACTACATGCAACACTGAGTTCAAGCGCACCACGACCTACCAAACCAGACGTTAAAAAGTGGTTATGAATAGTATTAACTAAATTTATAACTTAATATAATCCTTAAAATTTTAGAATTCATATTATGAGTTTTTTAGACATAATGAAAAAATAAATTCATTTTTTTCAGATAAAAGAAGTATTTTTTATAAATGCAATTTTACAGCCTTTTAATGGAGAACAATTTTTAAATACAATATTTCAAACCTTTATATATTAAATTTGATAAAATAAAATTCTTCTTTAGAATCAGGACATAAGAATTTAGTTTAAAAAAAATTGGTGTTTTTCTAAAAACTTTCATATTTGGGTGAATAGTGAAAAATACTATATTTTAACAGAAAACAACATTTTTAATCAAAATAATTTATATTGTTCGATTATAAATTTTAATGGTTTTTAAGTATAAATATATTATAATAGTAATAGTTATGAAAATTTTCTTAATTGGAAATAGTTTTTCTTTGAAATTGAATACAAACAAGTATCAATCTTTTGTTAGTTATTATTTCTTAAAAACACGTTTTTTGGTTTTGAAAGTGGGAACTGATTTTAAATTAATAATTGAAAATTTTATGTTTCTAATTTTCTAAAATAGGCTTAATTTTTGAATTCAAAATATCAAAATTATCTTAGAGTGAACTTTTGGTATTTTTCTAGAAATGTTCACTTTTTGATGAATAATGAAAAACACTGAGTTATTGGTTAAACTGACTTTTTATTTAAATTTATTTTAGATTAAAATAGATACATAATACATATATAAGTTGAACATAATTAATTAGAGTCATTTTATAATATTTTAGATATATAAAAATTTTATTAAACTTTTTACCGTCTTTTACCCACCTCCAAGGAGCATTTGCAAATTTGCATTAAACGTAATTTTACCACTTCTGTGAGTTGAATTTAAAAAATACAAGAGAAATGGTTAACCTCATTAATTAAAATGTGGTTCAATAATATGAAAATAATTTTTGGTGAGTAGTACCACTTGACTTTTATTTAATACGATTAAATGTAAATAGGGTAATTCAAGGTCAAATGAATATTATAATAATAAAAAATTTCCTTAAAACATTTATTAACCTTATTGTATGAGTCATGTCTGACCATTAGAATCATTTGGTATATTTTGGGACTCCATGGTTCAACTTATTAATGATACTGACACTTTATTTTAATTAACATAAAGTAAAGGCAAAAATGACATAAACAAATATCCTTTAGTAAATCAATTTTTACGTTGGGTTATTTAAGTCATAGTTTCGACTATAAATATTAATTGGAAAAATAAAAAGCTTTCCTACATAATGGTATTTTATTAATAATATTTAGACATTAAATAATTAAATTTATTTATGACACAATGATGATGCGGTAATTAGCGTAATAATGAATGATTCAAATAATTTATATTATAAATATTCAAATAAATGAAATTTGAGACTTTTTATCAATTAAACAAATTTTATAGGTTAATAAGACATTTTAGGGTTGATTCGGTCAAATTTGTTTCAACGTAATCATGTTGTTGGGATTTTTACGAAGAAGCAAATACCAACTAATGTAAAAATTGACATAAATTAGTTTTTAAAAAAGATACTTTATTATTGGTTGATATAATATTCCTTAAAATATAAAGTTATGAAAAAAGGCATAAATAATATTATATATTTCATTAATGAAACACTTGAGGTAATTTTGTAATTTTAGAGTACGTTTATTAACCATATAGTGTAAGAATAGATGAAGAAACGGTAAAAGTTAAACAATTTAACTCAGAGTTAAATCTAAAAGATTTGGTTAAAATGGTAACCAAAACATGTCTAAAACCTATTGATTTAGTGGTTTTATATTAATCCCCACCATAGCCTTTAAATAATTTATTTTTGAGCCATTATAAACCAAAAGTTATTTTATGATAAAATAGTATTTCAAACTTTTCCTAAAGTGACCCTCACCTCTATTAAAAAATGGCACATCACCTTCTCTTAATTTCACACCTCCAAATGCATTTGTATCGGCCCACCCCTACACAAATATCCTCCAAACATTCCTCCCTTCATCCCAGATTCCTTACTTTTGTGATAAATCAAACCTATGGAGCCACTTTGATCAAATCAAAAGGAAGAACCTGAAAAAGAGGTAAATATTTCATCACATCATTCACATTCTTTTCTTCTTCAACTTCCTATTTTTTTGTTGATTACATTATAAAATAATTAATATAGTATATTATATATACTATTATGTTATTATATTAATGGTACAACCATATTCATTATTCTATCCATCCTATAAATTACAAAGTCTCCATACGTGCGTACGTACGGAGTACAGTCTCCACATCGTGGTGTAGTTTGTTATTCAAACATTTCATTATTTGTATGGGTGTAAAAATGAGTATAACTGATGTAAATAAAAAATATAACATGTTAATTATTCTTTATATATGATATACCAGCTAATTAAAAATGATTTTGCCTTAAATATAATGATATTTTTCGCTTGTGTGTAAGTACAGATTACCGTCTCCACGACATGATGAGATTCATTTGTACACTCACCAATAAAAGATGATTATAAAATATATATCATTAACAAGTACGTAATATAAGAAATAATAATGATACTGGAGTTATATATATTTATATATATGTACTTACATATATCTTATTCACTTATTTCCATTCAATACGATATGAAAATGGAAACAATGTTTATGCGTGCGTACGGACTACCGTCTCCATAAATGGTGTTTTCCATTTCATATATATGTCTATTATACATATTTATATTCTAAATATATATGATATATAAATCATTTTTTATATTCATAATGTATTTAAATCTTGATCTAAGTGATTCAATCAAGAGTAACAAGTTAAAACACATATGATAAAGAAAGTGATTATTACCCAAAATGTTAATTTAACACGGAAATTAATATTTAATGGGTTGTATAAAGTCATAAATGAGTCATTTTTTATATCATAAATATTAATATGGTTCTTTTCTGATTTAATAACATACTACGGTATTCAGATAGACGGCTAAACATACCCTCGACTAAAGGAATGTGCAAGGTAAGGGTTAATTTCACAATCTCTTTATTATCCGAGGTTGTTTTCATGTAAGTATATACTAGGACATATTTATTATCCATTTTCATATTTCATAAAAGTGTTTTCATAGGGATTCCTTTTAATGGACTTTTTACTAAAACATCATTTTAAATGTTTTAAATATTTATTCTTTTAAATCATTCTCAATAATGTCCATGTTTTCATAATGGTTTATAATGATTTATTTATATGGACATGAATGATTTTAAAATGTTAATTTCATTGAAAAGATTCAAAGTGGGATGGGACACTTTGATTTGAAAATTTCTTTAAATGTCTTCCTTTTTAAATTCTGTGACTTTTAAATGTTTTAATGAAAAAGGGATATTTCTCTCAAAGATTTTTACAAATCATTTTTATCTATTTCAACATACATTGATGGATTTTAAGCTTGTTTGATTTTGATTTATTATGATACAAATCTTCCATATTGTATTGAAGGTTTTTTGATATGTTTGACAGTGGATGTGTTATTTTTATACCATTAAGGGTTTATGGATAAAGTATTGGCATTTCATATTCTAGTTTTAATATAAATGCCTATGTTATGTTTAAACCTTTTCATATGAAGAATGAATTAAACATAGTATGTGATGATTGGAGCCTGCTATAGCTCCTTGATGCATCAGTAGGTCTCATGAGTCAAAATAGTGTCTTGGCACAAGGCCTTGACAAAATCATATCTGTAGTTATGGAACAAGGCCTTGACTACGTGGTTATGAATGTCTGGCCTTATGCATTCCATCATTATGAAAGTGGCTATTGATATTGCATGTGATTGTTCGACTAGTAGAATATCCATGTAAACTGAATTATTTTATTTTATATTTTCAATATTTTTCTGAAATTTATGTTTAAAGGGATTTTGGTTTAGTCTTATACATTTCATTAAATTTTTATGCTTATTGATGACAGTTTCCGCTATATTGTTATCCTTACTGAGCATCTGAGCTCACCCCTTTCTATGTATTAATTTTCTAAAGATTTCAAGAAGTGTATTATGATTGATAATCAGGGTTAAGATAGGGGATTAAAGGAATTCTAAAAGGAAAATTTATGTTGTGTTTAATTTTATAATGTGTAATTTAACATTCATGTATGTAGTCTATTTTTTCAAGATTTCTAAACTGATCAGTCATTCGGGACTTGATTCCTTCTAATCATGACAATGTTATGTAATAATGCGCTGACTCTGGGTAACTAGGGTCAAGGTGTTATAGTTGGTATCAGAGGAATTTTACTAATAACTATGGATACTAGATTTAGATAAAATATGATTAGATCACATTACCCTAAGATAGACATTGAGGATTAATATAGATGAACTTCCTAGAATTTTGGTAATGTAGAGATTTTGTGAGTTATCCAAAAAAATACATCCCTGTCTGGATATGAGTAAGTAGAGATGGCTCTGGAATAGTTGTACCTAGGGGTAAAACCCAAAAACACCACCTTGAGCTTGACTCAAACAGGAACTGGTGCACGACAACGGGTCTTGTTGCACCCTTGGTTATGACACTCCCTGGGGATATGCATAGGATAATTTTCATTTTCATTACAAATCATTACAAATTATTTATGGGTATATACATCCTCAAAGAAATTTTTATATGATTATGGATTATATCAACAAACTGTTCAATTTACGTTAGGTTTTTTACAAGTTTGGAATTATTCATTGATATTCATAAACTAACCTAGTGTATGCCATTGTATAAAAATGGCACCCAGTAGAAGTAATGTGAACTCCAGCAATACGTATGATCCAAAGAGTAAGAAGGATCATATCTTTCAAGGTATTAAGAAAAAATGTAGAAGGTAAATAGTCTCCCAAGTATTCTCAACACATGAAGAAATAATATCATTTTTTAATAAGATAAGAAAATAATTCTCTGAGTCCTATGGATTTGAAGGGAAGCAAGAGAAGAAAAGGATGGAAGAGAGAAATATCGATAAAGGTAAGATAGAAAAGAAGGATTTTCCCATATGTGATAACTACGGAAAATATCACCTAGGAAAATGCTTGATGGGAATGGGAGTTTTTTATAAGTGTACAGAAAAAGGAGACCAAATATGTGATTTCAAGGGTAAGAAAAATGTTTCAAATGTACAATGCTTCATCTACAAGGAATTGGTACACTATGTGAATCAATGTCCCAATCATCATAGTATATCTTAAATGATGTTATTGGATATTAATCATGTTATGATACTACCTCAGATTCAGATGAATGACTAGTGTTCTTATGTTGTTATTATAGAATTATTTCATTTGAGTTTCGTATCAACAATATACTGATTATATGAATTATGGAGATAAATAATGATTGAACTGCAGTACTATTTTATTGAGGATTTGTGATTATATGGTTCTAAGAGAAGTTAATTAATAGTAAGTTACACTTTTTTAAAATACATGGTTTAAGGAAGGGTAATCCTTAATATGGTCCAAATAATGTGGTAGTAATTTTGGAATAAGTGATGGTTGATTCAGATAAATTATATTGGATATTCATGACTTCCTTGGAACTGATTAATAGTTTGTTTATTTCATCATTGTTCGAATATTAAATATTTCTTCATAAAATGAATATATCGAGTATTATAAAGTATACGGTGTCATTAATGTAATCAACAAGGTTTTATGGTAATTCAGGGTGTTACCATGATTTAAAATAATACATGACAAAGGTGTTCACATGTTATTATGTGGAAAAAAGGATCCTCATTGTGTTTAACTTCCTTATAAATATTGGACTGTGAGTTTAGATAAATTTATTTTGGATAAGTATAGAGTTTTGAATGGATTAAGATTGAAATTGGATACTATTATTAAGGATATTTTTAAATTTTTTAAAAAAGGACAACACACAGACCATGTGGCAACCCAACGCGTCAGAAAAATCTTCGAGAATCGAACCCACAACAATAGTGAAATTATTATTTATAACCTACCAATAGACTATGTGAAGTCCCTAGATTGTATAATTTAGATTATTTTTTTAAACGGTCTGATATGATAATTTTAAATTCATTATTATTGGAACCCTATATGATTAGGATAAATAGAATATTTTTTTGAAATATTTTGGAGTGAAAGATGAGTTTGTGGTAGAAATTAGTTTAAGGATGAAACTCTATTTGTCATGTATATATATATATAATTTTTTTCCTCTTATTCTATTAGTAGATTAATTATTAAACTTTAGGGAAGGGATCTTATAAGCAAAAATGTGTTATCTTAATACCTTATGTTTTGTTGAACCAATTGTATTTTAAATCATCATAGATTGATGGATTTGAGGCCCATAATTTTGCACTTGTTTGTGATTGATGACCTCAATCACTCCCTATAAATATTTATGTTTTTCCTCCAATTATGGGTCTTTAATTTCCACCAATTTTCTCATAATCGAGATCAATATTTGGGGGTGACCCTTTCATTTCCCATTTCCTCTTATTAAGACTAAATTTTATTAACCCAATTTATGATGTGGGTTTTCCCACAAAGGTATTTTTTATTTTCAACCTTTTATTTTCGAAAAATAATTTTAAATTACGAGGACGCAATTTATTTAAGGAATAAAGAATGTAACACCCCAATATTTCACAATATGATATTTTTTCAAAATAATTCAATAACTTTCATTACACGCAACACTGAGTTCAAGCGCACCACGACCTACCAAACTAGCTGTTCAAAGGTGGTTATGAATAGTATTAACTATATTTTTAACTTTATATAATACTTATAATTTTAGAATCCATATTATGAGTTTCTTAGACAAAATGAAAAAACAATTTCATTTTTTCAGATAAAAGAAGTATTTTTTTTAAAATGCAATTTTACTGCCTTTTAATGGAGAACACTATTTAAATCCAATATTTTAAAATTTTATATATTCAATTTGAAAAAATGAATTTTTTCTTTAGAATCAAGAAATAATAATTTTTTTTCAATAATTTGTTTTTCTAAAAACTTTTATATTTCTGCGAATAGTGAAAAATACTATATTTTAACTAAAAACAACTTTTTTAATCAAAATAATTTTTAGTGTTCAGTTATAAGTTTTAATGGGTTGGAAGTATAAATATATTATATTTTTACCTTTTAATCCAATGTTATTTATTGGAAATAATTTCACTTTGAAATTGAACATAAATAAGTATCAATCTTTTGTTTGTTATTATTTCTTAAAAACACGCTTTTTGGTTTTGACAACGAAAAATAATTTTAAATTAAAAAATGAAACTTATATGTTTTGAATTTTTTAAAATAGACATAATTTTTTAATTCATAATATCAAAATTATCTGAGGGTGAAATTTTGGTAATTTTCTAAAAACATTCAATTTTTGATGAATAGTGAAAAACTCTGAGTTATTGGTTAAAATGGAATGTTTTATAAATATTTATTTATTTTTTTTAAATTTATTTTATATAAAAATAGATACATAATACCTATATAAGTTGAATATAATTTATTGTAATTATTTTATAATATGTTTATATATATATATTTAATTGAACTTTTTACCGTCTTTTACCCACCTCGTAGGAGCATTTGAAAATTTGCATAAAAAATAATTTTACTACATCTGATAGATGAATTTCAAAACTTCGAGAGACACGGTTAACCTCATTAAGTAAAATGTGGTTCAATAAGTTGAAAATAATTTTTGGTGAATTGTAACTTCTGACTTTTACTTACCACGGTTAAAAGTAAATATGGTAATTCAAGGTAAAAAGAATATTATATTAATACAAAATTACGTTAACACTTGTCCTGGCCTTATTAGATGAGTCATTTCCGACCATGGGAATCTTTGGGTCGATTTTAGTACCCCATGGTTCCACTTATGAATAATAATGACACTTTATTTTAACTAACTTAAAGTAAAGGCAAAAATCACATAAATAGATATCTTTTAGTAAATAAATTTTTACGTGGGGTTATATAACTCATAGTTTTGACTATAAATATTCATTAGAAATATAAAAAAAATTCCTACATAATGGTATTTTATTTATAATTTTTAGATATTTAATAATTAAATTTATTTATGACACAATGATGATGCAGTAATTACCGTATTAATGAATGATTGAAATAATTGGTATTATAAATACACAAATAAATGTAATTTGAGACTATTGAAGATTTAAACTAATTTTATCGGTTAATATGACATTTTAGGGTTGATTCAATCAATTTTTATGGAAGTAATCACGCAGTTATGATTTTTACAAAAAAAATACCTAATAATGTCAAAATTGAAATAAAAAAGTTTATAAAACAAAAACTATTTTATTGGTTGATATAATATTCCTAAAAATATAAGTTTGGTCCAAAACGCTAAAATAATATTTTATATGTCATTAATTAACCACTTTAGGTTCTATTTAATGTTTATTGAAAGTTTATTAACCATACAGTGTAAGAATACCAGAAGACACGGTAAAAGTAAAACTATTTAACTAAGAGTTAAATCTAAATGACATGGTTATAATGGTAACCGAAACTTGTCTAAAACCTATTGGTTGAGAGATTTTATACCCATCCCCACCTTATCCTTTAAAAAATTCATTTTGGATCCATTAGAAATAGAAAATTAGTTTATTATAAAAAAAATATTTCAAATGTTTCCTAAAGTGACCCTCACTCTCTTATAAAAGGGCACTACCTCTTATCTTACGTTCACACCTACAAAGCCATTTTTATCAGCCAAAAACTTCCCAAATATCCTCCCAAAATTTATAACTTCATCCTAGAGGCCTTCCTTTGGTCATAAATCTAACCTATGGAGCCCTTTTGAACAAATCAAAAAGAAGAACCCGAAAAAGACTTAAATATTTCATCACATCATTCAAGTTCTTTTCTACTTCCACTTCCTCTTTCATTGTTGATTCCAATATAAAATAATAACTATAGTACCTTCTATATACTGTGATGTTATTATAGAAATGTTAAAACCATATTCATTATTCTATCCATCCTATAAATGAAAAAGTCTCCATACGTGCGTACGTACGGATTACTGTCTTCACATCGTTGTATAGTTTGTTATTAAAACACTTCATTATTTGGATGGGTATAATAATGAGTATAACTTATATAAATAATAAATATAACATGTTAATTATTCCTTATATATGATATACCATCCAATTACATACGAGTTTTCTATCAATATAATGATATTGTTGCTCGTGCGTACGTATGGATTACCGTCTCCACGATGTGATGAGATTCATTTCCACTCTCACCATTCAATGATGATTATAAAATATATATAATTTAAAAGTATGTAATATAAGACATAATAATTATACTGGAGATATATATATATATACAAACATATATCTTGTTCAAATAGTTTCGTTCAATACAATGTGAAAACGGAAACATCGTTTATTTGTACGTACGGACTACCGTATCAATAAATAGGGTTTTCCATTTAATATATATTTCTATTATACATATTTATATTCTAAATATATAATATATATATATATCATGTTTTATATTCTTGATTTATTTAAATCTTGATCTAATTGACACAATCAAGAGTAACATGTTAAATCACGTACGATAAAGAAAGAAATTATTACCCGAAATGTTAATTTAACATGGAAATTATTATTAATTGGGAAGTATAAAGTCATAAATTAATCATTTTTGATATGTTAAATATTAATATGTTTATGGTATAATTTAATAACATACAATGGTCTTCAAACAAACGGTTAAGTGTACCCTCTACTAAAGGAATGTGCAAGGTGAGTGTTAACTTCACAATCTCTTTATTATCCGAGGTAGTTTTTAGGTAAGTATCAACTGGAACATATTTATTATCCATGTCCATGTTTCATAAAAGATTTTTCAAATGGATTATTTTTAAGGTAATTTATACTAAAACATCATTCTAAATGTTTTAAATATATATTCCTCTAAATCATTCTCATTAATGTCCATGTTTTCGAAATGGGTTTTAAGGATTTATTTATATGAACATGAATGTTTTTAAAATGATAATTACTTTGAAAAGTTTCTAATTGGTATGGGACACATTTATTCAAAAATGTCTTTAAATGTCTTCCTTTTTAAATTGTGTGACTTTCAATGGTTTTCATGAAAAAGATATATTTCTCTCAAAGATTATTAAAAATCATTTTCTTCTATGTCAACATCATTTGATGGATTTTTAACTTGTTTAAAGTTGATTTATTATGATACAAATATTTCATATTCTATTGAAGGTTTTGTGATATGTTTGACTATGGTTTTTTTATTTTAATACCATTCTTGGTTTATGGATAAAGTATTGACATTTTTTATGCTAGTTTTAATACGAATGTTTATGTTATGTTTAAACCTTTTCATATGAATATTGAATTGGACATAGTAAGTTATGAGTGGAGCCTGCTATAGCTCATTGATGCATCGGTAGGTATCATGAGACAAACTAGTGTCTTGGAACAAGGCCTTGACAAAATCTTATTTGTAGTCTTGGCACAAGGCCTTGACTATGTGGTTATGAAAGTCTGGCATTATGAATTCCATCATTATGAAAGTGGCTATTGATATTGTATATTATTATTTAACAATTATAATATCCATATAAATGAAATTATTTTATTGTATCATTGCCATATTATTCTGAAATTTATGTTTAAAAGGATTTTGTTTTAGACTTATACATTGCCTTAAATGTTTATGCTTATTTATGAAATTTTATGCTATATTGTTGTCCTTACTGAGCATCTGATCTCACCCCTTTCTATGTTTTAATTTTATCAGGATTACAAGAAGTGTATTAGGATTTATAAGAAGTGTTATTCTAGGGATTTTTGTCATTCTAAAAGGATCATTTATGTTGTGTTTTATTTTCTTATGTGTAATTCAACGTTCATATATGTAATCTATTTTCCATGACTGCTAAATTGATCAGTCTTTCAGGACTTGATTCCTTGTAATCGTGCCAATGTTATGTAATAATGCACAGACTCTGGGTAAATTGGGTTGGGGCATTAAACAAAAATAATAGGAACCAGGTAAACAATCAATGTGAAGAGCAATATGATGATTGTCCCCATTGAGATTCCCAACCTCATGGGAGGAGGAATCATGTAATTCATGATTATACACTCTTAGATAACCTGGGTTTTGAATTGAATACTAGATCAGGAGGGCATAAAAATCTCCCCAAAAGAGAACAATCCACAACTAAGAGGTTCATGCGACAAAGGTATCCAATTTTCAATGGATCCTCCAATACCTTAATTGTCGAATAATGGATCAACTCCATTGATAATATCTTCTCTATCCTTCAATGATCTGAACAAGAGAGGGTTATATTATCTATTTATCATATGTAGGATGAATCTGATCAATGGTGGACGTAGATATAAAATACGAAGCTTGATGAAGAGATCAAAGAAATGGTGTGAATGGATTCCCCGAAAATGGATGTAGATAAATATTTTCCCTCCACCATCCAACATAAAATGGAAGGGGATTTTTTTCCCCTCAAGTAGTAAGATGATGAATCTATCAGGGTGTATGAATAATAATTCAAAAGGCTTCCATGGTATGTCTTCGGCTAATTTGTTACAACTAAATACAATGTTGACCGCTTATTTTTTGGGATAAAACAAATCCTACAAAAATCCCTAGCGATCTATAACATTTATTTCAATGAAAATAAAATTATGTTCCCTCAAACATGAAATAGAGATCAGTGAATCTCAGGCGTATCATGGGGTTCAGAATTTAAAAGTGGTGAACAATTCTGGTGGTCCAATAGATATATCCAATGGTTCCTAGAAATTCCAGCATCCTACTTGCCAATGGTGCAGAAAGAAAAATTCCAAAAATTTCTTAAAGGGGACGAGGAAATGCATTATGTGTGGGAAGGAAGTGAACCTTGCCAGTGATTGACGATTGGGGAAATCCACTACTGTGATGAAGGAATGTAATTATCTATTCCACACTTATCATATTTTTATTGGTATAAATCCAAATAACATGTGCATTTTTAAAACCAATGCACTAATCAAAGGTTTTTAGAGACAACCAACAACCTATAAGGTAGAAAGGGAAGGATTTTACACCACTACTGCCATCATTAATACAAACAATAAAGTGGTGATATGTGTTCTATTTATTCACTTGGGAATAGAAAATGTACTTTTTGATTATTGTTCAATGAATTTATTCATACCATGAAATATTAATAGAACCATTCCAACACCACCCAAAAGCATGGAAGTAGAGATGTAGATGAAAATGGAAATGGGGAAATTATTTAATCTGAAGTACATAACTCATCCCAAGTCCAAGGTTCTAGGATTAATTTCCTAGGAAACATTATAATACTCCCTTTGGTAGAATTTGATGATATTATATGCATGGATTGGAACTCCCTATATAGATCCAACATAAATTTTCATGAGAAAGAAAGAAATCTTTGTATTCTAAATCAACCCCTGATTCTGTAAAAGTGCAATGAGGAGGATGAGACTTATGCCGTTATCCCAGACTCCATATAGAATAGTTGTTGTGGAACATAAGGAGATTAAGAAACTAATACAGGATAATATGGATGAAGGTCTCACACACCCAACTACTTCTCCATGGGGTTCGCTGATCCTCTTTGTTAATAATAAGGGCGGGTCAATGTGCCTTCGCATTGATTATCATGATCTCAACAAGATCATGATAAATAACAAGTATATTCTACCTCTGATTGATGGATTTTTTTTTATTTTCTATATGGAGAGAAATTCTTTTCCAGGGTGGATTTATCATTGGGATACTACAATGTTAGGGTGATGAAAGAGGATATCCCCAAGACTGTTTTTTGTACAAGGTACTGAAACTATGAATTCATATTAATTCCCTTCGAACTCACTAATGATCCAGTAATCATCATTGACATGATGAATAAAGTCTTTAAATATTACCTTGAAAAAACAAATTTACTGTTTATAGATTATATTATAATATGATCCAAAAGTAAATAGAATCATGATGAGCATTTGAATATTGTTCTAAAGACATTACAAAAGGAAAAAAGGTTTATGCCAAGTAAAGAAAATGTGAGTTTTGGTTGAAATAAGTTTCTGTATTGGGGAATATAATCACAAGAAATGGTGTATATGTAGACCCTTAAAATAAATAAGTAATTGAATAATGGTTGAGGCCAATATCTAAGATAGATATTTGTAGTTTTCTTGGGTTAGCTGGGTATTATCGCTGATTTGTGATAAATTTATCCTGATGTAAAACCCTTTTACCATGATAACCTGTAATGGGTTCATATTTTTGTGGAATTATGAATGAAATGAAATCCTCAATGAGTTGAAAATAAGCTTATCACTATAACTATTCTCTCACTACCCACAAGTGGAGTGATTTTACGGGTATTTAGTGATGCATCAAATAATGGACTAGGTTGTGTTCTGAGTAAAAATGATAAAGTCTTTGCCTTTTCTTCAAGGTAGTATAAATTTCATCAATAGAACTTCCTAACTTATGTTCCTGAGTTGGATGCTGCGATTTTCACAATAATATTTTGACAACATTATCTATTTAGGGAGAAATGTAAGATATATACATATCATAAAAGAATCATGTATATATTCACACAGAAAGAGTTGAATATGTGGCAATGAAGATGGTTAGATCTGATCTAAGACTATGAATACTACCACTACTAGAAATTTTTCTATAGCCACGGTTTGAAACTGTGGCTATAAGCCCAAAAACTGTGGCTATAGGTTATAGGCACGGTTCAATGAATAGTGGCTGGTATTGGTGTGGCTATAGGCCAAGTCATATAGCCACTATTTAAAACTGTGGATAAAGCTGTATAGCCACGGTTCAAACCATGGATAAATCCCAATATTCACGTTTTAAAACTATGGCTAAAGCCTTCTAGCCACGATTTGAAACTATGGTAGAAGGTAAAACACATACAGGCCTTATAGCCATGGTTAGAGAGTGTGGCTATAGATTGAAGGTCAATAAAAAACACAGAAGTCCTAAAGGCCTGCCTTCCACAAACCGTGGCTAAAGCCTTCTAGCCACGGTTTGAAACCGTGGAAGAAGGTAAAACACAAACAGGACTTATAGCCATGGTTAGAAACTGTGGTTATTGATTAAATTTCAATAAAAAAACACATCATGCCTACAGGCCTACATTCCACCCCCTTCTAGTCCCCATACCTTCCACCCACCTGCTAGTCCCCCTACCACCCCACCCTGCATGTCTCCCCCTATTTTCCATCCGGCTCTGCCCCCTGCCTATCCCACTACATGTTTTCCCCTGGTTCCCCAACCCCTGCCAGTCCCCCCTATCTGTCACCCCCCACCCCCTCCCCTGCACACCCCCCACCCAGGATACACCCCCCTGGACAGACAGTCAACCCTGGACACCCCCACCCCTGGACAGACAACCCTGGACAACCCCTCCCCGGGACAGACCCCCCCCCCCCCCGGACAAACACCCCCCCTAGAGAGACAACCCTAGACAGACAACCCCGGACACCGCCATCCCCTGGACAGACCCCCCCCGGACATACACACCCTCACCCGGGACAGACACCCCCCACCCTGGACAGACCCCCCCCCCCACACCCTAGACAGACAGCCCCCCCAGGACAGACCCACCCCCCCAGACAAACACCCCCACACCCTGGACGGACACCCCCCACCCTAGACAGACAACCCCTGGATAGACAACCCTGGACACCCCCTCCCCTGGATAGACCCCACCCCCCCCCCCCGGCCCAAACAGACACCCCTGGACCCCCCACCCCGCCCAAACAGACACCCCTGGACCCCCCCCCCCCCTCCTGACATACACCAACTCCCCTGGACACAGACTCCAGGGCTTCTGGGGTCCGGGCATGACAAGGAGAAAATTCACTCTAATAACCAGAAAGAGACATGAATAGAAGGATATAAAATCTAGTTCACTCAAAAACAGATTTAGTATACTGAATAATGGTGATGGAAAAAAGAAAATGAAGGTTTTATAGGTATTTCTAATGGCCTGGTCATAGAATTTGTCATGGATGGAAAGAAGGCTATTGTGACTAAGGGAGAATAAAATTTGAGGCAATCTGTTCTAGAGACGAATAGGATTTCAGTTTTGAAAAGTAGTACTGAAGAATGACAATGATGAATGTTTCAAGAACCAAAGGGATTGTACACACAAAAACCTACCTAGAATGAGATGAAACTGGTATGGAGAGAAAAATAGTAGGAAGAGACTTCTCTCATAGTAATCATGCAAGAAAAACAAGAATCTTGCTTGAATGGGTTCATTTATACCACAACAAAGAAAGAATAGAAAACTAATGAAGTGACCCTTGAATGGATGAAGATGTATTCCAAAGGAAGATGCAATAATGTTGCTCCAATGCAAGGAGATTCCACTAGTGGAATGCATCTCACTCTAGATAAGAATCCTATGCCAATGGTGGGGATGAAATCTAAAGAAAAAATTAAAAAGTAGGTATGTACAAGTGGTGTCTTGCAAAGTCACACCATTAAAAAGTCCTAGAATAAAACTATGAACAGATTCTTGGTCCATCAAGACCAACCACAATCCTCAAGTCGAGGATGATGCAGGTAACCTCTCTCTCCATGATCGTAAATGTTACTAACTTGTATTGGAAGTGATACAGGTGTAAGGGTGTGATAAAATCCATGAGTTGTATGCATTCCAAAGATATAAATTCATGGTGTCATTGTTCCAGAAAGGAACATATGTATGAACCCGGATGAGAATCTTGATGAATCTGGAAATTCATGCTCTGATGGAGGTATTCAAGTGGCAGAAAATCAAAGATTGATCACCCAGTCACCTTGAAAAATAAAATCAGGATTTTCTCACACATGCTTGAATAATGAAGTCCCAACATAACAAGCCTAATTTCGAGTAAGGAATGAGGTGCCAAAGCCTTTCTTAGAACAACAAGTGGTCTGATGTTGAACCAGGTGTACCATTAGTGATATCAATCCATGTTACTAGTGGAATCAATCAACTAAGGAGAAGAAGAAAAATCAAGGGGTTTTAACAACAACATGGTTGTATCTCATGCTTACTTATGTATAACGTAACATGTGGAATCAGTTTTTTTGTGATTAAAGGATACTAAAATCTTCTAGAAAAAGAGGAATTATTCCCAACAAGTGGTGTCTCAAATTGAATAATTTTCAAAAATGTGTTGTTGAAATTCAAGGGTAGCTAGTTATAAACACACAAAGACTGATAGGGGAGTTAGACCACTCGTAGTCCATACTTATCAAAGGAAGTGGGATCAGGCTACTACTATAACTGATGTATAGCTAGTGTAATTGCCTCCAGCTGGTGTAACTGCCACTTATTTGTTATAAAATATTTGGTGGGGGCAAACTTGTAATTTTCTTATTTAGTTGGTCAGTTTGATGGAGGGATTATATGGGAGGCGTGGGGGATGTCTTGATAGGATATCTGTATTTATCAAAAGTTGTGGTTGTCAGAGAGAGAGGCTCTAGGAGGGAGAGAATCCCTTAGGGAAACTTCTTGTATTCCTTGAAATCCTATTGAAATACCAAAGTTTCTTATAAATGTTGGTGTTTTCATTGAGATAATTTGTTGTTGAGAGATAAGAAAGGGAATTTTGGACTGTTGTATGCCCACGCGGATGGATGGGCAAGTGTCAGGACTGGAATCGATGATCTCTGAACTGTAGAATGACAACAGTCAACAGGAGGCAGGGAAACTCTGCCAGGATGAAGCTCAACTATAAAATGAGGAATCTCTTCAGTGATTGGAGATTCAAATGTAGGACTCAACATTAAATGTGTCTCGCCTAGTAGAATGTCAGAAGGATCATATAGAATGAGGAGAAGAATGAGGAATGTCTGTTGCTACAGAGGAAAGTGGAAGTAGTTTACAAATAAAGGAAGAAAAAAAGAGTTCAAAACAGAAAGTGGTAGTAGATGCAACTGGTGCACACAGAACTATTAAAGAAGTGCTCTGTGAGAAAATTGTCCGTGAGTGGACTAAACCTTTAGAGATGCCAATTTTTTTTTGGAGAAGATCCAGTGTCCAGGATCATGAGATTAGAAATGTATCTTTCGATTTACAGAGTTTGGGAGGAACTGAAGGTGCCACTTGCGCAACTTTTTATGAAAGGCATGGCACAATATTGGACAATATCTTTGAAAAACATGAAGTCAGAATTATCTGTTGTGTAATCGTCGGGAGTAACAACGATTGAAACCAGAAAATAATAAGAATGCAGAATAACGAAAAGTAACAAGAACATAATGATTTATGTGGTTCAGGAATAATCCCTACGTCCACAGAGAGGCAGAACATCACTATTTCAAGAGCACAAAATTACAGTTTTTTTTACAGTAGTAACCTTAGCCCGAAAATGGGCTATAAAATGGATAAGACGATCCATTGTTTTCACAGTACTTGATTGAAGATAAAATAGTTTGGGATATCTTCATCACCTTATTTTTTGGGATTTATGGGCTTGTTAAACATGACTAAGTTTCTTTCAAATGATGATATGAATTATCCTAGGACACCGCCATTTCAAAAATAATGAAATGTTTTCATCACCAAAAACTACATATTTATTTTCTCCATCACATAATCCTGATGAGGTTGATGTTTTTGTGGATCATAGGAGGTGGAACTACATGATATGGTTATGTATTTGAAGCAGGAGAAGGTACATGGTCTTATTTAATCATAAATGTGGTGGATTCTTCTCTCCCAACGATCATTCGGTGAGTTAATGGAATCACTCCTACCATGAATTTGTTCTCAATGATGGAGGCTTATCCCTTTGGAAAAATTCTATAAAGTTCCTAAAACCCTCCTATTTATTTTTCTTAGAAAAGATGCATGTTTATATTAGTGACAGTATTCACTATCTATATTGGAGACAAATATTCTTAAGGTATTGGTATATTCAATGAGTATGTCATTAATGTATACCATGAAATGAAATATGATACCCTTTTCAATCTCTCATTAATTGTAGTTTTTTATATTTAAGACTGCATTCTTCTACAACATTAAGCTAAACTAGAAGAGAACTTATGACACAAGTCTTCCCATCCAGTGATTAAATGATAATGAAAACTCATATACCACACAAATTCTAGCCTCTATAGTGATTATATGAAACATCTATGTTTTACTAACTCTTTTTTTAGTTTCCCCTTTCATGGGAATAATAGTTAATGACTGAATTCAGGTGGTTATTCTCTAGGTATACTAATCCATTGATGATTAGAAATGTAGGATTCCCAATATTTCTTGGAGGAGAGTTAGATCTATCAATTCAGGATAAGGAATATTTTCCAACTATATAAGAACAATTCATTCTTCAATTGTGTGTAATTGATCCTTTAGAAACTCTATTGTGTTCATAAGAATTTCAGGATTGTGTATCTAACTAGGGACCTGAAGAGGTGTGGTTAAAAGACCAAGAAATGGTATGATAACTTATAGGGCCATTAGTGAGGGAAATGCTGGTCTCTATCATGGGTAACCAATATATGAAGGCCTATAAGGATGTTTTAGACCCTATTTTTTTATGATCTCAATTGACGTCATATGTTGTGGGTTCCAAATATATTGGTGGTTGGTATCCCATGTTGAGTTAATATTCTAGATCTTCTTCAGTTTCTGAAAAACCCTCTTGGTTGAGGTGTGCATGTTAAAAGTGTTATTTAATGATTTTCATATATAACTTATATAACAGGAATGTTTTCATAGTGTAGTTCTTCATTTAGTCTTCTCATCTCGCTAATCTCTCTTTATCACTATGTATATTATTATTCACGATAAAGGGGATTAAACACTCTAGAAAGAAGGTGAGTTATAATTTTACCATTACATTTAATCATTTTGGGTTCCATTAAAGGAGGTAATGACTGATTGTTTAAGGGAGTACACAAATTCATGGAAATCCTTTGGTTCTAGGTAAGAAATCCTCTTTAATTTTTTCACGTGTATACAACATTGTGAAATAGAACATCATATTATGAATCCTTTGAATTGGTCTCTAGTTCTAGAGAATATTTGAGGGTGGATTTGATGACATTCACTTAGATTAAATGAATTTTATGAATTATATCAGTTTCATTATGAGAATTTATTATTCTACACACTCTATTTGGCCTTTTCTTCCCCTTTTCGGACTCATTGGGAGCTACTTGGTGGATTGTAATCCAAATAGAATCTCCAGTAAATTCTATTTTTCACATCCGTAATGAGGATACCAGATCAGGTGATGATATGAATTTGTGTTTCTTCTGATCTATGGTTGTTAATAATTCCACAACTACCCTTTTTATTTGATCAATTTTTTTCTAGGCATAGAATGGGTTCATTATTTGATATTCCCTTGGATCAACCATTTATGAAGAAAATTTCACTATTTCAGAAATTTTTACATTTTGATGGCCATAATAATATAAGACAGAGGCTTTCTCAATATTATTATATGTATAATGAAAATTTATCCTATCAGTTAACCCTATAATGGTAGGATGTCTATGATAGTAGGTTGGGGCTAGTTTTTGTTTACAAAATCATTGGTCATGGATAGATCCTATTTTCTGTTGACAATGTGAGGCTATGATATTTCATGATACAAAATTTAGAAACATTTTCCAGTTCATGAGTATTGTGAAATGTAGTGGTCCATGTGCATCCAATCATCTAATGTGAACACCTAATAGGGAATTATTGATAAGGTGTCCCAAACACATTAATGTGTAAAATCATGCACATTGAAATTATTACCTTGACTTGAATATGATAATAATCATAGGTTAATAACTTTTAATTCAAATGAAGAATACTTTTCTGCATATTGATGGAGATTTCATCCATGAAATATTCTGAATATTCATTTGGAATGATGTATTTAATGGTGGATGAAGGTCCTATCATGAATGGAAAGCCATATTTATCCAAAAAAATTCCCATGATTAGAATGAATACTTCATATTCCTTGATCAGGGCCAATCCATGGCGTGACCGCGGTGTGTTGGCCTGGTCCAGTGACATCTTCGGGGAAACAACTTCTAACCAGGAGAGAAAGGAGTGGGAGGAGGTGGGGCAACATTCCATCCATCACCACATTAATAGAAATTGTGATTAGTATGTCTCAACATTGTTCAAAATTCTCATTGAATACTATCACTGTGAACTACTTCAGGGATTCGTCTTGGAGTAGGGCCAAACCGCGGCATGACCGCGGTGTGTTGGCCCGGTCCAGAGAAATCTATGGGGCAGCATCTTTCTTCAAAGAGTGAGGGGAGTGGGAGGAGGCGGGGAACCATTCCATGCATCGATCCACTAGCAGAAATTGTGATTATTCAGTATCAACATTGATCAGAAGACTCATGGAATACTATCACTGCGAACTGCTGCAGGGTGTCGTCCTCGAGCAAGGCCAAACCACGGCGTGACCGTGGCTTGTTGGCCCAGTCCAGCGACATCTGTGGGGAATCATCTTTCGGCCAGGAGCGAAGGGAGTGGGAGGGGGTGGGGAAAAATTCTAGTCATTTCCCTGCTAGCAGAAATTGTGATTAGTCAGTCTCAACATTGATCACAAGACTCATGGAATACTATCACTATGAACTGATGTGGGGTGTCGTCCTGGAGCAGGGCCAAATCATGGCATTACTATGGCGTGACCGTGGCATGACCGCAGCGGGACCGCGGCTTGACCGTTGTATGATCGTTGCGTGTTGGCCTGGTCCAGCGACATCTGTAGGGCAGCATCATTCGACCAGGAACGGAGGGAGCAGGAGGAGGCAGGGCAACATTCTGACCGTCGCCCCCCCAGAAGATGATAGAACCGATCAACTATTTAATATTCTATAACAAGGGATCACTAGAGAAGGTTGCAGCGAGCGGCACAATGACACAACATCTAAAGGTAAAAAAACTACAGAAAAGAATCATACAACCTACACAAACCATTTACAAATTAATTCACTTTTCCTAAACATGGAAATTTTATTTATAATATTCAAAGCGTTAAAAGGAAAGTGTCATGGTCAAGGAATATTCCTACTCAGGAAATGTCATTGGAGTTAAACGAGTATGATAATCCAATTTATATTATTTAAAGATAACAAAAACTGACTAGCCACAAAACAAACATCCACAAGAGGCATATGAAAGACTCAAACCAGATCTAAACATGATTCAAATAACTATCACAACACTTTGGTTTAGAAGACATCACACCTCCATTGGAGGGGTTTCGTTATAAAATCATGGAATTGATTTATCACACAATTCATTTAATTATATTTAACATTTATTCTAAAACTCAATCAGCACAAATCAAATGAAATAATTTAAGCAACTAGATCAACATAGTTATCATTGTGAGTTCTCACAGACAGCGCACCTCCGTTGGAGGGGTTTTATTATAAAAACATGACTTTATTTATCAATAGAAATAATTATTTTAAAGTACACTTATTCAAGATATGAAACTCAATATAATTAAGCTGAATTAAGAAAGAAGATAAATTCAATTTAAAGAATTATTGAATTAAAGAGGCGAGAGGTGGGATCCTACCTCAAGTTTGAACGAAACCGTCCACTTCAGCTCTTGGAGATTTCAAACTAAAATTTTCTACTCCCCCACTGGGCATACGCACCTTCACACACATGTAAGGACACCTAGCCCCTATTCACATACCCACATAGCCATGAGCATGTGCAAGGGGATCATTGCACATATGATTATATGCATATACCAGTCTCCACTCAACTACGTATGCATTTATATATATATATACATGGGCACACAAAGCACCATGAGAGCATAATCACTGGAATGACTAATTATGCCTGACATTATTTCCAGGTTTTTAAAAAATTGTAGCTGTGAGAAAGGGAATTTTATACCTTCTCAAGGAAATGCCCAATGCACAAGACGTAGTCAATCGTTGAGTCTATCGAGTTATTGTGAACTATTTCTCCCAATATGTGCTCAATCGTTTCACCCTACTTAACATACATTCAAAATAAAAAACAATGAATATTGCAAAGTTAAATGATAATGCCCATTTAGTCATGAAAAACAACCGTGTTTTTTCTTTCAATTTATCATAATTAAATAAAACATTTATAGGTTTATCATGAAGTGCGTTGGGAGATGGATTCAGTCTCACATTAAGTGAAAGCTTACGATTTTATGTGGTGGCTCACCAATTCAAGAATTTAAAATAAACCATTAAACAACTAAATAACATGTTTGACTTAGACCAATTACCTTCGTAACAACCAATAGGCACACCTCAATACACCAGTTTCCCCAGACAACGTCAATTGATGCATTTGAGATTGGGACTGTCTAGAGAGGGTGCAAAACATCCCTTGCTTGAATCCTTCCAAATTCATAATCTGCTTTGAAATATGAAAAAACAGAAGAAAAATGTTGGGGGTGATGAGTCAAGGTGTGTGTTGAAAAGCGCATCCGAAACCATTTTGAGTTGTACCTGCGTACTTGAAGTTACAAACAACTGAGGTTTGCCGACGGTCAACAATTGATCTAGGTGTTCAATGAGTAATATACTGAAAAAGATGCTTTAATGGTTTTCAGAACATTAGATATTAAGATATCAAAACTAATTCCTCATTCAAAACATTGGAAGTGCTTTCAATTGTAGGGAAAGAGGTGTGGCAAGGAAAAGTGGAAAAAAAATGAAAATAAGTGATGTTTAAAAAATGATTTTGGTATATAAAAAAATAATATGGAAAATAAAACAAAATAACAAAAAAATATAGGTGGTAATGATAATGAAAAAGGTTGTTTGGTCATTTAATGTCACTCCTGCACCTGTTTCATAGGATGAAAGTGAGATCAAACTATTTTGATAGAAATTAATTTCATGAATTTAAAATTCATATAAACTCTAAAACCATAAATCTTAAAACCCCAAACCCTAAAATTCTAAAACAGAAAACCCTAAACTCGAAACCATAACTTCTAACACTAAAAATCATAGAATATATATCGTAGAATCTAGAAATCAATAATGCTAGAGGTTAAACCCCAAATCTAAAAATCTTAAAGCTAATGTTGGATTGGTGTAGCCCCCTACACCCGGCCCCCCTGCCCCCTGCCCCCTACACACCCCCACACTGACCCATGCCCTCCCCCTACCCACTCCCCTGCACCCCCTCCCCCTTCCCCCTGTACACACCCATCCCCTGACCCCCTGCACACCCACACCCACACCCCCTGCACCCCCCCTGTCCCCAGCACACCCCCGGCCCCCTACACACCTACACACCCCTGCCCACTGCCCACACCCCCTGCCCCCTACCCACTGCCCCCTGCACATCCCCTCTGATCCTACACTGCCCCTTCCCCTTCACCCACTGCACAACATATGGACACCCCTTGCACCCTAAAACAGTATATACTACAACATCTACCAAACACTAACATCATTATAATGTAGTATTCAATGTATAAACAAAGAATAAAATTTACATCTAAAATGTAACTCAGTAGTAGTATCATCAAAACTATCACGACCCTCATCATCTCCTTCAAAAACACGAACATCATTATCTCCTCCTCTCAGACCACCATCATCATCAATATCCGCATTGGAATATTCACTTAAATCAATGGCAGGAGTAGAATAATCCTTATAAACTGAACACAAATAAGTGAGAATACATTTAATTAATGAAAACACATTTAATTAATGAAAACCGAAAAAGGTTATCACTAAAATCAACAAATCCATCCAGATTTATTTTACTCATATAAAATCCTAAAAAATGTGAAAATATAGAAATACCAAATATTTTAATGGAATTTGAGGGAATAAAAAAATGAATTACATAAAAAAATTTATGACATTTCTAATTCCATCACTCCCACACACCTAGTTTATTGAAATCCAAGGGAATGCATTTTCAATTGGACTTCCTAAAAATGAGAAGCACCTAATGAATATGAAGTTCATAGCCCTATCAACTCATCCAATAAACAAATTTCAGATTGTTTAAAATGTATAGACCTACGCCGTCATTTGGCTATAACAATTCTTGTTAATATAGATTCGGAGCGATTAGATCATTGTAAGAACTCCTTTATTTCCTATATCTATTTATCTAAAGGTACATAACCTTGGAAAATTTCTGATTTAGTTTCTCTTCTTTCTACTATTTGGGGATTTCATGACTTCACATGTGTTCATTAGGAAGAGGTTTTTTTCACTTGTTGTGTCCCTCTGATGAATTGAAGGGTAAAGTGTGGAGATTTTGTTCCATAAATTTGAAGCCAGGAACCCTTAGGATCCATGAATGGAAGATAAATTTTAGTATCTATGATTTTAAGGACATGTTTTCCCAGGTTTGGATAAAGATTTTTGGTTTAAATTGGGTTTTGTGGCATTTTTAAATTCTTTATGACATCGCCTCTATGATAAGCGTTCCAATTCAGATGGATTGGGCAACTGAAAATGTTAGTTATGAACATTTTTCCCGAATTTTATTTGAGTTAGATTTAAGTTCTACCATTGTTGATAAGGTAGTTATATCCACACCACATGATGAAATTAATCTTCGTATTATGTATGAAAAGTTGCCTTTGTATTGTGAAGTCTGATGTATGATTGGACACTCAAGGTCCAACTGTCATTCCAATATTTGTTTTACTAGAGGCATGTTGAAGGGGCATGATGAGGCTCATTGCAGAAGAACGGAATCTAATAAATTTCCCCAAGGGATTGATGTCCAATCTTCAGAACAATCTGAAAATTAGATTTCTCACAGCTCTCCCAACAGACTATTAATCTCTAAAAATGTTCAAAACATTTCTCAGATTGAAAAACTGATCAAGGATCATAGTAAAAGCCCCAATTTGGACTCCACCTATGTCATCTTGAAAGATGCAGAGCCTCTTAATTTTCATTTGATTGATAGACTAAATGTTACTTGGGCTGATTTAGTATAATAAAGTTACTCACCTGATGTGGGCCTGTCTTTCAAAGATGTGCTGATTAAAGACATGAACCAAGATCAAAATGAGACAAAATCTGTGGAAATTCAAATATAGATAGAGCTTCTAACACAAACTATGTCTGATGAAAGAATTACGCATGAGGAAACTGCTTTTTCTTCAGAATGCAGAAAAGTGAAGCACATGTTAGTGATAGCGACCTCAAGTAAGGTTAAGAATAAATACACAAACAAGTAATCCAAGGAAGTGACTACTGAAAATGGAAATGCAAAGGTCCCCTGCCCTGCCAAGTCCAAGGAATATGTGAAAAGGATGATTTTTCTAGCCCATCAATGGACTTACAGCAAACACAAGGTGCGACTTCAAAAATGTCTTGTCTCCTGAAACCTGTTCCTATAGTGGGAAGTGGAGTTAAAAAATTTCATGCAACGGATAGGGAGATTCGTGTTCCTATAAATATGCAAGTTTTGAGATTGATCATTAACCCTCCTATGGTGGTATGTGAATTTAATCACTCTACTACTGAATTTGAACCCAAACTGGTTCCCAGCGCTCACCCTGATAGTACTCTTGCTGGAAGTTCCTTAGGAATTCATGGCATGGATATTCAACACACCTGTGTGGCATCTATGTTGCCCATTGACGAGCAGTTACTGGAGAAGTTTAAGATACCCATCACAATAGAAGGGGTGATTCCCACCCAAAGTCATCCATCTTAGAGTAGAAATAATCTGAGGCTGAGAATCCATCCTGATTCTTATATGATGAAAGTGTTAACTCTTGTTCGAGAGGAGGAAAGTTCTTCTCTAAAAAAGGGTTCCCTTCTGGACCCCATCTCTATTTTGAGTGTTTCCAAGCCAATTGGACAAACACACAATGTGACGGAGTCAACAAAAATTCCTCCTCTAGAAAGAGAGGCACATACACCTATGAAGAATGATGAACTGTTGAGATCAAAGATATCTACCTCTCTTACAAGTAGCACCCTGCCTCAAGCATCGAGGACCCGGACAAACAGAAATGTTGATACTCATAACACATTTGAAATCCATTCCTCGCTTAGCAGTGATGATGATAAGAATAAAATTGATAGATTGAATAAAGATAAAACCATAAAGACTGATTCTATTGTAGATAACCTTGATGATGCTAATGGTGAAGGTCCTTGGATACAAGCCAGGACCAAGAGGAGAGGTTATAACTCTCGTGACAAGGGTGTAAGACATACTTTTCAGAGTATGAATACCCATTCTAAAATGGGATAATGTGTTTTTAAGTGTTATGCTCTTGTATTTCTTCTGAAATTTCTTCTTTTTCTTTATAATTTAAATAAATATGCCTTTGTGCCCTTCAAAAAATCCCTATTAATATAGATATTATAGTCAACTACTCGCATAACCCACAAAAAAATTGAACATTTTCAAGCCTTGAGTTTCAAGCTACGTGTAATTGTTTTAATCCACAAAAATGATTCTTAAAAAGGCACAATTTATTATCATCATCATTTATTTGAAATCCATATATTTGACCAATTTTATCTTTCTTTAAATAAATCTAATGAGAAAAGAATACTTTTTATTATATACATTAGATATACCATGATATTCTCTATATAACTATGATAAGAAGCAATTTTATAACCTCAATACAATCAATTAGTGAAAATATTTTATCTAAAACCACCCTAAAAATCAATGAATATCCCTTTCAAGAAATTTTGACTATGAATTTTATAACTTCTCAATTTTTATTAAGCATATTTTTGAATACTTGTTTCGTGAATATGATATTTTCATCTATTGTTTGTGGAACAAATTTCTATATGTCATTTTTTTTGTCTAATTTAACTCCTCATTCATATCTTTAATCCAATTTTAATCATTAGATTCTTAATCAAATATTTTTTACTAAAATGAATATAATAGGGCATTTCTTTTAATTCTATACATCCTTCTAGTTTATACTACAACATATTTGTCTCCCAAAATGTCCTCTTCATCAATATGTTTAGTTCCAGTAAATCTTTGAGGTGTAATTGGAATCTTTATGTCTTTTTCATTCACATATTCATCAAAAACTTATATGATGGAGTCCTCACTACCCCAAAGAGACTCTCTAGGCTCTTGTAAACATTCACTTTTCTCTACACTATCTCCAATGCACCTATCATAGATTCCTTTTTCTTTACTATCCATTATTACATATTTTATTTCAAAAAATTTAATGATGATATTATTAAAAAATCTATAAACCTTTCTTATTCCGGAATATATATGAAATATAACTTCATCATGTTATTTATATACTTTTATTGATTCCATTCCATGTTAAGAATATAGAACATCCTACCAAAGACTCATAAATACTTCAATGCTGGTTTCCTTTTATAACTTAGTTCAGAAGGAATCTATTTTTATACCTTGTAAAACCTCTAATGATCACCATAGTTTGTGTTATATTATTGACGGTTCTACTTTACCTCTCAACCACCCCATTCTCTTAGGGTGTCTACATTACAATAGCTTTTTGAGCATTATCACACTTCTCTAGATACTTCTTAAATAAATAATAAGTGAATTCAATTCAATTATTATAACGTGGCACATTTATATTCATTCCAAATCATAGTGTGACTCTAAGGTTGAATTTTAAACCATATAAACCTATCATTGTACTCTATTGAAAGCACTGACATTTCCTAACCCAATCATATTAGTTCATCACAAGCCATCCTGATCCTGATGGTGATTCATAGGCTCTAAACATCACCACATTTTCAGATCATTCAATTACTAATCCCTCTATTTCAGGAGGCATATCATGTTCACCATTATAGACCAATGAATTAAATTTTTGAAACATGGTGAAATTATTAGGTCTGGGCCTCCACCAACTAGACTACCATCAAGCCCTATCACCATCTTTGACATAACCATGATTTAACACATTTGGATCATCAAAACCACCCCAAGTCTGAAAACTAGTGTGATTCTCTCATTTGGGTCATTATTTGATCAATCCCATGTCATGATTTTCATAGGAACCAATTAATTTTGAAATCTAAAGAATCCTTGGATCTTTACTATTTCCACTCATCCCAAATGCCTTGTTTAGACTCTGATCTCCAAGAAAAACCAACTCAATTTAGGTAATCATTGGGTCATTGGAACCTAATTTCCATTTGAAATACCTAACTATTGGTCTCCCAAAACTAGGACTCTACCCTCATGGGTTTATATTTCCCATGACTGATGTCACTCTATTCAGTATAGGATAACCCTTATCACAACATCACTTGATCAAAATTCAAGCACCACAACCCACATCCTGCCTATCCCCAAACATGATGACTAGATTCATCCAAAACCTATGTATTCCTAAGAGATAACAAAAAACTACTCAATACCCATTCTCGGTGCATGATAATTCCATTCCTGGAATGTGATGAGTTTTCTAGAAAAAATATTATCACCAACGACACCATCCACAGGTGCACTCACCACCACATGGGTTTACATAAAATTTCTCCACAAAAAACACCTCGAAGATCCAAATATGAATTTATATACAACTTCTCGAAAGCCATTATCAAATCATCCTAGGAAAAACTTTTCCTTAACCAAGATCTGGTATAACCATACCCAATATATTTCCAAAGTTCTTTTTTTCATAGGGAACTTCCTCCATTTCATTTCAAGCTATGGGATACCTCATCTATGAGAATCTCACTAAAATTTACATTGATCATCAACCCTCTGTCATCTAACACTGATTAAAAAATACACAACTTTCATGCATTAATTGTTTGTGCTTACTCAACTTGTGTCCAAGTCAATAGGTGTACACTCTTCTACCACCCAGTTGCAACCCATCTCACAGCTCCGGAAGTCACGTCACAACCAAACTAGGATCACATGCCTAATAAAAAAGATGGACATTCCTCTTGTATGTTAATTACTTGAAACCCATGATTACAATAAATTGAACCACCGATCTAGAGAATGGAAAACAGGAGACCAAAATACCACGTTGGAGCCGAAAATCAGAAAATACCTGGTGAGGCAAAGAGTATAGTAGGTAGGGATTCCGCATGAGAAATTGAAGAAGGGAGGATTTTTCTAGAGTCTCTTGAGTGGGGTCAATGATAAATCATGGGAGGAGGATGCCAAGGTAGGACTTGGTTCGATTGATAAATTGGGAAGGTGGGGTCGCTGCGTTGGAGGAGAAGAATCAGTGGTGGCTACGTGGAAGGAGGATCCCGAGCGGTGGAGTGGTCGCATCTGACCCGGTCGGGGCAGCGTCAAAGCCGTGTTGGGGCAGCATCCGAGAAGGAGAATTGTGGTGAAGTTGCGTGGCCGCATTAGAGGCACTTCATCAAAGGAGGTGGGGAGTCCGCATCAGAGCAGTGACAGTGGGGATGTGGAGTGGCTGCGCCGGAGGAGGATGATCGTGGGGAGGTTCAGTGGCCCGTCGGAGGAGCAGGATCACAAAACATCAGGGAGAAGAGTCGTGAGGAGGAGGGGCATTAGGAGGAGGGGCACTAGAGGGTTACGGTAAATGAGGGAGTGGGTGGGTTAATTTCCACAGACAGTAAAATTTTCATGGTTGTAAACAAGATATAGCCATGTTTCCTATTGTCTGTGGGTATAGCTCCGTAGCAGTAACTCTAAATTCTAGTAGTGTCCATCCACTCCCATCCTGTTAAAGTGAATAAAGAAGAAGAAAATCTAAGCCTATGGGATCTGTAAATTCTTTAATTTATGATAATTGAAATGGATCTTGTTGTATTAGATTTGGAATGGATAGACATGGGAATCAAAAAATAGTTAACATCACCAATCCTTTCACAAAATATTATTCAAATGTTTCTTCAGGAGAGGCTAAAGGATTATCAAATAGTTGATGTGGGAATTCAAAAGAAACTGGAAGCTATAAGGAATGGGAAATACTCTAAGTTCAATGTTAATGATGAAGTTAATTTGATATTTGGGTCAAGATTATGTGTAGTATCAAATCATGAGTTGAAGAAAGAGTCATGGATAAAGTACATTGATCAACATTATCTATCTACCCAAGAAGCACAAACATGTGTCAAGATCTCCAGGAACACTGTTGATGAGAAATTATTAATAAATATATCAAAAATTATATATCAGGATGTATTTTATGTTAGTATTTGAAAGCATAAATGAAAAAATCCAAAGAGATGATGCAAGCATTGCCCATACCTATATATAAATGTGAAAAATCAACATGGTATTTGTCACTAGTCTTATAAAGACATCATTAAGTAATAATTCTATATGGGTTGTGGTGGATCATCTCACAAAGACTTCACACTCGAATGTGGTCAGGCTACATAGAGTACCACTATCAATTGTATTTGATCGAGATCCAAGCTTCACCTATAAGTTCTGGAATATTCTCTAACATGCTCTGAATACTTATTTGAACATTAGTATGACCTATCACCCTCAAACTAATGGTTAATATGAGAAGAATATCCAAACACTTGAGGACATGTTGAGAGAATTTTCAATGGAATTCAAAAGAGGATAGAATCAACATCTTCCTCTAGTGTAGTTCTATTACAACATCATTTCCCACTCAAGTGTCCAAATGAATACATATGAAGCCCTTTATGGGAAGAGGTGCAGGACACCTACATACAATGATAATGTTGGGGAATGAAAACAACTAGGTCTTAAAATGATCAAGGAAATTTTAAAAATTATTAAGACCATTTAGCAGCACATCAAGTCAGTTCAGAGTCGAAAAAAGAGATTTGCTAACAATCATCGAAGAGACCTAGAGTTTGATGTTGGAGACATGGTGTTCCTCTTAATATCTCCATGTAAAAATGTGATGAGATTTGGTAATAAGGGAAAGATTAGTCCAAGATACATCATCCCCTTTGAGATCATCGATCACATAAGAGTGGTGGCCTATCGACTTTCACTGCCACCTAACCTATCTTAAGATCATGATGTATTCCATGTATCACTCTTGAGGAATTACAAACCTAACCAATCATATGTACTCAATCCAAATGTTCAACTATTAGTGAATTATCCTTCCTATGAGGAGCAGCAGGTGATGATCTTAGATCACATATACAAGGTTCTACGAGATAAAACAATGAACATTGTCAAAGTGTTGTAGAGAAACCACATGTTTGACGAAGCAATGTGGGAACCAGAGGAAGTGATGAGACCTAATTACCCTCATTTATTCTAAGGGGGTGAAATAAAACTTTTGAGGGTGAAAGTTTTCAAGGGGGGAAGATTGTAATGACCTAAAATATTATAAATGAATTTTCTATTTGTGATTTTAATTAAAAGTATTATTATGAAATATGGTTATAGAAAACACATGAACTTACATAGTAATATCTTATGATTTAATAGATCATTTATAATATTATCATCGTTAATATAGTCATTAAATGGTGATCCCATGATTAATTTAAATATAGGGCTTCAACAAATCCAATTGTTACAGGCAAAGGAAGTGATGACCTCATCCAAAAGGATTATACCCTATGAATCCCATTTATCATATCATCTATGGGAGATAGAATAAATGTACATTTCCCTTGACCAAGGCCAATCTAAGATCTAACAACTTTAGAATGATCAAACCCATTTGTGGGAAAAGTTAAAGTTCATTGAGATCACAACCCAAACCATGTTTGCCAAACGCCCCCATTAAAGTCTCACCATCGAGCGCCTTACTCTTAGGGTGTACGCCAGTGTAATAAAGGGATATGAATTAATAATATAATAATATAATAATTATATTATATAGAATAATGAATATGTTTTCATTTTTTCTTACTTTATAAATCATTTTGATTTTGATTCACTTAAACACAAATTGTATTTTCGGGTAATATTCGTAATTAATTAATGAACATATTTTGTTGAATTAATCGATTTTTTAAATAAATAGTATTTTAATAAAATTTTAATATCAAATATTTTTTATTATATATAAATTTTCATATAATATTTATGAAGTGAAATATACTTTTTATAAGCGTTCAAAAACTATTATTGTCGAAAACCCATCACTTTTTAATAAATGATGAATCTTATTTTAAAATTGAAAATTAAAATATTAAAAAGAAATATTTACATAAAAAGAATTTTATTTTTTGAATCGGAATTTCAAAATTATACAACAGTGAATTTTTCATAATTCTCCGAAATAGTAAAATATTTTTGTAAAAATTAAATACCATATAAATATACAGTGTGTTTTATGTCATCCTAATGACCCTAAATGATTTAATAAATACTATAATTCAAATCTTCAACCAAATATATGTTTCCTATTAAAATAATGTGATTTTTAGTTTATTGAAATAATTTTATTAAGCCTTTATGAATCCTTCAAAACATATAATGTTTTTTATGATATTAAATTCATTTCATTTAAAATATGACTCACCTCCACATAATAAATGGTACTATTTTAATAGTTTCGTCCCTTTTCCTAATAAAATAATTACATCCTCCCCACTTAGGGATAAAACATGGGAAAACCCATGTGAAGGTTTTCGGTTTGAAATTTTTTATTTTGTAGAGTGCAAAACCAAAATATTAATGAAATATATCCCTTTTCCTATATATACCCACCCAATATCCCACTTATTTTAACCAAAAATAATGATATCATTAAATTAAACATACCTCATTAGTCTATAATTATAAAAAGGTCCCCCCATGCTCTCAAGAAGCTCCTTTCAAGCTTTTGGTGTCATACTCTTAAGGTAAGGGATCCTCTCTTTCTTAATTTTATTGAAGAATATCTTCTATGCCATTCCCTTTTTTTAATTTTCTAATGATGGAGTTTTTTAAACCTACTCCATACTTCCCTTATTATGTATAAATGATTATATACCCATTTTATCTCTCATTAATCCCTCCTAATAACACCTAATACCATGCCAAAATTCCATAAAGGTTCTTTCCTTTCCCTTTTTTATCAAAGTTATTTATCTTGTTATTCCATGTTATTATCAATTAATAATGATGTGGTATGTTTTAAAACTTCACCCATACTACTATTATTATGGATAAATGATTAGATATCCATTTATCCCTGATTAATCCTTCCCATGTACGCCCATTACCTTGCCAAAAGTTTGTAAGAATCATTTCCTTTCCCTTTTTTCTTCAAGCTTATTTATTATTGTGTGCTTTGTTTTTCTAATTATAAATGTATATTAATGTCCTTAAATATCTCTATTACTATAAATTTAATTTCCAAAGTATGAGATACCCATTTCTCTACCATAAAACCACTTTATAGACCTTTAAGTGACATCGTTGTGTTGCTTAATTTGCACCATGATTTTCTGTACCAAACTAAATGTGTTGTGAATACAATACCCATTGCCTATCAAGGGTGTTCACTTTTATGCACATATAAATTTTATTGGGGGATTTCATGTATATATTCCATAATAAATGATCATGGAATAAACTGTTATTATAAATGAATCCATGTGTTTTGATCTATGTGGCACACTTATGAATGAAAGTGAAATTAAAATGACAGGTGTTCCCGGAATTATATCGTGCTCCAATGAATTGGGTAATGTTTAGTCTCATGAAACTCCATTTTTTGGTAGGGGTGTCCATTATTCCTTTATTGGAATTTTCCCACCATTAAGTCATGGATATTTAAAGTTGACATATGTTAATGATGCAGTGTTTAAAGTTGTTGTCGCATTTCCCTTGTTAGGATTATCATGATATATCATGATTTATTATTAATGTTCTTTTATGCCTCATTGATATGCCTTCTATAACATGTATTATTATCAACATGTTATTCCATGTTTATTCCCTCGGAAGGATTTATAGATCACCCATTACTTAAATATATCCTCAGGTTATCCAATGCAGCTTTAAGCTCAATCATGCTAAAGAAGTTTTCAATAATAATGTTTGAAGTCATTTTTAATGTTGTAATGCAATGTACCTAATATAAAATACACTAGACTTCACAATATTTCTGTATGTATTAAGTTTACTTTTAGGTAATTATATCATGTTTTAATTTATAATAATGATAATGTTTTTTAAAGAACCTCTGATTTATATATAGTGGGTGTTCAAAATACCCGGTAAGGTTTCCCCGACCCCTGTACATAAAACATCCACTAAATAAGAAATTAATAAATAGTTATCAAGAATAGAATGCATAAAAAATATTATATATGTTTTATCACATAATTGTAATATATATTAAATATATTTCATCATAAAACCAAGCCATAAAATCAACTCAAAATTCCTACTAATATTAAATGAACCGTGAATACTAAAATAATATTCTTTCCAATAATATTATTCAATATATTTACTAAAAAACTGTTAAATGATTTTAATAAATAAATTCAACCCAATTATTCTATACTCAAATAATAATTAATTAATTTATTCATTAGTGATCGATAAAACATCAACAACACTTAGACCCCATGGTGGGTCCCATGTTGTCCAATATTCATATTCACTAGAATATGGAAGGTTCATGATTATGTCACTGTGTGTTACCTTTTAGGCCCTTATCTTGATATAATTTAATAGTATTCATAGACCAATAAAGAATTCTAGAAATCCATCATGACCACTAAGTAGACAAGGAATAGACCCAGCAATGAAAATCATCCTACAAGTGCACACTGTATAATATTATCTCTTTTTCTCCTGATATCTCAAAAAGTAGGATGCAATGTTTTTTCATCATATTTTCATGATTTATTATTTATTGATATAACTATAGGAACATACCTTCGACTTCCATGGCCCTGGATTAATGATGGTACTACATACCTAATCAATTATGCTCATGATATAACATTCTCAACTCACAAGTGAAATTTTTTATCTTGATCATTATACCAATACCATGTGATCAATGACACACCCAACACAAACTACCAAGCCATGACTTCAATGTCATGGTTTTTTCCATGCATCAAGATAAGAAATAAAATAGAAAACATCAATAATGATCTCAAATTATGAGACCAATAAACATGTCCATAGATAATAATGACCTATAACACCTAAAACATGTGGTGTTCTTATTGGTGGGTATGTCCTCATAATATCATCTAATTGATATCACCTAATGAAAACATCATGAGAATAAGTATCAATTCATATGATCCCCCAACACCTATTGATCACCAATAATTTGTGTCCTATCATTATGATGTATCTGGACCATAGGACAAAACTTTAATATTACTATTTTGGTATCTCTAGGTTTTCATTATAGCCTGAGAACTACTATAACCTCGGATACAAAATGTAATCTAAGGGAAAAACCACAAATATAGTGGATAAAAATGTATGAACACTATTCTTCTAAGATAAACACATTTATATATATATATAACTGTATGCTTGTAATGGTAATCAAAGTAAATACACTAGATAGGTATTGGGAACCCGCTTTCAATAAATCCAAATCCTCACCATTCTTAGAAAATTTCATCAATATATGATGGAATTGTCACCAATTATCTAATCAAGATCACGCCAAAAATTAATTGATGATCAATATAATGAAGATAATGATGATCCAAAGAAAATTAGAACATAAAAGGATCAAAATAGATAAAACTTACTATCATGAATCATCTACAACAAATGGTGCATCGATCTACCACCACATGAGAAAGGATTCCAATATTGAAGAAGTATAGAGGAACTCACTCTGATATTCCATTGGTTTGTATCTAGATCCACCCTATATCAAGGGATACTCAATGAGGGAGGAAGATACAAGAATATGGCAGAATGTTCATCATAAAGTTTATTAAAGAAATATAATTCCAAGGGTGTTAGGTGGGCCAAATGACCAAATAAACCGCCACTCAATGCTTCCCAACACACCCCACCAGCTAGCTGGTGGTCCACTGACCACATGGTGAAAGATCACCCGTTGTATGTTGACTCTTGGTATACAACATGACATCTTCCTTCCCCACTGGACATCCAGTGCATTCTCACTAGTTGGTCATTGAGTCATACTATGTAACTAATCTTTTTTCCACCCCACTGAATTATTGGTGGTTTCATAAGCAGCCCTAGATTCTCGAGTCCTCTACAATTGAAATTTTCAGCTTCAAATAAACATTCTATCCTTCATTAAGGTATGAATGAACCTGTATTTGTTGTTCAAACATGAAACATCTCAGTTTGATGCTTGTTTCACTGAACAATCCATCCACCAGAGTAAAAGATCTAACTTTCATCAAAATTAAAAACTCATAATAGCATGGATCATTACAATCTCCCCACAATAGTATTTCTCATTATTTATATGTTGTATAATCATGTGAGTATGACATCTAAATCAACCTCAATCATCATTCACATGTAGGTCACTATGTCTAATCCCTGAATTCTAATCCACCTCCTCAAGGATGCACTCATTCTTAAATTCTCATCAACCTCATTTTATGTGACTCCAAGCATGACATAAGAAGTTTAGCTAAAATTTCACTACCATCCAACATCAAGACCATGATCACCAAAACTATTCAGGTAGACACACGATATTTTCTTCAATTGATTCCTTCTAAAGAATCCTGATTCTCCGCAATATATGAATCCCTATATGGAAACAAAATTCTGAGAGTCCAAAGACATGCCTAGTGTGGTTTACTTCCCTCATGTTTGATCAAATGCAAGACACATGTTAATAGTCATCATCAGAAACTCATTTTTTGTTATCATAAAAACCAGTGAGTTTTCCCATACCAACACAACATGAATACACAGACCCTTCTAGAATGGTCCTAGTCAATTTTTAACACCACAACCATACCCTAGACAATGAGCTTGATGTAATCCTAAGACACCATATCTGGATTCATGAATAAATACCAGTCGATTCACTCCCAAAAAAGATCTTACAAAGGTTTTGGTAGATACCCAATTATTGGGGAGTAAGGGTAAATGTTATGTTATAGCAGAGAGTGTCAATTGTGGGTGAGTCTGTTGGGGGTAAGGACCATATAGTTCCATGTTTAGGAAAAGGGGAGGTAATGATGTTAATTTGTTGGGGTTCCATTAGAAAAAATAAGCATGGGGTGATAGCTAGGATCAAGAAGAATATTTAGAATCGACCATTTGGATTAGACTCAACTTCAGCTTAGGAAAGGAGTAGCTACTCTCTCGAATTGTCTCTCTCCATTCCATCTTCACCCCTAACTGTAGTTGTTCTTATATTTTTATCTTGTTATATACAAAAGCCTCATTTTATTGTATTACAGTTTTTATGGGTTTCTATCATTTCTATATGTGTTCACCCCATCGACTTTTGTTTCATGATGGTGAGGCACATTGGATTCTTCCTTGACATGTGAAGCACTCCATAATTTATCTCTCAGTGAGGGTATGCACTGTAGCTACATCAGGTACTCCCATATGAATTTCCTCATAGAGGTCCTACACCATCAACTTGTGGAAGCTACTCAAGCATGTAAGTTACTCCCATGGTGGTTTTCACCACCATATTTAATCATTAGCATTGTGTGTATGGCTGAATTTACCTTTTGAAACATAAATCTCTCATTCACTGTCACTACTTCCTTCAAAGCTTGAGGATATTCTATCTTCTACATCACCTCTAGGGTAGAGGTGCACGAACAAATATCATCTCTAATTAACATTTTAAAAGAAATATCGAGTACACATGTCGGATGAGAACATGTGTCCTATTGTATTTCCAGCTATTGGATCATCTCTTCATGACATTCCTTCAATTTGAATTTGGAGACGGTTTTTCGCTAGTGGTTTTTGAGATTGATCAACTTCACCTGGGCTATAGTGAATACAACAAAACCCTAAAATATAGCACTACAGTGACAACAATGAATCGAGCTACTCCTAGAACAAATATGGCGAATCAAACAAGTATAAAGGTGGGGACGACTCCACCAAAAGGCAGTACTTCATTTTCCAAAATTTTCATTCAATACAGAGGTGCAGGGTTTTTTATTTGAGAACTAATTCACTCTGGTGGGGTTTCATCTCAGTTTTTGATAGTCATTTTTCTGCAAAATAGTAGCAATGTATGAATAAGGTGGCATAGCTTTTTTATTTTTTCTGAAATATATACATGAAAATATCTATTCCATTTATGTTATTACGATTCCTTATCTAGAAATTTTGCCTTTTGAGTACTTTTCTATAACTTTTTTCAGTTTATTAATTTTTAATTCCATTTATATTGGTGTATTGTTCCTCACTGAAGGTTCCAATGAAACATTCCCTACAGTTTTCCACTACAGGTTCCACTGGAACATGCAATGACACATACACTTTCCAAAGGAGGTTTGGGTAAGATACATTAGAACTATAATTAAAACTTCCATTGGAAGTTCAAGTGGAACATTTTGGTACTTCCATTGGAACCCCTGTGGAATATCTAGTGGCTTACACTTTGTTGTTCAATCGATGCATTATTTCCAACAAGTAGTTCCAGTGTATGTTCCACTGATGCTTCTAATGTAATTAAATCTTACAAACCTATATTACATAATATCCCTTATAACATCCATAAAAATTCATAGTGGAACATCCATTGAATCTTCCACTGGGTCGAAGATTAATTCAATTTACAATTTATTATAAAATTTGAAATGAAAAATTAAATCATTTTGTAGTGTGAAACTTCTACTAGGAACTCTAGTGTCACTACCCCTAGAACACCCAGTGGAACTCCAAGTGGAACTCCCACTAGATCACCAATTTGGTTTTGGAAAATTAATTCTATATAAAAGTGCTTATACTTTTTAAATTCTAAATTAAATCATTTTTATAAAAATTATCTGTAACAGTTACACTAAGTATTTCTTTTAATTACATTTAATAAAATTAGTATTTTTATAAATATACACATTTTTGGTATTGTGGATGTTCCCATGGATGATCCAGTGGCAGTTCCAATTGATCTCCCATTGAAACTCCCAGTGAAAATCCTACGGGAACATCTATTCAGTTTTATAAAATTAATTCAATATAAATGTTCTTATACTTTTTAAAATGAATAATTAAATTATTTTTATAATAATTATGTGTAATAATTTAAATTATTATTCTATTTAATTATAAATAATAATAATATCAGTTCTAGAAATATACATTTTTTTGTAGTGTGTAAGTTCGAATAGTTATTCTAGTGGAAGTTCTAGTGGAACATCCATGGGAACTCCCACTAAAATTTCCATTGTGTTTTAGAAAATTAATTTAATATAAAAGTGATTATACCTTTCAAATGATATATTAAATAATTTTTATAATAATTATCTGTAAAATTTTCAGTGAGTATTTCTTTTACTTATATTCAAAAATAATATTTATTTTGAGATATACATTTTTGTTATAGTGTGAATGTTCTAGTGGAAGTTCCAGTCATAGTTCCAGTGGAAATTACACTAGAAATCCCACTTGAACATCAATTAGGTTTTGGAAAATTAATTCAATATAAAAGTGCTTATTCTTTTTTAAATGGTAAATTAAATCATTTATATAATAATTATGTGTAACAATTACAATGTGTATTTCCTCTAATTACATTTAAAAATAACATTTTTTTTAGAAATAAACATTTTTTTAGTGTGGCAGTTCCAGTGGCAGTTCCAGTGGAACATCCACTCGAACTCCCAGTGGAACTCCCAGTGGAACTTCTATTGTGTTTAGGAAAATTAATTCAATATAAAAATTTTTATACTTTTTTAAATGATAAATTAAATCATTTTTATAATAATTATTTTTAATTATTATAATTAGTATATCTTTTAATTATATTTAATAATAATCTTAGTTTTAGATATATATACATTTTTTTGTAGTGTGGAAGTTCCAGTGGCAGTTTAAGTGGAAGTTCCACTCAAACTCCCAATGGCACTTCTTGTGGGACTTCCACTAGAACTGCCACTAGAATTTCTAGTGGGAATTCCACTAGAACTTCTACTGGCACTTCCATTGGGACTTCTACTAGAACTTCCACTTCCACATCCACTAGAACTGGCACTGGCACTTCCACACATAAAATTCCACTGGAAGTCCCACTATAACATTAGATGTGTACTGAAAATTTAGTTGAATTTAAAATAGTTTATTCAATTTCAAATTGTAAATTAAATAAATTATATAATCATTTTGTGTAACAACGAAAATCTGTATTTATTTGAATTATATTTAACAATAATATTATTTTTAGAAATATACGTCTTTTGTGGTGTGGAATTTATAGTGGAACTTCCACTACAATATCCATTAGAAGCACTAATATAACTTAGACTTATTATACCTTCTATGATATAATTTTTTTTGACCCCAATAATTCATTAATTTCTATAGTGTATTGAAAATTTTACAGGATTCATTGTGGAAAAAATATATTCTTCGTATTCTTACTATAAGTTTTTTGATACCAAGTAAAGGTCTTACATTAAATTTCCAGGTGTCCATTTTAGGTCCAATTTTAACTCATTACAAATACTTTGACATGAAAAATAGGTAAATTTAAATAATATCATATAAATTCTTTGTACAATAATTCTTATTAGAATATGTTTGAAGCATTCATATTCAAAACTATATCATCGTCATATTTTAAAAATTCTGATAGTTCTGTGTTGTACGTATTGGATAACTACAATCCTTCAACAAGTGATTTCTGATTCAGTGGAGGTGAAAGAAGTTTCTCTGAATTTGATATCCAAAGGATATTTTCAATAATAGAAGGTCAAAAAGAAATGGAGGACTTCTACTCATTTTAACTAACTAAGGAATTGTTTTATCTAAGGAGATTTCTAATTGGTGTGGAGTATTTGGCTCAAAAGGCAATAAAATTAGATCTTTTGGATGTACTAAAGGGAGATGAAGAAACTAATCATCTTAAAATAGAATCACTACTATGTTTATACACATTTGAGACTTTTTTTCCCTAAAATTTGTTCTTACATGAGTTTGAGTTTAATCAATTATGTGAATAATTTAAGAGATGTGATAACACTAAGGAGGTCTCGTGCAATCCACGAACAATTGATGAGATCAATTAATGAATTTCATATGAACCGGGAAAGGATTACAAGGTAAATTATCAATTTATTAGTATGTATTGGAATTTATTTTTAGTTCAATGTATTATATACTCTTCATGTTCTTATTTTTATTGTAGTATTAGTACTACGAGCAATGTGGAATAGTCAAAGGGAGTGAACAAGTAGTGAATCCACCATTCACAAATTGGAGCCTCTCAAGATCTTGATACAGCTTTAAAGAAACTAATGACTCATCAACTTTAATCTAGAGAGGTAATTGTACCAATTAAAATTTTAATTTAATGGTATTCCAAACAACAAATATGTTAAAAACAAAAATATTTTAGATACAAAAAAAAAAGAAATTGAAAAGGAGCTGTCAATGATTATAGAAGCTGTAGAAAATGAAGATCTACCAATGGTTGAGGAAGCTATGTTTGGATAGCAAGAAAAGGGAGAACCAGAGGAATAGAGAATAATAGTTCTTAAAAATCAAAATCCAGTGCTAAAAATACAACTATATAAAATGGAATAAATATTTAGTAAATGCCCCCAAAAAATTATAATACTCAAGATATTAGTAAGTGAGAATGCCAAGATATTGGAAATCAGAAGATAAGGTAGCACCGAAAAGAGTCGTTCTACGAAGGAGGAAACCCAGACATAGGGTACTATTGTTTCTGGGATATAGTAGGATCCTCTTAAAAACCCATATTTCCCCCTGAAGCAAAACATCTGAATGAAAACTAGAAACAAGGAGTCAAGGAAACTAGGATTGAGGATATGGTATATCAATTGTAAGAAGGTACTGAACAAACCACACATGTAAATCAAAGAATGCAAACTTGATTGTGAGAAACAGAAAGTCTCCAAATGCAATAAATTATTAGAAATGTGAAGTACATGGCTATAAAACAGAAGAAATTGTAATCAAATTTTCAGTAATCAAACTCGATACACAAGAAGAAGAAGATCATCAGGTCACAAAAACATTATAATGACCAAATTAGCTAGAATAAACCATTTATTTGGGAAATGTTTCAATGAAAACAGAACAAAAAAAGCTATTACAAAGATTCTAGGAATACCTAAATGGGTCAGGGAGAGTCAACACCTGTATAAAAATGACTATGAATAGCTGCAAAAGATTCTCCATATGGAACCAAGATTGTATGCCTGCCCTTAATTTAATGGATTTAAATTCAATTCCCCTAAACTTTATATGTTTTATTATAATTTATTATTATTAAAATCTATTCAATATGTATGGGAAGCTGAGAACAGCTTGTATTCGGTTGCATTATATGACATTTTCCAACTTTTCACCAAAATCATGATAAGTAGCAGGGTGAGTATTTAACTTAACCAAGTTTACTATAAATGAAATTCAATTGGTCTCAAATTATCTATTTTTTTTTATTGATATCATGTTATAAATGCCTATGCTCATCTTATCAAAAACTATTGTGAAATATAGAAAATGACTAGAATTTTCAAAGATAAATCAACTATGATTTCAAGTGATTCAATGGTTAGTGTATTATTCTCTATGTTCTTGAAGTTTTAAATATATTAAATAATATTGTTTCTAACTGTATTCATTTTTACAGAGAATTATATCATGGAAAAATATAATTTGAAATAAGGTTTGTTAGAGAAACCCATAAAAGAAGCAATAGAGTTGATTGGAAAATTCTTCATCCCCATCAATAAATACAATATTTATTAAAACTTTCTTGTGTTTGATATTAAAAAAACATTTCATCTATTATAACTCTATATAGCCTCAGATGGGTGCATCTATAATTGATTTTTACCAGCAAGACTCATTACAAATAGTAAATTCTATATATCCTCTTTGACATCAAATGCATTTTCAAATACAAAAACTCACTGAATAAAATTTCTATATCACATGTAGAAAAAAATTACTGAAGAAATCATCAAATAATGGAACCTTGAATACCTAGAGAATTCTTCTCCCATGTTCCATTTATAGTGGAAGATAGTCCTCAATCGGTGGATGAAACAATAGATTGTTGGATAATTGTTTGTTATATAATTAAGAAGATGGCAATGGATTAAGGGTTTAATAAGAAGATCTCACAAGATGATGTTGATGACATGCGCCTGTATATATCACATTTTATCCTTACAAACCCTTCTAAGAGTTGGAGTGAAACCTTATATAAAAGTGGGATTTGTCTTGTGAAAACAATGTAATCGTAATGAAGATAACATGTTAAATAACTAGGTTCAATGGACTTGAAATAAGATTATAATTGAAATGGTTTGTAGGGTTTTAAATATTTTTACAATTTAATTTAATGTTTGTTACTAAAAAATATATTTGACTGTTGTTAATTTTTTAAATAGCTATACTGCCCACTTTAATGGCAGTTTGTTTTTATTCATATAATTATTTATTTATTTTGTTTCATTGTTATAATTTCTATTAGTAATTTTAGTGGTTTAAAAGTGGTGTTGAAAATTGTAATGGTTTTATATTAGGTGTTGGTTATTTCAATGGATTATATTTAGTGTTTCTAATTGTGGCTTTTCAATTATATTTACTGTTGGTAATTGATGTGGTTTAAAAGCGGTGTTGACAATAGTAGTGGTTTTAAATTTGGTTTTGATTATTTCAATGGTTTATATTTGGTGTTGATAATTGTGTTTTTGTTGTTATAATTGATGTTGTCAATTTCAGTGGTTTAAAATTAGTTTTGTAAATTGCAATATTTTTATATTTGGTGTTGGTTATTTCAATGGTTTATAAATGGGGTAAGTAATTGTGGGTTTTCTATTATAATTACTATTGGTAATTGCAGTTGTTTAAAACTGTTAATTAAAATTTCAATGGTTTTATATTTGGTGTTGGTAATTTCAATGGTTTATATTTAGTGTTGTTAATTTTTTTTTCTGTTATTATTCATGTTGGTAATTTTAGTGGTTTCAAAGTGGAGTTAGTAGTTGCAATGGATTTATATTTGGTGTTGGTTATTTTAATGGATTATATATGGTGATGGTAATTGTGGTTTTTATGTTAAAATTTTTGTTGGTAAGTTCAGTGGTTTAAAAGTGTTGTTGACAATTACAATAGTTTTACATTGGGTTTTGGTTATTTCAATGGTTTATATTTGGTTTTGGTAAATTTGGTTTTACAATTATAATTTCTATTGGTAATTTCAATGGTATAAAATTTGTGTTTTCAATTAAAACAGTTTTATATTTGGTGTTGGTTATTTCAATGGTTTATATTTTGTGTTTGTAATTGTGGTTTGGTTTTTATAATTTTTGTTTGTAATTATAGTGGCTAAAAAGTGGTATTGACAATTGTAAAGGTTTTATATTTGGTTTTGTTTATTTCAATTGTTTATATTTAGTGTAGGTAATTTTTGTTTTTCTATTATAATTTTTGTTGGTAATTATAGTGGATAAAATTTTTAGTTGTCAATTGCAATGGTTTTATATTTGGTTTTGGTTATTTAAATGGTTTATATTTGGTGTTGGTAATTTTGGTTTTTTTTGAATTGTTGTTGGTAATTTAAGTGGTTTAAATGTGCTGTTGGCAATTGAAATGGTTTTATATATGGTTTTGGTTATTTCAATGTTTTATATTTGGTATTGGTAATTGTAGTTTTTCTATTGTAATCATTGTTGGTCTTCAAAGTGGTTTAAAATTGGTGTTAGAAATTACAATGGATTATATTTTATATTGATAATTTCAATGATTTATATTTTGTGTTGGTCATTGGCTTATGTTTTTTATGATAATTTCAATTGGTGTCAGGAATTGAAATGGTTTATATTTGCTATTATTAATTGTAATGTTGTTTTTTTCCATTTGTAAGTGGATGGATAGTTATGTTCACATTTTCAAGATAGCAAACATGTTCTTCACTGTTGTAAGTTTAAGGATATTATCTTTAGTTTTTATAATACTATTATGTTTGGCCAACATCTCAATTTCAGAAAAAGATGGAGAGTCTCTATATGGAAATACTTGGCCCAAATATCCAATAACTCTTACTCAGCATTCTGTATTTCTTCATCAGAATTCAAGAACCTGGATTTATCCCATCCTCAAAGAACAAATGGATACAAAATTGTAGAACATGGATTTATCGCATATTCATTATTCCATATAGAACAAATACATACATCAAATTTAAAATTTATTAAAGTATCCCAATACTAACCCATTATAACCAAAATTAGACTATCAAATACTACCACATCCTTAAAGAGAAAATGCATATGGAAATCTAAAACATGGATTGATCCCTTCATTACAGTTTCATATAGAAGAAATTCATATAGCTAATTTACAATTTCATGAAGTATCCCTATCCCAATACCAATCCATTGAAACTGAAACTATACTATTAAATACTGAAGCCTATACTTTATTCAATTAAATTATTACTATTTAAAAAACAACTCCCATATAATGTTTTCAACAGTATTTAGACTCTTCCAATACTATACCAGCAATCGACCTCCCAAGCTGAAGTTCCATATTGGTGGACAGGCCTTCCAGCAATAGAAAAACAACAGAATTACAATATTTATAGAAAATAATGCTCATAAAAAATTTACATGTGAAACTATTTTTGAAGTTCCAACACAAAAATATGATCATTCCTGTTCCATGACTCTCTGTGTGTAAAGAATAATGATATTCAAAAATATATTAGAAATAAAAGTGGCTCTTATGAATGAAATGCATCATAAAATGAAATCATATCTTCATCATATTAGTAGACTTAATTTTTTTATTCAATTATCTCCCCTTTCAGTAGAAATTTTCTAAAAAACTTTTCAATCTGTCTTTATGTTTCATGTTTTTTTTGTTTTCAAAAGAATTTTTTTCTTACAATTGTTTCTAAACTATAAGTACCGTTAACTTTATCTATTGATGTTTTTCTGATCGATAAATCTTTTGAAAAATTACTAAAATTCAAGAAGGCAATGTCGTAACCTACATATGTCTCATAAGCAATGCTAATTAACTGCATTTCCATTCATGATAAATCATTCCCAAAAAAATCTAAAACTAATTTTTTTATCAGCAGGAACCTCAACAGTAGATCCATTGAACATCACAATATTTCTATCCAATTAGGTCCATCTCTCCAAAATATATTTTTCTGTTACTTATCTCACATTAAGACGATCTAAAATGTTTAAAACATGACATAAAAGATACCCTATGGACTCATAACTTTGACAATAACATTCAATAACTTCATTTGAAGCTTCATATGTTACATAGAATTGATCTTCACATCAAACCATTCTAATAACATAATTGAATTGAACACCAATTTCATTACATGATATCAAAAAATAAGAAACAATCAATTGTTTTTAATGTAGAAATAAATAAAGTATCTTTAGTGTATATCTAGTAGAATCTTGGCACATCAATGCATGGTAAGGGTAAATATTATGAGGAAAATTCTCCTGCATCTCAAATTCTGCCTTTGTTTCATGATATCGATTTTTTTCCACCAAGACTTCAAACAACATAAACAAATAAACAACTCTTAACATCAGATGAACATAATATTTAAGAAATCAATTAAAAAGTTCACTTACTTGAGTGATGTGAATACCCAATGTTAAAAAAATATTTCAAAAATAAATGAGCCCACTTTTCACTCAATATAAATATATCATCAAACCACTGCAATTTCTCATCACCATATTCTTCTCTAAGGTAAGACTACTCCTGATAAAACTAATTTGCATCGGGGTATTTGAACATACACTTCTGAAATATTGTTAGAAATCTAGATCCATATTTTATCCAATTACCTAAATTATTAATTCCATTTTTCATCAAATGCCACAAAACAAAGGAAACGTTGACTTCCAACTTTAACTTCAGAAATTGATTTTTCCATTTCCACATCTAGACCATTAAAAATAGTTTGATCTCTATTTATATGATGGAGATGTAATTTTTTTTGAAACAATTAAGAAAATTAAGTCATGTTTTTATCATATAGCGAAGATGAACAAAAAACAACAATCTCCAGATGATGATTAAAACCCACAAAACACCGCCTTGCATGTACTCATTATTAGTGCTAAAAGTGGTGTAAAAAACAACGACATCTCAAAATAACTCATAATCTGTTCTCAATTTTGGATCATCCAATAAAATATTAGTAATTTTCGCATTCATGTCAAACTGCATAGTATAGACAAATAATGGATTTTCCTAAATTTTTATTTCTAGGTACTATAACATGCAACATGCATCACCATGAAGAAAATCTATTTCCCATTTAGACATTGAAATTTTCATCTAATCAACACATGTGTACCCAATAATATCTACACCTCTGTAATAGCTTTCGAAAACAAGATAGAATAATATGGTTTAATACCTACTAAAGCATTCACATATAACTAAGATGCTTGTTCTTCTGTTACTTTTCTTTAAGACCTCATTATATGAGTTGATCCAGGACTATGCAAGGGATAATTATTATCTTTAAAAAATATAGTACCTGCGTATTTTCTAGAAGACAATAAACTAAACCATATTCTATCAAGGCAACCTGAACGTGTCTCAGCCTGAGGAAATTTCACAGTGGTATAATATTTTTCAATCTTCCTATGACCGTATTTTCTACATATATATAGGATTGATGTGACAAATTAATTATGATTTCAAGTTTTACTAGAGTGTTTTCATCGTACACTGAACCCATTTACTCCCCTGTACATGACATAAAAAAATTGTGCATTATCAAGTGACTTGAATGGAATCCATAAAACTGGTTTAATAGAAGCTACTACAACATCAACATCACAATCAATAGTATTTCAACAAACTACCACAAAAAACATCATTTCAAGAAAAGTACATTAATTTTATAATAGGATTTAATCCGTTTCAAAATGTATAAAATATATGAATAGAAATATAATTAATTTTATTTAATTAAAAATATATATATTTAAAAATGTAAAATTATTTTTATGATATTATAAATAAAAAAATTTCTAAGACATATAATATATATTTTCTATTGTAAGTCTCAATGGAGGTTCCACTGGAAGTTCTAGTAGAAGATCCAATGGAATTTCCAGTGGAAATTCAGGTTGAAGTTCCAATGGAAGTTCCTATGGAAGTTCTAGTGGAAGTTCAGTGGATGTTCCAGTGCAATTTATAGTAGATATTCTAATGGATCTTCTAGTGGAACCTCCTATGGAACATCTAGTGGAAACTTTCTGTGCACCTTCCTATGAATGTTCCACTAGAAATCACACTGAAAATTCCACTAAAACATGAAGTGGACATTGAGTGGAACTTCTAGTGGAAACTTCCAGTGTACATCAAGTGGAAGTTCCACATGAAGTTCCACTAGACATAAAGTGTAAGTTCCATTGGACCTTCCAGGGTCAAAACATCCATTGAAAAAACCATTTGTACATCGACCGCAAAAACCGGTGGAAGTTTCATAATGAAACAAAACTATATTTTATATTTAGTAAAAGAACGACTAAAAACTTTAGCAAACAATTTTGGACTGATTTACAAAAAAACTAAGAAAAAAACCTTAAATATAATCCCTAATACCTTTACATCATTCCGTATACAGCCATGGATAGAAACTTATTCCTAATTTTACCAAAAAACTATAAAAATACTTAAAATAGAATTTGAAATACCTTCATCACTATCCATTATAAGGAGAACCAAAACACAGATTTCAAACCATTCCACGACTCTGATGATTTTACCTAATCCAAAACCCACAAATCCCCCATACCTTGACCATTGATACACAATGAATGAATATTTGATACCCATTGTGATGAAACAAACGACAATGCAATCCACATAAATCACCACAATTTGGATAACCTTGCTCACATTCCATCAGAGCATGCCTAGCTGATCCGAATGAAAATGTTTATTTTCCAAATCATTTTCGTGCTTTGTTCATTTCATGGTTACCTCATATTTTATGAGATGTAACCTCCCTTCATCATCTTGAAGAAAGAGTATGGTTCCACTTGCAAAAAATAACACATGATGAAATCCCCACATATAATTGAACCATACTTTAAAATGGGGTATTGGAGGTGATAAAAAGTGAGAGTTGCACTACTAAATATTCCTCACTGAGGGGAGGAATTTCATTGGAAAAAATAACCATATAGGTGTGCTATGATGAAATTTAAAAAAAATGAGATAAATAAAAAAAGTGCTTTACCCAATTTTTTTCCTGTTTGGGGAGGAAAACCATAAGGAAAAAGGAAGGGAAAATTAGTGCAAGGTTCAATCCCAACTTCTTAACCTATTTTTCATCTTAATGAAGAATCACATGTACCTGAATTGGGATTACTAAGCCAAGGTGACCAGACTCCATGAACAATACTCTAAGAAAGTGGCAATGATGGAATTTTCTGGAACATATCCGGAGACATGGATCTCACAACCATAGAATTATTTCCCAATATTTAAAATATCAGAAAAATAATATCATGAAAATAGAATTAATATTACTTTAAAATATGTTTGAATGTTGGTTTTTACTGCTAAAGGGTCCTAGGACTCAGTTCCACTTCATGAAACTCAAAAACGTGATTCTTGAGGATTTTGGAAGCACCACCAGTGAAGATCTTCTTCCATAAATACAAACAGAAGAGATGGAAATAGTGAATGAGAAGGTTGGTGAAGGGGGATTGGTTGAATTATGATTTAGTCGGGATGGTGAAAATGAGGAGGAGATTAATTTCCCTATAATCAGAAATCCAAGAATTGCCACTACCATTTGAGAGAAGAAGGGTGTGGATCTGGTTGGTGGTGTCGTCCCTATTAAATCAATTGTTGTCAGAAGCTTCACCACCACTGGTAGTCATGCCACCAATATTCCCATCATAAATTCTTCCTCCTCGCTAGATTGAGGTTTAAAGTGTACATCAGGAAATTTCCTTTAAAACCCAAATGACTTGAGTAAATTTCATGCACATCCAGAGTTTGTTCCAACTTAATGGGAAAACTAGTTGTGTGGAGTCACTTATCACCTCATACATGAGGGTGATGAGATAGAGACAAAGGTGTCTCCAAGGTGTATGGATGCATCAGAAATACAAGTAGGAGATTATTGGATGGATGGATTTCCTATTTTAATGTTTCTAAATGGAACTATAACCCATGTGATAGACCAAAATTAAGAGAATTTGTTTATTTAAATTGTTTTGGATTTGAATTCCCCAAATAACCCAAAGGCCTTAATTTTTATTTATTTTTGATAACCCCCCTCTCAAGGGATGAGGGGGAACCCTTACATGGCCTGTAGGCTTAGAGATTACATGGACCATAGGCTTAAAACAGTACATGAAAATGGATACTTTAAATTGTGTAATGAAAATGGGTTTAAATGATTAATATAATGGTGTTTTTGAATGTGAAATTTTATTGATGAATTTATTGATAAGTGTTTGAATATTTATGTATTTTTTTATAATAATATAGTATATAATGTAGACCCTCAACCAATAGTCATGAACCACATAACCATGTCTAAGAGGCCCAACCATCAATGATGCTCGCAGGTAAGTCCTTCCAGAATGGTGGGTGCATGGGTGATAAATCCCCATGTGAGTGGGATATGGATGGTAAACCACGTGGTGACATAGCTTGGGATAGGGCCTGCATAGGACATATGTGTCGCAGCCTGCAAGTGGTGTGTTTGTGAATTATTTGGGATCCCACCCTGGTGTAGGCTTCTGGATAGAGAAATCTGCATCAGGGGTGATATATTATCACCCCACATCTAAATATTTTGATGTTATATGCCGGCTCTAATGTTCTCATCCACAGCTTTGTTGTGATCCACCATGCACACCCAGGATTTTCCACACTCTGCTCAGTTATATCGCTCTGGCTTCCCTCTTCTCCTCGGCGGACCACCTACTGCACCATTGCCACCATTCCTATTTCCACCAGAGAAATATCCTCTTCCATCCACTGTGAAGGGTGGAGGAGAATAGGAGTGCACTCGTACTACGACTCAATTTCCTTTGTCTCTATTCTAGAAAACCTTCATGTCGTCACCCGCCTCAAGAGAGCACCGCCTCTTCCACTGACATCCCCTGCTACCACCGCAATAGTCATCTGCCACTACTACATGCCATCACTTCCTATCACACCCTACCATGTAGGAGCTTCACCATACCTTCATCGATGCTTTTCCACTTTGCATCATTGGATACCTCTCGAAGCTTGGTTCAAGTTCCTCTGGCCACTTCGAAGACCAGATGAAGAGGAGTGACTTTTGGCTCACCTACTACATGTTTCTTCCCCACTTTCACCTGAGAGGACAACCGCTTCTGCACCTCCCCATTACCATCTTCCACAACATCCTCTCCCATTCAAGCCAAAGGGCTTACCCATGTCGTTTCACTTCACACTAGAACTTGGTTCACTACTGGTATGGTGGTGGGTTTAAATACCCGAGATTGCAACCCCAAGATTCCGGGGTTCTTTTTTATATTAGGTAAGTCCGGACACCCTACCTATATAAAAGAGTCTCCTCCCTCCTTAAAGAGGGGATTCAACTACTGAAGAGGAGACCTCCACCAAGGATTCATGTAACTATTGTATTTTCCTCTCTCCCTTCTTATTATTCAAATTATTTTTATTATAATTTATTTATTTTTAGTATTGGATTTCCTTTAATTTTAGATTGTAATTTTATTTCATTTTAATTTTAAAATAAAATCCATAATTTCTTTTAAATTTTGTTTCCACCCCTTGTTCTTCTATTATTCTTCTTATATTATTACTATTATTATTATTATTGTAGTTTTTATTGTTATTATTATTATTACTATAAAATTATATATTGAAATATATTTCACTTATTCTTCACTCTTCTTGATCTTCTTTTTAAATTTTCTTCTTAATTATAATAAAATATTGTTGTTTTTGTTATTGATGTTATTATTTTATCATTCTTTATAAATTATATAATTTTTAATTATTTTATTTTATCTCTTTCATTGTTTTCTTATTCTTTCTTCTATTTTATTTATATATATATATATATGTCTTCCCAGTTGTATTTTTCTTTTATTTTTTTATTTTTCTCATCCTATTATTTTTATAGTCTTTCATTCTTTTCTTTTATTTCTCCTTATCTTCTACCATCTATCCACCATTATAATATCTTACTCTTAGAAATGAGATACTAACCCCGAGGATTTTCCTAAGGGGAGGTTAAGTTGTTCTTTAATTTATTAGAATTTTTTGTGTCATTTTGTGGTAGATTTGAGTTGCATGCATGGTGAGGTGAATATCCCTGATGTGGTGATTTCCAACCAGTTACATACAACTCAATCTATTTCTATTATTTTATATAAATCTATTTTCCCTCTCTATATTTGTTAACACTTCATGTAAATTAGTTGAGTTAATATGGAACAACCTAGAAAAAGGTGTTTCATAGACATTGATTAGTGGAGGAGGGGGAATTAAGATATCTTTGGATCTAAAAGATTCCAAAAGTTCAAAATAAAGAATATTAATTCAAACATGATATTTCATGTTTGTATTATCAATCAAAAATTGAAATTATAGAGCAGAATAATTATTAAATCCAAGGATAAACCAAAAACCAAGTCCATTCTTCCATAACTCATTTTATTTTGATCTTCATTGTAGATTACATTTTTATTTTTCATGCCATTTTTTTAAATATTCAATATAATTATGCTTAATTTTTTTTCATTAAATTAAAAAACACCAAAATAAGTTTATTATGTTATTTAGATATAGTAGGCGTACTAAAATGAGAGGTTCCTCAAGTGAGATGACCCCATTCAGCCACTATATTGCACTAGGAAAATAATATTTTTTTTGATAATGTTGGATGATGGGCGTGCATCAAAACTATAACCATTTCCATGGATCCAATAAATTATTTTCTTAATTATTATATTTTTAAATTTTAAATAGATTTTATTTATATATATATATAAACTAAAAAAATGATGATGGTTCAGATGAATTGTTTTCCAATTTATGGTACAATAACTCTCATGTGAAATAACAATTATTTCAAAATGATGAAGAGGTGTCCCTCATACAAAAGATCAATGAACTGACTAGCCTAGACAACCTTATAAAAATGTTAATAAAAATGAGATTTAATTGAATGAATCATAAGATATGGTTGATAAAGTAAAAATTAATTATCAAAACTAGAGACCAAGAAGCAAGTGCCACCAAATCTACCCAATTTCACAGAAGACATCAAATAGTATGAGTCCCATCGTGAGGAGTATCCATAGACCAACAATATCAATATCCAAATCAAAAAATCCCATGATGAGCTAGAGAGGATTCATGATGATAAAGACTTGCCTGTTGAGATAATTGTGGGAGATTGATAAGATGTGTATGACTTCTGTAATGAATTTGAGGTAAAAATTGATCTCTACCAAGTAGAAGAGACAGTTCTATTGCATGTCACTGTAGACATGGAAGAGCAGGAAGCCACCCAAGTGATGGAATTTAATGAACAGATGGAGGATCCTGACTACCTACCTCAGCTTTACACCATCCAAATCTAAGAGGCACCCAACACTGTGGCAGTGATTGAACCAGAACTAACTCAGGGAGATAATCCTTCTTTTAACTATTTCTTTTATAATTTTATTCAATATTAATTGATTATCACTCAATATTTCATTGAATTTTTAGATTTTTTAAATTATTTCCATGCCTTGGATTGAACTGAAGAAACTATACATGATCCTACTGAGGAACACATGGAGATCAATTATTTCAATGAACATTAATTTCATAAATCCCATGAGAAAATCCAAGTTACTAATCCTGAATAAATTATAAAAAATGTTTCTCATTGTTAAGGGAATAATTTACATATTAAAATATCAAATTTAAATTTTATTCATGTAAAAATTCTTTTTTACTTCCTCTTTGATAATTCCATTCATGCAGCCAATATGAAGCCCACACATGAAGAGAAATATGGGGTTTCACATATAGTAACCAAAGAAGAGGATGATTCATACTTCATCCTACCCCCTCCATGAAAGCTATAACTAATTTTGAATGGTGGGATTTGGTGTACATTTTCTAGTGATAATTTCACCCAAATAAGAAAGAAGAACAAGCTGGGATAGACCACATGTGTTGGTTCAAGTCAATGTATATTCATCCAAAATCTAACTATCAATAAGAGCTGGTATTTCCCTCTATAGGCAATAACTATTCTAGGAAAACTTGGTGGATTATACCAAGAATTATCCCTTTCATTTTCCTTACAATAATTTATATTTCATATTCATTTCTTAAGAAGTAGTTCAGTATGCATCCCACCCCCACATATATTTTTTATCATTAATGTCTACTTGAGTAATTTTGTTTTTATGTTCATAATGGGGGAAGGAACCCTCAACCACTGGAAAAGAAGGAATAAAGCTTTATAGGAAAGGGAGTTCAATTTTATGATTATCCTTTAAACTCCCTACATTTTTTATCCAAAGGTATTTTTGATCATAAAAGTGAAATTTCATGAACACACTTCAAATGAACTTTTCTAGACTAATTTATGAGACATGAGTTTGTTAGTAATCCTATTATTCCATGATTTAGATTTCAATGTTTATAAAATTAAATGAATAAAATGACTAATTGGATGATTATAGTGACGTATGGATATTAAAATGAGGACTCGTGATTTTAATGAATTTATTGATTCCAGTTAATGAAACTTCCCAAATATTTATTTAACATTGAAATTCATAAATTTATGTGAATTAATTTGTTATTATTAATCATGCCTTAATTGACTATCCCAGATTATATGTCTGTTTCTGGGAGGGTTTCTAAACCAATTTCATTCTATTTTATTCCTGAGAGTATTTCATTATTGATATTGGAACATGCCACCTTCTAAAACATTCATTTGAACATACCAAATCTAAGACATTTCAAGAAACATTTAAAATGATTTATTCATATTTTAATAAAACACATATCCTAAAAAGACGAAATTTACACCAATCCTTCTTTAACCCATAGAAACCATGAATGTTCTTATTAGTAATGATCCATGATTGAATCCATTTTTATCCATTTGTACGATACTCTTAGTAATTTCATAATATTTTATGTTGAATTGTGGGGGTGAAGGGAATGATGTGGGATACAATGAATTAAATTTTAAGGGAAAAGTGTTTCATTATTTGGGTGGGTGTTAATAAATATCATGGAATCATTCATCATACATCATTGTTTTCCCCTCTTAAAATAAAAAAAAATGTAAAATGACCAAAAGAACCTAAAAAGGAGAAAATTGGGTTGTGTATTTGGGAAATCAAAAATATCCATTTCAAAACCTATGATTTTTACCATATATGGTTAGGTGGTAGATGAAAGGTTTATTTTAATCATAACTTTTAAAAAAAAAGAAAATAATATTTTTAAAAGAAAAAAAATGTAAAGAAAATATTAAGAGTTTGGAAAAATAATTCATTAAACATAATTTGATCATAATATTTACTTCATGTTTTGGAATAGTTTGGAATTGTTACAAATTGAAGGGGATAATTTCTTACCACTTTTACTTTTAATATCATTATTTTCAATTTAATAGATAAAACTTCTTCATAAGCCATAATTGTAAATATCAATTCCTAACAACATTAATATTTTGAGATAATTGGACCATAATTTGAAGCCTTCATGATGTTATGTACTTTTGACATTACAAAGTGGATAAATTAGTTCTTTAACAAGCCTATGGATAAGGATAATGTTTTCATGATATGATCATAGATATACCTGAATTTTATCATGATAAATGAGTGAAAATATTTAGGTGACGTAAATGAGGATTAGGAATGTTTAATAATTATGAATTATGGAAATAGAATTAATGAAAAGATAAGTTTCACCAAATTAAAATGGGTAAAATTAAAATTCATGATTTAATTGTTTCACTAAAATTATTGAAATTAAACTGATATTTTATGTGTATTTTTGAGAATTTGATTTGACATTGAAAATTATTTGATTTTATTAACTTGAAATTTGAATATTGACAAAATTGGATTCATCATTAAATTCCATGATGAGGTTTTATTCTTGATGAAAATAATTGTTAATGTGTGGGTTATTTGATGGACTAAAATTAAGTGCATATTTTGAATATTTTTATATTTTTTCAAATAATAATTTTCAAAAAGCCAGGTTATCAACCAACAGTAGTGCTCCGCATAGTGAGGCCTTATAGTCTAGGCTGACCACATAGCTTTCAGGAAGGCCCACCAGATCGACAGGTGTATGGGTGATCAAGGCCTATGCAAGTGTGTCATGGGTGTTGAACCCCGTTGTGAGATAGCTTGGGCCAGGGCCAGCAGAAGAAGATTGTTTCTTGGCCCATGAGTGGTGTGTTTATGTGTTTTCTGAGATCCCACCACAATATAGGATTCTGTAAAATAGAAGCTACATTAGGGGTGATATTTTCTCGCCTTGTGTCCCACTATTTTTATGTGGGATACGAGCTCTTCCACACTCCACTGCAGCCTCGCTATGATTCATCATGGACTCTTGCGCTCCACTATGCTGCACACAACTCCATTGATACTCCTTCAAACTTTTCCTTGACCAAACATCTGTCACACCACTACCTCTATTCTTGTTACCGCAATTGTAAGAGACTCCTCTGTCCACTGTAAAGGCTTAAGAGGAAGATGGGGATGCCCAAACCACCGCTCCACCACCTTCATCTCCATTCTAGAAAACCCGCACATTGTCGACCACCGTGAGAGAGGACCACCTCCACCGTAGTTATACCTTACTACCACCGCAATAGCAAGCCGCCGCCACTGCATGCCATTATCACCTTCTTCACCCCTCCATACAGAAGATTCCCCATGCCTATGTCGTGGATTTTCCCCTCAGCATTGTCACCCACCTCTCGAAGATCGGTTCAAGTTCCTCCTGCCACTAGGAACGATATAGGAAGAGGGAGGGTAATTTGTTTTAGGGGGTTTTATAAAAAAATCAGGAAAGGGGATCAGGGTTCTCGTATATTTAAAATTGGGTCTGGGATGCGTGAACGGAAATCATGCATTGTTTCCCCCACTGAAGATGCATGAACCGCATTCAGGCATCCTCCTGAGAGGAGGGATGCGTGAACGGGGATCAAACATCCCATAGAGAGCTTAAATACCAGGAAAGGCTTGGATCATGAAGAACCTGATCCCCAAAATTATTAATAGAAAAAATAAGTACAAGAAAAAAGTAGTACATCAGCACAAACAAAACAAAAAATCTTACATCATCTCAAAGCCAAAGCCATTCCAAATTCCATAATCTGACAGCTCATCATCCGGTTCAGCTGACTCCCATTCAGATGACTCAGCTTTCCTGAATAATTTCTGGTAATGTTTTTTATGTTGAAGCATCTCTTTAGATAACTTCGCCTTAGGTGGAAGTTTTTCATCACGCACTTTAGTAACCATCTCCGTTTGCATCCCAGATGCAGACCTGGTTGTCATTGGTTTCGGCAAGTCAGAGTAATATTTTCTTGGTCTTCTTCTGATTTGGTAAGACCCACTCATTTAATTATCAGATATCCTCTTTCGTGCACCCTGAACAATGGAACTATAACTAGGAGTCACATTCTCCTTTTCACTTCCCATGATATCTCCCCATTTCTTAGGAGGGTGCACAACATAGTCATCTTGACAGTTAGCCTTCATACCCAGTGGTCGATTGATCTTCGGAAGCTTACCATTTATGCCATAAGGGATCTTCTCTATCTCAGCACCTATATTCATTACATAATTCTGGATTTCAACAGGTTCCTCCACCTAATTGACCCTTGGAGAGCCATCATAGAGCACAAGTGCAAGGGAGTCATTGCCAGACTGATATGTGTCCAAAGCCATTTCCACTTGCATCTGTTCTGCATTTTCTAGAGCAGCAAAGTTGTTCTTCAAGCATATATCTGGACCATCAGGTACATCATGATCTACACATGTATATGTATCCTTCCCCATTGCTTCTGTATTTCCATTCTGCACTGTACCATGAACCGTATACTGAAAAAGCATGTTCGGATTCCCCCAGTCCAGGCCTTGAGAGTGTGTGTCATCCTTGGCAGGGTGAGACTTCCTGCCTTTGACAATCTTTCACACTCTTTCACATCTCCTCATCTACTCCTGCCTCACTATGGAAATCCATAATACCAAGGTCCTACTTCAGTCTCCAAAATACTTCTGAAACAGACGACCCTGATGCAGTAGGAACCTCCTCCTCCACACATAAGGACTCACCCCCCCCCCAATTCAACTTCAATACATCCAACAGGATTATGTATAACTTCTCTAGGCAAATATTGAAGCATACTGACCTGATCATCATGCTGCATCCCACCTCTTTGATTATCAGGTGAACAAGAAAGAGGGGTCTCCATACCTTCTTCCCTTTGATCATTCCCATCTGAAACATAACATGGATCACCCCTCACCCCTTCGCTATAAGCGCCTCAGTTGGGGCTGGAATTCCAGCACGACCCCCATTTTTATCACACTTGCGACAATAAGATACTCAATTTCCCTACCTCTGACAGAAGGAACAGAACTTGACCCATGAATCATATAGTATGGATTGACCATACTTGTACTCCCCTTCAATCACAATCCACACCAGCTCTGGTGGTGGATGTGATAAATCCATTTCAACACAGATCCGCACAGCCATTGGGTGTGAGAGTGAAGCTGTCCGATTATCACATCATTGAAATTTTCCAATGGAGTTCCCGATTGACTGTAGAAGTCCAATGTTCTGGAAAGGCAACGACAACCCAGGATGTTGAAGCCAAATCGCCGAGGTTGGAGAGTCCCGATTCATATGACGATCAAAAGTCCAACGGATAAGATGAAAATAAAACCCATGAATAGATATACTATAACATGACCAAGCTCTAATCATATCATCCTCATCAGCGAAGAAGAGGAGAAATTGTCATGTCCCCAGAATCCCAATAGACACTTTCTTAGTTAATCCCCATTCCTCATTAACGTGTTTGTAAAAGACCCCCACCAAAGGTCGTCGCTGCACAAATCTCACAACTAAGGCTGTTGAAAACATTGAAGACACTTCATTGAATTCCTAAACGAAGATTGGAACCATTGGCTGGCCATTGACGTGGCCTGGGACCTTCAGAGCAACATCTAAAATGGGAAAAAGAGGAGAAATAATACCTGAACGACAAAAAGAACCTGGACCCCCGGACCCGACTCCCTAAGAATCATCAGCAGGACTCAGAAGAGACCCCTCCCCCAGAGGAGGAAGAGGGGCCGCTGCATCAATCACTATGTTAGGGTTAGGTAATCATGCTTCTTTGTCGTCATCGCCGCTCTCATCACCAGAGAGAGCTTATATATTTCTCTATATTTATAAATAGTAATTACAAACTAATACACTTAGAGTAAAAATTAAGAAATATTAATAAATATCAATTAACTAATAGAAAATATTGAAATAATTCTAATAATTATTAAAAAATATTCATGAATAATAGATATTCATTAAATAATTATTAATTTATATTTTCGGTGCAATGCCCGATTTGGGAAATAATGTCCTCCTCTACCAACTGATCATGATACCACATGAAACAAGAACTTATGCACTTATCATCAAGTGTAATCCAAATTTATTTCAGGATAAAGATATTAAATGTGATATGTAACATTTATTAGAATAATCAACCTAAAACTCATGCACTAACTTTAAAAAATAGATCAAAATTATTCAAATGAAAAAAAGAAGGATAAGTGGTGTTTGAGCACATTCATACTTGAACTTTTCATATGTCTTTGATTAATTTAATTACAACCTCTTCTTATTTAGTTAATTTTTTTGTTAACAAGGGAAGAGGGATTTAAAAAAACATTCCTATTATGTATGTCTTTGGTGCTCTGCTCGATTTGGGAAGACTGATCTTGTCCCAAGCTAGGATGCAGTGAAGTGTGTGGGCCTTCTATTGTGGTTATCTTCCAACATCCATAATATTTATCAAATATTGATCTTAATTGAAATTTACTTTCTGACCCATATTTTTTACAACAAATGAGATATTTGGTCTTCTTTGACTCATCAACCACAAATTTGAAATGTCGCTCAATGTGGTATTGCTTTATCACATTTTTCATGGCCAGTTTACTTTCACACTCCTACCCAACATATATGTCATTATCATTTGATGCAGGCATATTACCTATAATGCCAGGGAATTCAGAAGCCGGTGTAATGACATCCTAATCAAAATGTTTTTCACGATACATTCCTTCAACTAAGGAACTCAAAACTATATGTTGATTACCACTAACTGGTGGATGTAGTTGATGTCTATCTCTCAGAGGAACCTCATAAGGATCATTCCCAACCACCTCATCTCCTGATGACTCCCAAGATTTTTCTTCCTTAAATAAACATTCATGCACTACATAAGCACACAAAGTGATTTCATATACATTTCCTTCCAAATTTTGATCATATCCTTCATGAAATTTTTCCATAGGGGTCATATGAGGAGGAGGCAATGAATAAGACTATTGTGAAGGACCAGCTTCTACAGAGCTAAAAAAGCATGTTTCAATAGTAATCGATCACACCACATCAATATCAGAAATGACAACATATAATTCCATCAACCCATTAATACAATGTTTCCTGAATAACTGATAATCCACCATCCAATCCTCATCATCGACTATAGGTTACTCACTGTGCCACAGACACTCAGGATAATGAAGATGTTGGTATCTAATTGAATTGATTTCTTGTTCATCCCTCAATTTTAATTGACTATGAATCTTATTATGAACTTCATCCAATGACATACAACCATGGAGATTTACCACTCTTGCTGGTGGCACACTATAGCTAAAACCGTTATCAGAATAAATTACCTCTCTGTTGCAATATATTTTCACAGACATAATTACCTATAAAAAATAATTTAAAAATATTATATAATACATTAAAATTTTAAATTATTTAATTTGGTTTTGAATAATTGATTATCTTGATACTTTTTTATGTATTTATTTATCACTGTTAAGGTATAGTGATTGGGATATTATCACAAAATCAAATTCCATATAATGTTTCATAAAGTTTAATTACCTATGAATATATAATCATGTCTTGATCTTGAGACTTAGGATTATATTATCATTATCTGATAAACTAACCACAACCTTTGGGTGGACTCCTGTCTCTATTATAAAATATTTCAGCAACTGCCAATCTCCTTTCAAACAGCAATTCCTCTTCTTGAATTAGTTCTCTAATGCCTCATCGTGGACACCTCTTTATGGTAGCTTGTTCAGGGACACCTCTTTGGGGGTTTCTGTCTTTTAATTACAAATTTACTCACATGGATGTGAGGGGGTCTAGGGGTATGAAATACATAAATTTTTTTAAGCAGACACACAGGTCCTTACACTCAGTGAGAGATGACTTGCAAGTCATCAATGATGAAAAAATGAAATTATTACAAATTGAATTACCACATACACAAAATAAAACATGAAATTTCAATTATGCATGGTCAGTCATCTCAATATCAGTCATCACTAATACCATCATTTTTAGTATAATTATTATATTATCCCTATTATATAACTTTACCTATTACAAAATGAAATGTATATTAAATACTACACCTCTATTCCAAAAATTTAACTTCATGTGTGTATATATATATAATTAATAATAACATTTAATAAATTTTATTATAACTAATATAATTGGGATTTACATAACAAACACTTTTGTTATTTTAAATTTTATGAAATTGTAATGTTTTTTGGCCATTGTTCGACTTTTCAAAATATAAGTAAAACTATTTTCTACATTATTGATTAAAAATATTACTACTAGTAAATAAAAGTAATATAATTTACACTTACATCAAAACCATTCATTAAAATAAACTTCTCTCAGATAAATTACTTTTCCTAAACATTCAACATTTTAAACATAACATAAAACATTCAATATTCAGACAACATAAATTCGAAAAATTAAATCATACAGACATTCAAAATCCAGAAAAATAAATCAAAAAAAATACTACAAATCATGCATAACAAATAAAGAAAATAAATTATACACCCAATTAAACATACAAATGAAATAAATAAACACAATTAAAATTTTAAATAGAAATTTTACCTCTATAAAAGCAGCAAATATTTGTTGAGAATGAATTTCTACAGGGCCCTGCAATAAAATCCAGAGGAGAACAATGGTTTTTGAAGGGGGGGACCCCTCCTTTTATAAACATTCTCGATAGGATGCATGAACACCGTTCACGCATCCTTCAGCTAGTCTGCAAATGATGCGTGAACGGGGTTCACACATTCATGCCACGGCTCGGATACATGAACGGAATTCACGCATCCCAAACCCAATTTTAAAAACACGGGAACCATAATCCCCTTTCTCAATTTTTTTTATAAAACCCAAAAACAATACCCAAAGAGGGATCCTCTCCCTACTATCCTTTTGCATGTGTCTTACATGCTTTCACATGAGAGGAGCACCAAAACCATAGATTTCCACTACCATTTTACACAACCGCATATCCCATGCACACCGAAGGGATACCTCAAGTGGATTCACTTAACATGGGAAATCAATTCACTACGAGTCTTATGGGGACGTAAATACACCAGATATTGTCCACATAATTCAGGGGTACTTTGAAGGTACGTTGGCCATGAGCCCCCCCCTCTCCATATATGAATGAGTCTCTTCCTTCCCTAAAGAGGGGAGTTGACCTTCGTTGAAGATATCTCCACCATGGAGCCACGGTGCTACTACATTCTTCTCTACCCCCTTATTCTTCTTCATTTTATTTTTATTTTATTTTATTAATTTTTGTAGCAGTTTTCAATTTTTTCAAATATTTGTTTAATTTAGTTATTTTTAAAATAAAATCATGCATTTATTTTAAATTTTGTCTCCAACCATTATTTTTTCCTTATTCTTATTCTATTATTATTGTTATTATTATAATAATTATTATTATTTTATTTATAATTATATTATTGAAAATAATAATAATAATAATAATATTATTACTATTTCTATAAATTCCTTATTTGAAATTTGTTTTTATTATTCTTATCTTTTCTTCATCATCATTTATAATTTATCTCTTAATTATAAAAACAAATAAATATAATATTATTATTATTAATTTAACATTACTTATAATTTATATAAATTTACTTTGTTTTATTTTATTTATTTTCTTATTTTCTTCTTCTTTATTATATTTTATTTATCTCTCTCTCATCCCAATTCTATTTTCTTTTATAATTTTAATTTTCTCATCAATTTATTTTTAAATTATTTCTTTATATTTTTATTTATACTTCACTTCTCCTATCTATCCACCATTGTGATCTTTTACTCTGACACATCGTAGGTTGACACTAGGGCTTGTCCAGGGGGAGGTCAAGGCTTTCTTTAATTTTACCAAAAATTTAGTTTAAGTTTTTTGTCAATTTGATTAGGATGAATGGTGAGGTGAATTTCCATGATTTGGTAACTTACCATATATAACTCAATCTATTTCCATTCATTTATTTAAATCTCTTTTCCCTCCCTATATTAGTCAAATCTTCATATGAAGAAGTTTATCAAATCAATGGATGAAAAAACATCGATAGAGCTAGGTCCTTGAAGATGGAACACCCTAGACCTAGGTGTGTCATCAAACTTGATTGTAGGATAAGGTATAATTAAGATTTCATATTCTCTCAATGATTCCACAATTACTAAATAAATAATAAAAATTCAAACATGAGATTTCATTTTTTTATTATCAAACCAAAATCAAACATATAAATTATAATAATGATTGAATCCATGGATAAACCAAAAACCATGTCCTTTATTCCTTAACAAATTATGTTTAGATCTGCATGGAATTTTAAAATCATATTTTTCATGTCATTATTATAAATAATCCAAAAAATAGTCTTCATTATTTTCATTAAAATACAAATCACAAAAATGAAATAGCTTGGGTAATTTAGATAAAGTAGTTGAACCAAATATTGAGGCTTATAAAGTGAGACAACCCTGGTCACCCCCTGTGATACACAAGACAAATAACATTGTTTTTTATCATGCCCCATGATAGGTGTGTGTCACCGCACTTTTACATTTTCCAAGATGGTCTATACAGTGGTGATAAAAATATGGGAGACAGCCTAGCGTGCCTCGTTATAAAAAGGATTTGTTAATGAACCACAATAACTCAATCTAGGGTCAGCGGTGTTTCTTGGATATATTCAACACACACAACTATAGAGGATAATTTGGGACATTTATTGTCTCTCTAACATAGACAGGATACATTTTTTAATATTAATGAAAAGACAAAATATCATGCTGGTGTGAGTGATAGAGACCTGAATATAGGTGAGAAGGTGTAAATGTGTCATTAGAGAAGAGGGGTCCTATTATGGGTGAGACTCTTGTAGGAATTTGGTTTTATGAGTATGAAAAGGGGAGTTAATGTTGTTAGTTTGTTATGGAGAGATCCATTTTAAATAAGAACTATGGAGGTGAGAGGGAAGAGGAGGAAGAATATTTGGAATTAGACATTGTCTTGGACATGGATTCAACTTGGGTGAGGAGCATGTGATCTCTAAATGTGTGTCTCTCCTTCCTTTCTTCCACTTTGAATGTAGTTTTACAATTGGTTTAATCATATTATATAATTATGCCTCCTATTATAGTGATATTGTTCGCATGGGTTTCTATCAAGTTCACAACCTTAGAAACCAATGCTCAACGAACCACTAATCATGATGCATTAATCCTTTAAGCCATAGTTAATATGATATGGTTCCCTTACTTATGTCTGAACCAACTTCAATTGAATTTCCCTCAGTTGATTCACCAACTGCTTTCTATAAGCAAAAATATTTCAACCATGCACTGACACACCAATAGTTTGACTCCATCTCAATTCACAATGATTTTCCTGGAGTCTGAATCCCATATCTGATCTCTATATAGTGACAAATATAAAAAACAATTTGAATTCATCATGTAACTAGATACTCTTGATTCCATCACACATCAGACATATGGACTCACCACGATCATCCAATGGTTAGCCTAACCCAAAACCACGACTCTTTCCACATGAGTGTTCATTTAGCATTCCACAAGGATAATGATCTCCACCATATATGTATAATTTTTTACATTGAATGAATACTTTATTTAACAAATTCCATACTATTTATTAACTAAACATAGGTACTAACATGATCATCCACTCATTACTGATCTTCAGGTAGGAAATCATGTACCACACACACATGGATTGACTAGAATGTAGTTTACAGCATCCAATTATCCATTCACAATGTGTAAAATGTCCTTCAGTGTCCCATGTGTGGGTTATGACTTCTGAAATAGATTTCTTTCATCCCCTCATGTGAGATGCAACACAAAACGACGACTTCTGAGACAATGAAAAACTTGGGTTGATCTCACAACAGTACCCCAATATATTCTTGATGTCATCTACTACCATGGATACATTTCTACCCTGAACAACCTTTAGGATACCAATCCTAGCGATATTCATGCAAAAACACCAGTTTCTAACTCACAGGGTTTTTTTTAACTGAAAATGTCATCAACTAACTTCTACTAGATATTTAGAGTTCCTCAATAGAATAAAGAATCTTCTCCACATTCACCTCAACACTGTAATTTTTATCAATTCAACCGACCTCATGTGTGACCACAACATGAATGTTCACACATTAAGGATTATCCTAAAATGAAAAAAATACCACTCTATACTCTATAATTATTGATTTTCATGGGTCATGTACTTCTAATATGGACTCACATTCTTTCATAGTTGTTCATACAACAAATCCCCAACACCAGTAAACTTGATAACTCCAAGAGATCCTCCTTAAAAATGGAATCTCCATCCCAACAATATTTATCGCGGAATTCCCATAACACAGGTGTTAGTTTAATCCACTATTTATACATCTATTCTCCAACCCTCCTAGGATACACTACTTAGGATATCCACTTAGTATCTAATGAGAGTCGCATTGAAAAAAAATGGGCTATAAAACCCTATGTCTTACCCATGATGACATAAGATTCTAAGAACTCTAAAACCAACCCTTGAATTACAATTACTAGAAATCATGTTTCTACATACTACTGGGTTGTAAAGAAACATGAAAGATGTTACTTCAATAATTTTTAAGGTTACATGAATTGGGAGTTTTTGTCAATGAGAATCAACCATAAGGTATTAACCTTTACTATCTATTCACATGTAATATCCTCACCTGAGATACCCCTATAGAAAATGAGACATTGAATCACTAGTAACCAGAGTCACATTTCTATGTACACAAGGCCTTACACAAAACCTGCACAAGCTTTCACAAAGGATAAGAACTCTCAAAATGTTATCTAGGAACATATCTACGTTAAATGTTGTGTTAGATTCACTCTTAGACTAACCACATCAATGGGCTATTAACACATAGTTCGATCAAATGGAATACCACTATGGCTATATGGTTCAATCAACATAGAATATAATAGATGCCTTAATTAACCAGAACAAACTAATGGATAATTGTACACGATTTTTTTAAGGAAATTAATTCCATTCATTGACCTAACAAGGTACACAAGATCATTTTAACTACGATGTACTATATTTTCACCACTATCAATATCAACATCATCATCATCACCCAAATGCACTACATCATAGTCTCACATGAACTTTTATGATAAGTAAACAGGCATAGTAGTTCCACTAAATATAATTTCATGAAGAACTCATGTAAAAACACAGTACAAGTAGTTGACACTGATATAGATGATCCCTTTATCATTTGTTTAATTACACAAAGTAGTATATATGTTACGCAAAAACAAATACATTGGACATGATGCATGCTATGCTTATTTCCAACACATCTAAGATTCAAATCCATATAAAATCATAAACCTAAAAATCCATGTGGGTTACATGAGGTGAGATCACAAACCCATATCATTATAAACCAATAACCTCAATCCAATGCCCCGATAGCCAATATTTGACTCAGAAAATGTGTTTGTGATGCCCTGATACAAGTTTCATCACAATCTCTAACACATCCCTATATCTCATATCTACCAACATACCAAAACCAGAAAATAAGATAGCGCTAATACCATTTTGTAACATCCCAACCGAAATCACTATGTCTACACAATAATTCCACATAACCTTAGGTGCACCTACCCATACACCAAATTATACCGACTACTAGTGAGGGTCTAAGTTGGATTCCTGGTGATTTTATGCCCTCTATTAGAGTGAAAAATGAAAAATAAATAATCAAACATGTAGAAATTAAAAGGGTTCATAGATACCAATAACATATAATTTTTAATGAATGAATATGGAAACAACATGCCCAAATGGTCATACCTGGAAGCAAAAAACTGATCTTCCATCAAGAAGATCACATATACAAAAGGAAAAAAACTATAAAGTGGATTTGCATACAACTCCAAGCCACATGAAATCCATGTTTCTAGATTCATAATAAAATTTCCCACTAAAATATTAAACATGAGACTCAATACTGTCAATATCTGCAACAAGTGAGGGTGTTCAGATACCCAAGTTCAATAGATGTCCATGTAGGGTGTGAGTACAACTCAATAGGACACCCCCAAAATGGTCCAATACCGAACTGATCAATTGTAGTGTACATTCATATGATAATATTATCAAAATTTAAATAAGAAATATATAACATCACAACATATCATATAATCACAAATTCACAAGTGAGTAACAAACACCCATATATTTAGTGTTAATGTTCTTACTAAGCCACTAAAAACCTCAGTCATAACTACTTCAGCTCCATAATGGAAGAATAATAAAAAATTAGAGAAGAGATCAAGAACTATTCATAGAGATGAACCATAAGGATTTAATTTAACATGTTACTCAACATCCATAATACATAAAGAAAACATGACAGTTGAAATGCATCAATACAAAAGGTCTTTATAATCCAACACTCCATCAGGATACACCATAATACAATAATAACATGAAATTTTGTCTTTAGTCAGGCCAGAAGGCCATCATACCCTAACCCTATGTACATTTATATCATCTTCATAGTCGCAATCCATGCACACTCACCTCCAAAGGGTAGTCTTAAATCAACAGGCCACCTATCACCAAATACTAAAACAATAACTTCAATGGAAATTTGATATAACACATTGTAGGGAAGATCATACATATATATAGAATGTACAATATCATCATGATTCATAGTAGCTACAAGTACACATATGTCATAATTTTTCAATCATGGTATATTAAAAGACCTAATCCCACTCATAGAATAAGTCAAAAAAAAATACATCATATATCTCCATAGGCATAGAACAACAAGCATAAGTATAAGTATCAAAACACACCCACACACTTGTGATCCAAAAATCAAAGAGGGTCTCATGACTATACATTCACACACATGTGATCAAGTCATCAAATATGGTATCACAAGCTCTAGTTCTCATATAGAAGAACTACACGTTGAAGTGGGTCAATGCAATTCATGGAATTCACTATTGATCAAGCCTTTTCCATTAGCTGTCGATATGAAGCCAATTTATAAAGATTTTTCATGGATCTTGAAAAATTTTCGAATTACATTAGGCATGGTTCCGTCAATTAATTAGGACTTAAGTATCATTAATTAATTAAGCATTACATTTCATTTATAACACATTGTAAATTTAAGGGTCATTTGACCAAGGTGGTGAACCACATACCACCATCCAATAAACTATGCATAACACCATAGGGCTGAGTACATAGGACAACCTTCCTTAAATGGAACCAACTTCACTCTAGGAAAAGTCCTTCATCTTTACAAGATTAGTATGAGTCTATTGGTCCTCCATCAATCACCATTCGGTTCTACTCATGCACAAACATTCCAAATGTTAAATTACTAATGAATTATAATTAATTAATTTATTATAAGAATCATAATACCAGCGGTTAAAATAATACATTCCAAAAGACTTACGAAATATCACCGCCTAGATGAAATTATGAGAAACCACTAATGGAAGGTTAGTAACACACTTCTATCATTATTCTAGGAAAAATCCTTATCTCTCCAAAACAATACAAAATAGGATTTAATCTAATAAATTAGAGCCTCTAGAAGAAAACAACCAAGTGTTATATATTACCCCCAACATAGTTTAATGGATTATGAGACACTCTTAGTACACTATTGATTCTAAGGAATGAAATATACTTAAATAATTTTCTTGATCCAATGGTTGATTCAACTAAAATTGAAAAAAATATGAAAAGGATCAACAACCTACACAGAAACCCTATAAATGACAAGTGTTCATCATCAAGGGACATCCTCCGACCATTTTAATCTAATGAACCATTGTTCTCAGACAATTACATCATGATCAGATGGAATTTAGACTGATTCTATAATCAAGATCATTATGGAGACCAAATAATGATCAAGATAATTAAGAGGAATATGATCTGAAGATAATTTATACATAAATGGATTGTAAGGGCTTTAAAAAATGAGGGGAATCATCTACAATTACTGACACAATTATCTACCACTACACGTTCAATATGGGGCCCAAGATTGAAGAAAAATTAAGGATCTCATCCAAATTTTTCATTTAATTCAATGTTGATCTACCCTATATCAAGGGAGACTCTTATGTGGGGGAATATATGAGAACAATGTCTAATTATCCACAGAAATTGAATAAAGGAAATATAATTTCAAGGGGGTTAGGTGGCCAAAATGGCCAAATAGACACCCACTCAAAGAGTTCCCAATGTGCCCCACTATATATTTGGCCGGGGTCCAACAACCACTAAGTGAAGGTTCACTGGACGGCTGGTGATTTTTTCTAGGGTTAATAACTTTGGCCAACCCCACCAACCATCTAATGGAGGGTCACCACCTATATAGTGTGACCTACTGGGTAGCAGATCCTCTATCCACCACATCAACAAGCTGGTAGAAGTGATTGACTTGATTTTGGATGCTTGAGGCCTCCTCTACTAATATTATGAGCTTCAAGTCAACCGATGATCCTTCATTCAGGTTCTAAAATATATATTTAAGATGTTCAAATAGGTATCATCTTAGTTCAACATCATGTTCTCCAAATGATCCTTTCACAAGATGGAAATATCAAAATTTCTGCAAATAACACCACCCATTGTGACATGGATTATAACATCAATTATTATTATTAATGGAAAAACTAAGTAGTAATTAATAATATAAATAATAAAAATCCATCCAAGCATTGGATCAATTTGAAAAATTCCCAATAAATGATATAAAATAAAGGTGGAGTAGAAAATAGGGAATGGTAAACAAAAAATTTATATACATCCCTCTCCACGATGGAAATATGAAAGCTAAAATGTGGTCATTCAAACCCTAAGAGAAAAAATATTAAGGATCCTCAACCACACACTTTTCAATATAATCTTTTACCATGTTATCTTCCTTTTAGATGTTCTAAATAAGAATATACATCCCCTCTATTTTGGCAAATAAATTCTTCTATAGTGAGGAAAGTTACCACGAGACATTGCAGGTTCTATGTTTAAGAATATGGACAATCATCATGGAGTTCTTCTTGACATAAGGATTACCGATTAAGATTCCACGCTTGTTTCACAAAATAGAAAACACTCATGTCTTATCTTCAAAATTTCTTACGACTGTCATGGATGGAATAGAATAAACCCTTAATGAATCTTTTAATATTCCCAAAGATCCAACCATAACCAAATAATACAAGGACTCCCAAAGAATCACTATTCACATTGAACTTAATATAAGGTGGTAGTGGTGGTATCATTAAAGGAACATGTTAACTGGTGGTTTCCATAGTGATCAAGAAACATCAAGAAAAAATGATATAATCCAATGATCCTAATAGTTATTCATGCTAAATTTTTGGAAATTTGAATCCATATTGATATATCTTCAATTACATCAATATATCTCCAAAAAGATCATCAATATACCATCTAAACAAATGGACTTATGTTCCATGAAGATATTAAGAAATATCTTGCACACTGTAAGGATGAGGTTGTTAATTTTATAGATCGTTGAGAGATTAATTACAACTCCCATGATGCGTAAAATCCCTTCCCCAAGATGCAAATCATAAAGAAACCAACCAATGAAAAAATAAAAAAACAAATTTAGAAATGTCACACTGATGAAAAACAAGCTCATGGTTGTTTACAAACATCATGTACAGTTGAAAACATAAATAATTTGAAAACCATTAAAGACCAAATGATCATCACTTAGTATCCAATTTTTCGAAATCTTATGAAGAATAATAGATATAGAGGGTGGAATAAATCCCCTTTTGAACATATAGATCCATTTCAATGGTTTTTCAGAAATACCCCAAAGACAAGCATAATAAAGCATGGAATTGTGTTTCCCCAACCTTAATAGAATCCAAAGAAAACAATATGTATCCTAAAAGTTCTAACATCTAACAAATTCAGCAAAAAAACATGTATATAACTCTAAATTTATATCAGTGAGTGGAAACAATAGTGGTACTAAAGTTAGCTAGCTCGGTCGGCACAGAACATACATATCTAAATAGATAGTACACCCAATTTATATCAAATAAATTCAAGGTTAACTATCTATAGTGGGTAACGTCACATGTGTCATAATGGATTTGTATCAGACCCTATGTGTAGGCCGAATAGATGGGTTTATATAGAATAAATTTCCACTTAGTGGCCTAGAAATAAACATTTACTTAATGTAAGGTAGAGGCTAATTAATTTTTTAGAATTTACCAATGGAATATAGAAATGGGAGATTTATTAAAGAGGTTGAGGTTTTTAATTGTAATTATGAAAAATTAAATGGGTTAAACAAATTTTCCCTAGTAAATATTTATAATTTTCATCCCATAAATGCTTCTAGTCATATGAATTTGCATATATGTTTTTCTAACATCATAGAAAGGTATCTAGGTTATTTTTATATATGAAATCCATACAGAAACATGGATGTAATGAAATAATTCATAATAAAAACATCTTTATATTTTTAGAGTATCTTACCCCTCTATATTGAAAGTTGTTTGGTAATTTTGGATGAAATCCCCTCCAACTTAGTGGCCTTCACCATTTGAGGAAGAGGAGGGTTGCCCAGGTAATTTAATCAGAGTTACCCTTATTTAATTCCCTCTAAAGATGAAATGTTTTTCCTTCTCAATGAAATTGTACCATTTTAATAAACAATATGATACTTATTCCAACTAATAGATTTCCTTGATGAAAATTCAATGTGTTCAAAAAATCATTTAATAAAATCTAGAGATTTATCATCAATATATTAAAATGACTTCATCATTATCATATAAGAGAAGTGTTGGGGGATTAAACTGAAATGAATCCTTAAAAGGAGAAGGAATCATAGTGTCTGCTATCTTATGGAGATATTTAATCAATTAATATTCCACAATTCCAAAAGAAGAGATGAATGTGGGTCTGCCTTCCTCGCCACATGAGGGTATCCAAAGAAACCCTTATGAAAACAATTTTGAATAACTTGGAGCATAGATCTATTGATAATAGATTGAATAATGTTTATAAATATAATAGAAAACAACTAACTATATTGAACCTTGAAGATAATTTCAAAATTCAGATTGTCAAAGGCTTTAGATATATCAACCATATGATAAATGTGTCCATATTTGGATTTCCTCAAATAAATATTAACACACTCATATAATGTATAGATGTATTCTTATACCATCCATCCCAAGATAAACCCAAATTTGTGGGTTGAGATAATGAGATTAGTTATGACACCATATCTATTGGGAATCACATTATCAATAATCATTGGTAGGGTATTCTTAATATCCATAGGATTGTAATCACAGGCATTTAAAGCATGGTCCTCTTTAAGGATAAGTGTGATAATTTGAGAATTTTATCATAGTGGAAAAAAATCCATTATGATAAAGTCTTCTAAATCCTAGGAAACATGTAATTGGACCACATCCTAAAATCTCAGAATGAAATTGCTGGTAAAACAATATGTTATAGTTGTAATGTCATTATTAATGAAGAACAGTGCCTTTCTGAATTCAACCTCAGCTAGTACATCAATTAGATATGAATTATTCTACATAGTGACACTATGAGGAATCACTTACTCCATTACCATTTCATCGTGACCAATAAACCAAAACTTATAAACGGAATCAAAGTTGGCAACCAAGGTATTAGATATATCGACCTCATCACTGCAGATCTCTCCATTTACCTCAACGGATGACATCTATTTCTTAATTTAACATTCCATATTCATTAGATGAAGGATATTTGAGTTTATATCCCCTTATTGAGACACCTAAGATTCATTGGTTCCTTATGGAATCACACATTGGTATTCATAAGATCCCCAAGCATTGTTTTCTGAAAAATTTGATTAGCTGAGGGATTATCAAGAATGGAAGATCTATTCTGGAACTAAATTATCTTCATCTCAGTATTTTTGATATCCTCATCCCATATATATAATGTATCATTGGACAATCACTTGATACAACCTTTAAAATCTATGAGTTTGAGTGTAATATTTTGAAAGGACTTACTTTCAAATTGCCTTGCCCATTTCTGGAAAGTAATAATTCTGAATTTATCAATGTTGATCCAAACATTGTTATGTTCAAAGGGAATTATAAGTCTTCTATCAGAAGAAGAGATGCTCCAAAAAATAAGTTAGAGATCCAAATGAACTCTTGGGATGGAAGAGAATGAAAAGGAATACCTTGTGTCACTTAGATTTAGAGAATCAAAGGCTCTATGAATCTTACTAACCTACCTTCTATTTAAAGTGATCATGTTCTCGGTAAATTCATCCACATACAATGTTATCTCAGATATGATTCATTGATCAATATGTATTTGGAATTCAGACAAATCATTCTTGATAATTTTAGCACATCCTTCTCATTTGGAATGATAGTAACATTAAAATCCCCCACAAAAAATCCAATTTGAAGATAAGGATCTGGAATAAGATGAGACATCCTCCCAGTGAATTTATTTTATAGTATAATATATTGATAATTATATAATATGATCCATATAATTGTGACCATTTCATTTAAAGTAAAATATGACGTGTTTTTGACCAATCCAATATAACTATGAGTTCATACCTTATTTTAGCAATTTACATAGAGTTTACATTACTAAAATCCTAGGGTTGTTTTAAATCATCTCATACCCAAGGGAGAACCAATTAATGAGTTTATAATTTTTAAATTGGACAATAGGCTCAGTAAGTCAAATATTATATGGGTTATCCATCTTAATGTAATATATCAGATCTATAATAGTAGTAGTGTTATTTAGACCTAGAAAATTAAAATGAAGGATAATTATTTATAAGATTATTTTCCCATATATTGGTCCACATAGGATATAACCCACCCCCAACTATTTTTAGAGAACTAATTTCTTCACATTTCCTTCCATATCAGACTCTACAGCATGGCTTCTGGGGATTTGACTAGAGTCCACAACTAATAAGCTAAAAAGTTTATTAGTGGATAACATGGAGCTTTCTTTGAGAGGTTTATAATTTTGAGATCTCTTACCTGAAATAACTTTGATAAAAATATATTCATTTTTTTCAAGTGAACCCCAATCCTCTAGTGAAGTGATGGAATTGGACCGTTTAGGACCAACACGTACAAGATTCAAATACAAAAGAGATTCTTTATAAGAGGATGTCGTAATTGGATTGGGGTTCTCGCCTAAATTTCATGCTTGATAAAAGGATGAAGCCCCAGTTATAGAAATTGTTATTCTAGGAGTATTAATATCATCTTAGTTGGAGTAATCTTTCAAAATACATAAATTTTATGTATTGAGAGTAATTGTATTTCCCTTAGTACATGCCTCATTATGGTTAAGATAAGGATCAAAAATACACTCATTAACAAAAATGTATTCACCCAACGATCCATTTATTAGATTTTCCTTAATAGGACCTTTAGGTAGAGAACTCTATGATGATATCCCAAACAAATATGCCTTATGATCCATATCATCTTTCATGGTAAATTCAGATGAACCAACATCCAATGAGGATTCCCCTTCCATAATAGAAACATATTTAGAGGGTTTATTGATCATAGGGGTGAATGGTCCAAATGTACCATAATATTACATAAAATATAGGTAGGCCTTGTTCTTCTGTACTTACTAGTAGTGTACCCAATGAACAAATGATCATCACAAAATGGAGGAAGTATCTAATATTGAATACGAAGGTTAATCCCACCATAAAATATTATTAGTAAAACCTCATTCACTATAGTGATAGAGAGATCAACTTGCAAAATGACACATCTAAACTAGCCATACCTTGGTTTGCTTCTATTTTTATCAAACATAATAGGAGTAAAAATTGAAGAGGTAATGTCCTAAATTATATTTGGGTTCCTATAAAACCAATTAAACCTTTGAATGAAAATATACACACGGTCATGAAAATTCATCACATTGAAGGGATCAAATTTGATGTCACATTCTTGGGTATTCAAGATAAACGACTTATGGAAAATAGTGTTTAAACAGAAAGCCTTTCTTTTCAATTCATCATCAAAGAAGACGACGAAAAAATAAATATATCCAATTGTAATGATTTTAAAATCCTAGAAACCCCAAATATCAGTGAGCCACTTTCATAAATTTTGGATCATTTAGATAATGCACCACTTCATAAAAAATGAGGCATGTAACAATGGAGACCTTATAAAATTACATCCTCTCATTGATTTCATCTAAATTTTCATCAACATGAGAGATGGATCACGTTTGCATGATCCTCCTTGAATTGTGATTTTTATTCATGAATTAATCCTTAATGTTAGGGATAATCAACATGGGAACTGCCTTGATCCTCATTGTAGATAGATCTTTTCCCAAAATCTTTTTAGGGTGGCATGAAATAAAAACATTCATAATTCCCAACATGATGTTTTTGGATCCTTTTCCGAAAATATTTGAGGTTACATTAAAATTGATCAATTCCTGGATCCCAAAAAAATATTTAAAGAATCGCCACAAAGAAAAATTAATAATAGTTAATTAATAATAACATTTTAATTAATATTAAATATTAATATAATTACAAACAGTGTAACTAAAAGTGAAATTAAAAAATTAAAAATAATTTAAAATTAAATAAATAATATAATTATTGATGCATTTAATACTACTTTTTAATTATATAATTAATTGGAAAACACATTGGGTGTTGGTACTGTAGCACCACTTTGGCCGACTATAGTAGTACAATAGCAGCGGTGGTGTTGTAGCACCGGAGATACTATAATGGTCGAGGGCACTGTAGAGGGAACTATATTAGTGGTGGGATAATAGTAGGTACTATAGTAGTCTAGGTACTACACCAATTAATTTCATTGAAGGGAATTTGAGCCAAAAAATGGGTATTAAAATCCATGTAAAGGGATTTAATTCCTACTAGGCCTATGAGCGATGTAATTTCCCTCCTCTACATAGAAAAATGATCTATTTTGAATAAATAGAAATGAGTGTTTGACCCCAACATTTTAAAATAATTATAATTATAATATTTAATAGCATACTTAATGATAAATAATCATTCAAGAAAAATAATTAAACACAAAAATTTCATTAAATAATGGATGTCATGTTTTCAATATATCGTTGTTTTATGTTTTTTTAATAATTTTTTTTATATAAATTTTTAAAAATTAATTTTGTTTTCCACTTTTTTTTATGTTCCCAGAAAATGTTTTAAATTTCATTTAGATTATCTATATATTTTATATTTTATAATATTTCAAAATTATCAATTTAAATAAAAATCATAGATTAAATTTTAGGTTTTGAAACAACATTTTTTTATTTAATTTTTTTATGTTCATTATTTTTATGAAATTAATTCTATTTAAAACGTTATTTTTCATAATCAATATTTCCAATTTCATATAGGAAATATTTATAGTTTATATTTTATAAGAATTAAAATTTTCCTACTTGAAATTTTTTTAGAGTAAAATGTTATGTTTTGAGATGAATTTATTTGGGGCCATTAAATTTGTTTGTTTATTATTATTTTTAAAAAGATATTTTCATTTTTTGTATTCATTTAATGTTTTAAATTACATTTATAATTTATTTATAATTAATAATTTATAACCTTTTGAATTCATACACTATAAAAATAATAATGTTTCAGTTTGGTGACTTTGAATGCTTATAAAATATAAGCTATAAATTCAATATATATAAATTTGGAATCATTCACTCTACACATAAAAAATAAGTGAAAATAAAAATAACATTATCAAAATAATAGACACAAGAAATTTTAATGACACACAAAATGTTGTTTAAAAACATAACATTTATACTATAAAAACGTTTCAAGTGGGTGACATAGAAAGACTATAAAATAAAATGTATGAATACAATCTAGTTTAAATTTAAAACATTGACTGGACATAGAAACAACAATTGATAATGAATATATTTTTTAAAACAATATATAATTTAGACAATATAGAACAATGTTTTTTAGAAAACATAACATCTATACCTAAAAAAATGAGTGTATAATGTTTTGCTATGAAATGATCAATTATAATTAATTATATTAATAATTATATTATTATAAAGTATTATTTTATACATACATAATTAAATTATTTATTTTATTTTTAATTATAATTTTCTTTTAATTTTTTGATCAATTATATTAATATTATTTATTATTGACATACCATTCATAAAATACATTAAATCACAAAACTATTAATTATACGATTAATAAGTATTAATTAAAATGTTAATATCAATTGAATTATTTTTAATTATATTGTTGTTAATTATTATTTATTTATATGGCTTGAGTTATGGTGATGCATGTAGGTGGTGACGCGGACAATGATGTTGATGTAGATCAAGGCCCTTTGGTTAGCATAATGACAGTGCTTCAGGCTACATATTGTGATTTCAAGCCATTGGGAATTAAGCTTTTGGGATTTCAAGTCATGTAATGGGTTCTCCCTCAACATGGTTAAAAGGGGGGTTTTCCTTTGTTTAATAAAAGGGTCTTGACCTCATAAAATTTCAAATTAATATTAATTCATTCCATTTTTATTAATTAGGGAATACATAGTTATTATAGTAATTTATAATTCTTAATAATAATATAATTATTAATTTGAATAAAAATTTGTTTAATAATTTAAATAAAAATAATTATTAATTAAATTACTAATTTTTAAAATATAATAATTAATTATTAATTATTCAAATTTTAATAACCCACTTGAAACATTGTTATGTTTGAAGTAGGTTATTTTAAAATATTAAAATATATACATATTATATATACTAAATAGATTTTAAAACATTGACTGAACACATCAAATACTAATAGAAAATAAAAACAATTTCATAAAAATTAAAACTGAAAAATAATTTAATGAACACAATACAATGTTATCATAGAACATACCATTTGTAAATAATCGTTTCCCCATAAAATGTTTTTTACGTAGTAATTATGTACAATTAATTACCTTTTTAATTATATTATTATTAAGTGTTATTAAATAAATAAATAATTTTATTATATATAACCTTTTTAATTATTATTAGAAATTGGTATTTGAATTAGAAATTATATTAATATTAATGACAATTATAAGTGATTATTAAATATTTAATTAATTATGGTGGTGGCCCCAGGCATGATTGTGAAAGTCACTCACAATGGTTCGTGAATGTTGCTGAGGAAGTGGTGGAGGCAAAGGATTAACATCGTCTCCATTTCCCACCTGAACAAGTTGGTTAATTTGTACCCAATGATTATTCCATGAATCCCAATTTTAGTTTTGTCTTAAATTTAATAACTTTATTCCTATATTTTTCTTTTTTGTTTTCCCACACTCAAAAATCAGGGTTCCATTATACAAAGATATCAAGACCAAATAAATATCTAGATTCCATCTCACTGAAATAGGATTTGGATTTAGGTTCATTATCTTTCAGGATCTATTGTTAGTTCGTCATTTTCTCAAGAGAGAGGAGAGATTTACTCTTTCAATCGACTTCCAAAACAATTATGCAATAACATTTCATCTCATTCTCGGTTGAAAATCATTCCTCATTGCCACAAAACTGAGAAATTTATATATTCAAGGATTCATCATCCAAATTTGTCTTCTTCTGGTATTTACCCTATAATACATAACTTATGGTCACTTTGTGATGATTTTAGTTGGGGAATTCTATATTTATATTTTAAAGTGTATACATTTTCCCGAAATACTTGGTGTTTATTTTTTTTACCCAACTAGAGATGATGGAGATTATTTTTTAAAATGTGTATTATTACAAATAAAGATATATGTGAACTTATTATCCTGTATAAATTGTAAATGGACATGTTGATTATTGTTTTATTTAGAATACGTAGCTGTAGAGAGTTATGCATGTGGTGTGATTAGAGCATAATATGAAAACATCAGTTATGGATAGTAATCATCCATAAATATATCATATACTAACAGAAATCCATATAAATTTCATTCTATCTCTAAAAATAACAAATATAGTTTTTCATTTGGTTAAAACCACTGTATGAAATTACGAGTCAGGCATGCAACAACGATGATGTAATGGTGGTCTATCATCAGTCACAAATGGAACATCAGAGGAATATTCTTGAAAACATTTAATATAAAGTTATAGAGATACATTTAATGTATATGGGCTGAAGATAAAGATTTTGGGGGTTTGATTACTTTTCATTGTTCAACTTATTCTTCTAGATATTGTTTTAATAAAAATCAATTATTTGTTAGTGTTATGAATGTGTAGTGTAAAAACCTATTCTTTGGTGCAATTTTTTCAATTTTACATAAATTAAGTATTGTTTATTTAATTATAATTTGGTAGATATGTGTTAACATGTTTGATTTCTGAATGGTGATTCATCTAGAAAATCACCTTTATAGGATTTCTATTGTTCGAATTGGAAATTTGCAGACGTAGTTTCTATTGTAGTCGATTTTTTCTATTGACCAAGTCATATTGCAGGGTACACTTCTACAAAGCATGATGTGTGGAATACTATAAGGCCAAACATTATGTAAAAATTTGTTGCGTATAGTTTTTATTCTTATAATACAATAAAATTTAACGTTGCTCAAAATATCATAAAGTAATTGTTAGCTTCAGAAGTGGAAATATCCCATGATGGATTCTATTCTAGTTGATTCCCTTGGTATATACACTAGTATTTCATGATATTTGTATTTGATTTTCCCACTTTGTTATAGTAAAAGGCCCCACCATGATGTAAGAATTTATTTTCATATATTTTCACTTGTAATCCAACAAAATGTGATGATGTTGTAAATCCCCTACACAAGATTTTCAGCATAAAAACTAGATATCTCTACATGGGGTTCCTAGTGTAATCACATCCTTTGTATGAGTCGATGACAGTGACAGATTCTTTTCCTTGATTTTGCAACTATGGTATACATAAATTCACAACATGATGTATAAATATATTTTTCAAGTTTGTTGTCTATATAATCTAACAACTTGTAATTAGACTACAAATCCCATACATGGGATTTGTAGCATCACAACTAGAAATCTCCACCTGGGGTTTCTACTTGAATAGATTCTTTTGGAACCACATCATTTTACTATAAGGCCCAATATAATGTACTTATTTGTTTTTTAATTTTGTTAGACTTATAATACAACAAAATGTAATAGAGTTGAAATTCCCCTACTATGGTTTTGGATCTTGATAAGTGGAAATCTCCACATAAGGTTTCACCTCTAGCTACTCCCTTTGGAAGAACTAGTGATAGTGCACTGTACAAATCATTGAAGTTGAAAATTTTGAATTTTTAGTGGTTTCACATGATGTAGATGTTTTTTTTTGTTTTTTTTCCTTTAAATCCCAAAAATATAATGATGTTGGAAACATATAGTTGTGGATTTTCAATATTAGAACTTTATATCGTCACCTATGAATTCTATTGTAGCACTTCCATTTTAAGAACCATAGATAATGCATGGTCTTTTTCTTTGAAGTTGGAACTATGGTATAGTTAATGGCCTCACTTGTTTTGAAAACTTTTTTTTATTATTATATATGTATATTCCAAGAACATTAAATTAGGTTGAAAAGCCCCTACACATGGTTTCCAGCATCAAAACTTTAAATCTCCACCCATGGATTCGAGTGTAACTGCTTCCCTTTGAGGAAAGAGTAATACTTTACATTAATTGTCAATGAAACATTAATTTTGGTATATATAAGGCATGACACGATGCAATATTATTTTGTTATGGTTTTTATCCTTATAGTCTAAAAAATTTAATGATGCTGAAATTCCCCTATAGGGGATTTGCAGCTTCAGAAGTATAAATCATTACTTAGGGATTCTACTATAGCCACTTCCCTTTGAAGAACTAGTGATAGTGCATTGTACTTGTCTTTGAATTTGAAACTCTATTATATTAAAAGGACCCACATGATGTATATAGTTCTTTGTTATGGTTTTTCACTTATGATATAAATAATTTAATGATAATGGAAATCCGTTGTAGGGGATTTTCATGATTGAAACTAGAAATCCCAATCTGGGGATTAAATTACAGCTTCTTCCCTTTGAAGAACTAGTGATATTGCATGATAATTATCTATTAATTTGGATGTTTTTATATCAAAAATTACTACTATGATGTATGGAATTGGTATGTTTTATATGAATTTGCCAATGTGGAATCAAATTCTAGGACAGGCACACTATATTACCATTAAAACATGTTATCTCTTTAATGATTATTAATGGAAATTCACCATATCCTCACCAAAAAAAATAACAAAAAATTGAATTTTAATCTAATTTTGAAGGATAGGGTCTTTTATTTAGAAACGAAGAGTTTTTATAGTGTTTTTATTCACATATTTCAATTGTATAATAGAAAAACACAGATGGTCAATAGCGGAGGACAAGAGGTGTAATTTCGTGAAGAGAATATTTGATGAATATTTTTCCTCAGTGATGGAGAAAACCCAATAAGTGAATCATATACTTGAAAACTGAAAACTCGTAGTTCCAGATAAGAAGATTTAGTATATGTAGAAATATGTTATCTCTGAATTCAATTATAGCTGCTATTAAACAAGTTTTATAATGAAAGGCTTCAGTGGACTATAATGACACTACAACATTATTATACCTTCATTCATGTGAAACCTTATTTTTTTCTCAAAGTGGTAACTATATTTGACGGGGTTTAATATAATTTGTAGAAAAAATAATTGAATTCCACTACAAGGCCCATCATAATAAATAATTTATACATTTTTATGAAATTTTATTCCCAAATTACATAATAATTTTCTTTCATGCTGAAGATACTCTTAAATTTACTACAATTTGGTGTGATCAATAGATGAATTAATGAGAGAAAATCCACATGAAATTTAATTTTCTCATGTATCATCAATTCCTTTTTTAAATCTATCCATAATCACTTCATTTGGAAGAATTTAGTCTAATTTATGCCGCATTTACTAAGGTGGGGTCTATTCTATCTTCCAAACATACTTTTCAACTTAGTTGATTTTTTTGGTCCTATGGAAGTTCAAATTAGTTTTGGGTCTGTAATAAGAAGTTGAATCCCCTGAAAAATGGAAGACTAAAAAATCTCTCCATTTTTTCATCCATATTGTCTATTTTATTCTCAAAATACATAATTGATAAAAAGATATAACAATTCTATAATTAATAAATTTTTACAATTTAGCCCAAAATTCCCCAAAAATAAAACAATGATGAAAATAAACTAAAACTTTAACATTTGTATAGATTATATCATTGATACACACATGAAAAATATTAAAAACATTATATCTATAAATTATATAACATTTTAATATTGGACTCCTATATTAGTAAGAATCAAAATCAATTCAATGAAAATTCAAAACATATGCCCATGAGATCCAAAAATATTTCAAAAAGAAACAAAAGATATAATGCCTACTCAAAATCCAATATTTCATGTTATCAATTAATATCATTAAATATATTACCACTTTATTTATCCTCTAATTCACATAAGACACCTACCTCATATTAATTTTTTCCCATCAAGTAGATTTCAATTTTCAATAAGGATTTTCTCATCCAAACCCATGAAAGAGTCATCATAGGCTTAAAAACTTCATACATACCCACCCAATATAACTCATCTAAATGTGTTTATCATGATGAATTTTCAGGTTTATTATGTGTCTTTCAATCTGTAGGATTTAGATTTCAAAAATTCTAAGGCTGAATAAGGTGGGTTTGGATGGTTTTGTAGATGTTTTTCATGATTCTAATTTTCACTCAAGTATAGTCTTTGAATCACTCCACATAGTAACAATTCATATCCAAAAATATTTCAAAATCTCATGGAAATCCCCTTCCATCAACATTTCAATAGAAAAAATAAAATATCTCTTCTCTCTTTTTTTCTTGAAATATTTAGATAGGCATAGTTTTCCTTCCCCGTTATAAACATCTAGAATGAAATAGCTTCTTTTATCATGAAAGAACTAGAAAGAAAACATTTCCAATATAATTATTTTTTTTCAATATTAAACTCATCTATTTGGAAAACAATTACACCAAATGTTTCCCCAAATGATGTAGCATAACACAAGAAAGCCTCCCCCAACACTAAAGATTAACTATATCATCCAATTTCACTGTAAGAGAAGGATAGATAGGGAAAATTGGATTTGTAATTTCGATAACCAGATATGATGTTTTTGGATTATATGATCTAAAAGGATTATATGTATATGGAAGGGAATAATAAAAATGGATTCTCTTGGAAAGGGGGATTTTAGAAAACAAATAAATACTTCGATCAGTTAAAAAATAAGTACCTCAATCCCTCAAGTTTTAATAGGAATAAATAAAACTTTTGTTAAGGAAATCATGGATTGGTTCTCTAAAAAATGAGTTAAATTAAAATAATATGTTAAAAAGGGTTCAGAAGCCACATGGTAAATTGATTTGAAAGAAAACGATAATGAGATATCGTGTGGAATTAAAAAATTAGAGTAATTTTCATAAACTTTACAATGATTTATACTTAAAACATAGTCATTTTATGTATTCATTGTTTCTCAGTTTCCTTGGTTAAATTGGTTCAATCATTTACATGGGTTTCAAATATGGAACATTTAACAAATTCAGCTCACAAGTTTCAAAAACACAGAAAAATTGAAAAAGAAGCACAAAAATTTTAAAAAACACAAAAAAAATTAATGGAAAATTGAAAAACCATATCCTAAACTACAAAATTTCCCCCACCAAACGTAAGTTATTAAATTTACTTAATTAATTCAACTAGATTAAACATGTAATGATAATATCAATTGAACCAGAAATAATAAGTGTTAAATCGGGTTATAACCTGACTTATTGAGAATGAAACACCAAGTTAGACTCCTATGTTTTTCTCTTTGAAAATCTATCAGAATAAATATGTAAATAAAATATAATAAATGTATTTGAAGGAAATAAAATAGTAATATAATGATAATTGATGTATAGATCTTGGTTTAATCCTCCAAAATTAGGCCATATGATTTGACTACCCCAGATGGGCAGTTATAGTTGGTTATCACTAATCTGATAGTTGAAGGAGTTTCTTTAAGATTAACCACCAGCACCATGTTTTTACATCCTGAACATATTAATTTTTTTGAGGACTACATGGATATAGTATAAAAAATTAATCATCCGGATAATGATATGAATATTTTTTAGTGAGGGTATGATAAAGTATGATTCCACCTCTATATCGATTTCCACTTACACAACCTCTTCTTCATTTTCCAAAAATTTCTCAAAGTATGCTTCATCATAATAATTTTCAAAGGCAAATTAATTTTATTGTTATATTTTAACAAAACTAAAAAATGAGTCTTCATTATCATGTTATTATCCTTAAATTTAATCCTCACCAACCAAGGCAATCCAAGCATTTTCCAAATTTGAAAATTTAAATCAATTCAAGGTGATACTAAATAAAATTTCAAAAAAATAAGAATGAAATAAAATAAAGAAAATATATTCTCACTTAGAATTTTAATAATCAATTTATTTTTCTTTAGAATGTTCTTCATAGATTACATTATAAGTATATACAGGAAAGTAGTAAAACTCATATATTTAAATAGGTGTTGGGTAATCACTTCCATTACTAGTTTTGATTTTGGTTTAGGTTTAGGTCCCTCACACAATGTAACTTCCACCTTACACTTTAATATATTATATTCAGTTTTTCCTTCATTAACCATGTCTAAAATTTCTTGGAAATGGAGACTGGTAACATGGTCCTTCATTAACCCTTTTTAAGAGTGTATCCTCATAATTATAAACCATATGTCCATACACCTATGAGTAATAAATCCATGTAATATAATTATAGTTTACATATATCAGAAATTTTTTTTTTAAATTAATGTGAATATATTTATTTATGAAATTCCATAATTATACTATTGGAACTACCTACCCAGCAAAAGTTCCATGTTTTTTACATGTTCATGTCATGGAGTGTATAAAAAACAATTATTTCTTATATTAAAATAAAGTAAATTGGTCAACCTAGGTTGTATCCAAAGAGTAATTCCCAATAATTAGGTTTTTCTCATTAAATTAGGGAAATAAGAAGATATTAGTTTGGAAATTTTATTTTATTTTAGAAATAAAGAATGAAATTAAATATATGTTGAACAAAAATTGATGAATGGAGTGATGGGGATAGGTTAGGATCATATTTTTCATTGTCATTATGGTCATAAAAACCACTCCCCCTCTCTTCTGATTGAATGATAAATGGAAGACTCCTCGGTCGAGAGGTCAGTCACCATTAGTTAATAAAATAAATAAAAATCACTCCTATGTCTATTAAAATCAAAAAATGATCCCCAAAATAATAAGGCATGTCCCAATTGAGAATTTATTCTCCTAAAAAACTTGAATAATTTCACTTATTTCACACACATTCCAATTATCACTAGACACTCACTACCAAACACAATATGTTCGATCGAGAAAAACTACACTAGGTGGAGAGAGATTAAAGAACTTCAAACAAAGGTGTAAACCATAAGTGAAAACAAAACCCAAAATACAATCACATTAATAGAATTAGGTACCACTAAAAATATAAAACATTAAATTTAAAAAATATTGTTTTTAATTAAATAACAATACTCCAACATTACAAAAGGAAAGTACCCCCTTCCCCGATCACTCAAAATTTTTTCCCCTCTATGTAAAGGGTAATATAGATGAATGGGGAAGAAGAAATGATTATAAAACTAATAAAATATAAAAATAAATAATCTATTACACATAAAGGTTGCAATCCACCATCACATACCCACTTTATTCTTCTTATACCCCTTTTAATGGAAGTAGATATACATTTTTATAGGGTTTAGGGGTGGAAACGTTTTATCCATATTATTTCTACTGAATGTTTGAGTTTATATTCCATAGTAAATGGAAAATTGTTAAGAAGGTGTTTTCATAAAATTTCTTTCTATTTATCTTTACCATGAATCTTAAAAATATAAACTTTTTTGGACATGTATTCAAAAGGTTTCCCATAATTTACTTAAGTACCCCTTTTGGCTAATGAGAGTCTTCAACTTCCTCAAATTTGTTACATTTAATATGTTCCTTAATGAGTGAAACTATCCATGAAATTAATTTTCACATTCATATTTTATTCCTCTTTCAAATAAATTTATTATTACCTCATTTTAATGTATTTACCATGAGCTATGCCTCATTTACTGAGGTTGGGCCCATTTTCTCATCCATAAATATTTCTCACCTTGATTGATTTTTCTAGGCTTATAGAAGTTTGGATTATACCTGGATCTACAATAAGAAGTAAAATCCCATGAAGAATTAATAATAAAAAATCGCACCTTTTATATCACTATTTTAAAAAAATTTCTCAAAATAAAGAAGTGATTGAAAACTATTAAAATCCCATAATTAAGAAATTTTTACATTTTAGCCCAAAATTCACCAGAAAATTTAATATGATGTAAATCTGATTAAATTTCTAAATTTTAATGGATTATATCATTCAAATAAAATGAAAAATAAGGAAAAAATTTTCTTAACCAGTTATTAATAATAAAATATTTTTATTTTAATGTGCTCATAAAGGAGATCTTTTATCCCATTCCTTATAAAAGGGCATAATGGGTGAGGATTAAAGTGGTTAATAATTTATTAACATTTTAATGAAAGTAATTACAACAAAAAACAGTTTAATATTGTTTAAAATTTTATTTAATTTATTTATAAATATTTAAAAAAATATATAGAGAATAAAAAAACTCTTTAATAAGTAAATAAATTTAAGAAAATATTTTGCACAGTGCATTCGTTGTATATTTTAAGAAGAAGTTGTCTTCCAATAAAATGCCTTCTTAGAATTATTTTTATGGGATTCACTTTCATAGACAACATCATATTCTATAAAGATGTGACAAAGGTGTTTTCAAAGAAAACACCCACTCTTTATCAGATTTCCACCCCTACTTCAAGAAATTGTTTTCCCCATCCTTATTTATCAAATTTATTATTTATTTTCAATATATAGAGAAATTATCTAGTATAATTTTTTTAATGAGTACCAATAAATATTTTTATTAGTGGACAATGTGTAATGGTATAATTACATACCTCCCTCATTCCGTCTCTTTTAAAAGGAACTACAATTTATTTCCACCAAAAATGAAGTTAAAATCGTTATTGTAAGTCATTTTATAATTTTCAAGGAGTTTAATGAGTGGATTAGGGGTATGAATTATTATTTTCAAATTTTTATAAATTAATTAAAAAATTATGTTAAAAATCAAAAATAAATATTTAAATATAATTATTAACACATTTTGAAGAAAATACTCAATCTTCTAATTGTGGTATTAAAATATCCATTTTTAAAATTATTACAATGAATGAAAATAATAATTATAAAAAAAATGGTAAAAAGTTTCACTATATTTTATTTTAAAATATTTTTCATTACGCTTTATCAATGTTTTTTACATAACATTGAGATTTATTTGTCTAATTTAACATTATATGTCACTTTCTTCAATGATTCTTTCTCACTTGATAAATTTAAAAAAAATGTGCCACTGTTTTATTCCTTCCTATTTCAAACGATCCACAACACCAAACCACTATGAAATATTTAGGTTTATCATATTTCTTTATCAAACTAACCCAATTTCAATGGAATGATACTTTTATTCCATTGATGATGGTCTTAAGCATAGTAGAACCCGGTTAGTCTCATGCCCAATGATAGGTTTTCATAGCTTATAATGAAAATCCTTATGAACATGATGATGAATCATCATGTCTAATGAATCAACCTAGATAAACATGATAAATTAATCTAACAACACTACAGAGAGTTTCTTTTCACATTTAACATAAAATTAATTTAATGAAAAGAAATACCTTTGTCTTAAAATTAGTTTTTCGAATAATATATCATTTATTAAATCACTATTTATTATTTATTTTTGTTTCCCTATGACGATCCAAAGTATAATACCTTTAGTAGAGATCTTAACATGATCCATGACCTTGTCATTCCATCAATGGATCTTTTTATGTTATCACTTTGGTTCGATCATAATGTATTGTTCATGTTGATTACAATAAGTTATCCTTCAATACGGATATAACATCTATCTTATCCTCTATGTCTTGAGAGGGAGGATAGGGGTCGATAGTCTTCTCAGTCATGATATAACCTTAAGGATGTTCTTGAGAAAATTCTATCGGGTTAAGTTGTTGTCAACAATGATATGTATTACACACATCTCCAAATGATATATTATATGAATATATTATCATAGGGTTTAATATAGATTATCCCACATTTTCAATTGATCAAATATTAAATCTAACATATTCCGAATCCAACAGTCATAATTAGAACATTTCATGGAATGTAGTAACATGAACATTTAGTAAATATCATTTTTATAAAATTAATAAATTAAAAAAATAATTATATTTAACTCTTATATCATTCTCATCACTAGATCCTTCTTGTATTTACCATCCCCCACAAAATTTACTGAACTTTGAGTATTATTTTTATTATTATAAGTAGAGGGGATTAGAAGTAACCAAACAACATAGACCCCTAGGAACCCTAGTGGGATATACATCATCCCTCCATATATGGAATAAAATTCACCCACCAAACCTATTTTATTACATATAATGGATAAACGCTTAGGGGATTAGAGGCCCAAAATATGGTTCGAAGGCATAATGGTGTAGCCTACATCATCATATGTCACTAGTTTAATTCCTTGTCATCCCCATACTAGTATTCATTAAAACATGTCACTAATTTGAATTCTATGTCACCCATTTCGATGAATCATTTTATTGTACTTCTCTCCAACACACCGTAATAGGTAAACCCTCTAACCAAAACAACCATGTGAGGAAAGGGTCATATTATAGGTTCCAACACACCCATATCTCTTTCAAGAATCCCAACTGAAGACACCTTTCTTCACACCCTACTACATTACATATATGTTCGGTTGTATTATCTGACCAATCCCACTGTTTTAGGGTCACTATAGAGAAACTTTTCCATCCCATATTGAAACTCCATGAGTATGGGTTGCTAGACGATAGGATCAGCATTCCCATCCCACTTTTTTGGTTTACCACTCGTTGGAATTTGTGTGCCACCACACTACACTACCTACATGTTGTATTGATCTTTTATTATAGTATCTGCATGTCACCATGTATCCATAAATAGTTGATCGATGGTACTATGTCCTAAAGGCTCAATGGTGATATAAAGTTCCAATAGTTTCATAATGTCCCCATTACTTCTCACAAGTTAAGCATAATTTTTCCATGAATGGTTAGAGCTACTATGTCTACCACATTCTTTAATGGAAAGGTTTAGATTTACCACATGACATTATGAATAAATAATCTTACTACAACCTTAATAACTTGAGAAAATAAATCATAGAGTAAAATCCTAGTGTAACAATGAATTATAACTAAAATATAAATATAAAGTTATATAAAGTAGATGAAATTGGTTTCTTATTCTTCAATTTCTTACAATTTTTCTTCTGAAGACTTTTCTTTGCCTATGAAATACTGATTTCATCATATTCATTATTCTCCCTTAGAATCATGTTTATCTTTAAATGAAAATGAAAATTTTACTTTGACCTTTGATTGAACATGGTACTATCAACGTTTTATTTTATTCTATTCAATGTAAGTGGTGAGGAACCATGTTCCCACCTATCGACACTATTTGGTGATATATTATCAAATGATTCCTAAAATATTTATCTATACTTCTCATCCTATAATTATTAATGAATAAGGAGGAACTTGGTAGTAAAGATGATAATATGTGATTAATATATAATTTCTTATCCATTAATAAGACTATATTTTTTAATTAATCAATTCAATCCAACATTTTGAATCAATGATCACCATCTAAGCACACCTATTCATGTTTACACTTGTCGAGTGGTGTGAAAATATAACATATTTATATCATTTCCCTCTCCTTATCAAAGTGATTTAAGATATTATATCATGGTATAAGAATCCATTTATTTATTTTTCATCATCAACTCTCTTGAAATAACAATTAGGATGAAGCAACTAACAAAAGATTCATCCACTATGAATATATGGAAATATTATTTTTCAATATCACTCACATAGAGAGGTGTATAATTAGGAATATGGGATACTAGCACATAACATATACCTTTTAGAAGTAGTCAATCATAAATACAATTAAACAAATATTAAAAGTTCATACTGGTAAGGACATAGACTTTGTTTAGGAATGATTGTATGGATATCCTGGTTGATGAAACTACCTTTTTCTTTTCTAAAATAATTAAATCAGAATATTAGTAAACTATCTTGATTAATGTGTGTGATTAATTTTATTTTATTTATTAATCTACAAATATCATCAAGTCCCAACAACCCTCTCCATTTGACATGAAATATCATTTTGTGCAGAAATTCAAGTGGTAAATATCCACATTTATATTATAATAACCCTACCGAGGTCCAAGTCAATTACTTGAAGGTATTTACGTGAGAGGTATTTCCAATTGATAGATTTCATCTCATTTATCCTTTGAGTATAATCCTCAATCATGAAATACCTATTCATATTTCCTCAACAATTCCATCAAAGATACATTAAGTCTAGTGTGGTCCACTTTACATGATATCAATTCATTAGGTCAACTCAAAACATTCATAACAACTCCCTAATAAAAATTGTTTTTTTGAATATGGCTAGACTAACACTTAGTTCTATCGTTCCATTTTTAATCAATTAATGAAAATTCTATATAACTTATCATTTTCATGAGAAATTATTATTACTATACATAAAATTATATATTTTATTTTTTATATACCTTTTTAATATTATGTGGATTTTATATAATTAATAAACCATTACATGATAAAATATTTTATACATAGATCCTTTATTATACATTAACCTCCAGGAATTGTTGTATTATTAAATTTAAACAATCATATTCAACATTATCAAAACATGTGTCGTATATTATAGATAACCATGAACCTTGTAAAAAAATTATGTGACGTGATCATTATGATGAATCAACCTATGATGCTTGTTAAACAAATTATGTATTTTGGCTTGGATTGAGTTACAATATTGTACAATCATCCTTTTTCCTTCGTGGTTGGCTTCAACATTGATTTGTTTCTAAACCACCTCCTCTCCTTAAACATCCATTCATTACATTAATTTTACTCACACACAGGTGAGTAGAACCCAGGGTTTGGTATACATAAAAAAACCATGGACACACTTAACCTATATAGTAAAGTTGTGAGGGATTTATTATTATTGAAATTTGATTTTTTTATTATTAAACTATGGGTTTAGACACCCATTAAAACAAGGAAAGATCACAGCAGTCTAAAGTGGTGAAATCCAAGGGAATCCCCTTGAACAAAATTACTACATTAATGAAGAATCATGTCCAAACTAGAATACACAATCAAAGGATCCACTGGACTACTCCCTCGAGAAAGGGCATCAGTAGAAAAGTTGTCTTATCCTTGAACATGTCGAATAAAGAATCCATAGCGAATCTCCAAAGAGAAAATTCAAAAAAGGTAAATCAAGTGCTAAGGAGGATCAACATGTCTATGTAATTCTCTTACTGTGGTCTCACAATTTGACTCCAACTATGAAAATAACAATTCGTGAATCTTGCAATGCATAACACCAGTGCGTAATTCTTTCACTTTTACACCTAACGAACTATCTAGACAAAAAAATCTCCAGAAATCAAACAGTAGTGAACTATTCTCATCACAAAGTAGACCACCCCCACACAACATTATATTATTAAAATAACCATCCACATTAAACTTAAATCCATTCATATAAGATATCATTCATTTCAAACCACTATATTAATTTAGATAAATTTATCTAGGTAGGATATTTTGTTTCATATTTCTTAATTTTTCCTGGGATTTATGCTTAAGTTATATATATTGTGTCCCACTGCATCCATTAGGACTATTTATTATGGGTATGGACTTGTGGAAAATTCAGTGTCTGGGATTGGGTAGAATATGGGTGAAGTGCTTTTGTCTATCTCTTATAAGATCAAAAAGCTTCTTTTCATTACTATTCCACCTTGTTTAGAGGATTTATTTTGGTCTACCAATGTTATAAACCTTATTCCATTAGCAAGACTAGTCTAAGAGGTGTGTCCCTTTAGCGACTTATTTTCTCCAAGTTTCTAGCTTGCTCCCGACGATTATTCTCGTACATTAGAAATTTTCTAAGTACCTTCTAGTGCCTTGAATTGAGATTCTTCCATATCAACATTACTATGGCATATCTTGACATAAAGTTGATGGTTCTTGGTTCTTCAGACCTTTTATGTTTTTATGAGTTTAGGAGGATACCTTTCTCTTTGGTGGTTTTCCTTTACTATGAATTCTCTCTATGTTGCTTCCATTTCAAATGTTTCTCATGATTTCACGATTTTTTTTCTGATTTACACTCTATGTGTATTAACTATGTTTTTTCCATTTTATATGTGGGGATGGATATTACTAAAATTTTAGGTTATCTATAGAAACATGTGAGATGTTTTAGGGACCTGTTAGCAAGTGATTATTTGGTTTATGACTTCCTCATTAGCATAGTCTCAGAGATAAACTCAGGTAAGTGTAGGTATGATCTTTATCATGATGTTTTTTTAGAATTTTTTAATTCTTATAATGTTAGATTAATTTAAAATATCATTCAATTATGGTAAACTTGTGTCACATTGATACATGGGGGGTACTATTTAGGTCATACAGCTTCTAATTGTTTCTTGTTTAGGATATTCCTAAGTTGATGATGTTAGGTGGTGCAAAATCATCATGTGGTTTATGTTTTCTTAATTTTAATGGTGGATAGTGTAATGTTGTTTCATATTAAATTATTTATGAATTAAATATCAAAGGAAGATATTTTTTAATTATTATATTCCCATTTTTTTTAATCAAATTGCATTAATTTAAAATTTCCCCTTTGAGTGTTTTTTACAGGTAGTTTCTTTGAACAAACCACCACTCCAACACAATCCATATTTCCTAGAATGGGTCCACCTTCCTATGGTAATCTTTATTCTGGATTCTTACTCATGAATAGTAGGAGGTCACATAAGATGTTGAGTAGTGAGGGATTTGGGAACTCAATTTTGCCAAAGAGTAGTCTGGGAGAGAGAGATAGAGAGAGACCCCAGAAGATCCATTCCATGTGTGAGGATGAAGAGATATCTTGGTTAATGCCTATAGATATAGAACACACCCCTGTATTTGATTATTCTTTAATAAAACAAAGAGGGGCGATATCGCTGAGTTATTGATTCACCATGGATATGTCGAACGAGGGTTCCCAATTTGGGGATTTCTCATTTATAATCTAGAGAGGTAGTGAGGAGAGGGATCTCAATGGAATGTATAGTAACCCTCCATTTTCATACATAAAAATTATATGACTTTTTCACAATACTTAATAAATTACACAAACAAACACCCAAAGACCATATTAGTGTAGTGTCTTTGGAAACAAGGAAACATAAACACTAGTAAATATTTGATCTATATTACATCCCACTGGGTTTTTCATGACTTTAACCCATCTTATACAAATCATACACAATACATATCTTCATAACCTGGTGAACGAAATATAAAAATCGGTGATCTTAAATAGTTATTAAGGGATAACAAGGGATATATGTAAGCATAAGCATGAGAATAGGGGTATGATAATGTGATCATAACACTAGAAGATCACACCCAATATATCATAATATCATAAACATCAATCAATGTATTAATATTTAAAGTTCATAAGACATTAATAATAAATACATAAATAACATAATCCATGAAATAACAACATTGGAGTAAGACATAGAATTTGGGAAAACACATAAGAATATAAAATTATTTTCATAGTAGTCAAGACATCACATGAATGAACGTATTGGTAGTATGGTTTCACTCCCCATACTGTCTTGGTAGTTATGGTTCACTCCCATAGCCATATTAGTAGTATAATATCACTCATTATACAATCTTTATAGTCATGGTTAACTCCGATGGCCATCATAGTTGTCAAGAATCACTCCAAATACCATATTATAATATCTCAATAGACATAAACCTTTACCCAATTAAATGGAGGGAGATATAGGTCCCCAAAATATCATATATAAATCATACATGTGTGTCCCAAAAGATCATAAACAATCATATAATAACTGATGAAATGAAATGGGTTTTATAAACTTATAATCGTATTTTTACCTATGAAAAAATATAGGTGTAATAATTATTATATCTAACCATAACCTATGAAAATATGTGAGTTTCATAAGAATAAAATCCATGGAAAATGAATGGGTTTCATAAATATATAACACATTAAAGATAAACAGGTTTTATAAGAATCATTTCATCAAAATATAAACCATTTTTAAAATTAATATTAATGAAACCTTTGAATAATTTCCAATAAGGAATGAGTAACACAAATTGACATCATATGAGACGGAAAATAATTTGAAAATATAATTTTAGAAAAAATTTCTTAGGAAATTTTCCATTCTTTCTTATAGAAATTCTTTCAAAACATAAAGCCTTATCAAAACAATTTTTATTAAAAATACTTTGAAAACATAGAAAGAAGGATTAAAATAAATTTTCAAATCTTTTCCATTGAAAAAATTTAAAATAATCTAAAAAACTTTGTAAATATTTATCCATGAAAGCATAAAAAAAATATTTCAATTTTTTTCAAAACAGTTTTCCTTGAAAATACTTTGAAAACTGATAAGCTAATATTTGAAATCATTGAAATCTTTTACTTTTAAACATACTTTTCAAAAAAATATAAAGGAATCTTTGAAAATATTAGAAATACTTTTTAAACATCAAACAATTTTTGGAAAACATTTTTCATTGAAAACCATATTAAAATCAAAAAACATTCTGAATATTAGGATATTTTTATAAAATATATCTATTCAATCTTGTAAAATTACAAATAAGCATCAATTAAATGATCGTAATGATGGAGGGTAAGTCCGTACAACTCGAACATTCCTTTTTCAACTTAAAAGTGTTGAAAAGTGCCTTGATTAGAAAATTGACGAGAAGATTCATTTTAAACCTATTTGTAAAATCGTAATACATGGTTAAAAATTCCTTTAAACATCATAGGATAATAGTAAAAAATTGGAAACATTTTGAGAAAATAAGGTTTTTAAAGAATACATATAATTGATCAGAAGGAAAAAATAAATTTTTATTTTAATAAAAAATGTTCTTAAATATCTTTAGTACCATAGAGTGTAAAAATGGTACCCTTTCATTGATATAAGATGCATAACCGGAGGTTAAGAAAACTAGTACTCCCTCATGCATTTTCATAGTGATATCAACTATTGCTAAAAAAAATTATATAATGCTGAATTTTAAAAACATGATCCAGTGCCAAAATAAAATGTATGTTCCAATGATCTAAAAAACATCCAATGATCACATTAAAAAATTCTTCCACTCCTCAACCAGATTACATGATCTATTTTTTAGAAACATGTATCACAAGTGAAATATAATAGAAGTACCATAAACTAATAAATGAGACAAAATAAAATGATCCAATACTTATGCATTCTATTAGTGATTCTCAGTTCCTTGATGTTGTATTTCTCCTAAACATGGTAATAGTAAACCCACAAGCAGCTTCCACTACCTACGGTTTCATCTGCCTCTAGCCCCCACCTTCTCCCATGCACCTCTATCATGGCATCATCACCCACTAGTTACCATTGGCTTCCAAGATCGATAAGAAACATTTGGTTCCAAACTTCATCATTGTTTCTATAAATTGTTGTGGTATTATTGTGACTACTGTGACACTTGACGCATGATTATACTTCAGTTAAAAAGTAGCAAAATAATGGATATGAACATAAGAAAAATTTTAGGACTTATTAAAAATATTTTTAAGAGAAACAAAAACATAGTTTGATTTACTAGAGTATCAAGGATCATCTTTGAATGGAAGATGCTTTCCAGTAAGTAGTGGTAGCTAACTTCCAAAACCTAGCCTCTTTACCAGGAAATCATCCAAAACCTCACCTTCCAATTTAATCAACCCCCATTGATGCCACCATCCAGCATGTCTCCTTCACTATTATCAGGGAACATGATACCTATTTCTCCAAGACTAACCCTTGTGTTCTTAGTGCTCTGATGTAGGGATCAGCCCTGAATGTGGTGCCAAATGTGGCCCCACCCTAAGCCCCCATAATGCCTATTTAATGAAATGGGACAGATAGGCCTCCCACATACAACTTTCCCACTATAGTAACTACCAGGATAGAAAATATGAGCTCAAATGGAGCTCCCTCTATACCTATGCAGACTGTGTATCAGGCCAGTCTAACTGCCCCTAGAGGAACTATTCTTACCTCATCTACTTCTGTTGAGGGTTTTGTATACGTACAGGCCTCAGATACATCCTAGTAATCATAAGGTGATTGTAACTTCTTGAGGAATCCTTTTTTATGTAGTTCAATTCATTTTTACATGGTATAATTGGTTTGAAGTGGTAATGAGAGATCTTTCTATAGTGTAGGTAGGAATGGTGAGAGAATAAACATTTTAATGGTAATCAGACCAGTAAACAAAAAATAGTTATCATTCCAACCAGTAATATTTTGGTTGATTATATCTTATATAAAATTTTAGGGTGTAGTAGTAAACCCTATAACATTGTATGTAGGTGAGAAACTCAGCATTAATATTGAATATATTGAGTTGATTGAAAATTTAAATTGGTGATACATTGTGTGGAATTACAATTGGGATACAAAAATGCAGACAATTAATATAGATGAAAGCAGAAAAGATATTGACATTTTACTTTCTTATTGAATCTTCAACATTAATATCTTCTAATTCTTGTCAATTTATATACATAACAATTCAGAAAATTAGAAAAATAATGTATAAAAATTAGGATAATTAGTAATGAAATATTACAACAACAATTTATGCTAGACATGTAAAATTTATTCAACTGTGATTTACATGTTATAGACATTCAACAATATCTTTACATTCATGTTAATATTTTAAATGGTTAATCTATACATACATATTAAACTATACACAGATATTAATATTTGATATCATCTGTAATATGGAAATATATATTAATATATACACATTTATTAATATGTACATAGATATTAATTTTGAGTGTCCAAAACATGTGCAGATATTAATCTGTAAACAAATATTATGCACACATTCTAAAATAAAGTTTAATTTATGTATATAGACATTCAAAAATATCTATACACAGATATTTTTATGAACACATTATAGACATTCAATATGTGTACATAGATATTGTGATGAAGTCCCCTCACATGCAAGAATCATTTAAGTTTTCTCCATAAAAATAGTATAATTTTTAAAATGTGAGTCTCTATTTGTGCCTAATATAAAATGAAGTCAGGAATGATGTCAATATTTATCACAAAACCTATTAGAAGTATTAATAAAATCCAACATGATACTCATGAAAAAAAATTTATATTTTTTCATTATGGGACTCTAAAAACAATTGTAGAAATTTTAATGCAATGGGTACAATATTATTCCAGTAAAAGGCATGAAATCAGAATATTTTGGTATATACTCTTAACTGGATAAAATCAGTTATTATTACATAAACAACAACATGTTTCGTTATAGTGGAACAAATAAGAATGTAAATAATAAAGTAAAAAAATATTATGCAGAATAAGTATTGTACATTGAAATGAAGTGTGATCTGGAACAAATGATAATTTGTTTGATGGTCAACAGTAAGAGAGTAATGTATTTCACGAATAAATATTCCCATTAATGAAAAATGGATTCTACTCATTTGGATATTTATTATACTATATTGAATTTTATTATGCACATATGGATTATCCAAATGATTCTACTTGTATGGAATGTATGTATTGATATCATACATATGAATTGTGTTGAGACAAATCATATATTCATAGAAATAGATAATTAATTAGACTAAATTTGATTATAATGAAAAAAATTACCATATAAATTTATAGAATGAAACATATTTTTTTTAAAATGATTCATTAGTAGTAATTGTTGTAAAAATAAATAAAACGAAAAGTATGATACTATAAATTGTATTACGATCCATTTGTTTCATAGGATTCTCGTTAGGTTTTCTATTAAATTCTACCAAATTCTTTCTTTGTGATAAATTTCATGAAACATGTGTTTTTTTGGAATAATGATAGGATAAATTGTTTGAAATCAATGCATATAACAGTGTGGACCAAAAAATGTAGGTCAACGTAGCTATGAATCTGTGTAAATTAACCACCATAGATTAGCAGTTTCATGAATCAAATATAGAGGTCTTCCCCTTGATTTTCATGAACCCGGTTACCACTATATCATGAATCCTACCACATTATATTGAATCATGAGAGAAATTCAAATTGAACACTAGAATTTTAGATTATCACCTAATTGGATATGTTCCAAAAATATATAAATCAATAAAGATATTAGTAATGTCATGCATTTTGTCCACACGGTATTAATTAAATAGCATGCACAGTTTTCAAAATAATAAGGAATATAGAAGAAACTTAACAGGCTTGTATACTATTATACATAGGTATAGAGACCTTCATAACCAGTTTGATCCAGCAATAGAAACAAAATTTCCTTCAAACAGCAAGGATCTTATCCTATTCTAATATTAAAAACACTATTTGTAAAATGAATATAAATTTCAAAATATGAAGTTCATAATGAAAATTTTAAAAATGGATACGGTATAATATATAAGATTTAGTATGGAAATTTTGAAAATCGATGTTTTTACAAGGAATATGCAGCTTGTTCAACTCATTGAATCATTCTGTGCATTTATAGTTGAAAATATAATTTTATCAATGAACATAATAAAGGATGTCTCTTTTCTAAAGTCAAAAGTTAAATGTGAGAAGATGGGGAAGTGAGAGAAAAATATTTGATCATGTTATTAAACCATTTCATGTATGGCTCTAAATGACTCATAAATTTAAAAAATGAAAAGATTGTTGAACTGAGTAAATTTATACAAAACATGGAAAACATAATTACTCTCTCTACCTATATTCTTCAACAGGTTGAACATATTACATTTTCATCAGAAAAATAAAATATAACACTTGTGATTGTCCATCAATGGTGTAAAAATTATTCACTATACTTACCATAGTACATTCAAAAATGATCAAACTGACAATTATTTTTTTCCAAAAGAATGTACCATGCCCCATAAACTCATATTAAATTCACACTCTCATAGTCCTACCTCCTAAATCATTCAAAATAATTCCAATAATAAAAATATCACAACAAAAAGAGACATGCAATGTTTTCTTGATGCAACCTAAAATTAAAAAAGGGACAATCATTTCACTTGGTCCTCAAGAGTAGAAAAATATTTATTTATGTATTCTATTCTCATCATTATTATAAAGCCAACCCCCTCATGAGTGGTTCATTTCTAACCCATAAATAACTCTTTAATTAACCACCCACCCTTATTTAGTGAGTACATATTCAAGAAAACAATCATTGACTTCCCAAGGCATATTGATTTTGTGAGGAAAATCAAATACATAGGGAGAGTCTTCTAGTTGTTAGGTGACTATAAGAGGAGAGTCGGTAAAACCCGAGGGTTTCAAAAAATCATCTATATAGGTATATTGAAAATCATTAGATAAGATAATAATAATACAATAAGGTTTGTTAAATGACCAAAAGATATTCAGAAGTGTTTCATTTTTTAGTGATCTTCCATGAAAAACATTACTTTTTGTAATCAAAAGGGACACTGAATGTTACATTAAAAAAATAATCACAAATGAAAAAACATCACCTCCCTAGTGACAAATAACTTCATCAATCCACCATGGTAGTAGTTCTGGTAAATATTTAAAATTTTATCCCACAACATAATCTCAATTTCCATAGCATTAGTTAAATTTTTTGTATTCCTTTCCATGCAACAAAAAGGATAGTTATTTTGTAAAATTAGGAAATGTAAATGGATCTACAATATCATGGAGGTAAAATTAACTAAAATGTGGACACTTACCCTAATAGAACATATTAAAATAATGACAAATGACTACAATGGTATGGAGTGGAATTGTTGGAGATGAAAATCATCATTTTGCAGAACCTAATTAAATTCAATGGTTTGGTTTTATTTAAAATTGAAATATAAAAATCCTAACACAACATTTAAGTAGTATAAAGTATTAAAGAAAAAATATGAATTGATAAATGTATATATTTGATGTTTTTCGGGATAGAGACAAAACTGTATCAACAACCCGGACGTATCTCTCCATGGAATCAATTTTAAACAAAGGATAAATAAATATGTAATGACCCAAAGCTTGACGTAAATGGACATTACATTAATTTTATGAAATACTTAATACATAACGAAAATAGACTCACAAGGACCGTAATATTTTAGTTCCTTTGGAAACTCAGAAAATAATCCTCTAATCATTGTGAAAGATCTTTAACATCTCCTATAAAAATCTTCCCCTTTTTGTTTTCTTACATAAAACCTTTCTTTAAATCCTGGGGAAAAGAAAACATATAAGGGGTGAGCTCAAATTCCCAGTAAGGGTAAGCATAGAGAACATAAAACAATCCATAATCACTTGAATGTAAAAAAGTTGAACAGAAAATATAACCATCAAAATCATGAGCAACGACATAAATCTTGGAATTACACAAAGCATAGATCATAAAAGAACATTAATCTTGACAAAATAGAATGTTAATAAATCATGTAATTGTAGAAACCATTCATCATTTTTTATGATTTCCATAGTAGCCATGGCATTGCTGCCAAGACCATCTTAGTGGACAAAGTCCCATTCTGAATCGAGTTCACTCCTCGTTCCAGTCCTGTAACACTGAACCGGATTAACATACCATTCCAGACATGTATATATCTTGAGATATAAATTTTTACCCAATGCATTTGTGGGAGATATAGGTCCCACCCATCTCATAATGGAATCATTATTACTTGTACCACAACATAAACATAAATCATTCATCATAACCCAATGAATAAAATGGGATTCATAAACATCATCCCATCATCACATAATCCATATAAAATAAATCGATATCATTTCATAAGAAGAAAAATGAAACCATGTAAATCATAGAGACATTATAATTGAAACATACACATATGAAATAATGTCATCTTAGATGGAAAATGGTTTTGATAAAACACTTGAAATGAATTCTTGAGGAAAATATCCTTTTTTAAATCATTTTCTTTTCACAAAATGTCTTGAAATTTTTAAAAGAAAAGGATTTTGTTGAAAATTGTCATGAAATATTTTGGAGGAATATTCATGAAAATAAGGCTTTATAAAACCATAAAAATCATTTCATGCCGTATAAGTTAAAAAAACATTCTCCTCGTACTTTTGTTGGAAATGTCAAAAAGTACCTCGTATGGTAAAGAAAAGAAAGATTCCTTCCAAACCTTGTAGTAAAAGTCATAAAAGGGTAAAAATGACATTAAACATACATGGAAGAATACAAAACATTTTATGAAAACATTTTTAGAAAACATGGACATGGATGATAAATATAACCCTAGTAAATACTTACGAATAAACAATCTCAGATAAGAATGAAATTGGAATAATTATCCCTTACCTTATGTCTGATATGCCTCGTATGCATCTAAACCTCATGTATAATGATTTAAATAATGTTATTGACTTATTACAGAATCATATTCATTGTTATGATATCATATATAGTTTACTTATGACTTTATATAACCCGTTCTTTTGTAAATTCGATGTAAAAGCATCGATTTTGGTAAAATCGTTTTATTTATTGTACATGTTTTGACTTGTTGTTATTAATATTATTACTTATATACTGATTTAGTAAATTCCATAATTTAAAACAATATTTATATATAATATATATTCAGCATATACATATATATATTATTGATCGATAAATGGAATGAAATACACCGTTCATGGAGACGGTAGGCCGTACGTACGCATGAACGATGTTTTCATTTCCTTATTGAATTGAATGGAATTAAGTAGATGAAATACATATACATAAATCCAGTATCATTATTATGTCATATATTTAATTATTATTCATTATATATACTTTATAATCATTCATGAATGGTTAACATGGAGAATGAATCTCATCGCGTCGTGGAGACGGTAATCTGTACGTACGCCCGAGCGATGATATCATTCCCATGATCGTGGAATTGTATTGAAGAATATGTATAATATTTAAGAATAAATATAACTTTACAATAATCATATATAGTTATTTATTTATGCCAATATACCCATCCAAGTAAGGTGGTGGTGGAAAATAGATTATACCACGGGGTGGAGATGGTATTCCGTACGTACGCACACGCGGTGATTTCATTTTTCGTATGATGGATAGAATGTGAAATATGGTTGTTTCATATTTATAATAACATATCAGTATATGAGTGATACTGATGTTATTACTTCATAGTGAAACAACTAAAGAATAAGAAGTAGAAGAAGAAATAAAGTTGAAAGAATCGGTAACGGACATTACCTCTTCTTTGAAGCGCCTCTTTTTAACCTCCAATTTGGGAAATAAAGATGGTCTTTGAAGAAGACCAGAATATCTAAGATGTTTCTAGGTATTTTTAGAGGAGAAATTGGCAGTTTTTGGCCAAGATTTAAGGCTCAAAGTGGTGTGAGGAGGAGAGGGAGGAGGTGCCCTTTTATAAGGGAGGAGAGGGGCACCTTTGGAAAAACTAAAAATATTATTTTATTATAAAGTCATATTCAGTTTTTAATAGCTCCAAATTGATTTATTTCTAAGATAAGGTGGGTATGGGTCGAAATAATCTCATACAATAAAATTTATACATGTTTAGGTTTTTATTTTAGCCTTATCATTTAGATTTAACTTTATGTTAAATAATTTTACTTTTATTGTGTCTTCTTGTTTTCTTATACTATAAGGTTAATAAACATACTATAACAAGACACACGAACCCCAAGATGTTTATTATTAATATATATAACCTTATATAATTCATTTAGCCGAACCTTATATTTTTAAGAATAAAATAACAATTAATAATATAATATTTGTTAAAAAACTATTTTATGAAAAGTTTGACACTATTTGGTACTTGATTTGTGTGAAAATCATAACAGCATGATTAGTTTGAAAACATTTAATTAAATCAATACTAATATGTCATATTAACCTATAAAATTAATTTAATTCATAAAAAGTCTCAAATTACATCTATTTGAGTATTTATAACATCAATTATGTTAATATTTCATTAATAATATAATTACTGCATCATCATTGTATCATAAATAAATTAAATTATTTAATGTATAAAAATTGTAAATAAAATACAATTATGTAGGAAATATTTTTATATTTCTAATTAATATTTATAGTCTAATTTATATTATGTATAACCCTATATTAAAAATGTTTTAGTTATTAAACATTGATTTTAACTATTTTAACTATTCTTTAAATAAAATAATATTAAATGTCCTAATCTAATCCAAGTGGGCGTAAATGGTTATATTTTATTCCTAAGGTTGTTTTAGGTCTCATTACACTTATCCAATAGAATTAGTACATGTTTTAGGGTAATAATAATATCATTTTTACCCTTAATTAACCTATTTACTTTTAACCGTGGTAAACAAAGTAAAAAGTTATTATTCACCAAAAATTATTTTCATCTCATTGAACCACATTATAGTCCCTGATATTAACCATGTCTCTCGTATTTTTGAAATTCCACCCATAGAAGTGGTAAAATTAAGTTTTATGTGAATTTGCAAATTCTCCTAGGAAGTGGGTAAAAGACGGTTAAATGTTTAATAAAATTTTTATATATCTAAAATTATTATAAAATGACTCCAATGAATTAATTTGAACTTATATATTTATTATGTATCAATTTTTTACTAAAATAAATTTAAATAAAATAATTAATTATTTAAATATAAAAGTCAGTTTTTAAATAGTAACCCAGTGTTTTCACTATTAATCAAAAATTGAAATTTTTCAGAAAAATACCATAAATTCACCCTAGGATAGTTTCAATATTTTGAATCCAAAAATGAAGTCCATTTCTAAAGATAAAATTTATAAAATTTTAAAAAGAGGGTATTAATATTCATAATTGATACTTTATATAACATATCGTTGTTTAGTGAAACTCGGTATTGCGTACAACACACGCTATCATGGAAGGTCACGATTGCGTGCAATGCAAGCCAAGTCAGGGATGAATGTAGTGAAATATCCTTTTAGTGTAGAGTACAACACAATATATCAATAAAATTAAAAAGAATATTTTTCATAAAATCTCGGGGTGTTACAAAATAAGTAATAAAAAATCAATGTTGATGATGATGTCCAAACTGAAAGCAATAATGAAGATGAAATCCGATGAAAATGTCAGGGGTATTTGAGGAGGTAGAGGGATCCCAGAAATGGGTTACCGTGCTGAGCCATTAGCTAATACAGATCTCCTCATTTTTTGATTGTGAGACTTCAAATCCCATGCTTTTCATAAAACCCTTATACAATTCCAACAACAGCTTCATGAATAATAATTAGATCCACTCTAAGTCATGGTAGCTACTGTAAAATCAGAGGAGGTGGAAGAGTTGGAGGTGGAGAAGTTGGAGAATGATGAGGCAGAGTAGTTGGAGTAGCCATATGAAGAGGTTTCAGATGTGTAGGTGGAGCAACAAGAGGCATACCATGTGGTTTTATGTAGGAACCTTGGGTGGAGTAGAGGAGTTGAAGACGGAGGAGCCAAAGATGAAGGAGTAGAAGGTGGTGCTCATAGAGGAGAAGGTGTTGATGGAGAGGAGATTCAGGAAGGGGAGTGGGAGAGGGGAGTCGCAAAGGGGAGTCAGAGATGGTAATTGAGGAGAGCAGTGGGAACCCTGGGAGAGTAAATCCCAATCAGGGGTGGGACTACTAAAGGGTTTTTTGGGTTTGGATGGAAGAAATATTTTTTTGAGTGATGTGGAATATTCAAGAGGTGACACGCAAGATGGGAGAAATATATATTTAATATATATAATAGATTCATGAGATTTAATGAGATATAGATCCTAATATTTCATCAATGAAATCATAATCATATACAATCTCGACAAAACGATGAGATTGTTTCAATAAACTCTTTCCACTTGGTAACATTGACTCTCACTCCCTATGTAAGAAACATAAATTACATGGATCCTAAAATATCATGAAGAATAACTATATTCATTACATAACATGTCAATAGGTTAAAAATACTCCTCATAAATGAACATGGGTGCATAACAAATCTTGTGTCCCCAAGAAGGCAAATTGAGACAAAATTACTTCACAAATTTGGTAAATTTTAAACCATAAAACACATGATAGAATTTCAATAAATCGATGTTTTAATACACATAAATCTTAGTATAATAATAATAGAATATATTTATTCTCATTATATACACCACACAAAAGAAATGAGTGGTGAATAAGGCATTTATCTCATGAAAAATAAAAGTGACATGAAATTCCCCTAACTTGAGTCTGGATGTCACGTGTGTCTTTATCATCCTGAATAATAAATTTTTAATTATTTTATTTATTCAAAACATTTTTAAATTTCTTTATTAATTTTACTTAACTTATTACCAAGTTTTATTCAAAAACATAAACAATTAAGTTTATGTTTTGTGTTTTGAGAAAATTTGGTTCATCAGATAAAAACAACATTGGTAAGTTGATTGTGGACAAAAGGGTTTTTATATAGACATCTAAAAAATTATAATCATGAAATAATTATCATATTTATACATAAATTTTAGTTTTAAAACCAATCATGAATTATTCTTATGAAAAATGAACTAACGTGATAATTATGGAGATAGTAGGCTGTACGTACACATGAGTAACGTTCCCACTATTCAACAATCATTATAGAAAGAAGGCAAAAACACTATATATTTCAATAATTATGATTGTATCATCAATAAAATTTCATTTTATCATATATACTTATATTTATAATTCATTTGATGAAAAAGAAATCACATCGCATCGAGGAAGCGGTAGTCCACACATCCACGATCGATGTTATCACTTTTTTTGTGTGAAAAGGGTAATAAAGAAAATTACATATTGTATCTACAAAAAGATAAATATTTTCATAATATCATATAGAAATTTTTTATTTGAAAAACATTTTATTAAAACTTTCCTTAATATATTCCATGTAGGGTGTGAACATATCACATCACTTTGTGGAGGCGGTAGTCCATACATCCACAAACGATGTTATCATATTTTCACAAGACAGAAAGAATGAAGGTATATATTATAAAAGAATTTAACATGAATAAATAAATAATAATTACCATATATATCATATATAAACATTGTTTCCATCAAAATTCCCAACCATACGATGTGGTAAAAGCAAAGAGAATAACATTGTTTCATGAGGTGGTAGTTCACTGTACACAAGAATAGTAAGTTCATTACCCATTAGATAGTAATGTGTGCATGTGTAGTTGTACCACATAATATAAAAACGTGCCATTATATTTTGGAAACATTTTTTATTATTTAATAATGGAATATTTATATTAGTGGTGGTGGATAAATAAAATAAATTAATGGATCTTGAGGAAGGATGTTACCTCATATTTGGGTAACTCCTTTTGGGTTGAACTGAAGGGCTTCCATGGATTTATATATTAAAAAAGTGAGGATTAAAAAAGGAAATTTTTTATTTTGGTAAGTGTATTGGATAGATATTTTTTGAGCCTATGTGGTTTTAGATTTTTGGAGAAGAGGGAGAGTTGGTAGTCTTTATATGGGAGGGAAAGGACAGACTTGGCATTTTTGAAAAAAACAATTCGTGAACCCACGTTTTTACCAATAAAAATTTATAAAAACCCATAAAAACTCAATAATGTATGGTTTATAGAAGAAATAATTCCATAAAAGTTTTTTTAGAACAGTTTCTGAATCATTTGGGACCTTATTTCTAAGTTTTTATACTTTGTTAAGCCTAATTTTACCTTAATCACTATAATTATTTTTAATGACATTCAAAAATATTTCATGTCAAAATTTAGTTTATATTATTATAATATAAATATCATACTAATTGAAACCATTCAGTTCCATTTTTCTAAATTGAATTTATAAAAGTGGAAAAAATTATGTTTAATGTTAATCTCTCAAACGTGGTGAGGAAGTGGGTTTTTAAGGTGGGAATGTTTAAAAGCTCATTAAGATTCTATATACAAGTTAAATATAAGAATGATTCAAATAAACTATATTGTATTAATAGGTGTATAATTGATATATTTATAATTTATATGTAATCAAAAATATAACTTAAATGTGGAAATAAATTAGACCAAAAAGCAGTTTTGAATTATTATTCAGTATTTTTCACTATTCTCCCAAAAATGATGTTTCTAAGAGAAATCCCAAAAATTAACCCAAATCTAATTTTTAAATTATTAATTAATTTTTTTTATTTTATCAAATTGAATTTCTAAAATTTTCATAAATTAATTTTATTATTGTTCACATTGGGACATAAAAAAAAAGTTCCATTATGAAATTAGTACTTTTATATATATAATGACATTACAAAAAATTATATATTTCATTATCAATATGTTTTATTTTTATAAATTATTTACAGATAAAAAAGAAAATTTTGTTATTACAATTAATTTTACTAAGTTTAATTTCAAGGTTATAACCTTGTTGTTTAGACGGTTATAATAGTAAAAGTGTTGTTTTGTAGAAACTTAATGTTGTGTGTAATTCAAGCAACATTGGGGTTGCATATATTTCAAGATTTCCTTGGTTTAGTGTGAAAAAAAAACAAACATAATTATTTCATATAACAAAAGATATATTAATTTTTTTATGAAATTAAAAATATAAAAAAATTAAATTATTTAAAAACTCTTGGGGTGTTGCATTGTACCCCCCTTAAAATGAATTTCACATTTGAAATTCATCTGTTTTATCAAAGGATTAATACTCGAAAGTTCCATTAAAATAAAACCACATTAAAAAAACAAATTATAAAAATTCCTTTACAAAGGAAAATTGGAAGCAGAACAGTTACAAAATGTAATTCATTACCAGGTAACCTCATAAGAGAACATTAGTGGCAAGTGAAAACATGTACATCGATGATAAATCCAACTATCATGTTCTGATGGACCGTAACAGATAACTGGGTCAGGGGGGAAATTTAAGAATCAAATACATGACCCAAAATAGTCTTGAAAAAGGTCATTAATATCCTCAAAAATGATTTTAACATAACAAAATTTTATTTCAAGATCCTTTTCTACAGTTTAAGAATATTAACAAGGAGATATACATACCTTATTTCAACACAATCTCACCCTTTTTTGTTCTTTGATCAGTTCCCACTTCACCACTTTCTCTAAAAATTAAGGTGAAAATTTTCGTTCATAAATAACTAAAAAACATGATATCCATGATAATTTGTACCATTTTTCTTCATTTACAAACAAAACAATGTTTATAGAACATGTTATCCAATATATATAAATCCTCAAGTGGTGAGATAATACTTTAATCTCACATAAAAAATTTAAAGTTTAACTTAAACTTTCTATAAATAGTTAACCTTATAACACTTAAAAAATATTAAAATCCAAAACTTTTGAAAGAAATTCACTATATCATCTTAACATTGATCCCCGTATATCATGATGTGGCTATTGGTCATCACATACCAAACATGTGAATGCCTTCCTCATGTATTCCCTTGAAACATGGAATTATTGAAATTACCAAAAATCCTTATTGAAAACATTCATTTTTCCTTATTCTAAAGTTTATCAAACATATTCATTAAATATAAAAATGCTATAAAATCCATCTATGATAGCATAAACTATTTTTTGCAAGAATCCTTCATCATTTCTGATGTAATTATAAATATCCAATTTACTTCTTCATATCCAACTTATCATTATCCAAAAATCATTGTCATAAAATTATTAATATATTAATAGTTATCTATGTTTTAATCATGTTTTTTCCATAGACATCACCTTTCCGTTAAATCCCTTTTCTATTCCACAAAACCATTGAACATGTCCTTATAAATTTATTGCGAACGAAACCTAAACTAAAAAATCCTTATAAATATCACCACTAATTTAACATACTTTTTTAGTACAAATATATAAAAGAATAAATTATTCCAATTCATACTTAATCTATTAACAGGGTGCCTAATTCTATTATATAATAAAACATTCCTTTCATATTTTATCTGTAGTCTTATTATCATCAGTGATGTAACCAATACTCACACCACCTTGATGATTCTCTTAAAGAGCTTCCCTCTTCAGACATTGATTTTAATAATTACCATTTATTCCACACATAAAACACTTAACCCTTGATGATGTATTAGGGATTCAAATATAATCAACTATTTAGTTAACCAAGCTCTTTATTTTTCCCTTGGAATTACTCCCTTTTTTCCTTCATTTCCATTGTCAAAACATCTTCTTGTTCTTATAAGACATTAATGTAAGTGATTTGTTCCAAATTATTGATATAAAGGAAACTATATCATATTTGTTCCATGATATCCATCACCGGAATTCTCAGTCAAATCCTTCTTTCTCTTCTTTGGTAAGTTTGAGAGTTGGTTTAGGTATGCATTATTAATCATGTTCTGTGAAAACTAATTAGGCATGATCCTAACATCCTTTACGCATGTGATCATCCCATTTGACAATTCATCAAAAAAATTATATCAATTTCAACATTAATCAGGTTCCTTCCACTACCCTCCATTGACTAAAACCAGAAATCATAGTGTGAGTAACACTTATCATAGTGAAAACCCACATAATCATGAAAAGGAATTATTTATATGATGTCTAAATCATGACACATATTTCTTTAATCTATGACACCATAGGTCTATCCAAATTTATTCATTTTCATTTTCTATTTAATTACTTCATGATGGTTCATAAAGATTTTTGGAATTTCTGAAGCATATCCCTTGGGAGTGTCAAACCAGATGCGTAGCAAGGCCCCTTGTCTTGTACCGGGTTACACTAAATCGGGCACGATGCACCTTGTTTGAGTTGTTACCCTAGGTACATTTGTTCCATAGACACATCTAATTGTAGCATCTATATAGGGATGTATTTCTTGAAAACCACTCACTCTATCCTTTACCAATATTCCAGGATATTTTCATATACATTAACTCATCCTTATACTTATCATTATATACATCCCTAGATTTTTCCTAAGAAAAACACCTAGGGAATTCACTAAATTTTTTTCATCCTCGTTTCCAGTGTTCAAATTAACCTTTTATCTAATACTGACAACACTAACCATCAATTTTAATACAATAACATTACAACACTTTCTCAAAATACATAATACATTAACCAAACAAACTCCAAAGACTGTATTAGTATATTTCATTTGGAAACATTGAATCATACACCCCGTAAAATATGTGATCTAAGTTATCACACACTAGGATTTCATGACTATCACCCCTCTTGGACATATCATACATAATACATATCTTCATACCCTAGTAAAGGAAACATAAAAAGGGGTGAGATCATATTCTCATTAAGGGAAAACAAGGGAGACATGGAATCATAAGCATGGGCATAGGGGTATGATAATGTGATCATTACATTGAGATATCATACCATGTATATCATAAGATCATAAACATGAATCATGGAATAAATCTTGGTAGTTAATAAGAAATTAATCATAAGAAAATAAAGATCACAATACATGAAACTATAACATATGGTTAAGACATAGAATGTCGAAAACACATAATCTTATCAAATTATTTCCATAGCTGTCAAGAAATCACATCCAAGGCCATCTTGGTAGTATATGTTCACTACCCATACCATATTGGTAGTCATCATTTTCTCCGATGGATATATTATTAATATCAGTTCACTACTCATACCATCTTGGTTGCTATGGTTCACTCCCATAGCCATCTTAGTAATCAAGGTTCACTCCCAGTAACATCTTAGTCAGTCTCCTGAGATATAAATCTTTACACAATGCATTAGAGGGAGATATAGGTCCCACCTATCTAATAATGATATCATATATAAGTGTTCCACAATATCATAAATAATCATATCATAACACATGATATTAAAAGGGTGTAATAAACATATAGTCATATCATTACATATTAAAAAAAAAGAAATGTTTCATAACCATTTCATCAAGGACTAACCCATGAAAATAAGCGTGTTTCATTAGAATAAAACCTATAGAAGAGGAATGGGTTTCATAAACATATCCCCCATGAATTATAATCATGTTTCACAAACATAATTCCCTCAACAGATAATCCATTTAGAAAAATAATATGAATGTATCCTTTGAATATTTTCCTAGAATGTCATTAGTAACACCAATGGATGTCATCTTAGATAGAAAATATTTTGGAAATATACTTTTAAAAATATTTCTAAAGGAATATATATTTTTTCATTAAAAAATTATTTTTAAATCATAATGAGCTATAAAAACCCTTTTTTTTAAATACATTGAAAACATAGCATAGTGACTTGAAATAATTTTGATAATCATTTCCCTTTAAAACTAATAAAATAATATATAAATCATTTTGAAATACTTTTTCCTTGAAAACCTAAAAATCATTTGAAAACTTTTTTGAAAACTTTTTTCCTTGAAAATACCATTAAAACTCATAAAACAATATTTGAAATCCTTCAAATCCTTTCCTTTAAAAACTAAATTTTGAAAACATATAAAGGATGCTTTGAAAATAACTCAAAAACATATAATCATAAAACAATTTCTGAAACCCCTTTTTCTTTGAAACCTATAATAAAATACGAATACTTCCAAAATATTAGGAAAAAAATTAAATATATATATTATCTTATAACATACAAAGGATTCATCAATGAAATTATGGTCATGAAAGTGGGTAAGTCCATATATAATGAACATTATTTTTTCATCATAAAAGATAAAAAAAGGCATTGATATAAAAATTTAAGAATATTCCATTTCAATCCATTTTTAAAAAGATAATACATTGTTAAACTGTCCTTTAAACATCATGGGATTATGTTAAAACATTTTTGGATACTTTTTTTTAAAAATTATTTTTGAAAGAATACAGATTTCTGTCCAAGAGGAAAAATAAAGCCGGATTTTATTTCTCCAATTGTTATATTCTTTTCTTATGTAAATCAACTTGGATACAATTACCTTACCATTGGTTATTTAATTTATATTAGAAAAAGTATGAATATTAGATTTCATTATTCATGGAAATGAACCACTTAATTGAGTCTTTTTCAATTATGGATTGCTAATAGGTTTTGGGATCACCACCTCTTATATTTTAGGAAACAAGAAATAAATAGGAAGGCTTGTTATATTGGATGAACTGAGCATGAGGTTTAGGAACTCACCTTTCTATTTCATAGGTTAACAGATAGTCCCTATTGGTAGAAGAAGGTTCAAATTTAGAATCTAAATCAGAACTAGAGGTGGAATCATCCTGTATAGTAGATTGTGGATCTAGTGGGCTGGACAGCAGCCTCAAACTAGGTAGGAGGCTCAGTTTTATCAACTTGTTCAAGGGATGGATCATTACTGAAAGATGTGGGAGACTTAGATTTTTTTGAATAGGACTCATATAACAGTACATAAATACTTATAATATATTTTTGGTATCTTGGTTTTTTAACCTAAAGTTTTTAACCCTTAACACCGTCGGGATATCCTACAATGATTTATTTAAGAGCTCTTAGTTTCAGTTTATCAATTTTTATGTGACCATAAGCTATAAAACTGAAGAACCTTATGTAATTATAGGAAATTTTATTACCCTTCTATAATTATTCATAGTTCTAAATTGAATAGAATAATAATGGAACCTATGTATAAGGTGGATATTCATGGTTGAAGCCTCTATCTAGGTAGATTTGAAGATACCTAAGCATTTCTACAAGCTTCAAACTATTTCTAGAATAGTATTATCCATTAATTTTTCTATTCCATTTTTTAGGTTGTTTCAATAAAATATATATGCCTTTTAATACCCTCATATTCATTAAATCGAATGAATTTCTTGGATAGGTATTCTAATACATTATATGTTCTCATGATTTTAATATTTCTCCCAACCTGATTTTCAGCTAGTGTTTTCTAGGATTTAAGGGTCTAAAAGGAATCATATCTATTTTTCAGAATGAAAATATAGACTTTGTCTGATAATTCATCTATAAAGGTGAAAAAATAGGACCCTCCACTGTGTTTGTTAGTCCTTGTTGGTCCTTATTAGTTAGAATGGATGTATTATATGGGGTCGCCAACTTTAAAATTTGACCTATTAAAAGTGACTATCTTAGCCTTTCATATCACATAATATTCAAAAAATAGAATATTTCCTGGAGTGATGTCACCCAAAAACCCTTTATTGTTGTGTACTTCTAGACCCCTTTAGATTACATGCCCCGATATCCTATTCCATGGTAGGGTATTATTAGTATTTCTGGAATAAACACTACCTAGTTTTCTTGAATGGGTCTTTCCAATGAAAATATATAGGATATTAATGAGAGAACCATTCATGATAATTCTATATCCTTTGGATACCATTAGATTGCATGTTTCATACCTAAAGTTTTAACCATTTTGTTCGAGAATACCTACGGAAATCAGGTTTCTATGAAGTTTGGGAGACCACTTAATGTCAAGCAATTTGAGGATGGAATTATCATCTAGTTATAGTAAAAAAGAACCTCATCCTTGTACCTTAAACCACTTATTATTTCCTAAGAGTACATCTCTATTTAATCTTTATACCTATTCTGGGAATGACTCTCTAAAAAGAACCATTTCAGAAGAACTTTATTATCTAAGGATCTACTCCCGATTGAGTGCATGGATAGAAACATTTAACACTTTAGTTGTGTCCTAACTAGTGTCAAATAGAAGGGAAAGTTCAATGAGTTGTTTTTATTCATGTTCTTGTTTAAGTTTCCTAAATTTGGCCATAGTATTCCCAGGTTTTCAATAATAGAAAAAAACAATTGTTCAATACCTAGAATTATTCATAGATTATGGTTCATTACATTACATTATTTTATCTTTACTAAACTATTTCCTTTTACCTTTAAACTAGTGTCTACACCTAGTAAATAATCTCCCAGCCTCACCTTTAATTATAGGTTTGGAATTAAATTCTTTGGATAGAGGGGAAACCTTTAAATCTTCATGGTTTAATGGGTTGCGTCTAGACATCATGGTTTCAAATAAGGTGTTATAGGTATTATCTAAAGAAATTAAAAGGATCATTTCTTGATCATAATATTTAATGGTTATATTTATGTTTTCCAAAAATAACATTAATTTGTTAAATTCATTTAAACGGTAATTAAGAAAACTACCTAGTTTCATCTTGAAGGTTAATTTTTTTTGTTTTTTATAAATCCTATCTACTAAAGAAACTTTTATATACCATTTATCTAATTTATGATGTATAACATCAACAATAGAATCATAGGTAACCTCCCTAAGAACATTATCCCTTAAATAAACCAATAGAAAACAAAACTCATTAACTAAAACATCAAGGGAACATATTGATATTCAGTAATGTTCTGTCTAGTTTCATTTACTGAAATAATTGGTTTCTTAAGACCATAAAGGGAATCGATTAAGCTGTGATGAACAAGTGGGGATCTCATACTAATTCTCCAAAGGTTAAATTCATTATCACCATTGAATTTCTAGAATTCATATCTAGTTGTTAACATGTTTATCCAAATAATAGATATCAAGTTCTTATGGAAAAAGGTTAAGTGTATGCCCCCAACAATCAACCAATAACAAGGGAAAATTATGTTTATCTAGTTAGATTTGGAATATAGAAAAATTGTAGATGAGATAGTGGATTTAATTAAATTTAGTATAAATACAGTGGTGATTTAGGAAGATATCACAATGTGGAAATAAATTAGAAAAAAAATATATATTTAAACAAGAAACAAGTTTGACAGCAAAGGAAAACTAGTTAGGCTCTCAGAACACTTTGTGTGGTGTATGGGTGAACTGAACTATTGCAAAATAGAAAAAACCATAATATGATTTAATAGGGGTGTTGGATTCCACTATGTGGTAGATTTGAGGAAAATAAACCATCATTAATTCAAGATCTAATCTGGTGTTAATTGAATCATCCAAAATTAGGGGCACTCTTCTTAGAGTACAAACAATCAATTACTATTTGGGAAATGTATGACATGATGATGATTACATTTCCCGAAGAGAGGTAACCATATATGGGTTCAGTGTCCTCTGCATGGAATAAAATTGGGAGAGGGTGTAGAGAGAGATGTTTTTGAGTAGCTAGTAGAACCAAAATGGTCTTTGTGTGGGGCTGGATCAATACACCAGAAACAGAAGCAATACCAATTTCCCACCTGTCATGGAGACTCCATCTCAATCAAAATCAATTCAATTAGCTACAATGATGGGTTATCTGGGCAGCGATTGTTTTTTAATAATAAAGGTCCTATTTTAAATTTAATGAATGGTTTGGTCATGGATGTGATCTCCTCTATGGGAAGCCTTTTCCACTTTTTGTTTTATAAATAAATGAGTTAAATTCAAGTGATAAACTTTTTTATTGCATCTAAAACAATTATGCTTTATTATAAGGATGAAAGGATTCCATTTCTTTGATAATATGTCATGTAACTTAATCTTTCGAATCTGTAAGAGCATGACTAGAGCCATATTTATATTTTTAAAATACTCATATATGGTGACACCTTATTATTATTCTTGTCCTTCTTTTTAATTTTAATTTGTTTCTATATATATATAACCACACTTATCCCTCTAGTTAATTAATGTTTTAAAAATAATATCTAATATTTAATTTTAAAAATATTAATAATTGTAAGTATTTATGTTACATTAATTATAAATAATTATAGTAATTTAATAATTCTGAATAATTACATGTGTAATTTAATCAATAATATATATATAATAATAAATAAAACAAACCAATTAATTAATAATATAACTAAAAATATAATAGAATATTAATTTAAATAAACTAAAAATTAATCAGTGATAATAATTATTAATAATATAATTAGTAATTAAATTAATAATAATTGGTAATTACTAACAATAAAAAATTCCATGATCCATGGATTTGAAAACCCAAACTCATGGCCCATAAAAAATTTATTAAAACACACATACCCACAACATGAATGGGGGTAGAGAAAAATAAAATATATATTTTGGAAACCAATAACCAAATAAAACCCACTTGAAAAAGTGAACAAACCAACATCACTGGAAAAATCAACATATATCATCCAATCAACTTCATCCTTTTTTATGTCTACTTATTCTATTCTGAGATCCACTTCAACACGTTAGAATTCAAATTTCCTACATTTATTAAAAAGGTGCAATGAATTAACCTAATCATGTGTCTGATGAGACATCCTTGCTTAAGATAATTAAAACTTGTTATCTTCTATCCTCAGTTACGGGATCATGGTCCCCTTAAATTACCCAGAATTAGGATTATGAAAACTACACTGTTGAATGAAAACTGAGGATGTACCTTACGAGGATATCAATTAGTGGCTTGAAGCTTATCCTTTTTAACATCCTCATTTGCTGATTCCAAATCAATAATGGGTTCCTATGAAAAAAACTAAAAAAATCATAACAGGATTTGAATCCTCCGACATATGGGATTTAACATACTCTCCCTTCACTACTAGAATTTAAATTTTTTTGTTGCATTCCATCTCAGTGAACTCATTAATGAAAAATATAAAATCAGGTGAAAATTAATAATCAATTATAACAAAGATGATGGGATTTTTTTTTTGATTTTCTAATTACACAGAAAAATGAATGGAGGTAGAAACCGACCTTTACTTAAACATGAATAAATATTACAAAACTCCATAACCACACCTATATCTCTTCAAATGGAGATCTCCTGGGATATATCCTAGATATATTGGATCAATGGTTCAAATTTGAATCCTGAAAGGCTCCTCAGGCCCTTCTTTTATATTCATGGTAGGAGGTGTCATGTTTGAAACAACTCACACCAATCCCTCACCTACCATGGACGTCTCCCATGGCTTCTAACGAAATAGGGGATAGATATGTGAAATGTGTAGCAAATTAAATGGAATTCTATGGGAGTTGAGTTCAGTGAACTAACATTGAAAATGTTGTGGGAATATAAAAATCTCAATCATTTCTCCACCTCCAACTTCAATCCACTAGAGAATCTATAAAGTTCCAACTTCAACAAAGAAACCACCATTGTCATCATTTCAACTGGGTTCTCATTCGTGTCGATATTCAAAAGTTGCAGTAGTTGTTGATTCACCACCTCATGTATCAAATGATATAGAGTGTTTATGTGCTTTATCCTAGAATGGTACTTGGAGTTCTTCCTCAAGCCCAACCTAGCTAACAATTCAAAAAGGACTCAGATTGAATCCATATTCACCACACATTAAATGATCACATCAAAGTATACACCTTTCTTCTAAAAAAATCCCATGACTACTAATATAGCGTGGTGAATTACCTCATTTTTGTATCCTTCTGCAGCTAGAACACCCATTTTTTTGTTAGTTGTTTCTTACCATTGGGTAGTTATAACAAATTTTTTGCATGGTTCTTCATTAGAGACTCTATAACATCTCATTATCCATTCTGTACATCCATTTTAGTTTTTTAGGATGAGACACGACTTCCTGATATCCTTCTAGCTCCCCCTCATTAGTCAGTAATATGTACTATGACTCCAAATATTTTTTTGATGTAATCCATCCTCGTGATATTTTTCGAATCTATAAGATGTTATGTTTTGGAGTCACAACATCACCTAGCTCATGTGATGGTTATTTAAATTCTTGTAGAGAGAATTGAGTCTTACACGACTCAATATCCTTCTCCACTACCTTCTAGTCCATTACCGATGTGGCTTCTTTTGGAACCTCCTCTTCATTGACATGTGGTGCTGGTACAGGTCTTGGATCATGAATTGATTCTTCAACACTTTCCCTTAGATATATTCTATGATTTTTAATATCCTAGATTTTCTAGTTCTCATGGAACATGGAATCTCTACTTCTGGTCACCTTCTTCTCCTATGGTTCCCAATGATTTTATCTGAACATCTCATCACCATAGCTGATGAAGATACATAGGTTATATCTCTCATCTAGATTCTTCCTGAGCTCCTTGGATACATGTGAAAATTAAAAACAACCAAATACTCATAAATGAGAATGAGAGGGATGTTTACTAGACCTTCCCTTCTATAGAATCTCAAATTTTAGTGAGATCAACGGTGATCTATTGATGAAGAAACATACAGCCTGAACAAATTCTCCCAGGAATGTCTTTTACAGATTATCTAGACACATCATACTTCAGACCTTCACCATTATGGTTAAATTCATTCTTTCTGCAACTTCATTATGTTGTGGGTTGTGTCAGACCATACTCTCATCTTAGATGCCTTGAATCCTACAATATGTATCAAATTCCCCAGATGTGTATTCTCCTCCATTGTCTGAACAAATACACTTTAGCTTCATTTCGATTTCAAACTCTATCATTAAATGGAACATGTTGAATTATTAGAATACTTGTTCCTTTATCCCCAAGAATAACACCCACAACTGTTGAAATGCATCATCAATAAAGAATAGAAAATATATGTTACCTCTAAGTCAATATGACTCTATGGATCCACATACATTAGAGTTCACCAGATACAACTAATCTAATCTCATTGATAAAGAATTTTTCTTACATAATCTATGTTTCTTTTTATATAATCAGTATTTAAAATGATCAAGTGATACATCATTGTCAATACTAATGTACTTCTTCTTCTTCATGGTATGTAACCATATTTCAGTCGTGTCTATTAGTCTTATATGTCACGTATTAGATGATGTCTCTCCGTCTAACATGTTGATTTTTTATACACATATCTTCACATAAATTTTGTACAATGTCTCATATATGTTTTCTGAGTCTATGATGATGTGTGCTTTTTTAATATTCCATGAAACATTACTGGATATGTTTTCATAGACTTATCAGTAAAAGGATGTACCTAATAATAGGTTGTGTCGAAAGCTAGAAACATGCCGATCATCCTTCAGGGTAATTGTGTATCCAACATTCGTCTTGACATGGATATCCCAAATTCCAAAACTATCTATTGAACCAGAATTCCCCATCATGACTACACCAATGTCACCAGATTCATAAGTCAAGAAAACATCATGACGTGGAGTGACATGGTATGATGCTACAGTATCAACCACCCATTCTATGTCTTGGCCAACTATATGATAACATGTCTCTTCTTTATATTTGGAGAAAAGAATAACTTCTTTGGATATTCTCTCATTTGCATCTTCATTTATTCTTTATTGGTTTCTACATTGTCCCTTTTTTTAGAAACTCTTAGAATTTCTTCTTTATGTGTCCCTCCAGGCCCCAATGGGAGTGTATGATGGTATCCTTCCATCTATGGACCATCCTCTTCTCTTTCATTGGACTCTTCATCCTACCCATTGGCCTCTTCCCTGTTTTCTTCCTCGCTTCTCTAGGATGATATATTACGTCTTATAGTATACTATGTCCTCTATTGGTCTTCCTCATTGAATAGTGAATCCTTTACCATTTCCATGGTATGTTTTCATCTTTCCACCAAGTTTCTGATTGAGACAAAAAAACATATCCTAGCAATTGAGAAGTCTGTAGAGTAAATGTTTTTCCTAATCGTCATCATTTAATGTCTTACCGATATCCCCCGATTAGTTCACCATATTTTGGAACTCGCTGGTGTGTTCAGCTATAGAGCTTCAACTTGGTAATTTAAGTTACACTAATCGATTCAAAAAAAGTATCTTGTTTCGAAAATTCTTTGACAGGTATGTATTTTCCAACATTACCCAAAGTTTTTATGCACCAATCTCTTTTGAAACATGGTTTTGGATGCTGTGATTGATCCATTGGCGGATTTGACTAATCATCTTCTTATTCAGATTATTCCACTCCGCTTCCTTGGTTGCATTAGGTTTTACTCCCTCTTTCTCAATAAATTCAAAAAGATATTTCTCATTAAGGAGTTCTTATATTTGAGACATCCAAATGGAGTAGTTGGAAGAGGTCAACTTGATCACCCATCCCATGGATGATCCCAACATTTAATTTTCATTATTTAAAACATGTTGTAGAATATAGAAAAATAGAGCTCACTATTGCATCTAGAATGGTTGAAAATAGTGGAATCGACTCTTGGATCATCCAAATAATACACCTATTGATCAACATATGACCAATACTATGTCAACATTTGATATCATCTAATTGTGTGGCGATGATGTGGCACTGATGTGGTGCATTGGAGAAGCTACTGAAATCTCACTAAAAATTATTTCGACATTGTAATAGTACCTTATTCTCTAGAAAGTGGGTATTATAGCACCCGAATGTTGACTAAAATTTGACTGGTCCTTGAGAACTCATTTTAGCTCTGTTTTTATTGTCGTTTATGCTATTGGAATCACCTAAATAAGAAATTTCAGAATCTGATATTAAAATTAAATTGTGAGAAACTTGAATTTTCTGGCCCCTGGAAAAAATCCACTGCTCACCGCCATATTATTGTAAATGGATCTGATACCACTTGATGTGATTCTATAACGAATGATTGTTCATTATATCCATCCATACTAATATTCACCTTCGCAAATCTCAAGTCAATGTCTTTCACTACACTCCTAGTGTAAACCTAATTGCAATTGAAAATATGCTCTTGAAATGTTGTATAATCATACTCCAAAATCTATTTGATGATTTTGAAATATGAAATATTCACATAAATATGATTTATTTATTTGGAACTCTTCCACCACAAGCATTAATCCACTGTTTTGTATCATATTATGTTTATCTTGATCCTTTGTTTATAACATAAAAAAATTAATTACACAACTAGTGTAAGATAACACATTTGAATTTGGTCCCCTGAAATTCCATTTATTTCTTTTAGAAAATAAAATAATATTTTTAGATAACTCTTTATAAATATGAACTCATAACCATCATATATACTATGTACTATTTTTATTTTATATCCATCATTTAGTACTTGATGGATTCAAATGCTTAAGAGTTACTATTTTTTTGTTATTGTTGAGGGATGTAGGACATGTTCTAGGTATATGCCATAATTTTTTATTAGCATGTACTCTTCATAAAGAAGGGTTTAGAAGTTCATTTGGAAATAGAAGATGGAATTTTTTTGAGGAATGATGCAATATGTGTGATGAAGAATGGATCCATGACTTATATGATAGATTAAAATGAATGTGATGGTGTGATTAATGTTGTTACGAATAGGACTTCATCAGATTTTTGGTACATAAGATTGTCACACATGAGTTAAAGACATAAGAATAAGTTGAAAAGGTTTTGTAAGCTGAAGCAGGTTAGGTTAGGTGTTTTAGGTCATACACCTAATTCATTATCCTCAGAGTTTCACCAGTGAATAAATAGTTAAAATCAAATATCTAGGTGATCTACTAAGTGTTTCAAACTACTCATAAGATGTTTAGAAGAGGGAGAAATTACTTCCTGTAGGTACATTGATTATGTAGCGATCACTGTTATGGGGGGTCTAGGTTCTATTAGTTACAAAATTATTCTACATGATAGTGCAGATAGAGGCATGATGAAGACTATATCAATTTTATTTCTTTTGAATGTGGAGATTATATGATTATGTCATAGTTGTGAAGGGTGTCATCATTTTTTTACACCTAGGATGATGGTTGGTGTGATACCAAATTGTTTTTGTTCCAACTGAGTATGTTTAAATTCAAATTTTTTATTGTGTTGAAGGGGGAGATTGAGAGGGTTCAACCTAAACTTTTATAATAGGTGGATAATTTCCTTTTTAAAATATTGACAAAGTGGAAACTTGATTTGTGATATTGATCATGTGAAGAGTGTTTCTTATTCATTTTACAAGAAATTAATGTAAATATCATTATTTCAATGAGGGGATTAGATGAACCGATAAATGGGAGATTAGTGGAGTAGACAGAACATGGGTGTGGTGTGAAGGAACATAGTATATATGAATTACACGGAAAATGGTTTTGGGTGTGGTAATGGTTTTGGGAATGGGAAGTAGGGTGTATTGGGATACAGTAACCAGTGGGTGTAATAGCTTATTTCTAGGTTTTTTTATGAAACCATGTATTTGAAATTGATCTTTTAGGGGTGAAATTTTTTCATTAATGATTTTGAATGAGAATAAGAGCATATCAGGGTGTATATTTTAACATCAGTTTTCTATACTATATTTTGAATTCAAATTTCTTTATTTATAGGTATTTTTTTACTCTCTCATTATTAGTGGATTTTCTCAAGATTGACCCATCATTTTATTAATCCTCTACATTGGACAGTTTTCCCACGTTAAATTGTTTAACACCATTTATTTTATGATTTTATTTTTATGCTCCATTTTAATTGATGATTCTCATATATATTTTTTTTAAATGACTTTTTCAATATAGAACTGAACGAATTCCTCCCAAACAAATTTTCATGGTGAAACATAACAATTGAGGGTAGGAAAGATCACAACTGGGATCAATCATAATAATCTGTACATGTTGTCTTACCAACACATTAACTGTGGGGTTTCATTTATCTATACATGTACATGCTCGAGCTAGATACAAGTTGTTGAAATAAACCCATACAAGTCTAGCAGTCGACTAATGGAATTTTTAATAACCAATTTCTCTTGGATATATGCACCTGTAACTTCATGATGTTGAGAAATGTTCCCAACGGGTTCACTAGCTTGGTTATCATGTTTTTTGTATGCAAGTATTAACCATCTCTTCTAATGTTCCCTATTGGCCTCTAGTCATATAGCCCATGATGGAAAACAGTGGTGTTGTTGATGATGTTACATGAACTAATTCTGATCCTATGGTGAAGATTGTGGGTTGACATTGAATGTGCATACACATCTGATAATGTGAATTCCACAGTGGAAATTTGATATAGTTGTGGCCATGCAAGTCTAAATCCAATTCAAATAAATTTTGTGTTTTGGAACCTCATTAATTGAACATCAAGTGACTTCTTTATAATAAAAAACAACTTAAAAGTATGTATTGATATTTTTGGGGAGTTATGTGATTTTACCAAGGTGTATGCTTTTATGGGTTGGCTGTGAGACCCTTTTTCCCCAAGTAAACGTTGTGAGGCACTTTTTAACATGGTATTGTTAGTGTTTTAGGCAGCAGTTTTTAGATATGAAACTATAGAAATTATATAGTTATGATCGTCTTTCATTTTCATTTATCTTTTATATGATCGTTTTGTTTTTAATCTTAATATTTTATTTTGACATTGAACATGTTCTTCACACGTCCAAATCTATTTGGATTTTTTTATCAGGAAACGTTCTTCATTTTAGGTTGCCTTCATACTGCATCCTCTTTCTGCCTTTGATACTCTCTTTTATCTAAGTATAGTTTTTCAGATACCTCTCTATTTTAAAGAGTTTTTCTTGTACTCTTGATCATTATTTGATCTATCATTCTATACTAAGTCTCATGTTTTTTCCCTTTTGGGTTTTTCATGTTAACGAATTTTTGTGTTAACATTTATTTTTCTACACATATTATTTGGTCATGGTGCTTCTGATTTAAATTTTTAGGCTTATTCAAAAGGAAATATATATATTTACCTAGTGTATTCACTTTGTTGGTGTTTGTGTGTCATTTATTTATATATTTCCCAAAATATAGTATCAGATGTTTTTGTTTTTACTCATACAAATTATAGATACCAATTGTATACAAATGATTTTGTTGAATGGTATCGACTACCATATATGGTGATTAAAAATAAAGGATATTATTTTTTAGTAGAATGCATCATTTAGTGTTTAGTAATCATAATCCAAAGAGATTATCTATTGAAGAATGTGACTATGAACATTAACTAGTTTGGGGTTTCATTCTCGAGTGGATTGAAGACAACATGATGAACCATATTGTCAATATCTATTATGTAATAACTTTGTGGGAAAATCATGAGATTACCTACACTTGTATGATAGGAAAAAACAAATTTTATCTCCTTAAACAAAAGATTAATTCGAGGTATGAAGAAGGTATATATATTTATGACTGTTTGTGTGAAAATTAATGATGTTTTGATCAATTGTATAGTATGAGTATTAATTCTGAATATTAAGCTTTGGTGATTTTTTTATTAATATTGTACCTTATTCATCAAAAAAAGTATTAATCTAATTGGTTCTACTCATAATCATGCTTTGAAATTAAATTGTTTTAAGTTTATTTCCATTAATGAAGAGTTCAAGAGATGTACATAGAGGAAATATTTTTCAGAGATTTTAGATAAAGATAATAAGGGATATGATCAAAAAAGAATTAGAGAAAAAATCATCATGGTAAGAAAAAAGAAAGAAGAAAAATCCAATTTGAAGTATAGGGTTTTTAATTTCATAATTGAGGTAAGAAATTACATGCTAAGAAGTTTTCCAAGTATCTAGAAAGAGAAAATAGAATGAAGGAAGATTGGATGAAGAAAAATGGTGATAGAGATGATCATTTCATCACTACGACAAGGGGTGATCATTTTATTATTACTTATTCAATTAATATTTCTTCTGATGATTATTGATAGATTTATGAGAATTGTGCTTGTTTTCATGTAACATCAAGGAAGTATTTCAATACATCTTATAGCCCATGTAATTTTTGGATTTTAAAAATGGGTAATTATGGTCATAATGATGTTGTAGGTATCAAGACTGTTTTTTTAGATACCAGTACGAGTAAGATAATTTGAATAATGTTAAACATGCACCTTTGGATAGTTTGAAAATTATTTATACCTATTTTATTTATGATGAAGATTATATCTGTATTTTTTAGGGTTATTGGATTCATTCCAAGGGACCTATGATTGTTTCTCAAGGGAAGAAGCAGTCAGGTTTGTACTAGACTAGATATTTTATATCTTATGAAAATTATTTCATTGTTGAGTGCAACATTGTTCCCATGTTATGGCTTAAAAGGATCATCCACATTAGTGAGAAAGGACTTGGTTGATTGTCTGAGATAAATCTACTTCTAGATTTTAATAGTGTCAAATTAGAGAAATGCGATCACTTTATGGATGGAAAATAAAACATAGTGATTTTCATTATTGATCCTTTGAATAATAAGTTATAGGTATGTGAATTACTATATTATTACATTTTTGGTCCTTTAAAATCTAGGTCCATTAATGGAATTTTTTTGTGATATTTATTGATGACTACTCACGTAAGAGTTGCTTTTATCTTTTGAATGCCAAAAGATAGGCGATCAATGTTTTTCAGAAATTTCATGTTTTAGTTTAGAGGGAATCTGTTAAGAAGTTTAAATGTATCTTCACCCATAATTGGGGTGAGTATTATGTTTCGTTTAAATAGTATTGTACCAAGGAAGAAACATTATAGAATTTCCGATGCAGTGTTTAAGGATGAATAGAGTATTTCATATATTGATAAGTAAGAAAAATATAATTCTCTAAATTATAATGGATTGGTCAGTATTGAACTAGGTTCTAATTTAAATTTACCTAATATTTTTTATCATGATGACCGGGTTGGTGTGCAGAATGATGTTCAAGGTTAACATGTTAGAGTTGATGTTTCAAATTCACATTTTCTTTCTAATGATCTTATTCCAAGGGTTTTTAATGAAAAATAATATAAGGACCCACCCTTAAACATTACATTGTATAGGACCTTTTACCATTCTAAGTTATAGAGAGTTAGATACAATCTTATAGTTTATCAAAGTTGCAATAAAATTAAACAAACAAAATCCAAACATCACTTCTGCATGCGTAAAAACGTAGGCGTCCATCTTTGGACTTTTAAATAACCTGTGAAAAATAATTTCAAACAAAGGGTGAGCATTGAAAATTCCAAATAAGGGGTTTTAAAATAATACCATAAAAATATTTCTTTAAATAAATGTTTTAAATCATGAAATTTACGTTTCTCATAACAGGCCATCATCATTTTCTTGAGAGATTCTACGACAGCTTTTGGGATAAACCCATGCTTAAAGTAGGTAAACCTATTTAAGAGTTACAAATATAATACATTATATAAATATGATCTCACTTGTAGAAAAATACATGTAATTACACTATAAGTTAGATAATTACCATACTCAATCATTCTACAATATGCTAGGGGTGCTATTAAAAATTTACATAGGAAATATTATTTAATTAGAATTTCACATAAAATGATGTCATTTATCATTCAACACATATATGAAAACCATGATATGAAAAATAAGTTATAACCTTATTATTAATCCTTTCAAAAATATTATTTTCTATATAATTGTATTCATAAGTATAAAACATTATACCGTGTCCATTTAGAATTGTATAAGTGACTAATACATGCTCATAAGAGAATTATTATTAACCATTTTTATTCTACTAGTCAAATAATCACATGGACTTTCACATAATAGATTCATAATGAGGGAATGCATAATCCTAGACATCATAACCATACCATAAAAGCCTCGTTCCAAGACCATAAATATCCACTTTATCAAGGCCTCATGCCAAGACCATAGATTGTCTCATGAGACCTACTAAGGCATCAAGAGGCAGTAGAGGGCCTCACCCGTCACATAATATGTCCAATGTGTTCCTCATTTGCCTAATAAATATATGGCTTTAAATTAAAGTGTCCCATACCAGTTTCATTAATTTGGATCTTAATCATAGATGAAAATTAATTCATCGATAAATTATTGAGGTACATAATATTTAAACAATCCAAACTATCACATTACACTTTGAAAAATTTATTACTTAATCCATATAATATCATTAAAATATTAATCACATTCTTGATGTAATTTTCTTTATTTTTAATCCATCAATATATTTTTTAATGAAATATTTAATCAAAAATGCATATATATTATTGTCTTATCAAAATAATATCCTATAATAAATAAATATGTTTCGTACATAAAATTATAAAGAAAACATTTAAATTCTTGAATAAATCCTTGTGTTAGATAATCTCAGAAATGTTATTTGAAACCATGAGTTTATTGTGAATTAAAGATGTGTCGATATTATGCTTGACACATGACCTTGATTCTATCTAGATGCAACATCCTTAACATTAAAATGACACGATGACATGTTATGCGCATTTTTCAAAATAAGAATTTAAGTATTATAACATGTCAATAAACATTATATCTTTTCCATATATATATATAGACATATATATATATACCATGAGTTTAATTTTTAAAATAAAAGAACTTAATGTTTCCCATATATATATATATATATATGACATGGTATTTATAATACTCTAATTTGTGGGATAAATTCATGTTTTAGAAAAACATCGATAAATTTGGATATCCCTTGGCATAATTAATATGAAATCGAATTTAAAACATAAATATTGTTTTATATAAATATATAATTTTTACTTGAAAATATCTTATGTGCGTTGAGAATAAAAATTTAACATCAAAAAGGGAAAAGTCATTCATCAATGGTAATTATAAAACACTTAAGTGGGATAAAATTGAATTGAATATCATATCCAAGAAAAATAGCAGAATCTGAATCAAAGGTCTCAAAACAACGACATACAAAAAAATAATTTTCCAATAAGACTATACGACAGTGATGTGTTTGTAAAATAATATTTGATGCAAATAATAGTTACATATGAATAAAACTTGAATAGGAACCTGATCAATAAAGAACATAGAGATTGATGAAAAAAATAACATGAAAAATAAAGTTAATCCAACATCGACACACATTTCATACCAAAACACCTAAAAATAAAGATAGGAGCCCTACCCTTGTATGCTAAATAAGATCTAAACATCCAGATCTAGATATCCATGCTTTATAAACCCTAACAGAAACTAACACTCGGACCACCACATGACTTCGATCGAGCCATCGCTAGTGGACACTCCTTATTCTTCCCTTGCTGGCATAACCCTCTTTCCTAACCCAAAATCCTCTGGTCTGAAGTGATGCATCTCGGTCAGGTGACTTGGATACCTTGACTCATACTCTCACCCGTGCATGCCTCGACCTGAACGGAAAACCCCCATACCCTATACACAATTCTCCCCCCTTCTTAACATCATTTTCTCTTCTAATTTTTTATTTCATGATTATTATATATTTAATTTTTATTTAATAATCTTTATATAAAAGTTATCATGATATTATAAGTCGAATTTCTACATTAAAAATTTATAAAATAATTTTATAACCAAATAAAATTTTATATAAAAATAATATTCAATTTACTAAAAAAATTATTAAAAAAATATTTGAATAATAATATATTTTATTATGAATATTGAATATTAATTTTCTAATTTATACTATTTTAAAATTTTAACAGACTAAAAAAATTAATAATACTTTTTTACATATATTAGATTAAACTGATTCTACATAAATTTTTTGAAATTTTTAATATTACAACATATAATACATTAAAATAATAATTTTAAATTTCATGTAATATCTCAATATCTAATTAAAATAAAATTATAAATCTATGTTAGTATTAATTTTATATTATTGTCATAATTTTATATAATTCAAAACTAGTATAAATATATATATATATATATCATGTTTTTAAAATCAAAAACAAATTAACTATATTTATATATTAATATAATTATCATTTAAAATATTATATTGAATAAAAATTCGGATAAAAAATTATATTAAATAAAAATATTTAAAAGTATTATTTAATAAAAGTATGATAATATTTACTTTTAGAATAAATTTGAAAATATTACTTTTAAATAAATAAAATAATTAATTTCAATTATTGTTTTAAAGTTAACCCTCTTAAAAATGATTAAACTCTAAATAAATCCATTTAATAAAATATTTTTATAATAAATATATGTTTCGAATTTCTAGGGAATTACAATGCAGTTCCACTCTGAAGGTCATATCGACATCATACCATTTCTACTCAGTATTCAGCTTATGAGTATTTGATCCATATAAAAGGGGTAGAATCAGATTATTGTGATGAGTTGAAAGAATTTGAATAGAAGGATAGATGGGTTGTGACATTATACGATGAGATGAAATACTTTCATGAAAACCATACTTTTGAGTTTTTGAAATTACCCATAGGTAAGATAACTTTGTCAAATTGGTGGATTTATTGGCTTAAAAATGAAGAATCCAATTCTATTCCATGATATAAGGACATGTTAGTTATTAATGGATTTATTCAAAATAAATGTATTTATTTTTATTATACTTTTTCACATATTTTCAAAATTTCTTCCATTTTGGTTTTCTTATTTTGGTTAAAATATTGGATCTACAAATTGAGTAGATGTGTGTGAGTATATATATCCTCCACATAGATTTATAAGAGAATATTTATATGAATAAACCTGAGGGTTTTGTTGAAATAGGTGTAGAGAATCATGTATGTAGGTAAAAGACAATTTTTAATGGTTTGAAGCATGCTCCAAGGTATTAGTATAATAATTTTGATCTATCATTTTTCATCAGGGTTTTAGGAATACATCTTCTTATCATTGTTTTTTAGAGATTTAACGATGATTATTTTATTATATTATTTATTAATGTTGATAATATACTCATTTTCACCCATGATGCCTCTAGAAATGACTAATTGATGAAGGATATTTTTCAATCCTTTGAGACAAAATAATTGTGTCCAGCACAAAAAATTATTGGCATGTCGATTTCTCATGATATAAAGGCCAATAAATTATTTTTATATTATGATTAAAATATTTAGAAGGTTCTTCAGAGATTGTATATGGATAAATAGAATGTTTTTATTTCTCCTCTTACTTTATATTTTTTGATTAGTACTAGTAAGTCACCTTCTTCTAGTGAATAGGGATAAGAGATAAATAATATACCTTATTCATCTACTATTGGATGTTTTATGCATGCAATGGTATGAACTAGTCCTAATATATATCATGCAGTAGGTGTTGTTATTTTTTTCTATCTAATCCAGGTAAAGAGTAGTTGAGATAATTGAAGTATATATTTTCTTATCTACATGGTACTTCTGATCTGAGATTCTATTTTGGAAATGGGGAAACTACGATTTTTGGCTTTATAGATTTAGATTTTCCAGGAGATATGCATTCAAGGAAGTATACATCAGGCCATTTTATCACTGTTATAGGGGGATCTCTATCTTGGAATTCACGATTATAGAGATGTGTTTCTTTATATACCACAATGTCTAAGTTTATTATATCTATAGAGGAATGTATAGAATTGATGTGGTTGAAAATGTTTATTTGATAGGTCAGTTTTGAGCAGCATATGAATGTTTCATTTTTTAATTGTTAGATTGCTATTTGATTTGGAAACAATCCCACTTTTCATGTAAGGTAAAAACATATCAATGATATGTATCATTATATTCATGAAGTGCTTGATTCGAGACATTTGGAGCTTGAGAACATCCGCACTAATGAAAATGGGGCATACCTGTTGACCGAGAATTTACCCAAAGGTAAATTTGAGACTTTAGGTATGATTGAGAAGTTGCTGGTGATCCCTTGTTAAGTCTAAGGGAGGTTTTATTGGGGCGCCTCTTCAATTGGGCCTCATATGAATTATTTAAAATAAAAAAAAGATACATTGATAATTAAGGGAGTTATGAAATGTTAATGAGGTGGATATTTTTAGGGATTGAGTGCATAGCTCTCTTTTTCCCAAAGAAGGTGTGGTGATACTCTTTTTTGGAACGGTGCAGTTAGGATTTTAGGTAGTGGTTTTCAAATCTACAACTGGTGCCATTTTATGGGTTTAATCATATTTCATCTGCAATGTTCTTTAATCTAATCTTGATGTTTTTTATCTTCACCTTTTTTTCAAATAGTAAACTCTTTCTTTACATGGTCATATCTATTTTGATTTCTTTATCAGGTGGAGTTCTTCATTCCAAGATTCCTTCAGACGTCATTTTATTTCTTCCTTTGATCCGATCTTTTATATGAGTATTAATTTTGAGATCCTGATCATATTTGGAAGTCTCTTACTTTTAATCTTGATTATTAGTGGATTCCTCTTTCTAGACAAGGCCATGTGGTTTTTTCCTTTTTGATTTTCCACAATAAAACATTCCATGGTCAACATTTATTTTTCATCACATATTATTTGGACATTGTACATTAACATTAATATTTAAGGCTTTTTTTAAGGTAATATAATATATTGCCACTATGTGTTCAAATTTCTATTATTTGGGCATTCATCACATACCATCATTCCCAACACTATGGATGATCAAGAGGGAATGGACCATTCTGTATGATGGTAGGTTATTAAATATTTATGTCAATAATGATATCATGTTTGTAATTATCATCGACTATAATAAATCCATTACATAGGCTAATATTTGTATGATATGGGGTAATGTAACCATTATTAATCCAATATCTGATCGGGTGTTTAGAGTAGCATCCAGATGAAGTGGCATTATGCTTAATCTGTAAACATCGGCTTTCTTGTTAGTATAGGGATATAATTACATTAATGACACCTCCATTAATGAGGTAACCATATATAGTTTTCATAACATTTTTTATGGAATAAAATGGAGTGAGGGTGTGGCTATAAACATGTTTGTGTAGCAAGAAGAACCAAAAATGATCTTTTGACGGGGATGGTGTTATATTCCCTCCTAATTTTTTCATTACCATGTTTCAATATATTTTAATTAAAATGTTCATTTTATTGTGAAATATATGTGTTGCATGAGCTACATGGTACTCTGCACATATAAATTTTAATTCTAAATTTTTTTATAATTTATCTATTTATTTTTTATGGTTTTAGTTTTCTTATTAGAATATTAAGCCTAGACTATTGATCATACTAGATCAAATTGTCATACTAGCTCCCACTTGTGTTTATTTCCTTCTGGGATGATCTATGTCCTCGCCTCATTTCTAATGGAATTCCTCTTTGTTACTTAAAAAACATGTTTCATATGAAACATCAATGCAGTCTTCATCCTATTTCCTCTACACTCACCTCCTAACACCCCATTACTACACTCGTTGGATTGTTTTGCATGATCCTATATTTTTACATTTTTTTATCCATCTAGTTTGTGATTCTAAATATTTGAGTATATAATAACTTATGGTTCTTGGTAGATCACAAGAGAATGGTAAAAAGATGAGGTAGTGGTTCCTACTACCAATTCCCTAGTAATTGGAGTTCTATTCATCTGTAACTTTAAATCTATTCTTGTGGAGAATTGGTGGAAACATCAACTGGGAATTGGATTTGGACAACCCTCACATAAATAATTGTTGTTTTGAATTTTCATCATTGATTGCAACTAGTTTTTTGGTATAGAAATATGGCTCTGTAAGCAATTTCTTTAACATTTTACACTATTGTATCCTTCATTTTGGTTGTGTGTGTAAGTCTGTCCAAGAGTGGATATTCCTAACTCCACATGAATGATTTCCTCACCGCCATGTGGTTTTGAAATGCTAGGATACTCAGATAGATTATCTAGTTCTTTACTTTTATACATCGAGTCTATATTTTCTTTTTTTTGTTTGTTTATAATAATATTTCTTGGTTGGTGTTCTCATTATGATTTCATGATCACATTGATATGAAGCACAGTATATATTGGTGTTGCTTACTTTTTTCTTATATTTTCTAATCATATCATTCACCTTGTTTATTAATTCATATTTTTGTAATAAAACAATTTTTATAAATCACTCAGTAACCATATATAAAGCCTTAGTGGATCTTGGTTGTAATCTGGGACAAACACTGCAACACTTCTCCCCACAATTGGAATCATAGCCTTTCTAAAGAATTTACAATGGGTTCTATGAAGTTCAAAATAGTTAAACATGATGGGGGAAATGATTTAATCTATAAAGAATTAAAATAAATTCTCTGTTGGATATTAATTAGTCGATTGATGCTCTCAATGGTTCCAAGAAAAGGGTTACCACTCTATCTACTAATGGAAAGACCACTACTACTTATGTTTATGTATCTGAAGATGTTATTAGAAAATCATATATCCTTATTTTATTGTATTTTGATAATAATGTTCTTAGGGAAGTATCTTTTGAGTCATTTTCCGCTAGTATCTAGTCCAAATTATAATCCATATACATGAATAAATATTTATTTGGAAGGTTTTATAAAAAGATGTGACTTTATACTTTTAAAATACAAATTGGAACTGTAGCCAAGACACATATTGATGATTTTAGTATAATTATATTAGACCATTAAAATAATGATGTTGAAATGGGGGATGAGGATATGGAAATAATATTTTTTACATCATTAGATGAGTCTTATACTTCAGCTAACAACTCCATGATGTATGGTAGGGATTCTTTATCTCCTGAAGAGGTTATGTCCCCTTTGATAAACAAATAAATTTAGAAGAAATAAATTGTTAATAATGAGTCTAAAGATTAGATAAAAATAGGTATAAATGAAAATAGAGATACACATTGGGAATATAGTCAGTGTAGAAAATAGAGGTCTAAGTCCATGAATAGAGAACCTAAGAATAAGGTGTTTAAATGTTTTCATTGTAAACAACCTGAACATATTAAAATAAAATGTACCTGTAAAAGGAATGACTATAATTAGAATAATAGTGATCATTATTTATTAAATTAAAAAGACTTCAACACTTCTGATGTGTTGAATTTCAGTCAGAATCCTATATCTAAAGTATGGATCCTAGATTCATGATTTTTAATCCATACGTATCTAAATACGAGGTCTTTTTCTGAAATAAGACATAATGAATCAGCTAATGTTTACCTAGGGAATAATAATATTTTTTTTAATTATGATTACACATTTTTTTTCAATATAATTTCATTATGGAATTTTTATAACTCTTGAATTGGTTTGTTAGGTACTAAAACATAAAAGAAACCTCATCTCCTTCGTAATTTTGGACCAGAAGGATTATACATTTAAATCTAATTTTGGTTATCTCATAATTTCCCATGGATCTCTTACAATCATGAAATAAACTCCTAGGAATATGATATGTTTTTCTAAATGTAGTAATCACATGAATCAATGAAATTTATTTTATCTTCCATCATTAAAAAAGACTAACTTATGGTTCAGAAGTCTGGGGCCCGTTAATGCTAAGGGTCTTGATAAACTTATCAAACACGGTCTGCTAACAAGAGAAAATCCTATTAGTTTACCTTTCTATGAGGACTACATTTATGGTTAGTCCAATTGGGTATGTTTTGTTAAGTCGTCATAAAAATATACAAACCCTATAGAATGTGTTCATTCTAATATTTGAATTCATTCTTGGAATTATTTCTATAATGTAGGATATTGATTTTTGACTTTTATTTATGAATACATCATTAAATATTGGTATTCTATACTGAAAAAAAAATATGATACATTTTAGACCATTAATATTTGGAAGGCTAATGTAGAAGCTTGATCTTGTAAGAAAATAATAGCCTTAAGAATATAAAATAGTTTGGAATATCTATACACTGATTTTGTTGTGTTTTTTTGTTCTAAGGGTGTTCCTAGGTATTGGACTATTTTAGAAACCCCACAACAAAATGGGATAACTGGTATAATGAATTTGACCATCCTAGAAAGATTTCTGTTCATGTTGTCCTATTCCTCCCTCCCCAAGTCCTTTTTGGATGAAGCTATTACTATAGATTTATACCTAATTAATAGATTCACATCCTCTATAAATTCTTTTGAAACACCAATTGAACTCTAAAGAGGAAATCCACTAATTCATGAGCACATTAGAGTGTTTAGATCTACAACTTATGCACATTCTAAGAATGATAAGTTGTTTCCAAGGGATCTTGATTGTATATTTTTTTGTTATTCAAGGGGTGTTAACGGGTACAAATTGTTGGTAGAGAAATTGGGATATCAAAAAACATTCATCGGTCATGATGTTTTTTTCATGAGCCACATCTTCTAAGAAGGAGAACTAATGAATAAAAAGAGCCCAGTACACCTTAACCCTTCATTTTTTAAGTATATTTTGATACTCACGTTCCTGTAGAACATGAGACTACCCCTCCTTTTCACCCCCACAACCTAAAGGTCAATCAGAATCAGAATCTAATTCTGAAATCTATGTAGAGAATGGTTTCCTTAGGGGATAACATTTACTCAATATCAATAATGGATAATTACTATACCCCTACATAGTTTCTCCATGTTGATATGGATGTGTATACATTTGATATATCCCAACACAAGTATCAGGATGAACCCAAATATTTTAAGAACATTCTAATGTATAAAGAATGTTGACAGTGGTTGGATTCCTTAAATTATTAGATGAATTACCTTCATAGGAAGAAGACCTGGAATACAGTAATGAATCCCTTAAATGAAAAGATGATAGGTTGTAGATGGATCTTTAAGAAGAAAAAAGATAAGATTAGGAAATTAAAAATAAAATATAGAGCCTAATTAGTTGATAAAGGATACCAACAACATGTTGGGGTCGACTATGATGATGTTTTTTTCATATTGTTGAATATTCAACTATTTGGTTTATTCTTTGTTTTTGTTGCTAAGAATTATTTCTACATAGAACAATTGGTTGTTAAAACTACCTTTCTTCATGGAAAAGTTGATGAAACCACATATATGAGACCATTTGCAGGTTTTTCAGTTAATTTTGAAATGAATTGAGTTTTACTTTTACAAAATACATTATATGGTTTGAAACAATCCTCAAGATAGTGGTACAAACATTTTTATTCTTTCATGATTGAGAATTACTTCAGTAGAAAAAAAATTTGATGCTTGTGTTTATTACAAGTATGTTAAGAATGATATGGTTTACATTATTCTGTATGTTGATGACATGGTAGTTTTTTATAAAAACATGAAATTTATTTTTTCATATAAAAGAATAATAAAATTATGATCTTGAAATTAAAGACATGGGAGATGAAAAATAAATATTACGAATTTAAATCATTAGATATTGAATATATTTGACTCTATTTAAATCTCAACATGATTTTGTTTAAAAAGTTTTAAAGAGATAATTTTTAGAGCACGTTAAACAAGTTAGAATACCCCTAGGAAAACATTATAATTTGACCTTGAACTAGTCCCCATTAAGTGATACTAAGATTAATATCATGAGTAATATCACTTATTATAATGTAGTTGGGAGTCTTATGTATTAAATGGTTTGTTCTATAATTGATGTTGCATTTTTTGTGTGTACTCTTATCAGGTTTATAGGAAAACCATGGAAATCACACTGGCAAGATCTAAAGTGGATTCTCAGGTATGTTTCAATGTCCTTTGGTTTATGCATTCTTTTTGGAAAAAATGTTATTTATGATGATGAAATTATAGGATTTTGTTATTCTGACAATGATGCTAATGTTGACACTCATAAATCAATTACTAGTTTTTTCCTTCCTTATAAAGGTCCTATTTCCTAGAAATGTAACATGAAATTGGTCATTTCTCTATCCACCACAGATGCAAAATATATTTCATCAACTAAATGCATTAAAGAGGTCATTTGATTAAAATGTATTATTTCTATGTTGTCATTATTATATTTTTGTGTAGTTGTACACTGTGATAGTCAATCTACATTAAATTTGTCTAAAAAATATATTTCCAATGGTATATCAAAGCATATTGACTTTATACTTCCCTTTTTTAGGGATATAATTGAATCTGGAATAGTGTGTATCACTACGATACAAACCAGGGATAATCCATCTATAGGTTGACTAAATCCATACCTGTTTCTATCTTTTTAATTATTTAAATATTATGAACCTTCTCCCAGATTAATTATAGAGGGTTTGAGAAAACAATATGTAAATTGAACCATTTAATCTAAAATGTCAATATTTGTTAATTTTTATTTTTCCATTCTTAGATATATTACAATTCAGATATTCACTTTATTGAAAAATATGTGTGTTTCATGAGCTACATAGTACTATGTAAATGAGAATTTTAATTCTCTATTTTTTTATCTTTTCCCTACATATGTTCTCTAGACTGAGTTTCCATATTAGTGGATTGAATTTGGACAACTGGTCACACTGGATCCAATGACCATATGAGATCTCAGTTGTGTTTCTTAACCTCTAGGTTGATCGATGTCCTCACCTCACTTCTAATGGGATTCATCTATATGTCCCTACCTACTACGCTACTCGCAGCTACTCAAACTGATTTTTTTATTTGGTCCTTCCATGCGGTGTGTATCTTGTTCCCTCTACACTCTCTTACTAAGCTTTCATAAAACACCAATACTGTGCCTGGTAGATTGACTCATGGGATCCTACATTCATTTAATTTTGTTGATTCATTTGGATGGTGTTCTAAGTGATTTGATTAGAGAAAACATTATGGTTTTCAGGAGATCTTGAGGGAAAGGTAGAAAATTTGGGTACTGGTTCTTCCTTAATGTTCCCTATTGCTTGATGTTCCACTCTTCAGAAACTAGACATATTTCTTAATGTAGACTCCATAGATACTTTTTCTTGGAATCCGAAGTGGATGACCATCGTATAAATCATGGTTCCATTCTTCTTTTTTATCCTTTATACTGGGTGCATGTGTGAGTCCATCTAAGAGAGGAAAATGCTAACTCCACATGAGAGAATTCATTTCCAGAACATAGTTTAGAAAGGTCATCCTCCGTGGATTTCTTCTATGGTCCTTTAATTCCATGCATTGAGTATATATTTTCTTGTTTATATTCTTTCATAATAATCTTTCTTGGGTGATTTTTTTCATTTAAGTAGGATCATAATGATCTGAATCACATTATATCTTTGTGCTGTTTCTAGTTTTCCCTTTTTGTTCCAATCAAGGAATTCACCTTGTTTATCAATTCATATTTTTTAACAAAACCATTTTTCTAAACAAATTAGTAAATATATAATAACACTTAGTGGTTCTTGTCCTTTATTCAAGAAAACCACTTAAACGTTTCCGCCAGCACACCTAAAATAAAGCCATCACCAATTCCTCACATATTAGGGAGACTTTATTTCATGTTTTTTTGATTTAGGTTGATGGAAACCACACATTCAATTTTCTCATTTATAACTTTTTTAATTATGTTTGAGTGAATAATGTGGAATGTTGAGGTCCTTTCTGAGAAGCCTTAATCACCTTGTTTGGTTTTTAATGAGTTGGGTATAATGCCCCGTTTTTATAAAGGAAATATATCCCTCTTATTAACTGGGTAAAAGGATAACCCATACATGACTCGAAGGACCAATTACACATATTAACATTAAAATTTAATGGCCAAAAGGCCCTATTTCTTGTTATCTAAATGGGGTGACCCGAAGGCCCAAGATGACTATCCATATTTTTGCATCATGATCTCAGTAATCTCAGTACGAATCTCCCTTACCATTATCCATTAAATTTAACTACCAATAATGAATTCATCATAGAGAAACCCTCTTTAATCCATGTATGGGTATATGGATAGATGATAGGTGCCATCACACCTATCTCTCTTTATAGCTTCCCAACTAGTAATTTTTACATGTCTCCATGAAATTATTTTTGCTAAGATGTGTCAGTTCACCTGTATATTCATCGATATTCACATGATGCTTCACCCCCTTTGCTAAGAACCTTCTTTATGTTCTACACTTTTCAATGTTGGGGAATAGAAACCATTTTCCCTGAGAGGTTAGAGGGTGAGATGATAGGTCCCAATTCACCTATTTATCTTTCAAGTTTCCCACTTGGAAATGCTACCTAAATCCAATATTCACAACCTACCTGATGCACTACATTGATTGGATACTCAATATGAAGCACCTATTAATATATGATGGAATAAAGGCCCTGTATTCTGAATTCCCAAATTAGTGGCTCATAAGCCCAAATTGGTTGAATTGTTCCACTTGTATAGTTACAGATTTTGTGAATTACAAATTTTACCCTCACCTAGATTTAATCATTGGGTGTTTTGAAATACAAGAATGATCATTTATTAGGATGAAAACATGCCATTTATTTGTAATCATATCATTTATCTTAATCCTTCAGATCAGTATTATCTTGAAACTAGAACTGTGATACTTTTATATGTTTTTAGTGCAGCCCTATATTTTATAGGATAGTTCTCATTTTTTATCTCATCCATGATTTTATTATGGTATTCACATTCCCTCATTCTATCATATTAAAATAAAATAATAATATTGTTAATAAAGTATTAATAATAATATCTAATATTTTTATTAAAAATTATAAATAAAAAGTACAAAATTATGTTTCATTAATTTTAAATATTTATAATAATGTAATAATTATGAATAACTTCAAGTTTAATTTAATGAATAATATAATTAATAATTAAAAACAACTAATTACCCAAATAAGCGAACCATGAAAGAATACATGGCCCATAAAATATTATTAAAATGAAACAAAAAACAAAGTGACATTAGAGGAATCAGGTACAATTGAAAATCTCCAAAACAACCAAATAAGAAACAAGATAATCCATTACTATTTACACCTCTACCATGATAGCCACCACATCCATGTGGGTCTATTACTCTCTTCTATTACTTCTGAGTTTCCTTATAACCTCCTGATCATGTGTGGGTTCATCCCCAGGGTGATGATCGCCAGGCAGAGCATTTTTTAAAAATTCTCCAGGATCAAAGTGAGGAACATCATACTCTTTATCATCATCATTATCAAATTTAGGAACATCATCCACCATGATCCATGGAATTTATTACCCAAACCCATGTCCCTAGAAACGTTTTATTAAAACACACACACACACACAACATAAATTGGGTTCCAGGAAAAGAAAATAGATAATGTATCATCTAGCCACCAAAGAAACACTATTGTAAAAGAAAACAGTCCAAAATACTTGTAACATCAACTCAGATCATTCAATCAACTACATACTTTTTTTATATGCTTCCTCTATTATGAAATCCACCTCTACTTCTCAGATTTCGATTTCTCCTCCTTTGGTTAGGAGGCTTCAATAAAAGAACCTGATTATCCATGTCCAATGATATATCCTCCCTAGATATAATTAAATCTTTCTCTCTCATGTTCTCATTAGTGGGATCATTTTCCACCTTAAATATCTCTGAATCATGTTTTAGAATAACTTCAATGATCATAGCTACTAGAGGATATACCTCCTAAGGATCTCCCTTAGTATCATGAACTTGGTCCTTTTGAACCTCCTTTTGATGATTCCCCAGCAATGATGGAAGCATTAGACTGCATGACTGAAGATCACATAATAGGCTTGGAATCCTATGATGTAGTGGCCTTAACAGGCTCTTCTTGAACTGTTATAATTAAAGGTTTCCTATTTTGATCCCCCTCTATGCACTAATTGTACATATAACCATAATCATGGGTACTAAGAGCATCATTAAAGATAAACAATTTGCGATAAGTGACCCCATTCCTGGATCCTGAAATCAATTGATTAAAAAAAAATTAGTTCGTTTAGTGACATGATTCTTTTTTAAACTTGTTATGCTTTTGAAATATTATAAATAATATTTTAGTATCTAGTCACTCAGTTAGCATATGATTCCAGGCTCTCGAGTGGCTAAAATTTGATATAATTAAAACATTAAATATATTATATATTGTGTGAGTAGGTTTATTGAAATAATGGAATAACTACCTAATAGATTCATGTATTGAAAATCTATGACTTCCATTAAATTCAGAATATGGGTTTTATCCTAGGTTCAACTTATCCTTTTCAAACATCTGGTATTTTTTTATAGTGTGGTCAAGGGTGAAAAAAAATTATTTATTTATTTATTATATTAAATTTAGTAACCTAGTCCTCTCATTATAAAATCCCTATTATGGAATGGCCCCAGGCCTAGCTGCATAACCCTATAGATTGAGAGAGGAGCCTTGGAGGATCATTCTTGTAGGAACAAAAATGGATCACCGATTAGAAATTGTTGTTTCAATCAGTGCTTTTGGATCTCCCCAACAATATCAATGTGCGACCGATCTTCATTATTGATTGATCCAAACCCATATAAGGGTATTATTTCCATTGTCGTATTTCTCCATTTTATTATCCAAGCTGAATGCAAATAAACACCAAAAATAAATTGAGTCCCAGTTGAATCATTCTATGTGATTATGGGTTTATCTTTCTAGGATTTTTTGGAATTCATATTATTTGATTTGGGTTCTTCATTTTTCATTCTTACAAAAATAAATCGATGCCAGCTCAAATAAGTGATCGAGGTTCATTCATCTTTCTTGTTGTATGAATTTATTTCTCTGTTATTTTGACAATCATCATCAATATTTCCATTCCCATTGGTTTAAGAAATATGTAGTTGAAAATAATTGAACAATTTATCCTTGGTGAAATGGATCATTAATGTGGTTTTGGGTTTTTGATTGATGGGGCGATAATGGAATGTTCGCAATAATGGCTGATTATGTGTTGATCAGGATTGGATCATATTTTTTCCTATTTACGGTTTGGCATTCGGTGTTGTGTTATAGGTGGTGATTTCTTGAGTGGAGGATGTGGCCAGAATCCGACTACCTATGATGAAAATTTTGGCCAACCCCAGATACATTATTTTGGAGAATGATTTTTGTCTGTATTGAAGTGGCGGTGGTGAGGGTAGAAATAAGTGAGTGTTCAAAATATTTTGAAATAATAAATATTAAAAGGCATATATTTCAAATTAATAAACATTTTTAGACCCTTCGATGGTGGACAAGGTTTACTCATGAAATAAAATATCACAAGTTGTGTGCTCCCTTCCACACATTGTGTGACCCGGTGTTGGTGGATTAGTGTGTAACCCAGGGGTTCACCGGCATAGACATTTCTTGGTACATAGGCATGACCAGAGTACATGGGAACGACTCAATATATACGGTCCCATCCCAATATAAATGGACTTGGGTAGGAATAACAAACCGAGTCCTAACCTAACCTCTACAAATCATGAAACCTAAAAACATGGCATCTATATAGAGAATGATATGTCATGTCATACAGTGAGAAATAAGTAGACCCATTGCAAAAAATACACGTCATGTACTCTTAGTAAACACCATGCACTTTTTCTAATACATGTTAGTCCCTATGTCTCTTCAGTTTAGACCACTATTGGTTGGGTGTTTTATCTTTGTCAATCCCTATAGGGGTAAAATGTGGTGTTACATTCCCAACATAGTATTGTGATCCCCTATATGGGGGTTTTTTCTCATAGAGTTTTTGGTAACCATCCATGGGACAGAGGTATGATAATTTATAATTTCATTGTTTTTTCAAGTTTGGGATTGTTTAATTTTCATTACCAACTTATGCTAGCATATGATCCCCTACATAGCTGGTTAATGTAGTTAGGTTTTTCATCATCCCAGAGCATCCCTATGTATGATATCCTATCTATGTATCAATATATTCAGATTTACTATGTGATATTACTTTTTGGTGTGACCAAATGAGAACAGTATGTTGCATAAGCACCATTAGTGATAGAATGTCTCATGTATTGAGTTCTCCTGTATATATATTACCATGAAACCTTAAGTATAATCATGTTTCTAGTATCATGGTTATTAACTATTTGACACTTGGAGTTTGTTATATGTATATATGGGTGTTACTATTTTTATGAATTATATACTTATTGACACACCATTGTTAAGATGATCTAAATACACTCTTTATGCTTGATGTTCTATAGTATTGTAGTATCTTAATGGGTTTTTATTATACACATCTCTTTAAGGTATATTCCCAAATGTGTTGTGTCTTATGTAGATAACAGACCATTTGAAGGATTCATAGGAGTACTAGAAGAAAGAAAAGCATAATGAACTAGATAAATTTTGGTTCGGGTCAGGTGTTGTATATGATAACAATACCCTCCTACTGACATGTTAGACTATTTTTCAGTTTCTGATGGGCTTGTATTTAGCCCATTTTTTCATTCTAGTTCTCATAATATTATTGTGGTACATAGAACTGTGAATTCATTGGGTATCATTTGTTCCAATATTTAGGTATTTTTTACATTTTGTGGATGTGTCCATGTGTACAGGTACCTTTGGGTAAGTCCTTCAATGATTAGGATATTATTACTTGGCACTATTTGTTATCCCATAGCCAATTTGAGATATTCTTGGGGTTTCATCTCATCTTACCATTTTCTAGGTGGGAAATGGTGGTTTGGGTCATGATAGAGTGGTATCAGATGATTTTCCATCATATGACCAAATTTTGGAGATTATCGATCTATGAGGATTGGTTGGGGAAATAGGGAAACTCTATTAAATTGTTTTGAGTTAATCTCTCAGGCCATGTACTCCAATGTTGGTGTGGCGGTTGACATATTAATTCACTAGGATATTGATAAATTTTATATTGGCGTGGTACATATAGGCACTGGTTGTGGAGAAAACATTGGTACATGCATAATATAGAAATGAGTGGTGGTTTCCATTCCCTTATTTAGTTAGATCCCTACATAGACTCTTTTACTGTGCTAAATCATTATTATTTTAGTATTCCTCCATGATGATAGACATACAGGATTCCAAAATATAATTGTGATGATGATTCTTTTAGTGGTGAGGCTTTTGTATAGGGTCCTATAAATATGGTGGTACTTATAGGTGGTTTTTAAATGTTTCTACCACCTATTGAGTAGTAGGTTGTGTAGGTAATACTTTCTAAGGATGTGCATAGGGTGATCGCTCTCTATAAGTTGCATAGGTAGTGTACTCCTAGGTTTTAGGGTGAACCATGCCACCAGGAAGATGAGGAATTTGTTGATTTAGGTACCTGAGTTTTGAACCTTGTGAGGACAACTACATATTAGATAATGATCTTAGTAGTGATCCATCTTCAGAGTTGGAAATTGAGATTATAGAGTTTGGTGGTTCATACACTGTATAAGATATCTCTTTCCTAGAGAGAGTTCAAGTATCTCTTCATGGAGGAGTTCTATCCAGCCACATTGTGAGTGGTGAATTACCAATCATTGTACATCTTCATCAATTAATCCTTACTATGGAAGAGTATTCTTTGAGTTTTATTGACCTCACATAATACTTTATAGATATGGTTTAGGATCTCTTCATCCAAGAATAGAACTTCAAGTGGGGTATATGCGGAGATATCAGTTCTAGAGTGATATATCTTTGCATTCCCTCTTAGACTTCAACCCATTGATTTCCTCAATATCTTTTCTAGCATATCGGATGTCTCTTGCAGTGCTTCGTGATATTTATTTTCAATAATAATACATATAGAGGAAGGTCTTTTTCATACTTAGTTTTTCCCCAGGGTAGACCAAGTTTTTTTTTTCTAATTAGGTAGATGGGAGATTAAGGTTTTTTTGTAATTGTCACCACTTTAATCAAGTGACTATTGTAAGAACCCAGTTTTTACTGAGAAATACTTTGGAATATACTTGATAATATTCCAGAGCAGTGCCCCCAGACAGCGTGCGATTCTGAGCCCCGGAGTGGCCGGAATTAAATTTTCAGTGCGTTCACACTGGAAATGCTAAATAAATGAGATAACGTCTAAAGGGAGTTCCGGATCAGAGATCCGAGTGTACGGATGGGTCTGGAATGGGGTTTTTACCCTAGGAACTACATGAAACATGTCGGCGCGGGATGTTTGGACCCCTCGCTCGCTTCCGGAAGGTTAAATGGATAAATTAATAAATTAATTTATTTGTTTAATGGGGAAACGCTAGTATCTCTTAAACGGTGCCTTGGATTGGAAAACCGAGGGCACCGTTGGGTTCGGAGCGTGCTGTTTACCCTAGGAGGGGTATAAGTTTTGCGGGTGCGGCCCGTCTGTGAAAAATGGCCCCAGGGCCGTTTTCGTAATTAGGCAGCCTCGGGCGCTATGTTTAATAACTTTTGAACGGGGTCTCGGAAAAAAATAATGAGACCGCCATTGCGCTCAGAGCGTGGTTCTTAGCCTAGGGGAGGCTAAATCCCAACCCCGTCGGGAGATCGGGTACGGGGCCCACGGGCGGGGGTTTATGTGTTTTTTTTTAAACACTTCTCCCCCCACCTCTTGGTTGTTCTCCCTAGCGTGGAAGCCCCTCCTCTCCCTATCCTCATCCACCTCTGGCAAGACGGTCCAGCGAGGCGACTCCGGCGAGGTGCGGTGATGTCGGCGGATCGTCGCAAAGCTTCGGGCGAAGCCCCACGAGATATGATTTGTCGTTTGCATTTTCTATTAACGTACCTACATTGATCTTGATTTGCATTGACGATTCCTTGTCAAAACTTCTATCCAAGCCCATGAATGCTTAGTAGAGTTAATTCAATTTCCAACGCATCTTTCGGATTCAAATTCCGAGCTCCGTGGCATCTGTAATCATCCGCCGAAGTTCGTGGGTTTTCGGATTCCGGCGAGTTCGAGAGGCGGCGCGGCTTGGTGGAGGTGTGTGTCGGTGCGGGTGTCCGGTGGAGGCACGGGGCGCGGCAGCGGGGCGCTCGGGTGTCGGCGCGGGTGTCCGCAGGCGTCAGCGTGGGTGTCCGGTTGAGGTGCCGGGCGCGACAGCGGGGCGCTCGGGTGTCGGCGGGGGTGTCTGGCGGAGCGCCCGGCGAGGCAGCGGTCGCCAGGGAGTGGCGATCGCGGGGTTGCAGCGCGCGACCCCTATGTGGCGACAAATCCCCTCTCCCCGCGGGTCTTCACGCGGCGGCCGCATCCGGCCGTTGTGGCTGGTCTGCGCGCGGACCGCGAGTCCGAGGTCGGCCCGCGCGGCTCAGCCGCGGGCCGGCCCAAGCCGGTCCAGCCCGAGGGGGCTTGCCCCCTCGGTGTTCGGTCACCCGTATTTTCCGCTACGAGTGTTTGTTTTGAGTACCATCTACGAAATTGGAACCGTATCGACGAGGCGGACATTTTGAGATGGTTTCGGGAATTTTTTTTCCCGAAACGAGGGGCCTCGGAGGCACGACGCGTCTTTAAGGGGTTTGTCGTTTCCTTCGGGGGATCTTGTTTTGGACGGCGCAGACGCGTCCGACGTCTGATTTAAGTGATGACAGTGGCGTTGGAACCCTGGCGTCGAGGCGGAGGTTTCCAGTGTGGTTTCAAGCGTTGAGGCCGAAGTTGAGGTGCGGGCCCCACGGCCCGTCTTTTGAGCTGTGTGCAGCTTGTAGCGACTTTTTCCTCGGACGTCCGTTCGGGGCGTGCGAGCAGTCGATGATGGGTGTTTTTCTGAGGGCATCGAATTGGCGCCGTCTGCCCGCTGTAATTCCGCACGATGGTTCGGGCCCCGTGATGGTCGTTTCGGGAGTTGACGGTGATTTCCAGCTTTATCATCGGGTGACCATTTATGAAAACTGAATAGTCCATTTCGTGTACTTTTTCGAGAGGTTCGCAACGCTGCGATCCGTTCATTGAGTTCGGGACAGGGATGCGGGTCCCACGTGGCACCGCTCGTGTGCGGTGTGTCGGGATGCACCTTTTTCTCCAGATATCCGTTGCACTCAAATGAGTAGTGCTTTTGATGTGTTTTCCTGAGGGGATCGCAATGGTGCGATGCACACGACTGTTTGCGGGGCCCAGGCTCGGGATCACAGGATGTCGTTCGGGCATGAGGCGGTGTTGGCGACTTTTCCGTCGGATATGCGTTGGAGGCGAGTAAGTAGTCGATCTCGCGTGTTTTTCTACGAGGATTACAATGGTGCAATCCGTTTGGTTTTGCCGAACCTCTTACATGATCATATTGAATATGGAGCATGAGAGGTGCTCTTTTGGCGGTTCGTCCTACCTTGTTTGTAGCGGACCCTTGGCGTGTGATCGCGCACTCTTGGGAGAGTGATACAAATGATTCACAAGATGTGGTTGGCCGTGCATGGTCCTTTGAGGTGGAGTTGTTACGTCATGCCTTCGCGTTGATGCTGGGTGTCGTGTGCACGATAACCATTGGGCTGGAATGAGGTATACTCTAGGAGTATATGGGAGCGCTTGAAGGTACGTGTGGTTGTTTGTACCGGAGGATGTTTGTGCGCTTAGTTGGGGTTGACATGGGTCCACACGTCGTGTGGGCGCCACATGCGTTTTGTGATCTGCTATATGTACTTAGACCTCTCGCGACGTAGAGGGTCCCTCTGCGCTCATTTTTTGACCAGCAGGGTAGAGTTTTCCCCTATATTTGTGCTCGTCTGTTTGACCAGCAGGGCAGAGTTTCCCCTGGTCTGGTGCTCTTTTGTCTGACCAGCAGGGTTGAGTTGTCTCCCCCTGGTCTTGTTCTCGATGGTTTGGCCGGCAGAGATGGTTTGGTTCCTATGCTTCTTCAGCTGTGAGGGGTTTCAGTACCGTGCCCCTCTCACCGGACTGTGACATCGTCTGCGACTATGGGTGTTTGTACAGCATGGGTGTTTTCCCCACTTTCTGGGATGAGATGTCTCGGTCTGCTTCGATAGTGACTTAGCGGATTGGAGTGTGATCGCCTTGTGAGTCCTAGGGAGTTTCTCCCGTTGCTCCGTGTTCCATGGTAGAGCATGTGGTTTCGGTGTGACAAACACATTACGCGGGCACCAATCCTCTACCCAGCTGGTTGATTCCAGCAGGGTTGAGGTTGTTTCCAGCAGGTATGAGGTTGTTCCAGTAGGGCTGAGGTTGTTTTTAGCAGGGCTGAGGTTGTATCGAGCAGGGCTCGCCAGTGGGTTACCATATGACAGGGATGGCTAGTACAGCGGTGTTCACCGAGTGGTATCGTCCAGTAGGGACAACCAGAGAAGTTCCGGGCATACCTCCAACTAGACTGGGCAGTGGTCCCCGATGTCGGGCTTACCTCCAGCTGGGATGGGCAGTGGTCCCTGATGCCGGGCTTACCTCCAGCTGGGCTGGGCAGTGGTCCCCGATGCCGGGCTTACCTCCAGCTGGGCTGGGCAGTGGTCCCCGATGCTAGGCTTACCTCCTGCTGGGCTAGGCAGTGGTCCCCGATGCCGGGTTACCTCCAGTTGGGCTGGGCGGTGGTCCCGTTGCCGACTTTATCCGGGTCGCCCTCCAGTGGATTACCCTGTTACGGGACTGGGCAGTGTGGCACCCGTCGACTTTCCGGGTCTCCCTGTAGTGGTAACCCGTTGACTTCCATGGATCCTCCAGCGGGGCTGGGCAGGGGGTCGCCTGTCGACTTTGATCAGACCTCTCGATTGCGGGGCAGTGACGAGTTGTGGTTGATGTTCCCCTAGAACTCTCAAGTACGAGGAGCACTTTCCCCCACCGAGACGCGTCCTTGTGACGCGACCTAAAACTATGCGGGCAAGTCAGTGCCACCAAGAGTGATAGTGTCAAAGTGTGGTGATTGAACCCTTGGCTTGCAGTTCAAGGCATACGTGCGGGATGCTGGGCATCGATGGTGTTACTTCTGGGACTGTTGGCTACTCTTCCTTGGGCTGAGCTACGGGATGGAGATCCCCTTACGACGTTGTCCGGGCTTCTTGCTGAGCATAAGCATATTTATATACCTTGTTTGAGTACCCACTTCTTGGGCTTGGTTACTCTCCCTCCAGGAGAGGTGAAGACGCATAGGGTATGCCACGTGCTTTCCGTGTCTAGCTTCTCGTGGTTGGATGAGTCTACTCTCCTACTATAGGTAGTGAAGACTTGACGGGAAGTTCATCTTCTCACCATTTCCAGCTCCTTGTATTTGGACGAGTCTACCATCCTTTCTCTTGTTGGGCTGAGCTATACTCTTTACTGCACTCTTTGTTGTACTCCCTTTGCTTTCCACTGTTCTCTCTACATCTCACCCTTCAGTACCTCCTTTGTTGATCCCTCGAGGCTTCGAGGTATCCTACTGAGTATTTTTATACTCACCCCTGCTTGGGATTTGCCCGCACTTGGTGCTCCCTTGCAGACGACAGACAGGTTGGTCATGACTTCAGTGGAGCATAGGAGTTCGGGAGCTTGGACTGTGTGCGGTGGTCGTAGCCGGGTTCCAGGTGGGAGACCCGTCAGCTGTTTCTTTTTGTTTACCTGTTGCCGGGTTGTGGCACTTTTTGGTTGGGTGTGTGTTTTTTCCCTTTTCCTTACAACTTGTACTTTGTACTTGTAAAGGTTGATGCACTTTGTGGTATATATGTAGCAGTTTCCCTTTCCTTTTCTTTTCTTTTCTTTACTTTTACTCTGCATTGTTGCATTGAGTTTGATGCGTGTGTGTGTACTGGTACTTAGGAAAAGGCCTCCCTGAGTTATTGTGCCTTTATCCCTGGTCGCCAGCCCCTGGACTATGGAGGCGGGCTTGGGGTAGTTGCAGCTCGAGCCCGGGTAGGGTGGGGTCGTGACAAAGTGGTATCAGATGTGGTTCATTCAATGGGATGTTGTGCGGACGTCCCAAAAAGAGGAATTGGTTGGGATTTAGGGAAAGTGTGTTAACGTGTCGTGAGAGCGGCTCTCAGGCCAGGGAGTCCAGTGATGGTGCGGAGGCCGACGTATCCATCCATCAGGACCTTGATAACCCTCTTGTCGACTCGGCATTCTGAGACACTTGTTGCACGAAAAATTTGTTTCGGCATCACATAGGATCGAGTCTTGACTGTCCTTCTTGAGTCAGCTCCCCATCATTATTGTTATTGGTATATACATGTATGCTCATCTGATCGCGGCACTCCTTGATAATATTCAGGATGTCTCCGTGAAGACAGCCAGCCCTGATACCAGCTTTGGTCGTGACGACGACCATGTGGGCTAAGAGGCCACAGTTCAGGACCCATCATGCGATCCATTTTCTCCGGGTGGGCCGGTAGCAGCACCCCCACCTGTTGAGCAGCAGGAAGTTTCAGTAGAGCAGGCTGAGCTTGAGCGCAGGTTGAGCATGCTCTGTGAGTTCCAGCGGCAGAGACCACTGAGGTTCAGTGGTGAGCCAGACCCTCAGGCAGCAGAGGTTTGGCTCAAGGCAGTGGTTTCCCTTTTCAGGCTTGTGCAGACGCTGACACATCAGATAGTGGCTTTGACAGACACCCATTTTCATGGAGCATCTTGGTGTTGGCGGAGTCTGGTGACTCATTTTCTTGATGAGTCGTCGCTTTCGTGGGGCGACTATCAGTTGTTGTTTTAAGAGGAGTTTTTCCCCTCCTGCTTGCACTCCATTCGGATTCAGGAGCTCCTGCAGTTTCAGCAGGTAGGGATGAAGGTGGCCGAGTACGCGGCTAGTTTTGCAGACCGTACACGCTTTTACCCAGACTTGGTCCATGATGACAACATCCGAGCACGAAAGTTTGAGCAGGGTCTCCGCTGAGAGATTTGTGTTGTCATAGTACCCTTGGGAATTTCCACATATGCCGGGGTGCTAGAGCAGGAGCTGGTGACAGAGGTCTTCATGTCGCGTTCTAGTTTTGGTGGTGGCTGCAGGCACGTTGGAGCCGAGATGTATGTCGTAGCTAGCAGGCACCGGAGGACAGGACCTCGATACAAGTGGCCTTCCCTTTGCCGGTTTCGGAGACGTGGTCGTATACAACTATTGAAAAGCGGCCCAGAGCCTTAGCTGAGGATGCCCTCCCGTGAGTGGATCCCGGGCCATGGTCGTACACCACTATGGCGCCGGAGGGCACCAGGGTAGCCCAAAGAGCGCCAATTCTATGCTTGTGACGAGCGATGTCACTTGGCATGAGACTGCCTGACCTGAGTTGTTGAGAGCATCGGGCAGGCAGCAGGCACACCACCATGGCAGAGGCAGCGCCGTGATCGGAGTAGTGGCTAGATAGGTGGTGCTAGAAAAGGAGAGGGAGGAGCTGGAGGTGGGGGACGACGTTACGAGATCTGCCCATCACCACTAGGCGGTCCACATCAGGCTCCGGGAGCTGACGGTTGGGACTGCTGGTAGCCCCGAGATTTGGATGTCTACGATCCTGCAGAGCATGGGATGGTGAGAGGTACCCCTTGAGACTCTTCTACTTCTTACAGTAGGATTGTGAGGCTCTGCGTGAGAAATGCTTTTCTCCATACTCCTTGTTTGAGGTATTACCAGGGTGACGCAGGGCATCAGTGTAACCCTGTGTTGGTAAGAAAAAAGGCGTGAGACCTTTTCCATTAGTCGATGGTGTTGAATCATTCACTTCCGAGCGTGTAAGAGAGTCATGGTTGAGAGGCATCGACTATGAAATCTTACGTGACTAGAGATCCTTGGGTGCTTCACCATATGGATATTCTGAAGGGGGGAATCACTTGGCCTTGTTCCAGTTGCGGGCGGTGATTCCAGTCGCGGCGTGCGACGTAGAGGTTTGACCGGGGAGGTGAACTACCCCCGAGGGCCTTCGGGCCGTTTGAGACCGTGCAAAGCGGTGGCTAGGTACCCCACCACCTTGCACTAACCCAGAAGTCTGGAGTGGGTGGACGACGTCAGCGTGGGCCAACCTCACATGAACGGATCAATCCTTTGTTCTGTGTGCGGTGACACAGAGTTGTGCATGGGTTCTTCTGGGTATGAGAAAGCAAGGTGTGGGCTGAGTACCCTGTGTTTCTCCCTAGTTTTTCTTTTTGGGGACGAAAAGTTTGAAGTAGGGAATGATGTAAGAACCTGGTGTTTATTGAGAAAGACTTTAAAATATTCTTGATAATATTCCGGAGCAGTGCACTCAGACGGGGTGCGATTCTGAGCCCCGGAGTGGCCGGAATTAAATTTTCAGTGCATTCACACTAGACATGCTAAATAAATGAGATAACTCCTAAAGGGAGTTCTGGATTAGAGATCTGAGTGTACGGATGGGTCCGGAATGGGGTGTTTACCTTAGGAACGACATAAAACATGTCGGCGCGACATGTTTGGACCCCTCGCTCTCTTCTGAAAGGTTAAACGGATAAATTAATAAATTAATTTATTCATTTAATGGAGAAATGCTAGTATCTCATAAACGGTGTCTCGGATTGGAAAACTGAGGGCACCGTTCGGTTCGGAGTGTGCCGTTTACCCTAGGAGGGGTATAATTTTTGCGGGCGTGGCTCGTCTGTGAAAAATAGCCCCAGGGGCATTTTCGTAATTTGGAGGCCTCTGGCGCTAAGTTTAATAACTTTTGAACGGGGTCTCGGAATATGATTCAAAGACCTCCATTGCGCTCAGAGCGTGGTTCTTAGCCTAGGGGAGGCTAAATCCCGACCCCTTCGGGAGTTCAGGTACGGGGCCCACGAGCGGGGGTTTAAGTGTTTTGTTTTTAAACACTTCTCCCCCCTCCCCTCTCGGTTGTTCTCCCTAGCATGGCAGCCCCTCCTCTCCCTCTCCTCCTCCACCTCCAGCGAGACGGTCCGGCAAGGCGACTCCGCCGAGGAGCGGTGCTGCCGGCGGATCATCGCGAAGCTTCGGGCGAAGCCCCACGAGGTAGGATTTGTCGTTTTCATTTTCTATTCTCGTACCTACGTTGATCTCGATTTTCACTGTTTATTCCTTGTCAAAACATCGATCAAAGCCCATGAATGCGTAGTAGATTGAATTCCCTTTCCAACGCATCTTCTGGATTCAAATTCCGAGCTCCGTGGCATCCGCAATCATCCGCCGAAGTTCGCGGGTTTTCAGGTTTCGGTGAGTTCGAGCGACAGCGCGGCTCGATGGAGGTGGGCATCGGCGCGGGTGTCTGGTGGAGGCGCTGGGCGCGGCAGCGGGGCGCTCGGGCGTCGGCGGGGGTGTCCGCGGGCATCGGCGCCGGTGTCCGGTGGAGTCGCAGGGTGCGGCAGCGGGGCGCCCAGGTGTCGGCGGGGGTGTCTGGCGGAGTGCCCGGCGAGGCGGTTGTCGCCAGGGAGCGGTGACCGCGGGGTTGCGGCACGCAACCCCTGTGCGGCGACAAAGACCCACGCCGCACGGGTCTTCACGCGGTGACCGCGACCAGCCCTCTTGGTCGGTCTGCGCGCGGACCGCGAGTCCGCGGCCGGTCCAGGCCGGTCCAGCCCCAGGGGTCTTGCCCCCTCGGTGTTCGGACACCCGTATTTTCCGCTACAGGTGTCAATTTTGAGTACCGTTTAGGGTGGTGGAACCGTATCAACGAGGCTGACTTTTGGAGATGGTTTCAAGAATTGTTGATTCCCGAAAAGAGGGGCCTCGGAGGCACGACACGTCTTTAAGGTGTTTGTCGTTTCCTTCGGGGGATATTGTTTTGGACGGCGCGGACGCATCCGACGTCCGATTTAAGAGCAGACCGTGGTGCTGGAACCCTGGCGTCGAGGCGGAGGTTTCCAGGGTGGTTTCAAGCATTGAGGCCGATGTTGAGGCATGGGCCCCATGACCCGTCTTTTGAGCTGCGTGCATCTTGTTGCGACTTTTTCCTTGGAAGTCTGTTCGGGGCATGCGAGCAGTTGATGTTGGGTGTTTTTCCAAGGGCATCGCGTTGGCGCAGTCTGCCCGCTATAATTCCGCACGATGGTGCGGGCCCCACGAGGGCTGTTTCGGGAGTTGACGGCGATTTCCAGCTTTATCACCGGGCGACCATTTTGGACAACTGAATAGTCCATTTCTTGTAATTTTTCGAGAGGATCGCAATGATGCGATCCGTTCGTTGAGTTTCAGGACTGGGATGCGGGTCCCACATGGCATCGCTCGTGTGCGGTGCGCCGGGATGCACCTTTTTTCCGGATATCCGTTTCACTCAAGTGAGTAGTGGTTTTGACGTTTTTTCCCGAGGGGATCGCAATGGTGTGATGCGCCCGACTGTTTTCGAGGCCGAGGCTCGGGATCACAGGACGTCGTTCGGGTGTGAGGCGGTGTTGGTGACTTTTCCATCGGATATACGTTGGGGGTGAGTAAGTAGTCGATATCGCGTGTTTTTCCGTGGGGATTACAACGGTGCAATCCGTTTGGTTGTGCAGAGCCTCTTGCGCGATCTTATTGAATGTGGAGCATGAGAGGTGCTCCGGTGGCGGTTTATCCTACCCTGCATGTAGCGAACCCTTGGCGTGTGATCGCGCACTCTTGGGAGAGTGAAAAAAATGATTCACGAGATGTGGTTGGCTGTGCATGGGCCTTTGAGGAGGAGTTGTTACGTCACGCCTTCGCGTCGATGCTGGGTTCCGTGTGCAAGGTAGCCTTTGGGCTGGAATGAGGTATACTCCAGGAGTATATGGGAGCGCTTAAAGGTACGTGTGGTTGTTTGTACCTGAGGATGTTTTTGCGCTCAGTTGGGTTTGGCTTGGGGCCACACGTCGTGTGGGCCCCACGTGTGTGTCGTGATCTTCTTTACGTACTTTGACCTCTCCCGACGAAGAGGTTCCCTCTGTGATCATTTGTTTGACCAGCAGGGTGGAGTTTTCCCCTGGCTTTGTGTTCGTCTGTTTGACCAAGAGGGTGGTGTTTCCCCTGGCCTGGTGCTCTTTTGTCTGACCAGCAAGGTTGAGTGGTCTCCCCCTGGTCTTGTTCTCAATGGTTTGGCCAGCAGATATGGTTTGGTTCCTCTGCTTCTTCAGCTGTGAGGGGTTTCAGTACCGTGCCCCTCTCACCGGACTGCGACACCATATGTGACTACGGGTGTTCGTACAGTGTGGGTGTTTCCCCACTTTCTGGGATGAGATGTCTCGGTCCGCTTCGACAGTTACTCAGCGGATTGGAGCGTGATCGCCTTGTGAGGCCTGAGGAGTTTCTCCTATTGCTCAATGTTCTCTGGTAGAGCTTGTGGTTTCGGTGTGACCAACACATTATGAGTGCACCGATCCTCTACCCCAGGAGATTGTTTCCAGTAGGGCTGAGGTTGTTCCAGTAGGGCTGAGGTTGTTTCTAGCAGGGCTGAGGTTGTTCCAGTAGGGCTCAGGTTGTTTCCAGCAGGGCTGAGGTTGTATCGAGGAGGGCTCACCAGTGGGTTACCATCCAGTAGGGATGGCCAGTACAGCGGTGTTCACCGAGCGGTACAGTCCAGCAGGGACGACCAGAGCAGTTCTGGGCTTACCTTCAGCTGGGCTGGGTAGTGGTCCCCGATCTCGGGCTTACCTCCAGCTGGGCTGGGCAGTGGTCCCTGATGCTGGGCTTACCTCCAGCTGGGCTGGGCAGTGGTCACCGATGTTGGGTTACCTCCAGCTGGGCTGGGTAGTGGTCCCATCACCGACTTTACCCGGGTCACCCTCCGGTGGATAACCCTGTTACGGGACTTGGCAGTGTGGCACCCGTCGACTTTCCGGGTCTCCCTGTAGTGGGAACTCGTTGACTTCCAGGGATCCTCCAGCGGGGCTGGGCAGGGGGTCACCTGTCGACTTTGAGAAAACCTCTCGACTGCAGGGTAGTGACGAGTTATCGTTGATGTTCCCCCAGAACTCTCAAGTACGAGGAGCGCTTTCCCCCACCAAGACGCGTCCTTGTGACGCGACCTAAAACCGTGCAGGCGAGTCAGTTCCGCCCAAAGAGGATAGTATCAAGGTGTGGTGATTTAGCCCTTGGCTTGCAGTTTGGGGCAGACGTCTGGGATGTTGGGCATCGATGGTGTTACTTTTGGGACTGTTGGCTACTCTTCCTTGGGCTGAGCTACGGAATGGAGATCCCCTTACGACGTTGTTCAGGCTTCTTGCTGAGTATAAGGATATATATATACCTTGTTCGAGTACCCACTTCTTGGTCTTGTTTACTCTCCCTCCAGGAGAGGCAAAGACGCGCGGGGTATGCCACGTGCTTTCCATGTCTAGCTTCTCGTGGTTGGATGAGTATACTATCCTTCTATAGGTAGCGAAGACTCAACGAGAATTTCATCTTCTCACCGTTTCCATCTCCTTATGTTTGGACGAGTCTACCTTCCTTTCTCTTGTTCGGTTGAGTTGTACTCTTTAATGCACTCTCTGTTGTACTCCCTTTTCTTTCCCCTGTTCGCCCTACTTCTCACCCTTCGGTACCTCCTTTTTTGCTCCCTCGAGCCTTCAGGGTATCCTACTGAGTATTTTTATACTCACCCCTTCTTTGGCTTTTCCCGCACTTGGTGTGCCATTTTAGATGACAAACAGGTTGGTCATGACTTCAGTGGAGCATAGGAGTTCAGGATCTTGGACCGTGTGTAGTGGTCGTATCCGGGTTCCAGGTGGGAGACCCATCAGCTGTTTCTTTTTTGTTTACCTGTTGCCGGGTTGTGGCACTTTTTGGTTGGGCGTGTGTTTTTCCCCTTTTCCTTACAGCTTGTACTTTGTACTTGTAGAGGTCGACGCACTTTGTGGTATATATATAGCAGTTTCCCTTTCCTTTTCTTTTCTTTTATTTAATCTTACTCTGCACTGTTGCATTGAGTTTGCTACGTATGTGTGTACAGGAACTTAAGAAAAGGCCTCCCCGAGTTATTGTGCCTTTGGCGCTGCTCACCAACCCCTGGCCTATGAAGGCGGGCTTGGGGTAGTTGCAGCTCGAGCCTAGGTAGGTTTGGGTCATGAAAACTATGATGAAAAGGTATCAACTACCAAGGATTTAAGGCCTCTTTAGCTATTTTGAGAGGGGTGACAGGGTTCTCGAAGATTGAATGCATACTATGTTATCAGTCATTTTGATTACATAACCTGGATGTACTGAGGATGACATTGTAATGTCAATATATTCATTATGAGTGTTTGGGGATTAATTTAGCCATAAAAAATCCCCAGGAGTGTTCATGAGACTCATGAACTGTATATTTTTCCTTTTTTAGATAGGTTCATGGTAATCTTCATTGATGACATACTAGTGTACTTGACATTCAAGGAGGTTCATGCGGTACACTTGATGATAACCTAATACATACTCCAACACCACCATATTTATGGAAATATCTCAAGGTGTTAGTTATGGATTTGATAGGTCCACCTTAGGGGACGTGCCTTCTCAGTAGAGGGTGTAACAGTGGACCTGATGAAGGTTCAAGCGGTGTAAGATTAGGATCCACCGAAGAGTGTGATGGAGTTTCAGATATTCTTAAAGTTGGAAGGATACTATAATATATTCAAGTATTATATCTCTACAATATTGGAACCTTTTACTACATTTACCTAGAAGGGGAATCCTTTTTTTGGACAGAGATGTGACATCGTTATTTTCAAGAGTTAAATAAAAGAATGATGATCTCCCCCGTAATGAAATTTCCAGAAGAGGGTATTGAGTACATAGTGTTATTTGATTCCTTAGGTACTAATATCAGTTGTTTTCTAATTCATAGTGAGGTGGTGATTGTGTTTGGGTCCCAAGAATTGTGACCACATGTGAAAATCTTTGCAAGCAATGACATGGAGCTGGCAGTGGTGGTCTTTTTCATAAAGATGTGGTGACACCACCAATAGTTGAGCGGTTTATCATCTATTTTGAAATGATGTATGGTGTTATATATGGAAAAAACGTTAAATAGAAGGATGAATCAAGAAAATATAGTGGATCAACTAAGAAATCAAAATTACCTTCTGATAATACCTTAACACCACCAATTCCACTACCCCATATATTAAAATTATCACTTAATGTGGTTATAACATTAAAAGAATAAAATACATCTTACATTGAATATAATGAATAAATAATTGGATATTTGATTACATATATGGTTGGTATCAAGAGTATATACAAGATCATCAAGTTTAAATTGTTGGGAGTCTTAGTTTTGATTACATATGTGATGTACATTTTCATAATTTGTTTACCCAAAAAATGATCTATCATTTCCATTATAGTTAATAATTATTTTTATTTCATATAGGTTTATATATTAATACTATATAAAGGGAAAATCTATGAAGGGATATTTTTATTCTTTAATCCTTATATCATTTATGCGGAAAGAGTTTCATTGGAATTTAAATATTATGAAAATAAAAAATAATGTCCTAGAAATTATATTTTAAAAGAAAATAACTGAAAATAATATTATATTTATTAATATAGTGTAGGGGTAAGACTCTAAAATCTAACCATATAAAATTTATTTTTCTTTCTTCATTACTTATTTATTTTATGTTTTCAAGAATCATTGGATATTAATTGTAATAAATTTCGATAAAAAATGATTATTTTTTGGATCCAAAGCATGGATTCCCAAATGAATGACATCACATGATGTCCATTGTGAACTTGTAACGTACTAAAACTAATATTTTACATATTTTCATATAATTATAAATTTTAGTGTGTATTTTAAAAAGAGTTTTGTTATGATAGGGAGATCTATAAATATCGGCTAAATCAGGGTATGATGTTGGTGAATGAACACAAAAATCCTATAGATTTTATCAAATTCAAATAGATTAAGGTATATATTGTAATATTTAATCATCCAAAAATATGTCAAAATAATTTTATTATTTTGTTCAATGTCTCTGTAGTGACTAAAATAAAATAATGACAATGATTGTGATTTTTTTTAAATAAATGATTGATGTTATAAACGATCAATAAACTAGCATCCCCAAATATGTAATTTTATAAGGTAACTACAAATTTGTTGCAAATATGTATTAATCATTTTTTCTATATTTTATCTATACTACCTAGAATTCCATCCATCTATGTAATTAAAATAAGATGTAAATTAGTTTTCAGATGAGTGGGTATAGTATAAGGTTGTCTGAAGGTTTATTATCATAAAGTTGGGGGGATTACCAATTATTTATATGATCTATTATAGGATATAACCCTAGACAAAAATTTGCTATGGGAAAAATTAGTATCATATTCATTAGATATTTTTTCAAAAATTAAAATTCAACCTTTCACTAATTTCCTTCCTACCAGGATTAGGATTAGATGGTAAAAACTACAAAACTCTTTATTAATGAACTTTAAAAACAAACAAAAATACTTGAGTTGTTTCATAAGGAGAAGTATCATAGAAGTTTATTATTTATAGATTATATTGTATCTAGTAATATATATGAAGCTCCTCATTCTTGTGATAGATTTTATTTCATGGTTGTAGCTAAGATAATAGCAAGATGGAAATGGGTAAAGTATCATTCTACCTAAAATCTGAATTCATATTAACAAATACCAAGGAAGGTACTTTTATAATCCTAGAATAAAAATTTTATTTTTCTTTCTTGATATATTTTGATGAGTCTTAAAAAATATTATGGAATCATTTACAAATAATATCACCTACCCGGTGAAGAAGAAAGATGAATTCCTTCACTTACAGATTTGATTCAACCAAAGACACAATAGTGAAATACATTTTAAATGACAACAGATATTATTAAACCATATCCCAACCAAATTATCAAATTATAAAAAAGGAATTAATTATTATGGATGTTGATCCAGGGGTCTAAGTTGAAAATTTTGAGATGATAGTTTATCTGTACAAGTTAATTTAGTTTAAAATGTGTGTCACATTGTCAGAACCTAGTAAATGAGCTCATATTATTTTCAAAATTTACTACACTAATTCATGATTCATTTTTTTATGTGTATAAATTTACAAAATTCCAATCCTATATATGATGTTTTTGCTATACCTCCAAGTTCATGTTTTCAATATAATAGTATCACTTTAGTGTAAAAAATGCATCACATAGCCAAAAACTAAGAACATGACATTATAATATTTTCAAACAATATGAAAGGAATCTATAATTCATTTTTGGCAGATAAAAATTAACCTCACATCAATATGACACATGATGTGTTCTATATAACTCCATGTGCTTATTTTCAATATAAAAGTTCAATTTTAGTTTAAAACATGTGTCACATAACCAAAACAGAGAAAAAAATCTCATATAATTTTCTAAATTTAGGACAAAAATCCCTAATTTATTTGATCTATATAGTATTTTATTTCAAATCAATTGGACAGACAATGTGGTCAATATGATTCAAATAATGTGTTATTGTAGTGTAAAAATTGCATCACATATCCAAAATCGAGAAAAAAACTTGGATTAATTTCAATATTTATGAAAATGGTCCACAATTTGTTTGTGATGTGTATGAATCAAACACATGTAAATATGATAAATTATGTGTAGGGTATGAATCTAATTGTTTTTATTCAATATAAAAGTGTTGTTTTATGTTTATAACACATGCCACGTAGCCAAAATAGCTAAAATTACACCATATTATATTAAAACTTTAGAAAAATTATCTATAATTCATTTTTTATATATAGGAATTAACCACATATTAATCTAACATAATATGTGGTTGTTATGACTCCAAGTGTATGTTCTCATTATAAAATAGTCATTTAGTGTAAAACACACTTCATATAGAAAAAACATATAAAATGAGCAGATATTGTCTTCATATATTAGTTAAAAGTTCCATAATTTATTTTTGGCATGTATTGATGTACCAAACATCAATACAACCCATGATGTGGATGGTATGAATCCAAGTTCATGTTTTTACATTAAAATTGTCATTTTACTCAAAAATAGAAACCACATAGCCAAAACTGAGTAAAAGATCATTTATTGCCTTGATATATTATGAATATTATCCACAAATAATTTTTTATTTGTATGAATTGAACTCACATTAATCATACAGATGATGTGGTTGGTACACAAATAGCATGTGCTCACATTAAAAGTGTTATTTTACTCTAAAACAAACATTACATAGCTAAAACTTAGTAAATGGTCTCAAATTACCTTGATACCTTAAAAAATGATCTATAATTAATTTTTGGCATATAATAATCAACCACAAATTAAACCAACACATAGTGTGTCTGGTATGTCTCCAAGTGCATGTTCATAATATAAAAGTTTTATTTTAGTTTAAAAAATGCATCAAATTTACAAATAATGATAAAAAAAGCTCACATTATTTTATTCATTTATTAAAATAATACATAATTAATTTGATCCATATAGTAATAGACTTCATGTCAACGGTGTAACACCCCAGGTAAATAAAGAATATGACATTTTCATATTTATCCATATTTGTGAAAATAAAATATTAATATGACTTTAAAGGGAACGTTAAGCTCGATGGCGTACCCAACACGCAACAACGAGTTTCTTGGGAATCTTATATTGCCCTCTAATAATAAAATAATGATATTTTAAATGGGAGTTAACATGTAGCCGTTGTATTGGCAGGAATGGATATAAATAACTAAAATATGATTATATATGTTTTTAAATGTTTTTACATTTATCCAATAAAAGATAAAGGCTTAAAATACGAAAAGAATTCAATTTTAGGCATATATGCCCTAGTTTTCAATAAAGGTTCACTTATCACCTTTTGATGGCGAACCATCATTAAATATAGTTTTTTTCACTCTTATACATTCTATTGGACCAAATAAAACTCTTCTAAAGAATTGGGACACCAAAATTTACTTTGTGTAAATTTTTGGTATCTTTCCGATAAAGTTCATTTTTTTAATGAATAGTGTAAAATGTTGTATTTTAATTCAAAACCACTTTTAATCTAATTTATTTATATGATTATATTATTATTTTTAATTGGTTTTAAAGTGAAATTAGAATATATTTTTACCATTAAATCAAATAGTGGTTGTTGGAATTAATTTTACTTTGAAATCAGACTTAAACTAGTGTCAATCTTTTGATACTTATTGTTTCATAAATACACGCTATTTGCACTGACAACGGGAATTAATTATTAAATTTATTAATGTGACTTATATGTTTTGAATTTTGTAAAATAGACTTCATTTTTGAATTCGGAATATCAAATATATCTTAGGGTGAATTTTTGGGTTTTTTCTGAAACACTTCAATTTTGATGAATAGTGAAACCACTAAGTGGTACTTATAAAAATTGATTGTTCCGTTTAAATGAAATTTTTCCATCTTTGTGTTTTGAATTTCAAAAATCCGACATACATGTTTGTCATTAAAAAGTAAAATGTGGTTCAATGGGATAAAAATAATTTTTTGGTGAATAGTAACTTATTATGTTTTCAATCGCGATTAGAGGTAATTAGTGTAGTTTACCGTAAGAATAATGTTTTAATAAAATGAAATGACCTAGACGCATGTACTACCCTCTTTGGATGTGTCATGGCCGACCAAGACAATCCATGGGTCAACTTGGGGACCCCATGGAGCCACTTTGGTTGGGAAATGACATAAATATCTTTTTATTTAATGTTAAAGTAAAAATGACACAAACATGAGATGGTTTACTAAAACAATTTTTACATGGGGTTATACAAGGAATATTTTTTACTATAAATAGTTATTTGAAAGCTAAAAATATTTCCTACATCATAATTTTTTTTTAATTCTTAGACATTAAATAAATTAAATTATTGATGACATCATGATGATGCAGCGATGACCTCATTATTTAACGATTTAAATATAATGGAAGGATAATGTAATATCTAAGAACTACACATGTCCAAAACCTATTGTATGAGTGGATTTAGAACCCTTATCACCTTATCATAGAAATAAATCAATGTGGGACCTTTAAAATCTGAAACTCTTTTGAAAAAAAAGTAACATTTTGTAACTTTACAAGAGTGCCCCTCCTCTCCTCTTATAAAAGGCCCCCACCTCTACCTCTTTACCCACACACTCAAAGCCTTTGGCTCGGACAACCCCTGCCCATTTTGTCTCTCCACTTCCCTATCTTACTCCTTGAAGCCTCACTTTGGGCAGAAGTCTTTCCAAGGAAGCCTTTGAGCTCAAACCAAAGGGAGTTACCCGATTTTAAGGTAATGTCTTCACTTGAGTCCTTTTGTTTTATTTTGCCTCTCCAACCCCCTAAAAACCTTTTATTCATTTATTTTGTAACAACTACAGTATCTTCAATATAATAGGATGTTGTTATAAGAAGTATTCGAGCTAAACGTATACAAACATACATCTAATGGTTAAAGAACATACTGTTTCCGTGGATGGCGAATTTCTGCCTCACGAAACGATGATTGTTCAACACTCATATAACACCTTAAAAGGTGTCCATTAAGATGTCACTATATTTATATATAATATATAATATGTTTATGTTTTACTTAATCTTCTTTATTTTTCATTTATGGCGTACCTTTATGGTTTCCATTATGGGTAAACGCGATATCTTCATTTAAGGAAGTGCGGACTACATCCCCCTTAAAGTGATGTGATTCGTTAATGCCATATGTGGGACGTATAAAGGATGGATTTAAAGTTATTATATACGATGTTATACTGGAATTATAATATACCTCTATATCATTATTATTTGTTTCCATTAATGTATGAGATAGAAATGAAAGTAGCGTTCATGAGTACGTACGTCTTACCGTCTCCATGAACGGTGCATTTCATTTCTTATCCCCAAATGTAATGTACTATTATATTTACATATTTATAATGGATATATATAAGGTATGTTACATATAAATGATGAAAATAATTCTGGAATTAAAATATACATACCTCTCATTTAGTTTTAATTCCATTAATATGACAATGAAATGAAAGTAGCGTTCATGTGTACGTACGGCTTACCATCTCCATGAACGGTGCATTTCATTTCTTACCTCTAAATGATTATTTAATATTATAAATACATGTATATGATATATATATATGATATATATGATATCCATATCATTAATATCATTCTGGATATAATGAACCAATGACCACATGAACAACATGTAATTGTAAGAAGTCCACTTTTGACTTAAGAACCAAATATCGACAAAACAAACATTATTAACTTAAATGATTACATAATGTTTATAACATGTCAATAATTGATATAAAATGAATAATGAACTTGAAAAAGGTTCTTAAGCAAGTATAAATTAACTCAAGTTTATTATTCATGACGTTAAAGAACGATCGAGTCAAGTCAGACCCGAGGTAAGGGATCCTACACCTCTCTTTCTTTTTAAGTACACTCTTTTATGTCATTCCTTTTAAACTCATATTTCTTATGATTGGGATGTTATTTTATATTACTCCTACTGTACTTATTATTTTCATATGATGGGAGACCCTATTTCCTCTCATCAATCCATTTTGGAAGTTTTGAGTGGCGCCGTTAGGCTGCCGAATTTTCGTAAGGGGTTTTTCATCACACTTTTATTCCCATGAGATTTATGCTACATTTTCCACAATTTCCTTTGAGTGGTGTATGTACTGCCCATTAATTTACTCATTGTGTAATATACTCTCTTTTATGAGTATTTACATCAATGTTGTATTGTCCTTCTTTCACGAGGTGTATGTTTCGAAAGATACCCATGTCGGTAAGGGAACCTTTCACCCTCCTCTTTTTAAAAGACTTCTTTTGTTGGGTCTTTTAATTTACATATTGTTATATTGGGATATGTCCTCATATATCCTTATTGATGTAAATTTTATGTCCAAGTGATGAGATACCCATTTTTTATCTCTCATCAACTCATTTTGATGTGATGCCGTTAGGCTGTCAAGGGAACTTCTTAACCCAATTTTGATTTCTTTGGGTTCAACATGTAGTTATTGAATATGTCATCCTTTGAATATGTGTGAATGGCCTTTGATTATTTTACACTTAATATGCACTTATATTTGGTGTATTCATTTGTCACACATAATTATGTAATTGATTTATCCTTAAACCAAGGATACCGTCTTTGTATGGGACTTCGTCTTAATCTCCTTTCATTGAGGCATATTTTGTTTTATACACAACCTTCTTTTATACGGTGTATAAACCCCTTTGAATTTTACGTTTATTCAAAAGGGATATTTTTTATACGAAGCATTAACTAAACGACAAAAGGGAATGTATTTGTCGTACGTATGCGGTGAAAATGACTTCTCTGCCGCCATGACCATTATTTGAGTTTAGGCTTCCTCTACAAGCCATACCTTTTTTTAGAGAAAAATAAATACCATGTTTTACTTTTCTTTTATTTTGGTATTGAAATTTTTTTTCATAATGTTTTTATATCAATGTGTTGTATTGATATCTTGTGATTGAAAGGTGGAAATGTTATGTTTCCTTTATGCATGTTTTATGTGATACGATTATGTTGAGGTTTTTGGGCATTATTATGAAGACGGGTGGTTCCGTGATAGACTAAGGGCGGGTGAGCCTGATATATCTCTCCAATGCATTGGGTAATGTGAGGGAGTAAAACGTTAAGGTTTCTCCGAAGAGATTTAAGGAATATATTATGATGGGTATTCCAAACGTAACCAAGAGGGTTACTCCCTACGTAAGAATGTTATGAATGCCTCAAGTTACCTTTATGTCATATGATTTCTATGATTTTATGAGGTATGTTAAAGTGCTTATGTTTTATGGGTAAAGTATGATTTCATTCTTATGTATAATGCACTCATGTTTCCTTTCCATATTTTTATATCCCTTAGTGAGCTTTTTATGCTCATCCCAAGTTTTTGAAATGTTTTTCATAGGTCAAGGGAAGGGTACATGATATGAAGATAGTTTCAAGGATGTGTCAAGAAAGAATCCATGTTTTATTTTAAATATGTATCCGTTGATGGGAGAATGAATATTGTCTTTTATGTAACCACTTTGTCTAAATGTGGAATGTAATGCAAGTTTCATGATCTAATTCTCTAAAACTCTAAACCTGAAAAGATCCTCAATGTGTAATCTTGTAGTAACTAAAGATTAAGTAAGGTTTAAGGCTGGGGCCTTATAGTTGGTATCAGAGGTCGGTTTAGATAACTTTAGAGGTTAGGGTATTCTCTAAGCACAAGTGACATTACCATAATGGTTAGGATTTCAGAAAGAGTCCTAGTTTTAGATAAAGTGAATGAGTAAGTACATCTTAGTGTTTATCTTCCTCATTAGTACATGATGGTTATGTTGATATACTCACACTGACCTTTTTGGTTTTAGTAAATGGCTGGATCTAGCAGGCACCAAAGTGACAATGGGTTTAAAGTAAACTGTGGTGGTTCTCTGATTAAGAGACTAGATGAGATGGGGGATTCAATGAGGAATCTCATGGTTGTTCTAAACCAACTATCAAGGAGTCATGATCAACCACTTCAAACATGGTGAGTTCTCTAATGAATCATGTTCGAGATGGCCAACTCGATGTGCAAATTCAGGTAATAATTATTAAGGTAACCATTAGGGTTTATATGATACTTACTTTTTAGGTAATTATGGGTTACTCTATGATATGATGGAAAATGAAAGGAATGAGATAAACTTGAGGTTAAAATATGTTATGATCATTTTTGAAGATTTTATCTCATTTTGGGGGATGTTTTAAGAATTATATAGTTTTGGAAAAAGGACAACACGCAGACCATGTGACTACACGTCGCGACGGACAAAGCTGTGGAAATCGAACCCACAACCAAAGTGCGACTGGTATTTATCACCTACCACTGGACTACGTGAAGTCCCTGGTTAGTTTGACTGATTCTTTTTAGTTATATGATTTTATGAATTAAGAGTAAGTTGATTTTGTGTTATCTATGGAAATTTATTAACCTATCATGTAGGATATGTGATTAGGTTAATTACTTTTCAATACAAGACTTTAGGAGAAACTGGTGTTGTTTGGAGATAAATGGTACAATTTAACTTGGAAGACTATGTGACTAAATCCTTCAAATATTTGGGTTTCAATCTTATTTTGGTTTACTTTTAAGAATTTTATGGACAAATTTATTATAGAATGGTCCTCGTTGAACTTTGGGTTTTTTTGGACAAATTTTGGAGATTAAGAATAGATTTTATTTTTATAAAGGGTTATCCTTTTCTGGATTATCTGATCTTGTACTAACCTTTTTGGTTTTGGTTTTGGTTAAAGTCTAAAGACATGGGAAGTATATAGTTATCTTTTTTGGATTAGGTGACCCTCTAGAAGTTGATTATAGTACTCTTAGTGCAAATAAGTCTCCCTAAATACTCGTCTTTTGGGAAAAAATATGAGTTTGATTAAGGAATTTGGTAAAAGTTGAATGTCAACATGATAAGTGATTATGTTTCCTTATGAATAAATTACTCAATAAAAAGTAACTTAAAACAAAAATGTTGTCTATTAACTTTTCCTACTGGGGAATCGAATAACGTTTAACCCATCACAAGTTTGTTATTTTCTTATGGTTAACTTTCTCTTAGACATGTTTACTATCACTCTCCCTCTAGAACTTGACCCTTTTCTTTTTCTTCCATGTCCATGTTTTTCTACATGGAATCCTAGTAGGTGTTAACTCGGGTGACCTCTGTACTTATCTTCCTTTATTTTAGAGTGATTGTTTTACTGAGTCTTGTTCCGATGTGGGACTTTCAAGGATGTTTCCAAGCACAATTTTAAAAATTGGGAGGACGCAATTCCCAAAAGGGGGGAAGGATGTAACACCCCAGGTAAATAAAGAATATGACATTTTCATATTTATCCATATTTTTGAATAAAATATTAATATTACTTTAAAGGGAACGCTAAGCTCGATGGCGTACCCAACACGCAACAACGAGTTTCTTGGGAATCTTACGTTGCACTCTAATAATAAAATAATATTATTTTAAATGGTAGTTAACATGTAGTCGTTGTATTGGCAGGAATGGATCGAAATAACTAAAATATGATTATATATGTTTTTAAATGTTTTTAAATTTATCCAATAAAAGATAAAGGCTTAAAATACGGAAAGAATTCAATTTTAGGCATATATGCCCTAGTTTTCAATAAAGGTTCACTTATCTACTTTTGATGGCGAACCATCATTAAATATAGTTTTTTCACTCTTATACATTCTATTGGACCAAATAAAACTCTTCTAAAGAATTGGGACATCAAAATTTACTTTGTGTAAATTTTTGGTATCATTCCGATAAAGTTGATTTTTTAATGAATAGTGTAAAATGTTGTATTTTAATTCAAAACCTCTTTTTAATCTAATTTATTTATATGATTAGATTATATTTTTAATTGGTTTTAAAGTGAAATTAGAATATATTTTTACCATTAAATCCAATAGTGGTCATTGGAATTAATTTCACTTTGAAATCAGACTTAAACTAGTGTCAATCTTTTGATACTTATTGTTTCATAAAAACACGCTATTTGCTCTGACAACGGGAATTAATTATAAAATTAATTAATGTGACTTATTTGTTTTGAATTTTGTAAAATAGACTTCTTTTTTTAATTCAGAATATAAAATATATCTTAGGGTGAATTTTTGGGTTTTTTCTGAAAAACTTCAATATTTGATGAATAGTGAAACCACTAAGTGGTACTTATAAAAATTGATTTTTCCATTTAAATGAAATTTTGCCATCTTTGTGTTTTTAATTTCAAAAATCCTATATTCATAGTTTTAATTAAAAAGTAAAATGTGGTTCAATGGGATAAAAATAATTTTTTTGGTGAATAGTAACTTATTAAGTTTTTAATCGCGATTAGAGGTAATTAGTGTAGTTTACGGTAAGAATATTGTTTTAATAAAATGAAATGACCTAGAAGCATGTACTACCCTCTTTGGATGTGTCATGGAAGACCATGACAATCCATGGGTCAACTTGGGGACCCCATGGAGCCACTTTGGTTGGGAAATGACATAAATATCTTTTTATTTAATGTTAAAGTAAAAATGACACAAACATGAGATGGTTTACTAAAACAATTTTTACATGGTGTTATACAAGGCATATTATTTACTATAAATATTCATTTGAAATATAAAAATATTTCCTACATCATAGTATTTGTTTTATAATTTTTAGAAATTAAATAAATTAAATTATTGATGACATCATGATGATGCAGCGATGACCTCATTATTTAACAATTTAAATAAAATGGAAGTATAATGTAATATCTAAGACCTACACATGTCCAAAACCTATTCGATGAGTGTATTTAGAACCCTTATCACCTTATCCTCGAAATAAATCAATGTGGGGCCTTTAAAATCCGAAACGCTTTTGAAAATAAAGTAACATTTTGTAACTTTACAAGAGTGCCCCTCCTCTCCTCTTATAAAAGGCCCCCACCTCTACCTCCTTAACCACACTCCCAAAGCCTTTGTCTCGACCAAACCCTACCCATCTTGTCTCTCCACTTCCCTCTCTTACTTTTTGAAGCCTCACATTGGGCAGAATTATTCCCATGGAAGCCTTTGAGCTCAAACCAAAGGGAGTTACCCGATTTTAAGGTAATGTCTTCACTTGAGTCCTTTTGTATTATTTTGCCTCTCCAACCCCCTAAACACATTTTATTAATTTATTTTGTAACAACTCCAGTATCTTCAATATACTAGGATGTTGTTATAAGAAAGATTCTAGAAACACTTACACACACCTACATCTAATGGTTAAAGAACATATTGTTTCCGTGGATGGCGAATTTCTGCCTCACGAAACGATGCGTGTTTAACACTCATATAACACCTTCAAAGGTGGCCATTAAGATGTCACTATATTTATATATAATATTTAATATGTTTATGTTTTAATTAAGCTCATTTATTTTTCATTTATGGCGTACATTTATGGTTTCCATTTTGGGTAAACATGATATCTTCATTTAAGGAAGTGCGGACTACCTCCCCCTTAAAGTGATGTGATTCGTTAATGCCATATGTGGGACGTATAAAGAATGGATTTAAAGTTATTATATATGATGTTATACTGTAATTATAATATACCTCTATATCATTATTATTTCTTTCCATTAATGTATGAGATAGAAATGAAAGTAGCGTTCATGAGTACGTACAGCTTACCATCTCCATGAATGGTGCATTTCATTTCTTATCCCAAAATGTAATGTACTATTATAAGTACATATTTATAATGGATATATATAAGTTATGTTACATATAAATGATTAATATAATTCTGGAATTAAAATATGAATACCTCTCATTTAGTTTTAATTCCATTAATATGACAATGAAATGAAAGTAGCGTTCATGCGTACGTACGGCTTACCGTCTCCATGAACGGTGCATTTCATTTCTTACCTCTAAATGATTATGTAATATTATAAATACATGTATATGATGGATATATATGATATATATGATATCCAAATCATGAATATCATTCTTTATATAATGAACCAATGACCACACGAACAACATGTAATTGTTAGAAGTCCACTTTTAACTTAAGAACCAAATATCGACAAAACAAACATTATTAACTTAAATGATTACATAATGTTTATAACATGTCAATAATTGATATAAAAGGAATAATGAACTTGAAAAATGTTCTTAAAAAAGTATAAATTAACTCAAGTTTATTATTAATGATGTTAAAGAACGATCGAGTCAAGTTGGACCTGAGGTAAGGGATCATACACCTCTCTTTCTTTTTAAGTACACTCTTTTATATCATTCCTTTTCAGCTCATATTTATTATGATTGGGATGTTCTTTTATATTACTCCTACTTTAATTATTATATTCATATGATTAGAGACCCTATTTCCTCTCATCAATCAATTTTAAAAGTTTTGAGTGGCGCCGTTAGGCTACCAAATTTTCGTAAGGTATTTTTCATCACACTTTTATTCCCATGAGATTTATGCTACTTTTTCCAAAATTTCCTTTTAGTGGTGTATGTACTGCCCATTATTTTACTCATTGTGTAATATAATTTCTTTTATGAGTGTTTACATCAATGTTGTATTGTCCTTCTTTCACGAGGTGTATGTTTCGAAAGATACCCATGTCGGTAAGGGAACCTTTCACCCTCCTCTTTTTAAAAGACTTCTTTTGTTGGGTCTTTTAATTTACATATTGTTATGTTGGGATATGTCCTCATATATCCTTATTGATGTAAATTTTATGTCCAAGTGATGATATACCCTTTTTTTATCTCTCATCAACTCATTTTGATGTGACGCCGTTAGGCTGTCAAGGGAACTTCTTAACCCAATTTAGATTTCTTTGGGTTCAACATGTAGTTATTGAATATGTCATCCTTTGAATATGTGTGAATGGCCTTTGATTATTTTACACATAATATGCACTTATATTTTGCGTATTCGTTTGTCACACATAATTATGTAATTGATTTATCCTTAAACCAAGAATACCGTCTTTGTGTGGGACTTCGTCTCAATCTCCTTTCATTGAGGCATATTTTGTTTTATACACAACCTTCTTTTATACGGTGTATAAACCCCTTTGACTTATACTTTTATTCAAAAGGGATCTTTTTTATACGAATCGTTAACTAAACGACAAAAGGGAATGTATTTGTCGTACGTATGCGGTGACACCGACTTCTCCGCCGCCGTGACCATTATTTGAGTTTTGGCTTCCTCTACAAGCCATACCTTTTTTTAAAGAAAAATAAATACCATGTTTTACTTTTATTTTATTTTGGTATTGAAAATTGTTTTCATAATGTTTTTATATCAATGTGTTGTATTGATATCTTGTGATTAAAAGGTGGAAATGTTATGTTTCCTTTATGCATGTTTTATGTGATACGATTATGTTGAGGTTCTTGGGAATTATTATGAAGACAGGTGGTTCCGTGATAGACTAAGGGCGGGTGAGCCAGATATTGCTCTCCAATGAATTGGGTAACGCGAAGGAGTGAAACGTTAAGGTTTCTCCGAAGAGATTTAGGGAATATGCTGTGATGGGTATTCCAAACGTAACCAAGAGGGTTACTCCCTACGTAATAATGTTATGAATGCCTCAAGTTACCTTTATGTCATATGATTTCTATGATTTTATAAGGTATGTTAAAGTGCTTATGTTTTATGGGTAAAGTATGATTTCATTCTTATGTATACATGTACTCATGTTTCCTTTCCATATTTTTATATCCCTTACTGAGCATTTTATGCTCATCCCAAGTTTTTGAAATGTTTTTCATAGGTCAAGGGAAGGGTACATGATGTGATGATAGTGTCAAGGATGTGTCAAGAAAGAATCCATGTTTTATTTTAAATATGTTTCCGTTGATGGGAGAATGGATGCTGTCTTTTATGTAACCCCTTTGTCTAATTGTGGAATGTAAAGCAAGTTTCATGATCTAATTATCTAAAACTCTAAACCTGAAAAGATCCTCAATGTGTAATCTTGTAGTAACTCAAGATTAAGTAAGGTTTAAGGCTGGGGACTTATAAACAGGGCCCACAATATGGTCAATATGACTCAAAATGTGTGTTATTTTAGAGTAAAACATGCATCATAGAGCCAAAACTAGGAAAACATGCTCAAATTATTTTCCAAATGTTTTGAAATAATATATAATTCATTTTTTTTATAAGAATATGCCACACATCAATTTGACACGTGATGTGGCCATCATGACTCCATGTTCATATTCTCAATATAAATGTGTTATTTTAGAATAAAACATTCATCGCATAATCAAAACTATGAAAACAAGGTCATATTGTTCATAAAAATTTGAAAAATGATCTATGATTCATTTTATATTTATTTGAATCAAATACATGTCTATATGATAGATGATTTTCCTAGTATGACTCAAAGTTTGTTTTATTTTAGTGTAAAATGCTTGTCACAAAACCAAATTCAAGAAAACACGCTCAGAATGTTTTTAAAATTTTGTAAAATGATCCATAATTTATTTATGATAAATATGAGGTGAAAACACATAAATATGACACAACATGTTTCTAGTATGACTCAAAGTGAATGCTTTCAATATAAAATTATCATTTTATTTTAAAATGCATATCACATTGCAGAAACTGATCAAATGAGCTCATATTTCCTTAAAACAATAGAAAAATTATCTATAATTAATTTGTGACCTATAGGAATTAAATTAACATTAATCTGACACAAAATGTGTTCAATATGACTCTAAGTGTATGTTTTCTATATAAAAGATCCATTTTAGTGTAAAACATGTACCACAAAGCCCAAATAGATTAAATAAGATCAAATTATCTTGAAACTTTAGAAAAACTATCCATAATTCATTTATGGAATATAGTAATCGACCGTACATCAATCTCATTCATGATGTTGCATGCATGACTCCAAGGGTGTGTTTTCACATTAAAACTGTCATTTTAATCTAAAACAAGCATCACTGAGCCAAAACTAAGTAAAATACATTGTATTATCTTCAAATTTTAGAAAAATTATCCATAATTCATTTATGATGTGTAGGAATTGACTGCACTTTAATATGATAGATGATGTGGTCAGGTTGACTCAAAATGTGTGTTTTTGTATTAAAAGTGTCATTTTACTATAAAACACACATAACATAGAAAACAATTAGTAAAAATTATCTTATTGTCTTGATAATTTATGAAAAAATTCATAATTAATTTGTGGCATGTACAAATTTACCGCAAATCAATCCAACACATGATGTGTGTGGTATGACTCCAAGTGTGTGTTTTTCATATAAATTAGTCAATTTAGTTAAAAATGTGCACCACACGGCCCAAACATATAAAACGTGATCATATTTTTTCAAACATCTGTGAAATGATCCACAATTCATTTTAAACATATAAGAATCAACTACATGTCAACTAGAGACATGATGTGGTCAATATAACTTAAAGTGTATGTTATTTTTGTGTAAAATATATTTCACATACCCAAAACTAAGAAAACAATCTCATATGGTGTTAAAAAATTTGTAAAATGATTCATAATTCATTTTTGGAATGTTTTTATCCACCTCAAGTCATTAAAAACATGATGTGGCTGTTATGACTCTAAGTGTGTATTTTACATATAAAAGTGTCATTTTTGTTCAAAATGTTTGTCACATATCCAAAACCATGAAATTAGTCTTGGATTTATTTAAAACACTAGGAATATGATTCATAATTCATTTTAGATATATAGTAATGAACTACATTTTCATTTCAAAACAAGATGTTATTGATATGACTCAAAGTGCGTGTTGTTTTAGTGTAAACTGCCCATCACATAGACAAAACCAAGAAAACAAGTTCTAATAATTTTCAAACATTAATAAAAATTTCCACGCTCTTTTTTCGATGTGTAACAATCGATTTCACATAAATCAACTTTGTTTTTTTTGGTGTGACACAAATTGTGTGTTTTCAGTATTAAAGTGTCATTTTTATAACAACCCTTCTCTTTATTACACTTTAATACAAGAATAATAACATAACATTACACTTAATACAACCCAAAATATTAATAAGTCTAGTTTATTTTGGAATTTGGTACATTAAATAATAATATAAAACAGGGTATAAAACAAAATTATTCAAAACATCCTTGACATTCTCACAATTCCAATGTACTTGAAACATTATGGGATACCCTGAGGGAATATATAAGAAATGGGTGATCTATAAATCCGAAAAATGTAATAAACAAATAATAACATGATGAGGATAATAGATGTTAGAAAATAGGCATATCAAATGGGCATATAAGGGAAATGAATAATAAGGCACAATAAAGCATGATAATCATACCATGGGAAATGTGGAAATAGCTTAAATCACTACATCAGACACATAGGTCAGGTATAACTTCCAATACATCATAATGGAAAAAGTAACATTAAGAAATCAGGTTCACTCATTGTCACAGCAAGACGTATCATGATACTAAACATTACACAACGCATCTGAGTGTGGTATAATTATGGGTACACCCATCACATTCATTTCCTTCTCATGCTAAATTCCACCACATAGATCATACAACATGGATTCATTCATCGTAATATTTTATTCCAAAAAAAATAATTGTGGAATAAATACATGTAGGTACCCAATGAAATTAGTGTAATTTCATAAATTTTAACTCCATTGATATGAATTGGTTAAGGGTATTCATTACACATTCTTTTTTGGCTTGGACTCCAGTGGTGAAATTTTGGCATCATAACGGAGGATCATAAATGTTCATAGAAGGGATAAATGAGAGTGAAAGTGGTCTCTCATCATTTAGAAATCATATGGGAATTATGGGACATATGGAGAAACACAACCCAACCTTTCAAATTAAAAATAAAAGGGCATAAAATGAAGTGGATTCTTGAATAAAGGGGAGAATTATAGGATGCATTACTTGAGTGTGTGACACCTAATGCTTGGTTAGAGCTTCTTAAGATATTAGGGGAGCCATGGGAGGACTTTATAAGGAATATAGAAGAGTACAAATGTGTTCCATGATGTTTTAGTGAATATAAATGAGATATTGGGTGGGTTTATATAGTTAATGAGGGGAATTTCTTTATTTTTTAGTATTTGGACTCTACATAATAAAATAACAAAAATTAATAATCAACCCACGGTTTTTGCACATTTTTAATGAAAAATGCAAGTTTTTATCATTATTTTATAATTCCAAGGGCCGACCATAGTATCATAATTTCCTTTATTTGGTGGAGATGAGTCACACTCTTAATGAAATGATTTTTAAAACTTAAAGTATGTTATTGGTTATTAAGGTTTCATAAAGTAATTATAAAATTAATCAAATAAACAAAAAACACATTATTAAAAATTGAAAACATATATTTGTTCTTGGATACCATTTATAATATTTATTACACCAATTTTGGGTCATTATTATATACTAATACAAATCGTATATTTATACGGTATTTAATTGTTCTGTGAAAATTTGACTTTCTTAGAAAATTATGAAAAATTCACCATTAGATAATTTCGAAATTAGGATTCTTAAAATAATATTCATTTTGAATTTATTGATAAATTCTAGGTAATTTGATAATAATAGTTTTTTAACCCTTATAAAAATTACATGTGAATTCATAAAAATTATATGATCATTTATATTTAATAAAAATTATTAGTAATACTATTTTATTAATATATTATTTATTTCAAAAATTCATTAATTCATCAAAATAAAGTCCTTAATTGAATTCGAATATAACCCAAAAATATTATTCATGTTTTATAGTATCAAGGTAAAAATTATTTGTAAAGTAAAAATAATATGATGAGAATAAATTAATTATTCTATAAAAAATATTTTACAGAATCATATTACTAGTTTCTTGATACATATCCACCACAGCAGGAAATGCCCTAAGGGTAAGGTGTGTGTGTGTGAGAATTTCATAGATTGGTTCGATGAACATGGTTTGGGTCATGCTCTCGATGATATTGAACATCTCCCATAAATGGTTTCACTCAGGATTATGTTGTTAGATCTCATATTGGTCTTGGTCAAGGGAAAATATCATGGATTATATCTCCATTGGAAGATCTGATAGATGGGATTCTTAGGGAACAATCCTAATTTTTTAGGACTTCACTTCCTTTGTCTGTCACAATTGGATTTGTTAAAACCCTATATTTTATACTGACCATGTGATCACTATTTAGTAGATATATTATCAACGATAAATATTCTTAACATTACATTGAATTCAATAAGATATTACCAAGGAAGTTCACATGTTTTCTATAACCATATTACATAATAATACATTTTATTAAATTACAAGATGGGTTTTATTTATAATAGTTTGGTCCATTACAATCGTCCCACCTTAAGAAATTTCTCCATTGATATTTTCATTTCATGTACTAAAATAGATGAGGGTAACTCAGTTTCATTAGTTCTTCCAGTTTCCACATTTATTCTCCAAAATTTTGGTTTCTTCACAACACTTTGATAAGGTGTATTGTCTTATTTCATAGAATTTTGTCTTAATGATATAAGATTTTCTTCGTATGGTCCTCATGTGAGATATCATTCTCCTATGGTAACACCTCTATATTTAGTACATGTGATGGGTCTGGTATGTACATCCTCAATAGTTATACATAGAATACATAAACTACATGATACATGTTAGGTAAGAGTTATAGTTGATAGGAAGCCACTCAAATGTGATCAAGGATCTCAAAGGGACCAATGTATCTTGGAATAAGATTTCCCTTCATCCAAAATCACATGAACTTCCACTATAGAGATATACAGAGGAATACCATGTCTCTAAAATCAAACTCTAGGTATCATTGACTATTTTCATCATAGCTCTTTTTTCCACTCTGAACATGATTGATGTGATGTTGAATGGTCTTATCCTTTTCCTCTATTTTTTAACCATTTCAGAACCTAGTAGTTTCTGATCCCCAACTTCATCCCAACATGTTTTTGTTCTGCACCCTCTTTCTATAAAGGGATTTATAGGTAGCCATTTTGCTGCTCGAATTAAATATTTTTTTTAAAATAACTCAACCTGAGGAATATGTTGATCCCTTCCTCCTTTGAAGTCAATTGAGCATTCTCTCAACATGTCCTCAAGTGTCTAGATTGTTTTCACAGATTGGCCATCAGTTTGGTGGTGATGCGACCTGCAGATGTTCAGCTCTGTGTTTAGAAAATGTTGGAGACTTTTCCAAAACATAAATTCATAATTTTAGATATTTATCAGATACAATTAATAGTGGTACTCCATACAGCATCATCACTTCTATGATGTATATCCATGCATGTTGATTCAGTGATAAGTCCTCTCAAATCGTAATGATGTCTGTAGTCTTTATAAGATAATCCACCATAACCCAGATATCATTATTCCCTCTTGATGTCTTTGTTATACATGTGAAAACTTTCATGGTGATGTTTTCCCATTTCTATGTAGGTATGGGTAATGGTTTCATCATCCCCTTGATATTAAACCTTTCATCCTTCACTTGGTGGAACACTACTCTCTTTTATGTATATTCAGCAATCTTCTTCTTCACATTGTCCCAACAATAGTTCTCATGAAGATCTTGATACATCATTGTGCTTCCTTGGTTAATAGAGAAGGTTAAACTATATGAATCATCAAACAGTTACTACTGTAACACATGATTTGATGGAACACATAGTCTTAACCAAAGTCTCACAATTCCTTCTTTATCAATTTTAAACTCTGAGTATTACCCCTTTCTTATGGCTTGCACCTTTACCTAAATTTATACATCGTTTCTTTGAGCATCCATTATTTTCTCCAAGATGGATTGTTGGTAATTCAATTGAGAAATTATTTATGATGTTCCGTCCTTAATTATCCCCATGTCCATCCTTTGCAGGTATAATAAGATTGGATCCTTCTCAATTACCATCATTGATAAAGATGTTGAATCTATTATACATAGATAATATTACACCTTATTTTCCTTAATAAGATTGTATTTTATTGAAAAGTCATAATCCTTGATGAGATCAAACAATCTTAAATGGAACATATTATGTTATTTCTATTTGAATATATTTTTTAGATCTTATGACCAGTATTTATATCACACTTCTTGCCATAGAGATAAAGCCTCCATGTTTTCAATGCAAAGATCAAATATTCAAACTCAATATCATGCGTGGGATAGTTTTTTCTAATGAATTTTCATCTACCTTGAGGTGTAGGATACCACTTTATCATTCTTCATTAGTACACAAACTAATCCATTCTTTAAAGCATCATTGTACACCAAAAAGAGCTCCCCACTTATGAGAAGTGTATGTACAAGTGTATTGATATTCCTCTTCTATAATTCCTTTAATATCTCTTTGAATTTATCATTTCGGGCATACTTTACTCCCTTCCAAGTTAGCTTGGTATGATGGTTTGACAGTCGTTAGAAATTTATCACAAATCAACAATAATACCCATATATTCAAAGAAAACTATGTATATATTTCATAGATAACATCCTCACACATCCTTCAATTACTTCTATCTTTGAAGGGTCCACCTATATCCCATTGATTGTTACGATATTCCACATTAACGAGACATCCATTAACTAGAACTCATACTTTTTTTACTTTTCATAATTATTCTCCTTTCATAAGGTCTTTAGGATAGTGCTCAGATGATCCTAATGCTCCTCAATAATTTTAGTTTATATAAGAATATAATCAATAAACACTACCAAAAAAAATTCAAGGTAGTCTTTAAAGACTCAATTCATCATGTCCATGAATATTGTTTTACCATTAGTTAGTCTGAATGGCATCACTATGAACTCATATTTCCCATGCTATGTACAAAAATCAATCTTAGGGATATCCTCCCTCTTCACCCTTACAAGACAATATCTCGATTCTAGATCCACCTTAGAGAGGTATTGTTCTCCACATAGCAGATAAAACAAGTCATCAAGATGAGGTAGAGGATACTTATTCTTTACCGTTATATTGTTTAGCTCATGATAATAAATACAAAGGCACATTAACCCATCATTTTTCATGACAAAGAGGACTAGGGAACCCTAAGGTGATGCACTTTGGAATATGTACCCATTTTCAAGATTCTTCTATAGTTGTTTCTCTAGCTACTCAAGTTTCACAACATCCACTTTGTGTAGAATCTTGGATAACAGTGATTCCCCAGGTACAAGCTCGATTGAAAATTTAACTTCTCAGTTAAGAGGAAGGAAAAAAAATTCCTTAGGAAACATGTCAGCATTTTCCCTCACAATAGGAATTTCTTCAAGGATGGTTCATTCCTTTGAATCAAAAATTTGAGATAGACACGCTTTCTCATAGGGAAATAATATCAATGCATGAGATGTTGGTGCTAAAAAAGATCCATCCATATCCTTGAATTTGTATAGAATATTAGGATGATTCATAATATAGAGATTTATTTCCTTCTCGTGGAAATCTATGTTATCTCTATATTGGTAAATCCAATTCGTGCCCATAATTACATTAAATTCACCAAAGCGAGTATGAAAAGGTTCGTCGAGAAGTTCATCCAACAAATATAGGTAGGAAATGAGTAATATATTTATGATGCAATAATTTCCACATTCTTCATTTTCACCAAAATCTATACTTCCATACGTTGAGGTAGTATTTGGATAGTTCTACTAAATATTCATTATAAAAAGTAATACGTAGAACCAAAATCAAAAATAATGTTCTCTATTCTTGAATAAATAACTTTCATACATGTCACCACTTTGTTTTTGGGATCCAGCTCACTGGTTGTGATGGAAAAATGTTTCCCTTTCTTCCTTGGAGGTTATTGGTTGTCTTTGAGAATCCTTGGATTAGTTAATTGGTTTGAAAGGTTCTATGGTTCATTTTCATTAATGTAATGAAAAATGCACTGAGGGTTGACCAGAGAAATTATTTCCTATATCACAGTAGAATATTTATCCTATTGGAAATATTTTGATAGGTTACATTCCTTCCCACACCTAAATAATTTACTCATCCCATTTAGGAAATTTTTGGGGTGCTTCTTTATGCTCCTTTGATAAATTGGATGTCAAAATTTTTTGATACCATTAAATTTGTCTATCGGACTACCATAATTAAACTTTACTTTACTCTTCTTATCCCAATGTTACCCTTCATATTTTTCAATCTCAATTTTAAATTTGAGGGTACATTGGACAATTTCCTCATATCTATCATTGTCACGGATCACTATGGCATTTCATAGAGTATGTTTTATCCCACCAAAGAAGCGTTCAACCTTCAATTCCTGGGTAATGCCTAAGTATGAGGAATTTAGTGAAAGTATTTTGACGTATTCCTCATGGGCCTCAATAGATTCATTGTATTTTTTCATGATGGAAAGGAAATACCTTTACATATTATGTATGATAGTTTGAGGAAATTTTTTATCGAATTTTTTTTCTAGAAATGATTCCACCCCATCACTTCAATCTCTTCATCAAGATTTATATTTTTTATCAACTTCCACCATAAATTAGCTTCACCCTCCATATTATAAACATCCAATAGAACCTTATATTGTTTATAACATTGAAGGATGGTGAATATCCTCTCAATTCAGTTGATTCATTGTTCCATGATTAAGGGATTAGGTGATCCATTGAATGTAGGAGGCCTCTATCACATAAGGGACTCAATCACAACATTCTCTCTCTTAGGTAGATTTGGATGCTTCTCCTAATCATGGTTTCTATTCAAAACCTAAGTCATCTGAGAGAGTATCATTATGAAGTTAATGATTCCATCTCTCATCAGGTTGGGAACCTCATTGGGGAATTCATCACATTTCCCTTCACATAGTTTGTTTACCTTATTTCTCATATTTCCAACCATTGGATATAATAAATTTAAAATTACCAATGAGTATAATTAATCTTTTAAACATGTAAACTAGAATTTAATAAAATTATAAAGGGATAACATATATCATACATCTATTTCCTTAACTAAAAAATTTATAGGATTCAATCTATGTTATCCATTATATATTTTATAATATATACTCCTATAGGAATTTTATGATCAATTAATAATGGTTTGTAACAGTCTTATGAATTTAATAAATCATATCTTCTAGGAGTGTTAATCCAAGAGTGCAGTAAGGCCCATTGTTGTGTACCAAGATACATTGATTCAAGATCGACACACCTTGTTGGAGTTGTAACCCCTAGGTACATCAGTTCCAAAACCAAATCCGAAATTTAGGGATGTTTTTATTATACTTAGTCTTATACCTAAGTATTTCTCTAGAATTTCTTAATCCTAAGCCCAAAAATTAAAAAAACCTTCCCTTTGATTCCAACTATAAAACGCTTTTTTATTACAATTTAATACATGATTTATTAAATAAGATTTTACTAAATACAATCTAGAGGATCAAAAAGTCTTGTTTATTTGGTAAATAGTTACCTTACATAAAAAATTAAAACATAGTATTCAACAAAATTATTGAAAACATCCTTGACATGCACAAACTATTCCAACATACTTAAAAATACATGGGATAACCTGTGTAAATACATAAGAAAGGGGTGAGCTATAAAGCCTAGTAAGGGATTAAAAAAATCATGAAATGAATAAGATAATAAATGTTAGACAATAGTGATATCAATGGGGCATAAAAGGAACATGAATAATAATCCATGATATAGCATGATAATCATAACATGGGAAATATGGAAACAAGTTAAAACAATTCATCATAAACATATATCAAGGATAAATACCAAGAAATAATAATGGAAAAAGTCCCATTAAATAATCAGGTTCACTTATTGTCCCAAAATGAAGTATCATGATACTAAACATTACCCAATGCATTAGAGCACTATATAATTTTGGGCACACCCGTCACTTTGATTTCTTTCTCATGCTTATGTGTGCCACATTGATCATACAACATGGATTCCTTCATCATCATATTTTATTACACAAAAATGGATTGTGAAATAAAAACATTCACTTCCTTGATAAGATGATTATAATTTTATAAATTTGCACACCATTAATAGGAATTTGGTATGGTTATTCATTGCACATTCTTTTTTGCATGGATTCCCATAGTGAAATTTCTACAGCATAATGGGGGCAGGAAAAATGTTCATGGGAGGGATAAAAAAGAGTTTAAAGGGTTTATTTTTTTTAAAAAAATTACATTGAATGTGTGTGTAATTTGTAAAAAAATTATTCAACATTAGTAATTCAAAATTAAAGGGTATAAAATGAAGAAGATTCTTGAATAAAGGGGATAAAGAGAGAAACTCGTACTTGACTATGTGACTCCAAATGATTGGTAAAAGCTTCTCAAGAGCTTAGTAAAACCTTGGGAGTAATCTAGAGAGTGGAGGGAAGAGTATGGACATGATCGAAGTAGTTTGAGTAAATTTAAATGGTACCTTGGGTGGGTTTACATAGTAAATGAGGGGGATTTCTTTATTATTTAGGTTTTGGACACTACATAATAAAATAACTGAAACCACAAACCATCCAACTATTTTTTCCCATGCTTTCTGAAAAATGTTAGTAGTTATCGTTATTTTATAAGTAAAATGGAATAGATTAATAAAATAATACCATTTATTATGTGGAGGTGAGTCACAGTCTAAAAGAAATGATTTTTAAACCTTAAAATATTTTAATGGTTTTGGAGGATTGATAAAGGCTTTATAAAATTAATCAAATAAACATAAAATCACTTTATTTTAAATTTAAAACATATATTTTGTCGTTTATACCCTTTATATTATTTATTTGATCACTTTTAGTTCATTACAATGTCATAATACACAAAATATATTTATAAAGTATTTAATTTTTATCTAAAAATTTGACGGTCTTATAAAATTATGTAAAATTAACCATTGAAAAATATTGAAATTTGGATACCAAAAAAAAACAATTTTTCATAAATTATTTTCTAAATTTATTAATTTTCAATTTAAAAATAATAATCTATATTTATTGAGATATAATGGTTTTTTTTACAATAATTCTTTTTGAATGCTTATAAAAATGACATTTGACTTCACAAAAATTATATGATCATTTACATTTAATAAAAATTATTTAATAAAAATATTTTATTAAAGTATTATTTATTTCAAAAATACATTATTTCAACAAAATAAATTCATCAATTGAATATGAATATTACTCAAAAATAATATTTGTGTTTTATAGTGTCAAGGTAAAAATTGTAACTACCCAAACATTAATTAATGGAAATTCCTCTTGGTCTTTTTAAATGTCTTATTATGTAAAATGGTTATTCAAAACATATGCAGTTTCTTGGTTTTATGTTTTTCAATTGTGATCGTTGTAATATGGCCGTTAAATAGTGATCACATGATTAGTATAAATATAGGGCTTTAACAATCCAATTTACTCAGATAAAGGAAGCGATGACCTCAACTAGTAGAATTGATCCATATGAAGCCAATTTTTCAGAGATCGGAAAAGAGGTCGCATCATTGGGCTTGTCTCTTGACCAAGCCCATGTCAAGGTTCAACATGTTAAGCTCGAATGGAATCGTTTACGGGAGAATTAGAAGTTGATAGAGATCACCACGTGAGAAATGTTATTTGAGCCACCCCAAGAGTATTTCACCATTGTGCACCTTACCCTTAGGTCTTATGAGGTTGTTTTATGTGGTTATGTAACAAATACATATCACTATGATTAGGTACATTATTTTTTATATAATAAAGAATGTACTTTCATTTTATTATTTTTAAAGAGCAAATGGAATTTTTACTTAATATTCAACTAAGAAATCAATTTTTATGAAATAATTTATTTTTAAATTAAATAATATTTTAATAAAAATTATTATTATTAAATTAAATATTATTAAATAGAAATGATTGTATACTTTTATGAATGAAATTGAAATTTTTATTAATGTTTGAAAGCTATTTTTGTCATAACCCATGAATTTTCCATAAATGTTGGTTTTTATTTTAAAAGTAAAAATTCACATATTTATAAAATTATTTAGATAAAATGAATATTATTTTTGGAATCAGGATGTCAAAATTATCCAACAGTGAATTTTTCATAATTTTCTGACACAGTCAAATTTTTGGGTTAAAATTGAATACCGTTTAAATATATAATGTGTATTATGACATCATAATGACCAAATAGTGATGTAATAAAATATTATAAATGATATGTTCGGACAATATATGTTTTATACATAAAATAATGTGATTTTAGATTTGTTTTGATAATTTTATGATGCCTTAGTTGACCGTCCATGACTTATAAAACAACTTATCTTTTTAAATTGTTTTCCTTGAGAGTTTGACTCACCTCCAAGTAAGAAACCCTATTATTTTAAGAAGTTAAGACATTTGCCTTATAAAATATTGTTTTCCACTCCCCTTTGGGAAAAACATGTGGAAAAACCATGGTCTATTTTTTGGTTTGGATTAGTTTAATGTGTGGTGTCTCAAACCTAAATAATAAACAATTCCCTCTCCTTTCCTATATAAACCCACACAAGCGCCCACTTTCTCCTCACTAAAATAATTATTAGTTCATGAAACCTTTGCCATCCTCTCTCTATAATCTTCTCATGGTTCCCCAAGCTCCCAATAATCCTCTCCTTAGACTCTCTCAAGACTTTGGAAGCACACATCCTAGTAAGGGTTTTCTTCCTCTCTCATTTTTGTCCAATGTTCTTTAAGTTGTTATGCCCTTTTATTTTCAATTAAAAATGTTGGGGTATGATTTCTCACCTCCCCCATACTTCCCTCATTATGTTGGGTTGTTGGGATACCTTTTATCTCTCAACAATGCTCCCATGTACACCTGTTACTATGCCGAAACTCCAGAAGGAATTTCTCTCTCCTCATTTACATTCAAGTAATTATTTTGTATCATAAATCTAAATTCCATTAAAATTGTTGGGACTTGTATTTATATTACCCCCTTACATTCCATGTCATGTAAATATGATGATACATCCATTTCTCTCTCATGAAACATTTTTATGAGTTCTTATGTCACGATGTTATGTTGCCGAAATTGCACTGCGTTTTTCCATGCGAAAGTCATTGTTTATTGAATACCATTCCCATTTATCTAACACGGGTATTCACTTTTATTCACATTTAATTATTGTTGAAAGAGATTCATGTATGTATTACACATTTTTTTATCATGGAATAAATGATTATGTGGAATTATTCAATGATTTATGATCCATGTGGCAGACTTATGCATGAAATGAAATTTTTAAGAAGTGTGTGCCCTGATAGTGCTCCAATGTAATGGGAAAAGTATAGCACCATGATACATCATGTGAAATGAGTGTTGACTCATGATAATTAAAGTGCAATGAGGGTTTAATCATTCTTCATGTGGAATGATGGTTTACTCATGCTTCATGTGCAATGAGCCTTGGCTCATGCTAATTCTATGTTAAGTGTTGTTGCCACATTTCCATGTTATGATTATCATGCTTTATCATGCCTTTATGTTTATTCTTATCATGTTACCTATTTTTATAACTATTTCCTAACATGTATTTTATTCCTTATGTTATTATATGGTTATTACCTTATTGGGATTTATAGCTCACCCTTTTCTTATGCATGTCCTCTGGTTATCCCATGCAATGCAAAGTACGGGGGAATGTAGTGGTCATATAAAGAACATTTTCAATAAATATGTTGCATGTTTTATGTTCTGAGTTGTTATGTATTGATCCTAAGCCCTAATTACACTGGTCGTCTCGATCATCGTTGTTTTATCTAGTTATGTTTATGTAATAAATCATGTTTATGTGTGTAATAAAAGTAGGGTTGGCATGGTTGGTATTATAGAATATGTTTAGTTATTTTCGGGATTAGGATTAGAAAGCCTTAGTGAATCCTTAGATACAAGACTAAGTATAATAAAAAAATCCCTATGTTTTTTTGAGTGTTGAGTAAGTGGTATATCAATCAAATACATCCTTTTCTGGATATGAGCTGGTAGAGGAGGATCAGGCACATATGTATCATAGGGGTAAAACCCAAAAACACTGCTTTGAGCTAGACTCGAATGGGAACTGGTGCACGAAAACAGGCCATACAGCACTCTTGGTTATGAGACTCCCGGGGGATATGCTTTAGTAAATTCAAAAGCCTAGTATGAACCATTATTAAGGGAATTAAAAAAATTCCCAAGTAATATATGTTAGAAAGTAGATCATGGATAACATAGATTGAATCCAATAGATTCATATGTTAAGGAAATAAAAGCTATTTATAAGTCATCTGTTTTGTCCTTGGATTACCCTTTATGTGTTACCCCTAATATTTCTTTTATTCTGGATAATGGTCAGTAATAGGAGGACTCGAGCTAACAACCTATGTGAAGATCAATGTGATGATTGTACTATTGAGATTCCCAATCCGATGGAATCAGGAATTGTGAACTTTGTCACACTTCTCTCTCAGTTAACTCAATATTGGAATAGAAACATGGCTCAAGAGGAAAATTTAACCCCCCCCCCCTATGAAAGTAAAATTTGCAATAAAGAGCTTCATTAGACAAAGGCCTCATACTTTTAATGGATCATCTAATCCCTCAATTGCCGAACAATGGATAAATTCTATTTACAAAATCTTTTTCAACCTTCAATGTTCCGAACAAGAGAAGTTTCTTCTAGTTGCTTATCGTATGGAGGGTGAAGACGATAAATGGTCCACATTGACCAAAACTATGAAGCTTTCAGAGGAGATCGAGGCATTGGAATGCAATTATTTTCAGAAGATGTTTTTTGATAAATACTTTCTGCGCACCCTCTATCTTAATATAGAAAGGGACTTCCTTGCCATCAAGAAAATAGACGATGAATCTGTCGGAGCTTATGAGGAAAACTTCAGAAGGCATGAAGGATAATCCTCTGGCTTTGTCATTACCCCTGAATGCAAGGTTGACCAATTATTTTGTGGGATAAAGCCTAGCCCACAGAAAGCATTGGTGATCCGTGACTTCGACAAATATGAGGAAATTGACTGATGTGCCCTCAAGATTGAAATTGAGATCGGATAATCTCAGGGGTATCATGGGGATAAGAAGCTTAAGGTGGACTTCAATGATGGAGGTCCTATGGATAAATCCAATGGTGCTAACAAGAACTAGCACCCCACTTTCCAATGCTGCGTAAAGAAGCACCATAGAAATTGCCTGAAGGGGATGAGGAAATGATTTAGGTGTGAAAGAGAAGGGAACCTAGCCATTAATTGTAGGCAATAAAAAACCTGCAGCTGCAATAGAGGAGAGGAACACTCCATTCGAATCTCAACACATTGTTCATTTCTAAAACTAAAAAGAACTAGGGCACCTTGAAAATTAGTTCCCTAAGCCAAGGATTTTTAGTGGAATCCAACAACCTCCAAGGCCACAATGGCGATCTTTTTCCATCACTACCACCGAAGTAAAGCCCGACAATGAAGTGGTGACAGGGACTCTAGTTATTCATTCAAGAATAGAAAATTTACTTTTTGTTTTAGGTTCTATGCATTCTTATATATCTTAAAAGTGTTGTAGAACAATCCCAGCACCACTAGAAATCATGACATTGAATATGTCGGTGAGTACGGAAAATGTGTCAATCACTGCATCCCATCAATATAACTTCTCCCATGTCATAATCTGTGGATTAAACTTCCCAGAAAACCTCGTCATACTCCATCTAATAGAATTTGATACAAGTCTCGGCATGGAATGGCTTTCCTTATATAGAGCCAACAAAAATTTCCATGAGAGGTAAATCACACTCCATGTGGAGAATCGAACACCAATTCTGTACAAGTGCAAGGAGGAGGATGAATCTTCTTTAGCTCCATCAGCTCAATCGTGGATATTAATTCCCTATGAGCACATGTATCTAGATCAGATGATTGTGTGTAAGGAAGCATCCATCCTTGAAGACATTCTTATTGTGAGGGAATTCACTGAAGTGTTTCCCGAGGAATTATCTGGTCTTCCTCCTATAAGATATGTTTAATTATCAATTGAATTTATACCTGGGGAATTACAAATATCCAAGACTCTGTATATAATGGCTATTGTGAAGCTTGAAGATCATAAGAAACAAGTATAGGAGAATCAGGATAAAGGGTTTATACACCCAAGTGCTTCACCATGGGGTGAACTAGTCCTCTTAATCAAGAAGTAGAGTGGGTCAATGCGCCTTTGCATCGATTACCGTTATCTTAATAAAATCACGATAAAGAACAGGTATCCTCTGCCACTGATTGATGACTTGTTTGATCAGCTGCATGGAGCACAATACTTCTCCAAGGTAGATTTTTGGTCATGATATTATCAGGTAAGGGTGATGAAGGAAGTTGTCTCCAAGACTACTTTTCGTACAAGAAACGGGGACTATGAATTCATAGTAATGCCTTTCGGGCTCACTAATGCTAAAGTAATCTTTATATACCTGATGAATAGATTTTTTTAGAGATTACCTCAAAAAATTTGTAGTAGTATTTAAAGATGATATTCTGATATACTTCAAAACCAAGGAAGATCATGAGGAGCATCTAATAACTGTAATAGAGACCTTGAAGAAGGAGAATCTCTATGAAAAGTTCAGAAATTGTGAGTTATGGTTGAAGGAGGTATCATTATTTGTCTATATCATCACAAGCGATGGAATATTTGTGGATCCCTCCAAAATAGATGCAATTGAAGGATGGTCGAGGACAACATCAGTAACAGATATCCATAGCTTCTCAGGGTTAAATGGATATTATCAATGATTTGTGATAAATATTTCATGATTTTCCAACTCTATTACCAATCTAACTTGGAAGGGAGTAAAGTTTTCTTCGAGTGATGAATGCGAAGAAAGCATCAAGAAGTTAAAAAGTAGGTTTATCACTAAGCCTATCTTACTTTACCCACAATTGGAAAACTTTTTGTATTATTTAGTGATGTTTTGAAGAAAGTCCTAGGATGTGTGTTGATGCAAGATTACAATGTCATTGCCAATGCATCAAGGAAATTGAAAGTTCATAAACAGAAATTTCCAACACATCACCTCGAGTTGGCTTCATTGATCTTCGCTTTGAAAATTTGGCAGCATTATCTCTTTGGGGAGAAGTTTGAAATATATACGGACCACAAAAGCCTCAAGTATATATTCACAAAGAAAGAGTTGAACATGCTCCAATGAATATGGTTAGAGCTGATCAAATACTATGACTGCTCAATCCATTACCACCATGGTAATGTGAACAAGGTGGTGGATTCCCTAAGTAGAAAGGACCCAGTGATTATATCATTAATGAGAATTGAAAAGAATCCAATCTTATTAGATTTTATAAAGATGGACATGGGAATCATAAAAAAGTGAAAATCATCAATCCATTCACAAATGATTACTCAACTGTTAATTTTTGAAAGGTTAAATGATGCTCAAAAGGATGATGGGGGAATTTTGGAAAAAGTGAAAGCTATCGAAAAAGGGAAATCCTCAGAGTTTAATGTTAAGGAAGAAGGAATTGTGAGATTTTGGAAAAGACTATGTGTTCCATCAAGTATGGAGCTGAAGAAGTAACTTTTAGATGATGCACTATTCACCCAGGAAACACAAAGATGTATCGAGATATCCGAGAGAATTATTGGTGGGATAATATAATGAAAGAGATCATTGAATATACATCAATGTGCCTGGTGTGTCAAAAAATGAAGGAAGAGAGGCAGAATTCTAAGGGGATGATGCAACCATTTCCCATACCAGAATGGAAATGGGAGAACATCACCAGGGACTTTTTCACTGGATATCCAAAGACATCCAATAGCAACAATGCAATCTGGGTTATTGTTGATCGTCTTACAAAGGATGCACACTTCATTGCTATTTGGGAGGATTTCTCATTGGATCAACTGGCACAGATATATATCATTGAAGTGTTAAAGATGCATTGAGTACAAATATCTATTGTGTCTGATTGAGATTCAAGATTCACCTCTAAGTTTTGGAATAGTCTTCAACATGCTCTGAATACTGAATTTAACATTAGTATGTCCTATCATCCTCAAACTGATGGCCAATCCGAGTGGACAATCCAAACACTTGAGGGCATGTTGAGAGCATGCTCAATAGACTTTAAAGGGGGATTATATCAACATCTTCCTCTGGTCGAGTTCTCTTATAATAACAATTTCCCCTCAAGAATCCAAATGGCACCATATGAAGCCATTTATGGGAAAAGTTGCAGAACACTGGCGTGTTGGGATGAGATCGGTGAGCGTAAGCTGCTTGGACCAGAAATGGTCGAAGAAATGGTGGAGAAGGTGAAAACCATTCAACAGCATACCAAGGCAGCCTAGAGTCGATAGAAGAGTTATGCAGATAAACATTGATGAGACATTGAGATTAAATATAGAGACATGGTATTTCTATGCATATCTCTATGGAAGAAGGTCATGATGTTTGGAATGAAAGGGAAGTTAAGTCCAATGTACATCGGCCCCTTTGATATTCTTAATCGTGTCAGGGATGTGGCCTATCGTCTAGAACTTCCACCTACCATGGCCAAAGTACATGATGTCTTTCATGTATCCCTCTTAAGGAAGTACATACCAGACCCTTCTCATGTACTCTCTTCAGAGGTGGTACAGTTAGAGGATGATATTTCTTATGAGGAGAAACCAGTGAAGATCTTAGATCATTGAGAAGAAGTTCTATGAAATAAGAGAATTCCCCTTATCAAGGTGTTCTGTAAAAACCACAAGTTTGATGAAGCAACGTGGGAATAAGAGGAAGTGATGAAGCAGAGTTACCCTCATCTTTTTAGTGTGGGAAAATAAAATTTCGAGTGCGAAATTTATCGTGGGGGTGAAAATTGTAACAACCCAAACATTCATTAATGGAAATTCTTCTCAGTCATTTTAAATGTCTTATTGTGTAAAATGGTTATGTAAAACATATGTACACCCTTGATTTTATGTTTTTGAATTGTGATTGTAGCTAATATGGTCATTAAATAGTGATCACATGATTAGTATAAATATAGGTCATTAACAATCCAATTTACTCAGACAAATAAAGTGATGGCCTCATCCAGTAGAATTGCTCCATATGAAGCCCATTTGTCAGAGCTCGGAAAATAGGTGGCATCATTGGGCTTCTCTCTTCACCAAGCCCAAGACGATCTTCAACAAGTCCAGCTCGAATGGAATCGTCTATAGGAGAAGTATAAGTTTATAGAGATCACCACGTGAGCAATGTTATTCGAGCCACCCTAAGAGTCTTTCATCATCACACACCTTACACTTAGGTCTTATGTGGCTATTTTAAGGGGTTATTTAACAAATCCCTAGCGCTATGATTATGTAAATTATTTTGTATATAATAAAAATGTACTTTCATTTTATTGTTTTTAAAGCACAAATAGTATTTATAGTTAATATTCAACTAAGAAATCTATTTTTTATGAATTAATGTATTTTTTAATTAAATAATATTATAATAAAATATTATTATTATTATTATTATTTATTAAATAGAAATTATTATATGATTTTATGAATGCAATTGTAATTTTTATTAATGATTGAATTCTATTTTTGTCAAAACCCATGAATTTTTTATAAATGTCAGTTTTTATTTTAAAAGTAAAAATTCACATATTTAAAAAATTATTGAGATAAAATGAATATTATTTTTAGAATCAGGATGTAGAAATTATCCAATGGTTAATTTTTCATAATTTTCTGAGACAGTCGAATTTTTGGGGAAAATTAAATACTGTTTAAATATATAATGTGTTTTATGACATCATAATGAAACAATAGTGGTGTAATAAAATACAATAAATTATATTACACCCTTACTATCCATATCATTTAAATATAATGATACACCTATTTATCTCTCATCAACCATTTTAATGAGTTCTTATGTCATGTCATTTTGCTGCTAAAATTGCTCCGTATTTTTCCAAGCCAAAGTCATTGTGTAGTGAATACCATGCCCATTTATCTATCAAGGGTATTAACCTTTATTCACATATACTTATTGTTTAAAGAGTTTCATTTAGGTATTCCATAATCATTTATCATGTAATAAATGATTATGTTTAATGATTCAATGTTTTATGATCCATGTGGAACACTTATGCATGAAATGAAATGTTTAAAAAGGGTCTACCCTGATAGCGCTCCAATGCATTGGGTAAAGTATAGTATCATGAAACAAAATGTGCAATGAGATTTGACTCATGCTAATTCTAGTGAAACAAGGTTTTACTCGCGCTTCATGTGCAATGAGGATTTACTCATGCTCTATGGGTAATGAGCCTTGGCTCGTGCTAATTCCATGTTCAGTGTTATTGCCACATTTCCATGTTATGATTATCATGCTTTATCATGCCTTTATGTTTATGATTATGTAACGCCCCGACCCCAGTTACCCAGAGTCGGTGCATTATTACATAACATTGGCATGATCACAAGAAAGATCAAATCTCGAAAGACCGATTGGTTTAGTAGCCTTGGAAACACTAGATATATTCATAAGTTTTACATTACATCATAAAATGAAAAACTACTACAACAACATAATGTTTCCAAAATCCACACTATTAACCCCTCATAAAATCCCTGCTGGTCATTCATAACTTACTTCTTCACATCCTGGGAAAAATAAAACATAGAAAAGGGGTGAGCTCAAATGCCCAGTAAGGATAACAATATAGCGGAAACTTTCATAAATAAGAATAAACATTTAAGGCAATGTATAACTAAATCAAAATCCTTTTAAATATGAACTTTCAACATGGTATGGCATAAATAAAATTAAATAATGCCATTTACTTATTCACATGGATATTCTACTAATCGAATAATCACATGCAAAAATCAATAACCACTTTCATAATGTTGGAATGCATAATGCCAGACTATCATAACCACATAGCCAAGGCCTCGTGCCAAGACTACAAATAATATTTTGTCAAGGCCTTGTGCCAAGACACTAGTTTGTCTCATGAGACCTACCGATGCATCGAGGAGCTATAGCGGGCTCCACCCGTCACATATTAAGTCCAATGCATTCCCATATGAAAAGGTTTAAACATAACATAAACATTCATATTAAAACTAGAATATGAAATGTCAATACTTTCACCATAAACTATGAATGGTATTAAAATAGCACATCCACAGTCAAACATATCACAAAACCTTCAATACAATATAGAAGTTTTGTATCATAATAAATCAACTTCAAATAATCTTAAAATCCATCAAAGGATGTTGACATAGATGAAATCAAAATTATTTTTAAAGAAATATCTCCTTTTATTTTGAAATAATTTAAGATCCATATAAAATAAAACATTTTCTTTGAAAATATTCTTATAATCTTGTAAGGTAAGCTTTGAAAATTTTATAATGGCGGAAAATAGCCGCACCCGCCGTATAAGTTAAAAAACATTCTTACCTTAATTCTGTCGAAAAGGTTAAAAAGGACCTTATTTTGAAAAGGACCGAAAGATTCCTTTATAAACCACTTATAAAAGTCAAAAAAGGTATAAATGACTTTAACTCATATTCTAGTAAATAGTAAAAATGTTTTGAAATGCATTTTTAAGAAACATGGATGTGGATGATAAAGAGATCCCAGTATATTATTACGTATAAACAACCTTGGATAATGAAGAGGTTGTAAAGAAAACCCTTACCTTGTACTTTTCCTTGGTTGGGGTAGGTTAACCTCCTATATAATGGTGAAATAGTTGTTATTAAATTATACAAGAATCATATATAATAATATGATATCATATATGATCTTTTAACATTGATTTGTTAATAATATCTTAGAATTATCGTCGTTTCGGGAGTTAACTTACTCATTTTCTTTTATATGTTTTGTTACATAAGCCATGGTTGTTGTATTTTATTCATATCCAGAATGATATCTAGTCCTTAAACATCATTTTTAAATCATCAAATGATAATTATACTTGAATGGATACGATGGAGAATGAATCTCATCGCGTTCGTGGAGACGGTAGTCCGTACGTACGCACGAGCGACAATATCATTCTTTTGATATTAAAATAATATATAAATGGATGGAATATCATATATACAGAATCATTAACATGTTATATTTATTATTTACATGAGTTACACATCATTATTATACCCATCCAAATAATATTATATTGAATAACAATTACACCACGACGTGGAGATGGTAGTTCGTACGTACGCACGTATGGTGACATGTTATTCAAAGGGTGGATAGAATACTGAATATGGTTGTACCATATTTATAAAAACATAACCGTATATGTGAGATACTGGAGTTATTATTTTAGAATAGTAAGAACAAAGGAAGAAGAAGTGGAAGAAGAAATGAACTTGGAGAAGGGTGGTGAAATCATTACCTCTTCTTCGGGTTCTTCCTTTTGATTTGATCAAAATGGCTCCTTAGGTTGGCTTTCTGATCAAACTAAGTCCTCTAGGTTGTAGTGACGGATGTTGGGAGAGTATTTGGGCAGAGTTTGGCCGAACCAAAAGTCTTTGAAGGTGTGAAGAAATGAGAAGGAGGAGTTCCCTTTTATAAGAGGGGTGAGGGGCACCTTTGGAAAAGCTTGAAATATTAATTTATAATAAATTCTTATTAGGTTTCCAATGGCTCCAAAGTTGACTATTCAAAGTATAAGGTGGGGATAGGTCGAAAACCACTCAACCAATATAATTTATACAGGTTTGGGTACTTATATTAACCTTATCTATAAGTATTAACTCTAAGTTAATTAGTTTCACTTTTACAATGTCTCTTTGTATTTTTATATAATATGGTTAATAAACTTACTATATACATCCAAGCGACCCCCAAGTGGTACATTAATGATGAACCTATCATGATATAAGTCTCTTGGCCGAACCATAGATTTTTAGGAATTTACTATCAATTAATAATATAATATTTGTTTTAAGAACTCTTTTATGTCAATTTTGACACTATTCAATAGTTGATTTTTGTGAAACTCATAACAGATTGATTACTTCGAAAAAAGTCAATTAAATAAATCCTAATATATCATATTATCCTAGAAAATTAGTTTAATTCATTAAAAGTTTCATATTATATTTATTTGGATATTTATAATATCAATTATTTTAATTTTTCGCTATTATAGTAATTACTGCATCATCATTGTGTCATAAATAAAATAAATTATTTAATGTCTAAAAATTATAAATAAAATATCATTATGTAGGAAATCGTTTTATCTTTCTAATGAATATTTATAATCTAAAATCCAACATATATAACCCTATGTAACAACTGTTTTTCAAAAAGATATATGCTTGTGTCATTTTTGTATTCATTTTAACTTAATTAAAATAAAGTGTCATTATCAGTTACAAGTGGATCCATGGGGTCCCAAAATAGACCCAAAGATTCCCATGGTCAACCATGTATCAACCAATAGGGTTAAGACACGTTTTAGGGTAATTTAGTGTTATTATAATATTATTTTGTAACCCTTATTTACCGGATTTACCCTTAACCATGGTAAATAAAATATTTACCGCAGTAATTATTCAAAATGTCTAAAAATAAAAGTTACCTATTTACACAATTTGAACATCCTGATTCAAAATATGGAATCCATTTTCCTAAATTCAAAACACAGAAGTGGCAGAAATTAATTTAAAATTAATTCCCGCTGTCAAAACAAAAAGCGTGTTTTTAAGAGATAATAACTATCAAAAGATTGACACTCGTTTATGTTCGGTTTAATTGTAAAATTATGTCCAATGACCAACATTATATTAAATGGTAAAAATATATTCTAAATATACTTTAAAACCACTCAAATTCATAATTTATCACTATTAATTATTTTGATTAAAAAAGATGTTTTTAATTAAAACTTAGTAATTTTCACTATTCATCAAAATATGAAAGTTATCCGAAATGTACCAAAATTTCACCTTAGGCTAAATTCGATATTCCGAATCCAAAAATGAAGTCCATTTTCAAATATAAAATATATATAATTTCAAAAAGTAGGTATTACTATTCATAACGGCTAGTTTGATTAGTTATGGTGTGTTAGAACTCGGTGTTGCATACAACACACGCTATCACATTATTCAAAGAGAAGCGTACCGTAGAAGCTTGGGGTGTTACATTCTCCCCTCCTTCAAATAATTGCGTCCTCGCAATTTCTAGGGCATTACTGCATAAAAAGACTCGGGTGGTTCTTCATCATAAGTTCCTCGGGTTCCCACGTTGCCTCTTCCATCTTATGGTTTATCCACAAAACTTTTACCAGACGCGTCGTCCGGTTTCTCAGCACTTGTTCTCTCGTATCAGGAATCTTGACGGCCTCTTCGCAATAATACAGATCGGGTTCCAGTTCTAATTCCTCATAGGTGAGTACATGCGTCGGATCAGGCATGTATTTCCTCAATAGAGATACGTGGAACACATCGTGAACTTTGGAGAGACTTGGCGGCATTACCAATCGGTATGCTACAACCCCAATTCGTTCTAGAATTTCGAAAGGTCCGATGTACCTGGGACTCAATTTACCTTTCTTACCAAAACGTATAACTCCCTTCCACGGAGATACCTTCAGAAAAACATGATCACCGACTTGAAATTCCAAATCCTTCCTTCGATTATCGGCATAGCTCTTCTGCCTACTTTGAGCTGCTTTGATGTGATTTTGGATTACTTTCACCTTTTCCACCGTTTCCTCCACCAGTTCTGGGCCTACAAGTTTTCTTTCACCAACGTCATCCCAACAGGTTGGTGTACGACATCCCTTTCCGTATAACGCTTCATATGGTTCCATCTGAATACTCGAATGGAAGCTATTGTTATAGGAAAATTCAACCAAAGGTAAATATTGATCCCACATACCCTGAAAGTCAAGTGAGCAAGATCTCAACATGTCTTCTAAGGTTTGAATAGTCCGTTCTGATTTTCCGTTTGTCTGAGGGTGGTAAGCAGTGCTCAAATGAAGTTCAGTATCCAGGGATTTCTGAAGACTTTTCCCGAATCTTGAAGTAAAACGAGGATCACGATCAGAAAAAATCGATAGGGGTACTCCATGAAGTCTCACAACTTCATTAATATATAGTCTTGCTAGACGTTCCAGGGGTAGATCTTCTCTTATAGCAAGAAAATGTGATGTCTTGGTAAGACGATCAACAATAACCCATATTGCATCATTCCTTCTAGGAGTCTTTGGTAGCCCCATGACAAAGTCCATCGTAACATTGTCCCATTTCCACTCCGGTATGGGAAGAGGTTGCATGACTCCTCCAGGCTGTTTCCTTCCAGCTTTCACTTGTTGACAAACCATACATCTTGACACAAAATCAGAAATCTCCCTCTTCATGTTGTCCCACCAAAAATGTTCCTTCAAATCTCTATACATTTTGGTGCTCCTAGGGTGTATAGAGAAATTGGAACTATGAGCATCATCCAGCAATTCCCTTTTTAGATCAGGTATATTGGGAACACAAAGTCTCTTCCCGAATTTCAAAATTCCATCTTCATACACAAAGTCTCTCAATATCCCATCATTCACAGCTTTAATCTTCTTTTGGAATTCTTCATCATCGGTCTGAGAACTCTTAATCCTTTCTAGTAAAGATGGTTTGGCAACCATTTGAAAAAGCATTGATGTTTCACCTTCCCTGGTTATTCCCATGTCCATCTTCACTAGATCCATGAAAATTGGATCCCTTTCAATTCTCATATTGTTCAAAACTCCATGGTCTTTTCTACTCAAAGCATCTGCCACCTTGTTTGCCTTCCCTGGGTGGTAGTGTATCGTACAATCATAATCCTTGAGTAATTCAAGCCATCTCCTTTGCCTCATGTTGAGTTCTTTTTGTGAGAAAATATACTTCAAACTCTTGTGATCAGTATAAATCTCACATTTTTCACCATAGAGGTAGTGCCTCCATATATTCAAAGCAAAGATCACTGCTGCTAACTCGAGATCATGAGTAGGATAGTTTTGTTCATGAATTTTCAACTGTCGTGATTCATAGGCAATAACTCTATCATTCTGCATAAGGACACAGCCAAGTCCTTTCTTCGATGCATCACTATAAATAACGAACCCATCATTCCCTGATGGTAGAGTCAATATAGGAGCATTGACTAATCTTTTCTTCAGTTCTTCTAAACATTCTTCACACTCTTTTGTCCAAACAAATTTAACCCCTTTACGTGTGAGCTTCGTTAATGGGTTATCCAGTCGAGCAAAATTCTGGACGAAACGTCGATAATAACCTGCCACACCAATAAAACTACGTACCTCAGTTATACTCGTAGGTGCTGGCCATTCCTGGATTGCCTTGGTCTTAGAAGGATCAACAGAGATTCCATCTTTAGAGACAATATGGCCAAGAAAAGAAATCTCCTGATGCCAGAATTCACACTTGCTAAACTTCCCATATAATTCATGCCTCCTCAGAGTCTTCAAGATAATGCGCAAGTGATTTTCATGATCTTCGTAGGTTTTGGAGTATACCAAGATATCATCAATAAATACCACCACAAATTCATCGAGATACTCCTTGAAAACTCTATTCATTAGATCCATGAATACAGAGGGTGCATTAGTCAATCCAAACGGCATTACAGTAAACTCGTAATACCCGTACCTGGTTCAAAATGCTGTTTTCGGAATGTGTTCCTTCTTCACACACAACTGATGGTATCCAGATCGAAGGTCAATCTTTGAAAAGTATTGAGCTCCATGCAGTTGGTCAAATAAATCATCAATACGAGGTAGGGGATACTTGTGCTTTATCGTTATAGCATTGATCTCCATGTAGTCGATACATAACCTCATAGATCCATCTTTCTTTTTAACAAAAAGAACAGGGGATCCCCATGGAGAAACACTAGGGCGAATAAATCCCTTATTACTCAATTGCTCTAGTTGTTTCTTTAGTTCGACTAACTCTACAGTGGCCATTCTATAAGGGGTCTTCGATATAGGCCTTGATCCAGGAATCAAATCAATAGAAAACTCAACTTCTCGTTCTGGAGGATGTCCAGGTAAATCTTCCGGAAATACATCTACAAATTCTTTCACAATAGGTACATCCTCTATTTGAACATTCCTTTCCTCACCGATAGTTATTTCATTCTCTTCCTCCCCAATAATTGAATTAAGTTGAGCTACTGGGGGTGGATCTATATAAGAATTAGGTGGTGACGATTCTGCTCTAAAAATAAGGCGCTCCTTATCATTATCATCAAGAATCGTAACCTCTTTCTTCTTACAATAAATCTTCGCATCATAGTCCGAAATCCAGTCCATACCGAGGATTATATCAAACTCAATCATAGGTATGACGATGAAATCAGCAGATAAAGAAAATTTATGTGCTCTAATGGGGACTGATTCACAAAACTTTGTTGCAACGATACTTCCCTTAGGAGTTTTAACTGACAACTCCCTTATTAAATAAATTGGAAATATCTAATTTTCTTAGCAAACTGGGAAGATATGAAACAATGCGATGATCCAGAATCAAATAATGCATTTGCTAAACTTGAGGAAACCATTAAATTACCTGCCACCACGTCTTTCGGAGCTTCTACCTCAGCAGTAGTGATAGCATAAGCCTGGCCTTGATCCCTTGTCCTTTTCTGAGGTAAGTTCTCCTGACGCTTAGGACATGCATTTGCACAATGCCCCATCTCCCTGCAATTGTAGCACTAAACGTTGGTAGCTTCCTTCTTCCCCTTGCAATCATGAGCTTGGTGGCCTTTTTCACCACACTTGTAACAGACTCCCATTCCCTTCAAGCAAGTACTAGGATGTTTCTTCCCGCATTTACCACAAGATGGATATTCAACCTTTCCCTTCTTCCCCTTATTTCCATTCCCAGATTGATCAGCAGGTCTCTTCTTCTCTTTCTTTGCTTTAAAGTCATAAGACTTAGAGAATTCCTTTTCGGTCTTGATAGCACATGAGACAATGTATTCGTACGATGAAAAGGATTGTGAGACTAACGCTCGACGCAGAAATGGTTTTAACCCATCAAAGAAACGATCAATCTTACTTCTTGGGTTACGAATATAATCACCAGCGTACCTCGCTAACCTTGTAAAGTTAGCCTCATACTTTGTGACATTCTCATCCTCCTTTTGTCTCAGACTCAGAAATTGCCTTTCCATATCTGCTTGATAGCCGCGAGGGAAGTATTTTTCTAAAAACAGATCTTTGAACTCCCTCCATTCCATATATGATACTTCATCATCTTCCTTCGTATTTTGAATCAATGACCACCATTGATCAGCATCTCCAGTGAGGCGGTAAACTGCCATGATAACTTTTTCCCTTTCACTGCTCCCCAAAGCCTGAAATATTTTCTCTAGGGAAAATATCCATTGCTCAGCTACTAAGGGATTTGTATTCCCATTGAACGTTGGTGGTTGTTTCCTCATGAATCGATCTAACATTGATCCTCCATGCTGTGGATCAGGGTGCTCCATACGTGTAAGGTTATTATTCATAACCTGAGTAAGTTGTCCCAGTATGGTGATTAGCTGATCAGCACCAGTTGCATCACCAGCCCCACTATAATTATCTTGAGCAGGAGGGCAATCCCTACATGGAGTGCGTGCATTGATATGGTTTCCATTTCTTCCACTAGGCGCCATTTCTAAACAATGGCATAAACTAGATCAATTTATGAATCAAAATACATAATCCCATACTTATAAAACACTTAACATAAATTGAACTATTTATGGATATAATCCATAATCATAAGAATGTTTTCTTTGAGGAAGTATATACTCATAATCCCTTCAAAATTATTTGTGAAGAAAATGAGAGTTATCCTAAGCATATCCCCCGGGAGTGTCGTAACCAAGAGTGCAGCAAGGCCCGTTGTCGTGCACCAGTTCCCGTTCGAGTCTAGCTCAAAGCGGTGTTGTCGGGTTTTACCCCTAGGTACATCTGTGCCAGAGCTGCCTCTACCTGCTCGTATCCAGACAGGGATGTATTGCTTGGAAAACTCACAAAATCTCTACAATACCAAAATTCTAGGAAGTTCTTCTATACTAATCCTCAAAGTTCATCTTAGGTCTACGTGCTCTAATCAGAGTTTATCTAAATCTAGCTTCCAAGGTTTATACTAAACTTCCTCTAATACCAACTGTAACGCCCCGACCCCAGTTACCCAGAGTCGGTGCATTATTACATAACATTGGCATGATCACAAGAAAGATCAAATCTCGAAAGACCGATTGGTTTAGTAGCCTTGGAAACACTAGATATATTCATAAGTTTTACATTACATCATAAAATGAAAAACTACTACAACAACATAATGTTTCCACAATCCACACTATTAACCCCTCATAAAATCCCTGCAGTTCATTCATAACTTACTTCTTCACATCCTGGGAAAAATAAAACATAGAAAAGGGGTGAGCTCAAATGCCCAGTAAGGATAACAATATAGCGGAAACTTTCATAAATAAGAATAAACATTTAAGGCAATGTATAACTAAACCAAAAGCCTTTTAAATATGAACTTTCAACATGGTATGGAATAAATAAAATGAAATAATGCCATTTACTTATTCACATGGATATTCTACTAATCGAATAATCACATGAAAAAATCAATAACCACTTTCATAATGTTGGAATGCATAATGCCAGACTATCATAACCACATAGCCAAGTCCTCGTGCCAAGACTACAAATAAGATTTTGTCAAGGCCTTGTGCCAAGACACTAGTTTGTCTCATGAGACCTACCGATGCATCGAGGAGCTATAGCGGGCTCCACCCGTCACATATTAAGTCCAATGCATTCCCATATGAAAAGGTTTAAACATAACATAAACATTCATATTAAAACTAGCATATGAAATGTCAATACTTTCACCATAAACTATGAATGGTATAAAAATAGCACATCCACAGTCAAACATATCACAAAACCTTCAATACAATATAGAAGTTTTGTATCATAATAAATCAACTTCAAATAATCTTAAAATCCATCAAAGGATGTTGACATAGATGAAATCAAAATTCTTTTTAAAGAAATATATAATTTTATTTTGAAATAATTTAAGATCCATATAAAATAAAACATTTTCTTTGAAAATATTCTTATAAGCTTGTAAGGGAAGCTTTGAAGATTTTATAATGGCGGAAAATAGCCGCACCCGCCGTATAAGTTAAAAAAACATTCTTACCTTAATTCTGTCTAAAAGGTTAAAAAGGACCTTGTTTTGAAAACGACCGAAAGATTCCTTTATAAACCACTTATAAAAGTCAAAAAGGGTATAAATGACTTTAAATCATATTATAGTAAATTGTAAAAATGTTTTGAAATGCATTTTTAAGAAACATGGATGTGGATGATAAAGAGATCCCAGTAGATTATTACGTATAAACAACCTTGGATAATGAAGAGGTTGTAAAGTAAACCCTTACCTTGTACTTTTCCTTGGTTGGGGTAGGTTAACCTCCTGTATAATGGTGAAATAGTTGTTATTAAATTATACAAGAATCATATATAATAATATGATATCATATATGATCTTTTAACATTGATTTGTTAATAATATCTTAGAATTATCGTCGTTTCGGGAGTTAACTTACTCATTTTCTTTTATATGTTTTGTTACATAAGTCATGGTTGTTGTATTTTATTCATATCCAGAATGATATCTAGTCCTTAAAAATCATTTTTAAATCATCAAATTATAATTATACTTGAATGGATACGATGGAGAATGAATCTCATCGCGTTCGTGGAGACGGTAGTCCGTACGTACGCACGAGCGACAATATCATTCTTTTGATATTAAAATAATATATAAATGGATGGTATATCATATATACAGAATCATTAACATGTTATATTTATTTTTTACATGAGTTACACATCATTATTATACCCATCCAAATAATATTATATTGAATAACAATTACACCACGACGTGGAGACGGTAGTCCGTACGTACGCACGTATGGTGACATGTTATTCAAAGGGTGGATAGAATACTGAATATGGTTGTACCATATTTATAAAAACATCACAATATATGTGAGATACTGGAGTTATTATTTTAGAATGGTAAGAACAAAGGAAGAAGAAGTGGTAGAAGAAATGAACTTGGAGAAGGGTGGTGAAATCATTACCTCTTCTTCGGGTTCTTCCTTTTGATTTGATCAAAAGGGCTCCTTAGGTTTGCTTTCTGATACAACTAAGGCCTCTAGGTTGTATTGAGGGATGTTGGGAGAGTATTTGGGCAGAGTTTGGCCGAATCAAAAGTCTTTGAAGGTGTGAAGAAATGATAAGGAGGAGTTCCCTTTTATAAGAGGGGTGAGGGGCACCTTTGGGAAAGCTAGAAATATTAATTTATAATAAATTCATATTAGGATTCCAATGGCTCCAAAGTTCACTATTCAAAGGATAAGGTGGGTATAGGTCGAAAACCACTCAACCAATAGAATTTAGATAGGTTTGGGTACTTATATTATCCTTATCTTTAAGTATTAACTCTAAGTTAATTAGTTTCACTTTTACAATGTCTCTTTGTATTTTTATATAATATGGTTAATAAACATACTATATACATCCAAGCGACCCCCAAGTGGTACATTAATGATGAACCTATCATGATATAAGTCTCTTGGCCGATCCTTAGATTTTTAGTTATTTAATATCAATTAATAATATAATATTTGTTTTAAGAACTCTTTTATGTCAATTTTGACACTATTCAATAGTTTATTTTTGTGAAATTCATAACAGATTGATTACTTCGAACAGAGTCAATCAAATCAATCCTAATATATCATATTATCCTAGAAAATTAGTTTAATTCATTAAAAGTTTCATATTATATTTATTTGGGTATTTATAATATCAATTATTTTAATTTTTCACTATTATAGTAATTACTACATCATCATTGTGTCATAAATAAAATAAATTATTTAATGTCTAAAAATTATAAATAAAATATCATTATGTAGGAAATCTTTTTAGATTTCTAATGAATATTTATAATCTAAAATCCAACATATATAACCCTATGTAACAATTGTGTTTCTAAAAGATATATGCTTGTGTCATTTTTGTATTCATTTTAACTTAATTAAAATAAAGTGTCATTATCACTTACAAGTGGATCCATGGGGTCCCAAAATAGACCCAAAGATTCCCATGGTCGACCATGTATCAACCAATAGGGTTAAGACACGTTTTAGGGTAATTTAGTATTATTATAATATTATTTATTAACCCTTATTTACCGGATTTACCCTTAACCATGGTAAATAAAATATTTACCGCAGTAATTATTCAAAATGTCTAAAAATAAAAGTTACCTATTTACACAATTTGAACATCCTGATTCCAAATATGGAATCCATTTTCCTAAATTCAAAACACAGAAGTGGCAGAAATTAATTTAAAATTAATTCCCGCTGTCAAAACAAAAAGCGTGATTTTAAGAGATAATAACTATCAAAAGATTGACACTCGGTTATGTTCAGTTTAATTGTAAAATTATGTCCAATGACCAACATTATATTAAATGGTAAAAATATATTCTAAATATACTTTAAAACCACTCAAATTCATAATTTATCACTATTAATTATTTTGATTAAAAAAGTTGTTTTTAATTAAAACTTAGTAATTTTCACTATTCATCAAAATATGAAAGTTATCTGAAATGTACCAAAATTTCACCTTAGGCTAAATTCGATATTCCGAATCCAAAAATGAAGTCCATTTTCAAATATAAAATATATATAATTTCAAAAAGTAGGTATTACTATTCATAACGGCTAGTTTGATTAGTTATGGTGTGTTAGAACTCGGTGTTGCGTACAACACACGCTATCACATTATTCAAAGAGAAGTGTACCGTAGAAGCTTGGGGTGTTACAATTATCTTGTTATTTGTTGTTATTACTATTTTATAACATGTATTTTATTACTCATGTTATTCCATGTTTATTCCCTTACTGAGTTTTATAGCTCACCCTTTTCTTATGCAGTTCCTCAGGTTATCCAATGCAATGCTAAGTACGAGGGAATGTAGTGGTCATGTAAAGGATGTTTTCAATAAATATGTTGCATGTTTTATGTTCTAATTTTTTATGTAATGATCTTAATGCCCAAATACACTACACCTATTGATCGTATATGTTTTATCAAGTGAATTTTATGTAATAAATCATGTTTAAGTGTGTAATAAAAGCAGGGTTGTCATAACAATTATTTATAATGTAAAAATAATATGATGAAAATATATTCATTATGCTATAAAAATAATTTACATAATAAAATTTCTAGGGTATTGATTCAAATAAAGTAAATACAATAGAAAAACCCTAAGGGTAAGGTGTGTAACTGTTAGACTTTCATGGGGTGGTTCAGTGAACATAGTTTGGGTCGTGATCTCGATGAGCTTGAACGTCTTCTGTAAACAGTTTCATTCATGATTAAGTTATTGGATCTCATCTTGGGCCAAGTCAAGGTAAAATACTAGTGATGTTGTCTCCCTTGGATGCTCTGATATATTAGCTCTTTAGGGTACGATCCTTCTATTTGAGTCCATCCCTTTGTTTTTCTATGTCAATTAGATTTGTTAAAACCCAATATTTAAACTAACCATGTGATCACTATTTAATGGATATATTATCAACGGTAAATATTCATAATATTATTTTAAATACAAGAAGATATAAAAAAATAAGTTCATGTGTTTTCTATAACCATATTACATAATATTACATTTAATTAAATAACAAGAGGAATTTTATTTATAATATTTTGGTTCATTACGATTTTAGTTTAAAATGAATTTTACATATCCAAAACTAATCAAATGAGTTCATATTATATTCAAACATTATAAAACTGATCAATAATTTATTTTTTATGTTTAGTAATTCATCTCACATTAATTCGAATTATGATGTGGCTGGTGTGACACTAAGTGTGTGTTTTCAATGTAAAAGTGTCATTTTTGTGAAAAAAACATGTCACGTAGAAAAAAGGCATAAATGATATTATATTTTTTTAAAACATTTAGAAAAAAAATCCATAATTCACTTTTGGATTTTAGGAATTTACTTCACATTAATCCAACACATCATGTGGCTGAAATGACTCTAAGTCCATATTTTCACATTAAAAGTGTCATTTTACACTAAAACATGTGTCACATATACAAAACTATGTAAATAGTCTTTTATTGCATTAATAATTTAGTAAAATGATCCATAATTCATTATTTATGAGTATTAATGAACCGCACATAAATGTAATAGATGATGTTGTCGATATGACTTAAAGTGCGCATTTTCATAATAGAAGTGTTATTTTACTCTAAAACATGCATCACATAGTCAAACATCAATAAAAACTATGGTTATATTGATAATTTAAAGTACTGATCCATAATTCATTTTTTCATGTTGGAATGGACCCCATATCAATCAAAAACACCATGTTTCTAGTAAGACCCCATGTGTGTGTTTTCAATATAAAAGTTTCATTTATGTTAAAAACATATGTCACATTATCAAAACCTAGTAAAAAAGCTCAATTTTTTTAATCATTATTAAAATGATCCCTAATTCATTTTTGACATGTTTTAATTGACCTCTTGACAATATGAAACACGATGAGAACGGTACGACTCAGAGAATGTCTTAAATATAAAAACGTCATTTTAGTTTAATTATATAATTATTAACAACTATTTATGTAATTAAGATAATTAATATAATTATTAATTAATAGAATAATTATTCATTACTAATTAATTTAAAATTAACAAAATATTCATTAATAATATAAATAATAGTATAATTGATAATTTCCTTAATATATTTCGTAATTAATAATACAATTTATCATATGTGGACTATATAACATTAAAATTTTAATTTTTTTTTTTTTATGTATTATTGCTAAAATAAAAATTGGTTTTATTATAGGGTCAAGATTTTTTATAGAGTTTTATATTTGGATAAAGTCTACTATAATAGTTGTGATTTTGTATATTAAGTCATATTTTTATTTATTAATTATAAATATCACACCAATGTAAATATTTTTTTGAAAAATTATGAATTAAAGTGATAGTGAAATGTAATATATGTTTTTTAATCTGGGTTTCTGTAACATTTTCATTCCAATTTATTTATATTTTTCTCATCAGGTTTTTTTATAGGGTTTTTGTTGGATTTCATGTTTTATAGTAGGTGTCATAGCCTCTATCAAAGCTAAAGGAAATCACTAATAGGAGTCCCCTTTGGAATCACTAATAAATATCCCCTTTATCAGTGGTCAAAAAATATGCTGATAAAAGATGCATTCTTGAGTTATTTTTTAGAAATGATAAATATTTAGTGCTATTATGGTATCTTATCTTGTCAATACTTTTTGAGCATTGAAAACCCCGATTTTTAGCACTGAGATAGACCATCTCTATAGTAGTGGTTGGTTTTCTATTTTATAGTTGGTCAGTATAAGCCACTAGAAATTGATTCATCTTCATCCAATGGATCAGGCTACAACATTCCAATGTCCTTTTATCTCCATATCTCTTCAATTTGGATGCATTCTTATGTCATCACCTTATATGATAGATTTATATATCTTTGACTTTTAGAAATGAACTCATATATGAACTCTCATGTCTTTGGATTTAATCAGATAGTTCCATTTTTATCAAAGGTTTAGAGATATATTTTTAAATTAACCTTGAATATAAATAACAATTATGGACTTATTCAATCATTTTCATGTCATTTATGATTAACAAAAATGTTATACCACACTATGAGCATAAGTATTAATAGTTTTCTTTGATATATTAATGTTAGGCTTGACCCTAGGGAAAGCGTAGAAAAATCATAGGCTTGGAAAAAATAGACATGGGGAAACTAGGGCATATATCCCACCTCTCGCAACCCTAGAAAGCAGTCATCTAGTCTTTTTTCCCTCACATCATCTCATAACCCGCCTATTTCCCTCGAATCATTGAGGGAGACACTAGTCACTTCTCTCACCAACATCACATCCCCACTAAAATCACCTCCCCACCTCATCCTCTCCCCCATATCTCCATTCCATTATCTATTCGACTAGCTCTCCAATTACAGTTGACACTACCACCACACTTCACATTGTTCACCCTTACGACTCGTGCCTTACTGAAATGAAAATTGACTCCTCTAATTCTAAATTCTCTAACTTCATTATATTTTGTAAAAAAATTCCATTTCATCATATTTCATGTGTTGTACAATACCTTAGAATGGGTGTGGTGAACTGATACTTGGTCATGAGTCATGATCATTTTTTCCACTGGGTTTCTCTACATCAAAGCTAAAACAAACTTCAAACCCCACTAAATATCCATATAATTAGAAGGAAAAAAATATAACTATAATTTATTAAGCATAAAATTTATTTTCCTTCATAAAACTATTTAATTGTGATTCATTTTCTTTCATAAAATTGATTGATTTAATTCTTTCTTCACAAAGGGGGTGGTCAGGGTAGTGATAGTGATGAAATTGAAAGGAAAGCCTTATCTCTGTGAAATTAACTAATATCTGGTTGGTTCAATTCTCTCTATTTTTTCTAATGATTTTGTAATTTTTTTATTCAATAAATAAATTTCTAATAAAGAATTATCATATTTTGAATTTTCTATGCATTTGAGTTCCATATTATGATTTTGTAACACGGAGATGCAGTAGAATCTCATGCATAGAGTCTATGGGGGTTGGTACCATGTTTAATACTTTCTTTATCATACAATTACACTACAAAAAATGGAGGTTTTAGTAGTTTTTTTTTCCACTGGTGTTGGTTTATAATAATTTTATATGTTTTAGTGGCAGTTATGAAAATTTCCACTTACTTCATAGTCGGCAATCATTTAGTGTATTTTAAAAAAAATTAGCGTTGGATTTTTATGTGTCAATTTTTTAGAATTTTAGATAATTCATAATTTCATTTAGAAGTGGTTTATATTTTAAAAAATTCAGTATAAAATAAATTAGAGGAATTTAAGATAACCACAAGCACATGAATTAGTAGCAGTTATGTTTAGAGGCAGTTTATGATAACTGCCACTAAATATATCTTAAAAATTAAATATTAAATTCAAAAATATAATTATAAAAATCACTAACTTATAATAAATTAAACATAAATGAACAATAAACATATAATACATACACCATCATACATACACACTCATATACACACAACCTCTATCACCATAACCTTAGTTACTCAAAATCTCTATCAACCAATAACATAAGTCATCAATTAAAACATATAATATTTCAACAAACAACAATAAAATATCATGGCCAATATATGTTTATCCCATGACCTTCACTCCATCCATTTACTCCCACATCATGTGTCACAACCCGTCCCCTAGGGCTCGCACCATGACTACCCCAAGCATGCCTTCCATAGGTTTGGGGTTGGAAACTACCACCAAAAAATTGTATCCCTATAAGGGGAAGGAATTTCCTTTAAACCTAAACAAAAACACAATCCAAGAACACATCAAGAAGAATTCATGAAGTATATTGTTGTAGTAAAAAGTGTACAGAAAGTAAAGGGGGACTGAATACAAGCCTAACTAAAAAGTACAAGTACAACTGAAAAGAGAAATGAAATACTGGATTGTCCACCAAGGATCCTACCAGAAGGGTAGGTAAATATTGTCTCTACAACACTCCATGTTAGCCTATCTACTTCGTGTACCACCTTGTCCTAGTTCCCTAAATACTCAGCCCAGTTGCTCATCGTCTGCACAAGACACAACAAGGTGCGGATGAAGCCCATGCAGGGATGAGTATAACAATACTCATTAGGGACCCTGAGACCCCTGAATCTCTCCCAGAGTTCCACAATGGAAATACCACAAAGCAAGACCACAATCATAAAGAACAAATTAGTCATCAGCTCTACTTAGGTATATTCCCAAACATATACCTATGTTATCAAAATATACTCGTCTCTTACATGAGGAAACACAAGGCCCCAACCTTCAAGACATTTTCATAATTGATCCATGAGGGAAGTATACCACAAAGGTAACACCACGAAGGTAAAAGTACCCCAAAGGTAACACCACGATGGTAAAATTACTACAAAGGTAACACCATGAAGGTAACACTATGAAGGTAAAGTACCACAAAGGTAACACCGTGAAGGTAACACCATAAAGGTAAAACTACTACAAAAATAAGGACTCATCTCACACCAGGTGTATAACTTAAGTATAGAAGTACAAATGATTAGTCGTAAATATAGATCATCTTATTTTATCGACAGGCTCTACTAATAACCCACACAGGATCAGTATGTGAAAACACACACATGATTTTTTGAGCGATGACACACACACAATCTTACACACAACAAATTGGTATGTTTTTACCCACACAGTATCACTAAGCACTGACCCACACAAGATCGATAGGTACTGACCCACACATGATCTCTATTCATTCTTCACGACACAGCCAGCCACAAAATTCCTACACTAAGCACGCTTAATTCTGGGAGAATATTCTTCTCAAGATATTATTCATACCTCAACTTCCATGAATATCGATGAAGAATTGTCACAAAGTACCGACATGTCATAAGAGTTCCAACGCTACAGACAGCGCGTCGATCAAACACCTAGTCTGTGAGAAATGGGCACTTTTGTAAAAAGGGCCTAGTTGGATTCAAAATCCGATCCAACCTTGTTCACATGTAAAACTCTAAAAAAAACTCAAATAGAGTATCTCAAAAGGAACTCCTTGTCACTGGGGTCGTCATGCCATAGACGGTGTGTCAATCAAATGCATGTTCTATTTGTTGCATATCTTTCCATGGAACAAGGGGTGATCACACCTCGGTCTGGCCTGGCTCTGTCGGTCCCACCAGAATATTCCAAAGAGACCACTACCCAAAAGGGTTACCAACACCACTGATGACGTTTCAACTAGACACATGTTTCGTTAGTTACGAGCATTTCTTTATTCAGGTACCAGTTGGGTATGGGCCCGATCCGATTCGGTCAGACCGGCCCGACACAACGGGTCTTGGGATCTACCTGACCCTTCTTGGGTCCAGCCCACTAATGTTCGACCCAGTTCACTGTTTCTGGCCTATTGGGGTCAGCCCGGTTTGGTTCTCGGGCCCAAGCCACGGTTGCCCTGGCCCGCCGGGTGGGGCTCTGCCCACCCTTGCAGGCCCGCTGGGCCATAGGTTCAGCCCACTTGGCTAAACCACCTCTTTCACTAACCCCACAGTTGTGGGGTTGTTTCTCTCAGCTGGTGGGTTGCTGCCCCACCGCATTAACCCGTCGTTCATTCGGCTGACTGGGTTCCACCAACGTGGCGCGGCGCGGGCCATGCCACACCCTTCTGTTGCTGCTGCTTCCACCAGTGGCGCCTACGGGCACCGCACTTGTCCCGTGTGGCCGGCTACCCCTGGCTATCATGGCATGCCATCGCGCGCCGCCTTCCACTTCTCATGGCCAGTTTTTGTGGGTCTCCTATAGCCACCATGAACTGCCGCCGACATGGTGCACCGGCAGTTTCATCTATAGGTCACCAAAAGTGTTCCGGTGTTCGTTCTTATTGTCGTCTATGACTAAGGTCCTTCCACTCTACCACCGACATATTCTGACATGATATTTCATTTTTCGGTCAATTAAGAAAATATTCTCTGATGTTCACATCAAGAACGAAGTGGCAGAGGGTCTGGGCCTTGTTCGTTTGGCACGGGCCCTCCATTTTAATGTGATTTCAAGCAAGAATGGATTCAATTCATCAAAGAAAACTAAAAAATAATCCCCCTACCTCAAGATTATTGGATAACATTCATGTTTTAGGAAGAGTCGGGGTTCATCGTTTGGTGGTGTTCATCACCTCCCATTGGAACAGGTTCCATCCTCCAGGTGGTTGGCGTCGTGGTTCTTTTCAAGAGCTTCATCTTTTGGAGAAGTCGTGCCAATAATCCTCCCCATGATCTATATAAATAAGAGATGGGTAGGGTGAGTAACGAACGTGGAATTAATGGGGTTAAATTAATTAAGGAATTTTAGTAATTCCAATGGTTTTATTACAATGAATTTAGGAGTAAGGCCATTTAATGGCTTGACACATCGTTGGTCCCCCCACCACCACTTGTCTGTTGGAGGAAAAGAAAGAAATGAAATAATATAACTTTGTTATTTTATTATTCTTTTAAATTTAAAAAATCTATCTTTTTCTCCTGTCCTTCTATGTTCAAAGTGAAGCCTCCAATAAGTGAATCATGGCGCTGCGGATTCAATAGTGCCTTTAGATTTCTAATTCGAGCACCGGTTCAAAAGTCAAAAAACACCACTCGCTCGTTTGCCGAATGTACCTTAAAAATGATCAATAAATTATTAACATTCACCCTCGACCTTTGATGGCCGAGGATAGGCTTTGGATAAGGGGAACACGCCCCAACAAACTCAATGGTACTCTCAGATTTTCAATCCAATTTACCGTTTATAAGTTGTGGATTTAAAAATTAAAATAATTGTTACATAATTATTCTATTTATGGCCAAAAACTAACATCCATAGTTGGCTTGCACTTGCCAATGTTAGTATCTACCTAAATAAAGAATACCTTCATGATCTCATCGATGATCTCAGAATTTTAATCTGAGTCACCATTCGTTAGTTATAAGCATTTGAAAAATAAAATAACATTATTTAGTTATTTTATTTACGGTTATCCCATTTTCAGGTTATCTCCCCGGAGGCCTGTACTGACTAATAATAAGTCATTCCTAGGGTAATCCCACTATCCTGAACATAACGATGCCCTCTAATTTTTGATCTAGGCACCCGTTTATGAGTTATTTCACTTTTTCAGTAAAACTGCTCATGCACACTAATTAAAGATTAACTAAATTTCAACAAATTGTTCCAGGTACTTCGGGCCTCGGAATCCCATTCCATCAGATTCCACGACCTCTAAATAATCCCAAATAATTTTAAAACATTATATGGAATTTATGGGTCTTTACATTCTCCCCACCTTATGGAATTTCTTCCTCAAAATCCAAAACAATCGAAAATCAAAAAATGAGGGTTATGAGAACAAATATAAGCCTCCCGCTCCCATGTGCTCTCATAGAGGATCCCATGCCACCCATAACTCACACCATATGGATCGTACGCCCAAAAAGGACTCTCTCTTGTCAATCTTCTATCTACACTAGAAACTCTGTAAAAGTCACCCCATCGTCGATGCCAAGCTCACCCCAGTGGATAACGTGTGATGGATCATCCACATACCTCCTCAACTATGACTCATGGAAAACATTATGCACCAGGTTCTATGTGGTGGAAGGCCTAGAAAGTACGCCACCTCACCTAATCAACTGAGGATCTAAAAAATTTTGATGAACTTCATAGATAGCTTGCCACTCTAGCTGAATATCCATAATCCTCATCGGGGAGAGACCCATATGAATACATGGAATCCCTCCTCAATCTCTAAGGGTCTCCGTATTTTATCGGCATAAGAATAATGAATATTCTATGCAGTCATCACTTTCTAATATGTGAGGCATCATGATACAAACTCGGCCACAACCTTCTTCATCCCTGGCTACCAGTACTGACGCCAGAGGTCATGGTAAATCTTTTCCACTCCAAGATGTACCGCTAAAGGGGATGTATGAAACTCCCTCAGCTACTCCTATCGTAGCATCACTCGTACCATGGTGCATCCTCTGAAGAGAACGACCTGCTACACACCTCGGAAAATCATTCAGGAGACCTTTCTGAGGATATCTAATCACATCGGACCCCGCAGTCAACATCCCCAAGTTGTGCCTCCCAAACTCGCTGAAGAATTTCAGGAGTGAAAGTCATATACTGGAGGTAATCTTCTATATCATTATCCACGAAGGATATCTGCAGCATGAATAGATGCTCTAACACCTCACTCAGCAATTGTATACCATACCTTCTACTGAGTTCCATCTGCTACCGTGTTCCCCTTCCCAAGAGTATGTACTATCTCGAAGTCATAGTCCTAGAAGAACTCTATCCATCATTGTTGTCCCAGGTTTAAGATAAGATATACCTAAGACACTTGTGATCATAGTAAATAGTAAACTGTTTACCCGTCATGTAGTGTCGCTACATCTTCAGTGCAAAGACCAATGCTTCTAACACTAGGTCATCGGTAGTATAGTTCTCTTTCTGTAGTCTAAACTATCGTGAGTTTTAGATGATCACTACTTGCTCCTACATTAGGAAACTACCTAGTCTATTTTCTAATGTGTCATAGTAGACTACATACCGAATTCCCTCTTCTAGTAGCCTCAATATGGGGCACTTTTCAGTATTTGTCTCAGCATCTAAAAGCTCTCATGACACTTCCCCGTCTATAGTAAAGGTTTTCCCTTCTTCATCAAAGTTGAAAAGGGTGCTTCTAACATGTAGAAGTCAGGTAAAAATCATTGGTAGTACTCATCAAAAGTAGATTTCCATCTCCCTTTGGGGAGGTAGTCCAAGAAACATCTTTTGTAAATATTTCTCCACACTCTGCCACTACTGTTTGGAACTGAAAATTCAAAACTCATGTTTCCACAAGGGTAAGGTCGGTCGAATCAAGAGTGATCTGTTGCACCCTCCTATGATACATTTTATCTTGTGCTACCTGGGTTTCCTTTTCAAAGACCAAGGATAACCCCATTCCAACATTGTAGATATTTTACATCCTTTTTCCTAAAATAGTCATGATTTTTGGAAACTCTAGGTCTTGAACAAGATTTTTGGAAAGAAGGGATGATTGGTACTTATGTCTATTAATACAGAAGATTTTAGTAGACACAGACCATACCTCAAATCATTCTTGGATCCCTTGGGTCACACTCCTTGACCGCATGTAGCTACTCCATTCCCTTGTCCTCCAACTCCCTGATTATGGTGGGTACCACATTAGGGTGGTGGTTGTAACATGTAAAAATGTATACCACCTCATGATTATCTCCTAGCTCCACTTTTACATATGTTTCCCTGTATATTCATCTGTCCCTATACCAACCTCTTCCCAAATCATTTTAAATTCCCAAGTCACTAATACTGGCATCAGTTTCCTGCTTTCCCACTGCTACATTCACTGGTTGTATCCGCTCATGCAATGAAAATTTAATCACAAAGGTTCACTCTAGAAACCTTACATATGTAGGAATTCATATAGGAATAGTTTTGGCTCAGATGTCCCTAAATGCACCTCGCTTGGAGGTTTGATCCCTGAATCATTGACCGTACTATATTCATTGAGTACTTGGGATAGTCGGTATGCCTCAATGAACACTCAGCTACCGACATGTCTTCCTAACAAAGCTATTGAAGCTCTTGGGAACACTCACCCCTTAGCTTTTTTTTACAAGATACCCCCTTCTCTGAGGAAGGTTCTCAAGCTTGTCCACAGAAAAGTCACCTCTTCGCAAGATCAAAGTAATCTAAATCATGTCATCATCCTGGTGAGCCACGTAAATTGCTCTCTACCAAGACAACCATCTGATCGAATGGTGACCCAGCTAGATGGAAGCTTGGACAACTCCTCAAGCTAGTCCATAGCCGCCTGTGAGTCAGGTCTGCCTCGGAACCTAAGAGGTATCTGATGCTGAAACACGTGTAAGGAATTATGCCTACATGTGTCATCTACTATTACTGCCAGTTGTAATTGCTAGCTAATGGGTAGTGATATTTCCGGTATACTACCCGAAGGTACCATCTTGGGAAACGGTCCACGTACCGAAGCCCCGTCACCATGTGGACCATCCTCATGGTCACACAATGATAAAGACTAGCATCTATGACCACAATCTGATGTGGCATTGTCCCAACATGGAAAAAAATTCTAATCACAACTTCCATCTAGTTCTCATCTTTCACAGGATCTATCTCACCTTGAAACCTCAGAGGCCTCTGCAACTGGAACTCGTGCAACGTGCTCTTTCAATGTGCACGTTCCACTGGTAGAATCTATTGCTGATCCACAAAAAATCACTAGAATTCTGATCCACAAAGAATCTCTTGGTGGGATTTCATCATGTACTCTCTCAGGAATCCTAGATGGTTGTCAATGTGGTGGAATTATGATAAGGAACAAGTGCGCCACAGTCATTAAGTTATACCTAGTGAGCTGACTCCCAAGAAAAGAAGGAAAAAAAAATTCCAAAACAAACTTAATTAGTGTTTTTGTGCACCGAGTTGGAAATCAGAATTCAGGTTCATGGTGTATTGATATGTCGGTCTCCACACCAACTCTAGATTTCTTAAACTGATAACTACACTAATAATAATCAACAATATTGCCACATTGAAAAGATCCTAGTCCTAGTTCTTCAATAGAACAGACTCATTTGATACCACTTTATCACAACCTATACCTTGGAGCCCACGCCATGACTACCCCAAGCCCACCTTTCATAGGCCATGGGTTTGTGACTAGCACCAAGAAAGAGAATCCCTATAACGGTAACGCATTTCCTTTAAACCTGTACAAACACAAAATCCAAGAACACATCAAGAAGCATCCACAAAGTAAACTGCTGTAGTAAAAAGTGTACTAAAAGTAAAAGGGGACGGAATTCAAGCCCAACTGAAAAGTTCATGTACAACTAAAAGGAGAAAAAAACTCTTGGATCATCCACTGAAGATCCTACCTGAAGGGTAAGTATAGATCATCTCCACAGCACTCCATGTCAGCTCGTCTCCTCTAGGTACTGCCTGGTCCTAGCTCCCTCAAGTCTTAGTCCAGCTGCTCATCATCTCCACAAGACATTACAAGGAACAGGAGAAGCCCATGTAGGGGTGACTATAACAATACTAAATAGGGACCCTGAGACCCTTGATGTTCTCCTAGAGTTCCACAAAGAAAATACAACAAACCAAGTCCTCAATCACAAAGCACGGAGCAGTCATCAACTCTACATAGGTATAATCCCATACATATACCTATGTTATCAAAATATACTCTTCCGTTACAAGAGTAAACACAAGTCCCCAACATTTAATCCATTTTCACAATTGATCTACAAGGGAATTATACCACAAAGGAAACCCCACGAAGGTAAAAGTACCAAAAAGGTAACACCGCAATGGTAAAAGTATCACAAAGGTAACACCATGATGGTAAACTACCACAAAGGTAACATCACAAAGGTAACACCACAAAGGTAACCCTATGAAGGTAAAAGTAATAAAAAGTTATGGACTGAGATCACACCAAGTATATAACCAATGTACAGAAGTACAGATGATTAGTCATAAATCTAGATCATCTTATTTTGTCGACAGACTCTGCTACTGACCAACACAGGATCGGTATGCACTGACCCAAATAGGATCACTGAGTGCTGACCCACATAGGATCTGACCCACCCTAGATCGGTATGTGCTGACCCACACAGGATCGCTGAGCGCTGACCCACACAAGATCGATAGGTACTGACCCACACCAGATTTATATTCATCCTTCACCTCACATCCATCCACGAGATTCCTACACTAAGCAAGATTGATTCCAAAATTATCTTCTCCTAAGGATATAATTCATACCTACACCACCACAAATTTCTGCGAATAAGTATTCGAAATGACAGTCATGTTGTAAGGCTTCCAACTCTACAGACGGCGCGTCGATCGGACACTCGGTCTGTGAGATATGGGCACTTTTTGTAAAAAAGGCCTGGTTGGATTCATGTCTAATCCAACCTGGGTCACATGTAAATCACTGACAAAAATCACTTAGAGTATCTCAGAAGTACTGCCTTGTCACTAGGGTCTTCATGCCATAGATGGAATTTCAATCGGACGTCGAGTTTGTTTGTTACATCCCATTCCATAAAACAGGGGGTGATCATACCTCAGTTTGGACCGGCTCAGTCGGGCCCACCAGAATATGCCAAAGGGATCACTTCCCAAAAGGGGTCCCAACGCCACTGACGGCGTGTCAACCAGACACCCGGTTCATCAGTTATGGGCGTTTCTTTATTAGGGTACTGGTTGGGTCTGGACCCAGTCCGACTCAGTCAGACTGGCCCGACACAACTGGTCCCGAGGTGTACCTGGCCCCACTTTAGTCTGGCCCACTAAGGGTAAGCAAAGTTCACGAGGGTCAGCCCATCTAGGTCGGCCCTGTTCGGTTCGTGGGGCTGGGCAGCGGTTGGCCTGGCCCGCTGGGTGGGGCTCGGCCCACCCGCGCTGGACCGCTGCGTCGCAGGTCTGGCTTGGCCTGCTGGCGTCTCCGGGCTGGCCTGAAGGTGGGGTCCAGCCCTTTTGGAGGGTCCAGCACACTGGGCGGTTCTAGCCCACTGGACAAGTTTGGCCCGCGTTGGCTCAGTCCACCAGAAGGCGGACCGCCTCTTTCGTTGGCCCCGTGGTTGCGGGGCCGTTTCATCCAACCAGTGGGGCGCTGCCCCACCACATTAACCAGTTGGCTGTTCAGATGACTGGGTTCCACCAACAGGGCGCGGCGTGAGCCACACCGCACCCTCCTGTCGTGGCTGCCTCCACTGTTGGCACCTACAGGCACCGGACTTGTCATGTGCGGCCAGCCCAAGACGGCTGCCCTTGGTCGCCGTGACGCACCGCCATCCACCGCCTGCGGCCGATTTCCTTGGGTCACCTTCCGCCACCACCAGCCATCGCCGACATGGCGTGCCAGCGGTTACCTCTTCGGATCACCAGAAGTGCTCTGGTGTCCGTTCTTGGTGATATTTGTGGCTAAAACTCTTCTGCGCTGCCACCGACATAGTGTGACCCTCTATTTCGTGTTTCCGTCGATTTGAAAATTGCTCCCCTAATTTCACATCAAAATGAAGTGGTGGAGGGTCTGATCCTTGTTTTTTTGGCCCGATCCCTCTACATTAAGGTGATAGAAAGCAGTATAGGATTTAATTAATCAAAGACAACTTCAAAATAAAACCCCTACCTCAAGATCATTGGAGAACGTCTATGTTTCAGGAAGATTCGGGGTTCTTCGTTCGGTGGCACCTATCACTGCCCGCTGGAACTAATTCCTTCTTCCAAGGGGTTTTCATCATAGTACTTTTCTAGAGTTTCATCGCTTGGTGAATCCATGCCAATACTCCTCCCCAATATCCATATAAATAGAAGAGGTGGAGATTGAGTAATGCATGTGTAATTAATGGGGATTAATTAATTATGGAACCTTCTTAATTCCAATAGTGTTGTTACAAATAATTGAGGAGTCAATCCATTTAATGCCTTAACACGTCGTTGGTCCTACCACCACCGTTTGTCTGTGGGAAGAAAAAAAGAAAGGAAATAAAATATAATTGTTATTTTATTATTCTTTTAAATTTCCAAAGTCTACCTTTTTCTACTGACCTTCTACGGTGGAAGTAATGCTTCCCTTAAGTGAATCCTGGAACTGTGGATTCATCGATGCCCTCATATTTTTAATCCGAACACCGATTCAAAGGTCAGAAAATGTTTCCCGTCCATTTACTAAACTTTTATTTAAAAAAATGTTCAATAAATTATTAACATCCACCCTCAATATGCATCGGTCAAGGATAGGCTCTTCCTAAGGGGAACACACCCCAAAGAACTCAAAGGTACTCTCAGATTTTCAATCTGAGTTACCGTAAAGAAGTAATGGATTTTAACAATAAAACAATTTTTACTTAATTATTTGAAAAATAAAATAACATTATTTAATCCATGAACTACAAAAGCATACCCTCATGAGATCTTTTGTGGTCTCATATTTTTAATCTGAGTCACCGTTCGTGAGTTATAAGTATTTGAAAAATAAATTAACATTATTTAATTATTTTATTTATGGTTATGCCATTTTCGTCTCTTCCCACGGGAGGCCTGCACCGACTAAAATTAAGTTGTGCCTAGGGTAAACCCACTATCTTGAATGCAACTATGCCCTCATAGTTATGATCTAGGAAACTATTTAAGTGTTATTCGACTTTTTCAAAAAAACTGCGCACTTGCGCTAATTAAAAATTAACAAACTTTTGATGGATCATTTCGCGTACTTTGGGCCGTAGAATTGCATGCTGTTACATTTCACATCCTCGGAATAATCCCAAATAATTAAAAAAAATTATCAAATTTTTGTGTCTTTACATCATGTCATCATTTGGAACCTACCACATCATTTCATCAAATTGAACAAAAAAATAGGATATAAATTAAAATTAAACACAATAAATCAGTATTACAATAGAATCATCGATAATATATAAAAATACAATAGAACCTAAGAATCCTCATGATTTCCTTCTCAATGATTTCATGGATCATAATGGTCATGATCCTACCTACTGTAATCATCTTTCACCTATAATAAAAACTAGAACATTTAATAAGTGAAATGTGAAGGAGAATCGACACTGAATATATTCATAATTTTACACATAAAATTTGATACATTATTAATTAAAAAGAATTAATTTAATATAGAACAAACAATATATCATGTAGAACACTTTAAAAAGATAAATATACATATTTAAGATACGATTCAAAACTTTTAACTCAAATGGGATAAGTATATAATAATCTAATCAATTTTTAGATTGTTGTGTGGTGTGCTTGAAATTTACTTAAAAACATTAAAGACATTGATAGAGAAACATGCATTATATTTTAAAAATGATTCAATGGTTGTATTTTAATAATTTCACATGAATCTGATGTCTTTTTATATGTTTTTTACCATTAAATGAATTTTTTAGTATTTTAAAACACTACCAACATGTTTATGGGAATCTTGAGAAAACCATAACTCAGAATTATATGTCGTCTGTTCATTCATTTAAAAAATCCATCTATGATAATTTTATAATGACTTCACAAGCATATGAAATTGTTTTATTGGTTTTTATCCACTAATACATGATTTTAAATACATTGATATCCTTAAAAATTGTATATTAAGTCATTCCAATCACACCACACATCAGAAAGATGTGTTTTCATTTAGAACACATCCAAAATAATTCAATGGTGATTTTACAATGATTTTTCATAAATATGAGGTCTTTTTCTTTGGTTTTGACCATTACACGAATATTATAGTGGTTTAAAACATTAAAAACATGTTTAAGGGAATCCCAAGAATATTGAACCTTGAAATGATGCGTTTTCAGTTCCTATATTTCAAAAATAAATCTATGGTCTTCTTTCATTGATTTCCAAGTCATCTGACATCGTTTTCATAGTTTAGACTCCCTAAAACATGTTTTTTTAAAACTTTTGTATCATTAAAAACTACTTATTTAGTCATTTAGAGAACACTTAATGTTTGATTAATGTGTTGTCTACCTGTAAACATCACAAATAATTCAAAAGTGGTATTCACATGATTATACATCAATCTGAGGTCATGTTATATGGTCTTGACCATTACACGCATGTTTTAGTTTTCCAAAACACTAAAATTGATTTACAGGAATCCCAATAAAACCATAACTCGGAATAATAAGTCATTAGTTCCTACATTTTAAAAATCAATCTACTATCATTTTGATCTAATTTCATATATATTCGACATTGTTTGCATAGTTTTGACCCCTTGACACATGTTTTCATAGACTTTGGTATCTTTATAATCTAATTATTAAGTCATTATGATTACAACACGCCTTGGATGGACATTTATTCTACATCTACACATCACAAATAAAACAATGGTGGTTATACCATGATTTCAAATCTATATGTGGTCATTTTCTATGATTTTGACTATTACATGAATGTTTTGGTATTCTAAAACACTGAAAATGTGTCTATAATAAACCTGAGGAAACCATAACTTATAATGATGTGTTATCAATTTCTACATTTCAACAATCAATCTAGTCATTTTACTCTGATTTTACTTCCATATAAAATCATTTCTATTGTTTTGTACACCCTGAAAATGTTTTTAAAGATTTGTTATCATTAAGAACTGCATAATAGGTCATTTTGAGGAAACTACACATCATATTGATGTGTTTTTTTCACGTAAAAATCACAAAAAATTAAATGGTGGTTATTTCATATTATAGGTCAATATGATGTTTATTATGGTTTCAACCATTATACACACATTTTAGTGTTTTAAAACTCTGAAAACGTGTTTAATAGATTCTTGGAAAATCATATCATATAATGAAATGTATTGAATTATTTTATTTCAAAAAAAATCTATGATTTTTATCCTCTCATTTCACTATTATGAAACCTCATTTTTCAGGTTTTGACCCCTTGAAATGTGTTTTTAAAAACATTATATCATTAAAAATTTATTATTGAGTCATTTTGAGCACAATTCACATCAGATGGATGTGTTATTTTCATGCAAAGAAAAAAAATTGAACGAAGCTTTTCTCTGGATTTGACATCCATCAAAGGTCATTTTCTATGGTTTTGACCATTGAAAACATGTTTTAGTGTTTAAAACACCAAAGATAACTTTACATGAATCCAAGGAAAACTGTAACTCGGAATGATGTGTCCTAAGTTCCTACATTTTGAAAATTAGTCTATGGTAATTTTATATTGATTTCACATCCATATGATATCATTTTTCTAGTCTTAACCCCCTGAAACACATTTTTAAATACTTTGGTGTCATTAAAATTTTTTTATTGAGTCATTCAGAGCATAGATCACATCGGATGGACATGTTATCTATGTGTACAAATCATAAATAGTTAAAAAGAAGTTATCCTATGACCTCACATCAATAATAGGTCAATTTTTATGGGTTTTACCATTACATGCATGTTTTAGTGTTTTAAAACACTAAAAAAACGTTTACAAGAATCCTTGGAAACCTGTAACTAAAAATGATGATCTGTCAGTTTTTAAATTTCATAAATCAATCTGCAGTCAACATCCTCTAATTTCATAGGCATTCGACATCATTTTTAAGGTTTGAACCCCTTGACAATAATTTTTATATACATTGGTATCTTTAAAAACTATTTATTGAGTCATTCTGAGCATAAAAAAGGTCGGATGGACATTTTTCCTCCTATTATACATCAAAAATAATTAAAAAGTAGTTTTATCATGATTTATCATCAATAAAAGGTCATTTTTTATGATTTTGACCATTACACACATATTTTAGTATTTTAAAACACTGAAAATGCATTAATGAGAATCCTGGGAAAACTATAACTTTTAATGATGTGGATTTAGTTACTGCATTTCAAAAATCAATCTATAGTCTTTATCATATGATTGTTCATCCATCTAATGACATTTTTCTAGATTTTAACCCCTCACACACATTTTTAACAAATTTGGTATCCTTAATAACTGCTTATTAAGTCATTTTGAGCACACTGCATGTCAGATGAAAATTTCATTTGTACGTACACATAAAAAATAATTCAAAGGTATTTTTTCAGGATTTCAAATTAAAATGGGTCAGTTTTATAGTTTTTTTACGATTAAATATAATTTTTATTGTTTTATAACCTTGAAAATACATTTACGAGCATCCCAAGAAAACTATAACCTAGAATGACATAAAATTTGTTCCTACATTTAAAAATTAGTATTTAGTCATTTTTTATTTGATTTGATAGGCATACCACATCATTTTTCTAGTTTTTACCCCTTGAAAAGATTTTTAAATAGTTTGGTATCTTTAATATCCTCGCATTGAGTCATTTGGAGCACACTGCATGCCATAAGGATGTGTTGTCTATGTGTACACATCAAAAATAATTTAGAGGTTTTTTTCTCATTATTTCATGTAAATATAAGGACTTTTCAGTGGTTTTTACTATTATATGCACTTTTTAATGTTTTAATACACTGAAAACATGATTGTAGGCATCCCATGAAACTATAACAAAAAATTACATTCTGTTAGAACCTACCTTTAAAAATAATATATTCTCATTATACTCTGATTTCAAAACCATTTGACATCATTTCTCTTATTTTGACCCCCCACCGCAATACATGTTTTTAATGACTTTGGTTTCTTGAAAACTATTTATTGAGTCATTTGGAACACACCACACATCTGATGGACATTTTGACTTCACATATGTGTCACAAATAACTAAAATATATTTTTAACATTATTTTACATCAATATGAGTTCTTTATATATGTTTTTGTCCATTACATGCATGTTTTAGTGTTTTAAAAAACTGAAAATGCATTTACATACATCCCAGGAAAACCATAACTCTAAATGATGTGTTGTTAGTTCCTACATTTCAAAAATAAATATTTGGCCATTATCCTTTTCTTTCACATTCATTAGACACACTAAGTGGTTGAAATGAAAATAAGTTCTTATTTCCAGTAAAATAGTTATTTTTACTTTAAAAGGCATATCACATAGCCGAAACTATGAAAATGATCTTGTTTTTTTTTCAAAAATAAAGAAAAAAATACATAATTAATTTTAGAAGTATAGTAATTTACCACACATCAATTAAACAAATGGTGTGGTCAGTATGACTTGAATTTTATGTTTTCAATATGTAACTCACATTTTAGTTTAAAATGTATGTCACATTGTCAAAGATGAGAAAATAACCCCATGTTGTTTTCAAACCTTAAGAAAATAATCCATATTTTATTTTTGATGTGCAATAATCAACTGAATGTTAATCAGACACACAAAGTGGGTGATATGAGTCAAAGTAAATTTTTTCAATATAAGTTATATTTTAAATTAAAATATTTACACATAGAAAAAACCAATAAAACAAGATCGTATTATTTTGAAAAAATTCAAAAATGACCCATAATTCATTTTTGACATGTGGGAATTGACCGCACGTTAATCTGACACATGATGTGTTTGGTATGAATCGAAGTGCTTGTTTTCATTATAAATTTTTCATTTTAGTTATATCCGTGGTAGTTTTATATGTTCATTGAAAATATGTGAGTGATCTATACAGATTTGAATTTACCTTGGCTGGATAAGCTATATATTGGAAACTTTACTGGGGGGTTCTGCCTGTCATCCATGGAAATATAGATAATGAATCATTTTCCATTTATGACCACCACCAGTCATGTTTTTTCCTATAAGATTCATGTTCTCTCACCTTTTATTTCAACCTTAAAATTTCTTTGTATGGTTCCCAATCAAGGGAACTACTCAAAACAACACTCGGTGTAGTATAAAATGATGATAATACCCCACTAAAGACAGCTTATGGAGTATACCTATAACCCATCCCCCATAAATTCCTAGGATATGCCTTCCCTAAAATGATTGAAACTAAAACTCTTCTAGGATACTGATGATGACTGTGAAGGGTTTTCATCCCAGGATTCATGAATTTTAAACTATTAATATAACAATATTAACAATGATTATTTAAATTATCTGAACTTCATAATATTATTTAATTCATATTATTTCATTAAAATAAAAAATTATTTCCTTACTATAAAAACATAATAATGACAAATAAATTATAAAAAAACCTTCGACCTAATTAAAAGAGGCTGGATAAATGGATCAAATGATTCCAATAGAGGTAATTATCACCATTTGACCCATGTAGTTAGCCTCATTTAATTGGGTTTAAGGCATGTTTTCTGTTATAATTTTTTTTAATTATTATTATTTTATAGTAATGAAATAAAATTAAATAGTAATCAAAAGTACATACTTTAATATCTCTAGTAGGTTCATTCAAAAAATTTCTATCAGGTTCCTATGAGCATAAACCTACATATTTATCCATCCAACAGAGTGACCTAATTCAATAGAATTTATAAACAAGTATACAAGTTAGAAAAAACCATGAATTATAATAAATAATATTAATAAAAGTTGATAAAATACATCCAAGATTTTTCTTTTTCTTGAAAAGTTCTGAGACCCAGCGATATGAGGAATACATAGTTTCTCATGATTCACAGTATTTTTTTTAGAAAATTCCTAAAAAATAGTTACATTAATTAGAAAATATAATTTTATTGTTTTTATATTATTAAGATACTGTAAAATATGATAATACCTCTAAATATGTCTCTAAAATAACATCAACAAATAACTTCAACTACTCATGAGAAACACCTTCAGGCACTTTCTCGTATATTTTTCTTGAGCTTAGTGAGATTTCATTAAATTATTCCCATAATATCTAATTAAAATATCTCTATTTATTTCCCAAATATTTTAGTGTCCATGGGCATGAAATTGATTCAGGGGCATCAAAATGAAAAAACATCTAGAAATATAAATATAAAATTATATGTATATCAATAATTTTACTAATTTATTTAAATTAGTTAACAATTAATTTTAAAATATTATTAACTTCACAGGGTTATCAAGACAACAATTTTCTAACATGTGGGAATATTCATCCAATCATTATAATTAGTAGGAAAACCCACCACCTAAAAAGAAACATACTCAAGAATCTATCAGTAGATTCCAACAACATCACTGGTAGGTGCCCCAAACTCATCAAATGGAAAAATAATCTTGAATAATTTCAAGTCCAATAGTTCTATTGTATTTATATTTATATCTCTTCTATTGATATCTTTATCGGTTTTAAAATTTCATTTAACAATTGTTAAAATATATAAATTTTTGTGCAACGAAACACAAACCAATAATTGTAACTCATAAATATCTTTAATATAAAGGGGTGACCAACTGCTCCATCACCATAGGTGAAATGGATAGTGGGATGCCAACAACATCAAGGTAAACTAATAGATTTCTAGAAGTCTCTTGTCTAGCAGAATCACTCAGATCCAATAAAGTATATAGTAGTGGTGGTTCTATCTAAGATGTTGACTATCTAGGTTCTCAAAAAAAATCTCATAATTCTATAATTCAAATATTTTATAATATTATATATATATATAAAAAATATATAAGTAAATGATTTTTACAAAATATGGAAAAAATAGAACAATTTATATGTAACATCCCAGGTAAATAAAGAATAAATAATTTTCATATTTATTAATATTTACTAATTAAATATTAATTTTATTTTAAAGGGGTTGTTATGTTCGATAGCGTACCCGATACGCATCGATGAGTTTCTTTGAAACTTACGTAGCACACTAGTAATAAAATAATATTATTTTAAATGTTAGTTAACAAGTAGCCGTTTTACTGGTGGGAATGGATAGAAATAACTAAAATATGATTAGATATGTTTTTAAATGTTTATACATTTACCCAATAAAAGATAAAGGCTTAAAATACGGAAAGAGTTCAATTTTAGGGCATATATGCTCTAATTTTCACTAAAGGTTCACTTATCACCTTTTAATGGTGAACCGTCATTAAATATGGTTTTGATCACTCTTATACTTTATTTTGGACCAAATATAACTCTTCTTTAGAATCAGGACATCAAAATTTACTTTGTGTAAATTTTTGGTACCTTTCTGATAAAGTTCATTTTTTATGAATAGTGTAAAATTTTGTATTTTAATTCAAAACCTCTTTTTAAGCTAAATTATTTATATGATTAGATTATTATTTTAATTGGTTTTAAAGTGAAATTAGAAAATATTTTTACCAGTTAATCCAATGGTGGTCATTGGAATCAATTTCACTTTGAAATTGGACTTAAACTGGTTTCAATCTTTTGATACTTATTGTTTCACAAAAACACGCTATTTGTCATGACAGCGGGAATTAATTATTAAATTAATTAATTTGACTTATATGTTTTGAATTTTGTAAAATGGACATCATTTTTTAATTCTTAATATCAAATATAGCTTAGGGTGAATTTTTGGTAATTTTCTGAAAAACTTCAATTTTTGATGAATAGTGAAACCACTAAGTGGTACTTATAAAGACTGATTTTCCGTTTAAATGAAATTTTGCCATCATTGTGTTTTGAATTTCAAAAATCCGACATACATGGTTGTCATTAAGAAGTAAAATGTGGTTCAATGAGGTTATAATAATTTTTTCGTGAATATTAACTTATTATGTTCTTAATCGCGATTAGAGGTAATTAGTGTAGTTTAATGTAAAAATGGTATTATAAGAATGTGAAAACACCATGACACTTGTCCTACACCTATTGGGTGAGTCATGGCCGACCAAGACAAGCCATGGGATAACTTGGTGACCCCATGGATCCACTTTAGTTGGAAAATGACATTAATATATTTTTATTTAATGTTAAAGTGAAAATGACACTAACATAAATTGTTTTACTAAAATAATTTTTGAGTGGGGTTATACAAGTCAAAATTTTGATTATAAATAGTCATTGGCAAGATAAAAATATTTCCTACATCATAGTAGTTTTTGTATAATTGTTAGACATTAAATAAATTAAATTATATATGACATAATAATGATGCAGCGATGACATCATTATTTGACGATTTAAATAAAATGGAAAGATAATGAAAAATCTAAAACCTACACATGGCCAAAACCAATTGGATGAGTTGCTTTCGAACCCTTACCACCTTATCCACGAATTATATCAATGTGGGACCTTTAAAAAACGAAACAAATTTTCAAATAAAGTAATATTTCTTTACTTTCCAAAAGTGCCCCTCCTCTCCTCTTATAAAAGGCCCCCACCTCTACCTCATTTCACACACTTCTCAAGCCATTGGCTCGGCCAACCCCTGCCAAATTACTCTCTCCGCATCCCTCTCCTCATCCTAGAGGATTCCCTTTGGGCATAATCCTTTCAAAGGAAGCCTTTAGGCTCAAATCAAAAGGAGTTACACTTTTAAAGGTAATTCTTTCTCTCATGTTCATTTGTTTTATTTTGCTTCTCCAACCCCCTAAACTCTTTTTATTTACCTATTTTGTAACAACACCAGTATCTTCAATATACAAGGATGTTGTTATAATATTTATTTGAGCTACACTCTCACACAACTACATCAAATGGTTAAAGAACATACGGTTTCCGTGGATGGCGAAATTCTGCCTCCTGAAACGATGATTGTTCAACACTCATTTAACACATTCAAAGGTGGCCATTATGATGTCACTATCTTTATATATGATATATAATATGTTTATGTTTTCCTTAAGCTTCTGTTTTTTTCATTTTGGGCATACCTTTATGGTTTCCATTATGGGTAAACACGATATATTCATTTTAGGAAGTGCGGACTACCGCCCCCTCAAAGTGATGTGATTCGTTAATGCCATATGTGGGATGTGTAAAGGATGGATTTAAAGTTATTATATATGATTTTATACTGGAATTATAATATACCTCTATATCATTATTATTTCTTTCCATTAAAGTATGAGATAGAAATGAAAGTAGCGTTCATGCATACGTACGGCTTACCGTCTCCATGAACGGTGCATTTCATTTCTTATCCCCAAATGTAATGTACTATTAAAAATACATGTATATAATGGATATATATAATTAATGATATATCTAAATGATGAATATAATTCTGGAATTAAAATATACATACCTCTCAATTAGTTTTAATTCCACTAATATGACAAAGAAATGAAAGTAGCGTTCATGCGTACGTACGGCTTACCGTCTCCATGAACGGTGCATTTCATTTATTACCTCTAAATGATTATGTAATATTATAAATACATGTATATGCCGGATATATATGATATATATGATATCCAAATCAAGAATTGCATTCTGGATATAAAGAACTTTTGACCACACGAACAACCTGTAATTGTAAGAAGTCAACTTTCGACTTAAGAACCAAATATTGACAAAACAAACAATATTAACTTAAATGGTTACATAATGTTTATAACATGGCAATAAGTGATATAAAAGGAATAATGAACTTTAAAAAGGTTCTTAATCAAGTATAAATTAACTCAAGTTTATTATTCAGGACGTTAAAGAACGATCGAGTCAAGTCGGACCCGAGGTAAGGGACTTCGTCTCAATCTCCTTTCATTGAGGCATATTTCTTTTTATACACAACTTTCTTTTATACGGTGTATAAAATCCATTGACTTTTACTTTTATACAAAAGGAATCTTTTTTTACGAAGCGTTTTACTAAACGACAAAAAGGAATGTTTATTTTTAACGTACGCGGTGACAATGACCTTTTTCCGCCGCCGCGAGTATTATTTGATCTTTGGATTTATCAACAAGCCGTAATGTTTTTAGAATAAAATAAATACCATATACTTTTTTATGTATTTTGGTATTGAAAATGGTTTTGAAAAAAGATTATATTATGTCAATATATTTATGATATATTGTGATTGAAATGTGGAAATTTTATCATTCCTTTATATTGGTTTTATGTTTTATGATTTTATATTGGTACTTGGACATTTTAACGGGTGGTTACGTTATAAACCATATGATGGGTGCTGCCGTGAATACCAGGACGGGTGGTTACATTATAACCTCCAATGCATTGGGTATGGAAGTCGGTCGTATGGCTATTCCATTAAGTATGTATGGAAATTGGCCGTATGGCTATTCCATTAAGTGATATGTGTGGAAGTCAACTGTATGGTTATTCCACTTAAGTATGCTTATGTCCCAAGTTACCTTTATATATTCTATGTGTTCTTTATATGGGTTTTATGGTAATCCTTTGGTTACAAAAAGGTAAGTAATGATACTTTATTCAGTGAAGATTTTTTTTACTACTTCATGAAGGTGAAGGTATTACATTGATATAGTATACATGGTTTACTTGATGTTTGAAAAACTAACAGTTTTCATTATTTTTGTATCCCTTACTGAGCTTTTTATGCTCACCCCATGTTTTTCGAAATTCTTTTCACAGGACTTAATGTGGAATAAGGTCAAGGATGGGATCAAGGGAATTTCGTGCTATCTAAAACATGGAATCTAGACATCTTTCTTTTTAAGAGTTTTTATTTTATGGAGACTTAGTAGAAGTGTCTACTTTGTAATCTTTTAAGATGTAATAGTTATGTTCTAATTCTCTAAAACTCTAAACCTGAAAAGATCCCCAATGTGAATTATTCATTTAATTCAGTATTAAGTAAGGTTTAAGGCTGGGGCCTTATAGTTGGTATCAGAGGACGGTTTAGACAACTTTAGGAGTTAGAAAAGTGTTAAATTATAATATGATTGAAATGATATAGCATTTACGGATTACCATGTTGCTTCGCCTAAGATATTTCTGTGTTCAGAATGGTTTTCCGCAAAGGAAAAAAAGCAGCTATGTTGGGACGACATCAGGAGGAAGATAACCTTCCAAATCAGCAACCTGAGATGGTCAGAATCGGAACTAAACAGTTTGTTGTAGTGATGGCACAGTTGACTCAGGCTATAAATGGTGGTGGTATCCATGCACGAGATCAGCCAGATCAACCGCATAGGAACATGTCAGTGGTGGAAGATCTCATGAGGCAACATCCCCCATCATTCAGAGGATCATCTGACCTTGTGCAAGATGAAGGGTGGATTAAAGCACTGGAGAAGATTTTTGATGTCATGGGGTGTTCAAAACATCAAAAGGTTAGTCTTGTTGTTTACCGTTTTGAAGGTGAAGCTGATCAGTGGTGGTCGATGGTGAAAAATATAAGGGATTGTGATGAGATTAAGGATCTTCACTAGGACGAATTCAAAGGTATGTTTATTGAGAAATATTTTCCTAAGGTGGTTCGTCTTAGGATGGAAAAATAGTTCCTAGAATTGAGGCAGGAGGATGATTCAGTGGATGCTTATGAAGAAAAGTTCACTCGATTGGCATGGTATGCTCCAAACTTCATATGAGATCTTGCTAGTAAAATAAACCGTTTTTACTCAGGGTTAAATCCAAATTATCGAAGGGATTTAGCTTCTCGTGAGTTAAAAAGTTATGAAAAAATTGTTTGATGTGCGGAGAAGGTGGAAATGGAGTTTGCTGATGATCAGGTGTTCTATGAAAAACAACAGAATAAGAGGTCTAGTTGGCAGGCAAAGGGGAAGAATTTATCAAAGAAGCAAGGAGGTAAGAAAACCAAATATCCATCATGTGAGAAGTGTGGTAAAATGCATCCTGGAGAATGTTTATCGAAATCTGGTAAGTGCTTTCGGTGTGGTAAGTCTGGTCATATTTCTCGTAACTGTAAGGAAGATGATCAAGCAGGAAATGAAAAGCCAATGGTAAGATGTTTTAAGTGTAATGAAATGGGTAATTATGCAAACGAGTGTCCAATGAAGAACTCAACTGGGGGAATGCAGCCCGACTATAAGCATAAAGGGGTGGTGAAATCCTTTACAACAACTTCAGCAGATGTTGGGCCATCGAATGAAGTGGTATCAGCTCTAGGGAGCTCAGTATTTTTCGAAGATTGACTTGAGTTTGGGGTACCATTAGTTGAAAGTAAAAGAAGCAGACGTTCCGAAGACTGAGTTCCGTACTAGATATGGCCATTATGAATTTGTAGTTATGCCTTTTGGGTTAACCAATGCACCTGCTGTATTCATGGACCTTATGAATAAAATTTTCCATGAGTTCTTGGATATGTTTTTGTTTGTGTTTTGAGGTTTGTGAAGAGGTTATGAGTGCCTTGTGATTCACACTTGAAGAATGAGTTGTTTTTTCATCCTGACAGTACTATGATGTACAGAGGTCTGCGGGAGTATTACTGGAGGGATGGAATGAAAAGAGACATTTCTGATTTTACTGTGAAGTGTTTAACATGTCAACAGGTTAAAGCATAGAGGCAGTTACCGAAAGGGATGCTTCATCCTTTACTAGTGCCAGAGTGGACATGGGAGAATATATCCATGGACTTTGTTGTTGGATTACCGAAGACATCTCGAGGTAATAATGCAATCTGGGTTGTTATTGATCGCTTGACCAAATCTGCTCATTTCCTTGCTATACGAGATACTTTCTCTCTTGATCAACTTTCCCGTTTGTATCTTAAAGAGATAGTCAGGTTACATGGAGTTCCTCTCTCCATTGTATCGGATTGTGATCCCAGGTTTACTTCTAACTTTTGGAAAGGCCTTCAGAAGTCGTTGGGTACTGAATTAAATTTTAGTACAGCTTTTCATCCTCAATCAGATGGGCAGTCAGAACAAACAATCCAGACATTGGAGGATATGCTACGAGCTTGTTCAATGGATTATCAGGGAATTTGGGACCAACATCTTTCTTTGGTTGAATTTTCTTATAATAACAGCTTTCATTCCAGTATACAGATGGCACTATTTGAGGCATTATATGGGAAGCGGTGTCGAACTCCAGCATTTTGGAATGAAGTGGGTGAAAGGAAACTGATGGGACCAGAATTGGTAGAAGAGATGAAAGAAAAAGTTCAGTTGATTCAAGAGAACATGAGAACAGCTCAGAGAAGGCAGAAGAGTTATGCGGATAACCGGAGGAAGGATCTATCTTTCGAGGTAGGTGATCATGTTTTTCTCAAGGTTTCTCATTGGAAAAGTGTGATGAGATTTGGTAAGAAAGGAAAGTTGAGTCCAAGGGTTGTTGGACCATACAAAATTCTGGAAAGAGTTGGATCAGTTGCATACCGAGTGGCTTTACCTCCGAGTTTATCTCAGGTACATAATGTTTTTCATGTTTCAATGTTGAGGAAGTATATGCCAGATCCATCTCATGTTTTGAGTCCAGAGGTAGTTCAGCTGGAAGAGAACCTATCGTATGAAGAACAACCAGTCCAGATTCTTGACCACAGGGAGCAAGTGTTACGGAATAAGGTGATTCATCAGGTAAAGGTTTTGTGGAAAAACCATGTGATTGAAGAGGCAACGTGGGAATCTGAAAATGCTATGAGGGATAAATACCCCCACATATTTTGATAAGTGAATAAAATTGCGAGGACGCAATTCCCAAAAGGGGGGAAGGATGTAACATCCCAGGTAAATAAAGAATAAAGAATTTTGATATTTATTGATATATTCGAATTAAATATTAATTTTATTTTAAAGGGGTTTCTATGTTCGATAGCGTACCTGATACGCAACGATGAGTTTCTTTGAAACTTACGTAGCACACTAGTAATAAAATAATATTATTTTAAATGTTAGTTAACAAGTAGCCGTTTTACTGGTGGGAATGGATAGGAATAACTAAAATATGATTAGATATGTTTTTAAATGTTTATACATTTACCCAATAAAAGATAAAGGCTTAAAATATGGAAAGAGTTCAATTTTAGGGCATATACACTCTAATTTTCACAAAAGGTTCACTTATCACCTTTTAATGGTGAACCTTAATTAAATATGGTTTTGATCACTCTTGTACTTTATTTTCGACCAAATATAACTCTTCTTTAGAATCGGGACATCAAAATTTACTTTGTGTAAATTTTTGGTACCTTTCTGATAAAGTTCATTTTTTTATGAATAGTGTAAAATGTTGTATTTTAATTCAAAACCTCTTTTTAATCTAAATTATTTATATGATTAGATTATTATTTTAATTGTTTTTAAAGTGAAATTAGAAAATATTTTTGCCAGTTAATCCAATGGTGGTCATTGGAATCAATTTCACTTTGAAAATGGACTTAAACTGGTGTCAATCTTTTGATACTTATTGTTTCACAAAAACACGCTATTTGTCATGACAGTGGGAATTAATTATTAAATTAATTAATTTTACTTATATGTTTTGAATTTTGTAAAATTGACATCATTTTTTAATTCGTAATATCAAATATAGCTTAGGGTGAATTTTCGGTAATTTTCTGAAAAACTTCAATTTTTGATGAATAGTGAAACCACTAAGTGGTACTTATAAAGACTGATTTTCCGTTTACATGAAATTTTGCCATCATTGTGTTTTGAATTTCAAAAATCCGACATACATGGTAGTCATTAAGAAGTAAAATGTGGTTCAATGAGGTTATAATAATTTTTTGGTGAATAGTAACTTATTAAGTTCTTAATCGCGATTAGAGGTAAGTAGTGTAGTTTAAGGTAAAAATGGTATTATAAGAATGTGAAAACATCATGAAACTTGTCCTACACCTATTGGGTGAGTCATGTCCGACCAAGACAAGCCATGGTCCAACTTGGGGACCCCATGGAGCCACTTTAGTTGGAAAATGACTTTAATATATTTTTATTTAATGTTAAAGTGAAAATGACACTAACATAAATTGTTTTACTAAAATAATATTTTAGTGGGGTTATACAAGTCCAAATTTTAATTATAAATAGTCATTGGAAAGATAAAACGATTTCCTACATCATAGTATTTTTTTTATAATTTTTAGACATTAAATAAATTAAATTATATATGACATAATAATGATGCAGCGATGACATCATTATTTGACGATTTAAATAAAAAGGAATGATAATGAAAAATCTAAGACCTACACATGGACAAAACCAATTGTATGAGTGGATTTAGAACCCTTATCACCTTATCCACGAATTATATTAACAGGGGACCTTTTGAAACCGAAACACATTTTCAAATAAAGTAATATTTCTTTACTTTCCAAAAGTGCCCCTCCTCTCCTCTTATAAAAGGCCCCCACCTCTACCTCATTTCACACACTTCTCAAGCCTTTGGCTCGGCCAAACCCTGCCCAATTACTCTCTCCGCATCCCTCTCCTCATCCTAGAGGATTCCCTTTGGGCAGAATCCTTTCAAAGGAAGCCTTTAGGCTCAAATCAAATGGAGTTACACTTTTAAAGGTAATTCTTTCTCTCATGTTCATTTGTTTTATTTTTCTTCTCCAACCCCCTAAACTCTTTTTATTTACTTATTTTGTAACAACACCAGTATCTTAAATATACAAGGATGTTGTTATAATATTTATTTGAGCTACACTCTCACACAACTACATCAAATGGTTAAAGAACATACGGTTTCTGTGGATGGCGAAATTCTGCCTCCCGAAACGATGATTGTTCAACACTCATTTAACACCTTCAAAGGTGGCCATTATGATGTCACTATTTTTATATATGATATATAATATGTTTATTTTTTCCTTAAGCTTCTGTTTTTTTTCCATTTTGGGCATACCTTTATGGTTTCCATTATGGGTAAACACGATATCTTCATTTTAGGAAGTGCGGACTACCGCCCCCTCAAAGTGATGTGATTCATTAATGCCATATGTGGGACGTGTAAAGGATGGATTTAAAGTTATTATATATGATGTTATACTGGAATTATAATATACCTATATATCATTATTATTTCTTTCCATTAAAGTATGAGATATAAATGAAAGTAGCGTTCATGCGTACGTACGGCTTACCATCTCCATGAACGGTGCATTTCATTTCTTATCCCCAAATGTAATGTACTATTAAAAGTACATGTATATAATGGATATATATAATTAATGATATATCTAAATGATTAATATAATTATGGAATTAAAATATACATACCTCTCATTTAGTTTTAATTCCACTAATATGACAAAGAAATGAAAGTAGCGTTAATGCGTACGTACGGCTTACCGTCTCCATGAACGGTGCATTTCATTTCTTACCTCTAAATGATTATGTAATATTATAAATACATGTATATTCTGGATATATATGATATATATGATATCCAAATCAGGAATTTCATTCTGGATATAAAGAACTTTTGACCAGACGAACAGCATGTAATTGTAAGAAGTCAACTTTCGACTTAAGAACCAAATATTGGCAAAACAAACATTATTAACTTAAATGGTTACATAATGTTTATAACATGGAAATAAGTGATATAAAAGGAATAATGAACTTTAAAAAGGTTCTTAATCAAGTATAAATAAACTCAAGTTTATTATTTAGGACGTTAATGAACGATCGAGTCAAGTCGGACCCGAGGTAAGGGACTTCGTCTCAATCCCCTTTCATTGAGGCATATTTCGTTTTATACACAACTTTCTTTTATACGGTGTATAAACTCCATTGACTTTTACTTTTATAAAAAAGGAATCTTTTTCTACAAAGCATTTTACTAAATGAAAAAAAGGAATGTTTATTTTTAACGTACGCGGTGACAACGACCTTTTTCCTCCGCCGCGAGTATTATTTGATCTTTGGCTTTCTCAACAAGCCGTAATGTTTTTAGAATAAAATAAATACCATATACCCTTTTATGTATTTTGGTATTGAAAATGGTTTTGAAAAAGGATTATATTATGTCAATATATTTATGATATATTTTGATTGAAATGTGGAAATGTTATCATTCCTTTATATTGGTTTTATGTTTTATGATTTTATATTGGTACTTGGACATTTTAACGGGTGGTTACATTATAAACCATATGACGGGTGGTGCCGTGAATACCAGGACGGGTGGTTACGTTATAACCTCCAATGCATTGGGTATGGAAGTTGGCCGTATGGCTATTCCATTAAGTATGTATGGAAATTGGCCGTATGGCTATTCCATTAAGTGATATGTGTGGAAGTCAACCGTATGGTTATTCCACTTAAGTATGCTTATGTCCCAAGTTACCTTTATATATTCTATGTGTTCTTTATATGGGTTTTATGGTAATCCTTTGGTTACAAAAAGGTAAGTAATGATACTTTATTCAGTGATGATTTTTTTTACTACTTCATGAAGGTGAAGGTATTACTTTGATATAGTATACATGGTTTACTTGATGTTTGAAAAACTAACAGTTTTCATTCTTTTTGTATCCCTTACTGAGATTTTTATGCTCACCCCAAGTTTTTTGAAATGTTTTTCACAGGACTTTAAGTGGAATAAGGTCAAGGATGGGATCAAGGGAATTTCGTGCTATCTAAAACATGGAATCTAGACATCTTTCTTTTTAAGAGTTTTTATTTTATGGAGACTTAGTAGAAGTGTCTACTTTGTAATCTTTTAAGATGTAATAGTTATGTTCTAATTCTCTAAAACTCTAAACCTGAAAAGATCCTCAATGTGAATTATTCATTTAATTCAATATTAAGTAAGGTTTAAGGCTGGGGCCTTATATTATATATGTTCAAAACACTTATAATTGGTAAATTGTAATATAGTTTCATTGAAAATACATATATTCAGTTGTATTCATCTTCATTTTATTCATTGTTATCAACATCCATTGGAAGGATTCATTAATTTTCACCATCTATTGCAAGTTATATTCCTTAAATACTGTTGGGAAAAAGCTATTCAATGTTTTGTTGTTGATGAGGTTCACTATCAGAAATTACTAATTGATATTCAACACCCATATCATAAAAGTACATATTCCTTAAGTGTACCACAAAACTAAATCACTCATGTATTTCATCATCCACATAATAAACCATATTTAATTGTAAATCAAAGATAAATGGATCATGATTTGCATGCTCACTAGTATGGATCATGTGAGAGAAGTTGACATAATTTAAATGTAACAAATATTTATTTGTACCCCTATCAGTGTTGACCCACATTCACTTCAACAAGATAATTTAAAATTGACTTTGAAAGTTTAATTCAATTATATCAATCAAAATTACATAGTATTCTACCTCTGTATGTTTAAATACACCAATATTTTGAGTTTTCAAGTCTTCTCCATGATAAATTGTGTTAAACTTGAAGCCATAAATATTGTAGACATCAAATATTTTATACTAACTTAGAGGAACTCGAGCAAAAAACATCATATCATTTGATACCTCATCTTGACTCTCAACATTAATTATCTTGGAAAAAAGATATAAGGTGTTACTTTTAACATAGAAAAAATAACCACACATCAATAATATGAATATGAATATATGCTTACACAATGGTTGAACCATTCAAAAAATCTTCTTATTCGTGTATTTTATTAATTACAATCCATTTTAATCTTAATAACTTATTATACTCTTTGTTTTCAATCACAATTCATTAATAAATGGATCAAAAGTGAGATTTTTGAGTAGAAAATTTCTATATTCTTGTAGAAACTCCAATTCAATTAGTGTAAAATTTGACCCCTTTTCAATTTTTCATGAAATAATCGGAAATACCAATGGATGGTTTTCAAAATGAGAATTAATGGAGATTTCATCAACACATCCAACATGATTTAATCTAGTCTTAATCCCATCAACATACATAGAAAAAAATCCCCCCAATATTCATATATATAACCCATAACAATAGATCCTTCTAGTTTTGCTTTATTCCTCACATGTGATTTTGAATGACCTATGTATGTTATGAAATAAAATAAGATACATTATAAAAAAATATGCAATTATTTAATAAAGTCAATACACCAATAAAAATAATAAAAAATTTAATGTACATCTCAATTGGATATATCCATCAATAGTGTACTAGTTGACCAATTTTAGATTCTTCAACCAAATGAACAGTCAAATGAATCATGATTGGTAAAAATGAATGGGGAAATAATATATATAAATGGAAAATTTTCAAAGAAATTCACTCTTAAAGTTTATCAAACTCAGTTATATTTAGAGTTATTCTATCAAATCTCTCTAGAAAAGGTACATAACATAACTGGAATTATTGTTACATTTTTAGGTAATGTATTCCACAATGACAATGACAACAATTCCTCGATTAGAATATCTCATTAATGACCTTTCAGTCCTTGTAACTTTTAATGTTTTAAGTAACAAACCATGAAATTTTACTTGAATATCCAACTACCACTTTTACCTTCTTTAAATATCGAATGAAAATGTCTTTCTCATGATTTTTCATTGTAAAAATATCCAAAGGATACTTTCCATTCACATTTTCTCACAAACAATTTTTTATATTCATTGATTCCAAATCGTTATGAGAATTAATATAATCCTTCGATTTACCCGGCTCATTAATAAATGTAAAAATTAAATTTTCACAAACGTTCTTCTCAATATGAATTACATCATGATTATGGCATATCAAATTAAACTGTAAATTATAAAGTTAAAAAAATATACTCATTTTCCCCCACTGTTTTTTTCACCTACTTTTGAAATTTTACCTCATACCCCTTTCCCAGCTTATTGAAGCTGATTACATTTTACAAATTCTAAAGTAACATTAATTAATTTTCTCAATTTTTGTAAACTAGATAAAACACTTTGGTGGATTTCTCAATTCAATATCTCTATTGAATAGTGTCTTGTTAAACCAGAATCTACGAGAACAATCAAGAAATCAATGATGACACATAAAGCAACATTTTATACTTTGTGGTAATCATTATAGTTCAAAATCAAAATTAAAAAATAGTTGTCCAAATAATATAATAAGTACTTCAAGTACAAAAAGTATTAAAATAATAAGAAGACAATGTTTTCTCAAATTTTTATATAAAAAAAGATACAAGAGGGGGTAAATTATGATCTTTAAAAAACATTTATGACTTCAAATTATCACCCTTATCATGCACCGATTCATTCATTATTAAAGTTGAGTTAGCAGTGGGAATAAATAAATAAAATAACACATAGATATATATTGGTTCAAGGAATAAAGATCTTTTAGTCCACTCCACCATTTCCCTCTCCACAAGCATGGTGATTTTCACTAGTAAGTGATTTTATGAGTGACTTCTACAACTAAGAACAAATAGTTGATACCTTTTTAATAAGTATTTCACAAGGACTTTTGGTCCTTTTATAGGTAACCTTTAATCTAAAGCTTAGTCTAATAAGTTGATACTCCACCACCATTACTGAGTCAACGTATTTGACACTCTAATAAATAAATAGAAATTTATTTTATTGAGAATACATATTTTTCTAATAGTTATAGTATAAAATGAAAGATTTATATGATCTTTAATATTATATAGCTGTAGAAAAGATAATTCTCAACATTACATAGGCTTTATTTGAAAGTGAATAGGGAAAACATGATATATATGTGTAAAGATGTATGTATTCAAAGTTCTACTCTTACAATCACATTGAAGAAGAATATGTAAAAGTAAGAAGTTGTATTAGCAATAGAAACAATAGTGAGTCGATTAGATAGATCAAATCATGTATGTCTCAAAAATGTAACTTTGAAGGCAATAACACACTATTATTTACAAACACATGGATTTTTTTCATGAATATATTTTTGTTTTACATTTATATTTATATTTTCCGATGATGAAAATCTCAATATTTATATTGCCGGTCACAAAACATCAGGTCAAACCAGCTCTAGAAATACAAAATAATCAATAATGAATATTTTAATTCAAACCATTCTAGAGAGTCATAAAATACCTTAAAAATAAAATTATTTAAACCATTGAATATGAGCCATTAAATGTGTCACAAATCATTTGTGAATAGATATTTAATTTTGGAGAAACTGTTGTAGAAAACACATATAATATCTTGAAATTAAAACACTATTTTTGAATAGTCAAACATAGGTTTCCTTCACGTAATGAAAAAACTACACATGTGGGGTTGATAATGTATTGTTTTTCACAAATGCATGTTGAAAATATACGTTTTTTCACAAAAATACGTTTGATGAAAAATATATTTATTCCTCAATCATAGGATTTCATCCCAATTTAGGGTTGTTGATCCATACTTTCTCTTCCAAACATAGGGTTTCCAGACTATTCTCTATGATTACAAACATGGGGTATCAACATTATTTCTAAAATACTTTCAAACATGTCTTGAATAATTTAAAAAATATTTCCAACAATTCAATGACTTAAATACACTTCTAGAAAAAACATTATAACAAATATTACCTTCTGGAAATTCACTTAAAAGAAACATCATTAGCAACATAAATGTTATTGTTTGTGAGCATAAAACCCAAAAAATAAATTAATGATATTTTTGAATCAACACATGCTCAACATCCAATCACCAAAATAAATTCCTTTGATGAGAAGAAAAATATACATATAATCAATCAAAAACCTTACTTGATATTGAGTATTTTGTATGCCTCATCATGTCTTCATTATTACTATAAAGAGCATACCACTTTATGTTGCATGCAGTCTAAGACAACTTGAATAATCTTTTCCTGCATTGTTTCAAAGGAAAGTAACATAATACCTTTGTGGGAAATTTATTATTATTCTTCTCCCTAGTGTTTCACTACTTTTTTACTCTCATTTTTATTCTTTGAATTCAATATACTTGTATAAAAGATTATGAATTATTATTTATCAATCCATCTCCCTAGTAAATAATGTAATAATTATGGCATCTAAGGGTCTTTTTATAATCAGTCCCAAGTTTGTTGTTGATTTTATTCATCACATAGATTGACATAGGGATCTTAGATTCACTAAATACATCATGAAGAAACTATAAGATCATGGACATCTATTTCCCATTAATCTAAAGGATACAATTGATATGATATTACTTAAGTAGGAAATAAAAATTCAAATACTTGTCACACCCATCATACAGTTCTTATTTTCCATCTTCAACTAATTCATAAAAATCAATTTTTTCACTAAAGTTCTAATCGTGATTAACCTTCTTAGGATCAATTGATGGTTTTATTGATCAATTAAAATATTGGAAATTGATCTTTCAAAGCGAAATGTTTCATTTATCATGTTTCGAACTAAATTCTTCTCTGGTGTGTCACTTTGTGTTTTACTAACAAGATAGTCACTATTTTGAATTTACATAACATTAAATTCATAATTAAAAATCCAAAATACATATTGACATAAATAATATTTCAATATAAAGTGATCATATTCTTAGTTTCTATTCAAATATCTCTTGAAGTTACAATCATGACACATACATTTTATTATACCATTCAATGATTAGTTTTCAATTACATAATCTAAAAATTATTCTAAACCCTTGGAATACAATTGTATGTGTTGAGGTAAGTTAATCAAACTTTTATCCATTGTTATTCTATAATAACTCTTCTCTCTATAAATTTAGATATAAAGATAAAAAAATTATCAATCAATTACAATCAATTTTTAACATCACTCCATTTTTTCAGTGACCAAGGAAGGGTCTTGATTTGAATGAAAAAATATTTAACATGAAAATTGTTCAATTCAGCCTAAAAAATTTAAAATTAAGTGAATAAATATTTCCCCTCACAATAAAAGGAACAGATGTTGTGGAAGAATGTCAATGAGGAAAGAAGAAGAAAATAGATAGCATAGAGGTTAGGGATTAGATCCTAGCGACATCCAAATTAAAAAATATTTGTAGAAATCGAGGAGGTCGGTAGAAGTACGTGGTAGTGGGAAAGCGTTTAGGGCTTAAAATCAATTGTTTATGATGGTAATTATAAAATATGGAGGAGGGGCTTCAATCTCTGGTGAAGACCTATCGAGGGTGTCAACATAGTCAGCATTAAAGGATTGAGGGTTAGGGTCAGTTTTCATCAATAAGGGAGGGGGTCAAGGGTTGGGGGTAGGCTTCAAGGAAGGGGGTTGGTGGTAGGTGTCTAGAGTTAAGGGAGGGGTCGGTGTTGGGGGAGGGGGATTCGGCAGGGTGCTCGGGGGGGGGGGGGGATCGAGTTGATTGGTCTGTAGGGGTCAGGGTGGGTTGGGGAAGGGGAGGGTAAATTTGGGTTTTTAAAAGTATTTAGTAGTGAAATTAATAAAAATAACTATAAATCTAATTATGTTCAGAAATTTATAGGATGTCCACTAATAAAACTACCACCAAGCCTCCATTTTTGTTGTGCTATTTTTACTTCAAACTGCAATAGTTTTCCATCCTTTATTGAAAAACATTTCACAATTCATTATATACTGAAAGGCATAATTTAATGGTTAGTCATGGGAAATAATTCTTTCATGACCAAATATCATGCTTTATCCACCACTGGCATTCATCAGTGCTAAATATAAATCACTGATAAAAGGGTAACTTTTTTTTGTACTACATAAAAACGATGATAAAGGTGCATCTTTATTATTTATTTTCTTAGTTCTGCTAAAATATTTTAATAAACAAATAATATTAATACCTCTAATTTTCATATTTATATTCAAAAATTAATGTTTATTTATATACATAAATTACCAAATGCATTTTTATAATATATATATATATATATATGATATATTAATATATATTTTGTAAAAATTCAAAAAATTATAAAAAATTATATTATCTATTATTAATATATGATATTTGAAATTATATATTTATATCAATGTCTATGTTTATATATGTGTGTGCATTATGTTTTGTGTTATTATTTTGTGTATGTGTATTTATAGATGTTGTACATGTTCAGATGTATGTAGGTGTATGTCTATGTGCACATGTACATGGGATGTGCATATATAACATGTCTTCATGTGTATATATGAAATATAATTATTTCTCAGTTTATTTATATTTTTTTCCTTTTTGATATAATATATTTGTAATTTGTTCATTTTTTATACAGATTTATATTTTACTAACTATTATATATATAATGTTTTTTAATTTATATGATTTGTATTTATTCAATATTATTTATTAAGTTTTAATTTTTTTAAAATATTTGAAATTTATATAATTATCTTATTTAAATACATTTTTTAATATTTCCTTCATTTCTATATGTTTTTTTGAATTCATATAGTTAACCATATATGAATGTATTTTTTAAAATAGTTTTTTCTATTAAATTATATTATTTTTTATATATCTTTCATTTAATATTATTTATAAATTTTTAATATTTTTTGATTGTTATATTTTTTACAATTTGACCATTTTTTAATATATGTATATACATATATTTATTTACAATACATGTAATATTTTCAATATGTTTGTAATTAATATGAATAATATTTATTCGTTTCATTATTAAGTTTTAACATTTAAAATATATTTTAAATTTAGATAATAAATCAATTAAAATAAATTTTTAAAACATTTTGTAATTTAAATAGATAATTATAAAATTATAAATATATATATTTTTTTATAAATAGTAGTTATTAAATTATAAATATATAAAAAATATATTTTAAAAACTAAAATATATATATTTAAATAATAAGTATATTAATTATATTTATAATTATAAATATTTATATATTAATATATATATATGTATATAATTATAAAAATATATGTAATTATATAAATATATGTAATCATATAAATATATGTTATTGTATAAATATATGTAATTAAATAATTATATTTATGATTAAATAAAAATATTTATAAATCTATTTATTTATAATTATAATTATAAATATATATTTTTTAATAATTATACAATTATAATAAATATATTTAAATATATATATATAATTATATATATAGGGAAAACTATTCTCTCAAAGAAAGATCATGTTTGAAAAACCCCATATTGGATTTAAAGGCATTCATCAATCTGGGGTTTTTTCAGTTGGAATTGTATCCCATTACAAAGGGGATAACTTCATATAAATTTCCTGAATAATGAACTGAAAAGAAGGACATGGGGCTTCGCAATGGTCTTGCTGAAACGTAGATCCCAGAGCATCTACGAATAGTGTTTCAACCTTAACCCATTTGAAGTCAAAAAATATTTTTTACATGTCTGGGTCATGATATTTTGACTTAATTGGATTATTTCAAACTTGGACATCCTGATTGGTTTTTCCTTCAAAATTAGTGTTCCTATCAAAATGGATAAAGATACTGAGGGAGAAAGATATGGCTTTATTTCTAGAATGCTTTTAGAGGTGGACCTCGGCATGACTCTTACTGATAAGGTGGTCCTATAAACTAAATCTAATGAACTAAAATCACATATTTTTTATAATAATATACCGACATTCTATTCTAAGTGCATGATTATATGTCATTCTATGGAATCTTGTTGAAGGGCCATTGTCTGTTCTTTATTCCTTAAAATTTTCATACGGCTACTATCTATAGGAAGAATCAGAAGGATGGTACCAATGCATTGGATTTAAAATACGACCAAAGCATTGTTTTCATGGCCCATGGTTACACTGGAACTAGATATGGAAAGAAGATACTCTTGGTAGGGTTGTATGTTCGGCAAACATCCACTTCCCTTAAATATAATCAAGATGTTGTTTCCCATTCATCTGAGAAGGGGTGAATTGAACCAGATGCTAATTTTGGATGAAGTAAGGAAGGTTGTTCTCTCTTTGTTATAGAATCATCTAAACAGATCAACTAGTATTCTTATCCAAGGGAAACTAATGAGTATACATGTTTTTCTTGAATAGGAAATAAGGCTCAACAGTCTAGTGGGGTGGAAACCACTATAATGGAGTGAATTCCCATTCAAGATACCCTAGTTAAGATCTCTTTGAGAGTGGGTATGTATAGTAAAACTCTGGGAGAAAACCATGTATTCGATGATGTATTGAGTGAGGAATCAATGGATAATCAATCAATTAGTGAGGAATCTTCATAGGAGATGGATTATCAGAAATTATTGAAGGAACTGTTCATTAATTAATGGGATCACAAATGAAAGTAGAAATTAGATGCTGAAGATCCATAAAATTTTAGAATATCACTTATAAGCCTCATGTTGGATATGATGGCTATTTTTTCTTTAAGTGATTGTTCCTCCATCTCCAATAGATATAGGAATACATGCCACTTAATTGGGGATTAATTCTTAATTGGGGAGGCATCCTTGGCCCTTTCCAATGAAGGTGTTTGATAATTAACCTACTAATAATTTCACAAATGAGTTGAAAGGATATAAGGAGGTAGTAAGTGATGTATTTTCAACCCCATTGGACTCAACCAGCATGAACTCTCCTAGTGGTGCAACCAGATTACACATTAATGGTGGAACTGATGGGGAATCAATGGTTGATTAATCCATTGAAACAGTTGATATACAAGAGTTGGATGATCATCAGTTAAATCATGATTAGATGATTGTATTAAGGGCCCACAAAGGTAAACAAAAAAAATGATGAAACTCTTATGGACATTAAAAATTAGACAAAAACACTTGTTATTTATCCTGATGTTGGACATGTATGATCTCTTGTACCTTTATCTATTGATATCTCAGGGCTTCGTATTTCTTCCTTGGATATGTATCCTCAGTCTTTCGAGTAAAAGAAAGTGTAGTAGAGAGAATATCTTCTTCCTGTAAAGGGATATTATTATTCTTTTGTAAAAGTAAATAGATCGTCCAAAATTGATGTTGGTGTTTTGGAACATAATGATCAGGTATTACATGAAACTTTAAAAGAATATGTGATTACTCACAATCATTATAGAGTGCCATTATCTCTAAATTAATGGTAGGAAGGAGGAAGGTAGGTTGTCCGTGAGGCATGTTGTACTATTTTAGTACCCAAAACATTTTCTAAAGGTGAAGTACTGCTAGATGAGGATCAGAGCCTCTTAAGGAAAGACATCGAGGTTACCTTGTTTCATGACACATCTAATAAGGTCTAGGTTTTGGAAGATGTCGGGATAACTGACTCATAGGATAGTGACATCGATGGACTTTAAAAAAAAAGTGAAAACATAGAAGAGAGGTTGTCATATCAATGGTCAAGAACGTGGGTGTGGGAGAACTAATGGGAAGGCTATGCATGATGTGGAACATAGGATTGGGGTTAAGATTAGAAAAATGTAAGGTTTAGGACTATTTTATTAACGAGGCATGTATTGTTACGTCTAATCCCATCATTCGTCTTCTTTACTTTCATGGTTTTTAATAAAAGGACTTTGACCCTACGCAGACAATTTTTTTTATATATTTATTTATAATTATATTTATATATATTTATATTTATATATTTAAATTATTATAAAATTATAATAAATAAATTTAAATAATAATAAATGTTTTTATATTTATAATTATATAATTATATATTAATAAATATATATAATTATATATATATATATAATTATGATATTATAATAAATATATTTTAATAATAAATATATTAATTATATAAATATAAATATATATATGTGAATATATTTTTAATTATATACTAATATTTTTAATTATATTTATTTATAAATAAAATATATATATATATATATATATATATCTTTAAATAATTATAAAATTATAATAAATATATTGACTGTATTTGTAATTATATATATTTATAAGTTAATAATTACATATATAATTATATAAATATATTTATAATTATATAATAAACATATAAATATATTTATTTGTAGTTATAATTATAATTATATATAATTATATGTATTTGTATATATTTGTATTTATCAATACTTATATTTGTAAACACATATTTTTAATTCATTAAATATTTATTTATAATTATATACATTTTTATTTATTTATATTTCTATACATTTAAATATTTTAATTATATAAAGTATATTATTAAAAATATGTATTTATTAGCACTTATTATTTTAGTGCTGATAAAACCACTCTGTGTAAGTGCTTTTTTAAAAGCGCTGATTAAACCCTTCCCAATATTTTAAATAAAACTCCAGCTGAGTTCTCCTCGCTCACTCCATTCAAGCTCTCATTGAATTAAAACTCTATCTTTTCTCTCCCCAGATAATCTCAGACTAATCACAACTTCAAAATCCAAGTAGTGTGATTAGTTTTGATCTATCGCTACCCCTCAAACATCTTTGTTTATTTTTAATTTTTTCAAATGGTTTGAACAATTCACACAAGGGATCTTATTTTTCCTCAACCTCCTTATTGATTCTCCACCCAATCTCTCTTTCCTTGATCCATTTTTGGTTGACCCTCTCCCTCAATTTCACATTCATTTCACCCATTCGTCATTATTTCTCACTCTGATTGCATGGGGATCCTAGTTGTGCACTACAAAAACCATTCCCACAAATCATGTAAGGTGGTGACTGAAAATGATAACTAGGAATAATTTTTTTGGAGCACATATGGTAATAGGCTCAAAGTTCCAAGTATCCCTCTTTCTTCTATGGATAATAGGAAAAATAACTCCAATCATTTTAATATCTAATGATTTGTTTATAATTTTTATATAAACTATGAAAGAGGTTTAAATTAGTTTTTATGTTTTGTTACTAATTTTTCTATCCATAGTTCTTGATAAAAATTATTTCATGATACTTTCGATACTTTTACACATACTCTTTATCTATATTCTTGATTTTTTGTTTTAAATTTTTTACTAATAATTTTATCTTGTTATGAAATTAATATTTTTTTATATTTTTTAATATTGATTATTATTTTTTAACATTCTTATTATATATTTTTTATGGTTACTAATTTTTTATATATTTTAAACATGTTATATGGAATGAACACATGGGTTATGGACATGGATTACAGATGAAAAATGAACTATCATTTACAAAAAACATGAAATTATGATATAACCAGATCATAAGTGGCCTCAATTACGTACGTGTTGTCATAAGTTTATATTACATAACAAGCCAGAACAACTTAAATTTCCACTAAAAAAGTATGACTATTTAAAAAAAAAATATGTCATTTCTCCAAATCCAACATATCTAACAAAATCAACACAACACAACGAGCATTACAATTCTTGACACCTCCACTATTTTTGAACTCTTACTTGCCCCGCTGCATGATGAGTATTTATAAATATTTTATCCTCTTGGTATCGTACTTCATTATCTAATAATTAATGGTATTTGAATTTTTTTAGACGTTCTGGATGAAGGCTCAATGGAATTTTTTAGTTCATTATAATGATTGTTGATTTATACAGTTCTTTACAAAGATGAGGAATAATTTTTTTTGGAATTTCTTAATAATGAATAAATTAAATGAAGACTATAGAGATTTAAATTTAGATGCATTATTTTATATCTTCACACAATGATGTGTGAATATGTGAAATGGAATTAGTGGTATCTATATTTATAAATTCAAACAAGTGTGAGGAACAAGGATGGTTTAGGAACTAAAATTATATATCTTCAACATCAATTTTAAATATTGTTCTTAAAAATAGTATTCATCAAATGGTATTTCCAAAATTTGGTAGTCCTCTCAAATAACAATGCCCTGGTTGGATTTCTTTACTTTAATTCTATGTTTTATAAAAGGTGATTTAATTTTCTAAATCCTTGTTATCATGATAGTAATAGATTTTTAAGCCTCTTCCATCATTTAAATTTTTTTACTTTGATTTAAGAAATGGAATGTTCTAAATTGGCATGTGGTGCTTACTAAATTGAATTTCTTGGCATGAGTTTTTGAAAAAACCATTTGATAAAATGTGAAGTGTCTGAAATTATAATGGAACTTAGGGACCCGAACTCTAGACATCTAGTTTAGTTGATTTAAATTCTAGATTTTCTTCAAACATTAGTTTCTCAAGATCATGTGAATGATCCATATCAATGTTTTCATCGTCTGAAAAAATATAAACTTCATATCTCAAGAATTATGTCACTGAAACACCACCTGGCCCACCACATACCATGTAAATAAATTTATAAACACTAACCCCTCCCTCTTGTTTATTTCAATTACTCGCTTCTTTTTCAGGGTTTTTTCTTTCTATTTAATCATAAGATATATCATTAAATTAATCCTATGTGAGATCTCTATGATTTTAAATAGATAAAAATTAAATTAGATTCTATGTAACATTATCTATATCAAACAATACTTTCGTTTAATGATTTTGACCACTACAAAACAATCTAAATACCCGTCATTAGACTTTTACTATCTTAGAAAAACTACTTCATGTGGATTAATTGATTTTATAAGAATGAACTTTTATGGTTTCTGAAATTAATATTTCTATGTATTTATTTATTTTTCTAAATATTAAGATTACTAAATCTAAAAGTATGGATATGAAAAGAAAATGGATGGATACCAATCATATGAAAAAAAATATTACGAGTATGGGGTAAAATATTTCATCATATTTTCAAAATATCATGCATAAGATCCTTCTCAAATATTTTTTTTTCTGTTTATGCTATTTTTATTCAAGAATAATTATCCTAGAGGAGTTGGAATAAAATTTGATCTATTATGAAATAGAATAAAGCTATAATGGTTGGATTAAATATGGGGAAAAGAGTAATGTATCTAGTCAATGGGATAAGACTTCATTTTTTGGATCATTTGATATGATTAAAAGTGTTAAAAATGATGAAGATATTATCAAGGATGTGATTATAGATTTTAATGGTGAGAAATATATTATTGAACCAATGAAAATTATAGTTGGATATGAACTTTTTTATTGTCCAAAATTGTTTGATATGTTAAAGATTGTAATGACTTGACCTTTCCCAAAGGTATGGATTATTTATTTTTTCAGTTTAAATACCTTATGTGACCGCATTTATGTGTCCTAATCAAGTCATGGAGGTCACATGAGTGTATGGGGATAGTTCATAGCCTAGAGTTCATAGAAATGTGCTAAGTTATTGGGTCTCACAGTTTAGAAAATCTGTGTGTCCTAAGGAACACACCTCTGCAGCAGCAGGTAGGGGCACCTATAGGCCACCTGATTTGTCTGCAACCACTTAGGCATAGGATCATAGATTTGTGGCATGCTGTATTTTTTAGTAAATACTTACCGCACATTTGCGTAGAGTTTTAAAATAGTGTTCCTAAATCGTGAATCCCTATTTTTTAGGGTAAAAGTGAATTTTATCCCTTTTTAGTTTTAAAACCAATTTGATTTTTACCATACCTCCAGTGGATAGAACAGGGGGTTTCACCTACTTTTTTGTCAAACCTCCCAAAAGCTTCAATATCCTCTATCTCCTATATCTATAAATCGATCATCTATCTGTCAAATGCATTGGGAATAATAAGGTAAGGCTAACCTCATAAACCCCTCTTCTTTTGGTTAATATTTTTGTTAGTCTCACTATTTTTTCCCAAGCTCATCTGACCTATTTTTAGGGAAATTGATTGTTTCTCATATATCATCAAACCTACTTCAAATATGAGGTAAATATGAAGTGGGGCATCAATTACATCCCTAAGGTAGATGATGACATAGTTTTCCATTTGAGTTTTAGCCATTGTTTTATTATTTTGTTGTGTCTTATGGTGGATTTTATTGAGAATCCTTAATATGTTGAATAATTCATGTAAAATTGACCCTAGAACCTTGATATAGGTTTATTGAATCTAGTTTAGGGGTTTAGACTTCATACATACCCTTCATAGAAACCATTAGGTGTGGCCCCTTGAAATTAGTCATTTTGGAAAAATGGCTCAAAATAATTGAAACCCAATTTATCTTCCATCTAGACATTAAATGAAATAGATTTTTTCCCATGTGTAATTAATTTAACCCATGAGACCTCATGGTTGTTTGCCTTATTGGACTTCAAATTTACAAATTTGGCATTTGAGTTGTTGACCATGTCATCCAATTTGATACTTGAACCTTGAATTTTTAATTTCCTTGTTTTTTGAATTGAATGTTTTTCCCATGGTAAATGGAATTGGTTAGGATGACATAAATGATATAGTATAAATGTTAAAATGAGATGGCCAGGACACTTGTTCCTTTTAAATCAATCTTCCATTTTTAGGAAAATTGAGTGTAATGAATTTTATAGAATGGATATAATATAATGGATTTATAATTCCTGGAATGAATTAAATGATCTTGGATTATATTGTATGGTTTTACCATGCTTCTTGATTATTCTTTGGGAAATGTTTTGAACCAAATGTAATTTTTTAAAAAATGAATTGTGTATGGTTAATGATAATCATGAGAGGTAAATTCCACTTGTCTTATAACATGTATATAATATTCATTGTGTTGGTTGAGGAGCAAAGGAGCAATGACACCCCTTGAGTAGGGAGATTGTGGGAGATTCCTTGTGGAGACTGAAAGATTGTGAGATCCTTCAGTTAAGAAATATTGTGAGATATTTATTCTGTTGGCCAGAAGACCATGTGAGCTCTTGGGGTTAGTCCAGGGGTTAGACTATGAGAGCTTCCACTAGTATTAGATGCCTATGAGTTATGTCCCAATCCATCGTAAAAATATATTTATATATTTAAAATAATACTATATATATTATATTTACACTATATATATACATTATCATGATTATAAAGACTTACCATCCATGAGATAAATCATGTATACCCTCCATGTTTCCTTTAGGAATCTGTGTGGGAGGGAATTTATTTATTATGCTATTCATTAACTTCCTTCTTATACTTGCACACTATTTAGTTACAAGAAACTACTGGAATAGCATGTATACACCATTGGTGGTGGCCTATTGGGATTTATCTCACACCCTACTCAAGATTTTTTTGGCACCCAAGAATATTATTTTCCTAAAAGTATGGATAAGGTAAAGCACTCTTCTACAGTTTTTTGATATATATTTCTTTAGATGGGGAATTGGGGAAGAGGATAAGGCATGTTCTAGAGATTCAATGTAGCATGTTTTGATTTTTGTTCTTTTTTCGATTTTTTATAGCATGCATGTTTCATGTTCCTCTATTAAATTCTATATTAGCATTCAGCACACCCATATATGTATCAGACACTGCCTTGGGGGATTTTGATTATTATGTCCAGTTATTCAGACTTCTGCTGTTAGTTGTTTTAATTTTTTAAAATTATTTTATCAGTATATTTATTTTATTTTAATGATATTATTTAATATTGTTGTATCCTCTATGCTACTCTGACATGAGGGTATAGTCTGCCCACTGTACTAACCTTTCACCCTTTCTTCTAGACGGCATCCCCTGGTGTACAGGGAGGCATTCCTGAGGCCGTGTAACTCACCAATTTAGGATTCGACATTGGTGGAACCCAGGTCATAATGTCACAAAGTGGTGTCAAATGGGTTCCTTTCTTAACATACTATTTGGAAGTAATATAATAGATATTGGGAAAATTTTGGGACTTAGTCATAAGTTATGATTTGGCATCATGAACCCATGTATGGGGTAAAGACCAATTTGTACTTAATTATGATTGTTATTCATTCTATTCTTTATTATTAATATGATTTCACGGTTGGGTGATACACAAGACTTGTGATGTTATTTATATTGATGCCATTGAAATTTTGATTTATTTATAATATCCCAATGAAATGAGGGAATTAAATTAGATAATGTACAACGATAGGCACAATATGAATTGTCTATGCATTTTTTCCATAACATTTCTACTTTTTAGCAAACATCACCTATTGTAAATTTTTTGTGCTTTATTATATATATTAAATTGTGATAACACTTTTTGAATGTTTTTTATTTTATTATGGTGTGAGATTAGTGGGTTTCACATTTTGATTCATAAGATGTATGTTCCCTTACGGATCGAAAAATGGCATTCCCTCTTACTCAACCACTCTCAAGGAGTTTAAATACTTAAATAAGAACAATTTAAAAGAAAATTACATCTAAGTTAGTTTCATGGTTTGGTTCATAATGATTATGGTCCCTTATTGATTGGAAAATGGTAAATCATTGGATCTGGATATTTCAAAATGGTTTAACTATTTAAGTGAGAAATTTTGAAATAATAATGACTTGTTAGATGAAATTTCCCTATTATACCAATCTAACTTAGAAACATAGACCGGAACTCGGCCTTAACGGTGGGTAGTGGGGTATCTCTGAGTGTTCTTATGGCCTGTTGTGGTATCATTCTGTCATTTAGGCCTAGATTTTGAAACTGACAGAGAGGTGTGGGTTGTTTCATAGGAATGACTTACTACTATCCTATATTCCTAAATAAAACTGCTTTAATTTCTCGAATTTCTTCTAATATGTTATTTTTTGAATTTTAGCATTAAGTCGGCACGTCGTCCAACTATTATTCACCAAGAAGGTAGAGATGATCATGTTACTCAAGTAGTGGGTCATCAGCTGCCAGTCGTTCATCTTATAGATCCACCTATAGCTCCTCTCCTTGTTCCTGATATGGGTGTTTATGCCCAGTTTCTAGAGGGTTTTTTGCATATGCTTCAAGGTATGAAAGGTGGAGTGCGACCTGCCCAAGTATGGTAGAGTTGACTCATGAGTTTCAATAGCAGTATCCTCCCACATTCTCATAGGAAGGTGGACCACTTACTGTAGAGTATTGGATCGAGGTGATCCCATATATATTCAAACATCTTGAGAGGCCTCCATAGTGGAGGGTCAAGCTAACTGCTTATACACTTTGGGATTCATCCAAGAGGTTGTGGGATATCATCACCTAGGAAAAACATAAATGTGAAATGGTTTTGGATGACTTTAATACTATCCTCTATGAATAATTATTTCCCTATAAATTTTTGGATGACTAGGCTATTTAATTCTTTAATTTTTAGTAGGAAAGTATTTCATTAATGGAATAATAATCCCATTTCACTAAGTTTTAGCATTTTGGTCCTTCTCTAGCTGGATATAACCTTATGACTGATGGGAAATTCAAGGATGGGATGGTTTATTCTATCTAATCATAGGTCAATGTGTTTAGGTTGAAAACCATTTCTGTAATAGTCAACCAGTCCCCAATGAATGTGTTAAATTTGAGGGAATCTGAAGGTGCGATCATGGTAGTCCAGCACCTAGGGCCTCCAGTGGATATTCATTTAGATGAGAGATGCACAATTAGACTACTCATAGATGTGGTAGTAGCTAACCTCTTCTCGTGGATAGATCTCTTTTCTATCACCAGTGCAGGAAGTCGGGGAACATCATGTTTCAGTGTCCATAGGATCTAGTGTAGTGTAGAGGCTATGGAAGGATGGTCCATATTCATCATTTCCGCAAACAATTCTCAATAGTTCCTAAAGAGCAGGGATATACACCTATTACTTGGTAAATAGTTGGGTTTTCATGATCACGGTAGTCAAAAGGCTATAATACCACCATTCGTTCGGGATGAGGTGGTGGTCGAGGAAGAGATAGCTAGACATATGATTCTTAGTGCCAGTAGAGTGGGACCACTCAGGGAAGTCAGGTAGTGAATCTGGCCCATGGTAGAGGCCAGCTACATGCAGTCTAGCCTACACTACAGGAGGAGCGCCATACCATCTACTATATGAGGTCTTATTTTAGTATCCTCAACTTTTGTGTATGCTTTATTTATTACAAGTGCATCACACTCATTTATATCTGAGGAAACTACTGAGAATATGGGTGTCAAAATTGAGTACTGTTATGGAATCATGATTCTATTCACGCCTTTAGGTATCCGTTAAATGGGATTTCGTTACTATCAAAGTTGTCCCCTTGAGATAGGTGATTATATATTCATTTGTAATTTTTACATCCTCAACATGATGAGCTTTGATGTAATCATAAGGATAGACTGGTTTGTCACCTATAGAGCCCATATTGACTTATATAATTAGAGGGTGAAATTTACATCATAGGAGGGCATTATGAATGTGCATTAAGGAGAATGGGATGTTAGTGAAACATGAGCAGGAGCCGAGTATCAGAGGCTCGGTAGTGTTATAGCACATGTCACCATTATTTACCTCGATGAACAGGGGTTACAACCCATTTTCCATCCTCCCATAGTGAATAATTTCATAGATGTTTTACTTGGAGAATTATTTGTTCTACCTCTTATGTGAGAGGTAGAGTTTACTATTTATCTCGTTCCAGGAGCGGCACCTATGACCATTCCTCCTTATACACTGGTGAAAATCCCACATATACCAACACAATATTCCCAATGGTTTAAAAAAATAATTGGTAAATGGATACTATACCAACAGTTATATAGACTCGTTGGTGTATTCATATGGTTTTTTTGTTTTCCCAACAGCTTAAGGAAAATGTTGGGTATAGTGTTTATTAAGAGGTTTTTTCCAATGGTTAGTTTGAACCTTCGGGTATATTTTTTCATAATTTTTCCCAATAGTTTAAACCGTTTGGATAACATTACTTTCCCAACGGTTTTAAAAAACCATTGGGAAAGAAAACCCTGAAATATCAATGCCTCCACAGATCTTGAACTCTAGAGATCTTTAATTTTTCTCCCAAAATGAGAGAGTGGCGCACTATGTTGAATATTTTTCCCTAAACCTCAACTATCTTGAATATTTGTCCCTAAATCTCAACGTGAACTCTACATCCCAGGACAACAGGTCTGTTTAACAATGATTTGTTCTTCCGCAATAAATCGATACGTGTGAGTTCATTTATTTTAGATTTTGTCAATCTATTTTGCTATAATGTATTCTGTATTATGGTCCCCTAAGGAAAAGAAGACATATGTCATTTTAGGTTGCATTTTTAACACCACTTCCCAACCTACTCTTGAGGGTGCTAACTCTAATTTCTAACCGGACATCTATATTTGATTCAATTAATTTTTGTTCTTCCATTTTAAATTAGTATGTGTGCCTTGATTTATTTTAGTTTATTTCATTCCATTTCTCTATAATGTACTGTGTATTATTATCCCCTTATGAACACAAGCAATATATCATTTTAGGTTGTGGTTTTGTTATGATTTATCTTTATAGAATAATTTTGATTGATATTGAGGAGGTCAATATGATCATAAGTTATTTTATCCTTGGTTTATATTAAATTTTAGTTATGTTGACACAATTTTATTGGTTAGACATAAATACAGTTATAGAATTTTTTATCCTAAGAGGAATGATAAGATACTAATGCATTATGAAAGTACCCTTAAATGTTGTCTTTGAAATTTTACACTCTAACTTTAAGATGATGATACCCACACTATAACTCATTCAATGAAGTGGAGCTTCCACCTGAACCACTAGAGTGGGTTTGGGGTCATTTTCATGTGTGAATTGTGATAGAACCAAAATTTACTATATTACATGATCATTTATTCCTACTCCATCAAGCGGTTCGGTAATACACTTGTAATATTTTTTGAAATTCAAAATGAGTGTTAGGAATTCATGTAAAAATTTTCTTAGGTATTTATAAAGAATTATTAAGGTATTTATATCATCTTATATCCTAGGAAGACACCCATAATAAAGGAGTATAACCATCATAGAACTCACCAGTGTTGTTCATGCCTACACATTATTTACTCTCTGATATATATCTCACGAAACAAAATAGCATGGTCATGTGCATGTAATTATTCACCGCTAGTTGATAGTATTAGATGTCTATGGAGGTACACTTGAGGTTTTGTTGTGCACTTACTTGGATTATAATGTTTTTCATTTATTCTTCTCATTAGAAATCAATATAGAGTGATTTATTTTTCTTAATATTCATAGATAATTATATGGTGATAGGTTTGTGTTGGACTGGTGAGTCATGAACCAATCTCCAGTGGTAATTATAGGTTAATATTGTTACGAAATTGTGCTTCATGATTATCAATGTTACCTTGACACCCCCCCCCAACCCACCCACCCTAGACACCCCCTTGGACAACACCCCCAACCCCCTGGATAGCCCCACCCCACCCACCCCCAAGACAGCCCCCCTAACCCCCTAGACACCCCCCAACCACCCTGGACAACCCCCACACCCCCACTAGTCACCCTCTACCCCCTTGGATAGCCACCCTAATCCCTTGGACACACCCTTCAAACCCCCAGACACCCCTCATCCCCTAGGACACCACCCCACACTTGCGGAAACCCCCCCCCCCCCCCCAACCCCCTGGACAGCCCCCAACCCCCCTGGACACCACCCCACCCCCCTGGACACCCCCAACACCCCTACAAAGCCTTTACACCCCTGTAGACAGCCCTGCCACCCCCATGAACACCCCCTCACCCCCACCCCCCGTAGACACCACCAACCCCCAACCCCCCCCCCCCCCCGAACAGCCCCTCCACCACCGTGGATAGCCCACCCACCCCCATGGACACACAGTACACCCTGGATAGCCTCGCCACCCCCGTGGAAAGCCCTTCCACCCCCTTGGACACCCCTTACCCCCCTGGATAGCCTCTCTCATCCCTGTGGACACCCCATGGATAGCCCCGCCACCCCCTTGGACATCCCGCCAACCCCCTGGACACCCCATACCCCCGTGGACAGCCTTCCCCACCCCTAGAAAGCCCACCCGACCCCCTAGACAGCATCGCCACCCCTATGGACAGCCCACCCACCCCCTAGACACCTCGTACCCCTTGGATAGTCCCCACCCTCGTGGACAGCCCGCCCACCCCCTTGAACAACCCGTACCCCCTGGACAGCCCTGCCGCCCCCGTGGATAGCCTGCCCACCCCCTGGACTCATCATACCCCCTAAATACCCCCCCCCCCCCCAACCTTGGAAATCCCCCACCCCCCGAACCCCCTAGATAGCCCTTCCACCCCTATGGACAGCTCTCCCACCCCCCTAGACACCACGTGCCCCCCTGGACACCCCATACCCCCCTGGACAGCCCCCCACCCCTGTGGATAGCTCGTCCACCCCCTATACACCCCGTACCCTCTGGACAGCCATGCCACCCCTATGGACAACCCTACCACCCCCTAGACACATCGTACCCCCTAGAAAGCCACCCCCCCCCCCCCCGACCCCCTGAATAGCCCCACCACCCCCGTGGACAGCCTGCCCACCCCCTGGACACCCCATACCCCCCGGACAGCCCCCCACCCCAGTGGACAGCCCACCCACCCACCTGGACACCTGATACCCCATTGGACTGCCCTGTCACCCCCGTGGACAGCCCTCCCACCCCCTGGACACCTCATCCCCCCCAGAAATCCCCCCCCCCACCCCTTGGAATTCCCACCAACCCCTGGACAGCCCTACCACCCCCATGGATAGCCCACCCACCCCCTGGACACCTCATACTCACTGGATAGCCCCTCCACCCCCGTGGACAGCCCACCCACTCCCTCGACACCTGGTACCCCCCTGGACAGCCCCCCCCCCCCCCCCCCCCCAAACCCCCTGTAAAGCACCCCCCCCCCAACCCCCCGGGACAGTCCTGCCACCCCCATGGACAACCTGTTTCCCCTTGTTCAGCCCTGCCACCCCTGTGGATAGCCCACCAACCCCCTGGACACCATGTACCCCCTGGACAGCACCCCCACCCCATGGAACCCCCCCCAACACCTTAGACACAATTGACCCCCTGGACAGCCCTGCCACCCCTATGGATAGCCCACCCACCCCTTGGACACCACATACCCCCCTGAACACCCCCACCCCCATGGACAGCTCTCCCACCCCCTGTACATCCGCCCACCACCCCCCGGACACCCCCCCTACCCCATGGACACCCCCTACCCTCATGGGTAGCCCCCCACCCCCTGGGATAGCCCCACACCCTTGGACACCCCCCACCCCCACCCCCTGGACAACCCCACCGCCTTGGGTAGTGTATGTGATCAATCAAATAATCTACTAAAATATAATATTTATTCGATATAAAATTTACTCAACTCCTAAATAATTATCCTCCACAATTTAACATGATCTTTTACACTCATGTAGATTTTTTTAAATATATTTTGTTATAAATATATTATTTTGTTGTATTTTATATTTTGATTTTCATATAGAGTACTGTGCCAGTTATGGTTTCATATAAAGTGAACAATTCTAGTTTACATAAATGTATTTTTTTTATGAAACTTTAATATTATTGAATTTATTTTGAACAAATAACATATAACAAAAAAAATTAAAGAATGGATAGAATTTGGATGTATGAAACCGATCAGATCTCAAATGATTTTCAAAACAATTTGGATATCTTTTTAAATTTTTCATTTCACAATGCTTCAGATAGAGGTCAGATACACTACCCGTATTACAATTGTGTTGGAAGACCTTGGTTGAGCCATGAAGAAGTCAACTACCACTTAACCAAATACAGTTTTCAAGAAAACTACTCTGTGTGGTATCATAATGGGGAGAAAATGTCATCTCAAATTACTGATGATCCAAATGAGAGGGCTGGATTGAAGAATTTGTTATATGATCGATTTCCTTTTATTCATCATCATGAAAAAGAAAGGATTACGAACCAAGAAGATTTGGATATGAGCACACATGATGTGTCAAATGAAAATGATGACGTTTTTAGGGTGAAAAAATTGAATGATGCTTCCATTACTCCTGTATATTAATAATGCGTTAAAAATGAAAAAGATGGAATTTTTAATCTGATTGTTTCATGGGAAAACTATGTTTGGGATTTCTAATACTACCATCAATTACATTCTCACCTTATTGAAGGACTTACATCTAGATGATGCAAATATTCCTTCAAACCACTATATGGCATGGATGTTAGTTTAGGAACATGTATTTTCAAAAAACAAAATTCATGTTTGACCGAAATATTGCAGTTTATTCTGGGAGAAAAATGATGAACAAAATGATTTTATATAATGTGGAACATTTTTCTGGAAGACAAAAGCTGATGGAACACCATCTCATGTGCCACAGAAAGTAATGTGGAACTTTACATTGACCTCCAAACTCCAGAATCATTTTATATCTGATGAAATATCAATAAAAATTTAATGGAATGATACTGAGAGAATGAAGACTAATGATGAGTTGGTTCACACTACTGATGGATTTTCATGGAAGAGATTTTATGCTCAATATCATAATTTTGTAACTAACATACGTAATGTAAGGATGGGTCTTTCATGTGGTTGTTTTAATCCATTTTGGCAGATTTATACATCGCACAACACATGGTCGGTTTGTATACACATTTATAATCTTCACTCATGGTTGTTGTATGAGAAAACCTTTCACTTTCATGAGTATACTCATATCTAGCCTTTCTGATCCCATCAATGATATAGATGTATACATTGAACCTTTAATAATATATATGAAACTTATTTGGGATATGGTTTTTCATGTATACGAAGCATGTTAAAAAGACATATTTCAGATACGTGTTGTGCTTATGTGGACGATCAATTATTTTCCTGCTTTTGCAATGATGTCTATATGAATCATGAAGGGAAAACTATCATGTTCAATTTGTATGAAGAATATATGATCCAAAAGACTGAAACAACATTCTAGTATTAGTTTTATGGGACATCGATGATTCTTTCCAATGGACCCTCCATATAAAAACAATCATCGAAGAGTTTACAATACCATGGAGACTGATGATCCTCCTCAATGTATGTTTGGAACTGATGTGCTTAATGAATTGAAATATTTCAATTTTACATTCAGAAAGGGAAAAATGAAATTTGGAAAGAGAAAGAATGATTCCACTGAAATATTGTTACAATTGGAAGAAGAAAAGTATCTTCTTTTATTTTCCTTATTGATCAACCAATTTGTTATGTCATTTCTTAGATGTAATTCACATTGAAAAAAATATATGTGAAATTTTGATTTTAATTCGTCTAAATGTTAAGGGAAAGGAAAAAGATGATTTAGAATCTTGGTATGACTTGGTGGATTGGGGCATCAGACTAGAATTTCATCCTATGAATACAAGTGAAAATAAATGGAAAGATCCACGTGCTTCTTATGGGGTGAAATCAATAAAAAAAATCAATTTCTGGAAGTACTATAGACTAAGAAATTTCCTTATGGATATTCAACAAACATATCTAAATGGGTCAACAGAAGATATTTGAAGCTAAAATATTTGAAGACTCATGATTACAGAAACCTGTATCATCTACCTAGGCTAGAGAAATTAAATTTTCCCTTAATTTCAATAACTGTGTTACCCCTTATCAATATGGTAGAATAAATGTTTCATGATTTTAGTAGACATACGACACATAGTAAATAACCATCTGTTTCCTCACGGATTTCGAGGACGACCTCATGGACGGGAGAATCAAACGTTCCGATCGGTTTCTAACGGGTTTGTTCGTAGAACCAGAAACATCCAATGATTCCACATCCGTTTTGACCTACTTTCCAATGGTAGGCGCTCATTAGTTTGTGGACTAATGAGGCTTAGGAATTTTCATTGGTCGAGAGGATGGGAGGTCGGACTCATCACACCTTTTTGAGGGGAAATATTGTCTACTCCGGGACTCTCTTTATAGATTTAAGTTATGTTCGTGAATCCTTATTATATTAACAAGTATAAAATGAGCTTTCCTTAAGTATTAACAATCAATGAATAAATATGCAAGAAATTTAGAGAATCTTTTATATGTATTTGAGGTTCTTCATCAATAGAGAATCATCTGTATCTATTTAGAGATTCTTGGTCAATGGTATCCTTCGAAACATTTATAAAAGTCTCTTGGTCATTATGATGACCAGGCTGGTTTTAAAGCCACTCAGTGAGGCATTTGAAGTTTATCGTCATTCAGAAATACATGGATTATTTAAATGTTGGGATCGAACCATAAATGGGCTACCTACGTATCCTTTGTTTTGTAAAAGGAATCAGAACCCACGTAGTTCGAGAAATGGAGTATGATGTTTATGATTGATGGCTCAAAGAAGAATGTCATAATTACTTTTACACTCTAAGCTCACGTGAGTCATGCTCGGTGTGAGAAACAAGAGGTATTGGTAAAAATTAGACAATTGTGCCATGAAATATGCAATCATAAGAAATTGTTTGGGGCTTATGTATGTATGACTGCCCAAATAGATGAAGGTTTAGGATTTACTTTTAGGAAGAAAATCCAGGAACGGAGTCCATAAAGGTATATGTGCTTTATGGAGATTTGAATACTCTAATCTTGGGGCTTACTCCTAAGGAGGATTCCCAAATTAGGAGGAGACTTATGATTGGGTTTTACTCCTGAAAAAGAAACCCAAATCAAGGGTAAATTATGACTAGTTAAGAGAAATTTAAGGGGGGCTTGGGGCTTACTCCTGAAAAGGAAGCCCAAGATTATGACTGAGTCTTATTTCTGAAAAGGAGACCCAGGTTAGGGATTAAGGTTTGGGGCTTACTCCTGAGGAGGATGCCCACATTTGAGATTGGGGGTTACTCCTAAGAAGGATGCCCATGTTTGAGATTGGGGCTTACTCCTGAGGAAGATGCCCAGATTAAAGGATTTATAACTGGGGATTATTCCTGAAAAGGAGACCCAGGATTGGATTCTCTCCTCTTAAAGGATGAGGTTGAATGAATGAACTCTCCATATTTAGTGACATAAGGATATTTAAATCACTAGACTTTGAGATATATTCCATATAATTCCTTTCAGATAAGAAAGTCAAACCAAGAAATCATGCCATAAATGGCTTTGAAGAGTGTCTTTAAGACTGAATCTTGAAAAGGAAAGGTGTGATGGCTTAAGAGGGGTAAAATGGGCAAGATAGGCACCCAAAAAGATAGGGGCGCGCAAGTCTGAAAGGCACACAAGTATTGCAGCGGCGCGCAAGTATTGCAGCGGCACGCAAGTATTTCAGCGGCGCGCAAGTATTGGTCGTGCAAGTATACTTGCGCGACATGAGGGGTACTTGCGCGATTCTCAAATATCATTAGAATATTTGAGCGACTCTTTATAAATCCCTTTACAATCCTCTTGAGGTTCATCCAAAAAAGGGACGCGCAAATTCTTTTGAAGGAATAAGGCGGCGCGCAAGTGTTGATGAGTTTCAACACTTAGGCCTTCTTTCTTCTCTTTAAATCTTCCGTTCTAGGTAAGAAATTACCTTAGAAGTGTTCTGGAAGCTTTGAGAAGAGACTTGGGTGTCGGGAGCTTCAATTTGAGTTTATGGAAAAAGATCCTCTCGAATGGGGGGCCCATAGTGTCTATTTATAGGCAAAAGAAGACCCCGGGCGGTTACCACTTAGGTCGCGCAAGTCACTTGCGCGACAGTTAGAAATCTTGCGCGGTGAAGTTGCTGTTGATCCTTTCTTCCTGCCTTTGTTGATTTTTGATGTTTTTTTCAAAGGATGAATCACTTTGAGCTCGAATATTCCCTTTTCCGATCTTTAGATTCTGTGATGAAAGGAGCGTCAACAAAAGTCCCCCCTCAGAGTTGGATCTGGAGAAAAATGAGGAATTGACTATGAGGAAATCGAATCCCTCCAAAGGAAAAGGGAGGCGCGCAAGTCTTCAGTGCACGGATAGCGGCACGCAAGTTTTCGTCGCGCAAGCCTTAAGTGCTCTGAGTACGGCGCGCAGATAGGCCTCCTGGCCTATAAATACACCGCTTTTGGCCGTGGATGACATCTGATCCTGAATTTCTCTAGCTCTCGCCGCGCAATTCTTCCTCACCGCGCAAGTCTCTTTTTCTACTGTTTCCTCGCTACCGCGCTACTCTCAAGGTAATAGGGCTTGCGCGGTACTACTTGCGTGACAAAAACTTGCGCGGCACATGTATCACTTGCGCGACATCTCCATACTTGCGCGCCTTAATGCCTTATCCATTTTTCCGAAATTCTTTCTCAAATTTTATGAAAAATAAACCCATTTAAGAGTTTAATTTATTCAACTCCTGTGCAGATTCAATGGCTCTTAGACTTGGATTAATTGATGAACTAGCTAGCAAGCAGATAGATGATATGATGGACATCATTGGCCCTGATTACTATACTGTCAAAGATAGTACTCTTCCATATTTGGTTAAGTATCTGAAGAAATATCATCGCAACTTTCCTCACTGCACTTATCTGCCTTTGTAAGGCTATGGTCATCTACAAGAATTCATTATTCCAGAAGTAAAGAATTATCTTCCATTTTTGTGGTTTCAGAATTATACCAATTTTGCTTCAGCAAATATCTCATGTGGAGGAGTACTTCTAACTGCTGGAACAGTGGAAAAGGCTTATGTGATGCATCATAGCCCTTGCACACCAGATCTGAAAAAACATACACCTGAGCTTCAACCACATTGTCATCCTTCAATCTTCTGAAATGCTCAGATGGATCAATCCAAAGGATGGAAGAAAAGTTAGGATTTTCGTCCCAGGGGAGGTGTGAAGCCAACTTTGATGTGGGCATACTGGGTGCGACAGACATGCGCAGAGTTTATCGAGGACCTTAAGAGAGCTGCAATATATGAGGCTGTTTGGGTTGGGCAAACATATGTTTACAGACATGATAACTTCGTGCCAGAGATATTCAGCCACTGGAGCCCAGCGACTAATTCTTTCCATTTGACTCATGGAGAAGTAGGTATCAGTTTGTGGGATGTCCACAAGATTTCAGGAGCTCCAATCTTGGGCGATATGTATGATGAATTCATTCCTCCCAAGGTGACTTGGAATGACTCAGAGAAGACTCCTGCTTTAGCTCGAGAATTATTTAAAATCTTTCACAGGCTCAAGAGTTCAGAGACTTCATTAACTCATTTTAGAAAAGATATTCATCCGGAATAATGGATGAATGTGTTTCTTACTGAGAAGAAAAGGATGGATCCAAAAGAAAAAGGATCCAAGAAAAATAAATCCAAGGATACCATGCCCAGACGTCCTACCACTTGTCCAAAACCTAAGAAGAGAGGAGCTCCTGGCACATTCTGTCCAACTCTAGAAGCAGGAGAGTTTGAAAAGTGGGGATATGAAGTGAATCAAAGAATTCCAAAGAAAACTCGTCTGGCGGGTTTCTTGGCAATGTGGCTCAGTGTTTATCTCTTGCCGGTCAGGGATTCGAAGGGAGGCGTTAGGCCAGGTACCTTCGTCATTGAGGAAAAGTTGGCTGAGGGAAAAATGGTTGGGTTAGCTACCCCCATTTTAGCAAAGATTCACAGGAGTTTACTTAACGTCTTCTAGGGTAAATCTCCTTTAAGAATAGTGGGACCATTCCAGGTTTTGTGGGGATGGATCGCCACTCACTTCAGGACTTACAATGTACAGAATGGATTACAAATTCCTGGAAGCTCTTTCAGACCGTCAGTGCAAGCATTCTATGGAATTGCTCCATTAGATGTTAATGGTTATGACATGAAAGTAAGACTGAGCATGTTTAAGGAATTTAACTTCTTTCCTTATGGAAGTCCGCCATCCGGGAGGTTTGTTGATGATGGGACAACCCATTTGGATTTCAGGGCATACATGCTAGCTTGCAGGGATGGCATGTTAGTAGCCAGGATTGATGGAGAAATCATATGTGAATCCTATGCTCCATATAGATTTTCACGCCAATTCAAATGTTTACAACAGATTGTTGTATCCCCTCCGGTACATGTCAGGTTAGAGCAACATCCGATGGTTGCTCGACAACTATGGTTGCTGACATCAAGAGAGAAGACTGGGGCAGTATTTGATCTACCAGTTGAAAAAGCGGCACATAATCTGACTACATTTTATGCCGAACACTGGATAGCATCATACCCCAAAGGGATATTGAATCACCCAGTATATCAAGTGGGAAAGAGGAAGAGGACTGTAGAGAAAGAAACCCTTCCTCATGAAGGTGACGCTTCTCCACCTGAAATAGGTTCAACAGACTCCACTTCTAGAACTGATTCATCGGATTATCACGATGGGGATGATGAGGCACAACCGGCAGCAAAGCGGTTTCGTGCCCGATATAATCCTCCGGCCAGAATTAAAAGACCCACTCCATAAACTCATAATGAGTTATTTCATTGTAGTAATTTCAATCACTGCTACTTTATAAAGTAATAAGTCTTACGTTCTTATTCTCTATCTGTAGTTGCAGGAGCTGGGAAGAAATTAAAATCAAAAATTGTAGGACCTTCCTCACAGCCTTTATATCTAAGACCAGAGGCTGTTCAGCTATGACAGAGCTTATACTGTGGTACTGAGACCGCCTGGCTGGATTTGTGTGAGGGCCTACAACTTCCTGGAATAGGAAATCTTGTATCTTCTAAAAATCTTCAATACGAAGATAACCCCAATGAAGTGCGAGCTTACATCAGAGAGCTGGAAATGCTCATATATGCCACTGATGACTCGGTTCCTATCACCAGGCGGGTGAAGGAAATGATTGATCGTGGCGCCACTGAGGGGGCAGGTGGTTCTGGAGATGAGGAATGGCAAGAGTACGTGGCTTTTGAAGATGTAAGTTTTCTTTCCTTATTTTCTTTGCAACTTGATTTCAGTTGAAGCTTTGTTACTTAAGGAAGTTATTTTCTTCATCTTGCAGCTTGCAAAGAAAGGAACTGGGGTTCCTTCGCCACAGTATAGCCCTGGTGGTACTGCTATCGGGGCTGCTGCTGATTCTCCTCGCGAACCAGGAGAGATATCTCCAGGCCAGCAGGCTATGAATGAGGCACTGGACACAGCCTTCCATTCGCCAATCCAAGTGCCTATAAGGGAGACCACTGATACTCCAAAAAAAACAAAAGAAGAAAAGACAATGAAGGAGGAAATCCATAGCTAAACGTTTCATTAGCAGCGGTAAGTCCTTCGAACAATCATGAGTTTATACCCATAATCATATGGTTACTCATATTTCTAAGGATTGCAGGGGATTCTTCAATTTCCTTCTTGAGGGAAGGGACTGATCCTTCTTCAAAGGCCTTGGAGGGTGCTGTAGAACAATCACAGACCCAAGCTGACTTGGTTTCTCCTGGAGAAGAGCTAACATCCATTCCCAGTATCCCTCCTACTATTGAAGATGTTGTCCAGGGTCATGGGTTGCAGGACATAAGTCGGCAAGAAGATGTAGCAAATTCTCCCTCTGGTGAGACTAATCAGGATTCTGAAGTATCATTGGATGAAATGATGAATCAAGGAATGACTTTTGAAGAATTTTATGATCATGCTAAGTTGTCATGTGATTTAGAAGACCTTGGGCGTGAGTTCTACCCTTCGCCCAAATTTTTTTTAAAAAAATATACTTCTAACCATGATGGAAAATAATATGCATTTTCTTCCATAGAAGCTGTTGAACTGCCAATGCCCGAAGAGGGTGTGGATACTGATGTCAACCCTATTATTGTAGAAACATTAGCCCAAGTAGAGCTAAATCCAATAAACCCTCCTGAGACCCATCTTGAAAATCCTGTTGAAACCGGGAAAGATGGGGAAAAGTCTTCTCAGGTTGTTGAACCATCCTTGGGTAAGGGATAACATTATTTGTGATTGTACTTTATTCACAAGACAATATATTCTTTTGTTATCCTTTGAAGCTGACTAAACCTTTCAATTAATCATGCAGGACCATCAACTGCAATGACTAGATCCGGAGGTGAGGCCTCATCCTCTGCCCCAACGGGAATTGAAAGTGAAGAAGCACAAGTCAGGGGGGAAAGAGCAGGACAAGGAACTTCCTTAAGCGCGCTAATTCCAGATTACATACCCCCTTATGACGATGATATTGAATCAGATCCAGATATGCTTAAAGCATTTAGTTTTTCACGACGTAAGGCATGGAACAACATACGGAACATCATATCTGGGGTGCCTTTAGAAGAGATACCATCAAAAATTTCTCGATTATCATCCCAATTTGTCATACTGGGACTTGGTGGTTTTGGGTATGAAAAGATCCATGCTGCGGTGAAACAGATCATTTTCAGGAGGGAGCAAGTGCAGACAAGTCGCGAAGATTTGACCAGAGTGAAATTGTCAGTCAACATAGGTGAATTTGAGGCTGTGATATCCCAAGCTGAAGCTGATTATGCTGCCAAGATGAAGGATCTGAAGAAAAAATATCAAAGAAAAGGTCGTCCAGCAGGTGCAACTCCAGCAAAAGTTAGAGGATGTTACTGGGGAACTTGATCAGCTTAATAAATCATTGGATGAAACTCATATGAATGGCATGAAAGCCATCGCAGATGCTAAGAAGGCACTTCAGCAAGCTGAAAAGAGTGAAGCTGGTCAAGTGCACGAGCTTCAAGTAACTGCTGATAAGGCTCAGGATGCTATACATCAAATGAAGACTTATGTTGACAATCTTCTGTAATTCTTGAAAAAGAGAAGAGACTCCAGTCTGTGGATGTATTTCTATCTCCTGTGTATCAATGACAAACACTTTTGTCCTCAATCATTTGTACCTTCATTATTTCATTACCTGCTTCAAATTTACATAAGCCAATGGGCCTAGTAAGCATAATTTGATTTTTACTAGGATTATTACAAATAATCCTACAAACTTTGAATCTCTTAATTTCTCAATATTACCTAAATCATACAAAAAAATTGTATATTTAGTGAGCTGGAACTTGACTTTTATTCAGAGATCCTTTTTCTTTTGTGGGCAGTTTAAAGTCATGCATGTCGGACATAAAGTGGCTAATGTTTAAGGTTGAAATAGCTTTGACCAAAAATGGATTAAAATTGATTCAATTCTTTGAAAATTTATCTGAAAACATATTACCATACTCAAGTATGAGAGAAAAAATGTAAACCATGGCTTAAGAATATTTGAATCTGAGGAATGATATGAAAAAGAGCTAAAAAGGCATTAGAAGAAGTAGTTTCCAAGAATGAAGTTACTATTATTTAACAAAACCCGTTAGGGGGGTGAAATATGCAGGGCCACCTAAGGGCATTGGCTGCATGGTTAAATAAATAGAATCTTTCGGCTGACAAGTCTGTTATGTGGACTTTTTATGCAAGGCCACCTATGGGCACGTGCTGCATAGTCAGGTAAAAGAACTCCCAGAAATTTACTTTCTTAGTGCTAAAAGCCAGTGAAAGTTTATGGAGATTAAAATTTTCTAAAGTATAGAGTATGTTTTATGGAAAGAGGTACTTGAATATGGATAAGATATTTCCGAACAAGAATATTGAAGAACTGGATGAACATCACTCCTACGAAGGTCTGACCCAAACGTAGGGATGAAGAATAAACCATAGACTTGAATACTTTCAGATCATTAAAAAGGATATGGGACAAATATGTCAAGGATGGCTATTTTTTTCAGATCCCTACATACTGTTGTTTAAGACAAATAAGGACAAAAGAGGAATTCTTCCCAAGAATGATGTTACTATTATTTAACAAAACCCGTTATGGGGTTGAAATATGTAGGGCCACCTAAGGGCATTGGCTGCATGGTCAAATAAATAACATCTTTTGGCTGACAAGTCTGTTATGTGGACTGTTTATGCAAGGCCACCTATGGGCATGTGCTGCATAGTTAGGCAAAAGAATTCTCAGAAGTTTGAAATTTTTGTGATTAGAAGTCATGAAAAGGGTTATGAAGATTTGAAAATATTTAAGGTTAGGATTATAACACATAAAGATGGGTATTGTCCAATTTATATAGAGATACATAGGTCAATGATAACCATAATCATGTTGTGGCTGGGTCCTGAAAACTTGGACTTCACTACGTATCTCATAAGAATGAGAATCAAGCCATACGTAGTTCTTGAAATGCAGTTTAACGTCGTGCAGGACGAAAGTATGAGTGATCTTAGTTTAGGGTCATAGAATTCGGACCATAATAATGAATACACAGTGTGTGTTTTCATGAGGACTTTTCAGCCAAGGGACTGAAAGTGAAATTTGGGGTTAGGCCCAAAAGACTTGGGACTAGATTCGAGGGACACTCGAATGTTCCTACGTATCCCATAAGGATGGGAATCAAGTCCACGTAGTTCTAGAACTACCCTTTGTACAAATTTGGTTCGTATATGTGAAGGGTGAAAGGGGACTTTAGTGCAATGATGGTTTAACCTAAGATAAAAAGTTTAGGCATTACCATGTATGCACGTAGTCTTTTGAAATGAAACATGATTTAAAAAATCAATGTCAATAATGGTTCCTTCTCAAATGAGGAAATCAAAGAATATTGTAGTTTATTGTCGTACCGGACAAAAGTGTTGTATAGTTTAACATTATATAACAAGGACGAAAGTGAATCAATGTAAAGATATTGATTCCAGGGGCGGTTTCACGAATCAACATCATATGATATGGTGGTGAACTGATGTGAAGAGATTGTTTTTTGGGCTTGAACCTTGGAAGGCTGCCTACATACCCATCCTGGAGGGCAAGGATCAAAGTCCGTGTAGTTCAATTAAAGAATGAATTAATGATCAAGTTGTTCTTGTGGACAATGATCTAATAAAAAATATTGTTGGGACTTACACATGGTTAGTGGCCCAAAGGGAGTGTTATGGTTGATGTTTGCTCTAAGCTCACGTGAGTCATACTCGGTGTGAGAAACAAGAGGTAATAACAACCTTAATGATGCATAGTTTAATGTCATGTTGGACATAAAAAAGGGACTATACAGTTTAAAGTCTTGTAGTTAGGACTATTGGTGCTGCACAGTTTAGTGTCATGTAGCAGGGACAAAATATAGTTTAATGTCATGTAGGACCTATCAAGGATTTTTTTGTACAGTTTAGCGTCATGTAGTTAGGACTATGGGGACAATACAGTTTAACGTCATATTGGACGAAAGTGAGAATAGTTTAAGGTCATATTGATGGACCGTGGATGGTGCGGTTTAATGTCATGCTGGACCTTTGATGATTATATAGTTTAACGTCTTTTCGGACGTTAGGGACTTTTATATAGTTTAGCGTCATGTAGTATAGGACGTCACAGTTTAATGTCTTACTGGACATAAGGGATTTGAAAATAGTTTATGGTCATATACATGGAACAGGGATGATGCAATTTAAGGTCATGCTGGACAGTTCATGGAACTTTTTCACAGTTTAATGTCATGTGGGACGAAGTTGCAGTTTAAAGTCATACTGGACCATTGCTGTATAGTTTTAACGTCATATAGCAAGGACGAACTAGAGCTGTATGGTTTAAAGTCATGTAGCTAGGACTAAGGTGAACCAATACGAGGATATCAATTCTGGGGACTTTTTACAGTTTATCGTCATGCTGGACGTTGGAATTGCCACACAGTTTAATGTCATGTTGCTAGGACACAATATAGTTTAATGTCATCTCGGAGAAAATATAGTTTAATGTCATCACGGACAAATAAGGAACTTCTGTACAGCTTAATGTCATGTAGATAGGACATAATACAGTTTAGTGTCATGTAGGACATAATACAGTTTAGTGTCAAGTAGGACATTATACAGTTTAGTGTCATGTAGGACATAATACAATTTAGTGTCATGTAGGACATAATACAGTTTAGTGTCATGTAGGACATAATACAGTTTAGTGTCATGTAGGACATAATACAGTTTAGTGTCATGTAGGACATAATATAGTTTAGTGTCATGTAGAACATAATACAGTTTAGTGTCATGTAGGACATAATACAGTTTAGTGTCATGTAGGACATAATACAGTTTAGTGTCATGTAGGACATAATACAGTTTAGTGTCATGTAGGACATAATACAGTTTAGTGTCATGTAGGACATAATACAGTTTAGTGTCATGTAGGACATAATACAGTTTAGTGTCATGTAGGACATAATACAGTTTAGTGTCATGTAGGACATAATACAGTTTAGTGTCATGTAGGACATAATATCATGAACCAATGTGATTGTTTTGGATCTGGGAACAATATTTTGTGTTTATACAAAATACTTCTTCAGAAATATGGCATTAGTTGGAGTCGTGATGTGTTCTCCATCCATTGAGATTAGAGAATACGCTGCATTGGAGTAGACCTTATGTATTGAATAAGGTCCTTCCCATTTTGGTTCAAGCTTGGGAGGCTTCTTTCCTAGTATCATTGGTGCTCTGAGAACCAATACCAATTCTCCCTGAATAAATGAACGAAGACGAACTTTTTTGTTAAAAGCTCGTGCTATTCGATTCTGATAGATTTCCAAGTGGTGCAAAGTGCACAATCTTTTCTCATCTAATTGTTCCAATTCATTCAACCGCTTTTGGGATTGCTCATCTGTAGATAACTGATCACAAATGGCTATTCTGAGTGAGGGCAATTGAACTTCAATTGGCAAGACTGCTTCTGTTCCATATACCAACGAATATGGAGTTGACCGTGTTGCATTGTGAGTGGTATTCCGATAAGCCCATAAAGCATGAAAGAGTTTATCAGGCCATGACCTCTTATCTTTATCCACCATCTTTTGCAGTATATTTGAAGGAGTCTTGTTGAAGGCTTCTATCTGGCCATTAGCCGCTGCATGATATCGAGATGAATGGTTGGACTTAATGTTGTATTCTTGATACAATTTCTTTACCTCAGAAGAACAGAAGTTAGTGTCGTTGTCCGTCAATATGGTATGAGGGACACCAAATCTAGTAATGATGTTATATTTGATGAAGCTAACAATGCATTTAGAACTGAATTCTTTGAGAGGTAATGCCTCTTCCCATTTGGAAAAGAAATCCGTAGCAGTAAGAATGTACTTAAACTGCTTGGTCGTAGCTGAAGGGTAAGGTCCCACCACATCCATTCCCCCATGTGGAAAATGGCCACGAGTATTTAGCTGTATGAAGCAACTCTGGAGGTTTACGAATGAAGTTGGCATATACTTGGCATGAATGACACTTTTTTGTAAAATTAACACAATCTTGTATCATTGAAGGCCAAAAGTATCCAAGCCTTCGAATTTGATCAGGTAGTCTATGTCCAGACTGGTGGGCACCATAGACTCCTGCATGCACTTCTTTTATGACAGCCATTGTCTCTTCACCATCAATACATCTGAAGAGAACTCCATCAAATCCACGTTTGTAGTGAATTTTCTCAAGGTGGTTTGGGCTATCATAAAGAGTAAAATTGACCACACGTCGCCGAATTTGTTCTTTTTCAGCTCTATCAGGTGGAAGTGTTCCATTTTGAAGGTATTACCTGATAAGTGACATCCATCCTGTAGTATGACTATACGGTTCAGGAATGGGACTAATTTCATTAATTTCCTCTGTTCTGACTTGAACATAAGGTGAAATTGCACGACGGTGGGCAATACAGATGGTTGTCTCGTCCCGATTTGGATCTGCTAAAGTTGTGGCTATATTAGCCAGTGCATCATCTTGAGCATTTTGTGATCTTGGGACATAAGAAAATGTCGGTTCTGAAGGGAATTCCGACATTAACTCTCTGACGTAATCATACAAAGGGATTAATTCTTCTTTTCTGATGGCATAATCCCCATTAACTGGTTTGATTACCAGGTCTGAATCACCTTTCACCTTTAAGTGATTCACTTGTGCTTGAAGCGCTAACTCCAAGCCTGTAATGAGAGCTTGGTATTCAGCTTCATTATTGGTACCACCTTCCCACAACAAAAAGATATAAGTTAACACTGCCTTATCTGGAGAAATGAGCACAATTCCTAAACCAACTTTGTTGAATTTAGGATTTTCCATTTTCTTCCCTGTTGGACTTCTAGAAGCACCATCAAAAATACATTTCCCATGTTTGAGGACTCTCTTGAATAGAGAAAACTTCCTCATCAGAGAGTTTGATATCTGAATACATGTCTTCCACTGAAGGATGTTCAGCCAGGAATTCAGCCAAAGCTTGGCCCTTAATTGCCTTTTGAGACACATACTGAATGTCAAACTGCTGTAGAATAACCGCCCACCTTGCCAGACGTCCTGTAAGCATTGGACGACTAAGGATGAATTTGAGCGGATTATTACGAGATACCAATTGGACCTCATGATGTTGCAGGTAGTGTCTCAGTTTCTGGACTACAAAGATTAATGCTAGGCAGCACTTTTCAATACTTGAATACCGGGTTTCTGCTTCAAGCATAGTTCTACTGAGATAGTAGAGACTATTTTCATTCCCAGCATCATTTTTTTGAGCGAGAAAGGCACCCACTGATCGCTCTAAAGCTGTCACATAGAGGATAAGAGGTCTACCCTCAACAGGTGGCATGATTACTGGTGCACTCAAGAGGTATTTCATGAGAACATCAAATGCTTCTTGACATTCTTCAGTCCACTAGTAAGTGACTCCTTTCTTCAATAATTTGGTAAAGGGTAAACTTTTACCAGCCAAATTGGCGATGAAACGCCAAATATATGCTAAGTGTCCTTGAATTCCTCTTAATTATTTCAAATTCTGAGGAGGTGACATACCAAGGATTGATTTGGTCTTCTCGGGATCGACTTCAATACCACGATGGCGTATAACAAAGCCGAGGAATTTTCCTGAGGTTACCCCAAAAGCACATTTTAAGGGGTATATCTTCAAATTATGTTGTCGAAGCTTGTGGAATATGACTTTCAAATCAACCAAGTGATTAGAACGTTGTTTGGATTTAACCACCAAATCATCCACATAGCATTCAACAAACTTCCCTAAAAGAGGTTTGAAGATACGATGCATGGCGCGTTGATATGTTGCACCTGCATTCTTTAAACCAAAGGGCATCACCCGGTAACAAAACACACCTTGCAGAGCTCTGAAGGCTGTATATTCCTCATCTTCTAGGGCCATTCGGATCTGATTATATCCAGAATATCCATCCATGAAAGAAAGTACTTCATAGCCAGTCGTCGCATCAATTAAGAGTTCTGTAATCGGAACTGGGAAATCATCTTTAGGACAATACCGATTAAGATCTCTGAAATCGATGCAAACCCTAATTTGTCCGTTCTTCTTCTTTACAGGGACAATATTAGCCAACCACTTGGGATATTGAACTTCTCTGACGAAGTTAGCTTTGATAATCTTATCCACTTCAGCCTCAATTTTGGAAGCATAGGTTGGGTGTGTTCTTCTCGCGGCATGCTTGAATCCTCGATGTTCTTTTGGTAAACCCAAATGATGAGTAGCAACATCAGGATCAAGCCTAGGAATTTCTATATAATTCCAAGCAAAAATATCATTATTTTTCTTTAGAAAAGAAATATACATCTCTTGCTCTTCAAGGGTCATGGCCGCACTAATTAAAGTGGGGCGTGGATCTTTCTCTGTACCCAGATTTACTTCTCTGAGTTCATCCACAGTGGTAGAGATACCCTCTTCAAATGCTGGAGGAGCATCTCTAAGATATTCCTCTTCCTCTTCATCATGTGTTATTTCTTCCATTTCTACTTGCAATGTAGATGAAAAAACGAAATTCTCATGATCATAAGAGATGTCAAAATTTTCATATTTTGAAGAAGAAGCTTCCATTTCCGACCCTATTGATGATAAAGGGTCTTCTTTGGGAATTAAAGAGGAGATGATGGATTGAGAATCGACATCATTATTCACCTCTGGTGTTGCTATAACTTCTTTTGGCCTGATTAGCGAAGTATAGACTTGTTGGATTTCAGCAGATGAAATGAAAACGTCACCACTTATGCTTTCATCACTGCTTGGTAAGTTACCAATTTCTCCCATGTTGTCTGGATCGATTTCCGTAATTGACATTATGGATCTTTCCATAAGAGTATTTTGATTTGGGCCTATTTTGTCAATTTGACTGATAGGTAACACATAATCTGTACTCACATGTGAAAATGGATTTATTGGAATTTTTTCCAAACCATATGGAGCATTAACTTTGGTAATTATCTTCATTGTAGATTTTTCTCTTCCTTTCATGTGATAAAATTCCGCCTCAATGTATTGAGACTCACATGTCTTGAATGGGGCCTTATCACCATACAATGTTCCATCTTGACCATCGAAACAGTATTTGAGACATTGATGGTATGATGACGGAATAGTTTCATGCTGATGTAGCCAGGGTCTTCCAAGCAAGATATTGAAATCTGAGTCTTGATCAACAATCATGAAATCCGAATTGGAAACAAGATCTCAAAACTGAGTTCTGAGTGTAACTTCTCCCAGTGGTTCTTGTTCATTTTTATCATATCCTTATAACATCATAGTAGAAGGAGATAAATCAGATTCCGTGAGGCCCAATCGACGAAGTGTACGAATGGGCAAGAGGTTGACTCCTGAACCATTGTCAATGAAAGCTCTTCGAACATCTATACCATAGACTTTTCCATATAAGTACAAAGGTTTTATGTGCCCATGCACAACATCATCTTCATCTTTATTAGTAAAAGATATCACTGTATGGCATTTTTCAGGATTATTCTCTATGTGATAGATTTCAGCTGCAGCAATTTCAGCTTCAAACTCCTGAGGACTTGACAAAGCTTCGATGAGTGCTTCTCGAAGATCTTTTGACAGATTCAAAGCATCCAAAATTGATAACTTGTATGGTACTTGGGCCAAGTGTTTCAATATATCATATTTTTGATCTAGAGGTCTGCGTTCCCCAATAGGAATATGCGGTTGAGCAGGTACCTTGGAAGCAGATGCTTTGGAAGCTGATGCATCTTGTATTGAAGTTGGAAACATCCTTGGTTTTGGAAGATTAGACTGATTAGATCCATTTAATTGCTGAGATAAAGAAGATGGAACCTTTAATCGGTCTTCCGAAATAACTGTGCCAAAACTGAGTTGGCCATTGGCAGAAGAACTTGCTTGTTCTTTTTGAACACGCTGAAGGGCTCTACCACGAGTTTCTACTGCATATACAGTGCTAGCAGGGGTAAAATTAGAGTAGTGGCTTTGGAAAGATCCACGTCTTCCCCTATATCCTGAACCTCTAGAACCTCTTCGGATTCCCTTATTTGATACAGGGAATTCAGGCTCATCAAGACTGGAATATGAATCTGTTAATTGAATCATATTAACAGAACCAAAGATTAACTCTTCGTCTGATAAAGACTCTGCCTGGTTAGCCTGTTTAGGCTGTGCCGTTTGATGGGGCGGTGCCCGTGGCTTTGAAGTAGATGGCATGAAATCTTCCAGATTCAAAGACAATTTTGGCTTTGCTACATACTCATTTTCTCCTGATTCCTCTTTCTTCTTTGAATTGCGCTGCCCTTTTGAGGATTTTTCTTTTGATGGAGGCTTTACTCCAGCTTTTATAGGAGACACAATTGGCTTCTTCAATTGTGTTCGCAAAATGGAATGGGTCCGATTGATTGTCTTTTTGACCATCCAATCATCATATTTTTTTCGCAGTTTTGCTTTTGACTTCCTGCCACTCGCCTCCTTCCTCTGGATCTATAGCGGTAATACACGCTACATGAGCTGAAGAACCCTTCAATTTGACTTGTCCCAAGTCGACCATCTTTTGCAAGAGGTCTTTAAAGACAAAACACTCCTGGATGGGATGCCCCAACATTTGATGAAAGGGACAATAATTGGGACGGTCTTCATCTCCTTCCTTGTTTGGCCTCTTGGGCACTGGTAATTGAACCAAATTATTTTCTAGAGCTGCAATGAAGTAACCGGGAACTTGCTCATTTCAGAAAGAGTATGTTTTACTCTTCATATCCTAAAATTGTTTTCGTCGTTGATCTCTTTGATCATTTGGACGAAACGGCCTTTGTTGTTGGCGTTCAAGAGGTGGAGTCCTTCGAGAAGATGAAGGTTTTGAAGTAGATATAGGTACAGGTGCTTGTTTAAGCATAAATGTAGCAGTTTCTACTTTACACATTCTTCTTCCTGGAGCTAATGGAATTATACGAGATTTAACCTTAGCCTGTATAAGGGAATCTTCAATTTGTTGAGCGATTGAAGTAAGGTCTCGAAACCCTCCTGTGTATTTCACAGGGATCAATGGCGTGCGTAATTCGTCATGCAAATTTTCCACACAGATTGGCAACAATTCCTCCTGAGGGAGTGCTAAACTCATGGAATACGTTAATCCATTACAACGAGCAATGAAATCAGAGACTCTTTCATTCTCCCTTTGCTTGCAGTTTGTAAGATCGAAAACTGTCGTTTTTGGCAAAGTTGAGCTAAACTGAAGAAGGAATTTTTGACGAAGATCCTCCCATCCGATGACTGATCGGGATTGCAAGCTTGTATACCAGACAAAAGATGGTCCTTGCAAGGTTCGCACGAAGCATCTGAGTTTCACTGCTTCTTGCTACTCTGGAGTTCCCATCATAGGATCACAACAAGACACCTAATGCGTCAAATGTTGTTCAGGGTCGCCTGATCCATTGAAAGTAGGGAAAACAGGGTTTCTAAAACTGGATGGAGGAGAAATTGAATCTACCCATTCAGGGTAAACTTTCTTTTCAGGTTTAACTTGCGCCCGTTTCCCTTCCATAGTTTCTAACCGAGGTGTTAATGACTCAATAGTAGTTATTAACTTTTGAGAAAAATCAGGTTGAACTTGGTTTTGGGTAGGTGAAATGAATGGAGCTTGGAAAGACGTGGTGGTTGGTGCTGCAACTGATGGTAGTGCTGCCAACCGTTGTTGCATTTGACCCGTAGGATTAGACCTCTGCGGGTGTACTGATAAAGGAGGATATTCCTGATCCATCTCAGTATTTACAACAAATTCCTTTGGCTGTCGGACTTCAGCATTCTTAAGAAGAAGACTACTCTGAAGTAGTTCTGCATTCAACCTTCTTAATTCTTTCATTTCTTCCTCCTGTTGTACAAACCTTTGCTCTAATGAGAGTGATTGACCTCCTTCAGAGGAAGGGTGAGAAGTAACCTGATTCTTTCCTTTCCCCTTATTGGATCCTTTTCAGAGAGGGGGAAGTGGGTTACTTGAAGGAATACCCAGATTTTGGGTAAGCTTTTGATTACGTGTGTGCACACCTTCTTCATTTAGGTCTGTGTGCGCAACTTCTTGAGCAGGAACCTCTTCGTCTGATCCCTCTGATTGAGCCTCATCTGGTGAATCAGCAGCAATGGCATTGATGACATTAATGGATGCATATTGCATGGAATACTTTCTATCAGAATTTCTGTGATATTGTCTTCTTCCATGTCCATGATGAGACATGGAATTCCGTTGACTTGATCCCTCAGGAACTTCTTGGAGAACCGTCACATGGAGAGAATCTCCTGATAGCTTGGCTCTTCGTTCCTCTTGAGGCTTATTCCCTAATCGAGAGAATATAGACTTTCTCTGAGGGAGGGATTGAGGATTTGAAAAAGTCCCCAGTCCGGTGGACTGGGGATGTTCCTGCTGCTTCCGCTCAACTCCTCGAATCCCATTTGTTGACTCTGAGGGTTGGGTTAGAGAAGTCCACAGTCTGACAAGCTGGGGTGTCTCTTGACATGCTATGTCTGAGATCTTCTTAAAATCTCTCTTGATCTTGTGAATCTTAGTTCGGAAATTAGCTGGATGCATTAACCTGTATCCACTTTTATCGTCTGGTTCAACAGACCATTGGATGATTTCCGAAACTTATGTCATTTGATGACGTGTTTGCTCTAGACGAGAGGCTTGTGTAATATTCTCTCCTGCTTGATGTAGGAGCAATTCAACAACTTGTTCTCTATATACTTGATTTTGAGAGGAACTAGTTGAAGCCTGTTCTTGAGCAAGCTTTTGATTATGAACAAAGCCCATTGACTGTGGCCGACCATGGGCAATAACATTGCATGAGACCATTTTCGGCGGGCCTTGCTGACTGGAAAGCACTGTGAAATGTAGTGCTCCGTGAACACCCCATCCTCTGATATGAACATCAGATGGAGCATTGGCAATTAACTGACGCAATTTTCTTAGTGCGCAAAGGCATGAACGTTGAAGGGTTCTTTGTTTCTTTTCATCCTTCGGATACCGAGAGACTGATAGAGATGCCAAATAAATCTGGCGTTGTAACCCTTCTATTATCTTAATATGATTTTCATAATCACCGTAAGATAATACTTTCTTCTTCAATTGACAAATAGTCTTCTATATGTTGAGACGAATATCATGGATTCCATCATCCGTCAACATCTTTGGAATGTCGTACTGGGAGTCAGCCAAAGGCCAAAACATGACTGGTACTTCACCTTTTGCCAGTTTTTTCCTCATGTTCAGCATTTCCTCTTTATCATTAAATTAAGATTCTTCTACCTGTTTGGGCCAGAGTTGGTGTTTCCTTGTTGCTTCATCGGATTCAACAAGATTGGTAGAGAGATCACTATTCATGCTGGAAGATGAATGACCCAGGGATGGTTCGGAGAATAACCTGAACCCCAGGCTATCTTTTGATGGAGAAAGAGTTTCACCTGACGATAGTAAAGCATCAGACATGACTGGTTTTACGTTTGCAAGTGCCTCGAGATAGGAGGGCTTTCTCGTCACTACATTGCCTTCTGAAGAATTTTCTAGACAACGTGAATCACTACTGCGGAGAGGACTTTCGCAGCGATGTTCATCACCATGAGGAGGACCGTCATGATGGGTTACAGCAAAAGATGAAATCTCTTGCTCCTTGGTCTTCTGACCACACAGAGGGTTCTTGTGGCTCTCATCTGAAGAAGAAACTTCAAGATTGACCGAACTTTCATGAAGCAAGCCTTCATGAGGAAGTGTCTGTTGAAGACCTTCAAAATTAATGTTCCCGTTATTGGGAACTGAGGGAGTAGAATCTTGAATTCTGACAGATAAATGTCTGAGGGCTTCAAGAACTCCAGCATCGAGCAAGGCTTGGTTACAGATTGGCCTTTGATCTCCTGAATGTGCTGGGTGGATCTTTTTCTTAGATGCCTTCTTACTCACTTTAGAAACCACTTGATGATGAAAGTGATTTCTCTGAGCAGGTGTATGTGCCTGATCAGGAAAGATGGTCAGGTTAGGCTGACGATATCCACTCAAATCAGGTGTATGTGCCTGACTTGGTTGTCCGTATGATATGGGAGAGTATGCCCCATAACCCTCTTGGACTGGAACAGATATGTGTGTCTGTTCCGGAGTGAATCGTTGATGTGTCACTCCACTGCTAGGGATAGATTTATGTGTATGTCCCTGTGATGATGTTGAAGCTGTTATGATATCCTGGAAAGCATCCAGAATATGAGCAGGAATTTGCTTCTGCTCTTTCACCATTGACAAAATATGTTTGGTGACTTCAGCCGCCGGAACGGGGATATACATCCATTCCTAGCTTGGAGTAGGTGTATGTGCCTGCTCCTGTCCTCCTTTTCCTGTCAGTGAATCCTGACAGTACTCAAGTGTGGAGGCAGAGAGTTGAGTCTGCCTCCTGTTTGTCGTCGGGACTTTCCGACTGACTTCTCCGTGCGCTACCAAGCGATACTGTTGGTAGGCTTGATTAGTATTAGCAAGTGTATGTGCCTGCTGATTACACTTCGCCAAATGCAGTTGACGAGATCCATCATATGTAGTCAGACGAGCCTGTTGACTAACTGTTGATGTATAAGCAGGTGCATGTTCCTGCCTATAGTACTCTGCCAGAATTTCCTGGAGGGATTGGCGTAATGCTTCCAGACGAGTCAGCTGGACAACGGACTTAAAACGGACAGGTGATTGTTCCTGCTTGTTATTTGCCACCATGTTAGGTTGGTGGACTTCTCCGGAGATGGCAGGGATGACAACCTGCCTATTGTTAACCGGATTCCGTCTCTGGCGGTTCATCTTGCCTGCTCGGGTTCGAGGAACCTAAGCTGAATGCCTGGAGTCAGTACCCTCATCATGTTGAGGGCGCACTACCGCACGATTCTGGTGGCGATTGTTGATGGGATCCCTCGAGAAGGACTCCTTTGTTTTTGAATTAAGGCCCTGCTGGACCTGCTCATTCACTTCCTCAGAGTAAGGTAATGAATGGAAATTGCGTTCCGGGGATAACGACCCGAAACGGTTGGAGACGGTAGTCAGCACCGCCTGCTTCTTGATCGCTGGCCTCCGTTGTCCGGATGACCAGGTATATTTGTTAACTTGGAGGGCTTGACGAGCGGCCTCCAGAGTTGGGATAGTACCGTTGCGACGGTACTCCTTAACCAGTGCATTAGAAACCCAACGTTGAAGAGGCTGAGTTGGTGATGTCATCCTCAGAGTGGACGACGTTCCAGCACGAGTAGCAGCATTGGTTTTCACAGCAGCAGACCTAACAGTAGAGGTGTTCACAGCAGCAGTATTCACAGGGGTGAATTTAAGGAAAGCCATTTTGCAGAAGATCTTGAGAAAAGAGTGTATGTTCCATATAACAGACATAATCAAGATGAATCCGGCCACTGCATCTTTTGGATGAGCACATGTCAATGATTGATTTGTTGGCCCAAGGGGCCTAATAAATAAGAAAAACATCATTTTAACTTGGTTAAGGATTCACGTCGGGTTCACCATTTTTGTTTCCTCACGGATTTCGGGGATGACCTCCTGGATGGGAGATTCAAACGTTCCGATCGGTTTCTAACGGGTTTGTTCGTAGAACCGGAAACATCCAATGATTCCACACCCTTTTGGACCTACTTTCCAAAGGTAGGCGCTCATTAGTTTGTGGACTAATGAGGCTTAGGAATTTGCATTGGTCGAGAGGATGGGAGGTCGGACTCATCACACCTTTTTGAGGGGAATTATTGTCTACTCCGGGACTCTCTTTATAGATTTAAGTTATGTTCGTGAATCCTTATTATATTACCAAGTATAAAATGATCTTTCCTTAATTTTTAACAATCAATGATTAAATATACAAGAAATTTAGAGAATCTTTTATATGTATTCGAGGTTCTTCATCAATAGAGAATCATCTGTATCTATTTTGAGATTCTTGGTCAATGGTATCCTTCGAAACATTTATAAAAGTCTCTTGGTAATTATGATGACCGGGCTGGTTTTAAAGCCACTCAGTGAGGCACTTGAAGTTTGTCGTCATTTATAAAGACATGGATTATTTCAAAGTTGGGATCGAACCCATAAATGGGCTACCTACGTATCCCTTGTTTTGGAAACGGAATCAGAACCCACGTAGTTCGAGAAATGGAGTATGATGTTTATGATTGATGGCTCAAAGAATAATGTCATAATTACTTTTACACTCTAAGCTCACGTGAGTCATGCTCGGTGTGAGAAACAAGAGGTATTGGTAAAAATTAGACAATTGTGCCATGAAAGATGCAATCATAAGAAATTGTTCGGGGCTTATGCATGTATGACTGCCCAAATAGATGAAGGTTTAGGATTTATTTTTAGGGAGAAAATCTAGGAACAGGGTCCTTAAAGGTATATGTGCTTTATGGAGATTTGAATACTCTAATCTTGGGGCTTACTCCTAAGGAGGATGCCCAAATTAGGAGGATACTTATGATTGGGTTTTACTCCTGAAAAAGAAACCCAAATCAAGGGTAAATTATGACTGGTTAAGAGAAATTTAAGGGGGGCTTGGGGCTTACTCCTGAAAAGGAAGCCCGAGATTATGACTGAGTCTTATTCCTAAAAAGGAGACCCACGTTAGGGATTAAGGTTTGGGGCTTACTCCTGAGGAGGATGCCCACATTTGAGATTGGGGATTACTCCTAAGAAGGATGCCCATGTTTGAGATTGGGGCTTACTCCCGAGGAAGATGCCCAGATTAAAGGATTTATAACTGGGGATTATTCCTGAAAAGGAGACCCAGGTTAGGATTCTCTCCTCTTAAAGGATGAGGTTGAATGAATGAACTCTCCATATTTAGTGACATAAGGATATTTAAATCACTAGACTTTGAGAGATATTCCATAGAGTTCCTTTCAGATAATAAAGTCAAATCAAGAAATCATGCCATAAATGGCTTTGAAGAGTGTCTTGAAGACTGAATCTTGAAATGGAAAGGTGTGATGGCTTAATAGGGGTAAAATGGGCAAGATAGGCACCCCAAAAAGGTAGGGGCGTGCAAGTCTTGAAAGGCGCGCAAGTATTGCGGCGGCGCGCAAGTATTGCAGCGGCGCGCAAGTATTGGTCGCGCAAGTATACTTGCGCGGCATGAGGGGTACTTGCGCGATTCTCAAATATCATTAGAATATTTGAGCGACTCTTTATAAATCCCTTTAGAATCCTCTTGAGGTTCATCCAAAAAAGGGACGCGCAAGTTCTATTGAAGTAATAAGGCGGTGCGCAAGTGTTGATGAGTTTCAACACTTAGGCCTTCCTTCTTCTCTTTAAATCTTCCGTTCTAAGTAAGAAATTACCTTAGAAGTGTTCCGGAAGCTTTGAGAAGAGACTTGGGCATCGGGTGCTTCAATCCGAGTTTCTGGAAAAAGATCCTCTCAAATGGGGGGCCCAGAGGGTCTATTTATAGGCAAAAGAAGACCCCGGGCGGTTACCGTGCGGTTACCACTTAGGTCGCGCAAGTCACTTGCACGACCAAAGTCGTCGCGCAATTACACTTGCGCGGCAGTTATAAATCTTGCACGGTGATGTTTCTGTTGATCCTTTCTTCCTTCCTTTGTTGATTTTTGATGTTTCTTTCAAAGGATGAATCACTTTGAGCTCGAATATTCCCTTTTCCGATCTTTAGATTCCGTGACGAAAGGAGCGTCAACACCATCCTACTAAAATTTGAATTTCATTATTACATATCGTACGATTTATTAACATCATTATATATCTGTTCAAGATCATTTTTTTTGGTTACACATTAGTTATCCTTTTCTAATTACTTCTATATTTGTTTTCAAATGTTGAAAATGCAACCAATTGAAGAAAGGTAAAAAAAACAGATGATGGACAACAATCGTCATATGACTGGGATGGGAATTCCACCAGTAGTTCCTGTAGTGAGTATTTTATTTCAAATATATATATTTAAATAATATATAATTTCATGTGATTAATTTTGTTTTAAAAATTTTTGCAGGATACATCTATTAGGTGATAGTTATTTGATGACCAGCCTAGTAGTAGTACCAGTACTCAGGGTGTTCGTACGAGGGGGTGGTACGAAAGCTAGACGATCTGGTCAGCGTACCCAATTAGACCCATCCCCTCCCACCGACATACCATCCAAACCACATTCTGATCCTGGTGTGTCGTTAGGGACACACGGGATATTTAGGCCTCCCATGTTTTCACTACACTTTAAATCTGAGCCTCCTCGCCCATATATACTATATCCAATGATGATTTCCACTCCCCATCCAGAATTCGGCCATCCATCCCTGTCATCTTCTTTTACATCTGCTTCCTTCTCTCTGTGCTTTTATATTCCATCTTCTTCAACTCCTGTTCTGCCAGAGTCTGTCTCTACAGAGCATAAATTGGGACCCACTCCACCTGTACAGGGTGTTCCATTAGTTTCTGTGGATCCAGTGGTGGCCATTGATCAGACTACTGAAGGTATACTTATACAACCCTAACAAATTCATACACCATTATTTATTTTCATTATAAAATGTATTGATAAAATATTTGTTTTTCTTTCATAAAAGATACATCTACGGATAGGAGGTGGGGGTATGGGAATACACACATGTGTGCGGTGTGGGACCTCCGCATGAAGTTGATGGTGGACTACAATGAAGACAGTCAAATGATTGAAAAATCAGGACAGCAATGTCGGTGGTTTTTGGCGATGCTTGTCAAATACTCCGACATCATTCATGTCAGCCTGCTCTCATTGAGATAGTTGCCAAATGAAGTCACAGATAAATCTTGGGTAGAGATATGGGTAAAAAAATCTGTTTTATATAATGAAATATATAATTTTTTTTATTTTTATGAATTAATATTTTGGTTTCATCTTTGGTTTAATTTCATCGATGGTGAGGGTGCACGACCAGCACATCTAAAGGATTTCAGAGAGCTTTAGAGAGCTTACAAGAACGATTTTTATATTGTATAGCATGCTAGAGTGGTCAAAGATTTAGAGGTGGTCTCAATTGTGGATGATTTTCTATTATAATAGTATCGACAGATGATTACTCTTTGGATGACTAGCCAATTTTAGGTATTAATCACATTAGAGGTATTTAAATGATAATTTTCCTGTTTTTTGTTAATACTAATTATTGAATTATATTTAGGAATCATCTAGAAGAAATAAAAAAACATTGATGTAAAAAATTACCTCCACAAATTGGGATGTACTACGATGCCAGATCATGAGAGGTGGTAGGTATGATAGTTGGTAATTTTTTATTACGACTTGCACTTTCTATTTCTTCCTCCATAATTTATTCGATTGCTAAATTTGTTATATAATTTTAGTTATAAAATTAATTATTTGTATACTATTTTTAATTATGTTTTGATACATTCAATGTCATTTTAGTGGAATAAATATAATATAGAAGGACATGATCCTTGAGTAAAACTATTTTTCTCGAGTAGAAGGAAGAAAGATGGAAGTGCGGTTAATGAACTGACTTAGCAGCAGATTGTAAGTTTTACATTGTAGATTTAAAATTTTAATCTCTATTTTTAACTTAATAATCTATTTATATTTGTTATTGGATTTTTTAGAGGCCCTTGATTCCCTTAAAATTTACAATTTTGGGCCAAATGATCACTTACATCAGGTATTGGGAGATGAGCACCCCGGTAGAGTATGTTGTCGACCTGGGTAGAGTATAGTTATTACGAGGTATTGGAACTCCTCAAGTACGAGTTGTAGTGACACCGATTTCATGTAGGTTAAGGAATATGCAAAACATGCTAAAAAAATGTCCACAAAGACAGAAGAACAGTCTTTTAGGGAAAACACTTCATTTATAAAACTGATTAAAATTTTACCTCCAACACTTCCAAAAGAGGCCAGCACATCTTGTGATGAATATATGTCGTTGATGCATTCTATATATGGTTCACCAAGTGGTAGTTCTAGTGGTGGTCGAGATGATGGAAAGGAGGAGACCGAGGTGGAGGAGGATTAGAGTGAGGAGGAGGCTGAGGTGGAGGAGGAGGGTGAGGAGGAGGCCGAGGCGGAGGAGGAGGGCGATGAGGAGGCCGAGGCTAAGTACGAGGGTGATGAGGAGGGAATTGAGAAGGGAATGGATGATGATGGGGACAATGATGAAGATGAGGTTGAGGCTGATGATGACGGTGATGATAGTGATGGTGATGAGGGGAAGATTGATTCGTTACATTTTTTACTGATATTACTGACTTTTGATGTTTATTGATTTGGTATGAATGAATATGTGTGTGATTCGGTGGGTCACATTATCTTTATTTCTTATCTATAAGTAATAAACAATGACTTGATTATTTTCTGTGACTGATTCACCCCACCCCTGGACAGCCCCCCCCCCACCCCCGTGGATAGCCTTCCCACCCCCCTGGACACCATGTGCCCCCATGGACAGCCCTGCCACCCCCATAGATAGCCCACCCACACCCCTAGACCGCCCCTCCCCATGTGGATAGCCCCCCCCCCCATGGAAAGCCCACCCATGATCATTGACAGCTGCCACCACACCCCCCCACCCCCATGGACAGCCCGCCCACCCCCTGGACAACCCATACCCCCTGGATAGCCCCGCCCACCCCCTGGACACCCGGTACCCCCTGGACAGCCTTGCCTCCCCCATAGACAGCCCACCCACCCCTTGGATAGCCCCTACCCACATGGATAGCCCCCCACCCCCATGGACAGCCCTCCCACCCACATGGATACCCCCTTATTCCCCCTATATACCCCCCCACCCCATAGGACATTACTCCCACACTCTGGATGGCTCGACCACCTCTTGGACACCTCGTACCCCCCTGGATAGCCCCACCAACCCCATGGACACCCTGTACCCCCTGGATAGCCATGTCACCCACATGGACAGCTCGCCCACCCCCAGGACATCCCCTCCACCTGTGGACACCCCCCCCCCCGGACACCCCCTACCCCCTGTAGATAGCCTGATCCCCACCCCCTGGACAGCCCAAACCCCCTAGACAGCCTGTCCCGCCCCTAGACACCTTGTACCCCCCTGGACAGCCCTGCCACCCCCGTCTACCCCCTGGACACCTCTTACCCCCTAGGCAGGCCCACCCACCCCCCCTAAAGAGCCCGCCCAGCCCCTAGACACCCCGACCCTCAGTACAGCCTCTCCATCCCATTGGACAGCCCTCCCACCCCACTAGAAATCCCCCACCCCTTGGACACATTCGACCCCTTAGCCAGCCCCGCCACCCTCATGGACAGCCCGCCCAACCCCTGGCCACCCCGTACCCCCTAGACAGCACCGCCCACCCCCTAGAAACCCCATACCCAGTTATACATCCCCCACCCACATGGAAAGCCTAACCACCCCCTGGACACCACGTACCCCCTGAACAGCCCCACCACCCCTGTGGACAGCCCCCCTGGCAACCACCTCACCCACCCCCTGTATTCCCCTGGACAGCCCCGCTCACCCCGCTTGAGACCCCGTACACACTGGACAGCCCCACCCCCACCCACCCCACACCTGTGGAGATCCCCTTCCACCCCCATGGACACCCCCTACCCCCTAGACAACCCCACCACCCCCATAGACATCCCCCACACACCCTGGAGACCACCCCCCCCCCCACCCTCATGGATTATAGAGTTTATAATAACTCAAAGATCCCATTAATCATAGCTACCCACTTCATTGCCTCCTGGGATCCTTGGTCACCAACTTAAAATAGTAGATGATATTTTAGAAACTCCCACACATAATCAATGATCCGAGAAGATCATGGTTATTCCACTTCCATAATAGTTTGAGTAGACACCAAGACTAGGAAGACAATAGCTGGATCACATGATTGACTACCTGATATATCTCCTTGTTGACTTTTTGAATCCATTATAGTGGTAACATTCTAAAGAATTATCAAAAAAAATTGTAAACTAATCGGATGTTCTAAAACAATGGACACAAAATCAAAAATCCAATAATGATAGATCATAAATAATTATTCATAAAACCATTTCAAAATCACATAATAGAGACTTATTTCTATTTAAACCTCCCAAATGGTTTATAAAAATCCTTTTTAAGGTTCCATTTCAAAAATCATATATTATTTTTTTCCCACAATAAAAATTTAATCCATTTCCTAATAACCAAATCCCACTTCCTACCATACACACCAAAAGCATTCTTTTTTTCCTAAAGAAACACATATTATTGAAATAACAACTATTCCAAAACCATTTTAAAAATACCAATGATCTTAAAATCCATGAAATTCCTTCCATTAAAACTATTATAGCCCATGCACCCCCTTGGACACCCCATACCCCCTTGACAACCCCACCACCCTCGTGGCAGCCCCCCCCCCCACACACACCTGGATACACCCCCCCCACCCCCAACCCACAATGGACACCCCCAACCCCCCCCCCCTCGTGGCTAGCCCGCCCACCCCCATGGGCAGCACGCCCAACCCCCTGGACACCCCCTACCCCCTAGAGATCCCTACCACCCCCATGGACATCCCGCCCACCCCCAAGACACCTCGTACCCCCTGGATAGTCCCCCACCCTCATGGACAACCCACCCACCCACCCAGACACCCCCCTCCCATCCCCCCCCCCCCCCCCCCCCCCCCGCGGACACCCCCTGGGCAGCCCCGACCCCATTGGATAACCCCCAACTCCCTAGATAGCCCACATCTCCTAAACTCCCACCCACCCACCCACCCCCACCCCCACACCTATGGACAGACCACCCACCCCCTGGACACCCTTACCCCCAAGACACCACCCGACCACCAGGACACCCCCCCCCCACCTCCCATGGACACCCCCACCCCCATGGAAATCCCCCCCCCACACACACACATGGAAACCCCCACCTTTTTCTCACCCCATACCCCCTTGGACACCCCCAACCCCCTCGACCCCCACCCCACCCTGGAAACCACCTCACTACCTGTACACCCCCACCCCCTGGACACCCCCACCCCCATGGACAACACCCCTACCCCCTAGATATCCCCCAACCCCCTAGATGGCCTCTACCCTTCCTAGACACCACCACACCACATGGACACCCCCCCCCCCCCGCACCCCCTGGACATCCACATCCCATATGGAATGCCCCCCACCCCTTAGACACCCTCACCCCCATGGATACCCCCTACCACTAACCCCCCCCCCCCCCCAACCCCATGTACGGTCCCCACCACTCTTAGACACCACCCCACCATCTGGACGCCCCTGGATACCCCGACCCCCATGGACACCCCCCCTGGACACCACCCCACCCCCTTGGAGAGCCCCCCAACCACCTAGACCCACCACCCCCTAGACACCACCCAACCCCTTGGACACCCCCCTAGACACCCCCTTCCCCCTTAGAACCCCCTCCCTCCCAAACCCCATGGACACAACCCCACCCCCTGGACACCACCCCAGCCCCCCTAGACACCCCCATCCCCCCGGACACCACCGACCCCCTAGACACCCCCTACCCCTTAGACAGCCACCCCAACCCCCTGAACAGCCCCCCAAACCCCTTAATATTGAATTTAATTATTTATGTATTTAATTAACTTATGAATTATGTGTTAATGGTGTATGGGTATACTTTTTGTATGGGTATACTTATTGTTTGTGTATACTTACTATAATTACCTTATAAATTATTTGTTAATTCTGTATGTGTGTATAGGGTAATTAAATAGATAATTGGAGGTATTTAGAATTCACTATGAATTATTTTTTGTATGAATTATGTGTGAATTCATACAGAATTATATATGTATTCATCAGGTATTGATAATTTTGCAGGTATTCAGAATTGTATATGAATTGTGCAGGTGTTCTGTATGCCCCCCCAACCCCCTAAATGTATTCGTTTGGTATTATAATTGCGTATGAATTGTGTATGAATTCTACAGACCTACTGGTGGAAGCTAGTGGAATTGCTATAGGTGCACATGGAGAGGTCGACTTGCTACTGCAGGTACATAAAGGTTATGCCAATGGTTTACAACCATTTGAATATATGTAAAAATAGAAAACTCTATACCAACAGTTTACAAACCATTGGTATTGGTAGTTTTACTTGATATTTACCAACAGTTTGTGGGAAAATGTTGGTAAAAGTCTATACCAACGGTTTTTAAACTGTTGGTATAGAGATGTTTTTTGATATTACCAACATTTATAAACCGTTGGTAAACATTTATACCAATGGTTTCAATAATCTGTTAGTATATACATAATTTTTCAGACATATCCCAATGGTTCCAATAAAACCATTGGGATATGACTATCCCCATGGATCAAGACCCAATGGTTTGGAAAACCATTGGTATAGTTTATACCAATGGTTGTCCAGACTTTACCAACTGTTTTGAACCATTGGTAAAGATGAAATTTCTAGTAGTGATAGGATGGCACAAAAGGAGCTTCTAGAACTCAAGAAGTAGCTGGAGGACCTCGAGGCTAAAGGATTTATATGTAAATGAAATTCTCCTTGGGGTTGACCAGTTCTTTTCACTTAGAAAGAAAATGGTACCCACAGGATCTTTGTGGATACCCGTTAGTAAAATAAAATTATTATCAAGAATTGGTATCCTCTAACTAGAATAGAAGACCTCTTTGATCATCTATGGGGAGGGAAAGTGATCTCAAAGATAAGAATGAGGTTGGGCTTTCAGTAGGTGTGTGTCAGGAATTCATAATTACCCTATACAGCTTTCAAGATTGGGTATAGTCTTTACGAGTACCTAGTCATGTTGTTCAGACTTATGAATGCACCTGAAATCTTCATGGATCATATGAATTGGGTTTTTCACCCATATATAGATTCATTTGTAAATTTTTGTGATATATTAGTGTATTCTCAATCCATACATGACCATGAAACCCATCTTGAGATCATTCTGAACACATTGAGAGATAATTAGCTCTATGCTAAGCTATGTAAATTCCACTTTTGGATAAAAAATCACTTTCTAGGTCACTTCATCTTGGATTCATGAGTTTCAGTTGACCCAGAGAAAGTGAGGGTTATAGTTTCTTGGGATCATCCCAAAAACGTCTTGTATATTCAGAGTTTCCTAGGGCTTTCCAAATATTATAGACGATTCATTTAGGATTTATCATGCCTTTCAATTATACTTATGGGATTGAAAATGAAGCTTCTAAAATTTGAATGGTCTAAAACTTGTAAAGTATCCTTCCATGATTTAAAGGGAAGACTGACTTCAGAATTGACACTAATTATACCAACGCCAGATAGGTGCTCTACGGTATACTGTGACACATCTGGTATTAGGAATGGAGTTGTTCTGATGTAGGATGAGGAAGTCGTTGCATATAGATCTCATCATTTCAGACCTCACGAGTGGAATTACCCAATGAAAGACCCTGATATCACTACTTTTATTCGTTCCATATGCTATTAGAGACACTATTTACTAGGATGGAATTTTGTGGTGTACAATAATAAAAAAAATCATCAAATACATCTTGACACAGTAGGATCTAATTCTCAGGTAGTGTAGGTTGTTTGATTACCTACAATATTTTGATTTCGAGCTTGCCTACATGACTGGGAAGGGAAATTAAATGGATGATGATATGAGATGAAAGACTCAGATGAAGGTTGCTCAAGTATCTAGTGATTAATGGAATATTATGAATATATTATCAGATATTCATGTTGAGTTTCAAGAGGACTATGGTCAGACTATCCTCTCAGGATTAGCAGTGACTTCTACTCTTCTGAGATGAGTATGGTCAAAGAATTTATCAAACCCTAAGGGCCTTGTCCTGGGGAAAAGTCTCTCAGATCATGATACTTCTTCAGTTTAGACCATGAATATGGTTGATACTCTATTGTTTTGTGGGAATTTATGGGTCCTAGTATACATTAGAGAGGATATGATGAGGTAATTTTACATCTTAGCATGGTCGGTTCACACTAATGTCATGAAAATGTATTGAGACTTGCATGGTCAATACTGGTGGCCAAAATGAAACATGAGATTGTCAGTTTCACCACTAGGTGTTCCACCTGTCAGTAGGTGAAGGTAGAACATCAGTTTCAAGAAAATATTCTACAGTCGATGTCCATTATTGAGTGGAAATGGGATGAAATTTCGATGGAATTTGTAACTAGTCTACCCAACTAACCTCACAGAAATGACACAAGATAAGTTTTCATGGATCATATAACAAAGGTTTCACACTTCTTACCTATGAGAGATACCTTCAGAGTAGATGATCTTGGATGGTTTTACATCTAGTAGTTGGTATGTATTCATGGATCTCCTCATTCTATTATTTATTAATAGAGATGATCTTCCCACATCATAGTTCTAGAATGGATTACTGAAGGTCTTGGGTACACAGGTACTTTTGAGCATGACCTATCACACACAGATTGTTGGACAGACAGAGCATAAAATTCCAGTGCAAAAGTACATGTTTCATGCATGCATTCTCGACATTAGGGGTTCTCGGTAGAACCACATTCCTCTGGATGAGTTTTCTTATAACAAAATCTTTCAGTATACCATAGAGATGGCTCCCTATGAATCCTTATATGGCAAGTCATTCGACTCATCTATGTTCTGGTTAGAGGAAGGGGAAGCATATTTTATTAGACCTAATCTCGTTCAAGAGACAATAGAGATGGTTCAGCTAATCAGGAAGAACATGTTGACATCTCAGTTCAAGTAGCAGTCTTATTCCAACATATGACCTCTTGATTTCGATGTCGGAGACCGGGTTTTCCTGATAGTCTCATCCTTGTTGGGGTATGGACATAACTGGAAGTAGGGTAAGATCTCACCAAGATTCATATAACCCATTGAGGTTGTAAAGTTGATTGTAACAATGGCTTAGCAGTTGTCACTTCTTTAGAGATACTGGTGCATGCATGATGTCTTTCATGTATCCCAGCTTCCCTAATACTATACATTCCTGAACTATGTCTTTCTTCCAGATGAGGTTGAATTGGATATGGATGCATCCTTTTAGGATTATCCAGTGTGTATAGTGGATCAGAGTGTGAAGTCACTCTGAGGTAGGTTCATTCCTCTTGTACAAGCATTATGACAGCATGGTTGGGTATAGAATGATACTTGTGAGTAGGAAGATGATATACATTCTTAATTTCCATAACTCTTTAATAACAATACATCTTTACCCTCAAAAGACCAACTCATTGATGAGTTACTATAAAGAGGGGAGATTGTAATGAACTCAAATTTCCCAAAGGTATAGTTCGTGAGTTTTTCAATTTAAATTCCTTAATTAACCCTATTTATGAGTCCTAATAAAGTCACAGAGGACACAGGAGAATTTGGGGCTCATTCAAAGTTTGGATTTCTTGGAAATGGGCTAAGTTACTAGGTTCCATGGTTTGTCTAAATTGTGTGACACAATATGCACACTCGTGTGGTTATAATCAGGGACACATGTAGGCATCACATTTTACCTAAACTGTGTGGCCAAGGTTTAATGTTTGTGAAGCTACATAAAGGGAACTTGTAGGCCAAATGGTTTGTCTACAACCATGTGGTCCTAGGTGCATGGTTGTATGACCTGCTGTAGTTTTTGAGCAGAGCCTTACCACACTGTTTGTTTATTATTTTGAAATCATGATGTCCCAAATTATTGGCGTACAATTAATAATTTTTAATTTTTAGTTCTAAAACCTATTCTCTTTTTCCCCTACCTCCAAAAGACATAATAGTGGGTTTTTATACCCATTTTTCTCAAACCTCCTAAAATATTAAATATCCTATATCTCCATTATCTAGAATCTGATCATTGATCTATTATATTTATTGGGAATCACAAGGTAAGTCTAACCTCATGAACCCCTCTTATTTTAGTTAATCTCTTCATCTATCTCACTATCTTTTCATAGGCTCATGTGCTCTATTTTTAGGTCGTTGGAAATTTTCGTAGGTCTATTCTAACCTACATTGAATCTGATGTCAAAATCAAGTGATGCATTGTCTACATCCCTAAGGTAGGTGGTCATGTAGTTTTCCATTTTAGTTTTTTCTATTTCTTAATTATTTAGTTGTATCATTTTCAGACCTTTTCTAAGCATCCTTGATGTGTTGAACCCTTCATGTATAATTGACCCTAGTACCTTGATATAGGATTATCGAATTTGTTTTAGTGGTTTTGACTTCACACATACACTCCACAGGAACCTTTTGGTGTTCCACCTTCATATTGGTCATTTTGGCTAAATGGATCAAAATACATGAAACCTAATTTATCTTCTAGGTATAATTTTAAATGAAATTACTTTTGTCCCATGTGTAATTAATTATTACTAAGACACCCCATGTGTGTTTTGCCTTATTTTATTTACAATTTTTCAATTGGGCATTTGATTTTTTGACCATGTCATCCTCTTTGACACTTGATCATTGAATTTGTAATTTCATTGTTTTATGAATTTAATGCTTTTCCTATGGTAAATGGAACTAGTAAGGATGTGAGATGGCCAGAACACTTCTTCCTTGTAAATCAATTTTCTATGTTTAGGAAACTTTATTGTGATGACTTGTATCAAATGGATTGTCAATTATTGTAATGAATTAAGTGTTATTGGCTTATATTGGACGGTTTTACAATTCCTCTTGATTACGCATTGAGAATGGTTTTGAATCAAATGTAATGTTCTGAAAATAGAATTGAATATGGTTAATGATAATCAAGGGAGGTAAATGCCTCATTTCATATAAACTGTATATGATACACCTTCTATTGGATGAGGATGCAAGGGATCGTGAGTGCTCTTAGGTAGGGAGACTGTGTGGGATTCCTTGAGGATTCCAAAGGATTCTAAGAAAATTTTGGTAAAAAATACTGTTAGAGATTTCATTAGTTGTCCAAGAGACCATGTGAACTCCTAAGGTTGGCCTAGGGGTTAGATCATGTGAGATTCCTCAGGTATTGGATGCCTATGAGTTATTTTCTATTCTATCCCAATAATATATTAATATATTCAAAATTATACTATGTATATATTATACTATAAATATATATATATATATATATATATTAGAATGATAAGGCAGACTTTCCAGCCATGCGATGAAGTTGGTTGACCTAGAAGGTGTCCTTTAAAAACCTGAGTGTGAGGTAATTTATTTATTTTGCAATGATTTACTTTCCCACATATACATTCACACTATTTGGTTTTGAGATCCTACTCAGATTACACGTATACATCATTGGTGGTGGCCTACTAAGAATTATCTCACACCCTACTCATGAATCCTTTAGAACATGAGAAGATTATTTTCCTACATGTATGGATAAGTGAAAGCACACTTCTATAAGTTTCTAATTTATATTTCTTTAGATAACGATTAGGGGTATATGATCAAGTGTGCACTCCAGATTATATAGAGAATATTTTGACTTATGTTATTTTTTCACTTTTTTATAGAATATTTGTTTCAAATTACTTTTTTTACTTCTTTACTAGAATTCCATGAATCTATATATGTGTCATAAACTGCCTTTAAGGAATTTGATTATTTTATTTAGTTATTCATCCTTCTGATATTATCTATTTTCATTTTCTTAGTTTATTGTTTCGGTCTATTTATATTATGTTTTAGCTATTTTTTTATCATTTTTGTATCTGCAATGATACTCTGACATCAGAGTATAGTCACCCCACTGTATTACCATTAAACCATCAGTACTAGTCAGTAGCCTTTGGCATATGAGGAGGAGTTCCTAAGGTCATTGGACTCACCAGTTTGGGATTTGACATTGATGGATCCTAGGTCAGGATGTCATAAAGAGTTTTGGAAAGAATCCATTGTATGATTGTTTTACTAAATATAGAAAATTGTTAGCCACACTAAAGCTATATAATTTAAAATCTAGAAAAATATAGAGTGATTCTATGTTTACTAAACTACCTGATCACTTGAATAATATAATCCTAGAAGATAATGATCTTACATGATGAACATATGAAACTAAATGAATTCTAATTTCAATGGTATGATCTAAGAAAGAATTAATCCCTATGAGAATGACTATATGATGTTTCTCAAGGAATATAAATCTCATAAAAATTCCCAAATTTTGGCTCTTCTTGATACAAGAAAGATGAATCGGGTCTTATGAATGTTGTATGGTGCTTTCCAATCACTCCAAGGTTTATGTGCTTATATGGGTGTGAAGGGAATACAAGGCAATTGACATGTAATGCAGATAAAATAAATAAATATGGGAAACTTCATCACCTGATAGACTCTCCTTAGTAGAAGAGAATTGACCATTACTATCCTAAAATTTGAAATGAGCAGAGAAACCTTCATCTTGCATAATCTATATATGGAGTTAATCCTTTTCATTTCCAAGAATTACTCAGAATTCATGGCCGGTTATGTTGTAAACTTATATCTTTTCATCTTGGATATACATGAAGTGAAAATACAATATGTTATCATTACTTATATCAGGACAAAAATAATCGAGTAATGATATGGATGTTTATTTTGATCCATTGATGAAATTTTTGAGATTATTTTTGGATTCAGGTGTTACATTGTATGATGCTTATAGAAATGAATATTTCATATTGAGATCCATGTTTTATGGAATGATGAATGACTTTCTTACTTATAGAAATTTTTTAGGATAATTCCTTAAAAAATCAAGGGTTTCCCATTTGTGAAGATGATACAACTTTCAATTAGGTTGAAACATTGATCAATGAATATATTTCTAAAATGTCACTTATTTCTACCCTAGATATATAGGTAACAATATGGATGACATCATTTTATGGGATTTCATTGGAATGTAAAACACCATATTCACTAACCAGTGATCAATTGTTTCAAAAATTAAAATTTATGGAAATTTAATTTGTTATGTTTTCTTAAAAAATCATTACATGATCCAATTGGAAATAAAGATCAATTTTTTTAAAATTTCCATACTGGAATTTTTTTTACATCAGGAATTTTCTTGATATGATGTATTTTTTAAGAAAAATGTAAGTGATAGTATAAGGCCTCGACCTTAAACATCTCTTAATATTTAATTAAATGAATAATTCACATTGAGGATCTTTTCAGGTTTAGAGTTTTAGAGAATTAGAACATAACTACTACATCTCAAAAGATTACAAAGTAGACACTTCTACTAAGTTTCCATAGAATAAAAAAAACTCTTAAAAAGAAACATGTCTAGTTCCAAGTTTTATATTGCATGACTTTCCCTTGATCCCATCCTTGACCCTATTCCACATTAGGTCCTGTGAAAAACATTTCAAAAAAAACTTGGGATGAGCATAAAGAGCTCAGTAAGGGATACGTAAAGAATGAAAACTGTTACTTTATCAAAAGAACAAGTAAACCATGTATTCTTTATCAAAGTAATACTTTTCACCTTTATGAAGTAGTAAAAACTCTTCACTGAATAAAATATCATTACTTACCCTGTTGTAACCAAAAGATTACCATAAAATCCATAAAAAGATCACATAACATATAAAGGTAACTTGGGACAAAAACATACTTAAGTGGAATAACCATACGGTCGACTTCCACACATATCACTTAAATGAATAGACATACGGCCAACTTCCATACATACTTAATAGAATAGCCATACATCCGACTTCCATACCCAATGCATTGGAGGTTATAACGTCACCACCTGTCCTGGTATTCACGGAACCACCCGTCATATGGTTTATCACGTAACCACCCGTCAAATGTCCAAGTATCATTATAAAATCATACGACATAAAATAAACATAATGGAAAGAAAATATTTCCACATTCCGATCACAATATATCACATAAATATATTGACATAACAAATCCATTATAAAAACCATTTTCAATACCAAAAATACATAAAAGAGTATATGGTATTTATTTCATTTTAAAAAAACATTACGACTTGTTGAGGAAGCCAAAGACCAAATAATACTCACGGAGGAGGAAAATGTCGTTGTCACCGCGTACGTTAAAAAAACATTCCTTTTTGTCGTTTATTAAAAAGCTTCGTAGAAAAATATTCCTTTTTTATAAAAGTAAAAGTCAAAGGGTTTTATACACCGTATAAAAGAAAGTTGTGTATAAAATGAAATATGCCTCAGTGAAAGGAGATTGAGATGAAGTCCCTTACCTCGGATCCGACTTGACTCGATCGTTCTTTAACGTCCTGAATAATAAACTTGAGTTAATTTCTACTTGCTTCAGAACCTTTTTCAATTTCATTATTACTTTTATATCACTTATTACCATGTTATAAACATTATTCAATCATTTAGGTTAATAATGTTTGTTTTGTCGATATTTGGTTCTTAAGTCGAAAGTGGACTTCTTACAATTACATGTTGTTCGTGTGGTCAAAGGCTCTTTATATCCAGAATGACATTACTGATTTGGATATCATATATATCATATATATCCATCATATATATGTATTTATAATATTACATAATCATTTAGAGGTAATAAATGAAATGCACCGTTCATGGAGACGGTAAGCCGTACGTACGCATGAACGCTACTTTCATTTCTATATCATATTAATGGAATTAAAACTAAATGAGAGGTATGTATATTTTAATTCCATAATTATATTCATCATTTAGATGTATCATTAATCATATATATCCATTATATACATGTAATTTTAATATTACATTACATTTGAGGATAATAAATGAAATGCACTGTTCATGGAGACGGTAAGCCGTACGCACGCATGAACGCTACTTTCATTTTTATCTCATACTTTAATGGAAAGAAATAATAATGATATAGAGTATATTATAATTCCAGTATAACATCATATATAATAACTTTAAATCCATCCTTTATAAGTCCCACATATGGCATTAACGAATCACATCACTTTGAGGGGGCGGTAGTCCGCACTTCCTTAAATAAAGATATCGTGTTTACCCATAATGGAAACCATAAAGGTATGCCCAAAATGAAAAATACAGAAGCTTAAGGAAAACATAAACATATTATATATCATATATAAATATAGTGTCATCTTAATGGCCACCTTTTAAGGTGTTAAAATAATGTTGAACAATCATCGTTTCGGGAGGCCGAAATTCGCCATCCACGGAAACAATATGTTCTTTAACCATTAGATGTAGGTGTGTGTAAGTGTAGCTCGAATAATTCTTATAACAACATACTAGTATATTTATGATACTGGAGTTGTTACAAAAGAAATGAATAAAAAGAGTTTAGGGGGTTGGAGAAACAAAATAAAACAAAATGACTCAAGTGAAGACATTACCTTAAAATCGGGTAACTCCCTTTGGTTTGAGCTCAAAGGCTTCCTTGGGAAGACTTCTGCCCAAAGTGAGGATTTAAGGAGTAAGAGAGGGAAGTGGAGAGACAAAATGGGAAGGGTCTGGCAGAGCCAAAGGCTTTGGAAGTGTGGGTAAAGAGTTAGAGGTGGGGGCCTTTTATAAGAGGAGAGGAGGGGCACTTTTGGAAAGTAAAGAAATGTTACTTTATTTGAAAATGATTTTCGGATTCAAAAGGACCCACATTGATATAATTCGAGGTTAAGGTGATAAGGGTTCTAAATCCAACCATCTAATAGGTTTTGTACATGTGTAGGTCATAGATTTTACATTATCATTTCATTTTATTTAAATCCTTTATTAATGAGGTAATCGTTGCATCATCATGATGTCATAAATAATTTAATTTATTTAAAGTCTAAAAATTATGAAAAAATACTATGATTTAGGAAATATTTTTAGATTTATAATGAATATTTATAGTCCAAAAGATCATTTATTTAGAAAAAAGTAAAAATATTTTACTTAGATGATACATTCTTTGTCACATTTAACATTCTTTAAAAATAAAAAGATAAAAAGTCACTTTCTCACAAAAGTGATTCCATGGGGCCCCCATGTTTGGCATATGGAATCCCATGGTCGTCCATGAGACAACCAGTAGCCTTAGGACACATGTTGTGGTCTTTTTGTATTATTATGATATCATTTTATTATCTTTAACTACTTGATTACTCATTAATCAAGATAATTAATGATAATTACCATCGTTACTATTCATAATGTCCAAAAATAAAAGAGTCTTAATTAAATAATTTGGACCTTATGATTCCAAATATGTAATCTATTTTACCAAATTACAAACACATAAATTGCAATAATTGATTTAAAAAATAATTCATGTTGTCAAAACAAATAGCGGGTTTTTTTGAAACAATATCTATGAAAAGTTTGGCATTAGTTTATGACCAATTCCAAAGTGAAATTAATCCTAATGACCACCATTGGATTAAATGGTAAAAATATATTCAGATCACACTTTAAGACCAATTAAAAGGATAATATAACAATATAATTAAATTAAATGAAAAAGTAGTTTTGATATAAAATGCAGTATTTTTTCACTATTCATTAAAAAATGAACATTGTCAGAAAAATACCAAAAATTTATCCAATGTAAATTTCAATGTCCCAATCGTAATTAATATGTTTATTTTGACAAATATAGATTATAAAATTTTCAAAATTTTGATTTAAAAAGGGTTTTCCATCAAAAGGTAGTAAAACAATCTTTTAAGAATATTAGTGTATTGGATGCATAAGATTGTATTTATTTTCATTTTAAGCCTCTAAAACACTATCTTAATCATTAATAGACATAGACAAAAATATATATTATTCATTACATACTTGGGATGTTACATCATTCCCCCTTTAGAAAATTGCATCCCCGCAATTTATTTACTTATTGAATAAATGGGGGTACTTATCCCTCATTGCATTTTCAGATTCCCATGTTGCCTCTTCCATCATGTTGTTTTTCCACAAAACCTTTACCTGATTAGTCACATTATTCCATAACACTTGCTCCCTGTGGTCAAGAATCTGGACCGGTTGTTCCTCATAAGATAAGTTCTCTTCCAGCTAAACTACCTCTGGACACAAAACATGAGATGGATCTGGCATATACTTTCTCAACATCAAAACATGAAAAACATTGTGTACCTGAGATAAACTCGGAGGTAAAGCCACCCGGTATGCAACTGATCCAACTCTCTCCAAAATTTCATATGGTCCAATGAACCTTGGACTCAGCTTTGCTTTCTTACCAAATCTCATCACACTTTTCCATGGTGAGACATTGAGAAAAACATGATCACCTACCTCAAAAGTTAGATCCTTCCTCATGTTGTCTGCATAACTCTTCTGCCTACTCTGAGCTGTTCTCATGTGATTCTGAATCAACGGAGCTTTTTCTGCCATCTCTTCTACCAATTATGGTCCCATCAGCTTCCTTTCACCCACTTCATCCCAAAATGCTGGTGTTCAACACCGCTTCCAATATAAATCCTCAAATGGTGCCATCTGTATACTGGAATGAAAACTGTTATTATAAGAAAACTCAACCAAAGAAAGATGTTGGTCCCAACTTCCCTGATAATCCATCGAACATGCTCATAGCATATCCTCCAAGGTCTGAATTGTTCATTCTGACTACCCATCTGATTGAGGATGAAATGTTTTACTAAAATTTAATTCAGCACCCAATGACTTCTGAAGCCCTTTCCAAAAGTTAGAAGTGAACCTGGGATCACGATCAGATACAATGGAGAAGGGAACTCCATGTAACCTGACTATCTCTTTAAGATAACAGGAAAGTTTATCTATGGAAAAAGTATCTCCTATATCAAGTAAATGATTAGATTTAGTCAAGCAATCAACAATAACCCAGATTGAATTATTACCTCTAGATGTCTTCGGTAATCCCACGACAAAATCCATGGATATATTTTCCCATTTCCACTCTGGCACTGGTAATGGTTGAAGCATCTTTTTCAGTAACTGTCGCTCTTCTTTAACTTGTTGACATGTCAAACACTTCACAGTAAAATCAGCAATATCTCTTTTCATTCCATCCCACCAGTAATACTCCTGCAGATCCCTGTACATCTTAGTACTGCCAGGATGAACTGAAAATGGGGAACTATGAGCCTCACATAACAACTCATTCTTCAACTTTGAATCACCAGGGACACATAATCTCTTCCCAAACCTCAATACACAATCATTATCAATGTTTAATTCAGGCAACTTACCCATCTGAACCAGCTCTACCTTTTTCTGCAACTCACTGTCTTGCTTCTGTGCTTGCTTGATTCTGTTTGATAGGGATGATCTCACTGATTCCTGAAACAATACAGAAGAACATCCTGCACCAACAACTTTTATGCCAAATTTCATCAAATCAAAAACCAAAGAATCTTCTTCCAAACGTAGCATGGTTAATGAAGCATTACTTTTTCGACTCAAAGCATCAGCCACTTTATTTGCTTTTCCTGGATGGTAATGAATTGTACAATCATAATCCTTGATTAATTCCAGTCATCTCCTCTGTCTCATGTTCAATTATTTCTGAGTGAATATATACTTTAAACTTTTTTGATCAATATATATTTCACACTTTACTCCATACAAATGATGCCTCAAAATTTTTAAACCAAAAACAACAACAGCTAATTCCAAATAATGTGTAGGGTAATTTACCTCACGAGTTTTCAACTGACGTGAATCATAAGCAATTACCTGATCATTCTGCATTAGGATGAAACCAAGTCCTTTCAATGAAGCATCACTGTATATAACAAACTCACAATTCTTGGAAGGTAGTGCCAAAACTGGATCATTGACCAATCTTCTTTTCAATTCCTAAAAACAATCATCACATTCTTTTTTACAAATGAACTTAACACCCTTACGAGTTAGCTTAGTCATTGGACTAGATAACCGTGAAACATTTTCAACAAACCTTCGGTAGTAACCTTCCAAACCAAGAAAACTACGGATCTCAGTTACATTTTTGGGTCTTGGCCATTCTTCAACAACTTTTTTTAGCAAGATTAACAGTTATCCCATATTTAGAAACAATGTGACCAAGGAAAAAAATTTATTGCAAACAAAACTCACACTTGCTGAATTTCCCATACAATTTATTTTCTTTTAAGGTTTGAAAAATAACCCTTAAAGGTCTTTCATTCTCCTCTTTAATTTTAGAAAACACCAAAATATAATCAATAAAAAAACCAACAATTTTCACCTGAGTCAACTGAGCCATCACTACAACAAACTATTTAGTTTTGATTCTGACCATCTCAGGATACTGATTTGAAAGGTCATTTCCCTCTGTATGCCTTCCCAGGAAAGATGCTATGTTTCCTCTATGGAAAACCATTCTTATCATAGAAATACCTTAGGTGAAGCAACATGGTAATCTTAAAATAATATATCACTTCAATTTGACCATAAATAAAATTTGGATAATCATTTAATATAATTCTAACTCCTAAAGTTATCTAAACCGACCTCTAATACCAACTATAAGGCCACGACCATAAAAATCTCTTAATATTGAATTAAATGAATAATTCAAATTGAGGATCTTTTCAGGTTTAGAGTTTTAGAGAATTAGAACATAACTACTACATCTCAAAAGATTACAAAGTAGACACTTCTACTAAGTTTCCATAGAATAAAAAAACTCTTAAAAAGAAACATGTCTAGTTCCAAGTTTTATATTGAATGACTTTCCCTTGATCCCATCCTTGACCCTATTCCACATTAGGTCCTGTGAAAAACATTTCAAAAAAACTTGGGGTGATCATAAAGAGCTCAGTAATGGATACGCAAAAAATGAAAACTGTTAGTTTATCAAAACAACAAGTAAACCATGTATACTTTATCAAAGTAATACTTTTCACCTTTATGAAGTAGTAAAAACTCTTCACTGAATAAAATATCATTACTTACCCTGTTGTAACCAAAAGATTACCATAAAACCCATAAAAATATCACATAACATATAAAGGTAACTTGGGACATAAACATACTTAAGTGGAATAACCATACGGTCGGCTTCCACACATATCACTTAATGGAATATCCATACGGCCAACTTCCATACATACTTAATGGAATAGCCATACGGCCGACTTCCATACCCAATGCATTGGAGGTTATAACATAACCACTCGTCCTGGTATTCACGGCACCACCCATCATATGGTTTATCACGTAACCACCCGTCAAATGTCCAAGTACCATTATAAAATCATAAGACATAAAATAACCATAATGGAAAGAAAACATTTCCACATTCCGATCACAATATATCACATAAATATACTGACATAACAAATCCATTATAAAAACCATTTTCAATACCAAAAATACATAAAAGATTATATGGTATTTATTTCATTTAAAAAAACATTACGACTTGTTGAGGAATCCAAAGACCAAATAATACTCGCGACGGCGGAAAAGGTCGTTGTCACCGCTTACGTTAAAAAAACATTCCTTTTTTTCATTTTGTAAAAAGCTTCATAGAAAAAATATTCCTTTTGTATAAAAGTAAAAGTCAAAGGGGTTTATAAACCGTATAAAAGAAATTTGTGTATAAAACGAAATATTCCTCAATGAAAGGAGATTGAGACGAAGTCCCTTACCTCGGGTCCGACTTGACTCAATCATTATTTAACGTCCTGAATAATAAACTTGAGTTAATTTATACTTGCTTAAGAACCTATTTCAAGTTCATTATTACTTTTATATCACTTATTACCATGTTATAAACATTATCTAATCATTTAAGTTAATAATGTTTGTTTTGTCGATATTTGGTTCTTAAGTCGAAAGTGGAATTCTTACAATTACATGTTGTTCGTGTGGTCAAAGGATCTTTATGTCCAGAATGACATTCCTGATTTTGATATCATATATATCATATATATCCAGCATTTACAGGTATTTATAATATTACATAATTATTTAGTGATAAGAAATGAAATGCACCGTTCATGGAGACGGTAAGCCGTACGTACGCATGAACTCTACTTTCATTTCATTGTCATATTAATGGAATTAAAACTAAATGAGAGGTATGTATATTTTAATTCAAGAATTATATTCATCATTTATATGTATCATTCATCATATATATCCATTATATACAGGTACTTTAAATAGTACATTACATTTGGGGATAAGAAATGAAATGCACCTTTCATGGAGACGGTAAGCCGTACATATGCATTAACGCTACTTTCATTTCTATCTCATACATTAATGGAAATAAATAATAATGATATAGAGGTATATTATAATTCCAGTATAACATCATATATAATAACTTTTAATACATCCTTTATATGTCCCACATATGGCATTAAAAATCACATCACTTTGAGGGGGCGGTAGTCCGCACTTCCTTAAATGAAGATATCGTGCTTACCCATAATGGAAACCATAAAGGTATGCCCAAAATTAAAAATACAGAAGCTTAAGGAAAAAATAAACATATTATATATGATATATAAATATATTTTCATCTTAATGGCCACCTTTGAAGGTGTTAAAAGAATGTTGAACAATCATCATTTCGGGAGGCCGAAATTCACCATCCACAGAAACCGTATGTTCATTAACCATTAGATGTAGGTGTGTGTAAGTGTAGCTCGAATCCTTCTTATAACAACATCTTAGTATATTGATGATACTGGAGTTGTTACAAAAGAAATGAATAAAAAGAGTTTAGGGGGTTGGAGAAGGAAAATAAAACAAAAGGACTCAAGTGAAGACATTACCTTAAAATCGGGTAACTCCCTTTGGTTTGATCTCAAAGGCTTCCTTAGGAACACTTATTCCCAAAGTGAGGCTTTGAGTAGTAAGATAGGGAAGTGTAGAGACAAAATGGGAAGGTTTTGGCCGAGCCAAAGGCTTTGTAAGTGTGGGTAAAGAGGTAGAGGTGAGGGCCTTCTATAAGAGGAGAGGAGGGGCACTCTTGGAAAGTAAAGAAATGTTACTTTATTTGAATGTTATTTTTGGATTCAAAAGGTCCCACATTGATATAATTCGAGGGTAAGGTGATAAGGGTTCTAAATTCACCAATCCAATAGGTTTTGGACATGTGTAGGTCATAGATTTTACATTATAATTTCATTTTATTTAAATCCTTTATTAATGAGGTAATCGCTGCATCATCATGATGTCACAAATAATTTAATTTATTTAAAGTCTAAAAATTATGAAAAAACAACTATGATGTATTAAATATTTTTATCTTTATAATGAATAATTATAGTCCAAAAGATCATTTATGTAGAAAAAATTAAAAATATTTTACTTAGGTGATACATTATTTGTCACATTTAACATTCTTTAAAAATAAAAAGATAAAAAGTTACTTTCTCACAAAAGTGATTCCATGGGGCCCCCAAGTTTGGCACAAGGCATCCCATGGTCGGCCATGAGACAACCATTAGCCTTAGGACACATTTTGTGGTCGTTTTGTATTATTATGATATCATTGTATTATCTTTAACTACCTGATTACTCATTAATCAAGATAATTAATGATAATTACCATCATTACTATTCATAATGTCCAAAAATAAAAGAGTCTTAATTACATAATTTGGACCTTATGATTCCAAATATGTAATCCATTTCACCAAATTACAAACACATAAATTTAAATAATTTATTTAAAAAATAATTCCCGTTGTCAAAACAAATAGGAGGTTTTTTTGAAACAATATCTATGAAAAGTTTGGCATCAGTTTATGACCAATTCCAAAGTGAAATTAATCCTAATGACCACCATTGGATTAAATGGTAAAAATATATTAATATTACACTTTAAGACCAATTAAAAGGATAATCTAACCATATAATTAAATTAAATGAAAAGCAGTTTTGATGTAAAATGCAGTAATTTTTCATTATTCCTTAAAAAATGATCATTGTCAGAAAAATACCAAAAATTTATCCAATGTAAATTTCAATGTCCCAATCATAATTAATATGTTTATTTTGACAAATATAGATTATAAAATTGTCAAAAGTACGATTTAAAAAGGGTTTTCCATCAAAAGGCAATAAAACAATCTTTTAAGAATATTAGTGTATTCCATGCATAAGATTGTATTTATTTTCATTTTAAGCCTGTAAAACACTATATTAATCATTAATAGACATAGATAAAAATATCTATTATTCATTACTTACTTGGGATGTTATAGATAGTGTCATTATAATGTTACTAAATGAACCTAGAAAAAAAAGATATAATTAATTCTAACTTGGTCATGATTGATATGGGGATATAGGAAGATTATGTTCCAGTGAAGAGTGAAAAACAAATATTTTTTCCCCAGCTGCTTATCCTTACCATGAAAGATAGATATCTATTTTTCTAATTCATGAATAATGTAAATGTTCATGAGGGGTGTTAATCAAATGTCAATAATATCATTACAATGATTGGTTTAAATTTAATGGGTCTTAAATCTCATGATTTTTAGGTTTGGATGTAAGATCTAATGTTTCTAGAATTATGTTTCATTTTTTCTAGGAATTTTCATTATACATTAACCAATATATATTTCTTTTTCAAAACTATATGTGGAAATTATATATAACCAATGAAATGTAAAACAATGGAAAATAAAATTTCTCTCATAATATGTGAATTGAATATGTTCTTCCCTATGACATTATTTGATATTATGGATCACTTTATGGTTTACTTATTAAGAGATATTAGACTATGTGTTCCTATCCATTATAGATGGATGTACCCCATTGAATGGTATATGAATAATTTGATCGGGTATATCAAAAATTAAAGTTCTCCGGAAGGTTTTATTGAGAAGAAATATGTTATTGAGGAATCCTTTTAACTCTATTCTGGTTACCTATATGATATGGAAAGCATTGGTCCACCGAAATATAATCACACTAGGAAACTTGCAGGTGATTGAATTTCTATAATAGATGTTGTCAAAATTACTATTATAGATCAGGGGTAGGGTTACCTTAACATTTTTTAAAATAAATTAGAGGTTTCCCCATATGTTATAACCCAAATATTGATTCTTTGTTACTTGAATCCATTAAGGGATGAAATATGGATATCAAATACACATGATAATTATTTTATTGGATGGTTTAAAGAAAATAATTTTATGTAATCAACTAAAAATATAGATTTAATTTTAAAATGAATTCAATGGCCATGTAGTGGACCAAGTGTATATATATTAGCTTATAATGTCTATGTAATTAATGGTTATATATTCTATAAAAATGAACATGATGGAAAACTTATAATGTAAAATATTAAATTTAAACTGGTGGCTAAAGAGATGAATATATTAGGTACCGAGGATAGAAATCCAATTGATGTGAATATGTCAGACTTTGGAATCATTAAACAAATATGGGAGTCAGATTATACAACATTCCAATTGTTTATATTTTAATTAAAGTTGGTTAATAATAGAAGTTTAGTTAAAATAAAAAAAATGGGATTCATGAAAGTGGATTTATATAAGGAAGGTTACAAATACACACCATTCAGAATGGCATCATATGAAGTATAAGTATTTTATGTTCTAGATCCTAAAAACTGAATGTGGTCAATTATTATGTTATCAACCAAAACCACGGAGGGTTCAGATGTCAATTCAGTTGAGGATTTCCCTTTCAGTAGGATTTCTCAATCATTTCATAGTTGTCCCAATATAGACATATTTTTTTATATCAAAGGTGTACATAATGAGGGTATTTGGATACTCAATAGAGGGGTTAAAAACCTTCATCCATACAAAAACAGTTCAATAAGAAGGTTGTATTATTTTTAATATACATTATTTTACATCATATAATGACATTTTCACCACTGCATTTCTATGATATAAATTTAAGGCTCAACAACTTCTATAGATAATGAATTTTTCACATGACAATGGTCTCAATAGTTGGTAACAAATGGTTTCTCAAAATACTGATGCTCCCAATATAGATGAACAATAACCTTATGAACATTATAATGAAACTAATCCATGGGAACAACATATTGATGAATTTGAAATTAAGGAAACTGTATGTTGTGAACAACATGTGTCCCAAAAAAATAGAATAATTTTAGAATGATTATTTTTGAAAAATTTATTATGGAAGTAAAAAAATTCATCAAATTTGAGGTTGGATGGAATGCAAGTAGATAGCTAGTTAACCCCAATAAGGACATGATCCGTAGTTACATTGGTCTCACCACTCAAATGTGTGTTTCATTTGATATTTATTCAAGTAAAAATGTTGTTCACATGACTAGGACACTAATTTGTGAATAGATTATGCTAATATTATGATATACTCTATTTATTTTACTAAAAAACAAAATAATTAAACATTTATTTACTCTTCATTATCCCTTACAAAGTGACTTTATAGTATATGATTTCTGAATGAAATTTTTATTAATGATATCTTGAAATAATAATAGAGGATTTCCCATAATTCTTATAATGTATTATCTCAAATATTCTTAATGGAAAATAAACCCACACCCACCGCAGGTTTATGCTGACCTAACACAACAGAAATTGTGGGAGGAATTTATTGTTCATCATGATGAAACATCTTTTCTAGTACATTTTGACTGATAATAAATTCATTTAAAATACATTTATTAATCACTTTGGTTAAGAATTTTTAATTCATGAAACAGAAACTAAGTATTGAAAGTAAAAAACAGGTAGAAAACCCAATGTACCTCTACAATAAAGAAAGGATGGTGTACTCTTCACCTGAAAAAAGGTTCATATTTTAAATATAGAATAAGAATTTTTTATGATATTAAATAATTACATAATTATGTTCCTTTTTTATATGAAGACTAATGATTCTAAATCAAAATCCACTTCCATATCACATCATGTTCTATGGAAGGAGGCACATGTAAATAAAGATGAGATACTATAGATAAAAGCATAGAAAAATTGTGGGAAGCATGATTATGAATTACATAATTAAACATTAAACTTTATTTAAATTGGTATTACATAACAATGATTACTTATTTTACTATATTTTTATCTACCTTTAATGGAATAATCTTCATTATATATACCTAATGAAAAGCTATTATATTATTCCTTAAATCGGTAAAAACACTATGGATGCGTCAGAGGTGTGGGTTTTGGGGTATCACCCCAAACATATACTGAGAAATAAAATGAACATAAAAATAAAGATAATAAAATAGAAGAGATTCGAGCATGATTAGATGGTCTAGAAGAAATAATGAATTGGTTTTAAATGTTGTTATAAAATGTTATGGTAATGAATCAAAGTGAATAAGCAACATAAGAACAACAACTATGTGAAGATCCCCCCCCCCCATATTTGAGGTGATCCATTCCCATATAAAGTATTTTATAGAAGAGGTAACAAATATTCTCATAATTATTTTTATGATATGTGAATTAGGAATACATTGATAAATTTCATGTACTGATATTCTACAGGGTGAAAATTATTGTGATTTATATCTTTCAACACCTACCCATCACCATGTTGTGAGGGGTACCATTTACAATATACAAGGAGATATTATACACACACAAAAACTTCTAATAGGTCATGTGAGGTTGGGGATTCTTTTTTCTCACAATACAAGTGTCAAGCTACCGTTCCATTTGATGATTCATATATTTATAGGGTCGAAAAATGGTTGGAATGTTCATAGCTTGGCTATAAGATATTGTAAAAATAATTTTTTAAAAATAGGTATTCATTTATAAATTATTTGTCATGAAAACCCATTAAAAATTAATTAAGAAGTACTTAAATTACGAATGTTATTACAGGAAGACAAAGGGAAGGGGTGAAATAGAAGCCAAATCAAAATGATCTAAAGGGTCTACCAACCAATTGAAATTTTATTCCTAAATTACCCTTACCCTGGTTGTTCAACCTCCACATTTACAAACAACAATTTTTCATGAAGATACAATGTTATAAAGTGGTGATACAACCAAAATTTATTTTTAAGAAAAGGTGTACGAAGAGACCATTATATACTATATTCTTCTTGAGAATGTAAATTAAATCCTTAAGTATGATTGGCTAGGAGTATCATTAGTTAATGTATACATGAGGTGTGTTTTTAGTATTTTTTTGTCCAATACCTGATCTACTATATAAATTATGACTAAATTCTATTCATAAATTTTCTAGGTGTATATACCAATACTATTATGGGAAAACCCTATGAAAAAAAATTGGACTCATTAATCCCCACATCAATTTTACATGACTATTATCATAGGAACCAAAGAAATATATAGTATTAGTGGAAAAAGTAGACAGAATTTTTGAAATAAAACATATATACAAAATACTCTTCATAATACCCATGATGCAAGGGTAAAACTATAAAATTTAATCATATCAAATATATTTTCATTCAATTCATTACTTATCCATTTTTTATTTATTTAGGTAGCATTGGTTATTCATTTTAGTCAATTTGGATACTCTTATAATTTAATTTCTGGATCGGATGCATGTATACCCAACAAAACAACCACACATGGGGGCATTTATCAATTTATAATACAATAAATGAAACATGTTAAAAATAATTTTCAAGTTACACATATTATATTATATTTTCATAAAAATTATATTATGATAGGGAGGTGTATAAATATCATCAAAATCATGGCATCAGGATTGTCCATGAGTATAAAAAGCCTATCTAATTCTACAAATGGAAAAGTATTATGGTATATATAAAAAAATTACACTATAAAAACACATATAAAAACAAATTACTTATTTTTTTCAATGTTAATATAGTACCTAGAATAAAATAATGGAAACTATTATGGTTATTATGTTTGAAAATTAATGAAATATATCATATTCCATCAACAAACTAGAATCCTCAATGTGTTATTTCTGATGATAATTAAAAATTTATTGAAAATATTTACTAATCATTTATTTATTTATATTTTTTCAATACTACCAGGACTGTTGAAAGTAATCATATTCCCATGAGGAAATATAATTGATTATAAATGATTGGAATGAATATATGGTGTCATATTTTATATAGACATCATGAAGTGGTGAATTCCTACTACTTATTCAACAAAATTTCCCATCATTTTATTTACTTTTTTTAGTTAAATTAATTATCATTTTTATCTGATAATTATTTTGATAATTTTCATAGAGATCATAAATAAGGATAATACACCCATGATGTAAAAATTTACTATGATTATGAACTCAATGAGGATGATGCACTCTTGATGATGAATTTTTTTATTATTTTACAATTCATTCAACATTATAGGTTATCAAAAAATAATACTGTTAGATAACCTCATATTTTGAATGAATTGAAGAATAAAAAATACAAGGTATGATGTGTAGGGGTCAAAAATAACTAAATATGATACACCGAATTCCCAGTATAAGTCAAATTTTTTGTTATTAAATTAAAATTTACATTTTAGTTAAAATCACATGTTACGTACTCTTAATTTATAAAACACATTCATATTGTTTTGATACTCTAGGAAAATGATCCATAAGTCATTTTTGATGTGAAGTAATATACCACACCTCAATCCAATACTTGATTTTGTTGGAATGATTAGATACTAACATGTTTGAAGAAACATTTTCTTGTGTAAGAATTTGACACACCTCAATTATCCATAGATCCATTTGATACAAAGCCTGATCAATATGACATGAATGGTATAATTTTAGTTTATAATTTATATTTTTGTTCAACACACACATTTCAAACTCAAAATTAATTAAACACATTCAAAGTGTTTTGATACTTTTGGAAAATGATCCATAAGTCATTTTTTACATGTAGGAATCAAGAACACCTCAATATGATACACGGTTTGTCCAGTATGACTCAAAGTATATACATTCAATTAAAAATTGACAATTTAGTTCAGAAAACATGTCACATACTCAAAATTGGGAAAAACATTTGAATTATATTTTTACATTAGGAGACCAATAAATAAATCATTTTCAATGTGTAGGAATCAGTTGCACCTTAATTTTATACATGATGTGCCCAGTATGACTCAAAGTGTCTCTTATCTATTTAAATTTGACAATTTAGTTCAAAACATGTGTCACTCACTAAAAACAAAGAAAATAACACATACCCTCTTGATACTTCAGAAAAATTATTCAAATGTAATTTCTAATGTCTATGAATTAGTCCCACATCAAAATAACACACTATGTGACAAGTATGACTCAAAATGTGTGTTTTTAGTTTAAATGAAAATTTTAGTTCAGAACACACGTGATATACTCAAAACCAAGAAAAACCATTAATATTTATTAGATACTTTAGAAAAAAATCTAAAAGACATTTGTCATATGTAGGCATCATTCATCCCTCAATCTGATGCATGGTGTGATAGGTATGACTCTATGTGTGTCTTTTTATTTAAAATTTACATTTTAGTTCAAAACACACATCACATACTCAAAACTGAGAAAAATATTCATATTGTTTTTATAATTTAGGAAAATGATCCTTAATTCATTTTTTGATGTGTAGGAAATAGATACACCTCAATCTAACACACGGTGTGACTGGTATAACCCCATATGTGTTCTGTTATTTAAAATATAAATTTTTATTCAAGACAAACAAAACATACTAAAAAACAACAAAACACATTTGGATTGTTTTTATACTTTATCAAAAATATCCATAAGATATTTTTGACATATAAGAATCATTCTCAACTCAATATGATACATGGAGTGCATGGCAATACTTAAAGTTTCTATTATGAGTTTAAAATTGAGAATTCAGTTCAAAACATGTTCCACTTATTGGAAATAGATAAAATGAACTTGGAACATCATGATACTTTAAGAAAATGATTTATAATACATTTTTCATCTCTAAGAACTTGTCTCACATCAAACTAACATATGATGTGATTGGTATGACTCAAAGTGATTGTTTTCACTTTAAAAGGATTTTTTTGTAAAAAAGACACGTGACATACTCAAAACTATGAAAACATATTCATATTATCTTGATACTTTATTAAAATGACCCTTTAGTTATTTTAGATGTGTAGGAATCAACTGTATATTAATGAAACACATGATGTGATGAGTGTGACTCTATGTGTGTCTTTTTATTTAATATTGACATTTTAATTCAACACACATGTCACATAATCAAAACTGATAAAACACATTCATATTGTTTTATACTTTATGAAAAATATCCATAATCTATTATTGATGTGTAGGAATCCACCACAACCCAATCTGATACATAGTGTGCCTGGTATGTCTCAAAGTTTCTATTATCTGTTTAAAAATAACAAGTTAGTTCAAAACTACTTTCACATAATGAAAAATTAGATATCATGATTATATTGTCTTCATACTTTATGGAAACAATTTTAAATTAATTTTTCATGTTATTTAATTAGTCTATCACTAAACTGACACACTATGTGACCAATATGATTCAGAGTGCATGTTTTCTATTTAAATTTAAATCTTAATAAAAAAGACACATGACTTACTCAAAACTGAGAAACACATTCATATTGTCTTTATAATTTAAGAAAATGATCTTTATGTCATTGGTGATGTGTATGAATAATATGAACATTAATCTGACAAATGATGTGACTGGTATTACTCTAACTATGCATTTTTGTTTTTATATTATTTTAGTTCAAAACACACATCACGCACTCAAAACTAAGAAAATGAATTTGGATTGTTTTCATACTTTATAAAAATGATCTGTATGTAATTTTTCATGTATAGGATATAGAATCCTCTCAATCAGATACACAGTGTGTCTGGTATGACTTAGAGTGTAAGTTGTCAGTTTAAAATAGACAATTTAATTCAAAACATATTTAACTCACTAAAAATAAGAAAACTCTATTATATAGTCATGATACATTAGGAAAAGTATACATAGGTAATTATTTATGTGTAGGAATCATTCTCACATCACATCGACACAGGATGTGACTAGTAAAACTCAAAGTGTGTGTTTTTAGTATAAATTATCATTTTTGTAAAAAAGACACCGGACATACTTGGAATCAATAAAACACATTTGTATTATCTTGATACTTTAATAAAATGATCCTCATGTCATTTGTGATGTATATGAATTATCCACATGTCAGTCCAATGCATGGTTTAACCAGTATGACTCTAATTGTATATTTTTAATTAAAATTAATTTTTTTCTTCAAATTGCACATTACATACACAAAAATGAAAAAATGCATTCATATTGTTCTGATACTTTAGAAAAAATCATCCATAGTTCATTATTATTGTGTAGGAATAAGTATCACCTCAATCTTATACATGGTGATCTTGGTACGAATCAAAGTGTATGTTATCAATTTCAAATTTTCAATTTAGTTAAAAATGTATTCCAGTCACTGAAAATTGATCAAACACACTAATATTGTCTTGATAGTTTAGTAAAATGATTCATATGTCATTTGGAAGATGTATGAATCATTCCCAGGTCAAACCGACATACAATAAAACTAGTATGACTCAAAGTTTGTATTTTCAATTTAAATTTAAATTTTATAATAAAAGACATGTGACATACTCAAAACTGATAGAAAATATTTATATTTTATTGATACTTTAGTAAAATGATACATAATTCATTTGTGATGTGTTAGAATCGTATGAATATCAATTCAATGCATGGTGTGACCAGTATGACAAAAATTGTTTCCTTTAATTTAACATTGAAATTTTTTTAATTTATTGTACCCTATGTATTTTTAATTAATTTATTTATAGTATTACTAAAATAATAATTTTTTTATTATATAGGTGGATTATGTTTCTTGAATTGGGGTGGTTTTTTTATAATTAGAAACCATGATCATTCTTTTTTGAGCTGGGTTTGGGTGAAAATACAATGAGTCCGTTAGCGTTTTTTAATGTTTGTGATAGTAATCATAATTTAATTATACAAAACAATGTTTTAAAATCCAATAATATAGTATTTTTTTATCTTGTATTTTTTATTTAATTTAAATTAAAGTTTTTATTTTCCACACATAGGTGTATTTTCTACTATAGTTTTCTATAATTTTAATATAATAATACAGCAATAGGACCTTTTTTAGTTCTTCCTTTAGCATTGATAAAGGTCCCCCTTTATCAGCACTAACAAAATCAATGATAAAGGGTACCCTTTATCATTGATAAAAGAAAAACTGATAATTTTATCCCTTCATCAATGATAAAAAAGAACTGATAAAGTCCCCCCATTATGAGTGCTTTTCTAACACACATAAAGGTGGAGAACATTTAATAGTTCTTAGATCAATATCTCTTTTTAGCACTGATAAAAAAAATTCTTGTTCTTTTAAAATCCAATTTTGTAGTAGTGTTTTTAGAATGGAACTGATTAAAGTATCTTATTTATGAAATTAATTAATAATGATCTAACGTACAGGGGTCAGTACACATGTTTGAAAATAAGAATATCTAATGACACATAAACATGTAGAATTTTTTTGACAGGTCTAACCTATAACCTCCCATCTTATATATTACAAAATTCTTAATATCTTATACAATTCCAGTACTTTATATTCAAACATCATATATATCTGATCAGAGAGATGTCATGTAGACTATATGACACATATTTAACAATAATGTTAGCATTTATAGATTTTCCTTATATAATGAAACTACTATTACTTTTCAATGAGAAAAATAAAATAATATCATTTTCAAATAAAGTTAAACACCCTATATAATGTAACTAAATTATTGATACCAACACCATCATAAAAAGTATGTATATAGTAATTTTATTCAAATATTCAACCTTCTAGTCTGGCTTTTGATATTCCATTGGGTAATTTAGAAAATCAATGTATCACTCAAGATTTGAGGGACTATCATGAGAAGGATAATTATAAAGGGTTATTTAGTTTGATTTTAATTGATTACCACTAAATTTAATTTCACTCATTGAAATATGTTGTTTCCACTATCATTATTATAGTGATATGCATCATACCATTAATACATATGTCTATTTCAATGGTCATGTTTTATAATTCCTTCATTCACATGGTAAGTGGTATTTTGAGAGTGTTAATGGCTTTTGTACTCTAACAGTTGTCCCTACTTATGGATCTTCCCATTTTTTGATGGATATTGTTAGTGGTAAATTAATCTCTTTATTTGTTTATTTTATATTCAATGCATATTCTTTATTAATTTATTGTGAGCCCCATCAGAAAATGGGTAGTGATCATGAATCCAAATGAAATTTACTATATAAATGAAAAATATTACACAAAATCCTACAAATTATACCCACCTCCATTAGGTATTATCCATTACTATTGGAAATATAAACCAATTTTTCATTGGGGGGAAAAATTATCTACTCTTTTGATGGAGGCTGGGAAACTTAAAAATATAAAATTGATGTGTTTGGTACCAGATACTTTGACTTAACCAACTATAACCAATCTATGGAATTTTATTTTTCCTCGTTTTTTGATCATTTTTTTATTTTTTATATTTATAAATATAGTGTTTTTATTCATTATAATAATCATACAAATATGAAGAAATAAAATAATTTTGTTACCTTCTGCTATTATTTTTTTCATGCAATCACCTTAAGTGATCTGCATCTTCATCTATAATGGATTTTTTTTCTTTAAAATCCACATTCAATGGTATCGAAGGGTTTAAATGTGATCTATATTGAGAAAATTTTCAATCAAACCGACTACCAAATTTTAGAACCCAAGGAGGAAGGTATAATAAGATAAATATTTCTAAGGCGTGAGTTTTCCATCATTTATATTATTCCTTCTTTACTGTTTATTTTCCCATTTTTTAAAATAGAAAGGGTTGAAAATTTTTAAGATTTTATTTTCATTTCCCATATCTACTCCTCTTCTATTCTATATTTTCAAAAAAAATTATATTATTACCTACCATTTTCTTCCAATGCCTCTCTCTCTCTACTTTTTTCATTTCATTTTATCCATTTTCCCCCCTTTTTCATTTTTGTTTCCCCCCATGCCATGTAAAATGAAAAAAAATGTATCCTTTACATGTTTTATCCCATATTTTTTATATATATATAATATAATAACTACAATTTTTTTTTATTATGAAAAAATTATTAATCTATAATTCAATAAAAAAATTTCAATCTCCACTACAGAAAAAATGATTGCACCTTCCATTTTAAATCCAAATTTATTTTGAAATTAATTGCACAATTGGATTGAAAAATATTTTTTACAAATGATGATGAAGGATAATTATAAAAACCAGTGCATCCAAATTTGATTACTCTTTGGAACTCAATATGTGATGGACATCAAGGAGGATGGTTGCACTAAGAATGATTCCAAATCATTAGAGGATTATCTTCTAAATATTCAAAAGGCCACTCCTTGGGAGGAATATAATAAAGACTACAAGGCAAAATACATCATATATTAAGGCCCTGATTAATAGATGATTGAGATAATAACATCATTGAAATATTAAAAGCAGATATGGGAAAAATATTCCTAAACCATTCAAAGGTGCTGACGAAGTGAAGTGGATTCTGCATCAATATCTGAGAGATGAGTTTGAATCCCTATTTATGTAATCTTAAAAATCCATTTATAAGTATCATGATCATTTATTGGTTATGGTTAAACAACTAAAACTAAATGTAGAAAATATTTCTATCTTGTTGGTATGTGGGAAAAATATATGATCCTTAAATCAAAAAATTTATTACATAGTCATTTCCTAGGAAAAAACAAAAGACTTGGAGACATTTTTTGTTAAAGAACTAGTCAGATTTCTAAAATACAGTAAACTAAATGGGAACTTTTGGAGTGACACCAAAGGAGTGTATCATGCCATGTAATCAATTCTAAATATCAAGAAATATGAAAATGAGAAAGGGGGGATATTTTGTAGAGTGTAAGGAAAACGATTCTAGGGATAAGAATCTAATTCAAGAAGAATATTATGAGATGTCAGAATCCCAAATCAAGGAGGTTGTCAATATCAAAATTATACTCCACAAGAATGAAGATAGGGAAGAAGTTGAGGATTCAATAATCGACAACTGATAGAAAAAATAAATTTTCAATGTTCAATTTTTTTAAACTATGGACCTTATAGAAATGATTTCTGGAATAAGAAACCTATGGAGAATTTCATCGAAGAGGATAATGTCACTGAAGTGGGAGATATTTTTGGTTTTTCACATATGTTGATGGCATAAACATTAACAAAATATAAAGGAATCCGGTACCTTAACTCTAGAGCTAGAACATTATAAGTCTCAATATCTTTTTTACAAAACCTAGATGAGATATTTTATAGATAGAATTCATTTGGAGGCCCTGTAATAATATGTTTCTAAGGAAGAGAGATATTATAATCAAGAAAAAATATGGAAATCATTATTTCATCTCGGATATCTACTATATACCCAACATGAAGACTGACATCTTGAGTCTTATATAGTTTGTGGAAAATGAATTATATATTATCATATAGAATAAAAAATAGAGATTTTTTATGATAAAATAAGGTTTTTAACAAAATTAAATATAGGGAAAACTACATGTTTTTGTTTATGATCCAACCTAATGTTCCATAATGTTTGATGATGTTATGTGATGATTATGACTGGATATGGAATCTTAGGGTTAGAAATTTCAACTTTGACTATTTATGATTATTAGGAAGAAAGAAGAGAGTGAATAAGAATCCTATCATTCGACACCCCAATCAAATATGAGAATTTTTTTTTCAAATAAAACAACATAGAAACAAGTTTGAAATGAAGCCCAATAGGAAATTTGTTGCACCACTGGAGTTAGTCCACACTGATGTGTGTGGTCAATTGAATCCTAAATAAAATGGAACAATAATGAATTTAATGGCATTTATTAATTATTATAGAAATAAAATATGGATATATTTTCTAAATATGAATTCTAAAGTGTTTGACACCTTTAAATTTTTTAAGGCATTGGAGGAGAATACAAATTTTTTTCACATACAAACATTGTGATCTGATCATGGTGGGGAGTAAATCTATGATGTTTTTCAAGATTACCTTAAGAAACATATAATTCAACAGCAAGTAATTTTTATTTACACACCTCAACTCAAGGGAGTATCTAAAAGGAAAAATTTCACCATTCTCAATATGGAGAGAAAACTTCGAAAGAAAAAGAAGTACCAATTAATTTCTTGGATGAAGAACATTTTTGCATTGTGTATCCGATCAATATATTCCCAATAAAGTTTTTTTTAGAAAATAAACCACATTAAGCATGGATTTATCACAATCTAAGTGTAATACATCTTAAAGTTTTTGGTTTTATTTCCTATGTCATGATCTTGGAGACAAAATGAACAAACGTCGATCACAAAGAAGTGAGGCGTGTCCTTATGGGATATATAGATTGAGAAATGGGATATATCTCTTATAATACTATCAACAAGAAGATTATTTATATATTTTATCTTTGAAGAAAATTGGTCATGGAAAAAGAAATAATATGATGATTCAATAAAGGAACAAATCACATTATAATATGAAGAAATCATTGAATAAGTACCAATGTAGGAATGATGAGTTGAAGAAATAATGATTCCATCACAACATACTCCTACATTGGAATACATAAAACAATAACGTTCTCATATACATCCTTAAAACATTCAAATCATTAAGGATATATGACAGAATTGAACTGATGGAGGAGTATGTAAAATTTTATTGTCTCATGGTGACTTATGATCCATCTTTGAGGATGTTAAATACAATGAAATATAGAGGAAAGTGATAGAAGAGTAAATAAATTCTATTGATGAAACCAAAGTATACAAGAGAAATGAAGTTATTGAATTTTTTGAATTCATTTCACCCATCGATCAGCCAGCTGGATATGTTAAGAAAGATGATGAAAATATTTAGGTCATTAGAGAAACAAGTTTAGGGTTGATTTTGGAAAGATAAAAATATTTTTCATTAGATGGAACAAAACATCTACTATTGTGATAAAGGCTAGAAATCTTCAAATATGGAAAATATATGTGTTTGGTAACGGATTCTTGGGTGGTACATACTAACAAAATTTGGTGACTTTTATTTTTTCTCTATTTTTGTTAGTTTTTTTGTTTTATGTTTGTATCCCGATGAAAAGGATGTGCTTACGCATTGTAATTATCATATGAATCTGGAAAAATAAAATCATTTTTTCCTATTGCTGGAATATTTTGTTCCTAAAATCATCTCCAGTGATCTACATCTACTTCTATGTTTGAGTTTTTTATGTGAAATCGAACTTCGTTTACACCATATGGAGGGTAAGGTAATGGTGTTGTAAAATATCTTTAATAATACATATTATATCATTACAAGAATGTGTAAAAATGGTTTCAAAATATAAGTAGCTTCTAAATCTAAATATCATCCATAAACATGAATAATTAACATATATTTGGATATAGTAAGGCCATGTGTTTGTTGTTTTGTAATTATGGGGCTAGTTTTTGGTGTGATCATCAATTAAAAAACCAAATTCAGCTATATAAGGATAATAATTAGAGTTAGTGATCAAAACAGGGGGAATAATATTTATGGTTCATCATGTTTATCCATTATTACATCTCAATTTGAAGTATTTCTAATAACATACCACTATTGTGTCATTCTACTATACTCGTCTCTAATGCGCATAGATCTTGATAGGGTCTAGCAAAAAATTTCCATATATGAAGATAATATCCTTTAAAAAATTTAAAAAATTAAGAAACTTGATTATCTAGATTTCTCACATTATAAGAATTTCATATTCATTTTTCAAAAAAATGGCCATATATTTGTTCCTATGAGGGGATTATATGAGACTATAAAAAGGAGATGAGTAAATAAAAGAGAATATGGGTGTTGTTCATAGGGACACGACAAAGAAAAAATATGTGGGCAATGGTTTTGGGCATGGGTAATGGTTTTTGGTGTGGGAAATATGTTGTAGTGGGATATGGAGACTAGCGGGTGATGCAACTTATTTTTGGGTGACATTACAACACCACATATTTGATATTAATCTCTAAGGGGTGGTGTTTTATCATGGATTAGTTTCAGAGAGAAGAAGTTCATTTCAACGTGTGTATTGTTACATAGGTTTTCTACACAATATTTTCAATTCATGTTTTGGTATTTAATTAGATTTTTGTACTATCTGATTATTATTATATATGCTTGGAGTTTCTTCATGATTTTTTTAAATCCTACGCATTTGTGGGAATATAGTGAAGGCATTAAAGAAAAAATAGGAGAAGTTGGACATGATTAGCGATGGTGATTGGAAATATTTGAGAGTGTTATCAACCGGCATGATTCAGTTGTATTTGGATGATAATACTCTTTGGGAAGTGATTAATATGACTAATATTAAGGATATATTTGTGAATCCTGATATCATTTATAAATAAAAATCCTTTAAAAATCGTTTATATCTGAAAAATTGATTGTATCATTTTCAAATGGAGGATAATATAGATTTAGTTTACTATTTGGAATATTTCATAAAACATCTAATAGATCTATCTCTGGTGTCATTCAAGATCAATGATAAAGGTAATTTGGTATCTATTGAAAGGGAATAATAATAAAATGCTTTTCTTCTCTTGGTTTTTTAACTAATTTATATGATAATCTCATCACTCGTATTGATTTTCAAGAAATGAAATCTAATGATTGATAGTGTTATTTCGTCATTGTTGATGAAAGAGATATTTCAGAAGACCAATGATGTCGATTCTTCTGGTAATAGTGGGATTTCTTCCATAGAAGATAGACATAGTAATCAGAGAGGCTAGTTGAAAATAAGAAGAAAGGTTAAGTTCTTCTTTTATGACATGAAGGGTCATGTGTAGAGAATCATCTATGCATTGAAAATGATTAAGGAGGGAAATAAGGAGTATGAAATCAATTCATAGGATACTTTAATAAGTCTTATTCTGGGTGAGGGTGATTTAATTTTAGTTTCCATTGATTCTCATAGGTCAGATATGCACACTAAATGGGTTTTTGATTAAGCAACATCATACCATATTACACCAAAAAGGGAATTATTTTATTATTATGAAGAAGGTAAATTTGGTATATTGAATATGGTTAATAGTTATTAAGTTGGTTTCATTATTGTTGGTGATATTTGTATCACTACAAATGTAGGTTGTAATGCTGATGTGGAGGCATGTGCGAATGTTCTAGGTATATGCCATAATTGGTTATATGCTTGTACACTTGATAATGATGGGTTAAATAGTTCATTTGGAAATTGAAGATGGAAATTTTATAGAGGATCCATGGTATATGTGTGAGTAAGAGTGGATGAAATTCTTTAAAATACATATGTAATGTTTTTTGGTGATTTCACGAATGCATCTGTGAGGAGGAATTCATTGGATTTGTGGCATGGGTGAGTGCCGCATGTGAGTCGAAGACCATAGAATAAGATAAAGAATTATTGGAAGTTGATGTAGGTTATTTCATGTATTTCAGATATTAAACCTAATTCCTTTTCTTTAAATATTTCCACTAGTGATGAAAGCATTAAAATTAAATGTCTAGAAAATGCACTGTGAGTTTCATACTACTTAGAAGATGTTGATCATAGGGAGAAATTTGTGTCTATATGTGCTTCTGATTATGTGGTGGTAATTTTTATAAGGGATCCAAGTTCTAATGGTTTTATTCATGTTCAGTATGATAATTTTGACACAGGTATGACAAAGATTTCATATATTGGATTTATTTTACAAGGTGGATCTTTTAGTTTTCTATTAGAGTTGAAAAAGGGTCTAGTAATTTTTTCCTGGGATTAGTATTTTTGTGATACCCACCAATTTACTTTCCAAATGAGTTTATTAGAAATAATATCCTTCATTTTTGGGTTTAAAGGGTTTATTGATAGGGTTCATCCTAAATTTTTCAAATAGAAAGATAATATCCTTTTTAAATTTTAAGAAAGTGGAAACTTGGTTTTTTGGATAGATCACATGAGGATCATATCTTATTCACAATAAAAAATAGCCTTATATTTTTTCCTATGAGGGGATCATATGATCCTATAAAAGGGAGAGGAGTATAGAAGAAATAAAGTCAGTGTGGTGCACAGGGACAGGACAGAGGAGACATATGTGGGTAATAGTTTCGGGTGTTGGTAATGGTTTTAAGTGTGGGTTTTAGGGTATAATGTGATACAGTGACTAGTGGGTGTAAAAAAATATTTTTAAGTGTTCCTATGACACTGTGTATTGGAGATTTATCTCCAAGGGGTGACATTTTTTCATGGAATATTTTCAGAGATAATAAAGGCGTATCAGGGTGTGTGTTTTCACAAAAACATTTCTACACTATATTTTCTATTCAACATTCAGTCTTTACATGGATTTTTGTACTCTCTAATTTTTAGGGTATTTTCTTTGATTTTCCATGTTCTTCTTTAATCCTAATCTTTAGAGGGTTTTTTACATTAAATTTATGTGTCCTAAAATATTTTATGCTTTTTTCATTCTATTTTCATTGTCGATTCTCACAATTTATTTTTTACAACTGGGATTTTATATCAAAACCAATCGACTTCCTCCCAACAGATATGTCTTTGTCGTACTCCCCAATCATGGGGAAGACTCAATCATGGCTACAGTTGATTTTATATATCTATACATGGAGGCTTACCAAGAATGTGACCAATCCTACTTTTTATTTGATGCACCTGATGGCACAGAAATGAATTTGTTCATCATCACCACAAGATCCTCCATCTTATTCACCGGAAGTGACACTAATCTAGTCCAATATATAGGACATAGGTACCATATCCATCTAGGTATATAGGAACTTATTTAATCTATATGGGATCATTTTTATCTCTGTTATAGCACTAAGAAAATATTATTCCACCAAAATAATCCTTCATTTGATCTCTAAGGTGGCTATATTTAATCACATTTTTTAGAGTTCTCACCAAAACATTAATAGTGGGGAGTCATTTCTAATATACGTGTACATTCTTAAGCTAGAGACAAGTTGGGGATAACAATACACACGATTCTAGTAGTTGATATGGAATGTGAATCGATATCTAAGATAACAAATTCCATAATGAATATTAGATACCATTGTAAAAGGGCCATTATTTGTTCCTTATACCTTAAAAATGGTAACGATGTTATTTTATAAAGGAATAATAGGAAGGAAGTTACTAATGTATTGGGTTTAAAATAAGATCAAGTCATTATTGTTATGTGTTATAGTTGCACTAAAACTTGTTCTCTTAAGCATGGCATCTTGGTAGAGTTGGTTGTTTCCCAATCATCCACCTCCCCCAAAAATAATCAGGTTGATGGTTCCCCTTCATGTGATAAGGGGATCATTAATCTAGATACTAATTCCGGAATTTCTAAGGAAGGATGTGCTCTCTTTGATGTAGATGCATCCTAAAAGATCAACAAGGATTCTTCTCCAAGGGAAACACATGACTGTAAAAAAATTTCTAGAATTGAATATGAGGCTCAAAAGTCTAGTGGGGTGAAAACCCATGTAATATATGGTCTTTTCATTAAATATTTCCATGTTATAATCTCTTTGCGATGTGTAATGGGTAGTGAAACTTTTAAGGACAACCATGTAGTTAATGAAGAATTGGGTAAGGAATCAGTGGATACTCATTCCATTAATGTAGAGTCTTCATAAGATCTAGATAATCAGCATTTAAGGAATTACATCCAATTTCCTCAAGGGATCACTAAGGAAAGTATAAAATATATGCTGAAGATTCAACAAAAATTAAGAATATCACCCATGAGCCTCATGTTAGATATATTAGATAGGTTTTTCTTGAGGTTATTGTTTCTCTATCTCCAATAGATATAGTTATACATGCTACTACATTGAAGGTTAATTCCTCACTAGAGAGGCATCAGAGGCCTATTCCTATGAAGATGTTTGTGTATTGACCTACTTCCACTTGAAAAAAATAGTTTAATAGATTTAATGAGGCTATAAACGATGTACTATCAACCCCATTAGATTCAAATTACATGAAATCTCCAAGTAGATCTTATAGATTGCACATGAATTGTGGACCTAATGTGGAATAAATGGATAATCAATCCATTCATGGAGTTTTGGTACATGAGTTGGATGATCAGTAGTCAATGAAGCAGAAGATGAATGCTTCAAGTCCTCATAAAGGTGAACAAAAAATTAATTTTGAAACACCTATGAAGACTAAAAATATGAAGGTAGCACTTGTGCTTCAGAATGATGTTGGACAAGTATGCTCTGCTACCACATTAGCTATTGATGTATTGGGGCTTGGTATTTTCTCCTTGGATATGCAGTCTCGATTCATGGAGTACATGAAAGTGGATGTGAGTGAATATCTGCTTCCTATAAAGGGCTCAGATTCTTCTTTTCCAGATACAGGGAGATGGTCCTGAATAGATGTTGTTGCTTTGGTTCACAATTCTCACATATAACATGAAACTTTAAAATCACAAGTGATTACTTAGAATCTTTATGGATTTAATTCTCTTAATGAAGGGAAGGAAGGTATAGAGTAGGTTAGCCATAAGGTATGATGTACTATTATTGTCCTAGAAACTCTTTTTAATGGATAAATAAATATATATATGAGGATCAAAACCTTGTAGATAATGATAATGAGGTTACCTTTCTTGATGACACATCTAATAATTTAGAGGTGCAAAATGATATTGGGAGAACTAACCTAGAGGATAGTGACATTGATGGATTTTGGAATCAAATGAAGACTTGGAGGAGAGTTTTTCATCCTATAGGTTGATCACACTGGGATGGGTTGCCTAATTAGAAGTCTATGTGTGATGAGAAACATAGTATTGTGGTTGAGATCATAAAACAATTAGGTATATGAATGTTTTATTGATGAGGGTAGTATTTTAATGTCTGAACCCATCTTTTAACTTCTCTATTGTATTTGTTTTTAATAATTGTCCTTTGACCCAACCTTTTCAAATATTTATTTATTTATTTATTTATAATTATCAAAATAAATAAATAAATATTTATTTATTTATAAAATTATAATGAATATATTTATATAATAAATTTATCTATTACATTTATGATTATATATATCAACATATTAATTTTTTTTAAAAGGAAAGGCTCAAAAACCCCTTTATAAAATAAAGAAAAAAGTATTACAAGGAGGAGAATACAAGAAAAGTATATCCAACAAGACAATGTTTATGTTGTATGAGACTAGGTACTGATGAAGTGAAGAGAGGAACGTCTTCCCCTACCACAGGAGAGACTTTTTCTTCCCCATGTCTTCACCTATACCCACGGTTCTCCACCATCATCCGGGAGTACTTCATCAATGACTTCATTCTTTTCTTCATCTCCATAAGCATGATTATCACCTTTCTCATCTTCTTCACTGTTTCTAAATGTAATCAAATCATAATAATTATGCATGCTTACTGTAGAAAATTTTCCATTTTCAATTTGATTTATTTAAAGAGAATTAAGAGAACTAGTAGGGTCATTTAATATATTTATATATTAATATATATATATATACAATAAGATAAAATCTTCTTCATTATTTCTTCATCTATTTTAATTCCTATCAAGATGGATCGAGAGACTAAAATAGACAGATTTGGTCATTTTTCTCAAAACCTAGTTGAAGTCAATATCTTCTCTTATTTTGTTGAAACTTTTTTTCTTAAAAAAGATGATGAAAAATTTGATCATAGAATTGAGTATGAAAATGTTACTCACTTTTTTTAGATCTGCAAGACCATTGGTCGTGACTTATAAAGTTTTAATTGGTTAATCATCTTCTTTTTCATCATTACTCGTGGCCATGAAGAAAAATCATGTTACAAACAGTTGAAGAACTTTTAATCCACAAGTAAAACTCAAATGGTCATGGAACATGTTGAGGGTCATCTGCATAAGGTCGTGGTTATAAATACTAGGACTGGATGTAATGGTATTTTTTTCTCTTCTGGTTGATGAAGGAAGGAATATGACATGTGATGATTCCTTCACTTATCTTGTTGCTTTAGCATTGACGGTTCATGCTTGCGGTACTAAGGAGGCTAAAAAGCATACTAATTTTTAGTTGGTTTTTTCCAATAATGTATAGAGTTCTTCCTGTAAAAAAAATTGGTCGGATGTGGTTGGTGAACATGTTTTATCAAAAGATATTGATTCCATGAGTCGAAAAAAATTCTTGATCTTCTAACATATGACACCACTAATTTGCTAAATATTGTGTTGGCCTCCCCTATGAGAGAAGGTTCTTCAAAGTAGGTTTAAATAACATACACTCTATAAAGGGAGGACATTAATCCACAAGATGTGGTATGAAGTGATGAAATGATTTATATGGATAATAAGGGTAAAGTTTCTATCCAGGATATGGTAGACCATCAAATTATACATGAATAGTTGCTTGAATTGAGAAACTGAAATGGTAAGAAAAAATGAAATTCTAATTCTCTTATATACCCAAAAAATAGGAAGGTTTTAAGATATGAAAATTCTCTAGAGAAGTCCAAGAGGACTCCATATTTGATTTTCATAGAAATTTCTAAATCTTCTAGTCATAATAGCCCCTATAAAGTTCATGGATATAGTGACATTGATGCAATTGAGATGCAATTGTTGGGTGGAAATGATATCACTTTGGTCAGTGATAATGTTGTGGCTTCTCAGAATTAGGATAACCAATGATCCATGGAGGTTCAAGAGTTAAGGAGTAATTCCAATGAAACCTTAGTTTATATTGAAGGATTCAAATTGATATAGCCTTAGAAATAAAAAGGGAATGATTTTCAATATAATGTGCATGATCTATCTAATTTGGATCACAGGCAAATTGGTCCTCTTGGATATGAATCTACATAGGTTCCCCCTTTTCAGGTTTAGCACTCAGTTAGCATGAGCGATGTTGACATTGAGATGGTGGAGTGGTCATATCCACCTTATTTCAATGATCCAATGAATAATGTGTATGCTTCATTTAGAAAGTCATCAGATGAGGAATATCAGACTACAAGGACAAAAAACATGAAAATTATACCCCCAATGGACCTAAAAGGGGAAAGGCCCATTACAGGAATCAATAAAGAAGTGGCTAAATGGTACTTATATCGTCTTGAGGATAGCATTACATAAATGGAAAATAAAGGTATTCGGTTTCGATGATTATGTAGAAATGAAAAGAAAAATTATCTATTAATTTTGAAGATGGAATCAGATCCAATTCCCAAATGGAATATTGGGATTTATGTTGTAAATTCATAATTGTCTCTTCTCTTGAAATATCTTCTGAATCAACTTCATATGAAGATTGTGGGACCCCTAAATGTGTAAAGACTTGGTGGTGAGGTCGACATCCTAATGGAAAATGGATATTTCCTAAGAATCTGGGTACCAGAATGACTTGAAATTCATATCCTTTTGTTACTTTCTTATGGTCATTATAAATTGTTTAAATGTTTCCCTTATATCTTTTATGATTTTATTTTATTAATAAATTTTGGATACATGGGTTTGGTTTTTCAAAATCCATGGATGATGTGTTTGAGTATAAAATTATAATATATATGTTTAAATAACAAATATATTTATTATATTTATAATTATATATATTTATATATTAATAAATTTATATATATATATATTTATTTATAATGATAAATATATATCTACAATTATATTTCTAAGTACATGTTCATAATTATTTTAATATATTTTTAGTTATATAAATAATTATTATTTTTAATAATTACATAAATTTTTATATATTTATATATATTTATTTGTTTATAATTATATTTGTAAATACATAGTTGTAATTATTTAAATATTTATTAATAATTATAAACATACCTATTTATATATAAATATATACATTAAAAAAAATTTAGTTATATTAATTATATTATTAAAATTATGTCTTTATCAGGCCTTGATATTTTAGCATAGATAAAACCACTCTTTAACAATGCTTTTTTAAAAGTGTTCATAAAACCCTTCCTGGTCTTTTAAATAGAAACCTAATTGTGTTCTCCTCACTCGCATTGTTTAAGATCTCGTGAAATCGAATCTATGTCATCACTCTCCCTCGATCATCTCAAAAAAATCAACACCTTTAAAATCCAATGTATGAGATCACTTTGAATTTGTCACTCCCCCTCAAACATCTTTGTTTGATATAAATTTTACTATGTGGGTTGAATGGCATGAACACAGGGATATTTTTGGTCCTCAATCAACCTCAATGATTCTCCACCCAATCTCACTTACCTCAACCCATTATTGGTACACCCACTCACTCACATTCACATTCATTTCACTCATTAAAAATTATTTCTCTCTCTGATTGTATTGAACTCTTAGTTGTGCATTGTAAAAACCCTTACCACTTATCATGTAAGGTGGTGACTACAAATGATAAGTAGGTAGAGATTTTGTGGTTCACATAAGGTAATCAGCTCCATGTTCTTAGTATCCCTCCTACTCCCATGGAAACCAGGTTGAAGAACCCTAATCAATTTAATACCTCCAAGTTTTTCTATAATTTTTATTGGAATTATGATTTGAGTTTAATTTATTTTGAATGATTTGTTCCAATTTATTATATTTATAGCACTTGATAAAAAACATTAATGATTTTTTTTATACATATACACATAATCATTATTTATATTCTTTATTTTTCATTTTGTGTTTGTTATTAATAATTTTAACTTGTTATGGAATTAATAAGTTTTTATGTTTTTTTAAAAAAAATTAATATTTTTTAAAATTATTTTTATATATTTTTTATGGTTACCAATTTATTATATATTTTACAAATGTTATATGGAATGAACACATAGTTTATTAATATGGATTATGGATGTATAATAAACTATCATGTATGAAATAACTTTACATTATGATTTAATCATAACATTGGTTGATTCAATTGGTTACATGTCATTAGATGTTTATATTACATCACAACCCAACACATCATATATTTCCACCAAAAAAGTGATACTATATAGACATAAGATATGACATTAATACAGTGCCAATGTATCTAAAAAACTCAATCTAACATAATAATCATTGTAATTCTTGACTCCTCGACCCTTTTTGAACTCTAATTTGCTACACTACATACTGAGTATTTAACACTGGTTTATCTTTCTGATATTTTTATTTATTATCTAACAATTAATGGTACATGAAGTAATTTGAGGGTTCTTGATTTATGCTCAAAGGATTTTTTAGTTCATGAAAATTATAGTTGATTTATACAGTACTTTTCCAAGTTGAAGAAGAAAAGTTTTTTTAGAATTTCATGATAATAACAGAATTAATTGAAGACTAAATAGTTATACATATAAATACATTATTTCCTATCATCACACAATGATGTATGAATATTGGAAATAGGATGAGTGGATTCTATATTTATAAATTCATACATGATTGAGGGAAAAGTATGGTTTATGAAATAAAATTATGTATAATGAACATGGTTTTTAAATGTTATTCTTTAAAATGGTATTATCAAAATGGTATTTTATAATGTTTGTAATCCTTTCAAAATAAAATAAACCAGTAGAATTATTTTACTTTCATACCATGTTTTATAAAAGGATAATTAGTTTTTTAAAATCCTTTTTATGATGATAGTTATGGTTTTTTATGCCTCTTGAGTAATTTTTTTAAAAAAATTACTTTAAATTAAGAAATTTAATGTTTTAAAGTGCCATGTGGTGTTTAGTGAATAGAATTTATTGGAATGAATAATTGAAACACCGCTTTGATAAAATTTGAACTTAATGAAATGGGAATGTAAAAGGGGAACCCCAACTCGAGACTTCTGATTCATTTGATTAAATACAAGAGCTTATTCAAACATTGGGTTCTCTACACCATGTGATTGGGCCCTATCAACATTTTCATCATCTAAATATATATAAACATTGACACCTAATATATTTTTTCACTGAAACACCACTTGGACAACCATATACTAAGTAAAGAATTAAATAAACACCAACCATTCACTCTTTTTGAATTTAATTGCTCATTTCAATTTATAGGTCATTTATATCTATTTAATAATATGATATATAGTCGAATTAAACTTGTGGGAGATAACTATGTTTTTTAATTGATGAAAATTTAATTAGATTCATTTTAACATTAGAGATATCCCAAATCAATTTCCTTTGATGATTTGTACCACTAAAAAACATTCTAAATACCCATCATTCGAGTATTATTATCTTATAATAATGAGTTCATATAACTAAAATGATTCTTTATGAATGAAATTTTCTAGGTTCCAAGAACAAACTTTCAGTGTGTTTATTTATTTTCTTAAATATTAATATTACCAAATAAATAGAATTCATATGAATCAAAATTAGTTTGATGAAATTCATATCAAAAAGTGTATGAGGATGGGGTAAAAGAGTTTGTCAAGTTTGAAGAAGAAAATACATATAAACCTTCACAAATCCTTTTTTCGTGTTTCATAGTTGTTATATAAGAATAATTAGTAAATAAGAGTGGGAAGATCATTTGATATGTCATGAAATATATCAAAGCTAAAAACTTTGGGAAAAAATGGGGAAAAACAAAATTTAGATAGTGATAGGGATAAGAATAAATTTTATGGATCATCTGATAAGATTACAAGTGTGTATAATAATTAATACTGTTTTGAGAAGGTGATTTTAGATGTGAATGATGATGATGATCGTATTGAGAAAATGACAATAATAGATGAAGCTGAACTTTGTGATTGTCCAAATTTTTTTGTGAAGTTAAATAATTTTTTCAATGATTCCATTGTATATTGTTTGAACTAAATATACCTCATTTTCATCTATACTAAATCCATATAATTTAAAAGCAGGAAATGTATGGAGTGACTCTAATTTTACTGAACAACTTTCTCCCTTCAATGATATGCTCACAAAAGATAACAAGATTACTTTCTAAACATGTGATGTTAAACAAATTCTACATTAAATGTTTATAATCTATTAAATAATTCATTCCTATTAAAGGTACTATATAGTATTTCAAAAGGACCAAAAATCAATTAAATGTTTCCCAAAGTGTGGTGTTTCTCATTAAATTAAATTTAAATCAGGTCCTATAAATTGTTTTTGGTGATTTCCAATTATTACAAGGTTTAATAACCCATATGTAATTGAATATACTTAAATATAAATAATGTGTCATGTAGATATAAGAAATAAATATGGGATACTTCATTACATTTCAAACACTCCTTAGTGAAATAGAATTGATCATGAGTATCCAAAATTTAGAAATGATCCAAGAAACCTTCTTCATGCGATATATATATATATATATATATGTGTGTGTGTGTGTGTGTGTGTGTGGAGTTTATAAGGAAAAGACCCCAGATTCCTAGAGTCATTGCCTTATTTTATTACATTTTCATATAAATAATGAAGTCATATCCCGAAGGAATGAATAGTTTATCATCTTTGCAAAACAAGATACATACATAAGTTCATCATTAAAACTTAAAAGGAAATACAATGTATCAACTTCCTTTGAATAACACATAATATCCTAGATTATCCTTGAAAGTTATTCATAATATAAATCTTCACAAACTGGGTAAAATAAAATATGTGAAAGGAGTGATCTCAGATACTCAATAAAGCTAAATAATATAGGGGAAGAAAATATAAACATAAACACTAGGCATGATGAATAACTAAAAATGAATTCCTTTAAAAATATACTTGAGAATAATATAGTAGGAATAATAAATAATTAAATAATACTATAAAATATAACCCTTTATATTCTACTAGTTGAATAAACATATGGACTATCAGTCTCAAGTTTCATAATGAGGTAATTCATAATTCCAGGAACACTTAAAGATAACATCGAGGCCTCAACCAAGACGTCTGAAAATACAAGGATAAGGCCTTGGCCAAAACCCAATTATATTTTATCTCATTATACCTACCAAAGCACCAAGGTTATATAGTTGGCACCACATTTCACTTGCAAATTCCAATGCATTCCTCTTATGAAAGGGAATCAAGATGAATACATGAAATAATTTTCCCCAATCTATACACATAAACAATAACCTTTCTGTGTAGTCTGGTGAATGTTATCAAGATAACACATCCATAGTAGAACTAATAATAAAACATTTAAAACAATATTTTAGATGATAAACATAGTAATGTAACCTCAACAAGACATAAAATTAAATATATATATTGAAATATAAAATTATACTCTATAAATTCATTGATGAAGTTTTAAGAGAAATACACTTTTACATTGAAAAGAAGAGTTATTTTGGAAATTTTTTTCATAAAACCACAAATTAAGTAAGTTAGTTTTTCCATGATAAAATTAGTGTTTTTATAAAAATAAATTTGTCTTAAAAAAAGATTATATAGAGAACTTGGAAATATGTATAAATTTGATAAATTCCCTTGAATTAGGCTTGTATTTCAAGAATAATTGAGAAGGAAATCATTTTAAAACAAGAATAACCAAAAAAATAAGGATGATATGATCTATGTATATGAGTTTAGAACATATAAACCGATAATATAAGTAATATAAAAAATAATTAATCATTACATTTGATTAAAGGTTGAGAAATATTAACATGAATGAAAAAATGGGGGTTCGAGTAGAAAACCCTTACCTTATGTCTGAATGTATTCTGATCTAATACATAAGGTCCTGGAATATGGAATTATAATAATTAATAACAAAATTCATAACCTATTGGAGATGTATTTTATTTATTATAATTTTCTTATGTTCATTTATGGTTGTTTTTATTGGTTAAGATTCTCAATATCATCGTTTGTGAGTGATCGTTTCACTAGTTTTCATGATTAGTTTGATTGTATGGGAGTTAATGTAAAATGAGACTTTAATTCCATAATTGATTTTATATGTTGTTAATGTTAATATATAAGTTAAAATTATAATATTAGTCATTTGGTTACTTTGGGTGAGGATGGATCATTAGATAAAATTTTAATGATAAATGGTTGGATTAATTTGGTGGTTTTTCGATCACTAATAACTCATTTTGTTTTATAATTTAATACCATGTGTAAAAAATGATTCCATAACATTATATATTATATATTATATATATATTTATCTGTTTTAACTATAAAATGGTTTCATTACTAGAATTTAAGATAGTAATAGAAGTTGAAAACCCATCATCCTTTAATGTGAAAAATTAACACATCTCGGATGGTGTTTTCATTTCTAGTATAAAAGGAGGGGAAAAGAGAGATGATGATGATTATTTAATTATAATAAATAAAATTCCAATACATGTAAGTTAATTGAGTTATAATAAAATTTTTAGTAAAGGAGGTGACGAAAGAAAAATAAAGAAAGGAACTAGAAAGAAAATAAAATAAATGAAAATTGAAATTTACATCCTGAATTTATCTTCATTGAGAGCATATTTAGGGGAGAGGATTTGGTATTTTGAAGATAAAAGGGCTTATAGACATGATTAGAATCTTGGGAGGATATTTTAGAATAATTTAGAAAAGGAACAAGGCCTGATAGGAGTGAAGAGAAGAGAGAGTGAGGGGTGATTTTTATTGTGAAGGAGAGGAGTGATTTTTGAATATTTTATTCATTACTTATTTTTTTTTCAGGACAATAAATAGAGTTGATTCTTGTGAAAAAAATAGTAATAATTTAAAGTGATTTTTAACCAAGTGTGATGGAATCAGCCTTAACTCACCTATGACTCAATAAATAATGTATTTAGCATTTATCATAAATTACTGTATTTTACTACTCACCAAAACATCCATTATTTTAGAAAAATACCAAAAAGTCACCCTAAAAAATTTTCATTGTGTAGAAAATAAATTATGGACTAAATTTTATCAAAATAATTTTCTAAATATGTGATTTTTAATTTTTAATTAAATTCATCATTTACTCAAAAAATATATTTTTTAAAACAAAAACTTATTTTATAATACCCAATAAAAATTAAGTGAGGTCTTATTAAATTATCCTAAAATAATATGACAAGAGAATATTTATTTTGGAATACATTTTATTAAAATAAATTTTCTTTTAAATAAATTTATTAATTTAAAATTTTAATTAAATATTTATTACTTACAAAAATACCAACACTTGATTATTAATTTATAGAATATTCTATTTCATTTATAAGGTGCCTAATTTTTATTTATACTTTCATGGGTCTGGTTACTATTTATAAGATTCATATTACTATTCATAAGGGTATGTTACTATTCATAAAGGCTAAGATACAATTAACTAAAAAATTTAAGTTTATCCTATCATACTCAAAATATCTTACGAAATTCAATCTGGTATGTCAGTTTTTCAAAATTCAAAACTCATAGGTAGAAAAATTATATTTACAGGGTAGGTTGAAACAAAGTGGTGTTTTTTAGAGACTCATTGTTTCATGCATTCAATATTAAATTTATTTTCAAATCCTTGGGGTGATAAATTCTCCCCCTTACAAAAATTTCATCCTCAAAAATATATAATGTTACTTCATAAAAAGATATTGGTAAGTATTTATTATAAGCTCATCATGCTCCCAGGTTACTTCTTCAATTTTATGATTTTTTCAAAGTAAATTTACCAGTTGTTTCATTTGATTCCATAACACTTATTTTTTGGTGTTTAGAATCCAGATAGGCTCATAATAGTAAGATAATTTTGGATCCAATTATATACCTTCAGAAGTGAGGACATGCATTGGGTCTAGTATGTATTTTCTCAACAATGGGACATGGAACACATTTTGTACTTAAAATAGGCTAGGCAGTATTTCCAAATGATAATCCACAGCTCCAATTCACTCTATAATTTCAAAAGAGAAAATATATCTAGGGTTCAGTTTCCCTTTCATCCAAAATCTTATAACACCCTTCCACGAAGATAATTTCATGAAATTGTGATCTCACACACTTTAAGTTCTAAATACTTCCTTCAATTATCAGCATAGCTCTTTTTACTTCTTTGAGATGCTTTCATATTGTCTTGAATAGTCTTTACCTCCTTTGTTGTTTTCTCCACAATATCTAGGATGACAATCTTCCATTCACCAACTTCATTCCAATACGTTGGTGTACAACATTTCATTCCATAGAATGCTTTATATGGTGCCATTTAAATAATTTAATGGAAACTATTATTGTAGTTTAACTCCACCAAAGGTAAATAATTATCCCATATACCTTGAAAATAAATTTATCATTATCTCAACATGTCTTCTAAAGTTTTGATCGTCCTTTCTGATTGCCCATCAGTTTGTGGGTGATAAGATGTACTCAATTGAAGCTCAGTATCCAAATATTTCTAAAGAATTTTTGAGAATTTTAATATAAATTATGGGTCACTATTAGACACAATTGAGAGATTTTCTCCATGAAGTCTCACAACATCATTGATATATAGTAGTGCAAGCCACTCCAGTGGAAAATCCTCCCTTATATCAAAGAAATGTGTATATTTCGTAATTTGAACCACAATTACCCATATTGCATCATTATTTCATAGTGTTTTGGGTAATCTAGTGACCAAATCCATGGTTATGTCATCCCATTACAATGTAGGAATAGTTAAAGGTTGAATTGCTCCTCTAGGATGTTGTTGTTCGACCTTCACTTGTTGACAGACTTAACATCATGATACATAATCAGTAATTTCCCACTTCATATTTTCCCAACAAAAATGTTCCTTCAAATATATATACATTTTAGTACTATTAGGGTGTATAGATAAATTCGAATTATGGGAATTAACCAATAACTCCTTTTTCAGGTCATTTATAGAGGGAACACATATCCACTTCTCAAATTTCGGAATTCCATCCTCAAAAAAAAGTATGTTGACTTCCCATCATTCACAGATTTAATTTTCTTTTCAATATTCTCATCACATGATTGATAAATTTTAAATATTTCTAATAAAGATGGTTGGGAAACCAATTGAAAAGGTAGTGATGTTACACCTTCTTTAATAATTCATATATCCATCCTCACGAGATCCATGGAAAAAGGATCCTTATCAATTCTCATTTTGTTTAATACTCCATGATCGTTCCTAATCAATTCATCAGCTACTTTATTTTCCTTTATTTTTTGATAGTGTATAGAGTAATTTTTATCCTTGATTATCTCGATACATAGCCTTTTCCTAATGTTGAGTTTTTTCTATATAAAGATATATTTCAAACTCTTATGATCCATATATATCTCATATCATTCACCATATAGATAGTGTCTACATATCTTCATAGAAAAGATTACAGATTATAACTCAAGATCATGAGTAGGATAGTTCTGTTTATGAATTTTTAACTACCTTGATGCAATGTCAATAACTCTATCATTCTACAAAAGGACAGAGCGAAGTCCTTTCTTTGATGATCACTATAGATCACAAACCCATCATTTCCTTATGGTTGATTTAGGATCAAATCATTCACTAATATCCTCTTTAATTCATTAAAAAATTCCCCACATTATATTTTCCACACTAACTTAACCCCTTTATAAGTTATCTTGGTTAATGGGTTGGCTAATTGAGAAAATTTCTGAACTAAATGATGATAATAGCCATGTAAACCAATAAAACTACACACCTTTATTATGTTCGTTGGTGTAGTCCATTCATAAACATCCTTTATCTTCATAGGATCAATAGATATTCCATCCTTATAGAAAATATGTCCAAGAAAATAAACTAATTGAATCCAAAATTCAAAATTTCTAAACATCCCTTATAATTCATTTCTTATAAGTGTCTTAATAATAACGCACAAGTTATTTTCATGATCTTTATAGCTTTTGGAGTTTACCAAAATATTATCAATAAAAACCACAACAATGTCATCAAGATATTCCTTGAAAACCCTATTCATTAGATCCATGAAAATATTTGGTGAATTAATCAATCTAAAAGGTAATATTGTAAACTCCTAATTCCCATACCTGGTTTGAAATTATGTCTTTTGAATATCAACCTTCCTCACATGCAACTGATGATATACAGATCGAAGGTAAGTCTTTTAAAAATATTGGGCTCTATGAATTTGATCAAATAAATCATCAATGTGTTGTAGGGGATACTTTTTCTTTATTGTTATAGCATTGATCTCCCTATATTCAATGAAAAACCTCATATATCCATCTTTCTTCTAAATGAAAACAATAAGGGCTCTCCATAGAGAAACACCAGGGAGAATAAGTCCTTTATCACTCAATTCCTCTAATTATTTCTTTTGTTCTACTAATTCTACAGTGACCATTCTATAAGGAACCTTTGATATAGTTCTTTAACTAGGAATTAAATCAATAGAGAACTCAACTTCCTGCTCTGGAGGATGTCCAGGTAAATCCTCTGGAAACACATCAACATATTCTTGCATAATAGGTACATCCTTTACTTGAACATTCCTTTACTCACACATAGATATTATGTTCTCTTACTCTTCAAAAATTGAATTCATTAGAGCTACAGGGGGTGGATATAGATGATAATCATGTGGTGAGGTTTCTACTCTAAATATAAGTTATTCCACACCATTCTCAAAAAAATTTTCCTCCTTATTACATTATATTTTCACATCATAATTTGAAATCCAACTCATACCCAGAATTATATCAAAGTCAATCATGGTTATGATGATAAATTCAGTAACTAAATCATGTTTATTTGTTATAAAGGGGATTGACTGACACATCTTTGTTGTAATGATACTTCCCTTAGGATTTTTCACTAACAACTCCTTTATTAAATCAAATTGAAAATGTCTAATTTTCTTGGAAAAATGGGAAGTTATAAAAGAATGTGATGATCCAAAATAAAATAAATAATTTGATAAGTTTGAGGAAATGATTAAAGTACCTACCACCACATTAGTAGGAACTTCAACCTCATCAATTTTTATCGCATAAGCTTGGCCTTTATCCCTCATCCTTTTCTGGGGAAAGTTTCCTTAATTCTTAGGAAAATCGTTTGTATAATTTTCCATCTCTTTTAAATTGTATCATTGAACATTGGTAGCTTTTTTCTTTCCCTTTCAATCATGGGATTGGTGGCCATTTTTTCCACACTTATAACAGACTCATTTTCCTTTTAATCAAGCTCTAGGGTGTTTCCTTCCACAAGTATCACATGATGGAAAACTACCATTTTTATTCTTACCTTTATGCATTCTTTCCCCTACCACCCTCTTCTTCTCTTGTTTTCCCTTAATGTCGTAAGACTTAGAGAATTATTTCTCTATCTTGATATCACATGAGGTGATATCTTCGTAGGATGAGAATATTTGGGAGACTAGTTCCCTTTTGAGGAATGGTTTTAAACCATCAAATAATTGATCAATCTTTCTCCTTGGATTATTTATATTGTCCATAGCATACCATGATAACCTTGTGAATTTATCTTTATACTCTGAAACAATCGCATCCTATTTTTTTCTCAGATTAAAAAATGGCATTTTCATATCTTCTATTTTTCACAAGGGAAGTATTTTTCTAAGTATATTTCCTTAAAATCCCTCTATCTTATTTCTTATATTTCTTCCTCATCCTTTTTTTTTGAATTCATGACTACATTTGATCTATATCTATAGATATATGACAAACTACCACAAAAACCTTATATCTTTCATTACATCCCAAAGAGTGAAATATACTCCCTACAGAACTTATACATTTCTCTGCTAAAAATGGGTTTTTAGTCTCATTGAATAATGGATGTTGCTGTCGCATAAAAAGGTCTAAAATAGATCCTCCATGTTGTGAATCTAGATGCTCCATAGGGGTAAGGTTATCATTTATAACCTGATTCAACTATCCTAGTATTGTTATAAGTTGATCAACACTAGTCGCAGAACCAGATAAAATATCATTATCTTGTATCGGAGGTAATTATATACATGGGATATGTGAATTCATTCAGTTTCCATTCCTTCCACTAAGTTCCATTTATAATTAATTTCATACACTATATTAGGTTATGAATCATAATGTATAATCTCAACTTAGAAAAATACTTAGAATAAATTGAAATACTATCCACAGATAATCTTTTAATCATAAACAAGGTTTCATTGATGGAAAATTAACATTTAATTCCTTCATAATGGTTTATATGGAAAATATAAATTATCCTAAAAATGACCCCCAAGAGAGTCAAACTATGTGCCCAATAAGGCCTATTGTCATGTACCAGGATACCCCAGTTAAAACCCGAAACTCCTTGTCATGGTTTTTACTCCAAGGTATATCTATTCTAGAAGCACATCCACTTGTAGTATCCAAACATGGATATAATTTCTAGAAAGATTTGTATAATCTATTCCTCACCAAAATTACAAGATATTCATGAATTTTTATACTCAAAGACAATCATATATTTTTGTTCCCAAATATACGTTTTCAAAATATAGTTTCCAATTTTTCTAATAACCTTCCTTTAATATCAATTGTAAGGACCCAACCCTAGTTGCCCAGATTTGATGCCTTATTTTCATCCATTGGAATATAAACAAAGAAGTCATATCCAAATGGAAAAAATAATTTCGTATCTTTGGAAAACTAGATACATATATAAGTTCAACATTACAACATGAAAGGAAATACAACATATCAACTTCTTTAGAATCACACATAATCTCCTAGATTACCCTTACAAGTCATTAATTACATAATTCTTAACAACCTATGGAAAATAAAACATGTGAAAGGGTTGAGCTCAGATTCTCAGTAGGGGTAAATAATATAGTAGAAAAAAATATAAACATAAACACTATGAATGATAATAAATATAAATTCATGCCTTTAAAAATATACTCGAGCATAATATGGAAGGAATAAAAACTGATTAAATAATTCCATAATACATGACCATGGATAGTCTACTAGTATAATAAAAACATGGACTATAAATCTCTATTTTCATAATGAGAGAATGAATAATGCCGAACAATTGAAACATATCATCTAGGCTTTGACTATAATGTTTGAAAATACTAGGGTAAGGCCTTGGCCAAAACCCAATTATGTTTTTCTCATCAGACTAACTGATGAATAGAGAGGCTATAGAGGACACCACCCATCACTTTCTATGTCCAATGAATTTCGTATACGAAAGGGGTGAAACATGAACATATGAGATAACTTTCCACAATCTGTACACATAAACACTTACCATTCTGAGTAGTGTGGTGAATGGTATCCAGATAGCACATCCATAGTAAAACTAATCATAAACCATTTAATACAACATGTTTCATGGAAAACATAGAATATTAACCTCAATAAGACAAAAAAATCAATAGAGGTGTTTAAATATTCAAAAATACTCAATAAATTCATCGAGGAATTTTTGAGAGAAATACACTTTTACATTGAAAAGAAGAGTTCTTTTGGAAGAATCTTTTCATAAAACCAGAAATTATTTAAAGTATTTCTTCCATGATTAAATGAGTTATTTTAAAAAAAAAATTGTGGCTTAAAAAATATTATACAGTGAACTTGAAAATACTTATGAATTTGATAAATTCCTTTGAATCAGTCTTGTATTTCTGGAATAATTGAGAAGGAAATAATTTTAAAACATGAATACCCAAAAAAATAAGGATGATATGATATAGGTATATGAGTTTAGAAAGTATAAATATAATTCATAAGGTAGTTACAAAAATAATGAAGTATTACATATGAGTAAATGTAGGGAAATAGTAACTCAAAGGGAAAATGGGGGTTTTGGTAGAGAACCCTTACCTTATGTCTGTATATGTTCCTCTCTTGAACTTAAGGTCCTGGAATATGATATTAAACTTATTAATAACTTAATTAAGAACCTATTAGACATGTATTTGATTTATTTTAATTTTATTAAGTTCATTTATGGTCATTTTTATGGGTTAAGAGATTTAATATCATCATTTGTGAGTGCTTGTTTCAGTAGTTTTTATGATCGGTTCATTTTTATGGGAATTAATGTAAAATAAGAATTGAATTCCAGAATTGATGTTATATGTTATTAATTTTTATGACAAATTTTAAATTACCATATAAGTCATTTTCTTACTTTTGGTGGGGATGAAGCATTAGATAATATTTTAATGATAAATTCTTGAATTAATTTTGTGGTTTTTTGATCACCATGAACTCATTTTGTTTTATAAGTCAATATCATGTGCACAAAATGATTCCAGAACATTAAACAGGATATATTATATATATTATGATCTGTTTCAACCATAATAATGTTTCATAACCAAAATAAAATATAGTAATAGATGTAGAAAACCTATCGTCCTTGAATGTGATAAATTAACACATCTTGGATGGTGTTTTCATTTCTAGTATAAAAGGAGGGGAAAGGAGAGATGATAAAGAATTATAACATTACCATAAAAAAAATTTCTAGTAAATTTAAGGTACTGGATTTATCATAACATTTTGAGGAAAGGAGTTGAGGAAAGAAAAAGAAATAAAGGAACATGAAATAAAATAGTAGAAATGAAAAGAGGAATTTACATATTTAATTTATCTTCATTGAGAGCCTATTTAGGGGAGAGGATTTGGTCTTTGGAAGAGACCAAGGGATTCTATATGTGATAAGGAGCATGGGATGATATCTTATCAGAATTTAGACTAGACACAAGGCTTGATAGGGGTGAAGAGAAGAGTGAGTGAGGGATCGTTTATAGTGCCAGAGAGGAGTGATTTTTGAAAATTTTATTCATTATTTTATTATTTTTCCCAAGAAAAGGAATAGTTTTTACTATTGTGACCAAAAATAGTAATAAGTGCATGTGAGTTCGAACCAAATTGGGATTACATCAGACCAACCTCACTGATAACTCAATAAATCGTGTATTTAGCATTTATCATAAATTACAATATTTTACTATCCACCAAAAATTCTAGTATATTTGAAAAATACAAAAATTAACTATAATCATTTTTTGATGTATAGAATTTAAATATAGACACCATTTTATGAAAATAATTTTCTAAATATTTGAAATTTATTTTTTAAATAAAATCATCTTTTACTCGAAAAATATAGTTTTTAAAACTAAAAATGATTTTATAATGCCCTGAAAAATTAAATATAGTCTTATTAAATTATCCTAAAATAATATGAAAACCAAATATTTATTTTGGAAAATAATTTTAAAAAATAATTATCTTTTAAATCTATTTATTAATTTAAAATATTAATTAAATATTTATTAATGAAAAAAATACCAACACTTAATTATTAATTTATAAAATATTATATTTCATTTATAAAGTGACTAAATTTTATTTATACATTCATGGGTGTGGTTACTCTTCCTAAGGGTAATGTTAATATTCATAAGGGTATGTTACTATTCATAAGGTTCAAGTTACTATTCACTAAAAAATGTAAGGTGATCCTATCATACTCTAAATATCTTACTGAATGAAACCATGTATGCCAGTTTTTCGAAATTCAAATCACATAGGTGGAAAAATTATGTTTACTGGTTAGTTTGTAACAAATTGGTGCTTCGTAGAGACTTTGTGTTTCATGCATTCAATATTTAATTTATTTTCAAATACTTGGCGTGTTAAAAATTTAATAATTTTGGTTTTCAAAGAATCACTCACTATACATGACTGTTTATGTTGGTAAATTATAAATTTCCATCGTGGTTATGAATTAAATGAAAATACATTATGTTATCTCTGCTTATATCAGGACCAAATAAACTAGGTAATGATATTCATTTTTATTTGTTTCCATTGATCAAATATTTGAAATTATTATGGGAATAAGGTGTTACAGTTTCTGATGCTTATAGAAATGAAGATTTAACAATGAGATCCATGTTTTATGGGATGATAAATTACTTTCCTTCTTATGAAAATTTTTCCAGATAGGGCATTAACGGAACTCAAGGATGTCCCATTTCTGAACAAGGTACACAGTCAATTAGGTTGAAACACTCATTAAATATATTCTTTCTAGGATATCACATATTTATACCATAGTGATATAATTACCAATCTTGGATTACATCATTCGATGGGAGTTAAAAATAGCATAAAACACTATATCAACTAACATGTGATCAACTATTTGAAAAATTAAAGGATATGTACAGTGCTTTTGGAAAACGTTTTTTTGAAAAACCTTACAATAACAAGTTGAAAAAAGATATCATTTTTTTGAATTACCATACTATAATTTTTTGTTTGGATGGTATTTTCTTGATGTGATGCATGTGGAAAAAATATGACTGATAGTGTTAATGAATAATTACTAAATGCGCCTGAAAAAAATGAGTAGAATCAATGCTAGGGTTGACATAATTGACATGTGGATACAGGAAGAGTTGGAACCAGTGAGGAGTGAAAAAATATACTTTTCTTCCACCATCTTCTTACACACATTCCATGAAAGAAATATATCAATTTTTCATCTTCTTGATTGATGTAAATTTTTTTAAGGTGTATTTATCAAATATCAATAATATTGTTTCAATAACTGATTGAAAATTAAAGGGCCTAAAATCACATGACTTTCATTTTTTTATGAAATATCTATTGCCTATAGATTTACATTACATTTTTTGTAAGAATTTATGACATACATTAACCAATATCTAATTATTTTTCAATGATATATGCATAAAAGTTATAGACCTTATGAAATATACAACTTTGTAAAAATATATCACTGTCACATTTTGTGAATTGGATATGTTCTTCCTGCCAATAATATTTGATATGATGGATCACAAGATTGTTATCTTATAAGATATATTAAACTATGTGGTCCTATAAATTATAGAAGGATGTACCCCATTGAATGTTTTATTAATATTTTGAAAAGGTATGTCAAAAATTAATTTCATCCAGGAGGTTTTATTATGGTGTAATATGTTGTTGCGGAATCCATTGATTTCTATTACTATTATCTTTCTCAGATAGAAATCATTAGTCTATCGAAATCTCCTCACATGGTGTGGACTGTTGGGTGAACAAATTTTTGGAATAGATGTTTTCAAAAATTACTATTATATAGTGGGAGTATGATAAGATTTACATTTTTCATAATAGTATAGAGGTTCCCTATATGTTGAAACCCACAGAATAATTATTAGGAAATTGAATCCATTAAGGGATGAAATACTAATATAAAATACACATAATCAAAAAAATATAATATATTTTTGAGATAATATTTTTAAGGATTCAACTGAAAATATAGATTCAATTTATGAACTACTTAAATTGCTATCTAGAGGACCAAGTGTTCATGTATTATGCTATAACTGTTATGTAATTAATGGTTATTTTTTAAATAAAAATAAACATGATGAACATACTACAATGAAAAATAGTGGATTTATACTTATTTCTGAAGTGATTCATGTATTTGGTTCGAAGAGAAGAAATCTAATTTATGAAAATATTTCATACTTTTACATCATCAAAAAATATGATAGTTGGATTATATAAGATTCTAAGTGCTAATTTTTCAATTAAAGTGGGTTGATAAAAGGAGTGAAGTAAAAATAAATAAATTGTGATTTGGGAAAAGTGTATTTCAGAAAGGAATGTTATAAAGACGAACCATTCATAATGGAATCATAAGTAGTATTAGTATTTTATATCCCAAATCCTACAAACCAAAACTGGACAAATGTTCTGTTATCGACCAAAACCATTGAAGGTTCATATAGAAATTAAACTAGGGATGACCCTTTAATTGGGATGTCTCAATCATTTCATAAGGTTTCTAATGTTTATGGGGTCTTGTTTTCCATCATATACCTTAATTATAGGATTAGATACTTTGTATAGGGTTCAAATCCCGTAAACCTTAGAAAAAGTTCTTAATAATCATGTTATATATTTTTTGTATTATACATTATTTTACCTCATATTATTACATGTTCATTGATTCATTTATATAATATAAATTAATTTTTCAAACACTTATAAAGATAATTATGTTTTCACAGGTCGATGATCCCAATCTCTAGGAACAATAGGTTTCCAAACATACTGATGCTCCCAATGTCGAGGAACAACAACCTTCTACACATGTTGATGCTACCAATATATAAGAAAAATATATTGATGATGTTGAAGCTGAGGAAATAGTATATAGTGAAAATAATGTGTCCTATAAAAAATTGGAGAATCATAGTGTGATGGTATTGACAAAAATTATTAAGGTGGGAAAGAAAGGCATCAAATTTGAGGTTGGATGGAACGCATATAGCTTGCATGTTAACCCCAAAAGTGAATATTTAGTATTTACATTGGGAAAACCACAAAAATGAATGTTAAAATTGATATATATTTTTGGAATAATGTTGTTCTCACTCTAAAGACACTAATTTGGGATGATATTAGGGTAACATTATGATATACTTTCTTTATTTTACTAAAAACTAAAAATTAAAATGTTGATTTACTCTTAAATAACCCATATAGAGTGAATTTATAGTAGAATATTCCTAAATGAAATTTTTATTAATTCTTGTTGAAAATCTTCATAGAGTCTTTCACATAATTTTTATGATGTTTTAGATCAAATATATTTAATGGAAAATAAACCATCTCCCACCATGGATGTATCTAGAGAAGATAATCCAGCAAGTGTGGGATGCATTTATTCTTCATCATTAGAAGACATATTTTTAGGTATATCTTGACTAGTAATACAATACTTTATAATATTTTTATTAATCACATTGTTTTATAATATTTAATTTATTAAATACAAGATGAGTGATGAAAATAAGTAACATGTAGAAAAACCAATGTACCCCCACCATAAAGGAGGGATGGGGTACGCTTCACTTGAAAAAAGGTATGTATTTTAAATCTACAGTAATACTTTTATGTGACATGTAAAGGTAAAATTATTATGTTTAATTTTTTATATGTAGATTGATAAATCTAAATCCAAATCCACTTCCATCCCACATCATGTGTTCTCTAAGGAGGCATGTGTAAATAATGATGGGATATGAATAGATAAAAACGATCAAAAAGTGTGGGAAGAATGTGTAATTATGACATAAAAAATTCTTTAAATATATATTACATTACAATGATTATATATTTTCTAATATTTTTACCTGAAATGATGTAAGAATAATAATTCGTTATACCCGATTAATAGCTACTGTCAATGACCTTGAAGCAGCCAAAACAGTATGGTTGCATCAGAGGTGCGGGTCTTCGAGTGTCACCCAAAACATATTTTGAGAAAAAAATGAGCATGGGGACAAAGATAAGAAAATGTAAGATCGTGAAGAATGGTTATCTTATCTAGAATAAAAACATAATTATCAGTTAGAGTTGTTATAAAATGTTATTTTAATGAATCAAAGAGGAAAAAAATAACAACAACCATGATGTGAATACCCCATCCTCCTACTAGCTTTGATACAAGCCATTCCACTCAAAGGGATTTCTTATAATTCTTAATAAATATTTTCATAATTATTTCTGTGAAATGTGAATCAAACATACATTGAAACCTTTCATGTACTGATATTATATAGGGCGAAAATAATTGTGACTTATATTTATCAACACCCTCCCATCATCTTATATTGTGATGGGTACCGCGTACAATATGCAATGAGATATTCTACACACACAAAAACTTCTAATAGATCATGTGAGAGTAGGGGTTAATGTAGCTCATGAGACAAGAGTTGTGCTACCTATTCCACTCGATGATGCAAACATTCATATGGTCGAGAAAAATATTGGAAGTTTAATAGCATAGCTATTATATCTTGTAAATATACATGTTGAAAAGGAGTTATTAATTTAAATTTTCTTTTTTATGAAATAATGTTATAAAATATTGAAAAAGACATGAACCTCTAAATATTATTATAGAAGGAGAATAGTTAAGGGGTTAAAATGTATGATTGAATCAAAATGTTCTTTATGATCAATGAACTATTTGAAAATATCCTCACAAACTAAATTTATCCCTCCCGTTCAACATTCTCATTTACTAACATGAAAGGTTCATGGGATACAATGTTAACAAGTGGTGATATGACCACAATTTATTTTGAAGAACAGGTTTATGGAGATGTATTTATATATTATATTATTCTTTAGAATATAAATGAAATCATCAAACATGAATGGCTAGGAGTACCTGCTATAAATGTATACATGAGGTGTTTTTTCAGGTTTTTTGTTTTTCAATAGCTAATAAATTATGTTAATTATGACTAAATACTATTCATAATTTTTGTAGGTGTATATATAAATACTACTTGGAGGAAAAACCATGTGAACAAAATGTTGGACTCATTAGTCCTCACATCACTTCTTTACAACTATTCTCATTAGAACCAAAGTAATATGGAGGAATAGTTGTATAACATGCCATAATGTTTGAAAGAAAACATACATATTACAAAATCTTCTTAAAACCCATGATACAGGTGTAAAAATATATAATTTAATGATATAAAATATATTTTCATTTATTTAATCACATATTTATTTTTCTTATTTTAGGAATTATTGGATACTCATTATAATCGGTTTGGATAATCCAAATATTTATTTTCTGGATTCAATGCATGGACGCCCAACAAAACAACCATACGTAATTATGTTTATCAATTTGTAATAAACTACATGAAACAAGTTACAAATAAAGTTCAATTAACACATTTTATATTATTTTTTAATGGAAATTCTATTATAATAAGGTGGTGTTTAAATATTTTCAAATAATGGCATAAGGATAGTCCATTGGCACAAAAATATGATATACTTCTACAAATGGATAAATATTTGGGTATATATAAAACCATTCCCCTATCAAAAAATATAACATAACAAATTAATTATTTTTCATAGTTTTCTTTACTTCCCAGAATAATCTAATGGAAAATATCTTGGTTGTTATTTTTTCAAAGTTATAAAATATATCACATTCCATCAACAAAAAAATCCTTAAAGAGTAATTTTTTATGATATTTTCAATATCATATAAATATTTACTAATCCTTTTTTATTTATATTTTTTTATTACTACTAGGACTATTGAAAATCCTTGTATTCACAAGAGGAAATATATTTTTTTTAGAAATGATTGGGAAGAATACATGGTGTCAAATTGTACACAAAAGTCATAAAGTGGTGACTTTTTAATACTTCTTTAGTGAATTTTCTAATCATTTTATCTACATTTTGTATTTAATTTCGTTATCATCTTTATCTGATACTTATTTTGTTAATTTTTATACAGATCGTTAACAAGGATAATACACTCATGACTCACTCATGTACTATGATTATGAACTCAATGAAGATGATGCACTCATGATGATTCACTTTAATTTTTATTCTACAATAAATTTAACATGATGGGTAATTAAATAATAATAATTTTCTAGATAATCCAAAATTTTGAATTCATTAATGAATACAAAGATATGGTGTGATGTGTAGGAATTAACAGAAACTTAATCTGATACATGGTATGACTAGTATGACTCAAAGTATATTTTACTAGTTTAAAATTGACATTTTAGTTAAAAACACATGTTACATGATCAAAACAGAGAAAACACATTCATATTATTTTGATAATTTAGGAAAATTATTCATACGTATTTTGTCACATGTAGGAGTCAGTCGCACATCAATTCAATAGACGATTTTCCTGGAATGACAGATCTATTAACATGTTAGAAGATACTCGTGATCATGTATGAATCAACCACACCTCAATTGGCCACACCTCAATCCAATACATAGTTTGGTTGGTATGAATAGAAGTGTATTTATTTAGTTTATAATATATATTTTAGTTCAAAACAAAAATCAAAAACTCAAAACTAATAAAACACAATCAAATTTTTTTGAAACGTTAAGACGACAATCCATAATTTATTTTTGACCTGTAGGAATAAATCGTTCCTCAATCTGATACACAGTGTGTTAGGTATGACTCTATGTGTGTGTTTTTAGTTTAAAATTGACTTTTAAGATCAAAACACATGTCACGTACTCAAAATAAATCAAACACATTTGGATTATTTTTTTACATTAAGAAAACCATCCATAGATAATTTTTGATGTGTATGAATCAATTACACCTCAATCTGAAACACTATGTTCACAATATGACTCAATGTGTCTATTATCAGTTTAAAATTGATAATTTAGAAAAAAATGTATCTCATCCACTAAAAATTGATAAAATAAACAGTCTTGTTGTCTTAATATTTTTATAAAATGATTCATAAGTCTTTGTTTTATGTGTAGGAATTAGACGCATATTACACCAACAAACGATGTGATCGGTATGACTCAGATTGTATGTTTTCAGTTTAAATTGAAAATTTAGTCCAAAATAGACATCAAATACTCAAAACAAATCAAACACATTATTATTTTTTTGATACATTATGAAAAAATACAAAAAGTCATTTTTGATGTGTAGGAATCATACGCACCTCAATATGATGCAGGGTGTCACCGGTATGACTCCGGGTGTGCCTTTTTATTTAAAATTGACATTTTAGTTTAAAACACATGTCACATACTCAAAACTGAGAAATAAAAAATTGGATTGTTTTGGTAGTTTATGAAAATTATCCGCATGTCATTTTTTTTATTTTTTGGAATTAGTTTCACCATAATTTGAAACATGGTATGACCATTATGACACCAAGTGTCTCATAGAATTGACATTATAGTTGAAATCACACGTCACATACTCAAAACCATGAAAATTCAATCATATTTTTTTGATATTTTAGGAAAATGATCATTAAGTCATCTTTGTCAAGTAGGAATTAGTGTTACCTCTATCTGATACATGGTGTTCCTAGTATGACTCAAAGGGTCCATTATGAGTTTAAAATTGACAATTTAGTTCAAAATAATTTCACTCACTAAAACCAATCAAACTCACATGGATTTTATAATACATTAGTAAAAGTATTCATAAGTCATTTTTGATTTGTAAGAATCAGTCTCACATCAAGTAGACACATGATGTGACTGGTATGACTCAAAGTGTGTGTTTTTAGTTTAAAATAAAATTTAGTAAAAAAGAAATGTCACATACTCAAAACCATGAAAACACTTTAATAATTTCTTAATTATTTATGAAAATTATCCTTAGGTCACTTTTTATGTGTAGGGATCAACTATATGTAAATCCAATGCACAGTGTGATTGATAAGACTCTATGTGTGTCTTTCTATGTGAAATTGCTATTTTAGTTCAGTACACATGTCACATACTCAGAAACAATATAAATAATTCATATTATTTTTATAATTTGGGAAAAATATCCATACGTCATTTGTGATGTATAGAAATTAGCCACACCTAAATATGGTACATAGTATGGCCAATATAACTCAAAGTTTCTATTAGCAGTTTAAAATTGAAAATTTAATTTAAAATATGATTCACTCACTAAAAACTATGGAAAAAACTTTTATTTTCATGATACATTGGAAAAATGTTTTATAAGTCATTTTGACATATAGGAATCAGTCAACTGTTAAACTGACACATGATGTTTAAAGTATGACTCAAAGTGCATGTCTTCAGTTTAAATTGAAATTTTAATTAAAAATAGGGGTGATATACTCAAAAATAATAATAAAAATTAGATTATATTCAGACTTTATTAAAATAATCCTTATTTTATCTTTGATGTGTCGGATTAATCCACACGTTGACCCAATGCACCGTGTCACCAGTATGACTCTAAGTGTATCTTTTTATTTAAAATTTTTATTTTATTTCAAAACTCATGTCACATACTCAAAACCAATAAAATTCATTCATATTGTTTTTATTTTTTAATAATATGATCTATATGTCATTTCCTATGTGTATTAATCATCCAAACATCAATCTGATACAAGGTGTTCCCGGTATGACTCAAAGTGACTATTATCTATTTAAAATTGACAATTTAGTTCAAAATGTGTGGCAATCACTAAAAACTAAGAAAACATGATTAGATTGTCCTGATAATTTAGTAAAATTATTCATAGGTCATTTTTTATGTGTAATAATCAGTATCATGTAAACTCAATGCATGATGTGAATTATATGACCCAATGTATGTGTTTTCAGTTTAAATTGACATTTTAGTAAAAATGACACGTGACATACTCAAAATGGAGAAGACAAATTTGGATTGTATTTATACTTTAAAAAAATGACCATTAACTCGTTTTTGACATGTATCAATCTTATGCGTGTCTATCTAATGCACTATGTGACAAGTAGGGCCTTTATCAATGCATCTTTTATCACTAATAAAGGGTCCCCTTTATCAGCTATAACAAAATCACTAATAAAGGGTACCCTTAGTCATAATTAATAGAATCACTGATAAAGAATGCCCTTTATCAGCACAAAACATGTGTTGATAAAGGTCTCCCTTTATTATCACTTTTCCAGCATTGATAATGGTGGACCACTTTTAATGGTTCATTGATCGACAGTGCTTTTTTAGCACAAATAATTGATTTTAAGCGGTTTAAAAATCGACTTCAATAGTAGTGTTACTATGCCATCACTAATTAGTGTACGTGATTTATGATATTCATTAATAATAATCTCTAGTCCAATGTAATATACACATGTTTACAGAAATGAATATCCAATGACACATAAACATGTGGAATTTGTTTGACATGTCTGACCTATAACCTCACTTCTTAGAGATTATAAAATTTTTAATATATTATAGGATTTCAATACTTGATAGTAAAAAAATTATATATTTCCCATTAAATATATGTTCTTTAGACTATATAACAAATATTTAACAATACTTTCATCATTTCTAGATTTTCATTATTGTAAGGAACTACTATTATTTTTTAATGCGACAAATACTCTAAAAACAATATCATATTAATGTTGTGAACCCTGTATAATGTCACCAAAGTATGGATTACTGAAACATCATCAAAATTAAGAATATAATAATTTTATTCAATGTATCATTCATTTAGTCTAGCTTCTGATTTTCTAGTAGGAAATTTATAAAATCAATTAATCACCTGATATTTGAGGGATCATCATGAGAAGCTGAATTATAGAGGGTGGTTTGGTTTCCTTTTCTTTAATTTATACTAAAATTCATTTCTCCAGGGGGTATGGGGTCTCTACACATATTCTTATAATGATATGTATCATTCCATGAATACATATGTCTATTTTAGTGCTTTTTTATTATAATTACTTCATTCTCATGGTCTAGGATTTGTTGATATTGTTAATATCCACCATAAAATGATGTTTGTACCTACTCTTGGATCTTTATATTTTTTATGGATATTATTAGTGGTAAACTTTTCTATTTATGTCTGTATTCTATATTCAATTCATATTCATTCTTCTATTATTGTAACCCCCACCCGAACATAGGTAGTGTTCATGGATGTAGCTAATCTTCTGTATATAAATGCAAACTTTTACTCTAAATACTCCATATTCTACCATCTTCCATCAAGGATTAATGGTTTCTATTGGAATGATAATCTTGTTTTCAATTGTATGTAACCAACCATCTATATTTTTTATGGAATTTTGGAAATTTCAAAAATGGAAACTTGATATGTTTGGTACCAGATTATTAGACCGAACCTAATGCAACCAATCTATGGACATATATTTTCCCTCTGTTTTTTATCTTTTTTTGTATGGTTTTATCCCTATAAATAAGGTGTGTTTAGGAATTTGAATAATAATATAAATTTAATGAAAGAAAATCATTTTGTTTCCTACTACTGGAATTTTCTGTTCCTTTAATCACATTCAGTGGTCTATATATTCTTTTGCTTTTGAGTTTTTTGATGAAAAATACACCTTTAAGAGTATCAAAGGGTTTGAAGGTGAGATGTATTGAGATAATTTTCCATCAAATCTGCTAATTAATTGTAGAACCAATTTAGAAATAGAGAATAATATTAATAGTTACAAAGTGTTAGTTTTCAATTAGATATATTTATCTCACGTTACTGTTTCTTTTCCCATTTTTCAAAAATTCAAGTGTTGAAATTTTTTTAAAGTTCACTTATTTTCCCTTCTCTACTCCTCCCCCATTTTATATTTTCAAAAAAATAGATTATTCCCTACCATTTTCTTCCCACACCTATCTCTCTATCCTATTTTTCTTTTCATTTTCACGATTTTTACCATTTTTTCCATTTTCATTGCCCCTACACTATGTGAAAAATGAAAAAATACTCCCTTTCCAACTTCCCTTCCCTCTCCATTAGATAAAAAAACCTTCATTCAACAATTAATATTTTTTATGAAAAAAAATTTGTAGTCTTAAATTCTGGGAAAAAAATGAAGCCTGTAGTACTAAAAAAAGTACTGCACGTTCTATTTTTAGTCCAAAATAATTTGAATCTCTATAACCCAGGGTATTGCACAAGCTTTGATACCAAACCTAATGAAGGACATTTATGGAAACAAATGCATCCAAATTTGAGTTCTCCTTGGAACCTAAGATGTACGGACCTCGTTGAGGATTGTTACAGCGAGCTAGATTACAATGTAGTGGAGGTTTCTCTTATGGATGTTAAAAAGGACACTCTTTAGGTGGATTGGAAGTCAGTTTGCAAGGAAAAATTCATCATCTCTTATAACCTTATTAAATTCACGTTCAAGATAATCACTTCATCAAAATTTCTAATGTAGATATGGTAAAATCTTTTCAAAGCATTTAATGGTGCGGAAAAAGTGAAGAAAATTATACTTCAATCTCTATGAGGTTAGTTTAAATCCCTATTTATTAATTATTCTAAAACCATTATTGAGTATCATACTTTTGTAATGGTTTTTTTAAACCAACTACGAATAAATCGAGAAAATATTGATAACATTCAGGTACGTGAGAACATTTGGTGATCATTAGATCAAAATTTGATTATATAGCCATTTCCCTAAAAAAAACTAAAGGCTTGGAGATGATTTCTGTTGAAAAACTCATGGGATCTCTAAAATCCCATGAAATAAAAGTGAATTGTCAGAGTGATTTTAATAGAGTAGAACATGCCCTCCAATCATAGTTATATCACAATAACTTTGAAAAGTAGAAAGGGGGATTTAAAATAGGATGAGATAAAGGATTATGTGGATAATAATATAATCCAAGAAGAGAAGGATGATCTGGATGAATTCTAAAACAAGGAGCTTTTTATATCAAAATTATACTCCTTGAGAATGAGGACAAGTATGAAGGGGGGATTCAATAATTGAATTCCAACAGAAAAAAATAAATATTCAATTCTATAATTTTCAAAAATATAAACATTATAGAAATGAATGTTGGAAGAAGAAACCCATATATAATGTCACTGAGGTGGAAATTGTCACCGAATCAGAAGTTTTTTTTAATGAGTCTCATGTGTTGATGGGAAAAAACATTAAAAAATCAAGGTATGTGGTATCTTCAATCTAGTGATAGAACCCGCATAATAGGACACAAGAACTTGCTTATAAACCTAGATGAAATTGTTTTAGGAGATATTTCATTTAGTGACCTATCAGTGGTATTTTTCCAATAAAGAGGATATATTTTGATCGACCATAAAGATGAAAAATATGTTTCCATATATGAAATCTACTATATTCCCAACAAGAAGACCAACATCCTAAGTCTCAGAAAATTGGTGGAAATATTATTTCATATAAACCTACAAAATAGAAAATTAGTGATTTTTGTTGAAAAGGGAAGGGTGGTCACATAATAACTTATTGAAAAAACCATATTTTTTTTATTATGATCCGACCTGATGTACCACAATGTATGATGGTGGTATGTGATGATAAAGACTGAATATGAAATATGAGGTTCAAGTATTAAAACATTTAATTTTAATGACTATTAGGAATCAAGAAGATAATGAATTGGATTTTAATCATTTTACACCTAAATAAAATATGTGAAGGTTTTGTTCAAAGAAATAAACAAAGAAACAAATTTGCAATAAATTCCAACTATAAAGTTGTTATGCCACTATAGTTTTTTTACATTGATGTGTTTGAACCATTGAATCACAAATAAAATAGAAAAAAGGATGGATTTTATGACATTTATTGATGATTATAGAATGAAAACGTGGATATAATTTCTCAAGATGAAGTTGTAAGTGTTCTCCATCATCCGAGAATTCAAGGATCTGAAGGAAAATCAAAGAAATCATCAAATAAAAAATATTTGATCTGATTACGGTGTAGAGTATACCATTTATTCTTCTCAATAGTATATCATGCAATTTTTAATTCAACACCAATTGACATAATATTAAACACCTCAAATAAATATAGTAGCTAAATGTAAAGTTCACACCATTATCAACATGATGAGAAACATGAAAAAAGAAAATGATGTTCCCATGAATTTATGGGATGAAGTGGAATTCTTCACGGCGTATCCACTCAATTTATTCCCAAAAAAAAACATGATGAAAATAAAGCACATGATTTATGGAGTACTCACAATCCAATTGTAATCCGTCTTATATTTTTTGGTTCCATTGCATATGTCAGGATCATGTAAAGAAAATGAATAAATCTTGATGAAAAAGGAGTAAAGTGTGTCCTTATGGGATATAGAGACTAAGAAATGGGATATCGCATGTATAATTCCATCACTAAAATGATTATTTTTGGGGGATATATTATCTTTGATGAAAATGGGTCGTGGAATGGAATCCAAAATATGATTCTAGAAAGGCACAACTCAATGTAGAATTTGAAGAAATTGTTGAAAAAGTATCAATGGATGAATGAGGAACTGAAGAATCAATGATGTTGTCACCACATACTCTTACATCATAAGACATCAAACAAAAAAATTTCAAATATGTCCTAAAAACATTCAAAACCATGCAGATATATATGGGAGAATGGAACCAATGGAGGAGTATGTAAAATTGTATTGTCTCTTGGAGACTTCCACTCCAGTTAGTTTTGAGGAACCTAAATCCAATAAAATATGGAGTAAAGTGATATAATATAAAATACATTTCATCAATGCAACCAAAGTCAACATGAATAACGAAGGAATTGACTATGGTGAAGTCATTTCACCCTTCGATTAGACACTCAGATGTGTAAAGAAAGATTATGGAAATGTATAGGTCACAAGAAATAAAATTTTAAGAAGGTATATTGGAAATATAAATGTCTTTTTCTTTGGATGGAACCAAACATATACTATTATGATGGAGGCTAGAAAACGTTTAACATGGAAACATGATTTGGTTGGTACCAGATGCATGGGAGACACCTACTACAACCAATCTATGGACTTTTATTTTTCCTATGTTTATAATAATTTGTTTTCTTATATAGTTGTATCAATATAAATAAGGTGTGTTTATGCATTTTAATAATCATCTGAATCTAGAAAAATAAAATCAGTTTTTTTCCTTCTGCTGGTATTTTTGGTTCTTCCAATCACCTGTAGTGATCTATATCTGATTCTACATTTTAATTTATTTTTTAGTGAAATCTACCTTTAGTTACACCATATAGAAGGAACGTAAAGGGTGTTGTGAAACTCTCTTTACTCATTTATATTATATCTATGTAAGAAAGAGTAATAATGGTATTAAAATTTTGGTGGATAATAAAACTAAATATCATTCATGAATAGTAACAATGAATAAATATTTGAATACAAGAAGGGCATGGGATATAATGCTGGTGATAATTTTTGGTGGGACAGTAAATGATGAAACCAAATTAAGCTAAATATTTCTAAGACTCATATTTATACATCAATCCATGGGTAAAAAATATTTTCGTTTCATCACACTTCTTCGAGGTTGTATTTAAAGTTGAAGACTTTCCTATGATATACCACTCTTGTGATAGTCTACCACCCTCATCTCCAATTTACATATATTTTGATAGGGTATAACCTGATTTTTTTGGATAAGATGATAATATCTTTTTTTAAGATTTGTAAAAGAGGAAAATTGATTTTTTGGATTTCTCACGTTCTGAGAGTTTCTTATTAAATTTTCAATAAATGTGTGGCATTATATAATTTCTTATGAGGGGATTATACAATATTATAAAAGGGATAGGAGTATAGGAGATAGAAAGTAGGTGTTGTGCATAGGTAAAACGCATATAATAAGTACATGGTCAATGTTTTTGGGCATGGTTAATGGTTTTGGGCATTGGAAATAGGGTGTGGTGGGCTATATCGAATGATGGGTTTAATGACTTATTTTAGGTGATTCAAAGATGTCGCGTATTTGAGATTGATCTCTAAGGGGTTGTGTTTTTTCATGTATGTTTTTTAAAGAGAATATAGTTTTATCAAGGTGTGTATTATTACATAAGTTTTTATTCTATATATTCAATTTATATTACAGGATTTACTTGGATTCTTGTACTCTCAAATTATTAATGGATTATCTTGAAGTTTTCCCACGTTTTTATTAATCCTGTGCATTGATTGGTTTTTAAATATTTAATTTCTATATCCCCACTTATTTTATAATTATTTTTCTATACTCTATTTTCATTGGTGATTCTTAAAATTTATTTTTTTTCCAACTAAGTTTTTATTCTCAAACTGATCAACTTACTCCCAAACAACTACTATTAGATGTGGCTTATCTATGTTTCTTTCTAATTGGATAAGGGTTGCTCAAAATGTTAGACTTCTACCCACATAAAACCACTAAATGGGGAAAATTATTTTAATCTATAGCCATAATAAGTTAAATAAAATTCTTTTCTATGAGAAGATAGTGAAGGTGTTGAAGAAAAAATCAGTGAAGTCAGAGACAACTAGTGATGGTGATTCGAAGGATTTGATAGAGTTACTAACAAGCACTATTTAGATGTATTTAGCTAATAATAATCTATGGGAATTAATGAATCATATAGTTCCAAAGGAGATATGGGTGAATCTTAAAAGTAGGTATAAATATAAATCCCTCAAAAATCATTTATATCTAAATAAATGATTATGTCATTTATAAATGGAAGCGAATGGATATTTCGGTAACCATCTTTATAAGTTCACTAAAATTATGATAAATCTAAATTTGGTAGAGGTTAATATCTATGATAAAGGTAATTCAATACCAATTGAAATTTAATAATAAAACATGGCTTTGATTATATTGGGTTTGTTATCTAATTAATATGATAATCTCATCACCAAATTGTTGTTCAAGAAAAACATTAGGAAGTTAGATGGTGTGATTTCATTATTTTTTGCTGAATGAGACTCATCGAAAGACCAATGATGGTGATTGTTTAGGTAATAGTGGTATACTAGTTGTGGTGTATGGACATGATAATTAGAGAGGCTTTTCGATGACCAAAATAAAGTTCAAGTGGATCTTTTGCGATATAGAGGGTCTTGTGCAGAGAAACTGCTATTTTCTGAAATTTTTTGAGGAAAATAACATGCACACTAATGATTTTGAGGATACCAGTGTAAGAATTATACATAGTGATTTTTACTTACATTTATTTTTTCATTAATGGTCACAGGTTAGGTTTGTATACCAAATGTGTGGTTTATTCAACAACAGCGTACCATATTACACCAAAGAGGGAATTATTTTCATCATATGAAGAAGGTGACATTGGTATATTGAAGACAGAAAATATATGTTCTACTAGTGTTATTGGTGTCGGTTATATTTTTATCACTGTGAATAAAGGTTTTATGCTAACAATAGAGGAGGTGGGGCATGTGGATGGTATACACCATAAATTTTTAGTTGCTTGTAATATTGATAATAATGGGTTCAAGAGTGCATTTGGAAATGTAAGAGGGAAAATTATTAGAGGATATATGGTATGTGTGAGTGGAATAATGGATGAAACACTTTATAATGTTTATTGAACGGTGTGTGGTGATGTAATGAATGTATTCGCGAAGAGTACTTCATCATATTTTTGGCACATGTGATCATTTCACATGAGTTAAATACCATCAACTAAGATAAAGATATTATGGATTTAAATAAATGTTTTTTCCGATATTATAGGTCTTTCACCTAATTATTTTCTTCATAAAGTGTAACCAGTGAAGAAATAATTAAAATTAAATATTGAGGTGATCTGTTTAGTGTTTCATACTTTTTAGAAGATCAAAGGGAGTAATTAGTTTCTATAGGTACTTATAATTATATGGTGATCCATGTTTTGGGGGGAAAGGTGTTGTTAGTTAATATCTAGTTTACTAATACAATGCATACATAGGTATTATAAAGACTTCAATAATTGTATTTATTTTTAGCTGTAGATTTTAGGTTTCTATCATAGTTTCAAAATGGTATCATCATTTTTTCTACATTGGTTTATGGTTGGTGATATACCAATACTTTTTAATTACAACTATTTTTATTGGTATTAATCTCCTTCTTTTTCATGCTTAAGAGGGGGGATTGATAGAAATTAGGCTCAATTTTTTAGATATGAATATCATAACCTTTTTGAAAATTTGAAAATGAGAAAAGACAGTTTTCTGGATTGATCATGTGAGGATCATTTATTATTTTTTCCCAAAAATTAGTATCCTTGCCTTTTCTCTTCTAAGGGGATTATATGAGCCTATAAAAGGGAGAGCATCAGAGAAGAGAGAATTTGGATTTGGTGCACAGGGACACAACATAGAAGAAATATGTGTACAATATTTTTGGGTGTGGGTAATAGTTTTGGGCGTGGGTAGTAGGGTGCAGTGGGCTACAATGAAAAGTAGGTGAAAGAGCATAATTTTAAGTGCTTATATAATGCCATTTATTTGATATTGATCTATGAGGTGTGATATTTTTTCATAGATGGTTTTTAGAGAGAAGAGAGTCATATCAAGATGTGTATTTTTACATAGGTTTTCTAAGATAGATTTTCAATTCAAATTTAAGGGTTTACATGGATTTTTGTACTCTTTGATTATTATTTGATTTTCTCATATTTTTCAAATGGTTTTTTAATCCTCCTCCTTAGAGGGTTTTTTAATGTTAAATTTATGTGTCCACAATTATTTTATTCTTTTATTTTTGTGTTCCATTTTCATTTGAGATTCTCAAAATTTATTTATCGCTAATATGTTTTTGTTTTAGAACTAATCCACTGCTTCTAAACATATTTTTATTAGTGGAACTCAAAAACCAAGAGGCATACTCAATAACTATCATGATCTATGTTACTAATATATATGTGGGGTATTATGAAGTAGGTGACCAATCCAACTTTTTGTGTGATGTACCTAATGGTGAGGAAAGGCATCTCTTCACCGACCCCACCAAATCCTTTCTCCCATTCAGTAGAATCTACACTAATATGGACTGATACATAGGACAATGGGACCAGTTACCTATGTGTGTGAAGGAAATCATTCAATACTTCTTGGTGCTTAATTATCTAGGAATTGGTATGAATTCCTAAGCATGTTCCACTATAATTATCATACAAATGATCTCCAAGGTGGATGGATTAAATCATATCATTTGGAGGGCTCTCTCACACATAAAAGTGGAAATTAATTTCAACCAGACATATACATGCTCGATCTTGAGACAAGTTGGGTCCAATGATCCACACAAGTCCATCAATCAGCCGATGGCATTTTTAATAACCCATTCTGCTTTGCTATATCCACTAATAACATCATGATGTTAAGAAATGTTTGTGACGTGATAACCAGCTTGTTGATCATATATTTTTTATGTAGGTACCATCCATCTTCCTCTGATATACATGATTGGATGCTAGTCATACGGCCCATGATGTTCAATGATGTTACCTGCACCACTTTGGAACCTATGGTGCGGATTGTGGTTGAGATGGCATAGGCATCGATATTCGGGATAACAAAATCCACAATGGAAATCAAATACATTTGGGTACTTTTAAGTCAGACACTGATCCAAATAATCTATGGATGATTATAATAGATGGAACTGTTTGATCTAATGGTAGGTTCTTGACAATGTATGGTTATACTGCTGGTGTGTAAGTAATGATCTTCATAAAGGTATAAATTGTGGCAACTAACTCAACTATGGAAGTAGATCGCTAAAGGTGTTCATAGAAAAAATTCAATAGAAACATAATCTATTTATTCTTTCATCTTGGAATGAAAAACATCCCACACCCCACACCTTATTTATTTTGATACAATCACACTACATAAGAACAATCAAAATAGAGGAAAAAAATAAAAATCCATAGTTTGGTGTAGTAGGTAGCGCCTAAGCCTCTGAATCCAGCCACATCAATCAATACAAGTATAAAAAAATAAGCTTCCATTTTACTAGTGTATGGTTGGTTCTATCTAGGAAAAAATAGTTTTATCATTCAAACATCCCCCCTTGAACTTTTTTTTCTCCCAACCCTGGCATTTTCATCATATCGAGGTCGATGACTAACGGGTAAAATGACTTCACCATAGCCAATTCCATCCCTTTTCTTGTATCCTTTGTTGGCATCAAAGGAATTTATTTTTCTCATATATCACTTTCCTACATATTTCAATGGTTTTAGCTTCCCAAAATCTAACTGGACCAGAAGTCCTTGGGAGATAATACAAATTTAGATACTCTTCTATTGGTTTTGTTCTCTCACATATATCTATAGGGCATCGAACTTTTTTGGGATGTATATGAGAAAATTATCATTAAATTTCTTTAGATATAGGATTATGTTGTTATGGGGTCATTTGTTATTCAATTTATTATTCCTCTAATGGTACTTCTTCAACATTTTCTTCATATTATATATTGATTCATACATATATTAAATCATCATATTTATTTCTTTTTAAGGATTCCTTTTCATCAAATATAATATCTATTATGAATATAATATTGTTGGGGATGCGATTATAAAATTGATATCCCATTTCTTAATCTCCATATCCCATAAGGACACAGTTCCCTAATTTTTTCTTGAGATTTTTTCTTTTTTCCTCCGAGATCCTGGCAAAAGAAATGGAACCAAAATTTTAAAGATGGATTAAACATTATATTATTAGTACTCAATGATTTATGCGGTATCTTTTCTTCGTGATTTTGTTTCACCATCTATTGAGTAGATACCCCACACCCAAAGCCACTTCAACTCAATAATTCATGAAACTCCTTTATCATTCAACATGTTTCTCACCATGTTGATAATGGTGTGATTTTTCCTTTTGATCACTCCATTGAGTTAGGGTGTGTAAAAAGACATCAACTGGTACTAAATTCCATGATGCTTGAGGTACTCTCAAAAAGAATCAATAGTGTACTACCAACCTCAATAAAATAATAATGTTTGTATGTGATAGTTGATTTTTATTTTCCACTAGCGCCTTGAATGATTTGAATATATGAAACACTTCCAACTTCATCATGAGAAAAACAATCCATGTTTTCCTATTATAATAAAATATAAATGTCATAAATTACCTCCTTTGTCTATTTGATATTGGACTCATTGAACAGAACATATCAGTGAGAACTAACTTTAGTGGCATAACAGCTTTCTAGTTGTCCTTTATTGAAAAGTTTTTTTATGTTGTTTTCTTAGAACATAGATTTAACATATTTGATTTGGGTGCTGAATGATAGGAATATCATCCACCATCATCTTGCTTCCTAGTAATCTTAAAATTTACAAGTTTAAATGCTCGAACCTTAGATTCCATAGGTAGTCTTAATCATCACATACTATCATCAAAAATTGTTGTTTGTCGGGTTGGATCATATGTGGAAACATGTTGTTCTTAGATATCAATACTTTAGTAATCAGCCTTCCCTTATCATTGACAATCACTATTTTTTTATTTCTTAGAATTATGTGAAATCCTTTTTCCAATAATTTCCCAAGAATCAAGATATTGTTATTTCTGTTGGGCGTATAGTAGACTTAAAAGATAAAATCATAATTGTTGTCATTTTTCTTAATCAGAATATCCCCACTTCCATGGAAAAATATAACTGAGAGAATGCCAAATGAAATATCTCCTTGAACCATAGAATCTAGGTTCATAAATAAGTGTTTATGATCTACCATGTGGTTACTAGCTTCATATTCAAGATACCACATATCTTGATTTTTTGTTATTGTTTTTTGTCATCAACACATGGGACTCACCAAAAGTATCTCCAGATTTAATAATATTTTCCTCCTTAGTTTAATTCTCCATGGGTTTCTTACTCAAAGATTCATTACTATGAAGTCTATATTTTTTAAAATTATAGAATTTAACATTTATTTTTTATAGTCCAAGATTGTTAAATCCTCCCAATATTCCTCATCCTCATTCTCATGGAGTATAGATTTGATATCCATGACCTCATTGATTTGGGATTCCTCCACTTCATCCTCCACTTATTAGACCAAATTTTTTGTCCAATTAATACTGTGTCTCACTTTCTTATAAATATCCCCCTTTATCATTTTCATAGTTTTTGAGATATAACTTTGATTGCATGGAATGCTCCAATCCATTTCTACCACTCTAGTTATTTACCTTAATTACATGGGTGTGTAGAGACTCGATGAGTTTTTTGATAGAAATCATCTACATATCTTTATTTTCCTCTTGGTAAATGACTATGCAATAAAATTTTGGATCAAAGGATTGTATAATTTTCTCACATACCGACACATGAAAAATATTTTCACCATTTCTTCATAGTTGGTTCACCAAAGCCATTATATGAGTATTATTCTTGAAAATGATTTTAGGATAATTTATAAAGAGGGATTCAAACTCACACCTCATAGATTGAATTCATGTCCACTTCACTTTTCCAGCACCTTTCAATTCTTTTATAAGATTATCCCATATCAACTTTGAAGCTTTAAATAAAGTGTTTAATTTGAAAGTATCTTGTTAAATACAATGATAGAATATTGATTTCACCTTTCACATCCCATTTGATTCTTCTTAAAGATTTTCCTTTTGAACATCTGCAAGATTCACCTCCACTTCTTTGTATTCTGGCTCAGTGTATCTTTCTTCCACAATTTCAATGACATCGTGGGTTCCAATGAGCACTCAAATTTAGATTCACCAATTATCATAATTTCTCTTCATAAACATCAGTATAACATCTTTTGTAATCCCATTCAATATATAGATAAAAAAAATATTTGTTCTGAAAAAGGAATATTCAAACTAATGTTTTTCACCAATGTAGGATACTATGCTTTTAATAATTGCAGACACTTTTTCTTAAATAAAAAGAGCCATTTTTTTGTAATAAAAATAAATGGAGGGGTTTTTTGTATCTAAAGTATATAAAGGAAGTTAAAATCAAGAATGGTGTGTGGAGGATTCTCACTTGGTTATAATGAGGTGAGGTTTTTTTAATAGAGAGACATGGGGATGAAGAATTTGATAGGAAAAATGAATGGTGTGGGGAAAAATAGATGGCAGTGTTTAGGATAACAAAAATCTAAATAATAAAAATAAAATATTTATGAAAAGGCCAATCGTGGGAGAAAAAATGTATAGTTTGAAAATTGGGAAGGGAGATGTTGGAAAAAATACATAACTTATATAAAGATAGAGATCTGAGGAATAAAAAAAAGTTATCAAGTTTTTTGAGAAGTTAAAAATTTTAACAAAATACCATATTACACATCTCATCTTATTCATTATTACACTTACTATAGCTTAATCAATATTCATGGTTTCCATAGATCACACACATAAAAAACACCTTCAACCCTGTGATACCACTAAAGGTGTAAATTGAAGTGGCATACTCAACTGCTGAACTAGGTCACTAGAGGTGATCATCAAAACAGAAATTTCAATAGAAACACACTAGATTTATTATTTCAATTTATAATAAAAAACAATTCACACACCACACCCTATTTATAGAGATATAATTACATACAAAAAAATATCAAAAAAAGGAAAAATTAAAAATTACTAGTTTAGTGATGTAGGTGTCACCAACCCCTCCGAAACTAGACACGTCAAGAAGTCCAAATTTGAAATATCCAAGATTCCATTACATTAGTTGATGGTTGGGCCATACGAGGAAAAATAGTTTTATCTTTAAAAATTTAGATTTTAATACAATGGTGTTGGAGGCCACACTTTGAAATATTTAGGGAAATGGAGTCATCATTAATCCAAGATAAAATCTGGTGTTGGGAGTAGCATATGGAAGAAGTGGAACTATGCTTAATAATAAATTACTAGATTACTCATTGGTACAATTATAGATTTTAATAAATGTATTCTACCCTCATGAGGTAACCATATATGATTTTTTTACCACTTCATCGATGAAAATTTAGGGAGAGTGTGGGTGGAGATGTGTGTGAGTAACAACCAGAACCAAAAAAGTCCTTCATATAGGGATGGTTCTATACACATGAAATAAAACCAACACCAATTCCTCACCTATTAGAGATAATCATTTTCAAATACAATATATATAGTTATTTTTAGTTCATGATTGGTAATTTTGTAAAATTTAAGTCAAAGAAACAAATAATTAAATAATAAAATTATGTGGTTATTTTTTATTTTTATGTAGAGACCAAGTCCTCTCAGTTTAAAATCATTTCCATGGAAAGTCCCTAGGGTTACCCACATAACCCTAAGGATTTGTAGAGGATATAAAAAGGCACATTCATAGAGGAATGATGATGGATCATGGATTAGAAATTGGTGTTCCAATTAGAGCTTTTGGATCTCACTAAAAACATCAATGTGTTACCGATCTTCATTAGTGATTGATCCAAACCCATGGTAGGGAATTTTTTACATTGTATGATTTCCCCATTTAATTATCCTAAGAAAAAAACATGAATCATATCCTCTAAAAAATAAATTTTGGTTTTTTCATTCTATGTGGGATTTTTTTTTGTCTTCTAATGATTTTGGGTAATTGATATCATTTGATTTTTGTTCTCCAATCATAATTATAGTGGAAACAAATTGAGGACTTCCCAAAAAATGGTCTAGGTTCATTCCTCTTGAGTGTTTAGTAAATTTCACCCTCGTATCTTATCACATTCATCACTAGTATTTATTTCCTGTAGGTTCATCCAATACCCATTGGATAATCATTGCAAAATCTATCTTCGTCATAATGGATCATCATTGTGGGATTAGGTTTATGATCGACTTAGTGATCAATGTGTGACAAAAAGAGTGGATGATAAAAGGTATATTAGAATCAAATCGAAGTGATCCCCATTTTGGGTGTTCCATGTGGCATGGTTCGATGAGAGTTGATTATCAAGTGGATGATGTGGCTAGAATCTGATCACAGGCAATGAAGATTTCAGTCAACTACAGATCCATTATTTTGAGGCATAATTTGGGGCTAGATAGAAGTGGTAGTGGTGTGGGAGGAAACATTTGAGTGTTATGAACTTTCGAGAAAATTATGTGTTGCATGGTGTATAATCCAAAATAATAAACTCTATGTAGACCCTACTATAGTAGCTAGGGTTTATTCAGGAAATAAAATATCACACATTATGTGGTCCCTTCCATATGTCGTGTAACTAGGTTCTAGAATATCAGTGTGTTACCAAGGGGTACATTAGCACAACATGGTCAGGTATATGGGAATGGATAGAGTACACAAGCACAACCTGAAGTACACTAACACAACCCAATGTACATGGACTTGGTAAGTCAGCACACACTGAGTTCCAACCCATCCTCTACATGTTGTGTATCCTAATAGGATACACTGTCTATTTAGGGAAATAAATGTTGTGTGGGGGAGCGAGGTGCAGGTAGACCTAGGGCATATAATACATGTTATGCACTCCCAATAAACTCTATGTACTTTTTATGGGGAAATTTGAGGCCCTCTATCTCTTCAGTTTAGACCAGTATTAGTTGGGGGATTTCCCATGGTCCATAGATATGAGTGTATATTGTGGAATTGCATCCTATGGAAATGATAATGATCCCATCTATAGGTTTTTTCGTGGATAGTGTTTTTGGTATCCCTCCACGGTATTGGGGTGAGATCCTCTATCATTTATTCATTTTTCCTAAGTGGGGATTGATGAATTTTCATGACCAACTTACATAGGCATATGATCCCCTACTTAATGGGTTAATCTAGTTAGGGTTTTTGGTGTCCCCTAATGGCCCTGGGTGTGGTCCTTTATTTGTATATTGATAAATTTATAGGTCTAGTGTGGTATTATTCACTGGTAAAGCCTAATGATAACAAACTCTTGTATGAGATCCATCAATAATATCATGGCTCGTAGAGTGATTTCTCCTCGATGAACATTACATTGAAGCCTCGAAAGAATCTTATGGCTAACATCTGGGTTGATACATCTTTGATACTTTGGGTCTGTTATGATTATATTTGGGTATTTATATTTTTAAGACTCATATCATGATTAAGATTCCTTTGTGTTAATTATTTTACTATATATAATGACCCGGAATTTTAATACTTAAATATAAAATATTTTTTAATATTAAATATATTACTCAAACACATGCCTAAGAACCAATTATTTTACTATCCTTAGAGACTGGAACATAATATTCTAACATGGTGAAAGATATTAAACATCTCTCGTAATTATCCTCACCTTTTTCACTCTTCCAAAACATACCCTATATAAAACCTTCATTCGTAACCTAGTGAAAGGAAACATAAAAAATAGTGAGCTCAGATGATCTATAAGGGTATTAAAGTGAGATATCAACGATCACATAACTATGAAATGAGCATAAGGGTATGAGAGCATGAGATAAAAATTTTAAAATCATAACATGTATAACAAAAATCATAATCTGGATGCATAGCATAAAACATGGGAGTTTATAAGACATGAATCATAAAGGAATCAAAAAACATGATCCATGAGAGGGTAAAATTGTCATGAGGCATTGGGTTTTCACATACTCGTAATCATAGAAAATAATTTCCTTAATATTCATGGATCATTTCCAAAACAAATTGAGGCACTACCTAGAAAACTACACCTCCTAGGTGGGACACACCACAATCCCTAGTGGAATCCCTTTCTTTATAGTATAATGGGTTCACTCCCCAAACCATTATAGTAGTAAAGGTTAACTCCCAATACTATCTTAGTGGAAAATACTAAAAGGGGTTTACTCAACATTCAATTCATGTCTGTCTCATGAGATATAAATTCTTACCCAATGCATTGGAGGGAGATATAGGTTCCATCTGTCTTTGGTTATATCAAAATCATCATCCTTGGTTATAATGTAACCACCATCACATAATTAAAATCATGCAAACATATTCCAAAAAGTCATAAACCATTCATCATATTAGAACCCATTAAATTTAATGTGTTACATAAACAATTCATCATAACAAAACCTGTTGAAAATAAACAGGTTTCATAATCATTTCATCATTTCATCTAATCATTACCTAATGAAAAATAATTTTGTTTCATAATAATTTTATCATTTTTAGCCAATGGAAGATAAACTGGTTTTATAAACATCTTTTCATTATAAAGATAAAATATTCAGATAATAAATTTGAATGGTATCCTTGGATCATATCTCCATTAAAGAAGAAGTAACATCAAAGGATTTAATCTTAGATGGAAAATTATTTTTAATGGACACTTTGAAAATTTATTGAGGAAAATGAATTTTCTTTTAAAATCACTTTTTAAAAGTAAAAATTCATAAAACATATTGAAAATATTTTTCGTTGAAAATAAACTTTGAAACTTATAAAAGAAGATATGAAAATCATTTAAAAAGTTTTCTTGAGTAAAATATGTTTTCTTCTTTAAAAACACATTTCAAAACAGAAAAAAATTTAAAATACTCTTATTTTAAAATTTCCTTTAAAACCTATAAATTAATCTTAAAATAAAACAATGATCATGATAGCAGGAAATTCCATTCATGTTGAACAAATATTCTATTCACATTTTAAAAAAAAATCCAAACAAAAATTTTTTAGAGACAAAAATAAATATCCCTTTTTAAAATACTTTTAAATAAGTAAAAAATGGATGAAAATGTCTTTTAAAATTAATAAGAGAGTAGTAAAGCATTTCTAAACAAATTTTCTGAAAACATGGTTTTGGAATAAAAAGTATTTTTGAGAGAAAATATAATTTTTATTAAAAACATTATTTTTGAAATCTTGAGTAAATTAAGAGAGGAAAATCAATAGAAAGCACATATTAAAATTAATTAACTATAGTAAACAAAAAGTTTTGAATTTATAGAGTTATCTATCGTAATATTTTATCATTAAAAACAAAATCATAAATAATCATGATAAATGGTGATATTGTAATATAAAAGTGTTACCACATTAGTAATATTGAATCATAACCCCCATGAAAATAATAAAATTAAATTAAACTTATAAAAAATTTAAAATATATATATTTGTTATATAAAATGTCAATGTGGTTGTATGTAAACCTCATAAAAGAAGATAGGTTCATAACATAACACATGTCTCAAAGAAGAAAAATTGAGGCAAAAATTACTTACAGCCTTGGTAACTTTTGAATCGTAAACCCAATGAAAGGGAGATACTAAAATTTATATGTGAATATAAAAAAATTATAACAATAATAAAATATATTATTGGTCATTACATACACCACATAAATAAATATGTGGTGAATATTGAAAGTATCTCATAGAAAAATAATTTCGAGACGGATATCCATTATTGTTTGTATCAACTTCATTAATAAACATTAATGAATCTATTATAATTAATATAATTTTATTATACATATATTATAAAACCATAATTATATTTATCATACCATATATTATTTCCTTATGTCCTTTTTTTACCCAATTTTTTAAAATTCCTTGTAAAAATTACATTTTAGGCAATAACTACATTAGTTTTCATATACGTTTTGATTTTTTTTTGACCTCTTACTTTTATCATGGTTAAATAATATCCATAATTTTAAAAATGATATAAATATAATGTATATACATTATATATTTATTTATATAAATCCATAAAAGCTATAGATAGAAAATGAAATACCTCGTTCATGAAGACGGTTGGTCATACATACGCAAGAATGTTGTTTCTGTTTTCTTGAAAGATTCATTGAAAGAAAGGTAACTAATATATTATAATTATAAAATAATTTTTATATCATATATATCACATATTTTAATTAACTAAGTATTTTTTATCTTTCATGTAATGTGTTAATAAATCGCATCACTTCGTGAGGCGGGAGCTCACTATACACATTAGCGTTGTTATAATACTCCAAAAAATAGAAATTATGAAGTTATGTGTGATAAAATAATTCCACAATCATAATAATACCTTAAATATTATATATAAAAAATAAATCTATCATAATTTCTATCCTTGATAGTGGTAATGGATAAATGAATGACATCAGTTCAAGAGGTGATAGACCATCGTACACACGAACAATTATTTCATAACCCATTTTATAAAAGTGGAGATTTTTGTAGGCCATGAACGTAAAATACAAAAATATAATCATATATAAAATAATTATTTTATTATATTGTCATGGTATTATAATAATTTAATGAGGTGGAGGAAGAAATAAAACAAAAATGATTGTTAATGAACGTTACCTCTTCTTCAGGCATCCTCCAATGGTATTCACTAAAATCTTTCTTAGGTTGGGTTTATATCCTAAATAAGTGTACTAGGATAATATAAGGTAATTTGGGAAGTAATTTGGGTATTTCGTGGCCGAAAAAAAGGTTTTTATGGTGTGAATAAGAGGGGGGAGGGGTAGCCTTTTAAATGAGGTGAGTGGCGCACTTGTAATTTTTTGAATGAAAAAGGTGAGCCTGTGTTTTTATCATGAAAAAAGTTTTAAAAATGGACCATTGTTGATAATAGAATATATAAGTATTTAATATGTTTAGAGAATTGGTATTGTAAAATTTTTTGTGTTATTTTTTACCCATATCTTCTTAGTTTAATCCCTTGATAAACACATTTTCACCTTAACTTCAGTAAATTATTTTTATTGTTTCCACAATAAATTTTGATAAAAATTAAATTTTACCTTATTATATAATATAAATATTATGATTCCAAATATTTAATCAATTTTTCCAAATTCCATTCATAAAATTAAAAACTTTTAATTAATAATTAATCCCACGGGCACTATGAGAAAGCAGTTTTTTAAAGGGAAAATGTTCATAATTTTACAATGTTTTAATATCCAAATTCCATATGAAATTTACTCAAATGGAATAAATTATATTAATGGATGTATAATTTAATTAATATTAATTTTAGACCAATTTAAAATATAATTTAACTTTATAACTAATTTAAATTAAAAGGTATTTTTCAATAAAAATTCAATATTTTCACTATTTATAAAAATTTAATATTTTTAGAAAATTTTCAAATATTCACCCTAAGTTAATTTTTATATTATGCTTTAAAAAAAGGGAATTTATTTTTTAAAATAAAATTTCTAAAACTGGTAAATTTTAATTTATATATAAGTGTGACAAAAGAGACAAAATAGCTTTTTAGAAAAATACAGTTTTAATCAAAAAGTTTGATTTATTCATGTATCTTATATACAAAACACAGAAAATTAATGTTAAAAATTGAATATAATATATAATATATAAATTTAATTAATATAATTCACATAAGTTTTTTTAAAATTTATTGATTTAAAACACACTTTTGCACATAAAAATATTTTTTCATAAAACGATTTCATTTTATTTTCAAAAGGGTTCTATTTTAATTTAAAATTAATTAGTCACCAAATAAATAATTATATATTAATTTATAAAAAAATATTTTTATGATTTATTTAATACTATTCATACCCTCCATTAAAATTTCTAGATGATAATTATCATGTTAAATAATAATATATTAGTAGTATGGCGTGTTTCGTTTAATCTAGGTGTTCTATATAACGCAAGATATCTAAAAATTTAAATTAATTTGAAAAAAAATATTTCATAAAATCTCATGATATTACATTCTACCACCCTTAAAATGCATTTTCCCTCAAAATTCACCTTTCTAATCAAAGGTTTATTATTTGAAAATTTCTTTATAGAAACCCACATCGTAAAAATGAATAATAAAACTTCTATTAAAAGGGAAAGTTTGAAAGAAAAAGGTTTCAAAAATTAACACATTACTAGGTTTAAAAATAGAATAAAATATGTGTAAAATGAATATTTGGAGATGGGATAAAATCATAAATAAGTATAGGGGGTTACATAAATCACTGATCACCAGAAAGTGGGTGATCCATTGAATGTTAACGACTAAAAAACAATAAACCAAAGAGGCATGAAAAAGGTCATTGATATTATCAAAATTCATTATAATCGGAAAAAAATTTATTTCTATATCCTTTTCTTAATGTTGAATAATTTTCACAAGATGATATACTTACATTATATCCTTTCATTTCATAAGAATAATATCACCCTTTGTTTGCACCTTGATCAATTTCCAATTCATCTCATACTCAATAAAATTAAGGTGAATTTTTATTGCATATACCACAAATAGATAATAATATCAATAAAGAGTGATAATTAGTTCCTTCTATATCTTGTTATAACCAAAACAAAAAGGTTAGAACAGGCTATCCAATATGATTAAATCATCATAGGGAAAAATCATACATTAATCTCAAAAACCTATTTTAAAGTTTAACATAAACCATTTTATAAACTGTTAACATTAATACCCTTCCGAATCATTAAAATAAAAGACTTAATAAATAACTTAACTAAATTTCCAAAATAAAATTATCATTAATCCCCCAAATAGCATGAAATAGCTCTTAATTTTTACATATCAAACATGTGAATACATTCTCCATATACTCTCTTAAAACATGTTAATAACATCAATTACCATAAAACCTTTTTGAGAAAATACATGAATCTTTATTAATTAAATAAAACACATTTTATTGAATATATTAATTAAATCCAAAAGTGCTGAAAATCCATTAATGATAACATAAACAACTTTGTCAACAAATCATTACTTATTTCCAAAGAAATTGGTACTATGAAATTTACCTTATTCATATCAATTATCTCTTTATTATAACATCATTATCTCAAAATTAGAAACATATTAAGGTTTATCTTCCCATAATCATGTGTTTTCCATAATATTTCAACTTTCTAATAATTCAATTTTATAATTCATCAACATCATTCAACATATTTCTAAAAATCCTTACAAAAACTTTTAATGGATAACCCTTATTTATTTCATAATTATTGTATTCCAATACATAAACAATTCAATAATTCTACATAATTATTGAAACATTAATGAGTTATCAATGTCGCATTCTTTAATACTTCCACTATTTCATATTTCATTTGTAGTCTCTTCATCATAAACAGAAAAACCATTGCTTGTACAAACTTTTTGATTCCCTTAATAATATTTCCCCTTAGGATACAAATATTCATAATTTCTATACTCTCCACATTTAAAACATTAAATAGTAGATGACACCTTTGTGAGACCATTATTCTTATCCATTGTGTTAATCGAAATTTTAATTTTTCTTTTGTAATTACTTGTTTTATGTCATTTTACACAATCAAAACTTCTTCTCGTTCCATTGATACATTCCCTTGAGTGTTACTTCTCATATTATCGATATATTGGAAACAATATATTATTTACTACATGGTATAAACTACCCAAACTCTCAATGAACTCTATCCTTCTCTTCTTTTGTGAGTCCAAGAGTTGGTTAAGGTGCACATTGTTATTCATGTTTTGTGATAACTAATCAGGAATAATCACAATATCATTTACATTAATCATTATCCCATTTAATTTCTCATCAAGACATTGACTATCACATTAAATGTTGATCTAGTTCCTTCTACTTCCCACCATTGACTAAAAGAAAAAAAATGTGTGAGTAACAATGTTCATAGTGGGAACCCACATAACCATGAAAAATCACTTATAGGATATCTAAATCATGACACTTTCTCTTAAATATATGAAACCTTAGGTCTTAAATAGGTTATTAATTATTATTATCTATCTAAATCATTCATGTAATGTCCTAGATCTTGGTGCCACTCAACAGATTCCCCAAACATGGTTGGTCACATGACCTCAAGTGCATTTCCCCAAACACTAGAGGCTGCCGACTAGCAGTGAGGGCCTAGGCCTGATGGTGGTGAAACTGTGCCCTCATTTATCAAAATGTAGTACAATAGTGGGAATATAAACTTACTAAAAGTGGAAATAATAAACAATGAAAATATGAAAGGACAATAGTACTGAATAAAAAGATATCCAATAGTCAAACATACATAATGATGCAATATGTTCTATTTCTAAGATTGCAGTCAAAAAAGGATACACAGCAATCAAATACAATATAGTACAAAGTAACAAGTACAGCAAGCAAACTAAAATAGTATAGCAGAAACTTAGCAGCATCGCAAGCCTAAGCTTGGTCTCATTCTCTCCTACTCCTTTGCAACAATCAAGTACCTGTATAGGGACTCTTTCCCTTATCAACACTTGTAGCAATATGATCTGTTTGGGCCCAAGACATGACCCAAATAGAGTGTGAAAAATAAATCTCATAAGGCAACCACCAAAGTCCCATGCCCAACTATTAGTGAATCTGTGCAACAGTAATGTGCAGTATTAAAATGTAGTAAACTAGGCAGTACTCAAAAGTAACTATTCTACCAGTTACATTGCCATTTTATTAATTATTTATCAATTCTAAGCTTGTGATTTAGCTTGGAAGGTACTAAATATTAAATCATCATAGTAAATATACAAAGTAAACATTGTCCACAGACATGAAAATTATTACCCTCAGGTAATCAGAATCAAAACTCGCAGTTGAATGCCCACAGGCATAACGAATATTGCCCACAGGCGTACGAGGTGTCGCCCACAGGCACAGAAACTACTACCAACAGGCATGAGAAAAATTTTCCTCATACTAAATAAAACACTGCCCTCAAGATAAGTAGGTAATTGGGTCGAGCCCAACACATAATAATGAAATCTATATACATTTTCTCTCAAGAAAACTCAAAGCATGCTAAAATCAGGGCATACCCGTGGGTATCCTGGCTAAACTGCTAAACAAGGGAAATACACCCACGGGGTGTCCCTAGATCCAAGAAAAGATCCCAAACAATAGTTTATACATAAAAAAAGTTTACCTATGCAATTCTAGGTATTTAATCAGTTAAGGCCCCATCCATATGATACCCCAAACATGGGCACGTAGCAAAACAGTACACAAAAAAGCACTCAACAGTTGGAATTAAACATCAGACCACCTACCTTGATCTCCTCTAATCAATATACGTTAACGGCGCCTTTTGAAACATCTGAGAATGATGTACATCTGGGATAAATGAAAATTCGTTCAAACATAAACAACTTCCCCTCAAAAAATAATTAGAAGGAAGGGTTAAAGAAGGGAAAAGAACTCACATGTGTGGTACCAACAACACCGTCAGCGAAGGAATCCGAGTTCCGGTGTGTGGTCAGAAGATCCTCCAAGGTTCGGTTGTCTCTCATGCGGCCTCTCGTTGTTCTATTCTTCCTATGTTTAAAGAGTAGGCTACTTCCCTTTTTAAGAAAAAAAAACAAACTACATGGCATGTACTCTCAAGTACACGGTGAGTACTTTTCCATTTTTAAACTTTTCCTCAGGTGGATAATTTTCACCTCCTCACTGTTCATCTGTCAACATGTGTACACGTTGTGTATTTCTGAGTACATACTGTGTCCCATCGCTCTGCTGGTGGCTACTCCCACCACCTTATAGTTCACATGTCGACTGATTACACGGTGTGCATATACTAAGTACACGGAATTTAGTCAATTTTTACACCCTTCATCACTGATAGGCCAACATGCCATGTGTACTCATCCCACATGGACAAGGTATACGGCGTGTCGAAAAGTACATGGCGTGTTCCCACAAAATTTGAGAGTTTTCCCCATTTTCCTTATTTTCTCAAAAACACTTAAGGAAAAAGGAAAAGAAGAAACATGTACCTCAAGAATAAGAATTGGTTTCTTACAAACTTCCCCCCTTAAAGAAATTCTTCCCCGAATTTCCCTTCCAAGGGTGGTGAAGATAAAGCTGAGAACAACTCTGGCCATTGAGCACGTACGTCAGACTCTTGCTCCCAAGTTTCATCCTGCACTCGGCCATGCTTCCATAGCACCTATATGAGAGAAACTGACTAGCCACGGAGAACCTTCATGCTCCTATCAACAATACGAAACGGATGCTTTTCAAAGGACACGTCAACTTGAAGCTCAACCTCTTTGGGCTGAAAAACGTGAGATGGTTCTGAGTGATAATGGTGTAGATGAGATACATGTAAGACATCATGCATGGCTTGGTACCTCTGTGGTTACTGCAACTGATAGGAAACTATCCTGACTCTCTCCAAAATCTCAAATGGCCCTATATACCTCAGTGAATGTTTACCCTATCTCCTGATATGCATGTGCCCCAACCTGAATGAAACATGCAAGAAAACCAGATCCCCGACCATGAACTCCAAGGGTCACCTGCGGTGATCAGTATAATATTTCTAACAAGACTATGTAGTAGCCATCTGCTTTTGTATCAACTGGACCTACTCTGAAGTCTCTTTCACAAGACATGGTCCCCATAAAATTTCCTCTCCTGCCTCCAACCAGCACAAGAGTGATCAGCATGTCCTACGATATAAAGCCTCATAAGGTTCCATCTCAATAGTTTCATAAAAACTATTACTGTAGGCAAACTGGACCAAGGTTATGTGCCTCTCCCAAGAGACCCCAAAGTCTAGGATGCATCCATGCATCATGTCATCAAGAACTTGTATCATACGCTCTGACTGGCCATCAGTCTACAGGTGGTAATTTGGGCTCAGAAGCACCTGTGTACCCAGGGCCCTCTAAAAACTCTGCCAGAAACGAGATGTAAAACGGGTGTCCCTATATAAAATTATAGATTGAGGGACCCCATGAAGACGTACTACCTCTCAGATATACCACTTCCCATGTTTGTCAACAATGAAGGTCTCCTTGATTGGAACAGAGTGAGATACCTTCATAAGTCTATCCACAACAACCCACATGACATCACTACCTTGAGGTGACCTCGGCAACCCGGTCATGAAGTCCATCGCGACATCATCCCATTTCCACTCAAGAATGGGTAATTGTTGTAATAGTCTGTCTGGCCTCTAATTCTCTACCTTCACCTACAGACAGGTGGAACACCTCATAAGAAAACCAGCTACCTCTCATTTCATACCTGGCCACCAATAATGACATCTCAAGTCACTGTATATTTTGGTAACTCTAGGATGCACTGCCCAAGCTGAAGCATGAAACTCCCACATCAACTCCTCAATTATATATCCTAGAACCCACACTTGTCCATGGATACACAGTACCTCATCATCGCCTATCGTCCAACCAGGAAGAGGGTCCTCACTTTCCATCGACTCCTATAGAACTAGGTCTTCTAAATCTGATAGCTGACTCATCCTCACTCTATTGAGGAGGGTAGAAGTAACATTTAAGGAAGAAAGATAGGCTCACCCCTAACCATCGTGTACCTCCAAATGCATCTCCGAGAACAAATCCATGAGCTTCCACTCACCACTGGCCTCCTGCACTACCTGTAACTAAGTCCTCCTACTCATTGCATCAGTAACTACGTTACCTTTACCAGATTTATAGGTAAGATAAAAGTCAAAGGACTGAAGGTATTCAACCCACATTCACTATCTCAAATTCAGGTCACACAGGGTAAATATGTACTTGAGACTTTTGTGGTCTGTAATCACCACAAAATGTTCTCCCAAGAGATAATGTCTCCAACAACATAACGCGTAAACAACTGCGACGAACTCAAGATCATGCATCGGGTAATTCCTCTCATGTGGCCTCAACTACCGATACCCATACACAACTACTTGATTTCCCTACATAAACATTGCTCCCAGCCCAATACTCGATGCATCACAGTAAACTGTATAGCTCTTCCCTTGCTATAGAAGTATCAGGACTGGTGCTGATGTCAACCTTACCTTCATCTCCTGAAAGGCTATCTCGCAAGATTCTGACCAAACAAACATCACACCCTTCTTAGTCAAACCCTTAAACGACACATCTAAGTGGGAGAAGTCCTGTATAAAGTGACTGTAGTAACAAGCTAGCCCCAAGAAACTCCGTATCTCAAACACGTTCTTAGGATGCTTTCAAGAAACTATTGCTCTCACCTTCTCTAGGTCCACTGCAACTCTGGATTCTGAAATAATATGACCCAAGAAGTGTATCTAGTCCTTCCAAAAGTTCCCCTTTTAGAGTTTATCATATAGCTGGTAATCTCATAGTGTACTCAGAAGGATCTCAAGATGGGTATCATGGTCATGTTGAGTGTGAGAGTACACCAAGATATCTTCTACAAATACCAACACAAAAGAATTCAAATATGGGTGGAACACATGATTCATCAGAGACATGAAAACTTTTGGCATATTCGATAGTCTGAACGACATGACCAGGTATTCGTATAGACCATATATGCTCCAAAAAGCTATAAGCGGTACATCCAATGGTCTAATGCGTAACTGATGATATCCGGATCTCATGTAAATATTCGAGAACACTCGTGCTCCTCAATGTTGATCAAAAAAATCATAAATATTTGGTATGGGATATCAGTTCTTGGCCCTTAACTAGTTCATCTTCCGATAATCCATACAAAGATTGAGGGTACTGTCTGCCTTCTTTGCAAACATGATAGGTGAACCACAAGGAAGTACTGGGTTGAATGAAACCCTTTCCCTGTAACTCCTCCAACTACCTCTTGAGCTCTAGAATCTCTGTTGTAGTCATCCTATAAGGAGGAATGGACACTGGTGCTTCTCCTGGAACAAGCTCAATTAGGAAATCCACCTCTCACTCTGGAGGTAAACCTGAGAAGTCATCCAGGAAGACATCCCAGAAATGATTAACCACTGGAGGGAAATCCTTTTGAAATGTTCCCTGGTCATCCAGATATAAAATCGCAATCTAGGATGTCACACCACCTCGCCCACGATGCTCAGGTCCAGCTCGGCTCACCTAGACATCCCATTCTCCCTTGTATAGAGACTCTCCTCCCTCTGGTGACGTGAAACTTAACCTGCGACGATAGAAATCTACAATGTTTCTAAAGGGTACCAACCAGTCCATCCCAAGAATGACGTCATAGCTCATCATCTCTAAGACATAGGGGTCCCATATAAAGTGACACCCACCAACCTCTAGGGGGAACTCTCTGCACTGATGCACACCAGCCGTTGTAGTCCCCAACGGAGTGTCTAACATCATAATATCAGAAGAAGAAGAAGAAACATAGAGCCCAAGTCTCTCCATAATGGGCACAGATATAAAGCTATGTGTAGAACCAATATCAAAAAGTATGGAAGATAAAATAGAAGAAACAAGAATAGTACCTCTGACATTGGAACATCCTAGATCCTTCTCATGTTGGGTCCATTGCACTACATATTCTTTCCCAATACCACGACCCTACGACACAGCCTGGCTACCCGAAGCCGACCCACCCTACTGCTTATGAGATCCTGGTGTCTGGATACCATGGCCATGACCACCACCTTGGCCTGAAAGTTCTGAAGTATTCCAATTCCATAACTGGTAAGAAGCTGCTAACCATTCTCCCTCACTTAGAGTCTGCATAGAACCCCTCTCACTAGCCACTGGTAGAAACGCCCTACAAAAACACCGGAGATGACCCATCATGCCCCAAGCTCAGCACTCCACTAGGTCACGTGGACACTAAGGTCTTTTGTGCCCCTCTCTACCACACTGGTAGCACATGATCTGGCCACCTATAGAATTCCTCTGGCCAGTACTGCCACCATGAGAGAAATCAATCTACCTCTTCCTCTTACTGGTGGGAATAGTACCAGAAACTGCTGCCAACACGCCCTGCCCTCCACCACTAGCTTACTATAGGTTCTGATATATAATCAGTGCCTGTTTTACAATATCATGCACTATAAAAAACCTAAAAATGTTCACCATTGCTCGAATGTCATATCAAAGACCATACTCAAAGTTTCTATCCCCCAACATCTCGTCACCCAACAATACATGTGCAAAACGTTGTAGATCTGCAAAATGGGAAGAATAGTCCATCAATGACATAGTGTCCTGTGGTAGATTCATGAACTCTCGAGCCCAATCAGTCATCAACATATTTGGAAAAAAAGTCATAGAAGACTGCCTAAAAATCATCCCATTCCATGTCTTGGTGATGCTCGGTTTGGGTGGTAACATCCCACCACCTCTTGGAAGAATCACACAACATGTATGTAGAGAGCTTGACCCTCCACCTAGGATGCATCTCCAGGTGCTCAAAAATAGTATCTATAGAACCCATCCAAGACTTCGCAGCCTGTGGTCCGCCATCCATTGAAAATGATGGTGGATGCAGGTACTGGATATACACTTCAACATTGCAATTTATGTGGTAGTCGGTAGTGCTCCCTTGAAGGTTTGCATGAACCGCATGAAGCCTTAACGGAAATGTACATCAGTGCCTGTGCCCGGTATAATGGTCGGCGCTGCATATGGCTCTGCTGAGGGGTCCATAGGTAGACCATGGTCTACGGTCTCTTGATTATACTCGTTGTCGATCTCCTGGAGAATGACGTGAGGTTGTCTTGGAGGCATGACTCTACAAGTTCAGACACACACCTTAGATTAAGATCATTAAGGACTAAAAATAAAGAGTGTAAGAAGGGAACATGTGAAAGAAAACATTCACGTTTTACAAAACAAGACTACAGGACGTGTATAATAACTACGTTGCGTGTTCCTTCAATTTTTTCACATGGGTGTGTACTTCTTCAAAACTGGTCATGTAACACCCCAAACACATAGAGTTTTCTCCACACACAAGGCGTGTAGTTGAATTTTCTTCCCCTTTCAAAGTACTTATACATGGCTTATCCACACAGATCTATTTTGAATGAGACTACACGGCGTGTATAAGGTATACACAGCTTGTACTAGACGAGCTTCACCGACCCGCGTTGTCTCTTACATGATCAGGTACATGGTTCAATCTACACAGCATGTTCCAGATAGACACGGTGTGTATGGATTAGATTCCAACTGCCAGTGTGGTTAGTGACACAGCCGGCTACTCAGCTGAAACTACATGGTTTGTTACACCCACACATGGCATGTACACCACCCTATTTCCCCAACCATGATACTGAGTCCACATGGTCTTTCACCAGTCAATACTACATGGTGTGTCCCACGGGAACACGACGTGTACAAGGTAGGGTAACATCAACCTGTGTTGTTGGTTACACGGCCAGATTCCCAGGTTACACTACACGGCGTGTACAATCAGTACATGGTGTGTGCTCTCAAAGTTTCATTACCCTATGTTTCTACCCACACGGCCTATGACATGGGTAGCAACTACATGGCATGTACATATGGTACACGGTGTGTACTTAAAAAAAATTCATTTCTTCCCAAACAGAAGAGTACATGTCATGTAGTCAAAACTACACAGAATGTATTCTTGGTTTTTTCGGACAGTAAGCCTTAGAAATTACTATGGACCCTATAAAAACACTAAAATCAATACCTAAGTGCCAAATTCTATTCTTTGAGGGACCATGCTTCCCACAAATCAAATCTTGACATCTTATAAATGATATGAACAAAGTAAAAAGTCAATGATCCACCAAATTCCGATCAATGAGGGCCTATACTCCTCAAGAAAAAAAGTTTGGAGTTCATTCTACAGAACCTTACATAACAATACCATATCAAATAATAGGTATTTTATCAAGTCATCTATCACAACTGCATTCTTTTACTATCACAACATCTATCACAACAACATGCAATTTCTAATGCACCTATATGGCATGGAAACTATGCATAGCATGTTACTCTAACCTGTGCCTAAATGATACATGAGATGGCATACCCTATTCTCATTGGGATGAAACTAAATAAAACCCAATATAAAAATATAAACAGCACAGTACATGTGTGTCACCTAATGGTTAAAATCAAATCAATTGTAAAATTGAAGAACTAGATAAATCGCAATTAAACAAGGTAAATTGTCTTTTCCCTATACACGGGTTAGCTACTCCTAGGCACAACTTATTAACAAATACCAATTTTGTCCTATCTCTGACTATAGGATCTAAACAGTAAGTCAAAGAAAATAAACCCCTTTGATACTACTGTGTAACATCCCGGATCCAAGTGCCACTCAACAGGTGCCCCGAACCCGGTTGGTCACATGACCTCAAGCGCATTTCCCCAAATGTCAGATGTTGCTGACTAGAAGTGAGGGTCCAAGTCTGATAGTGGGGAAACAATGAATTCATTTGTCAAAGTGTAGCGTAGTGGTGGAAATACAAACATACTAAAATCATAAACAATAAACAATGCAAAGATGAAAGGATAACAGTACTGAATAAAAAGATATGCAACAGTCAAACATACATGATGATGCAATATGTCCTATTTCTAAGAAAGCAGTCAAAATAGGATACACTGAAATCAAATATAATACAGTAAAAAGTACTAATTACAGAAAGCAAACTGAAACAGTGCAGCAATAACTCAGCAGCATTGCAAGCCTAAGCTCAGTCCCATACTCTCCTACTCCTTTGCGACAATCAAGTACTTGTATATAGACTCTTTCCTTTATCAACACCTGTAGCAATATAATCTGTTTGGGCCCATGACATGACCCAAACAGGGTGTGAGAAATAAATCCTAGTAGGAAACCACCAAAGGACCGTGCCCAACTGTCTGTGAAAGTGTGCAATAGCAGTGTGTAGTAATAAAATGCAGTAAACTAGGCAATACTCAAAAGTAACTATTATACCAATTATATTTCCATTTTATTAATTATTTATCAATTCCAAATTTGTTCTTTATCTTGGAAGGTACAAAATTTTAAATAACCATAGTGAATATACAAATTAAACATTGTCTGAAGACATGAAAATCATTACCCTCGGGTAATCAGAATTGAAACCCGTAGGTTACTGGCCACAGGCATAATGAATATTTCCCACTAGCGTACGAGGTGTCACCCAAAGGCACAAAAACTACTTCCCATGGGCATGAGAAAAATTTCCCTTAGGCTAAAGGAAACACTACCCTCAGGCTAAGCAGGTAACCAGGATGAGCCCAACACATAAGAAAGAAATCTATATACATTTTCTCTTACGAAAACTCAAAGCATGCTAAAATCACGGCATACCCATGGGTATCCTGGCCAAACGGCTAAACAAGGGAAATGCACCCACGGGGTGGCCCTGGATCCAAGAAACAATCCCAAACAGCAGTTTATACATAAACAAAATATTACCTATGAAATTCTAGTAATTTAATCAATTAAGGAATCAACCATATGACACCCAAAACATTGGCTTCTAGCACAATAGTACACAAAAACACACTCAACAGTTGGAATCAAACATCGAACCACCTACCTTGATCTCCTCTGATCAATATATGTGAACGGAACCTTCTATAACATAAGATAAAAACATAGATCTAAGATAAAAAAAACACATTCAAACCTAAATAACTTCCCCTCAGTAAAGAATTGGAAGGAAGGGTTCAAGAAGAGAAAATAACTAACCCATATGGTTCCAACGATACCGTCAGCAAAGGAATCCGAGTTCTGGAGTGCGGTCGGTAGCTCCTCGAAGGTTTGGTCATCTCTCTTGTGGCCTCCTAGCATTCTATGCTTCCTCTGTTGAAAGAGGGGGATACTTCCTGTTTTAAGTAGAAAAAAAACTACATGGTGTGTACTATCAAGTACACGGTGTGTAATTTTCCATTTTTAAAATGTTCCTCTAGCGTCTACTTTTCATCGCCTCATTGTTCATCTATTGACATGCGTATATGGTGTATATTTCAGAGTACATGGCGGGTCACATCACTCTAATGGAGGATACTCCCACCACCTTATTGTTCACCTGCTGACTGATTACACGGTGTGTGTGTGTGTGTGTGTGTGTGTGTGTGTTTACTAAGTACATGGTATGTAGTCAATTTTTACACCTTTATCGCTGACAGGCCTGCACGCCTTGTGTACTCGTCCCACACGGCCAAAGTACATGGCATGTGGAAACCTACATGGTGAGTACCCACAAAATTTGGTGATTTTTCCCATTTTCCTTATTTTCTCAAAAACACTTAAAGAAAAAGGAAAAGAAGAATATTTTACCTCAAGAATAAGAACCGGGTTCCTAAAATTCATGATGGCTCATAAAGAGTTTTTTACTTTCTCAATAATATCCCTCAAGAATGTCGAACTAGGTGTGTAGCAAAGACTATTTTCATTCGTCAAGTGGTAATCATATCCATCTCAATGTTTCCTTTTCATAGTTATTACTGTTAGGTGACTCTGTTCTAGAGCCACATCTAATTGTAGTGTCTAAACAGGGATGTCATTTCTTAGAAACCACTCACTTTGTCTTTTACCAAAATCCCATAACATTTTACTATACTTTTAATCATCCTTATACTTATCCTTAGAGACACCCCTAGACATATCCTTCTAAATATACCTAGGAATATCACTACTATTTTCACTTTATCATTTTTAAAGGATAACTAAACCTTTAATATAATAAAAACTATAATGAACTAGTCTCTCCATACATAAATATTATATATTTTTAGTTTAATATTCAATACATTACACAAACACGTGCCTGAGGACCATAATAGTTTAGTGTCTTTAGAGAGTTTCTACACAATATTCTAACATAGGTAAATATCTCTAACATATCCTATAATGATCAACCCCTTTAGCACTCCTCCTAAACATAACATACATAAAACCTTAATTCATATTCTAGTGAAAGGAAACTTAATAAAGGGTGGTCTCAGATGCTCAGTAAGGGTAAGAATGTGATATAACAATGATACAGTAAGAACGACATGCTAATAAGGGTATAATAACATGGGATTTACTTTTGAAAACCAAACACTTCAAAACAAATATCATAATCTTGAGGCATGTAATAAAACATAGTAGTTCATAAGTCATAAATCATAAAGGAATAAAAAAACATGAGCCATGACAGCATAAAACTGACATGATAAATAGGATTGTGGGATAAACATAAGAATATAAAATTATTTTTATTGTGTTCAAGGATCATTTCAAAAACATATCAGGGCATTCCATGGATGGATACACCACTTAGGTGTGATACTTCACCATCTTCAATGGAATCCCCTTCTTTATTGTGGAATGGGTTCTCTCCCAAAACCATCATATTATTCATGGTATACTCCTATGACTATCATACTATAAAAATTCCTTTATTGAACTAATTTAATTAACAATTATATTCTTGTCTATCTCATGAGATATAAATTTTTTCCCAATTCATTGGATGGAGATATAGGTACCACCCATCTTTGGTTATAATGTCACCACCATCCTTGGTTATAACATAACCACTATCACAAAATGAAAATCATATAGATGAATTCCATAAGATCAAAAGGAATTCATCATATTATATGAAAATAAATGAATTGAGTTTCCTAAACAATTAATAATAATATAAATTGTGGAAAAGAAACATGTTTCATAATCATTTAATTATTTCATCAAATTATTACCCATCGAAAGAGAATAAAGATTCGTAATAATTTTGTCATCGTATAGCCCGTACAAAAGAAATGGGTTTTAAAGATCTGGTCATCATAAACGTAAACCATTTAGAGAAAGAATATGAATGGTATCATTTCATCATATCCCTAGTAAAAAAAAGTAACATCAAAGGAATTCATCTTATATGGAAAATAATTTTTAAAGGGCACTTGGAAATTTTCCTAAGAAAAATAACATGTCTTTGAAAATCACTTTTTTAACATAAAAAATCATGTAACATATTGTAAATCCTTTTCTTTGAAAAAAACATTCAAATTTATAAAAGAAGCACTAAAAAGTTAAAACATTTTCTAGAATAAAGTATATTTTATTTTTTCAATTTTTTTTTAAATAAAACATTTTGAAAATCCTTTTATTTTTACAATAACCTTACAAAATTTTAAAGGACTCTTCAAACAAAATAATTCTTTTGTGGTAGGAAATTGTGTTCATGTCATACAAAGATTCCATTCTCATTTTTAGTAAAAGCCATAAAGTATTTTGTTTTTGGAAAGAGACATGATGATTACTTTGTAGATTTTTTTGAAAAATTAAAACATGGCTAAAAAATTCTTTTAAAAAAGTGGGAGTAGTAAAAACATTTGAAAACATTTTCAGAAAACATGGTTTTGGAAGAAAACATATTTTTTCCCGAATAGATGGTTTTTATTAAAAATATTCTTTTTGAGATATTGAGTACATAAAGAGAATAAAATAAAGGGAAAACATTTATTCTCATTACATGAGAACTGTATAAGAAAATTAATGGGACTTGAGAGATGTATCATAATATTTTATTATCAGAAACATAATCATAAACAATCTTGATAAATGTTGTGATTGTGAAATAAAACTCTTACCACTTTAGAAACATTGAACTATAATTGCCATGAAAAAATTACATTAAATGTGACATAAAATAACATTATAGTATTTATATTAATGATATAAAATGTTATATCATAATTATATAAACCTCAAAGAAGAAGATATGTGCATAACATAACATATGTCTCAAAGAAGGCATGTTAAGGCCAAAATTCCATACTACCTTGGAAACTTTTACACATTAAACCCCATTAAATAGATAAATGGATATGGAAATACACAATAATTTAAGTATACTAATCATAAAACACATTCATGGGTAGTATATACACCACATAAAAGAAACACAAGGTGAATATAGCATGTGCCTCACAAAAAATAAAAGTGAGATGGAAATCCCATATCGTAATTCTCAACTTCCTTCATAAAAATTTGATCCTAATTTATAATAAATATAATTTTATTATAAATATAATAAATAACCATACTTATTTATATCATACCATATATGATATACTTAGGTAATTTTATTACCATTTTACTAACAATTCCTTGCTAAAATTATGATTCGGGTAATAACTGCTTTGTTTTTCATTTTTGTTTTGATTTTTTATTTTCAGACCAATTAATTTGATTATGGTTGATTCATCTCCATAATTTTAAACATGATATAAATATCATACATATTCTGTATATATTTATTTATATTAATCCATAAAATTTATAGATAAAAAATGAAATACTCCGTTCATGGAGACGGTAGGTTGTATTTATGTTTGAACATTGATTCTATTTTCTCAAAATATTGAAATAAAAAAAGTTAAATAATATATTTTAATTATAGAATCATTTTTCTATCATATATTTTACATATATTCATTAAACCCATCTTTATTACATTCCTTGTAAAGCATGAACGAATCACATCGCTTTGTGAAGTGATAGTCACCACACACACGAGTGTTGTTATCACATTCACAAAAAGTAGAAAGTATGAAAGTATGTGTAATATAATAATTATAGAACCATAATAATATCTTAAATATAATATATAAATAATAAATCTATTATTATTTCTAGACATGATAGGTGGTAATCGAGAAACGAATGACATCTATTTGTGAGACGGTAATCCCCCATACACATGAATGATGATTTTGTAACCCTTTTAATGAAAGTGGAGATGGTTTAGATCATTACCTAAAAATAAAAAAAAATATAAATATATTTATGTTATTTATTTTATTATATCATAAAGTTAAAATAATAATTTAAGGATGTGGAGGAATAATAAAACATAAATGCTCGTTGATGAATGTTATCTTTTCTATGGGGAACCTCTTTAGGTTTGCACTAAAAGCCTTCCAAGGTACATTTTTTCATCCAATATAAGGATTCTGGAATTATATTAGGGAATTTGGGAATTTATTTTTCCAGGTTTTGTATGGGGAAAAAATTTAATATGTGAGGAATATAGGAGAGGGGTGGCCATTTATAAGTTAGGTTCGTGGAACACTTGTAATTTCATGAATGAAAATTGTATACCAACATTTTTATAAAGAAAAAAGGTTTAATTATATATCCTACAAGATATAACATATAAATATTGAATTAAAATGTGTGTTCAAAATGTATTGTGTTATTTTTAACCCATATATCTTTAGATCAACCCCTCAGCAAACCCATTTTTATGATAACTGTAGTGAATGATTTTTAATATTTTCACTATGTATTTCGGTAAAAAATTAAGTTGAACTTATTATATAATATTAATTATGATTATTTAAAATATATAAACCATTTTTCAAAATTTTATTCACATAAGTGGAATTTTTAATTTAAAATTAATCCAATGGATGCTACGAGAAAGCAGATTTTTAATGGGAAAATGTTCAAAAGTTTACAATGTTTTTATATCAAAATTCAAAATTAAATTTATTACAATGAACTATATTAGATTAATGGTTTTATACATGAACTAATTTTACACGAAAATAAATTTTAAACATAATTTATCTTTATAAATATTTTAAACAAAAAGGATGCTTTCAATTAAAATTTAATAATTTCACTATTTATCACATAATTAATCTTTTTAGAAAATTATCAAAAATTCACCCTAAGATAATATTTTACGGATGATTTAAAAAATAAAGTATATTTCATAAAATAAAATATCTAAAATTGTTAAAAAATTATTTTAATATAAGTGCACCAAAGGCGACAAGACTTCTTTTTATAAAAAATATATTTTTCAACGTAATATTGGATTTATTATTATGTCTTGTCTAGAAAACACATAAGATGAATGTTAAAAATTATATTTAATATATAATAAATAAATTTATTTAATATAATTCAATATAATATATTTTTTTTACTTTTTTTATATATGAAACACTTGTGCATATAAACATAATTTTTCATAAAATGATTTCCTTTTATTTCAAAAGGGTTTTATATTCATTTCTAATTAATTGGTCACAAAAAAATAAAGTATATATACATGTTTAAACTATACTTTTATAATTTATTTAATCCAATTCATACCCTCTATTACAACTTCAAGGTAATAAAAATCATATTAAAAAATAATATTTTAGTAGTATGGCACGTTTCGTTTAAACTTAGTGTTGTGTGTAACACAATCTATATAAAAATTTAAATTAATTGAAAATATATAGTTTATAAAATATCAGTATTTAGAATTATACCCCCCCCCCCCCCATTAAAATGAATTTCTCCCCTGAAATTCATATCTTTCATCAAAGGTTTAGTATTTGAAAATTCCTTTATAAAAACCAACATTGTAGAAATGAATAATAAAACATCCATTAAAAGGTAAAGTTGTAAACAAAAGGGTTATCTAAAATAACTCATAAATAGGTTTCCATATAGGAGATAATATGTGGTAATTTAGGATTTTTACATGGAAGAAATGTTTAAAAATTTATAGAGAGTGATATAGATCACTGATCACAAGAAAGTGGGTGATCGAGAGACGGTTTACAACCACAAATCCATAAACCAAAGAGGTGGTAAAAGGTCATTAATATCATATAAATGATGATAACATGACAATATTTTATTTTACAATACTTTTCCTAATGTTGATGATTTTTAATGAGAATATATACTTACTCTATTTCCTTCCATTTCGTATACACAATCTCACCCTTTGATTATGCCTTGATCAATTTCCACTTCATCTCTTACTCCAAGAAATGAAGGTGGATTTTTATTTTTAGAAGCAACAATGGATTATAATATCCATATGTAATGATAATTAATTCTTTATATCTATATTTTTTACAAAACAATGGTTATCAGAGGTTATCCAATTTGAACAAATATTCATATGGTGAAATAATACATTAATCTCTAAAACCTCAATCAAAATTCAGCAAAAAACATTTTATAAATGGTTAACCTTATGAACCATCGGAAAGATTAAAATACAAATATTTAGAAATAAATCCTCTAAATTTCCAAAATGAACTTATCATTAATCCACTAGGAAACATAAAATGTCTATTAGTTTTTACATACTAAGCATGTAAATACCTTCATCATATATTCCCTTAAGATGTATTAATAACTTGAGTTACCATAAAACCATATTGAAAACATACACAAAACATTATTAGTTAAATAAAAAAATATTATGGGATATATTCCTTAAATCCATAATTATTATAAAATCTATTAATGATATCATAAACTACTTTTTCAGCAAATCATTACTCAGTTCAAAGGTAATCAGAACTATGAAATTTATTTATTCATATCCATCATCGCTTTATTACAAAATCCTTATATCCACATTAGGAACATATTAAGGGGTATCTTCCTTTAATTGTGTGTTTTCTATAAAATATAACCTTGAAATTAATTCACTTTTCCATATCATCATGATAATTAAAATTATTATTAAAAGTACATAAAAAAACTTATACTAACAAATCCTTATATATTTCATAATTCTAAAATTCCAATACATAAACACAAAAACTATTATACTTAATTCTTAAATTATTAACTATGATTCATCATCTTATTCCTTAATACTTACTTTCTCTTATATTTCATTCGTAGTTTCTTTATCATCAATAGGAAAATCATTAGACATACAACATTACTGATTCTCTTAATGAGATTCCCCTTACAACACTGATTTGCATAATTACCAAAAGTTATACATTTAAAACATTTAACAATCAATGATATCTTAGGGAGACCATTATTATCATCCATTGCATTAAACTATCTTTTCATTTTTTTCAATCACATTACCTTATTTTTTTTCCTTATTTTCCATACTCAAGATATCTTATCATTCCTTTGAGAAATTCCCTTGAGTGCTTCTTCCCACATTCTCAACATATAAGAAACTATATCTTCTTTCCTCCATGGTCTCTACTACCCAACCATTCACTGAACTCTATCCTTCTCTTCTTTGGTGAGTCCAATATTTGGTTAAGGTGAACAATATTAATTATTTTCTATGATAAATCATTAGGCATAATCACAATATCCTCTACGCTAGTCATAATCTCATTTGGTTTATAATCAACACATTGTCTATCACATTCAATGTTGATCCAGTTCCTTCTGGTTCTTACTATTGACTACAACCAAAAAAATGTAGTGTGAGTAACAATATTCATAGTGGAAAACAAAATAATCATGAAAAATAACTTATAGGTTGTCTCTATCATGACAAATAATTTTAAATATAGGACACCTTAAGATTAGGATTGGTCATTTATGGTTATTATGTATTCAAATCCTTTATCATGGTCTATAAATTGATTATGAATTTCTAAAGTATATCCCATGGGAGTGTCAAACAATGTGTGTATAAAGGCTTATTATCATGCATCAGGTGACGATCGTGTCCATATCAATGCACCATTTTGGAGTTATTACCCCATGGTACATCTGTGCTATATCCACATCCACTTGTAGTATCCAAACAGGTATGTAATTTCCTATAATTCATGCTCTCTATCATTTACCAAAATTCTAGAACATTTTACTATATGTTGAATCATCATTAGACTTATCCTTAAAGTCATACCAACATCCTTGTAAATATACCTAAGTATTTCACTAAATATTTCTCATCCTACATTCCAAAGTTTGAGGAAACCTTTCATTTGATACCAACTATAATGACCCAATACTTTCATACAAAAATATTACATTTTTTATATAAATATTCAATGCATTAAATAAAAAATGAATGAGGACTATAATAGTTTATTTTATTTGGATACTAGGTACATAATATTTTAACATGGTGAAATATCTTCAACATCTCCCTTAAAATCATCCCCCTTTTAGAACTCTTCAGAAACATAACCTAAATAAAACCTTTCTTCAGAACCTGGTGAAAGAACACATAATAAAGGATGATCTCAAATGCCTATAAAGGGTGGTAAAGTGATATATCAATGATGAAATAAGTATTAAATGAGATTAAGGTTGTAATAACATGATATTAACATTTTAAAACCACACCATGAAAAACAAATATCATAATCTTGAGGCATGGCATAAAACATAGCAGTTTATAAGACATGAATCATAAAGGAATCAAAGAACATGATCCATGAGAGCCTAACAGTGGCATAATACATGGGGTTGTGGAATACACATATGCATAGAAAAACATTTTCCTATTTTCAAAGTTCATTTACCAATCATATTATGGGACTCCCTAGGTGGATATAGCTCTTGGGTAGGACACACCACTATTCTCATTGGAAGCCCTTTCCTTATAGTGGAATGGGTTCACTATCAAACCATCATAGTAGTCATTGTTCACTCCCAACACTATATTAGAGGAGAAAGTCCCTTATATAGCTGTGTTCACTCCCCATTCCAATCATGTATATCTCATGAGAAATAAATCATTACCTAATTCATTAGAGGAAGATATGGGTCTCACCCTTGTTTGGTAATAATTTTACCATCTCCCTTGTTTATAATGTAAAAATCAACAAATAATGAAAATAATATATATGTGTATCGCATGATCATAAAACATTAATCATATCAGAACCCATGAAATGAAATGGGTTTCATAAATAATTCATCATAACATGACCTGTGGAAAAGAAACAGGTTTCATTATCATTTAATTATTTCATCAAATAATTTCCCATTTAAAAAGAAGCAGGTTTCATAATCATTTTATCATGGATTATCCCATTGAAGAGTAACAGGTTTCATGAAAATATGTTCATCATAAACATAATCCTTTTAGAGAAAGAATAATAATGGTATCCTTGTATCATATCCCCAATAAAAAAAAGGTTACATCGAAGGATTTTATCTTAGATTAAAAATGATTCTAAAAGGTCACTTAGAAAATTTCTTTAAGAAAATGAATTTTATTTTAATATAAATTTTTAAAACTAAAAATTCAAAAAAAAATTAAATACCTTTCTTTTAAAATAAACATTAAAACTGATAAAGGAATCTTTAAATTTATTTAAAACTTTTTCTAAAGGAAAATATCCTTCCTTATTTGAAAAAAAATAAAACATAAAATGTTTTGGAAATAATTTTCTTTTAAAATAACATGGAAAATTTATAAAATAATATTCAAATAAAATAATTTTCATAATGGTGGAAAATTCTATTCATGTTGTGAAAATATTCCTTTCACAATTTTGTTAAAAGAAAAATTGGAATTGTTTGGAATGAAGCATGAACATTACTCACTAAAATAATTTTTAACAAGTGAAACATGGTTAAAAAGTACTTTTAAAAATCACAGCAGACTTTTAAAACATTTTTTAAAACGATTTTTGGAAACTTTGTTTTGGAAGAAAATGGATTTTTGACCGAAACATCAATTTTTCATAAAAATATTATTTCTAAAATATTGAGTACATAAAGAGAGGAAAATGAAGTGAAAACATGTATTATCCTGAAATAACCATTGGAGAATAAAATTCATCATTTTATTGAAATATGTATCATAAAATTTTATCATTGGAAATATTGTCGTAAACAATTCTGATAAAAGATGAGATTGAAACGTAAAAATATTATCACTTTTGAAACATTGAATCATAATCCCTATGGAAAAAATAACATTAAATGAAACATTTAATGCCATTAAAATAATTATATTCATGATATGACATGTCAAAGGGGTAGTATATAAACCTTATTTAAGAAAATAGTTTCATAACATAATATATTCTCAAAGAACGAAAATTGCGGAAACAATTCCTTAACGTCATGGTAACTTTTGAACCATAAAGCCCATGAAAGATAGATACAAAAACTAATATGTAAATAAACAAAAATTCAGGGATAATAATCATAAAATACATTCGGGGGAATTATATACACCACATAAAAGAAACACATGGTGAATATGGAAAGTGTCACATAGAAAAATAAAAGTGATATATAAATACCTTACCGTAATTCTCGACTTCCTTCACACACATTTGATCCTATTTTATAATAAATATATGTTTTTTATAAATATATTAAATAAACATACATATATATATATATATATCATAACATATATGATTTAACTGTTTCCTTTTATTACTAATTTCTTTATAATTCCATGTTAAAATTATTTTTCAGGTAATAACTACTGTGTTATTCATGTACATTTTGATTTTTTATTTTCATTCATCTTACTTTGATCATAGTTAAATAATATAAATAATGTTAAAAATTATATAAATATCATATATATTAATTATATATTTACTTATTCTAATTCATAATATCTATTTATTGAAAATTAAATACCTCGTTCATGGAGACAGTAGGTCATTGTATGCATGAACATTATTTCTATTTTATCGATTGATTTAAAAAAAAGGTAAATAATTTATTATAATTACATAATAATTTTCATATCATATATATCACTTATATTCATTAAATTAATCCTTATTTTAATCCATGTAAAACATGAACGATTCACATCACTTCGCGGGGCGGTAGTCTTCCGTAACCACAAGTAACATTATAATATTCCCAAAAATTGGAAACTATGAAGGAATGTAAGATATAATATTTCCATAATAATATTAATTTTTTAAATATAATTTATAAACAATAAATTAATCATTATTTCCACTCTTTATTGGTGGTAATGGAGAAATGAATGACTTTGGTTCGTGATGCGGTTTTCTGTTATACGCACGAATGATGATTTCATAAACCATTTGATGGAAGTGGAGATGGTCATAGTTCATGAACTTAACATAAAACAATATAATTAATGTAATATAATTAGGATATTATATCAAAATTTTATAAGAATAATTTAATTTTTTGGGGGAAGAATAAAACAAAAACACTCATTGAGGAATGTTACCTCTTCTTCTGGTATTCTTCATAGGTTTGCACCAAAATCCTACCTAGGTTGTATTTTTTCCAAAAAAAAGATTTTAGGATGATAAAAGTGAAATTTTAAAGATATTTGGGTAGTTATTGTCTAAATCAAAAGGTTTATAAGGTTTTTATAAGAGAGGATAGGGGTGGCCTTTTATAAGTGAGGTGAGTGACACACTTGTAATTTTCTGAAAGAAAAGGTGTACCCATGTTTTTATCATCATATAAGGTTATGAAATTATATATTATATATAATATAGTAGATAAGGTCAAAATATTCCCATAAAATTGGATTTTTGTAAATTTTTACATTATTTTTAATCCTTGTCTTTTTAGTATAACCCATAGTAAACCCATTCTTACCATAACCACAGTAAATAAATTTTACCGTTTTCATAGTTCATTTTTGTAAAAAATTAAGTTGGACATATTAGATAATATAAATTATTCATATTAAAAATATGGAATCCATTTTTTCAAATTCCATGCACATAATTGTAAAATTTTAATTTAAAATTAATCTCACAATTGCTATGAGAAAGCAGTGTTCAAAATAGAAAATGTTTAAATGTTTTAATAGTTTTTATATCGAAATTCAATATAAAATTAATTCAAATGACATAAATTATATTAATTGATGTATAATTGAACTAATTTTACTTTAAAACCAATTTAAAATATAATATAATTTATAAACAATTGAAATAATAAATAATTTTTCAATTAAAATTCAGTATTTTTTACTATTCATCAAAAAATTAATCTTTTTAAAAAAATTTAAACAAATTACCCTAAGAAAATTTTTATATTCTGAATTCAAAAATATATTTTATTTTAAAAAATAAAATTTAAAAAATTTAACGAAATTATTTTTAATATAACTTCCCCAAAGGCGACAAAACTACTTTTTATAAATTTTTAGTTTTAAGCATAAAATTAGATTTATTCTTATATCTTGTCTAGAAAATATATAAAATGAATGATAAAAATTATAATGAACATATAATATATAAATTTCATTAATACAATTAACCAAAATCTAGTTATTTATTTATTTATTTAAAAAACACTTGTACACATAAAAATAGTTTTTCAGAAAATTATTTCCATTTATTTTCAAAAGGGTTTTATTTTCATTTCTGATTAATGAGTCACAAAAGAATTCACTATATACACACACATAAACTATATTTTAATAATTAATTAATTCTATTCAAACCCACCATTCCATGTCTTGGTGATGAATATCACATTACATAATTATATTTTAATAGTATGTGATGTTTCATTTAAACTCGGTGTTTCATATAACGCAAGCTATGTAAAAACATAAATTAATTTAAAAAAATTATAAAATATAGGGTTGTTACACTAAATTATTTATTCATTATGTTTGGTGATTTAAGCATGTCATATTGGTTATTTTTAAACTCATCCCTACATGGCCTCTCCCCACATGTGTTGTGTCTTATATAGATGGCATGACTCAAAGTGCATGTATTCAATATAAATGTGTCATTTTAGTTTAACATGCACACCATAAATCCAAAAATAAGAAAACAAGCTTGTATTAAATTCAAAAAAAGGAAAAAAAATCTATAATTCATTTTATATGGGTAGGAATTGACAACATCTCAATTTGATTCCTGATTTGGTGGGTATGACTTGAAGTGTGTGTTATCAAATTAAAAGTGTCACTTTAGTTTAAAAAATTCATCACATAGAAAAAAACTAATAAAATAAGTTCATATTATTTTCAAACATTATTAAAACAATCCATAATTAATTTCTGATGTGTAGTAATTGACCTCAGATTAATCTAACACACGATGTGTCCAGTATGAATCAAGTGCATGTATTCAATATAGAAGTGTTATTTAGTGTAAAACACACATCACATAGCCAAAACTGAGAAATCAAGATCAAATTATATTCAAACATTAGTAAAATGATCAATAATGCATTTATTCCATGTAGTAATCAACCTCATGTCAATCGGATATAGGGTGTTGTTAGTATTAATCCATGTGTGTGTTTTCAATATAAAAGTGTCATTTTTGTTCAAAATGCGTCTCGCATAGCCAAAATAGAGTAACCAAGTTCTCATTGACATGAAATTTTAGTACAATGATCCATAATTAATTTTTGGTGTGTAATAATTGACCAAAAATTAATATGGAATGTGTTGTAGCTGGTATGGCTCCAAAATAATGTTTTCAATATAAAAGTATCATTTTAGTTTAAAACAATTATCACATTGTCAAAACTAAGAAAATGAGCTTGGAATGTTTTCATGATTTAGGACACTAATCCATAATTTAATTTTCACATATACAAATTGAATTCTCATCAATATGACACACGATGTGGACAATATGACTCAAGGTGCTTGATTTAAATATAAAAGTGTCATTTTTGTTTAAAGTACAAGTCTCTTAGCCAAAACCACAAAAAACAGATAGAATTATTTTAAAATTTTAGGAAACTATTCTTTAATTCATTTTTTATTTTTAGTAATCTTCCACTCATCAATATGACACGTAATGTGTTTAGGATGACTCAAATCACATGTAATCAATATAAAATTGTCATTTTATTTTAAAATGCCTATCACATCTCCAAAATTGAGAAAATTAGGTCTAATTGTTTTTAATATTTAATAAAATTATCCATAATTCATTTAACACATGTAATAATTGACCAGATTCCAATTCAACACATGATGTGGCTAACATTAATCAAAGTTTATGTTTTCAATATAGAAGTTTCATTTAGTGTAAAACATGTTTCACATAGAAAAAACTCAAAAAGTAATCAAGGATTGGTTTCAATCATTCAGAAAAAATATACATAATTCATTTTTTATGTGCAGGAATCGACCTCACAAGAATCCAGAACTCGATGAGGGTGGAATGACTAGAAGTGTGTGTTTTCAATATAAAAGTTCCATTTAGTGTAAAATGCATGTTACATATGAAAATATGAGAAAATGGGCTTGTATTTTTTTCAAAAATTAGGAAAAAGATCCATAATTAATTTTTTGCTTGTAAGAATCAATTGTGCATCAATCTGACACACGATGTGATCGATATGATTCCAAGTGTGTGTTTTTAATATAAAAGTGTAATTTAAGTTTAAAACACATGTCAAATAGTTGAAACTAAGTAAGAGAGATCAAATTGTCTTGAAACTATAGGATAATGATCCATAATTCATTTTTTGGTGTATAAGAATCGACTACACGTCAATCCAACACACGATGTTGCCGGTATTTCTCAAAGTGTGTTTCTTAATATAAAAGTGTCATTTTAGTTTAAAATTCACACCACGTAGATAATATTGAGTAAAAAATATCACATTGTCTTGATAAATTATGAAAATGATCCATAATTCATTTGTTTTATATAGGAATCGACCACATATTAATCCAACACACAATATGGTCTGTATGACCCCATATGTGTGTTTTCATCATAAAAATGTCATTTTAGGTTAATGATATAATTATTAATAACTATTTAAATAATAAAGATAATTATTAACTGATAATATCATTAATATATTCAGTAATTAAAAATATAATTTTTATAGATTATTAATTAACAATGAAATTAATAATTAATAATATAATTATAAACTAATAGTATAATTAAGAGGTAATAATTCACATAAAATTTAAAATATATTAATTAATAATATAATTAATATTATAAATGATAATATCATTAATATATACACAAATTAGCAAAATAATTTATCATATGTCGATTCTATAATATTAAAATTTTATTTTTTTTTAATTTTATTTATTATTATCAAAATAAACATTTGTTTTTTTTAAAGACAAGCTTTTTTATAGAGGTTGATTGTTGGGGAAATATTTCTACAAGAGTATTGATTTTTTATATTAGTTATAATTATTATTTTTATTTATTGTAAATAACACAACAATATAAATATTTTTTATATAAATTTTGAATAGAAATGATAGTGTAATATTATATTTTTATTTATATATTATTTTATGTATATTTGTATTCCTATCATGTTTTATTATTTGGTTGGTGTTATAGGGATGATGAAGGGATGAGGCTTTTACAGCAGTATCATGAACTTTATCACCACTAAAACTAAATAATTGATAAAGGTCCCCTTTATCAGTGTTTTAGTTTTAGCACTGATAAAGGCCAAGTGATTTTAAGGGGGATTAGATTATAAGCGCTTTATTAAACCGACAGAGTCTCTTTATAACAATGTTATAGAATGATTTTTTATTAGCGGGGTCTAACTTATAACCACTTTTATAGGATATTACAAAACATTCAATTTCTTTCATTCCTCTAACTCCTTCTACTCAAACATCATCTATGTCCCATCGGATAATTGTTATGTAGACCATACGACACATATTTAGAAATATTGTGAGGATTTTATGATTCCCATTATATTGTGGAACTATAAATACTTTTCAGTACAACATATACTCTAATAACATTATCGCATCACTATTTCACACTACTGAGAGAGTCATAGAATGATGGGTGACTGCACCATCCATAGAAAAATGTATATACTAATTTGATTCAATGAATTATTCATTTATCCTTTCATCAGTATCTTGGTAAATCAACGTATCACTTTATATTTGAGTGAAAATCATGATAATCTAAATTTTTAGGGAGATTTGGTTTCTTTTATAATTATTTACACAAAAATCCATTTCACTAGTTGGGTTGTGGGGTAGACACTCCCATTATTATAATGAGATTCACTATACTATGAGTGAATATGTTTATTTTAGGTTTGTGTTTTATAATCCCTTTATTTAAAGATTAAAATCATCTCAATTTTACCACCAATGACTGGGCATTAATTTATAACATGGTATTGAGAAACATGCATCTTTACAATTTGGAAGCAGATCTGGTGAGTCACATGAATTTTGTTTTTTAACAACTTCTTCAATATTTTGGAGGAATAATTAGTTAGATAAAATAATACAATTAAAGGAAATGTTTCCCACGTAGGTTCATTGGAATTTCTGTCATACTAAATTAATAGGTTTCCTACCCTAGGTTTAATTTATACTCTGTGAGAAAAAGAGGTGATGCCAAAATGGTGGTAGCTGAAAAATCACCTAATGGATGCACCAGATGTTTTAGATTGATAAAGCTCAGTCAATGCACTGGATGATTAGAGCTTGTTGGTTATTAGGTTGATGAGGTGAAAAACATATCTCTGTTTTTTAGGACTCTACCATGATTTTTCCAAATGATTAAGTTGAGAATAAAATTATTGAAAAGTTTTTTAAGTTTTTTTTTGAATATTTTCATTATATTTAATATGTATTGATTGGATCTATATAATTCCAATTGTGACTGGTTTTTTAACGTTGAAATTAATATAACTGAATTAGTCCAAAGCATTAATAATTCAGTATACTATGTTTGGTATTTCTGTCAGAGGGAACCAAAAGTAGGAATGACTTTCAAGGATATTTGTAATGATCATGTATTTTATCTCAGTTATGTTAAGAGGAATGGTTTTAGTTTTCATCAAAAATATGAAAATAAGAGTGAGAAGGAAAAAAATAATTGCATCAGTTATTTATACTTAATATAGAGACCCAATATTGATATACAAGGACATTAAATTACTTTTTCAGAATACCTAATACATAACAAAAACAGACACCAACGAAACGTAATAGTTTAGTGTCTTTGGAAACTTGGAACATAATTTTCTAATCTTGGTGAAAGATCTTCAACATCCCCCATAATGATCTTCCCTTTTTTTTACCTAAAAACTTTCTTTATATCCAGGTGAAAATAAAAGAAAAAAATATTGAGCTCAAATGCTCATTAATGGTAAACATAGAGAACATAAAACAATCCATAAACATTTGGAAGAAAAAACATGAACATAAAATCTAAAAATCAAAATCTTGAGAAAGGACATAAATCTTGGAAGTACGTAAGGAATATATCATAAAGGAACATCAATCATGATAAAATAGAATGGGATAAAAAATATAATTGTGGAAAACCATTAAGCACATGATATGATTTCCATAGTTGCCAAGGAACATCGGCCAAGACCATCTTAGTGGACAAAGACCATTTCTGAATCAAATTCACTCCTCATTCCAGTCCTGTATCACTGAACCGGATTAAATTACCATTCCAACCATGTCTATCTCATGAGATATGAATCATTACCCAATGCATTGGAAGGTTATATAAGTCCCACCTATATCATATTGAAATCATTATTACATGTGCCACAACATAAACATAAATCATTCATCATAACCCAAAGAATAAAATGGGTTTCATAAACATCATCATATCATAACATAATCCATATAAAACAAATGGATATCATATCATCATAATAAAATTAGAACCATGTAAATCATAGAGACATTATACTTGAAACATACACATATTAAATAATGTCATCCTGGAGGGAAAATGGTTTTGATAAAACACTTGAAATGAATTCTTGAGGAAAATATCCTTTCTTTTTCAAAATAATTTTTTTTTCACAAAATTCCATGAAATTTTAAAGGAAATGATTTTTTTAAAATAGTCATAAAATCTTGTATAGGAAAGTTCATTAAAATTTGTCATTATAAAACCATCAAAATCCATTCACTGCATATAATTTAATAAAAACATTCTCCTCGTACTTTTGTCGGAAAAGTCAAAAAGTTCCTTGTGTGGTAAACAAAAGTAAGATTCCTTTCATAAAATGTGGTAAATTTAAAAAATATGTAAAAAGGACTTTAATCAAAGATGAAAACGTTTTTAGAAAACATGTTCATGGATGATAACAATAACCCCAAATACTTACGAATAAACAATCTCGGATAAAAAACAAGATTGGAAAAGTTATCCCTTACCTTAGGTCCATTATGCTTCGTACGTATATGAACCTCCTGTATAATGATTTAAATAATGGGATTCACTTATTAAAGTATCATATTAATTTTTATGATATCATATATGGTTCACTTATGACTTTATATTACCCGTTCTTTTATAAATTCCATGTTAAAGTAGTGTTTTGGGTAAAATCATTTTATTTATCGTACATGTTTGGACTTGTTGTTTTTTATTATTACTTATATCATGATTTACTTACTTCCAGAATTTAAATTATGATTTATATATCATATATATTCATTATATATATATATAATATATATATATATATGAATGAAATGAAATACATTGTTCATGGATACGGTAGGTCGTACGTACGCATGAACGCTGTTTTCCTTTCCATATTGACTTGAATTGAAGTAAGTAGATGACACACACACATATATATATATATAAATCCAGTAGCTTTATTATGTCATATATTTCATTTTTATTCATTATATATACTTCATAATCATTCTTGAATGGTTAACATGGAGAATGAATCTCATCGCGTCGTGGAGACGGTAATCCGTACTTATGCACGACCAATGAAATCATTCTCATAATTATTAAATGGGATTGGAGTAGATGATATAATATCACAAAATCAGTATGATTTTATAATAACCATATATAGTTATTATTTACACCATTATACTCATCCATGTAAGGTGGTGTTGGAAAAACAGATTACACCACAGCGTGGAGACGGTATTCCGTACGTACGCACGCGCGGTGATTTTGTTTTTCATAGGATAGATAGAAAAAGAAATAGGGATATTTCATATTTATAATAAAATATCATTACATGAGTGATACTTATGTAATTACTTTATTATGAAACAACAAAATAAGAAGCAGTAGAAGAAGAAATGAATTTGAAAAAATTGGTAAAGGATATTACCTCTTCTTTGATGTGACTCTTATAAACCTCCTCTTAGGGCACTAAAGTTGGTCTTTGAAGAAGGCCAGAACCTCTATTATGTTTATAGGGATGTTTAGAATGGAAATTTTCAAGTTTTGGCCGAGCTTGAAGGCTCAAAATTGTGTAAAGAGGAAAGGGGGGAGGTTCCATTTTATAAGGGAGGAGGGGGCACCATAGGAAAAACATAATATATTATTTTATAATAAATCCATATTCAGTTTATAATAGCTCCAAATTGATTTATTTAAAATTAAAGTGGGTATGGGTCTAAATCATCTCAACTAATAGGTTTTAGACAATTTTAGGTTAGTATTTTAACCTTATCATCTAGATTTAACTCTAAGTTAAATAATTTAACTTTTACCTTGTCTTCTTGTTTTGCTAAACTATATGGTTAATAAACTTACTATAACAAGCCAAAATAACCCCAAGTGGTTCATTATTAATATATATAAAGTTATATAATTCATTTTACTGAACCTTATATTTTTATGAATATTATAACAATTAATAATATAATATTTGTTTTAAAAACTATTTTATGTCAATTTTGACACTATTTGGTAATTGATTTTTGATAAAATTATAACAGCATGATTTGTTAGCAAAAATTTAACTACATAAATAGTAACATGTCATATTAACCTAAAAAATTAGTTTAATTTATAAAAATTCTCAAATTACATTTATTTGTGTATTTATAACATCAATTATGTTAATATTTCATTAATAAGGTAATTAATGCATTATCATTATGTCATAAATAAATTAAATTATTTAATGTCTAAAAATTATAAATAAAGTATCATTATGTAGGAAATATTTTTATCTTTCTAATTAATATTTATAATCGAATTTATCTTATGTATAACCCTATATTAAAAAAAATTAGTTATTAACTTTGATTTTAACTATTATAACTCTTCTTTAAATAAAATACCAATAAGTGTCCTGATCTAATTCAAGTGTACCTAAAGGGTAATATTTCATTCCTAACCTTTTTTTGGTTGAATTAAAATTATCCAATAGAATTAGTACATGTGTTTGGGTAATAATAATATCATTTTTACCCTTAATTACCCTATATACTTTTAATCGTGGTAAATAAAAATAAAAAGTTACTATTCACCAAAACATATTTTTATCTTATTTAACCACATTTTAATCCTTTATATTAACCTTGTCTCTCGAATTTTTGAAATTCAACTCACAGAAGCGGTAAAATTAAGTTTTATGTACAATTGCAAATTCTCCTAGGAGGTGGGTAAAAGACAGTAAAAAGTTCAACAAAATTTTTATGTATCTATATTATTATAAAATTACTCCAATGTATTACATTAAGATTATATAGGTATTTTGTACCTATGTTGACCTAAAATAAATTTAAATAAAATAAATGATTATTTAAATAAAAAGACGGTTTATAAATAGTAGCCCAGTGTTTTCACTGTTCATAACAGCTAGTTCATAATAAAATTATAATAATATCTTGTTTAGTGAAACTCAGTATTGCGTATAACACACGCTATCAAGGAAGGTTGCTCTAGCATGCAACACAATCTTAGAATAGTTTTTGTGTATACTGTAATCTAATACGGTGTTGCGTATAGCGCAAGCTAATCTTGGTGTAGCGTACAACACAAGACAACAATGTAATTAAAATAATATTTCTCATAAAATCTAGGGGTGTTAAATTTTACCCCCCTTAAAATAAATTTCACCTTCAAAATTTGTCGAGGTTATAAATGGTATACTAATTGAAAGTTTCTTTCATAGAAACCCACTTCAAAAAAAGAAATACTAAAACTTAATTTTAAAAAGTAATGTAAGAAACGTAATGGTTAACCAAATTGGGTTTCCACATAGGAGAACATAGGTGAAAATATGGATATGGTAGACAAATCTAACCATCATGTTCTGGTGGAGAGTGGTAGATAACATGGCTATGAAAAAGCCATCAATCCTAAAGCCATAAATTTGTGATTATCTAAGGTACCATCTGATTCATTAGGTATGAGGGTACTAGGACAACGTTTTTAGTTTTTAAGATCACTTCTCTAATGTTGAAAAATTGTTGATTTAAAAGAAATAATTACTTGATTTTGGTACAATCTCATCGTTGTTCGTGCCTTGAACAATTTCCACTTCATCTCTTGAAAAATGAAGTTGAATTTTTCATTCGCGAAGTGTTAGCATATAATCTGATAGAATGATAGATCATTCCATCTGTCTCTATCACAAAAAGATTAGCACAATTTATTAAATATACATAAGTCCATCTATGCTAAGATTAATCATATATGATGGACTTATACTTCATATATCATAGCTCTTAATAAAATAAAACCTATTTCTACTAACCTGGGAGTTCCTGTAGGCCATTAGTAGGTGATAATGGCATGTCGCACTTTGGTTGTGGGTTCTATTCCCGCATACTTATCTAACGCGATGGGTTGTCACCCATCCTACAGGTTGTCCTTTTTCTAATACTATATTATTATAAAATTCCAAAAATAATATCAAAAAGTTCTATCCTTAAACAATACTATCTTATGTTAAACTTAATCTATTACAATCTTTAGGTTTTTCCAAAATACTATTGTCAAATCTCATAGTATAAATAAAACAATTACTAGAAAGGTCATCTACCAATCATGTGAATACCATCATTTATCCCCCATAAGATATTTCTTGTTGTTGGTCACTTTCCAAACATATGAATACCTTAATCATGTATTCTCTTGAAAAATAAATACCCATTGAACTTTAGTAAAAACATGAATGTTTTCAAAAGATAACTCTTTCCACATACCAAAATTCCAAAAAATTTATATACTCAAACCATGATATCACTTAGACCTTATATCAATCATGAGCTCATGAACATATTATTTTTTCCTAATCCATTCATTATGTGCATATCATCTACTTTACAAAAATATTTCAATCACTTTTCATGGATACATGTACAATATAATTATCGAAACCCACAATAAACCATTACATAGATATTCCAATGTTCCACAATACAATAAATGAGATTCCACAACATTATTTTGGAATCCCTTTACATGAACACATAATCATTCCACCACATCGTTTTCATAATTAACATTGCTAATAGTGATCACATGTAACTTTCCTTTGTAATTTCTCTTAATAGGTTTCTCACATCGATCATCATTAACCCATGGATTAGGGCATTGATTAGCATAATGCCTCATTTCCTTGTACTTGAAGCATTGAAGTGTTAGTGGAGCATTCTCTGTAGTCTTTTCTCTATTCAAATCATTACCTACCTTTTTCCCATTACTTCGACACTCAACTTCTTGATGAACTTATTTTCCACACTTAAAACATTTTCTACTACCTTTTAGACAATCTACACCATGATTCTTTCCTAAATTTGAGCATAAATAAACATTCATCTTCTTTTCACCATTGTTCTGGGATTTCTATTTGAACTCCATCATTCGTTTCTTGTCAAAACCATGAGATGGATATGTAACACCAACTTCTAGTTGTACCTTGATAGCACAACGCGCAATTTCTTCATAGCTACTGAAGTCTCTTATCACTAATTCCCTTCGAAGACTTGATTTTAATCCACTGAATAATCAATAAACATTACTTTTAGGTTGAATGATAAATCCAGATGCATACCTTTAAAGCCTTGTAAAATTTTCCTCGTATATACCAACAGATTCATCATCCTTTTGATTATTCTCGAGGAAATCCATTTCCATTTTTTTTCGAAGAATACGAGGGAAGTACATATTGAGAAACAAGTTCTTGAATGCATCCCATTCCATGGATGTAATTTCATCTTGGGGACATGTATTCTTAATTAGAGTCTACCACTATTCTGCTTCACCTTCTAAATGGTAAACAACTAAAATGACTTTTTCATGTTCTGAACACTGAAGTATCAAAAATATATTTTCAATTGTACTAATCCATTGTTCAGCAACAAGTGGTTCCGAATACCCACTGAAAGAAGGTGGGTGATGCCTCATGAATGACTCAATAGAATATTGTTCCTATCTCTCCTCATTTGGAAGTCCATAATGATTCATATCTTGTGTAAGTATAGAAATAATATTTTTCACTCCATCTCCCATAACATTGGTTTGTTCAAGAGGACAATCATTACATTTTCCATTACATTGATCAACGCAGTTCCTTCGGGTTCCAACCATCGTCTAAAACCCAAAAAGAATAGTGTGAGAGGAAAAAATCATAATCAAGGGGGAGTACCTTTAATATCAAACATCTTAGGTTTTATTCTACTATCGTTATCGTAATTCTAGGACTATAACCTATAATTATAATTAACCTTAGGGACATCCCTAGACATACCATAGAAATATATCTTGGGATCTCACTAAAGTTTTCAAATCTTAGTTTTCAAAGGTTAACTAAACCTCCCTCTGATACCAACTGTAGAGACCCAAGCTTGACGTACATGGACATTATATTGCTTTTTAAGAATACTTAATACATAACAAAAACAGACACCAAAGGACCATAACAGTTTAGTGTCTTTGGAAACTTGGAACATAATCTTCTAATCTTGGTGAAAGATCTTCAACATCTCCCATATAGATCTTCCCTTTATTTACCTAAAACCTTTGTTTATATCCTAGGGAAAATAAAACATAAAAAGGGTGATCTCAAATGTTCAATAAGGCTAAACATAAATAACATAAAAAAATCCATAAAAATTTTAAAGAAAAAACATGAACATAAAATCTAATCATCAAAATCATGAAAAAGGACATAAATCATGGATGTAAGTAAGGCATATATCATAAACGAACATCAATCATGATAATATTGCACGGGAATAAAACTTTTAATTGTGTAAAACCATTAAGAACATGATATGATTTCTATAGTAGCCAAGGAGTTGCTGCCAAGTCGATCCCAGTGGACAAAGTCCCTTTCTGATTCGAGTTCACTCCTCATTCCAGTCCTGTATCACTGAACCGGACTAACTTACCGTTCCAGCTATGTCTATATCATGATATATAAATCTTTAACTAATGAATTGTATGTAGATATAGGTCCCACCCATCTCAAATTGAAATCATTCTTACGTGTGCCACAACATAAACATAAATCATTCACCATAACCCAAAGAATAAAATGGGTTTCATAAACATCATCCTATCATAACATAATCCATATAAATCAAATGGATATCATTTCATCGTAATAAAAGTGGAACCATTTAAATCATAGAGACATTATACTTGAAACATACACATATGAAATAATTTCATCTTGGATGGAAAATGGTTTTCATAAAATACATGTAATGAATTCTTGAGGAAAATATCGTTTCTTTTTCAAAATCATTTTCTTTTCACAAAATACCAAGTAATTTTAAAAGAAAATATTTTTTTTGAAAATATTCATGAAATATTGTAGAGTATATTTATGAAAATTAGGCATTATGAAACCATAAAAATCCATTCATGCCATATAAGTTAAAAAAATCATTCTCCTCATACTTTTGTCGGAAAAGTCAAAAAGCTCATTGTGTGGTAAAGAAAAGTAAGGTTCCATTTATAAAATGTGGTAACATAAAAAAATGGGTAAAAAGGAATTTAAACAAACATGAAAACAATTTTAGAAAACATGGGCAGCGATGATAACAATATCCCCAAATACTTACTAATAAACAATCTCCGACAAAAAGGAGATTGGAAAAGTTATCTCTTACCTTAGGTCTGATATGCTTCGTACGTATCTAAACCTCTTGTATAATTATTTAAATAATTTAATTGACTTATTAAAAAATCATATTCATTGTTTTGATATCATATATGGTTCACTTATGACTTTATATTACCCTTTCTTTTGTAAATTCTATGTTAAAGCTGCCTTTTGGGTAAAATCGTTTTATTTATCGTATGTGTTTGGACTTGATGTTATTGATTATTACTTATATCATGATTTAATTACTTTCAGAATGTAAATCATGATTTATATATCATATATATTCAGTATATATATATAATAGATAGATTAATGAAATTAAATACATCGTTCATGGAGACGGTACGTCGTACGTATGCATAAACGTCGTTTTCCTTTCCTTATTTACTTGAATAGAAGTAAGTAGATGACACACACATATATATATATACATAAATCAAGTAGATTTATTATGTCATATATTTCATGATTATTCATTATATATAATTTATAATCATTCATGAATGGTTAATATGGAGAATGTATCTCATCGCGTCGTGGAGACGGTAATCCGTACGTATGCACGAGCGATGATATCATTCCCATAACTATTCAATGGAATTGTAGTGGATGATATAATATCTCATAATCAGTATTATGTCATAATAACCATATATATTTATTATTTACACCATTATACCCATCCATTTAATGTGGTGTTCGAAAAACAAATTACACCACTGCGTGGAGACGATATTTTGTACGTACGCATGCGCGGTGACTTTGTTTTTCGTAGGATGGATAGAAGAAGAAATAGGGTTGTTTCATATTTATAATAACATATCATTATATGAGTGATACTGATCTATTAATTTATTATGAAACAAAAAAAATAAGAATAAGTATAAAAAGAAATGAATTTAAAAGAATTGGTAATGGATATTACCTCTTCTTTGACGCGCCTCTTCTAAACCTCCTCCTAGGGAATTAATGTTTATCTTGGAAGAATACAAGAACCTCAATTATGTGTCTAGGTATGTTGAGAAGTGAAATGGTCAGTGTTTTTTAAAGCTTTAAGGCTTAAAATTGTGTAAAGAGGAGAGGGAGGAGGTGCCCTTTAATAAGGGAGGAGGGGGGCACCTTAGGAAAAACATAAAATATTATTTTATAATAAATTCATATTCAGTTTATAATAGCTGCAAATTGATTTATTTCGAATATAAAGTGGGGATTGGTCTAAATCCTCTCAACCAATAGGTTTTAGAAAAGTTTAGGTTACTATTTTAACATTATCATCTAGATTTAATTCTAAGTTAAATAATTTAACTTTTTTCGTGTCTTCTTGTTTTGATACACTATATGGTTAATAAACATACTATAAAAAGACAAATTAACCCCAAGTGGTTAATTATTAATATATTTAACCTTATCTAAGTCGTTTGGACGAACCATAGATTTTTAGGAATATAATATCAATTAATAATATAACATTTTAAAAAAAAACATTTTTATGTCAATTTTAACACTATTTGGTAATTGATTTTTTTTAAAATCATACAAGCATGATTTGTTCTAAAAAAGTTAATTTAATCAATAATAACACATAATAATAACCTAAAAAATTCGTTTAATTTATAAAAAGTCTCAAATTACATTTATTTGGTTATTTATAACATCAATTATGTTAATATTTCATTAATAAGGTAATTATTGTATCATCATTGTGTCATAAATAAATTAAATTATTTAATGTATAAAAATTATAAATAAATTACCATTATTTAGGAAATATTTTTATCTTTCTAATGAATATTTATAGTCAAATTTATCTTATGTATAACCCTATATTAAAAATGTTTTAGTTATTAAACATCGATTTTAACTATTATAACTCTTCTTTAAATAAAATAATAATAAGTGTCCTAATCTAATACAAGTGGACCTAAAGGGTAATATTTTATTCCTAAGGTTCTTTGGTCGAATTACACTTATCCAATAGAATTAGGACATGTGTTAGGGTAATAATAAAATCATTTTTACCCTTAATTACCATATTTACTTTTAACCGTGGTTAATAAAAGTAAAAAAGTTACTATTCACCAAAAATTATTTTTATCTTATTGAACCAAATTTTACTCCTTTATATTAACCGTGTCTCTTGGATTATTTAAATTCAACTCATAGAAGCGTTAAAATTATTTTTTATATACAATTGCAAATGGTCCTAAGAGGTGGGTAAAAGACAGTAAAAAGTTCAATAAAATTTTTATATATCTATATTTTTATAAAATTACTCTAATGGATTACATTGAACATATATAGGTATTTTGTACATATTTTTACCTAAAATAAATTTAAATAAAATAAATTATTATTAAAATAAAAATTCGGTTTTTAAATTGTAACCCAGTGTTTTCACTATTCATGAAAAATTTAATGTTTTCAGAAAAATAACAAAAAATCACCCTAGGCTAATTTCGATATTCTGAATCCAAAAATGATGTCCATTTTCAAAGATAAAATTTATAAAATTTTAAAAAGTGGGTATTACTATTCATAACGGCTAGTTCATAATAATATTATAATAATATCTTGTTTAGTGAAACTCAGTATTGCGTATAACACACGCTATCATGGAAGGTTGCTCTAGCATGCAAAACAAGCCTAGAATAGTGTTTGTGTATACTGTAATCTAATACGGTGGTGCGTATAACACAATATAATCTTGGTGTAGCATACAAAACAAGACATCAAAGTAATTAAAATAATATTTCTCATAAAATCTCGGGGTATTACATTCTAACCCCCTTAAAATGAATTTCACAGTCAAAATTTGTCGGGGTTATAAATGGTTTACTACTTAAAATTTTCTTTCATAGAAACCCACATCGTAAAAAGAAATATTAAAACTTAATTTTAAAAATTAATGTAAGAAACGTAATGGTTACCCAAATTGGGTTTCGACATAGGAGAACATAGGTGAAAATATGGATATGGTAGACAAATCTAACCATCATGTTCTGGTGGAGAGTGGTAGATAACATGGCAATGAAAAAGACATCAATCCTAAAGCCATAAATTTGTGATTATCTAATGTACCATCTGATTCATCGGGTATGAGGGTACTAGGACAACGTTTTTAGTTTTCAAGATAACTTCCCTAATGTTGAATAATTTTTGAATTAAAAGAAATACTTACTTGATTTTGGTACAATCTCATCGTTGTTCGTGCCTTGAACAATTTCCACTTCATCTCTTAAAGAAATGAAGTTGAATTTGTCATTCACGAAGTGTTAGCAGAACATGTGATAGAATGATAGGTCATTCCATCTGTCTCTGTCACAAAAATATAAGCACAATTTATTAAATATACATAAGTCCATCTGTGCTAAGATTAATCATATATGATGGACTTATACTTCATCTATCATAGCTCTTAATAATATAAAACTTATTTCTACTAACCTGGGACTTCATGTAGGTCATTGGTAGGTGATAATGGCATGTCACACTTCGGTTGTGGGTTCTACTCCCACATCCTTGTCTGACGCGATGGGTTGTCATCCATCCTATGGGTTGTCCTTTTTCTAATACTATACTATTATAACATTCCAAAAATAATATCAAAAATTTCCATCCTTAAACAATATTATCTTATGTTAAACATAATCTATTACTATTTTTAGGTTTTTCCAAAATACTTTTGTCAAATCTCATAGTATAAATAAAACAATTACTAGAAAGGTCAACTACCAAGCATGTGAATACCATCATTTATCCCCCATAAGATATTTCTTGTTGTTGGTAACATTCCAAACATATGAATACCTTAATCATGTATTCTCCTGAAAAATTAATACCCAATGAACTTTAGTGAAAACATGAATGTTTTCAAAAGATAACTCCTTCCACATATCAAAATTCCAAAAAAAATTATATACTCAAACCATGATATCACTTAGTCCTTATATCAATCATGAGCTCATGAACATATTATTTTCTCCATATCCATTCATTGTGTGTATATCATCTACTTTCCAAAAATATTTCAATCACTTTTCATGGATACATGTGCCATATAATTATCGAAAACCACAATAAACCATTACATTGATATTACAATGTTCCACAATACAATAAATGAGATTCCACAACATTATTTTGGAATCCCTTTACATGAACACATAATCATTCCACCACATTGTTTTCATAATCAAAATTGCTAATAGTGATCGCATGTGACTTCCCTTTTTCATTTGTCTTAAGAGGTTTCCCACGTCGATCATCATTAACCCTTGGATTAGGGCATTGATTAGCATAATGCCCCATTTCCTTGCACTTGAAGCATTGAAGTGTTAGTGGAGAGTTCTCTGTAGCCTTTTCTCTATTCAAATCATTAGATACCTTTTTCCCATTATTTCGACTCTCAACTACTTGATGACCTTATTTTACACACTTAAAACATTTTCTAGTACCTTTTAGACAATCTCCACCATGCTTCTTTCCAGAATTTGAGCATAAATAAACATCCATCTTCTTTTCACCATTGTTCTGGGATTTCTATTTGAACTCCATCTTTCGTTTCTTGTCAAAACCATGAGATGGATATGTAACACCAACTTCCAATTCTACCTTGATAGCACAAAGCACAATTTCTTCATTGCTACTAAAGTCTCATATCACTAATTCCCTTCGAAGACTTGATTTTAATCCACTGAAGAATCGATAAACTTTACTTTCAGGTTGAATGATAAATCCAGATGCATACCTTGCAAGCCTTGTAAAATTTACCTCGTATATACCAACAGATTCATCATCCTTTTGATTAAACTCAAGGAGCTCCATTTCCATCTTTGTTCGAATAATATGAGGGAATTACATATTGAAAACAAGTTCTTGAACTCGTCCCATTCCATGGATGCAATTTCGTCTTGGGGCCTTGTATTCTTAATTAGAGTCTACCACTGTTATACTTCTCCTTCTAAATGGTAAACAACTAAAATGAATTTTTCATGTTCTGAACAATGATGTATCAAAAATATATTTTCAATGGTACTAATCCATTGTTCAGCAACAAGTTGATCAGAAGACCCACTGAAAGAAGGTGGGCGTTGCCTCATGAAGGACTCAATAGAATATTGTTCCTTTATCTACTCATTTAGAAGTCCAGAATGATTTATATATTGTGTAAGTATAGAAATATAATTTTGCACTCCATCTCCCATAACATTGGTTTGTTCAAGAGGACAATCATTACATTGTCCATTAGATTTGATCAACGTAGTTCCTTCGAGTTCCAGCCATCGTCTAAAACCCAACAAGAATAGTGTGAGAGGAAAAAAATCATAATCAAGGGGGGGTAACTTTAATATCTAACATCTTAGGTTTAATTATAATATTGTTACCATAATTATAGTACTATAACCTATACTTATACATAACCTTAGGGATATCCCTGGACATACCTTAGAAATATATCTTGGGATCTCACTAAAGTTTTCACATCTTAGTTTTCAAAGGTTAACTAAACCTCCCTCTGATACCAACTGTAGAGACCCAATCTTGATGTACATGGACATTACATTAATTTTTCAGAATAATTAATACATAAAAAAACAAACACCAAAGGACCATAATAGTTTAGTGTCTTTTGAAACTTGGAACATATTCTTCTAATCTTGGTTAAAGATCTGCAACATATCCCATAATGATCTTTCCTTTGTTTACCTAAAACCTTTATTTATATCCTGGGGAAAATAAAACATAAAAATGGTGAGCTTAAATGCTCAGTAAGGGTAAACATAGAGAACATAAAACAATCCATAAACATTTTAAATAAAAAACTTAAACATAAAATCTAAACATCAAAATATTGAAAAAAGACATAAATCATGGATGTACGTAAGGAATATATCATAAAGGAACATAAATCGTGATAATATATCATGGGAATAAAACATGTAATTGTGTAAAACCATTAAGAACATAATATGATTTACATAGTAGCCAAGGCATTTCTACCAAGAGCATCCTAGTGGACAAAGTCCCTTTCTGAATCGAGTTCACTCCTCATTCCAGTCCTGTATCACTGAACCGGATTAAATTACCGTTCCAGCCATGTCTATCTCATGAGATATAAATCTTTACCTAATGAATTAGAGGTATATATAGGTCCCACCCATCTCAAATTGAAATCATTCTTACGTGTGCCACAACATAAACATAAATCATTCATCATAACCCAAAGAATAAAATGGGTTTCATAAACATCATCATATCATAACATAATCCAAAAAAACAAATGGATATCATTTCATCATAAGAAAGGTGGAACCATTTAAATCATAGAGACATTATACTTGAAACATACACATATGAAATAATTTCATCTTGAATGGAAAATGGTTTTGATAAAATATTTGAATTGAATTCTTGAGGAAAATATCGTTTCTTTTTCAAAATCATTTTCTTTTCAAAAAATACCTTGTAATTTCCAAAGAAAATTATTTTTTTGAAAATATTCATGAAATCCTATGGAGTATACTTTATGAAAATTGGGCATTATGAAACCATCAAAATCCATTCATACCATATAAGTTAAAAAACATTCTCCTCGTACTTTTTTCCGAAAAGTCAAAAAGTTCATCATGTGGAAAAGAAAAGTAAGATTCCTTTCATAACATGTGGTAAATTTAAAAAATGGGTAAAAATGACTTTAAACATACATGAAAAAAATTTAGAAAATATGGGAAGCGATGATAACACTATCCCCAAATACTTACGAATAAACAATCTCCGATAAAAAAGGAGATTGGAAAAGTTATCCCTTACCTTAGGTCTGATATGCTTCATACGTATCTGAACCTCCTGTATAATGATTTAAATAATCTTATTGACTTATTAAAGAATCATATTAATTGTTTTTATATCATATATGGTTCACTTATGACTTTATATTACCCTTTCATTTGTAAATTCCATGATAAAGCTGCCTTTTGGGTGAAATCGTTTTATTTATCATATGTGTTTGGACTTGATGTTATTGATTATTACTTATATCATGATTTACTTACTTCCAGAATGTAAATAATGATTTATATATCATATATATTCAGTATATATATATAAAAGATAGATTAATGAAATGAAATACATCTTTCATGGAGACGGTAGGTCGTACGTATGCATGAATGTTGTTTTCATTTCCTTATTGACTTGAATAGAATAAAGTAGATGACACACATATATATATACATAAATAAAGTAGCTTTATTATTTCATATATTTCATGATTATTCATTATATATAATTTATAATCATTCTTTAATGGTTAATATGGAGAATGAATCTCATCGCGTTGTGGAGACGGTAATTCGTACGTACGCACGAGTGATGATATCGTTCCCATAATTATTAAATGGAATTGGAGTGGATGATATAATATATAAGAATAAGTATTATGTCCTAATAACCATGTATAGTTATTATTTACACCATTATACCCATCCATGTAAAGTGGTGTTGGAAAAACAAATTACACCACAGCGTGGAGACGATATTTTGTACGTACGCATGCGCGGTGAATTTGTTTTTCGTAGGATGGATAGAAGAAGAAATAGGGTTGTTTCATATTTATAATAAAATATCATTATATGAGTGATACTGATCTATTAATTTATTATGAAACAAAAAAATAAGAATAAGTATAAAAAGAAATGAATTTAAAAGAATTGGTAATGGATATTACCTCTTCTTTGACACGCCTCTTCTAAACCTCCTCTTAGGGAAATAAAGTTTATCTTGGAAGAAGGCCAGAACTTCAATTATGTTTCTAGGTATGTTTAGAAGTGAAATTGGAAGTGTTTTTTCATGGTTTAAGGCTTAAAATTCTGTAAATAGAAGAGGGAGGAGGTGCCCTTTTATAAGGGAGGAGGGGGTACCTTAGGAAAAACATAAAATATTATTTTATAATAAAGTAATATTCAGTTTATAATAGCTGCAAATTGATTTATTTAGAATCTAAAGTGGGTATTGTTCTAAATACTATCAACCAATAGGTTTAAGAAAAGTTTAGGTTACTATATTAACATTATCATCAAGATTTAACTCTAAGTTAAATAATTTAACTTTTACCATGTCTTCTTGTTTTCATACACTATATGGTTAATAAACATACTATAACAAGCCAAAAAAACCCCAAGTGGTTCATTATTAATATATGTAACCTTATCTAAGTCATTTGGAGGAACCTTAGATTTTTAGGAAAATAATATCAATTAATAATATAATATTTGTTTTAAAAACAATTTTATGTCAATTTTTACACTATTTGGTAATTGATTTTTTTGAAAATCATAACAGCATGATTAGTTTGAAAAAAGTTAATTGAATCAATACTAACATGTCATATTAACCTAAAAAATCGTTTAATTTATAAAAACTCTCAAATTACATTTATTTGGTTATTTATAACATCAATTATGTTAATATTTCATTAATAGGGTAATTATTGCATCATCATTGTCTCATAAATAAATTACATTATTTAATGTCTAAAAATTATAAATAAAATACCATTATTTATGAAATATTTTTATCTTTATAATGAATATTTATAGTTGAATTTATATTATGTACAACACTATATTAAAAATGTTTTAGTTATTAAACGTTGATTTTAACTATTATAACTCTTCTTTAAATAAAATAATAATAAGTGTCCTAATCTAATCCAAGTGGACCTAAAGGGTAATATTTTATTCCTAAGGTTCTTTGGTCAAATTACACTTATCCAATAGAATTAGGACATGTGTTAGGGTAATAATAATATCATTTTTACCCTTAATTACCCTATTTACTTTTAACCGTGGTAAATAAAAGTAAAAAGTTACTATTCACCAAAAATTATTTTTATCTTATTGAACTACATTTTACTCCTTTATATTATGCGTGTCTCTTGGATTTTTTAAATTCAACTTACAGAAGCGATAAAATTAAGTTATATGTACAATTTCAAATGCTCCTAGGAGGTGGGTGAAAGATGGTAAAAAGTTCAATAAAATTTTTATATATCTATATTATTATAAAATTACTCCAATGTATTACATTGAAAATATATAGGTATTATGTACCTATTTTTATCTAAAACAAATTTAAATAAAATAAATGATTATTTAAATAAAAATTCGGTTTTTAAATAGTAACCCAGTGTTTTCACTATTCATCAAAAATTGAAAGTTTTCAGAAAAATACCAAAAATTCACCCTAGGATAATTTCGATATTCTGAATCAAAAAATGAAGTCCATTTTCAAAGATAAATTTATAAAATTTTAAAAAGTGGGTATTATTATTCATAACGGCTAGTTCATAATAATATTATAATAATATCTTGTTTAGTGAAACTCAGTATTGCGTATAACACACGCTGTCATGGAAGGTTGCTCTGGCTTGCAACACAAGCCTAGAATAGTGTTTGTTTATACTGTAAGCTAATACGGTGTTGCGTATAGCGCAAGCTAATCTTGGTGTAGCGTACAACACAAGACATCAATGTAATTAAAATAATATTTCTCATAAAATCTTAGGGTGTTACACTTAATGTAAAGAAGGGTACAAAAAGAATTTTAATCGTAATGTTTTTATGAAAACATTTCATGTAGAGACAAGGAGAGGTGTCCATGCTCATATGTCTATAATTATATATCCCTTTAGGGAATATTCATGTAATTTATGTGTAGATACTCACAAGTATCTATTTAATTATACTAATTCTTATCATTTTATGAGGTCCTAGAGAAAGGTGAATGAGGTTCAGGATGTGGATTCGGAAGTTAATACATTGGCATAAATTAAGATAGTTGATTCTTTCTCTTTGACAGTGGTTGTTAGTGATGTTCATGATGTTTTAGGTTATTTGTGAGTTGACCAAATGAATTTTATTCGATTGAAAAATCAAAGGTATTTGAGTATGGGGAATGGTTTATTAATGCTGGAATATTTGAAAAAACAATTTCAATATAATCATTCATTTTTATATTCCATTCAATTTGATATGAATGACCAGATTACAGATATTTTTTGGGATGACCCAAAAATGAGTCATGATATTGAACAATTGAGAGATTTTGTTGTGTTTGATATAAAATTTAGTACCAATTGGTAATTATGACCTCAAAATATTTTTATTGGATTTAATCATTTCATGGAAACTATAAACTTCTATTCTTCATTGTTGTACGATGAAACAACCATTTCCTTTTCATGGTCATTTCAAAAATTTAATGACATGAAAAATATGAAGATGCTGTTTACTCTATTTACTGATCAAGATGAAGCTATTGAAAAATAAATATTTAAATTACTTCTTAATAATCATCATAGCATATATTCATGGAATATGAGGTAAAATGGAATAAGATGCCTAGGTAGATTGATGAAATATGGTTCAAGTTTTCTTCATTCATTGAGGAAGTTCGTGTTGGAGTACCATAATGTGGCTAATTTTGAGGCAGAGTGCATGGATATTAAAATTAAATTTGTTGGAGGTAAATATTCTTGGTTTAATGATATATATAATTTGAGGAGAAAATGGTCCCATTTATTTATAAAAAATATATTAACATTGGTGATACATATCATGCAATTAAGTATACATTTTAATGGTCTGATAAAAGATTAAGTTTATCATAGATTAAGTGTTGGGGATTTTTTCAAGAAATTTGAGAAATTATTCGGAAATTATAGATATCGAGAAATAAACTCTAAAGTCTAATGTAATGAAAAATTCCATGAACTTTGTTCCCTTTCCATCCATTTGTTATACAAGATGCAAATATTTTCACCTCAAAAAAAATTGTGCTATTTCAAAATTAATATCAAATGGTTAGGGAGAATTTTATAAAAAATTCTCATGAAAATTATTTCCCATACTAATGTGTTTTTTTCATACTGGGGTCTAGAAGAGAGTTTCATAATTTATATAATAAGTGTGTTAGAATAGTGAAGTGTTGTTGTAGAAAATTTGAATTCGTTGGAATATTGTGACATCATATTTTAAAATTGTTTGAGAGGCTTGGCATGAGATCTATTCTGAAACATTACATTTTGTAGAGGTGGAAAAAAGAAACAAAAATTTAACATTGGTTTCGATGATCCTATGATAAATAAGTCGATAAGAATTTATTTAGAGACAAACATTATAAAGAACTATCTCGAATGGAAATGAAATTGGTAGTAATGGAATGTGAAATAGATGGTGGCTTTGAGGTTAATCTTTCAAACCAAAAAACCATTTCTAGTCACATGGATCACATAAATATCCCAATGTTCGATGAAAATGTGGGTAGTAATCATAGTATATTTTGGAATGTTATTAATCATAAAATGTATCCAAATCGAAGAATAGGAAGTCGTGTGAAATTTTTTTGGATAGAATAAATAAAAACAATCATAAAAAATGAGATGATGTTACTAGATCATCGATGATTATGGTATCATATATTTTTTTAGACTTCTTCAAAACAAAAAAAATCAATATATACATTACATTGTCTATATTTTTTATACCATTTAATTATTTATTATTACTGTGTGGATGAAAAATATAGATTCATAGAATTCAGAAGATATTGGTGAAAATGTATGTTTCAGTTTTTTCTTTTCATTTAAAAAATCGTGGAAAATGATTGTTAAATTTTGTACATCTTTTAGGAATGTAATCCAATAAATGTAGGTATGTATCTTCTAGAAACTTGTTCATTGTCTTCTTTTAGACAACTATATTTTATAAAATAATGGTTTATATTTCAAATAAAATTTTATGAGTTCATGTTTAATCAAATGATTCATTTTCTAGCATCATTAATTTTTAAACAACTTTTCTTTCTGTTAACAAATTGACTCATTTCAGTTCAATCAAAATTAAAAACATAATATGTAAACAAAATTCTTCAAAAAAATAGTATATCTTAAACACATGTTCATATTTTGATTACAAAACTCTACCATGGTATTTTCGTCCCTTCTACATGCTAGTTGACATATCTAAAATTCTTCTTACAGTGATGTTTTCCCCATTCAAACTTGGTATTGCATATGTTAGAAATTTTGGCATCACTGAGACCCTTATATCATCTATGTTGTTTTGTGTTAATGATATTGATATGTCCCAACCGGATTCTATTATTTCAATCAAATAACAAGCAATATTTATATAGTCAAAACGTGTGGGTTCCTTCTATAGAGTTTCTTCAACTCATAGATCAATTAATACTTTACATTTATTCACATTCTATTCTAAATTCCCAATCAACTACTATACATATAATTTCTAAAAAATAAATTTAATTATTTTAATTAGAATCCAATAGATATTATACAATTCCCAACCTATTGGATTATAAAAAATAAAAATTCTTACCACTGTAAGGGAATCTTATATGTATTTATCTCTACCTCCCATTCCTGACATTGGTTTCATTGAATTGAAGTATGGAAAAATATTTTTTTCTATATCGACAATGAGTAATGTCGAATTCATGTTATCTATATTGATAAGAAAGAATAGGAATTTAGTATATTGTATAGATTCGAGAATTGGGTTGTCGATGATTCTTCTTCTTAATGATTCATTCTGACCATTCATTATACTTGATAATGAAAAATTTGCACGCTTAATAAATTTTTTATCTTCACCAACATTTAAAGTCAACAAATTTAATACTTAGGAAATTATAACTTATAGTAAATACTATATTATGAGGAAAACTATTTACCAGGTTGGATTCATTACACTTTTCCTTAATGATCTCATTGTAGGTATCAATAACCTTGTATGAAAATACTTATAAAAAATTATTACAATAATTATTTAAAATAATAGTATAAGACTCGAACATCTAGATTTCATACCCTTATAAATTAGTTCTACAATTTACTTCATCAATACTTTTTGATTTCTATCATTTGACTTCCATGCATAAAATGTGTACATATCAAAATCTAGGTAAATAGACTTCACATAAATATTTTATTCAGGAACATAAATACAGAAATTTAATCATAACTTATGATTCAAGTTTCATTTGAATTATTTTTCAAAAAAAATTTCCTCTACTATAAATTTTGTATTTTCCCTAAACCATTGAGGAATTCCAATACAAGTGGGTGAATTTGAATAGTAACTACTAGTTGGGGTGAGGTTGGACGTTGTCTTTTTCTTGGTCCAAGGATGTAGACATATACCGAGTCTAGTTTCTTTTTATTTTGTGACATGGACTTCACATTCATAATCATAAAACATTTTTTTCTTCCATTTAACATGTCATAGGTTAACATCACTACTTTTTATGGAAAAATCAAGGAATTTTTTGCATCTTTCCTATTGGACTGTGATTATAATCTAGTAGGGGGACTAAACCAAAATTTTTCTTCATGTCTACTTGATATTAAATCATCCATGTTCTCTAATTTCTAGTGTATTCCTTTTAGAATTATCAAACTCTTTAGAAAACCAATCTTCTTATTTTTTATGTATTTCCTTTTGATGTTTTTGTACTACCGTGTTCAGATTTTTTATTTCCATGTACATCTCTTCGACTCTATTTACTTTTTAAATAGATTATCATTCCATTTCTTCTGTTTGTGGGGAAACTTCCTCTATATTGGAATAAATTTCAATTACATATCTGTATTTCATGTTCAATGTGGAGTTCATCACACTGAGGTTCCATTTTTTATATCCATCTTTCTAGCCACTACCAATTGGTTGTATGATTTTGGTGACCTCCCAAAACCATTGCTGCATATTTAATCAAATTAAAATGTGTACATGAATAAACAATTTGAAATTTTTTGGACAAGTAAAATATTCTCTAAACTTACCAACAATGATAAAAATAATCCATATACATTCCCATGTTTTTTTTTGGGATGACTATATAGATGTTATAATATATCAATGAATATCTCACAGCCATGAAAACATTTTAATGTTATTCTCATAATCTATGAAATGTATAAACACCCATCATAGACAGTTACCAGTCAAAGGAAAAAATACGGTTTCACATGCATAAAGGCATAATATTGTTGCAGTTTCATCATTGTCTATAGTATCATTTCCCTATACCTGTTTTTTAATAACAGTCCTAATTGCATTCTAAGTTAGCATCTTTCTATATTTACCAAATCTACTCAATATTATCAATGAGTTTTTTGATATTTAAGTATAGTATTTACTTATTATGATTGGTCCATCACCTGTTCTACTTATTCGGTGAATATCCTATTCAGTAAATTTTTTCTCTTAACCTCCAATGTTGAACATCTTTGTTTGGTTATTATAATGTCACAATTTGTGAATCACAACACTATAACACCTATTGGTTTCTGAATATGATAAGTTATGCTTCAAAAATATATTAAAAATTTTCAAAAAGGTGTTTCCTTTAATGCTAGCTAATAGATTTGGTGAGGAGGGGTGAATTTATTTTAAATAAGTATTAAAGATCTATTATTTGTTAAATGATAATATAAGGTGCCTCTCATGGATGATATTTCCACATGTCCATATTCATATAAGAAATATGAAATTCTGACATCATAGAAGAAATTTTGGAAATAAAAAATTTGCAACTTTATATATAAATATTTTTCAGTGTAACTAGTTCTTCAATGAGAAGCATGTATAGTTGAATCCCCATGTGGAGATTTCCAGTTCCTTTCCTAAATATCCCTTAAAGGGTATTTGTACCATCATTATATATTGTTGGATTATAAGAAGATAATACTTAAAAAAAAAGTTTTTATATCATGTGGGGATTTTTCTATACCATAGTTCAAACTTCATAGAATTTTTTTTTGAAATATAACTAGTTCTTCAAAGGAAAGCAGCTACACTAGAATCCCCTAGTAGAGATTTCCATATCATATGATGAATGTTCGCTACATGATATTTCCAGAATCATTACATTTTTTTGATTATATAGATATCAACCTCAAAAAAACATGTTTTTACATCATGTGGTTCCTTTCACTATACTCAATTTTGAACGTCATAGTTAATTTCCATGCACTATCATTGGTTCTTCAAAGGGAAGTGGCTACACCAGAATCCTCGGGTAGTGAATTTTATTTGTAATCCTGTAAATCCCCTGGAATGGATTTTCAGAAGCATTACACGTTTATTATTATAAGGAAAATAATCGTAACAAAAAAATTAGTAAATCAAGTGGGGCCTTTTACTATACCAGAGTCCAAACATTATAGTTAATTATCGTGCACTATCATTAGTTCATAAAAGGGAATCATATACACTAAAATCCTTAGGAGTATTTTTTTTAAGACCAAGACACAAAATATAATAATAAATAATTAAATGGTTACAAAAGTCTAAACGATGGATACTTTTTACCATCATTGTCATGAAAAGGGAGAAGATCATCAGGCAGGTCAAACAACCATGTAATTTTGTAGTTCACACCCTTATTCACAAGGCCATCTGCCACCTTGTTTTCCCCATGGAAGGCATGAGTGACAACATAATTGATCTCCATGAGCACTTGAAGACAACTCATTCAATGGGTTATGAGCGGCCAATCAAGGTGCACCACTCCATTCCAAATGGCCTGGACAATTGTGGTCGAACCACTTTCAATCCAAATATTATTCCATCCATGCAGCTTAGTGAAGGAAACATCATGAATCACACTCATCATTTCAGCTTCAAGGGACAACACGATACCACAACTGCCATAGAATCTACCAAGGCATTTACCAAGGTGATCCCTAAAAATCACACCACAGCATGAGGGATCCGGATTACCTTTTGAGGCTCTTCCCATGTTCACTTTAATCCATATAGGGAGAGGGGCTTTCCAAAAAACTTCAAAAGTATATCTAGGTTGATGATAGATACCATCAATCCAATGCCAATGAAGAATCTCAAAGTCCTCAACAGATTTGTCACAGCAAGCTTACTGAATCGAGGCAGCTTCACAAATAGCAATGAGGATCTTTATCTACCCTGCATTTAAATTGAATGAGGAACTGCTATGAATGATAGAATTTCTACCATACTAGATCACATGAAGTAGCTCCTCCATAACTTCAAGGAAATGATTGGTGATTTTCAGGGAGGATTCAATACCCACACATCGCTTTAGATGTAAGGTGAGAGAGTCCATCAAAATCCATCTACAATAAAAAATGTCAAAAATATATTTCCAAAGGGCAGATTCTGTTACACAAGACAAAAATAGACGGTTATTATCTTATCTATTTTGGTTACATAGTTTACATTTAGAGCAAAGATTAATCCCAAATGCTTGAAGGCAAACATCAGTGGGGACTCTGTTATGAGAAGTGTTCCATAAAAGAGTAAACCTCAAAGTATTAATCCAAGGCTTATCAAAAAAATTTATCCAACTTAAGTTGCTATCCAAATTTTGAAAATTGTGCTTGTAAAAAATCATAGTGTTAAGAACCCCATTATGATAAGGTTCCCAAAGGAGGAAATCGTCATAGTTATAAAAAGGGTAATTATCAATGATATGCAAAACATTATCAGGGAGGTTAGAGATCTGTGAATATAACACCTCCCTGATAGCACAATTATTGTTCTCGGGTAAGTTATTAGGAGGGATCATGGATATTAATTGGGTACCAGTACAGTTGTCTAAAAAAATTCATGGAAGAATCATTACTAACCATCCGTCTCGAATTATTTATAATGCTGGAAAAGGCCTTTTTAATAGAAGGCCAAATAGAAGAGAAAATATAGCTTGAGGTTACCTTCTTTATCTTATCAAGGAAATGATTCTTTAGAAAATCAATGGCTGGAGAATTATTATTAATGAGGTTTCATGTTAATATGGCTTGAAAATATTCATTGAAATGATTAAGGTTCTTAATTCGAAGTCCACCTTTTTTCAGAGGCTGACAGCACGTTTTCTAGGGGATGGTCACTAGTTTCTGATCCAACGTGCTTCCGGACCAAACAAAATTCTTTATATAAACATTTATTTATTTGAGGAGACCAATTGGCCATTTATAGATCATCAAAGAGTACACCATTTTAGAAACAATCGTGGATTTAACCAAGCATATTCTTCCAGACATGGATAGAGATTTACCCTTCCAAGAGGTAAGATGTGTGAGGATTTTTTCCATAGTGCTTGAAAAATAATTAGCATTAGGCCGACCCCAAAAAATGGGAACTCCAAGGTAAGTAAAGGGAAAATATCCGTCTTTGATATTTAAGAGATTGATTATAGAAATCTTACTTGTAGAGAGAAAATTTTTCCAAAGAAGGCAAAGGATTTTCTCCAGATAATGCATTGGATAGAAATATCTTTATAATGGGAAAGATACTTTTTTAGGTTTTGAACAATAATTTTTTATCCTTAAAGGAAGAGAGTGATTCCATCTGTATAGAGGAGATGTAGGGAATAATTTACGTTTCTAGAAGCATTAATAGGTTTGAGTTTATTTTGATCAACAAGACGAGTGAGTAATCTTCGAAGGTAATCTTCTACAATATAAAAAATAATGGCAGAGAGAGGATCCCCCTGCCTGACTCCTTCAGTGCATTTTAAATATCCCTTGGGGGAACCATTGGCAAGGATGGAGATAGTGGCCAAATTTAAAAGAGTCCTAATTTTTCCAATGAACAAGTCATTGAAACAAAATCCCTAAAGCACTTTGAAAATAAAACTCCAGTCAACAGTATCAAAACCCTTACTAATATCAAGTTTAATAGCAATATTTACTCCTCAGGTAGACCTATCTAAAGTGTTAGAACATTCAGAGGAAATACAGATACAATCTTGGATAGACCTACCCTTGATGAAGCTAAATTAATTCCATGAGACAATTCTACAACTTATTTTAGTAAGCCTATTGGCAAGGAGTTTGGAGATAATTTTGTAATGTAAATTAATGAGGGGAATAGGTCTGAAAAATTGAATCTCAGATCCATTTCTTTCTTTTGGAATTAAAGAGATAAATTGTGCATTCAGACCATGGGGAAGCCAACCATTTGAAAAAAAAGGTTTCAATAATTTCACAAATATCAGATTCGATGACTTCCCAAAATTGCTGATAAAACCCATTGTTAAAATCACCGGGGTCAGGGGCGCTATCCGGTTTGATACTAAAGACAGTGTCATTGATTTCATGATCGGGAGGAATGCTTATGATATAAGCATTATCTTCCCCAGTAATCAAAACAGGAATGACATCTGTTATGAGATCCATATTGATATTAGGACCATTGAAAATATTTTCAAAATAAGTGGCAACATGATTGGAAATACCCTCCTCGGTGTCAATGAGGTTGTCCCCATCTTTGAGAAAATCAAGTGGCATGTTAACCTTCTAAATTCTTTGAAGAGAATTATCAAATTTAGTGTTTCTACCACAGTCCAAAATCCATTTAGTTTTGAAAATTTTCTAACGCATTTTATCCTTAAGGGAAAGAAATGTATTAAGTTTTACAGAAGTATTTATTTAAAGTTGTGGGTCAACAGTGAAGTCAGAACTAGTAATAGAGTTTTGAATTTGGGTAAGTTCATTTTTAAGAGAGGAAATGTCACTGTCATTCTGTCTGGATTTAGTAATGTATCAACCTTTAATGTATTGTTTAAGATGTTTGAGTTTGGTAATGCAAGCAGAAGAGTCATTTTGCTGCAGCATAGACATCCAAAAATTTTAAAAAATGATAGAACATTCAGGATCAAATGACCAAGAATTATTAAATATTAAGGGTGTTGAGTGTTTCAAGATTTTCATATGGATACATACAATGATTAGATGATGATCAGATTTTATCATGGGGAGGGTTGTACTAGAGATATTATTCTACTTATTCAAAGATGGTTAATTCGTGAACGCTCTGTCTATTTTACTATCAACCACTCTATTATAATTTCTTCTATACCAATAAATCATTGCACTAATAAGGTTAATTTCAACAAAGTTACTATCCTCGATCGAAGATTAGAATTTCTGCAAAGAGATAGATAAGTGAGTCGGGCTCAATTTATCACTGGAGTTTAGGATAGCATTGAAGTATCCAATTATAAACCAAGGGTCATGAATATTGCTAGATAGAAAAAGAAGGTCATTCCAAAGCAGTCTTCTATCTTGATATCTATTCTTAGAATAGAACATCATGTATAATATGTGTGATCGATCAAATAAGAAATCAAAAATAAACATTTTATCTGAAACATGGAAGATGTTCACATATTGGAGTGAGGAATGATAAAAAACCAAAGAGTTTCTATAGAATTACCCTCTTTGAAAGCACCTAAAAAGTTATAACCATAGGAGCATAGATGCATGGTTCAGGAATCCAAGTTAACTTTAGGTTCAGAAATAGCAATAATCTTAGGTCTATGTGTCATAATATTTATTTTTTAAAACATTAAAGGTTTCCGGGTATGCGATACCCTAACAGTTCCAAAAAATAAAATTCATTGGAACCTAGATTTGGAGGAACCCCCTTTTTTTACTTCCAGAGCCTTTTCTCCTAGAAAATCATCTATCATTTGGAGCTGAGGATGGACTGGATTTTTTATCCTGTTTTACATTAGAAGAAAAATATAAAACATTAGCAACGTCTTCATTCTCAACTTTATTAGTTTTACTAGGTGAGGGAGCCTTCAATGGAGAGGCTATTGTGCTTCCATTTAAAGCATCCAACTGATTATTATTAAGGTCTAAAGTGTGAGCTTCTCCATTTGTGCCATCCATATTTTTTACAAGATTAGTCACCAAAATAGATTCTGAATTTGGAAAAAAAGAACCTGATTGGCCAGCAAGTCCCAATGTAACAACACTTTTTTGTCATTCTGTTCTGAGACTGGTGCCACTAGGGGATTTTCATCATCATTAAATTTTTTGGGATTATAATTAGAAAAACCTTAACAAACAAACTAGTACATTATGTGGGCCCTTCTACAACACCAGAGTTCAAACTACATAGATGATTACCATGCACTATCTCTAGTTCATCAAAGGGAATCATCTACACTATAATCCGTAGGTGAATATTTCTAGTACTAATCTTCTAAATACCTTGTAGGGTATTTCAAACATCATTAAATTTTTTGGATTATATGGAAATCGAAATTAACAAAAAAAAATACTTTATATAGGGAATTTTACTACACCATACTTTGATCTTCATAGAAAAGTATCATGAACTATTTCATGTTATTTAAAAGGAATCAGCTACACTAGGATCCCCTCATGGAGATTTCCAGTTCCGATCCTGTAAATCTACTATAGTGGGATTTAGGAATCATTACATTTTTTGTATTATAAAGTGAAAACCATTAACAGAAAATTAGTACATCTTATGGGTCCTTTTACTATACTAGATTTCAAACTTCATAGTTAATTTTCATGCACTATCACTGGTTCTTCAAAGGGAAATGGAGACACTGGAATTCCTAGGTACATATTTGCAGTTCCAATCCTGTAAATCTCATTCTAGGTATTTGAATCATTATTACATTTTTCAGATTATGGGGGAAAACATTAATAAAAAAATTCGTATTATGGGACCTCATACTACATTAGACTTTAAAAATTATAGAAAAGTAACCTGCACTATCACTGGTTCTTTAAATGGAAGCAACTACACTAGAATCCCCAAGTAGAGATTTCCAGTTCCAATCCTCCAGATATCCTATTGGGTATTTACAACATCATTAAATTTGAATTCATTATAAGGATAGAAACCTTAACATACTGTTTTTACATTTTTTTAGGTCCTTTGTTATACCAGTGTTCAAACTTCAAATAAAATTATAATGCAATATGTAACATTTGTTAAAGGGAGCTGGCTATACTAGAATCCATGGTGTAGTTTTTCAGTTTGGATCATGAAGTTCCCTAATAGAAGATTTTATGCATCATTACATGATATTGTATTATAATGAAAATAACCATAACAAACAAATTAGTGCATCCTTTTGGTCCTTTTATTATACTAGAGTTCAAACTCCATAAGTAATTATAATGCATTATCACTGGTTGTTCAAAGGGAAGTGACTACATAATAATCCATGGGTGGATATTTCCAATTCTGATCTAGAAAATCTCATGTAGTGTGTTTTTATAATCATTAAATATTGTTGAATTATAAGGATAAAAACCAGAAAAAAAACAAGTTTGTACATCATGTGGGGCCATTTACTATAGCAGAATTCAAACTTCATAGAAACATACCATGCACTATCATTGGTTCTTCAATGGAAAATTCCTATACTAGAATCCTTGTCTAGAGATTTCTAGTTACAATACTAAGAATATCCAATAGGGGATTTGAAGCATATTTAACTATGGAAGGATTATTTAATGGGAATAATTTATTATATAATTCCCTATTTGATATTTCAAGAACAATTTTGTAAATCTCATGGATGGGATTTGTAGGATCAATCACCTTCCAGACATTAATAATGTTAACACATCTCTAGAAAATTATAAGTAAAATAGGATACAAAGACTTAATAGTATAAAATTTAAAAAATTATATCCAATAATAGTTTTCTACATTAGACATTCATAACACTAACAAATGACTGATTTTGAATAAAATAGCATCCAAAAGTATAAGTAGAAGGATAAAAATTAAAAAACTCCCTACAACTTGAAAATTTATATCCATAATTTTATATTTAATTTTTTAAATAACATTTCTATAGTGTTCCATTTATGACTAAAATTATACCACTATTACATCATCTTTACTGCATTCTTGAATTATAAATTCATGGGGTGCTTCTAACCACTTGAAAAAAACTACAATTAATTGTTTCATGGGTAGAAAATAATATATCTATATTTAACTCATTATTTTTTATATTTATGTATGCCTCTTTTCCATAGATTCAATTATAACATCATTCTCTAATAACAGTACTTTCATAACTCTCTTAAAATATGTAATCTAAAGAGAACATTCAACAAAAAAACAATATTCTATTTATACAGGATTTAAAATAGCCATATTGTTTAATTTGTAATTATACACGTTTTGAATAACAATATTTATTTTTTTGCAGTTGGGTAACAAAAATGAACACCTAGTATTTCTGGATAATGTATTCATTGTAAAATATATATGGGAAATTTACTTGTTGAAAATACCATCAAATGACCATAAGTAATATTTTATATCCTAAATACCTGAAGAATTCTTGTTTTATTACTAACGAGTATGTCTTTTTATTATAGGAATATTTCTGTTATATTAGTAATCTGAGACAACTGAAATCCTAAATTTCTATGATATTTGGTAATCATGAACCATGATCACTAAAGAATAACTAGAAACATTAATGCACTATTTTTCTGTAATTCAATGAAAACCCTAAATCTCTCGTATATTTTGTAGAAATAATAAAAAAATGACAGTCATAGAGAATGACCTGAAATTCAGAGTAAGTGAGATGAAATTAGAGAAATATTTTGTCCTAATTTATCACGATAATCGACTCCCAATTCCCAAGGGAGGTAAAATGCAAATAAAATTAATATAGGAATAGGGTTGGTTAACATAATTGTTGTGATGAAATCAGGACATGTGTCTCAATAACATGGTATAAATGAACCCACCCATTTAGATGGGAAATGAAGATGATGAAAAGCATCATTAACATGGTAAGTGGTATTTTGATAGTTTTAATATCCTTTGAGCTCAAAAAAATTTCCCTAATCATGAATATTCCCATTTTTATGGATATTATTAGTGGTAAGTTTCTCTCTTTATGTGTTTATTTTATATTCAATTCATATTCTTTATTAAATTATTGTAAGCCCCACCCAAACACGGGTAGTTGTAAACTTGTATATTCATGTTTTTTTGTTAATTAAAATGAAGAAATTTAAATTTCCAACATTTATTGTTTGTTTTACATATTTTTTCTATGAATGTACCACCTCTCCTCACTATCCATGTGTTCTAAAATAGGCTCACATGCCTATGGTGTCTGTTATTATGGTTGCATGATCTCGGTGGTGTGATCCTTATTCACTGAATGAAAAATTGTGATGGTTGAAGACCACTTCATTGGCCTTGCTGTGAAGGAGTTATAGAAATCCCCTAGAGAATCCGTGTTTCTTTTTGTATACATTGACTACATCTGGAGGTGGAGTTTCTAGTTCTTGAACATATATCTTGACATTGTTCATTTCTGTGGCCTCTTTCTTGGCCCGCTAGAGTGTAAGCTAAGCATCAGCATGATGAAACTGGTTTGTGGTGTGTGATCCACGATAGTAGTAACTATCTTGGATGATTTAACATAAAAAAGTCAATGATAATAGTTTTAGTGGCTCACAAAATTGATCTTCCTTGATAAAGGTGAGACTGATCCCTGGTAAGGGTGTTTCAGTCCGGTATATTTCTTTTCCCTTTATCAAATTTTTTATGCCACATTCATACAGTTTGTTTTTCCATCGCCTATATCACACTTTATATTTTCTCATCTATTCCTATCCCTTTTGATGCTTATTATTGTATTCCTTTATTATATAGTGGAAACACCCCGGATGATTCTTCCCCATGCACATATGCCAATGGTCGAAGCACGTAAATCCTTTGTGTCCATTTTACTGCTTTCCATTCTATTTTTTATTTTACCAATAATTGCAGAATTAATTCATTCCTTCTTTAATTAATTCAAAATATGTTGATTTTCATAATTAAATTAGAATTTTTAAGGAATTTTTGTTGACTAGGTTTTATATATGTTGTTGTCTTGTAATTATAGATTTATGTTTGTTGAATTTGGAATTATATTTATCTTTGTCTCAATTTTGTTTTGTTGAATCTTGTTATTTATAATTGTTTATTTATAGTGAGAAATTGTAAAATAATGAATAGTTGTAAATGAAACTCCCAATGTGTTTTCCAATTAGCCACTTCCATGTCTGACTTTTGATCACTTCTTTCTTGTATTCATTTTATTTATTCCTATTGTTTGGATTGATTGTAATTCTGAACCTCATATGTTTCTTATTTTTCATTTTCTATATAATAAACTAAAAATAAGATTTTTTTTGTATTTTATATTATTATGAAACAAGATACTCAATTGATCCTGGGATATTTCTTGGGTACAATATCTTTTGTTGGAGGACTCCCTACAATAAAGTGTTATCAGAGCCTAATTGGTTATATGTTTTTCTTCGTTAAATTTGGAAATTTATTTTTCCTTTTTTTCAAATGATTTTTTAGTGGGTTTTACCTATTACAGCTTGTTTTTTTTGTTTCATTCAACATGGTCATGTGCTCTCTTGGGTTGTAATTTCATTCTATTGCTCGTAGTTTGTTTCCTTTCATGTCCCTTTTTTCTCTTCCAGACTGAGCCTTATAGATTCCTTTTGGTAGTTTCCTATGTGTGTTTCTAGTTTTCGGGTAGGATGAGTTCTATTTAAGGTTGTAATATGTTTGATATTAGGTTATTATTAAGGTCTTCGTAGGTTCTTGTGTCTCTAGTGTCTACATTTTTCCTCAGGGATAAGCTTATGTTAGCTTTATTGCATTCATACACGTCTTTTAGTATGTTTACTTCATGTATGGACCAATAGCATGTTTAGTGTTTGGGATTGGGTAGCTTGTGGGTGCATTGATTTTATTTTTCACAGGGATGATCTTCAAGATTCTTTGTCTTACTATTCAACCATGTTTAGCAGCTTTGTTTTGGTCTCCTAGAGTTAGGAACCTTGTGTCATTAGTAAGACTAATCTAGGATGCGTGGTCCTTTAGTAGCTTGTTTTCCCCTATTTTATAGTTGGATACAAACCTTTTTTCTCACATCTTAGAGATATTCTAAGAAATTGGTTCTTATTTCTTGTTTCCTTAGAGTTTTCATTTTGTTTGAGGATATCTTCTTTTGGATTTTGTTTTAGGTAGTCATCTCCTTGAGAGGAGATTTTGAATCCATCATTTTTGGACCATCTAGCGCATTACATTGAGATTTTTTCTAATCATGTTCAGTGTGACATGTCTCAACTTAAATCTGATGATGTTTGGTGCTTCATTCATCTTATGTATGTATGGGTTCTGGTGGATACATTTTTCTATGGTTGTTTTCCATTACTATGCATGTTCTATCTATTACTTCATTTTCTATCATTTTGAATGATTACACTATTTTGTGCTGAGTTACATTCTATGTGAATGATCTATGTTTTTTCACATTTTTTGTGTGAGGATGGATACTTTTTTTTGTTAGTGTTCAATAGGCATTGGTATGCTATTTTAGGGACCTATTAGCTTGTAATTTTTTGGTCTGTGACTTCCTTTTTGAAATCTTCTTGGAGAGAGAGTCAAGTAAGTGAAGGTATTAAATTTATATTGAATTTTTTCATAATACATTAATTATAATCATGTTAGTTTATTTTAAAATATCATTCAATTATGGGAAACATGGGTCACATTGATACCTGAAGGGTGACTTTTTTTGTCATAAACCTTCTAGTAGTTTCCTATTTAGGATATTCCTAAGTTTATGATGTTAGGTGGTGTAGAATCATCATGTGGTTTAAATATTTTTAATTAAAAAGGTGGATAATGTGATGTTATTTCATATTAAAAAATTTCATGAATTTAATTTCCAAGGTGGAGATTTGTGAATTTTTCTATTCACATTTTTTTGTTAAATAAAATGAATTAATTTTAATTTTCACCCTTGAGCATCTACTAACTATACTAATCTTAGTTTACCCTCCAATCAACATGTCCTTCCTACATCTATCAACGCTACTATGCATCCTATATTCCACGTATTCCCTCCTTGTAAATCCACTCATGTCGCTCCATCCCTCTTCATTGTGATGTTACCTTCGGTTCCTCCTCTCACTCGCACTATCGAACTAGGGTTCCCACTGCATGGAGTCTACCTTCGTCTCAATTTACTTCTTTCCATCAATCCTCACATTGAATTTCTAGTTCATAGTTGTTGAGCTACCTCACCTCCCTCTCTTACCACTGTTCGGTTATCACTCCAAATCGATTTGTGCGAGCTCACCTCCACCTATTGTTTCAGCCTCAAGCACATTCGCCTCCATCTTTCTCCCCGCTCATTTTTCTCACTTCACCCTACACCCACCATTATTTTCCTTTCCTTATCGACACCAATCTATTCTTTACCCCTTTCGAACTCCCTCCCTTCCTGACTCCCTCCCTGATTTCACTTTATTTTTGCCCTACCAGTCTCCCCTCTCCCACTCGTAGAAGGATCAGATCTTTGGCCCCAACCTCTCTATGACCTTCTACCAGGTGACCTAAATTTTTGAGCTCTACGAGATGTTGGATAGCCACGCATATTCATCCGATAGGAAGACCTACCTCTATGAGGTGTCCTATGGCAATGGATCCTTCACCACCAGTGAGCTCGTCACCGAGACACTAACATTCCGCGGGGCATGCATCACGAACGTACCCATTGGATAGATTCATGACATAAATGGTATCTTCATCGGTACTACTAGGTTGTTGGGCCTCATCCAGGGCTAGTTCTTCACCCTTGCTTATGCCTCCACCTCTGTTTCCGCTCCACTAACACGCTCTACTATTGTTAGAGTAATGCCATCAAAAATTGATTAACTGAGCCACCATCATGAATTGAAGAAAAGGTCATCACTGTTGTTGAAATCTTGAAAAGATGACATAACTAGATCTTCAACGCAGTACCACTACTCACTACTCCTCCAAGATTTTTTGAAGGTTGGACATGAACCGGGTGAACTGCTTCTATTGGGAAGCTGAGGCCATAGCATAAAAATCTCGAATTGAGTTCACCGTTAATGCGAGGATGATGAGGAGCTAGTTCCCGAACCGATCTGTCAGTGGATATCGCCCCTTGCTGAGATCCTGAAGCACCTTTTCAAGTAAAAACCACCACCAAGATCATTACCACTATATTAATCCGATATTTGGATTAGTTTTATCTTTGAAGTTGAACCATTAAACCATGTTAGAGATTGATTCAAGGTTTGTAAAATGTGCAGCTCATTGTCGTTATTGTAGAAGATGAAGGACCTCCATTTTTGAAAAATAGATCTTCTATATGAAAGAGTGGAGGGATATTTTAGTTTGGATCTTTGTTTCAAAATGAGAAAATGAAAGAAGATTTTATATGAGTATGAGCATGTGTGACCATGATTCAATTTTTGGGGAGATATCGAGTATGATGATGAAAATCTAGTTTTATGTTTAATTTTAAACTATCCATAGATGGATTAATTTGTTTTCAAAAAGAAGATTCATTTTTGAAGTGGATATGTAGTTGAATTGGTGTCGTGTATTAACATAGCTGAATTGGCAACCAGTGTATTTTTTTAATGGTGATCCTATACAGTTGATCAACTTCCCTATAGCCCAACCCTGCCTCCTCAACATCTAGAATCTCTATAATCTAATCTAAGGTCAGTATTTTTTGTTTAGAATCTCTAGAATATAATCTAAGTTCAATATTTTTTTCTCGATGCTTCTGTAAATTTCCATGGGTTAGGATTTTCATTTTCCTATAGTTTGATTGGTCATCTATTTTTCATTGATCTTCATTGTCACACTCAGACTATTTATTGACCTCTTGCACCAGTCCTATTATATTCCAGGTAAATCGATTGAATATGTACTTCACATCACTGATTATGGTTCTATTTCTTTCAAAGAATGTTGTTCTTCCAAATTCCATAAGCATGTTTCTTTTAGTTTTTCAATTTTATTTTATTACTCAATTTTATCCTACTATAAAAATTGTATTATAATCCCTCTTTTATCATGTAGAATTTTTAAGTGTAATAAATTCTATAATGTCTGTATAATTTATTTCAACTAGTAATCTGTATTTATAATATATTTTCTTCAATTCCACAAGATTATTCATATTAACAAGAATGAAATATTCTTATATGATGTTTATGTAAGGTGATGTTAACATTTATTAGAAATATATTACTTTATTTATATTCTTCCAATATCCTTTTAGTTTCTTTATAGTTGTAAGATTCTAGCTTTATTTTTTAAAATATGAGATATCAAACACAAGCTTGTCACTGATGCTCTTAATTTTCTGTTCATATTTATAGTTATGAACTGATGATTCCTATCTGATTTCAGGTGGACACCTCCTATACATGCCTCCCTATCAACAATATTTCCCATGTTCACCAATGTTGTTCAGGATTTGACCTCTTCCGCATCACCTCTCACTTTTTGAGCTATTGTTTCTAGTTCATGAATTGTTTGACTAATGATTAATAAATATTTTTATTCTGAACAACTCTTTATTTTATTCATGTAATATCATCATAAATTTTTTCAGTACTTGTCGTATAGTTCTAAAAAATCCCAAATATTTTTTATTTATATTATTTTTTATCACCAAATAGAAATTATTTCATCAAACAAGTGATGAGAATAAAAAGGTCAATTTTCTTTTCATTTTCTACTATTTCATTTTTTTTAATTTAATTATGTTCGATATGTGTTTCTTAGTGCTTACAATTTTTGATATTTCAAACACTTCTACTACTAATGATGTTGTTAATGATTATATAATTTTCTTCTTTGATTCATGCAATTCAACTGCATATTATTCCCAAAATTATCATTTCACATTTAACATAAATTTATTTTCCAATGTATACGTGTTTTTTCAATTAAACAATTCACATGTAGGTAGTTCACAGCGAACATTTTTTAGCCATTGTATTTTAAAGCACATTTGTTACTTTTATTTTTTTCTAGGTATGAAAAAAGAGAATACCTTATTAATTTTATTTATAATTCTCATTGATGTTTTTATTACTTTTCATTTTCTACATTTTTGAACTTATGTAATGATGATTCTATAATTTCATTTTTTTCTATAACAAAATTTATATTCATTCATTTTTATTGATATAATCTGAGATTGTAGGAGATGATTCTTTTCATTGTGTAATTCCTTTGTGTACATTTATTTGTGATTATCATTTAATAGTTTTATCCATTTTTTTAATGCATATTTGTCAAATTTATATTGATAGGTCAATGTTTTCTCTCATTGTTTCTCATATTGTATATCCATTGCTTTGATTTCTCAAAACAATGTTGATGTTGTTTGCATTGATGATTAGTTATTTTCATTATACTAAAAGGTCCACAGTTGATGCTTTTTTTGTATTAAATTTATTCTACTGAAACTGCATTTTATATTAAATATTCATATCCTATAATCTATTTATTATACATTAATTTTTTGAAAATATATGTATTCTCATTTTTAAAATATGAAATCAATATCATGAACTATATCTCGATGTGATGTTCAATATTAAATTACTTTTCTATGATGTAATAATGTATTTATATCATAATTCATTTTCATCTATCCATATTATTATCATGAAATATATAGATAATCCTATAAATTCAAATCATAAATATGCATTTTTTGGATTCATTTCGATTTTTTCTATGTTTCAAACATACATTTCATTTAATCTTTTCAATGGGCTACTCTTAACATTCTAATATCCAAATCTCTGATTTTAGTTGTCACTAATATTTTTTCTTTATTCTTATACCTCAATTATATTTTTAGAAACACCTATTGTGTTATTTTGACGGTAAAGATGTGGTGAAACATGATATTTTAATGTGTGGAGACTTCACGGCTACAACAAGCCATGACAATCAAGTTCATCCCTCTATAAAGGTAATGTTAAAAAAGAATATTGAAAAAATGACTGATATTTTCTGATGCTTCAACAAGGTAATATTGAAGTTTGATTTCTTGCATTATCTTTGATTCCATGTGAGATTTCTTTTTCAATAACCACAATATCATAAATTATTTTTTTCAAGGGTTTTATTTCAATAGTTATTTTTCATAGTTTTTTAGTTTCGTGTAACAATTTCATATACACTCCACAAATTAATATTTCATGATCTAGGTGAAGAAAATTTAAATGAATTTATTGAAATTGATAGAGATTATTCACTGTACTTTTTATAGAAATTGTGTTTTTTTAGTAAATACATTTTTCATTATATTAATTGATCTCCCTTATGTATGCAAATTATTATATTGAAACTCTTTTTCGTATTAAACCTGCATATACTTTAAACTGTCTATTATACGTGAATTATTTGAATACATATGAATTTTCATTTTTAAAACATGTAATCAATACCATGAACTATATACCCTTGTGATTGACTATTTAATTACATTTCTATTATGTAATCATGTATTTGAATATTAGTTCATTTTCAAAATATCAAAATTCTTAGCATGAAATTTATAGATAATCCTATAAATTCCATTTACAAATATACTTTTTTGCAGTCCTTTATATATATGATATGTTTAAAAAATATAGTTCATTTGTTCTTTTCAATTGGTTATTGTTAACATATTGATTTCCCATTATCTAACTAGTATTTTATTTTTATTTTTCGGACTCCATTCTTTTTTGAGAAAACCTTATTGCATGATTTTCATGGTTGGCATGTGGTGTGAAATGATATTTTAATGTGTGAATAATCCATGGCCATAAAAAACCATACTAATGGAAGACACCCCTCTTCAATATTAAAATTAAAAAAGTGTGAAAAAATCAATGACATTTCATGATGCTACAACAAGGTCATATTTAACTATGATTGTTTACCTTATCTCTGATTCTATCTTTTAATTTTTATTTTGGGTAACCACATCATTATACATTTCAGTTTACATGGATTTTATTTGAACATTTATTTATCATAAATTTAAATTTATGCATTTTTCATTTCATGTGCTACTGCATATTTCAATATATTAGCAATGAATAGTAATCTATTGAGGTTGTTGAAGTAGTAGAAGTGGATAACTAAATTTTTCCTATCTGCTTTTCTAGATACCCTTCTATTGGAGTTGGGGAATTGATGAAGGCTATAGGATTGATAAATGACATTCAAATAAATAGAATTTTTCCATAGTGGGGTAATTTAATTTTTTTGGTTTTTCCTTTCTTTTTGTCACTTGGTATGTTTTACCATTTGTTGGAGTGACCCATCGTGAAATTGTTTCTGTCTTGATATTCCTCTTCTAAAATTATTCTCTTTTGTATTAAAGGTTTTCTATTAATAATTTTTAAGCCTCTTGGTATCCATATTAAGCCCTTTGATATCTTCATTTCGAAAATTTGAATTATCCATTTAAATCATTTTTTTCATTGATGTATTTAATTTATTCATCTTGAATGTCCAATATAAACTTTTACTCCTAAATGTTTTTAATAATTTTTTTTTCTATGTCTATGATGTCAAAACAATTTTTCCAACCTACATTTCATTGTTATGTACCAATTATTTGGGGTTTAAACATTCTTAGTATTAACATGTATTAATAATTTCTCAAAATAGGATTGTTTTATTGAAAATATCAATTGATAAATAGAGTCGTGTAAATGCATGTGTGAGTAATTTTTTGTTTAAAAGATAGTTTCTGTGAATGGTCCACCTCTTCTCCATCATCCACGTGTCCTGGAATTAGTAAACCTATATATGGTGACTTTTAGTCTGGCCTCTAGCTCGTGAACATTAGGAGGTCACCTTAGTTGGTGAGATGGGGGGCTTCAGAAACTTAGTTTCACCATAGAGTGATCAGAGAGAGAGTACACCCAATGGCTTTATTCCAATTATGAGGGTGAAGGGATCTCTTAGTTCATGCTAGGATAGGGATACCACACCACTACATTCAATTATTCTTTGAGAAGGATGATAGAGTATATGTCAATGGGATCATGATTCACTATAGAGAATTCAAACAAGTTTTTATGATTTAAGGATTTTTCATTTTTCATCGAGATAAATATTTAGGAGAGGGATCTTAGCAGCATCATCCTTGTTCGCTAAAGGATGAACCCTGACTGAGGAATACCGCATCATTGTCCTTGATGTAAAATAGTTCTAATGAGCCCTTGGTGGATCTGTGTTTCTACTCGTGGAGATCGATCATAGTCATAGGTGGTGTTTCTGGTTCTTGAACATGTAGCTCAACAATATTGGTTCTTGAGGCCAGTTTCTTGGCCCGTTAAAGTCAATGTCAAGTAGCAAGATGATGCAAAAAATTTGTGTTGTGCGATATTATCCAGCATCAAATATCTTGGTTGATCAAACTTAAAAAATTTGATGAAGATGATTTTAGTGGCTCAAAATACAGATTCTTCTTCAACAATGGTGATACCAATCCCTGGTAAGGTGGTTTTGGTCCTATATATTTCTTTTCTCTTTGGCAATTTTTTATAGTCCTTTTTTATTGTGCTTTTTTTTCCAACGTATGCATCTCACTTTTTTTCTCATCCTAAGAAAAGTGGGATTCAATTATTATTTTCAGATTAAAATCGTCCCATGTTAAATTCTGTCATTAATTTTTCATGCATTAAAAATAGTAATATTTATTTTAAATTCTCAAATGTTAATTTGGATATGGGATTCTCTTTTGAGGCTTCTTTATGCTACGTGGGATTTTCCTTTAGGCCTTGGCCTTTTGACGACTCCATTATCTACACATATGCTGACTCATTGATCCCATGAGTTCATTATTTCTGGTCACTGATTTGTTAATGTGCCATTTATATCTCATCTATCCACCTAAATTAGCTTATCTGATTACACCACTACATTTTCTCATCTTCTATGTCTCATGGTGCTCTGTGGTTAGGCGTATAGTTACGTTATTCATGTGTTTCATGGGTAATTGATCAACCCTTGTGCAAGCTCAATTTGTTGAGATTCATTATGTCTACCCCATTCATTGGCTCTCTTGAGCTACCATCTATGGTTCCCAACAACCTAGCCAGATTTCTTTTGATCTTCGGTGGTGAATCTTTGTGCCTTCCGAACTCTACGGTACACTGTAGGTGTACCATTCCTAGTAGAGCTTTGATGATAGTATTCCTACAAAAATCCATGTAGTTTACTAATGAAAATATATTCCATAAGGGAACCTATTAAGAGCTTTTGGATATTCAGTGAGATTCCATGTTTTGAAACAGATAGAAAAAATGTAAAGAAATTAGGACAACCATTCCTACTAGTATCCAGAACTATAAGTTTGTTAAAATTTCGTTATATATATTGTATATTTTGTGATTTTTTTGGTTGTTTCTTAGTCTCCAAGTACTATAAATTCTTTTCTATTTGTTGATCTTAATTAAAATCTTGTGTATCGGGTGGTTTTCTTTCCATGCATGTAGTTCTCTGTAGGATAGAAGTACCCTGAATATTATATTCTTGTTCTTCCTTTTATTTTTTTATATTCTGCTTATTTTTTTCTACAATATCGACCACTACTAGAAAATATTCAGTTCAATAATTATTGGGGTTTGTGTTTCTACTTATATTCATGACTTCCTCTCCCCCAAAAAGAGCTATGAGATCCAATACTGGATTTTTTTCTATCAATTTTTTTTTCTTATTTATAATCTGCATTTCTGGTTTCTATTTAATCTTCTTCAATTTATTCTCTTCTTAAATAAACATGTTCACTACTATATTAATTTAAATATATTGTACTATCCCATATTTCTTAGTATTTCATGTCCCTTTGGATAAGAATCATTTATCAAAGAGATCGGTTTGTTGTTGGGGCGTATACTTAACATTGTCTACAAGAACTCAACATGTACTCTTTGGATAAACATGTCATCAATGAGGTATGAAATCGAGAAATTTGGTGGTGATATCAAATTTAGCCTATGGAGAATTAGGATAAGAGAACTTTTTGTATATAAAGGCCTAATTTATGCCTTCTATGGGCCTAAGAAACCTCTTATTAATGTAAATGAAATCAGACATCTTACTACTGAATACACAGATGTACCTACTGATGTGTTAGTTAATGCACATGTCTCTTTACTACTTTAATTAGGTGACAAATTTCTAAGAGAAGTTTATTATGAGTCTACTACTAAAATTATTCAACTTAATATATTGAAATTATATATGACTAGTTCACATATAAGTAAGATTTATAAAAAATATCTCATGTTTACATTTAAAATAAAACCTATTAGTTTCATTAAAACCCATCTTGGTGAATTTAACAAGGTTATGATCGATTTATCCAATATTGATGTTACTATTAATTATGAACATCGGTCAATGATTCTCTTTGTTTCTCTATATAATACATACAACACTTTAGTTGAAACCATGATGTATGGTCAAGACTCCTTGACTCTTGAAGAGGTCAAATCAACCCTTATTTCTAATGAACTACACACTAAACTTATAATTAAATTTAAGGAAGAGTGTTTATTTTATAGGGGTATACCATAGTCAAAATGGGAAAAGCATCAATTCACTATTGATAAAATAATGAAAATTAATCACCCTAAACCTAGATTTGATTCTATAGAAATAAAATTCACTTCTTTTCATTATGGAAAACCATGGAATATATAGTATGAATGTGGGAAAATCAAACATTAGTTAGATTTTAAAGAACCCACTGACCAATACCTCTTATTTGACTCTAGATATGACACTTTTTATGTTCTTAATGTGTCTATCCATTCACTTAATAATGATTGGGCCTTAGACTTGGGTTGTTCAATTCATATGTGTCATTTTAGAGAGTCATTCCAAGATTTGGTTGAAAGGGTAGAAAGAGATGTTATCTTAGGTGATAATAAGTGGTGTAAGGTTAATAGAATAGGATATTTTATAATAGAACAAAATGAAAACTCCATCATCACTTTACATTATGTAAGTTGGGTTCCCAACCTCTATAGAAACCTGATTTCCTTATGGATATTAGACCAAAAGAGGTTTTCTTTTAGTTCAGAAACTGTTTGTCTTAAAATTTATAAAGTCTTTAGAACCATTATTAAAGGGTGTTTAATCAATGGACTATATGTATTTAATGGAAATACCCATTCATGTCATTTGGGTATTGTCTATTTTACCAACACTAATAATACTATGATTAGGCATAGTAGATTGTGGCATGTTGTCTCTAAAGGCCTTGAAGAACTCAACAAGTCGGGGTTGTTGGGTGACATCGCACCTTCTAATCTTCCATTTTGTGAAGATTGTGTAAGGGGGAAAGACAATAAATTTACCTTTATTATGTAAATATTTAAAGAAACCAACCCCTTAGAGTATGTAAATTCTAATCTTTGGGGACCATCTAGGACTACCTCCCATAGTGGAGGCTCCTACTTTATGAGCTTTATAGATGAATTATCCAGAAAAGTGTGGATTTATATTTTTTTTAAAAACTTATTTTTTCAAACCATTTAAAATTTGTGAAACTTTTGTTTAAAACCAAGCCTCGAAGAAACTCAAAAACATGAGAACTGATAATGGGTTTGGATACTTTTCCACTGAATACATTCAGTTTTGTCAATTTTAAGGCATTAAAAGGCATAGAAATGTTAGGGAAACTCATAAAAATGCCATGAAACAAAGAATGAATAATACCAAACTAGAAAGCGTATAGAGCATGATTTCATGCTTCGGCCTCCCCGAATCATTTTGGGAAGATGCTTTCAACACTATTATTTACCTAATAAATAGGTGTCATTTCTCTGCCACTCAATTCAAATCACTTAAAGAACTATGGAATGGTAACCCCCCTTCATATACCTACTTAAGATACTTTTATAGTACAACTTATTCTCTTGTAAAAACTAATAAATTGGAACCAAGAGCTCTCAAATGAATTTTTATTGGGCATCCCGAGCGTACAAGGTGGTATAAACTCTGGGAGGATATACCTGGAGACCAAAAATTAATAATAAGTAGGTATGTTGTCTTTCATTAGTCTTCCTCTCCTAAAACTTAGTCTTACACATCTGGAAGCACTGAACTAGCCTTATAAGAGGATGATAAATATGAGCCTCTAGTGTATTTTGAGGTTGTTTTCCAGCCTACTCCACCTATAAAACATCCCACTATTGGAGCTGATTATAATTCTTCTTCTAAATCTAAACCTCCTACCACTAATAGGGATTACCAATTAACCTATTATAGAGTAAAAATGGTCCCAAGACCCCATGATCAGTTCAGCTATTATGATAGAGATTCATATGTTTTCCATGTGGCCCAGGATCTTATAGATGATGGCCCTCAAACCTATAGGCAATCCTTAATTGATAGAGACTCAACTCATTGGGTCTCTATCATGAATTTAGAAATGAATTCATTAAATAAAAACCATTCTTTGACTTTTTTAATCAAACCAGCAAATTATAAATTAATTAGGTCCAAATAGATTTATAAAATAAAAGAATAAAAAACTAAGGGAAATAAAATCAAGTACAAAGAAATGTCAGTTTCTAAGGGTTTACTTTAAACAGGAGGCATTGAATACTTAGAAACATTTTCCCCTATTGTTAATAATTATTTCATTATTATTTCACTATATTTTTATTCCTATAATGATTTGAAAGTTGAATAAATTGATGTTAAAACTACTTTATTAGATAGTGAATTAAAAGATAAACTCTATATGAAACCTCCGGATGGTTATTCTAATCAATTTAAAATAAATCAAGTCTACCTACTAAATTAATCTTTGTGTGGTCTGAAATAATCCTCTTGGAACTGGTATATGAAATTTTATTCATTCAAATTAAATAACCAATTATCTAGGATTCAATATGATTCATGTGTTTATTTTAAATAAACTAAAAATTGTGTTCTTTATTTACTACTTTATGTTGATGACATTCTTATCATTTGTAAAAATATGGTTTAATCATTACGGTAAAATCCCAATTAAAAGTAAAGTTTGAAATTAATGACTTAGGTGTAGCTAATAAAATCTTTGTTATTTAAATAGTTATAGATATACCAAATAAATTGAATCACTTATCTCACCATTCTTATATTTTATATATTTTAAAGAGATATAAGTTTAAATATCTCAAACCAGTCGATGTACCTCTTGGATAGCACTTTAAACTATCTTTGGCATAAGCACATACTACTAAATATGATATTCAATTTATGTCTAAAATTCCTTATGCTAGTATTGTTGGTTGCATTATGTAATCTATGATTTTCACCAGGCCTAATATGTCCTATGAAATCTATACTAATTAGATTTATTTTCACACCTATGAAGCCACATTGGCATGCCCTTAAATGAATTTTATGATATATCTCTTGTATCACAAATCTATATTTGTGTTATTATAAGGATTTTGATACTACTGATTTTATTACTAGATATGTATATGCTAATTATGCAGGTAACATAGATACCATAAAATATCTAACTGGTTACGTGTTCACTACCTGTTGTGGTCCCATTTCATGGAAGTGCAATATGCAATCCATGGTTACACTGTCAACCACAGAGTTCGAGTATATTTCCTTGACTGAGGTAGTAAAATAAACCTTATGGATGAAGGGTTTGAATTCTGAACTGAACCTGTATAGATTTTTTATTAATGTCTATTCTTATATTCAATCAGAACTTCATCTGTCTAGGAATTTGGTTTTCCAGGGTAAATCAAAGCACACATATATTGGGCTACATTTTATTAGAGATTTTGTAGAATCTAAAACCATGTGTGTCAAAAATATACACACTTACATAAACCCATTTAATAGTTTTACTAAATTCATGGTCTTGTATTAATTCATTTTTTTCAATAAGTCAAATTTTGTTTTGATTCAAGTGTAATAACATCACCAATTTTAATTGAAATTGGTGGATGTTTCTAAAACGTTGGATTCATTTATTTATTTTATATTAAAATAATGCCATGTTGAATTCTTCCATTATTTATATTGATTTTCATAAATGAAAATATTAATCTTTCTTCTAAATTCTCAATTATTATGTTAGATATGGGCTTCAATTTTTTAGGCTTATTTATGTCACATGGGCTTCTACTTTGGGCCTTGGCCTTTTGATGGCTCCACAACCCATTTGTATTCTGAATCATCAACTACATGTCCTGTTTATTTTTGGTTGAACATTTTTTAAGCCTTCATTTGTATCTCAATTTTATACCTACATTGGCTTATCTGATTATTCCATTTAATTTTGTGTTCATTTGTGTCTCTTGGAACTCTCTGGTTGGGAATGTTGTTACACATTTCATGTTTTTGAGGGGGGATTTTTCACCCCCTATACTAGTTTTATTTGGTAATATTCATTTGGAATAACCCATTCAATGGTTCTCTCAATATCCCATATCTGGTTCCCAATACCGTATTTGTATGCCTTCTTATCTTCGGTGGTGAATCCATGTGACTTATAAACATTGTGGTACACTACTGGTGTAACACTCTGGGTGGAGCTTTGATGACAACATTCCAATGCTAGTTCAAGTAGCCGAGTGAAGATGATTTAGTCCAAGTAGGTACCTCTTGCAAGCCTTGGGATCTTCAGTGAGATTCAATGTTTCAGAACAGACAAGAGAAAACATGAAAATATTAGGATGGCCAAACCTATTAGCATCTCGCATTGTAATTTCTTTTTGATTTATTTATATTAGTTGTATTTTTTGTGCTTCTTTTGTTGTTTGTTCATCTCTATATCCTATAAATGTTTTTCTATTTATTGAGATTAATAAAATACATGTGTACCGGGTGGTGTTATTGCCATGTACATTGGTCCCCATGGGACTGAAGCATGTTAAATATTATACTTTTGTTCTTCCTTTTATTTTTCTTTATTCTACTTGTTTTGTTATGAAATTTCAAACTATTCTTGCAAAGATTTAGTTTTATCCTTATTAGGGTTTGGGGTTCTCATTATATTCAGGACTACCTCTCCCCTTACACATCTAATCATGTATATTCCTATTATGCTTCTTGTATTCTTTTATTGCATAGTTAAAACGCCCTTGATGATTGTACACCGTGAATGTGAGACAATGGCCTGAGCAACTAAATACTCTATGTCCCATTTAATTTTTTCATTTTAGTTGTTTATTGGACTTGTAATTACTGAATCGATTTGTTTCTTAATGAATTAATTCCAATTATATTGATTTTAATAATTAAATTAGACGTTTTTTAGGAATTTTTTTGCCCAGGGTTTATATATGTTGTTCTCTTGTAATTTTTCCATTCTAATTGTTGAATCTATAATTTTATTTCTCTTCATCTCAGTTATGTTTTATAGAATCTTACTATTCACAATTGTTTCCTTGAAATGAGAATTTGTGCATGCTTGAATAGATTTAAATTACACTGCCAGTGTGTCTTTGAATTAGCCCTGGCCATGTGTGGATTTTCTTCACTACTGTAATATATTCATTTGATCTATTCCTGATGTTTCTATTGATTGAAATTTTGATCCTCATGTGTTTTCTTTTTTTCAGTTTATATGTAATAAAATGAAAATAAAAATTGTTTTCATATTTTAGATTTTGATGAAACAAGATACACAATTAATACTGATCTACTATATTTAAATTATGTCTTGCATATTGGAAATCCCTACAGTGTTTATGAAATTCTACTCTTACTCATCTATCACTTTCCCACTTCCATTTTGGAGTCATCATTACACCACGAAAAAGGAAAGGTAAGGGTGCTGTGAAAATCAATTTACTCATTCATATTATATCATTGTAAGGTTTAAAAATGGTTTGAAAATATTCGCGGCTAATAAAACTACATGGAATTTATGAATAGGAACAGTGCATTCACATTTGGATTCAATAAGGGAATGGGTTCATGTTTCGTAATGTTGGGGATAGTTATGGGTGCAGTGGTGAAATCTAAAACCAAATTATGTTACGAAAGGATAAGAATCATATTTACACATCAAACCATAAGCGACAAATACTTCTGCTTCATCACACTTCTCTGAGATTATGTCTCAAGAAGAATCCTTTCCAATGAAATACCACTCATGTATCAGTTTACTACCCCCCTCTCTAATGCACAAAGATGTGTTTTGGTGGAACTCACCAATCAAGAGGAGACTCGATCACAGCTGCCATCGATGTTACTAATCTATACATTGTTGATTACCAAGAAAGTGATTGATCCTACTTTTTTCATGACGCACCTAATGGAACAAAAAGGAATCTCTTCATCAGTAACACTAGATCCCCTCTCCCATTCACTAGAATCTACACTAATCTGGAGGGATACATCATACATTGGGACCATATCCCTTTGGGTATAGAGGAACTCATTCAATCCATTTTGGTGCTTATAAAAAATAAACATGTATTTTCTAGGAATGCACCTACCTTCACTGTTGCAATGGAGTCTTGGAGTTTTCAAACTGAAGGCTGCTTGGATGACACCTAATACACAAAATTCAAATAGCAGTAGTAAATACAGAATATCAAAAAATAATTATTTAATTGAAATAAAAATTAGATCACAAATAAAATACACTATATTATAGACATTTTAAAATTTTCTTTGTATAATGGAATTAGCATATACAATTTATCAAAAACATTCAAAAACCTCAATGGTTTCATTGTCTTTGGTAGTCGACCCCCTCTCAAAAAGCCTAGTCATGGTATCAGTTATGGAAAAAATCACCCCAACTCACGAAAAATAATACACCTGTATAAAAACAATTCTTATGTTTATAATACTATAAATAAATAAATTAAACATAAATATTAATAATACATTAATAAAATATCAATTTTAAACTGATAACAGACACTTTGTGTCATACCAGTCACACTGTGCAACAGATTGAGGTGTGGATGATTCCTAAACATTACAAATGATATGTGGATCATTGTACTAAATTAATAAAAAAATCATAAGGATTTTATAAATTTTTAGTATGTCACTTTTCTTTTTTACTAGAATGTCATTTTAAACTAAAAACATACACTTTGAGTCTTATTGGACGCATTGAGTGTCGGTTTGTGGAGAGAAAAATTCCTAAAAATCAAAAATGACTTATGAATAGTTTTCCTAAATTATCAAGATAATAAAAGTTCGCATTCTTAGTTTTTAGTTGGTGTCACACGTTTTGAATTAAATGTCAATTTTAGACTAATAATAGACACTTTTAGTCATACTGGTCACACAATGCATCGACTTAAGGTTAGGATGATTACTAAATGTCATATATTACTGATTGATCAATGTCCTAACATATCAAAACAATCCAAATGTGTTTTCTCATTTTTAAATATGTCACTTTTATTTCTTACTAAAATTTTAATATTAAATAAAAACACATAGTTTGAGTCATACCATTCACACTGTCATCGTATTGAGGTGTGGTTGATTCCTATACATTACAAATGACTTAGGATCAATTTTATAATGTATCAAAACAATATAAATTTGTTTTATTCCTTTAGATTATTTTCCTTGTATATTTTAATAAATTTTCACATTAAATAAAAAGACACACATTGAGGCATACCGATCACACATTGTGTCGGATAGAGATGCAGCTTATTCCTAATTTTTAAAAATGGATTATGGATCATTGTAATAAAGTATAAAAATAATATGAATGTGTTTAATGGGTTTTCAGTAAGTCACTTTCGTTTTTTACTTAAATATCATTTTCAACTAAAAACACACACTTTTATTCATACTAGTCATATAGTGTGTTGGTTTGATGTGATACTAATTCCTATATGTTCAAAATCACATATAAATCATTATAGAAAATTATCCAAGAAATTTTGGAATGTTTTCTCATTTTTTTAGTGAGTGGTGCACGTTATAAACTAAAATGTCAATTTAAAACTGATAACAAACACATTGAGTCATACCAAGAACAACATGTATTAGATTTAGGTGTAAAAAATTCTTACAGATCACAAATTACATATGAAATCATTATCCTAATGTATCAAAACAATATGAATGTGTTTCTTTTGTTTTGAGTAAGTCACTTATCATTTTTACTAACATTTCAATTTTAAATAAAAAGACACGCTTTGTGTCATAACTATCACACTGTGCATTGGATTTAGGTGTAGCTAATTTCTACACATAACAAAGGACTTATGTATCATTGTTCTAAAGTATCAAAATATTCCTAATTTTTTTTCTTGGGTTTGAGTAGGTCACTTATTCTTTTTACAAAAATTTCATTTAAAACAAAAAATACACACTTTGAGTCATACTTGTCACATCATATGTTAAATTGATGTGAGGGTAATTCATACATATGAAAACATACTTATGAATCATTTTCTTAAAGTATCAATATAGTTCAGACATGTATGCTCATTTTTCATTGTGTGACATGCATTTTGAACTAAAAAGTCGATTTTAAATTGATAACAGACACTTTGAGTCATACAGGGCGCATCATGTATCATATTGTAGTGCATCTAATTACTAAACCCCACAAATGACTGATATATTTTTTTCATAAAGTATCAAAACACTTTGAATTTGTTTGCTCAATATTGAGTATGTCACTTGACTTTTTTTCTAAAATGTCAATTTGAAATAAAAAAGGAACACTTGGAGCCATACCAGTCACACTATGTGTCAGATTGAGGTGTGGATAATTTTTACACATCAAAGATAACATATGGATCATTGTTATAAAGTATCAAAATAATCTAAATTTGTTTTCTTAGTTTTGAGTATGTCACTTGTGGGTTTTACTAAAATGTCAATTTAAACTAAAAACATGCACTTTGAGTCATAACGGTCACACTGTGCATCAGATTGAGGTGAGGGAGATTTCTAAATGTAAAAAATAAATTAGTAATTTTTTTTCTAAAGTTTCAAAACAATTCAAAATATTTTTCTTAGTTTTGAGTTTGTTAGTAGTGTTTTTTATTAAAATGACATTTTAAAATGATAACACACACTTTGAGTCATACCAGTCACGTCATGAGTCAGTTTGATGTGAGACTAATTCTTTCACCTAAAAAGTGACTTATGAATCATTTACATTAATTTTAAATATAATTTGGTACTTTTTTCTCAATTTTTAGTTAGATACACACACATTGAACTAAATTGGCAATTTGGAAATCATAACGAACACTTTGAGTCATATGGGGCACATCATGTATCAAATTGAGGTGTGGATAATTTATACACATCACAAATGACTTATTGATTGTTTTTATATAGTACCAAAACAATTAGAATGTGTTTTATTGATTTTGAGTATGTGACATGTGTTTTCAACTAAAATTTCATTTTTAAACTAAAAACATATTCTTTGAGTCATACTAGTCACACCGTGTATCATATTATTATTTGGTTGATTCCTATAATTCAAAAATTACTTATCGGTTATTTTCCTAATGTATCATATAATATGATAAAGAAATTAAATAAAAAACTAGTTAAAATTATGAGAATCTCAACTAAATAATAAGTATGAAATCACATTTTCATGATTTCTAATACATTCTGACACCAGTTATGTTTCCCATTCATTTCTAAATTAATTTATTTCCACTTGTAAATATAAGGAATATCGATAGTCCTAGGAGTACTAGAAAAATTTAAATAAATAAAAGGATTAATAAATATGTTATATGAAATAGTAATTATCATCAGAAATACATCTTTAGAGATGGTAGTTTATTTATGGAATATGATATATTTCATAAATTTGTAGACATAATTGCCATAATTTTTTCCTTTGGGTTGTTTCGGACACTGCAAAAACATTGACAAAAATAAGTAATTTTAGTATATATGTTTTGATGGGAAAATATTATTATATATACCCTAATATTTATCCACTTGTAAAAGTCAATTGGCTCCTTGTATTCATGGACAATCCCTATGCCATGATTTTGATGATATTTAAATTTCACCCTTTCATAATATAATTTTTTTTAAAACATAATATAAAATATATAACTTTAAGTTCAATTGTAAAATGATTCTTGCATTGTGCTATAAATTGATAAATTTTATCACGTGTAGTCTGTATTTTGGGTATCCATTCATTGAATCTAGAAAATCAATCTTTGGAGTATCCAAATTGAATGCAGTGAGTGACCAATGTTACCTAAAAAAATTTAAAAAGTAACGAAATGAGTGAAAATATATTTGATATGGTTAAATTGTATATTTTTACCCATAAATATTGGGTATTAGGAAGGGTCTTTCATCTATAAGTTTTCTTTCAAACATTGGGTCATGTTTGTCCAATATTACTTTAATTTGATTTGGTTTCAATTTGAGTTCTTGTGTAGAAGTGATGTGATGACTAATGAGTCCAAATTTATATTCACATAGTTTGCTATTAAAATGGTATTAATATATACACATATAAAAATAGTAATAGTTTCCATTCATAATTAACATATTATATTAGAAATTAAATAAAAAAATAAAGAAAATAGACCCCATGTATACATTTACAACTGAGACTCCAAGACATTCATGTGTGAGGTTTTCATTTATATTCTTAGGACCAATATAGTATCTAATGGACTCTCCATATATATGTTATTCATAATCAACAATAGTCATAGAACCATTTTTTATCATTGTATATGCATGAACATTTAATGTTAATAAATACAGAAGTTTAACAGATAGGGTAAAGGTCTATTATGAAGATACTTTTGATTGGTTGGTTGATCCATTATATAATTTAGATTCAAACTTATGTTTAAACCTTTCCTATAGTCTATTTGTAATAACATTCATCATTTCATTACTTTTTTCATTAATTATTATTATTTTTCATGAAAAATAAATTGAAAATAAATACCTCCTTATAGACATATTTTTTACAAGATCTAACAGATATTCTATGAATGTTTTAATAGATTTCTCAACCATAAGAATTGTTGCATCATCAAGTGGAATAGGTGGATCATTTCTAAAATTTTTAGATATGTTAATCACCATTCTCACATAACCTATTATAATTTATCTATTGTGTAGAATATCTCATTAGATATTATACATAGTACCCATCACAATAACGAGTTGTGTGGTTCTAGATAGATATAAATCACAATCATTTTCACCCTAAAGAATATCTGTACAGTAAAGCTATAAGTTCCTTCCAGATTTACATTTCACATAAATAATTATTAAAATATTAATTACTACTTATAAGACAAATCTTTTAGGGGAATGGATCACATCAAAGCTATTGGGGTGTGGGTGATCTTCATGTAGTGGTTATTCATGTATTTTTTTATTCTATTTGATTCATTCCTATATCATTTTCTAACAACTCTGAGGGACAATTAAATTTTTCATCAAGAGAATATAATCATGCCTTAAAATATTTTTTTTTCTTATCTTTATCCCCTATATCATTTTTTTCTCAAAATATGTTCATGGTGACACCCCAAAACCCCCACCTATGGCATGGCGCTACCATTCTAGATTTTTTAAGGTATCTAATGGTAACATTCCATCAGGTACAATTGATGATGATTCTTTTTTCTAAGTAAGATACAAAATCTAGGAAAATAAGTAATTATTATTATATAATACATATTTAAAGTATAAATAAATTATTATGTCATATATACACATGCTTCACAAACTTTTTGTGTGTTTTAATCTATTAGTATCCCTTCATTATTTACAAGTGCCTCCTTCCATAGAACATGATGTGGGATACAAGTGGATTTGGATTTGGATTTGGATTCATCAATTATAATGTAAATAGAGGACCATAATTATGTTATTTTTTATGTCACATAAAATTATTATGATAGGTTTATTATACACACCATTTTTCAAGTAAACAATACCCCATCCTTGATTTACAATAGGGGTACGTTGGTTTTTCTTTCCATTACTTATTTTTAGTAATTTTTTTCTATTTCATAAATTATAATTTATTAATCAGTGTTATTAATACATATATTTTCATTCAATGTACTTCTAGTCACAATGTACAGGAAAATATTTCTCCTTATGACAGCCAATAAATTTATCCCATGCTTGTTAGTTTATCATGTGTTCATATATCTATGGTGCGTTTAGAATTATTTTCCCTTCGGCATATTTGAGATAGAACTTCATAAGAATTATTCAAAATCCTCTATGATAATTTATAATTAAAATTAATACAAATTTCATTCAGGTGTATTCTACTATAAATGCACTCCACAAGGGATTAAAATTTTTAATCTAATGTTTCATTATTTTGTTTTTTAGTAAAATAGAGAATACATGTCATAAGGTTACCCAAATATCTTCCAATTTTAGATTTTTATGTGTGAGAACAATATTGTCCCATGAATCTACATCAATCAGCATGTGCAAGAGAGTCTTGATCCCAATGTGACTACTAAACATGGCCTTTTATGGTTTATAGGATTGACACATGCATTCCATCCAACATAGAATTTGTTACCTTCATTTCTCACCATAATATTTTTTATAGCATCTAATTCCTACAACACTCATACTTTTCCTAGGACACTGGTTGTTAATTATCTACCATTTCCTCATATTTAACATCATAAATATTTTGTTCCTCTAGATTTATATCATTTTCATGGGTAGTTGGTTATTGTTCCTATGAACTGTGAGCACTAGCATGTTAAGAAATCTATTGTTCCTCAGGATTGGGAGCATCAGTATGTGCAATAGTCATTATCTACAGAAGTGGTTGAATATTTAATTTAGATTATGTAGATTTAGTAGTGAATACATAATTATATGAGATAAATCAAATTATAGTATAAATAAAAAATATAACATGATTATTGATCTCTATTTTTTAAAAAGGTTAAAGGGATTTTACCCCTCTATCGAGTATCCAAATTCCTTAATTGTGGTCTCATATGATATACAATACCCCATCTATATTGGGACCTCTATGAATTGATTTTTACCTCTCAATGAAAGGATCATCCTCGGTTGAATTGGGTTTTGGTTGATAACAGAACAATTGACTACTTTTAGTTTGCGGGATTTGGAGCATAAAATTCTTGTACAACCTATGATTACATTATAACTATAACGACTCGACCCCAGTTTCTCAGATCAGGTGAATTATTTTATTACATTTTCATGATTACAAGAAATTCATATCCTGAAGGAACGATTACTTTAGTAGTTTTGGAAACAAGATACAAACATAAGTTCAACATTACAACTTGAAATGAAATATAACATATCAACTTCTTTTGAATCGCACATAATCTCCTAGATTATCCTTGCAAGTCATTCATAATATACTTCTTCACAACCTAGGTAAAATAATACATGTGAAATGGGTGAGATTACATGCTCATTAAGGGTAAATAATAAAATATAAAAAAATATAAACATAAACAATAGGCATGATGAATAACTAAAAATACATGCCTTTAAAAATATACTTTATCATAATATGTAATTAATAAAAACTGATTAAATAATTCCATAAAACATAACCATGGATATTATACTAGTATAATAATCACATGGACTATAAATATCTAGTTTCATAAGGAGGGAATTCATAATTCTGGACAACTGAAACATATCATCGAGGCCTCATCCAATATGTTTGAAAATACTAGGATAAGGCCTTAGCCAAAACTCAGTTTTGTTTTATCACATGATACCTATCGATGCATTGATAGGCTATAAAGGTCCCCACCCATAACATTATAATTCCAATAAATTACTCATGTAAATGGGGATAAACATAACAAAAATATACATTCATATTTAAACTAGTATATGAAATCTAAATAACTTTCCCCAATCATTAAACATAAACACTAACCATTCAGAGTAATATGGTGAATGGTATCAAGATAGCACATCAACTATAAAACTAATCATAAACCATTAAATAATATATGGTGGATGATATCATAAAACATTGACCTCTTTTAAACATAATAATCAATACGTTTGTTGAAATAGGTGAAAATACTCATATAAATTCTACGTGTAATCCTTAAGATAAATACTCTTTTACTTTGAAAAGAAGAGTTCTTTTGGAAAAATATTTGTATAAAACCATAATTTAATTAAAGAAGTTTTTTTCATAATAAAATTATTTATTTTAGAAAAATAATGGTTAATAAAAATAGATTATAGAGTGTGTCCTTTAAAATAGATAAGAAATCGATAAATTCACTTGAATTAGATGTCCATTTTGGGAAAAATTTTGAAATATCATTTTAAAACATGTTACTGTCCATAAAAGAAAGAAGGAATATAGTTGGTACAAAAATATAGAACATTAAAAAAAATTATGATGATTAAATATAAATAAATAAGAATTAACTGGGTTAAGAGAGACAAAGAGTAACCCGAAAGAAAATGGAGGTTCTGGTACAAAACTGTTACCTGATGTCTGAATATTTTCCGCTCTTGAACTTAAGGTCCTGGAATATGAAATTAAACATATTAATAACTTAATTAAGAACATATTAGTCATTTATTTTATTTATTATAATTTTATTATGTTCATTTATGTTTTTTATGGATTACGAGATTCAATATCATTGTTTGTGAGTGCTTATTTCATTAGTTTTCATGATCGGTTTGTTTGTATGGATGTTAATGTAAAATCAGAATTGAATTATAGAATTGATTTTATATGTTATTAATTTTAATATAGAATTTTAAATAATCATATAAGTAATTTTGATTATTTGTGTGAGGATAAATCATTAGATAAAATTTTAATGATAAATGCTTGGATTAATTTGGTGGCTTTTCGATCACTACAAACTCATTTCTTTTTATAAATTAGTACCATATGTACAAAATGATTCTGGAACATTAAATATGATATATTACATACATTATGATTAGGTTTAACCATAAAAATGGCTTCATGACTAGAATTGAAGATGGTAAAAAAAGTTGAAAACCTGTCATCCTTGAATGTGATAAATTAACACATCTAAGATGGTGTTTTTATTTCTAGTATAAAAAGAGGGGAAAGGGGAGATAATGATGAATTATTCCATTAATAGAAAAAATCCATTACATGAAATTTTTTGGATTTATCATAACATTTTGAGGAAATCACGTGAGGAAATAAAAAGAAAAAAAAGGAACTTGAAGGAAATTAAAAGAAATGAAAAGAGAAATTTACCCCTTGAATTTATCTTCATTGAGAGCCTCTTTAGGGGAGATGATTTCGTATTTTGAAGAGACTAAGGGATTTTGGTTGTGGGTATTAGTTTGGGAGGTGATTTTAGAAAACATTTTACAAGGCACAAGTTTTTATAGGAGTGAAGAGAAGAGGGAGTTAGGGGTGGTTTTTATAGTGGAGGACAAGAGTTATTTCCCATTATTTTAATCATTGTTTTATTATTTTTGATCATGACTATGAATAGTATTGATTACTTTGACTTAAAACAGTAATAAGTACATGTGAGTTCAAACCAATGGCCATTTACATCATCCATGACTCAATCATAATGCAAAAATTTAATTATTTATCATATTTCATAAATTATCGAAATTCACTATTCACCAAAAATTCAAGTATTTCAGAAAAATCCCAAAAACTCACCCTATCCATTTTTCAATATTTATAATTAAAAAATAGGATCAATTTAATAAAAATAATTTTATAAATAATAGAAATTTAATTTTTACTAAAATCATTATTTACTTGAAAAATACAGATTTTAAATTTAAAACTATTTTTATAATACTTTCAAAAATTAACTGAGGTCCAATGAAATTATCCTAAAATAGTATGAAAACAAGGTATTTATTTAGGAATACATTTTATGAAAATTAATTTTATTAATTTATTAATATACAATTGTAATTAAATATTCATTACTCACAAAAATACCAACACTTAATTATTAATTTTTAACATATTCTATTTCATTTATAAGGTGTCTAAATTTTATTTATACTTACGTGGGTGAGGATTCTATTCATAAGGGTAAATTTTTAAACATAAGTTTATATTACAATTCATAAGGGTAAGTTCATATTCACTAAAAATTTAAGTTGATCTTATCAGACACTAAATATCTTACTGGTCACAACCGTGTATGTCAATTTTTCGAAATTCAAATCACAGAGGTGGAAAATTTATGTTTAATATCTAGGTTACAACAAATTGGTGCTTTATAGTGACTCTGTGTTTCATGCATCCAATATTAAATTTATTTATAAATCCTTAGGGTGTTACATTATCCCCCTACAAAAATTTCATCCTTGAAATTCCAAAATGTTGCCTCATAAAAGGATTTGGGTAGTTCTTCATCATAATCTCTTCATGCTCCCATGTTGCTTCTTTAATTTTATGAATTTTACAAAGTACCTTTACTAGTCATGTCATCTGATTCATCAACACCTTTTTCTTAGTGTCCAGAATTTGGATAGGCTCTTCATGGTATGATAAGTCAGGTTCTAATTTTATACCTTCAGAAGTGAGGACATGTGTTGGGTCTGTCATGTAATTTCTCAACAATGATACATGGAACACATTGTGTACTTTATATGGGATAGGAGGAATTTACAAACTATAATACATAGCACCAATTCTCTCTATAATTTCAAAGGGCCAATATATTTGTGGCTCAGTTTCCCTTTCTCCCCAAATATTATAACACCATTCCACAGAGATACTTTCAAGAAAACATGATCTCCCACATAAAATTCCAAATCCTTCCTTCGATTATTATCATAGATATTTTTTCTAATTTGAGATACTTTGATATGGGTTTGAATATTTTTTACCTTCACTATTGTTTCCTCCACAAGATCTGGACCCACAAGCTTCCTTTCACCAACTTCATCCCAACATGCTGGTGTACAACATCTCTTTCCATACAATGCTTCATATGGTGCCATTTGAATGCTATAATGGAAACTATTATTGTAGGTAAACTCCACTAAAGTTAAATCATGATCCCACATACCTTGAAAATCAAGTGATGATGATCTCAACATGTAATATAGAGTTTGGATCATCCTTTCTGATTGACCATCAGTTTTGGGTGATAAGCACTACTCAAATGAAGCTCACTATACAAAGATGTCTAAATACTTTTATAGAATTTTGATGTAAATCATGGATCATAATCAGAAATAATTGAGATAGGTGCTCCATTAAGTCTCACAAATTAATTGATATAGAGTCGTTTAAGGTGCTCCAGTGGAAAATCCTCTTTTATATTGAGGGAATGTGCAGATTTTGTAAGTCGATCCACAATTACCCATATTGCGTCATTCATTATTGGAGTTTTGGGTAATCCATTGACAAAATCCAAGGTGATTTAATCCTATTTCTGTTTAATAAAAGGTATAGGTTTCATGACTCCTCTAGGATGTTTTCATTCAGCCTTCACTTATTGACAGACTAAACATCTTGATACAAAATCAACAATTTCTCACTTCATGTAGTCCCACCAGAAATGTCCCTTCAAAACTATATACATTTTAGTGCTACCAGGGTGTATAGAAAAATTATATCTATGGTAATCATCCAATAACTCCTTTTTCATCTCATTTATAGAGGGAGCACATATCCTCTTCAAAAAATTTAGAATTCCATCTTAAAACACAAAGTCTGATGACTTCCCATCATTCACATCTTTAATTTTCTTTTGATGATCCTCGTCATAAGATTGAGAAACATTAATTATTTCCAATAAAGAAGGTTGGGAGACCAATTGAAAAAATAATGATTTTTCACCTTCTTTTATAATTCCCATATCTATCCTCACTAGATCTACGTTCATAAGATCCTTGTCAATTATCATTTTTTAAGACTCTGTGATCCTTTCTTCTCAATGCATCAGCTGCCTTATTTATCTTTCCTAGGTAGTAGTGTATGGAGCAATCATAATCCTTGAGTATCTCAAGCCATCGCTTTTTGCCTCATATTGAGTTCTTTTTATGAGAAGATATATTTCAAGCTCTATTGATCAGTATATATCTCACATCTTTCACTATTGAGATAATGTCTCTATATATTCAGAGAAAAGCTTATAGCTACTAACTCAAGATCATGAGTTGGATTGTTCTGTTCATGAATTTTTGACTACCTTTATGCATAAGTAATAACTCTATCATTCTACATGAGGACATATCCAAGTCCATTCTTTGATGCATCACTATAGATCACAAACCCATCATTTATTAATTATAGATTTAGGATCATATCATTCACTAATCTCCACTTTAATTCTTCAAAACATTCCTCACATTATTTTTTCTATGTGAACATAACCCCTTTATGAGTAATATTGGATAACAGGTTGGATAATAAGGTGAAGTTATGAAAAGAAAAATTCTGATAATAACCTGCTAAACCAATAAAACTACGCACCTCGATTATGTTCATTGGTGTAGACCATTACTGAACAACCTTTGTCTTCACAAGATCAACGGATATTCTATCATCATAGATAATATGGCCAAGAAAAGAAATTGATTGAATCCAAAACTCACACTTTCTAAACATCCCATATAATTCATTTTTTCTAAGAGTCTTCAGAATAATTTGCAAGTGAATTTCATGATCTTTGTAGATTTTTTAATATACCAAGATATTATCAATAAATAAAACAAAAAATTCATCAATATATTCCTTAAAAATCCTATTCATTAGATCCATGAAAATAAAGGGTGAATTATTCAATCGGAAATGAATTACTATAAACTCATAATGCCCTTTCTAAATGTTGTCTTTGGAATATCTTCCTTTATCACATGCAACTGTTAAAATCCAGATCAAATTTTAATCTTTGAAAAATATTCGAATCCGTGAACTTGATCAAATAAATCATCAATTCGAGGTAGGGTATACTTGTTCATTGTTATTATAGAATTGACCTCCATGTATTCAATACACTACCTCATAGAACCATATTTCTTTTTAATAAAAATATTAGGGGATCCCCATGGAGAAACACTAGGGAGAATAAATCCTTTATCACTCAATTCTTCTAGTTGTTTCTTCAGTTCTACTAATTCCATAGTAGCTATTATATAAGGAGTCTTTGATATAGGTCTTGAACTAGGAATTAAATCAATAGAGAACTCAACTTCCCGTTCTAGAGGATTTCCAGGTAAATCCTCTAGAAACATACCAACATATTCCTTCACAATATGTATGCCCTCTATTTGAATAATAATTTCCTCACCCATAGATATTGCATTGAATTCCTCCCCAATAATTTAATTTAGTAGAGATAATAGGGGTGGATATAGATGAGATTCAAATGGTGGTGTTCATGCTCTAAATATAAGGTATTCTACATCATTCTAAAAAATTGTAACTTCCTTATTATTATAATATATGTTCACATAATAATTTGAAATCCAATCCATACTGAGGATTATATCAAAGGAAATCATGGTTATGATGATAAATTAGTAGATAAATCATGTTCATATGCCAAAAATCGGGATTTCCGGACACATATTTTTTGCAATGATACTTCCCTTATGAGTTTTTATGGAAAACTTATTTATTAAATCAAATTGTAAATATCTAATTTTCTTGAAAAACTATGAAGATATTAAAGAATGTGATGATCCAGAATAAAATAAATCATTTTCTAAGTATGAGGAAATTATTAAAGTACCTTCCACCACATCATTAGGAACTTCAACCTTAGTAGTTGTGACAGTATAGTCCTGGCCTTTCTCCATTGGCCTTATTTGGGGAAAGTTTCTTTGATTCTTAGGATAATCATTTGCATAATATTCTATTTATTTTCAGTTGTAACATTGAAAATTGATATCATCTTTCTTTCCCTTGAAATCATGAGATTGGTGGCCCATTTCTCCACACTTATAACAGACTCCTTTTTCTTTTAAGTAGGCTCCAGGGTGTTTCCTTCTACATTTATCACATGTTGGAAAAATCCCCTTTTTATTCTTCCCTTTATCAATTCATTCCTCTACCACCCTCTTCTACTCTTGTTTTCCCTTAAAGTAATAATACTTAGATAATTTGTTCTTTGTCATGATAACACAAGAGAAGATATCTTCGTATGAAGAGAATATTTGGGAGACTATTTCCCTTTGGAGTATTGGTTTTAAACAATCAAATAATTGATCCATATTTCTCCTTGGATTACGTATTTAGTCCACATAATTCCTTACTAACCATGTGAAGTTAGCTTCATACCTTTCAACGTTCTTATACTCTTTTTTTCTCAAATTTAGTAACTGCCTTTCCATTTATGCTCACTATTCATGAGGGAAGTATTTCTCTAAGAATATTTCCTTAAAGTCCCTCCAATCCATTTATTTTATTTCTTCCACCTCCTTTGTGTTTTGAATCAATGACCACCATTGAAATATATCTCTTTATATATGATAAACTACCATGACAATAGTCTCCCTTTCATTACATCCCAAAGCGAGAAATATATTCTCTAGGGAACTTATCCACTGCTCAGATACAAATGGGTTTGTAGTCCCATTTAATGATGGAGGTTGTTGTCACATAATGAGGTATAACATAACTCCCCCATATTGTGGATCTGGATGCTCTATACGAGTAAGGTTATTGTTTATAACTTGAGTCAACTATCCCAGTATAGTAATAACCTGCTCAGTACTAGTCGCTGCTCCAATACCAGCATCATTATCTTGCATAGGAGGATAATCCCTACATGGGATACCTACATTCATGTGGTTTACATTCCTTCCACTAGGTGAAATTTCTAAATAATGGAATACACTATATTAGCTTATGAATCATAATGTATAATCTCAACTTAGAAAAATACATAATATAAATTGAAATCATATCCATAGCTAATCTCCTAATCATAAACACACGGTTTATTTGAGAGAAAAAATACATTTAATTCCTTCATAATGGTTTGTAAAGAAAATTTTAATTATCGTATGCATGTCCCCCGGGAGTGTCAAACCAGGTGTCCATTAAGGCCCATTAACATGTACCAGGATACCCTGAGTCAAACCTAAAACTCCTTGTCGGAGTTATTACTCCTAGGTACATATGTTCCAGAACCAAGTCCATTTGTAGTATCTAAATAGGGATTTATTTTCTAGAAATATCTACATAATACATACCTTACCAAAATTCTATGATTTTCTTGTATACTTATACTCAAATTACACCTTAGGATTTTATTCCCAAATATATGTTTTCTAAATCTAGTTTCCTAGTTTAATACTAAATTTCCTCTAATGCCAACTATAGGGACCCAACCCCAGTTTCCTAGTTCCAATGCCTTATTTCATTACATTATCATTATTACAAGAATTTCATATCCCAAATGAAATATTGTTTTAGTAGTTTTGGAAAGAAGATACAAACATTAGATCAACATTACAACTTGAAATGAAATACAACATATCGACTTCTTTTGAATCACACATAATCACCTAGATTACCCTTACAAGTCATTCATAATGTAATTCTTCATAGCCTAGGGAAAATAAAACATGTGAAAGGGGTGATCTCAGATGCTCAGTAAGGGTAAATAATACAATATAATAAAATATAATCATAAACACTAGGCATCATGAATAACTGGAAATGCATGCCTTTAAAAATATACTTTAGAATAATATGAAGGGAATAAAAAATGATTAAATAATTCAATAAAACATAACCATGGATATTATACTAGTCAGATAATCACATAGACTCTCAATATGTAGTTTCACAATGATATAATTCATAATTATGTATAACTAAAACATATCTTCAACGCGTCGACCAAGATATCGAAAAATACTTGGGTAAGGCCTCGGCCAAAACCCAATTCTATTTTGTCTCCTTAGACCTACCGATGCATCGAGGGAATATAGTAGGACCAACCCTTTACTTTCTAAGTCTTATTCATTTCTCATATGAATGGGGATAAATATAACTAACATATACATTCATATTGAAACTAACATATGAAATGTAAATAATTTTCCCCAATCATTAAACATAAACACTAACCATTCAAAGTAAGGTGGTGAATGGTATCAAGATAACACATACATTTTCAAACTAATCATAAACCATTAAATAATATATGGTGGATTATATAATAAAAAATTAACCCTATTTAAACATAATAATCAACAAGAGTGTTTAAATAGATGAAAATACTCTTATAAATTCATCGAGTTATCCTTGAGATAAATGTGCTTTTACTTTGAAAAGAAGAGTAATTTTGGAAAAATATTTGTATATAACCAGAAGTTAATTAAAGTAGTTGTTTTTATAAAAAAATTAGTGATTTTATAAAATTAATGGTTGATAAAAATATATTCTAGAGTTCCCTTGAAAATAGGTATGAAATCAAGTAATTCCCTTAAATCGGGCTTGTATTTTGGGAAGGATTTTTTAAGGATCCTATTAAAACATGTAACTCCCCATAAAAGAAAGAAGGATTAAGGTCAGTAAACATATATAGAACATTCACACCAAACTTATTATGAGTTAATAAGAATAAATATAAATCTAATTGGGATTAATAGAGACAAAGAGTAACCTGAAAGATAATGGAGTTTTAGGTAAAAACCCCTTACCTTATGTCTTAATATTCTCTGATCTTGAACTTAAGGTCCTGTAATATGAAATTATAATTGTTAATAACTTATTTAATAACCTAATAAACATTTAATTAATTTATTATAATTTTATTAAGTTCATTTATGTTCGTTTGTATGGGTTAATAGATTCAATATCATCGTTTGAGAGTGTTTGTTTCATTAGTTTTCATGATCGGTTCATTTGTATAGAAGTTAATGTAAAATGTAATTTGAATTATAGAATTGATGTTATATGTAATTAATTTTTATACATAAGGATAAATGATCATATAATTCATTTGGTTACTTTTGTTGAGGATGATTCATTAGATAAAATTTTAATGATAAATGCTTGGATTAATTTGGTGGGTTTTCGATCACCATGAACTCATTTTTTTTATAAATTAATACCATGTGTAAAAAATGATTAAACAACATTACATAGTATATATTACATATATTATGATATGTTTCATCCATAAAAATGATTTCATGACTAGAATTAAAGATGGTAATAGAAGTTGAAAACCCGTCGTCCATGAATTTGATAAATTAACACATCTCAGATGGTGTTTTCATTTCTAGTATAAAAGGAGGGGAAAGGAGATATGATGATAAATTATTACATTATCATAAAAAAATCAGTACATGTAAGGTACTGGAGTTATCATAACATTTGGAGGAATTGATGTGAGTATAGAATAATAAAGAAAGTAACTTGAAAGAAAATTAAATAAATGAAAAGATGAATTTACCTCTTGAATTTGTCTTCCTTGAGTGCCTCTTTAAGGGAGAGGATTTGGTTTTTTTAAGAGACTAATGGATTCTATAAGTTGGGAGGATATTGGGAGGAGATTTTAGAATAGTTTAGAAAATGCACAAGGCTTTATAGGAGTGTAGAGAAGAGGGAGTGAGGGTGGTTTTTATAGTGGAGGAGGGGAGTTATTTCCCATTATTTTAATCATTATTTTATTATATGGGCTCAATACATTGAATAGTCATGATTATTATGATACAAAATAGTAAAAAAATTCATGTTAGTTTGAACCAATGGCCATTTACATAAGTCATGACACAATCATGATGCAAAAATTCATTTATTTAGTATATGTCGTAAATTGTCAAATTTCACTATTCACGAAAACTTCAAGTATTTCAGAAAACTCCCAAAAATTCACCCTAAAAATTTTTCAATGTGTAAAATTTTAAAATGACTCCACTTTATCAAAATAATTTTCTAATTAAAAGAAATTTAATTTTTAAATAAAATCATTATTTACGTTAAAAATACGTATTTTAAATTTAAAACTGATTTTATAATACTTTCAAAAATTAACTGAGGTATCATCAAATTGTCCTAAAACAATAAGACAATAAAATATTTATTTAGTAATACATTTTATGAAAGTGAATTTTATTAATTTATTGATTTAAAATTTTAATTGACTATTTATTACTCACAAAAATACCAACACTTAATTATTAATTTTTAACATATTCTATTTCATTTATAAGGTACCTAAATTTTTTTTATACTTTCATGGGTGAGGATACTATTCATAAGGGTACATTTCTATTTATAAGGGTTTGTTACTATTCATAAGGGTAAGTTACTATTCACTAAAAATGTAAGTTGATCCTATCAGACTCTAATATCATACTGATCACAATCGTGTATGTCAGTTTTTTTGAAATTCAAATCACAGAGGTGGAAAAATTATGTTTACTGGCTAGGATATAATAAAGTGGTGTTTTTAGAGACTCAACATTTCATGTATCCAATATTAAATTTATTTATAAATCATTTGGGTGTTACAATAAATGGTTCATCTTTTTTCCTTTCCTTACGAAAATCTACATTCACGAATCCTAATTCATAAATTTTAACAAAACTATTATTATCAACCCACTATCATTGAAAAATCAGCACTCAGAATGTTATATATTCCAACATTTATATTTGATTGATGATTTCAAAATATGACATATTCACATAAATTATATTTCTATCCTTGGTACTAGATACATGCATCGCTTCATCCATATGTCTAACTCAACTATTTTTCATGGTAAAAAATTCATCATGTTCATTTATATAGAACATATAACAATTAATTACATTAAATTATAAGATAACACATGCACACTTGGTCCTTTGGCTAGCCATCGAAGTCATTCTAAAATTAAATCCAGATTTCTTGTTGAATTCATAAAAGTTTTGTCCCAAAATCATTTTATAAACTATTGATTATGTGTATTTGATATCTAGGTTTAATCCATTGATGGATTAAAATGCCTAAGAATTAATTTGTGTGTTATAATATATGGGGAAACCTCTAAACTATTATGAAAAACCTAAAGGTGGTCCTTCTCCTGATCTATAACAATGATTGTAAAAACATATATTCCATAAATTCTTTCACCCACAAGTCGCCCGATGTGAATAGATTTTGGTAAACTAATGCTTTCCACATCAGATAGGTAGTTGGTATAGAATTCAAGGACATGCTCAACAATATATCTCCTTGGAATACAGCCTTATTGTTGAATTTTATTTTTGGAATACCCTTTCAAAATCATCATATACTTTTCAATGGGGTACATCCTTCTATATTTTATAGGACCTCATATTCAAATATTTCTTAGCAATTAAAACATTGTGTGAAACATCATATCAAAGGATATTGATGGGAAGAACATATCCAATTCACATAATATGTCAACAATTTCCTTTTTCATATTTGGAAATTTCACCTTGTCTATAACTAATCTTCATATAGATTTTAAAAGAAAATAGAGCTTGGTTAATGTATGACAATCATTCTTGGGGAAAATGAATATAAAAATATTGGCATTAGATTGTTCATCAAAACATAATAGTCATGTGATTTCAAACCCTTTATCTTTAAATCCTTCATTGACATGATATTCTTGATATTTGATGAATATCCCTATAGAACCTTTACATCATTCATGAAGTTTCAAAACTAATATCTCTCTTACATTGAAATATTTTTATAATTTGATGGATGAAAAGTCTATTTTTAACCCTTCACTTGAACCAACTCTACACATATTCCCATGTCAATCATGTACAACCGAGCCTTAATTCCATCCTTTGTTTTTCTAGGTGTATTTAGTAACATACCAGTGAAATTATCACATAATTTTTCGCACATATATGACAAAAAGAAAATTCTTAACGGACAAACAATTCCATTATTGTAACTTAAAAAATGATCATTTTTTACAACTGATTTGTTAGGACCAATGTGTGTTTTGGTTTTATTTATTGTCATTAGATGGTATATGATTGAAGTGGAAAAAAGATTGAGTTTTTTTTTCTAGAATAACCACATCAGACTAACCAGGAAGGTGAACCAAACATTGAAAATCAGATGTAGAATACATAGGAAACATGGTTTTGTACACATATATCTATATCCAGATGATCATACATAGTTTCCCATCCAAGAAAATCTTATTATAATTTTCTATTTCTTAAGTCTCAAATATCAAAAGTCATTTAAAAAATTGTGTTGGAAACCTTATGAGAGAAATGGGTAGAGTATGTATTTGGTACCTTAATTCAAACGATTATATGTCAATCCTTATGTTCTCAAATTCATGAAAGAATTCTTGATATTTTCTCGAGTTTGTTTATGGTGTGTGTTATAAACTGATAAATCGGTATGACATAGACATTGGTCCATCATACCATCAGTTCCACCAATTCATCAGAGTCAGAGAGAATGAGAAAGGAGATTTACACTGATCAATCGGATACACACGTGCACCATTTACATTGGAGTTATTCATAATTAGAAAGACAGAGCTCTCTGAGAAACAAGAATGAGAAAAGATCAATAATGTAGTCGACCATGTACATAAAATAAGAAATTTTAGTTCTATATTATTGGGAAAAAAGTAAAATAACACTGACATGTTTTCCATGTGATTCAAGAGTCATCAGACTAGACATGAGGCTGATCCATCAAGGTGAAGAGACCAATTCATCAGATGTAGTCTGACACTGATAAATCATCAGATGTGGGATTATTGGTCTGAAGAATTGTTGATCAACTAAAAAAAGAAATTTTGTATTGAATCTTACAAAGTATTGTCAAAGGGGGTTTTTTAAAGGTAAAAAAAGCTCCAAATATATTTTTGGAATAATTGTTTCAATGTTTCAAATGATGAATTTTAGTTAGTAAAAATATTTGGAATGTAAATTCATTTATCTCATAGTTAATTTAGAGAATAGGATTCAGTGTTTTGTTTTTTGATTGTATGGAGAATCATAGTGAGAAGTATCCAGTTCTCATATGTCTTCATTGTAATTAAGATAACATCGAAATGTAAAATGGTATCATACTGAATATTTTTTAGAAATTTTGAAATTGGAAAAAGTTTTGAGAAGATTTCAGAACACACCAGATGTATTGGGAATAGTTAAAAAAGTAAAATTTGAAAACTTAAATCAACATGAAATTAGGATTTTATGAATTTGTTTGGGTAGGAAGAATAATTATTTTTTCCTCCTTTACTATTTTGGATGCCTATAAAAGGATAGAAAAGTGCATTATAAATTATGACATAATAACTCTTCACGTGTGGAGTGCTAACACTATAACATAAGTGGGAATGGTATTGAGATTCCAACCTCAGTTTTGTTTTAGGTTGAAGCTGAGAGAGATTCATCAGGGTGTTATCCTACCAAAACGAGTCTATGAGAATAAGGTCCCTTAGAACAAGTCCACCAGAGTGACTCCCATCAGAGTGAGTTCATCAGAGAAAGTCCATCGGAGTGATATCCATCAGAGAAATTTCTGTTGAACTGTGTTCCATCAGATAGAGTTCTATTAGACAAAGAAGTGGTGAGTTTCTGATTTATTTTCTACTCAATTATATAATGAGGAGAATAAGTAGAATCGTACAAAGGCCAATCAGATGAAGACCATCAGAAATACTGAGGTTGATCATACTGACTTTTTTTATGGATTTTTTCCAGACATAATTCTATATATATTGAGAAAATTCTGATTGGTTAAAGATCTAGAGTAAGTTTCAATACCAATAAGTTCTTAATATAATTGTTGATTTTCATGAAGTTTGTACAAAATTTAATTTGATCTAGCATAATTTTGGAGGAAGTGAAATAATTTCTAAAGTGGACAATAAAAGAAGGAAAGTGAATCTTGTAACTGTGGATCCATACCAATTACTGAAATATATTTGTTGTTTTTCAGGGGCGTATAACCATCTGTTAGGAAAGGGGATACGAAAAGGATAGTGGGGTGGTATAACTAACTATAGAAGAAAAGTGACTACTTTGATTGTAGAATTGTTTTCTATATGTGCCATTTTATTCTATAAATAAGATAGTTAAAATAATTCATGTTGGTGGGACTATCCAAGATGGAAAGCACTAGACTTTGTATTGAACCTTGTAAATATCATGTGAAGCTCCATATTTATATTTTTTTCATACAAAAGGTGTGGTCAAGTTTTATACTTGAAAGGATCGTTACTCTAAAAAGTTTAAGAGTTTAATAAAGTTTACTAAACTAGTTAAGAAATATTCTAAAAAAATAAAAGGAACCACTACTTCACCCCCCCTATTGGTCTCAATCCTACCTAGGAACAATAATTGGTATCGAAGCCTTGGTTTCTTATGAAAGATCTATCTCTGAGAATGGATAATTTCAATTCAGTGAATACTAGGGGTGTTCATATTTTTTATGGAAAAAACTATTATAGTTGGAAGAATAGGATGTGACCCTATCTTTCTTCTCTTGGACATGAAGTTATAGATGTAGAAATAGTGGGATTTACACCTATTAATGAAAATGTTATGACTATTGCTGAAGATATATGTTTAGAAACTGATGAAAAAGATCACAATACTATATTGATGACTATAACTGATAATGTTTATGAAAATATTATGGGGTTTCCAATAGCTAATCAAATGTGGGATAAGTTGAGAAGTATCTATAAATAGAATAAAAATGTTAAAGAAGCCATGTTACAAATTGGGAGAAATAGATTTAAAGATATGAAAATAGATGAGGATTAAAGTATTAATAGTTACTTTAGAAGAGTAAATGATATTGTAAGTCACATTACATGTTTTGGTGAGAATCTGTAAGATTCTACATTTATCAAGAAACTTATGACAAACTTTATAGATAGGTATGATTCCAATGTTTCTACTTTGGAATATCATGAAGATTTATTATTGGATGAACTTCAGAACATTCTTGTGGCATATGAAATAAGAAAGGATCCTATTTTCAAGAAAAAATATGATATATAAATGTTCTAAAAAGATTTGTTAAAACATAAAATTAATGATAAATAATTTGAAGAAGAATCATGTGATTCAAAGGTAGAAGAATAATCTAAATATTTCGACACAATTTTTTCACACATTTCTATGAAATAAAATAATGGGAAATAGAAATGTAAAAATCTAAAATGATGGAATTGTGAAGGGAAAAGAAACATTGCATAGAATTTTCTTCAAAAGAATGTGTTAGGGTATGAGTCTAAAGAATAAGATGAGAAAACACGGAAACAAAAGTGGAAGAAACATAAGGAAATATTTCCTTGTGATAAGAAGAAGAAAGTTTGTCTGAGAAGAAGAAAGATGGATTATTCCATATCTTATGATGAATTTTATCATCAACATAAATTCATTTCTCAAGTCATAAATGGAAGTAATTTTTTAGGCAATGATTCTGATGATAAATAGATTAAAGAAATAGAGTGGATTCTTAAAAAAATGGAAAAAGAAATTTAGTAGAATACTGAACTCAAGAAAGAAAGAAGAAACTTGGAGATAGTTTTTGAAGACCTAAATTTTGAGAATGGTGATCGTTTAAAGAAAGAAGAAAAAAATTCAATATTATTATAGAATAGAAAATGATGATTGGTGATATTGAAAGAATGATGATAATTTATAAAGAAAAATCAACTAGAAATGAGAAACTCAAAATGATAGAATCTATACTTATTAAATAAATTAAGAAGATAAAGTTGAAGATAGATGAATATAAAAAGATGATAGATTTTCTAAAAAAATAATCTGATGAATAAATATAAAGATTTGTTAAAAACATAATCGATGTTTCTTACAACACAATGTGAGGTAATAAATATGAGAGAAAACTTCACAAATTTATTTGATGTTAAATATGAAAATTTTAAAGAAGGTGAAAATAAGGGTTTAGAAAATTAGATTAGTGAGAAAAAATTCACTGTGAAATAAAGGAATTAAATATAAAAGTATCCCCCCTGAGAAAAGTGGTCCACAGTTGATGAAGAAAGAATAACAATATTATGATAAATTTTACACTCAATCAAAAAAATCAAGATTTATAGGTCACTATTGGTGTTTTTTGGGTTTTGAAACATTGAGATTATTCATGTGGGTACAATAGGTCTATACCAGGAAATAGGTATGAATAATGGGGGAGCTATGGTGAGAAAATAAAATCAAATATTTCTAATAAATTGTTAGAACTGAAAAAAGGAAACTTGGAATATTAATAATTTTGAAGCATCAACAAAGAAAGAGGAGAAGATGAAGAAAGCTGAGTATGTTAATAAAGTTGAGAAAATTAAACATGTGAAGTCATAAAAGAAATAGTGCATAGTTATTTTTCCAAAGAAAGTTTCCATGGATAGAATGTTAGAAGAAGCACACAATGTAGCTGAAGAAAATGGTAATAAAATGGTTTATGAAGTTGAGCAAAAAAATGATAAAAAAATATAAATAAATTGTGAATTGAAATACTTTCTAAAGTGCATAAGAAGAGAAGGAAAGTGAAGCTTGTAACTGTAGATCCTTACTAGCTACTGAAAAGGATTAGTTTTTTTTCAGGGTTTATAACAAGCATCTTGGGAAAGGGGATACAAAGATGGTAGTTTGGGGGTATAATCAACTATATAAGGAAAGTTTATACTGGGATTATAGATTTGTTTTCTTCTTGTACATTTTTATTCTAGAAAGAACATAGTGAAAAGAATCTATTTTGGTGGGACTATCCGATTTGGAAAGTAGTAGGTCCTTGTGCCAATCCTTGTAAATATCGTGTGCTGTTCAATCTTTATATTTGTTGCATACATAAGGTGAAGATGATTTTTAAAAATGATAGGATCATTACTATAACAAGTTTCATATGTTAATAAGGTTTACTAAATAATTTAAGAAAGATTCTTATAAAAGAAAAGGAACCACTGATTCACCCCCCCCCCCAGTGGTCTCGATCCAGCCTGGGGAAAACAAGGTTTTTCTAAGGTTTTTTCAAAAGAGTTTACCAAAATCAATGTCCATATCTTTTACTTTCTCAAATAGTTGATCACCTGTTAGTGGATACAGTTCTATATATTCTTCTGAACTCCAATCAAATGATTCCATCCAAGATCGGTACTAATTTAAACAGGGTAGAAAACTATAATGTCCTAGAAACATAGACTTTGATTAATACTTCAACCTAATTGACTATATTACCTGTTCAAAAATGGTAAACCCTTGAGTTCCATTAATTTAATATCCTAACAAATTTCTATAAGGGAAAAATCCATTTATTTTTTCTTACAACATGGATCTCAATGTGAAATCTTCATTTATGTAAGCATCATACAACATAACACCTAAATTATACAGTAATTTCAATTATTCAAACAATATAGCCAGATAAACATCAATATTATTATGCATATTTTTTTGTCCTGATATAATCATATATAAAATGATGTATTATCATTTCATGAAAAAACAATATGTAAAGTTATAATTTACCAACATATCCAGCCATGTACTATGAGTGTTTCTTCGAGAACCAAAAAGATTCACTCTATTTATAGATAGTGCAAAATGAAGGTTTCTCGGATCGTTTCAAAATTCAGGATACTCATAATCAATTTTTTCTCACTGAGGAGAGTCTTTCAGGGGATGAAGTTTCCATATTTAGTTCTTATCTCTGCAAGACAAGTAAATTTTCTTACAGTCTCCTTAGATACAAATTTGTTCCTAAACTATGGAATGATTGGAAAGTACCATATGAATTTTTTAGGTCCCAATTCATGATTCATGTAACGAGAAGAACCACACATTGAGAATTTTTTAAGTGATTTGTGGTCCATGAGAAATAGTGTAGAGTCATTTGGAAAGGCATGTATTCTTTCAAAGATCATACCCATTGAACGAATCATTTTTTTAGAATCATATTTTTTTCAAGGAAGCTCATTATCTTCTAGGAGAATATCATTCAAGAGATAAAGAAGTTCAGAAAAACAAGTGTCACTCTATCCATTATCAGCTTTAAAATTATATAGTTTTAGTGTGGCTCTCAATGTTGTATATTTAATACAAACTACATATAAATGGAGTCTGTTCAAAACTCATTAACTTCTAAAACAATTTTGGAAAATCAAGAAGTTAATCTTCAAAATTCATTATGATTTCCATGATATTATATTTATATTCATTCACACATATAATCACATCCTCGACATGGTCTTCATCATTTTCCACACCTGTAAGCGTATCATATGATCCATAAAATGTAGTCGTATCCCAATCACTAGCTACATTCTATTTTTTCTCATTTTAATATAGAATTATATAACTTCGATATATCCATTGACATATAAAGTCTTCTTCCAACTCTTCTAGATGAATTATTCTTAAATAAAAACAATGTAAACAAGGACAATAGATTTAAGAAGGGTCATATGTATGATCTTTTTCAAACTTAATAAACTCTTTCACTTCATCCTCGTACTATTTTGTGATATGATTGGAATCTATCTATTTTTTATTCATATCAATCCTATTTGATTTGGTAATATTAATATTTAACGAAATAAATAAATCATAGAAACCATTTCATAGTAAAATTTCACTTTATGATTAAAATATTATTGTAAAGTATGATTATTAATGGTTACGACTTTAAATACATAAACTGGTTTATAAATGGTTATGATTTCACTAATGTGGGTGATCATTAATCTTTTCCATATTATCTGACCTAATGGACCATTTCGTACACTAATTTGGGTCCCAAGAGAGACTTCTCCTCTATCATAACCCAACATAGAGGTGATAAACATATAGGATTTAATAAAAAGCTTCAAAACAAACTTTCTATATTAATGATTGATAAATATTTTTATATAGAAATCACCATTGGTCAAATTTAAATTTTTCTCTCTCAACATTTGGAGCAATATAATTCCCATATTTTGGTATCCAAAAACTAAATCTATATTAAAAGATTGTACTCTAATGGTTATTAAAAATAAAATACACAAGGTAATGACATGTTTTAAAAAGACATTGTGGTTCTAATCAATGGGATTCAAGGGGGGTACATGGAATCAAATGGGATGAATTGATTAATTTTAATCCATGTGAGTAGGAGGGGTACATCGAACATGGAGACGACTACCGGCTATGCACTAAAATACACTACCGACTTATCATTTGTAGTTTCTACCTTACATGATTAGTTGTCAGTGTTTTTGCGGTGCACAGGAAGAAGCTCTATACAATCAGATTGAGAAATAATGATGAATGAGTGAAAATAAACATGAAGGCGAGGGAAAGGGTGAACCAAAAATGGCTCAAGTCAAGAGAGATTGGGTGGAAAATGGTAATAGGTAGGATACCTGGAACTTGGAGCTGATTAATTTTTATGCATCACAAAAACCATGCCTACTTATCATTTGTAGTCAGAACGTTACATGATAAGTGGGATGGGGTTTTTCGGTGCACAGTTAGGAGCTCCATGAAATTGGTGTGAGAAATAATGATGAAATAGTGAATATGAACATGAAGGATGGGGAGAGGATGAACCAAAAATGTCCCAAGGTAAGAGAGAATGGGTGAAGAATCAATGATGTAGATGAAGGACAAATAAGATCGCTTAAGCGCACGCTATTCAAACCATTTAGAAAAATTAAAAAAAAAGATGTTCGACGAGGAGAAATAGATTACAAGTGATCACATACCTTGATTTTAATATATCATTATAATTTCATGAGAATAAAATTAGATAAACATTAAACAAAGATAAATATATTAATAAAAATTTAAAATTTAAAAAAATAATTTAAACAAAGAAATGATTATAATTTTAATTTCTCTTCATTTTGTTTCAATGTTTAATTTAGTTAAAGATAATAAATGATTGTAATTTCTCACCATATTGATTAGTGACAATTTTTAAAAGACGTGAAAATAAATGTTTTGAGAATATGATAAAAATAACCCTTATTAAAAATATAGTTTCCCAATACTCAATTATTCCAAAGATAAAGTATTATTATTTTAAATTGCATCTTTGATTTTAAAATTAATATATATATTAATTATAAAAATATATATATCTTAAAAATTATTTATTTAATTATAAATATATATTTATAAAAATATCATTATATAATATATAAATATATTTATTTATTTATAAATAATTTTATTTATATATAATTATATAAATATGTTTTCATAAATAAATATATTAAAACAAAATTATAATTATATAAAAATATATTTTCTTTAATATATTAAATATAAATTAAAAAATATAATTATAAATTTTCGTTATTAATATTTATAAATTAAGTTGAGAAAAATTTTACTCACACATAATAAAAATTATTTATCTACACTTAATTATTTATAATCAAAATTATTTACACATACATAATCAAAATTATTTATATACATATAATCAAAATTATCAATTCAAGTTAATCAAAATTATTTACAAATTATTTATATTATTTATTAATTAAAAATTATGAATCCAGGATAATAAAAAATATTAATTAAAAATAAAAATTAATTCAAAATAATTAATTCAAAATAATGATTAATTAAAAATTATTTATAAATTATTTATATAAATTATTAATTCAATATAATCTAAAATTTTTATAATCAATATTATTTATAATTTATTTTTATTATTACTTATAAATTACATTGGAGTCATAAAAATATTTTTTTATGAATTACGTTTAATGAAATATTTATATAAACATGAAAATATCATTTATTATTTTTAATAATCACAAAGATGAACATTTATATAAATATTAATTTAAGAAAATATTGAATAAAATATGAATTGTGGATAATGTCAATAACTCATGTCAATCATTTTAAGCACTTCAAAACACTGAGATTCATTGTTTGAAAATCAATCAGTGTAAAGAACACATTTGAAAACCTCATGCATGTGCTCTCCACTTCTTTCAAAAAGCGAATACATATTTTATCAGTAGTTATGGAATATTTAAAAATATTTGGCTCAAAAATAAATTGAAACAAAATGTACATTTAGAAACTCAAGGTGGCATCAAGAGACACATTAAAAACACTCAAAGTCTTTTCTAAAAACCACTTCGGAATTTTTTTTAAAAACACATGTTGTGGAATTCCATTTCAAGACATGGGTTGAAAGCATTTGAAAAACACTATTTTCTCCTCATGGACATTCATATTGGAATAACATAAAAAAATATACTATTTGAAACCAACTATCATTCAAAGGCTAATATAATTTGACAACACCGACGATGGATCAACCAACACATCCCAAACAACCTCGAATGAATCACCGCACAAGACCAATATGGGATCTAGAACATCGGATCAGGTAATAAGAGTAGAGGGAGAATTGAATAGTGGATTCAATAGGGAGTCATATCCATAGAAGAAACTCATGGAGATTCGAACACCATATCCAGTATACCAAAAACCACCGTGAGTTGGTAAAGACCTAGATGGAAGAAGATCGTGATTAAAGACAAGAAGAAATAATCACATACCTCAGATCTTGAGAGGATCGATTCATCAAGAAACATGATCAAGAGATGATCGATTGTTCGTTTCCGTGAATGCCTGAATGGTGTGAGTGAGAAGGAATCGGTTAAGGTTATATTTAAAAGATTAGGTAAGGCTTTTATCAGACCTAAAATAGTATGTACGGTAAAAAAATATCTTTATGAGTGCTAAAATTCTAGCACTGATAAATATATGTTTTCTCAACACCTTTTTAGCACTGATAAAACCAAATCTGTATCAGCACTAACACACAGCTGATAAAGACCCAATTTTAACAATATAATTAATATAATTAAAATTTTTTAATTTATTATAATTATAAATAAATATTTAAATAATTGAAAATATGTATTTGTAAATATAATTATAATTTATTATATTTATTATTTAAATATATTTTATATATATATTAGGTTCTTGGGAGTACAATTACATTAAACACATGCACCGCACATAGAGGATGAAAATGCAAGCTATAGCCCCCCCAAGGGATCGTCTAACCATCAATCCTTATTTATAAATTCAAAGGGGTATGAGTTTGAGTTGAAAGGTCAACCCATACCCAAAAAAATATTAGAAAAAACAAGAAGTGAAATTGATAAGAAAAATGATAGGAAAATAGGGAATGGAAAAGCATAAAAGCCCAATGCATAGAAAGCAAGAGACCAAATCCAGTCTCTCCCTCTAGAACCCATTTTTCTGGGATGTCAACCTCTACTCTTTGGATGTCAGCCTCTCCACCGTGATTTTTTCTGTTAAGGCAGCTACAACTCATCATCCAACAATGAGTCAAAAGGCTCATCTGGCATGATGCAACTCCTGTATTTCTATGATAGATCCCAAAAATCCATCTCTGGATAATATTTATTTATAGTGATAATTATTAACAAATATATTTAAAAATATTTGTATATAATTATAAATTTTTCTATATATTTATTTATATTTATATAATTATATATGTATATATATATAATTACCGAAACAAATTAGTCGTGGATTTGGCCACCAAACCCATGACTTCAAATTTATTTAAAAAGATAAACATTATAAGAAATGGGATGGAACATAGAAGGAAAAAGAGTCCACACCAGAAAAAAGAGGCTAAGGATAATAAAATTAACTCATGTGAGTCCCTTTGGATCCCAAATTCCGAGGGTATTTTCCTCTACCCTTTGGATGTCGACCTCTCTTCCATGTCATCTTTTGCGAGACCTCACCTTCTCTATCTGATGATTTAGAGGAACCTCCAAGAGTGTCACAAATCCGAAATTTCCAAGATAAATTCGAAAAATCTATATTTGGATTAGATAGGAATCCTTCTTCAATGTTAATTGATAGAAATCTCTTAACGAATATATATCATTAAATCCAAATACATTAGGCTCTATCATGGAATAAATAAATATTTGTATATAATTATAAAAATATTTATATAATTATATATAATTATATATATATATATATATACATTTATATATGTGTGTGTGTGTGTGTGTATTAATACATAAATATATATAATTGTAAATCTCATGGGGTATTAGTCAAGTGGTACCCGCTACTTGTACCCCTCACTCTCCGTGGGAACTAGGAGAGGCTCGAGTCATGCCAGACTCGTTCACTGTGTGTATTATGCATAGGGTGATTCAATGTCATTTCCTAGCTGGGAAAAGAGCGGTGAAGTCTGGCCTTCGTTGATGCCTCCCATTGGAAGTTGGAGCGTAACCTATATACAGGTTTTATATTCATCATTTAAATGGAGCACGGTGGTGTGTGTCACGTTCTCAGTGAAAATAGATTTTTTTGTGGTGAGTAGGGATTTCAATCACTACTACAAATATGGTCTTTATCAGCACTAGAAAAGTTGATTAACAATGCTAAAAATATCTTTTCAATCGAGACGAGGATATAGGGGAGTCCCTTTTATCAATGCTCCAAAAAGCGCAGATAAATGCCCATTTTATCAGTGCTAAAAAAAGCACTGACAAAAGACCCATTTATCAGCTCTTTTTTTAGTGCTAATAAAAGTAAAAAAAAAATTAAAAAATAAAAAAGAATTATATAATGCAGGGGGAGCTTTTAACAATGCTTCAGCGGACCCCCCCCCCCCCCGCACTCTCCTGCGCGCTGCCTTCCCACGCATACCCACACACACGCACCTCGTTGGTTCCACCTGAACTCGAACCCGCGACCTCCCCCCATTCACTGTTGTACCATTACCACTACACCCTTTCGTTTTTTTCTTTATTTAATGATATTTATATATATATATAGTTATATTAATTCATATATTAATATAGATTCATATTAATATGAATATATTTATTCATATAATAGTATATATATATATTCATTCGTATATTAATATATATTTATATTTATTTATATATATATATTTTGTTATAATTTTTTTCCCGTATATTTATTTGTATATTAATATATATTTATAATATTAGTTTTAAATACATTTATGAAATATGTTTTTTATGTGTGTTTATAAATAAATATATACATATATATATACAACACATACACATAAACACAGACACACACACACGGACACATATATATTTACAAATAAATACATATATATGTGTATTTGAAAAGTCATAGAATGTTAAAACGACCATAACTTATAATCCAGAAACTCGTTTCAACTCCACAACCAGTCAAATCAATGAAAATGAAACAATATTCGATATGATATGTGGTACAGTCATAATGGACCTCCGGATCAGAATTATACATGTTTGAATGTTAACAAAACGGGGTATCCCAACTAAAAACTCAGTTTTGGAAGATTTTTGGGTCTTTTTGTGCCTCAAAAAATGTGACACAATCTTTGATTTAATTATTAGCGCGTAGAGATCGTCGCAGGCTTCGATTTTATATGTTGTAGAGCTCAAACGGACACCCGGATCAAATGTTATGGTCGTTTGAAGTTTTAGTTACATTTTCAACTTATTTTAGATCTTTTATTAATTATTTTGATTTTTTGTGTCTTCAAATTGTTATTAAATTATTTTTAGTCAATAATAATTAGCAAATTATTAATTAATAATATTTTTTAAAATATTTTAAAGCCATTTTCTCTAAAATTTTTATATATTAAATGTAATAGTCTATTTATAGTTATCTAAAACATATTTAAAAAATATATATTATATTTATATCAATATAAATATACTTATATATTTCATGATTTTTTTTTTAAACATAAAATTTATCAGCGGTAGTAAAAAGTGTTGATAAATCTCCCCTTTATCAGCGCTAAAAAAACGCTGATAAAGAGGGTATTTATCAGCGCTAAAAAAAGCAACGATAAAGGGTTTGACAGATTGGAAATCAGTATCTATCCGAAGAGGTTTATTTCATTTTGTTTTCCCTTAGAAGGAACTGAATATGTGAGCATGGGGATTTGTATCAGTTTCATTTAAGTCGAGATTCATTTATATACAGTAATGGGATCAAAATTTTAACCCTTGGCAGGTGAGGAACACTTCTGTGCCAGTACGGGTTCGGGTGTATGAGGTCAATTTGATTCTCTAGCATCTTATAATTCTCTATGATGTTTCTCTGTCTATTGGAGTTCCCATCAAGATGGACAGGTAAACATAAATTGCAAGGTTTGGGCACTATGCTTGCCTACTAATCAGGGTAGATTTATGCTCCATGCTTGTGAACAAAGTTATGCTATCTACTCATAGTGAAGGGTATGAATTGAAAATTGGTTATGAAAAAATACCCAAATTATGTCGAGAATGTAAAGCCATTGGGAATGACCAACAAAACCGTAGGAGGTCTGTAGTCTCCTCCTTCTCTTTGAATGGTCATGAAGAAACTGATTGCTGCAAGAAAATCGTGCATGATACAGAGGCATGAAGGCCTTCCTTGTTTCACTTTTTAGGGAATCTCATGTGTGAGGAATATTAGGTATAGATATCATGGATTCATGAATTCATTATAAGGAATCTTATGTCAAGGAAATAAGGCATCCTGATCCTAATGCTTACAGTATCACAAGTTCATCTCATGAGAAAGAGGTTTACATGTGACATAAGTGGTCACAATTTTAATGTTTTGTGAGGATTTTTAGGTCATCGGTTTAATGACTTGTGGTTATAGCATAGACATAGGTTTAACATCATGTTGGGATAGGCATGCCATATTTTTTACATCTTGTGGTGATATGTAGGTATTTTGAGAAAGTTGGTTTGGGGGAATCATGACTGAATCACTGGAAGGTATCCCATATATATCAAGATTTAAACTCATGGAGGAATCCAACATACCCTACTAAGAGATGGGAATAAAAAATCATGTAGTTTGAGTAAATAGTTTACGATCATATAATAGGACCAATTTATGTTGTTTAACATATTGTTGTCAGGACACTACTACCATGGATGGTAAGACAACATGGGATACTATGGGGAATCCATGTGGGAAGTGTCGAATGTAGAAGGATCATCCCATGATGGTGTGGGGATTAATTTTATGGGCTTCCCAGTGTTATAGGATCATCCCATGAGGGTTTGGGTCTTATTTATATAGGATACCTAGTGTAGGAGGATCATCCCATATTGGAGTAGGTTTTTTATATATGGGATTCCTATTATAGATGAAGAGTCATATCATGTGAGTCATATATGGGGAATCTTATGTATATCACATAGGGAAAGGATATATCTTAACATCATATTCTGAGGAAATTTTAATACAGTTCAATGTCAAGCAACTAGGATTCTAGGCAATGTAGTTTAAAGTCTTTCATATCGAATGTGGGTGGTATTCACACAAATGGAGACCATTTATGGGTAGGAAAAGAGGATATGATAGTATCCCTAAATGGTGGTAAATTGGATTTATTTCCCTCGATGGTCCACTCTTAGGGCTTACCAATATTCTACACATGTTCTTTTTAATGAAACAAGGTTTAAACACTACCGTGGTGTGGCAAAAAATGGGGACCCTAATATTAGGGTTCCTTTTATTATTACAAAGTGTTGATTATGTTTTCAAACTCATTATAAGAGTAAAGTGTCATGACATGAGGGTTGATGATATTGGTCGTGCGGGTAATCGAGGTATGGGGAGACCCGATTTGGGTGGTTGTGGGCCACTTGAGCACTCAACATGTGTGAAACTGTGTTTGTTTAAAGGTGGTGTTAGTTTTGGGATTTGGAGGTTATTTCATGCAGTTTTGGGATTTCACACACAAATGGGTTTCAGTGAGATATAGGCTCTATCACAAGGACACATCATGGAGGATAAGGTCATATGTTCACACAACATTTATGGTTGCACGTAATATGGGGTTGGTGGAGGGAAATTGATATTGTGTGAACCTATATAGCCTTCATGGGGAATTGTATGAGGACATCTCCAATACAAGTTGATTCAGTGTGGATATCAAGTGTGGTATGTCACACTTCTTCCATACCTATATGAGTACATGAATATTTTGAGTTTTGTACCTTTAAAAAATATTGAGTTATGAATTTAAGAGCTTGACGATGCAATTTCTTATGGTTTATCCCCAAAAATTTTGGGTGATGCTTGCTTTATAGATTAATTGTGTGACAGGGCACTTAAAGTATGAAATTTTATCTCTACTATAGAATATGATACTTTTTCATAAATCTATGGGTCATGTGCCTCGCCTTACATTGTAGTAGGGTGTGGCCACATATGGAATTAGTTTCAGAGAGCCTTTCTCATTAAACTAGGGCATGATCCAATGTTGGGTTTACTTTCAATAGGCTAATAGTCTCACGCAACCATCTCTATGGACATGGGGGAATGTATCAGACATCCTCTAATGTTTTCCTCTTAACATCACATTTAGTATGCAAGTAGATTGTTCTCCAAGATATGTAGTTACACGCAAGTGATGAAAGATGCATGATCTAACTCCTTTGGCTCTAGAATAGTTCAAATTTGTGGGGTGATGACTTTGTTTTATAAAAAAAATGACTTCAGGAAGTTTAGACATGTTTTTGACACCAACAATGTCATTGGAACATAGTGGTGTTTCAAAAATAATCATAATGAAGATAAAAACATAACAAAAAAATAACCATGATTAATGCAAAAGGAATATTCCTAAATATAGTCAACTGATTATATTTTGACCTCTATACATGTGGGTATTCTTGATATTATGAGAATTTTTTTGGATATATTTATGAAATATGAATTCAATGTGTATCCAATGGATTTAATGATTCCATTTTATAAAATATTCCTTGATTATAAGTTTAATATAGAGAAACTATATGAATTTCTCATAGATGAAGATAAAAAAAGAATTCTAATTATTGAAGGCATTGTATAGCCTAATGAAAGTGTTGAGGAATTTATATTCACATCATGATAAATACCTAATGAAGATCATATTTCAATGTGGTGGTGTCGATCACAACATATATATTAATAAGGTCTAGTATCAAAGGATATTGTTACATATCGAAGTGAATGACATTATTTCTGGAGGTTCAACTGACATACATTTAATGTTTTATTTTATATTAAATGATATGAAAATATGAAATGTATTTTATTATGAAGCTAATATTCATCCTTTACTTCCAAGTTCTTCAAGGAATAAATGCATCTTTTATTTCTCAAAGAATACATGCTAATTAAGTACTAAATTTTTTTGACTTTGCATAATTAATGAAAATGAAAACTCTTTCTACTACTCGGATGTGTTTATCAAATGATGGTGATTGTAATGAGGTTAATGGTATATAATATAGAAATATTATTAGAATTTTTATGTATCTAACAACCCATATCCAGGTATAGTCTTTATTATATTCAAATATTCACATTAATATTGTTTCCCCAAAGTAGTTCATATGGTTGAAGTGAGGATGATACACTGATACGTCAAGAATAATCTATAATTTAGAGCTATTATCATAGATTATAATAGAAGGATTTATTGGTATTTATAGATGTAGGATGGGAAGGATAATCTATTGATAGGGATTCAACATTATTTTGTTCTTTTTATCTTTTTTATTTCTTGAATTTATTTTCATTATACAAAGAATAATTATTTTTCTTTAATAATATTGGAGGATGAATATATATCAACTAATAAATATTGCGCATTCATTCTATTGATGGATTGCCAAAATAAATACCTGGGGTTTTTTATAAAATATCCTATTTTAATATTTCTTGATAACTATATTTCTATTATTCATAGGAAAAAAAATCCATCCATTTTTCAAGAACAAATCATATCAAGAAAAAAAATTATTTTATCAAGGATAAGTTTGATACATGTCTACAGAAGTTAGATCATGTGTCATTTTAGAATAATGTCATTGGTATGTTGAAAAAGGAACTACCCAATGAAGATTATGTAATGAATCAGTTGGATATTAGAGTCCTACTTACTTCCTCCACTATATGAGTTGGAGAAGGGATACCCACACCCCCCCTGGGATTTTTTATGAGTATCAATGTGTGTTTTCTATCATTAATATAATTTGTTATTTTCAAAACCTTTTTTGTTATCCTTTAGCTAAGTGAATATTATGTTCATTGAAAAAGGAGGTGTAGGAGTATTTCTATAGGGGATAATATGTTAGTGGATTATCCTTCATATTACAATGGGGAAAAAATATTGTTTTTATAGGTGGATTTGTTGAATGATAATGTTGGCGGATCTAAATATTGGAAATCTTATTATGACCATGAATTTAATTGAAGTGTTTTCATTAAGATCTCTTTATTTTACTTTTTTTTGTCCGAATTATTATTGTTCAAGTGGGGTTAGAGATGATTTTACATGAATAATTTATACAATCAAATAAATACATATGTTCATATTGAGTTTAGGATTAGATTTGGATATAAATGAAGGTTTTCAAGAAAATAAGTGATAAATCTAGAGTAAATTTGTAAAGAAAACTAATGGGGTATTATTTATAAAAAACCCTTAAGTGTGCATTGAGGGTTGATTTTTTTTTTATAATAACATAAAAGGAATCATCAATATATATTTTCGAATTCATTTGGAATTCATATATTAGAGTTTGGAAATTTATTAGGTCAGTTTTAGAGTGTTCTAGATAAATTTCAGGTGGTACCTGTTTTTGAATTTGAATTATTCAAAAAACATAATGATATTTTTGGTCTTTATAAAGATAAAGGATCATCCAACATTGCATGAGAATCATACAAGTCTATGTAAGTATGTATCTAGGTCTATATAAGGATGAAGGATATATCTTAGGATAAATGTGCATTGTGTATGCTTGAATCCAAATATTTTTATTAATCTAGTCTCTATGTCATGATCATTCTACTATTTATAAAAATCATCTAGGTTTACAAAAGGGTGATTATTGGTTAATTAAGTATCATCCATGTTCTATGTAAGGATTATTTTTCGTAATAATGATCATAATTCATCATAAGGAATAACCATTTTATAAGTATTAGGACCAAGGTGTATGTGGATTATTCCATTGTGAATTTTTTGAGAAAGTTTGCGAGAAGTATATTCATTTAATTTTACCATTCATAAAATATTATAAATAAATCATCCACATTGAATAAATATCATCAATAGGATATTTAATAGAGGATCATTCGTTGGTGTTTCAATTAATTTATTCCACTATTAATGTTGGTTGTGTGGGTAAAATATTGACCATGCACCCCACATACAAGAAAATGCATGTGGTGACATGGAGGGGAAACTATGATGATTAAAGTGTATTATTTAATAAATTATTTAGGAGAAGATTTTATATCCTTTTTAGATGGTGTCTTGTAGTTAAAGGGTTTATCTTTGATTATTCAAAAGGTTGATTTATCTGGGGGAAATAGAGAGTCAGTCAAAACCATTTTGAAGGATATTTCATTAAAATGAAATTTTCCATTATTAGATAAATATGAGGGGGTGTTGTTAAAAATATTATAATATACTTTTAAAAATTACATTATAAATTCCATAATGTAAGTGAAAAAATGAAAGAGAGAAAGATATTGGAAGGTTTTTACATGAGAAGTGTTGAAAAATATTGAACTATTGTTTTTATAGACTAATTCTATAAATAAGAAAAATAATGGAAATGTGTTCCTATACGTTTCATTTATTTCTAGAAACAACGTGGTTACATATATCCACATAAAAACTTTTACTCAAAAGTAATGATCAGTTTTGTTAGGACCATAGGCATGGTTCCAAGCATGATCATTGGGTCAACATGTTTTATTGAACCAAATGAAATATCTTATGTCTAATTTTTATATAATTCATTAAATTATAAAGAACGTGTAATTGAAAGAGATGTTCCTAATTAATACATAATAAGATTTATGGAAAGTGATAATTTAAAAATACATATCCCATGATTCCCCCTATTTATTAGACTTGTATAGGACTGTCAATCACAATTAGTGATACAATTCATAAAGAAGTTTTTTCTCTTTCTAAATGTTATGGAAGTGGTTTTCAATCACAAAGAGATTCCAATTTAGCAAGGTGACAACTTTAGCTAATGAAAAACTAGATAAAATATTATTTTTAGTCATTAGGTATGGTATTTTAAATTCATGTAATTTAAGGAATATGGAGATCATTGATAGTGAAGCTCCATGTAATAGAGATCATAAGATGTGGGATATAGATGCCAAGGTGGTTAATTCTTTCGTATGAGCTTTTAAAAATACCCATATACCTAATAGTGATTTCATGAATTATCTAAAATGAATATAATTTAATAATTTTAATATGCTCTCAAAGGATATTGATTTTTTATAATCATCATGGGGGGAAGTGGATAATTTTTCATCAAATTTGTAAGCATAATGTGCCAAAGTCAACCCAATGAATAATTAAATTGAATAATGAATTTCAATCATATAGGTTGAAATGAAATAAAATTTATATAGACTTGTAAAATGAGTTCGAATCAATGGAAATTAAGGTGGAAGAATATAATTTTACACCAATTTAGGTGACTGTAAAATGGATCAAAAGGGGAATAAATTAGAAGAGATCTTTTTCTTAAATTGGATTCATGGAAACAAATATATCTGAAACATGGATTCTTGAGTGTTTTTTCACTACCTTTATGAAAGTAAGTGAAGTTCTTCTCAGAGGGAAAAAATGAAAAAATAGATATTTTTCTGGCCTAGAAATGATGAACATGTAAGGATCATTGGATCTTGAATGGCCATAATAGGTGTAAAGGATTAGAGGTGTATAAAGTTCATATTATTGGAAGCACATAGTCACAAACTACATATAGTAAGAAGGATGTGATGTTCAACAATAATACATTCAACATAATGGGAATATATGGGACTTTTGTTTTACAAAAAGGGACACCAAAAGAATCCTATATATCACAAATAAAGATGAGGATATATTCTATTTTCTAAGGTCGAAGAAAATAAATTGTACCATAAAATTATTATACATTATAGTAAAAAACTTTTTGTAATTTGTAAAAAATAATGGAGATAAAGAAGTCCCTATATTATCATGTGATCATAGTCACATGTGTGACACATTTAAAAAAGAGAAGATCGAAAGATAAACCTACACTCCAAAAGAAAGTAAGTCAACACGTGTTCACAAGCTACCGCATGTGGATGTGTAATGAATCAGTTGGATCTCAGTATGCTGCGTCTCATTAAAAGGATGATGCCATCCAAGAACAACTGGCTGCCTAGCTACACCATCATCTAAAGTCTTTATATACTAATTTGATTCAATCGAGATTGGAGGGACCATCATGGGAAGATGAATTATTCAGAGTGGTTGGCTTCTTCTCGAGGGCGCGGAATTATTGAGGGTGGTTTGGTAATTTAAAAGTCGTTTCACCAGTGAGACTGGGTTCGCCACTCCCATTATTGTATTGAGGTGCAGTATACCGTGAACGCATCTATCTTCCAGTGTTGCTGTTTTATAGTTCCTTAATTCAGTGTCCCCGCCTTTGAGATGCTGGAGAAATCCTTATTTGATTGTAATCCACCACCTCCAACTGTTGTAACTGCGCTCTTTATGTGTGTTTTATATTCAACGCATTCTTTCCTCAATTATTCTAAGCCCCAACCCAAGACCGGTTGTGGTGATGAATGCGGCTGTGCATTATTGAGGGTGATTTGGTTTCTTCTGCAATAATTTCCACCAAAACTCATTTCACTAGTTGGAATGTGGGGTCGCCACTCCCATTACTGTAATGACATGCAACATCCTGTGAACCCATGAAGACGGGTAGTGTTCTGTATCTGTACTGACCAAGGCTGTGGGGCTGCAGGGAGAAGCGCCGACCACGGGTGGTGGCTGTCCTCTAGTCAGTGACGCTGCACGAGGGGGAAGGGGAGGGGGACCCATCCAGCCATGAAGTCTTTTTCATTCTTTTTTGTTCTTTTGTTATTAGTCCCACACACAAAAAAGTTTTCTCCAATTCATTTTTTTTGTGGGGTCGCCACTCCCTCATCCCGTGAACGCATGTCTATCTCAGTGTTCCTGTTTTATAATTCGTGCATTCTTTCTTAAATTATTGTAAGCCCCACCTGAACATGGGTAGCGTTCATGCCGGAAATTAGGTGATTAATTAATTCTAATTAGGCGATTAAGTAACGATAATTAGGTAATTATTTAATGTTAATTAAGCACTTAATTAACCGTGACTAGGTAGTTAGTTAATTAGCGAAGCAATTTTATAAATTAGTGAAGCAGTTGTACAAATTAGCGAAGCCGTTGTAGAAATTAGCGAAGCGGTTGTATAAATTAGAGAAGTTGTTGTATAAATTAGCGAACCAGTTGTATAAATTAGTGAAGCAGTTATATAAATTAGTGAAGCAGTTATATTAATTAGCGAACCATTTATATTAATTAGCGAAGCAATGATTTACTAATGGTTAAGCAATGATTAACTAATGGTTAAGGAATGATTAACCAATGGTTATGTACTGAGTAACTAATGGTAAAGTAATGAGTAACTAATGGTTAAGTACTGAGTAACTAATGGTTAAGAAATGAGTAAATAATGGTTAAGTAATGAGTAAATAATGGTTAAGTAATGAGTAACTAATGGTTAAGTAATGATTAACTAATGGTTATGTAATGGTTAATGTCATCATTTAGGATATAAGAAAACGTTCTAAAATTTTGGTTGCATAAAGAATATGTGGTTATATAAGCAATCAAATCTCTATCTGGATACAAACAAGTGGATGCGGCTCTGGCACAGATGTACCTAGGTGTAACAACTACGACAAGGTGTTCCAAGTTTGAGGTAACCTGGTACACGACAACGTGTATTGATGCATCCTGGTTTGACACTCTCGATTGATATTCTTTAGATGATTCATATTTTCTTTAAAAACTACTAAAATACATTTAGGTACTTATTAACTAATGGTTAAGTAATGATTTGTGTCATCTTTTAGGATTTAAGAAACATTCGAAAATTATGGTAGCATAAAGATTATGTGATTATCTAAGCAATGAAATATCTGTCTGGATACAAACAATTGGATGTGGCTCAGGCACAGATGTACTTAGGAGTAACAACTTCAACAAGGTGTTTCGGGCCTGACTCGGGGTAACCTGGTACACGACAACGGGCCTTGTTGCATCCTGGTTTGACACTCCTGGGGGATATGCTTTAGATTATTCATATTTTCTTTATAAACTACTAAAATACATTTAGGAGGTTAAAAATTGTACTAAAAACATTAGTATCTTAGTTTAGGGTATAAGAAGATGTTGTAAAATTTTAGAATCATAAAGATTAATAATATCTTCGAAAGGTTTGTACTTAACTTTGTAATTTTTAAAATCTTTCAGCATTCTAATAAAAACGATGGTTTATTTTAGATAAAAAAGATGGCGGCCTATGTAAAGATCCGTAAATTTCAAGAAAAATTTTTTCTTAATTTTTTTGGGATTTTATGAGTACGCAGTTTTTGACGGCACCTGATTCCGAGACCCGGTGTGCCCGGAATCAATTTCTAAAGTTTAACTCGGCTACGTTCAGTGAACGAACGAGCGAGTTTTTCTATCATTTGAACTGGTGCTTGGAATTGAAATCCGAGGGCACCAATGAACTTGCAGCGCTGATATTTGCCTAAGCTGACTTTTACTGTTGATGCGTTTGCTCGGGAGAAGAAGTTAAATTTTGGGGTTTAAGTGAGAAGTAAATAAAATTGTGCACAATTTTATTTTATTATTCATGGAAGTTAAACTCTCTCATGAGAAGTTGTTGGTGGGGCCCACAACAACCCAACTTCCCATGTGTCATTATGAGGGAGGTGGGGCCCACACAAGCACCCATCTTTTCACATTCCATAACCCTTAACCCCTTTGAACTCCCATGATAAATACAAGGCAACTCCCCCATTAAATTTTGGTATCCTTTAATTGTGTAACTCTCCCCTCTCTCCTCTTTAATCATGCCAACACACTTAATCAATTAAGTGATATATGTGTTTCAATTTTAAAAATTGAAATGCATGGCTTTAAGTAATAAAATAAGACAAGTCTTATTTTATTTTGGGGGTTAGTTGTTGTGTGAAGATATTGGGGAGAGTGAGCTCTAGTTCCTTCCGCGAAGAACTTCATCCTCTTCATCGAAGAATGTCAAATCCACGACGGATGACGACGCGCCTCCTTTTCATTTCTCCGTGACAAAAAGTGGAGACGCCGCTTCCTCCTCGGATGCTCTTCGTCGATGTCTACAGAACCTCACCCCGCGACGCCGTTTTCTATGACGCCCGTCGTTCGACAACTTTTGTTGAGATAGGGGTTATTTATGTTCATGATTAATTTAACGTTCTTCGTTAATTAAATTGGCCGCTTGTTATCGACATAACGAGAGGAGATCGGACCGCACAAACACGGCCGATCCTCCTCCCCTTTTTATTTGTTGATCCTCGTTGAACCTTGCGCCCGGAGCGGGCCGCGGTGGAGCGGTGCGGCGCCGTCGCGCCGCGTCGGTTGAGGAAGAGCCCCAACCTTAGGTCGCGGCGGTCCAGCAGGGGCAGCTGGAAAACCGGCCGCCAGTGCTCCGGGAGGCGGGACCCTGAAGGGTCCCGCAGTAGCTCAACCGGACGTCCTTAATGGCCGACCGTTTTCCAGGAAGACCGGGTGATTGAAACCCCCGGCCAACGCATAGGGCGGACCCCATGGGTCCGTCGTTTTGGGAGAAGGGGGCGGCGCCCCCCGTCGCACCCCGCTCGGCCACGAGCCGAGCCGCAGACGGCTTCCGAGCCGGGCCGCAGGCCGCGCCCAATCGAGCCGGACCCGGACCCGGGTCGGGTCGACCCTGTTCGGGCCGACCCAGGGGGTTTTGGGCCGGGTTGGACCGGGCCCAAACCCCATATTTTCGGACTGATTCGTTCAAAACCCATATCATGGGCTACGGACCTCCGATTGACATACTGTTAGTTGCGTTGGTATCCTTGGATCGATACGGTCGTTTCATTATATTACACTCAAGCTTTTGGTAATGTTTGGGTACATCCGAGTTGGTTCGAACCCGAAACTAACCGGGCCCTCGGGGAGAAAACAGTTATAATTTGAGTTCCGAATGTCCGATTGACTTACCGTCGACATTGTTGGATTCCTCTTAGTGAGATGGTTCTTTTGGATTACTCCACTCGAGGTTTGGACACAGCTGAAGTACGGTCGGGTTGGTTTTAGCTTAAAAACCAACCGGGCCCCTAGAACGGAAAAGAAAATAACTCTCAGACCGGGCGTCCGATTGACAAGCCGTATGTCGCGTTGAGTTCCTATTGACGAGAAAAAACTTTGTGATACATCAACTCTGGACTTCGTGACAATTGATGTATCGACCCTTTGGCTCATGGAGCGGAACCTCCTGGAATCGAGCGTGCTGTGTGCGAGAACCCTAGAGCTGGCTGCGACTGCGGCGGCGATGACGACTGTACTTGGATCCTCCATTGGTTCGGCATCAATGACGACTGTACTTGGATCCTATGTGGGTTCGGCAGTGATGGTTATTGTACTTGGATCCTACGTGGGTCCGGCAGCGACGACATTTGTACTTGGATCCTACGTGGGTTCGGCAGAGGAGATGATTCAGAGACTACATCAATCATCTCCACCCCTCTTCGTGAGTAGTATACTTGTGTGAGCCGAGTCATGACTTTCAATCAGTATCATCGATATGATAGTCTTACTTTCCTGTGTGGATTGAGTTGTGCTTTCCAATGTGGATTGGTTTGTTCTTTCCTGTGTGGAATGAGTTGTGCCTTTCTGTGTGGACTGGGTTGTTCTTGGGCTCATGAGTTAGAGCAGAACTGAAAATGATGACTTAGGTATATGTATGGACATATATCTAAGTAGAGTTGGTTAATATTCGTGATTGTATCTTTCCTTTGTGGTATATCCCTTGTGGATTCTGGGAGGCCTTCGGGGGTCTCAGGTTCCCTACTGAGTATCGTATACTCACCCCTGCATGGGCTATGCCCGCACTACGTTGTGTTGGTTGCAGACGACGGACAGCGCTGATCGTGGTTGAGGCTTGTGGAACGGGACGATACCTGGAGGCCGACTATCAGGCGGGACGTACACGGAGCAGACGGCCGGACCCGAGGAGCTGAGTAGACCATCTGTACCCACCCTTCAGGTGGGATAGCCGAAGGATGACTCGGTGGTTGCTGATTTACTTTACTGCTGCTATTTTTCCTTTTCAGTTGTACTGTACTTTCAGTTGGGTTTGTATTCTGGCCCATTTACTTTTCATCACTTACTTTTGTACTCAGTTTACTTAGTGTTTACTTCAGCTTGCATACTCTGTTGTGTTGTTTACTTGTATAAAGGCAATGCCTTCCCTTTTAATTTGGGATTTACGCCTTTGGTGCTAGTCACCAGCCCCTGACCTATGGAAGGCGGGCTTGGGGTAGTCACGACACGGGCCCCGAGAATGGGTCGTGACAAATTGGAATCAGAGGAGTCGGTTCTATCGTAGAACTCAGGACTCTGATAATTTCTTCTATGTGAACCAATAGTGTTAAGGGTATTGAGTGTGGTTATCAGTCCAGGGAGTCCAGTGTTGGTGGGGTGGCCGACATATCCATACACCAGGACCCTGAATTCTGATTTCCAACTCAATGCTTGAAAACATTGATTGCATGTGTGTTTCAAAAGTTTTCTTTGTGATTACTTTGTGTCAGCTCACCAGGTATACAGTATTAACCGTGGCGCACCTGTTTCTTTTCAGGATGGCCCCATGACGGCAGCTAGCTAGGGTTCCGAGCTTTGTGCAAGACAACAGCCCACCGAGTGATGAGGCCTCGGTGCAGGGCCCCATTACAGCGGAGGTACCAGCGATACCTCTACCCGCCAAGCTACTGATTCCACCAGCCCCAACAGCTGAGAGTTCACGTTGCCTGAGTGCACTGAATGAGTTTCAGCATCAGAGACCGCCCAGGTTCCGCGGGGAGATGGACCCTCAGGCAGCCGAGGATTGGCTGGAGGCTGTTGTTTGAGTTTTCAGATTGGCAGGGACACCAGCAGACCTCATGGTGATCCTTGTAGTGAGTCTCCTGCACGCGGCAGCAGGTAGATGGTGGAGCCTGATGCTCCAGGTGCACGACGAGGCATCTCTTCTTTGGTCGGACTTCAGGAGCCTTTTCCGCTCGGAGTTTGTTTCATCCCCCCTCTGTGCGGTGCGCATTCAGTAGTTGTTACAGCTGTGGTAGGGCAGCCTGACAGTAGCCCAGTACTCGGAAAGGTTTACCGATCTCTCACGCTACTCCACAGACATGGTACGTGACCCATTCTTTAGGGCACAGACCATTGAGTAGGGACTGAGGCATGAGATCAGAGCATTGATGATTTCCCTCAGCATTCTGACACAGGAAGAAGTACTGGAGCGAGCCCTTCTTATGGAGAGATTTCTTGCTGAGCCTACACCAGCAGCGAGACCTACCACAGGGCGGCATGTAGCAGAGTCTTATGCAGCCGACAGTAGACATACGTCACAGAGGTCCAAGCGGACTAGACCATCAGGTGGCCGACCTCAGGATACTGGTACGGAGGTATGGGGCACACACATCAGAGCTAGTCATTCGAGAGGCAGACAGTGCTATGCATGCGGTGGGCATGGCCACATGGCTCGTGACTGCCTGACCTGCCATGCAGAGGAGCAACAGACGGTTGAGGGACCACCCAGGCAGAGGCAAAGGTTCGACTGTGGCGGTCCGCAGGGAGTGGGCGGATGAGCCAGAGGAGTTGGCCGAGCAGTAGGTGGTGGACGACGCTTCGGGGCTCTACCACCACCACCACCAGAAGGACCACCCCGACCATAGAGAGCTGGCGGGAAGAGGCAGACTCAACTTCAGGCAGTGGAGGCCTACGACCACGACGCACCTAAGATGATTCGAGCTACTATCTGTGTCTAATCCACCCTTTCTGCAGTTTTATAGACATAGGAGCGAGTCATTCTTTTATTGTCGCTGCCCTTGTTCAGAGCTCAGAGATTTTGACAGAGCCGTTGGCTCGATCCTTACAGCTAGAGACTCCTACGGGAGCAGACTCGACGATTACGCACTAGTGTCGGTAGTGTGAGCTTACTCTAGGAGGCGAGAGCTTCAGCTGATATCTTCTTGTAGCGGCGTCGAAGCCTTACGACGTCATCTTGGGCATGGATTGGTTATCTATGGTCCATGCTCAGATCAACTGTATTAGGCGCATGGTGTGGTGTGTCCGCACCGATGGGAGCAGGTTCACCTTCACCGGCGAGAAGGGAGCCTTGGCAGCACTGGATGGACTCACGCAGGGGATAGGACAGCCGATCACCCATCAGTTGGCTAGCCTCATCCTAGGAGCAGTTGACGTGCGGAGTACGAGTTTTCCTGTTGTGGTGGATCAGTATGCGGATGTTTTTCCTGACGACGTTCCAGGACTACCTCCTCGCAGAGAGGTAGACTTCTATATTGACCTGTACCTCGGGACAACACCGATATCTACACCATCATATCGGATGGCTCCCATTGAGCTTCGTGATATATGGGTACAGCTGGAGGACTTACAGGGCAAGGGGTTCATTCGACCCAGTGTTTCACCCTAGTCTTCCCCGATTTTGTTCGCCAAGAAGGCGGATAGGTGCTTGCGACTGTGTATTGACTACCGTCGCCTGAACCAGGTGACCGTGAAGAACAAGTATCCACTTCCGAGTATTGATGACCTCTTCGATTAGCTCAAGGGAGCACGGTGGTTCTCTAAGATAGACCTCAGGTCAGGCTATCATCCGCTCAGAGTTCGAGACGAGGATGTGCAGAAGACGGCCTTCAGGTGTCTGTATGGCCACTATGAGTTCTTGGTTATGCCTTTCGGCATAACCAACGCTCCAGAAGTGTTCATGAGTCTCATAAATAGGATATTCCAACCTTAACTCGATCAATTTGTTTTAGTATTCATCAATGACATATTGTTTTACTTGACTACTAAGGAGGAGCACGCTAACCATTTACGTGTTGTACTGGATACACTCCGAGAGCACCAGCTTTATGGTAAGATCTTGAAGTGTTAGTTCTGAATTCGAGAGGTCCTCTTCTTGGGGCACGTTATCTCTGAGGTGAGAGTTGCGGTGGATCCTGCGAAGATCGAGGTAGTGCTAGCTTGGGAGCCACCCAGGAGCGTGACAGAGGTGCGAAGTTTCCTAGGTCTAGCTGGGTACTATCGGAGATTTGTGCTAGACTTCTCCAGAGTTGCATCACCGCTTTCAGCTTTGACGAAGAAGGGTAAACCCTTCGTGTGGTCAGATAGATGTTAGCAGAGACCTCTCAAGAGCAGAGGAAGAGATTGACCAGTGCACCCATCATGAGGCTACCAGAGGAGGGAGTAGGGTATGTAGTTTACTACGATGCATCAGTGACCGGACTCGGGTGTGTCCTGATGCAGGTGCGGGCAGTGATCGCCTATGTATCATGACATTTGTGGTAGCATGAGCAAAACTACGCTACCCATGACCAGGAGTTAGCAGAAATGGTCTTCGCATTGAAGATGTGGCAGCACTATCTGATGGGAAAGCGCTTTACAGTCTACTTTGACCACCAGAGTCTCATGTACATCTTCTCACAAAAAGACCTGAACCTGAGACAACGATGATGGATCGAGTTCCTCCAGGAATATGACTTTGAGATAGTCTATAATCATGGGAAGGAGAACGTATTAACTGATGCTATTAGTAGGATGTCGGGCATTCAGCTACTTGGAGAGGCGACGAAGCAGCTAGCCGCGTTGCAGATATCCTTCATGGATAGAGATGGGGAAACCTTTCTACAGTCGCTCACAGTCACTCCTACACTACTTCAGCGGGTCAGGGAGGCACAGCGTGGGGACGATGACTATGAGGCGTGACGTGCTCAGATATCCTCAAGGATGACACCTGATGGATTTTCTATAGGAGGAGAGCACGCCATCCTTTTCAGAGGACGTACCATGGTACCAATTACATTACAGGAGGAGGTTCAGAGAGATTTTCACACTTCCCCATTGGCGGTACATCCAGGAGTATCGAAGATGTACCAGGATCTCAGACAAAAACACTGGTGGACAGGTATGAAGAAGGCTGTGGCAGAGTTCGTTTCATGATGCCTCACCTATCAGCAGGTGAAGGAGGAGAACCAAGTACCAACAGGCTTGGTACAACCCTTAGAGGTCCCAAAGTGGAAGTGGGACGAGATATCTATGGATTTCATGACGGGACTTCCACGTACTTCCAGAGGACACGACTCCATCTGGGTGATTGTCGACCGACTCACAATGTTGTCCCACTTCTTACCTATTAGAGAGCAGGGCTCGGTGGAGAGCGTGGGATGCCTCTACATTCAGGAGATCATACAACTTCATGGTGTGCCATTGACTATCGTCTCTGATCGAGATGCCCTTTTTACTTCCTGGCTTTAGAAGGGGTTATAGGAGGAATTCGGGACACAGCTATGCCTGAGAACCACCTTCCACCCTCAGATGGATGGCCAGACAGAGAGAACCATTCAGACTCTCGAGGACATGCTCCGTACATGTGTCCTTTACATTGGTCACAGCTGGGAGGGTCACCTACCCTTGGTGGAGTTTGCGTACAACAACACCTACCACTCCACCATTGGGATGACACCATACGAGGCATTGTACGGCCGACCTTGCAGATCACCTATGTGCTGGACAGACCCTGGGGATTCAGCACTTGTAGGACCAGAGATGATCCAGGCCATGATGGAGAAGGTACAGATCATCCGGGAGTGGATGAGGACTACTCAGATCTGGCAGAAGTCCTATGCTGACAGGAGGCGGAGACCACTAGAGTTCAAGGATGGCGACTACGTTTTCTTACAGGTCTCACCTCGACGTGGATTACATAGATTTGGCTGGGGCGGCAAGTTATCTTCACACTTCATCGGACCATTCCAGTTTCTCAGCAGGATAGGTGAGGTGGCTTATCGCCTGGCTCTTCCACCTCAATTGCACTGGGTGCACGAAGTCTTCCACGTATCTTAGCTGAGGAGATACGTGCCAGAATCGACGCATATCATCGACCACGGGGAGTTGGACATCGAGGGCGGGGCGAAATTTGAGGAGGTCTCGGTGAAGATCAAGGATCGACAGGAGCGGGTCCTATGTGGATGGTCGATTCCTCTAGTGCGCATCAGGTGGCATCACGAGAACCTCTAGGAGAGCACATGGGAGTGGGAGGCTCAGATGCATGCTCATTACCCTCATTTGTTTCCCTAGTTTATGATTTAACTTTACGGGGACGTAAATCCCTAAGGTGGGAGTAATGTAAAGACACGTAAATTTCATGGAAATTTTTTTCTTAAATTCTTTGGGATTTTATGAGTACGTAGTTTCTGACGGCACCTGATTCTAAGACCCGGTGTGCCCGGAATAAATTTCCGAAGTTTAGCTCGAGTACGTTCAGTGAATGAACGAGCAGAGTTTTCTATCTTTTGAACCGGTGCTTGGAATTGAAATACGAGTGCACCGATGAACTCGCAGTGGCAGTATTTGCTGAAGATTACTTTTACTATTGATGCGTTTTCTCGGGAGAAGAAGTTAAATTTTGGGGTTTAAGTGAGAAGTAAATAAAATTGTGTACAATTTTATTTTATTATCCTTGGATGTTAAACTCTCTCATGGGAAGTTGTTGGTGGGGCCCACAACCACCCAACTTCCGATGTGTGGTTATGAGGGAGGTGGGTCCCACATGAGCACCCATCTTTTCACATTCCATAACCCTTAACCCCTTTGAAATCCCATGATAAATACATGGAAACTCCACATTAAATTTTGGTATCATTTAATTGTGTAACTCTCCCCTCTCTCCTCTTTAATCATGCCAACACACTTAATCAATTAAGAGAGATATGTGTTTGAATTTTAAAAATTGAAATGCATGGCTTGAAGTAATAAAATAAGAAAATTCTTATTTTATTTTGGGGGTTAGTTGTTGTGTGGAGATATTGGGGAGAGAGAGATCTAGTTCCTTCCGTGAAGAACTTCATCCTCTTTATCGAAGAATGCCAAATCCATGACGGATAATGACGCGCCTCCTTTTCTTTTCTCTGTGACAAAAAGGGGAGACGTCGCTTCCTCCTCGGACGCTCTTCATCTACGTCTATAGAACCTCACCCCACGACACCGTTTTCCATGACGCCCGTCGTTCGACAACTTTTGTTGAGGTAGGGGTTATTTATATTCATGATTAATTTAATGTTCTTCGTTAATTAAATTGGCCACTTGTTATCGACATAACGGGAGGAGATCAGACCGCACAAACACGACCGATCCTCCTCCCCTTTTTATTTGTTGATCCTCGTTGAACCTTGCGGTGAAGGCAGCGCGGTATCATTGCACCACGCGGGAACGAAGGGAACCGTAGCCAGAGTGGGCCACGACGGGGGTGCGTGACACCATCGCGTTGTTCCGATTGAGGAAGAGCCATGCCCTTAGGCCGCGATGGTCCAACAGGGGCGGCCGGACAACCGGCCGCCGGCGTTCCGGGAGGCGGGACCTCGAAGGGTCCCGCGACAGCTCAACCGGCCGTCCATAATGGCCGGCCTTTTTCCAGGAAGACCGGTGGATTGAAACCCTCGGCCAGTACGTAGGGAGGACCCCATGGGTCCGCCGTTTCGGGAAAAGGGGGCGGCGCCCCCCTTCGTAACCCGCTCGGCTGCGAGCCGAGCCGCGACCGGCTTCCGAGCCGGGCCGCAGGCCGTGCCCTGCTGCGGGCCGGACCGCGCCGGCTTGGCCATGCCGCGCCCAATCGGGCAAGACCCGGACCTGGGTCGGGTCAACTTGGTTCGGTCCGACCCAGGGGGTATTGGGCCGGGTCGGACCGGGCCCAAACCCACTATTTTCGGACTGATTCGTTCAAACGCCCATATCTTGGGATACAGACCTCCGATCAATACACCGTCAGTTGTGTTGGGATCCTTGGATCGAGAAGGTCGTTTCATTATATTAAACTCAAGATTTTGGTAAAGTTTGGGTATGGCCAGGTTGGTTCGAACCCGAAACCAACCGGGCCCTCGGAGCGGAAACGATTATAACTTGAGGTCCAGACGTCCGATTGACGTACCTTCGACTTTTTTGGGTTCCTCTTAGTGAGAAGGTTCTTTTAGCTTACTCCACTCGAGGTTTGGATGCCCCTGGAGTATGGTCGGGTTGGTTTTAACTTAAAAACAAACCGGACCCCTTGAACGGAAACACCAATACCTCTCAGACCGGGCATCCGATTGACGCACCGTCTGTCGCGTTGAGTTCCTATTTATGAGACGGAACTTTGTGATACATCAACTCTGGACTTTGTGACAGTTGATGTATCGACCCTTGGCTCGTGGAGCAGACCCTCCTGGAATCGAGCGTGCTGTGTGCGAGAACCCTAGAGCTGGCTGCGACTGCGGCATCGATGACGACTGTACTTGGATCCTCCGTGGGTTCGGCAGCGATGATGACTGTACTTGGATCTTTCGTGGGTTCGGCAAGGATGAAGACTGTACTTGGATCCTATGTGGGTTCGGAAACGATGGTTACTATACTTGGATCCTACGTGGGTCTGGAAGCGACGACATCTGTACATGGATCCTACATGGGTTCGACAGAGGAGATGATTCAGAGGCTACATTAATCATCTCCACCCCTCTTTGTGAGTAGTATACCTGTGTGAGCTGAGTTTTGACTTTCAATCAGTATCATCGATATGATAGTCTTGCTTTCCAGTGTGGATTGGGTTGTGCTTTCCTATGTGGATTGGGTTGTGCTTTCCTGTGTGGAATGGGTTGTTCCTTTCTGTGTGGACTGGGTTGTTCTTGGGCTCGTGAGTTGGAGCAGAACTGGAAATGATGACTTAGGTATATGTATGGGAACACACCTAACACTATTGAAAATCCGACTTTTCCCAACGCTTCTATACTAATGGTTTGTAAAAATCATTGGTATAGGTCCTTTTTCCCAACGGTTTGGCCAAACGGTTGGGAAATTCCACTTTGTGGCCACCTTTCCCAACGGTTTTGGGAAACCGTTGGGAAAGGGTATGGATTTCCCAACGGTTTGGCCAAACCATTGGGAAAAGACCACTTTGTGGCCATCTTTCCCAACGGTTTGGCCAAACCATTGGGATAGGTATACCCTTTCCCAATGGTTTTGGAAAACCATTGGGAAAGGGTATTCCTATCCCAATGGTTTGCCAAAACCCTTGGGAAAGGTCCCACATAAACCAAACTTCAATTCAGAATACAATCCTGACTCAGGACCTATACCAACGGTTGTCAAAACCGTTGGTATAGGTCTATACCAATGGTTTTGAAAACCGTTTGTATAGGTCCTGAGAATTTTTATCATATCTTCTTACCGAGAAAATTATATAAATAAAAATTTAAAATAATTATGACAATACATATATATATTTATGTAATTATGTTCACAAAAGTCATGTTAGGTTAGTGGTTAAGTCATTCAATGATAAACTAGGGGTCCTAGGATCAAATCCCAACAAATGTTTTTTTTGAAATACATATACCAACAATTCCATAACCATTGGTATAGATTTTCATATTACTTATACCAACGGTTTTGGAAAAACCGTTGGTATAGACCTATCCCAATGGCTTACTTGGAAAAGATTCTCCAAACTGTTGGTATATGCTATACCAATGGTTTGGAGGCCTATACCAATAGTTCCAAACCGTTGGTATATGTTAGTTTTCCAATAGTGTAAGTAGAGTTGGTTGATACTTTGTGATTGTATCTTTCCTTTGTGGTATATCCCTTGTCGATTCTGGGAGGCCTTCGGGGGTCTCGGGGTCCCTACTGAGTATCGTATACTCACCCCTACACGGGCTATGCTTGCACTATGTTGTGTTGGTTGCAGACGACGGACAATGCTGATCGTGGTTGAGGCTTGTGGAACGGGACGGTACCTGGAGGCGGACTATCAGGCGGGACGTACTTGGAGTGGACGACCAGACCCGAGGAGCTGAGGAGACCATCTATACCCACCCTTCAGGTGGGATAGCCGGAGGACGACTCGGTGGTTGCTGATTTACTTTACTGCTTCTATTTTTCCTTTTCAGTTGCACTGTACTTTCAGTTGGGTTTGTATTCTGGCCCATTTACTTTTCATCACTTACTTTTGTACTGATTTTACTTAGTGTTTACTTCATCTTTCATACTCTGCTGTGTTTTTTACTTGTACAAAGGCAATTCCTTCCCTTTTAATTCAGGATTTATGCCTTTGGTGCTAGTCGTCAGCCCCTGGCCTATGGAAGGCGGGCTTGGGGTAGTCACGACACGGGCCCCGAGGACGGGTCATGACAACCTATATTTATTTCAATAGTAAAATAATTGAGACAGAACAAATATGTAGTTATAGTATATATCTAGAAGGTTTTGTGATGCTAGGAGACTGTACAACTTTGGAATGTCTTCAAAGGTAAATTCATCGAAAGTTAAAACTGTCGAGCAATCAAGTGATAGAATCAATCACATACATACATCTGCAATATGTAGACATGTTTTGGAATGTTTCCTTTCCAATAACAGATGATGAAGAATTTTAATATGTACTTTAATTGGTTAAGTATCATCCTGAGAATCAAATGATGCAGTTGTATGTTACTATAGCTACAATGGATGTTCCATCGACATTGGAAGCTGGGCCATGACAACATAATGTGACAATGTCATATGGTCCTGCTATAACACATCAATAAGTTCCACCAACAATGGCAGTTGTTCCATCATTGCCTTCGGCCATAGTTTCAATGGATAGTCCTCCATGTATGTTAGATGCATTGGTCGATGGATTTGAGGATGATGACATTTTAGAATAATAAGATGAAGAGGAAGTTCAAGAAGAAGAGGATCATGCAGAAGAATAGTCTGTTCCCACTCATGTCAGGTTCAAATGACTGTTGAACCATCCTCCACCATTGGCTTCCTGGTCGACTGAAGGCATGCATCACTTTCCAGATTTTGATTGGTCAGTTATTACTCTTAGTACAGAATTTCAAGGAATCATTGGTGGAAACAATTGAGTGTCAGATGAAGGTGTTTTATATATTGAAAGATATTTTGAGAGAAAATATGCAATGAAAAATTTTATAAAACAATATCACATTGAAAGACATTACTCTTATGTTGTAGAAGAGTCAAAGAGGTCTTATTATTTAATCCATTTTGACAAATATGATTCGAACTATCAAATGTGTCTGTGAGCTATAATTGATAACACATTTCACAGCTGGCGCATCACTATATTTAATCCACACACATGTGTTAACCCAAGATTGTCACAGGAACACTCTTCATTAGATTTTGAGTTTGTTTCAACAATCATTGTTGAAATGATAAGAGCATGCTAAGATGTTCTTGTTGTTTTGGTTGTGGAGCGAATCAAAAAACTTTTTAGGAATCAAATCTCTTTCTGGAAGGCATGGGCGACACAAAAAAAGGCTATTATCAAAGTGTATAGTTATTGAGATGAATCTTATCGAGTTTTACCACAACTTCTGGAGCTTTTACATCACACCAATTTAGTGATCTATTAGTTACATACTACTGAATATGTTAACCAAAACAACCAAGTTGATCAGTCGATGGTTGTGTTTGATAGATTTTTTTGGGAATTTTTACCATGTGTGGAAGCTTTTATACATTGCAAGCAGTTAATATAGATTGATGGAACATTTATGTATGGAAAGTATACATACAATTTATTGATTGCAGCCACAAAAGATGGAAACCGAGCCCCTCTGCCTTTGACATTTTCAATTTTGGAGAAGGATAACATCTCATCATGGAGCCGGTTTCTGGAATGTATTCAATAGTTTTTTACAGACATAGAAGGTATTTGTCTTATTTCAGATCATCATCGTTCAATCAAGGAGGTAGTACAGTCTGAGGGTCTTTCCCAGAGACCACCCTATTCCCATCATCGATAATGTATTCGACACATCACCATAAATTTGTTAAAGAAGTTCAAGAATGATTCGATGAAGAAAGCAATCTTAAAAATTGGTATGGATATCCCATCTTGTTTTACAAATCACTATCATAGTTACTTCTACATGTGTTCATAGTAGTTACTATTTAATAGCATACGAGCCTCAACAATAAAGGATGACAGATCGTCTTGAAGATATTCACCAGGAAAATCTGGAAGTGTATGATTACATGATGCAAATACCAAATCATAAATGATCGTTGGTATATGATGATGGGAGGTGATATGGACACATGATGACCAACATCGTAGAATGTATAAATGGAGTTTTCAAGGGTGTTTGGAAATTACCTATCATAGATAAATAAGAATATTTGACTATATCTTATTTAGAAGATCTACATTTATAATATAATATTAGTATAATGATTTAAATATAAATTACAGGTTTGGTACAAGAGACCTTCTATTGTAGTGTAATGTATTTTCTGGAACGAGGAAAGCAGGATGAAGAGGGCTTGAACAGAGGGATGCTCTATGGAAACCATTTTCAGTGTGAGCTAAATAAAGTTATTTAGGAGGCTTCAACTTATCATGTAACTTCATTTAATCGTCTAGAGCAACAATTTGAGGGTGTTGATCCTGATGATGTTGTGTCTTGTAGAAATGGTCACGTGCGAGTTGTTTTATTGGATAAGCATTATTGTGAATGTGATAACTTTGAAGCATTGAGATATCCTTGCGGCCATGTGATTGAATCATGTGCTTACATGCACGTATCTTGGGAGCAGTTCATCGATCTAGTTTATAGACTAGATAGTATCAACAACTGATACAGTACTCCCTCGATGCCAATTGAATAATATCATATTTTTTGGCTGTCTGATGGAACACCGACGCTTCTACCGAACAAGACTAGTCTTCGACCTAAAGTGAGTCCAAAGTCGACTCATATTCATAATGAGATGGATTGTCCCAATGAACGGGAACCTGGAAGAAGGTGAAACATATGCTACCATGAAGTTCATATGAAGAAACGTTGCCCTAGACCCATAGGGAAATCATATAATGCTTAAAATGAATCTTGTACTCTATCAGTTACCATAAAAGTTTGTAGATGTAATCATTTTTATCATTATCATCATTTTAATCATATTTGTCTTATTTGTATATAGTGTATGTTCTATTAAATGTAATCATTGGTTTATATTTGTATATAGTGTAACTTTTATAAAATGTACCTATATATTTTAAACATTTCAAACATTGTTTTATACGATTACCTAGATACAAATTATTATATATATTAAAAAACAATCTTAACTCTCACTGTTACCATGATTTTCAATTACTTTATTTACTGTGGACAATGATTTTACTGTGAAAATATCAGGATTACCTTTACAACTTTCCGAAGAGTTTCTTTGGTCTAGATATAAGCTAATAAAAAATCTAAGGATTCCTTATGCACGTCACTACTATTGGTTAACTACCGCTTAGCATAGCATGTGATCTGAACTTCCTGCCTAGCGTCCCATAATGCTCTTTTCGCACACATGCTCTCCCCCATCAGTATCGTATCACCATTCAGATGGTGGAAAACGTGTGTGCGATGAGAGCATCACATGGATGCTTAGTATGAAGTTCAGATCACATGTTATGCTAAGCGGTAGTTAACCAATAGTAGTGAAGTGCACAAGGAATACTTAGTTTTGTTATTAAATTTGTGAGTAATGCACAACCATTCCATGTTTTGGATTTAATGATAAATGGACCCAAATAGACATCAATATTCTTCCAACACACTACATCAGTAGAAACAACATCAGAAATGACAAAAATATAGAATATAAATGAACCCAAACACATGGCACAAAAAATGAATTCCATAAAAATAGACATCTCCAAACAAGAACGATAGAAAGAGGAAAACTAATTCATGAAAGGCTAATGATTAAAAGGTTCACATTCAAAAAAAACCATTTGAACTACAAAAGGATAATTTCGTCATAATTTTTATTATGAAAGATGAACTTGCAACGATCACAAAACAAAAACAAGGAAACTTTGAACGTATTCACCACAACATACGAGACAACAACTAAGACAATGTGTTTTTTATTCTTTCATACGTTACATGATAAATTTCATAACTTACATGATAAATGTCATATCTTACATGAAATTAATGTTTTACTATTCATAGATTCAGATGGAGTAGCCTTTGTTATCTACCCAAGAGATGCACTTGTCACATGATGTGTTGGCATGATGAACTATTAGACTTATTGCTGTTTGGAGAGCACATCATTTTAATCATGATGCACCCAAACAACTATTTTTCCATACCACAGACGTGTTGGATTTTATAGAGTCACTATGTGTGACTTTAAGACCATTTAACACCATTTGATTGCTGCATTTGTTGAGAGATGGCGGCCAGAGACACACACATTTCATCTCCCAGAGTGGGAGATGGCCATTAATTTAGAGGAAGTCGCACACATGCTCATTTCACCCATCCACGAATAGGAAGTTACGAGTGCCACTAGTGGCAACTGGTCTGCAGTCATACAATATCTATTAGGCATTGATGTCATCAGCGTACCAAATGTCCTCTAGAGTTCACACTTGCAAATGAGGTGGTTTCATGAGCATTTCACCGTCATTCTGGATGATGCAAATGAGGAGACGCTTATTTTGTACACAAGTGCTTATATTTTAAGACTGATCAACGGTATGTTGTGCATCGACTACTCCACCACTTTGGTACATATGATGTACCTCCCATTACTTGACGATCTTGATCAGACGACTACATACAGTGGGGGGTCTGCTGTATTGTCACATCTGGTATGTTTACGTTATTACATTCAGTTATTTAGTACTGTTGTTATTTTTTTATAAACTTAATGTATATTACTCTTTTTTAACCATGTGAAGTCAGTCTCAAAAGTATGCACATATTCCCAGACATAGCGTGCACAGTTTTCGATAGATATTTGACACTATAGTGCCAGCTAATGTAAGTTAAACATTATTTTTTTGTAGATATTTTTTTTGTTATTACCTTCTTAAGTTATTTAATCTAATCTTAGTAAAATAATCATTCTAATATATGACTTATTTTTTGAGTTTACATTTCACGTTTCATGGACTCCGTATACATGTTTTGTTTACGCATCACTTCCACCATACTGCACAGCTATGATTAGAGATCCTGCTGTAGTGGTGCCACTCATCTAATTCCACACCATTGAGTGGCACCAATTGGACGGGGTCATGTGCCAGTTTGGTTATATACAACATATCCCCATGGCACCACAACAGAATGACACATTAAATTTGATTATTCTTATAGGTAGATAGAGAATGGATTGGCGGAAGTATCATGCAGCTTATATCAAGCATTGGGACACACATGCCCAATATGTTATCTTTCCATATATATATCCCACAACACACTATCAGTTATCTAATCAGGGGGATTATGCATACTGGTACCGATGACACACCATCATGCACCTTACACGTTAGAGGATTGACATTTAACAGTTGGTATGTTTAAAAAGATTTATTATGATTTTTTAACTCACATTGGTATTAATTTGAATCTTATTTCATTTGCAGTCAGATGATATTTCTCATCTTGCACATATCAAACATCCTCAAGAGGATGAATATATTAGGCTGGATGTAGTTCTCTGAGATGTGTTGGCTCTCAACGATCATCTCCTGTTCATACGTGGCAGTTTTTATGATGAGGTGCCATAGGTATATCAGCATCCATATCATCCGACTGAAGATCCTGCAGATGATGATGTCCTTGCTATTCTTGCTGAGGATGATGCACTGCCACTGCCACCACCACCTCCAATTGGAAGAAAAAGATGAGTACATCAGGAGGGGTAGAGGTGACGACATAAATGTCCGAGAGCAGCACTTTTAGATGTTGCCGCACCGCATAGAGATGATCCTTCCCAGCCGACTAATGATCTTGCACAATAGGGAGATGCTTATATGCCACATATTTCATCGCTGATGACTACTTTGGACTACGAGCTGGGTGTAGTAACACAACTTTTTGTGACCCCCTCTCCACCCAACGAGGACTTCTTCAATATCCCATTTCTGCCTTTTTTAGGAGCTTCGGGGTCATATGGCTCTACATATGATTTTGGACAGTCCTCTACACGTGATGTTGGCCAGTCCTCTACACAACACCACGAGGAGGCACAAGAATCACCAGAGAGGAGGAACCCCCAACTAGGACACCAAAATGACACAAACATCGGATGTGGAGTGGGCGTGAGGTTCAGACACCACGTTGTGGTACTGGGGGGCATCAGTGTTGATTTATTTATATGTAATGTTGTATATACTAAAAAACCTATTTACACTGATAAGTAATTGTAGTTTTAGATAACTAAAAAGAAATTCAATGTCTCATAATTGTAACATTATTATGTTCCATGTATGTGACTTTATAAGCGTATAAATTATAAAGTACTAATACAATCTAAATGAAATTTGTGACATTGACTAATGAATGTAGATTTAAAATTATATATTTATTGAATATATTTATTATTATATAATTATACATGTTTCTATATAAATAAATATTTACAATTAGATAAATATAAATATATTTAAAATCATATAATTATTAATTAATATTCATATTTATATAAATATAAATATGTTTATAAATATATAATTATAAATATATAATTATAAATATATATTTAAAATTATTTATTTATTTATAAATAAATTTTAAATATTTACAAACATATAATGATTTTTAATTATACATTTATGAATATAATTATATTTATATTAAATATATTAAACGGTAAATATTTATTTATTTATTAATAAAATTAAAATATTTATTAACATATATTAATGTTTAGATATATCGTAAATAATTCAATATAATAAATTTATTTAATAAATATTTAAAAATATTTCAAATTTATTTATAAATAAAAACTTATAACTATATAAATATATATTTATAATTATATAATTATAAATAAATTTTTAAATATAATTATAATTATATATGTCTTATGAATAATTATAATTATATATTTCTTATAAATATTTATAATTACATATTTATTATAAATATATATTTACTTATTTATAAATAAATTTTAAATATATATGTAACCATTTTTTAATAATTATATATTTATAAATATATTTACATTCATATTATTATAAATATTTATATATAAAAAAATCTAAAGAATTCTAATTGTGTATTTAATTTATATATTTATTATATTTATTATAATTATATAAATATTGTCATTATATAATTATTATAATTATTATAATTTATAATTATATTTATAATAATTATATAATTATAATCAATATATAATAATAATAAATATAATTATTATAATTATAATAATTATATAATTATAAAAATTATAATAATTATATAATTGTATAATGACAATAAATATATAAAATAAATACATAATTACAATTCTTTATATTTATTTATATATAAATATTTTTAATAATATAAATGTAAATATATTTATAAATATATAATTATTAAAATATAGTTACATATATATTTAAAATTAATTTATAAATACATATATATATATATATAATGATTATATAATTATAAATATTTATAATAAAGAATTCTAATTGTGTATTTAATTTATATATTTATTATATTTATTATAATTATATAATTATTATCATTATATAATTATTATAATTATTATAATTATTATAATTATATAATTATTATTATATTATTATTATATTTATTATAATTATATAGTGATTATAATTGTATAATTGTTATAAATATAAATATAAATTTATTATATTTAGTTTAGTAATTATATTTATTATAAATATATTTATATTTATATTATATATTTATTATAAATATTTATAATTATATATTCATTATATATATATATATGTATTTATAAATTAATTTTAAATATATATGTAACTATATTTTAATAATTATATATTTATAAATATATTTACATTCATATTATTAAAAATATTTATATACAAATAAATCTAAAGAATTGTAATTATGTATTTATTTTATATATTTATTGTCGTTATACAATTATATAATTTTTATAATTTTTATAATTATATAATTATTATAATTATAATAATTATATTTATTATTATTATATATTGATTATAATTATATAATTATTATAAATATAATTATAAATTTATTATATTTATTTTATTAATTATATTTATTATAATTATAATTATAATTATATAAATATATATATGATACATATATATATATACACACACATATATATATACATATACATATATATGTATATATATATATATCTATATTTACATATAAGGGGGGTTGGGGAGGGGTGTGGTGCTGATTAACAAAAAAACCCTTCAACGCCACTTGAAGTGGCGCTGAAGGGATTCTACACAGAGCGCCACTTCAAGTGGTGTGGATGACACCCATTTTCCAAATTAACAAAACCATAAACCCCTTAAACTAAAAAAACCCCTCCAACAAATTTAGCCCGTTCATGTTGCTGTTCTTCAGTATATAAATGCCAAATGCTACTATGAATCCTCCATCTCCTACCCTCTTCCATCAGGAATTCACCGTTACTGCATACAGAAGGCAAGGTAAGGGTGCTGATAAACTCCCTTTACTCATTCATATTATATCTTTATAAGGTGTCAAAATCGTTTCAAAATTTCAACGGCTGATAAAACTAAACTGCAATCATGAACATGAATAATGAATGCACATTTGGATTCAATAAGGGCATGGATTTCATGTTTTCTAATGATAGGCATAGTTTTTGGTGTGACGATCAAAGCTGAAACCAAATTAAACTATGAGAGGCTAAGACTCAGATTTAAACATCAAACCCACTGGCAATGAATATTTCTGGTTCATCACGCTTCTCTGATATTATGTATCAAGCAGAAGCTTTTCTGATGACCTACCACTCTTGCATCAGTCTACTATCCCCGTCTCCAATTCAGACAATTTTTTGTTGGTGGAATTCACCAATCAGGGGGAGACTCGATCACGGTGTCCCTCGAAGTTACTAATTTATACGTGGTGGCTTACCAAGAAGGCGACCAATCCCACTTTTTGCGCGACGCTCCTGATGGAGTGGAAATGTATCTCTTCACGGGCACCACCTGATCCTCTCTCCCATTCACCAGAAGCTACACTGTTTTTGGACAGCAAATGATTGGACCATCATTATAATAATAATTACGAGATAAAATAAAGTGAAAAATAAAGAAATAAATGGACACCAGATGTAACGTGGAAAACCCCCCCAAAATGAAAGGGGTAAAAAACCACGGGCAAATAGATGATCTCACTATAGGTAAATGTGGGTACACACTCCATCACTATTATAAGGAGAAAACCCTCGTAAAAATCTCTATTGAATATGGGGGGGGGGTGAATCGACACACAAATACCCCACATGTATTGAGATTTGATGATGAAGATGAACCTGATTGAAGTGTTGAATCCAAGGGAAGCCACTGCCTTTTATAGGCTAGCTTCACCCTCCTGGTACTCCTCTCCCACTATTGGGTTTTAGAGGGGTTTGGCCACCCACCATCTACCCTGCCGCTAGCCCCCTTTGACAAAGTGGAGGGGTAGTGCCGTCCTGGAAAAACATTTCTGCCGACACAACTACCACTTGGAGATTTGATTGAGAACCAATCACATCTCCACATGTCCTTTCTATCTACCAAACCATGCTTCTCATGTATCTGCAAGGCCGCAGATGGATCTACACTATCTAAACTTATCAATGTTAATTTCCTTTGTCAGGAAATCTGTTAGATTCTATTTAGTGTGAATCTTCTTCATGTCCACACTTCCTTCCTCCAGCACATCTCAGACAAAGTGATACTATATCCCAATGTGCTTCATCCTAGAACGAAAATATGGATTCCTTAAAATGTGAAAGGCACTCTGACTATCACAAAACAATGGAATCTGCTCCTATCTGTTGCTAAGATCCTCCATCAACTTTCTCATCAAAATTGCCTCTTTGAAAGCCTATGTAGCTGCCATGTACTCTACCTCTTTCGTGGATAAAGCCACAACTGACTGTAACTTTGAAATCCAGCTCATATATCCTCTCGCAAGAGTAAACAAGTAATCAGTAGTGGATTTCCTTCGATCAGAATCACCTGCAAAATCTGAAAAAACATATCCCCTGACAGTGAAATCTGATCCCCCATAATATAATGAAGCATCTTAGGTCTCCATGATGTATCTTAGGATCCTCTTCACTATGCTCCAATGCCCCCATCCTGGATTCACCATGTACCGACTAACTTCTCGCACTACATGTGCAATGTTTGGTCTAATACAAACCATAGAGAACATTAGAATACCCAATACTGATGCATACGGTGCTCGAGAAATTTTCATCCTCTCTCCTTCACTACTAGGACTCATCGTGGAGAATAACTTGAAATTAACGGGAATAGGGGTAGATATTGGCTTATAGTTTTTCATGTTGAAGCATTTGAAGACTCTATGTAAGTAACTCCTCTGTGATAGACAAATCTTCTCATTATTTCTATCTCGGTAAATCCGCATCCCAAGAATCTTGTTTGCAGGTCCCAAGTCCGTCAAATCAAACTCCTTAGGAACCTGTGCCTTTATCTCATGGATCTGATCATTTTTGGGGCCAACAACCAACTTTTCATCCACATACAATCGAAGAATGATGAAATCATTACCATACGAACCCCTAAAATATGCAAAAGGATCTGAATGAAGTCTGTTGTATCCAAGGATCATGATATAGGAATGAAATCTCTTGTACAAACACCTCGACACCTGTTTGAGACCGTACAGAGATTTGTTCAACCTGCAAACCAAGTTCTCTTTTCCTTCTTCTGCAAAACCTTCCGGTTAGTGCATATAGATCTCTTCATCATGATCACTATAGAGAAAAGAAGTCTTCACATCCAGCTACTCTAGATGTATGTTGTATGTAGCCCACATTGCAAGAACTATCTGAATAGTCGCCAGTCTAACAATAGGAGAAAATATTTCACTGAAATCAATACCTTCCTTATGAGCATATCATTTGACCACCAGTCATGCACGATATCATTCTACCTAGTCCATTCCACCCCGTTTGATCATAATGACCCATTTGTTTCTGATAGCCTTCCTTCCATGAGGTAATGAAACAATATCCCATGTCTTGTTTCTGTATAAGGCTTCAAGTTCCTCCTGTATCGCCTCCATCCATGAGGATACATATACTCTGGGTCATCTCCAAAAAAGAAGATGGCTATCCATCCTCCGTCAATAACCAGTACACAATATTTCTCTCCGTGAAATATTCTGATTTCCATACTAGTTATCTTTTCTCCTAAGTTGATCGTCGTAGTCCAGACTCAATCGATACTTGATCATCATGCTCTGGTAATGCTTCAGAGGAAACTAGTTCTTCCTTGTATTTTTCCTCAACTTTGAATGATGTAGTTTCTATATTCTCATTCTCCATGTCTTGATTAGTTGTCATTTGAACATTTTCTTCTAAAAAAATGACATCTATGCTGATGATATGTTTGTGGGTAGTGGGGTTCCACAAACGATACCCCTTCACGCCATCGACATACCCCAAGAAGTTACATTTCCTGGATCTCAAATCCAACATCGATCTTTTCGGGTCATTACACAATGCTTATACAGGACATCCATAAGTATGTAACCAAGAATAGTCAGTGAGTTTACCAGTCCACATCTCCATCGGTGTCTTCAGACCCATCACCATTGAAGGATATTGATTGATCACATAATAGGCTATATTCACTACTTATTCCCAAAATGTTTTGGCAATACCTACAGTCTTCAACATTACTTGTGTTATATCCAATAGGGTTCGGTTCATCCACTCTTTCACTCTATTATGCTAAAGAGGGTATGCCACTGTGAACTATCTCTTTATTCCTTCATGTTGACAAAAAGTATCAAACTCCTCGCTTGTATATTCTCCACCATTGTCAGTCCTCAGACACTTGATCTTCTTTCCAAAGTCAAGTTCCTTCCGCATTTTGAATGTTTTGAATACTTGAAAAACATACGCCCTCCTCTTGATTGGGTACACCCAACATATCCTGAAATAATCATCAATAAATGATACAAAGTATCTTGCTCCTCCTAGGGATATAACTGGTGCTTTCGAAACGTCAGAATGGATCAATTCAAAGATCTCTTGACTTCTCGCTGTAGATGTCCCAAACTTTAACCTATATTTCTTGCTCAAATGAAAATTCTCACAAAATGGTAAGGATACCTTTGTTATCCCAGACAATAACTTCTGTTCCGCAATAATATTCAGGACTCGTTCTGACATGTGGCCAAGTATCTGATGCCATAACATTGTCAACGCTTCCGTCAACGTTGTTGATGAAATAACTATCTCAACCTACTTTTACGTTTCACCAATAAGAATGTATAAGTTCTTTGATATCTTCTTTTCCTTCATTATGATAGGTTCACCATTTACGATTCTCATCACTCCATTCTCAGTGCGAGTCTTGCATCTGATGTCATCAAGTTGTCCCAAAGACAATATGTTCTTTTTCAGGCCCTTCACATGACATAATCCTTGGATGGTTCATACCATGCCATCATGCATCTTCAGTTTGATGGTATCGAATCCAACAATCTTCAGTGTGTGATCGTTCCCCATATACACAAGTCCTTCCAGGATAGATTCATACTGATAAAACCATTCACATTGAGACATCATGTTCCATGTTTCTCCTAAGTCGATAATCCATGCATCTTTGAGATGTTTTCTTCTTCCGGAAGTCATGGCCACTTCACTAATATCTCCATTTTCAAAAGCACTCACAACATTCCACTGAGATCTCTTTTCACCACTTTTCTAAATAAAACAATCCTTCTTGACTTGATCCATCTTACCATAATTGAAACTTGTGACATTCTTGTTCTTACTCCATGATTTGGATCTGTCATGATTTTGGCTCCCACTGGAACCACACTCCATCATCACAACTGATGGTCTTTCACCATTTTTCAGTTCACAATTATCATCCCGCAGCACTAACTACATCTTTATTTTCCACAATGAAAAATTATTCCCATTGAATTTCTCGATCTCAAATTTTTTCTCCATATGGACACACTGTCATTCCAGAACCTCCTTCCTTTCACAATAGTGTATTTAATAATCTCAACAATTTTTTTTCTGATGTGAAAGATCTACCAGAGTCGCAATCACAGATCATACTCAAATTTACGAGAATTATTAATACTAAAAAATGTGAACATCACCGGGCTAGAACCTTCCTCCAATACCACCTATTGGGACCACAAATGATTGGCCAACCGGTGGAGTGATAATTACAAGATAAAATAAAGTGTAAAATTCGAAATAAATGGACACCAGATGTAACGTGGACCCCCCAAATGGAAGGTGTAAAAAACCATAGGAAAATAGAAGGATCTCACTATAAGTAAATGTGGATACACACTCTCTCACTATTACAAGGATAAAATCAGCATAAAAATATCTATTGAATATAGGGAGGAAATTGCCTCACAAATACCACACATGTATTGGAATTTGGTGATGAAGATAAATCTGATTGAAGTGATGAATCTAAGGAAATCCACTACCTTTTATAGGCTAGATTCACCCTCCTACTGCTCCTCTCCCACTGTTGGGTTTTGGTGAGGTTTGGACACCCGCCATCGACCCCTCCACCATCCCCCTTTGACAAAGTGGGGGGGGGGGTGCCGTCCTGGGAAAACAATTCTGCCGACACACTGATCGGGAGCGATACACCAAACGTAGGGACCAGAGACCTATGGGTATAGAGGAGCTCCTTCAATCTGTCTGGAAGCTTTGTTTTCTGAGCGGCAGCATGCGGGCCCAAGCTTGTTCCATTATAATCCTCATTCAGATGATCTCCAATGCGGTCAGATTCAATCCCATCTTATGGAGGGCTCACCAATACATAAGAAGTGGGGTGTCATTTCTTCTAGACATGTACATGGTGGAGTTGGAGACAAGTTGGGGGAAACAATCCACACAAGTCGAGCAGTCGAAAAATGACATTTTTAATAACCCATTTCAGTTGCCGATATCTTGATGGCTATAAAAGCCGGGAAAAAATAGAGGAATAAAATGGGACAAACAAACACTACAGGGCTTTCAAGCTTTATTTCCAATTCTCACTATTCTTGTTGAATGGATTACAATTTCCCATATATATAGGCTCTTCCAAAATAAATGAAAAGACTCCATAAAGTCCCATAGCATTAATAGATGGACCAAAAAACAATAAAGTAATATTAAATTACATGCTTGGGAAAATAAACGGACACTTGATAAAAGAGGAAAAACTTATGGGTTGCTACATGAGGAAGTGGTACTGTATTGGGAAGACACTACCACATGGGGAAAACCAACGGGATTGGTTTGTGATTTCCAACACTCCCCTTCAAACCGAAACCGGCTTCATTCCGAGCATCATTCTAAGCCGTTTGAATGCATCTGTTAGTAGTGGGACTAACATCATCTCATGATATGGGTTTTACTAGAAAATCTAGTACATCTTAGATGTTGATGCGTGTTTAAAAAAAATGATAGCCATCCAAGTGTAAAGCAAAAAAAAACAGATTGTCAGAATTTTTACAAAAACCCATTTCCACCCTCTACTTTTATCAATGCCATAAAACTATAATACATTATAAAAAAAATGAAACCCATTAAAAACATATCTAAAACGTATAAAAAAACATTTCAAAAAATAAAAATGCAGAATAATAAAATGCTATTTTAAATGCTATAAAAAATGATATAAATTAAAAAATAATAATAACATAGAAAAACATATAAAAAGTGCTGATATAAAAAAACATAAAAAACGTTATTCAAAACATAAACATATAAAAAAACATATACACAAAAAACGGTGATATAAATTACAAATTAAAACATATCAATTTAAAAAAAACAATAACAATGAAAAATATAAATTTCCTATAAATTACTATTTTTTTAAACATTTTAATTTTTTATTTCTTAAATAATGTTGTAAACAACTATTAATCTTTGTATGTTTAAAAAATATATTTTATAAAAGAAATTAAAAATAGTCACTTAGAAAAATATAACATAACATTACTACATTAAAATGTTTTCTAAAAATATTGTTTGAAAATAATACAATTTTCTCAAATAAATGGAAACTCATTATTTTATAAATTTATAAACATTTTTATACTATAAATTTGTAAAGGCGTAAAAATAATATAGTTTATAGTGGAACTGAAAATAAAAAATACCAATTTGAAGAAAAAATCACATTTTTATTTAGAGGAAAAAATGTCAATGAAAAATTCCCATTATAAAAAAAATGGTGAAAATGTAAATTAAATTTTATTGAATGTATTTATATTAAATGAAATTACATATAATATATATTAAATATTTTACATAAATTATATAAAAATAATATAATTTACCATTTAAAATTATATACAATACATGAATAAAAATGTAAATAAAATGTACATATTTAGGAAGTTTCAGTGAAGGTTCCAGTGGAAGTTCCAGTGGAGGTTCCAGTAAAATTTCTAGTGGAGGTTCCAGTTGAAGTTTCAATGAAGGTTCTAGTTTCAGTGGAGGTTCCATTAAAGGTTCTCGTGGAGGTTCCAGTAGAGGTTTCAGGTTCCAGTAGAACTTCTAGTGGACGTTCCAGTGGAGCTTTCAGGGGACGTTCTGGTGGAGGTTCCAGTGGAGGTTCCAGTGGAGGTTCTAGTGGAGGTTCCAGTGGAGGTTCTAGGTTCCAATGGAGATTGTAGTGAACATTCCAATGGAGGTTTTATTAGAAGTTCCAATGGAGGTTCCGGTAGAAGTTCCAGTTGAGGTTCCAGTGGACGTTCTAGTGGAGGTTTTAGTGGAAGTTTCAAATGAAGTTTCAATGGATGTTCCACAATACAAAAAAAGTATATATTTTTAAAACTATAGAATATATTAACAAAAATTAAATTTTAATAAATATATTTATATTAAAAGCAATTATATATAATATATGTATTATATTTTATTCAAAATCTATACTAATAACAATTATAAATCTATTAAGAGGAAGTTTCAGTGGAGGTTCCCATATAAGTTTCACTGGAGGTTCCAGTGGACGTTCCAGTAGAGGTTCCGGTGGAGGTTCCAATGGACATTCCAATAGAGGTTCCAGGTTCCAGTGAAAGTTCCTGTGAAATTTTCAGTGTAAGTTTCAATGGAAGTTCCAGTGTAGGTTTTAGTGGAAGTTCCAGGGGAGGTTCCAGTGGATGTTCCTATGGAAGTTATAGTAGAAGTTCCTGTGGAATTTCAAAATGAAGTTTCAATGGATGTTCCGCAATACAACAAATGTATATATTTATAAAACTATAGAATATGTTAATAAAAATTAAATTTTAATAAACATGTTTATATTAAATTAAATTATATATAAGACATGTAATATATTTTATTCAACATTTATACTAATAAGAATTATAAATCTATTAAGATGAAGTTTCAGTGGAGGTTCCCATGGAAGTTTCAGTGGAGGTTCTAGTGGATGTTTCAGTGGAGGTTCCAGTGGAGGTTCCAGGTTCCAATGGAGGTTCCAGTGGAGGTTCCAGTGGAGGTTCTAGGTTCCAGTGGAAGTTATAGTGGATGTTTTAGTGGAGGTAACAGTGGATGTTCCAGTGGAGGTTCCAGTGGACATTCCAGTGGACGTTCCAATGGAATTTTCAAATGAAGTTTCAATGGATGTTCCATAATACAACAAAAGTATATATTTATAAAACTATAGAATATATTAATAAAAATTAAATTTTAATAAACATATTTATATTAAATGCAATTATGTATAATATACGAAATATATTATATTCAACATCTATAGTGTATAAAATATATTTTTATCACATATTTATTTTTAATTATTTTTAAAAGATGTTACACAATTTTTTTAAACCAAAAAATATATATTTCAATTAAAAATATAATCAGTTTTGAAATGAAATCAATGCATTAATATTTAAAATGTTTTGAAAATACGTACGCACTTAAAAATATTAACCAAAATATATTCATTTTACCTAATTAATCAAAAAATTGAACATATATTATTTGGAAATTTTTTAGTAAAGTGTAATATTTTTTTATATAAGATAAATATAATTTCATTTAAATATATATTTGGTTTTAAAACACATCACATAGCTTATTTTTTATTAATATATAATATAATATTATAAATTTGTTAGAGGAGAATTTGTTGATTGGAGAGAGGGAGAATCTGCCAAAATGTGTTTTAATTCAAGACCAATATACCTCTAGTTTCAACCCATTGCCAGATTGCAATGCATGGAAAAGAGTCCAAGTGTCAACATCCTGAAGTGCTAATGGATACTCCATTATTTCAGGGAATTGGAGATGATAAATCCCGGTTGGTAGTGCCTTTGTGAAAATATCTTCCACCTGTTCCATAGTATGGAAATATTCTAATTTTATCATTTTCTATTTCACCTGATCCATGAGAAAATGAAAATGAGTATCAATGTGTTTGCTTATCCCATGCTGCACTAGATTTTTGGCTAGTTCAATATTTGACTTATTATCCACATATATCACAGTGGATCTGTCCTGTGGATGCTTCATCTCCTTCAACAAATTTCTTATCTATATTCCCTCACAAACTATAGAAGATTCTGCCACATACTCTGCTTCACATGTGGATAGAGCAACCTCACTCTGCTTCCTTGAATTCCCGGTGAAAGCAGTAGATCCAAGGAAAAATACATACCTAGTATTGCTTTTCCTTTCATCTTGGTCACCTCCCCAATCACTATCCGAGTATCCACACAACTTTTCTTCTTCATTGTATGGATAAAAGAGACCAAAATCCCCTGTTCCTTTAACGTACCTGAGGATACATTTTGCTGCTAACCAGTGTGACTCTTTCGGTGCCTCTATATACCTACTTAGAAGCCCAACACTATAGACAATATCCGGCCTTGTGATTGTGAGATACCTAAGGATTCCAATCAGAATCTTGAACAGATTTGAGTCAATGCTTCTTCCTTCTCCATCTTTTGTCAGTTTGAATCTCATTGATACAGGTGTGTTAACATCATTGCAATTGGCAGTCTTGAATTTTTCAAGCAACTCCTTGGAATGACTCTTCTGAGATATATAGATGTCGCCATGTTGTTGCTTTACCTCTATGCCCAGAAAGAAGTACATGAGACCCCCATCGGTCATCTCAAAATCCTTGAACATGGCCTCCTTTAAATCATCAAACATCAGTCAACAATTCCCTATAAACAGCAAATCATCAACATAGAAGCATGCAATAAGTATATCCCCTTGATCATTCTTCTTGATGTAAACTTCATGCTCATATGGACAATGGGTGAATCCATTGTCTCGAAGATAGCTGTCGATGCATGCATTCCAAGCACGAGGATCCTGCTTCAACCTGTAAAGAGCTTTTTTCAGTCGATACACTTTTTCCTCACCCCCTTGCATAACAAAGCCTTCAGGCTGGTCAATATAGACCTCTTCCTCTAGAATTCCATTCAGAAACATAGACTTCACATCCAGTTGGTAGATCATCCAACTATGATGAACAACAAGGTATATAATCATCCTTACAGTGTCAAGGCAGGCAACATGAGCGAAGAATTTTTCGATGTCCACCCTGTACTTCTGTTTGTACTCCTTTTCTATGAGACTTGCCTTATATCAATCGATCTCACCATCATCATTTCTCTTTATTTTGTACAACCATTTGACACTAATGCTCTTCTAGATTTTTTGGAGTGTAGTTAGCTCCCACGTGTCATTTCCATCTATCGCACAAATTTCTTCTTCCATAGCCATTCTACAGCATTCTCCCCTCATGGATTCCTGAAATGTCAGAGGATCATGATCTGCATACAAGAAAAAAATATTTACCTCTTCGGTCTATTCATAAATGTCACTCATATTTTTCATCTTCATAGGAGCCATAGGTGAGGATGAGCTGGCCAAATTTGGATTTGCTGGAGTGATTTTAGGAGTGATGAAATGTACTCTTGAACTTCTTCCAACTGATGATGCGCCCGAGGAAGGTTTTGTGGGTGTTTGATCCTGATGTCTATTCCTTTCTTCAGGAACCTCTGTCTCGACCGAAACATCTTTGTTTGATTCAACATCATTCCATTCCCACACTTCTTCCTCACTAAATACCACATCTCTTCTCACCACTAATTTATTCGTTAGTGGATTGTAATGCTTGTAGGCTTTAGAAGCTTCATAATAGCCGATGAATATGCACTTTTTTCCATGATCAACAATTTTCCTTCTTCTTGCTTCAGGAACTTGAGCATAGGTGACACAACCAAAGATTCTTAGGTGCACCACACTCAGTTTGAATCCACTCCACGCCTCTTGTGGTGTCAAGCTCCTGACACTCTTCGTTGGACACCGATTGAGCAAGTAGGAAGTACATGCCACTGCCTCTACCCAAAAACTCTTTGGAAGCCCTTTCTCCTTCAGCATAGTCCTCATTATATCGACGATGGTGCGATTATTTCTTTCTACGATGCCATTCTTTTGTGGCGTATAGGCTGTAGTGTATTTTTGTTTTATGCCATATTCCCTACAGAAATCTTGGAATGCATTTGAGGTGTATTCTCCACCTCTATCAAATCTGACAACTTTGATTCTGTGGCCACTTTTAGTTTCAACACGAGCTTTGAATGTTTGAAAGGAAATGAAAGAGGATGATTTTTCTTTTATGAAATACACCCACAAATTTCTACTGAAATCATCAATAAAGGTAATAGAATACCTATTACCTCAATGTGATGATGTTTCAGGTGGCCCACATATATTAGTGTGAACAACTGTAGTGGTTCTGTTTCTCTTCTGGAAACTCTACATGGGAAAGAGTTCCTTTGTTTCTTACCGAGTGTACATGCCTCACATACATGATTTGGAGATTCAATCATCCGCAAGCCACACACCATGCATGATGAGGATAGAAGTTTAATCCCGCTAAAATAGAGATGCCCAAAATGCAGATGCCATCTCCATGAATCATTCTTCATGAACCCAAAGAGGCACTCCTCGACCTTTGTGTTGATATGCAGCGGAAATATGCGATTCTTCACCATTTGTACTTGAGCGACAAGTCTCTTGTTAGCATCCCTTATAAACAAAGAAGACTTTTGCATGTGTATAACATACCCCTTCTAAAGGTGTTGGCCGAGACTAATGATATTGTTTTTCATGCTTGGTATGTAGTATATATTAGAAATATAATTCAAATCACTATTCTTTAGAAATTTTTTTATTTTACCTTTCCCAAGAACAGGCACCTTCGATGAGTCGCCAAAACTCACATCGCCACAAACTTCTTCAGCAAGTTCCTTGAATATCTCTTTGTTACCACTCATGTGGTTACATGCACCCATGTCCAGATACCATACATCAGGGCGTTCACATGCCTTTTCTTGTTCTAGGAGGAGTGTGGTACTTTCTTACTCATGATGAGATGCTTCAACATAGTTGGATCGCTCATCCTGATTCACTTTGCTCCAAAAATCAGAGGCATAATGTCTGAATTTATTACAGTTGTGGCATTGAACATTCCTTGCATTTCCATGACCACGCGTGAATCGGCCTCCACCATGTCCTCTTCCATAGAAGCTAGTGAATTCTTTTTGCTTCTGTTGATAGCTTGGATGGTATCCACGTTCTCTGCCTCTTGCACGATAACCAACTCATTGTGCTTTTCCATTCTTTGGTTCCTGTAGAGTCAACTTGGACTCTAGGGAATGCTCTATTGTTGAACCCGCATTCTTCTGCATTCGCTATTCATGTACTTGCAACGACCCCATCAATTCTTCAATGGATGATTTTTCCAAATCTTTAGATTCTTCGATTTCCACAACCACATGCTCAAATTTGGTTGTGAGAGATCGAAGAGATTTCTTAATAATACGAATGTTCTCCATTTTTTCACCATTTCTTTTCAAATTGTTAACAATGAGAATTATGCATGAAAAGTAATCCGAGACACTCTCACCGTCTTTCATGTGCGCCGCTTCGAACTCCGCTCTTAGAGTTTGAAGATGAACACACATCACTCGATCCACACCTTTGAAGATGGTGTCAAGTGTATCCCAAAATTTCTTGTGTGATGTTTCTTCGACAATCTTTTTGAACGTCAATTCATCCAACCCTTGATAGAGAAGTAACAATTCCTTGTTGTCTTTCTTTCTTTAATTTTTGATGGCCATATTTTCTTCATTCATGAAGGTGGATTCTTTCTCTATGGTGGGTACGATATACCCATCGGTGAAGATCTCCCATAATTCTTGCGACCCGAACAATGCCTTCATTTGGTTGCTACACCTTTCGTAGTCATCCTTAGACAACTTCCAATCTTGCAGTTGAATTATGGCGGCCATCTTCAGAAATAAGAGGATTCTTTGGTACTACCCTCTAATACCAGTTTTCTGGCTATACAAGACGGAAGAAAATAGAGGAATAAAATGGGACAAACAAACACCACAAGACTTTCAAGATTTATTGCCAATTCTCACTATTCCTGTTCAACCGATTAAAATTGCCCATATATATAGGCTCTTCCAAAATAAATGAAAAGAATCCATAAAGTCCCATAGCATTAATAGATGGAACAAAAAACAATAATGTAATATTAAATGACATGATTGGGAAAATAAACAGACACTTGATAAAAGAGGAAAAACTTATGGGTTGCTGCATGGGGAAGTGGTACGATATACCCCTCGGTGACGATCTCCCATAATTCTTGCGACCTGAACAATGCCTTAATTTGGATGCACCACCTTTCATTGTTTTCCTTATACAATTTTGGAACATGCGGTTGAATTGCGGTGGCCATATTTGGAAATCGGAGGATGCTTTGGTACTACCCTCTGACACGAGTTTGATGGCTATACAAGATGGGAGAAAATAGAGCAATAAAATGGAAAAAACAAACACCACAAGGCTTTCAAGATTTATTGCCAATTCTCACTATTCTTGTTCAACGGATTACAATTGCCCATATATATAGGCTCTTCCAAAACAAACGAAAAGACTCCATAAAGTCCCGTAGCATTAACAGATGGAACAAAAAACAATAAAGTAATATTAAATGACATGCTTGGGAAAATAAATGGACACTTGATAAAAGAGGAAAAACTGATGGGTTGCTGCATGGGGAAGTGGTACTGCATTGGGAAGAAACTACTGCATGGGGAAAACTAACGGGATAGGTTTGTGATTTCCAACATATCCACCGGTAACTTCGTGATGCTGGGAAATGTTCGTGATGTGATCGCCAACTTATCGATCATGTTGTTTGTATGCGGGGACTGACCATCTTCTTCTGACATTCACTATTGGTCGCTGGTCATACGGCCCATGATGGTGGGCAATGTTACCTGCACTGCTTCTGAACCTATGGTGATGATTGTGGGTCAAGATGGCCTGTGCGTCGACGTTCGAGACAATTAATTACACAATGGAAATCCAATACAGTTGTGGCCTGACAAGTCCAACACACATCCGAATCAACTGTAGACGATCATGAAGAATGGAACCATTCAATCTAAAGGCAGGTGCTTGACCACCGATGGCTATACTACCATTGTTTTTGTAATTATCTTCACTGATGTAATTAAAACTCGATCTCCCTTATGATCAATAGTGGGATCATTGTCCCCATTTTCCCAAATGAACAACTTCATTGTTCATAGCAACCTGAGGCTGTAACTCCTGAGGATCACCCTGAGTGGGGGATTGTAGTTGGTCCTTTTAAACCTCCTCTTTTTGATTATTCACCATCCATAATGGGAGCCTTAGACTGCGTGACTAAAGGGCACATAGGCGTGGAATTCTCCTATGCATGGGCCTTAACCGGATCTCACTTGACCACAAAGGTTTTTTGTTTCAAGCCCTCTCTATGCACTTAGTCACTATAAACTATATAATTTTTTTCAACAAGGGTATATCTGTTGGTAATGTATATTTTGTGTTGGTACTGAATTTTTCCAACATTTATCCTTGTCACTAAATTGATGGTAAAAACTCTGTCACTAAATGGTATTACGACAAATAAAATAGCTCCATTACAATTATAATAATACTACCAGATAATATATTTTACTTTCCAAATGATTTGTAATAGATTCACAAGACATATTTATATGTCAATAACATTTATCTTTATATCAGTAATAATAATAATAATAATAATATTTTATTTGTTATTATAATCAATACCAATAATTCATTTCAGTTTATGAATTATTTTTTAAATAAAATATTATTTGTGGATATTCCAATATTTGTTGCTAACATTTTTTATTATAAATATTAATCTAATTATATATAATATATTTATTATATTACAATTATAAATTTCTATTATAAGAAATTCCAATAAACTGAGCATTTATTGAAAAAAAACATGTTCAAAAATAATTTAAAAACATAACCAAACTCAAATAAAAAACATAAATCTCCAAGAAACATATTACAAACATGTTCAAACTCAAATAGAAATTATAAAAAAATCCATCAAACTTCATCTGGAATTTGTTTTTGTGACACGTTAGCTATCACTACAATGTTTCACACTGGAAATTTATTTCTCTCACTCCCAGAAATTTTAACTTCACACTTTTCAACTACACACATAAATTTTACAATTGAATTTTAGTATTCCATAAAAACCCATTATCATTTCATTTAAATTGTTGGTTATTGTGGGAAAGAAAGGCTTTCATATTTGAAGGTGTTACAATACCTACAAGTGAAACTAACTATAACAAGACTTACAAACTTTATAATGTCAATTCCATCAAACAATTTGGTTTGGTATGTTTGAACACCACCAGCATTTAACCTCACAATATTGATATTTTGGACAAAAAAATAGAACAAACCTTCCCTTATGTTTAACAAGTGAATCGGTGGGCAAAAATATTCTAAAAGGGAAAAATATCTTGAAAAAAAGGTAAAAGGTAACAATAGTAGGTTAGAATATGATAGTACGCTGCTAAATAGGCTGAGGGTAGTGAATTGGAGCTTGAAATTTTTCAAATTTGGGACATCATAACACTACGATAGAATTACCCCCTAAAAAATACACACAAAGAACAACCTATTAGACCTCCATTATCTTCCTTCCAGACTTATCATCACAAGTCTATGAAACAATCATCTAGAATCAATATACATAGATTTTTATCAGCATTAAATTACAAAAACCTTGATAAAAACACATAAAAAGATACAATCATCATTCTAGCACACTCACTTCACACCTCTCTTAATAGATCAAAACTGTGACCAAAATCATCCAAGATGATAATATGTTGTAAATATTATACACTTATTTTAAAAACATAGATTGTACAGAATGATTACACATAGATTGCACATAGAGAAATAGATCACCACCTGTTATGACTGGAGTATTTATAACTAATGAATTTCTTTGAAAATATTTTTCATGGAGTGCATTACTTGTATCATCACACACATCAATGATGTTACCTAGAACATCAAAAATAGAACAACCATTAAAATTAAAGTAAAATATTCCCCCTTGAGGCAAGGACATTAAAAAAGTCAGGAAGGTCAAAACACATTAAACAACAATAATATTATCCTCACCTTATAGTGTATACATAAAAAAATGAGTTGATCAACATGTACAGAGTGTTTAAATTCCCAGTCTATATATAATGAAAATAGAGTTAGTAATTGATATATGATTCCCAATCTGTATCAGATGAAAATTTTCCTCCGTATTTCAAGAAATGAAACTGAAAAAGCAAAATGTGGGGATATTGGTATGATTGAAAAAACATTCAATTCACATTAGCATCCATCTTCATCATCATTCATGCATGAAAATATAATAAATAAAATAAGTGAAAAATATAACACTTAAGGAAGCCTTTTAAATTTATGATGATGGAAAAAATCTGAAAATTTGGAACTTTTTGCACATATGGATCACCATTCATTATTATGATAAATTAGTCCTAATTGATCAACCAAAATTTGAGCACCATATAAAAAAGTAGAACTCCTCTTCCCATTTTATCCCATACTCATTTCTTATCCCCCACTCATGTCCCCTATAATTTTATATCATTTCAAACCAAATATATTAGAACCATTCTTCCCATTTTAGAGCACACATTTTACATCATATAATTTTTTTTGTTTCAGTTGTGAAAGGGATGATTGGAATAAATTATGTATTCAATTAATATATTTATGTTCTATGAATCAAATAGATGTAGAATGTGTCCTACTCCAAATAAAATTATTAAGAGATAGGGATACGAGCATCGATAAATATAGAAACTATAATAATTCATTTTATGCTCATCATCCTTCCCATTTTATTGAAAATTAATGTTTCACAAGATATTCAATATCATGATTTAATGATAATACTTAACAAATGTGATGAAAAAAAGGATCACAAGGGGAAAATTCCAAAAAATAGGCCCACCCTTACATCATGAATTGAAGTTTTGAATCATATTTGTCTAACCCTATTTCTAATTCAATAATTTAATATAAAAGTGGGTATCAAAATAAAAATAAAAACCCACATCAATAAGAAAATAACTAAATACAGTTTATAGTTGATGTCATAAAACTTATAGGCACTAAATTTGGGAAGTAGTGAGGTGCCCGTGGTAGTGAAAAGAATGACACTATGGCAGTATCTAAAGGGAGGGGAGGGATGGAGGAAGAAATTACGAGGAGTTGGGTAAGAGGAGGAGGAGGAGATGGTGTTGGTGGGAAAGCATGATGGTAATTCATGGAGTTGGGGATCCCAGGTGGTGCGATAGTAGGTGAGGTGGGGAAGACGACATCGGTAGGGAGGGAGAGTAGGGAGATGGGAGTGGACGACATCTGTAGAGTAGGAGTTGGGGGAAATAAGAAATGGAGTAGAAGCTAAAAGGGGAGGTTGTTTTGATGCAGTAGGAGGTAAGTGTGGATGAGGGGAGATGCAGTAGCTGGCGGTTCTCTGTTTAATTCCAATTTTAAAAAATTATATTGTAATTCTAAATAAATATATATATTTTTATTAATAAATAATGTAGTGGTACCAAATAAATATATATTATTTTCAAATGATCCATTTCAATATATTTTGATCATAAAATATGTATAGTTAATACTTCTTTTTAAAAAAATATTGGTATTATTATGATATATTTCAAATTATTTTTGACTGATCAATTTTAACATAATATTTTTTTAAAAATATTGTTATTATTTTTAAATGATCTATTTCAATATAGTTTTAAATTATTCTTATTAATTTTTCTATTGATTATCATATTTTTATATATTATATTTGTTAAATTCAAATATTTAAAAGATTAAATTTTTTATAAAAAATATTTCAATGTTCATTAAATGAAAATCATTAGAAAATATAAGCATTACTGAAACCTAGAAAAATGTAAAAATTAAAATCAATTAATGATATCTATTTTTAATAAAAACATGTAAAAGTAAATATTGACTTTGGTCATAAAAATAATAATATATATGAAAAATTTGGATTATATTAATTGGTTATTATCATTGAATGGTTTATTTTAACATATTTTATTTATGAAAAAATATTCACTGGTAATAGTTATTATTAATAATTCACTTAATTATTAGTAAAAACATTTGATATTAGTATGATAATGCAATAGATATAACTGTTGGAAAACTATTTTTTAGTGTTAAATAATCAATATCAATAGATATATCCAGGGATAGAAAATAAGTGTTGATACTTAAAATCAATACTAATAAAACTTAATATCTATTGGAATTTCTCATTTTTACCAATAGATACATTATCTGTCAATAAATTTTTGTTGATATAAGTCATTTTTTGTAGTGATTATAGAATCAACAAAAATAAGGGGTAATTATAGAACCATTCCTAATATAGAAGTGATAATAAGTAACCACTTTCTTAAATTCTGAAACAATTTAATTAACAAAAACATTATCAATGCCTCCAGCCTGAGCAATGAGTTGGACTTCCTACTACCACTATGGTCAACATCTCTATCCTCAGCTGCCAGCTGAGATTTAGTAGAAAACCTGTCATAGAAAAGTGGATTAGAGTTCTTTCTAGAAGCAAAAATTTTTCCCAGGTCCACTTCCCTAACACAATCAACAACCCGACCAACATTACAAACCTCAAAAATCCATATCAGGCCTATCATGTACAATGGTCAATCCAACCTATGAATCCATTGGTGTTTGGTTTGTAAAACCTTCTTTTAATAAATTCATCTTGAAATGTCCTAGAATCCATGTTTTCTTTAGCAGTATTCTTTTAGGATTTAGAGAGAAACTCTCTCCTTTATCCATTCGAGTATTTGATTATAATAATATTTTTAGGAGTGCTACTAAAAATGCATGGTAACTTATACTGCCTTTCTAGATTATGCTTAAAAGAAATATCATTAGAGTATTGAAAATTATCCATCTCATTACCTCATGATGGAAACATCATAATCATCCCCGACTCCCTAATTAAAGCAAGATCCAGTGGGGGGATATACTTGTTGCTTAACATTCGTATCTTTATCCTATATGAATGATTGATCAGCCTAGGCAATTACATTTTCCTAAGAGTAAGCAAGATTCACATGAGAGGATGTTCCCATGAGTTTATGCCAGTATCGTTATTAATTGAGGTATCAAAAAACAATGTTTTTCCTTCCACATGCTCTTAAGATATGATCTTGATGATGCATTAATAAAAAATTTACACTAGACAACCCTTGATGATTTTTCATTAGTTTGGAAGGTTGTTTTGACCTTTTTTTTTCAATTATTATTTCTATAGTTAATAAAGGATTATTCAATTAAATCTATCTCATCCAAATTCAAATTCACTTCCCGATGACCTTATGTACTCATTTTCAATCAGTTCCCCATCATTATGGGTTATTCAATCATCATGTCTGTCTATTAATAATATAATTATTTATCAATTATTAATATAATTGATAATAATTAATAATGGAATGAATATTAACTAAAAATAATAAAAATTATAATTATTAATAACATAATTAATTACTGATTAAAAATATAAATAATAGTAATGTATTTAATTATAACACCTCGACATGAATCCTAAGGATCGAGCTAGAATTCCACATGACTTCAGGCACACCTCCCCGTATGCTAGATACTGCCAACTACTAGCTAGGGTCGAAGGTAGAATCATGGGGAGAATATACCCTCCATTAGAGTAAAAAAATAAAAATATGAAAAAAAATTAGAAACAAACAATCAGAGAACATAGATTCGAACAATATATCACTTGTAATGAATGAATTTGAAAAAAAAACCCTAATAGTCAAACAAGGAAATAAGACCCTGACTACCGTCCAGGCTGATCACATATACAATGGAAAGAAAAAAATGAAAAAGAGGATATTCAAATAACTCCAAGACACATCTCATCCCATTAACCATACTCATAGTGAGATTTCACATTGGATGTTCAAATGTAAGCCTCAACCCAACCTATACCTACAACAAGTGTGGGATGATTGGGTACCCAAGTGCCCTTGTCACCTATGTAGGGTGTGAGTACAAGTTTGTAGGACACCACTAATGTGGTCTAGTAACCAACCATTTAAATAAATTTTATGTGCATGTGATAAGATCAGAAGAAAGTAAAGATGCAATACATTATAGTGAAATATAGAATATAATCACTAATGCACAAGTATGCGACAAAAACCCATATGATGATTGGTTTTTTCATTACCAAGACACTAGGATCCGCGACCTAACTACTTCTGCTCCATACTAGAATGATAATAAAAAGATGTTATAGGAGATCATGAACCAGGAATAGGGATTACACGTAATTCTTCGTGACAACATGTCACTCAAAATATATAAGGAAATGAGACAGCAAGTCACTCGGTATGGGTTAGGACACAACTCCATCATATTCTAAAAATCCATCAGGATAGGACACAAGGTCATCGTAACCCCACATTGTGTCTCCAGTCAGGCCACTAGGCCATTATGTCCCTACCCTATGTATAGGTCCATCACTGTCATTGTCTCAAGACATGGAAAATCCCATCCAAAGGGAAGTCTTAATATAATGGTCTACCCATCATAAAATACCTAAAAAATACCTCCAAAGAAAATATGACATAACAAAAAACATGGAAGAGTAGGAATCTAAATAGAATATGGAATATCATCATGAGTCATAATAGCTATGAGTGTTGAGCCCAATTTTTGTTTAATTTGTATTTATTGTTAATGGATGTTGGTTGTAAATTATTATTAATTAAAAAGAAATATTTCATTGATGTCAATATATTGAATAAGATAAAAAGAATAGGCTATTAGAGACTCAGTTGAAGTTACCAATCTTGATAGAAATGTTGATATAGATTGGATGATATGGTAAAAAAGTTTCTCACATATTATTATCTTAAGGAAGTTATTTATAAGACTTTTAGTTTTAATTATGATTATTAGTGAGCTATTCTTCATGTCTCAAACATGTGCTATGATTATAGAGATGCATTTTTGTTCTCAACATTACAAAGTTGTTGAAGTTTACTTTATAACTTTACTTAAGAATTTTGGAAGGATGAAAAGACAATGTTTCCTTTTATAAAGGTGATCAGAAAAAAATTCCGTAAGAATTTTAACCAAAGGAAGTCCACAAAAAAAATGGATGAATATTTTCTTAGTAACATTCAGAGTAAAGTGTTATCGAAAGGAGAAAGATGAGACAAAAAATAGATTAAGGGGGATCATCAGAAAAAAATTTCCTTTAGGGAATTCAGATTGTTGTGGAAAGGTTACTAATGTAAGGATAGTAATGAGGCCAAAGTCTATTGGATGAATAATTACCATTAGACAAAGATAGATTGGATATTTTCCAAACTGATTCCATCAGACATAAAATGCTACATCAGAAAAAAAAAATGGTGAACTTTATCTCTTGATTCTATGTGAAGTGATAATAATCTATCAAATATCATAGTGCCTTATGGATATGATTCCATCCAAAGTTAAGTGGAAGATAAGTGTCTCTAAATAGACAGTTCTGTCTACTGAGTACAAAATAATAGATTGAGAAGTAACTCGAAAATGTTCATGTTATGAAGATCTTTAGTTGTGTCAGAACTCAGGTTCCCCAAATTTATGAAGTGGTGATTAAATTTGATGTTGATATAATATTTTTATAAAGTGCATCATATAGAATTGTATAAATATCAAAACATGAAGTGAACAAGTTACAACAAATAATTTATTTCAATGCTTGAAAATATTTTAGATGATGAAAAGATGGTATGAAGTCTGTCATACAAAATTAGTGGGTCATCAAAAAGAATCCACTAGATAGACATATTGTATTAAAAAATTATATTATTTATTTTGAGTTATAACAAGTGTTTTGGAATGAATGATTCATCATATGAATGAGCGTCAGAGGAAAAAAGTTTGATTCCATCATTCAGATGAAGTTTAATCAGACAAAGTCTTTAGATAAAGTCCATTAGAAAATTTATTTATACAGTGTCCATTGGAAAAACATGTATGAATTTATGAATTTGAAGTTTCTAAAAGTTGATCTGACAGATTATCTAGTATAGATATAATCATAGAGAGGTTTTTGTATTAAGACAATGAATATAAAAGCACTATAGAGTTTCCAAAAAAACATTTTCTAGGAAATGTTTTTTGAAGATATACCAGTGAAAATTTATTTATGAAAATTTCATCAAAAATTAATTATGGTGATGTTGAGATGATAATTAAATGATTCAGAAATCATGAAGGTTGTTTCGTGATTATAGAAATGTTAATGGAGTTCGAGGTAGTTTTTTAAATAATCAAATGTTAAAAAATGTTTTGGAAGTATTCCAGTGAAATTGAAATAAATGGGAAGTTAAAAATTCAATATTGAGATTGGTGGGAAAATATATTTGAGTTCCCATGTTTTCATACATATTCACACCTACATAAAGGGAGTACTAAAATAGTGTGGTGTGGGTGTGGAACACTGTTCATGTGAGAAGGAGAAAATCCTATTAAGAATTTTCACTGTAATAAAGAGCTGAAAAAATCCTAAAATCTATTATCATCAAGGTTGAAGGCGGGTAGTAGAAGAATTTGGTGGATTAGGGAGTAATGGTTGGAGAAAAATCACAAGAAAAAACTAATGCACCGGATTATTGAATGAAGATAGATCTGATGAAATTGGATAAACTATTTTAGATGAACACATTTATAAGAAAAAGGAGAATAAGGTTCCATCAAACTAACAATAGATGAACTGTATCAGGTGGATATATCAGATGGAAGAATCAGATGAACAAATTATGCCATGAAAAAATATTTTATATTAGGTGGAATTAGATGAATAAATTGGAAGGAAGATGTTTTAATTATCATAAGTCACCAGGAAAATATTTTTGGATGGAAAAATCCCATAGATAAATCAAATTAACAGTGAAAAAAAGAAGGAAGTTCTTATTTGATACTATATAAGAAAGTGAGGAAGAAGTTCCATCAAGAACCAAAAGAGTAAAGAAAGTACATTAAAACAATATAAAATCTATTAAATATATCAACAGGTGGAATAAATTCGTGTTGTTAAAAAAATAATGATGAATATGGAATCTGTACATAGGGGTAGTAGAAAGAACCAGTGAGGAGCTGCAAAGATGGACTAGGTCTTCACTAGTCGTGGGAGTAGGATTGTTTCCACCCCCTCCTAAATTATAAAGACTCACACTTGTATAATGATTGTTTTTTCCACCCCAATATATTTTTTGTCTCATATTATAGTGTGTAATCTGTATAGTAGTCACCACTATAGATGGTAAACACAAATTACTCTTATTGAGTAATGAACCTTGTAAAAATATCATGTTCTATATTTATGTGATTTCACATACTTGCATATGATAAGGAGAGAGAATAATAAAATCTAGACCCTAACAGGTCTAAGAGGTAAATGGATAAAGATTTATAAAAGGTTTAAAACTTCCTAATAGTAATTCCCCATTTAGTGTTAGGTATATCCCAAAATAACCCTCTCAATTGGTATTAGGGGGTCGGTTCACCTCTGTTGGATTCTATACATTATAGATATTACCTTATAAATATTTAACATTATTTATTATATTTACAATGAAGGTTAATTTTGGTGAAGATTTAGTTATATCTAAGTATAATACTATTTGTACCAAGACTATACTGAATAAGAGAACGAAATAGAAAAGAAAGTAGACAAAATTTTCCATTTTAACTAAATCATAATAAGTAGTATATTCTAAATTCTTTAATAACAATGAAGATATATTAGGATTGGAAAATGAAGAGAAGGTAGTTCATGTTGAAACGAAGGAGAAAAACCCATTTCTACCTTAATTAATCATGATGTTTGTGAAAGGTATTGTATAAAATGTCCTTAATAAGAAAATTTTAGAATAAGTGTTGATATAGATCAATATATTACTTATAAAGATATAGCATTTGTTAGATGAAGAGATATTATACTATATGTTACCAAATAAATAGTCTCCCTTGTTTGTGGAGTTTTTCAACATATGTAGGAAGATATCACCCAAATAGAATAAAAATATGATAACATGGAGAAGAATTTACAAAAAAAGTTCTTAAATGTATAAATCCCTCAAAATAAGTTAGATCCTTTGAAGATAGAATGATAGAGTTTGAAGTAAGTTACTCAAAATGACTAAGGAAGTTAAAGAGAAAGATGGAGTAAAGAGGGAATTAAAAGAAAAGATCCAAGCTCTTAAAGAAAAGATAAAAAACCACATTGATTTCAAGGATTTTTAAATGGAAGTAAAATCCAAGAAAATTAAGTAACTTGACACTTTGTTACAAAACAAAGTTAAGATATATGAATAGGAACTTTAAAAAAATGAAGGATGTTTCTTAAGAGATGGTAATTATAATTGAAGATAAAAAAATCCATCAATATGAGATGTTTAGAATTAGAATTCCAGTTTTCCAATTTATAGAAGAAACATATTGAGACTTCACAAAACATGATGAAAATTTTTGTTGTTACACAATTCTCATTGGAGTATTCTAAGGTTAAATGAACTCCAACATGAGATAAGAAGATCATGTCATATTTTGATGATATATCTCAAGAAGGTATAAAGAATGAGATACCATCCAATCCATCCAATTAAAATGTCTCTAATTTTTTTTCATGAATATTGTAGGTTGGAAAAAATTATTAACTAATATGGATGAAGAAAAATGATAATAAACCAGCTTGTGTGACTATGGTGGATATAAAAAAGAGTGTAGAAGTTTCTTCCCCACAAATCTCCCAACAAAACAATAAGAAGAACCAAAAAATTTATATTGAATTTATTCTAAAATAATGATTTTTGGGTCAATGATGGTTTTGAAATAGATTAAAGTATTATGAATTGTATTTTTGATACAATTATCAAAATGAAAGACCACAATTGAAGCCCATTCCAAGGGGGAGAAAATGAGAGATAAAGAAGAAACATCCACAATATAAGAAAAATAAAAAAACTTCCAATGGTTTTGTAAAGTTGGAAAATACCATTGATGTTAACAAAATAAGTGGTTAGAAAGTTGGTACATGATCACCAAAAAATGTATCCAAAGATGATAAGAAAAGAAGGCCATGAAAGTTGGTGAGGAAAGAAGAAGAAAACATGACGAGAAAGAAGAAAAATTTTGTAAATAAAAATTCTACAAATAAGTTTTAAAGTAAGAAAAGTGAGAAGATATTGGATTCAAAATCCAATAAGTTGAAAAAAGTGTTTTATCCAAAATTTGAAATAAGAAGGATGGGATTCAGAAGAATCCAACTGGAAACTCTAAATTTACCACTAATTTTCCTAATGATATTTTGGTAATTTGGCCAAAATTTCTAGAAAGAATGAGTAAAGTGGAATAAATATAATCAAATCTAGTGAAAAAGGAAAGGAAAAAATTCCACATGATGAAAGAAAAGTACATGAGAGGTTGTTAACAAAAGAAAAATCTTCTGTTGAAGAATTTTTGTGTGGGAGATTTAACAAATTTTACATTGTGAAAAATGTTGTTTAACTATTATTCTATAATAAGAAGCAGTTCTTAAGAGGGGTATGGTTGTATCATCCATGAAGGTTATTAAGAATAAAATATCTCCACACAAAGAGGAAGATAATTTTAGGATTTCCATGCTACCTCAAAACAAATTAGAACCAAAGTTTGTATGTGCAATCATTAATACTAGAGAAAATGGGGCAACTTGGTTGAGAAAATAATATCATCCTTATTGTTCAAATTGATGAAGCAAGGAATAACCACCTTATTCTCTATTTTTTTTTTGGATTTTACCTTTCAAAATATGGAATTGATGGTGAAGCATGATATCAGGGGGGAGAACCTAAGATAATGAATGGATTGCATCCATGATTAGGCAAAATAAGAAAGCTTCAGTACGGGAAAATCAGGTATTTACGATGGGTCAATTGCGACGAGATATATTCCCATCGCAAAAGGTCCCACGAAATACGTATTTGCGACGAGAGACTTTTCCCGTCGCAAATAGCAGGTTAATTGCGAAGGGAATAGCCGACCCGTCGCAATAGGTTTGGTGCGGTTTGCGCGCCAAAACGCGGGAAGGGTATTTGCGACGGGGAAGCTTCCCCGTGGCAAAAGCCCATTTTGCATTAAATGCTATTTGCAACGGGCAAAGCCGCCCATCACAAATAGTATTTACCGCCGCCTACGGGGCGAGGGTATTTGCGACGGGCCCGTCGCAAAAGCCTGGCGGCAGTAAATACTATTTTGCGACGGACGACATTGCCAGTCCCAAATAGTATGTTGGCAGGTGGTATTTCCGACGGGACCCGTCGCAAATACTATTTTAACCGCCGACTGTAATTAATGCGGGCGAGGGTATTTGCGACGGGGCCTGTCACAAATACCATCATTTGCGACGAGTTTCCCATCGGAACTAACCCCGTCACAACTAATCTAACATATATATACCCCAACCCGTTCTTTTCCAAATCACTCAGATCTACGTCCGCCTCTCTTTTCATTCTATAGTTTTAAGGAAAAAATTCCTTTTAGTTAAATTTTTTTATACGAGAGCCACTAGAAGGTGCCAATCCCTTCAGAATATCAACGTTTGAGATATTTATATTTTATTTTTTAATATTTATTTTATTTTTTTATATTAATTTTAATTGTTGTTTATTAGTTGTAATTAAATTAGATTTAAATTGATTTTTAGTTATATTTATTTTTAGTAAGAAATTGAGATTATTAGTGATAATTATAAATAATTATTGTTAATTTTCAATAATTAGAGATTATTATAGATAATTCTCGGAATTTAGTCATAATTAAATATAATTAGGGGTAATTAGTAATAATTAGAAATAATTTGTAATAATTAGAAATAATTGGTAATAATTAGTAATAATTAGAAATAATTAGTAATAATTAGTAATAATTAGTATTAATTATAAATAATTAGAAATAATTAGTAATAATTAGAAATAATTAGTAATAATTAGAAATAATTAGTAATAATTAGAAATAATTAGTAATAATTAGAAATAATTAGTAATAATTAGAAATAATTACTAATAATTAGAAATAATGAGTAATAATTAATAATAATTAGATATAATTAGTAATAATTAGAGGTAATTAATAATAAATAGAGGTAATTAGTAATAATTAGAGGTAATTTGTAATAATTAGAAATAATTATTAATAATTAGAAAAAATTAGAAAAAATTAGTAATAATTAGAAATAATTAGTAAAAATTAGTAATAATTAGGAATAATTAGTAATAATTGGATATAATAGTAATAATTAGATATAATTAGTAATAATTAGATTTAATTATTAATAATTAGATATAATTAGTAATAATTAGATATAATTAGTAATAATTAGATATAGTTAGAAATAATTAGTAATAATTAGTAATAATTAGATATAATTAGTAATAATTAGATATAATTAGTAATAAATATTTATAATTAGTAATAATTATATATAATTAGTAATAATTAGATATAGTTAGTAATAATTAAATATAATTAGGATTAATTAGATATAATTAGTGATAATTAATAATAATTAGATATATTTAGATATAATTAGATATAATTAGTAATAATTAGATATAATTAGTAATAATTCGATATAATTAGATATAATTAGTAATAATTAGATATAATTAGTAATAATTATATATAATTAGTAATAATTAGATATAATTAGTAATAATTAGATATAATTAGTAATAATTAGATATAATTAGTAATAATTAGATATAATTAGATATTATTAGATATAATTAGATATAATTAGATATAATTAGATATAATTTGATATAATTTGATATAATTAGATATAATTATATATAATTATATATAATTATATATAATTAGATATAATTAGGTATAATTAGGTATAATTAGATATAATTAGTTATAATTAGATATAATTAGATATAATTAGATATAATTAGTTATAATTAGATATAATTAGATATAATTAGTAATAATTAGTAATAATTAGTAATAATTAGTAATAATTTGTAATAATTAGTTATAATTAGTAATAATTAGTAATAATTAGTAATAATTAGTAATAATTAGTAATAACTAGTAATAAGTAGTAATAACTAGTAATAACTAGTAATAACTAGTAATAAGTAGTAATAATTAGTAATAATTAGTAATAATTAGTAATAATTAGTTGATCACATTGCAAGTAGCATTGCAATAGGAAAACCCAAGTCGTTACCTTATCATCTATAAGAATTATCTCACATGAACCATTACATAGACCATTTTTCCTTGAAAATTTATGGGAAAGATACTGATGTCCCCTCAAATTTTTAAAGAAGAATGATCTATGTAAATTGAGCGAGATGATTCTTAGAGGCGAGAACGAAGTTACTTTGGTCATCCTATTGCAACACTACTTGCAAGGTGATCAACCATGAAATGACAATTATAGAGTTTACATTGGACATGACTAACACAAACTTTTTATTTCGTATGACCTGACAATTGGCGACCTTTGAGATTTGAACATGTTAAGAGTAGAGAAACGCCTGCTGTGAATATTGGTAATTTTAATATTTTATAAATTTATTATTATTTTAATGATATTAATATTGTTTTTTCATAAATATTTATAATAGATTTTTTATTAGTAATAATTAGTAAACGAAGACTGCTTGGCTTATGATGGGAAAGTTTGTAATCATCTCCACAACGATGATTACCAAATTTCCTTTCATTATTCAAGCAGTTTACATTTTGATAAGTATTGGTAAGTATTGCTAAATAAGTAATAAATTGTAATAATTAGTAATAATTACTAATAAATTATAATAATTAGTAATAAATTTTAATAATTAGTAATAAATTGTAATAATTAGTAATAATTAGTAATAATTAGTAATAATTAGTAATAATTTGAAATAATTAGTAATACTTAGCAATAATTAGCAATAATTAGAAATAATTAGAAATAATTAGAAATAACATGGAATAATTAGTAATAATTAGTAATAATTAGTAATAAATTGTAATAAATTGTAATAATTAGTAATAATGAGTAATAATGGGTAATAAATTGTAATAATTAGTAATAATTAGTAATAATTAGTAATAAATTGTAATAATTAGTAATAATTAGTAATAATTTGTAATAATTAGTTAGGAATATTTAGGAACAGTTGGGAATAGTTAGGAAGAAATTTTAATAAATTTTAATAAATTTTAATAAATTTTAATAACTTTGCATAATTTTCAATGGATTGACGACACTCCATTTACTCGATGAATTTTCTCCTTTCAACTCTCACTGACTCAAAACATTATGAAAAATGTGCTATTACATAGACATATTCAATCTTATATGCACGAGATTGGATATGAATTCGTAGGATCATATTTTTTATAATGTTTTCATGCAGTGACAGTTGGAAGAAGATGATTCATCGATGAAAATGGGGCTCTTTTGTCCGGAGGCTCATTTACTTGCATCTTTCTCACAGTGAAATCACAATGAAGAATCTGGTCGGAGGTACGCATATTCATTCTCGTGTCGGACCAGATTCTTCAATGTGATTTCAGTGTGAGAAAGATGCAAGAAAATGAGACTTCAAACAAAAGAGTAGCCATCAATCTACATGAAATTGTGTCGCCCTTAATTAATGGTAATTATTAAGAAGTATTTGTAATTATTTATCTTATTTTTTAGATAGTGTTTTTATATTTTTAAATTATTCAAAAACAGTGATGATTTTATATTTTATGTAGAAAAATATGGAACAAGGAAGTCGAAATCAGTCATTATTAGAAGATCGCACTTGGATAAATCAGTGCAGAAATATAAATGGTTCTGGTTTAAATCCTATTTATATTGAGGGTGTTGAATCTTTCTTAGAATTTTCATCATCAAAACCAGAATATGTTTCAGAAGGCACAATTAAGTGCCTTTCTAAAAAATGTGCTCTGAGAACGTTTGACACATTTGAAAAGGTTGGGGGACATCTATTGCGGTTTGGTTTTCAACCAGCTAATGTTTTTTGGTATCAACATGGTGAACACAATTCCAGAGAATATCCTAATAACTTGATTTAGAATCCATCACGGTTTAAAAATTTAGTACATGATGTTGTAGGTCCATCTGTGAAACAAACTGAAACTCACGATGATATTGATTTAACTCCTGAGTTGGCACCATCAGAATTTTATGAGTTGTTGAAGTCTGTTGAGGATGCATTATATCCTGGTTGCAAGATAAGCAGATTAGCAGCGGTTGCAAAATTTATTGCTATTAAATCAGATAATGTAATGTCAAAAAACTATTTTGATTCGATATTTTCTTTGGTTAAAACACTGTTACATGAAGGAAATGTGTTGCCTGCAAATTAATATGAGGGAAAGAGGCTAGTTTGTAATATAGGTCATTGTTATCGAATGATTCATACATGTGAAAATGATTGTATCTTATATTCTGGTGAAAATGAGTCGTTGGATAGTTGTCCCACATGTGCACAATCGAGGTACAAAGAAGCTCAACCAGGGAAGTCTGTATCGATTCCAGTAAACCAGTTGAGATATTTCCCCCATAATCCCAGGTTGCAGCGTTTATTTATGTCTCAGAACACAACGTCAATGATGTCATAGCACAAAACCATGATTTCAAGTGATAAAAGCTTAAATCATCCATCTGATGGTGATTTGTGGAAACATTTTGACCGTATGCATCCGTATTTTGCTATAGAAGCCCGAAACGTGCGATTGGGTCTTTCTATAGATGGTTTCAATCCATTTGGTTATTATGGTAGTCAGTATTCATGTTGTCATATCTTTATAACTCCGTACAATTTGCCTCCATGGATGTTGATGAAGGATCCTTATATCTTTTTGAATCTATTAATCCCAGGACATCAAAAAATGAATATTGATGTTTATTTGAATCCATTGATTGATGAGTTAAATTCATTATAGAGTGATGGTGTTAATACATATGATGATGCTGTGAAACAAAATTTCATATTAAAAGATGAATTGATGTGGACAATTAGTGACTTTCTAGAATATGACATGTTATTTGGTTAGAGTACACATGGTCTGAAATCATGTCCTTACTGTATGAAAGGCAAAAAAGCCATCATGCTCATCAATGGAAAAAAAGCTTGATATTTTGATTGTCATTGTAGATTTCTTCCAACAGATCATCCTTTTCGAAGTAGAAAATCTCATTTCAGAAAAGGTACAATTGAAAGGGATGAAACTCCAAAGATGATCTTAGGTAAATAGTTAAAATCAGTTGTATTTTCATTACCTCCCATCATATTTGGACCAATAGAAAACCAACAGAAAATTTATGGCTTTGGGAAAGAACATAATTGGATAAAAAATATCTTTTTTTGGGATCTTCTGTATTGGTCTGATTTTTTGGTCCGCCACATGTTGGATGTTATGTATATTGAGAAGAACTATTTTGATAATTTATTTCATACAGTTTTGGATACACCAAGTAAGACCAAATATACTGTAAAGGCATGAATAGTTATTTCTCTAATTTATAGGCGACCAAAACTTAAACTATTTAAAAATGTTAGACCACAGAGGTCAATGAAGCCAAAAGCATCTTATACACTGTCCAAGGAGAGTTGCTTATTATTTTGTCAGTGGATTGCAGATTTGAGACTTCCATATGACTATGCTTCCAATTTGGGCAGATGTGTTAAGAATTGTTATATTACTGGATTAAAAAGTCATGATTGTCATGTCATAATGGAAAGACTAATACTGATTGGATTCATAGGTTTGTTGAATTCTATGATTTGGGATTCGATAACAGACATATCATATTTTTTTCGAGACATTTGTGCAGCGACCACAGACTACGACGTGTTAAGCAAACTGGAAGAAGATGTTGCTGTAATTATATGTAAACTGGAAAAAATCTTTCCACTAGCTTTCTTTGACTCAATGGAACATCTGATATTACATTTTCCACATAAAGAAAAATGTGGAGGTCCAATACAGTTTCGATGGATATACCCATTTGAGATATGCATGCATAAATTGAAGAAAAAAGTACATAACAAATCATCAGTTGAAGGCTCAATTGCTGAAGCTTATTTGCAAGAGGAAATTGCTTTTTTCCCCTCTCATTATTTTGAATCTCAATATCCCTCAAAACACAATCACATGGGACGAAATGAGGGGAATGTTAATGATGAAATGGAAAATCAATTAACAGTTTTTAGTCATCCAAATATTGGTTTCGGTGGAGTTCATGAACGATGGCCTTCAGATGATGAACACTAGAGAGCTCATACATATGTACTGCTAAAATGTGAAGAAATGACATCATTTTTCATGTGAGTTCTTCTATCATTTATTCTATAGTTTATGTTATAATATTTAAACTTATTTTATTTGTAGGTTATATGATAATCATATCAAGAAACAACTTCCACAAATTATAGCAGCTGCTCTTGAAGAATGCAGACAATTTTTTTTCTCAATGGTTTAAAAAACCGGAAACATAAATTATTTATGGTTTAATATCAATTCCTTTTATTATTTAGTATATTGATAATTGCTTTAAAAATTTTCAGGTGTCTCAATATGATGATAAAATTGATTAGCGACTATGTATATTGAGTAACCCACCATCCAAAATGGTTAAATATTATAATGCATATGTGGTGAATGGTTTTCGATTTCATTCACATGCATATAGGGAATCAAAAAAAAACAATGAACAATGGAGTTTTCTTGAGAGGATCACATCACAGAGAAACTGAATTGACTTTTATGGAATTTTGGATGAAATTATTGAGTTGTGTTATCTAGGACATAATTACATAACAATGTTTAAATGTCGGTGGTTAGATACCGAAAAAGGATTTTGTGTTTATCCAACTCATGGAATCATCGATATTAAATATTAATAGTCTTCTTACAGTAAATGAACCATTTTTACTGGCTCAACAAGCACATAAAATTTATTATAGAAAGTACTGTGCTACTTCAAGAGACTTGAGTGATTGGTGGAGTATAATAAAAATTAAATCTTGAGAAAATCAGTTTACTCAAACTGAATGTGGTTATGCTGAAGTGGAACAAATTGAAATTTTTCAAGAGACTGCTCAAAATCAATATGATTCACAAAGAGACCTGAATATCAATGATGACACCCCACCATTAAGGATCGATAGTGATGAAGATGTTAATGATGTTACAAATTAATTTGAAATGACAAGAGATGCTGAAACTGAAACTCATATGGATATTGATGATGATGAGGAGGAAGATGAAGACAGTGACATTGATAGTTATAGAGAAGAGGATGGAGATGAACATTGACACAGTTAAATGCTAGTTATAATCATAACTAATATATATCTATATATAATAGTTATTTTCAACTATATACTAGCAATAATAACTTTTTGTTTCATATGGACTCTAATCTATTACGGGATATAGAGGAGGCTGAGCTACCTTTTGATGAGGAGGATGTGGGGTCATCTGACCCTCAACCTACTGGTGGTTCAGGGGGTACACAAAGGGGGTGCGGTCTTGCATGAATGATGATTCCTGACCCTATCCCCGAGCGACGTCCACATCTTGGTTTCGATCCACACACACGGAGGTATGGTAACCTGTATATTTTAGTTATCTTTCATTAATTTATTTATATATATACTAATTGTTTGATTATTTATTCATTTTTTACAGTTTTGTGCATGTAGCTATTGGACAGGGGAGTGCTATCTTGCACAATTATTTTTCTCCGTCATGGATCACATGGGAATAGATACCCATTGATGTGTGAGGTGACATGTTCCATCATTGGCTGGTACGTAAATAACTAATTTTTATTTTGAAATTTATTTTATTAATAACATGATATTATAAATTATTTTTAGTGTTTATGGTATCCTATCGATGATAGAATGCACGACGCTATCCACACGGCATGGTAGGTTTCTATGCGTGACTGTTTCCGTTAGTTTTTGCACAATTTGAGAAGGAAAACCATTAAGAAAGAAGGAGTGACATAATTTGATGAGTCATGTAGAGATCACTAACCAGAGTACATTTCATCTCACGTTTGGGATGGATTATGTTTACACTAGTTGGGTGGTGGATTTTAGAGGAGATCTTTAGTGGGATGGCAGAACCATGGGAGATAGGAGGTGACACATCGAGCTGGTAAACATACATTCAGTTCGCATAGAGAGCATCTGGTAAGTATATTTTTTAAATATTTTATATAACTATAAATATAAACAGTTTATTTTATATTTCTGTAGGTAGTTGAGCATCCCAATATTACAGAGTTCGACATTTATCAGAGGATGTAAAGTGATCTAGCCACTAGAGAGATTAGAGATGATCGCCAGTGTCAGATTGTGGTTAGTATTATTTTTTCAGTTGGAAAATTAACTGCATATAATATTTTAACAATTTTAATTTTAAATTCGAATTGAAGGAGTCATATGAGACTGCGACCTCTCAGACATAGGCTGAGGGTCAGGATGAGATGACTGCACAGACCGGTGCTCACCATTTCGATGAGGCAACATGGATGCATGTGACTCAATATGGATTTGATAAGGGCTGATTAGTTGGTATCATCTCTCATTTGACTCATGATACTTATTATGTTATTGATGTGATGTCGGTGTCCAGCTCGAGATGAGCTCGTGGAGAGACATCATCTTCTGTCTCACAGTATCAGGAGCAGTTGCGAACTCAGACTGAGCTTACACAGACTTTACAGAAGCAGCATGAAGAGATGTGTCAGTGGTAGCAGCAGCAGGAGCAACATTATGAGGAGGATCTGCGTCGATTGGAGCAGTGACGGCAGCAGAAGTATCATGATCAGATGGAGTACATGCGCAATCTAACTCGTAGTTTATGGTAGGAGTTTCCTCCACATCCTCCAGATGAACCCCCAGTGATTTGTTTTTTATGTTAAAAACATTTCAATTCAAGTTTTGTAATAATATGAACTATTTAATGTTTTTTCTCTTATATTCGAGGAAATATTACATATTTTAATTTTTTTAATATTTTATTATTCATTACTAGTATTATATTTTTTCATATTTGTTTATTTTAGTAATAATAATAATATTTTATGATTTTTTTATATTTTTTTGAAAATACTGAAACATTCAATAATTTTTTATTATTTTTATTATATTAAAATTAATTTTTTATAAATCAAAATTTTATTAAATATATTTTTTTAGTATTATACTTTTTAATGTTTTTTTATTTTACTAATAATAATAATATTTTTTATTTTTTTATTATTTTTATAATAGTAATAATATAATTTTTTCATTAATCATAATAATTATTATTTTTAATTATTTTTTAGTATTTGCGATGGGGTCTTTTATGACAGGGCTCCGTCGCAAATAAGAAAAATAGATTTTTTTTTAAAATTAGTATTTGCGACGGGACAATGGCCTGTCGCAAATACTATTCACGGCGAGCCCATCACAAAAGGTTTATGGGTATATAATTTATATCATCAGAAGGATATCCGTGACAGGTATGTTCCCTGACACAAAAACTAAATGCGACGAGCCCGTCGCAAGAGGTTTTTGGGTATATAATGTATATAATCGGGAGGTTTTTTGCGACGGGTAAAATTCCTGTGGAAACAGATATTTTTGTGACGGGCCCATCGCAAAAAATATCTGTTGTGACGTCAGTTTCTGCAATGGGGTATTTGCGATGGGGGCCCGTCACAAAAGGCTATTTGCGTCGGGATCCCGTCTTAAATAGCCCGTTGCAAAAAACATGAATTCTAGTAGTGTTTCAATCCTTGAAAGGTTCTTATGTTTATTCACTAAACAATTTATGTGAAAGGATCATCCTTAGTGTTGTCGTAGATATTTCCATTTATAGAGAACCAAATTATAATAGATATATTTTGATTATTTCTGAACATGAATTCTATAAAGCTTATATTTTGAATAGATTCATCACTGTGAAGATTTTAAGGAAATTCTCCTTGATGAGGAGACATTTTTAAAAATTTGAAGTTGCTGACATAATTGTTATATCATAAAAATCTAATTATTTTTTGAATGTACATAAGGATCATGTTATTAGAAAATGTACACTTTTTCTTAAACTCTCATCCTTAGATATAAAAATAAAAAACAAAACATAAAGGGTGTTACATTGGATTTATCAAATACATAAGAATAAATTAAGTACGAATTTCCCCCAAGAACAATTATCTATCATTCCTAAATATTGTTTATTTATTTGTTAAAGTGAGTGTAGGAGTTTCAAGTTTAATTTACTATAAAAGATCCATATCTTGATAAGTATCTATATCATAGAATAAAAGTCGAAAACCATTGAAGAAATTTTATTGAGTTCTCATTCATATGGTAAGAAGATATTTTGGTAATGGATAACTTTTTTTTCTAAATCAAGTCCTCATGTTTTCTATACTAAGCCAGATCATGTAGAGATAGAGTGAAATGATATATGAAAATTTTCTTAATAAAGGGTTGATTCCCTTTTCCTAATGACTTTTAGTTCTTATCATTAAGGGAGAGAGAAAGTGAAACCAATGTTTGGAATAAACAATAAGGTAGAGAAAAATATGGAAAAGTAAAGGGGAGATAAATATCCACATATTGACATATTCATTTAGAATAAACTTTAAAGGTGTCTCCAAAAAATAGGAATGGAGAGATTGTGATCCCAATTCATGTTAGAGTTTTATTTGTTTTAAATGGTTAATGGTTGTAAATGGATTTCAATAAAATAGAAATATTTTATTGATGTCAATATATTGGAGAAGAAAAAAAGAAGAAGATACTAAATATTTGAATGAAGTTCCCACTCTTGATAGTAATGATGATATAGCATGGATGATAAAGTAACAATGTTTCTAAAGTCTTACTATCTTACGTAATTTATTTTTAATAAATTGATTTTTATTATTGGTGAAAATTTCTTCATGTTCCAAACATGAATTGTGATTATGGATAATCATCTTTTTCTATCAGCATTAAAAAGTTTCTGATGTTTCCTTAAAGACCACCCTTAATATGTTTGGAAGGTAGAATAGAAATATTTTCCTTAAGTAAAGGAGATCAAAATAATTTCTCTAAGTATTAATTCCAAAGTAATTCTGGGAAAAAAATTGAAAAATGTTTTCTTAGGGAGATACAAAGAAAAGTGTTAACATATGGAGAAACTAGTGACAAAAGAACAGAGAAAGGGAGATCATTGGATGAACATTTCCTTTATGGAAATTAGATGTTTGAGGGGAGGTTACTCAGGTAGGGTAATCTTGAAGCTGAGGTCCATTGAATAGAGATAGACCATCAAATAGAGATGGTTGGGATATTTTTTAAATTGAGTCCATTAGACATACAAAGCTTTATCAGATGAACATTTTGGTGAACTATATAATTTGATTCTAAGTGACGATTTATTAATTAATCAAATACCAGAATGCCTTATGGATATGATTCAAGGAAAAAATTAATGTATGAAAAGAGTCTCTAAAGATATAGTTTTATCAGCTAAGTACAAAAGGGGATATTGAGAAGAAACTGGGAAAAGGTCTTGTTATGATGATATTTTACTGTGGTAGAACTCAGGTTACCAAAATTTATGAAGTGGTAATTAAATTTTAAGCTGATAGACGATCTGTATAAATTCCTTTTTATAGAATTGTACAAATATCAAGACATGAAGTAAAGAATTTACAATGAATTATTTATTTTAATGGTTGAAAAGGTTATAGATGAAAGAAAGAGAGTATGAATTTTTTTCATACAAACTCAGTGGTTCATTAGATTAACTCCACCAATAGACAAGTTTTATAAAAAGATTATATTGTTTATTATGTGAAGTTTTATGTTATTAATAGAGCTTTGGAATTAAGGATCTTTTAAATGAATGAGCATCAGAGGAGAAAATCATGATGTCATCGGTCATATAAAGTTTAATAGGAAAAATTATTTGGGAAAACGTGCATGAAAATTATAAATTTAATGTTTCTAAAAGATGTTTGAAAAAACGTTCTAATATAATGATCATCACCTAGATTTTAGAAAATTGATGAAGAAAATATAAAATCTCTATGGAGTTACCATACACAAAAAATCCAGACAATGTTTTTGGAAGATATAGAAGTTTGATTTTGTTTATAAAAATATTGTAAAGATATTAATTGTAAATATGCTGCGCTGACCATTAAATGATTAAATAATAATAATGGGAGTTATGCGATTATATCATAATTAAGTACATTAGAGAAAGTTTGTTAACATATCGAATGCTCCAAAATGTTTGTTATGTATTCCAACAAAATTGAAATAAGAAGAAAGTTTGAAATTCAAGATTGAGTTAGGAGGGAAAATTTATTTCAGTTCCTATTTTCCCCATAAAATCACACTTATATAAAGGGGGTGTTAAAATAGTATCGTGAAGGTGTGAAACACCATTCTTGTGTGAGGGATATGATCTTCTGAATAATTTTCACTATAAGAAAGATCTGAACAAAAATCCTAAAATCTATTCTCATTTGGGTCAAAGTTTGGTAATAGAAGAACAAGATGGGGAAGGGGGTAATGGATTGAGCTATAGAACCAGAAGAAAATAAAACACTATATTAAGAAAGAAAGATGAGTCTGAAAAATTTCCACTGAGAAAAAATTTATTGGATGGAATATTCTGGATGAACAAGTGTGCATGGAAAAAGTGAATAAGGTTCCACTGAACTAACACTGGAAGAACTATGTCAGAAAAACTGAACAAACAAAAGAACCAAATAAACAAAGTAATTCAATAAAAAATAGTTTATATCAGGAGGAATCAGATGAAAAATGTGGAATGGAGTTGTGTTTATTATCAGAAGGCACCATAATTATTTTTCTAGATGGGAAAAAATAAGACATAGAAACATATAAATAGTGAATGGATAGAGGATGTTCTTGCTTACTGCTAGATAAGAAAGTGAAAAATAAGTTCTTGCAATAAGTTAAAGAGTGAAGGAAGTAAAAATCATCATCATGACATCCCTAAAATGTATCTATAAGTGGAACACTATCATAGTGTTACAAACATTATAAAGAAGTTATAAAATTTATACAATGGTGGTATAAAGAAATAACAAGGGGCTCTAAAGTCATGCTAGGTCATCACCATTTTAGGGAGTAGGATTGTTTCCATCCCCTATCCTTAAGTGTAGGGACTCACACTAGGAAAATGATTGTTTTATATACAGTACAATATATATTTTTTGTTCTCGTATTATATTGAAGAATATGTGCAGTGGTCATAACCATTCACAACAAGGACCATCTACTCTTATTTAGTATTGAACTTTGAAAAAAAATCATGTTTCATATTTAATTTCTTTTATATACTTTCTTACAAATATAAAAATATAATAATAAAATTTTTATCCTAATAGGTCTAAGTGGTAAAGGGATAAAAAGTTATAAAATTTTAAATAGTTCCTGACACTAATTCACCCCCTTCGAATTAGTGTTAAATATATCCCAAACTAGTCATCTCAATTGGAATTAGAGGGGGTTTCACCTTTTTTGGATTCTAAACATGGTATCTATTCTATTTTGAAAGTTTTAGTTTCTTTTGTGTATTTTTAATGAAGATTAGTTTTTGTAAAGAATCAATAATGTTTGAGAAGAATTATATTTCTAGCAAGAGTATACTAAATAGGAAAAAATAAAGTGAAAAGAAAGTAGAAGAAGTTATCCCTCTAATATAAAGAAGAGATTTTAGAAAATTCCATAGATATATCAATATTGGATGTTAAAGATAAGGTAGTTCAATTTTCCACTAAGGAGAAGGAAAACATTCCTATCTTACGTTATCACGAGGAATGTGAAAAGTCTTATATAAACCACCCTCAAGAAGAAAATACTAGCATAATAGATGATGATGATCAATCTATAACTTCTCAATATATATCAATTTATATATTATGAAATATTTTACACTCTTTTTGCAAAGAAACATTATCCCTTGTTTGTGTATTTTTTTGATGTATACAATAGGAGATCACCTACCAGGAAACAAATGCTGATAACTTGGATAGGTATTTGTAAGTAAATTTTATAAATTTATAAATCAATCCAGAAAGTTGGATTCATTAAATAATGAAACATGTAAATTTAAATAAGTTCACAAAAATTTCTCAATGAAGTTGAAGAGAATCGTGGAGTCAAGAGGAATCTAGATAAAAATATCCATTCTCTTAAAAAAAGTTGAAAATAACATTGATGTCATAGATTTTCAAACCCAGGTAAATTCCAAGAAAACTATGGAACTAGACTATTTTTTAGAAAAAAAAGTTATGTTTAATTAAAAGGATGTTGGAAAATGAATAAATTTACTAAAGACAAATGGACTGTGATTGAAGATCAGAAAAAAATCCTCAATATGGGAAGTCTTGAATTGGATGTTCAGTTTCCCAATTTTTAGAAGATGCATACTGAGACAACACAAAAGATGAATAAATTTGATGCTCTTATACAATGAATATTGGAGGATTATAATATTAAATTAACACTAAATTTTTATAATAATATAATGATATAATTTGATGATCTATCTCAAGAAGCTATGATGAAAGAGGAACCATTCACACTATCCTATAAAAATGTTTCAAAATTCTTTATAAGGAATAGTGCGGGTTAGAAAACAAAATCTGAATAAGTTTGGATAAAGAAAAGTGATAAAAAACCTACCACCATGAATCAGGTGGATAGGAAAAAGAGTGCGGAAGCTGGTTCTCCAAAAAGTTCCAAAAAATATATAAATAAGACCCAAAAAATATATAAAAGATATTTAAGAAAATAATTATTTATGGGATAATTTTGGTGAAGCAATAGATTCAGGAATTATGCATTTGATTTCTATTATAATTCTCAAAATGAATGACCAAAAATGAATCCCCATCCAAGGGCGATAAAACTAAAGTTGAAGAAGAAACATCTAAAATATAAAAAAAATCTAAAAACATACATTGGTTTTCGAAAGTTTAAAAATACCTGTGATGTTATTGAAAGTAGTGGTTAGAATGCTGGTATATTCTCACAAATTGTTTTATAAAAATATGATAAGAAAATTATCCTACTAATTTTTAAGAGTAAAGATGAAGAAAAATTGGGATGAACATTGAATAATGTTGTTAAAAGAATTCTCCCAAGAAGTTTTTGAGTAAGAAAAGTGAGAAGATTTTGGATTCTAAATCCCAGAAGTTAAAGAAAAGTGTTGTACCCAACAGTTCAAATAAGAAGGATGGTACGTAGAAGAATACATGTGGAAACTCCAAACTTAATACCAAATTTCTTAATGATATTTTGGTATTTTGGCCAGAAGATCTGAAAATAATTAAAAACGTGGAAGATGTAAAACTTAATGCTAGTGAAAGAGGAAAGGAACTGATTCCAACAGATGAAACAAATTTACATGATAGGACATCAAAAAAATACAACTATTGTGTTAAAGAAGATATGTGTGGTAGATCTAACAAAGATTAACATTATGTAAATGGTTGTTTAACTATTCTTCCAGAATGAGAAGTAGTCCTTAAGAGGGGTAATTAAAGTTTCTGAGCATAGTGGAAGCACTGTATGGGGCATTACCAACTCATATTTTTTCATAATCATTGATTAATATGAGTTGTACATTGACCATAAATGTCATGACAAACAAAATTGAATCAAATATTAATTGAGGAGGGTACACCAGAACTAAAGAGCAAGATCATCTCATATTATTTATCATTAATTTTAAAAATTAATAATTACCAAGAAATGAATTATTTCTTTTTGATTAATATGACAACATCTTTACATTGTATCATCATTGAATTTTAGGAATTAGGCATAGATTCCCTCCAGTAGTGTTCAACATGTTCCCACGAACCTCTGAACATTGTTGTAGGAATCTATGAGGTCTAGTGATGCTGGTTCTATTTCTATCATTATTCATCTTTGATTTCCCTAAGAATCTATTCAAGGAAGGGTTCTCTTAGATCTCTCTACAATTTAGAGTATAGGGGGAGGATGATCTCTATCCATTTTTTAGAGCATTCTTAGAGAGAGAGAGGGAGAGCTCCCTAATAATTTTAGATAATTATCCTCCGATGTCGCTATGCACAAAAAATTAAATGTAAACCCTTAAGAAAATAATATAATTGGATTTATATACTACTAGGGTTTGAAATAATAATTACACATGTTCCCTTATAATTTATTTAATGCCCTCGGAACCCCATGTATATAATAATAAAAAATCTATTTATATTTCTTAACATGTGAAAAGATGAACCATATTAGAATATAAACCCAATTATATTTCTTGACATGCGCATAGACATGGTAGTATATAAATAAAATTATATTATTTATATTTATAATAATAATTTCACATGTTCCCTTAGAATTAAATATTATTTATTCAAGTATTATTCTGTATATATTATTTCTCACCAAACTATTAAATTTGGTTCACCATTCCTCAACAATATTTATTGGACCTCTAATAATGAATATTTATTTAGTAAATAAATATCACTGCATTATTTAAAAATAAATAAATAAATATAATATCCTCTAAAGAGAAAATAAATATTTATTATATATTCTGCTAAAAAAATGTTCTTTCGAATGACCTATGAAAAAATATATGTGATAAATCAAGGAAGCCTAATTATTAAACCACACATGGGAATAATATTTACTCAACATGTTAAATAATACATAATAATATTATTTAACGGATGTTATGGATACACTTAGTGTGTGACCCTCTAAGCCCCTTTCTCAGCGGAAATATGTAAAGAAGCCTAAATCTAAGGTTAACATCTAGAAACACACCAAGGAACCCATAAATAAATAAGTTAATGTTTCAATGACATAAAACCTCATATAGATTCTTACTGTGTAATTATTACCTTTATCATGATATCTCTAATCAAGTAGTTTTCATGCTGGTGCCATCAACCTATGTTCTCGATGTCTCTTTCTTTGAGTTTCATAAAATTGAACATGCCTATAGAATACCATGTACATAGATTTATTTAGGGTATAAAATTTACATCAAAGGGCCTCACATATCAACCTAAATTAAATAAAAGAAGGTAAAAATTATTTCTCACATTATTCATTAGTGAAATATTAATCATGACGTACCCAACATATCCTACTTTGTCATGAATATATTCCTTCATGGTTTTTATTAATACATCAATCTAGATGAATCCTAATATCCATTAAAAATAATAATAATGTATAAGGATAAATATACACATCCACATATAGGAACATCTAATGATACATATAAATGTGGGTTTCCTACTAGTAGGTATATTTCTCATAATTACCAACACTAGAAACTACCAAGGGCATACAACATGATAAGGTTCCTGAAGGTCCTATGAGTCTCCACACATGGTAGATTATATCATTTGTTTCTCTCAAATGATTTCATCCATCTATAGAATATATATTTAAGAATAATTTTGTGGCACTTCTAGGTGCTAATCATAACGGGGAACTGCTTTGACCTTTTTATATGAAAACTACTCTTAAGAAATTATCACATACTCTATCATGAAGAAGAACAATCATGATGTGATAAGAAGTTTATTAATATTCAAAATAATGAATAAAGGTTATCATAAATTATGTAAAATTTATTTATAGGGAACCTACTTCAATAGAATACCACTTTAATTTGAGAAAAATACTAATAACCTTTAGTCCACTAGCTCTTACATGATACTCTTGCTTCTTCTAAGATAGGCCTTTAATTAAGGGTTACACCACATTTTCTTCTATAGAAACTATGATTACGAAAACTTAACACCTATGAGAAATATCAATCAATTTTGTATACTTCTATATTATATTCTTATGCTGTTGGTGTGACCATGTCTTACTATAACTTCACTCCTATGAGAAAAACCCCTCAAGAGGTGATACTTCTAGAGTATATTCCTTATTTGTTGGTGTGACCGTGGATATTTTTCAAGATCTACCAAATAAATATTATCAAAATATAATGTGATAGGTTTTTTACTTCTAGGTACCACATCAATATCTTGAAAAAAGTTTCATATCTAAATAAATTCTTTGGCTATATCAGAATCTTCTATATATTGGAAATCTGCTATAAAATCGGTGAAAATTGGGTTCGTTGAACTCTTATAGCTCCCAAATCGTCTATTTAGACTAAAAACATATCCTGATTATGGATTTGGATTATTTTGATATATTTTAAAACTAGAATTAGTATAAACCCTAATGAATAACTCCATGTCTCCTCTATACATTGGGAACATATCCTTATTTCTTCTCAAATACTTAAGGATAGTATTAACAGTAGACCAATGTTGTTCATAAGGACTAGTTTGATATCTTCCTACCATGATCAATACATAGGATTCACAAAGACTGGTATATAACATGGAATACTTGATTGATCCTATTAATAAAGTGTATGAGATATTACTTATTCTCTCATTCAACTTTTGTGTCTGAGGACACATTTTCTTGGAAAGATGTATAGCACGTGTCACTAAAACTAATTCCCTATTGGATTGTTCCATAAAAAATATATTTACTATATGGTTAATGTATGTACCTTAAATTAGTCTAAGAAACCTCTTGGATCTATTTCGAATGATCTTGATCCTAATAATATAGGATTCTTCACCTAAGTTCATCATAGGGAAACACTTGTTTAACCAGTCCTTAGTAGAATTTCAGACTAGAATGTCATTTCCAAAATTTGACATGTCATCAATATATATTCTAGGATAATGAACACATTCCCACAAAACAACTTATAAACACATGGCTCTCATTCTTTTTTAATGAAACCAAATTCTTTTATATCTTTATTGAATCGAAGTTTCCATGAATTGAATTGTAATAAACCCAATGTGAGTAACGTTGACCCGATTTATAATTTATTACATTGTCATAAGATACAAGGAATAATTTCCCAAAGGACCTATTAGTTTATTATTCTTTGTATACTAGTTACATAATTTAAATTCACATTAAAATTGTAAACATAAAATACAAAAAGTGTTTTCTTTGAAAACACCATTATTCCTTATAGAGTATCCCTGTATATCATTCAAAAAAAAACTTCAGGGTATCTTAAGGAAAATAAAACATAAGAATGAGGTGAGAATATATGATTAGTAAGGGTAAGCATAAAGTGGAAGTTGTCATGATTAAATAAGAATAATCAATATGGGAAGATAAATAACAACAACACATTCTATTTTAACTAATAAATTGAGAATAATATGGAAAAAATAAATTATAATCAAATAGATACATATAAATAATCACATAAAATTGAATCTTATCTAAGGATATTATAACTATTCTAATTATAACATGGAAATAAATGATATCATAATGAGGTAATTCATAATTTCAGACATCCAAAACATACTTTCAAGACCTTTCACAAGATGGTTGAATATTTAGGTAAAAACCCATCTAATTTGTCCAAATGATTTTTCTCATGAGACCTGTCGATGCATTAATGGGCTATCTATAACTAAGCTCCACATATAATGTTCTAAGTCCCAATAATTTCTCATATAAAAGGGGTAATATATAATCAAAATAAACATTTGTATTTAAATACTAACATATTAAATTTTAATACTCACCCCAATAAAAAAACATAATCATAAACTTTATAGAGTAATATGGTGAAGGGTAATAAAATTGCACACCCTCAGTCAAACTAATCTTAAAACATGCAATTAAAGAATAAATATGATATAAATAAGACATATCCCTTGTGTATAATATGAATAATAAAGGGTTGATGTCATAAATGAATAAAAATACCATAAAAATGTCAGTAAAAACATTTTTGAAGAAAATACCCATTGCACTTTGAAAATAACCTTTTTTTAAAAAAAATTCATAATATTTTTTAAAATAATTTTATTTGAAAACAACCTCAAAAAACCTATAGAATAATATTTAAAACATTTAGTTGTCATGAAAACATAAAATTATGCTCATGTCGTATATGTTAAAACAAAGATTCATTTCACATTTTCATTAAAATCCAAACAAAACTTATTTTGAAAAAAACATGTATATTACTATAAAAACATTTTTTTAAATTATAAATAGCTAAAAATTGATTTTATAAATAATTTTTAAAATTTTAACAATATTTTTTAAAACCTTTTTCGAAAACATGAATTTTGATAAAAATGAATTTTTGATCGAAGAGAAAAATAAACTCAGATGTTCATAAAAACATTTTATCAATCATTTCAAGTAGAAAAAATGGATAAAATGGTACTATTACTTGAAAAAATTAATGAATAACCATATTAGAAGAAAATATATTTATTTTAATTAATATTAAAAAATTCCACAAAGGAAGACTTAAACATAAAGAATGTCAAATAATTATGAGATTGTGAAACACACCCTTACCACTTTGGTAACATTCAAATCATAAGATATATGAAAGAAATAACTTAAAATTAAAAATTAAATACCAATAATACAAATAAATACATGATATAACCTTAAAAATTAATTGAATAAGCATAACAAAAATTATTAAGTGGTGAATATGGCATATGTCTCACAGAAGAAAAAGTGAGACAAGAAGCACATAACTTAGGTCCGACTTTCTTCATATGTGTTGAAAACCCACATTTAATATATATAAATTTATTATTTATATATTAAAAAACAATACTCATATATCTTATACCATATATGATTTACTTATAGTCTTTTATCACCTGTTTATTAATAATTATTTGTCAAAATCACTATTTCAGGTGATAATTGCTTCATTTTTCATGTGTGTTTTAGTTCAGTGATTTTCTTAATTTTAATTTTGTCATGGATTCATAATATATAGACTGTTAATCCTTTTATAAATATAATATATATTCATCATATATTTATTTATAGTTATATATTAATGTTAGATATAGAAAATGGAATACACCATTCATTGAGATTGTAGGACATTCATACTCATGAATTTTGTTTCCATTCTTCTCAACGGATGGAATGAAATGAAAATAAATATTATGTAATGTTTAAAGAATAATTATTATTTCATAAATATTATTTATATTAATCAAATACATCTATATTACCATCCTTTTAAAAATAAAATAAAAAATATTTCATATCGCTACGTGGAGGCGGTAGTCCATAAGTATGCACGAGTGACTTTTTTTATTTTCCAATGGATTAGATTGTAAGATGTTATATGTGATATTATATTTTCGTAAGTCTGTTCGTGTCATAAATATAATATATTATCATTAATATTAACCTTACTACCTTCCATGTAAAGCCTAAGAGAAAAAATAATCACAATGTTTTGTGAGGTGGTAGTCCACCATACACCTGAGCGACATTATCATATCCCACATAGAATGGAAAGTAGGAATGTATAAGTGAAATCATAGTGAAATAAATATAATAATTTCATAAATGTCATATACATATGTTAAATCCATCATTATATCCATACTAGAAAGGTGGTGATGGAAAAATTGTTACATCGGTTTGTGAGGCTGTAGCCCGCTGTACACACGATCTAATGTTTCATTTCTCATTTTATGGAAGTAGAGATGGATTTGGGTTATTACATTAAGACAAAAAAATCTCATTATATAGGGGATACTATTGGTATTATATTTGTTGCGTATATATGGTCTCAAAAAAACACTTTGATATATGTTGATTTTAATGATCACAAGTACCCTTGTTTATTTTTTAATAAAGTTTCATCGATTATTTTTCAAAAATATAAAAATCGTGATTATATGTATCTTTTTGAGGGAATTAAAAGCTATGGGATGTTTTCTAGAAACACTGTTCATAAATTACATTCAATAAATGAATGTATGGATTAACATGCCTATGATGAATAATAAACGCATGGATCAACATCCCTACACTGAACAGTAATCATATGGATCAAAATTCCTACACTGAATAGTAAACATATGGATCAGAAACCCTATGTTCATAATAATAAACGTATAGAATATCTACCCTAAGATGAAGTCTGGAAACAATGTTTACACTCTATGTTTGGAATCAACCCTATGTTTGGAATCAATCTTACATTAGAAGGATGAACGTATGGATTTTCATCCCTACAATATGAAAATGAACCCTATGCTATGAAAAAGAACCCTACTCTATGAAATGGAACACTACACTATGAAATGGAACCCAATGCTACACAGTTAAACCCTTTGTTTGACTATTCAATGATGGAGTTTTAAAGCCGCAATATAATCTGATATTTCTATAATGGTATTGAAAAAAGTAAAGATTTGTTCAAAGCTATTTTATGACCGATTAAAGGTCCTATTATGATCATTTCAAATAACCACAATAAAAAAAGTTAATCACTCATACTTCTAAGAAAAATTATGACTCTCTTGAAAGATTTTAATATATGATATCAATTAGGCATCTTTAGAGGATATGAACATCTGGAAGAAAAGATAATGCTTGATCTATAAAATCATAGAGTTTGTACTTATCAAATACCTAAATAACTTGATAAATATTGATAAATATACTATAATTATATCAATTTAATTATCATTTATAAATATATACACTTTGGAGATACACATGTTCTATTTACTACTGTTAGTTTCTACACTTTCTTGATGATAATTTGCAACAAGGACTTATTCAAATCTATTCTTACTTTGATATTTTTATCAAAAAATAAGATCCATATACTATTAGTTTAAATTTATGAAATTGTGTGATACAACCTTTTTCATATCAAAATCAATCTCTTTTAATTTTTTGGAGTTTCGACTTTTCATACCCAGTCATAGTGAAGTGTTAGCTTCTTGTACTATATAACAACCCCACTATTTTTTACATTCTTAGACATGATTTATTACATAAAATCTTCACTTGATACAACATGGAAGATAGATATTTCTATTGTGTTTAGGGATTAGGATCATTAAATAAAAACTTATAACATAAAACACAACATCTTTATTGAAAAATTTATTTACATGACCACTACATTTTCTCGTACTTAGCATTGCATGGGATAATTTGAGGACATGCATAAGAAAAGGGTGAGTTATGAAGCCCATAAAGCGAATAAACATGGAATAACACAAGGAAAACATTAAATGTTGGAAAATAGGAATATCAACAGATCACAAGAGAAACATGAACATAAAGGAATGATAAATCATGATAATCATAAAATGGAGATGTGACAACAAGACTTAACATGGAATTAGCATGAGTCAAGGCTCATTGCACATGGAGCATGAGTAAACCCTTATTGCACATGAAGCATGATTAAACCCTTGTTTCACTTGAATTAGCGTGATTCAAATCTTCTTTCACATGACATATCATGATACTATACGTTACCCAATGCATTGGAGCGCTATCAGGGCAAACCCTTCTTAAACATTTCATTTCAAGCCTAAGTGTGCCACACAGATCATACAACATGGAATCATTCATCATAATTTATTCCATGATAAAGGGATGTGTAATACATAAATTAGGATTTATAATCAATAGGTAATTATCCATAAAGGTGAATACCCTTGATAGAGAAATGAGCAAGGTATTCATTACACAATGACATTGGCTTGGAAAATCGGTGCAATTTTGACAGCGTAATGGTGTGACATAAGAATTCATAAAACATGGTTGATGAGAGAGAAAGTGGTGTATCATCATATAAACATGAAATGTAAAGTAAGGGGTAACATAGATACAAGTCCCAACATATATAATTGAATTTAGATTCATAATTCAAAAGAACTTCTTGAATATAAATGACGAGAGAGAAAACTCCTCACAGAATTTCGGCATAGTAACGAGTGTACATGGAAGGAATTAATGAGATAGAAAGGGATATAACATCATTCAAACATAAATAGGGAAGTATGGGGGAGGTGAACAATCATACCCCAACATTTTTAATTGAAATTAAAAGGGTATAACAACATAATGAAATTGAGACAAAAATCAAAAGGAATAAATCCCTTACTCGGATGTTTAATCCCAAAGGCTTGGGAGAGGCTTGAGAGAGGCTTATTGGGAGCTTGGGATCATTGGAAGAATTATAGAGAGAGTATTGTAGAGTTTGGATGAACACCAAAGTATTTTAGTGAAGAGGAAGTGGGAGCTTGGGTGGGTTTATATAAGAAAGGAGAAGGAATTCTTTATTATTTAGGTTGGGGACACCTCACATTAAACTAATCAAAACCAAAAAAAATACCATGGTTTTTTCCCATAGTTTTTCACAATAGGGAATTTAAAAATAAAATTTTATAAGACCAATTACTGAAATTCCTAAAATAATAGGATTGTTTATGTGGAGGTGAGTCACACTCTCAAGGAAAACAATTTTAAAAGGAAAAATGTTTTATAAGTCTTGAAGGGTCCACTAAAGCTTTGTAAAATAAATCAAACAAACCCAAAATCACATTATTTTAATGGTAAAACATATATTGGCCAAAAAAAATTTATAGTATTTTATTACATCACAATTGTGTCATTATGATGTCATAAAACACATTATATATTTAAATGGTATTTAATTTTTAACCAAAAATTCGACTGCCTCAGAAAATTATGAAAAATTCACCGTTGGATAATTTCAAAATCCCGATTAAAAAAATAATATTAATTTTATCTAAATAATTTTATAAATATGTGAATTTTTACTTTTAAAATAAAAACTGACATTTATTGAAAATTCATGGGATTTGATAAAAAATAGCTTTCAAACCTTAATAAAAATTACAACTGCATTCATAAAATTATACAATCATTTATATTTATTAAAAACTAATTTAATAATAGTAATAAAATTGTATAATAATATTATTTAATTCAAAAATCCATTAATTCATGAAAATAAATTTCTTAGTTGAATATTAAATAAAAATACTACTTGCTCTTTAAAAACTATTTAAAAAGTAACAATTATAAAATGAATGTATATTTATTATTATATACAAAAATAATGCACATATTCATAGTGATAAGGTATTGTTACATAACCCATTATAACACCCACATAAGACCGAAGGGTAAGGTGTGCAATGGTGACAGACTCTTGGGGTGGCTCAGATAACATCGCTCGGGTGGTAATCTCTATAAACTTCCACTTCTCCCATAGTCAGTTCCTATCAAGATTAAAATGTTCAAGATCAGCTTGGGCTTGGTCTAGAGTAAAGCCCAATGATGCCACCTCCTTTTCAAGCTATGACCAATGGGCTTCGTATGGGGCAAGTCTATTGGATGAGGCCATCGCTTCCTTTGTCTAAGTAAATTGGATTTGTTAAAGCCTTATATTTATACTAAACATGTGACACTATTAAATGACTATATTAGAAACGGTCACAATTCTTAATGGTATTTTGAAATCCAAAAACATAAAACCAAGGAAGTTTGTAAGTTTTATATACCCATACTAAGACATTTAAAAATATCAAGGGGAATTTTCATTAATGAATGTTTGGTTCGTTACAATATTCCCCCTTAAGAAATTTCTCCCTCGAAATTTCCGTTTCTAATACTAAAACAGATGTGGGTAAATCTTCTTCATAACTTCATCCTATTCCCACGTCACTTCTTCAAACTTGTAGTTTTTCCATGACACCTTGACGAGGGGCATTGTCTTATTTCATTAAACTTTTTCTCTACGATCTAAGATCTTCACTGGTTGTTCCTCGTAAGAAAGAAAGTCATATTACTGTACTACCTCTGAAGAGAGTACATGTGAAGGTCCTGGTATGTACTTCCTTAAGAAGGATACATGAAATACATCATTTACTTTAGCCATGGTAGGTGGAAGTTCTAATCGATAGGCCACAACCTCGACACGATCAAGAATATTGAAGGGGCCGATGTACTTAGGACTTAACTTCCCTTTATTTCCAAACCTCATGACCTTATTCCTTGGTGATATGCATAGAAAAACCATGTCTCCAACTTTAAACTCAAGGTCTCATCAACGGTTATCTGCATAACTCTTCTGTTGACTCTGGGCTACCTTAATATGCTACTGAATGGTTTTCACCTTCTCTACCACTTCATTGACCATTTTTGGTCATAGAAGCTTATGCTCATTAACTTTATCCCAACATGCTCGTGTTCTGCACATCTTCCCATACATGGCTTCATAAGGTTCCATTCGGATGTTTGAGTGGAAACTGTTATTATTTGAGAATTCATCAAGAGGAAGATGTTGATCCCATACTCATTTGAAGTCTATTTAACATGATTTTAACATATCTTCCAGTGTCTTAACACTTCACTCGGATTGTCCATCAGTTTGAGGATGATAGGCCGTACTAATGTTCAGTTCAGTGCTTAGAGCACGTTGGAGACTTTTCCAGAAATTTGAGGTAAATCTAAGATCATGATCAGATACAATAGATAGTGGTACTCCATACAACATAACCACTTCCCTAATATATATCCGCGCCAGTTGATCCAATGAGAAATCTCATCAAATATAAATGAAGTGTGAAGGCTTTGTAAGATGATCCACAACAACCCAGATTTCATTATTCCCTTTGTATGTCTTTAGAAGTCTGGTGACAAAGTCCATGGTGATGTTCTCCCATTTCCATACTGGTATGGGTAATGGTTACATCATCCCTTTAGACTTCTGCCTCTCTGCCTTCACTTTCTGTCAGACCAAGAACTTTTATGTATACGTAGCGATCTCCTTCTTCGTATTATCGCACCGATAATTCTCTCAGGGATCTCAATACATCTTTGTGTTTCTTGGGTGAATAGAGAAGTTCTAACAATGTGAATCATCCAAAAGTTCCTTCTTCATCTTCGGACTTGATGAAACACATAGTCTTTTCCCAAATATCATCATTCCTTCTTAATTAACATTGAACTATGAGGGTATCCCATTTCTTATAGATCCCACTTTATTCTAAATTCCCACATCATTTTTTTGACCATCCTTTAACCATTCCAAAAAGAGAAGATTGTGCAATAATTTGTGAAAGGATTGATGATGTTCCCTTCTTTATGATTCCTATGTTCATCTTCATCAAATCCAAGAAGATTGGATCCTTTTTAATTCTCATTAATGATAGAATTCCTGGATCCTTTCTACTTAGAGCATCTGCCACCTTGTTCGCTTTCCCAAGGTGGTAATGGATTGACCAATCATAGTCTTTGATCAGCTATAACCATATTTTTTGGAACATATTCAACTCTTTCTGTGTGAATATATACTTGAAGATTTTGTGGTCTATATATATTTGACACTTTTCCCCAAAGAGATAATGCCACCAAATTTTCAAAGAGAATATCACTGCATCCAACTCGAGGTCATGTTTTGGATAGTTATGCTCATGAAATTTCAATTGCATTGAAGCATAAGAAATGAATTTTTCATTTTTCATCAACACACATCCTAGGCCCTTCATCGAAGCATCAATAAATACCACAAAAATATCTCCACTTGTGGATAAAGTGAGCACATATGAAGTGATAAGACTCTTTTTCAACTCCTTGAAGCTTTCTTCACATTCATCACACCAAGAAAAATTTACTCCCTTCCGAGTTAGCATGGTAAGACGGTTGGATAATCCTAATAAATTTCTCACAAATCGTCGATAATATCCAGCTAACCCCAAGAAGCTATGGATATCCATTACCGATGTTGTTCTTGACCATCCCTCTATTACAGCTGTCTTGGAGGGATCCACATATATCCCATTGCTTGTGATGATATGGAAAAAGAACGATACCTCCTTCAACCAGAACTCACACTTTCTGTACTTTTACTAGAGTTTCTCCTTTCGTAAGGTCTCTAGTACAATTCTTAGATGCTCTTCATGATACTCCTTGGTTTTGGAGTATATTATAATATTATCTATAATGACTACCAACAATTTATCGAGGTAATCTCTAAATACTCTATTCATCAAGTCCATGAAGATTTATGGAGCATTAGTGAGTCTGAAAGGCATTACTATGAATTCATAGTGCCCATACCTTGTACGAAAAGCAGTCTTTGGGATATCTTCCTTCTTCAACATTACTTGATAATATCCAGAACAAAAATCCACCTTGGAGAAGTATTGTGCTCCACATAGCTGATCGAACAATTCATCAATTCATGGGAGAGGATACTTGTTCTTTATCGTGATTTTGTTAAGCTCACGATAATCAATGCAAAGGTGCATTGACCCATCCCTCTTCTTGACGAAGTGGACTGGTGCACCCCATGGTGAAACACTTGTGTGTATAAACCCTTTATATCCATATTATCCTATAGTTGTTTCTTCAACTCCTCAAGCTCTAAAAAATCCATTATATATGGAGTCTTGGATATTGGAAATGCCCCAAGTATAATATCAATTGAGAATTCAACATCTCTTCTAAGAGGAAGACCAAACAATTCCTTGGGAAACACTTTAGCTAATTCCCTCACAGTAGGCATGTATTCAAGGATTGTTTCTTCCTTGGACTCAATCAACTGAGCTAGATACAAATTCTAATGATGTAGTAATATACATGCTTGAGATGATGGAGCTAAAGGAGATTCATCATCCTCCTTTCACTTGTACAAAATCGGGGGTTGATTCTCCATATAGAGAGTGGTTTCCCTCTCATGGAAATTTATGTTGGCTCTATATAAGGAAATCCAATCCATGACAGGAATTGCATCAAATTCCACCATAGAGAGTATGCAGAGGTTATTTGGAAAGTTCAATCCACAGATTATGATAGGGGAGGAGTTATATTTATGGGATGCAATGATTGCCACATTTTTCATTCTCACCGACATCTTTACTTCTATTATTTGGGGTGGTGTTGGGATTGTTCTACTAAACTTTCCAGATATAAAATAATTCGTATAACCTGAATCAAAAAGTACATTCACTATTATATAATGAATAACTTCATACCTATCAACAATTCATTGTCGGGGTTCACTTCAGTAGTAGTGATGGAAAAAGCTCACCCTTACTGCCTTGGAGGTTGTTGGTTGCCTCAAAAAACCCTTGGCTTAGGGAACTGATTTGAAAGGTTCCCTGGTTCTTTGTAGTTTTAGAAATGAGCAATGCATTAAGGTTCGAATGGAGCGTTCCATCCATCCAAAATTAAATTTTTATTAAGAGAAGAAGAAAGTACACTAAGTAGACTATGAAGGTCTAAAGTAATATAGACCGAGGGTATCCCCTTTGATCAAATTAACACATTCTTCCTTCAAACTGTTAATCCGAAAGATATGCATGTTTGTGGAACAATGGTCATCCATGGAATCCAAATAGTCTGAGACCTTGTACCCCTCTCGGCATATGTGTGAAAGAGTGATGTTATGACTAAGCATTTCATGACATTTCCTGACAATGTATGCTATGGACCAAGGTGTAGAGTGATTATATTTATGGGAATTAAGGAGGACAAGTGAGTCCACCTCCACTTCCGAAATGGAAACCTCCTCCTGGATGCAAAAAGAAATCCCTTTGAATAGAGCCCGAGCCTCTGCTAGTATGGCATTTCCCCTGCCCAGGAAACAAGAAAAATCCAGGATCACATCACCCTTAGGATATCTAACAACCCCCCCTCCAGAGATCACCCCCACTGAGGAAGCTCCATCAGTATTGAGTTTGTAGCCTGATATAGGGGGATCCCATAAAAACCACTTCCCAGGTCCTCCCTCCTCAGGAAGGGAAGGATAGGTATTGTTCTCCCGCATGCATGGGAAGGGGGAGGACCTCTACCAATCCTTAAAGAGAAATGACATGTCGATGAGATGGAAATGGATGCAAGCAAGGATGTCTCTAGTCGAGGGTCTAACTCCTTCGTATCGGGCTTGGTTTATGGCTTACCAAATACACCAACACCCCACATTAAAGGAGATAGCATGGGGGAGGTGGGTCTTCTCCAAACTGAGCGCGCCTTCAAACCACCTTTCTAGGAACTCAGACTTAGTCTCCTCAGAACATGGAGTCCTGACTCCCCCAAGAAACGACCAAACCTCCAACTCCCATTCACTTTTGAAAAACAGGTGATCCATGATTTCCTCCATTTGCTTCTTGCAACAGTGGCATCCCGAGGCCAGGATAATCCCAAGTTTCTTGATATTCTCATCCAAAGCCAGGGCCAAGTTCCTAATCCTCCAGGTCAAGAAGTTCGTTATGGTCAGGATCTGACAACACCAGACAACACCATTCCACCAATCCAGGGTCCTCGTGGGGGACCTTAACCTTTGGAAGTCTCTGTTTTTAAAGACCCCCGAGGATGATGAAGTGAAAACACATATGTCTTTCTCGGAATTCAACACGATCGAATCAAAGACATCATGTTGGTCGGCATTCAACACCACTTTGATGAAGCGGGGACGAGATTGGGCTTCCTTGAACAAAATCAAAGGTGCCGGACATCCTGGGAAATCCAAAATAGAGCTTTCCCAATTCTTGTTCTAGAAGGAGATGTCCCCTGTTCCTACAATCCAGTGAGAGCAAGAAGACAAGGTGAGAACCATAGGTTGGAATTTTGCCCACAGCGGGGAAGCTGGTCCACAACTAACCTCCTCATTACCTCTGATCAAAGGTGACATGAATCGACCCCATAAGGTTTTCTCTTCCTATATCTACCATGAAAGCTTGGCGTGGGAACCTTCTATAGTGTATTGGAGACTTCGACAGTTGATCCCCCCTTCGAGGATGGGTCTAGCCAACCTCTCCCACTTCATCCAATGCCGTTTACCTTCATACTTTGCAACCCAGATGAAGTTACAAACAATGGCATCCACTACTTTGATGACTCCTTTAGGAACGTTGGAAGAATCCATGGCATGAATGGGAATGGATGAAAGGACACTATTCACCTGAGCAATGCATCCTCTGAACGATAGAATCTGATTCTTCCAATTAAGAACACGCCCTGAAATCCTTCTTAAGATGCCATCAAAATCGCGTATTCTCATTCTTCCAGAAGAAATGGGAGCGCCCAAGAAATCCATTGGGAACTACCCATGTTTCATGTTGATCCTGCTTTTGAGGGATTCCAGATGATGAGACAAGCTATGGTTGGATATGAAGAACACTCTCTTTTCCTTACTCAGAACCTGACCGCTCCAGAAGCAGTAATCATTCAGAATCTCCATTAGACTCTAAATGGATCTCCTTCCCCCGTTAAGGAATATCATAGTATCATCAGGAAACATAAGGTGGGAGATTTTAGGGAGGCTATATTTCCTATAGAAAGGAAGAAGATTCCCTTGGAGTATGCTCCTGTTGATTGAAGCACTAAGAGCGTCTTGGGAAAGGATGAATAGGCTGGGGGAAAGTGGGTCTCCCTGTCTCAGAACTCTAGTAGCTTTGAAGAAACCATGAGTTTTACCCATAAAAGAAATCCCCAGCAAAGAAGAGTTCATGCATCTGAATACATTGTCAACCACCTTTTCCAAGAATCCCATCATCGCAAGGGATCTATTGAGATAGATCCATTCAATCCGATCATAGGATTTTTTCATGTCAACTTTGATGGTGATGTTGGATCCATGAGTCTTGTAGTTGATATCCCTCACCATCTCCTATGCAAGGGCGGTGGCCCCCTGGATCAATCTTCCTCGCACAAAGCCATGTTGTTCAGGAGAAAGCCATGAAGGCGACATCACAGCTAGTCTTAGGATGAAGAGGTAAGCAAGGATCTTATAAGGGAAATTGTAGAGACTGACCGGCCTGTAATGGGATAGGGAGTTGGGATATTTGACCTTGGTAAGAAGGAAAAGTGTCATGGCTGAGGCCACCCTCGGTAAGGACACTCCCTTGAAGAAATCCTATATTTCTTCAATAACGTCGCCCTTGACCACCTCCCACGATCCCCTATAGAAGGATCCTGGGAACCCGTCTGGCCCCAGGCCACTCTCCAGATCCAACTTCTTCATGGCTTGAAAGATGTCATCCTCTGAAGGAATGGATTACAGAGTGCAATTATCCTCTGCTGAAACTCTGTTCTGGATCTCCTCCCACAACCCTGAAGTGCCAGAAGGATACCCTCTTGACTTTCTGGGGTTCTGGCCAGCAACAAGATCCTGGAAGTATTGAAGATCCATCTTCCCAACCTCTTCTCAATCGTTCACGTACGAGCCGTCCTCCTGCAGGATACTTGGATTTGCCCAACGTTTCCATTCTTTAATGCATGCGTGAAAGAACGCAGTATTTTTATCACCCTCTCTGAGCCACTTCACTATGGACCGATCCCGCACCTGTCTCTCCTATTTCAACAGCTCCTCCATCAATCTTGCCATCATTGTTTTCAGTTCCCTGGTAGCCTCCTCACTCCAGGCTTCCTCCAGACTCCCTTCAATGAGTTCCACCTCCTGATAAAGGGACTCAATCCTTCGATCATTAAGGGAAAGGCTCCTGCACCAATCCTTAAACCCTTTTTAACTCTTCTAAGATTTTTATGAATGGATACCCACGAGAAGCCTTAGGTAGGAGCATTCCATTATTCACGTACTACCTCGTGGTATCCCTTGTAGCCGGACCAGTAGGGGTAGAACCTAAAAGATTCTTGAAAAGGCTTGAGGGGTATGATAAAGATCTTTATTGGAGAGTTGTCCGAGATTCCTCACGCAAGATGAGTAACCTCAGCCTGGGGAAAAGAAACCAGAGCGTCGGAGTTAGCCAGGAAACGATCGAGCCTGCTCCAACACCTTTTTTTTCCACCCTGGTTGTTGCACCATGTAAAGCTATCCCCATGGAAACCTAGGTCGAGCGGTCCACTTCTTGTCATACAGGAAGCGAACTCCAGACTGTCTTGCCTCGGAAAGGCTCCTCTCCCCTTCTTCTCCTCCGGGTCACTGATGATGTGAAAGTCGCTGGCCAAAAACCAAGGAGTGTTCATCGATATGAATTCTTCAAGGTCTTTCCACAGTCTCAATATTTCCTAAGGGTCGCAGCTTACATACACAAAGTTTGCAAAGAATAACTCTTCTCCCTTCTTTACTTTCACCGTGAGGAATTGGTCTCCCGCATCTATGAACTCCACTGAGACATCCTTCTTCCTGAACACCCAGATGTGGTTGTTAATAGGGTCCGCATGCATGTGGCCATGCATCATGGCATGACAACAGAAATAATTTATTTTCCTCGGGTGTTGTTTCGGTTCCAAAATAGTAGCGATACATGCTTTCCCCCCCTTGATTCTGAGGCTATAAAGACCGTCTTTAACCAAGATCCCATACCTCGAGAATTCCAGACGATCATGTTCGTCATCTAACACGGGAGGATCCGGCATTGGCCCCAGAATTCTTGGTCTTTGTTATCATAAGAGAAGAACCCTCCCGTTGAAGCCTTAGTTGTAAACGAGTGCGGGCACCGGGGATCTGTACAAAGGGAGAGGAGGCCTATAGCAACGAGGGAGAGAGGGACACATCACTCTTCCCTTTATCCCTTCGCTGATCAGGCAGACTACTGCTATCCAAGGGAAGGGCCTCAGGTTGCTTCAAACATTCCCCATGGCCATAACCCGGGGCATAAAGACAGAGTGACAAAGAGGAAGGGGTGCTGGGAGCGACTCTCTTGTCCCCAACCAGAAGGCCGACCTCCCAGAACAAAGGAGGACAAGGACAATGAATCCAGGAAGGAAACACAAAATCCACCAACTGATCCCACAAGTGCTCAAAGAAAAGGGGAGGACCCTTCGGTGGTACCATCGGCCCCAGATCCTGAGAGAGCAGAGGTACAGGGATCAAGTCCTTGATCGGAGGGATGATGGAGGGAAGAGCCTCAGGAGACTCTAGGACTGAGCCTGAAGGACCAGGGCCTCCAAGGATAGGACCCCTGAAGGACCAGGGCCTCTAAGACCGCGGGATTATCTTTCCAACAGTTAATGGCTATGTGCCCTTCTCTTCTACACCTAAAGCATTTCCTCTTCCCCTTCAGGCAATTTCTAGGGTGCTTCTTTCCACACCTTTGGCAAGTGGGGTGTTGGATTTTATAGCACCATTTTATTTATCCATAGGACCACTATAATTTAAGTCCACCATATTCTTATTCTCCCCATGATACCTCTAAGATTCAATGATATATATTTCGAAATTGAGAGCACATCGAACAATTTCCTCATAGCTGTCGAAGTCACGGATCGCCAGGGCTTTCCGTAGGCTAGGTTTCAGCCCACCAAAGAAATGACCAACTTTGAATTCGGGAGTAATGACAAAGATGGAAGTGTATCATGCAAGCCTTGTGATGTTTTCCTTATATGCTCCAACAGATTCATCATATTTTTTTTGTTAAGGGAAAGGAATTTCCTTTCTATCTTAACTCAGAGGGTGCATGAAAAATATTTATCAAAAAACATCTTCCAAAAATCCTTCCATTCCAACGCCTCGATCTCCTCCTTAGTCATTGTATTTTTGATCAATGTCCACCATTTATCAGCTTCACCCTCCATATGATAATCATCCAAGAGAACCTTCTCTTTTTTGGATCATTGAAGGATGGAGAAGATCTTTTCAATGGAGTTGATCCATTGTTCGGCGATTGAGGGATCAAATGATCTATTAAAAGTAGGAGGCCTTTGTCTCATGAATCTCTCGATAGTGACTTATTCTTTCTTAAGGGGGGTTGAATGTTCTTCTTGACCCATATTTCTATTAAAATATTTAGTTAACTCAGAGATTATCATGCCAAAGATCGCGATCCCTACTCCCATCAGATTGGGGATCTCATTAGAACAATCATTGAATTGATCTTCACATAGGTTGTTATCCCAAGTACTTCTATTATCGGGCATTGGCTAGAATAAAAGGAATTCTAGGGGTAAGACATAAAGGGTAATCCAAAGACAAAAAAGATGAATGACTTATAATTATCTTTTATTTCCTTAAAATTTTAATCTATTAGCTTCAGTCTATGTTATCCATGATCTACTTTAGGGAAGTTTCTTTTTATGTCCATTAATAATGGTTCATAATAACCTTGTGAATTTACCAAAGCACACCCACAAGGAGTTTCGTAACCAAGAGTGTAGCAAGACCCTTTGTCGTGCACCAGTTCTCATTTGAGTTTAGCTCAATGCGCTATTTTTGGGCATTACCCCTAGGATACATCTGTGCCAGAGCCGCCTCTACCTACTCGTATCCAGACAGAGATGTATTTGATTGATATACCACTTACTAAATACTCACCAAAACTTAGGGATGTTCTTATTATAATTTGTCTTGTCCTTAAGGCATCACTAGGGTTTTCTGATCCCAATCCCAAAAAACAACTAAACCTATCCTCTAATACCAACTATAACAACCCTGCTCTTTATTACACGCTTAGATATGATTTATTACATAAAATCTTCACTTGATAAAACATGGAAGATCAATTGGTCTAGTGTTTTTTGGGATTATGATCATTACATAACAACTTAGAACATAAAGTACAACATATTTATTGAAAACTTACTTTACATGACCACTACATTCCATCATACTTAGCAATGCATGGGATAACCTGAGGACATGCATAAGAAAAGGGTGATCTTTATGGCCCAGTGAGGGAATAAACATTTAATAACATGAGGAAAAAAATACATGTTAGAAAATAGCCATATCAATATATCAAAATAGAAACATGAATATAAAGTCATGATAAAGCATGATAATCATAACATGGAGATGTGGTAACAACACTTAACATGGAATTAGCACGAGCCAAGGCTCATTGCACATTGAGCATGAGTAAACCCTCATTTCACATGAAGCATGAGTAAACCCTCATTGAACTTGAATTAGCATTATTCAACACTCATTTTACAAGACGTATCATGATACTATACTTTACCCAATGCATTGGAGTGCTATCAGGGCACAACCTTCTTAAACATTTCATTTCATGCATAAGTGTGCCACATGGATCATACAACATGGAATCATTCATCATCATTTATTCCATGATAAAGGTATGTGGAATAAATACATGAAGCTTTATAATCAATAATTAAATGTAAATATAGGTAAAAACCCTTGATAGATAAATGGGCATGGTTTTCACTACACAATGACATTGGCTTGGAAAATTGGTGCAATTTCGGCAGCATAACAGCGTGACATAAGAATTCATAAAAAATAGTTGATGAGAGAGAAAGGGGTGTCTTATGAAATAACAATTAAATGGACAGTAAGGGGGTCACATATATACATGTCCCAACATATGTAATGGAATTTAGATTTATAATTCCAAAGAATTTATTGAATGTAAATGAGGAGAGAGAAAACTCTTCATGGAATTTCGGCATAGTAATAGGTGTACATGGATGGAATTAATGAGAGAGAAAGGGGTATTCCATCCTTAAAAAAATAAATAGGGTAGTATGGGGGAGGTGAAAAATCATACCCTAAAATTTTTATTTGAAAGTAAAAGGGTATAAAAATATAATGAAATTGAGACAAAAATGAAAAGGAAGAAATCCCTTACTTGGAAGTGTGATCCCAAAGGATTGGGAGAGGCTTGGGAGAGGATTATTGGGAGCTTGGTTGCCTTGGGAGGATTATAAAGAGGTGAGGGAATAGTTTGGATGGACACAAAAGTATTTGAGTGAAGAGGAAGTTGGAGGTTGGGTGGGTTTATATAGGAATAGAGAAGGAATTATTTATTATTTAGGTTGGGGACACCTCACATTAAACTAATCAAAACCACAAACCATCCCATGGTTTTTGCCCATGGGTTTTTTTTCCAAATAAGAGTGAAAAAAAATATTTTATAATTCCAATGGCCTAAATTTATAATATAATAGCTTTTCTTATGTGGAGGTGAGTCACACTCTCAAGGAAAACAATTTAAAAGGGAAAAATGTTTTATAAGCCTTGAAGGGTCCAATAAAGCTTGGTAAAATAAATCAAAAAATCCCAAAATCAAATTATTTTAATGGTAAAACAAATATTGTACGAACATAATGTTTATAGTATTTTATTACACCACCATTGGGTCATTACGTTGTCATAAAACATATTATATATTTAAACAATATTTAATTTTTACCCAAAAATTCGACTGGCTCAGAAAATTATGAAAAATTCACTGTTGGATAATTTCAACATCCTGATTCCAAAAATAATATTCATTTTATCTAAATAATTTTCCAAATATGTGAATTTTTACTTTTAAAATATAAACTAATATTTATCAAAAATTCATGGGTTTTGACAAAAACAACTTTCAAACCTTAATAAAAATTACAATTGCATTCATAAAATTATACAATCATTTATATTTAATAAAGATTAATTTAATAATAATAATAATATTTTATTATAATATTATTTAATTCAAAAATCCATTATTTCATCAAAATATATTTTTTAGTTTAATATTAAATAAAAATACTATTTACGCTTTAAAAACTATTTACAAAGTAAAAATAATAAAATGAATGTATATTAATTATTATATAAATAAACAATGAAAATAGTCATAGTGCCGAGGTCTTGTTACATAAACCCTTATAACACCCGCATAATACCAAAGGGTAAGGTGTGCGATGGTGACAAACTCTTGGGGTGGATCAGATAACATCGCTCGGGTGGTAATCTCTATCAACTACCAATTCTCCCACAGTCGGTTCCTCTCAAGCTTAACATGTTCAAGCTTGGCTTAGGATTGTTCAAGAGAAAATACCAATGACACCACCTCCTTTCTAAGATCTGACAAATGGGCTTCGTATGGGTCAAGTTTACTGGATGAGCCCTTCACTTCCTTTGTCTGAGTAAATTGGATTTGTTAAAGCCCTATATTTATACTGATCATGTGATCACTGTTCAATGGATTCATTAGCAACGATCACAATTATTAACAAAATTTTAAAATCCAAAAACCTAAAACCATGTAAGTGAATAAGTTTTATATAACCATAATAAGACATTTAAAAATATCAAGATGAATTTTTATTAATGAATGTTTGGGTCGTTACATACTAAGATATGGATAACTGGTTCCTTATAAAAAACCAGAAGGATCTGTTTATCCTTATTGTAAAGGTGTCAGATTCTTACACTATGTTTTGGATTTTAAGGTCTTGTGGTAAGAGTACCTTCACTTGTGAAAATCACTAATCTCATAGAGAGATTATTGGTAGAGTGGACTAGGGGATATTTATGCCATGAACAACTATAAAAATTGTGGTGTTCTTGTTTTCGATTTATCTTCTACCCAATTACATACAATACAGAATGTTTCATATCTAAAATAATTGTAAAGAAAATTCAAAATCTATAATTAGTAAAGATGAAAAAAAATAAAAAATTCACCCCCTCTTGTTTATCTTTGTATTATTCTGAACTACCAATTGGTATCAAAGGTGATATTTTGTGATAAATCTCTAGAAATATCAAAAGTATAAGGTCTATAAAAAGAATATATCAATAGTTGATCTGAAGGAAGGAATCTTTATGATTAATGCTTCCTATTTTAATGGTCACAACTATGGATGTTGGAAATCAAGCATGATCATCTACCTGAAGAATCTGGGATCTAAATTTTATTCTAAGATCATAACTCCTTATGTGATTCCTAAGAATCCATAAACATTCGATGCTTCAATAGAGGATGAGTATGAAATTAAATCAAAGTTTATGAATGATATCATATGTGGAATTTTTCCTGATGAGTTTAATCATATATCTCAGTGATCGACTACTTATGAAATGTGGAAGAAAATTTCTGTCAAAAATAAATGAACTGATAACATCAGAAAAATGAGGTATGATATTGGAAAAGTAAAGTTTTAAACCATTAGGATCCTTGATGTGGAAATAATTAATCAAATTAATGGATGATTAATAGAAATTTTCAGCAATATTACTACCTTGGGATATATAATAAATCAATTAGATTAAACTCTAAATATACATAGAGTACTACCCATAATGTAGAATGGAATATGTACAGAAATTTTAAAATCATCACCTAGAAAGAAATTGACTATGAAATAATTAATTGGAACATTAATGATGTACTAAGCATAAATAAAATATGAAGTTGAAGATAAAAAAATAGTGAAAATAGAAAATACAACCCTTAAGGTCACATTTAAGAAGCATGATAGAAAACCAAAAGAAGAATTCAAAATTGAAAAAGACATAGAATTCTTAGATTCTGAAATGGAACTGGCTCAATTAGCTAAAACATTTAGTATACTTTAAAAGAAGAAGAGAGGATTTATAAAATCCTTAAAAAATGATGAGAAGGAACCAAGATAAGTAAGATTCTATGAATGTAAAATGTTTGGTCACATCATACCTAATTACCCCCAATTGAAAGATGAATGAAGAAGAACCACAAATAAATATTAGAAGAAATCTGATTAGAAGAATAAAGGGAAAATAGTTATGAAAGCTACCTAAAGTGAGTTTGAAGAATCCACTAGCCCTTAAAAATCTAATTCAGAAGAAGAGATACACAATATGAAAGAAAATATGTGCATTATGGATAATTAATAAGAATAGGTACAATTATATTATTCTTATGATTTTGACTCTGATAGTTTCTCAAATAGTAAATTGGCTACCTAATGCTCAATGCTAGAAGAGAAATACAATTCTATAATAAAAAAAATAAATCATTGAAACATATTCACAATGTTGTTTTAGGTGAAAGAAACAAAATTCTTAAACAACATCAAGAAATAATTAAAAAATTCAATTCATTTACATCAAACTATATTATTTATGAAAAAAGAATAAATGAATTACAATATGAAGTGGAATATTATAAAAGTTCTTCTAGTATTTTAACTAAAGGAGAAAACTCTCTAAATACGATTATTGGAAATAATGTCACTAAAAGGAAAAAATATGGAATAGAAAGCAAGGGATAAAATTCAAAATTATACAAAAATTATTTTTTTCCTAGTTCTAATAATTTAACATGCTTCTATTGTGGAATGAAAGAACATTATTACAAAAAAATTTATTTATAAAACCCTAAGATAAGTGGAATTAAAAAATATTTTACTTCCAAAAACCTGACTAAAACTAGTAATATAATCTTTGGTATTTTAAGGAAAATCTTCATTCCTAGACCATTACATGATTACATTGCTGGACCCCAAAAAATATGGGTACCAAAACAAACATGTGTCTAATTCATTTTATAGTAAAAGGACACAAGAATGGAAAATATATATAGTATATGGATAGTGGTTTCTCAATACATATTAGTGGAGACTGATCCAATTTTCAAACACTAACACAAATGGATGGAGGTCTTTTCTCTTTTGGTGTCAATGAAAAAGGAAATATTATTGGAGTTGGAAGTGTTGGAGATCGAAATACAATCTCAATCAACAAATTTATATATATAAAAGGTCTAAAGAATAAATTGACATGTGTTTTTGAACTTTGTGATGATGGATTTACTATTGATTTTTCTAAAAATACATGCTTCATTTTCAAAGATAAAATGCTTAAATTTTAAGCACCAAAAACTAAAAATGTTTATACTTTGGATATTAATTTGCTGTGTAAACAGAAAGTGAATAGCTTGAATACTATGAAAAATAAGTCATGGATCCAGCATAAAATAATTTGAAAATTCAATATATATTTTTTCGGTAAATTCTCTAATAAACAATTACTTTCTAAATTTACTAGTCTAAAATTTAATAATGATAGATTATGGGATTCATATCAAATTGGAAAACAAAAAAAGTATCTTTCTAATTAATTAACAAAATTTATGTATCTAAAACATTATAACTTATCCAAATTTATTTTTTTGTACCATATATGGTATAATGTTTTCTTGTAAAATTATATGTTTATGTTTTAGTTGATGATTTTCAATATTTTCATGGGTTTATTTTGTAAAACATAAAAGTGAAGTATTCACTGTTTTGGAAATATTTTGTAATAATGTTCAAAATGAAGATGATTTTAAAATAATTTCATTAAGATGTGATCATGGGGGAGAATTTCAGAATCAATGATTTAATTATTTTTTTCTTAAATTTAGGTATAGACACACATTCTATGCACTTAGAACACGTCCAAAAAAATTTACTGTTGAAATAAGATATAGATCTATTCAAGAAATGGAAAGGAATATACGGAATCAATACGAGCTTCCTACCTATTTTGGGTAGAATCTATAATCACAACTTGATATATCATGAATATAGTTTTAATAAGACCATTAATTAAAAACAAACCCTATGATCTTTGAAATAACATAAAACCTTAAGTAAATTAATTTAAATTACTTGGATGAAAGGTATATATCTTGAATACAAAGGAAAACTTTGGTAAATTTGATCCAAAGTATGATAAAGGAATCGTTCTTGGATATTATGCTACTTTTAAATCCTATTGAGTATTTAAAAAAATTCTAGGATTTTTGACGAATCAGTTCATGTGAAGTGTGAGGAAACTTATCTTTTTAATATTAAGACTAATCAAATAGATGATATTAATGACTCTTTAGACAACATGAGGCTTGATTCACCTATGAATGATTTTAAAAATAATATTAATGAAATTCAGTCCAATTCAGAAAAACATGAAAATGAAGAACCTAAAAGTTTCTTACATAGAAAAACTAGAACATTAATGAATCATTCTTTAGAAACAGTTATAGGAATTCTAGATACTGGTGTTAGAACTAGAAGAATTTTCAGACACTTATTTGAATTATCTACCTTTCTATCTAAGTTAGAACTTAAGTCTATTGAATAAGCTTTATAAGATGATAGTTGGTTGTTATCCATGTAAGAAGAACTAAACCAATTTAGAAGAAATGATGTTTGGGAATTAGTAGATAGACCAAACAATTACCCAGTAATAGGAACCAAGTGGGGCTTTAGAAATAAACAGGATAATCAAGGGATCATAACCAGGAACAAATCTAGATTAATAACAAAAGGATATAATCAATAAAAAATAATATATTAGGATGAAACCTTTTCACCTATAGCTAGATTATAATCCATTATAATCCTTTAGCCTATGCATGTCATGTGAATTTTAAATTAAATCAGAAGGATGTTAAATATTACCTTTTAAATGGACATTAAATTGAGGAAGTTTATGTTGAACAATCCCTATTTTTAAAAACCCTTATAAACCAAATTCTGTTTTTAATCTTACTAAAGATTTTTATGGTCTCAAACAAGCACATAGAGCTTGGTATGAAATATTATGATCATTTTTGTTGTAAAATGGATTTTCTGTAGGATTAGTAGATCATAAAATTTTTAAGAAAACAATTAATTTTATTATTTTATTATTACAAATTTATTTTTATGATGTTATTTTCAGTTCAACAAATAAAAATCTTTGTAATGATTTTTCAAATTTAATGAAATAATAATTTGAAATGAGTATTATGGAAGAGTTAAATTAATTTTCAGGATTTCAAATTTATTAAAAGAATTATGGAAATATTTTAAATCAAAGTTAATATATTATGGATTTATTAAAAAAATTTGGACTAGAAAATAGTAAGACTTATACACCTCCCTTGCGTACCAATATAAAACATGACTTGGATGAAATTATAAAACCAGTTGAGAAAAAGTTTTATAGAGGTATGATTGGTAGTTTATTATATCCTATTTCTATCATACAAGTCACAATTTTTTATATATGTATATATACTAGATTTCAATCAAACCTAATAGAATCCCATCTTACTACTGTTAAAAGAATTTTTAGATATTTAAAAAGAAATATTTTTCAGTCTCTTCTTTACCCAAAAACTTATGATTTTAATTTAATTTCATATTCAGATGCTAACTTGGGAGGATGCAGATTAGACAGAAAAATTATCTTAGGAACCTATCACTTTTTAGGGAAATATTTAGTATCATGGTCAATTAATAATCAACACTCATTTTATTTGTTATTAGATAAAGTAGAATATGTATCTTCTAGCAGTTTTTGTGCCCAAGTGTTGTGGATGAGACACACTCTTCTAGAATTTGGACTCAATTTTGATAATATACCAATTTTATGAGATAATACTAGTGCTATTAGTATTTAAAAAAAATACTATAATTCATTATAGGACTAAGCATATTTATATAAGGCATATTTTTCTTAGAGATCATGTTCTTAAAAAAGATATATATTTAGAATTTATAAATACCAAATATCAAGTAGAAGATATTTTTACTAAATCACTTCCCACTAAAATTTTTTATTTTATTAAGGGGTTAGAGATATTTACTTTTAATTTTTTTTTATTAATTTATTTTATTTTTAATCTATCTGTTATTAATGTAGCCAACTTTATTCTTTATTGATTTAATATTTAGTTATATGAATAATTAGTTATTTTTATGAAATATTTAAATATTTGTCTTTTCAAATTCAAATTCATGACTGTATTCTCAATCAGCGTGAGAAAACCTTCATATTTCACTTGATATCCTTTATACGCCTTCATAACACTTTAGATCAGAGAGCGTCTCATGTTCTAGTTTTCTGAAACCCTATCCTTTGAAACTTCAATCCTTAATCCTTTTGTAATGTAAACATTAGGTAGAGTTGAAGATATTGATTTTGGTGAGCCTATTCAACAGCATGTGAAGTATCAAAAAGTTCTTCAAGGTAAGGGGAGAGATTTTGATTGGTTTAACCAAACTAATTTTTCATTGAATAATACAATTATATTTCAAGGTATGGAATTTCTTTTTGGATATGGTAATACACAATTGGTGTTTGAAATAGAAGTAAAAGAGTTTTGTCAAAATGCTTCATTCAGTTTTAGAAATGATGAAGACACTCTTATCTCTAAGATTTATGATACTGAATTATCCATTCCTTCATTGGAAATAACTAAGTTGTTGGGTTTTCCCTATAGGGGGAATCACATTTCAATTTAATAAATATAGGATATGATAAATATAAATAAGAGGATATATTGTTTCTCTATCTTTAGAAGTAGAACTGTTAAAAAGATTATGTCTAAAGACCATACTGCTTATCAAAATATCTTGATGAAGTTCATTCAGTAAACTATTGTTCCATGGAAGGATATTCTAGAATTTTTTTTATCAAGATATATTTGTTTTGTTTTTGTTTCTGAACAATATCAAGATAAATTTTTATTTAGTATATGCTACAATACTTGAATCAGTGTTGTAGAAAAGAATAAAAAATGGGCTTATATCCTTATTGAATGATTCTTTATCGCTTGTTGTTCAGATTGAGAAATGTATTATACTTATCTTTTGGTCGGAGATGCCATCATAGAATTGTTTTGAATGATGGATCTATAAAGATGTTAGGATTTTTAATGAGTGATTATTCTTATTGTCTTCTACCTATTGGTAAACAAGTACTTTAAAGGAGGATGGATACTTCACAGGGGGAGAAAATATTGGAACAATCTATTGGTTTTGTAAGACCTAGTTAAGAATAAGAAGCTAAATCCAGAGTTTAAGAGGATGGTATTCATCAAAGGAGGAGAATTTTAGTTAATATGGAAGAGGATGAAGAAAATAGAGAATAAAGAGTTGAGTATGTGTCTCATGTAGCTGAGGATGTTGAGAAATAGGCTCAAAGGAAAGATTAACTTAGGGTATTTATCCCTAATACCAGTGGATATTATACTTATAATATGTACCTTTTTTGTTGATGATTTTATAGATACACTAGGGTATGCGTTAAGAGAAGGGAAAAATGTTTATGAAAGAGAGCTAAGGCTGAAATTAGCTGAGGTTGGATAAACCTCAAGAGAAAATTTTACTGATTCTTCTGATTCGTTGAATAGAAATACAGAAGATCTGATTTATAAATATAACTACTTAGATAAGAATAAATTTTCTTTGAGGTAAGAGTTACAGACTGAGAGGAAGAAATTTGAAGATATCATAAGTTTAATAGTTCCTAGATCTATGTTTGAGGCACTTCAGACTCAATTTAAGGATATTTGGAAAACTCTGGTTTCATTAGGCGATATTGAAGATCATATCCAACCATTATCAAGTGACCTCCCAAAGTTAAAGCAATAATCTTTGAAGAATCCTAATTTGGATGAGATAAAATAAATTTTGAGGAGAGTGTTTCAATATATCAGTGCAATTCAATAAGCATCAACCTATTCTAATTTTTTTTCACCAGATATGATAAGAATATTTGAGGTGATAACTCATGTGTTATCTGATTTAAATGATACACTGCACACTTTACAGAGTGACAATACTCATTTGCATGTTATCTTGGATAATCAAAGAAGTTTGATTAGTCAACTGACATCAAGTGATTTTTAGCTAGTACTGATTCTTCATCTGTTTAAAGATAAATTTTCTACATTCATTCTGTCTAATGATTCAATTAAGGAATTTGTTTAGGTGAACTTTTTTAGAGGTTGATAATAGGTCAATATTTGAGGATGATGTTATAGTAATGGAATTATGTTTTCCATAATCAGTTTTAGAGTTTTTTTAGTGAAGCTACTTGATATTCATGGAGTTGTTTAGTCCACTCCTCATCCTACTATAAACTATACTATTAAAGATTCAGATCAATCCAACCAATAAAACCCAATCCTATCCCTTTAAACATTACTTTAGTTGACTATAGAATGTAATCAATTTTTTTTTGAAAAAACTTTGATCTTCAATTGAATTTTCTTTTCTTTACATAATTTTTATCTACGAATTTATTATTTTATTACTTTATTATTTATTCCCAATTTTTACACTACCAATTCTAATTTCATTTCTCTATTAACAACATAATTAACTATTCATTTATAGTTCTGTGATATATTAACTATGGTTTATATCATTTTACTTTCAAACTTACTTATTGATATCAAAAAAAGGGGAGAATATTTGAGAACCAAAACACTAAATATTTTAGGGAGAAAATTTGAGAATGAATAATTTATTTAAATTTTGAGAAATGTTTTTGGGATAAATTTTCTATTAAAATTTTAAATTCACAACTTTTATTTTATTCTCTTTGATAGGGGGAGATTTTTTTTGATAAGAATGACTCTTATGATTGCTTAATCAAAATTGTTTATGCAATTCAACCTTTTGAAAATTAAATTATAATATATTGTTAAGAAAAAAAATATAAATTTTTATTTCATTTTCTATATTCTGTAAGTTATGCTTATGGGTTTTTTGATCATTAAAAATGGGGAGATTTTTAGGTATGTATTGTCTTAATAATAATATGTGATATATATTGATTTTTTCCTCACAATAACCTTATTTTTTTCTAATAAATTTGATTTAAATATTTTTTAGGAATATATATTTCATAATTATATGTATCTTTTTGATAGAATACAAAGCTATGAGATGTGTTATGGAAACACTATTCATAACTTATGTTTAGTGAATGAACGTATATATCATCATCACTACGCTGAATACTAAACGTATGGATTAACATACGTACACCGAATAGTAAACGCATGGATCAACATCTCTATACTGAAAGGTAAATGTATAGATCAACAACCCTACATTTAGGACAATAATCATGTGGAATATCTACACTATGTTGAAGTCTAGAAACACTATTCATACCCTACATTTGGAGAATGAACATATGGATAATCAACCCTATATTTGGAATCAATCTTATGATGGAAGGATGAATGTATGGATTCTCATCCATACACTACGTAAAGGAACCCTATGCTATAAAAGGAACCCTAAAATACACAAAGAACCCCTAATCTATGAAAATGAACCATATAATATGCAGTTAAACTCGACGTTTGACTATTCAATGATGGAGTTTTAAATCCACAATATAATCCAAGTATTCTGCAACGATTTTGAAAGAAGTAAATATTTGTTCAATGTTATTTTATGGACAATTAAATGGATTATTATGTCTAATTCAATGAAGAATATTCAACAAGAGTAAATCACTCACAGTTATAAAAAAATTTATAAGTCTTCTAAATGATTTGAACATCTATGATCAATCAGGCATCTTTTGTGGATCTGAACGTCTAGAGGAAAAGATAATTCTTACTCTCTAAAATTTCGGAGTTTCTATTTCATGAATACCAAAATAACTAGACAAATATTTATTAATATATTCTATGAAGATCAATCATATCATTTATTCTAAAGATCTAAAATTTAGATATATACATGTTCTATTTACTACTATTTGTTGCTATAATTTCTTGAAGATCATTTGAAATAAGAACTTCTTCAAAGCTATTATTACTTGAAGATTTTTATCAACAATGAAGATACATATGCACTTAGTTGTTTCTACTGCAATTGTGCAATACAACATTTTCAAATAAAAATCAATCTCATTTGATTTATTAAAGTTTTTACTGCTCGTACTCAGTCATGATGATCTGTCAGCCTCTTGTACTATATTGTGGATATTCAGTTCCCTATAAAAGAATCATAAGGATCTTTTTTAGCATTAATGTAAAGGTGTCAGCAGCCTACACTCAGTTTTGGATTTTAAGATCTTGTAATAAGATGACCTTTTCTATTTAAAATCACCAAGCACACAAAGAGAGAATTCGTGGAGTGGACTATGAGATATTTGTGCCCTGCACCACTATAAAAATTGTCATGTTCTTATTTTCTATTTATCTGCTACTCAATTAAATATAGTATAGAATATTTCATATCCGCATCAATCAAAAAGAAAATTCAAAATCCATAATCTGTAAAAAATACTAAATAGACACAATTATCCCCCTTATTATGTATATTTTTATTATTTGGACCTAAAAATATTATCATAATTGAGGGAATATTAGTAATAGCTAAAATAAGAAGTAAAATAAATTTTTTTAGCTAATCACATTACGTCTTCATTGGGAAAAATATTTAGGCTAAAATAAGAAGACACATATGGATTTTTTGAAAATATGAAGTGATATCTATGTTTTCCTCATGAAAAAAGCCTAAACAAATGGGTCATTACTGAACCTTATAGATTATAGGGTCTAAATATGTACATAAAATGGGATATGGATAAGTTGGTAGGTTATTTTAACCCTTATCATTTTATTTTAACCCCTGGTAATCACATTCTCCCCTTAACCGTGGTAATTAATTTTTACTATTTCACTATTCTCTATGGTAAAAAATTAAGTTGAACTTATTAAAAAATAAAAATTATTATGATTCCAAATATGGAATCCATTTTTTAAAAAATCAACTTTAATAAGTGGCATACAATTTAAAATAAAACAGTTGACAAGATGAAGGAGTGGTTTTCCAAAAAGAAAATTCTCATAAGTATAAGATGTTTTAATATCAAAATTCAATATGAAATTGATTCGAATGAAAAAAATTATTAAAATTTTAATATAACTTTTACCTAAAAATAAAATAAATATAATTTAAATTTATATATAATTTAAATGAAAATGTGGTTTTTAATAAAAAGCAGCATTTCACACTATTCATCAAAAAAGTATATTTTTAGAAAAATCCAAAAAAATCACCCAATGATTATTTTTCTACTTTAGACTTCAAAAATAAATTTTATTTTTGTCAAATAATTTTTTTAAAATTAGTAAACATTAATATTAAATTATGTGCTCAAAGTGTGAACAAACCATCTTTTATAAAAATATAGTTTTTTATAAAAAAACATTTTCTTTAAAAGGATTATAATTTTATTTATAATAACTATATGACCCTTGAATTTATTTTATACATGAGTAAACCATATAAATTTCATAATTTATTTATTCATATCATACTAGCCAACTTAACAGTTAGTTTATAATGTTAATGTTTAAATACACATATTTTATTAAAGTATCATGTTTCATTTGAACCTAGTATTTCATGAATTACAAGATATTTAAGAGATTTAATTTCATTAAAAATAAATATATCATAAAGTATTATGGTGTTTCATTATCTTCTATGTTTTGTGTTGCGTGTCATATATGCTATCGATTATGATGTTCCTTTTTTAAAATATCAAGGTGTTACATGGATTATTTCTTTCATTCTTCAATGGATTTATGCAACTTGAAAATTATTTTGTTGTCACCTAGAGCCAAAAAACCTTATGGTTGTGTCATATATACATCCTACTAAAGTTTCCCATTAAATAAATTTGTTTTTTAATCTATCTACCAAATTTCATAGTCATGATAAGTAGATATAACAATTTTAATTACGATGGATTTAAACTTATAAATTAGTGAAAAGGTTTCATAATTTTCAATGCCTTTATGATTTGTAAACCCTTTATCCAATATACTTTATTTATAGGCATTTAATTTACATTTCATGTCCAATTTTCTCTTGAATACCCATTTTCACCCTATATGCTTTACATTAACTGAAGGATCAACCCAAACCCGTAAATGCTTATCATATATGGAATCCATTCCAAAATTCATAGCATCATTCCATGTAACATATTCTGATATCTCTACATACTCTTTGTATGAGAGGGTTCATTTATGTCAACCAAAAATGATTCACCATCTTTGGTGACTGTAAAACCATATCTCTCTTGTTCTTTTACCTCTCTGGTTCTCTTACATGATACTTCTTGTTTAGGAACAACTTAATCTAAGGGGAACTATAGAATATTTTCCTGTACCAAATTTTATGTATCTTTAGATTCAACTTAATTGAGATCAAAATTTATCAATCTATCCCTCTTGATAATGTGATCTCTATCAAGAAATGTGGATTGTCTAGCAACAATCACTTTCTTGTCTAAGGGCTTTTATAGGTAGTATCCCTTTTTTTTCATTATGATACCCTATAAAGATTCATTTTTTGCCTCAGGGTTATAGTTTGTTTCTTGAAAAGGACATAAAAAAGGGCCCGCAACCCCATACATATGTCTATGAGAAAGTGGGTTTCAATCCTCTCCAAAATTCGAATGGAATTATATTTTCCACTTTTCTATTTACTTGGTTTAGTTTGTATGTTGCAGTTTATAATGAATATATCTAAAAATATAAATTAATATCTACATGAATCATCATAAACCATACCATGGAGACCAAGGTACAATTTTACCTTTCACTAACACCATTCCACTCTGGTGTGTAAGGTGGAGTGAGTTAAGATATAATTCCAAACTTCTGCAGAAAATTGATATAATCATGGTTAAGATATTCCACCTCAATTAGATTGAACATTCTTTATCTTCTTCCAAATTTTATTATCTATTCATTCATTAATTCCTTGAATTTATCAAATTGGTCATACATATACCTCATCAAGTTGACATATCAATATCCACTTAAGTCATTAGTAAAAGTTATGAAGTAAGGATACCCACATGTTGCTTCTACTATAAATGATCTTCACACTTCAGTGTGTTCTAATCCTAGAATATCCATAGCCCTTCCATAATGTCCACAAAATGTTGGTTTAGTCATTTTACTTTTTAAACAAGCATAGAATATTTAAAATGGTTTTAACTCAAAAGAGTATAACAACCATCTTGAATGAGATATGTCAAACAATTCTCATTTAGATGACCAAGATATTGCTGACATAGCATTGTGTTATATGAGTCGTGTGAACATGTTTTATTATTAATTACTAATATTTGGTTTTATTTTTTATTACATAAATACTATTATCAAAATATTCCATACAATAACATATGCTTTCTTTATAAAAGAAACCATTTTTATATCCAAATTTTAAAATAAAACTATTTATATCTAGATTGAATATAGAAATCATGTTCTTGGTGACAATCATTACATAATAAAAATATCTTCATACCAACATCATTTTAGTTAGCAATGAATGGTGGTACTCTCTAATGAATATAGTATCCATCCTCACTCTATTGGCATATCATAAATCCCCCTCTCCCATGGAAATCATTCAAAATCTACTTGGTTACAACATTTGAATATATATTTGGGCACCAAATGATATATATAATACCTAATTTGTAGATATTGAAAGATTATACTCAATAAATAATTTAATATTAGCTTCCCCTTACTTATGGGTGAAATTGATCTTCTTGTGGCCTTTATTTCCACTTGAAAAACATACTACTTCCTTTTCATTTTCTTACCTATGGATCTTTCTCTTCTTTGAAGGACAATGCTCAAGAGATTTAGAATTTTTATGAGTCCAAGTTCCCTTTTCCTTGTTATTCCTTTTCTTATTCACTACAAAAATTATTGGTTTTTCATGCCCCATGTTCTAGTACACATGACTAATCAGATTAAGAAGTTATGAAGGACTCTTCTCATTATAAATAATGTTATAATTAACAATAAAAATAGATAAGGAATTGGGTAGTGAGGAATAGATGAGATCTGTGAATAAGTTATCTATCAATTTAATCCCTTGTATTTATAGGTGTTCAATGTATCCAATAAGATTGAGTATATGAGGCCAAGATGGTGATGAATCTCTAATATTAGTTTCACAGAGATCATTAGAGATCTCGTATCTCTGTTATCTATCCATATCATGTTCTAGATCATGAAATTGGGACATCATTTTATATGCATCCATGTCCTCATGTTTCTTTAGAAGATCATTGTCCAAGGATTATAACATTAAATACCAAACTTATTCGGCATCGTTCAATTTTTTTTGGAGAGACAACACTTCCTCACTAGATTATTTACCAAGAATTTCAGGAATAGATTCCTGTAGCACATACAATTTCCTTTCATGAAATAGGATAACATATGATCACCTTTTCTAGTCGTGGAAATTGTTTCTACTAAGAATATTACCCTTCTCAGGTATGGATCATAGCGATATGTTAGAATTCATGTTTATTATCAATTAAATAAACAATATGAGTATAAATTTAGTACTTTATTTGAGAAAAGGTATATAAATAAATATTATATTATTTTTATTAGTCTCCTTCTATTTTATCAAAACCAAATAGCCCCCACCAATAACTTTACTATGTCATGTTTCTTAAGCATTTTTGAGGAAAGGATCCATATTCCCCTTCTCATCACCTTGACATTGGGTGATCATGAAATTTTAAGAGTTTTAGATAGGTATTCCAAATGCCAACAACATTAACTCATAGTTCCTTTATCTTTTGAGCAGACTCCACAAAATTAAAATCCATAAATTGGAATTCTTAAACCTTTTCCACTTAGTTACAAAAATTACTACATGGGAATTAAACCATTGATGTTAACTAAGTTATGTTAACCTAAAACTTCAAATTTTAATTCCCCGATAATTGAATGCACCCCAACTTTGATCGGGGATGCACTTTGAACTATGGATCAATTTTAACATAAGTAATGGAAGTCTATACCAAATTAATATATATAATTATGAGATTTAATCATTATGTGTAAGTTTCACATTTTATATTTAGTATATCCATGTTAATATTAAGTGGTTTTACCTACTGATTAACCATATCTTAGATAAAATATATGCATAATCCAATTTGTTTTATTTCTATTTTGCATGCTCATTAATTCATTAATTCATTTAATAATGGCAGAAGATCCTTAATTAAATCACCATGAAACTTTATAGAAATAAAATAATAAAGTGGTATGATTATAATATTTAACTAATGGTTATTTTATCGATTGGATGATAAATTAAACTCTGACGTAGGGGGAAATACCTTGAACCATGGCTTAGTTCATGTTCCAACTTTCCACTAATTTACCTATGTATCTCTCTTTGATTGGGTTTTACTTGGATCCAAACTTTAAATACCTCCTATATCTTGGTATCTCCATCCATTACATACTCTTTTACTCACTCAATGGTAGGGAGAACGAAAGGATTGATTAAGGGGTTTACATAAAAGAAAACATGGGCTCACAAACCCTTAAATAATGAAGGGAGTGATGACACACAAGCCATCGCTTTAATTTGACAATAATTTATAATAAAAAAATCACATAAAAAGGTATGTTATATGCTAATGATCTTCCACATACATGTAATGAATTATGAATTTAATAAAATATAATTCAATTATAATCATTTTTATTTAAGACAAATTACACTCAAATAAATTTATTATATTCTTTCATTAATCAATTATTTTATCTTAATTCCATTTGATTTTTTATATTCTCATCCATCATAATTTTTAAGAAATTAGAAAAATTTATTCAAAATTGACTATGTACTAAATATGTACTTTAGAGGCAACACAATGAGTACCTCTCTAAACATACTAATATTTATTATATTCATCTATTGTTTACTCACGTGGAATATTGTACACATGAATTATCACATAATTTCATGGTGTGTATAAGTCAAATGAAAAATAAAATTGGACACATGGTATTTTTATAGCATGTTATGCTTCAACTCATGTAGAGTAATGATTGTATTATGTCTAATACACTAAATGAAATTATAAAAAATACCCTGAAATTTGTTAGACATTATATATATATATATATATGAACTATGATATGGAGTTTACTATCAACTTAATTACCACATAGATCACATGTGGGTAAGTTTTAAGCAGTATAACTATTTAATTTTTAATTATGTGTAATTTATTAATATATGCAATAGGAACAATCCAACTACATAGTATGTATGTTTCTCACCATCGATATGCAACACACGCCTAGGTATTTGGAATGTAATTGTACCACCAAAATAATAGAGTACATGGTGTTTACATGGGATACTTGGTGTGTGGTCTCTAAGTTATATGGCCACCGGTCATGTGATTCGTGTAAGAGAATACATGACCCATCTTTGACTAATGGACTACATTTCATGTACATATGTTACACATCAAGTAGTCTGGCTAACTATGTGCCAGTCTATCATGATCAATATGTTGTCTATTTAAACACAAATCAGATGTCATAAATGAACATTACTCCAATTAATTCTGAATTAATTCATTGTGCATTGAATATGGGTACATGGCATGTACTAACGGGCTACATGTTGTGTACTCTTGTGATATCAGTCCAAAATCCTCAGCACATCTAGATGATTTCTTCAAATTATATTTGTTCATAAAATTAATCATTTTGATTATACTTGTGATAATGAAGAGGAAGAATAGTAGATCTCATGATTCAGATTAAATATTTATATAAAAAACATTTAAAACAAATACTAAATGTGTAAATTAGTGAAGAATATTTAAGTAATTATAAATAATTATGTTACCTCTCTGATACCACTTTTTGGTTATGGGTTTTTCAGAAGTTTTATATAGGGAATTTCCAACTCTTTTTTTCACAATCAATGATTAATTTGAGATGAATATCAATGATAAATGTCTTGGCTGATGGAATTGAAAAAAATATTACTTGATAGTAGAATGTTAGAACCATAGTGCAGTATCATCACATATTATTTGTAATAAATTTAAACAACTACGTATTACATTAAATTTAATTATTTCTTTTTTGATGAATCTAAAAATGTCACAATGTTGTACTATCATTTCATTGTAGGAATCAAGTGTAGATTCTCTCTAGCAGTTTTCCACATGTGCTCCACAATCCTATGAATGTCACCATGGGAATATATGAGTTTTAGTAGGGTAGATCCTAATTCTTGAATAATTCAACTTTGATCTTATGAAGAATCTCTTTAAGGAAGGGTTCTATTTGATCTCTATATACATGAGAGTAGAGATAGATGCGTATTTCTCTCTATTCTTGAGAGTGTTCTTGGATAGGGATCTCTATAGGGCTTTGAGAGAATTCTATTCAGATGTCATTGTGCACAACAAATGAAATAAAAACCCTAAAAAAATAATATAATCAGGTTTATATAAAACTAGGGTTAGAAAATAATAATTGAACATGCACCCTTATTGTTTATTTAATCCATAAGAAACCCCATGTTTATAATAATAATAAAATTATTACTATTTATTGACATGTTCAAAGACCGTGAGTTGGTTAAATATTATTTTTTCAAATAATATTCAATATATATTATTTCTCATCACACCATTAATCTTGGTTAGAAATTCCTCCACAATATTTATCAGAACATGAATAATGAGTATTTATTTAATAAATTTATATCACTTCATTATTTACTCATAAGTAAATAAATATTATATTCACTAATAAATAAATAATTAATTATTAAATATTATACTCACAAAACATTCTATCAAATAACCAGTGATAAAATATATAATATCAGGCAAAAATGAATAATTATTAAACCATATGTGGAAATTCTAATTTTTCAACATGTTACATAATAAATAACATTATTATTTAACTAAAGTTATGAATATACTTAGTGTGTGGCCACATATGCCACTTTCTTAGTGATAATAGGTAAAGTGGACAAAAGTCAAAGATTAGTGTCTAGAAACATGCCAAGGAACCTATACAGAAAGAAGCTAATGTCATAATGACATAAATACTCATATGGAATCATTGTGTAATATAATCCCATTATCATCATATCTATAATAAAGTAGGTTGCATTTTGTTTCCATCAACCTATGTGTCTTATTTTCTTTTTTTTGACGTTCCAAAAATTGAACTTTTCTACAGAACAAAATTGATATGGATTTATTTAGGTTCTATTATTTTCACTAAATTTCCTATGATAACAAATTTTGTAAAATAAAATAAGGAACAAATCCTTTCTCACATTATTCATCAATGAAATTTCACTATAGACGTAACGAATATATCCTACTTCAAAGTGAATATATATTAGCATGGTTTTTATCATTAAATCAAAGTATGTGTCTCATAATATCCATTAATAATACACTTAAAGCCTAAGGATAAATGTAAACATATATATATAGGAATATCCAACGACACATATAAATGTGGGGTTCCTACCCAAGGGTCATGCTCTCATGATTTACTTCAATATAATTTACCAATGGAGTACACTAGAAATTTTCTCAAATTAATATGAGTCTATACCTCTCATATCCTATATACTATTTATCCCTAAAATTATTTCATATGGCTATAGAACATATATTTAAGAATATTGTCATGGAAATTTTGGGTTCTCATCATAACAGGGAACTACTATGACCATTCAGAGTGATAAACACTCTTAGGAAATTATCACATACTATGTCATGTAAAAGAAAAACTATGATTTGATAATGAGTTTATTAATATTAAAAAAATGTATATAGCTTATCATAATATATATATAAGATAGTTCTAGGGCACCAAATCCAATAGTAATAATGTAACAAATATAAAAGATTTTAAGAAGAAAATATCTCCACAAAAAGTAGAAGAGAATTTAAGAATATATATACTTCCTTAAAACAAATCGGAAACAATATTAATATGTGCAAACATGAAGACTGGATAAAATGGGGAGGCTTTTTTGAGAAAAAAATCTGAACCGTGTTTTTCACATTGACAAGGTAATGAAGACCCAACTTATTCCCTCTACATTTATGTTTTTATTTGTCCTTTAAAACATGCAATTAAAGGTGAATATTGATCATTGGGGAAGAACATGAGATAATTAATGGATTCTAATATTTTTTAGATATGATAAAGAATTTTCCATCCTCAAATAGTTCATATTCTTGTTAAGTAACAAATTTCTATAAAAGGATCATCCTAGTTGAAGATTTGGAATTTTTCAAGTACTAAAAACCATATAATAAATGATACCTTCATTATTTCTCAACATAAAGTCCCTAAATCATATTTTTTAAAGAGATTCATAACTTTTAAGATCATAAGTAAAGTATCCTTGAGAAGGATTCGTTTTGAAAAATGTAAAGTTACTTCTAGAATTGCTATATTAAACAAATATAATTACTAATAGACTGTGACTGGGGATCCTTTCATTGGAAAATGTATGTTTTTTTCTTACACTCTCATCCTCAGTAAAAAATAAAAAAAATACACAAAGGGGGAGAATTTAAATATATTAATGATATAATAAAATAGGAAGTATAAAAGTGCCGCAAGGGAACTTATAATACTTGATTTAATTCATTTAATATGTTTGTTGAAGCGAGTGAAGGAGTATTTTATTAAAATTTCTTAAAAAAGTCCCCTATCTCAATAATTATATTTATCTTTGGATAAACTTGGAGAACAATTCATGAAAATTTCTTGATTTCTCATTCATATGATACCAATATTTGTTGATTATGGATAAATTTTTTGTCTATATAAAATTATAATATTTTTTACACCGATCATGGATCACATAAAATTAGAGTGAAATGATTGATAAAAAATTACTAAGTATGGTATAATACCATTATCCCAATGAAACTGTATTAATTATATATAATAGGGAGAGAAAGTGAAAAGAATATGTGGAACACAAATGTTGATAGAAAAGTTTATAAATGTAAAGGGGGGAGAAAGATCCATATATTGACATGTTCATTTGGAAAGAAATTTGAAGTTGTTTCCAAAAAATAAAAAGGGTGGATATTATTGATACCAATTCATGTTTGAGTTTTATATTTTGTCAATTGATGTTGGTTTTAACTGGTTTTCAATTAAATAGAAATGATTTATTGATGTCAATATGTTTAAGAAGATAAAAAGGAGAAGCTTCTAAATATTTAACAGATGTTCCCAACCTTGATAGAAGTTTTGATATAGATTGGATGATTATATATAAAATTTTATAAAGTATTATTTTCATAAAGAAGTTCTTTTTTATACTTTGAGTTTTATTTTTGATGATTTTTGAGTCTTTATTCATGTCTTGAACATGTTCTTTGATTATGGGGAAGCATGTCTGTTATCAATGTTACAAAGTTTCTAAAAATTCCTTAAGGATATTTTTTAAGAATTTTATAAGTCTAGATAGATAAAGTTTCCTTAAGTAAAGGTGATTAGAAAATAATTCCATACAATTTTTTTCTAAAAGTACATGAAACCAAACAAATGAACATTTTCTTGTAAATAATTAGAGAAAAGTGTTACTAAATGGAGAACATGGTGAAAAAAGAATAGCGAAAGTAAAAAACTAATATAAATATTTCCTTTATTAAAATTAGATAGATATGTAAAGGTTACTCATTTAAGGCTAGTCATGAATCTTAGGTCTATCTAATGGATATGGATGTTATATTTTCTGAAATGAGTCCATCGAACATACAAAGTTCCATTGAATGAACTTTTCTGTGAACTATATCAGTTGATGCTAAGTGATTTTTTCTTCATCAATCAGATATCATAATAAATTATGGCTATCATTCAAGATGAATTTAAGTATAAAATAATAGTTTATAAATAGAGAGTCTGGTTAGCTGGGTATAAAAGGGAAGATTGAGAAGTAACTGGGAAATTTTATTATGATGAATAAATTTAGTTGTGGTAGAACTTAGGTTCCCAAAAAATTATTAAGTGGTGATCAATGTTTAAGATTATAGAAGTTATTTATAAAGTACTCTATATGGACTTGTACAAATATTAAGACACGAATTGAAGAATTTAAATGAACAATTGATTTCAATTGTTGAAATTGCAATAACTAATGAAAAGAGAGTATATAGTATATCATATAAACTCATTGGGTCATCGTAAATACTTATAAAAAAATAAAACTTGTAGGAAAATATTATTTTATTTAATGTATCATGTATGAATTGATAAATAGATTTTTGGAATGAAGGACCTATTGGATGAACGATAATCAGATAAGGCAATTGTGATGTCATTGGTTAGATAATGTTCAATCGGAAAAAGTATTCATACATTGTCTATTGAGAAAACTATTTTTAAATTTTTCATAGGAAAAAATTTATTATGTTTTAAAGTTGAAGTTTCTACAATACTTTTTCTTGTTTTTTTATAAATATCATGGACATAAGTTGATAAATTAAGGAAATGAATATAGAAGCTCTATGAAGTTACCAAGAAATTTTTTCCCAGATAATGTTTTGTTAATATGTTATCATTTGAATTTCATTATGAAACATTAATAAATATATTAATTATGGTGATGCTGATATGATCATTCAATGATTCAATGATCATGAATGATGTTTTTTGATTCTATAAAGTTAGATAAGTTTAAAGATGTTTTTTGACTTATCAAATGTTCGATAATGTTGGGGAAGTATTCTAGTGAAATTGAAATAAGTTGGAAGTTTTAAATTAAAGAATTATATGGATATGAAAAGATATTTGAGTTTCCTCAATTTCCTACATAAGTAAACCTATATAAAGTGAGTTTAAAAATAGTATGGTGCATGTTTGGAACACTATTCCCATATGAAGGGGAAAATTTTCTAATTTTTTTGTACTGTAATAAAGTGCTAAAAAAGACTAAGATACTTTTTTGATTATTGTAAATGTTTGGTAACAGAATAAATTGATGAAGAAATGGGTAACAAATGGAGCTAAATCTCCAGATGAAACTAAATCACTAGATTATGAAGGGAAGAATAATTGGACAAACAACCACTAAAAATTATATTCTACATAGACTATTCTAGATGAACAAGTGTTCAAGGAAGAGGAGAAGAAGTTTCAACTGAACTAAAACTAAAAAACTACATCAAATGGATAGATTATATGGAATAATTGAATGATCAAAGTAACAATAAAATATTTTATATTAGGTGGAATTATATGAATAAAGTGGAATAATTTTTTTCAATTATTAGAATCCACCAGAAATATTTTCCAAATGAACCAATCTTATTGAGAAACTAGATTAACCTTGAATGAATAGAGGAATTTATTACTTACTATTGGGAAAGAAAGTGAATAATAAGTTCATGAAATATGAGAAAGAGTGATGGAAGTACAAAGTATCACTCTATGATCCATTATAATTCTTAATAGGTGGAAGGATTTAATGATGTTATAAACCTTGTTAAGAAGTTGGAAACTACCTATAGAGGTATTATAAGGAACCAAGGAGGATCTTAAAAGTTGGACCAGGTCATCACGAGTCTGGGGAATATGACTGTCTTTATCCACCCTCCGAAAGTGTAGTGAATCACTTAGATATGTATTTTTTTATAGCCACCATACTATACTTAACATCTTATATTATATTGGAGACTATTTGTAGTGATTATTAACATACAAAACAAATACTAGATTCTCTTATTGAGTATTGATACTTGTAAAAATATTGTATTCCATATTTACTTGCTCTCACCTAATTGCATATGATACTCCAAATCCTTTTTCATTTTCTAAATAAACCTCACATGATAAGGATAAGATAATAAGAGAATCTAGATCTTAATAGGCCTAAGAGGTAAAGGGATACAAATTTATAGAAGGGTAAAAATTTCAAAACACTAATTCTCCACCCCTATCAGTGTCTAATATATCCCAAATTGGTCTTCTCAACAAGTAATTTGTTTTATAAGTCAAACATGGTTTATTAGACAACCAATATGCAATAATGGCATCAATTACAATATCTTTCCTATATATATAGAGGTATATCACAACAAGAATGAGTACTGTTATCCAAACACACACACACATGTGATTAAGGAATCAAACATGGTCTCATGAGTAGACACACTCACATGTGATCAAGAATCACACATTGTCTCACGGGCCCTAGGATTCATGTAGCACGACCACACATCTAAGGTGGTCCACGTAATTCAAGGAATTCACTAGTGATTAGTCCTCATCTATCAATAACAATCCTTAATCCAATGTACAATGTTCATCATGTCCCTTGTCACTTTTTCCAATTACATTAGGCATGGTACCTTCAATTAATTAAGTTTTATGCATTATTACACATTACTTGTTATTCATAACACATTATGAATTTAAGGTATGTTCACCCAAGATGGTGAAACTAATACCACATGCAGATAAACTATGTAAAATACCATTTAGTAGAGTATAAAGGACCACCCACCTTAACTAGAGACAACTCCTATAAAATAAAATCTCATCAAATTTGTTTGAGTCATCCAAGTCCATTAAGTCTCCATCGACCACCATGTATATATATTCATTCTCAATCATTCCAAATAATTAATTATATAAAATTATAATTAATTTATTGATTGTGTATAAGAAAAATACAACCAAAGGTGAAATGAATAATTTCCGTAAGAATCATTGGATATCACCACCAATTCATAATCTTGACAATCCACCAATGGAAGGTCTGTAATGCACTTCTAACATTATTCTAGGAATTATCTATATCATGTGACAATAAGAAAAAGTCCAATTTAATATAATTAAATTGGAACCTCTAGAGTAAAATGACTAAGTGATGTACCTTAGTCGTAATGTCATCTAAGGGAGTTCGATCCACTTTTGATACAATACTAATCCAACGACATGAAAGAGCCCCAAGTCAATTTCCTAATCCAATGGTTGATTCAATAAAAATTGAAAAAAAACCATATATGAAATAACCAAGGGACATAGATTCAATAAAACTCCCATCAATGAAAAATGTTCATAATCCTAGGACATCCTCAAACCATGATGATTGAAATCCCCGACATTATCATATAATTCCATAAAGATCTGATGAAATTTTCAATAATTTTGTAATCAAGAACATAGAAATGATCAATTGATGTTTAAGATAATCAAGAGGAAGAAGATTTGATGAGAATTGAGATATAAAATGATCATAAGGGATTAAACATATCAAGAGGAATCCTTTATAATTAACGACCAAATTATCTACAACGACACAAGGAATAAGGGGGCCAAGATTGAAGAATAGTGAAGGAACTCACCCGAATTCACAATTTCATTATATCTAGATCAACACTAGATCAAGGGATAAAATTATAGCGATAAATAGAGGAGAACATGGATGAATTATCCTAAAACATTCAAGAAATATTATATAGTTCTGAGGGGGTTCGAAGGCTAAAATGACCAAAGAGACCACTAATTAAAATTTTTCCAGCATTCCCCTCCAGCCACCTAGTGCAGGATCATTGGCCATTAGGTGAGTCCTAATCAACAAAATGACTTCTTCCTTCCCCACTGACTATTCATTGTAAGATCACTAACTAGAAAGTGAGTCTTGCTGGGCACTATACATTTTTCCTACCACATCATCTATTTTAAGGCAGCAATAATAGCCCCTTATCCTTCAGGCCTCCTTCATTGAAATTTAGTTCTTCGAGTCATCCTCTTAGCCTTTATTCAAGTTTAAAAATACCTCTGGAATATTTTCAAACAATGTGTATCTTGGTTTGAAACCTAGTTCTCTAGATAATATATCCACTATATAAAAATTTTAAACATCCTCCAAAATTCAAAACCCATAACAATGAAGGTCATTACAATCTCCATTGTATAGAATTTATCATCCTATATAAATTTTGGTAGCATGAGAATCATGCTTCTCGATCTTTATCGATCTTCATTCACAATGTGTTTTATATATCCCATCCTAGAATTCCAACTCACCATCCCAATTTTTTAGTCATTCCTAAATTATCATCATTATCTTTCTACGTGATTCCAAGAATACAATAAGAAGCCAATCCAAAAGATCGCTATCATACAATATTAAGAGAATGATCACCAAAACTATTTAACTTGAAACATCACGGTGTATTCAACTAATTCATATGTAATCATCATGGAACCCCTGATTATAGGAATCACTATATGGAAAAAAAATTATAGTAGTAAAATTACACACTCGGTATGATTCTATTCCATTGTTCTTGATCAAATACAAGACACATGTTAAAATTCATCATCAAAACCTAATTCATGGTTCTGAGAAAGACAAAAAATTATTCCATGAATAATGAAACATGAATACACCAACCTTTATAAAAAGGTCTAGGATAATTCTTAACACATAATACATACCTGATACAACAAGATCGATGCGGTCCTAAGCCACTACATCCAGATTCATACTGAAACACTAGTCAGTCCCCTTCAAGACAACTTCATATAGAGGTTCATTGCCTAAAAGACTAATGATCCATGAACCACTGATCATGATTCCTTAAGTCCTATAGGTATTGTTAAATTGATTTGGAATCTTTACCAAAGTCTAAACCTAATTCAATGAAATTTACCTCGATTGGTTCACTAACCACATTCTCCATACACAAGGATATCCATCATACAATAATGAATTTTTTTGACTATCTAGAAATACATATGAAACAAACACATTCATTAATAGTAGAACCATATATTCTCTATTCCATCACACATTGGTCCTCTAGAGTCACCATGACTGCCCAAAAATTATTCTTACACAAGACCATGACCCTTAATACAAGAGAGACCACTTCATAGGTGACCAGGTCGATACTCTCAACTATAGGAGTATTATTTTATTCACCTCAAATGCACACATTGGTCTACCAGTTCATGACTAGTTCATCCCTAAATTTAATGAATAACCTAAAAATCTATTCATAATCGATCTCTAAGTAGTAAAACATGTACCTAACACACATGAATGGATTTTAATATAGTTTAATTCATCTAATGATCCATTTAAAACATGAATAATTTATTGTAGTATCCCACACATGGGTTACGACTTCTGACCCAAATGGGGTTTATCCCTTCACGTGAGCCACAACATCGAACCATGAAATCTCTAACAATGAAAAACTCAGGTTTATTTCAAAACGGTACCCTAATACATTGTCAATTACATCTCCTATCATAGTGTAATATCTACACACAACGACCTCTAGACTACCCATCCCTATGAGTCTCAATCCAAAACAACAGTTTTTAATTATTGGGGTAACCTTGAACCCAAAATTGAAGTGACCAACCAACACTAGATCTTATAGGTTTATCAATAGAAAAAGAAAAAATCTCTATGGTTTTCTCACCACACTATTTTTCAATGATTCAACCATCATTGTATATAAACACTGCATAAATTATCTCACATTAAGGATTATTCTATGATTCATGAACATTCAACTCTTTACTCTAAATATTGTGATTTAAAATAAGTCACATATCTCTAAGATGAGATTACATTACTTTTTATATGTCTACAAAATAAAATCCTAGAATAAGAAAACCAGTGATTTCTCAACACCCCTATTTAAAATTATAATGTTCTTACCAACAAGATTCATCTCACACTTTCTGTCACACAAGTTATAGTTCAAACCTCTTAGAATCCCTCCATGCTCCAACCCTCATAGTCCCTAGTAACTAGGACCATCACACAACATCCAATGAAAGTCACATTACAAACCAATGGGATAGAAAATATCTAGACATAAAATTTATTCCATAAACATCCATGTGCTTTGAAACAAAAACTTGTATCATTAGTACTAGCACTCGAGGTGCTCTATACTCCCATGTTACAAGGAAAATGAAAACCGGATATCCACATGACATGATTCTGATGGATTTTTGGGTGGCGGGAAGTAGGTCAACCTTTTACAAAGATAGGGGTGGTACCATTCATTCTATAAGAGGAGGTTCGGATGGAGTTTCATGCATCTCCTTACTGTTACATCATGGTGTGGAAAATATGTACCAGGACCTTTGGCATCACGTTTAGTGGCCAAGGGTGAAGATGAGAGTTTATGAGTTTATCTATTGATACCTCACATACCAAAAGTTGAATGCCTAGGTGATTAGATGGAAGTGTAAGTGGAATGATATCTATATGGATTTTCTTCTATGACTCCACAATCAATGAGAGGTTACAACACTATCAATGTGATCATAGACTGACTCACAAAGTTAGCCCACTTCCTAGCTATATGAGAGTATAGTTTAGTGGAGTGTTTGGGATGAATAAAAATATAAGAGATAGTATGGTCTCATAGAGTTTCATGGATGATCATTTCAAAAAATGATTCTCACTTCACATCATGATTGTAGAATTAATTACATGAGTATTTCAGTACTTAGGACTAACCATATCTATCAAATTTCCAATGCGTATAAATGAAGAAGACCTTTGGAATTTGATGAGGGAGACCATGTGTTACTTGTGTCATCTCATTGAATATTTTATAGATTTGTTCAAGGTAGAAATATATAACAAAAATTCTTTTCCCATTTCTAGATAATGTGTAGGGTTGGTGAGGTGGTATACTTCTTACCATTACCACCGCAATAAGACAAGGTGGATGATGTTCTCCACATGTCACGTTTGAGTATATATGTTCATGAACCATTGAAAATTATCAATTGGGGTGATTTGAAATTTTAGGATGGATATTATTTTCTACAGTACCCAGTGACCCTTGAGGATCAGAAAGATAACATCCATCGAGGGAGAGTGATTCCCTTGGTGTGTGTTTGTTAGTAACAAGATAATCTTTAAGAGAGAACCTGGGCAAGAGAACTATATGTGATATTAATATCCTCAATATTCTGAGCAGGTTTTCACTTTTAGGGATGAGAAGACTTGAAGGTATAAATAATTTAGTGACTTTGATTTTTTTATCTTTTAGGAATATTTTCAATAATATATTTGGAGTTAGGAATAGATTATCTGTGGATTTCTTGTCCCTATAGAGCATTGGTATTGATATATTAATAATATTAAATATAATATATCATGTACATGAAGTTTTACAAAAATAATGGATCATCTCTTGAATGGTGTCTCGGATAGGAAAAATGAGACATCCATAAAATACGAAACATGAGTTTTCCCTTAGGTGGGGTATAAGATTTGTCAGCATCGAGCATTACAACATAATGTAATCACTAGTGAAAGGTTGAGTAAAATAAATATATTAAATTAATTCATTAATTAATTTCCTAATATTTTTTTTAACCTAGAAAATATCTATTGATACTCTACTATATATCATCTAAAAAGGTAGCTATATAACCCTAGATATAGAAGAAGGGGGATAAGAAGGAAAGAATTAGTGGATGATAGTCAGATTGTGGATTGATGATTAGAATATCATAGAGTTTTTAATCATCATCAGTGTTCATAGATCATACAAATGAAAATGATAAATAATCATTCCCCATCAATAATAAATTCAATATCAAAGTAGGATGTCGTTTTTGGAGATATTTCTCCATTATTGATTTTCCCTGCAAAAAAAGTTATTTCATTAGAATTTAATTCATATATCATGATTGTTGAATTGTTGATGGTAATTTTACTTCCTAGAATTAGGAATTTGATTTTCAATTTTAAATATTGGATGTTTTGACTATCCTTCCTTGATATTACATTTCCATCTTGATGGTAAAAAACAACGACCAACATTCATTCTCACTTTTGTGATTCACGGCCTTCTCCCACTATTCATTGTTCATTATAGATATTTTATTTGAATGATGATTAAAATTTATTTGGGAACCTAATTTTATACATGATTCTTGAGATACATGACTCATTTTTGTGGTATAAACAACATGGATTTTGGAAATGAAGGATTATGGATGATGATGACGTAAGCATAATGGCAAACTAATGGTTCTTGGCTACGAGGGATATAGCATGAAAAACTTTTACGGACTAAAAAGGAGGTGTTTTTGAGAAAAGGGAGGCCAAAATATGGCCACCACTTATATCATAGATTAGGACAACATTATTCTAGGAGTTGTGGTCTAGAATCATTGCAAAATAGGAGACTACAACAGAATGGGAAAGAAACATAAAATATACAGTAATTTTGGGGAAAACCCAATATACATAGTGTATAGTTTGGAAGAAAACATGATGCGTGGACCCCTATATTAAGTGAATAGTGGTTACATGGAGAGTAAAATATCACATGTTGTGTGGTATAACAACAATATTTGTGACCATTATCTAGCTAGCAGGGCATTTACAAGGATTACACGCTTAAGATTCCATGTTACCCCATATACCCTATGTGATGGGGAACACCCTATATAATTCATAAACTACATGGGCATGGGTAGATGAAACATAACCAATTTTCATCTTGATCTCTACATGTTGTGTATCATAACATGACACTATGCATCTAGAGAAATACATGTCATGTGAGATGGTAGGGAATGGGAAGAATCTGACCTAGTGAGACATGGTGTGTAATCCCTAGGGCACACTGTGCACTCATTTCATGAAAAGTTAAAGCCCTTGATTCCATATATAGATGAAAATCACAAAGGGCATCATTATTTACCGCAAGTATAACAAAAAATTTATTTTATCCATAACAACAATAACTACAAAGGTGTAGTAAAGTATAAGAACATGGTCAAACCCATAGAGAGTTGGAAACACATCAGAAAATTCTTGACCAAAGGTCGGGTCACTCCAATTTTAGTTGATTTTATTAAACTAATTAAATGAAAAACAACATTAAATAATTTATTTCACAAATAAAGACAAGAATGGATCATGGTCAATTTTATGGATCTTAGTAGAATATAATCCTCGATTTAGCTTGGGACAATCCTACAACATAGACTGTGAAGTGGTGCAAAGGACACCAATTGGTTTTGGTCAAAACAATACGATCTACCTATGATGAAACTATACCATGGTTAGGGTATATCTAAAAAACTATTTGTATTATTCTTAGATTCTATGTAGAAATAATCAAAAGCTAATGTTCACAGTCCTGTTTAACTACAATTAGGTTAGGTTCATTCAATTTCACTTCCCATGGTCAAGGCTATGAAAAATAATGTGATAAAAAATTTTTATTAACCTAATTACTAGCCATAGTATTACCATGGTTCAATATATAGATTTATTAGGATCAAATACAAACTTACTCTCAACACCTAACATTAAAAATATTAGTCACACATGGTGTAATTGATTAATGTCATTGAAACAAATGTATTTCATTACATAATGATTAAATAAATCAAAAAAAAAATAAATCCACATTTTAAACAATGATAAATTGATTAAAAACTAACATAAAAAAATAAACAATGAAGAATTCAGCAATTTATGAATGAATTAGAAGGATAATGAATAAAATATGGGGATTGGAATTAACCAAGAAAGCATTAAACATTAAATTAAGGAAAAGAAAATAAAAACAACAACCTATGTATGAATAACAGTGTGTCAGAACCCTACAGAATCCTCATAGTGGTTGTGCCTCAAGATAAAAATGGAATTCCTAAATTACTTGACTAGGACCCATATATATAGTCCTATGAATTCATCCCAAGGTCCCTCAGGCTAATGATGCCCTTAAATGGATGATCTAGTCAAAATATATATGTCCTCCACTGAAGATACACTAAAAATCATCATTTTCATACTGTGTGTGACACTTACACATCATGTAATGATTGACCAATGTGTAATCACGAGTTCTTGAAATTTCACCACATGATGCAAATCGTGAAAAGTGATCTGTCCAAACATGTAATGTGTCTTAGTGTGACACGATGTGTTACACCATGACATAAAAATACTTCACTCTGGGACTGTATTCTTTTTCTCACAACATGTAAAAGGTCCACAACATGTATTTTTACACATTTGTTAAAGTTCATGATGTGTATCTTCAACTTCTAGAATTAAAATTTCCATTTCATATTGCTTAATTAGTTTTTTTCCTTTATAGCCTCTCTTTTTCTCTTTGGCTTCAATCATCGACCTTGTCTTCTTCATCCTTTTCCATTATCGCACCACACCATGTCACTTTTTTCCTTTGTATTTATCAAAATGTTGGTCCTACATAAGAATAAATAAAACATTAATATCTATAATGGAACTCAAATTTAATAACATAATATTCAATGAAATCATATATAAATCCCATAAAAATATGTAAATAAAATAGAGATATCAAATAACCCACACTCAAATCTTCGCTCATCCTCATACAAAATCTCAACATCAGAATACAAAAGATCCATACATCAACCAATAAATTTTTAAATTATGATGCTCACAAGAACAAATTATACCTAAAAATTTAGAAAAAAAATAATACACAATAAAGAATCCAAAAATTAAGTGTCATTTATAATGTCCAATTTAAGACATTTCCCCCTTTTCATTCACATATTTGAACTTTTACTCAACACACATGCCATTAATTATTTACCTCACAATTAATTTTTCCACTCATAACTCAAGGTAAAAATTTGTTATATTTATGATAATACCTCAAGTATATGCTTCTAATGATAATATTTCATTGAATCTACTTTCTCTATCATGTAAATAAAAGTATTATAATTAATCATGAGTGCTTTTCAATTTTGATCAAATGGCTCTTAGGTTGAGAGCAAGTGGGTTTTAATGTTTTGAAATAAATTAAGTCCCTTGTATGTGGATGAAATCTAATTTATAATACAAGATATTCAAAATACAAGATCAATGAAATTCACCTCACCAAAATAATTCCATCTCACACCCCCCCAAAAAAAGAAAAGGCTCACAAATGATATAACCATAATGAAAAATGACCCTACATTGTTGATATTTTTTCTTTGTTTTTTTGGAATTCATGATTAGAATAAACCTCAAATCCACCGTCTAACCATAGATGATAAAAATAATTGGTCTGCTAATTGAGATTTTTTATTCTCTCAATTAACAACCAATTTTTTTCTTTTTTTTTCTGAAAGTTTTACCAAGGATAAGTGATGAGTGTAGTCGCACATGCTCTCAAAAATATTTATTGGATTTAACTAAGTGCAGCATAGTGGCTGACCTAGGGAATTCTCCCAAGGAGGAAGTGAATTAAAAAAATAGTAATAGGCTTTATGTAAGTAATAAAATAGTTGAAAACAAATGAAATGAAATATGGGGGTTTGTTTTGTGACTTTTTGAATAATAAATTAAATAAGAAAATGAGAAGTAATAATCAAGAGACAATTTATTTAAAAACACTTATATGAGAAGACATATTTGATCATATCTGACACCTTCATCATTCATTTATACTTATACCATATGATTATAATTCATTCAATTTTAATCCCCTAACCTTTTAAACCCCCAAACCCTATGAAAATTAACACAACAAAAAATATTGAAAAAATGAGCCTTTGGTCAACTTCAGGACTTTGAATTGCAGCACCCTACCTTGATTGTGATCCAAAATCCAAATTACTGTCAATGGTCAATTAGGGAAGTATATATTCCCATTTTATAATTAATTTAATTTGGAATGAGACTTGAAACCCACAATTATATCCCAAGTCGATTAGATTTTGTGATAGTGGTTTCACTCACACGATTTACACAACCCCGACCACGTGGTCAAGTGCAAGTCGATTGAGTAACATAAAAATTAGAAATCAATTTATTTATCACAATTTAAGAATTATAGTATGTTTATGTATTCAAAATAAATAAATTAAGGGAGTGGGGATTAGATCAACTACGAAATAAATCACTCTTCCATGGGTAGAGTTTTCATCATGGAGACATTTTGCATAAGCAATGGGTTGATTTGGGAACACCCAATCTCGTCCCCACTCATAGATTCAGGCCCAAGAAGAAAAATAAGAAGATTAAAAGAGCATAAAATAGAATACTAATTGAAGAAAATTCACATTAAATTCATAAAAACAAATAAAAACAAAGTGGAGGTGGGAGATGAGATCCCTTTTTGGAAGAGATGTTTGCACAAGGAATATCTTCTTCCAAGAGTTGTCAGGGGTTCCCAAGAGCCACCCTTTCGGCCAAACCTTCCCAAATCCTCGTCCATCCCTCCCAAAGAGTGAAAAAATCCTTTGAAAAGAGTTGGGGAGGTCTAGGGTTACAAAACATTATTAAATGTGAAAGGGAAATTCATACAAATATTTTAATCCCACTTTCACCAAATAGTTGACCTCTTAAATGTACGAATTATCTGGCCTTATAGAAGGATCATTTGTGTATAATCATGTCCCCGACCTTAACAAAATATTTGGGCCCAATCTAATCTTTTATGGAGAAGATACATCCCAAATGGTGAAGTGATGTCCAATCTGGATAGTTCAATACATCTTTGTCTTCATGGCCCAGTTACTCTACTCAAATGCATGATCCAGTTCCCATATCCTGAATAAAATTTGTTGCCCATTCAGTCAGGAACAATGTTATAAAGTCAAAATAATTATAGAAACATATTTATGCCCAGAATACTACAGTGAATTTTAAAAGGGTAAAACTGGAATTTCCATCAAATTTCCAAATGAATGATCTAATCCCAAATATTATATAAATTAACATATTTAGCACAATTTGAGGAATTTATTTCATTTATAACCAATAAAATTGCGTTTTATCAACTCTCCCACACTTACCCTTTTGCACTTCTAGAAAAAACCTCAAATCATGTATTCAAGAAAATTGTCACAAGATATGTGTGTTCCTATTTTTCAATCCACATTGGAAATGTAGGAAAAGTAAGAATCCCATTAAAAGTAAATATTAATAAATTTTAATGTTATTATCTCATAAATTGTGTCAAAACAACATCCAGTGATATTCATAACACAAATAATAACGAAACAAGTCATGGGTCTACCATTCCACTAATTCTCCACGTGTGTGTGTGCCAACCATTCCAAGCTCATAAATACACCCTTTATTCAGTATATTCAGGTCATGTAAAATAATTATTCTTACATAGTTTAATTCACTGAACCTATTCTACATTTCATTGCAATCAAATTTCAATACCCACTCACTTATGAATTCCTGAATGTCAAACCTTAAGCTCCCGAACTAGATATCCCCATATGTTGTACATTTCATCACTCTCCTCATTTATTATTTTTTGTTTTTTTATGTTGAACTTGGAAAAAATCTCACATTCAACTCTCAACACATGTTTGATCTCCTCACAACACTAACTGTAATACTTATAACAAGATCAAAAGTCAAGGAAATGTAGTTTTTGACCTATCCAAGACACAACACATTTTTTTTTAGGGTGTAAAAAAGTCAGATAATAGGTACACACGCATAGGTCAATTCAGTACTGTAATGAAACTGATCGGAATAGAAACAGACGTATGGATCAACCAACGATTTTTTTTACCTAACTTGACTATACCTTCAATTGAATATGAAAAATTACACAAGTCATGGTTGAGTGAGAAATTGTGTGGAGAAATCAATGACACAATTTACCACGGACAAATATCACAAATAATGATGTCAAAATATAAAAGGTTTTATAATGAAACAACCATTCATATCATCTACGAATTCAAATTTTATAAAAATCAACCCTTGATGATGAAATCTTACTCATGCCTATCATTATACCAATTAATTTTGAAAACATGCATTTTTTATATGTTCTACATGAGAATGTTACATGATATATATATATATATTTGATATAGTTTTTTTCTTTTCAAAAAAATAATAAAAAATACACACAAAACACACAGAAAACATAATAGAAAATACACACAAAACAAAAAAATGAAAATCCTAAATATCTACCCCAAAATGTTGTCCCCTCCCCCACACTTAAAATATTTCATTTTCCTCAATGTGAAAATATGAGATGGTATGTGCACATGAAAAGAATAATTTTAAATAAGACAAATAATATAAAAGTGAAAGGGTTAGGAACAACCTAATATGATCAAGTGATAATGGGGTCATGTAGTGTGATGAAATCTACTACATCAGAAGAAAGTCCATAAATGTATTTATTCAAGCATTTCCCATTGACTATGAATCTCTTTCCAGTGTCCTCTTGTGTGATCTCCACTGCACCATAAGGAAAAACATTAGATACAATATAAGGACCCAACCATATGGAACACAACTTACCAGGCATCAGATTCAGCCATGAACTGTATAGAATGACTTTCTCAACAACATGAAACTCTCTTTGTTGGATCAGTCTGTCATGACCTACCTTTGAGCTTTACTTTTAGAGCCTTGAGTTCTCATATGAGGACAATCGAATCTCCTCAAGCTCTTGAATTTTCAGCTTCTTTTGAATTCCTGCTTCGGCCAAATCCATATTTTATTTTTTTATATCCCAATAAGCCTGATGCTCGAATTCCACTGGGTGAAAGGCTTTCCCTAAAACAATCCGAAATGGGGACATACTAATTGGTGTCTTGAATGCAATCATATAATCCCAAAGCTCATCATCCAAGCACTTTCTCCAATCCTTCCTATTCGGTTGCACAATTTTCTCCAAAATTTGTTTCAAATAATGATTTGAAACCTCAACCTGGAAATTTGTTTGGGAGTGGTATAGTGTTGATGTTTTGTGTTTCACCCCATACTTCTGAAGGAGGGAAGACAAATTCTAATTACATAAGTATTTCCCTTAGTGACTGATGATGGCCTTTGTTACTCCAAACCTATAAAAAATCTCTGCTTTGACAAAGTTCACAACAACATGATAATCATCAGTCCTACTATCCTTAGCCTCCACCCATTTTATCACATAATCAATGACAACAAAAATATATAGAAAAACAAATGAACTAGGAAAAAGACCCATAAAATAAATTCCCTATACAAAAAAATATCACAGAATAACATGGGTTGTTGGGTAATCTCATGTCTCCTCGAAATATTAACAGCGTGTTGGAAACATGATAATGACTTATAAAACACATGAGAATCATGGAATAAACTAGTCCAATATAATATTGAGTAAAAAACATTCCTAGCTGTCCGTTGGGGTCTAAAGTGTCCACCATAAGCAAGTGTATGACATAATTAAAGAACAGACTCAAACTCATGATGATGAACACACCTCCTAATAAATTGGTCACTAGACATGCACCATAAGTAGAGATCATCCCACACATAAAATCTATACTCACTCCTTAACTTTTTTACTTGATGTTTTTTAAAATTTGTAGTAATTTTATATGCAACAAGGTAGTTCACTAAATCAGCATACCAAGGGTGTGTACCTGAGATGGAATAAAGATGCTCATTGGGGAAAGTGTCCTACAGTGGTACCTAGTCCAGGGTGTCATCCTCTAGCGTGTATGTAAGCCTACTCATGTGGTCCGCCACCAGGTTTTCAGACCCCTTATTTTCCTTTATTTCAATATTGAATTCTTGAATAAGGAACATCCATCAGATAAGTCTTGGCTTTGCATCTGACTTCTTTAAAAGGTACCTTAGAGCTGCATGGTCAGAAAAAAAACTACATTAGAGCCCAATAAATATGAAAAAAATTTATCTAAAGCAAATATGATAGCACGAAACTTGTTTTCCATGGTTGCATAGTTTTATTGGGCCGAATCCAATGTCCTCGAATCATAGGTAATCACAAGTGAACGTCCCTCCACCCTCTGTGATAAGACAGATCCAACTGCAAAGTTGGATGCATTAAACATAATATCAAAAGTAATGTCCCATTGTGGAGGATGTATGATCGGTGGAGTTGTTAGAAACTTCTTTATCTCATAAAATTCTACCCTATATGAATCATCAAACACAAAATCAGAACCCTTTTGAAGTAATCGTGGCATAGGAAGAGAAATCATACTAAAATATTTGATGAAGCGCGTAAAAAATCTTGCATTCCCTAGGAAAGATCATGCACACATGAAGGATAGGGTAAGGATGAAATAATATCTACCTTAAGTATATCAACCTCTATCCCATGTCTTGACAATACACACCCTAAGTCAATACCATGCTCTACCATGAAATGACACTTTTCAAAGTTCAAGACCATATTCTTCTCAATATAATGATTCAACACCTTTCCCAAAATACATAGACATTCATCAAATGAGGATCTATACACTGTAAAATCATCCATAAATATCTCCCTGCAGGTCTCAATAAAATCCGAAAAAAATACTCACCATGAATATCTGGAAGGTACCTAGGGAGTTGTAGAGTCCCAATGGTATACTTAGATAGGAAAATGTAATAAAGGGATAGGTTAATGTAGTCTTATCCTGATCCTCTAGAGTTATAGGAACCTGGAAATATCAAGAAAATCCATCCAAGAAATAATAATGCATCTTCCCAGCTAGTCTCTTGAGAATTTGATCAATAAATGGGAGGGGAAATGGTCCTTCCAAGTGGATTGATTTAGTTTACTATAATCAATACACACATGACAACTGTTTTTCAACCTCATTGGAAGTAACACATCTTTCTCATTTTAAACAACTGTAACACCACTTTTCTTAGGAACAACCTGAATAGGAATTACCCACTAAGAATATGAAATGGGAAATATTGTACCTACCTTGATCAATTTCTGAACTTCTTTTTTAAAAACTTCTATAAGGGTTGGATTAAGTGTCCTTTGTGGATACCTCACTAGTTTTCCCCATCCTCTAAAATAATCCTATGCATGAAAATAAAAGGTCTAATACCTGATATGTCAACCAAGGTCCACTCGATTACCTTAATGTTCTTCCTCAAAAGATTCAAAAGTTTTTATTCATGTTCAAAAGGAAGTTTATTAGAAATTATAATAATTAATCTATCACCACTCAACAATTATGAGTATTTGAGATTTGGTGGAAGTGGGTTGAGATCCAATGAATGGGGGTGGTGTGTGGATGAGGACATTGAAGGAACTGAAATATGTGCACAAGGAGCATCAATATCAGAATAGAAATCATCACAATCAAATAAAAAACATCAAATCCATCATCATACTCAACAACCATGTCATAATCAGAGTTAAAATGATCCAAATCATAATATGATTCCATTTCAAAATCAAATCTAAGAGAGTATTGTAAATTATAAATATGTGTGGAAGTACTCTTGGACATCAAACTAGAACCAATACTCATAATCTCTCTAATAATAGGACAATAAAATTCAATGGGGTTTTTTGGTTGTTCAAAATGGGAGATAAAAAAGGAAAATGGTCTTCTGAGGGGTACTTCATGGAGTTTATAACATTAAATATCTCAACTTCATCCCCAAACTCCATGGAAAGTGTACCCTCATTAACATTTATGATAGTGTTTGTAGTTTTGATGAAGGGTCTACCTAAGATAATGGGAGCATGAGAACTTACTTTATTATCCTCCTTGTTAAGAACATAGAAATCTACTAGAAAGATCATGTCTCTTACCCGAACAGGTATATCCTCAAGGACTCCCACTGGATATGCTATAACACTATTTTCCAACTACACCACGACTCTTTTTGGCTTCAACTCACCAACCTGTAATGAACATAATACAGAGTGAGGAATCACATTTATGGAATCTCCTAAATCACATAAAGAATCAGAAAAGTGTAACTACCCTATGGTTCATGAGATGGTGAATGTCCCAGGATCATTTCACTTTGTTGTCATCGCTAGAGTTGGTGTAATGAGTGCGGAAAAATTCCTTCCAAGATTTATCCTCTCATTTCCCTTGGGCCCTCTTCGATTAGTACAATGTTCTTATAAGTATTTCACATAACTTGGGATTTTCTTAATGTCCTTGATCAAGAGAATGTTTATCTCTACATTCATGAATGTGTCCAAAAACTCATTTTTCATTGACTCTTCAGCCATGTTCTTGGTTTGAACAACCATGTTTGGAAAAGTAAGGGGTTTAGTAGGAACATCATTAATATTTTGCTTACCATTATCTTTCTCTTTGGGTTTCTCATCAGTCTGTTTTGAATTGGGATTCTCTAGAGTTGAGGAGAATCTTAGTGGAATGGTAGGTATAGATGTATCATTAATTTTCTTCCCACTTCTCAATGTGATGGCACTATCATTCCCCTTAGGATTTGGAGTACGTTGGGAAGGAAGATTTCCAAATTTATCACTTACCAGTTCATGGAGGGCAGTGTAAATCTGGCTCATTTGTGTCTTATACTCACTCAGCTCTGAACCATGACTCTTCAGCTCATTCTGTTGATTAAGAAAAATTATCTTCAAAAGGTCATCAGTATTAGAATATAAATTTGGTTTAGAAGTCCCTTGTTGTTGGATTGTCGATGATTGGGATTCAAACCTCCTTTGGGGTTGTTGGAAACCCTGCTAGTAAGGCGGAGGCTGCTGGAAGTTTTGTTGAAAGGGGGGCCTTTTTTGTTTTCCAGAGGCATATCTCATGTCTGATTGATCCTTCCAACCTTTTTTGTATGTTGGAGAAAAGAAATCAATCTTTTTTTAGGGATATGTTTTTTGCTGCTACTAAAATGGTCTCCTAGGAAACACTTCTACACAATATTCTATTTCTTGTATTTGGGGGAAACATTCAGTTGGGTGGCTTGTCTCAATGAAAATTCCACAAGGCCTTGAAGAAGGGGGTTGGGTTATCTTTTGATCCAATGAAATATTTCTCTCCATAATAACCAATTATTCTAACAAAGTATCAATCAAATTACATCCAAGAGAAGAAGGATTTACCTGATGTACGCCTCTGGAATGTGATGTACCTCGATCAACAAATTATTGGGAGTTTTGGGACATATTATCAATAAATTCATGTGTAGATACTGGTGACTTTTCCACCATGCTCCTCGAGCCGTGAAATCCAAAATTCTCTTTTCAAAAGGCATGAGTCCTTCATAGAAGTATTGGATGAGGAGTTTCTCAATAATTTGGTGATGTGGGTAGCTTTTTCACAACTTCTTGAATCGCTCCCAGTACTCATACATTGACTCCCCTTGTTCTTTATTGATCCCAGATATCTCTTTACAAATAGAAGTGGTTCTTAATGATGGAAAAAATCTTTTCATGAAAATATGTTTCAAATTATTCCAATAAGTTACATCTTTCGGTTGTAAATAATATATCCAATACTTAGCTGTTCCATCAAGTGAGAATGGGAATGCTCTAAGTTTTATTTTATCTTCAGATACATTTGATGTTTTCATTGTTGAAAATTCCACATTGAATTATTTTAAATGTTTGTTTGTATCCTTACTAGATTAGCCATGAAATTTTGGAATAAGGTAAATTAACCTAAATTTTAGTTCAAAGTCTGATTTGAGAGTTGGATAAGAAATGCATGTAGTTTTATAATTAATATCCGGTGCAGCCAACTCTCGAATAGTCCTATTGAGTTTATTGTTGTTATTTTCAGCCATTTTATGTTGTTTAATATTTTTTTAGGAGTTTCTAATTTCAAAATTCCTAGAGTGGAGGAATTCCCCAGTTGGGTAAATGTCAACACTTCCTGTAGACCGAGATTTTCTGATTCTAGCCCTAAGGCTACGCTCTATCTCAGGGTCTAGATCAAGGAGATCCTTAGTATGAGATCGTTTTATAAATCATAGAAAATATAGAAATGAAAAGAAGTGGACACCAATATCATTAAATGACGTTTCAATTGATGGTTTGAAAGATAAAATATGAGAGAAGAAATAAAGAAATAAAAACAAGAAAAAGAAATGAGTGAATGGGAAAGGAGAAATAAGAAGAGAAAATAAAAGTATAAAATGAAAGAAGAAAAACGAAAATACCTATAATTAGTTTAATAAAACACCTTCCTCCCCGGGAATGGTGCTAATTTGATGATCATTGTCACACACGCTCTCAAAATTTTTTATTTGATTTAACTAAGTGCAACACAATGGATGACCTAGTTCATTATCCCAACGAGGAAGTGAATTAAAAAACTATTAACATGCTATATGTATGTAATAAAATAGTTCAAAAAAAAATGAAAAGAAATATAGGGGTTTGTTTTGTGAATTTTCAAATAATAAACTAAACAAGAAAATGAGAAGTAACAATCAAGAGACAATTTCTTTAAAAACAATTATACGAGAAGACATAGTTGATCTAATATTCCCCCTTAATCATTAATTTATCCTTATCCCATATTATTATAATTCATTCAATTTTAATCCCCTAACATTGTCGGCCCCTGAATCCTATAGAAATTAACACAACCAAAAATATTGAAAAAATGATCCTTCGGTCAACATCGGGACTTCCAATCACAGAACCATACCTTAATTGTGATCCAAAATCCAACTTATGGTCAATGTTAAATTAGTTCAGTTTATCCTCCCTATATTTGAGAATTAACTTAGTAGGGGCTGAGACTTTAACCCTACAATTCTATCCCATGTTGATTATATTTTTCGATTGTGTTGTCACTCACACAGTTTACACAAGCCTGACTACGCGGTCATGTGAAAGTCGATCGAGTAACATAAAAATTAGAACTCAATTAGTTTATCACAATTTATGAATTAAATTATGTTTATGGATTCAAAATAAATAAATTAAGTGAGTTGGTATTAGATCAACTACGAAGGAAATCACTCTTCTATGGGCGGAGTTGTCATTGTGGAGTCATTTTTCATAAGAAATGGGTTGATTGGGGAACACCCAATCTTGTATCCACTCTTAGATTCCATCCCAAGAAGAAAAATAATAATAATAAAATATAATAACAAATAATATTAATTGAATAAAATTCATATTATAATCATAAAAACAAAGAAATACAAAGTGGAGGTGGGAGTGGAGAGCCTTTTTTGGAAGATATGTTTGCACAAGGAATTACTTCTTCCAAGAGTTGTGAGGGGTTCCCAAGAGACACCCTTTCGGCCAAACCTTCAAAAATCCTATACCATCCCTCCTAAAATAGTGAAAACATACTTTAAATATATTTTTATAGGGATATGGTTACAAAACATTATTAAATGTGAACGGGAAATTTGGAAAAATATTTTAATCCCACTTTTACTAAATATTTGACCTTCTAAATATGCGCATTAGTTGGCCTTGTAGAAGGTTGATTTGTGTCTAATCATGTTCCTAATCTTCCTTCAAAATTTGGTCCCCATATAATACTGTATGAAGAAGATACGACCCAAATGGTGAAGTGAAGTCCAATTTGTATAGTTTAGTACATCTTTGTCTTCATGGACCATTTAATCCACTCCAATGCACTATCCAACTCTCATGTACTTAATAGAATTTGTATCCCATTATGTTTGGAACATAGTTACAAAATTTGAAGTTAAAATAATTTATATAAAAATATTTATGCCCGAAATACTACAGTTAATTTTAAGAGTAAAATCAGAATTTCCATAAAATTTCCAAAGGAATGATCTAATCCCAACTATTCTATAAATTAACTTATTTAGCACAATATGAGGAAATTATTTCATTTATAATCAATAAAATAATAAATAAAATTGTTTTTTATCAATAAGCCTAAAATCCACCACTTAACCACATATGATTGTGAGATCGGTGGTCTGATAATGATGATTTTTGAACTACTTGAGAAACAACCCTTTTTTTCTCTTTTTTCTTTAATTTTTTTTAAAAAATAAGAGGTTTAAATAATGGAATTTAATGAATGTAAATATGAACCTTCCAAAAAAACCCATTAAAAACCTATGTTGTCTCTTATCAAGATACAAAAACCCATATACACCATGAACAACCCCTCCCCCTTGCTCATTCAATTGAATATCATTAAAAATAAAAAGAGTTGGGTTGGAAAGGAAAATAATGGTTTGTAATATGTGAAAATACTAACAAGTCCATCTATAGATTCTACAAGATAAATAAAGGTCAATGTTTAGGTGGGTCTCATGGATAATTGGGCTCATCAATAAAATTCCCCATTCATTTAAAAAGGGAATATTTTCAGTCATAGATTTGGCAGGATTACAATGAAATTTATAGTAGTTTTACATGAAACATGTTTTAATAAAGAAATATGATTACAAAATAGGAAATATTTAGTCTATAATCCTATTAGGAATCATAACATAATATAAGTCAACTAGGTCATGTAATGACCATGGACAATCAGTTTACTCATAAACAGTTTCTAGGAATTAACATTTGGAAAGAAATCACATGAGAAATCATTTTTAAGAATCTCAAAATTGAAGTTGTAGGTTAATTATAAAATTTCCATTTATATATTTTCTATTTATGTTCATTATATTTAATTTTTTTCAATATGTAAAAATAAAAATCCCAATTTCTGATGTCTCCTAGATTAGAAAATCCAAGACAAATAATTTTAGCATTTTTGGGGTTGAATCTAATTTAGTTCAATTCATGAAACAATTCAATTAATATTTTTAATGAGATGGAAAAAAATCTAGGTATGTAAAAGTGTCAACATGTAAAAATATTACTCCCCTTCCATTTATTCATTTTAATGAGTTTATCATGTTCTATCTGACCAGCTTCTTGATGTGAACTCTATTTCATAAAATCTATTGAACTCACTATGTTAATTGTTCATATTTTTATCACATTGATTGATTAATATTTCTTACTTCCATGGACTAAATAATAAGAATATATAGTTAAAGTACATGTTATTTTTTAAAATTTTAAATTTTTTTGATTAAATGCATTAAGAGTTCAACCACTATGAAATTAATTTAAACTAATAAAATAAAATAAATATAAGTCCTAGAAAGAAATTTAAAAATCCAGGTTTCCTCTTGGTATCTATTAATTTTTATAGTCATTTTGCATGAACATTACCTCATTTATCTAATTGAAACATGGTACAAAGCTAACCCTCTTGGAATTAACTACTTCTGAATTTTATGTGTATTCAGGGTAGTATTTCGATTCTTCCTCCATAAGTTTTCATTAATTGATACTTTTGGTGGGATGCATATTGAGGATAAATTTAATGAAAATAAAAGGAAATAAAAATATGATAAGATTTTATAGTTATCCTCCACCACCATAGCCCCTTACTTATTTTCCTTAGTTTGAGATTCTGTAATGACTTCTTGAATTAGAGACTCTATGTTCTCCTCTTTTTATTGAAATTGAGGGAGGGATTCCCATTCTTATTTAGTATCAAGAATAATAGTGATGTTGATGCATGTATATTAATTTTCTTATTCCTTTAATTTTTCTTCTTCCTTATTAAATTCACTAGCTTGTACCTCTTCGAAACCCTTATCTTGTTCCTTTTCATCCATCTAATAAAAAATTTCTTTCATATTTATTTCCTCTTCTTCTCAAAGTTTCAAAATATATTATCATTATTCTTATTGGGATTTTTTTTTATTATAGACATGATGCCCATGATTATTATTCTTCTTATTCATAAGCTAGTGGTTCATCACTTTGATAAATTTTATCCCACTCCAAATAATCTTATTTGATATCCTCCTCCATCCCACTTCATCGAACACTTCTTCATATCTTCATCTTCAAACCATTTAGTCCATATATAAAAAGTAAAAGGTAGATTATTCATAAGGGAATTTTAATTTTACATAATTTGAGAAAATTTTAAAGACATTTATTCCTTTTCTCTAACATAAGCCTCATTTTAATTCACCCTTTTATCCAACACAAAAAAATTACTTTGTGAGAAAAGTGCCTAGTCTATCATATGAATTCTACTCATGACGTCGTTAGAAGGAATGTTTATCTTGAATATTCTTATATTACGGTTCATTTATTTTAATATCTTACACTTTATCATATTCTTTACATGAATCATCTTAAAACCAACCTATATATTCATTAGATACTATTGGTAGGCTATAAGTAAGAGAATTAAAATTTGAAATGATTTGAGAAAGGTGAATGGTTAATTCTCCATAATATCTAAGTTTGGTCTATTTATATTCTATCCTTTTTTCCATCACTTAATCTTACTTTCTCAATAGTCTTGTCCTTCTATGTTATTATTGATGCTCTCAAGGTTGTTGGAAGTATGTGTCTGTATAAATGTACTGCTATACATAATATTTTCCTTGGTAGTCCTAACAATTTTGGTCTCCTATATAAGACTGATTATAGCTATCAATCATCTGTTGATGTTGGAATTTATCATATTCAAAGGAATATAAATCATCCCATTTTGTTAATTGACATGACCAACCTCAGTAATTAATTTCTTCCCATGTGGTTAGATATACATAATATTTATTATAATCTGATAGTGGTGTGGTATAATATTAAAGAAGTGTGTATTTCATCCAACACAAAACTAAAACATACCAATAGTTTAATATAATAATAAAAAAAGAAAGAAAAACAAATAACTAAACTAAAATTAGTAAAAAATAATCGTTTAAGAAAAGACTTTGACATAAGAAATCAATATTGAGTCATTTGCAATACTCTGCTGCTCCTTAGAAATGGTTCCAGTTCTAACAGGATCAATGTGCTTCGTTATTTCCCTCAGTTCTAATAAAAGAAAATTTTTACCTTGAACAATACTAACTAAAATGGCATATTAAATTGGATGTATGGGGTCAAACCCATATATATTGGGGAATGCAGTAGGTAATAATTTACCAATGTTTGACTCACTACAATTTTAGTTAATTTTGTTAAACTAATTTAATGAAAAAATTTATATAATTGAATATAGGAATAAAGAAATAAAGGGATCAAGGTCAATTTCAGGTCTCTTGTTAGAATATAATCCTATATTTATCTTGGAAAACTTATACGATGTTGGATGCGAAGCGATGAAAAGGTCAACAATTTGTTTTGGTTATACTAATTGGGTATACGTATGATGCAGCTATCCTATTTTCAAAATATAGCTAACAACCTATGTGGATTATTCTTAGATTCTATGAAGAATCCATCATAAGATAATGTTCATAGTCCTTATCAACTCTAATAGGTTAGGTTCATTGAATTACACTTCCCATGGTCATGGTTATGTAAAATAATAAGATGAACAATTATTATTAACCTAATTACTAGCCATAAGGTTACCAAGGTTCAATATATAGATTCATTAGTCTCAAAAATACCTTTAGTCTTGACCTCCAACCCAAATTAAATTATCAACACAAGAAATAATTGATTTAAGATAGATAAACATATGGAATTAATGATATAATGATTAAATGATTCAAAAAAAGGAAATCCATAATTGAAATAATGAAAAAGCGATTAAAAACTGACTTGAACAAATAAACAATGAAGAATACAGCAATTGATGAATGAATGAGAAGAGTAATGAATAAAAGAGGGGGATTGTAATTAAACTAGAAGTAATTAAAAATTACATTAAGTAAGTATAAAGAAAAATAGAAACCTAAGTATAGAGAACAACTGTTTGGAACCATATGGAAATATCTCGATGGTGTCGCCTCATGATTCGAAGGGAATTCCTAAATCACATGTCCAGGACCCACGTATATAGCCCTATGAAGTCATCCAATAGTCAATTAGGTCAAATATGGGCTTAAATGAATGAATTGGTCAAAATATATATTTCCTTCATCAAAGACACACTGAAAATCAACATTTTTTATATTTTTTCTGACTATTTCATGTCATGTAATGTTTATATGATGTGTAATCATAGAGTGTCAAAATGTTTCATGACATGATTTGTGTTGTGAAAAAGTGCTCTATCTAAACACTTAATGTGTCATGATGTGACACCATGTTTCACACCGTGACATGAGAATACTTACTCTAGGCCTTTTTTCTTTTTCTAATGACATGTAAAAATTTCACTACTTTTATATTTATACATTTTTTATAATTTACAAAATGTGTATCTTCAACTTCTAGTGCTGAAATCTCTGTTTCCTCTTGCTTCTTTAGTTTTGTGCCTCCAAAACCTCTATTGTTCTCTTTTTCTTCAGTCATCGACATCATTTTCATCTTCACTATCCATTGTTGCACCACATTGTGTTTGGTTTTCATTCATATTTCTCTAAATGTCGATCCTATATAAGAATAAAAAAATATTAATATTCACAATAGAAATAAAATTTCATCAATTAATATTAAATGAATTAATATATGAAATCCCATTAAAATATGTAAATAAAATATATATATCAAAATATGCGGTTTTATCTCGGGTGTGATCCCTTATTTTGTTTTTAGCATGAGTGAGTTCTATTATTCCCAGGAGAGTTTTATCATTCTTCCCTATAATGGTTTAGTGCAACATCTATTCCTATGAATTAGATGTAATACCCCCTTGGAAAATATGAGTTTCCCTTTTTGAGGCCCGAGGTTGGATCCTCATTCCCATAATCCTACCTAGGTTGGGTTATGTATCACTTGACCACCATACAAGGTGTTTGATTCACCACATAGTAGGTGAATCTAGTTAGTGTCAAGTGTTCCCCATTAGCCTTGGGTGTCATCCCATATCTACGTAACAATTTTTTTATGTCCCAATGAGGTGTTGTCTAAACAAATATCTCAGATGATACCTATCAATTCCTTCATATATCATCATGAAAAAAATGATGAGTACAATCTATCAAATGAGTTCCACCAGGATAGTGAGACACGATGAATGATTTATTTTGGTTGAATGTTACCTTGGAGCCTCAAATAGAATCCCTCGGATGGTTTATAGGGTATAACTCTACTTGAGAATTAGAGTCTTACTTTGATCATATTTTGGATATCTTTTTAATTCCATTTTTTTGTGATTTAGATATGAATCCCACTTTGATACTTTGTGTTTGTTGGTTTTGGGGTATTATACTAGGTGTGTTTATACTCACCCCTACATGGGATCTACCCATATATGTTATGTCCTATATAGATGATAGACATTTCAATGAAGTTCTAGAAGGATCAGGATCATGTGTAGTTTAGTTATCATAATCGCACCATGGATGGTTCTATGAGTTTCATTTTGATATCAATCACCTTTTATTAGCAAGTTGGATGCTTTTCTATTTTTTGGTGGGATTTTATTTTTACCTTTTTTCATTTTTAATTCTTTTTGTCATACTATGACATGGGATTAATTTTTATGCATGCATTTATAGTATTAGTTATTTATCTTTTCATGCATTATACTAGTGATGCAGATGTGTGCGTGTATACAGGTACATTAGGAAAAGGCCTCCCATGTGTATGATATGCCTACTCGTGTAGATTTTCTACCCCTGGACTATTGGAGGTGGTATTGGGGTGTTATATTTGGCTTAATTCAATCTAAGTGGGCCCTATTGGGTTAGTTCATGACATAGTTAATGTGTGTTTTCACCATAGTCTGTAAAGACATGGCTCTTGGTGTGAGAGTCAGGAGGAAAGTAGTAGCATAGAATAATAGTTGGGCATATCAAACATTGGTTCTAAGCATATTAATTGGATGATCGGGCTTCACAATCCTTGATAGGCACGTGATAATGTTTTTCTCCTTTCCTTAAGTGGAAGGAAAGTGGATGTTATGAAGTTAGGTGTATGGTAATGCATGACCTAGCTTGGGGAGACCATGGTGGGGATTCTTGATCAACGTGGGATCAATAATATTTCATTGTTTTCATTATTTGGTACATTGATCATTTATCAATGTTGAGTTTTGGGATATAGGACTAACTAGTGTTGGACGTTCTACTTCCTATAGTGGTTCATGACAAGAACCATGTGTTGAATCCATGAAAGAGCTACTGGGAGGATTGATTTTGGCTTCAGTTTGGGAACCAACGTTGGGTATTCGAGTGAGTCAATTCCACTGGTTATCCATTTGAGTGGAAAACATCATGTGAGATATGGTGTCTTTAATTCATAATAAGAGGTGGTGTTCATATAGATTCATTTTGAAATGACTTTTCGGATTTGGGTTTCAAAATTTGAGGAAAAAAGGGGTTTTTAAAAAGGCTTGTTGGGGAATAAATTTAAGATGGTTAGTTTTTATTGGTGTGTAATTCCGACGGGATATTGGTTCTTGATCATTGGGTGTGGTTGGAGGTTCCTCTGATGGGTAGTGCCTTTATGATCTACCCTTGTAGTGGGTGTGTTTTGGATCTCAAGATATCCTCTTCATGAAGTATTTGGACAAATAGAAGTGGTGGCATGTCATTTGGTTTTCATGGAACCTATTTTAGGTTCATGGAGTATTTTTTAAATCCATTACGATCATTAATTAATTTCTATGGTCGAGCATTTATTCTCGGAAGAAGGGAATCGATTGTCGTGGTAGTTCTGGAATTGAAAGTGTGGCCACTTTGTGTTAGTGAATCATTGGTTTATGATGTATAAAAGTGAAATGTCATAGATGAGGTAGGCTCAAATGATGATAAGTAATGTTGGGTCCTCTATGGGTTGTGTGTGGATTAGTGTTGTGAGTCCTGTAATGTGTGGGTTAATGGTAGGGAACTACTATGGAGGATCATTTGACACATTGGATAAAGTATGTTACCCTATGGGAGCTAATCTATGTGGTTGGTTGGAAATTATTATCAAAGATTTTCTAAATTTAATATATTTTATTTAGTATTTGGAATTTTAATACCCATGATTAGAACATTTGTTTGAGGTTTTTTGGTTAGGTGGGATTTATCAATGTAGCATTCGGATTGCATTATGTCCCTTCTAGAAAATGGGTGGATATCAGCCTCAAGATGTGAGATGTTGAGGATGGTTAAAAATACAGTGTGTGTCTCATTATAAGGTATTGTAAGGAGAGTTATTATCTATGGAAAATATTTTGTGGTAAATGGTTTGGTGACATGGGTGGATATGGATAGTGAGTATGGTAGCCATTGAGGTTTAGAAAGTCATTGTAATGTTTTTATCTTGTCTTGGTTGTTTAGAAATTAGAGGAATGACCGATGATGGTGCACGAGGTACCTGAAAGTTTAACAGTTATTGTTAGGAATAGATGAGCCTATTAAAGGATGTTTTGGTGGTGCTCATAAGTTTTTTCAATCAGCTGACGGTGAGGTGGGTTTATTCTTGTAGATCAGTGATATAAATTTTTTCTAAGAGCATGTTAGGAGTGATGTGCAGGCAGAGAAAAACCACAAATAGAGATGGGTTATGATGTTTTGTGTGCATAAGATGCAAAATTTCATTGGTAAAAAAGAAATACCCATGTGTGGTTATCGATTAGATATGATTAGGTGAAATCGAGCAGTGTCATCTAATGGAGTGAGACATAGGTCATTATATAGGTTTTTTTTGGATGCTAGTGCAGTTGTGAAATTGTTCATGGGGTGAACCCTGATTCTTGACATGATTCAGGGTTGAAACTAATTTGTTAATTGATTATGGTGTTGACTCATGTGATAAAACATATAGAGGTCTCTTTTTGGGGCATCGATAGCTCTGGAAGCAAGTAAAGTTGGTATCATGGCTTGTAGGTGTGGGAAGGACCCATTGTGTGTGGTTGTTAGTAGAAATTCCATGTTAGAGGTAGGTGTTTAATTTTAGGAGCATCTTTTTCATTTTTTTAAATGATGTGAGGGAAGTGATATGAAGAAATTTAGTACTCTCACTCGAGATTTGGGATTTCATGGATGTCTTTGGGAATAACATGAGAGCAAAAGTCAGATGTTTCATCCTAGAGGCCTAGTTTTTCAAGAGAGAATCATACATACACTTCTTGAGGAAGAATATTTAAAGGGGGAGTTTTTAGTGCCCCTAAAATTTTAAGGTGTGTTACTATTTGTTTTTTTTCGTGAGTATCTTCCTCTTAATTTAAAGTTTGGGGTTCCAGGAGGACATGAGAGCAGGTTTGAAAAGATCCGAAGGGACCAACAGTTGACATGGATCTATAGGTAGACATTCATGGAATGACACACAGTGTAATTCAATGAAAAATTATGGCCAAGCTTCCAAGAGTTTTTTCTTGATAATTATTGAGCACAAAACAATGATTCATGCCATGAAAGACTTTTAAGAACATTTTTAAAAGGGTAAGACTATTAATTCACCTAGAACCCATATGTGTACTCACTTTATTCTCCCTAGACCCCCACAAAAACTACAAGATGGGGCGATCCATTTTATGATTTTTTGTCCCTCTCCACCATTTTTGTCATTTTATGTTTAATTCATTATAATTTATTCCTCATACTAATTTTATCCCAATCCATTCCCAAAATACCTTTCTTTTCCTATGTTCTAGTTTCTATTTTATATAAACTCTAATATGTGAATTTTTTGGATTATTTTTATTTATTTGAAACATTTATCATGTCATGGGTGGGTATTATTTTTGTTATAGATACACGTCACTTGAGGTATGGTTTCCTTACCATTTTATGAATTTTGTATAAAATGGTATACCATGATTTTCATGTGTGTGTCTAAGTAACATTAAGAGACCTCTACTTTTGTTATAAAAACTGGCGTATCTAGTATATAGTGACATAGAAGACTTATTAGATGAGGAGTGCATTGTAGATTCCTTGAAAATGGTGAATTTTTTTTTCTCAAGAATGTGTGTAGGACTATCTAATTAGGTTAATTATATTGGAATGAGCTATTCAGTCTTGTTTAAGGATAGTGTGGTCAGTCTATACAATGTAAAGGTTCTGATAGTGATTCCCCTTGAGTTTGAACCATGTAATCGATGAATGATATCAATTTATATGAAATGATGTTAGGGATATACTCTTATGTTAATGGGCTTAGAAAGTGTCATTTGGTTCAGAATAGGATAGAATTAAATTCGATGATGATGCCTGGGTTTATGGAGAGATGCATCAAAATTATGAGGGATGTGGTTTAAATAGAAGTGTGATGAAAGTATGACCATGAGTGATATGGTTAGGTCCTATTGTGTGTATGATTTAAAGAATGTGTGATATGTTGGGTTGGGTACTGGATGGGTGAGTTTCCCATGATTTTGTTTCTTTTTTGTGCATGAGATGCTTGTGCTTTTGATTGTATATGGACACCCCAAAGCATGTGGGGATGAGTTAGTGTGACTGTATGTGGCCTCACCAAAGGATTTGTGGATGGTTCAGTGTGACTGTATATGGACTCCCTAGAGTCTATGGGAATGGGTTTGTGTGATTGTATGTGGCCACCGTAGAGTTTGGGCCGACATGATTAACTGTGACCTCCCTAGAACCCATAAAGATGGGTCGGGGTGTTTGATGACCTCCCCAGAGTCAATGAGGATAGGTTGGGGGTAAATTTATGGAACTCCGTAAGTATGTAGATATGGGTTGGGATGCTTCATGAGGCCATGACCTAAGTGACAAGAATATTACAAGGGTTGTATATGATAATGTGTTTCTAACAATAATTCATTTTTGTAATGAGATAACGTATGTAAATCTAGGGTTCATGGTGGCCTAGTTATCACATGATAACCTAGTGGATTGTATATTTATATATTTATTGACATTGAATCATCAAATACACTTATATGTGACTTCTTCACTTATTCTAATAACACATTTTTGGAATCCTATTAGGTTTATATATACACCCTACATAGGAATCTCAGTGTGCATGTGTAAAGAACCAGAAATTCTGTGGAATTTTTTTTCTTAAATTTATGGGATTTTTACGAGCATGCTAAAATTTACGGTGCTTGATTCCGAGGCCCGATGTGTTTGGAATTAATTTCTGATGTTTTTTCAGGTACGTTCAGTAAACATACGAGCGTGATTTTATAACTTTTGAACCAGTGCACCGAACTGAAATATGAGGGCACCATTGAACTCACAGCGTTGGTGATTGCATAGCGAGACCTTCACCGCAATTGCATTCTAATGAGTATGGAAGTTAGTTTCTGGGGTTTAAAAATAAAATTGAATAAAAATAAAGTGTTATATTTTTTTTATTTTTGTTGGTTAAAGATCCAAGAGGAGGTTAGTGGTGGGGGCCACCACACCATAACCTCCCATGAGATATTATGGTGGTGGGGCCCACCCAAACATAACCTCCCTTGGGAGGATATCCTTGGTGGGCCCACCTGATGTTTAATCACTCTTGTTAATTAAAGAGGTGGGGAACACACAGTCTTTAAACCCCTTAACCGCCCATTTATGTGGGATGAGACTCTCCACCTTCCCCCCACTAATTTATTATGCCAACACAGATGATTTAATTGGGTGGATCCAGGTTATTAATTCAACTTTTTGAATTATGTGCCAACACATAAAATAATAGGTAGACTAATATTTTATATTGGTTGTAAATTCTCTTCTGGTGAGATTGTTGGAGAAAGTTCACAATGTAGAACCATTCTTCCAACGAAGAACATGAAGAATGCGAAGAACACGAAGAATGTTGACAATCATATTCTTCCTTCTTCTGCCGGAAAAAAGGAGGGAGCGCCTCCCGAGAAGAACGCTGATGACACCATCCTCAGTTTCTTCTTTTACGACATCAACGAATCGACACCCACCTTTTTCTCACGACTTCATCTACAAACGACAAACGAGGTAGGGGGATTTGAGTTATTTTATATATGAGTATAAACCTCCATTCTTCGTCATTCAAATTTCTGGATTATGGTATGCCTAATGTTATCACCATGATGAGGAGGGCTTAGACCACATGAACATGGCCCAAACCTCCCTATTTGGTTGTTCTTATTTGTTGATGAAGGAGGCAGACCACGAAGAAGCTGACGACAGAAGGCCGTCGGGACTCTATAAGGTTGCGGCACCGCCGTGCTGCGTAGAGAACTGAGATGCGGCTTGGTGGGCCGCGGCAGTGCCAGATGGGTGAGGTGCCCTCGCACTACGCCCAAAGGAAGAGCTGCGGCCGGGTGGGCTGCTGTGGTTTGACGATGAGCGCGACACCGTCATTTCGCTCAAAGGAGCTGGAGGATGTGGCCAGGTTGGGCCGCGACAGAGGTGACATGACACCTTTACGCCGCACGGAGGCTAGCAGAACCACTGCATCATTGCGCCACAGCAGAGGAGCCAGGGGAGACTAGCTGAGCCAGCCACCGGTGCGAGCTACATACGGCACCCCTTGGGTCCACCAGTTTACCAAACCGGCACCTAGCACTGGTTCCTTCGAAATCCAGGGTGGGCGCCGCACCCCCCCATGTGTGGCCTGCTGACCACGTGGGCCAGCCAGCCAGCCACGTGGCAGGGTAAAACTCGGCTGGGCCACCTTTTCTGGGCCCCCTTCAGGCCGGACCATCTATTTGGGCCAAGCCGCCCCCTCGAGCTAGGCCGTTTCCTCAGACCGGGTCAGTCCGATGGGGTCAGACTGGACCTGGACCTGGACCTGTTTGGCCAGTTTACACCTTTTCACCCCAATCTTGGGCTATGGGTGTCTGATCGATGAACTATCTATGGTGACAGAGATATTAGGGTGAGACAGTTCTATTGGAATACTCCACTTGAGGTTTGGATATAGTTGGGATATGGTCGGGTTGGATTGAACATAAAAACCAACCGGGTCCCTGGAACAGAAACACCAATAACTCACAGACGAAGTGTCCGATTTACGCACCGTCTGTTGCGTTGATATACCTATGATGTGTCAGTATTTTGAGATACTTCTATGTGAGACTTCGTGATACATGGTGTATCAAATTGTAGCTCGTGGAGCGGACAATCTCGGTGATGAGTGAGCAAAATGCAGAGACCTAGTAGCTAGCAGAGACTTGACGACTACTGAATGATTGACTCGGAGTGATTTAGATGAACCACTGGGGAGAACTTGGTTTTAGCAGTAGACCCATGGAGAAGGATCACTTGGTTGAAGTGGAAGGCCCACTATACTCGACAGAGGAGGAGTTCTCCAGTAGCCGTGGTTTCGAAATCGTGAATAAAATCCTGGTTTGAGCTGAGTGAATGACTTTTGTGTTTTCCTCATGATTGAGATGGTTTACATGATAACATAGGTATATTTATGGGAATATATCCAAGTAATGGTTATCTGTTGATTTCTTTCTAGTTGGTTTGGTGAGACCTTGAGGGTCTCAGGGTCCCTACTGAGTATCGTTATACTCATCCCTACATAGGCTATGCCCGCACCTTATTGTGTTGGTTGTAGACGATGGAAAGCGCTAATGGAGGCTGAGAGCGCCAGGACTGGACGGTACTCGGAGGTGGACCTTACAACGAGTCGGTACACGGAGGAGTCAAATGGGCATGGAGTATTGAGGAGTCCATTTGTACCTACCCTTCAGGTAGGAACCCCGAATGACGATCTCGAAGCTGCTCTGTACCTTTCAACTATTTTGTTCCTTATTCAGTTGTACTTGTACTCTAGTTGGGATTGTATTTCCGGCCCCTTTAATTTTCAGAACTCTTTTTTATATAGCATTGCATAGTGTTTTACTTCTAGTTGTGTACTCTGATTGTGTGTGTTTTCTTTTTATAAAGGCAATGACTTCCAGATTATGGATTTACGCCTTTGGTGCAAGTCGCCATCCCCTGGCCTATGGAAGGTGGGAATGGGGTAGTCAAGGAATGGGCCCTGAGGATGGGTCGTAAAAAATTGTTATCAGAGGAGTTAGTTCTACCACAGAACATAGGACTTTGATATTTATTTCTGTGAAGCAGTAGTGTTATGGTTATTGAGTGTGGTTTTCAGTTTAGGGAGTCTAGTGTTGGTGCAACGGCCGACGTATCCATACACCAGGACCCTGTCTACTAATTTCTGACTCAATTCACGTCAAAACCGGTTGTGTGTGTGTTTTAAAAAGTTTTCTTTAATTCAGATCAACCAGGTCGGCTCACCAGGTATTGTCTTCTGACCGTGTCGCATATGTTCTTTCAGGACACCTCCCCGCGGTTTACCAACTAGAGACTCGAGAGTTGTACGTACTGACCACCCACCGAGTGACGAGGCCTTAGTACATGGCCCTCTTCCAGTTGCAGAACCAGTGGAGGCACCAGCGGTACTAATCCCGATTGGGACACTGATGACACCAGCCCCAGAAGCAGAGAGTGTACGCCGCTTGAGCATTCTGTACAAGTTCCAGCACCAGAGGCCACCCAGGTTCAGGGAAGAGACAGACCCACATGTGGGTGAGGATTGGATGGAGGCTGTGGTGAGAGTCTTCAGACTAGTAGCGACACCCGAAGACTTTATAGTGATCCTTACTACCGACCTCCTTCAGGAAGAAGCATGCAGATGGTGGAGCCTGATGCTCCAGGTCCACGATGAGGCAACACTTATATGGGCATACATCGAGAGCCTGTTCTGGGGAAAGTTTGTCCCAGCCACCCTTCGAGCGGTGCAGATACATGAGCTACTACATATACAACAGGGTAGCATGATGGTGGCACAGTACTCAGCGAGGCTCACTGAACTCTCATGCTACTCTACTGATATGGTACGGGACCCATTCTTCTGGGTCCGTACCTTTGATCATGGACTCAGGTGAGAAATTAGAGCTTCATTTATCTCTCACAGCATCCCGATGCAAACAGGGGTGTTGGAGCGAGCCCTCCTAGTGGAGATTTTCCTTTTTGAGTAGTCTTCAATAGTGAGACCCACCACTAGTCGACACACACCGAAGTCTTCTACATCCGACTTTAGAAAGATGACGTAGAGGTACAAGAAGACCAGACCCACGGGTGGACGACCGCAGGGCACATGATCTTTTGTGTGAGGCACCTGGGGTGGAGACTGACCTTCCAGGAGCGGGCAATGTTACTCATGTGGTGGACAGGGTCACATGGCTCGTGACTATCTGAACCGCCCTATGGATGATCATCAGATATTTGAGTTACCTCCCAGACAGAGGTAGAGGTTCGATCGAGGCTGTTTTTAGGGTGCAGGCGGACATGGAAGAGGAGTTGGCCGTGCAACTGGTGGTGGATGAAGTTTTGAGGTGTTGCCACCACCCCCACTAGGATGTCCACCCTAACTGTAGGGAGAATGTGGACAAGGGAGAGAACAACTTCAGGATGTTGAAGCATACAACCATGGTTCTCCAGAGATGATTTGAGGTATGGTCTATGTCTACTCCACCTTAGCTGCAATTCTTATAGACACAGGTGCCAGTCACTCTTTAATATCCATGACCCTTGTTCGGAGCATAGAGATTCTGACAGAGCAGTTGGATTGATATTTACAGCTAGAGACTTCTACGAGAACAGACTTGATGATTACGCACTAGTGCCGGTAGTGTGAGATTACTCTAGGAGGCGAGAGCTTCGGATGGGATCTCCTCGTAGCGGCGTCGAGGCCTTACGAAGTCATCTTGGGTATAGACTGGTTATCTACAGTCCATGGTTAGATTGAGTGTATTAGGTGCAAAGTGCAATGTGTCCACATGGATGGGAAAAGGTTCACCTTAACCAGTGGGAAGGGAACCTTTGCAGCACATGATTGACTTACTTAGAGGTGGGAGCAGCCAATCACTCATCATTTGGCCAGCCTTACCCTCAGAGTAGTTGATGTGGGGAGTCCAACTTTTCCTGTAGTGGTGGTGTAAGAACCCAGTTCTTAATTTTGAGGTACATGATTCTTCTTTTTCCTTTTACTTATGTGTTTTTGAGAAAATATGGAAAATGGGGAAAAATCCTAAATTTTGGAACTACACGCCGTGTACTTTATCCACACGCCGTGTATTTTTGGCCGTGTTGGGATGAGTACACAAGGCGTGTAGCCATGCCGGCGATGAAGGGTGTAGGAACCGACTACACACTGTGTAGAGGTACCTTACACGCCATGTAGTCAGTCAGCAGGGTTAAACAGTAAGGCGGTGGCATCGCCGCCAGCTGGGTGGCAGTACACGATGTGTACTCATGTCGACGGATGAACAGTGTGGCGGTGCCTCCATAGGAACAGTTAAATGAAGGGAGTACACACCGTTTACTTGGATGTACACACCATGTACTTTGTTTTTTTGGCTTAAAACAGGCAGTAGCCTCCTCATTTGGCAGAGGATGCACTTGAGCCATTTTGGAGCCAAAGGAGGAGGTCAGATCTTTGAAGATCCACTGGTCGTTCGTCTGGAATCCGATTCGGCTTCAGACGATTTCGTTGGAACCGCAAGGGTAATCCCTCTCCTATCCTGGTTCCATTCTTGCCAATTCTCCTCCTAATGTATTTTATTTATGTTTGAATGAGTTTTGTTCTTCGTCAGATCTACGCCATTCTTGGGCGTTTCTATAATCGGCGTTCGAGTATAATGCTTGTTGATGTATAAGGTAGGCGGCTTTGTGTTTAGTTTTCCAACTGCTATGTGTTTTGTGTGTTTCTATGCCACGAACCCATGTTGGGGTGTCATGTGGCTGAGTCTGTTTCTATATTTAATACCTAGAATTGATTTGGTATTAAATTGTGATAATAGAATGCTGGTTGGGATCGTTGCGTGGATCTGGAACCACCCCTGGGGTGTGTTTCTCTGTTTAGATGTTTGTCTAGGATACCCAAGGGTATTCCTTCAAAGTAGTAACTGTAGAATTTCCTTGAGAGGAATTGCTTGTTACTACTTGTTTACCTATTGGGCATGGCCCGATTACCTGTTTTGCCCGAGGTCGTTTTTTTTATTTAGCCTGAGGGCGTTGTTGTGATTAGCTTGAGGGAACTACACTATTTAGCCCGAGGGCTGTAGTTATTTTCGCCTGAGGGAAACCTTTCGTGCCTGAGGGCTTGACTTCTGTGCCTGAGGGCGACACTTCCTACACCTAAGGGCAATTTCTGTTACGCCTGAGGGCTACACCTACGGGTTGGATCCTGCTTACCTGAGGGTAAGGTTTTGTTTGTCTGAGGATGTGGACTGTTTACTTAGAAATGCACGGTGGTGGTTTCTAATATTTAAATGTATTAAATGGATAATGAAATGGAAATATAACTGGTAATTAGTTACTGTTGAGTACTTCTTACTTTATTGCATTTTACTACTGCACACTGTTGTTGCATGCTTACACACAGTTGGGCACGAGCCTTTGGTGGGTGCCTACTGAGATATATTTCTCACACCCAATTTGGGTCATGCTTTTCGGACCAAATAGATTACATTGTTATAGGTGTAGATAGGTGCAAGAGTACCTATACAGGTACATGACTACTGTTGAGGAGTAGGAGGGAATGAGACCGAGCCTAGGCTCGTGATGCCGCTGCCAACTATTTTGCATGTTTTTCTATACTCTGTTTTCTGCTGTACTATATTGATGTATAACATGTTCTGGATGTTTTCTTAAAACATGAAACATGTAGCATCATCACTCATATACTGTTTTTTATATCCACTACTGTAGTTAGTTCAGTTGTGTATGTTTACTACTTCCGTTGTTTGTTGTATGTTTATTTTGGTATTCTGCTGTGCTACACTTTGACAAATGAGGGCATAGTTTCCCCACTATCAGACCTGGGCCCTCGCTGCTAGTCGACAGCCTTTAGCATTTGGGGAAATGCGCTTGAGGTCACGTGGCGAACCAGGCTCGGGGAACCCGTTGCGTGGCACCTGGGTCCGGGACGTTTTAAAGTGGTATCAAAGGGGTTTCTTTTCATTGACTTACTATTTGGAGCCGTAGTCAGGGATAGGATGGAACGGTAGTTGGTAATAAGCTGTTCCCAAACGTAGCTGACCCATGTAAAGGGAAAATCTAGTCTACGTCGTATTTTTCATTATTTTGATTGTGCAATTTTACGGTTGATATGTTTTCACAATTGGGTGACTCACTTGGATTGTGCTATTTATATTTTATCTGTGGGTGCTATTTAGTTGCAACCCGATGAGATGAGGGTATGTCGTCTCATGCATCATATAGGCACATGATAGAAATCACATGCCATGCATAGTTTCCATGCCATGTAGGTGCATTAGAAATTGCATGTTGTTGTGATAGTTGATGTGCTAAGAAAGCATGTTGTTGTGATAGCTGCTTGAAAAATACCTGCATGTTTGGTTGAGCTTGTTTATAGGATGGATGCCAAACTTTGGTTTTTGGGGAGTATGGGCCCCCATCGACCAGAATTTGGTGGATCATTGACTGTTATTGGTTATAACATAGATAAGATGTCAAACTTTGATTCGTGGGGTGTATGGCCTCCCATGGGTTGGAATTTGACACTTAGGTGTTTTTTTCAGTATTTTCTGGGTTCCAGGGAAGTTTCTGAGGCATACCATCTGGAAAACCCAGAATACACGCCGTGTAGGACCTCATACACGCCATGTGTGTTCTTCTGTTTGGGAAGAAAAATGGACTTTTTGAGTACACGCCGTGTACCCCGAGTACATGCTGTGTAGTCTCTTCCCGTGTCACAAACCGTGTGAGCGGCGACACAGGGTAGAGAAGGGCTTGGGTAAAACACACCATGTATTTTTTGTACACGCCGTGTAGTGTTGACCCGAAGTCTGGTCGTGTAACTAACAACATGGGTCGGTAAACTCCTTGACAGAACACGCCGTGTCAATTATAGACACGCCGTGTAGTGCGACCTGGGGACTCGACCGTGTAACTAACAACACGGGCCGATGTCACCTCTCCTTGAACACGCCGTGTACCTGTGGGACACACCGTGTAGTCTGGTCCGAGGATAGACCGTGTGGAGTTAGCCGTGTGGCTGGGAAATGAGATGGTGTACACACCGTGTGCGGGTGTAACACGCCGTGTAGTGTTAATCCGAGTAGTCGGCCATGTCACAGACGACACAGGCAGTAGGAAAATAACATCATACACGCCGTGTATATATTATACACGCCGTGTACTTTTGTTGAACGGAATCTGTGTGGCTTAGCCGAATAGAAGGACCCGGGCAGGGGAAATGAAGTCATGTACACGCCTTGTAGTCAGTGTACACGACATGTAGTCTTGTTTTGCAAATTTCGAAACACATTCTTCCCCTTGTTCCTTTGTGGTTCCTTCATTTCAGTCTTAATAATCTTTAATCTGAGGCGTGCTTTTGACCTTGTAGTGTCATGCCGCCTAGACGACCGCGAGTTGTTTGCCAGGAGAGTGGCGACGATTATACTCCAGAGATGGTGGGCCATGGTCTACCATTTGATCCACCAGTAGAGCCAGATGCGGCACCAGATGTTATACCGGACATAGGCACTGAGGCACAGTTCTGTGAAGTCTTATTATGGTTCATGCAGACCTTTCAGGGAGCACCGCAGGGTGCCACATCTATGGCCGAGCTGACGCATATCTTTCAGCAGTAGCATCCTCCTACATTTTCAGGGGATGGCGGACCACAGGCTGCAGAGTCTTGGTTAAGATCGATGCAGACTATTTTCGAGCATCTGGAGATGCCTCCAGGGCGGAGGGTCAAGCTCGCAACTTACATGCAGCGTGATTCCGCCAAGAGTTGTTGGGATGTTACCTCCCAGTCAGAGCATAACAGGGACATGGAATGGGAATATTTTTAGGAAGTATTCTATGAATTCTTCTTTCCCGAGGCACTGGGGAAAGATAGAGCTCGAGAGTTCATGAAACTGCAGCAGGGTGCTATGTCGGTGATGGACTACTCTTCTCGTTTTACAGAGCTTCAGCATTTTGCACCCGTGCTGGTGGGTGATGAGACGTTGAGAGCCAGAAGTTTTGAGGGTTTTCTTCGGTATGAAATCTGAGCACTGGTGAATGTTTTTAGGTTGCCTACTGTACACACGATTGTGAACCAAGCGTTAATTACAGAGTGGAACCTACGGGAATCAGGTGGTGTGGGCTAGGGCGGTTCAGCACCAGTTACTAGTACTATTTCTGCTGGAAAGAGGAAGAGACAGATGGACTTCTCTCAGGACAGTAGTACTAGCCAAACAGCTTCTTTAGGTGGACCTATCATGTGCTATCAGTGTGGAAGAGAGGGGTACAAGAGGCCACAGTTTCCACGAGACCCAGTGGAGTGCCGAGCTTGCGGTAAGATGGGTCCTCTGCAGTGATTTTGTAGGGCGTTTCTACCAGTGGCTATTGAGAGGGGTTCTGTGCAGACTTCGTGTGCGGGAGCAGGACCAGTGGCTTCTTACCAGTCTGGGAACTGGAACACGTCAAGGCGTGTAGGCAGAGATGGTGGTCGTGGCCGTGGTATCCAGACACCAGGATCATAGAGGCAGCAGGGCGGGACAACTCAGGGTAGCCAGGCTGTGTCATAGGGTTGCGACACTGGGCAGGCATATGCAGTGCAACAGACCTAGCAGAAGCAGGATCCCAGGCCTTCTACAGTCAGAGGTACTATTCTAGTAGCTTCTGTCTTGTATTCATTAGTTTTTGATATGGGAAATACACATTGTTTTATATTTATACCCGTTGTGGAGAGCCTTGGGCTCAGTGTTTCTACTTCTTCTAATATCTTGACGCTAGACACTCCGTTGGGGACTAGGACGGTTGGTGTGCATCAGTGCAGGGAGTGCCCCCTTGAGGTTGGTGGGTGTCACTTCCTTTGGGACCTCTATGTCCTGGAGATGATGAGCTATGACGTCATTCTCGGGATGGACTGGTTGGTTCCCTTTCGAGCCTTCGTAGACTGCTACTTTCGTAGGGTGTGTTTCATGTCACTAGAGGGCAGAGAGTTTCTATACAAGGGCGAGTGGGATGTTCAGGCGAGTAGAGCCGGACCAGAGCATCATGGGCGAGGTGGAGTCACAACCCAGATTGCGAGTTTATTTCTGGATGACCAGGGGACTTGTCAGACGGATTTCCCTCCAGTTGTTGATTGTTTTAGGGATGTATTCCTAGATGACTTTTCAGGTCTACCTCCAGTGCGTGAGGTGGATTTCTCTATCGAGCTAGTGCCAGGAGCAGCACCGGTGTCCATTCCTCCTTATTTGATGGCCATGCCTCAGTTTCAGGAGCTCAGGAGGAAATTTGAGGAGCTACATGTGAAGGGTTTTATCCAACCCATTACTTATCCTTGGGGTTATCCTATCCTTTTTGCGAAAAAGGCAGACGATACCCTCAGACTTTGCATGGATTATTGGAAGCTGAACCAGTTGACGGTTAAGAACCGATATCCCTTGCCGAGGATAGATGATCTGGTTGATCAGCTTCGTGGAGCATGAGTGTTCTCGAAGATTGACTTGAGATCCGAATATCATCAGCTGCGCATTAGACCATCAGATATACCGCTTACAGATTTTCAGAGTAGGTATGGTCTATATGAGTATACAGTTATTCCATTCGGACTCACAAACGCGCCAGTAGTTTTCATGGCTCTGATGTATCGTGTGTTCCATCCGTATCTTGATTCATTTGTGGTAGTATTCGTGGATGACATCTTAGTGTACTCTCACTCTCGACACGACCTTGCCACCCATCTTGAGATCGTATTGAGTACATTGAGAGAGCTTCGCCTATATGCTAAGCTCTCGAAGTGCCACTTTTTGATTGACTAGATTCACTTCCTGGGCCATATAATCTCAGAGGCAGGAGTTGCAATGGATCCATAGATGGTGAGAGAAGTAGTTTCCTGGGAGTATCCTAAGAACGTGTTTGAGATACGGAGATTCTTAAGGTTGGATGGTTACTACATGCGCTTCATACAGGACTTCTCCCGCTCAGCAGCACTGTTGACAGGTCTGGCTAAGAAGGGTGTGCAGTTCGTTTGGTCAGAAGCTTGTGAGACAGATTTCCAGGACCTGAAGGGATGGTTGACATCAGCACTGATCCTGATACTCCCAGAGTAGGGGAAGAGCTATACCGTTTACTGTGATGCATCAGGGATTGGGATGGGAGCCATTTTGATGTAGGGTGACCGATTTGTGGCGTACGAGTCTCGGCAATTGAGGCCACATGAGAGTAATTACCCGACACATGATCTCGAGTTGGATGTAGTTGTTCATGCGTTGCACTGTTAGAGACCCTATCTATTGGGATAGCATTTTGTGGTTTTCACAGACCATAAAATCCTCAAGTATATCTTTACTCAGAGTGACCTGAATCTGAGGCAGAGAAGGTGGGTCGAGTACCTACAGTACTTCGACTTTCATCTTGCCTATACACCTGGTAAAGGTAATGCAGTAGCTGATGCACTGAGAAGGAAGACTCAAATACATGCAGTGCAGGAGGCCAGTGGTGAGTGGTAGCTTATGGATTTGTTCTCTGAGATGCATCTGGAGGTGCATGACAGTCAGGGGCATACTTATCTTTCCTCATTAGCTGTGACTTCTACCCTCTTGGACAGAGTGAGGATGAGGCAACTATCAGATTCAGAAGGCCTAGTTCTACGGGAGTTGGTGGAAAGTGAGGACCCTCCTCCTGGTTAGATGATAGGCGATGATGAGGTTTTGCGTTTCCATGGACGTGTATGGGTTCCAAGGGATATACCCAAGGAGCTGATGTGGGAGTTTCATGCTTCATCTTGGGAAGTTCATCCCGGGGTTACCAAGATGTACCATGACTTGAGGCGTCAGTACTGGTGGCCGGGTATGAAGAGAGTGATAGCTGGTTTTGTTACGAGGTGTTCCACCTGTCAGCAGGTGAAGGCAGAGCATTAGAGGCCAGCTGGGCTGTTACAACAGTTGCCAATTCCAGAGTGGAAATGGGATGATGTAGCGATGGATTTCGTGACGGGATTGCCGAGGTCACCTCAAGGCAATGACGCCTTGTGGGTTGTTGTGGAAAGACTCACGAAGGTAGCTCACTTCTTGTCGATCAAGGAGACCTTTGGTGTGGACGAGATCGAAAGGTTGTATATCTGAGAGATCGTACGTCTTCATGGGGTCCCTCGTTCTATCGTTTCAGATAGGGACGCCCTCTTTACGTCTCGTTTCTGGCAGATTTTTCAGAGGGTGCTCGGTACACAGGTGCTTCTGAACACTGCATACCACCCTCAGACAGATGGTCAGTCAGAGCGGACGATACAGGTGCTAGAGGACATGCTTCGTGCATGCGTCCTAGACTTTGGGGGCTCTTGGGAGAAGCATATACCCTTATTTGAGTTTGCCTATAACAATAGTTTTCAGGCAACTATTGAGATGGAACCATACAAGGCATTATATGGTAGGCCATGTCGATCACCTTTGTGCTGGTTAGAGGCAGGTGAGACAGATTTACTGAGGCCACAACTCGTGCAAGATTCAGAAGTGGATGGCTACCGCGTAGTCTCATCAGAAGTCTTATGCTGATCGCTGCAGATGACCTTTGGAGTTCACGGTCGGGGATCAGGTTTTATTGCGTGTTTCGCCAAGGCTGGGACACAAACAGATCAGGAGACAGGGTAAGCTTTCACCGAGGTATGTGGGGCCATTTGAGATTCTAGAGAGAGTCGGACTGGTTGCATATCGGTTGTAGTTACCGCAGCGGTACCGAGCCATGCACGACGTCTTCCATGTGTCTCAGTTGTGTCATTACCACTCATACTCGTCTCACACCTTTCAGCCAGAGGAGTTTGAGCATCAGCATGATGCATCCTTTAAGGAGTATTCGATCCGTATCGTTGACAGGAGCATGAAGGTTCTCCATGGTCGGTCAGTTCCTCTCGTATGGGTGCTATGGCAGCATGGCCGAGTGCAGGATGAGACCTGGGAGCGGGAGGCCGACGTACGTGCTCAGTAGCCAGTGCTGTTCTGAAATTCTTCTTCTCCACTATAGGAAGGTCAATTCGGGGATGAATTTCTATAAGGGGGGAAGTTTGTAAGAACCCGGTTCTTAATTTTTAGGTACGAGCTTCTTCTTTTTCCTTTTCCTTAAGTGTTTTTGAGAAAATATGGAAAATGAGGAAAAATCCTAAATTTTGAAACTACACGCCGTGTACTTTATCCACACGCCGTGTACTTTTGGCTGTGTTGGGATGAGTACACGGGGCATGTAGCCAGGCCGGTGATGAAGGGTGTAGGAACTGACTACACATCGTGTAGAGGTACCTTACACGCCGTGTGGTTAGTCGGAAGACTTAAATAGTAAGGCAGTGGCATCGACGCCAGTTGGGCCGAAGTACACGCCATGTACTTAGGAGTACATGCCGTGTACTCATGCTGAAAGATGAACAGTGTGGTGGTGCCGCAAGAGGAACAATTAAATGAAGGGAGTACATGCCGTTTACTTGGAAGTAAATGCTGTGTACTTTGTTTTTTTAGCTTAAAACAGGTAGTAGCCGCCTCATTTTGCAGAGGAGGCACTTGAGCCATTTTGGAGCCAAAGGAGGAGGCCAGATCTTTGAATATCCACTGGGCGTTCGTCTGGAATCCGATTCGGCTTCAAACTATTTCGTTGGAACCGCATGGGTAATCTCTCTCCTCTCCTGGTACCATTCTTTCCAGTTTTTCTCCTAACGTAAGTTATTTACGTTTGAATGAGTTTTGTTCTTCGTCAGATCTATGATGTTCTTGGGAGTTTCTGGAATCAACTTTTGAGTATAATGCTCGTTGACATATAAGGTAGGTGGCTTTATGTTTAGTTTTCCAACTGCTGTGTGTTTTGTGCGTTTCGGTGCCACGAACCCATGTTGGGGTGTCGTGTGGCTGAGGCCATTACTATATTTAATACCTAGAATTTATTAGGTATTTAATTGTTATAATAAAATTCTGATTGGGATCATTGCTTGGATCCGGAACCACCCCCAGGGGGTGTTTCTCTGTTTAGCCGTTTGGCCAGGATACCCGAGGGTATGCCTTCAAAGTAGTAATTGTATAATTTACTTGAGAGTAATTGCTTGTTACTGCTTGTTTTCCTATTGGGCATGGCTCGTTTACCTGTTTAGCCCGAGGGAATTTTTTGTATTTAGCCTGAGGGCATTGTTGTGACTAGCTTGAGGGCACTGTACTATTTAGCCATAGGGTTGTAGTTATTTTTTCCCAAGGGAAATCTTTCGTGCCTGAGGTCTTGACTTCTATACCTGAGGGCGACACTTCCTACGCCTGAGGGAAATTTCTGTTACGCCTGAGGGCTCTACATACGGGTTGGATTCTACTTACCTAAGGGTAAGGTTTTGTTTTCCTGAGGATGTGGAATGTTTACTTAGAAATGCATGGTGGTGGTTTCTAATATTTATATGGATTAAATGGATAATGAAATGGCAATATAACTGTAATTAGTTACTTTTGAGTACTTCTTACTTTATTACATTTTACTACTGCACACTGTTGTTGCATGCTTATACATAGGTGGGTACGGGCCTTTGGTGGGTGCCTACTGAGATATATTTCTCACACCCTGTTTGGGTCATACTTTTCTGCCCAAACAGATTATGTTGATGTAGGTGTAGATAGGGGAAAGAGTCCCTATACAAGTACTTGAATGTTGCTGAGGAGTAGGAGGGAATGAGACCGAGCCTAGGCTCGCGATGCCGCTGCCAGCTGTTTTTCTTGTTTTGCTGTACTCTGTTTTCTGCTGTACAGTATTGATGTATAACATGTTCTGTCTATTTTCATAGAACTTGAAACATGTAGCATCATCACTCATATATTGTTGGTTATATCGACTGCTGTAATTATTTCAGTTGTGTATGTTTACTTCTTCCGCTGTTTGTTGTATGTTTATCTTGGTATTCCGCTGCGCTACACTTTGAAAAATGAGGGAATAGTTTCCCCTCTATCAGACCTGGGCCCTCGCTACTAGTCGGCAGCCTCTGGTGTTTGGGGAAATGTGCTTGAGGTCACATGGCGAATAGGGCTCGGGGCACCCGTTGCGTGGCACCCGGGTCCGGGACGTTACATGTGGACCAGTACGCAGATGATTTACCTGATGATGTTCCAGGACTATCTCCTCATAAGGATGTGGACTTTGACATTGACCTGTACCCTAGGACGACATATATATCTACTCCACCATATCAGATGTCTCTCACCAAGATTTGTGAGCTGTGGGTATAGTTGGAGGACTTTTGGGGGAAGGGATTCATCCGGCCCAATGTTTCTCCCTGGGTATCCCTGATTCTATTCGCCATGAATCCAGACAGAATCTTGAGGCTCTATGTTGATTACCGTCACCTGAATCAGGTGACTGTAAAGAACAAGTACCCACTCTCAAGGATTGATGACCTATTTGATCAGCTCAAGGGAGCATGATGGTTCTCGAAGATAGACCATAGATCAGGCTATCACCAGCTTAGATTTAAAGATGAGGATGTGTAGAAGACAGACTTTAGGTGTTGGTATGACCACTACGAGTCCTTGATTATGCCCTTTGGCATAATCAACTCTCTAATAGTGTTCGTGTGTCTCATGAATAGGATCTTCCAGCCATACCTCAATCGCTTTATCGTAGTCTTCATCGACACCATTTTGATCTACTAAACTATTCAGGAGGATCATGCCTACCATTTATAGGTGGTACTGGACACACTTAGAGAGCACCAAATTTATGGTAATCTATCGAAGTGCCAATTTTGGATTCGAGAGGTTCACTTCTTGGGACATGTCATCTCGGAGGCTAGAGTTACAGTTGATCCAGTGAATATTGAGGCAATACTTGTTTGGCAGCCATCCATGAGTGTGATGGAGGTACAAAGTTTCTTGGGTTTGGATAGAAACTATCGGAGATTGTTCACAGAATTCTCCAGAGTTACAACACTACTATCAGCCTTGACGAATAAGGGGAAACTCTTTATGTGATTGGAGAGATGCCAGCATAGCTTTCCGGAGCTGAGGCAGAGGCTGACCAGTGACCCCGTATTGAGGCTTCCAGAGAAGGGTGTAGGGTACGTAGTCTACTACGACACATTATAGAACAGACGTGGGTGTGTCCTGATGAAAGAGCGAGTTGTGATCGCATATGTTTCTCGACAGTTGAGATAGAATGAGCAGAACTACGCTACCCATGACTTGGATTTAGTAGTAGTGGTCTTCACCTTCAAGATGTGGTAGCACTATCTGATGGGAAAACGTTTTACCGTGTACTCTGATCACAAGAGTCTCAGGTATATCTTCTCTTATAAGGACCTGAACATGAGACAATGGAGACGGCATGAGTTCCTCCAGAACAATGACTTCATGATAGTCTATACTCCCGATAAGGGGAATGTTGTGACAGATGCGATCAGTAGGAGGACTGGTTTTCACCTACCAGGAGAGGCGACAGAGTAGATGGCTGCTTTACAGATATCATTTGTGGATAGGGACGAAGTATCCTATCTACAGTCTCTCACAGTCACTCCCCCACTTCATCAGTGAGTCAGGGAGGCGCAACATGGGGACATTGACTATGAGTCACGACGTGCTCAGATATCCCTAGGGCAGACATCTGATGGATTTTCTGAAGGTGGGGAGCACTTCATCCTCTTCAATGGACGTACTATGGTACAAGATTCACTTCAGGAGGAAGTGTTGAGGGAGTTCCACACTTCCCCTCTAGCGGTACATCCATGAGTGGTGAAGATGTACCAGGACCTTTGACGACAGCACTGGTGGCCAGGTATGAAGAAGGATGTAGCAGAGTTTGTCTCACTGTGCCTCACTTGTCAGCATGTGAAGGCAGAGCACCAGGTACCCGCAGGCTCGATTCAACCCTTAGAGGTCCCAGAGTGGAAGTGAGATGGGATTTCCATGGACTTCGTGACAGGTCTTCCACGTAGATCCAAGAGTCATGATTCGATATGGGTGATCATTCACTGACTCACCAAGTCAGCTCACTTCCTACCGATCAGAGAGCAGGACTCAGTGGAGAGCTTGGGACGCCTCTATGTGTGGGATATTGTGCGTTTTCATGGAGTAACATATTCTATTTTCTCCGACCGTGACACACGATTCACTTCCTGGCTGTGGAAGGGGTTGCAGGAGGCTTTCGGGACACAACTTCACTTGAGAACCACCTTCCATCCTCAGACAGATGGTCAGACCGAGAGGACCATCTAGATCCTTGGGGATATTTTATGTGCATGTGTGCTCGACTTCGGTCATAGTTGGGAGGATCATTTACCTATGGTGGAGTTTTCCTACAAAAACAGCTATCACTCCACCATCGGTATGGAACCTTTTGAGGCATTGTATGGTCGACCTTACAGATCGCCACTATGCTGGACAGACCCAGGGGAGTCAGCACTAGTGATACCAGAGATGGTAAAGGCTACCACAGAGAAGGTGTAGATCATCCAGAAGTAGATGAAGACTGTACAGAGCAAGCAAAAGTTGTATGCTAATAGGAGACAAAGACCTCTGGATTTCGAGGATGGAGACCATGTCTTCTTATGGGTCTCACCTCGACGTGGTCTACGGAGTTTTGGCTGAGGTGGAAAGTTTTCTTTGTGATTCATTGGACCCTTCCAGGTCCTCAGCCGAGTAGGCGAGGTGGCTTACCACCTGGCTCTTCCACCTCAATTGCATCGGGTACACAATGTCTTGCTTGTATCTTAGCAGAGGAGATACGTGCCCGACCCTTCCCACATCATCGACCAAGGGGTGCAGGACATCGATGATGGGGTGACATTCACAGAGGTTCCAGTGGATATTGAGGGTCAACAAGAGCTGGTCCTCCATGGACGGTCGATACCTTTGGTACGCGTATGTTGGCAGCACGAGAACTTCCAGGAGAGCACATGGGAGCGAGAGGCTCAGATGCGTGCTCGATATCCCCTTTTTCCCCATAGTGTGAGTTGTAGTTTATGTGGATGTAAAGCCCTGAGGTGGGGAGAATGTAAAACCCAAAAATTCTGTGGATTTTGTTTTCTTAAATTGATGTGATTTTTTCGAGTCTATGAAAAATTAAAGCGCTTGATTCGGAGGCCCGGTGTGCCCGAAACAAATTTGTAAAGTTTTGTTTGGGTACGTTCAGTAAACGTACGAGCGGGATTTTATAACTTTTGAACCGGTGCTCGAAAATTAAATTCGATGGCACCATTGAACTCACAAAGACGATGATTGCTCAGTGATACCTTCAACGCAGTTGCGTTCTAACGAGTATGGAAGTTAGTTTTTGGGGTTTTAAATTAAAATTGAATAAAAATAATGTGTTAGCATTATTTATATTATTTGTGGTTAAAGATCCAAGAGGAGGTTAGTGGTGGGGGACACCACACCATAACCTTCCTTGAGAGGTTATGGTGGTGGGGCCCACCAACACATAACCTCCCTTCGGAGGATATCCATGGAGGCCCGCCCGAAGCTTAAACAATCTTGTTAATTAAAGAGGTGGGGACCACATGGGTTTTAAACCCCTTAACCCCCCATTTATGTCTGATGAGACTCTCCACCTTACCCCCACTAATTTATTGTGCTAATGCATGTGATTTAAATGGGTGGAGCCGAGTTATTAATTCATCTTTTCGAATTACGTGACAACACTAAAAATAATAGGCATACTAATATTTTATTTGTGTTGGAAATTATCTTCTGGTGAGATTGTTGGAGAAAGCTCTCAATGGAGAACCGTTCTTCCAACGAAGAACACGAAGAACATTGACAATCATCTTCTTCCTTCTTCATCTAGAACAAAGGAGGGAGCGCCGTCCTTGAAGAACGCCGACGGAACCATCCTTGGTTTTTTATTTTCTGATGTCAACGAATCGACACCTCCACTTTTCCCATGACTTCATCAACGAATGAAAAATGAGGTAGGGGGATTTGACTTATTTTATATATGAGTATAAACCTCTGTTATTCATTGTTCAAATTTCTGGATTATGGTATGCTGAATGTTATCACCATGACGAGGAGGGATCAGACTGCACGAACAGGGCCCGACCCTCCCCCCTTGGTTGTTCTTATTTGTTGATGACGGAGGCGGACTGCGAAGAAGACGGTAATGCAAGGCTGCCGGGACACCATTAGGGTGAAGCACCGCCATGCCACATAGAGAACTGAGTCGTGGCCGGGCGGGCGATGGCGGTGCCGGAGGGGCATGGTGCCGTCGCACCGCGCCAGAAGGAAGATCCGTTGCCAGGTGGGCTACGATGATTGGACGATGAGCGCAATGCCGTCACGCCATGTGGAGGAGATGGAGGCCGCGACCAGGTCCGAATGTGGTGGAGGGGGCACGACGTTGTCAGGCCGCGGTGGTGGAGCCAGGGGAGGCTGGCTAAGACGGTCGCTGGTGTGCTCTATAGGAGGGACCCCTCAGGTCCCACGGTTCACCGAACCGTTGTATAGCACCGGTTCCTTCAGAAGCCAGCGGGATGCCGCACCCCCCCCCCCCCATGTGTGGCCAGCTGGCCATGCGGGCTAGCCAGCCGACCTCGGCCAGGCTGCCTTCGGCCGGGCCGCCTTCGGCCGGACCACCTTCGACTGGGCCGCCTTCGGCTATGCCGACCTCGACTGGTCCACCCTCGGTTTGGCCACCCTCGGCTGGGCTTCCCTTGGCCGGGCCACCCTCCGTTGATCCCCCCTCGGCCATGCCCCCCTTTCCCTGGCCCCCCTCGGCTGGGCCCCCTCGGCCGGGCCCCCTTCGTGCTGGGCCTTCCCTTCAGGCCGGACCACTCAAGCTGGGCTGCCCCCTCAGGCCAGGTCGTTTTGTTAGACCGGGTCGGACCCACGGACTGGGTCAGACCCCAGTACATACCGGGTCAGGCCGGGCGGTCCGACTAGGTCGGACTGGAGCCAAACCCATTTGGCCAGTTCATACCTTTTCGCCCCTATCTTCGGCTACGGGCGTTTGATAGATGAACCGTCTACGTCGACATAGATCATAGAGCGAGAAGGTTCTATTGGAATACCCCACTTGAGGTTGGGATATTGTTGGGGTATGTTTGGATTGTTTTGAACCTAAAAACTAACCGGGCCCCTGGATCGGAAACACCAATAACTCATAGACCGGGTGTCCGATTGATGCGCCGTCTATTGTGTTGAGATCCCTATGATGTGGTGGTTCTTTGAGATTGTTCTATGTGAGACTTGGTGATATTTGGAGTATCAACTTGTAGCTCGTGGAGTGGACCCTCCTTGTGATGAGCGAGCAGACTACAGAGACCTAGTAGCTGGCTGAGACTTGATGACCGCTAACCGATTGACTCAGAGTGATTCGGATGTCCCAGTGGGGAGTGCATGGTAGTAGCAGCAGAACCATGGTGAAGGAGTGCTTTGTTGTAGTGGAAAAACCATAGTACTCGATAGAAGGAGTACCTCTGTAGGCTATGAGGGGGAGCACATGGTTGTAGCAGCAGACCCATGGTGGGGAGTGCCTCTGTGTGAGCACGACATACCCACATTACTCGACAGGTGGAGTACTTAAGTAGTCCAAGGTTAGTGGGAAGCAATTGGTTGTATCGGCAGACCCACTGTACTCGACAGAGGAGGAGTTCTCTAGCAGTCGTGGTTTCGACATCATGAACAAAATCCTGGTTTGAGCTGAGTCAATGACTTTTGTGTTTTCCTCATGATTGAGATGGGATACATGATAACTTAGGTACATGTATAGGCATATACCGAAGTAATGGTTGTCCGTTGATTTCATTCTAGTTGGTTTGGTGAGACCATGAGGGTCTCGGGGTCCCTACTGAGTATCATTATACTCACCCCTGCATGGGCTATGCCCACACCTCATTGTGTTGGTTGCAGATGACAAACAACACTGAAGGTGGCTGAGAGCGCAAGGACTGGATGGTACTCAGAGGTGGACCTTAAGACGAGTCGGTACACGGAGGAGTCAGACGGACGTGGAGTGCTGAGGAGGCCATCTGTACCTAACCTTCAAGTAGGAACCCCGAAGGATGATCCATGAGCTTATATGTACCTTTTAGCTATTTTGTTCCTTATTTAGTTGTACTTGTACTCTAGTTGGCCTTGTATTCCCATCCCCTTTACTTTTAAGCACTCTTTTATATACAGATTTGCTTAGTGTTTTACTTCCAGTTGCATACTCTGATTGTGTGTGTTTACTTTTTATAAAGGAAATGCCTTCCCAGCTTAGGTATTTACGCCTTTGGTACTATTCGCCAACCCCTGGCCTATGGAAGGTGGGCTTGGGGTAGTCTCAGCCCAGGCCCCGAGGATGGGTCCTGACAACATGAAGCCTTTATGGATAGGGATTTCAAATGAGTTAAATGGTCTATCCAAGGGTTTATGTGTTCAAGGGAAATGTTGGTTGAGGTTATACTAGCACATACTCCATGATAAATTTTTGGAGATATCTATTTTATGTATTTTCCTTTGACTATTGTATATAGACCTTACACACATGGGGATCTCTTTTAACTTTTGTTTCAGAAAATGTATGTCATTTTTTATAGCATGGGTTTTTATTGTTGTTATTTATTTTTCATTTTATTTTTGTTGTTTACTATGATTATTACTTTAGTGATTGTGCACTCTGAGTGGTTATCTATTACCGAGGATATATTCTACCCATGTTTCAACATAGGCTTTTGTCACTAGTCAGTAGCCTCTTGAATATGGGGAGGTATGCATGAGGTCATGTTGAGTTCCTTGGTCCAAGTTGTGTGATTTGGGATGGGGTGTCACAATACACAAAAACTTAGGTATTATAGATGTTGAGTGAAGCTTGTGGATTATCTTATTATCTCTCATTCTTGAGAATTATAGAGGAGGATATTATCCCTAGATATTGAGATAATTTATTGATAGGTTCCCCTTTGAACTCAATAACTATTTTTTTTTTAAAAATGATATAAACTCGACTATATACTGAGGGTTAATATTTGATAAGTATGCAATGAAACTTTATCAAATATTTCTTCTAATTAATTATTTATTTCTATTAATAATAACATTATTGTTATTATATTACATGACATGGATATATATAAATACCATTCCTTAAATAAATAAATCAATATTTATTAATAATGATTTTAAATAAAATATATTATTTCTATTGAGATCATAACTCTCTATTTTAATCCCCTTATAAATTTATTGAACGTTGAATAATACAATATTTATTCAAATAAATATTATTCATGAAATAAATAAATAGATATTATATTCTCTAAACTATTGAATAAATATTTATTGTAATATTCTTGGAACAAATTAATATTTACAATAATCAATTCACTAATTTGGTGAATAATTAAGATAAAAAATTCAACTCTTGAATTCTATAGTTGGATATCTAGTGATTAAATTTTTGCAATTAACATTAAATGAATAATTATTATTACAAACAAAAGATAATATTTATTTTGAATATTGAATTTATTGAATTTAATGATATTTTTTATACACATAGTGGGAAGCTCTCTACGATAAATTTTCAATGGGATTAGATGACCGGAAGTCTGAGATAAACATCTATAAACTTTTCAACAAACCCACAGTGAAATAAGTTAATGATTTAGTGAAAAAAACTTCCTAAAAATGCTACTATTTAATATAATATATTTTTATTGAAATGTCAGCAGCCCAAATGAAAATTGATTCTATAAGAAGAGTAAAATATAGAAAAATAAATAACAACAAGGAAAATAGTAGATGACTTATGTTATTTAGGAATAACAATTATGTCCACTGAGAGGTAAAATAAAATCCAAAATATCAAGGAGCCAATCAAAGGGAACACACATTGATTATAGAAACCCTATCTTGAAATGAGATTATAAATACACATAATTTTAATGTAACCCATGTTTTTACAATTCCAAATCATTATATTTGGTCAGCTGTGCTATCATAATGATGATAGTAAATTCTTTAGAGTTTTTATACCAATGTGAGTAAATTATATTCTTCTATAGCAACTCATTCACTGTAGTTTGTCAGCCTTGCTACAATGATTCAATACATGAAGGTTTCTGGTGTAGCGGAAGTTCCTTTTGTGGATATAGAATTTAAAGTTCTTTAATTTAGAGTTGACTGAATCCTCGAGAGATAATTTTTCAAATTAAATTTACAATTAATTATTTTTTTAGGAAATGATTACCTCATCATAGGATTCTTTCTTAAAAGTCATTTTTTATGTTCTAAAAACCCTTTTGGATTATATTTGTTGCATTGTAAGGATTTATTGAATAATACCTCTAGAGGTGACACAAATATTCTCTTTTTATCTTTGGGAAACACCAATTTATTTCTGAGTGCCATCATGGAGAAAAAATTGTCATCCATTGTTTGTATTGATCGATCCAAAATCCTTCATCATTGAGGTAGTTCTTCTCATTATTGAGAGGAAGAGATAAGGAATTGAAGAGGGAAAGATAAGTCTGTTGTGTGAAATGATTCTCTATTCTCAATTTTTTATTTACCTTATACAATAGACAAACACATATATTTATAGAGCCAAGGTTTTGGTTAAAATATTAATTAATTACGTACTGGACCGTAAATACTATTATAATCTTGATTAAACCCCATACCATATAATAATAATAATATTATTATACAAAGTATAAATTTTATTTTACCATCTTTGAAAATAATATTTATCATAGAATAAGGTCTTGGTCTATTAAAAATCTTTAAAATTTAATAAATTCCTAAATAAACATTTTACTCATAAATAAATATTTTTATCCACAAACTAGTGAATAAATATTTTTTAAATATTCAATAAGATAAATAAATATATTTTATTGACAATCTGGTGAATACATATTTATTTATTTTATGTGATCAACAAAAATTTAATACAATTATTCCTTGTCCTTAAGGATACTATTTTTTCCATTAATTAAATTTAAATATAATTTAATCAAGATTAATGAAAACACATTGTGTGTGACCTTCTAGGATTCTTTATCATTGGCATTAGGAGGGTATGTCTAAAGTCCAATATTACCATCTATCAATGGGTCAAGGCACCCAAGAGTAATAACTTAATGTTTTAATGTTTAAAACCACATAAAAATGCCCAATGTGTAATATAATTCCATTGTCCCAACATATCATCAAGAAAGTTTCACATATTTTTCATCAACCAATATGCTTGATACATCTTTATTAGACTGTTTGAAATAAAATTCATCATAATTTGGACCTGGAATTTATGAGACAATTATCTTTCAATCATAGCGATAAAATATCAATTTCAATAAAGTTGGAAGGGGAAAATCCTTTCTTGACTTATTCATTAATAACATGTCATTTGTGACACACCCAACATACCCTACTTCTCATCAAAATATTGTGTGATAAGTTTTGTTAGTAAATATAAGTGTACGAGTCATGAAATGAATTAATGATTCTCTTAAATTCTAAAGACCATTACACATTCTCGTAGATAGGAATATCCAATGACACCAAAACGTGTGGAATTCCTAGTAGTAGGTATGTTCTCATAATCCCATGTCTGGAAGATTGCCAAAATTCATAAGAAGAAGCCTCATCTATGTACACGTACTCAACTATGATAGTGTATGTTCTATGTGAACTAGAATAAGATTTTGTCCAATTGTAGAATCAGTTTTATGATGATATTCATAACATTTCAAGCTTCTCATCATTATAGGGAACTGTGATTCCCTTTTTAATTTTACTAATACTCTATGCCATTATCACATCATTTTTATATCAATGAATAATTAATATGTTATAATATATTTAAATTAATATTCACATATTTGAATATATATGCAATATCAAGTGTAAAATTAGATGTCTCTAAGGATCCAAATCCAACAAACTTCCACTTGAAATATATCCAAATAATAACGACCCATTAGTTCTATCATGTAGAAATAAGCTTCTACTAAGTATGACTATAGATTCTAATCCAGTCACATTTTTTTTGGTTAGGGTTGGAAAAATCCGTATGTATTTGTGGAAATTTGTTTTACTTTAACATTTTTATTTTGAAAAGATCCATCAAGTAGTGATATATCTGAGTTTCCAAAAATTGTTCTCATATAATAGTCTTAATATCCTAAATAATCCATAGTAAAATGTAATCATGATAATGATAAAACTAATTCTTTTGTTATAAACCAAAATCATAATAGGAAATTTCTAAATGACTCCTTAATCCACATTAAAATCCAAAAAATAATCGAATATTATAAATATAGTTACCACTGGTTGTAATAAGTTTTTATTTCATATTACCTTATTTGTTTATGTGATACTATATCAAATTGATCTAAATTTATAAAATTTTCCAAGTCACTTGACCCATAGTATTCCCATTTCTCCTGACCAAAATAACTAATCTAGTTATACTTTCTAAGGTACTATTTTATAGTTATAACTATAATTTAATGAAAATATGTTGGGTATGTTTGATATTTACATAATAGGCTTCATTCCTTAGTAATATCAAACATCATTACATATCACAGAACATGATAATTATCACTTAATATTGTGAAATTATATTAATCTCAATAATCTCTTCTTATGCCTATTCATGTTCTGATGGATGTATTATATGCCTACCATAATTTGGTCTTGAATTGTTATAACATTTATTTTTCCATACATAGTTATTATTTGTAATGTGACTAAATTGAGAAAAGTCATGGATTTATCTTATAGATCTTGTTCCCTAGAACATATTTTCTTATTTAACTCATACTTTTCATTCTTTATTCTCAAAAAACTAGCAAAGGAACAAATTTTTTTCCATATGTTATCAACATATATCTCTTGAAAACATATGGTGATCGCAAAAATCATCTAGAGAAACTTGTTTCTCATTTATTTCCAAATAGTTATTCTAAGATCTTTGTGCATGATTTTTTAAATTTTTTTTGTAGTTGACATATCTTATTAGTATTTATTAATGTTAAAAACCCTTTTAGTTATCCCTTGTAAATAAATACCATATGGAATCCTTTATTCATATCATATAGACATATACTGTAAGGTTTCCTCCAAACATGGCAGACTTGACAATCAATATACGATATAATTATCATAGAAACATTCTTTGAAAAGTTTAATTCAAAAAATATTTTATCATGATGAGTAGTGAATACGTTTTTCTCAAAGAATAATCCTTTAAATAGTCTCTCATGGTATATTGGTACTATTTTTTACTATCCATGTCCATTTTCACTTGAATAATCACCATTGGTATCAAGTCTAATAAACATTCAAAACATGGAGTCCCCAAATCTTGATACATGGAGTCCATTACATGAATTTAGACATACTTTAAACTTTAGCATATTACCATTTACAGATTCATTTTAGGAATATTTATTTTAAAATAATAATTATAATAAACCATGGTGAATAGAAACCACTTATTTAGATACAAATTCAAACACATTATGTGTCTCTAGAACTAATCCTCCCACTAAGCTTAGTGGAGTCTAGTATTTCTATACCAACTCATGTGCATTTAATTCCATAACTCGTAGAAGTTAACTCTAATACCACTATCTTCAAAGAGATGGGATTACTTTATGGTAATATATCTGATCTTGACGGGACATTAATAACCATAGTGTCCCTAGGATCATTAATTCAGATGCAACATAGTGTTTTTGATGTTCATTTGTAGAAAATTATAGCTTCTAACAAACGATTTTCAAAAAAGAAATTGTGGTAATGTCCAAATAGATTATTGTGATATAATGTTTTATATGATACCCATTATAAAATATAGTTTACATAGAGTAATTTGTTTCAATTCTAGTTATAAAATATGTCTTGGAAGGAATAATAGAATATTTTCAAGATATATAAGACCAATAATTGATCTTCATTTTAATAACATTATGAAATTTATGTATATGAGGATATGTGAGTTTTGGTTAACCTTTACTCCAAATATATGATCAATAATTACTTTGATAAGATTTTATTTAATAAGACATCTCTAATATTTCTCAATAATTACCATCTGAACTCATTTACTTCACTAAGAATTTATAAGATTTCTTAATGGAATATCATAAAGTATATGAAGATACCATTTTCGTTAGAATAGTTCCCAAGGCCATGATAAACTGAATCATTTCTTTTTTTGACGTACCATTATTTATAAAGGTTTATTTATTTAAAACATGATAAGTGGTTTGTTTGTATATCCTTCATCTTAGTTCAATTGAAAATAATACACTTTTAAGGGTATAAATAGGTCAACTACTTTGAGTTTTATTTGATAAATAAATACCTAGTCATAATTAGGTAAGAATATCATATTTTCTATTCATCATTCATTATAAAGGATATTTTGGATTCAAGAGTTACTAAACTGGTAGTTTAGTATTTAATAACTAAGAACCATTTATTCCTAAAATGAAATAATTTATCATTGCATAAATCCAAACATTGAGGTAAATGTTTTTGTCAAACTTATTAAAAACACGAATCAATCCAATCTAGTATTGAGAAATAGTGATATCTCATTAGATAAAATAGTAATCTCCCTTTCTCTAAACCTTTTGAGTTAACATTATAACCTTTCTATTATTGATTTTTTATTTTAATAAAATACATGTATGTTGTAAGAATATTGTATTTATTACAATATTAGTGAACAAAAATATGAAGAATAAACATAAATTATAAGAAATATCATGCTTCTTCAATTAATTATATTTTCTTTTCTGATGTCCAATATTTACATAGAATAAGTAAATACCATTTTGTTAATTCTTCTATCCTCAAATCCTTTGTCTATTTGAATGAAATTGTAAAGGATCAATTGTTTTTATACTAGACATGGGATCTTGAATATTTTCTTTTAAAATTTTCATTAAAAGGGGTGGAGAAATAGGCTTGAATAGATCCTTATCCACATGGTAAAGTATAGAAAACTTTTTATGAGTGACTTACCCATTTTTTTATATGGATTTGGATGGATAATGATAATCTAGGTGGTAAGGATAATAATATAAGATTAATGGATAATTTCTTTTACAAGTGGAATCTTAATTTAGAAGACTGATCAATATACCCCCACATTTTGAAAGCATGATCATTATCTATATTTTCTTCTTACAGTCTACACTAATATAGTGCATTGAAAATTTTATTTATTTCATGGCCTTCCATCTCTTTCTCAAGAGATTAGAGATAAGATATTATGTTCTAAGAATCCATATATTTATGTTGTATCATCAACTCTTCAGACATGGTTGATTATATAATAAATCAAACATAAGAATTATCCTCAATATATATTTGGTAGGCTAACATTTCATCTTATCCCACTTACTAGGGTGGAAGAATGGGAATATGGGATACCAATTCATGATATAATTTTCTAGATAAAATTTTATCACATAAAATATTATATCATATCAGGAAATTTTTATTTTTAAGAAAATAACCTGAGTTAAGGAATGATCAAACTGTTCTTATGGTTTTTCTTTACGTTTTCATAAATAATTAAAAACGATGATTAATACATTACTTGATTATAATTTATGTGGTAAATACTAAATTAATTTATTTTATTAAATCTCCGACTATTTTATCATGTTGCAATATCCCTCACCATTGAACTTGGAATGTATAATTTCTGTAACATTTTAGTGGAAATGATTTATATCCCCCTTCACATAACCCAACAAGGGCTAGTAAAGCTATTTGAAAGTATCTAGGTAAGTAATTATTTTCACACTATAGACTTGTAACTCCTTGATCCATTGTGTGGATTCCCCAATCCAAAAATCCTAACTTGTATTTCCTCAACACTTTCCCCCAAATAACTCAAATTCTAGCAAGGGATCCTACTATTGATGTAAAATGATTAAGTCAACCAAAAAACTTCATATAAAATCCCCTTATAAAAGTTACAAAATGGGTTGTTCAAACACTTAGTTATATTGATTTCATTACTAATCAAGTAATGGAAGGAAAAGTTTGAATTAATATTTAGTTGATAGATTTTATATTTTTATGCATAAATTTTATCTTCTTTTATCTTTTAAATAACATGTTAATATTAAGTGTATTTTATTTAATTAATTTACTATGTTGGATAAAACTTTTATTCATAATAAATTTAATAAAATTCCATCATTGCACATTAATTAATCTATTTATATAATAGAGGTCTTTCATCCGTAAAATAAATAATTTATAAGATATAAATAAGTAAATAATAAATGACCTGATCATGAGCTTATCTAATGATTGATTTATTGAGTGAAAAAAATCAACCTTTTACCTATGTGAGAATTCCTTGTGTCGGTATTGATAGGATTTAAAAAATTATATATGTACAACTGTGTATCACCTGTGTTAGAATCATTATGGTTTAATCTTGAACCGCATCCATTCACCTTGAGATAATCCATTAATTAAAAGTATATATAACTCACATGGAGGTGAGGGGAACCAAAGGATTGGTTAATTAGGATTACATAAATAACAATAGATACAAAGTTCCTAAATAATAATAGATAGAGGTAAGTCTTTCAAAATACCAAATGTAATTAAATATTAAATGATTGAAAATCCATGAAATAAATTAAATAAAAACAGAAAACACATACACAAGTCTTGGTCAAACTCATTAATGGTTATACATGCAACAAATACACAAATGTAAACTGATTAAAATTAATTTTTATATTTTATTCATTATAAAGATAAATGTGCTTGCATTAATTAACTGATTAATTGATATCCTCTTATTTTAATGACCATTTTTATTCCCTTACAGATACCCATGATAGTGTAATTAAAGGAAAATAAATGGAAAAACCAATTATTTTAGATTATTACAACAAGTTAATTGAGTATTTTAATAATACATTAAAACTAATATTAAATTTTCCGAAAAAAAAGAAACGGTTCCAGTCAATAAAACAAGGTTTTAATGTTTTAATTATCAATTTAATGCAATTTAATTCTATCATTAGTTCACAGACTACACTAAGGTTACCTATGAGTTACACGTTGGGTACCTCAGTTGATTTTTAGCCAATTTAAATGCCCAGGGCTACTATCATGTAGTTTCTCTGGACTACATGGCATGTACAATCAATATACATGTTGTGTATCACCCTTTTTGTGTGTTAAAAAACCTTCAGAAGAACTCTGCATGTTCGTCAGTCGTGGCTACATGACATGTAAAAAAAACTATACATTATTCATGTCATGTGTACACATCACTCGCTGAATGGATCAGTGTGTATTTTAGACATGAGAAATAATGAAGAACACATCATGTACACTACATACATGAAATTTATTTCATTAATTCTAGATTTGTCAGTCTCACATTGTTTGACCATGTATGATAACCACATAAATTTCACTAATTTTATTTTTAAATTATGTAGACTAGAATACGTGTAAGCTATATACACACTATGTAATCTATCATGTCGTGTGTCAGGTTGGCTCAGTCTACACTTGGGGTTCAATAAATTCACTTCATGTAATTACTATTCGGTGCACCGTGTATCCCATGACATGATAGGTGTAGTGAAATTTTGTATACAACATGTTCTTCGGCTACAGGTGTGTAATCCCATGATATTTGGTCAGATTCCTCAACACTTAACAATTTAATATCATATAATTATTCATCTGTTTTTGATCATTATGAATTTTTAATAATGAACAAAGAAATTAAAATGTTGAAAAACATGTTAATTGAAACTAGATTAAAGAACAAATAATATGATATTAAGAATCCAAACACAATTGTGAATATTGATCTAAAATAAAATAATTAATTATAAATTAAAAACGTCACTCCTATGATGCCAATTATAGGTTTGGGGTGCATCAAAAGAACCTTTGGTGGGCGTGAAATTAAAATTTATTTTATTTTAGATTTTATAGAAATCCTGAGGGGGGACCTTTCATGTAAAATTTACAATTTATTTATTTATGATTTGAAGAAATGATTACCTCATCTTAGGATCCTTTCATTGATGACATTATTGATCTTCTAAAAACCCTTTCAGATTACCTTTATTATTCTATAAGTATTCAAGTGTAGAATCCCCTGAGTAGTGATCCACATGTTATCCTTTGATCTTTGAGCAATGCCAATTGGTTTTTGGGTGGTAGAGTGGTGAATCAATTATCATGCATCCTTCATCTTGATCGATCAAATATCCTTCAGGATTGATGGAGTTATTCCCATTATTGACAGGAATAGAGGAGTAATTTTAGATAGAGAGATAGATATATAAAACTCCATTATGCACAAAGATTATTTATTCTCAATTTTCGATTAAACCTTCAAAATAGACATAACCATCTATTTATAGATTTGGGTGTTAGGTTAAAATATTATTTAATTACGTATCGATCATTAAATAATATTATTATATTTATTAAACCCCATTCCACATAATAATAATAATAATAATAATAATAATAATATTTTATGGCACACATGCAATCTTTCACAATAAAAAATATTATTTAACCAGCTTGTAAATTAATATTTATCACTAGACACATTCTTGGTTTGTTTGAAATCCTCATTATTTATTGAATAATTGAACCAAAATTTTATTTATAAATTAATATTTTATCCACAAAATAGAGAATAAATATTTATTAATATTCAATAAAGTAAATAAATATATTTAATTCACAATACAGTGAATAAATATTTATTTAATTTATGTGACCAAGAAAACAAAAATAAAATTTTTCCTCGGAATTGGGAATAATCTTTATTTGATTAATTAAATTAAAATTGAATTTAATCAAGGTTAATAGAAATAATTATTTCATGACCCTCTAGGATTATTTCTCATTGTCATTAGGAGGTTATGTCTAAATTCCAAGATTACTGTATAGAAATAGGACAAGAAACCAAAGAGAAAAAATTTAATGTTGCAACACCAATAACCACATACAAATGATCATTGTGTAATATATTCCCTTTATCTCAATATATCATCAAGAAGGTTTCACATCCATTTCATCAACCTATTTGTTTGATATTACTTTATTTAACTATTTAAAATAAACATCATTACCCCAAGGACATGGAATTTATAAAACAATTATACTGTGGTTCAAGATATCAACTTCCATAGTGATATAAGGGACTAATCATTCATCGACTTATCTTCTAATAACATGCCATTTATGACACACCCAACATACCCTACTACAACTAACATATGGGGTGATTTTTTTTTTAGTAAATTTAAGTGTGTGAGTCATGAAAAGTATTAATAATTATCATAAATTCTAAGGACCATTACATAAGCTCGTCAATAAGAATATCTAATGACACAAAAATATATGGAATTCTTACTAGCAGTTCTATTATCATAATCTATCATCTTAGAGATTACCATGTATGAAATTCATGAGAAGACGTCTCATCTTCTTATCATTAATCACACACAAATGTATGCATACCATGTTCCTTTTCATAGTATGTTATGTCACTATGAAACTATTTTTAAGAATATCATAATATTCTTTCAAGGTTCTCATCATATCAGGGAACTGTTATGCCCTTTTCAGTGTGACAGATACTCCATGACATTATCACATAAATTTTATATAAAATAACAATAAATATGTGATAATATAATTAAAATAATTTTCACATATTTTAATATACATGTAGTTTTAATTAAAAAATTAATTATCTCTAGGGAACCAACTCTAACAGAATGAGACACAAGATATATACCTAAATTCATCCGATAGATCAGGCTCTAATGTTTTGAAATCTATTTTTCTCAACATCTCATCAATTAGGATGGATTATTGATTCATCACTTTATATATTTGATTTATCATTCATTTTAAATCCAAAATAGACTCCTTTATAATCTTCATTTCCCAAGGATTTAATTAGATATATTTATTTCAATCAAAGAGTCAAAGATTTCTTTTTTCAATTAACATGGAATGATTTTTTCTTGAATTATTTAATCAATTTTACATTATTTATTATTCATCCAAATTTTTATACCCAATCATGAGAATAATTTATATTGGTTTTAATTGATACATTGAATTACATGACTTATGATATGAATTAATAATGATATCAAGTCCAAAGGCCAATACACACATCCAAATATAAATTCCAAATGCTACTCTGAATCCTCGACCTCCTACCATTTTCTATTAGGAATTCATCAATACAATGTATATAAGGAAAGGTAAGGGAATTGTGAAACTTCTTTTACTCATTTATATTATATATTTTTAAGAACCTGTAATAATAGTTTGAAAATTTTGGTGGCTAATACAACTAAACTGTATTCATAAACAGGAATAATGAATGCAAATTTGGCTTCAAGGGACTGGGTTTGGTGTTTTCTAATGATGGGCCTAGTTTTTAGTGTAGTGGTCCAAGATAAAAAAATAGTTATGAGAAGCTATGACTCATAGTTACGCATCAAACCACATGCTATGAATATTACCAGTTCATCAAACTTCTCATAGAAAATTTCTCAGGTGGTTTCTTTTCTAATAACATACCACTCTTTTGCGAGTTTACTATCCTCATCTTTGATGTGCATAGATTCGTCTTTGTGGAATTCACGAACTAGGGGGAGACACTTTTTTTAAATAGTTTTATGCTTTTTTAATTAATAAAAGGGCAGGGTTCATGTTATTTAAAAAAAGGTTCCGCCGAGGCGTGAACATCTTTCATTCTTTTTAATTTTGCAAAAATCATAAATGAGGATCATGATTCCCTACTAGAATTATTGGCTATACCAATGGTTCAAAACCATTTGTATAGGCTAGAGAACCATTTGTATATCCTATACAAATTGTTCTCCCAACCATTGAATAAAAGTATATTAGGAAGGGCCTATACTAATGGTTTTCAATGAATAGTTGGTATATGAATAATATAATTTTAGTTTACCAATAGTTGTTTTGAACCATTGGAGAAGATATAAATCAATGGTTCAAAACCGGTGGTATAGTTTTATAGAAATAGTTCCAACCATTGGTATAAGTGTATACCAATGGTTTTGAACTGTATGAATAGGTATATACCAATAATTTTAAAAAAACCATTAGTATAGGTCTATACCAATTTTTTAGAAACCGTTCGTATAGACCCCCCTAATTTCCCAAGTTACAAAACCCCCGCCCTACCCAAAAAAACACCAAAAAAACCAAAAAAGCAACAAAAATCCACATCAGCGCCCCACCTTGGTCAATTACCTTCAAACAAACATCACCAACCAATATTCAAACAATGATAACATAAAAAAAATTAATGCATTAAACAAGTGATTACACACATTCAAAACATCACATATATTAATTAAAAAATAATCATCATACATAAAATGTCATAAATATTAGTAAAAAATGTAAGGGATCAATCTTTCACTCATCACTATTAGTATCATCACTGTCATCCTCACTATCATCCTCATTGACATCCTCACCATCATCCTCACCATAATCCTCACTATCACCATCATCGAGATCCTCATCATCTCGACCACCACTAGGAACAATACCCAATTCACTAAATAATGTATGCATCATTGCCATATATTCTTTACAAGAAGCAATATTATATAGGGGAAATGATGAGCATAATAGTTCTATAAATTTCATAAATTCATAATTGACCCTTTTATTTTGTTCACATTCCTATATGGAAATTTTTTGGCCTCTTCTACCTCATATTGAGATGGTGTTGCTTGTGCATTAGCTTTTTCCAACTCAGTGATACCAAAATTTCCACCTAATGTGGGCCACAATATAATCAGGATAATACTCATCCCTAGTGAATATCATACTCTCAAATGAAGCTCATCTCCAAATACCCAATGTAAGTGATAATTTTGCCCAAAGTTGTCAGCTTATGGGTCATCAAGGGACTCCAAATCACACTGTTACAATATAAATGGACTATTTAGTTACAAAATAAACATTAAAATTTGAAATAAAAAAAATTAAAACTTACAATATTCTGTTGTGTTGGTTCATTTACCGTGCTTCCATCTTTCTTTCAAAAAAAATTTTCTTAGGGCACAAAACCTTAAATATTTAAAATCTTCTTCTACAATGAAATTGAATGTATAAAACCATAATTAACTATTGTTTATTAATAATTAATTTCATAATTAAAATCAAATAGATATACTCGATGATGTAATATGATTTTCTGTAATGATTGATTAATTTGTGCTAGTATGATATGAGATGGTTAAAAAAACTATTTTATATAATAAATTGGGAGAATTGGCAACATTAATAAATAATGATTTGACAAATTAACTTAAAGTTGAATTTAAGGATTCTTGTTTATATAAATTATTTCGATGAATTTAAGGGAAATGTATTTATATAATAATGGAAATGGAATGTATTTATTGAAAAAAACTAATCAAGATTTAATACTTGTATAATATGGAAAAATTGAAAGGTGAGATGTATGATAGTGTGTTCTTATTTGGTTTTCTATGTTTCAATGATTTAATTTGAAAGGGGTTAAAATAGGGAAAAGAAAGGTAGATTTTTCATTGATGGATATTTATGATAGCAGACAGTCAAAATTGGTGTTTATTTTTGTTAAAAATACACATGAAATAATTGGATCAATTGTTTACTTGGTTAAATAATGCTAATTTGTAGTGAGTATGCAAGTATGAAAGGTTATCTTTATTTTGATCCTCGTTGTTCCTATTCAGTTTTACATGGTATAATTTTATTTAGTTATTTTTAATTAAATTTATTTAAGTATAGTTAAATTATATTCATCTTGGTTTAATTATATTAAAATTATATTAATGACAAATTATTTCATTAAGATCAATATATTTTTTCATCTTAATTCAGTTTCGTTTATTCTGGATCAGATTTATTTATTTTTATTTTCCTATATTTTCTATGTATTTTAATTTAAATTTTATATAGTTTTTTCATCCCTCATATGATTTAGTTTGGTATTTGTTACTTTATATTAATTTAGTTAAGTTTCCTTTCATTTTATTTATTTTAATTCAATTCAATTAAATATTATTTGTTTTAGTGTGATTTATTTTTTTTTTCACTTTTTCTGGATCGTGTTCAGACCAGTACATTTAGATTTTTTATTTTCATGTTGGTTTCTCTTCTAATTAGGTTGGTTCAGTTTCATCATATTCCACTCATTTTACATTGGTATTATTAATTTTTTTTTTCAGTATTGATTTCTTTATGCTATGGTTTAGTTGGTTCAAAATGCATTGATTTGGTTTTGTGACTTCCTTATTTGTTTTTGTTGTTTCATATTCATTCAATTTTGGTTGATTTAGGGATTGTTAAATCATGTATATTAATTTTTTCTTGAATAAAATTATGGTACTTATGTTTTATTTTCATTGTATAAAGTTTAAATTTTTTTATTTTAAATTATATTTATTTATTTATTGATGGAATCTATTTTTGGGTACAATTTGGATTGGATTTACTAGGCCTATTCAGTCCGATTCAGTATAATTAAATTCTATTTTAGTTGATTTTGTTTGTTTGTTTGATTTTGGTTTTATTTATTTTAGGTAAAATTTTATCAACTTAGTTTATCTTGCTTGGTTTCTATTTTATTTACTTTAGATTACTCATTGTAAGTTTTTTTGGTTTATAGGGGTTATTTTTATTTTATATTATTTTTTATATTTCATTTTATACATAATTAGTTACATTCAATCAGGTTTAGTTCATGAATGATTACAACAAATTGATTTAGTTTTTGTAGATTCAATTTGGTTTAGTTTCATTTGGTTCAACCTGGTTTATTTCATTTGTGTTAAATTGTGGTAAGTTTGGTATGTTAGGTTTGAGATAGTTTCTATATTTTTTATTTGGTTATCATCCATTCACTTCAATCTAATGGATACAATAATGTATACGAGTGAATCCTTTTCCATAGGGATGTATTTTAGCCTAGTGAACACATTGATATGTAAGAGTCATGATTAGTTATATAAAGGATCATACCTTTCCCATAGAGTAGAGATAGTTTGTAAATTAATGTTATTTTAGTTGATGCATAATGTCCTACTTCAAATCAAAGGGCATATATAAGGGTCATGTCCTTTCAAAAATCATAAGAGGCAAAGCTTCCACATAGTGGCGTGCTTCCCATGATACTAAACCATTAAATATATTCTCATATACAAATATTACTGAATTCATTAATATAATGGACAATAAGGAAACTCAATCATTGGGTAATTTTAAAGTGAACCCAAAAAATATTAGAATATTAGATGTATTTCAAAGATTTGTATTTTTCAAAATCAAATAAAGATAATCTCATGAAGCATAACTAGGGGATTTAAAAAGTTTTTCCTTGATTGAATAGATAATATTCACAAAAAATATCTCCCTTTCGACCAACAAAGTAGAAAATGAGACTTAATTTTAGGGGGATAAAAACTCATGAGAATTTGAATATAGTTTATTCACATAAAATGTTTAATATTATAATTAAATATTATGAGAGTTATGATAGGATGAAAAATTATGTCAAATATTATCATATATTTATAAAACTTATGTTGAATCAAATAAACCTCTAAATATTATTTCAAATAACTCAGAGAACAATTGTCTAACCATGAGATATAAAATTATTTTTTTTTAAATTTATTCAACAATTCAGAAAGAACATATTTTCAACAAGGAAATTGAAATTTATATCAAAATAAGTGTTTCTAATATTAAATATGTGAAATAAAAAATCATTTATCCTATTGTGAATTTAATGAACAATTGAAATACTATACTAGAATATGTTTTCAATAAAAGAAGAAATTGATTAAAAAGGAATATGAAAATAAAAAATTTTCAACTTTATTTATAAGAAAATAACATGGAATAAAAAAATATATAAATGTTTTTGCATAATTGTAAAAGTGGATTATGAATTTTATTAAATAAATATTGAAGAAAATAAATTTCTTAGATTGGATTTTAAAAATATTCTGAATCAAAAAATGAATGAAAAATTCATCTATAACCAAGAAGGTGATCCATGACCATATCCACATATCTTTACTTATATTATGTCTTTAGATGTTATTTTAAAAGGGGGGAAATACTAATTATAAATACTTGGAAGTAATGGAATTTATTATACAAAAGGAATATAATATTCATAAATCTAAAGGTTAAACTAAACAAGTGATGTATTAATAAGAAGAATAAATTATGATCATTCAAACGGAAAACTGTATGAGTTAAAATGGGGGAATTTAGAAGGGGAATAGAAGATAAATACATAATAAAGGAGTAAAGTGAATTGTTGAGAGCTTAAGTATTTATGAGAAATTCATCTCATATAAATTCCATTACCACCCATCTTGTGGGTTAGCAGTAGAGACAAGGGGTTGGACGCTACCCACTCGGGTAAAGTCCTAGTGATCTTTTATTTCTTATGCCATATTCTACAGTAGTGGATGTAATATTCTATTATTATTTTTTATTTGATTATAATCCATTCAATTCTAAATAATCCATATAAATTAAAAATGAATAATTTTCATTCCCATAATTTATTTAAATAGAAAAATTATAAATTAGTGTCATATCTTCTTCCTCTCATAGTCTAACATCAGAGTCTGACCCAAAGTGTGGAGGTATTTTAAAACATCCATATTTTTAATTTATTCTTGATGCTTCATAAAAGATAATTTTAAATAATAAAAAACAAAGTAAAAATGAATATCATTGTAATTTTCATTAAATAACCTGAAATTTTATTTATACATTGAACTAGGTACTCTTCAAATAAGAAATCATTTAAAAATAATATGATTCCGAACACTCATTCATGATAGGTGTGAACTCTAAATCCAGACCAAATATAGAACTCTAGTACTTATATAACTCATTCTTATATGCTTTCTACAGATCACATAATTCAATGAGTCATGCTATCATCACAGCCTCACCATCGTGAAATTTATAACAAAGTTGGCACCAAAATATTATTTCATATAAATACAATAATAATATAACATTAAATCCATTGAATTTTCTTAACCATATTTTTTACCCAAGCGTCATCCTTTCCTTCATTTGAATTGTGTGTCTAAGAGAGTGTCCTAATGTTAATGATACCAAATTATCTGGAAAATAGCTCCATAAAACACATACATTATCACCCTAATTTTTCCATCATTTGGATATCCTTATTGTACTCAACCATCAGTTGTGTGTGGTGGTTTAACACTGCATGCATGTGTGTACGCACATACTGCCTAGTGGGAGATCCAGATTTAAACGAAAAAGAAAAATATTATATCAATAAATATTATAAATAAAATAAAATATGGTTAAAAAATGTACTAGTGTTATATAAAAATAACTAAGGCAGCTTAATCAGTGGGTGTTTCTGGATCCCTAGGATCTGATGGAACATTAACAAGTACAAAAGGAGTGGGACCAGTTGTCTACTATAGTGGCTCAGAATGTATTAGAGTAGAAGTTGAAGGAGCATGATAATTTAATCCTACGGAGAAGAAATTAGAAGGAAAATATGATGTCATAATGGTTTGTGGAAATTTATAACATGGATGGGGATTGGGAGCCATCATCAGATAAGGGAAATATAGATGAGAAGGATCAAAGAAAATGGAGGAGAAAATATAGGCGACTTAAATATCTCGGGTACCTCTAATGACACTGTAGGGCAAGAAGGTGTTCCATATGGTATGTCAGAGGAAGGGGACACGATGTGATTGGGTACACCTTTTGGTGTGAGATTCATAAATACCACCCCCTCGTATCATCTGGATGAGCACTGGTACCACTAGGCTCATCATAGAATAAATTTCACCTAGGTTGTGGATCCTTATTAAAAATTAAAAACTAAATTAATCACATAAAATTATATTTTGTTGATATATATATTTTATATAAAATAATCACAACATGAACCAAAGGAGGTATGGCCATATATCTCTTTTGATGATTATTTTCTTTCATCCTCTTCCTTTGTATCTCTTCAATGTTTTTCATTTCCTACATTTGATAAAATGGAATTAATTATAAATCTATAAATAATGTGTAATCCAAGAATGAATGAAGATGGTACATGTATTAATTAATGAATACCAATTTTCAAACCAAATAAAAGTTCCATTGTGATATTACAAATAATTTTATATTTAGTGGGAAGAATATCAAATCATAAAATACATGTCATAGAAAAATCAATAATTTCAAATTAGAATGTTTAGAATGGGTATGATATAGTTTTATTATATTTTCAATTTGATAAAATTAAATTTTAGTTAGGTCATTTGGTTCATTTTTTTCATTTTATTATATCGTTTTTCCATTTTTTTGGGTTACGTCATTTGGTTCTAATTTTCGGTTTGTTCATCTTTCAATTTTTTGGTTAGGTCATTTTTTTAATTGGTTATGATTTTCAATTTAATTAGATTAATATGTTTCAATTAAATTAATATTTTTTTTCTTCCAAATTAGTTGTTTGGATTTTTTTTAATTTTGTAGGTTCTAATACAATTTAATTCAATATTAGAAAATTCAAATCAAATAAAACTTCAACAAATATATATTGAAAATGTACATGATATTCAAGTTGGATAAAAAATATTTTTAATAAATATTAATGAAATTTTAATAGTACCATCCTTAAAAACCCATGTCGAGATAAACCAAAAAAACTAAGAACACATATGGATGATTAAATATATTTCCCACCACAAATTTTGGTTCCCAATCAAATCTGAAAGTTGAACTATTTGAGTAATCATATGTAAAAAATTGAACTGGGTAAATGAGAGGAAGGATGGTGCTCATTTCATCATCACCATCATAAAAAATAAGTCTTGTTATTACTTCAATAATGACACCAACTTCAGGTCACAAATGATCTTTAAAATAAAAAACTTGTTTCACCATTAATGCCAATATATATGGCTCATTAGTAGAAAGAGTACGAGTCATGTAAACGCCTTGAAATATACAATCATCAAAAAATATAAAATTCCTCATCATCTAATAAAACCAATTTCATTTCATCATAGTGACTCAACCATAAGAATAATGATCTAATATTAGTTTTTCTCAGCGATTCCATAATAAGTTACATTTTCAATTCAAGGTCTAATATCTAACGCGGTAGCATAAAAATATTTTGTGGTATTTAGAACAACACCATCATGTTGCATTATCATGTTCATTTCTCATTTGTTGATACATATGTACCCATTGATCACAATTTATTTGCATTTATGAACCATGAAATTATGACCAAAATCTAAAGATATTATATCCTCAGTGACCGTATTAGTAGGAGAACTAAATACTTAACATGTAAATGAATATTAAAATTAACCAAATATTAATTTTCTTAATTAATTATTGTAATACTTGTACCTTGAATTTCAACCAATCAGAAAAATAGTTGCTAGGAAATGTGTCTCTTCTTCTCAAGGATAAAGAGCGATTCTTTTGATTTATCAATTTTTTATGTTACCTAGTGAAAAATATGAATAGTTTAACCGATATGTATAATAAAATGATATGAGATAACATATACATGTTCAATTTAATTACATGATGTAGTCATGAAACAAATCACAGTTAAAAAAAACTATACAATGTGCCATATCCTTCTCTTTATGGATTAATGTGGTAAATGTATACAATCTTGGAATTCCACCTACTATAAGGAAGTGATAAAATAATGGGTTCAATTTTCTCATAAGGCTATTATTAATTTCTCAGTGGTGTTCTCTTTCTCTTAGTCACATTATCCAAATACATTTAATAAATTCCCATATATTCTTGATCAAAGTAACCTTTAACAATGGGACCTTCAGGATGATTCCTTTTCTAGACATCAGACATCAATGTGTACATATTTATTTAAGTTGGATAAATAGAAAAAAAGAAACAGTTCATCTAAGTATTATTTTAGTTATAATATGGATAGTTAGATGTAGCATGCATGTGAAAAATGATGGATGAAATATTTTTTCTTAACCCCAAAAAAAAAATTATGTCGCTTAAAATTTTTTTCCATGAAAGGATTGTAATAAATATTTGCACAAATATATCTATAAGAATGGAAAAAAATAATTTCCACCATTAAATTATTGGACAATAGATTATGGATTTCTATTGGAACCAACTCATGTAGAAGGATGAGATAGTCACGAGCCTTCAAAAATTTCAATTTCAACTCTATTTTGTTGACCACTTTTGATATGTTTCTTGAATAGCCATTTAGAACTTTAATAGTCTCTAGTACTTCAATAAATTTAATTTTTTATACTAGTGTCATCACATAATAATAACATAGAACTTTGCATTTATTTTAACTGATACAAAAATGATGCAATTCTGGTTTGATACCCTAGTCCACCAAGTCATTCTGAGATTGTAAATTATCTTTTGTCTTTCCCCTTAAAATTTTGAATAATTGAATGCAAAATTTCACATATATTTTCTTTAATATGCATTATATCTAAGTAATGACGTAACAAATTGGATAACCTATAAGGAAACTTAAAAAAGATACTTTTCTTCTTCTAATTATAATTTCTTTTAGTAGAAACATTCTTTCTACTATGAACTTTAATCCGACCCTTCCTGAATAAAAAATGAAATCTTGAAATTCATTAAGAACATCAGTTACACACATATACTGAGGTGGATTTTCAGTCTCTGTGGTATTTTCAAACATTATACTATAATTCATATATGGATGATCTATTGGAAATAATCATTGATGTCCCATGAAATTGAAACTACAGATATATTTAAGTGTTCTGGATCATGTATTCTTTGTTCAAACAGGACATTATAGTTTTCCCTTCTTGCTCCATATAGACATCACTCTATAAGTAGGAAAATTATTTATCATCCACATGATCAAAACAAACATCTAAAATATATATTTTGAACATTCATCATATATGTACACACCCATATTCCAAATATTCTTCAACTATTTTATTAAAGATTGCATGTATACATCTATATCATTTCCATGATCATATGGTATATATATGAGTGTTCTTGTTAAAGTGAATGGTTTCTTCATTTAAATACATGGAAGAAGGTTATAAATGTGTATAAAAATGATCCATCTTCTGTGTAAAGTAAGAATGTTCCAAAAAAAATCAAAACTATCACATGATAGAACCAACCTCACATTACACACGTTAGCTGCAAAATTATGATATAGAGAATCAAATGTCCACTAAGAAAATACATTTTTATGATGAACAAACTCATCATTATTATTCATTATTTTAGTATCATTCCATCATATATTTTATTATATTTCTTCAGACATGAAAATATTATAGATTATGGGAATGAATGGAAAGGTCCATGTTATATTTTTTGGCACATGATATAGTGTTCCATAACCATTTGTATTCCATCTAGATGTTGAAAATTTCATACAATCATTCTGTTCAGTGGTTTCCTCCAAGAATAAGCTCAAATATTTTAGGAAAGTATGCATTTTAATTTTAGAAAATCCATGTTCATTAACTAACTTCTAGGATGTATAATGCTCCGTAGGAATATCTGTATGATCTAAAAGTATTTCCTTCCAAAATGTAAGAATATAATCGATGGAAGTATTAGAAATACCTTACATGGTTTTCGCATCAAAGATTTAGAAAAAAATTCTATCTATTTAATTTTCCCACATTGCGGATATACTAGAGTATTGGTAGCATCATTTAATATTTTCACCCTATCAACAACATAAATTTCAGTACATGCATCATGTGTGCTATGATTGAAGTATTATTGGGTTGACATACTTACTTTCTTATGATGGGGAATAAATAGAATCTAATCATCTAATAAATTATCCATTCCTTTCCTCTAATTTGGATTATGAACATTTTTATATTTCATTTTCTCCCCTTTGTGATACCATACACAGTTTTTTGTTTTAAAAAATATTTGTTTATATGGTACATAAATTCTTCATAGTGTAAAAAAGATCTTCCAACACAATTATAACATGGGTAATGTGTGTGACCACCATCCGAATCATTGTTACATGAAAAATATAAATATCCCACCAAATTTATTTACAAATATCTTGAGATCTGATAAGTTTCATACATACAAATTCCATACATTTTATTAAAAAAATTATCTGTCATGTCATAAAAGAAATTAAATAAGGTTGAAGTTAAATAAAAAATAGATTTGAGGAAAAAAGAATAGTTTACTCTATAATAAACCATAACTGACACACTGGTCTATTTGAGAAACATAATATAAAAGACAAAAAAATACTATATACATAACAAAATACTATAAATATAAAACCATGAAATTAAATTAAATTAAATTCATGAATACAATAGCTGGTGGGTAGGGGATGTCTCCTTGGTTTAAAAAATGGGATTTTGTATACAATAAATATATAAATAAAACAAAGCAATGAATAAGAAAGATATTAGTTAATAAAATTAAAAACATGTCTACAATATGTTCTATCCCCATTAATATTGGAAAGATAAAGGTTTAGAAATAATAATTTGTGGAATGGTCTTCATGCATGTTGATCCACTCAATATTACAACATGGATGGTATTAAAATCTTATAAATTATCCAATGAATTTTTAGTTCTATTGATGTATATAATACCACATTTCACTTCTTGGAAATCAATTCAATGCTTCCATTCTCTTAATAAATTTATTATTAGTTTCCACATGTATTGGTTAAGGAGTAAAGATTCTTAAAATAGAAATATATGAAATATTATCTGTACTTTAATCCATTCATATTATCTTCATCAACATACAATTATTAAATGGTTGTGATATGGAATATTTGGGGGAGAATATACAAATTTTCTTTATATAGAAGAATAAAATGATTTTATGATTATCTCAAAATCAATTTTGTGAAATTATTTTTTCATGTTATTTGAGTTTTTGAATAAGAAAAAAGAATTTAATATTAGATTCTAGCACAACCATGGAATATAATTTTAAATTTCAGTGCAAGGAATCAACACTTTTCCACATCGCATAGTCTACCCAGAAGATTCATTTGGATTCAACAAGATGGCTCATTCATTCCATCATTTTCAAAATTATATTGTACATAGTAAAATTGAGCATAATTCATCGAATGATGACTCTTATAGTTTCATACTTTTTCTCTTAATCATGGAATGATAACTGTAATTTTTCATAGAATTTACCGTATGTTTTTAGGGTTCCATAGATCTTTTTCAATTTATATTTTGTCACTTTTTTATCCATTATTAAATTAAATGTTACTGTTACAGAATTCATAACATATCCTAACATCAAATAGTCACCTATAAATGACTCTTTCACATCCCCTATAATATTTTAACTTTTCCATTTTTTTTAGTTTTAAGCAATTGTAATATAACATATCTATCATTCATCCTTACATCTAGTCCTTTATCCTAGATTGTTGTTATTATTGTTTTTTTGAAATTATTTATTTTAAGATTGATTCAAAAAAAATATCAATATTATTAAATAAAAAAAATTCAATATATCAAAATCTTTTATTTTAAACTATAAAGAATAAAAACGCTCCGAATGTATGATATTTATTATAAATTAAAGGTAAATAGATGTGAAAATTTTATAAAATGTTAAAAATAGTTCATATGTTGGGGCTTGATCATCAACCACATTATTTATCATGCCATAAAATGAGAGGAGAAAATAAAATTATTTAATATTTATCTTTTCACTAAACTCATTATTGAACCCAAATATATTTAAGATAATTTCATTTAATTTTAATACCAAAACCAACCAATAAACACCCCTAGTGATCATTATGACCAAACAATCTTAAATATAAATTAAATTTCATGATATAATCACAATATTTTTTAAAAAATATTTATGAGTAATAATTCATTTATATTGATCTAAATAATAATGAAAACAACATATTCCCCCCCATTATGGATTGATTTTTAGGATGCCTTAATTAATATCATTATAAAAGACAAACCAAGATTATAAAAAAAATATTATAATTACAAATGATCCATGAAATCACAAAAAAATCAAATATTTATTAAAACCCCATATTACCATGTAGAAAAAATAAAGAATTAAAAATGAGAAAATTAGTAAATTTTCATTTAATATAACTTTACACAACCATTTTTTCAACACCCACAAGAATATTTAAAAATATCATAAGAAATAAAATAAAGACTAGATAATGAATATACTATAGTATTTTTGACCTAGAATAAAAATAAAATTGATGGTTGATAGAATACCTGAACAATTTAGAAATAATATATTTAATAATGAATAAGAATGGAAGTAAAGAAAGAATATATGAGAAATCACCAGCACTGGAAAAGAAACCCGAATGATGAATTCTAGGGTTTGGGGGCTCTAGATTGAAATATGAGGGGAGGAGGAGCCCGTTTGGTATTTGGGGAAAGCCTTTATCAATGGTTTTTAAAAAACCATTGGTATGCAGTTACCAAACGTAATGTTTTTTTAAAACATTGGGGATAGTTCCATTATTTTAGGAAGCTATACAAATAGTTAGTTAAAACCATTGGTATATGATTTAGTAATTAGAGTATCCCAATGGTTTTAGAAAACTATGGGTATAACCCCATTGGTATAATTCTTATTTCCAGTAGTTCTTCTCACTATACCTCAAAATAAGTTTGAATGGGTTTCATTCATCCTTAAAACCTACCGAGATGAATGATCCCCATTCACACTTTGAAAATTTTAAAATGGATTAATGAACGAGTTTCAAGCTTCTTGTCAAGAAAAAACTATTAATTGTGGTGCCTCCCCCATCAATTTTCAACTGTCATATTATGTGTTTTTTTCAATATCTACTATATTTCAATCTCAACACATATTTTTGGCTTTTAAAAAGGAAAAATTTGAACATAAAAATTTTAATTGTCTACATGTTTTTTAATTTGTTATTATGATTTATTTATTTATTTAATATGTATGGATGTATGGATGTGTGGATGTATAAATTATCATTCTTTGTTTGATTTAATTTATATATGATTTTTTACGATTTAATTTAAATTGAATTATTTATGAAATTTAAATATGGTGTTTACATAATGTAAATTTTATGTATAAAATATAATTTATATTTAGGGGAATATTATTTTTTAAAAAATTTATATATTTCAAATTTTATTGGTGAATAATTAGATTTATGTAGATTTATATGAATATATTATATATTATTTCAAAAGAAACCTAAATTAAAATTATAATATTATATACACATAGGTAAATAATGTGAATCTAGCTAAATATTTTATAAAAATTATACTATGAATAATTATTTCAAAAAAATATTAGTTATATTAAGTATCATAATGTTTTTTTAAAAAAATATATATAATATTACTTTTGTTAATGGCAATTTTTTTACTATGAATAATAATTTTAAATTATATTGACTATAAACAATCTTTATTCCAAGTAATAATGTATAGAACATAATTATTTAAAATTTTCAAATTATTAATACTTCAGAAAAATTATATGTACATATATAATTTGATAAAATTTAATGTAACATTAGTTTATAGTATTTTAATGGCTATATAACTTTAAATTATATTACTGTTGTTTATTAAATTTAATGAAAATTATTATTAATAATATTTTTAGTATTTATGTATAAATTAATAATATTTTTATTTAGGAAACAATACTTGTTTACAAAATTATATGTAATTATATTTTAAGATATTAATAAATAATGTTGAATATATTTAAATATTTATATACATATATGTTTTTTGGACATATGAACACTAATATTGAGTGCATAAATCAAGTCTTCAAGAGATTTTGTATATTTCTAATCATAGGTTTAGTATGGGATACATTTTATATATGTGTGAAGTAATTCATTGAACTGTCTAAACATACCTATCAAAGGATGCAAAATGGAATGTGTTTTGGTCAGAATTTCCAAATATACATTGATGAGATATTGAAGGATGAATCATCATTACATGTTCGAAACATTGAACATGTTGGGATACAGTTTAAGGTAACAGAGTTCCATGACTCCCTCATAGGAAATAGTGGTCATGTGATGGTGGCCATATTGGAAATTATATATTGTGATTGTAGTTATTTCCAGGAATTGAGATATCCATGTGCAGTTGTTGCTGCAACTTTTACATCTGGGAACATATCATGGGAGCCCTATATTGACAAATTGTGTCACCTGAGCACTATGATTGACTGTTATAGCGAACCTTGGATGGATGTCGGTGACTTTTGTACAATAACCCTTCCACCTGATTAGCCAAATGTGGTCTCAAATATTACCACGTTTCATATTATGAATTTCTCAATTATGAATTAATTCATTTATAGTGTTTTAATTTATTTATTATTATATTTATTATTATATTTATCATTTGAATCAGAATGAATTTTGTGAAATTTCTTACTTTTACCTTTCTCACTCATCATTTGACTATGATTCCTGATATTACCAACCCGTTCCCTCGAGTACTGCCCAAGTTCACTTTTATCAGAAAGGAGATGGACTAGCCTTGACAATGTGGAGTGGGACTATGATACGAAATTTTTCACCCATAAGGGAATACTTATAAAATATGTCCCCATGTGGAAAGACATGGATCCACTTCATAACATACTTGATTGAGTGTATTTATTTTATGATCAATGTGAACATTTCATTTGTTAGTTGAAATTTTCATTAATGGATCCTTTTATTTTTGAATTAAAATATTTATGGCTTGTTTCAACTCTAGTTTTTTACATTTCTAGCTTTAGTCAGAAATAGCTTTGTGATATTTCAATAATTAAGAAATTAAACACACTATATAAATGAATAACAAGAGGTTCAACCTCAAAATGAATTATCTTTCAATATTTCCATGAAATCACATAGTGGGTTGGATATATCATGAAATCACTTATACTATTCAGTATTTTTATCATGGTCGATATACATATAATTATTTAGAAATAAATTAAAATTGAATTTAGATCATTAAAATAATAAATTTATGGAGTAATCCAACAACATCAATAACATCAATTTCCTTACCTCATTTTTCATCTTTTTGTTTAATTATGAATGAAAATTATAAATTTTATTTTTATTCATGTTGTTTTTAAAAAACATTTTAATATTTTTTTTAAGTAACTATAAAAATCAATGATGGTATCAAAAATAGAGATGATGGACACTCTATTTCTCATATCCCAATATAGAAATGCTTCATGTCTGGCCATAGAGGGACACCCACTTCCTTATAGGAGTGTATTTATATCTCACCATTTACATGATGCTATGCCACCTCCTTCCGTCATCCTTAATCTTCATTGTGTTGGGTTTTATGGTGTAGGGATGTATGAATTCACATTCATTGATAATCAACTTATTTCTACACTCAAAGAGGGATGGAGGACAGAGACACACACATTTATTTTTACGGATGGTGAGATTACTATTAATATTAAGGATGTGTCTGTTATGTTGGGCCTCCCCATATATGGTGCAGTTGTGATGGGATGAGTTGGTATATATTACTTTGATCTTTTTCATAGAGTACTTGGTATTGAGGTTCATGACGATGGAAGCTTCGCCATTGGGAGCCAGTTATGCCTGCCATGGATAGATAAGCACTATTCTCATATAGTCAATGATGCTGATGAGATCACTATAATTATATTTTGACACTCATACATTCTAAGACATATTGGCGGCATGATCTTCATTGACCATCAGACTAAATTTGGCTATATTATGTATTTAACATTACTGGAGGATTTGGTCCAGACATGGAGGTATAGATATGGGTATGCATGTCTTACATATACATAAAGAGTGGTATGCAGTTCATGCCACATCGATAAGATGCATATTACATGATGTGTTATTCTTATTCAGATGCAGATATGGGAGCACATGCCTTGCTTAGTCAAAATGCCAGTGTGCCACTACCAATTTATATTTTAAGGGACTCCCTACATGAGTGATTTGATGTTTTCCATCCTTCTAATGAGAAAATAAAATTTATAATTTTATATTATAAAATATTATTATAAAAATGTTATCTATAGGTGGAGTAGGACACATTGATATTCAGATACAAACATGCATGATTTCAATGATTACAGAATTTTGTTGGACAGTCTGCGAATGATGTATGTGATTATAAGTTATATAGTTAAATTATTATTGTGTACTATACATGTCTTAATTACCAATGAAACATCTATATCATGCTCAGTACCTTCAACATCACCTAAAACATCAAATAAAATCTCATGATAAATATTTTTCATAGGAAGAAGAAGCTTTTCCTCTGCTCTATGAAATAGGTTTGGTCAAAGATGCCTCCTCTTACTAATTAATAGATGTGAATGAGTTGGGTGATATGAGAATCTTGTAATAATAAATTATGGATTTATCTAAAGTTAATAAAAAACTATTGAATAGTTTAAGGAAGAATTATTACCAACCCATGATATACTTGTCTGTTTCATATAAGATATATCACTAGAGACATGCGGTACCATAGCCCCTAATATAGTTGATCTGATAAATACATGCATACTATTTCGGCCCGTCATAATCAAGACTCATGTCATATTTCTCACATCTCAATATATTTTTCTTGATATTCCTTCCAGTCAAATCCTTACATCACTGAAAACTTTAGGGAATGAAGTGTGTGTAATTGACTGGGCATTATAGTAATGGGATGATAGAATCTAAACCACCTCATAACTCTATTAGCATGATTCCACTAAAAAATATAAAAATGAATCATTGGTATAATATGGGTGACTTTGGATAATATCCACAATATATATAATGGATGAAAACTGAAATATAAAAAAATGAATAAACAATTAATAAATTAAGACATATACTATACATAATAATAATTTAACTATATAATTAATAATAACATAGGTCATCTGGATGAAGACTCTCTAGTATAAGACTGTAATCATGTCCTTATGTCTCGTTTCTTTTGAACATCGATGTTCCAGACTCCAACTATTGATAACCTTTTTATACTTATATTTGACAATAGAAACTTATAAATTTTATTTTCACATAAGAATAAAGGAAAAAAATACCATTATCCAAGCAGTGACTCATGTAAAATATCGATTGGAAGTGGAATGTGGGCATGTGGAGCTATGAAAGGGATGTTCTCCCATATCAACATCTGAATAAGTATAACACATCTTGTAATTTTTTATATTATTGATGAAACATGCACTACATAGAACCTTTTATGTTTATAAAATACATACAAACCCCCAGATATACCTCCATGTTTGTCATAATCCTCCATTAATGGTAAATACATCACATGAAAAAATGTAGTTGAATGGTTGATTAAATCATGCCGCTAATAAGTGTCAGAATCAATGCATGTTCAAATATCAGCACGATTTTCTCGTTATCATTATCAGCTAGATGAGAGAAGTGCATGTCTATCCATGGAATGCATCTCGATGACAAAACTACCATCATTTTAAACCTCGATGCCCAACAGTCTATAGATAAGATCAAACTAGTATATACTAACTCAGCCTATCCTAGCTGCACCATCAATGGGGAGTCCCAACATAATGGAAAAATCCTCAAGAATAATAGTCATATCTACCTATGTAAAATGAAATTTCAGTGCCTCTATCCTCCATATCTCTAAAATCATAGTAATGAGGTGAGGATCGATGAATGTAAAGTCTCATATCACAATATTGTACAACCCAACACATTGGATATAGGGGATGATAGTGGGATATGATGCAACATGATTGAAATGGTGGGATCTTCATACACTCAAAGAAGGAACTGAACCTCCCTCTATGACCAGTGATGGAACTTATATCTCCTAGAATGTGAGCAATGAAGGGTGTTTCATCTCTACATTTTATATCATATTTGATTTTTATAGTTAATTCAATTAAATTTGTAAAATACATTTTAAACTACAAGAAGAAAAATTATTTAGATAATTATCATTCATAATGAAACATCATGATGAAAAATGAGGTAAAAAAATATGTTAATGATGTTGTTGGACTAGTCTATTAATTTTTTGTTTTAATAATATTCAATCAGGTTTAATTTATTTATAAATAATTATATATATATATCAACCATAATGATAATCCCACATAGTAAAAGTGATTTCATGATATATTCATTCAACCATGTGATTTCAAGGATAAATTTAATTACAATTCATTTAAAGATTGAACCTATTATCATCCATTTATGTTGTGTGTTTGATTTATTAATGTTTAAAATATTATAAAATTATTTTTGATTGGAACTAGAAATGAAACAAATGAGAGTTGAAACAATTCAAAAATGAAGCAAGGTAAAAATAAACAGTCCCATTAATGAAAAAGACTTCATATGAGAAAAATGTATACATTCATAAACAGTCCCATTAATACTTTATTGAATTTTTTTCACTAATATATTTGGGAGACTATATCTAGATCCCTAATCGATAAAAATTCTATCACTATTATATTATATTGAGAAAAATATGATTACCTAGAAATACAATTTAATAAATCATTATATATATCTATATAAAATCATAAAATCTTTAACATTTAATAATTAGTTTTGATTAAATAACTATAACTTGATCTTGATAAATTTTTATGGATTAGTTTACCATTATTTGATAAACCAACCAAAACCTAGGGGGGAACACTTGGATCCTCGATTAACACAAATTTTTGAAACCACTAGTATTATTTGAAACAATAATTCCTCTTGTTGAACACCTTTTTATTATAGTATTACTCACATGTAGGAGAGGGGGTCTAGGGGTTTAGGATAGATAACATTATTAAATGGACACACATGTCCTTACATGATTAGAGAAAATGATGACATGTGGGTCATCAAAGAGGAAAATGTTGAGTCAATAAGGTTTCCTTATTACTTTTACATTCCACTATGTTTTGAAAATCACAAACGCTTTATCTTAAGTCAATTTATCTTTCCTTAAGGATTATTCTCTTAAGGAAAATTTCCCTTATCCAAGGAAAATTTTTATCCTCACCTTTGTTTTAATTCTCTCATTTTATAATCTCTCTAAATCAAACTCATTTTATTTATAAGTTTAAAATTAGGATTTTTATCTAAAACTTTAGAATCTTATAATTCCTTGTATAGAGAGTGTTCTATTTTTTGAATCCATATTCTTTGAAATTCAGATTCCGAATTCTCTTAAATCATGATTCTGAATTCTATGAAATTTAGATTCCAAATTCTCTGAATTTCAGATTCTGAATTCTCTAAAATTTAGACTCCTAGTCCTTTGAAATTAAAATTATAAATTCTTTGAAATTAAAATACTGAATTCTTTGAAATTCAGATTCTGAATTCTTCGAAATTTAGATTTTGAATTCTCTAAAATGTAGATTTTAAATTCTCAAAAATTCAGATTATAAATTCATTGAAATTTGGACTCTGAATTTATCATAATTTAGACTCAAAATTCCTTTGAATTCAAACTCAAATTTTTTCATAATTTAGACTCTGAATTCCATATAATTCAGACTCTGAATTCCTCAGAATTCAGAATCTAAACTCATCAGAATTCAGACATCGAACTCCTCAGAATTCAGACTCTGAATTCCTTAGAATTCAGACTCTAAATTCCTCATAATTTAGGCTCTGAATTCCTCAAAATTCAGACTCTGAATTCCTTAAAATTCATACTCAAAATTCCCCAGAATTCAGACTCTAGAATCTATATAATTCTAATTCCAGATTATTTGTAAAATAGAATCCTAATATCAATTTTATATACAATTAGTTTGTTTATATAATTACTGTACTATTTTTATTTTTTATTAGACTTCTAATTCTATTAGACTCTGGTTATTAAGATTTATTTAAGTTAATCTATTCTCCTTACACATGTTATTATTATGAAATGATGTCGTGAAATCTGTTTCTAACTACCTTTGGTTGAGTGATATGTGTACAGGTCCCTCTGAGATTCAAGGAAAAATATGATTCTTGGAGGAGAGAGCTGACTGTTGGAGTTGGGCCTATAAATATGATCTCATTTGAACGATCTCAAAACACAATTCCATAAATCTAGATATTACATACTATAATGTGATTTATTGAGAGAGAGAGACTCTCATGATTTTTGCATTATGAACAAATTGTTCAGCTTTCTTCATGCGACTCCAATTGTTGCTGAGTATAATCTAGGGCTTTTAGAGATTGGAAGATAGAGGTTCCAACTAACTTAATGATCAAGGGATTCCAGGGATAGGAAAACAGAGGTTCTGACTACCTTAAAGATCAAGGGCTTGTAGGGATAGCATGAATGATTTCGATATTCCTATCTAGGGATTCCCCTGGTGTGGGTAAGACAGACTTTCTTGAAAGTATAAATCAATGGACCTTTATCCATGTTTTTTTGGATACCCTACTCTTTGGATAAAAATATTTCCTACTTTTTACTTTTTTTGTTTTATGTTTTTATTTCTACTCTATTTTGATAAATGGTGAATGTATAACCATCTTATACTTTCTTATACTTTTATTTACTCAGATAATAGTTTTAATTAAGATTAAAAATGAAGGTTTTTAAACTTACAATTCACCCCTCTTGTAATTGAGCATATATATACACTATTTTGATCCTACAATTGGTATTAGAGGAGGTCTCTGAAATAATTATACTCACCTAGAAGTTTTCTTTCTAATGTTTTCTTTGTTCTAAATTTTATTGATTAACTTTTTTCACTTAAGTTGTTATGAATAATTGTTATAATTGATTATAAACTTTTTACTATTAACATGTTTTTTTAGAAAAGACATTTTCTTATAGAATGGAAAGAATTAATGTTGGTTCCATTGATCATCTAAATCATACCAGACCAACTATTTTTAATGATAATGATTAGGAGTACTAGAGAGATAGAATGAAGATATTTTTCATTAACACCAGAATATACAATTTTGTAATGGTTAGTGGTGATTAAAAAATTTTATACAAGGTAGTAAATACCTTCACCAATAAAGAAAAATCATAATATTAATTAAATTACAAGGTACACAATAATTTGTTGTTTTCTATGACCAGGAACATATATAGTCAAATATATTCTTCTATAGATTCCAAATGCATATGGAACAAACTTGAGGTTACTCATTTTGGTACTTCCAAAGTGAGAAAACTATAAGAGAAATGTTGAGAGTAGAATATCATGGATTTATATTTCCTTATAGAGATCCTATTTGAAAAGTAAAACAATGATTTATGACTATAATCAATGGTCTTTAATCTATGGGAGAAAAAAGGTCTTGATGATGAAGCTATTGTGGACAATATAATTGATATTCTGACAAATGAGTGAGAATAAAAAAGGATAACAATCGATGAGAAAAGGAAAGCTTCCAATATTACTCTTGTTGAAATTTTGGGAAATCTTCTTCAACATATGATAAGAATGAAAAGAGATGATGATATTAATAAGAGGAAGAATGGAAATGGAAGTATATCCTTTAATACTACTAAATCCAAAACTCCAGGAAGGGTTTCAAGATCTATGTATAAGAAATTAACTGTTCTATCTATGTCAAGTTAAAGTGAACATTCTAAAAATGAATTAGTAAATCTTGCTCGAAGGATGGAAAAGATAGTGGGGAAGAAATATTTTCATTATTGGTAAAAAAATGAAAGAAATAAAGGATTAGAAATATTCAGAAGTCACTTGTTATGAATTTAATAGAGGTGGACACATCAGGCTATATTTCCCCATGCTAAAGAGAAAATATAGGATGGAAAATCATTTTGAGAGAAATATAAATAAGTATTACAAGACTAAGGATAAGAAAGTTTTAAAAAATAATGACACCTAGAGTGCTAGTGCTGGTGAATCTTCAGATGAATCTTCAGGGTAAGAATATTCTAGCCAAAATAATATTGGTCCACTAGCCAAAGAACCCATTAAAAATCATTTTATAATGGACAAGGTAAACAATACTAAATCTATTACTAATGTATCATTGAATGAAAATTATACTGATGATAAATATTATAAGTCTTGAGATGAAGAATCTTCTTCTGATGAAGATATTTATTTAACTTCTTATGAAGAAGTGTACCAGTTTGATATACTCCTTGAGACTAAAAATTTTAATATAAAAAAGAAATTAGAGAAAGAAAATTCTAGAATTTCAGTTTTAACTAAAGAAGTATAACATCTTTCTAAAGATCATGATCCGATTTTTTTTATTTTAATGTGTTTCTAAAAACCGTAATGAATTAAATTCTAAGAAGGATAAACTTTATATGGATTTTTAAGATGTAATTTATAAGAAAAATATTTTAAAGGCTAAATGTAGTTCTTAAACTAATAACTTTAATGATAAATACCTAGTTATTAAACTAAAGTTAGAAATATTTTCCTTAAGTAAATGCCTGTCAAACTTTACCTCTGGTAAAAAAACATTGACAAAATGTATTCCCAAATTTGTCCTTTAAGTAATCGTTCTAGATTTGGTTATACTCATTCAAAACATGTTTTTAGTAATAAATATTTTGTTCCCCAAAGTGCTGCATTTTGTTCTAAATGTCAGTGTGGTGGACTTTGGGAGAAAAAATATTCTTTAAACAAATCTCAATCATTAGGATTTCATAAAGCATATTTTTCTTAGAAAATGTGGATTCCTAAATTTTTACTTTTTGATATTTATTGATCCAAGACATTTTGGATTCCAAAAGTATAACTCTTTTGTTTTCAAAAAAATAATGAAAGTATCAACAACAAAATATAGTACAAGAATATTGGATGTTTTTAAAATATGACTTGTGAGAAAAACTTCTTTGAAAATAATAACAAGACCAAAGGAAGAAAATTAAATTTCGGAGATAATGTCGAGGGAGAAATTATTGGTATAGGGAAAACTGTTCTTCTTGGAAAAACATTTATTTAAATTGTTTTATTTGTTAATATTCTTAAGCACAACCTCATTAGCATAATTTAATTCTGTGATTAAGGTTACCTTGTGACTTTTAGGAATGATAAATTCTTAGTACCCAATTCCAAGGAAGAGTTTATTCTTTATGCCCATAGGCATGACAATGTATACACACTAAACATAGAATACCTTAAGAGACAAGATATAACTTGTCATAGTGCAATGAAAGATCAATCTTTGTTATAGAATAGAAGGTTAGGAAAATGTAACCTTAGGAACCTATGAAAACTCTCGATGAAAAGACTTGTTAAGGAACTACAAGAGCTTATATTTAATTCTTAAAAAGTTTTTGATCCTTGTCAATATGGAACGAATAATAAATCAAGTCTTAAATTAATTAGTGAAGTCTCAAATTATAATGCATTGTTGTTAGTGCATATGGATCTTTTTGTTCTAACACAAACTTGAAATTTTGGAGGAAAATATTATGTATTTGTATTAATTGATGATTACACTAGATTTACATGGGTTTATTTTATAGAAAACATATATGAAGTTTTTTATTATTTTAATACATTAAGAGACCAAGTTAAAAATGAGAAAAACCTTCCATTGATAACTATTCATAGTGATCATGGAGGAGAATTTCAAAAATCAGATTTTGATATTTTTTGTAGTATGAAAGGCATTACTCATAACTTCTCAACTCCAAGAACTCCTCTACAAAATGGTGTTGTTTAAAGAAGAAATCAAATTCTTTAAGACATAACTAGAACCATGTTGAGTAAATATTCTATATCTAAAAAGTTTTGGGATTAAGATGTTAGAACTTTATGTTATACTATAAATAGAGTTTTAATTAGTCCTTTTCTTAAAAAAACACCTTATGAATTGTGGACTCGTAGAAAACCTAGAATATCTTACTTCAAAATATTTGGTGGCAAAGTATTCATCATGAATAATAAAGATAACTTACATAAATTTTCACCCAAATATGATGATGGAAGTTTCCTTGGATATGCCACAACTTCTAAGGCTTATAGAGTTTTTAATAAAAATACTTGTACTATTGAAGAAACAGTGCATGATAAATTGGATGAAACTGATCATTTTGTTTTTAAACAACCCCAACCAACATATTTATATGTGTTTACAAAAACTAATTATAATCCTTTTATTTAATATTATTATAAAAAGAAAAATACTCAAGAAAATATTTCAAAATCATTTACCCCAGAATATTTTCTATCATATATCGATGAACAGGTTTAAAAAAACACAAATCAGTTGTTTCTTAAGAATCACCCTAGTGATAGTATCATTGGTGATGTAAATTATCCTATAAGGACTAAAAGTTTCTTAATAAATGAATTAGAACATCTAGAATTACATTCCCAATTAGAAAAAAAAAAGAACTGACGAAGCATTAGGTGATGATGATTGGATTAAAGCCATGCAAGATGAGCTAAATGAATTCAAAAGGAACAAAGTCTGGACCTTGGATGAAATAACTAAGGAAACTTCTGTAATTTGAGTAAAATGGGTCTTCAAAAATACGTGTGATGAAAATGGAATCATAGTATGAAATAAATCTAGATTAGTTGCTAAAGGATATAATCAAAAATAATGAATAGAATATGAATAAATCTATTCTAATGTATCTAGACTTGAATCTATTATCATTTTACATGTCTTTGCAGAATTTTTTAATTTCAAACTTTTTTAAATATATATAAAGTGTGATTTTTTTAATGAATATGTTCAAGAGTAAGTTTATGTTGAACAACCTCCTAGTTTTGAAGACAAAAATCATCATGAACAAGTTTTCAAACTTAAGGAAGATTTATATAGACTTAAACAATCCCCTAGAGTTTGGTATGATAGACTTAAATGGTTTTTGTCACAAAAAAATCATGTTAAAGGAACCGCTGAAACAAATATTTTATAAAGAGTGATAACAAAAATGATTTGATTATTCAAATTTATTTTGATGAAATTATATTTGGGTCAACTACGCAATCTTTAACTGATTTGTTTGTGAATTTAATGAAATATGAGTTCATAATGAGTATGATGGGTGAGTTAACATTTTTCCTAGGTTTTCAAATTTCTCAAAATCTAGAAAGAACTTATAGATCACAACATAAGTATATTAAATATATTCTCAAAAGGTATGGATTTGAGAACACTAAAAGTATAAGTACTTCAATTGGTACCTCAAATTATTTTGTTCTTGATGAAGCTGGGAAACTAGTAAATCAAACATCATTTAGGGTATGATAGGAAGTTTACTATACTTGAAAGGTAGTCATCCAAAATTAATGTTTTAAGTATGCTTATGTGAAATATATCTATCTAATCCAAAGGAATCTCATTTAAAAGTAGTGAAAAGAATTTTTCTCTCTTTAAAGGGAACCATGGTTTTAGGACTATTCTATTCTTATGAAAATGATTTCATTTTAAAATGTTTTTCAGATTCTGATTTTGGTGGATGTAGAATGGATAGGAAAGTACATATGGAACTTGTCATTTATTAGGAGATTCGTTAGTTTCTTAGTCATGCTAGAAGCAACACTTAGTACCACTCTCTACTAATGAAGATGAATATGTAGCAACTGGAAGTTGTTGTGCTCAAGTGTTGTGTATGCAACACACACTCACAGACTATGGCATGAGTTATACCAAACCATAAAAATTGTGGGAGAACACTAGTTCTGTTTCCCTAAGAAAAACCCTGCACATCACTCCCATGAAAAATACATAGTTATTAGGCATCACTTTCTTAGGGATCACACACTGAAAGGAGATATCATGCTTCAATTTATCAGAATGCAACATCAACTTGCTGATATTTTTACAAAATCATTACCCTTTGATAGATTTGAACACATTAAACAAAAGTTAGGAATGATAACCATAAGGTAATCTTCTATAATAACTTTTTTTTGAAACCTATCTCCTTACATTAAAAAACACCTTTTCATAGGGTGAGTAAATTTTCTTGTAACCTAAATTTTATTAATCAATTTTTTTTGTAATAAAAATTTTGCGAAACTCAAATTCTTGGAAGTCACAGTTTTTCCTTTAATTAGTTTTTTTTCAGTTTCCAAAATTTACCGTCCATAAAAAAATTCTAAAATCCAAAAAATTTCTTTCATTAAGAAAAATTTCTGGAATCTAAAATTTCGTATGAAGAATATCTTTCTTTACTGACAGTTTCCTAGAAATCGGATAGGAATGTTTCCTTACTTAGGTTTTTTTAATTGAATTTTTTTAATTGTCGGTATTTTTATCTTGTTTTATGAAAATGTTTTAGATTCAATTTCCATAAATCCAAAATTTTATCTTAGAAACCTCAAAGGATAAGAAACTACCAAATCCTTCTTCGGCTTTTATCTCAACCATTAGATAAAATCATGCTTGTTTCAACCATTTGAGTAATTCACGAATATGAAATGTTTCTTAAACACCAATATAAAGCCCCCCTATTCCTTATCCCACATAAATTTTCAAGTCATCTCATGCTGATGCTCTTACAACCTTCAATTATACTGTTATGCTTTTCAGAGTTTTCTTAGACTATAGATGTCTTCGAGAGCATCTCCTCAGAAGTAAATATCTTCATCCAAGGAAATAACATAGTATAAAATATAAAGATAAATGTTGGTTGATCTGAGATTTTTTTATATGTATAATTCCATGACTACATAGAATATCATGCTCAATGGATGGAAGAGTCTTTGCGTAACAAAAATGAAAATGTAGGATCCAATTTACCCTCAGTTACTTATTGAGTTCTATGAGACAATATGAAATTTTAATGAAGGTTTGAGAGACATGTTTTTGTTCAAGAGTTATGGGAAAACCTATTCCCTTTCCTTCAATATGGCTGCAATTATTATTGGAGTTCCATATAAAGGGGAAGCCATTTTCTGCACCCACAATCTATAAGATGTAATAGGATGCGTTGAGAAGGACAAATCTATAGAGTGACTTGGAATCAAAGGAGTGAAAACACTGAAGATCAAACATATCTAAAAAACATTCAATATTCTAGTGTTATGGGTTTGAGGATTTCTAATTTCGAGAAAAGGAGAGAAGGACTCCTTGAAGAAGAGTGACATCTGCATTCTGGATTTTTTAGTGAACTTTAATAAGATAAATCTGGTGAGGTACATCCTGTTGACAACCACTAATATCAAGAATGGGATCCTAAAATTAAAAATTATCATGTATATTGAAATTCCATCCAATATCATAGTCATATGCCTAGAGTCGTTCAAAACCCCCTATAGTTCTATGCTAAGAACCTTGAATATTTTTTGTTGAGTGATGATACCTTGAAGAGGATGAAAATGGGTTTCAATAGTAAATATAGAGAATTTTATGATCTATTAGAAACTGAAGTTGAAGCTTTAACTAAGTAAGTGGAACTAGTAATGACTTATAAGAAACCACAGAAGAATAGAAAGTAGAAATAACTGGAATCCAAAGAGAAGCCTTTAAATATAGAAAGTCAGTCAGCACCCCCAATGTCAAAGAAGCAAAAAACCTACCCTGATGAAGTTGTTGCAAAGTAGAGGAAAGAGAAGAAAATTAATAATGAAGGAGATCCTAGCTTTGGCTTAGATCCTACTGAGGAAAATGCAATGAAAGTTAAGGCTTTCAAGTAATATGAAAGGAAAGAAAAACAGAAGAAGAAAAAGAAGAAAATGTATGAGGCGGAAATCATTCAATCTCTTCTAAAGGCTAATGAGAAAGCTTCTAAACAAAACTGGGTGTCAGAATCCTATTTAAAAGAATCAGTACCAGTGAATTCGGGAAAGAATATGATAAATCCGGAACCTGAAGTAGAGGAAGAAATTGTTCAAGAAGATAAAGCAGAAGATGAATAAGAGGAAGAAGAAGATGAGAGTGATGATGTGATATGGAAAGTCTAAGAATATCATGAGAAGAAAATCCATTCTGAAAAACTATCAATTCAAAATTCCCATGTTGAATCAATAAAAACTGATTTATAATGAAAATAGGTTGAGAGTCAGGTAGAGGTTAATAAAACTTATGATGATGAAATCAACAATAAATACTTCATTCAAACTGATTGTCTTAAGGTAGATGCCGAGAAGGAAAAGGTTGATGAAGATAAAAATTTTCAAGTCTCAGATTGTGAGCATAAATACCCAAAGGTCACAGATAACATTAATAGAGTCGATAAAGGAAAACATGTGATATTTGATACACATGATAAAACTGTCGTGGTCAAGAAGGATGTGGGAGGATAATCCAAGTGGAAGGTTGTAGAGACATAAAATGAATATTCACCTATAAAAAAATCAGATTTTGAACCTTATTCCATGGGTCAGGACATTGTTTTGCAGTCTCTGAAGAAATCAGTAGACACCATTCCTTTGTTTCTGAGTATTTACTTGAGGTTTTATCTTCTTTAACAGTCCTTTAATTAGAAGATATTATCCTTAAGCATGCTAATGAAAAATTCATCAATCCTGAGGCTGATTTCGAATCCATTTATATTGGTTATGATGCTCACATGAGATCTTGTAAGGATTTTAATAAGTGGTCCAAAAGAGCAATTGATGAATTTAGAATATTTGATGACTTCCAAGACTTAGTGAAATATTCCTTCAATAAGTCAGATGAAAGGATAAAAAATCTTTCAATAAATTTTACAGAGAAGATGAACCTTGAAAAACTAGCCTGGATGCAAGAAGAGAAATATCTGAATGGGATGTTAAATTCAGTTGTTCAAAATTTGAATAGGGAAATGGATCTCAGAATAGAGTTTGAAGAAAAGTTCAGATAAAAAGAATAGTTATTGAAGTCTTAGGAAGATATTCTTACGTCGTAGGATGATAAAATCAAGTCTCTGGAAACGAAAAATGAGGATCATGAAGAACTGCTCAAATGGTTATAGGAAGATCATAAGTACATTAAGAAGATAAATACTATCATGAAGAAGATCATTCCCAAGGAAGAAGAAGGATTAATATTTTTACTTTCAATTATGATCTTTTTTTGTACTCTCTGGTATCAATTTTTCCAATCTTAATGAAAAATCTTGTTGTTCTTTATTTATTTTATTTTATAGTTCTATTCTTGCAGGTACCATATTTTTTTTCATTCTCTCTATTCCTTTATGAAAATTACAAAGGCCGATAAAGGAATGATAAAAGAATACTAATTATAATGAAGATAATACCATAAGTAAGGGGGAGTTTAACTAAGGGGGAGATTACTTAAATAATACTTTCATATACATGAAAAAGTTGAATATTTATAGGGAAGTCAAGAATATGATCCTTAGGGATTTTAAAAACTAATGGAAAGTCAGTCATATTCATCGTGATTCATATGTAATGGGAGATAAGTTTTCTTTTAAAATTTATAAAGAAAAATATTTGTCCTTATATTATTTTTTGAAAAGTTGTTTGTGCTTTCCAAAAGGGGGATATTTTTGAGTTAATAATGTTTCCTTATGACTTTTCCATTCCTCTATGTTTTGAAAATCACAAAAACATTATCATAAAGGAAATTTATCTTTCCTTAAGGATTATTTTCTTAAGGAAAATTTCCCTTTACTAAGGAAAATTTTATCCTTAGATTTGTTTTCATTATCACATTTTATAATCTCTCTAAATAAAACTCATTTTATTTCTATGTCAAAATTTAGGATTTGTATATGAAACCTCGGAATCTTATAATTAATTTTATATAGAGTGTTCTATTTTTAGACTTCGAATTCTCTAAAATTCTTATTCTGAATTCTATGAAATTCAGGTTCCGAATTCTATGAAATCCATATTCTGAATTCATTGAAATTCAGATACCAAATTGAAATTCAGAATCTGAATTCTCAGAAATTAAAATTCCAAATTCTCTGAAATTCAGATCCTGAATTCTACGAAATTCAGATTCCAAATTCTCTGAAATTCAGATACTGAATTCTTGAAATCCAGATTCCTAATTCTCAGAAATTTAGATTCGGAATTATTTAAAATTCTGACTCAAAATTCTTCAGAATTAAGACTCCAAATTCCTAATAATTCATACTCTTAATTCCTCAGAACTCAGACTCACAATTCCTTCGAATTCTGACTCCAAATTCCTTAGAATTCAAATTCTAAACTCCACAAAATTCAGACTCTGAATTCCTCACAATTCGGACCCCAAATTCCTCCGAATTCAAACTCCGAATTCCTCAAAATTCAGACACTAGAATCAATAGAATTCAGATTTTGAATTCTTTGTAAAACAGAATCAAAATATCCATGTTCTATAGAATTAATTTTTTATATGATTAGATTCTAAATTATATTTTTCAATAGACATAGAATTAAATTATAATCTGGATATTTTGATTTGGTTAAGAGAATATATTTTCCTTACACATTTTATTATTATGAAACGATTTCATGCACTATTTTTCTAACTTACTATTGGTTGAGTGACACGTGTACATGTCCCTATGAGATTCAAGGAAAAATATGACCGTTGGAGGAGGGAGCTGACCATTGGAGTTGTTCCCATAAATAATAGATCATTTTAATGAGCTCAAAACACTATTCTATCAATCTAGAGATTACATGTTTTGAAGTGAATTATAGAGAGAGAGACTCTCTTGCTTTGTGCATTCTGAATACCTTGTTCAGCTTGCTTCAGGAGACTCTGATTATTGCTGAGTACAATCAAGGATTTCCAGAGATAGGAAAACAAAGGTGCCGAATACCTTAATGATCAAGGGATTCAAGAGATAGGAAGACAGAGGTGCCAAATACCTTAATGATCGAGTACTTGTGGGGATAGCAAGACATATTCTAATATTCTTATCGATGGATTACCTGGGTGTGGGTAAGATAGAATTTCTAGGAAGTATAAATTAAGGGACCTTTACCCTAGGTTGTTGGATACCCTACTCTTTGGGTTAAAATATTTCTTACTTGTTACTTATTTTGGCTCGTGTTTTTATTTATATTGTATTTGGATAAAGGAAGAAATTATAACCTTCTTATAATTTCTTATACTTTTATTTACTATGATAAGAAATATTCAATACACTTTAAGGTAGAATCTTTTCCTAAGTAAACTTTTCATAAGTTTTATTTCTAGAGCCATATTTCTGGAACCTAAGAAAGTTTGATTGAAAGAACTATTTTTAGGGATTGTGAATTTACCCTGTTTAACTTTGTTAAATATAGTTTTTCTTAAGGTTAAAAATGAATGTTTTTGAACTTAAAATTCACCCCATATTGTAATTGAGAATCTACAAACACTATTTTGATCCAACAGAAAATAAAATGTAATTATTAAAATTTATATAACCACATACACAAAAGGACAGACTTGAAATTTCAATCATATGTTGGTAAAAAATCTCAAGATCAGTCATCACAAAATACTCTTAACATGTTTTTGGGATACTTACGATGTTCTAAATATTATAACTTTACCAAAAACTATATTTAATATTTAATAAATATGTATATATTTATCTATATAATTAAATTAACTAATTTCTAAAATTTAATCATTTCAATATATATATATATATATTGGTATAATCACTTTATTTACCTATATAGTACACTCACCCGGATGCCACATTAAATGATGCTCTGGTCCAGTTGGCCATTGGGCCTTAGGCATGCCTCCCCATATGTCAGTAGATGTTGACTAGTGGTGAGGGTGTCAAGAGGTGGTAGGGGGGATACTATACGTTTTTATAGAGGTAATATTAAGGGACCATATATATATAACAGTATAAGGACTATAACGTAGAAGAAGAATCAATAAAAACTCAGTGGTATTAAGAAATATAGGAGAATCGTAATAAAATAGTAGTAGTGATCCATAATACTATTTATAGAATAAATATTATACAATAGGTCATAAATTATAGATAAACAAGTAGGGTTTCTCAAGGCCAACCATATCGGTACAAACATATACGAAGCATGCAAAGCCCAAATGTAAACTCTAGCTGAAGTAGATAAACAACCATGGACCACTGCCATCCATCCCATTAAAAAGGTCTAACCCAATCACTAAGGTCCATATCCTAAGCATTAATCCTTACATGATCTTAGAATCATAAAGTCTATATCCTCCCCAAGTAGCCCATGTAGGGTATGAGAATAAATCTCCATAGGACAACACCAATGTGTTCCTATCTTACATCCATGATTATGTATGTGTATTCTAAAAGTAAATAAAATACAACACATGCATATTTAATGAATTACCCACTTCCCTTTTTCTCAGCAGCCACAAGGAAGTGATCACTTGTTATAGCCATTGCCAGTATAAGTTTGAATATGTTCTCCCAATTATATATATTTCATACAAAATTATTCTATATATATATATATAATTTTAGTGGTGAGGATCCATAGAATAAGCCCATGGAATCTCGTGATGAGTAATCTAGGTGAAACCTAGATTCCACTTATAACCAAGTAACTCATCACCTCATTCCATCAATATCATAACCCAGTATACAAATGACATGCCCATTAAATAAGTACCTAGTACCTCAGACCTCAGCTCGGAAAATCACCATCAGCTCAAAGCCTGATGTCTCAAGGCACAATGATATTTTTCCATTAAATAATAATCACTGTCATCTCAACAACCAACATCCCAAGGCATGGTGATATCCCTCCACTCAATATCCCTGTCCATCAACCTTAAGTATCCTAATGAGCCTCATCCCTAAACCGACCATCTCATAACCATTACTCGATGGTCCAACACCATCCATGTGGCTTTCTATAGTGAGAACCCCCAAACAAGTGTCATGGTTAACACCATCACCTAATCCTCATAGTCTATGGGGGCCTCCACCCACATCGAGAGGTCAACACCACCTTATCTGACTCCAATCTATGTGCACACGACTCTAATAGTGTGTCACCAAAAAAAGTGAGTGGAAATCACTAAGAAATCAAAACCACATCATTCTGAATCTCATTCCCCTACAACCATGTCACTAAATCATGATGGTTAACACATCTCATGTACTGAGAGCCAAGACCCCCAACCTGATGACCTTATCACATCTATCTGATGAATGTGTCACATCAACTAGTGATCAAGATCAACCCATCTAAATCCGGGCCAAGTCAAACCTGATGGTCCACACCGTCTCAGTCTAGGTTTTCAACACCACCTCAATCCATAGTCCACACCCTTTATTTTTCCTTAAAATTCAAGAAAAAATATATTACATTTCAATTAAATTGAAATTACACCCCGACCTAATCATCCCAACATGTCTCAAGACTCTACCTTTCTTAGCATGAATATATCAACTAGGACATACCCAAAGACATCCCACAACATCATTAAATTAATTTAAAAGAATTGGTTTTATCATTAGGGGTGTCACTCGATCACACACCCTATACATAACTTAGAACACATGAATAACTCCAGTAAAATCACTAAGAAATCTTGGTGATGCCTATATCATACTAGTAGGAACTCACTCATTTGATATCATCCTCTAAATATATTAGAATGATAAGATAACAATACTTTATATGAACACCCTGAAAATAGATAAAAATAGATATCATGAATTTAACTCTCAGTATGGAGAGATAAATAGAAAATGGAAGCTAGGAGATTGAAGGTCTTACCGATACGCTTCCAATGAGACTAAAGGGGATCAAATCAAAGGTCGAATCAAGGAGTTTGATCAAAGGAAATCTGAGATCACAATTGAGGATCCCCCTTACAGTGTGCAAGAAATAGAGGAAGAATAAGGTAGAAATAAAGGAAAAAGGGAAAAGAGTAGAAAAGTAATTTCGCCCTAATTAATGACCCACACGGATTGGATAATTGTACACCAACTATATGGTTCCCTCCTTTTGAACACCATATGTGCATGGTATAGGAAAATGGTTTAATAAACCATGAATAACCCATGAATTTTCCATTTCCCATGGCACCCACCTCACATGGTCAGTTTCTGGGTTTTCCAAACCATGCAAAGACCGAGTGAATCACCTCTACGAAATACTATAGAGGTCTCACATGACAGCGAGTCCCCACATTTAGTGTTTTTAAAACTACGTATAATGATAATGGGGGGGGGGGGGTAGGGCGTCTCACTATTAATACTTGGAGGCCGCATAGTTTTTATAAATTGTGTGCCTCTATTTACACATTCTCAAAACTGAGTTTCTAGGTTCTGATGCACTCAAAACCCTAAGGAACATTCCAAGACATAGAAAATATCTAAAAAAGACATTGGGTCAATAAAACTCTAATAAATTGTTTTTTAGGATCATGAAAAATTTAGTCCACTCAAAAAACATAAAAAATCCCAATTTATCTGGAAAATGGACCGTTCAATAACTTAGGATGTTAAAATCTCCCAACCTTATCATTGCCTATCCTCGAGCTGTCAATAATTACTTGGAGATGGTACCGAAAATTCCCATATCATTAATATCACCCCAATCTACCTCAGTCAGTCATAGGTAAATTGACTATGTGGCACACCCCACCATAGGAATTACTTACTCGTTCACTTCTCGACCCAAAAAGAATACATCCAATCGTCTACCCACCATCCCCAGAACTAAAGTCTTCCCATAAAACATAATCATAACTACACCTCATTAGGTTCTAAAACCATTCATGTGTAATATTTTATACCCAAAATGTCCCACGTCACATCATATTACCAAAAAGTACTTGCACCTCAATAGATGCTCAAAAGAAATCCTAGTTCCATAGACCTTATACATAACCCACATCGCATCGATGCCCGCATTTAGTGCCGATACATCACACCTAACACACACACACAAATATATATATATATATATATATATATATATATATATATATATCATGCACCATTATTGATTAAAACCTACTAACCAACATATGGTTAGTCTGAAATAAATATTTGTTCCCCTCATGCACCAAAACCAGCCAAAGCCAAAACAAAACTTTTACCTGGTCATTATCAAATCACAACATACCAATAACTATATTCAGGTACACCACATGATATACACTTAGAATCTCAACTATGTGCACCTAGATTTATGTCAAACTACATGAGGCCTATCCTTCCTATGGAGATGCACCATTTACTAACCATAGACCCCACTCTTGGGTCCCCTGTATCTTCTATGACATTCATGTACAGGTAAATCCTGACCACCAGCTCCTAGTACCACCACCAGTCCAACATCTAGTATCTATGTCTATGCAAGTCCTTTGATTCCAACAATCTAATAATTCATCCTATATAACCTCTCCAGATGGCCCATCTGACTACACACCTAACTCTCATTCGGAAACTGATCACGCTAGGTCTGAAAATGAATTGGTTTCCCACACTAGAAGAATGCTACTAAATAACCACACCTCAATGGTCTACCTGAATCTTAGTCTTATATTCCCTACTGATATTTCTCATGGCCTCACTTACATGTACCTGAATCATCACCGCTGAAATCACTTGACAACATCACCCAGCTCGAATATGACCATTCAGTCAAGTTTCCCTTGACAAACAACATAAGGTTAACTACCTATAAAAAGGATATCGACCAGAAGATATTCAATTATACCTTGATGGAATTACACCATCCATCCCCAAGGCTCAACATCCTGATGATGTATTCTCACAACATAGCTGGAGTGAAACACAACAAGTATATAAAAGTTTTTGTATAGTCCATGACTTATGTATCACCATACTAGAGATTATTGAACTCACATGATTTTTTCACCCTCAGTGTCTCTGGGAAGTGGTTCCCGAAGAATCAGGCTTTGAAATCCTTCCATGCTAGTCCCACATGTCTTCCTTCCTATATCTATACATCCCACTAGTGATTTGTCAGTCGTCTGAGAATGTAGGTTTTATGCTTCCCCCTATGACCTAGGGGTGTCCCGATCTGGTCAAATATGGACTAGACCGACTCGATGTAGTTTTCTACCTCATGTGTTCTACCCTCACCAGAAAATAGTTGTAGGTTCTAAGACCTGAACTCATGAGTCCTGTATGCCATAGATGGATAAGATCTCTAAGATCCTCTGTTGATACCTTGTATGACTCGTATCAGGCTTGCTCTGAGCTACTCATATAACTGTGGCCCATAATCTACCATCTGTTTCTATCTCACCTATACTGGAGATTTCACAAATTTATCATGATCATATTGACCTTACAGAGCCACATCTCAACCCTTAAGGGCATCATCTCATGCATGCTCTAACGACACAATAAAATCACCCTCCTAGAACTACACTAGAATCCATTGAAGTGGAATCCCACTGAATACCAATACTAGTGGTCAACCAACCATAATAGAATATATGTATATTTCATATAGGGAATGTTGTAAAAGGTAGTGAAACTCCCCACCCTTACACTCTCCTACCACACCATGTCACATTCCATCCATCCCCAAGGCCCCTTACTTACCTATATTAGGGTCATGTGTCACGTTTATCCCAACCCCATGTCCCACTTTCTACCAACATTGATGTAAGACATCACATATAATCTATCCTCATGGCTCCTTTTTATTTCATAACATGACTAGACATTACATTTTACATATCAATATGTGGTAGCTGAGTAGAATTCCACCAATGATGACATAAAAGAAAAATATATTTAGATTATTTGATGTAACTTTAAATCACTCACCCCCTATCATCATCCCTTCCTGCACTTATTAATGTTATTCCCATATATATCACATGCATATAAATCATACACAATCTTCATTGGAACTACATGTCAAGGATACCTGAGTAGAATTCCACAAAAGAGAGGCTATATAGGAAAACACAGTTTATCTTCCATTATTTAAACATTAAATAACCCAACCCCTCTTAGAGAATTCAAGGTTCCTAATGAAAAAAACAAACATCATATGAGCATAAGTGTCTATCATGATGCATAAACAATCCTCCCCTACCATATAGGGCTAGGGGTCAAAACTATATAATAGATAATCATCCCATATAAGTGTTCCATCTGAGGTGTAAATAAAATCAAATATAAAATATAAGAGAAACAAATAAATTTCCTAGCCATGGAAACCTGGTATGTCCCCCGTGCATGGGGTTATAGGCACCCAAACATGATCTTTGTACCCATTTCTGAAAACACCCTAGTTTATGGTCAATTATTGCCCAAATAGTAAGAGAAGCTAAAATGTAAGCATTTGATATCATTTTTAACTGACTAAATATGGTTACCAATTAATAGAAAAGTCTTGTGATGCTACCAAAAAGCAGCAATAATTACCCGATCTAATACAACTTGTAGCACACAGACCCAAATTCCACTTTAAATAGTGCTGTAGGTCGGTTGGCCAATGGGACTTAGGCACACATACACTTCGGAAAAATGCATACTGCTAGCAGTGAAAGTGAAAAAAGGTGATATTGGGTAAATTATAATCGTAGGTGGTGATAGTAGTTAGGATCCATACATATATATAACAATATAAGGACTATAACATAATGGATGAAACAAATTAAGTGAAATTATAATAAAACAATAGCAGTAATAAACATTACCATCTATAAACTAAACTTTCTATAACAGTTCATAAATGATAGATAAACAAGATGGGTCCCCCATGGCCAACCATATATGTACATGCATATATAATGCATGAAAATCCCAAAAGTAAATTCTATCTGAAGTAGAGGAACCACCATGGTCAAATGCCATTCATCCCATGAAAAAGGCCCAACTCGATCACTAAGGTCCAACTCCTAAGCCTGAATCCTTACCTGATATCAAAAGTATAAAGTCAACATGCGTCTTGAGGGTTCTATGTAGGGTATGAGAATAAATCATAGTAGGAAACCACTAATGTGTGAATGTCCTGAATCCATGATTATGCAGATGTATTCTAAAAATAAATAAAAGAAAAAACATGCATATTTAAAGAATAACTACTTGGCTTGTGCTTAACATTCATAAGGAACTGATCACCTTCTTCGAACATCACCAGTATAAGTCTGAACACAGTACCCAAATCATATATATGGAATACAACAACCATATGCATATATATAATTCCAGTGGGGAATTTCGATGGAATAAGACCACATCATCCCCTCATGAGAAATACAGGTGAACCCTCAATTCAACCTATAATCAAGTTTCCTAGTAATTTTTTTTCATAAATATCAGAACCCGATATCCAAATGGAATATCCAATAAATAAGTACTAAGTCCCTTGGGCCTCTGATCATAAAATCATTATTATCTCGAATCCCAATGTCTTGAGGAACATTGATATCTGTCCTCTAAATAATAATAACCATTGGTTTAACAACCGACATCCTGAGGCACGATGATATATGTCACCTCTACATCATGGACCATCAATATAAAGTATCCTAGTGAGCCTTATCCCCCAACTGATGGTCTCATCACTGTCAACCAATATCCCATCATCATCCCCATGGATTTCTTTGGCGATCACCACTAAACAAGTATGATGGTCAACACCATCACATAAGATGAATAGTACACGAGGGCCTCCACCAACATCAAGTGGCCAACACCACCTTATCTGAGTCCTAATTATGTGCCCATGACTCCAATGATGAGTCAGCCAAGAAACAGTGAGAGGAAATCAACAAAAAACCCAATCCACATCATTTATCTCCTCATGACCTCGAAACCATGCCACTAAATCATGATGGTCTGTATCATCTCATGTACTGAGAGCCAAGCTCCCAAAACTAATGATATCATTACCTTAATCCAAAAACTGTGTCTCTTCAACATAGTGATCAACATAACCCCATTTAAATACAATAAAAAAAAACCTAAAAAGCCACATCACCTCATTTTAGGTGGTAAATAGAACCTCAATCCTTGGGCTATACAAATAAAATTCCCAAGGAACTCAAGAAAACAATATATTACATTTCAATTAAATTCAAATTAAACCTTTGGCCTAATATTCCCAATTGGTATCAAGAATCTACCTAGATTAGAATGGATATATCAACTAGGGCATAACCAATGAAATCCCATGAAATCATTAAACTAATTTAAACACATCAATTTAATCATCAGGGGTCTCACTGAGTTATGCACCACATATGTAATTTTGAACACATCCACAATGCTCATAAAAAACATAGAAATCTTGGAACCACCTACCTTGTAATAATATGCACCCACTCATCTGATATCAACCTCTAACTTGATCCAAATTTGAAGAAAATGTAATTTTAGTCGAACACTTGAAAAATAGGTTAAAAGAGATCACTTCCATTTAGTTCCCTATATTGTTAGATAAACAAAAAAGAGAAGATACTAGATTGAAGGTCTTATTAATACACTTACAATGAGACTGATGGAGATCAAATCAGAGCTCATATCAAGGATCTGGATCAAATCCTTGGTGGGAGAAAAAATGGAGGAGCCCTTAGTTGTGCATGATAAAGGGAGGAGTAAGAAAAGAGGAAGAAAGAAAAGGTGGCTATGGGTAGAAAGGTAATTTCAACCAAATTAATGGCTCACATGTTTTGGACACATGGTTTGGATAACAATGAACCAACCTTGTAGTTCCCTCTAGCTGAACAACACACATGCACAAGCTAAGTGCATAGTTTCCCAAACCGTGTGAAGCTCATGCAGATGCCCCTATCCAAGTCACCCACCTCACACAGTCAGTTGCACGGTTTGTCAAAATTTTCACAGACCATGTGAATAACCTCTACTAAAAACTATATAGGACTCACATTGTTCTGAATCCCCACCTGCATGGTTTTTCAAATCGTGTCTATCACTACTGGAGGGTTCCATAGTTACTCATGGGAGGCTTCATAGCTTGTACAAACTATACACCTCTACCTGCACTTCCCCAAAACAGTGTTTCTAGGTTCCAATATAACTAAAACTCAACCAAAACCCTGATGAATTTATCGATCATTAAAAAAAATAAAAAACTAAGTCTTGGGTCAATCAAACTCTTGGAATTATATTTTTCCAAACCCAAAAGTTCAAATTTACTCAGAAAATGGCCTATCCAAAAACATAGGACATTCCAACCTATTTGTATCACATATTAAAGTTTAAATTTATTTAAATTTAGATATAATATATAGTAATATAAACTTATAAATATATTCAAATAATATAACAGATATATATATATATATATATATATATATATTTTAATATATTTTAATATATGCACGATATTTATTAATATTTTAAAATATAATTTCATATACTTTTGTAAACAACTATAGTTTCCTAAATATAAATAATATAAATTTATAAATAAATAAGGAAAATATTATTAATAATAGATTTTATTAAATTTAATTAACAAAAGTAATATTATTTACACAAATATAACCATTAAAATATTTTAAACTTATGTTACAATCAATTTTATAAAATTACATATGTATATAATTTTTTTAAGTATTTATAATTTTCAATATTTAAATAATTATATTTTATACATTACTACGTGGAATAAAAATTATTGATAATTAATATAATTTAATATTATTATTCATAGTAAATGTTTTTTGTAGAATTAACACACACACACACACACATATATAAATTTAAATTTTATAATTAATATAACTAGTATATTATATAAATAGTTATTCATAATATTTTTTTATATAATATTTAGTTATATTCAATTTATTCTCCTATGTGTATAGAATATTATAATTTATATTTATTTTAATTGAAATATAATATATAATATATACTTATAAATCTAATGAAATATAATTATTCAACATTTAAATTAAAATTATATACGTTTTTTAAACAATAAAATTTTCCTAAATGTAAATGATCTAAACACCATTTTTAAATTTTATAAATCAATTATGTAAAATTAAATCATACAAAAAACAATAATTCATATAGAAATTTAATCATACAATGAAAAATAATTTATACGCTCATACATTCATACATACATACATCCATAAAAATTAAATAAATAAATCATACAAACAAAATAAAAAAAATTAGATAATTAAAACCATTAAATATTGATTTTACATTATTTAAAGATAGAAATATACATTGATAAATAATTGTAGTAGAGATTCTCTGCAAAATTTAACACAAAACAATTGAAAATGAAGGGGGGAGTCATGTCTATTTGTAGTTTTTTCTCAGTAGGAGATGTAAACCCTGTTCATGCCTCCTTTGTAAAAATTTCAAAGGAAGCATGAACAAACATCACACTTCATATCAAACTCTAAATAATCATGAACCTCATTCAAAATATTTGGCACCAGAGTGAGAAACGTGAACCATATTCAAGCTTCTCAATGAAATTAAGAATTGTGAATGGTGTTGACACCTCCCCGAGACTTTTATTTAAAAAATATTACTCACCATATCCCCATTTTTTACTCTATTAAATCGTAAAACCCTTTAAAAAAATAAATAACCCTATCTTCACTAGCACCACCAGATCCTCTATCTGATTCACTATAATACACACTGATATGATGTGATTTGCCAGATATAGGGATTAAATCCCTCTATGTATAGAGGAACGCACTCAATCCATCTTAGCAATTTGTTATTCAGGAATAATCATGAGGGCCCAGACACATTCCATTATAATCATCAGTCAAATTATCTCTGAGGTGGCCTAATTCAATCCTATTTTTTGGAGGGATATACAATACATTAAGAGTGGGGATTAAATTCTTCCAGAAATGTACATGCTTGAGTTGGAGATGAGTTGGGGCCATCAATCTATGCAAGTCCCACAATCAATCAATTGCACCTTTAATAGCCCATTTCAATGGGCTATATCCACTAGTAACTTTATGATGTTGATAAATGTTCGCAACATGATCTCCATCTTGGAGATCATGTTGTTTGTATGAAATGATAAACAATCGTCCTCTAACATGCGCTATTGTCCATTGCTCGTACAAACCATGATGGAAAATAGTGGTTTTGTCAATGGTATTTCCTGAACTACTATCGAACCTATGGTTAAGATTGTGGGTTGAGATGGCCTATGAATTGATGTCTGAGATAAAAAATTCCACAATGAGAAGGGGTCTACTGGCGATAGGCCTCCACCTACAACCTCATCAAGGAGGCCAAGAAGAGACTACTCATATCTCCTAAGACCAATGCAGACAAGGTTGCTTCTAAAAGGAATAGCCAGGTGGTTCTGGCCGTTAAAAAGGGGAGTGGGGTTAAGAAGGAAGCATCTGTTATGAATAATTTGGAAATGCTTGGAAATCGGGTTCAAAGTGCCTATCTTTGGACAAATCGAGAATGGGAATCGGCCACAGGAGAAGATGAATCCTGCTTGGGATATGGGGATGATTGTGGTTATTATGATGTTTCATTCTATATTGGTTTTGTACATCTGTTGTTTTTGTTCCTATTTTAGTGTATTGGCGTTGTATGTTGGGCACCGGTCACCCATAACCCAGATTTTATAAAATCAAAAAAATGATTGGCAGTCAGATATAGTTGTGGTCTTGAAAGTCCAACTCTGATTTGAATCAGCTATGGATGGTCAGAAGGGATGAAACCATTTTATCAAATGGAAGTTTCTTGATGATCTATGGATATACATCTGGCATGTATGTAATGATATTTGGTTTTAATACAGTGGTGCGGGAGGACACTATTTGAATGATATAGGGAAATATAAACATCATTAATCAAGGTTCTAACCTGGTGTTAGGAGAAGCATCTGGAAGTATTGGAACTATGCTTACTCATAGGGACAAGGTTGGATTACTGGTAATGACACTACCCATCATGAGATAGCCATCTATGGTTTGTGCGACCTTTGAATTAAATAAAATGACACACTTGTTCTTATTCACTTTTTAGCAACATAGAAGAATGAAGGGAGAAACCAAAAATTGTTTCATTAAGAACAAAGATTAGAAAAAACCCCTCTCTATACCTTTATCTCTCTCACATGGGGCTCTCAACTATCTCTCATCATATAGAAGAGATATACTGCCTTAGATATGATGATTTTAGTGGAGATCTCTTGGATCTAATTGTTTTTTCTGGGGTGATCCAATGACCCTCCTTAAATAGACATTGTGGGAGGAGTATAAATTTGAAATAGATATCAAATATAGCCAAAACTCCCACCTACCTTCCCATGACCTCCAAAGTAAAAGGTTACACCTGTATAATGTGCATTAGACATGTTGGAAGTCTTGGGATGGTATTGCGGGTACTCCAACTACCTACCAAGGTAGCTCATAAAATACTCTATCAATTTTACCCATGATGCTGCAATCCATTGAAGTGTATGTAATGTTCTATATTGTACCGAAAAACCACATTTTTCAACATATCTATCAGGTTCTCCCATGTGTGGATCTTCGTAAGTCATAATAGCTTTTGATATATCACTTATTGTATCCAATTAAAGAGAATTTCAATGTGCTTCTTGATATCCATTTAGCTCCCCCTAATCATCCAGAAACATGTACTCCATCTCTAAAAATTTTGTTGATGGAATCCTTCCTCCGGAAGATCCTTGAACCAATAAAATGTTATGTTCAGGGGTAAAAACATCACCTAGCTCCTAAAATGGTTCTGTAACTTCTTGTGGAGAGGATTGAGTCTTCCCCTGCTCAATATCTTTATCCAGTACCGCCTGACCCACTACTAATGAGTCATCTTGCACCTCGTCCTCAGTGATATGTGGTGGTGGTAAAGGTGTTGGATGAACTATTAAATTTTTTACACTTTACCTATGAGAAATTATGAGATTTTGAATGTCTTCAGTTGTTTTGAAGTTGTGGAACATGATATCTATACTTCTGATAACCTTTTTCTCCTTAAGGTCCCAATGCTTGTATCTAACTCATTATCTACATAGTCTATGAAGATGCATGGAGTACATATCTCATCTTGCTTATTCATGAGCTCCTAGTAAACATGTAAAAATGCCAAAAATCAAAATACTCCTAAATGGGAGTAAAATGGATGTTTACCATACCATCTCTTCTATAAAATCTTGAAATTAATTCTGACTGATGGTGATATCTTGATGTGATAACATGCATCTTAAAGAGCTTCTCCCCAGAATGTCTTAGGCATCTTATCCAAACCCATCATGCTACATACCTTCTCTATAATGGTTATGTTCATACTTTTGGAACTATAATGTGTTGTGGGGTGTGTGGTACCATTCTATCATGTCAGATTCCATGAATCATTCAGTAGGCATCAAATTGCTTGTTTGTGTACTCTCATACATTATCTAAAATATGAAACTTAAGCTTCCTTCCAGATTCACGATCTATTGTGGCATATAAAACGTTGAATTATTCTTTTACTTTTTCCTTCGTCCATAATAAGAACACCCACACCCTTTAAGAAGCCTCAACAATAAAGTATTGGAAGTATTTGTTACATAATAGTGAATCCACCTGCATGGTTCTACATATATAAGAGTTCACGAGATCCAATAAATTTTATCTTCTTAGTGATGAAATATTGAATGAGAATCTACGATTCTTCCTATACAAGTAGTATTTCATGGGTCAAGTGACATATCCTTGTGAAGAATGATTTTCTTCTACTTCATCAGGCTAGAAAACACACTTACACTCATGTGGTAGAGTCTCATATGCCACAGATTAGAAGAAGTATCTAATTCAACTTTGTTGATCCTGTCTGCACATATAATCACATAAGTTTTATAATGTTCCACATATGTTTCCTCATATGATGATGACATATCATATTTCATCTTCTATTCTCCACTATTGAAGATTTTTTCATAGCCTTATCGATCAAATAATATTCTTAATAACATGTTGGGATGAAGACATGGAACATGCCGAACGTTATTCAAGGTATTGTGTATCTAACACACTTCATTAATTTGATATCACTCATGACAACAATCTCTCTCAAAATGTTATTCCCCATCTTAACTATACCAGTGATTCCATCTTTATAATATAAGATATACTCATGATGTAGAGTGATGTTTTATGATGTTGCAGTATGAACCACAAATTTTGTTTCTTGGAATGATGTGTAAAATCAAGCATCTTCTTCATCTTTAGAGAAAACACGATTTATCTGGTGATTCTCATGTGTACATATCTATTTGTTCTATATTGATTGCTACTTCAATCCTTAAATTATAATAACTTTTGGTAGTTATTCTTCAAGTATATATCCATGTTGCAATGGTGAAATTTTTATTTTGGTCTCCTACCATTAGTGGACCTTCTTTTTCTCCATCTCTGGCTTGCACTTTCATCCCTTCAAGCACTTCCCGTGGATGGTCCCTCTATTGAATTTTAATTTTTTAAATAATGGTGTCGAATTTTTAGAAATGGAGTGTACCTTTACATCCAAAATGCTATAAAATGTTGGAATTGACTTATGAACCGTCAAAATTAGGCACCTATTGATCAAGATCCGAACAAATCAATGTCAGAAGTCAAAATTTAATGGGGTGGCAGTGATGTGACAATGATGTGGTGCTGATGTGGCATGTCGAAGTAGCTTCCTGAATCTGATAAAAAATGTCGCCAATGTTAGAATAGTGTCAACTTCTATGGAAAGGGTTTTTTATAGTATCTTGAAATTTTACTGAACTTTGAGAAAGCCTATGGTCCCCATTTTAGCAGATTTTTATACTGTTTGTGTTAGGGTATTTTACTCGTAATGTTTTTTCAAAATCTAGATTCAAAACAAGAATCTAATCAATATTATTTTTTGATCATTTGAACATATCTCCTACTCTCTATTGTTTATCCAAAAATTCTTTTAATACCACTTTCCTTAGTCTGAGAATCTCATAATAATAGGTTTCCCATGTGTCACCCCAGCCCCCTCCTTAGAGGGTGGGGTTCATATATCTATCTCTTCAAATGATTTTGGTCACACATGAATCATCCTACCATTTAATCCTTAGGATTTAAGAACCAACTACCAACTAGTGTGGTTTCAGGACTAACAGAAACCATCCTCCACATGTTGGGAGACATGAATCTCTTATATAAGGAAAAACCCCATGAACCACATCCTTGATTTTATTTCAGGTGTGGGAAGAGATCCCTATGACTTGGTCATGAAATTATACTACCACTGTTCCATGTACTCTCTCATGAATTTAGGATTTTGGCCTTTAGTGTGTCTATGAAATTATCTACTTCCAACTAACAGACTTCTATGCCTGGCCAAAGAGATTCTCACTCTTCATCATCGACTATGTGGTCCACCCTCTGTCAGGGTCAGAAACCCCAAATCTCATCAAAACCCACCCTATATAGTGGTGTTGCTACCTCTGATATTCACATGAGTGTGGCCATATCTATTATGTCACCTCCACCATTACACCTCAGGACTCTGCTCCCACAGCCTAGTCCCAACTGGAAGCATTCCACATACATAATGAGACACATCATCTCTAATACCATTTTTTGTGATTCACTAATCACTAAGAGATAATAATTAAGGGAGAAACTAAACTTTACATCAGTAAGAAAAATGTTTATAAAAAATCTCTCTAAACACTATTATCTCTATCACATGGGGATATCAAGGATCTCCCACAAAATATAAGAGATCTATTATATTATATTTTATGAATTCAGCAGCTCTCTCTTGCCTCTAATTGTTGATAGTGGAATGATCCCATGGACCTCCTTAAATAGGCATGGTGGGAGGAGTAAAAATTTGAAAAAACTCCCACCTAAACAAAAGAATACCACCCAACCTTCTTTGGGATTCTAAAGGAACAAGGGATTCACATGTTGAATGTGAAATATCCATGTTGGAAGTCTTGGATTGGTATGGTTGGTAAACCAACCACCTACCAAGGCAGTTAGAAAAATATTCTATCAATAGTGTGGGTGGAGATATGTAGGAGTAGAAAGAAGAACATAAATGGTATTTTTGTGGGGATGGTTCTATACATGAAAAAAACCAAGACCAATGTCTCACCTGTCAGGGAGAATCAATTTCAACTGTAATAAATACTGTTAGTTACAATAGTAAATCATCTGGGAAATGATGGATATTTACCAATGAATGGAATTTTTTAATTTAAAAAATAGACAGATCATAGATGTGGTGAAATCAAATCCAAGACTTTGTCAAATAATCATATATCCATCCATTGGAAATCAAAATCAAATTTGGATTCCCATGCCATGGTTTAGGATCATTGAAAGAATATTCCTTTCATATGACAACACATTATATTTTCTTATTTCTAGCTTTTAAAAATATTTCTGTATGAATAATGTGGCACATTGAGGCCCTATGTGAGAAGCCTTAACCACCTTGTGTTTTCCAAATATTTGAGTAAATTCAAGTGATCAACTTATTCCCTTTTTTTTCTACTTCCTCTATTTCGAGATCCACCTGGACTTGCTGGATATCAAATTCTAATCCATTACATAAGAAAATTTAATGAATGAACTTAATCATCTATTTCTGATGATATGTCCTTCACTAAGGTAATTGAATCTTTCTCTCTCACTCACTTAATAGTGGTATCATTTCACCCTTACTTTTCCTAAAATCGAGTTTAGGAACAACTTCATTGTTCATAGAAGCCTGAGTTGTTACCTCATGAAGACCTCCCTTAGTGACTTACAGTTGGTCCTTTTGAACCTCCTATTTTTGATGATTCCACATACATAATGGGATCCATAGGCCACATGAATAAATAGAACATAATCTTCTTTTAATTATCCTATACGAGGTCTTTAACATGCTCTCCCTTGACTGTTGGACATGAAGGCTTTCGGTTTCAAGCCCTTTATATGCACTCATTCATTACAATATATTTAAATTTTTCCAAATATGGTATATCTATTTATAAATTTATATTTTATGATGGTAAATATTTTTCCCAATAGATGTTCCTCTGTAACAAATTTTTTGGTAACAATTCTATCGCTAAATTTTATTATAACAGATAAAATATTTCTATTGCGATTATAATAATACTAACGGATAATATATTTTTCAGTCAAAATGATTAGCAATTGTTTCACATGTCATATTTATTCATTTATAATATTATTACTAAAATGTATATTTATATTTGTAATATTATTAACAATATTATTTTATTTTTTATTATAATCAATACCACCAATTAATATCTATTTGTAAATAATTTTTTATTTTAAATTTTATTTGTAGACATTCAAATATTTTTCACTAACATTTTATATTATATTAATGAATATAATTATATAAAATATATTAATTATATTAAAATTATAAAATTATAGTATATGAATTTCCAATAAACTGAGAATTTATTTAATAAAAAATGTTCAAAATTAATTTGCAAACATATTCAAACTCAAATAAAAAACATAAAGCTCCAATAAATATATTTCAAACATTTTCAAACGCAAAGTGAAACTACATGAAACTCTATCAAACATCATATAAAATGTGTTTTTCTGGCACTCCACCTATCACTACAGTGATTCACATAGGAAAAATGTCTCTCACTCAAATTCACAATTGTCAAATATACACATAAATATACTAATGGGATATCAATATTCAATTGAAATCCAATATCATTTCATTTAAATTTCAGGATCCTATGGGAAATAATGACTTAAATTTTTTATGGTTTTACAATACCTACAAGTGCAGGTGGATCTACCAAGAGAGATAATAGTTTCCATGAAAATTCCATCAAATACTATATTTTGGTAAGTCTGAACACCATCATTAGCATTTAAATTCAGAATATCAATTTTTTTTCTTGCAGCCATCATGACTGAGAAAAGAAATAAACCATAACTTATTATTATTAAGTGATTCATGGAGAAGAAATTTTATGTTAGTGAAAAATATTTTAAAAACCAGCTGATAGATAACAATAGTAGTCTAGACAAGAAGAATGAAATACTAACTAGGCTTATGATAGTGAACTGGAGCATGAAAACTGGGGCTAGAAATTTTAAAAGTCCAGGACACCATAACACTGTGATATACCCACCCCCAACGCAAAGAACAATATATTATACCTCCATTATCTTCCATCTATCCTTATTACCACAAGGATATCCAAAAATCTTACAACATCCATCTGCATAGATTTACATCTTCATTAAATTACCAAAAATATTGAAAAAACACATAGAAATGTACAATCACCATTCTAGAACACTCACGACACACCTCTCTTAACTGGTCAAAACAGAGACCACAAACATCCAAGATGTATAGATGGTACTCAGAGTATGGAATCTTTAAGATTAAAAATCAATGAAACATGATAATATAATGGTTAATCCTACAAACCAAACTATATTTACCTAAGAATGTAAAGAAGGAAAAATACAAAAAGATAAGGACAACAAGGATGGGTTCAATGGTGCACCCAAATGAAATCCTGAACCCATAAAAAACTCTCTTCACATGGTCTCCCCAAGAATAAAAAGATTCCATATCCAACTCAGCATTACCAACTGCAATGATGATCAGATACCCATAGCACTAAAGAAAACATATCACTCTCCCATTCTTAACCCATGTCATAGAATGGATTTAAATTCCAAGACACTAGTATCCACATAACACCACTATAGAACACCATGTGTTAACACATTCCAAGTAACTGTCTTACCTCCAGTGTACCTCTAGTGCCAACCACACTTGAATAAAAGCTATGAATATAGTATTAGAGACCCACCATGAACACAAAAGCACACCACTAAAATACTTACATGAAATCCAAAGTAAAACTAAAAACCATTAAAAAGGACCAAGAATGTAAAAATAGAACAATAAAATCAATGAAAACACAATCTATCATATACCATTAAAACCAAAACACATGTAAATAGTGAATCATTGGCTATTTATCCAAGATAATAGACTCTGTTATTCAAATAAATTGAAAAAATATTATATAGTCAAATGAAAATGGAGACCTAGAATAACTACGTTTTCTCCAAACTATAAGCCTCACTAGTAAATATTAAAAGTTATGTGACAAATACATCAACCTAGAGATAATGAGTGACCATGAAGAACTCAAAAATGTAGTGTTAACAAAAAAATTATGAAAAATCTTAAAGAAACTATCTAAAACCAAAAAACAATAAGTAAAATAGCCAATAGAATCATACATCCTTTAATCTGTTGAAGTCATGTATACTGAATGAGAAAGAGATAATTATTATAACAATGATTCAATAAATCCAAAATATATTAAATACAATTATTATTAATTAAGGTCATTTTAAATTTATAAAATAAATATTCTTTAAATAAAATCAATATAAATTCAATTCCATAGAAACTGGAAGATAACCAGTGAATACTAAACCAAAATTACAATTTAGTTGTAGTATCAAATATCAAAAACATTCAAGATAGATTCATTATTTCAAAACCAAAATTAAAGGCACATAATTTTTAACTCATGATAATAATCACAACTGTATAAAAATAGCCATGGTTCAATACACAAAATAAAATGATTTAAACGATTTTGTAGTGGTCAAAACAAAACAGTGTTTTGCATAAAATAGAATAAACATTTTGATATGAATCAATATAATCATTAAAAAATAAAATTACAAAAATACCAAAATGAATATAAAAGATGATAAATAAATCCCAATTATAAAATACAATCTCAAAAATAACAAGTTCAGGGAAAATGAAAGAAACATAGAAGAGATTGTTCCACATTCAATGTTATAAATGCTCTAAAAAAATAGGAAATTAATACCATGATTCATATGGTCCGATCTATATTGGATCTAAAAGAACATGGAAGGATCAGCGTACATTTTTTCAAAATAATAAAATAACAACAATGAAATAACATAGATGATAATAAGTTTCTAACCAAGAGAAAAATCAAAGATAGAGCTCTTAAAAAATAAAAATTCCCTAGTTAAACCAAGATTATGATATCAACATATACACCCAACTTATAACGAATCATTAACATTGATATCAACTTATACAATGACATATTAATTTTTATTTTGAAAGATTTAGTGTTCAAAATTTAATAACAGACTCCAAAAAATGGGAATTGATCTGGAAAGGATCCCAAGATTGATAGAGAACCTCACTAGTAAGTATTCAAAATAGATAAATTCTAATTAGGAAAGTAAATGATACAATGATACTCTAAAATATTACACATAGATTCCCAAGAAATAGATTACACACTGAGTTTACAGCCATCGATCAGACACTGAGTTTATATATAGATATTACATAATGAATTTATAAACATAGAATCCATATAATGATTACAGACAAATTTCACATAGAGACTTAGATTAAACAATAAGTTTAGACATAGTTCTCACACAAATACATAAATTTCACACATGTATTACACATCAAGGATACACATTGAGCACACACATTGAGTTCACATTGAAGTTTACACTTAGTTTTCAAAAAAATATTACACACTGAGATTAGACATAAAGCTTACACAAAATGTCTATAAATACATATTACACACTGAGTTTGCAGATAAAATTTACAAATTGAGTTTACTAGCATAGATTTCACAAAATATTTTTTCACATATATTACATACACTAATTTTTATATAGATTACACACTAATTTTACTAAAAAATAATTGTATTACATATATAGAGATTCGAAATTTCACAATATAGAGTATAATAAAAATTTTGACATGTAACTAATAGACGTGATTATTACAGACTATTTCTTATTAAAGGGAACATATTATCAAAATAATTAATGGTTATAAACTAAAAACTATATCATTAGTGAATTGAAAGATATTTTATGGACCAAATTTAATAGTACAAATGCATGTGTTTAGAAATATAATATATGTCAGAGCGGGTATAAATATATCATAAAAGTTGGAATCATATTCAATAATTATGTAAAAAATAATATATATATATATATATATAATGAAAGTGAAATTTCTAAAAATTGGTCATGTTTTCTATATACATGTCGTGATTATATAAAATTGTGTTAAATGTAAAATAAAAGTAATGGATACTCTAAAATCAAACTTTTTCTCAATCTTGGATAAACACCACCATCTTCTATGAATGGAGAATTTAAAACTAATGCTTTGATTTGAAAATATTTTTCTTACCTTGAATAACTTTTATCATCACACACATCAATTTATGTTACCAAGAAAATAAAAAATAGAACAATCATTAAAATTATTACAACCCCCAATAAAAATACATTAAACAATTTAAGAAGGGTAAAATACATTAAAAAAATATTTTTTTTTCCTTATAGTGGAAACATAAAAAAATGAGTTTCAAAGCATGTAAATATTTTATTAATTACCAATCAGTATCCAATGAAAATAGTGTCAGTAATTGGAATATGATTTCCAATCTGTATCAAATGATAATATAGTTATAAAATTCAAGAAATAATAATTAAATGAATTGTGTGGGGATGTTGGTATTCTTTATAAAACATTCAATTAACATTAGCATTCATCTTAATCATAGTTTAATCATGAAAATATAATAACAATAATAAGAAAAAAGGTAACACTTGAGGAAGACTTTTTATTTTATGATGTTGGAGCTTGATCATCTGTTTCTGATGATATATCATTCCCTAATGTATTTAAATCGTACTCTTTCATGTGATCAGTAGTGGGATCATTTTCCACCTTTTCCCAAAATCATATTTAGGAATAACTACATTGTTTATAGAAACCTAAGGCTTCACCTCCTAAGGATATCTCTTAATGTCTTGTAGTTAGTCCTTTAGGACACCCTCCATTTGATGATTCCAAAAAAATAATGGGATCCTTAGACCGCAAGACTAAAGAGAACATAGCATGCCTCAAATTATCCTACACAGGGGACTTAACAAAATCTATCTTGACTGTTGGACTTGAATATTTTTTGTTTCAATACATCTCTATGAACTCATTTAATAAAAAATATTTAACTTTATTTCTATAAGGTTATATTGGTTGGTAAATGTATATTTTTTGTTCGTAAAGCATTTTACCAACATATGTACCCCTACCACTAAATGTTTGGTAAAACAATTATTTCTAAATGTTATTATCATAGATATAATAGTTCTAAAATAATTATAATTATACCAATAGATAATATATTTTATGGTTATAAGGATTAGAATTAAATTCATATGACATATTTATCTATTGGGAACATTATCACCAGCATATATCTTTATATCAGTAATATTATTTAAAATAATATTTTATTTTCTATTATAATCAATACCAACAATTAATATCAGTATGTATATTAAGATGGATTCGTAGGATGGTTGCGAGTGGAATGATGGTGATATTTCTATCCTCTAGGTGCTTATTCAACCATGGTTTCATTCAATCCGGAGTAGGAAATGGATTTCACCCCTACAAAGGGGGGTGAGGATGGTATTGTTCCTTCTTTCTCCTAAAAATCTATATCATTTGCAGAATCTCTCACTACACCCTCCAAACCTGACATTTTCAAATCGCATATTCTCACATGTTCAGGGGATGGCTCTATTTTGGTGGCAGCAGATCCAAAATCTCTTAAAAAAGATTGGATCTCTGTAAATTCTCAGTACTAGGATGACCCTAATATGAGAGAGGTGGGACACCATTGTCCTACAAAGATATGAAAACAAGGATCTCTCACTTCAGGGGATTCTCGAGCTGGAGACTCATCCCAATTAGGAAAGGGTTTTTATAGATTATTTTGGAAAGGAAGATTGATCTTGAAATAGTCTGGAGAATCGGAAACATTAATCTTAGACTAGGAATTCTTAGTCTCTAAGAATGGGATGGCAATTTTAACCTGTTCAAGTAGTGACTTTCCATGGCACAATTTTAGACAAGAATCAATGGCCTCTTGTGGGTCTACTGACATCCAATGATTTTGATTGATATCTCCTCAAGACTTGGAACCCCTCTAAAATTCAACCAGTGATCCATTAATAGAGATATGGGTTTGTATGCTAGTGTCCTTAATGAAATTAACATGGAATTAACACCTCCTTGCTACATTTTTATAGTTATGGAGGATCATCATCTAGAAATTTTGTATGAGTTTTAGAATATCCACAAATTCTATGGACACTTCAAAATAGTTGATCATCTGGTGAACATTTTTTGTATGTTATAAAAGTTGGTTAAACCAGCCCCCACTGCCTCAGCATGGAGGGAGGTATCTTGAGGAAAAGGAACAGATAAGATTGGAAAGCGAGGGTCCTGGGAGATGATCCGGTGAAGGGTTGTTCATCAGGTATGAAAGGGGTCACTAACCCTTCATGGTCTGAGTTAGCTGAGGAAGACGATCAGAACATCGGTAACCCAGGAATCATGGAAAACTCAGGTAAAGACATGCACCAATAGGAGAAGCAGGCTGACCCAGACTATTCACTAGATTTCTTATTGGTTGTGCTCTTATTTTAGATTGACGACTTTATTTTGGATCTTAAATCTAATGAAATTCAGGATGTTTTGGTGCTAAATCAGACCTCTTTGGAACCTATTACTACTATTGAGAGAGGGGATCTGAGATCCATCCTAGGAAAGACCCAAATTGGGGTCCAGAGTCTAGACTCAACAGACCTTAGGGGCCACTCTCATAGGAAGGTTGAACCTAAGGCTGGGAACAACAAATATGAGAATGAATCAGCTGATCAGGCACATGAATCATCAGATATGAAAGGTATGGACTCATCGACGCAGAATTTTAATGAAATGGTATATCCACCACACAACATTATTCTTTGGTTGTTTCTCAATAAACCAAATATGTAGGCCCTGCCTCATCGACAATATCTTCTCAAGAGCATTAAAATTTGGATACCAAAGGAAAGGGGGAATCACCCCTAAGTCAAAACATTAACGAGGATCCATTTTTGGAACTATTAGGGGCAAGATAAACCTAACATTGGGGTTCCATATGGATTATTACAGGTAAGTATAAACCTAAAATATTAGGTATATATGAAATTAAGACTACTTCTATTAATCTAGACAACATTTTTATTAGAGATGAATATTCCCTTATGAACTGGGTCAGGTATGAGGGATCTCTAAAAAAAATCTATTTTTTTTCCATAAATCAGTTGTTAACCTAGATATTGTTTTTCAGAATGACTAGGTCCTCACTTGCAACTTTAGGGAGTCTAGTAGAAAGATATTTTTCTTGTTTGTATATGATCATACTAAGTACATTGAAAGGAGGATTTTTTGTATCCAAATCCATGACCTGGAAAAAATAATATCAAACCCATGGATTATTGTTGGAGATTTAAAATCCATTCTACATGCAGAGGAGAATATTGGACCATTGGTCAACACCTCATCCATGGCTGAATTTCATGAATGTATGGGTGGGGAATTTCTGACTGAAATTAAATTTGTTGGGGACAAGTTCACATGGTATTGGAGACATCTTAATGGAATGAGAGCCAATAGAATAGATAGAGCATTTTCCAATGATACCTCACTTGCACTTTGGAAGTATATCTCTTGTGCCACTTTGTCCAAACAGAACATAGATTACCATCATATCCTGGAGAGTCTTCTAAATCTCAGAATAACACGTCTAATTCCCTATAGATTTAATAGTGCATGGGCCTCCCTCCCAGAATGATAAAAAATTGTACAGGATACTTGGAGCCAAAGGGTTGGTGGAGTCAATACCCTATTATTCCCTTTGAAGTTTAAACTGGATTAAATTAATCTAAAACAATGGAGTAAGAACATGTTCAACTCATTGGATGCTGAAATTGTAGGATTTTAATATCTTTTACTTGAATTATATGAGTCTATTACTAAATACCACTTTAGTAGAGACCTGAGGCAGGAAGATGAACTTATTCCAATCTGGGGAGTTTGGTTAATCTTTGTGAAAACATTCGAATAGATATTTTTTAAAACAAGATGGAATTCATATGGGGATAGAAACACAATATTATTTCATTCTCTTCATAGGGTACGAAGGGAAAAAATATTATATCTTTACTCAAGGATTTGGTCTCCTTCTATGGGAATCTTTTCAATGGACCCCAAAAAATGGAATTATAATGGAGAAAATCATTCCAAATTTAGTTACGGTAGAGGAAAATATCTCCCACACAACTTTTCCAATGGACTTTAAAATTAAAGAGGCTATATTTGGCCTCAAAAAGGAAATCTCTCTAAGGCCAGATGGGTTTACTAATGAATTATTTTATACATATTGGGAAATCATTCAAAATAATGTTTTCAAAATTGTCAGACATTTCTTTAATGATGTGAATTTTCTTCTAAGATTTAATGCAAAATTTATCACCCTTATCCCAAAGGATGAGAATTATAGTGATATTAGCCAATTCTGGGATGGTTCCCTTGTTAACACTATCTATAATGTGATTACTAAAATTCTTTCAAGCTGGCTCGCTTGTGTCTCAGAGAAAATTATATCTTGGAATCAATTTGGAGTTGTAAAAGCTTGGAACAATCAAGAGTGTTTTCTCAGTGCCTTTGAGTGTGTAAATTTTCTTAGGAAATCAACAAGAGGTGAAAACATAAATCTCAAACTAGACATCACCAAAGATTTTGACACCATGTATTAAGGATTTATTGGAGAGGTGTTGCATAAATTTGGTTTCAGTAGGAAATTCATTCACTGGATGAGGGTGCTATTTCATTCAACTTGCATCTACATTCTCATTAATGGGTCCATGAAAGTTTACTTTAATTTCTCTAGGGGGTGAGGTAGGGTGATCCCCTATCATACATTATTTTTTCTATAGAAAATTATTATCTAAGAAGACTTATCCTTAACATGGTGAATATGGGTGAATTACCCACCATCAGAGCAGACCGAGGTATCTCTGCTCCCTCTCACTTATTATTCACTGATGACATTGTCATTTTTACAAAGGGGTATAAAAGGAACATCAACAATATTAAAATGGAACTATGAAATTATGATAATGTTTCTAGTCATGTGATCAGCTGGAGAAAGTCCTCTATTTAATTTGGTAAGAGCTTTTCAGCATCGAGGAAGACACGTCTCACCTTTGATCTGGGAATAATGGTGGGGGCCTTACCTTTTGTATAACTGGGTGTACCAATGTTTTGGGGAAAACCTTGACAGTAAAATTTCTCAAATTATTTAGATCAAATAAGAAAAACCATCTCCTCTTATAAGGGGAATTCCCTCTCAATGGATGGCTGCATTTTCATGGTTAAGCATGTTATAACCTCGAAGCTGGTCTACTCCCTTATGGTGTATCTTTGGTTGGTTTCTATCATTAGAAAGATCAACATGATGCTGAAAAACATTGTATGGAGTGGAAATATTATGGGAAGGAATACCATCTCTACTCTATTAAAGAAGTGATGCTTACCATATTCTCTGGGAGGCATCCACATTAAGAACCTAGAGGCATTCAACCAATCTCTACAAGCCAAGTTTGTTTGGAAGCTCACCAACAAAAATCTTCTACCCTGGACTTCTTAAGGACCCGATTTATGAAAAAACTTATTAAAAAACCAAATATCTTGAATCATCCATTATTCCTAGGATAAAGTCTATATTTCAAAAAATTTCAACCACTCCAAATGGATGGTGAAAAATAATTCTTCCCTACATTTTTGTTACGACAACTAGACTAGTGAGCCACTCATTAATCAAGATAACCTAGAGGATAATGGAATTGATCATAACATCACAATTAAGGGGCAGATAGAAAATATGGAAATGATCCTGGATGATGTTTTCAACATCATTAAAAGATATGAATTTTTCAATTAGGTGGATGTACTGATCTAGGAAGGGTGTGAAAATTGATTTCTTGAATCAATAAGTTTTTATCAGTATCTGATTGAGGGAGAGAAGTAGTGGATTAGAAAATTGAACTAAAAATGGATGAATCCCTCATGGTTCACTGTCTTATATAGGATGCAGTTTAAAAAAAATTGTGGATGCCAACATTCAAAGAGTCAGTATTTCCTTATGATCTCAATGTTCCCTTTTTATGCAGCACAGAGAAGATGTTGATCATCTTTTTTTGAGTTGCAAGGTAGCCTATTACATTTTGATGGTAGTACAGAAGATATTTGGTCTCCTACTCCCATGCACTGGTTCTATCATAGGATTTCTTAATACCTTGTTCATTTTCAATTTTCCAAAGAAGGTAAAGGAACTATTTCATGTGGTCTATGTCGAGACAATTCACTGCATTTGGGGAAACAAGAATGAAGCAATGCACAAAAGGTCCTTATTCAATTCTAGCCAAGGAATTTATTACATTCTCGCTCTAGTTCACACTGTAAATGCCATTCATTCAGGAAAATGTATAAATTTAGTTGAAGACTGGATGATCCTTCGGTAGCTGAACATAGCTGGTAACATTACTATCTCTCTACAGACTATAGAAGCCTTCTGGACACCCCATTTTCTGGCTGGATTTAGTGCAACACTGATGGAGCTTCTAGGGGAAATCTAGGCCCCTCGGGTTATGAAGCCATATTTTAGGATGGGAATTAGGATGTCATCAAATTCATGTATGACCCTTGTCAAAATATCAAAACACTTTAATCAAAGATGATGGGTCTCATAATGGTGGTTGATACTGCTCTCAAAATAAAATGGAATACTATATGGTTTGAATATGATTCAACCACCCTTGTGTAAGCTGTTAGAGTGGGTTAGAGGCATCTTTCATGGAGGCTGTCTTCTAAATGTTTAAATTGTCTTAACATTCTATCCTTTTTGAATTATTTTGTCACTCATTATTAGTGGGAGGAAAACTATATTACTGATGGGCTGGAGAACAAAGGCGTTATTACAGAAGGATGCCAAAATTTGACCACCTTTCCTGACAACATGGAATCTATTTTCCTATGAGATAAATGTAAAATTCCTTCGTTTCGCCTCTTATAATATTTATTTATTTTAATACAGGGGACTTAGTGATCATTTTTCTTAAAAATCCAGTCTTTATATTATTTTTAAAATAAAATATTATATATAGATATTCCAATATTTATGAATCTAAAAATATATTATATATTTGTTATATTAGAATTATAAAATTCTATTATATGAAATTTTAATAAATTGAGTGTTTATTAGAAAAATAAAGTTCAAAAATAATTAAAAATAAAATTCAAACTCCAATTAAAAACATAAATACCCAAGAAGAATGTTATATACATGTTCGAACTCAAAGATAAAATACATGAAACTCCATTAAACATCATCTAAAAATTATTTTATTGACACGTCAGTAGTCAGTATAGTGATTCTCCCAGGAAATCTATTTCTATCACTCCCATAAATTTTAACTTCACACTTTTCAACTTCATACATAAATAAACTAAAGGGATATCAGTATTCAACAAAATTCCAATACCATTTCATTTAAATCTTAAGTGTTTTGGGGAATTAAAGGCTTACATTTTTAATGTGTTTTAATGCCTGCAAGTGAAGCTAGTTCTTAAAATATATACAATATTTACAATGTAAATTACATCAAGAACCCTGGTTTAGTAAGTATAAACCCCATGAAAATTTAAACTCACAATATCAATTAGTTGTTTTGGAAACCATCAAGACCATGAGACGGAAGAAACCTTCCATTCTCTTTAACAAGTGAATCATGGTGAAGTAATATTCTGATAGTGAAAAATATGTAAATAACCAGGTGACAAATAAAAATAGTAAGGTAGAATAGAATAATCCAACACTAAATCATCTTAGGATAGTGAACTGTAACATAAAAGTTTCAAAATCTTAGACACCATAACAATGTGATAGAATCACCGAACCCCCCAAACACACAAATAAAAACATATTAGACCTCCATTACCATCCGTACATCTATATATTCACAAGGCTATCATGAAATCTTCTAGTATATATCTACATAGTTTAATATCTATAATAAATTTCAAAAACTTTGAGAATAATAGATAAAAAATACAATCACCATTCTAGCACACTCACCTCGCACCTCTCTTAATAGATCAAAAATGAGACCATAAAAATACAAGATGATAAGATGGTACTCATAGTTGGGAATATTGAAGAGAAGTCAATAAAAGAAACAAGATAAAATAAAGGTGAATCCAATAATACATATTGAATTTACCAGAGAAACTAATTAAGACAAAATACCACATCACCATGAATATATGAATGGGTTAAATTGTGAATCCCAATGAAATATTGAACCAGAAAGATAATAACTTCAAATGGAGAAAAAAATTATAGATAGATTCTATATCCACATTAGGATTCCCTATTGCAACAATGAACGGACACCAATAGCCCTATGGAAACACATATTAATCACCCTTTTCCCCTGTCATCACATGGATTAACACACTCCATGTAACAGTAGTACATCCAACACCAACGACCCTTGAATAATGACCACAAATTTGTTGCTAGAGAGCGCACATAAACTGCATCACACTACTAAAAACCTTCTTTCAGATCCAAAGTACACATAAAAAACATTGGAAAGGTCCACTAATGAAAAAATATCACAAAAAAAAAATTCAATCACAACCTATCATAAACCATTAAAAACATGTCTAATTTGTGAATCATTGGATGTTGATCAAAGGTAATGGACTCTATTGTTCACATTAATTGATAAAAAATGTTGAAGTCAAATTAAAAGAGAGACATAGAATAACCAATTTGTCTCCAAACTACGAGTCTCACTAGTAATGACCACATTGTAAGTGATATAACCTTCAACCCCGAGATGATGAGTTACCATGAAGAACAGAAAAATGTAATTTGAATAATAATGATGAACAATCTCTAAGAAACTTGTTGAATCCAAAAAGTTAGAAATAAAATATCCAAATTAATCAAACATCATTAATTTTTCAAGTCATACATATTCAATATCTTAGAGACAATGATTATAGGTGGGATTTGATAAATCCCATAAATTTAAAATATCTAAATTATGTATTAAGATTGTTTTCAAATTAAAAAAATAAATAATATGTAAATTAAATCAATAGTAGATTCCATTCCATAGAAAATGAAAGATAACCAAAAAATACTAAACTTAGATTACAATTTATAGGTAGTGTAAAATGATATAAACATGTAAGATAGATTCATAGTTTCAAAAAAAAGACACACTTAATTTTTAATTCATGACATAATCAAAACAATATAAAAATATTCATGGTTCACTAAAAAATCAAATGATTTAATAAATTTTATAGTTGTCAATACAAAATGGATTGTGACATAAAACATAATCCAAATTTTGAGATTAATAAATATCAAGATTAAAAAATAATTTTACAACATGCTTACAATGCATATAAAATATGTTAAATCAATTCCAATTGTAAAACATGAACTCAAAGAAAACAAGTTGAAGGAAAATGATACAAAAGTAGAAGTTATTATTCAGCATGATAATTTGAAAATATTGTAAAAAATAGAAATGAATACCAAGATTTATATGGTTATATCTAAGTTGGGTCTATATGTATAGGGAAGGTGAATCGTAAGTTATCCATAAAAAGAAAATAATAATTGTGAAACAATAGAGATGATAATAAGTGGATAACTAAGAAAACTATCAAAGACATTGTTCAGGAGAAATTATAAGTTCATAGTAAACCCAAACATGAGATATCAACATATACACAAAACTTAATCTGATTCACTAACCTATATATAAACATATACATCAACCTTTGATTTTTGATATTGAATGATCTAGTATCTATAATGTATGAATATACACTGACTAATGGGAATTGAACTAGAAAATATAACAATATTTATAGATAATTTCACTAGTAAGTATTCAACATAGCTAAATTCAATGTAGGGAAGTAAATGATAAAGTGAAACTCTCAAAGATTTCACACATATTCCACAGAGAAAAATTACACAATGTGTTTATAGACATCGATCACACTAAGTTTATAGATAGAGATTACACACTGAGTTTATAGACAGAGATTGCATTGAAAGAATACACACATATTTCACATAGTGACACAGATTAACCACAACGATTTCATGATGAGTTTACACATTATTTTCATACATAGACATAGATTTGACACACATATTACATTCCTATCTTACTCATTGATAATACACACTTAGATTAATCTGATGTTTCCAAACAGTTTTTACACACCAATTACACACTAAGATTAGACACTAAGCTTACACACAATATTTATAGACATAGATTACACACTAACATTGTAGACACATATTACACATAGAGTTTATAGACACAGATTTCACACATATATTTTTTACATTGACTATACATATTGATTTTTACACAAACTACACACTACGTATACTAAAAAAGAATTGTATTACACATATAGAGATTCCAGATTTCACAATGTAGAGTATAATAAAAATCATGTCATGTCATTGATAAGAAAGATTCTCACAGACAGTCTTTTAAAGTTCCCATATTATCAAAGTGATTCAATGTTAAAAAAATTAAACAATTTGTGAATTGAGACGTAATTGAAGAAAAAATGTTAATAGTACAGGTTCATGTGTTCAATGATAAAATATATGTCAGATATGATACTAATTTCCCATATAATTTGGAATCATCTTAAAAAATGTGTGAAAAATAATATATATTTAATGAATCTGAATTTTTTAGAAGAGTAAATGTGTTACAGATTAAAATATTGATTATCTAAAGTTGAGATAAATTTAATATAAATGAATGTATAATCTAAAATCAAACATTTTCTCTGTCCAGGATAAACATCACCAGCTGCGATGACAAGAGTATTTCCAACTGATTCTTTGCTTTGAAAATATTTTACAGGTAGTGCATAACATGTGTCATAAAACACATCAATGTATGTTACCTAGAAAATCAAAAAGAGAAAAAATGTTAAAATTAAATCCAAACAACCCCCACCTAGGTTAAATACATTATACAATTCATGAAGGGTATACGACATTACACAAAAAAAATCTTTTCATCGCTTTATAGTGGATACATAAAAAATGACTTTCGTAGAATGTACAAATTGTTTAATTTCCCAATATGTATCCAATGAAAATAGAGTTTGTAATTGATATATGATTCCCAATATATATCAAATGATAATATATTTCCATATTTCAAGAAATGATAATGAGAATAAATATTTTGGGATGTTGGTACACTTGAAAAAACATTCAACTCACAATAGCATTTATCTGCATCATCATTCATGCATGAAAGATAATAATAGAATAAAGAATAAAGATAACAATTAAGGAATCCTATGACCTTTATGACAATGGAAAAATGAAAATAATGTACTATATAAACATCAATATGACCATTCATTATTATAATAAATTAGTCCTAACTGATTGACCAAAAATTGATCACCATAAAAAAATTAGCACTCCTCTTCCTATTTTATCCTCTCCTCATTTATTCTCCCCCAATCACGTCATCTATAATTTTATATATTCTCAAAACAAAATTTTTATCACTATTCATCCCATTTTAGATCATATATTTGACATTATATAATATTTTTTTGTCTGAGTTGAGAAATGCATGATTGGAATAAAGTATGTTTTCAATTCATGTATTATATTTAATGAATCTAATATTTCTAGAGTTTATCCTCCTCCACATTAAAGTAATAGGAGACATGGATAGGGTAATGAATAAATATAGAAACAATAATAATTAATTTTATTCATAACCTCCTTTCCACATTATTATAGATTTATTTTTAAAATTATATTCAATATCATGATTGAATGACAATACATAACAAATGTGATAATCACAAAGATCAAAATAGGAACATTCCAAAAATTAATCAAACACTAACAACATGAATTGATGTTTTGAATCATATTTTTAACCCTATTTTTGATTCAACAATGTACAATAACAGTGGGAATCAAAATTAGAAGAAAAAATTACCTCAAATCAAAAAGAAAAAAAATATTGTCCATAGTTTTTGTCATAACCCTAAGGCACTGTTGGGGAATCATAGATTCACCAGTGGTAGTGAAAATAATGAGGCATTGACAACCTATAAAGAGAGGGGATCTATGGATGATGAAAGGTTGGGGAGCCAAGGAGGAGGAGTAGGAGACAATGTATGTGGTAAAGTGTGACAGGATGTTGGGGAGCTGAGGAAGCGTGAAAATATGTGAGGTGTGGGTGACGACATAGTTTAGGAGGGAACAAAGGGTGATATGACCAAACAACGACATAAGAGAAGGATATTGGGGTAGATAGTAATGTAGTGTATGTTCTAAGGGGAGGTGACAATGATGCAGTAGGAGGGAAGTATGGATTTGGGGGAGACACAGTGATTGACGGTTCTAGGGTTAACTCAAAATAAAAAAAATTATATATGTTAATTCTAAATAAAATTATATATTTTTACTAATAAGTAAGGTATTTTTACTAAATTAATATGTATTATTTTTGAACGATATATTTCACAAAACTTTTATGGTAAAATATTTACAGATAATATTTTTTTTAAAAATGTTGTTATTGGTATGACCTATTTAGAAATAGTTTTGAATGATTTATTTCAATATAAGTTATTTTTAAAAAAATTGTATTATTTATGAATAAATTTTTTCAAAATATTTTACAATTATGTTTATTATTTTTTATTGATTATCATGTTTTTATTTATTATGTTTATTATATTCATATATCTTAATGATTTAAATCTATTGTATATACTAAATGGCATGTCTAATTAATCTACGTGTCTCTACCATGTTAATTTGACAATTGTGACTACCTCCATGAACCTCCTGATACCCACCCATTTCATTCCCATCTATTTTCATCTCTCCATACAAATGATTCCTTAGAACCATCTACTCCCTTAAAAGTTGATCTCCTTTGACTCCATCTCTACCTCTTCCACCTCCTCTATTTTGGTCTCTAACACCACCTCCGAATCCTCTTCCACCTCCAGCTCTGACTCCAACTCCTCCTCAATTTCGATAGTGAGGCATGGTCTAGTACTTGTCACATTTCTAGTTCATTCCATTTCTTCCCATTTTAGTGATTGTGTGGTTTCCATATGGGTTGTGATCCTCAGATGTCAGTGGTGTGGGCTCAGTTACTAGGCCTCTATCTCCTTCAATCCTTGAATTTTGCAGTTGGTTGGTAATTATCATGAAATATTTCTTTATTTGGACTAGCAGATGTAAATACCCTAACATATCTGTGAGGAAATTGGCCTAATGAATCCCCTTCTAGATTTCATTTGAATTGAGGTTGCCAGGGATTACCATTTCAAGAATCCAACAATGTATGAATCAAGGGTGGAGTTTTTGTATCAATGCAAGTGGAAAGGTAATACTATATCATTTGGTGTCTCCCTCCCTACATTTGAACTGTTTCTTGGAGTTTTCATTTTATGCTGATGTTTTGAATTTCAATAAATGGAATGGTGTTTTTTTAGGTTCCCAGTTCCATTTATTTCAAAAGTTTTTGTTTCATTGTGTTTGGATTTAGGCATCTCAAATCCTTCCTCATAGGCTGATCTTATTAGGGTGGATTCTGAAAACTCTTATCCTCCTTCCCTAGCCACCACATGAGATGGACTGGTTAAACATGTACTCCAGGTCTCGATAGAAGGTTATAGGCTGGTCCATCAGATGTTAGTAGGGATTTCCATCAACCATAATCCAGAACAAGAATCGGTCTCTAGTATTGAAATGAGGAATTGGTTTTACTAGTTACAAGATGGTCTCGAAGAAGGTGAAGGGTGGAAATTAGTGGAGTACAAGAATATGAAGAAATATTTTTGGGAGTATAGAGAGGAGGTAGAGGTAAACATCTAAGCTTCATCATAAAATGAAGAAGTTCTCAAGGTAGGCAAGTACTTTTGTCCAAGTTTGAAAGAGAGGAAAAATGAAATTATCAAGTCGTGGGTCCCTCTATGGCTTTATGGAAGAAATAAATACACCAAAAGTACTATTATAACTTTACCAATCCTATGATGACCAGGTCAGAAAGTAAAATTTTTGAAGTGGTGGATCCTGAGTTTAATAAGGTTTACCAAGATTAGGTTGTCGACTCTAAGATTGTGGGAAAGGCCTTGAATGGTCATCCTGAGGGTGATCAGGGAACACCAAAAGTTTGAGAGGTTATTGTAGATCTTGGATTGCATGAAAATAAAGTTGATATAGAGGAGTATTCCAATATAGATATGATTTAGGATGATGAATCCTTGTACTTAGAAGACATCAACAATTGTAAATTTTCTTACCCCTTTTTTTGAATGATTAAACTAACCCATGATAAGTTTGATAAGGCCTTTTGGGGGGAATGATCTGAAGCTTAGAGAATTTGATAACATATCCCACCAGAGGAAAACATTAAAGTAATGAATATTACTATTCCCAATGGACATCAAGGTGATCCTTGCCTATGGTTTTGTAGTCAACTTAATTTTATTTTCCTCAAATTTGGCCATGTTCCTTTCTTTGTTGATGAATTTTTACTAGTCTGTAACTTCTTCATTGTAATTATAGAAGAAAACTTTCAAGGGAAACATAAATTTGACATCAAGGAATTGTATTGGAAATACTGGTATGATGATAATGCCCTAAAGTTTCAGCATATATCTCATTTGGGTTCTAACCTTTACTACATTGGAATTAGTTTGTTCTTTTTATGTATTTTTCACTGCTTGTGGAACTGGAGTCTTGTATTGTAGTGTTTTTGACAGGGTTTCTTTTTGATTTTTTCCTCATTTTTCTTCAATTTAGTGTAGAGGTAGGTTGGGTTACTATTCTAGAGGTCTTATTTTCAGGTGTTTTTGGTATTTTTTGGAATCAATTTATGTTGGGGTTCAATGTCTAGTGTTTTGGAAGCTGGAAATACTTTATATAGAATAATGATTAATGGTTAGAATTTAGTGTAATGGTTATTTATAATTGAGGGATTTTATATAATGATGAATTTTAAAATATTAAGGGTTTTGATCACATATCCATGCATGAAGACATAGAAAACCAACCCATAACCTTTTAAAAATATATAGCTTTTTCATGGGGATGTTTTGTCAAACATTTTAGGTGATAATTTGGTTGGATTGAATTATTACATGATCCAATACTCATATGTTATCAGAATGTGTGTTGTAGATCAATTTTTTAGTAAAAATAATTTATAAGATCATTAATTTAAAAAATAACATATCCATAACCTATTTTATGTTTACTCATTGTTTTTGCCTTTATTAAAAATTTACTTGACCCCATTATTTGAATCAAATCATGCAGGGCCTCCCAATGCTTATCAAATGAGATATATCTATCACTTTCTAATGACATGATCTCCAAATTAGTGACCTTACAATGATGTTGGTGTTCTTTCATCTTCTCAGTTGATATCCTTTATGGATTATGTCCTTCTTGGGGAACATGTTTTTTTATATTTTCCATTAAATTAATATTTCAATCATGAATTGAGGTTTTACATGGTATTAATTTCAGGTAATTCAAAACCAATTATTCCCAATATCAATTCATTTGTTAATATGGGAACACCCCCTATGACAGCAATGGAAAATATATATTGTTAAAACAGTATCCATTCTCTTAATATGTTTTTATGTATATGAGTTTTGTTAAATTATATATTTATCACACCATATTACTATAACTGATTCATTGTTATAAAAAAAATTGTACATTGAAAAATCATAAACACAAATTTAATTACATAACTTCACTATGTATGCCTTCATTTTATTAACTTCTGGTTTGTTTCTTTATTTGTTTGTGCACATTAACTAATCTCCTAAAATTTACACATATAACTAAATATAATATGCCAATAGGATCAATTATCACTGCTTTGAATTCTTCTAATTCACCATTATATTCATTTCTTTCTACCTTAGATATTACTTAGAAGTGCCATATAATATCAAATTGTCACATCCATTAATTTCTGGATTATGAAGGTATGAATCTCATTTAATTTTATTATTAATTATTTCAATGTATTGCTTTAGATCAACGGAATTGAAAAAAAATGAATCCAAAATAACTTTTAGTAGAAGCATTACCCTCGAACTTCTTACACATTTGGTCTCATTGATTTTACTTATAAATTTTATTTGATTCTGTTTCACACTATTAAAGTTATTATAGATAAGAAATTCATCACCTTTCACATCAAACACAATGTATGGAATCCATTTCCTTTCAATTATTCTAATTCGCTATTATATTAATATCATTCATCCTAATATATTACATCAGAGAGACAAATAATATCAAATGGTCACATCCCTCAATTTTTTTATTATGAAGGTATGACTCTCATCTGATTTTATAATTAATTTTTTCTATGTGTTGATTTAGATCAATGGAATTGATAAATAATGATTCCACTAGCATTTTAGTATGATAAATTACCTAGAATTACTTACACATATGGTCTCATTGATTTTACTTCCAAATTTTATTTGATTCAGTTTCACACTAGCGAAGATAATCCAGATGAAAAATTACTCATCTTCCACAGCAAACACAATGTATGCAATACATTTGGTATTCTATGTTATTCATAAAACACTAAAAGAAATAAATGATTGTTGATAATTTTATTACACCAATTCATTTTTTTCTTTTCCAGTTCAATACACATTACTATGTTTTTACTATTTGAATTTTTATTATAATACTTATTTCATATTTAGATGATCTTTATTAGCCAACACATTCTACCATAACACTAATATAGAATATTCAAAGTAGATACTGTTGGTTCTATGAGTCATGAAACTCCGATTTGAAAAATCTTCAACACATCAATGGTATTCACTGGTGTAGAAAATGGAATGTCTTCCCAAGATTCACAAACCCAAGGTTTCACTTTGAAATTAACTTTCATCTCCTTAAATAGTATCATCATTATCCATCTTTGTTTCTTTTTAGAAAATTTCACATTGGTAAATTATGATATTTTTTCTATACTACCAGATTTATTGTGCAATTTTTGGTTGTGGATTCCAGTATAGAAATTACAATGATCCTTTTTAATAAACAAATGATGCTGTGGGGACCAAAAATTGCTCCTGAACTCAAAGACAACTTGACTAAGGTAGCCTTTTAAATTAGTTTCAAAAATATATCTCATTTTTTAAAAAATATATCTAATTTTATTTTTAGTATAATTTGAGGATGCTTATATGAGGTTTTTTCATACCATTATAAGAGGTGTTGGATTTGGGTGAATTATAGGTAAGTATTTATTCAATTTTGATTTTCTTATATTATTTTTTTCTAAATTTTTTGATTTTAAAATTTCTATATATTACCTAGTATGGAATTATTTGATATTTTTGGTGTCCAAGTTAGGAAATGATAGCTCTATAGATATTATATGAGGTAGGTTTCTTCAATTTTTTCAATATCTTAAGGCTCTACCTTTTCCATCCATGTGTCGTCACCAGAAAAATTTCTATAACATGGCCACCTCACCATAGTTTCTGATTCCCTCACATATTTGATTCCTCTTCACCTACTAGATTCTTTTTCTCCCTCCACAAAATCCATCTCTATCTCTATTATCATTTCATGATAAACTGTATTTTTTTTAATTTTTCATGAATTTATTGTTATATTGTGTATTTGTTTAATCTAACATGTCATATTTTCTTCACATGTTTTCTAGGATTCAAAAATCTCAACCTCTACCAACTGTAATATAATCTGTTAATGCTTATACTCTTCTCAACACAGACAGTATGGGGTTGTCAGAGAATGTTTCACCCAATCTTATTAAAAAAAATTATTTTTTTATTTCCTTAAATTCATATTTAAATGATGAATTGGACTTTTTATGGTATTAATTTTAGGTTCTTCAAAACCAACTACTCCCAAAAACAATTCATTCGTTATTATGGGAACACCCCCATATAAAATGAATGGAAAAAATATATTATTAAAACATCATCCATGTTCATAATATTCTATTAGTTATATGAGTTTCATTAAATTATATATTTATATCACCATATTACCATCACTGATTCATTCTTATGAAATAAAAATAGTAGGATGTTAAATCTTGAACAAAAATTTAATTACATTACTTCACCAGGTATGCCTTAATTTTATTAATTTTTGGATTGTTTGTTTCATATTTTTTTGTACCTTAATTCATTTAACAAAATTTTTACTTATAAATAAATATAATTTCAATCTAGGATTTACTGTAATTTCTTTCAATTCCTTTACTTAACCGTTATCTTCTTGTCTTTCAACCTCAGATATTACATCAAAGACATAATATCAAACTGTCACGTCCAATAATTTCTAGAGTATGAAGGTATGACTCAATTAATTTTATTATTAATTTTTTTAATGTATTGATTGAGATCAATAGTATTGATAAATAGTGGTTCCACCAACACTTTTAGTAGTATCATTACCCTAGAACTGCTTACACATTTGGTCTCATTGATTTTACTTATAATCTTATTTTATTGTATTTCTCACCATCCAAGCTAACATATATGAACTATTCAACTAGTTTTTTTTTGTGTTTCAAATTTTTTATTATATATTTCTCTTATGTTACAATAATTTGATTCTTATTTTCTAACTTCTATTTACAAAGTATAAAATACCTCAATTTCCATCATTTACTATTTAATATTGTAGTATAATTATACTACACTATTTTATTCATATAATTATATCTTAATAATTATGAATATATTTATTGTGTTGTACTCTAAAATAGAACTACAAGAAAAAAAATTATGTTTAGGGGAGTAGTTGATATTTTTATTATGCATTTTCATAAAACCTAAATATTTAGTCAAATTTGTTCACATTTGTTCATACAAGTTCATATTTTTTAACAAAATATTTGATTACACTTCAATATATCCATATATATTTTTATTTTATAATAATAAATTTTATTATAGTTAATAATTTTCACAAAGGTTCATATCTATTAATATTTCTTCATACAAGTTCTCATATATTAACAATCTCATAGATCCTTGGATCAAATTCCTTGAATTTTTTTCAATTATATATTCTATTTTTTATTATATAACCATGTTTATATTTGTTAATAAAATGATTTATTTCACTTAATTATAGAAGTTCTTATTTTCTCACTATTTTTTCTTATTATTTGTTCATAGGTGTTCATATTTATTAAAAAAATAATTTATTTCATTGAAATATATAGTTTCATATTTATTATTTATTTCCTTTTACGATTTTATTCAAATGTTTTTCTATTTTAGGTTTTTAGGTTATGTTGAATTAATGAATAATTAGTAAGGGATAAATTTTTTTTCTGAGGTATCTGAAAGAAGAATATTTGGGTATTTTCAATCATAATCATTGGTTATTTCTCTTCTATCTACTTTTTAATTTTATAATGACCTTATCCATTTTCATATTTCATATGCATATGGTTAATTTATATTTTCAATGGTTTTGGTTCTATCTTTGCATGAATTTGAATCCAATTTTTAGTTGGCTACCCATATTATCTGATCTAGTTGTAGGTAAAAGATTATGACTAGGGATATCATGGCAGAACATGTTATTAGTTAAATGTATCTTGACTAAATTCAAGAAAATATGGTTTTCAAATAATCTTTATGATCAAATTATATTTTTCCACGATTATTCAATAAATAATTCGTAAAAATTATACATTTCAATATCCTTTAATTATCTTGATAGTTTTTATTAGTAATGTTATCATGATTTTATGTTTTAATTAGTTAATTTTATTCATGTGTAGATTCCTCCATTGAAATGAAGTCTCAAAATTATTTTTATCCAAGATAAAGTAATGGTTTCTCTTTCTTTTGATGTTCCTGATGTCATTCAAGTAAAATTATTCGTACATTATTTTAGTGGGATTATAATATCTTATATCTAGGATGATTTGAACATACATTTTGATATTATCATTGAAGTTACCTTAATATTTTTATATTTAATTGAAATTTCTCAAAATTTTAATGGATTTTCACTTCACTTCATAATATTTTCTTTTTAAATGATGAAACATTAACACATGTTTGAACACTTGATGGTTTATAGAGAAAATCATCAAAAAGATTGAATTAAATTTTTATTACCAACCTAATTAAAATTGATAAAGATATAAGTGTTATATTTATATTTTTACTTCATTTTTTATCTATAGTTTTTATTCATAAAATTTTAACCATAATAACCATTATATTTTTCTATAACAAAATAAAATTTCATTACATCTATGACATTTATACACATGATTTTAATATCATATCTTCTATAAATTCTTTACTAATTTACAGGACTGACATAACATCATATAAAAAATTAAATTTAGGAATTGGAAGAGGATTTTGGTTCCATTTATTCTACAGAGGGAATGAATTGATGATTCTCATTAAATAGTCTTTCTATTTTCTATGTGTTTCTATATATATCATTGACTGTCACCCCCACACACTTGAAAATGTCCTTTAATTTTTTAAACAACAATTATTATTTTTAAAAATATATAAGCACATACATCTAATCATTTCTTTTCAGTTATCAAGTAGAAATTTTTATAATTAAGGGGATCCTATTTTAATTTTTTTTTTGATAGTTTTAATTGGTAGTTAGCTTAAAATATTGTAAAATATATGAATAATCAGTCATCCAATGTATTGAAAATTTTTGGGGAAACTATCTATAGAACAATTAATCTATTGTGTTATGTTTGTCCAAATGATTTACCCCATATTTTTCTAATGTATTATGAATATTTATTATTCATTGTGATTATAACTCATAATATTTATGATATTTTGTAGATATGAATGTATGGGACTAGTAAAGGTGATGGTGAAATAATCACTATAGATTCTTTTCATGGGTGATTGAAAACATTTATTGACATGTGTTTGTTCTGTATTGATTCATTTGTGTTTTTACTATATTAAAAGGTGTTTGAACTCTGTTATACAATGTAGTTCCTTATTTATTTAACATAAAGGATATGTGTACCATATCATTTCTTTAAATTAATTCTTATATAATTTTTTTGTTTCAATTATATGGGAAGGTGTTTTTAATAAATTAACATGTGTTTATACAGAATTATATATTAAATTTATCATTTAATTCTATAAATGTTTCTTATTTAGTTTGTGACAGTTAAAACATTCATTTATTTTTTTATTCAACATGAGAATGAAACTAAACTAATAATAAAGGAATGTAAAACTATCATCCAAATAATCAACATTATCTTGTACATATTATATAGTGATTCCTAATTTCAGTAGCTTGTTCTTCATCAAAGGAGTTAAATATTTTCTTTTTAAATAATTTTTTTATGAAATTGTTTATCTTCAGTTCCATTTGTTATGGTGGGTTCATATTCTAATATTAAATCCTTCAACTCACATGAGGAAATTAATTAGTTAGATTCTATTTTTTTATGGATTTTTTGGATTTTGATCTTAATTAGCTATCAACACATAGGAGGCTACAATAGTTTTTCACCGTAATAGTTCATTGCAATAATATATTTATGGTTTCTTTTGTCATCCTTATTATGTTTTTATCATCCATTAAATTTTGTACGTTTTTTTACTTTATTAACTAGCCTTTAATTTTTTGAATATCTCTTCGGTATTTGAATATTCATCTTCCCAATAGGTTTTCCATTAAATTTAGCATATCTATATAAAATCTATGAATATTACCACATTTCATATTTACAACACTATTTTTAGAACATCTTTCTTCTTGTTGAAAAATTTATTTAAACTCTCAGCTTATATATATTTATCATCGAGGTGACACATTTGTGAGCTCCACTTCTTTTGAACTAGTTTTTCTTGGATATATAAAACATCATCGATAATTAAAGATTTCTGGATTCCATATTTGGATTCAATTCTACTTAGCAGAAAGAAAGGGAAGAATGGACTATCAGGGTTATATTTTTTCAAGAAGGAATGGGCATTTACCTGTCTGGGAAATACAGTTGGTGATAATTTAGATCACACGACTAGATTCTTGATGACCGTTCTTATCCTATTTAGAATTACGAAGGTGAAGATTAACTTTTGTATTTTCTTGTTTCAAATTTCATTTTTAGGGTTTTGGATTCGAGGATCTTTTTTGGGACCCTCAAACCATGGTCTCTATAGTTTTAGGAAATTTTAGGTTGATTTTGTCTATATTTTATATAATGAATTCTCTTTTTTTCTTCCATTTATGTAGTTTAAGAAGTTTCATTCCATGTTAAGAATAAGAAAAAAGGGGAAGAAGGCCATCACCAATGAGCCCTGGGAGATATTGGAAACCTGATTACTCAGAGAAGAAATGATGGGAATCCAATTACTGGGTATCTCACCCCACCACGAGGTCATTTTTTCTTTTCCTCTACCTTTTATTTCACTTTTTTTCTTATTATCTCCATTGATTTTGTTTAACCGGTGTTTCTGTGCATTATTATATGCGAATTTAAAATATCCAACCATTAAGTTAAAGCACTTTAAATCTATTTAAAACTACTCCCTTTTCCCCTTTAAACAGGGTTTGATTATTAGGGTTATATGTTTCCATTTAGGCATGGACATATACCTAATAGGGAAACATAATTGGTGATGATTCAATTTGAATGGAATGGAGTGGTGAAAATGGTGACCAGCATGATGGTGGCCATCATCCCTGAGTTTTATATAGACCTCTATACCCTCTGTTTCTTTGTGGGTGGAGAAGAAAAGCATGTGAAACTGGGTCGTTAATACACTCAATATCAAGTGATATCATTTAGGGACCAAAATTGTGTCTGTATTCCTAGGAGATGACTGTTGATATTTCTATATTTATCATCAAATTTGTTTTCATTGAAGCTCATTGTTATCATATATGTTTATGTGGATGATATTATTAAAGAAATCGTTGTTATTAAAAAATTGATGCTATATCAAAAAAATAAAATACCCAAATTTTGACCATATGTTAAAAAAATTCATGTATGGAATAGATAACTGAATCAATAATTTTTTTTCTTTCTAAAATCATTGTTTTTCTAGAGTTTGTTATGTCGAGTAGGCCCTTAATATTTCCATTTTACTCCTATTTCATTATCTCTATAGGTTTTGTTAGTTCAATCCATGTTTTCACTGATTTACTCCCATTCATTAATTTCCTGTATCAATACTAGTTCCAAACAATGGTTCCTAATACTTTACATTAGAGCATTTTGTTGATCCTTTGTCTTGTGTATACATATAATATAAGAGAGTAATGTTTCTGATTTAGTATATAGTTGTAGAATTGGATATTTCATGTTGGTAGCCTCTGTGGGTTTGCCATATTATATATACATTATCTTTTCTTCTTGAAATCCCCAATAAATATAATTATTTATTTAGACCAAATACTATAGATTTCCTATGTCAGATTTCCTATCACAATTTTGACCATATAAAATTATTTTAACAAATAAGAACCATATTTTTCTTATCAAATATCTAGGTGTTATAAACATTTATTGAAATGTTTTATTAAGCACAACCATATTAAAATTATAGAATCCAATAAATGTATCATAAATGTGATAAATATTTTCAGAGAGCTATGTAAATTTGGGAAAACTTATGAGAGTCGAAGTCAATAAATCCACTAACTCCCTTTTTTGGATGAGAATTCAATTAATGCCATCTGTCCTTTAGAGGGAATTCAATAAAATAATGGATATTTACTATATTTCAATTACCTACATTTATAGTACCAGTCTTATAATTTTTAGAAAAACAAAAAAAATATATATGACATTATTTTACTTTTATTCACATTCATTTTATAAACATTTGTATTGGGAAATAATGATCAATATCAGTGATTTCATTTTGTGAGGTGTTTTCTTACCAGGAGTCCTAACAAGTAATAGATATTCAATAATTTCAAAATGTGCATATCAAAAGATATGATCACTTAATCAATATATAATAAAAATAAAATTCATTAAGGGGGTTATTACATAATGTTTCACCCAATTCAATGTATAATTTTTTATAGTTTTAATGAAAAAAACATACATTGTCCTTAATACATGTATTGTATGTATCATCATTAATATTATTTTTCCTACATAAAAAATATAGGATATTTATTTTAAAAATGATATGTAATATACTGAACTAATATTTATTCATCAATTCTAGAATGAATTTATGAAAATAATATTTTCTAAATCAATATATTTTTACAGTAATAATTTTTCAAAAGAACCAACAATAGTAAGGTAATGGTGCATTTAAAAAATATTAAATTATGGAATTTTGACATAAATATCATGTTCATCTAGCTTCAATCAATATTCTCCAAGATATAAACTGCAATACTAATGAGTGATAATGATCTATCCATCTCTATTTTCCTTTCTGAAAAAAAATTATGAAATTTATATAAGAAAACAAATTTAGATTTAAGATTACTTATATGTGTAATTGAAGGATTATTCCATGAAAATGCATGGCTTGTGTACTATTTTATTATAAAACATATTAAAATTTATATTAAATTAAATGCATTAGAAAATATAATAACTATCTTTATTATGAGAAAATTAAAAAATATAATAAATATCTCCATAATATATAACATCATAGGCTCATAAATATCTTTTTTTTCTAATAATCCAAGCGATGAATTAATCATCAAATAAAACTAAATATGAAAAAAATTAAAATGATAATTAGAATAGTAAAAAAATCCAAAAAAAATAAAATTTTAAATACAGTAAAATATTACAATTTTAACTTAGAAAAACAATATAAGGACATTTTATTTTGATTATATTTATAGTTTAAATAAATTTATTTAATTAAAACTGATAATTTGGCCTTTTCAGGCAGACCACACATTTTATTATCATATCGTATTATCATACACATTAATATATTTGTAAAAAGATTTTTTTTTTTATGATTTTACATCATTCAGATATCATTTTCTATGGATATGACCCTTAAACACACACTTTGGTGTTTTAAAACAAAGAATGAGTGTTTCAAGTCATCCCACTCAAATAGAACCTTTGATTGGTATTCTATCTTCTTGAACATTTCAAAATTATCTTTATGGTTTTTGATGTCTGATTTCATGGAAATTTAAGGTCTCTTAGTGGGGATTGACCCTTGGATGCTCATTTTTAAAGGGCATCAAACCTTCAAAAACTACATATTCATTCCTCTTGGTCACACTGTATATCTGATTAACATTATGTCTACTTATACATGTCACAAATAATATTAAAATGATATCCCCAATATTTCAATCCATATACATGCATATTTGATATGGATTTGGACCTAAAATTAATGTTTTGTTATTTTAAAATATCAAAATTGTGTTTCGATTCATCTAGGACAAAAAATACCTTGGATTGACATTATGTCTACTTGATCATTTCAAATTTCATTATATAGTTTTTGTCCTATGGTTTAATGGAATTTAAAGGTAGTTTGGCTGATTTTGACCCCCGCACACTTGTATTTAAATGCAATTAATACTTTAAAAACCACATATTTACTTGTTCTGGGTAAACCCCACATTCGATTGATGTTTCTTTTGCATGTACACATCAAAAATCTTGGATATCACCTCATTCCATGCTCATTTTCTATGGATTTTATTGATAAATTAACGTTTTCATGTTAAGAAAAAATGTGTTACGTGTCATCCCTATCAAATAACACCTTGTATTGAAAATTCTTATACTCAACCATTTCATATTACATTGTATAGTTGTTTAATCAGATTTCATGGAATTTGGAGGTCGTTCAGTTGCTTTTTACCCCATTCATACCTTTTTGAAGGGCATCAAGCCTTTAAAACCGAAATATTTGGTCATTATGTGTAGACCACCTACTTGATTGACATTTGTTCCAATCAAACATGTCATAAATACTAATAACATAGTTGAATTTTAGTTTCACCTCATTCCGTCTTCATTTACTATGGATCATACTGTTAAATGCACATTTTGATGTTTTAAAACAACAATAGTGTGTTTTTTGTAAATCTAGAGAAACAACACCATAGATTTATATTCAGTTGGATGGATTATTTCACATTTCACTGTATGTTTTTTGTCATCAAACATCACAGTGTTTGAGGTCATTTAGTTTGTTCTGACCCCCAGACACACAATTTTAAAGGGCATCAAAACATTAAATTTTTTTCAGTAATTCCTGGAAATCTACATATCTCATTGATGTGTCATATACCTTTACACATAAAAATAATTATAATAAGGTTTTTTTATGATTTGAAATCATTTGATTCCATTTTTTACTTTATCTGACTGTTAAACACATGTTTTGATGTTCAAGAAAACAAAAGTTCTTTTGGGGTCATCCTAGTAAAATGACACCTCATATTGATATTCTATCTATATGATAATTCATATTTCAATGTATAATTATTTTCATCTAATTTAATGGAATTTGGAGGTTGTTTTCCTAGTTTTTACTCCCCAACGCACATTTTTAAAGGGTGTCAAACCATAAAAAACTGTATGTTCAATCATTTCAGGAAGAACACATATCCTATAGAAATAGAACATTCTTATACATTTCACAAATAATAATAACATAGTTTTCCATTGATTTTGAATTATTATATGATTTCTTATATGGATCTTTCCCTTAAATGCTCATTTTGGTGTTTTCAAACATAAAATGTGTGTTTCGAGTAATCCTAACGAAACAAAACCTCAGATTGAAATTTTTTCTACTTAAACATTTCACATTTCACTGTATGGTTGTTGGTATCTAATTTCATAGAATTTAGAGTTCATTCGGTTGGTTTTAACCTCAGAAGCATGTTTTAAAAGGGTGTCAAACCATGAAAAAACTTCTTGTTCGATCATTCAAGGTACAAAATATTTTTAATTAATGTTTCATCCACTTGTACACATAAAAAAACATTTATTCTATGATTTCAAATCATTTTGAGATCATTTTTATGGATCTGACCCTTAAATTCATGTTTTGGTGTTCTAAAACAAAAAAATTTTGTTTGAAGTCTTGCTAACCAAATGGCACATCATATTGACATTCCATATAACAAACTATTTCACATTCCATTTTATGGTAATTTGTTTTTCTGATTTCATGGTATTCAGAGGTCGTTTAGTTGGTTTTTACCCATGGACACACATTTTTAAAGGGCATCAAACCTTTAAAAACTATATATTTGGTTGTTTTAGGTAGATTGTGTGTACGATTGATATTTTTTGTGCTCTTACATATCAAAAATAATAATAACAAGGGTTTCCTTTGATTTCACATCATTATGAGATCATTTGTATTGATTTGACTTTTAAATGCATGTTATGGTGTTTTAAAACAACACAAGTGTGTTTGAGGTCATCCTTTAAAAACAAAACATCATATTAAAATTTTTTCTACACTCTAATTTCACATTTCACTGTAGAATTATTTTTTCTTATTTCATATCATTTTAATGTTTTTTGGTTGTTTTAACCCAGACACATGTTTTTTAAATGCATCAACCCTTTTACAACTACATATTAAATATTTTTATGAAAAAACGCTTATCCTATTGTATTTTTTTCTAACTTATACATTTAAAAAATTATAATAACATGAATTACCAATGATTTCACATCATTACGAGCTTATTTTATATGGATTTGAAACTTAAACACAGGTTTCAGTGTTTCAGAATATCAAAAATGAATTTCCAGTCATCCTGGCCAAATAAAACCTTGAATTGTTGTTATGTACACTCTACCATATCACATTTCACGTTAAATTTATTATATATCTAATTTCATGGAATTTAGAGGTTATTTTGTTAGTTCTGACTCCCAAACACACATTTTTAAAGGGTATAAATCCTTTAAAAACTACATATTTGGTCATTTTGGGAAGACTTTACATCCAATTAAAAAATCATCTAGTCATACATATAAAAAATAAAAATAACATTTTTTACTATGATTTCACATCGTTTTGAATTGATTTTATATGGTTCTAACCTTTAAACATGCATTTTAAAGTATTAAAACAACAAAAGGTCATTTCGGGCCATCCCGACCAAACAACACCTCCAATTGAAATCCCATCTTCTTGACCATTTCACATTTCAGTATAGAATTATTTTCCTCTAATTTAATGGAATTCATAGGTTGTTTTGTTGGTTTTTACCCCCCAAACACACATTTTTAAATGGAAAAAAACTTTTAAAAAATGTATATTGGGTAGTTATGGGAACACTACATGCTCGATTGACATGTAATCTACTTATACACATAAAAAATACCAACAAAAATGTTTTCATATGATTTAAAACCATTATAAAAATATTTTCTATGGATTTGACCATTAAATTCATATTTTGATGTTTTAAAACAATAAAAGTACATTTTAGGTAATCCAAGACAAATGGCACCTCAGATTAACATTACAAAAACTTAAAAATTTCACATTTTTCTATACTGTTGTCATTTTCTAATTTAATGGCATTTGGAGGCCATTTGGTTGGTTTTAACCCCCCCCCCCCCCCCATATGCATGTTTTAAAGGGAATCAATTCGTTAAATACTGTATACTCACTCATTTCAGATAGACTGCTTGTACGATTGACATAAAAACTCCTATAACATGTAATAATAATAATAATATGTTTTTCTTATGATTTTACATGATTCTAAGCTCATTTTCTATGTATATAAGCAATAAAAAATATTTTAGGGTTTTAAAACAACAAAAGTGCATTTTAGGTCATCCCTACCAAATGACAACTAAGATTATCATTCTTTCTACCCAACCATTTTACATTTCACTATATGTTTAATTTTTTCTATTTCAAGGTATTAAAAGGTTTTTTGTCACTTTTGACCTATGGACGCAAATTTATAATGGTCACCAAACATTAAAAATCCGCATATTTTGTCATTCTAGGTATACCACCCCAATGGTTGACATTCTTTCTACTCATATGGATAAAAAATTATAACACCACAATATTCCGATGATTTAATGTCATTTGGAAATAATTTTCTTTGGCTCTAACCCTTAAATGCATGTTTTGGTGTTTTAAAACAAAAAAAGATTGTTTCAGGTAATCTTGGCCAAACAGAACCTCATATTGATGTTCTGTTTACTCAACCATTTCACATCTCACTATAAGGTTTTTTTCATCGGGTTTCATGTTAAGTAGAGGTCATTCGGTTGGTTTTATCCCCCCAAGAATCATGTTTTTAAAGGGTATCAAAACATTAAAAACTACATATTCGGTTGATCAGGGCCAACTACACATCTTATTAACATGTATGATACTCATACAAATTAATACTAATAACAGAATGGGTTTTCTATGATTTTATGTCCATCATAAATTTTTTTCAATCAATCTGACTGTCAAATGAACATTTTAATGTTTTAAAACAATAATATTGTGTTTTAGGTTTTCCTGAACAAACAAAACATCATATTGACATTCCATCTACTCTACCATGTCTCATTTCATTGTATGTGTGTTTTTTTTTTGATTTCATGACATTTGATGTTTCTTTGATTAATGTTTTCCATATGACACATGTTCTTCATGGGCGTCAAACCTTTAAAAACCATATATTTGGTCGTTATGAGTAGACCCCATGTCTAATTGATGTCCCTTATACTCATTCAAGTCAAAAATAATAATAACATCATTTCTTTTGATTTCATGTCATTCCAAGATTGTTGTATATTGTTCTAACCCTTATACACACATTTTAGCATTTTAAAACCACAAAGTGTGTTTCGGGTGATATTGTTCAAATATCACCCTATATTGACATTCTGTATCCTCTACCATTTCAAATTTCACTTAATGGGGTTTTTCATTCAATCTCATAGAATTTTGAGATTGTTCTGTTTGTTTTGAGCCCCTAATTAATGTTTTTAATGGGCGTCGAACCCTTAAAATATGCTCACATGGTTATTGTGGGAATACCACACATCTGATTGACATGAATTATACCCATACATGTCAAAAATAATACTAATATATTTTTAATATGATGTGATGTCATTCAGTGGTTGTTTTTTAGGGTTCTGAATGTTATACACACATTTTTTTGACTAAAAACAATAAAAGTTTGTTTTCTCTCATCTGGGGAAGATAACACATCGAATTGGTGTTCTGTCCACTTAAGCATTTCAAAAATCACTATACAATTAATGGTGATTAATTTTATAGAATATAAAGGTCATTTGGTTGGTTTTGACCCCCATATGCATGTTTTTAAAGGAAATCAATCCTTTAAAAACTGCTTATTCAGTTATTTCAGGCATACTGCTCATCCGATTTGCATAGAGTTTTCTCGTACATGTCACAAAAAATAATAATATAGTTTTCATATTATTTTACATAATTACAATGACGTATTATATGAATCTTACCATAAAATTCATGATTTGATGTTTTAAAACAATAATAGTGTGTTTTAACTCGTCTTGGGAAAATGACACTTCAAATTGATGTTTTTTATACTCCACTATTTCACAAATCATAAAAAAATTATGTTTGTTTTACTTAATGGAATTCAAAGGCCATTTTTTCGTTTAGACCCTTGACACATGTTATTAAAGTTCTCATACTTTTAAAAACTACTCTTTTGGCTGTTCTGGGAAGATGAGAAGTTTGATTGATCTGCCTTCTGCTTGTACATATGAAAAAAAATACTGAGATGGTTTTACTATGATATTACATGTCACACCCCAACCATTGTTGTCTTTTATTTTTTTATTTATTGATGTTGGATATTTTTATTGAGGTAATGTCCAACGATATTCTATGTGTTTTCTTGGTTTTGGTTTTTTTCTAATCCTATTCATGGTTATCATGAGTGTTATAGGGAGAAAATGGAATAGTGGAGAGTTTGGGACACCCACGGTGTCACTATATTGTATTTAAATCATTGAAGGATCATTGGGTGGGTCTTCCCTAGTGTTTGGTGTGTCATTTTATTGTTTTGGGCCAATTTTTGGGGTTGCACGATTTGAGGATGGTTTCCCCAAACTGTGAAACCTACACCTGCAAAGTTGCAGATTTTTGCAGTAGCCTTCGCATGGTTTGTGCACGGTTTACAAAACTATGCATCCCATTACGGGATTGATAAATTTTATCCTAAAAATAAATTTTTTGTGATTCCACCTCCTATTTTAATCTATATGTGATGGCTATCAACCAAGAGGCTCCCCCTTTCATTCTTCTTCACTTTGGGTAACTTTTGGGGCGATTTCTCAACAAAGGATTGTGATTCTTCCAGCTTTCTTCAAAAAATCTTCCCCATGCCTCATATCCTATTCCCCCTCTCAACTCATAGTTCTCTTTTGTCTTGTAACCCTTTTGGACAAACCCTAGGGTTAGGGTTGGCTGATTTTAGTTGATTTCCTTGATGTTCGGGTGTGCATTTCATCCTTGGGGATTATTCATTTTTTACCTTGATGTTTCATCACATCTGCACACCATTGAAGTAGGTGTTTCAACTATTTTTCATTCCAAATCATTCCACTGACTCTTTTTAGATTTTTTAATAACATGAAATCGTGTTTCACATGTTTATGGTATGTTTTCCTTGCTCAGTATGATGTTTTTATGTTGGAAGAAATTAGTGGAAGTGGTTTTTAAAGGGTGTTCTCTAATTTTAACACATGGTATTCCCAATAGGTGTTTTTAAAATGTCTATTGTATCATTGAAACGAAAATTTTCATTTTTTTGGTGCCAAACATTGACTATATTATGATATCATTTTTGGATTGTGTATTTGGTGTCGTATGTGGGAAATTGTTGATTTTTATGGCATAGACCACATGTGGGGTTTGTTGTGTTGGTTCAATAACACATGGTGTCTCTTTAAAAATGATTATTGGGTAACATCTTAGAGAATTGCGGTGAACCAATGGATGTGGGAACATCCATGGGTTCATGGAATGGACACATGGATGGGCACACAAATGATAATGGTCTTGAATAAAATTTACTCAATTCAAAGACATGGATATCAAAAAACTTTTCCCCCTCCCCCTCTACTCTCTTAAAACTCTTAATGTTTTACAAATGTCCCCTTGGTTTTCTAATGATATGAAAATGGTTGTAGATTCTGTTTGAAAGTATGAATCATTGGGTATTTTGGAAAACATTTGGATTCTAAATGGTGTAAAGGCATGTTTTCATTGTACACTTAAAGATGGTTTTAGAAATGATTTAGAAATGTTTTGGTAAATTTCTTTAGGTGTGTAAACAAAAAGGCCCATTTCACTTGTTTTTAGAGCTTTATGTTTTTCCTAAAATGTGGAAAGTATGGTTTAGAAAATTCACGGAGAAGTTGTTTTCCTCATGATTTTTGAAGTGATTTGTAAAGGTTTTGCTGTGCGTATGTTCTCAGGAATTGGTTTGTAATGTGCCCGTTTTGGTTTATGATATCTGATTCCTTGTTTGGTTGTTAAATTGTGTATGCGGTGTCATGTGACATGTGAAACGTGACTGAGCACAAAAGGGAATCCCAGGTATCTAAGTGGGTGAACTTGGACTAGATTGACGATGATAACACAAACTATACTATGTCACATCTTAGTGGATCATGCATGATAAGGTTATTGGTTATGGTTACTTTTACACTGAGATATGATGTACCTAGGGCACCACATCTAGCCAGTTCCTAGGGGTGTTCCCATAACTAGTGCTCATTGGTTATACTGCACTTAATATTGGCATACAATATGTTTTCCTGGTAATTTAAAAATAATGTGCATTTTCTTTAAAGTCATTTTATTTATAATTTTTTCCAATTTAATGTTGTTTCCCTTCAAAATTTTCACAAGTATTATTTGGTTTGGTTTTTTTATAAAATGATAGTTTTCTGGAAAAATGGATTGTGGCGTGTGTTTTCCTTTAACATGGGAAAGTTGTATTTTTTTAATAAAATGTGAAATATATATTATTTTAATTTTATTTGAAACTAATATTAATGGACTGTTTTGGGAAAGGAAACAGTTGGAATCTCTGGTGATTGCCTACTGAGCTGTTAGCTCACACCCTACCTATTACACTTGGTGTTGGTATACTTGAGCTGTTTTGAAGGTTTAATAGTTGGGCAGGTTTTAAGGGTCAGGTGATCGTGGTTGGAGCAGGTTTGGTCTTGTGGTTGGAGGTGACCAAGAGTTCACATGGAGATAGCGGTTGCTTGGTCTAGTTTTAGTTTATTATCAGTTTTATTTTTCTTGTTTTAGTTTTGAGTCTGTTTAATTGTATATTTTATCTGGATTAGCTGTTTATTTATTTATGTTAAGTTATGGGTTATTTATGCTTGATTAGTTTATTTATTTGATCTAATTTTTTGGGCTGAATTCATTCCCACTTAATTTATATTTGGTTCCCGACATTAGTTTCCAGCCCATGGGGATTGGGAATGCCCTTCTGGCCATTCCACAAACAGGCTCGGGTGACCATTACATGGTTGAATCAGGTTGGTTCGTGACAAAATGGTATCAGAGTAGGCCCATATTATTTAGTGTGTCTGGTAGTTGGAGATTAGGACTATCGGGACTCGAGAGGTAAGTAAAGGAAGGGTTTCATGAACTCTTTCTCATTTTGAACCTCAAGTCACCTAGGGTATTATGGGATTTTATTATTTTATCTTAATTTTTGGATTGAGGGATGACAACAGAGGTGAACCAGTATCACATTGTGATCTCACATGGAGTAGTGACCCATGTGAAGTCCTGGTACATGGTTCAATGTCGTCTTAGTGTAATGTATTACTTGGGGAATGGACTACTACCATTTCACCAGGTTAGGCATAGACACTAGTCCCTCCTTATGGTAGTTTGGTTCATTTTGAGTTCCATTCGAGTTTAGTTAATGTGGTTGGGGTTTTGAAATGAAAATTGGTTTTAAAATGGAAATGTATTTATTTCAATTGGTTTTGAAATTGGTAAAATGTTTTTTAAATATAAGTGTTTTGGATTGAAATTTGGTAAATTCTTAGGTTTTTATAAGGTAAAATAAATGTGTATCCCTTGGTACTCTTTATGAAAGGTCACATATATAAGAGTATGTATGGAATGTGCATGTTGGAAAATCCATGTGGATGATTTAAGAAGAAATTTATGAACATATATGTGATGGTTTATAAGATTCCATAGCTGGGTGTTTGAAATAAAAGGATTGGACTTGTTTCTCTAAAGTGATTTTTGAAAGAGGAAAATGATTCCAGAAGTTGGTTTTTGTTTTATAATTTGCGTTTTGGTTTTATGATGAGTGGATTTGTATTAGGAAAGTGTCCTTGAAATAAAGAGGTTTTGAAATTTAGAATGGAAATGGGATTTAGAAAGGAGGATTTTGGTTGTGTTTTTATGATTTTGGTTTACGATCTTGTGGTTTTAGATCGAGATATTCCTTTCTATTGTATTTTGGTTTGATTTTTACTTTTGGCTCTATATTTTTATGTTGATCAGAGTATGCCTCCTAGAATTGTCCCCAAAATTCTCAGTGAGTCATTCCTATTTTCTTGTTCTTATTGAGTGTTTTCTATTTTTCTCATGATAATTGAGGTAGATTAGAGGCTATGGTGTGTAGTGAAGTGGTATACTTTGTCTTGATATCATTGTGAACTCCCATGGTCATTGGAGTTCTCAATGTTTTGGGGTTTATTGAGGGTCTATATTTGGACAAATGGGAGGTACATACCCCACCATCGATGTAAATTGCGATGGCATGGGATGTGTTTGGGTCCGTCTTTGTCTGATTGTTCATACATGAGGTGGTGAACACAATAATAAGGGAAGAGTTCATGAGTATTAAATAAGGTCTTTAGATGGTGAAGGTTTATGTTGAACACTTCATGGAGCTTGTTTCATTTTCTATAGAGGTAGTTGGTTTCGAGAGCATAAGCAGCTAGCAATCTAGTGTCTCTTGCTGTCCGTGAAGGTTCCCCATTTGGAAAACAATGCATGATGTAGTAACCTATCTCTAAGGTTCCATCTTTTATGATCATAGCTTCTAGTTCATCATATCTCTTTCTCATGTGCCATCAGTGTGGCCGGTCCAGGCATTCAAATTCATCTTGTCACATCCCTTCGAAGACCTTCCACCATTATGTCCATTTAGGTCATCAGGAGATGTTATGCAGGAAGTGTTGCCCAAAGAATACATTATGATAGGAGGAATATAGTTCCTGACTATGAGGCAGAAGATACTTCAGCCATCAGATCCCTAGCTATAGGTATCGGGGTGAAGCTCACAAACAGTCTGGAGTTGCCAATGATGTGTTGAGCCTCGGTCTAGTTATTTTCGTACTACTATTGTAAGTTCATCATTTCTCTATAATGAATGATGAACTTATTATATTGTAACCATATCAGTTGATTCTATCTAAATGTTTCCTTTTGAATTTTTTTTTCTCCTTTGATTCTTTCTTAACTTTGTGTAGTCCAGTCTCAATTTTAACAGTTAGTATTTCTCATTTAGAGATGATTAGGTTTTTTAGAATTAATGTATTTTGGGTTCAGTTTGTGTGGGAGGTTCACTATTTCAATGGTAGTACGGTCCATATTGTACATGGAAGTTTGGGTTGATCCTTGGTTAATATTTTCAAATTTAGTAAGTTTTGGGTTAATTTTTACCTTATTCATTGTTTTCACAAAGTTAGGGGAAGTCGTGCACCTTGCCCAGATAACAATGAGACTTTGTGTCCTTTTCATACCGAGTCATTTGAAATGGTGGGCACATAGTTTTGAAATAGTGTAGCCAATACATGTGGGGTGCCTCTTCTTTCAAGTATCTCTCTCACAATTGGTTCACAGTTTGGTAAACCATGTGGCCAAAACGTGCAAGCTGCCCAAAATTTTTTATTATTAAAATCTATATTTCCATGTTGTGATGAGGGTATTGTTTGGAGTTTACATTTTTTCCTTTTATTTTAGTTCTTGTGTTGGGGATAACCCTCTCATGTTCTCATCTCATCCTCATTATTATATTGTGGATTCATCTTGATCGGTCAGCTGTAACTTGTGGATCGAATAATCACCTTAGGGTTTATGATTTCTAATGGATTTGATCGTGAATGGATTTGAGTTTTGGTTAACTTTCGACTAGGTGTATTTCTTGGGGAATAAAGTGTTTTTGGTGGGGAGAATTTTCACACCCCGACCATAGTTTTCATTTGTTTTTATTTATTTATCGATGTTGGATTTTGTTTACTGAGGCTTGAATTGAGCATCCATCAAAAGTCTTTGTGTTTTCTTGGTTTTAGTTTTATTTTAATCTTATTCATGGTTTTCCTGAGTGTTATAGGGAAATAGTGGAATGGTGGAGTGTTTATGACACCCACAATTTCACTATATTGTGTTTAAATCATTGAAGGATCATTGGGTGGGTCTTCCCTAATGGATGGGGTGTCATTTGAGGGTTCTTAGCCAATTTTAGGGGTCTCATAGTTTGATCATGGTTTTCCCAAACCATACCACTTAAACTTTCAAAGTTGTAGATTTTTTCTATAGCCTTTGCACGAGTTGTGTACGGTTTACATAAATTTATCAAAAAACCATACAACCCCTTACAGGCCTAATAAATTTTCCCCAAAAAATATTTTTTCGATGATTCCACATTCCATTTGAATACATATGTGTTTTTTTCGACCAGATCCCCCCATCATTCTACTTCATTTTTGGCCACTTTTGGGGCTATTTCTCAAGAAAGGTTAGGGTTTGTCCATGATTTCTTCATAAATCTTCCCCATTCCTCTTCCCCTCTTCACCCTCTCTCATATCATATTTCTCTTTTGTCTTGGACCCTTTTGGCCAAACCCTAGGGTTAGGGTTGTATGATTTTGGTCAATTTCCTTTATGTTAGGGTGTGTGGTTCATCCTTTGGGCTTATTTCTTCCTTCCCTTGAAGATTCATCACATCTTCACACCATTGAGGTTGGTGTTTCCATTATTTTCATTTCCGAATCATTACATTGGTTCATGTAGATTTTTAAATAATATGAAAATGTGTTTCACATGCTTGTGGTCTGTTTTTCTTTATGTTGTAAAAAATTTGTGGACTTGGTTTTTAAAGGGGGTTCTCTAATTTTTACACAAGGTATGAACATGAGGTGTTTGTTAAAATATATATTGTCCATTTTCAAAATAAAATTTTAATTTTTATTGGTGTCAAACATTAACTATATTATGATAGTAATGTTGGATTGTGTATTTGATATTGTATGTGTGAAATTAGTGTTTTTATAACATGGACCATGTGTGGGGTTTTATGTGTTGGTTTCATAACATGTGTTTATTTAAAAATTATTTTTGGATAACTTCACAGAGGGTTGTGGTGAGCCATTGGATGTGGGCACATCCGTGTGTGCTAGGAATGAACACAAGGATGGTCCCTCAAATGAAAATGGTCCCGAATAAAATTTACCTAATTCAAAGACCCAGATTTCAAAACACTAATCCCCCTCTACCTCTCCTCTATTAAAAGTATCAATTTTTTACAAATTACCTCTTGGTTTTTTAATGTTATTAATGTGGTTGAAAATTTTGTTTGAAAGTATGAACCATCGGGTATGTTGGAAAACTGTTGGATTCTAAATGGTGTAAAGGACTATTTGGAATTGTACACTTGAAGATGGTTTTAGAAATTATTTAGAAATGTTTTGGTAAATGTATTTGTTTTTGTAAACATAAAGGCCCATTTTGAATGTTTTTAGAGTTTAATGTTCTTTCAAAAATGTGGAAATGTTGTTTTAGAATATTCCTTAGACAACGATTTTACTTATGGTCTTTGAAGTGTTTTTAATGGTTTTGGTGTGCATAAGTTATCAAAAATGGTTTTGTGATTTGAAAGTGGTGTTTTATGATATGAGATGCTTGGTTTGGTTGTTAAATTGTGTATGTGGTGTTAAGTGACAAGTGAAACTTGATTGAGCATAAAAGGGAAGCCCGAGTATCTAGGAGTGCATACTAGGACTAGTATACTTTTGATCCAGCAGCGACCTCCTCCTATTTCACTTAGAAAGATTGATGATGAAAACACTAACTAAACTATGATGATGTTTGGGGACCACTAGGACAATGGGGTTTCCCCTCCTAGTGGATCATACATGAGAAAGTTATTGGTTATGGTTACTTTTACACTAAGATACGATGTACCTAGTCCCCCATGGCTAGCTAGTTCCTAGGGGTATTCCCATGACCAGTTCTCATGGGTTATATTGCACATACCCATGGAAGACTATATGTTTGGTTGGTAATTTAAAAATCAAGTTCATTTTATTTAAATTTGGTTTTCTTTAGAATATTTTTCCATTTAAATTCTTTTCCCTTGAATAATTTCACCAGTATTATTTGGTTTGGTTTTTTGTTTTAAAATGGTAGTTTTATTGAAAAATGGATGATGGTTTGTGTTGGCCTTTGACATGAGAAATTTGTGTTTTCTTAATAAAATTTAAAAATTATATTTTTGTAATTGTATTTGAAACTGGTGTTAATGGACTGTTTTGGGAAAAGGAAACAATTGGACTCTATGGTGATTTCCTACTGAATTGTTAGCTCACACCCTACCTATACCACTTGTTTTTGGTAGACACAAGCAATTTTGCAAGTTCAATATTTTTTTCCAGGTTTCTTGGCTCAGTTGGCTCTAGTTGGAGTGGGTTTGGTCGTGTGGTAAGTGGTGACCAGGAGGTCACATAGAGATATCGGTAACTTGGTCCAGGTTTAGTTTGTTCTTAGTTTCATTTTTCTTATTTTCTATTTCAACCTGTTTAGTGGTATATTGTATCTAGGTCAACTGTTTATTTATTTATGTTCAGTTTTAGGTTATTTATTTATTCTCAGTTTGATTAGATTATTTATTCGATCCTAGTTATTGATATGAAATCATTCCCAGTCAATTTATATATGTTATCTGACCCTAGTTTCCAGCCTACGGGGATCAGGAATTCCCTTTGGGCCATGTCACAGGCTGACTCCGGTGACTGGTATTTGGTTAACCTTGGTTGTTTCATTACATTACATCATTTTGTGGCCATTCTATATGGAACCAACTGTTCGATGAACATTTTTGTTTTTTAGAATAATAAAAGTGTCTTTCATGACATGTTAGGGAAAAAACCACTTATTGATGTCCTCTCTACTCAACCATTTGAAAATTCACTATACGGTTATTGTAATTTTATTTCATGGTATTTGAAGGATGTTGGGTTGGTTTTGACACTCAAATGCATGTCTTTAAATCGTGTTAAACCTTTAAAAAATAATTATTAATTTGTTTTTGTAATAACACACATTTGATTGACATTTTTTATTCTTAAACACATAAAAAATTACTAATTTTATTTTACTAGGATTTCACCTCATTATAAGGTCATTTTCTATGAATTTGACCATTAAGTGAATGATTTACTATTTTAAAACAATAAAAGTCTATGTTAGTTCATACATAGAAATTGAAAAATCACATTCATGCTCCGTATACTCAACCATTTCATAATTAATTACATGTTTGTTTTCATATTATTTCAATGAATTCATAGGTTTGGTTGGTTTTGACCTCATGATGAACATTTTTAAAGGGTGTAAAACCTTTAAAAACTACTTATTTAGTCATTCTAGGAAGAACACCCATCTGATTTGATGTGTCATCTATTTGAACACATAATAAATAATTCAAATATGGCTTCCATATGACATTACCTCATTTTATGGTCGTTTTATTATTTTTTGACTATTACACACATGTTTTAGTGATTTTAAAGCACAAAAAGTGTGTTTTAGGTCATCTCGAATAAATGAAACATCTGATCGATGTGTTTTATACTCTAACATTTCAAAAAAGACTCGGTTAATTTTTTTTATTTCATATTATTTTAGAATCATCTATTCTTTTTTAATGTGAAACTATAAATTAAGAAACATTTTTTTCATAATTATAAAAATCTAGTAATATAAAAATGATTTACATTATTCATCTAAAATGAAATGTAAAATATTAAAATTGTAACATAAAATACCTTCTTCATCAGGTAAATCCCCATATGGGTCACCCAAGAGCTCATGAAAATTACATCTATGTCACTTCCCGAAAAACAAATATGTTAAACCTAGCATAAAAAAATACATCTTCATCTCTATATATGATATAAAAATCAGTTATGATTGACCAGAAATAATTTTTTTGTAGTCCAGGGACTATGAGAGTTGAATTAAATTTCATTGAAATTGAAACCATATCCAAAATATTTTCAAAAAAGAAAATATTGAAAATTAATCAACAAATTCATATAGTAACATAATAAATGAAGGGCGATGAATCCATAAAAAATATCAAGTAATGGAGTCAACTAATAACTTTTTACATTTGATTCAAATATCTTTATATGAAACCATAAGACATTCACTACTCTGCTAAATTGTTGAAACATTACATGACTAAGTTTATATATTTAGTAGATAAGAATTGTAAAATTAATGGAGTTTTAGCTCATCATCGTATTAAATATATGCAAGGATATATCTACCTAAAAACCGTTAGAATAATTCATTGAATAGAGCATAAAACTATGTCTTAGATAATACTGATTTATATCCTTAATCATTTTAGAGTAACCCAAAGATTAATAATTTCAATTATTTTTCATGTATAAATCTATAGAGCATATATGATAACTATTAAAGAATATTAAAAAAAGGTTCATCTATTACTAATTGAATAATCGAGATATTAATATAAATTCATCGTCAATATATAATAAATTCACTAATGATCAAATTTAATAATAGTGTTATACCTCTATAACACACCAACTATGATATCCTCAAACTTAGAGTTGTACCTAAAACCAGTTGCAATGACATAATAGTATATTTTTTAATTATTGAAAAGGGAGAAGGTTATGTAAAATAGACAAAGAAAAAATTCTTAATTAAATAAAAGCTATTACCAAGATCATTATTATCATTAAACATATTGGTATAGTTTTCAATACAAAATTTATTTTATGAATGATATAAATAGGTAAAATTCATATTCAATAAAAAATGTGGAATTAGTTTAAAATAGTGTTTCTGAAAAAATGAAGTAATAATTAATATTATTAAAACTGAAAAAATAGAGACCTAGTACCTAAATCAAAATTGAAGTTGAAAATTCCTAGATGTAATTTCAATAATAGATACAGAATTGGTTTACAACAATAATTTATATGGTGGGAATATAAACAGTGAGGTTTGTCTCATAGTTAGAAGACACTACTAGAAAATGGGGCTATCCCATACATCTATACCAATTATTCCTATAAACCATTAGTATAGAGTTCCTATATAATTTCTATACCAACTGTTTGAATAAACCATTGTTATATATATGTCTATACAAATGGTTTTGAAAAAACTATTTTTATAGGATTGGATAGACCAATAGTTTTTAGAAAACCGTTGGTATATAGTTTCCAAAAATCCTTCGACCTCCCACCTTCCTCCATTCACCCATGATCGCTAATCTCCCTCAACCGAGGGAGAAAATACTTCCCTTATCCTCTGGTTTCTCCCCTTATTCAATGATTTTTTGATTCAGATATTTTCTAACATTATATTAGTGAGTTATGAATTCTTCTTCTATTCTACAGGGTATTTTTTTTATTTTAATCTATGCATAAAAATGTAACCAAGATACTGTTATGTCATGATTCTTCTAAATTATTTGAAAAATGTTTTTTAGATTATCTTTGTTATAATATTTCCTAATAAATGTGATTATAATATATACATATGTTTTTTTAATTTAGTTATCCTCTACTTTTACATAAATCTAATATATTTTTTTCTAATATATATGAACTAATTATGTAATTATTTAATGTTGTAATTTTATTTTGTTTTATTAATGTATTAAGGGGTTTTTATATGTCCTGTGATTATATATAATAATTTATGGGATAGAACATAAATAATTTTGTGGGAACTTAGGAAAAATTCTTAGTTAGTCATCTATGTGAAATTGGGTTTGATATGATTTAAATTTTTATGTGAAGTATTATGAGGAAATGTCATTCTCATGGAGTAAGTAATTTGGGGATATGGTTCTCCCATTGAAATTGAACCATATATATATTGTTATCCCATGAAAATAAACCCTAATGATATAGATATCTCATATAAAATGAACTATGTAGACATAGTTCTCCCATGTACATATTGAGCAAATACATGATTCTATAAAATATATCTAATTTTTATCAACTTTAGCTCTTTTTCTACTTACCCAAGATCTTTATTGTGAAACATTATAATGAGATATTCTCTTAATATATACCTATTTCATCTAATTATTGTCAAATAATATTATTTTTTTAGAAATATTTTTTGTTACTTATGTTCATATTAACAGTATTGATGATTATTAATTACTTTAGTTTTTATATTCACTATGTATTTATATAAAATGGAATTTAAATAATATTTTAATTTTTTTGAATCATGTTCATTGGATATAAGGATATGTTTTATTTGAAATTATTATTTACATTTAGCAAGAAGTTGTTACCATGTGAATGAATATCTAATCCTTGTCCCTTGATATTTCTTAATCCCCATTAAAATTTCCTTTACAAGACACTTTTTTCTCCTAATAAATTATTTTTTTCATTTATATATCCATATTTCATTAAATATTCGGAAAGAAACTTGCATATATGTTTTAAATGTGGATAACTTACATTTATTCAAAGAGATATAGAAAAATTCCCCATTTTATGCTTCTATTTTTTTTATTGAAAACTAAAATATTAGTTTAATAGTTTTATTTAAAACTATCATATCATGGATTATATTGTAATGGTTAAGAATGATGAATTTAGTGTAATCCAAGTAGAAGTTATATATTTCAAAATTTATGCACACTCTATGAGTATGTAGACAAAATTTATTTTTATTTGGGTAGCTAAATGTTACTATTGGAGTTAGTGGATGACCATTTTATATTATTTGGCTTATTGATGGAGACAAGTGATGCATTTTTTCTTTCCACTTAGAGATGAGTAATTTCTGTTAAGAGATTTTGTATTGCACTTCATACAGCATACAACTTTTATATTCCATTTTCTTTAGTAAATTTTGGATATATATTTTCAATTATATAAATCTTTGTTTATGTGATATTAGGATTGGATGATTATTTGTTTATATAAATTATGGTATAATTTCCATTATTTTATTATACTATGTTTTTTTAGTTTTGATGTCAGGTGACACTTTTTTGTTATTCTTGTGTAAATGTTTCCATCATTAATCCAAGTGTATTTAATTGGATTAACATCATATTCAAAACATGGAATTTTTTAAAAAAAAATTCATAATGAAAAATGTATTTAATTAAATAGTGTAATAGTAGTTTCCCATTCTATGTTTTATACTTTGATTAGTTCAATATTTATAAAAATCACTTATAACATGTGTTATTTCACTAATTATTTATTTTTCAAGCTTCTAGAATGATTTGATTATTTTCATATTAAAATTGGATGTAATGAATTTTGTAAATATGTGTTACATTGTTTATTTGAATATAAATTTTTTACTATTATAGAATGGGTTAAGATGGATATATCATACTGATTAGATTTCAAATGAGTTTCAAAAGAATTTTGATATTTTTTTAGAATTTTCATTTAACAATGCTTCAGATGGAGGTCATATACAATTCCCATGTTATAATTTTGTTTAAAGAGCATTGTTAATTTTGTATGAAGTTTGATACCATATAATAAAAAACGAATATGAAACAAAATATTATGATTGTTATCACAGTGGAGAGACAAGAAAATATTCGACTATTGATGAATGGATATAAAGAAGTGGTATGGGGAATTTGATATTTGATTGGTTTCCATTTGTGTATATTCATGATAAAGATAGTATGTTAGTAAATGAAGTCAATGTTATCAATAGACACAAAGAAAAATAATGAAGATGACGAAGTTGAGAGAGTGAAAAAATTAATGGATGATGCCAGAACACCTGCATACTAGGAATGTGTTAAAATGAAGAAGTTAGAATTTGGAATGTGGTTATATCATGGAAAAACCATGTATGGAATTTCTAATACTACAATTGAGTGTATTATTACCTTTTTAAGCAATTAATTCCAAATGATGCATATATTCCCTCAAATAATTATATGGAATAGAAGTTAATTAATCATCTTGTATTTTCTTCTAATAAAATTAATTCTTGTATGAAATATTGTAGTTTACTTTGGGAGGTAACAATATAACTTCATAACATTAAATATTGTGATAAATATTAATGTAAGGAAAATGTTGATGGAAAACCATCTCATGTTCCACTGAATGTCATGTGGAACATTCCATTGATTCCAAGAATTCAAAATATAATCATGTCTATATAAATTTAAACCAATATGTAATGGATTTTTGTTGAGTGAATTTAATATAATGATGAGTTAGTTCATTCTATGGATTTATTAGTATGGTAGAAATTTCATGAAAAACATCATGATTCTATTACTAAGGATTGTAATTTCATGTTGGGCCTATGCTGTGATGGTTTTAAACCATGTGGTCAGATGCTTACATCTCACAATATGTGGATAGTTTTTATTCACATTTATAATATTCCTTAGTGGATGTGTATGAAAAAATATTTCACTTTCTTGATTATACTAATTTATGGAACTTTTTATCCTGGTGATGATATAGATGTCTTCATGCATCCTTTAATAAGATAGTTGAAGAAGATTTGGGATATGGGTGTGTCCACATTAATTAATTCTTCAAAATTTTATTTCTAATGCATGCTTCCCTTTTATGGTATATAAATTATTCCCCTTCTAATGGAATGGTGTTTGGTTGGATCATGAAAGGAGAACTATCAGTTCCTATCTATGTGAAGAATACATGATCTTAAAGACTTAAATATTGTCATAGTTTTGGTTTTATGGGGAATCAATGATTCTTTCCAAAGAATCATCAATACAAGGAGAATAACTGGGGGTTTTATAATACTATTGAAATTGAACAACCACCTCAACTTATGTAATGAAATGATGTGATTAATGGATTGAAAGATGTTAGTTATTCATTAGGGAATGTTACAATGAAATATAAAAAGAGGAAGAATGTTGACACTAAATCCACTTACAATTAGAAAAATAAAAGTATTTTTTGAGTTTATATATTGACCAACTTATTTTTTATGTCATTATTTAGACGTAATTCACATTGAAAAAAATATATGTGAAATTTTTCTTTTAATTCTTATAAATCTATAGGGGAAGAAAAAATATGAATTATGATCTTGAAGGGACTTGTTGGATTGAGATATTCAAATATAATTTCATCATGTGTGTATGAGTGAAAATAAAAGAAAGTTCCCCTATGCTTCTTATATGATGACACCATTAGAGAAAAATCATTTTATGAAATTGTATTAGAATATCAAGGTTCTTGATGGATATTCTAGAGACATATCTAAGTGTGTCGTGAGAAGAATTTTGAAACTAAAATCCTTCAATACTCATGATTATCATATCCTTCGACATTAATTAATTCAAATAAAAATATTACATTTACTATCAAATAATGAAAGAGTGGTGGTGATATTATTGTGACATTTTTATAGGTACACTTATGCCAAAATTTTATCCCATTTTCTCTTGATAAAAATGTAGTAAGATGAGCCATTAATTTTGAAATAGTTCATGAAAAACATTTCTCCCACATTTTCCATTTCATGCTAAATTTAATAATTAATATTATAAATGATACAATTTTGGGGGGACCCAATTCTTTTTAGTGGATATAAACTAATGAAATAAATATGTGTATAATGAAATCTTATGTAAAAAATATGAATCATCCTTAAGGTTCCATTATGAGAGGTTATCTGGCACCAAAATGTATGGATTGTTGTTTAATTTTTTTGTTTTATCTGAGCAAAAGATGTAACCAACCAACGAGAAATGAAGATGGGTAGTATGGGGAATTTTTTTACTCATTCCCATATTTTCCCCAAACAATAGGAGTTCTTGGGTAATATACATTAGCTACATTGAGACTTGAGTGGAAGGATATGGCACACAACACAGTCTTGTTTAATTGTGGTTTGTTTAATGACTATATCAAGTAATTAATTTGAATATTTATATGTTATCTCATACTATGTCATTTCACATATACCTTAAACATTTAGTATTATTTTATGTATGGAACAGTAAAAAACTACAATTATACTTCGTTGATCATTGCCTTTGAAAATTAGAGAGGTTTTTCATAGTAACGTGGTTCCTACTTGGTTGAAATAAAATCCATATACCTTAATTTAATTAACATAAAATATAGATATTCATTTAATTTTTTAACTCATTTATATTTCAATTATTGAGATTTCCTATGGAATCTATCTCTGAAGAATTAATAGCATTGGATTTTTGTCCCAATTCGTTGGTTTGGGAATAAAAATACATAATAATGAATTGAAATAGATTTGTTACGACTAATAAAGTGATTAATATGAGAAAACAAAAAATATGTAATTATGTTAAATACAAAATGGAATATTATTCTAGTGCATCATATAGTATTCCTTGATATGAAAATTTTTATTATTATGTACTTGTTGAGAAAATATTTTTTTTTGATTACTAATCTCATGGTGTTGTCACTATTATGAAATATAAATGGTTTGATTCAGTGACACGACATGGTACATTTATGGATGACTATAGATTCAAATTTATTAACATCACTTTCTTTCTGGATACTAATGGACCATATATCTTGGAGTCAATGGAAAAAATTGTTTTTTGTGAATGATCATCTAATACCTGATTATGGTGTCATTATTGAAGTAATCCCAAGAAATATATTTTATGATGGTGGGGAAAAACTGACATCATTGATGTCCTCGTTGGTTTTAACCAAAATATTGTATTTGATGAATCAAATTCTATAATTTTGACAATTTATGTTTAACCTAAATTAGTGGTTGGTAATATATAGAAGAAACCATTTAGGATCAGAGTTCATTTGGTATACCTTAATGTAGTTTTCTCATATTGGTACTACCGTAATTAATATATTTTAGTTTTAGTTGTGAATGATATGTTAGTTTTACTATGTTTGTTTTTTCATTTAATTACATTTATTTAAATTTAGAAAACTATGTTTAAAATGTGTTTTTAAAACATGTATAACTTGTTTTTAAATTATAGTTGTTAAAACATGCTATTATATTGTTTATGTCTTCTTTGAATACTATGTTATAGGAAGAAATTTTAAAAAATATTTCTAAAAAATGTAAATTTCATTCTTATGAAAATTATATAAGATATTGATGAATTTAGAAGGAAAAGGCTATTTGATAATGATCTATGAATGTGAAAACTTGGTATTCCTCCTCTCGTTGTCTTATTGAGTATAGTAATTGTAATATTTTTCTTCTATATTACATTTACTATCATGTTATTATTCTTTATCACTTTTTTTACAAAAATTGAACTGAACCAGAGTTGAACTCCGCTCAGCCTACTAGTATGGGACTGAGTGGGGGTGCTCCTAGAGCTACAAAGAGCACTCATCGTACCCATTAACACCCTGGCCTGTCAATTAACATCCCATCCACTGCACTTATCCTTCATACACTTGATCCTATAGGGATGTTCCCACCCATTCCCCCATCAACAACTTATTTATGCTATAATTCTCATTCCATGTTTACATCGCCTCAAGGGATGTTCCCACATATACCATATCCATATCCTATAATATATCCCCAACCCTTATATCCATATCCAAAAAATGTATTTGACTCCTCCATATCCTACTCTCTATCAAGGATCTGATGATCGTGCTCATTCTGATTCGAATCCAATACATACAGATGACTCGATACATGTATTAGAACACACAAATTTTTTCAGTGGATAAAAATCCAAGATAGCCCATAGATCAACCAGATATTATTGGCCAACTTGTATTAGTTTTTTATAGGTGTATCAAATTATATCACATCATTATTTTCCCATTGTTCAGTGAATTAATCCTATTTTTTTCTTTTATATTATTATGTGGGAACTTTTAAAAGGTGATGTGGGCACACCCATATGAATGAAGCTTGGAATCATTAAACACATATAATGGTATATTTTAAGGAATAAAATGAAATGATAGGTAAAAGTTCCAGACATTGCAGAGGTTTTATGGAAACATTATCCAAGTACAATGATATCATTTTGGTGCAACCAGTCTCCTAGAGGAATATCAGTAATGAAATAATGGAGAAATCATGGGTGAGAGATATGGGTAACAATTTTTAATAAATAAATATCTATATTATGGTTTTATTTATATAAATTAACATGTTAATCATAGCATCCATTTTACTTTCATGATTTTCAAGATGCTAAGGTCACATGGTTGATGAATCTTGGGGAGTTTTGGTGACCATATAATCATGGGTTATATGTTGGTTCAAAGAGTAGATTCAGATCTAATTTATAGTATGTATAAATATTCACATAATTTACAACAACACAATACCAAGAAATGATTGTATATTAGAAGATTAATGAGTTTAATGTATTCATAATCTTTACTGGTTTGTATTGAAAATTTAATTCTTATTAATTTTATTTAATTTTTGTTTTTAGGATGCATCGGTTAAAAGATAGAACTAGGATGCTATGATGTATATGCACACATTGGAGAACACTATAATACTGAAATAAGAGAGGTTCCATGTAATCTTATGATCATATGAGTTATACTATGAACTAATCAATTAAATCATATTTGGATTATATTTTTTCTGAAATTAGATGGATAATTCTATTAGGGGGTGAGGGTAACACCACTAATACATGAAGTAATATAACTTCTATAAGCATCAATGAAGGAATTTACTCTAGAAAAACCTTTATTATAGGTCAACCCTTTAATTTTTTGTGTACCTTATCATAGGAATTTAACTACAATAAATTCACCACATTGAGCCGAACCCCACACACACTCATGGAAAAATCCTATACAAGCAATAAAGAAAACCAATAACAATATAAAGAACACATGAGTTTATATGGTTTAAATGTTATGTACCATATCCATGAGAGAAAACTATTACCTTTACATTTCATTGGAATATTATAATAATTAAAATCATTTTCTCTATGTCTGCCAATTGAATATCTAATTAAATTTAAAAAATCAATTGCATCGTCACATATTTTCAAGGTATACCACTTGTTTATAATAATTATTAGTAGTTCATATAGTTTCACCAGCTTCCAAAATTTCATGGAAGTTCCCCCATTGAGCATGGGGACTATCTAACACCTATAATATGTCTAGCTGACACCATTACTACTAATGAATAGTTAATCTCACTATTTCTTTTCTATGATTAAATATAACATTCCAAAAAAAATTCTCAATAAAATGATGAGAAAAACTTAACATATCACCATTAAAAGATCCATATTTACAAAACCATAACTTGTATTCATAATTTATGGAATACTTACCATTACACTATTTACTTCTAAAAATCATATCTTTCAAAATTCCCATATCTTCAAGATATTTCAATAGCTACATCATATTAAAAAAGCAAGGAAATCTTCTGGATCCTCTTTTTTTTGTTTAATTAATCAAAAAATGAATAAATATTCAACTTCCAAATAGTTTCATGCTTGAAGACTACTTCAAGGAGAATAAAATAACATATAGCTCTTCAACACAGGATAAAAACCCAATTTCTAAAAGACATGGTGTCCCTAATCCATTATTTGTCCCTAATTCCCACTAATGGATAATGTTCCCTTATATTTTATTGGACCAACAACTTGGGAGAAATGTGAGATGGATTTTTTTCCAACTATGAATTCGTGTACTCATACAACAAATTTTTTTTGGATGATTTGAAAATAAAATATGATATGCCTCAACCATGGGGGAATCATAATTTTATGAACCAAATGGATTACATTTTAATTATCACATAACATAACTCCTCCCCTAGATTCAATATATGCTCTTATAATAGGGGAATCAACAAAAAATTAGTTTCTAGAATGAATTGTATTCATGTAGAACAAATTTATCATAGCTTAAATTTCTAGTATTCAAGATCTAGGCCATAAAACTTAGCCACATGCAAACTAGAAAAGTTTCACCTAGCTATTGTAGGGTCCATTCACCCTGAATAATCCACAATTTGAAATTCCCACAACACCATTAATTAATTTTAGAAGAAAATGAGTTATATATCTCCACCTATTACAAAAAAATCAACAATTACTTCAATCCATAAAGTACAGATCTAGATACAAAGAATCATGTATCATGACTCTAGAAAGATACTCAATAACTACCAGAAAAAAATAATATATCAATCATCACATCTCTTAATCTGAATAAGAGATGATTAAAATAACATAGCCTTATAAAATGAAAATTTGGCATCTAATAAATGAGAATTGGAAAGGAATTAAAATGAAAACTATCATGGTATTATATCATTTATATATGAAACTATTAAAAATTGCATTGGAAATACTAAAAAACAACTGAAAATACTAAATGATATGTAGTTTTTATATAATATTGTACAGTTACACACTAGTATAGATATTTATTGTTTACAGTTAATTGATATGATTTTAATTTATGAATTATAGCATATAATCTAGTTAGTTCACAATTAGAGAAAACTGATGAATAAAGATAGTACAGTTAATTGATATGGTTTTCATTTAGGAATTATAGAATATGATCTAGTTAAAAGCTTATATATTTTATGTATTTCTTTAATGGATACAATTTTAGTTCATTATAGTTTTTGTTGAACTCCAATGTACTATAAAATGGTTATTTTTAAATGATCTTCTCACTATATTATTAATATATCATAGATTTCTCCTTCTCGATGATTCCAATTTGAGCTTGAATTTAACTTAATCACATGTAGACTAATTCCGTTGCAACTAAATCTAATGTTAGAATTTAAGTTAATAACACAAAGTGACTCAAAATTATTATTTAATCTAATATGGTAAAGTTCTAATTTTATATGAGGATATGGTTAATCTCACATGTATTCACCATAAAATTTGTTTTTTTTTCAGTTTTATATTATTCACTAATTTACCATTATATAAATTAGTGTCATTTATAGAAAGAAAAATTGGGAATGGAAGGTCGTGTTCATTGATAAAAGTTAATTTTCTTGAGTAAGAGGAAATATGATAGAAGTTCTGTATATTCAGAAACAAAAGAAAAGATTTTATGTATTTTTATTGATATTTCAAATTTTGATATGTAATTTATAATCAAATTTATTATTTATATTTTCAACATTGTTCCCTGGAGGCCCTCGAAGATAAAAAATATGACAACATTGGGCCAAATGATCATTTGAGATAGGTATTAGATTATGGGAACCAGGGAAGAATCCATTATGAAGCAAGGAAAATCATCATCCCCATTAGTTATTGGCCCTTGTAGAGTTCCTCTCAAAGCTATCACACCAATGAGCTTCAAATCACTTTTGTAGAATCATTTGAGGACAACAAAGATTTATATAGGAGCATTAAAGAGGTAAACTGGTCATCAAATAGTTCCTAAAATCTATAAAAGTTATATGCACATCACTTCAATCAGAGGGTGTTAATTTTTTTTATTCATCCGTGGAAACAATGTAATATAAATATAATTCATTGAGTGATGTCAATAAGGGTCATAGTGGTGATCGAGGTGTTGATACTCCTGGTGATAATGATGATGATGCTGAAGATGATGATGTTTCTACTCTAGGAAACAATAATAATAAGGATACTGAAGATGATTATGTTGGAACTAATGGTGATGAGGTAAATATTTATCCCCTACATTTTGAGTTAACAGTAAAGATTCATGTGTGGATTATTTTTAATGACTAAAGCTAATTGATTATGTGGATTTTATATTAATGTTATAGTATTGTAAATTGTTTGAAAACTATTGATAACCATATGATTAAATTATATGAAAATAATATTTTTACTACATTAAATTTTTACTGTGGTATTTAATTTATTTATAGGTTACGGAAGAGGTGTGGGATGGTACTACAATGAACCAGGGATAAGAAACTATGATAAAAGTTCTATTAACAATTGTTATGCATCACTACTAGATATGATTCTATAATAATGGTTTTGTAAACCGTTGATATAGCTGTATACCCTTGGTTTTCATCAAACTAAGAGTATTGAAATTTGGCCATGATATATAATAATGATTTCATTGGAAACCATTGGTATAAACTAGTATTGACACCTAGAATCATAATGGTTCAGAGAACCATTGGTATAATCCATACCAACAGTTCTATGTCCTATACCAATGGTTCAAAACTATTAGTAAATGGTATATTTCAAGAAGTTAAGAGTATAACAGAAAGGAATTTAAAAACCAATGATGCAAATTTTAATAAAAAGAAGAAGATGTGACTTGTTCTCCAACTCATTGAATAAGGTGAGGTTTGTCTCACCATTGTGTTGCAAGTAATAGTGAGTGCTCAGTTTGTCCTATACCAATTTAGAGTGAGAATAATATGATCAAAATTGGCTCAAATAAATGTTAAGGTTACCCAGTGTTGGTGTTGGTTCCCAAAAGCCAACATGGGGTACTCAATGATAACCCGTATTCGTAGTTTTGAATATTAATAAACTCCTTATCACAGAATGATTTTTATTCTTGAAAACATAGTTTGTGTTAATTTCCATAGAGTATATATCACACTAAAAGGTCATAATAGTTCCTTGTTATTACGAGAACCAAGAAGTTACAAGAAAATATTTTTAAATAATGTTATATAACAGAATGATATCATTTGAAAAACAAAAATGATACATGCTATTAGGGGTCGAGACTCATAGGACTATTAGGCACCTTCTCATGGTCTGCGCCCTTAGTAATATCCAATGTATGATATTATGAGAATAATTACTTCCAGTAGGAAATCCATATTTATCTATGTCATTGAATGTTCCTATATGAAAATGTGTGTATTGATCCTTAGAATTTATGATTATTATTAATGAGTGTCATAAGTCACGTACATTGATGTATTTATGAAAACCATGAAGATATACGTTCTTGTTGAGGTAGGATATGTTGTGTCATAAGTCACGTACATTGATGTGTTTATGAAAACCATGAAGATATACGTTCTTGGTGAGGTAGGATATGTTGGGTACATCATGAGTAATATTTAATTAACGAATAATACGAGTAATGATTTCCCCCTTTTTTCCTTAACAGAAGTTGATATCTCATGCCTTTTTATTGAAATGATATAGCCTAAATAAGTCATTAGGCATGAGGTTCCATATGAAAGTTTGATTTTTGAAAATTCAAAGAAATTGACATCAGGCACATAGGTTTATGGAACAATTATGAAACCTTCTTGAATAGAGATATCATGAAAAAATGATTATAATACAAAATATGCATCCACATGATGTATTATGTCATTACAACATTAACTCCAATTTCTATGGGTTCCCTGGCATGTTTCTAGAAGTAAACCTTGAACTTTAGGTTGATTTACCAAATTCCAATGAGAAAGAGAACTAATGGTTCACACATTATGTGTATCCATTATATCAATTAAATAATATATTATTTAACAAGTTGAATAAATATTATTCTTACACATGGTTTAATAATTATACATGTTTTCTTGATCACATATATTATGTCACCAGTTATTTGAGAAATTATTATGTGATTGGAATATATAATAAATATTTATTTGATATTTAGTGAATATAATATTTATTTATTTATTGATGAATAATGTAGTGATATTTATTTATTAAATAAATAGTCATTATTTTAGGACCAATAAATATTATAGAGGAATGGAAGACCAAGATTAATGGTTTGGTGAGAAATAATATATATTGAATATTATTTGAATAAATAATATTCAATATTGATTTAAAAGTTTAATACATATCAAGAAATAATAATAATAATAATAATACTATTATTATAGATATTGTATTCTGTAGGGATTAAATAAATAATAAATGGAACTTTTGTAAATATTTATTTCTAACCCTAGAGGTATATAAACCAAATTATATTATTTTTCTATGGATCTAATTTATTTTATGATGTCAAAAAATTATAGCAAGAGATAATACCCTCAATCAATAGAGAGCTCCCTCTCATAGAACACTGCCAATAGCGAAGAGTGATCTTCCTCCATTTTTAACTCTCGTGTCCAGAGAGATCGAGGAGAATCTTTTGCAAGTGATTCTCAGGGTGATAAAAGGAAAATGATTCAAATGATAAGATCTACTCTGCCAGCACCCAAATATTTCTACAATGATATTCAGAGATTTGTGGAGCACGTGAAGATCACCTCTAGAGGGAATCTATTCTTGATTCCATCAAAGAAAAGACTGTATGGTGCATATCTATTTTCATATCCCTTAATTATGAAATAATCTCTTACAATGTAATTCCTTATTTTCTTAAATTAATTATAAACAATATGTGACCATCAGGCACTTTGGTTTCGATGTTTTATCCATAGTCAATATTCTTAATTCAATTACACTGATCATGGTGTTTATCATCTTGTAAATATCAATTTAATCATAGATCATGAAAATAATCAGTGTTGGTCATGACCCATTACATGATTCAAGTACACCTAGAACATACAAGTGGTATCATAGAGGGCTGCGTAATTATTTTCAGTTGTTTATAGTTCATTGATTGATTTACACATTTATTATTAGTTTCCAATTCTGGTTTAATCTCCCTTTAATTAAAATTGAGAGATCCTTTTTCTTCCTCTTCATTTCTCATAAATATAATAATGTCAATTAATTTTATAAATAAAATAAATTTTAATATATCTTCCAGAGGTGTGAAGGATTCCAGAAGAATAACACAAGAGTACATTCCATGTAACCTGGAGATACACGATGTGTACTGGTGTTTAATGAACCAATAATTACTTCAGATTAAATCAAGGCATGTGAATTTATTAAAAATGATGAATTTAATTATAAAAAATGTGTTTAACGGGCCATCCTAGTGCACAATAATCTTGAGAACACACCATGTAACTTCCACAAATGGTGTGTTGTCTTTTATTCATAGATGGGCCATGTATTTTCTTACACAACCTATGTGACTGGTGACCATGTAACTCAGAGACAAAAAGTTGTGTAGTATACTCAAACCTTTGTAATCCAACATTTTCTAGAGCATATTTACAAATCGAGTCACAAGGTGTGTTTGACAGATAGATGATGAAAAAAATACATGCCGTGTAGCTTCAATCTACATGCCATGAACTCGTACCAAATTACATAGAAATAAAATTAATTTATTATACTATGAAAACCTTATCAAAATGTTTTTGCGTGTGTTCATTATGTTGATAGGAAACTCCATGTTATTGGTTTATATATATAAATACAAATTTCTAATTGATTTCTACATAATGTTCAGATCTACGTATCATGTATAAGTCTTATTATAGATATTACTCTATGATCATTGAAGCATTACACAATATTTAAAAATTAAAAAAAATCATGTAAATAATGTGATCATTAAGTTGATAGTTGTTGGGAAAAAAATCCATCAAGGTATCATTGAAGCATTTTTGAGGTGATTGTGTTTATTGACAAAGTGGGTCTCCATGTTGTGTTTATTGACAAAGAAAAAAATGGCGTACAAATTTGTTGAAAAAGGGGATTTCATGGTGGCTTGTCGAGTACAAGGGATGTTTTTAATGATACGTGATTGATTCAAGAACTTCAATAAAGGAATGGTCTATCTAGTGGCGGTTCAAAAAGTGCAGATACAACTTGGCGCTGTTTTCCAGTGTTTGCCAAATTTTTGGGCCTCAAAACCGACAAATGGAGAAAAGTGTTTTTAGAAAAGGGACTTGTGTGCCAGTGTCTTGGAGGCTTGGAAACTTGTGTGCCATATGTTTTTCAATATCAAAACATCAATATTTGGAAAAAGAAAAAGGGGAGCTCATGTTTTCGGTTTGGTCGCACATGTGACTTGCGCGACAGAGATTAGGGTGGCTGGACTTGTGTGCCGAGAGGAAACTTGTGTGTTGTCGCATAGGGTGTCCAAATGCATATAAATAGAGGTCTACCCATATTTATTTATTATATAGTTCCACACTTAGAGAAAATCAATGCTCCCATCACACAGGTGTGGTGGTGGAACAAGTGGTGGTGTGGTCGCGCACATAGAAGTTGCGTGCCTTTTATTTGTTGCGCATCCAAAGTGGTTGGGGCGAGAAAGGAAGGGAGTCTCCAACGTTTTTATTTGAAGAAGGGGGTGTCGTGCATGTGGTTTGTTGAAACATGAACCCCATGTTTTGAAGAAGCACGACAGTCGGTGGTTGCACACCAATATTGGTTTGGGCGTAAAAGTGTGCGAGTCATGCAAGTTTGGAGTTGCAGAAGCTAGTGTCGAGCTAGTGGTTGAGGTAATCTTGCACGCTAGTTTTGACTTACGTGCTGATAATTTTTCACCATATTGGAGATGGGCTTCAGGTATGATTGAAGCACGACAGTGATTCATGGATGAGTGAAAGCTAGAAGATTTCCCGATACCTTCGGTGCAAAGTGAGATTCATCTATAGGTGAATGTTGGACTCCAACAGAGCATCTAGATACACCAGAAGATGTGTTAATTAGTGATAATGAAGATACCTACAAGTCTATAAAGTGTTAGTGGATCCATTCCAGAGAAGTGATCAAAGGAAGAGGAAGAAGGTGATTCTCTCCACTAGTAGTGAGCCAGAGAGAGAGAAACAGGGAGTGACCCTTGGGAAAGTAGTGAGCTGACCCTAAACATTGTAAAGGAAGTGAGCCCATTAATAGAAGTGATCTATCCCAAACTTTGTAAACAAAAGTGTTCTTTTTAGTGGATTTGGTACAATGGCACATCACCGTTGTATGCTCTTTGGACGTAGCCCAATGAGGGTGAACCAAGTAAAAATCTCTGTGTCTGCCTGCTTGCTTACCTGCATTGCATTCAAAACATCATACTTAGATAAAGAAGAAATAAAGTTATCATAATTAACAAAAAAGTGTAAAAAAATTGACCCTTGTAATAAAGAGGTCAATATCCAAGGGGGTAGAAAGAATTTTGAAAAAGAATATTGATACCCTGATTCATCCCCCTCTTAGGGTATATATGCCCCTATTGGTCTTAAAAATAGTATACATCCTGACATTATGTGATATGTCATGAAATCCACATGTTCCAAAAGTCAACAGTATACAAGTATAATACACGTTGGGGAGTTTGAACTGGTAATCACCATGTTTCCTCAAACGTACATTTATTTTTATTTTTTTATAATTAAATTTAAATATTTTTTTTAAAATTATGATGGATGATAATCTGAAAAAAATATGGATGACAATTAAGATAAAATAATTGAATAATTAAAGAATATAATTAATTAGTTTGAGTAAAATTTATCTTAAATAAGAATGATTCAAATTTTATAATAATTTCATAAAATTTTAATTCATTGTTGGAATGTTGATGTTCATGAGACTATTACAAACCTTTGTATTTGGTTGGTTTCATTTAATTTATTATTAAATTAAATTACTGGCCTTTGTGTCATATCTCTTATTATTATGTAAGGGCTTGAATGCCCATGCATTATTTCATGTAAACCCCTTAACCAATTCTTTGCAACCCCTTGAATGCATGTGAGTAAAACCATATGTAATAGATGAAGCTCCTAAGCTAGTGGAGGAGGATCATGTTTGGAGTTGAGGTGAAACCAATCTATGATATATACATAGGTGTACAAGTGGAAAGCTACAACACAAACCTAAAATGGTTCAAGGTGTTTTTCTCCTTGCTTTAAGGTTAGTTTGTCATCCACTAGATATAATGACCATTAGAAAAAAATAATGATCATACCACTTTATTATTTTATTTCTATCAAGTTTAATGGTTATTTCATTATGGATGTTTTTTCATGATCACATGAATTAATTAATTAACAAGAATAAAATATATTAGAGAAATAAACTGGATTATGCATAAGCCTTATTTTAATCACTTTAGAAAATCCACTTAATACTAGTAAGCATGTAATAAATATAGTAATTGAAAATTTATGCATGTAGGATAAAATCCCTCAATTATATATATTAATTCGGTATAGCCTTCCACTACTTCAATTAAAATCGTACCATAGTTCAAAGTGCTTGACATATCAGAGTTGGGGTGCATTAAATTATCTGGGAATTATAACTTGATTTTTTTGGTTTACTTAAATTAGTTCACATCAAGTATTGACATCCAAAGTATAGCTTCGTGTTACTAAGAGGCAAAGTGTTAAATAAATAAAATTTATGTACAGGGGATTCCACTTAATAGATCAAGGAACTATGATTTAATGCATTTGGAATTTGGAATTCCTACTTAAAACCCTTCAAATTTCATGACTAAACAATGTTTGGATGATGAGAAGGGAGAAAAATATGATTTACACAATAATTTTCATGAAATAGGAAATACTGAATCCAATTGTCGGGGTTATTGGGTTTTAATAAAAAAGTGAGAGATTAAAAAATATAATATTTACTTATTGTCTAAATTTTATCAGAAAAAGTTCTAAAACTCTGCTTGTCTTATTAGTATAATAAGTAAATAAAATGACTTCAAGCATATCACTACAATCCATACTTGATAAGGATAACCTTCTCACTAACATAAATTTACAATAATGTAAGATGCACTTTCGTGTTATCCTACACCATGAAAAGAAATTATATATACTAGAAGAACCTATTGCAGATGTGCCTGGAAAAGAGGCTAATGAGGAAGAGTTTTCTCTACATGAGAAACATTTGAACAATGATAAAAATAGTTTATGTTTCATGCTATAATACATGACCAATAATATTTGGATGCAACCTGAGGACATGTGTGTGTATAACATGATGAATCGCCATTGGGATCTCTATTAAGATCATGTGTGGAAAGAGAGATATGAGATCTTCAACGCTCTATTTACAACTAATCTTATGGATTTGGTGCTATTGGGAAATCTTGTAGTCTATATTATTAGCTACATTTAATTCTAATATTTCTTATGGATTGAATTCCCATATTAATTTCATCCATATCTCATACTTTAATCACTGCCTAAGTACATGTCTAGTTTTATTTTCAATTAATATGTAAGCAAGAATGAGAAGATTACTTCAAAACTTGTTTTTTCATATTATTCATGTGGATAAGGTCACAAGGCATGACAAAACCACAATCCTTGTGATGAATAAGAAATGAAATAAAAGGATAAGGTTCCCTAGATTCATAACAAGTCTAAATCTCCCAAGCATCATCCTTATAAGAATAGGAAGAACTAGAGGTAAGGTAAAATAAAGGAGGAATTCTTTTTCATGTGATAATCAAGGCCATTGGATGAAGAACTACACCTAGAAGAAAGTGGAAGCTAATGGTGCATTCGTCATCGAGTGTAATATTTCAATATCTACAAAATAGTTATTATATAGACCTTTGGTTAAAACATGTATTTTCAAATACAAGAACCATGTAAATTTTGAAATATTGGCAGGGGAGATGTTGATTTGTGAGTTGTTAACGGGGTCAGACCGGATTCTCTTTCTATTAGTGACTAAAACATTTAATTTATAAAAAATTATATTTGTTTTAAGAGATTTTTATTATTTACCAACTATTACCAATTACATAATTTAAATATCATTCCTAGCCACAGATGGTTTTATTTTTATGTTTGGAAAGAAAATTTATTTCCTTTATAAATACAACATATGTTATGGTATGGTGCATTTAAATAATAATTTTTGGGTATTCAATTATGAAATACAAGTATTGTAAATAGATAACGAGTCATGTTCACACGACTCATATAATACATAGCTATGGAATCACCATCATGATCATGTAAAACAAAAGTGTTTGAAAAGATATATAAATATTGTTATTTATAATATTCTGATATAAAACCACTAGAAAGATTTCACTATTTTTTACAAGGAAAAATGACCAAACCACCATTCTATGGATAAGGTGAATGGGACAAAGAAATTTTAGGATTGGTACACACTAATGTGTTTGGACCATTTATATTAGAAGCTTGAGGTGGGTATTCTTAGATCATAATTTTCACTGATTACATGAGTAGAAATTTCATATGTCTACTTAATGAGGTATAAGTCCTAGTCCTCTTAGAAATTCAAATAATTAAATAATAAAGTATAAAACCAACTTGTAATGAAGATAAAGAAGATTTTATTGGATCAAGGTGGAAAATATATTAACTAAGTCTTCATTGGATTTATATCAGAGTTTTAGATTCTATCTGAACTCACTCCACCTTACACACAATAGTGTAATGGTGTTAATGAATGGAGGAACCATACCTTGTTAGACATTGTAAGGTTGATGATGAGTCATGCAGATCTTCCATTATCCTTTTTGGGATATGTATTTTAAACTACAACATTCACAATAAATTGAGTACCAACTAAAGTGATAAATGGAATACCCTTAGTGTAATGGAGTGTAAAGAAACTTGTTTTATCGTATACATGTGTACGGGGTTGCGAGTAAATTTCTAAGGTTTTCTTAAGAAATAAACTAGAACCCTAGGGAACAAAGTGTATCTTTATAGGGTATACCATGGAAACAAAAGGATACTACCTATACAACCATGTATACAAGAAAGTGACTATTTTTAGGGATCACATCCTTATAAAGGATAGTGGGAAGAAGAATGACTTTGATGAAGTTGATGTTGAAGATATACAAGAGTTTTCACAACAATATATTCCATAGGTCGCCATGGAAGAAGTAGTTCTTGAGACACATGTACTGTATAGGATAACTAGATGGGTAAGAGAAATAGAGGGATATAGTTCTCTAATGACCAAATATGATGTCTCATTATTGGTATAAAATTATGAAACACTCTCCTAGAGAGAGACAGTAGATAGATTTGGAGCTACAGGATGGAAAGAAGCCATGAATTCTGAATTGGATTCCATGTATCAGAACTAAGGTTGGGTTTTGGTTGATGCGGTAGTTGATGTAAATCCCATAGGGTTCAAATGATAATTCTAGAGAAAACTATACATGAAATGTAAAGTAAATACCTATAAAGAAAGGCTTGTGGCTAAAGGGTTTTAAAAAAGTTAAGGAATTAATTACGATGAAATATTTTCACTAGTTTCCATGTTTAAATCCAGTAGAATTGTACTTTATATAGTATCTTCTCATGACTATTATATTTTGAAGATGGATGGATGTAAAAATAACATTCCTTACTGGGAAACATCAAGAAGATGTCTACATGACACACCAGAAGGGTTTGTGACTCCAAGTTACGACAAAACTATTTTCAAGTTGCAATGATCCATTTATGGATTCAAGAAAGAATATAGGTCACATAACATTAAATTGTATTAAGATATAAAATAATTTGGTTTCATTATGAATGAATGTGAGACATGTGTGTAAAAGATGTTTAGTGTGAATGTGGTTATTATACTTATAGTATATTTTGATGACATATTACTTATTGTAAATGACATAACAATATTAGAGTCTATTAAGGATAGGATAAACAAATGTTTCTCCATAATGGAATTAGGTGAAACTGACTATATTATAGGGATAAATATATTTCATTATATATCCAAGATGATACTTTGAATAAGTCAAAGTATATACATTAACCTGATAGTAAAGATATTTAGTATGGAATAATCCCATAGGGGATTCATTCCACCATAACATGGTATACATATTTATAAGAAAATGTTTCCTAAAAAACAATAGGGGAAAGAGAGAATGAGTAAGATATCCTATGCTCTAATGATATGATCAATCACATATTCCATGTTATATATTAAACATGGATTTTCCTATGTGTTAAGCATGATAGGAATATATCAAGATGATACAAGGGAATGACACTAGTCTACTATTAAGGTCATACCTAAATATCTGAGAAGATCTAAATATATGTTCTTGTTGTATGGAGAAGAATATGAGCTAGACATCCGGGGTCATACTGATTATATATTTTAAATATATTAGAATGATATGAAGACATATTTAGGATATTTTTTTTATCCAAAAAGAGGTGTTATGATCTAGAAGAGTTTAAAATATCCATTTCTCACAGGTTCTAAATTGGAGTCCGAGTATATAATGAATTATAATATTTCCAAGTAATCCATTTGGATATAAAATTTTTTCTAGTATATTGATGTGGTACGTAGAATTTAATACCCAATAACATTTTATTATGAGGATACTACAGTGGTCTACCTTACAATACATCCAAGGTCAAACCAATGGAATAATAACATACATCGGAAGTACCACCTCTTGAGGTATTTTTTTCATAGGGGTGAAGTTGTAGAAAGAATAGTTCCTAAAGAATAAAACATGGATTTCACCTTACATAAAGTCCAATATTAGCAGAATCATGAGTATCATGTGAGAGCAAGTGGAGTGAATCTTATTAGTAGTTGCCTCTTGTGAATGTGGGAGTATGTTCGAGTCGGTGCCCTAGAAAAAACATCCGTGTACTTTATAATAACATGTATTCATAGTTTTTAATATTAATAGAATCTTTATCACAACATGATTATTATTCTATGTAACATAGTATGTGATAATTTCTGAGGAGTATTTGTTGCACTAAAAGGTCATATTAGCTCCCCACTATAATGAGAACTCAAAAGTTCCATGGTAGTGTTTTTAAATATATGTCATATATATGGATGATATCATTTGAGAGACACAAATGACAAAAGCTATTATAGGTGGATACTCATAGGAATTTTAGGCACCTTATCATAGTGCATGCCCTTGGTAATATTCAGTGTAGGATATTATGAGAACGAGACCCAACAATAGAAAATCCACATTTTTATGTGTTATTGAATGTTCCTATCTAGGGATATGTGCATTGATCCTTATACATTAATATAATTATTAATGAGCGTTGTAATTCATATAAATTGATGTATTGATGAAACTTATAATGAAATATGCTCGTAGTGATGTAGGGCATGGTGGGTGCATGGCGAGTAATATTTTATTAGGGAATAATGTAAGAAAATATATTCACTTATTCTCTCTAACAGAATTCAATATCTCAATCCCTTTGATGGAAATGATATAGACTAAATAAATTCATGGTCATTATTTTTTTATGGTCAAGTTCAATTTTCAAAAATTCAATGAAAGAGGCATCGAGAACATAGGTTTATGCCACCGATATGCAACCTACTTGATTAGAGATATCATGATAAATGGATTATAATATAAATTAATCATCCATTTGAGGTATTATGTCATTTTATCACTAAATTATTTCTATGTGGGTGCCTTGAAGTGTTTCTAGAAACTAACATTGGTCTTCAGGTTACTTTTCCTAATGCCACTACGAAATAGGCATAGTGGGTTACACACTAAGTGTATCCAGAATCACATTTAAATAAAATATTATTATTTATTATTTAACAAGTTGAATAAATATTTTTATCGAATTTGGTTTAATAATTCTTCATGTCTTGTTGATCATAAATATTCTAGCCCTAGTAATTTGGGAGAATATTATGAGAGATGAATATTGAATAATTATTTATTTGAAATTTAGTGTATATAATATTTATTTATTTATTATGAAATAATGAAGTGATATTTACATATTAAATAAAGAATCATTATTCAAGGGTTGATAAATATCATGGAGGAATGGTGGACTAAGTTTAATGGTCTAGTGAGAAGTAATATATATTGAATATTATTGAATAAATAATATTTAATTTTAATTCATTAGATTAGTGAATGCCATGAAATATTAATATTATTATTATAGACATGGGGTTTTGAGTGGATTAAATAAATAATAAAGGGTATTTGGGAAATTATTTATTTCTAACCCTAGTGGTATATAAACCCAATTATATTAATTTTCAAGAGAGCCAATTCATTTTCTGTTGTGCACAATGACAGAAAGAGAGAATCATCTCAAGTCCCAAATAGATACCTCTCTAAAAATTATCCCAAGAATATTGAGAGATCATCTACACCTTCCACTCTTGTGTCTAGAGAGACCGAGAAAAATAATTTTGAATCAACTCTCGAGGTGATCAAAGATGAATGATGCAAGCGATAGGATCTACCATGCTAACACCCAAATATATCTTCTGAAATTTTCATATATTTGTGGAACATGTGTGGATCAATACTAGAGGGAATCTATTTTTTATTACCTTAACTCAATTGTGGTATTATGTAGATCTATTTTTAGATCCCTCAGAGAGAAAATAATTTCTCCCAAGGAAATTCTTTATTTTCATAAATTAATTATATATAATACATGTCTATCCTACCCTTTAGTTCTATAATTTTAGCCATTTTCTATATTCTTGATTCAATTCCATTGATGAAAATTTTTATCATCATGTCAATCTAGGATTAATCATTGATCATGAAAAAAAATCAATGTTGGGCATGACCCAATGCACGCATCTTCTATAACTGAAACCCACACCAGGGGAAAACATTAACGAGGTTTAATTAATCAAATAAATAAATATAACTTCACACTTGTAATAAAATAGTGCAACAACACACACCTGTAAACATAATTTTACATATTCCCCCTTTTATACTTATTACAGGTTAGGTTTCTCAATATCTATAATTTTTTGAACTTCTCCCTTGATTACAGCTAAAGTGTGTGAAAGAGATGGAATAACTTCTTCAAAGGTATATAATATGAATCAAGGTATATTTTTTCCATATGAAACATAAAAAAATATATCATACTATAATGAATTATTATATGGTGCACAAATACTAACCTTCCTGAATAAATAAAGGGATATAAAATAAAATACATAGTTACAACCTAGACACAATTGAAGCAGAAATTAATACCAGAATTCGATATATTTAGGTAATTCAAAGAATATATTCAATTTAATTAACCTAGCTAGTTTGATATAGAAATTAATAAAATGAATTTAAGGAATTAATAAATAAAACAAATATAGATAGAATCCTAAATTTATGTTAGGAAATGCATGGATTTCATACAAAAATCGGAATAATATGTATTGAACATGTAAAAGCATATTTTTATGTTTATTTTTTTGTATTATGTATTTTAATGAAATGATATGTATATTATATCAAAATTGGTACATTTTATCAGTTTAACCATATTGAATCAACTTTGAATTATTTACTCAAACAGAAATTGAAGTTATAATATGACTCATTGAAGAACCAGATAATGTACCTAAATGAACATAGAACTAAGAAGAACAACATATGAAAACCTATTTGTATTATCATAAGAAAAAGGGGTTAATGAAAATTTTATTAATAATTCTAACTACAAAAATGAAGACCTAGTACATGAATATAAATGGAAGTTGACAAAGCATAGATTTAATTTCTATAATAGGGGGAAAATAATATGATTTGGGGGGATAGATTATGGTGGGTGGGTGGGTGTGGGGGGGTGTGATGTTGGAAGAAATCAACTGAGAAAGGGGGAAACTAAAGGGTGGGGAGTCAGTGGCCCATGGGGTAGAAGTCGTGGGAGGGGGGTTTGATGGATGGGGATGGGGGATCATGCATGATCAATGGTGCGAAAGGGTGGGGTTCAATTAATGGACGGAAAGGGTAGTGTGGGAGGTGGGGTTCGCCTCGGGAGGGGAAATATTGTTAATGTGGGAGGTAAATGTCGAGTTACGTGGGGGAAAATAGGTGAAAGTGGAAAATTTTGACCCTTGTTTAGTGGTCTATAATAGTATCAAAAGTGGCTGATGACCGAATATTCCCCGCACCAATAATTATATTTTTATTAGTGGCTGATTTATGGGTCAATATGGTCAGTGAAACGAAATTAAATATAATGAATTCCACAATACAAATCTAATACTAATGTGGCACTATAAGTCCAACATGGATCTGAATTAGCTATAGATGATTAGAAGGGATGAAAACATTGTTGACTAATTTCAATAATAGGGATTGATTCCACTATTATTCCCCCCTCACTATTACCCCTCACATAGGTTTTCATTTTATGTCTCAATGTGGTTTGACCTCAGTAAGGCTCTTGCATGGTTTTAATTACACTATAAATATGCCTATCTTTTGTGTGTGTGTATAATGCAATGAAAAACCCTCTAGAGAAGAATCCTTATTTGTGGTGAAAAAAAAATCTTATGTTCTAGAATTTTCTGTTTTCCATTCCAAGACCTTTGATTTTGTTTCATGGGTGTTGATTGATAGTGTATTTCCAGTATTTGGCATCAGAGGGTGGTTGACTTGACCCTTGGTGCCAGACTCTAATCCCTCATCGCCACGACTATCCCAAACATTATCAGCATGTCCCAGAGCCCTTGTTGATGACTGTAGTGGAACTCTAGTGGTACATTTTTTCGTGAAGAAGTTTAGGGAATTGGAGACATATCCAATACTAATTAAGAAAAAAGATAATACATTCTCCTAATGAACAAGGTTATACTCCAAAAACGTGAACTCTAGGATGTCATCAACAGTGGCAGTGCTGAACTCCATGAAGTTTTGATGTTGTTCTAGGACATCCGTCATGCTGTCCCACCAGAGATGATATCCATACTCACTATCAAGGAATGTTCCTTTGAAGTGCGGGACACTTTAGAGACCATCCACATTAAAATTTATTCCATGGACATGGAAAATTGTTAGAAGCTCCAGAAGGAGTACAAAGAATTTTTTTGTAATAGATAATTAGTGGATGACTTCACGATGTGGATAAACGGGTTGGTCAACCCACTCACAATCCTTAGTGATCTAGAGACTCAACACAAGTTTATTGAGAATAATTTATGCATTTAACCTCTAGATTATCCCAAATTTATCTTTCGATTGAGATGATACTTGACATATCGATGTTCTCGGTTGAGGAGGTAATAGGGAGACTCAAAGTGGTAGAGGAATGTTTTTAGTTGGAACACACAACCAATGTTGGAGAGAATTTTAACTTCCATGAGGGGGAGTGGGCTGATAGGGGAGGTATCCTATAATTAATGAAAGGTTAAAAATAGGTGTCTCTAACCACCACAATGAAAGACTGATAGGGGAAACATTGAAAATGGAAAGGTTGGCTTGAGATATGGTGGTGTTTGTGATGTTTCAAGGGAAAAATGATTCAACTAGTGCAAAATGGCATGTTAGACAAAATATTGACATAGAAAGATAAAAAGGGTCAAGGCCCTTCTAACCCAAGGGGATGATGATGAGCCTACACTCCTAATGGAAAGAGAATTAACCACGGTGAATGATTCCTCATTTCTGCAATTTCCACCCCCAATATTGTAATACCATGACGTAGCCCTCTACAACTAGTCTAGGTGAATGTATTCACACAAATAGATAACTAGGAGCCATGTGATGATGAATTTTGGTACTTAAACACCGGTTCCACAAACCACTTGACTAGGTCTCGCACTATATTTGCAATGTATGAATCTAGGATCTACTGCACTGTGATGTTTGGGGATGGCTCCATCATCAACATCAAGGGGTGAAGGAAAATTTTTTCCTCTTGAAAAACAAGTAATAACATCATGATCATGAGGGTGCACGTCATCCCAATGCTCACCACCAATATCATTATCATCATAAAACTTGATTACAATGTTTTCTAGATACTGATCTATGAGGGCATCCTAAGGATCTATGAACAGTACTGACGACCGCTACCCAAGGTGAAGTGCTTCCTCAGATGGATGAATCACCTCAAACCTAATATTTAATAGCCAATATGATTGTCTGTAAGGGGATTAGAGAAGGAATGGCACTGGAATACGAGGTATGGGAAACTGAACTACCAAGATTAGTATAAGATTGATCAATGCGATATGGTGTGAGGGATTCTATGGATTAATCAGGTGGATCAAGTTTGCACCAACTATCTTGTTGGGATATAATGATGAGTGTCTTTCCCTAAACAAGTGATGCATCATACAAAGAAAGTCCTCAACCTTGTCTACTCTAATTTTCTTTCCAATCACACAAATAATTCAAAGAGGGAAATATTAATTTTTAAATCTCATGGATGACATGACCTGATACATGTGGCTAAATATATTTTCAATAATGGATTAGGCTCTATGAATAATCAAACGTGTTCAATCCATGGTGGAGGTGGAGACCAGGTGCACGCTAAAGGTCATCTACAGAGACTATAGTTACGAGTTCACTTCAGTGGAATTCAGTGAGTACTTTACTGATCATGGAATACGATGGAAACTCACATATCCCTATTCACCATAGTTGAATGGGGTCACTAAAGAAAAAGACCAAAAAATGGTTTCCATGGATCGAAGCATGAACTACTACAAAACAGGACTTGAAAAACTCTGGAGTTGGAAATCCTCATCTTAAAAAAGCACTAACTACTAGAGCATTATTAAAATACATAGTATGTTAGTAGTACTAAAAATGACTAGATAAAGGACCCCTTTATTAGTGATATTAGAATCCCTAATAAATCACCCAATTTATAAAAGATTTTATTTAGCACTGATTACGGGCCCCTTTATAAGTGTTTCTACAATAGCTGATAAAGGATTCTGTTATCTATTCTTATAAAAGCATTGATAAAGGATCCCTTTATTAGTAATTATAAAAGATATAATAAAGTATTACATTATCTTCACATTTATTAGCACTGATAATGGGGAATATTTCCATGTGATGTAACATCACACTAAAGCACAAAAAATAAGGCATACTACAGTGTGTTGTAATATCACACTACAACACCAGGTATTAACAAAATAATATACCAATTCAGAAATTAAAAGAATTAAAATTTATAGCACAAATACATGAAAAAAACTATTATAGGGAAAATAAAACACTTCTATAAAAGAAAAAATCACACCTTATTGTTAATAATAATTCACCTATATAATAAACAATAATTATTATATTAGTAATAATATAAAAAAATAAATTAAATATAAAGTGTTAATTTTAAACTAAACATTAAGTTATACTAGGAACACTCTATATCAGATGGAGTTGTGGTTGATTCTTGATCATCACACCATTTCTTGTTCATGTTCAACAATTATCTTGGTGAAAATTGACTAAATAAGTATAAGATAAAATTTGTAAGGAAATTAACTGTGTAATAACCTATATAATGATGAGAAAACAATGTAGGCTCATTTTCCATGTTTTGGTAATGTGATTTATATTTTAAACTAAAATGAAACTTATATATTGAAAATAAGTAGATGGAGTCATGCTGGTCACATCATCCATCATATATAGGTGGGGTTAATTCATACATATCTCAAATTACTTATAGATCATTTTCTTAAAGCATCAAAACAATATGAATGTGTTTTCTCATTTATGAGTATGCCACTTGTGTTTTTATTACTAATATGTCATTTTACAATTGAAACACACACGTTGAATCATAACAATCACATAATGTGTTGGTTTGGCATGATACAAATTCCTATACATCAAAAATGAATTATGAACCATTGTCCAAAATTATTAATACAATCCAAGTGTTTTTTCTCATTTTTCAGTGAGAGAAACAATTTTAACTTAAATGTCAGCTTTGAACTGATAACAAAAACTTTGAGTCATGTTGGAAACATCATGTATCAGATTGAGGTGTGGACGATTCTTACAAATAAAAAAAGACATATGGATCATTTTGCTAATGTATCAAAATAATATGAACGTATTTTCTCAGTTTTGAGTATTTCATTTGACCATTTTATAAAAAGTAATGTCAAATTTAAAAAAAAAGCTTAACTTGGAGTCATATCAGTCATGCTATGCATCTTATTGAGATGAGTTTAATTCCTAAACATCCCAAATGACATATGGATCATTTTACTAAAGTATAAAAATAATATGAATGTGTTTCCTCGGTCTAGAGTACAACAATTGTGTTATTTTACTAAGATGTCATTTTAAATTGGAAACACACACTTTGAGTCATACCGATCACATCATGAGACTATTTGACATGATAATAATTTATACACATCAAAAATAATTTATGAATCATTTTACTAAATATTCAAGACAATCTGAGTGTGTTTTATTAGTTTTTTGTGAGTGACATTTTTTAATCTTAAATGTAAATTTTGAACTGATAATAGAAATATTGACTCATATTGGGAACATCATGTATCATATTTAGGAGAAGCTAATTCCTATACATTCAAAATGACTTATGAATCATTTTACTAAATTATAAAAACAACCTGAATGCGTTTTATCAGGTTTGAATATGTTATTTGTATTTTTTATTAAAATTAATGTCAATTTAAAATGGAAATATAAACTTGGAGACATACCAATCATGTTTTGCATTAGATTAAGGTGTGGTTAATTCCTAAACATCCCAAATGACTTATGGTTCTTCTAATTAATGTATAAAAAAAATCCAAATATATTTTCTTGGTTTTGAGTACATCAGTTGTGTTTTTTACTAAAATATCATTTCAAAATGGAAAATAGACATTGAGTCATACCGATCACATCATGTGTTAGTTTGATTTGATAAAAATTTCTACACATCACAAATGACTTATGAATAATTTTACAAAATTATCAAGATAATATTAGCATATTTCCTTGGTTTTTAGTGAGTGAAACTTTTTGAACATAAATGTCATTATTAAAATGATAACTAAAACATTAAGTCATACCAAACACATAGTGTATAGAATTGAGGTGCATCTGATTCCTACACACTATAGAATTACTTAAGGATCATTTTTTTAATTAATTAATAAATATGAATGTTTTTTGTCATTTTTGAGTATGTCACTTTTCTTTTTGAAGTTCATTGTGTTGCATTTGTTGTCAATGAGGCATTAAGTTGTCTTGGAATGAATGGAAGTCAAGGAATGTCAAGATATGAATGACAAAGGTTGTGATGGTGTTGGTGATGAAAGGAGAATGGCCATGGTACTAAGATGCATGTCACTTAGGAGATTCACTAAGTGGCATTGGAGAATATGGTTGAAACATTCTCCATGGAAATCTGATGATTGTTGAGCTGCTCCTTAAAGCTCCAAGAACTTGTATCAACTGGATACAATGTTACAACAATGTTAGAAGACCATGCATTGTCACTACAATGCATGAGGAGTTGAAGAAGCAAGATGATCCATCCACAACCACTGAGTGGATGAAGTAGATTGAAAGAAGTCCATGCACTAACACTTAGCGCATGTGAATCTGAAGAAGTTCCAATTGATCTCTGATTAGATCAATGAAGATTCATTGAAGAATTATATGTGATTCATGAGATTCAGTTAAAGAAGTCCCTCCTAAGTATTGAACACATATGGAAGAGGAGATGAAGAAGATAATTGATGATGAACCGTTTGGAATTCCATTCCTAAGTAATGAATATACGTTGAAGATAATGGAGGAATTTCAAATGATGAAGAAGAGAGGAAGAAGGCTTGGAGTGGCTTGGCATTTGGCTTATACTCATGGAGGACTTTGTTTTTGAAAAAGTCTTATTCTATACTTTGCCAAAAAAATATGGCCAGCCCGTGAGCACCTTGTGGGTTCAACCCCAAGGCTCATGTGGGCCTAAGGCGCCACGCCCAAGGGGGAACTCGTGGAGCGAGCTCAGGGCGGCAGGGGCGCACCCGCAGACACCACAGAGGCGCTGGGGCACGCCCGGAGGAGCGCAGTGTGCATAGTGGGCGCCAGTGGCGCGCCCGCAGGAGGCATAGTGGGCGCTAGGAGCGCGCCCGCAGGGAGCATAGTGGGCGCAGAGCGCGCCCGCAGGGAGAACACGGTGCGGGGCGGCACCGTGGAGGGGGAAGTTCAACTGGCGAGTTGAAGGGAGCGGCTGAGTAATAAGCCGCGTGAAAACCGCTGAAGGATTCGATGTGGGACGCGCTTTTTTCACCAGGAACGAATCCCAGCCGCTCATCTGATCTCGCGGACGATCGGCGCTGCTCATCTAATCCGCCGCGCCCCCGATTTAATCCGGTCGTCCGATATATCTCAAATGCCCGATCCGACGGCTCCCGCCTCGTCCTCTTCCCCGAGCTCGGCAGAGGTCTCCCCGCGCCTCCCCGCGAGCCTCCGTCGAACCAGGAGCAACCCGAAGATGGTTTTTGAGCTCCCGGCCACCTCTGAGTTAACCGAAGCCACCCTCGTGCTCGTCTGGCCAAACCGAACCCATTCATGTATAAAAATATGCATGCATGCAGCAAATGGAGATCTTCGATGTTCGTCCGAGGCAAGAAAAGCTGTCGAGGCCACGTGGTTCGTGTCTTGCATGGGATAGAAGAAACAGAGGCGGTGCATGCGTTATAAATCGCATGCACGAGGAAGAAGAAAATAATAAAAGATCCCGCGTGAAACAGAGGATAAAAATCACGATTTGAAAATATCCTTGAAGATCCGAAGATTTCGGGGATTCATGATTTATCCAACGCGGAAGGCAGAGGCTGTCCTCGCCTATATAAACGAGGCCGAGGCTCCAAAGAATGCTGCTGATCCTTTGTTGAAGATCCGGAGAACCGTGAGTGCACCTCTGCCTCGCGAAGACAAAGCCCCGCGTACACTTGCGCGGTGAGTTCCCTGCGCGCCTACTCCCTTGCGCGACAGGAAGAACCCGAGGCCGCATTCTTGCGCGCCCGAGGTTGCATCCCTCTCTGTCCGCGGACTTGCGTGGCAGGAGGTGTTTGCGCGGCAGTGTCCCTTGCACCTTGTGCTTGTGCTTTTGAAGAAGGCAGTGAGGTGTGCTGCCTTGTGCCCCTTGTGCACTTGCGCGGCCAGTGACACCCACACCCAACGTGGTGTTTTATGTGAGTAGAAGGCCGCACCACTTGCGCGCCTATTTTGAAGGTGGAGTTCGGGCAGTGTGTGCAAAGGCAGTGGAAGGCCAAGGCACTGCCTTGTGCTAAACAAGAAGGGGACCCGAGGCTTGCATGCCTTGTGTGTGCAATGTGAGAAGGAAGGCCGTGGCTGTGTGTGTGCATAAGGAGGAAGGCCACCACATTTGTGTGTGTGCAAAATAATAGAAGGCCGAGGCCTTAGTGCCTTGTGTGCACCAAGGGAAGACCACACTTTGTGTGTGTGTTAGAATTGAATAGGCCGTAGCCTTGTGTGGGTGAATTGAAGACCACACCTCATTTGAGTGTGTGTGTGTGTGCAAATTGAAGAGGAACACCCTACGGCCATTTAAGGGTGTGCAACAAGAAGTGTGAAGGCCAAGCTCAAAGTGTGTGCCAAAGTGAAGAAGTTTTGTGTGCAAAGAGACAAGAAGGCCGAACCTAGTGTGTGGGCACTATGTGAAGTGTATACACTTAGAAGAAGTGTAAGACTCCCACACTAAAGTAAAACACACTTTATGTGTGTAATCAAAAGAGAATAAAGTGTGTGTTGTTCAGTGAAGGTGTGTGCTAAAAATTGACTACACCCTTAGTGGGTTTATCACACCAAGGAAAGAGGAGAGTGCATGCATGCATGCATGCACGTGCACACGTGAACAGTGCTAAATCAATGGTGTGCATTCTGAGTTGTCCAAGACTTGATGTTCTTGAAGAATTGAGAAGGCCATGCTATTAGTGCATGAGGATGAAGAGCTTCCATGCACTCAGTGCATGAAGATGTTTTGAAGTGAGACTGAGCCAGACTGAAGTGAACGATATTGTTTGTCTGAGTTTTCAGTAGATTGAGAAGACCCTGATCATCACAAGTGATCAGAGGTACAGAGCAAGGCCAGCAGTCTTTATCCCAGACTGCTGAGGATACTTGAAGAAGACCTTAAAGTGAAGAAGAGCTACTCGTGCGACTCGAGGAGCCAAGAGAAGACCATGTGGGACTCAGGGAGAAGAAGTCTTCAGTGGGATTCTGGAGCAGGCCAGTGGGGCTCTGGTAACACTGTGGGACGCAGTATAAATACCCTCCTGTGGGACTCAGGAGAGATACGGTGGGAAGCTGTATCGACCATTGTAATTCTAACAAGTTATAATGGGAGAATCCATGCTGAGAGAGCATGGCAAGGATGTAGGCCTTTGGTGCCGAACCTTGTAAATCCTTGTGTCCAGTGCCTTTACATTTACTGCATCATTCGTGGAAAGGTGAGAGATACAAGAAGAGTGGATCGAGGCCTTAACAAGCCATAGAGGTTTAATTGATTAAGAATCAATTAGTAAAAAGTTTTAAGGGATCACTGATTCACCCCCTCCCCCTCTCAGTGATTCACACTGATCTGGGCACTTCAATTGGTATCAGAGCGAGGTTACCTCTAAAAGATCCAAGAGAGTCTATATGGAGTGCAGATTTGAGGAAATGAAAGAACAGCCTCAAATGGAGATATCTGCCAAGACTCTGAAAAACAGAATGAAGAAACCGGCCAAGAAGATGAAGAAGAAGGTTGCTGCAATCAGAGAAACTCCTTCTATGGAAAGAACTGTGAAAGTCACATCAGATGACAATTCCTTTTATCATTCTTCCGATGAAGCCTGTCCTAGCTGTGATGAAGATGGAAGAAACAATGATCTTCTAAATGCAATCAAATATCTTCAGAAGACAGTCCCCAAGGAAGTGGCAATGTGTATAGCTACAGGCATCCTTGATCTTCAAGAAGAAAAATCACAGTTAGAAGAAGAAGCCAATGCAATGGAAGATCAATTGGCAAAAAGGGTTGGCATAACCAACACTCTCAGAAAGCTGGTGAAGGCTAAAGATGAAACCGTTTCTCTTTGCAATGAAAGATATGAAGACACTTCTGAAGAATTGCTTGAAGCCTTTCTGAGAAAGAATTATTTAAAGTAATAATCAAAGATGTGTTTCATGCACTGGAGAAGTTGCACAAATTGTCAATGATTGTCAGAGATGCTCAACATGAAGACAAAGTAAACAGGGTGAAGGAGCTTGACAATTCATTACAAGAAATGAAGAAAGTGCATGAAGACCAGATGAAACAGCTGGAAGAAAAATGGGAAGGTAGGCTAAGATTTGTTGAGGATGAGAAGAACTCCCTCAATATGAAATACTTAGAACTAGAGGTGATATTGAACAATCAGCAATCACCCAAAGCCAAATCCTCCCAGTCAGCTGAAAGGAGAAATGTTGCTACTCAAGTATGCTTTGAGCAGGATGATTCTAAGAGAAAGACATCCTCTAATAAAAGTGCAACATCTTCTAGAAAGAAGGTACCATCCATACCATCTTGTACTGATGTTTCTAATTGTGTTTCCACAAAAAGTGCAGGATGGAAGAATAATTCCAAACAAATATGGATGAAGACAGTAAAGAAGCAGAGCTCTCCTGAAACAGCACAACAGGTCAAGAAAAGTACCCTACAATCAGAAGGACTGAAGAGGTCAAGATTCGTGGGACAATGCTGGTGTTGTAACAAGTATGGGCATTGTGCAAAGGATTGTTGGTACAATCCACTGAATGCCAAAGCACAGAGGAAGCCCATGCCTAGGGGGAGCAAGCCAGAAGAAAAGAAGCAGCATCCACAGGTCCAGAGACATCTGTTTACTGCAAATAGATTTGGATTTCTTGACAACATCTGGGATGATTGCAAAAGTGGTCAACAAAAAGATACATGTCAATCTCCAACTGTATCCAGAGCTCAAAAAAAGAAAAGATCACTAAACCTGGCTAAAAGAGATTCCTTGGGAAGCAAGCAGAAGAAAGTGGAAGATGCTCCCAAGAAGATTATGAAAAAGGAAGAGAAGACCTTGGAGTCTAAATCCAAGAAGGGTGATGCATCCAGAAGGACCACCAAGAAATGCTTCTACTGTGGAAAGAAAGGACACACCATGGATCTTTGTGAACAAGCCATGGAACTAAATAGAAGCAGACTGAACTCCAAAAGACAATCAATCCAGAAGAAGAAGGGATTGATTGAAAATAAGTTGCCTAAGAGAGGTAGCTTAGCAGCATCCAAAGAACCATGTGGAACTTCCAAAACTGAGGCCACTCTTCCAAATGATTTACTTGTCATATGGCCAAATCAGTTGCAACTTGCCAAAGATCTGAAAAGAGCTGAAGATGAAGCTCTGGCATTTGCTAAAGCAAAAGGGAAGAAAAAGATTTCACATGAAGATGGGTTGAGATCCACACCAGCACAATCATCACTGAAGATCAAATGTGCAAGTGTGAAGACTGGTGAAAATGGGACATCTCGGTTGAAAGAATCTTCTCAGCCTTGTTGTTCACATTGATGAACCAAGGAGGTTCCATCTTATTCCCTAATCACTTGTATATACATGTGCTAACATTGCAGGGAATTGAAGATGATGGTCATTCTCAGCTGGAGGATGGTTTGGACAGAACGGAGTGCACCCCTTGAGGGGGAGCAAATCTGAAGAAGATGATGTTCTAAAATTAATATCATCTTGAGAAAGTGAAGGTATTCCAATCATGCTTTCATCCCTTGTTTCTTAATTGAGTTTATCTTGTCAATTAAGGGGGAGTATGGATTGAAGGCAAATAGATGAAAGGGGGAGCTTTATCTTAGCACTGAACTTTCTAATGAGTTTTGTGAAGTATGTGCAGGATTTAGCAATTCATTGTTATATCTGAAAAATTTCAAGCCCCTAAGCATGATCTCACATGTGTAGAGAATTGTGGACAGCATTGAGTTCCTTGGTTACATCACTCTTGTTTTCTACACCGGGTTAGCCCAAGTAGACTTAGAGTTGATTTACTAAAGGTTCTTTGCTAAAGAAGAACATGTGGCATCATCCCTCTCTTAGTGTTTTTCAAGAAGATACTTTTCAATGGGAGGAAGATATTTTTGAAAGTGAACCACACCACACCTTTGCATTTGATTGCCAATAAGGGGGAGAAAATATTGGCACACATATTGACCCATTCATATGTGCTGAAGGAGTGTATTGACAACAAACACAAAGGGGGAGATTGAAGTGCATTGTGTTGCATTTGTTGTCAATGAGGCATGAAGTTGTCTTGGAATGAATGGAAGTCAAGGAATGTCAAGATGTGAATGACAAAGGTTGTGATGGTGTTGGTGATGAAAGGAGAATGGCCATGGTACTAAGATGCATGTCACTTAGGAGATTCACTAAGTGGCATTGGAGAATATGGTTGAAACATTCTCCATGGAAATCTGACGATTGTTGAGCTGCTCCTTAAAGCTCCAAGAACTTGTATCAACTGGATACAATGATACAACAATGTTAGAAGACCATGCATTGTCACTACAATGCATGAGGAGTTGAAGAAGCAAGATGATCCATCCACAACCACTGAGTGGATGAAGTAGATTGAAAGAAGTCCATGCACTAACACTTAGTGCATGTGAATCTGAAGAAGTTCCAATTGATCTCTGATTAGATCAATGAAGATTCATTGAAGAATTATATGTGATTCATGAGATTCAGTTAAAGAAGTCCCTCCTAAGTATTGAACACATATGGAAGAGGAGATGAAGAAGATAATTGATGATGAACCGTTTGGAATTCCATTCCTAAGTAATAAATATACGTTGAAGATAATGGAGGAATTTCAAATGATGAAGAAGAGAGGAAGAAGGCTTGGAGTGGCTTGGCATTTGGCTTATACTCATGGAGGACTTTGTTTTTGACAAAGTCTTATTCTATACTTTGCCAAAAAATATGGCCATCCCGTGAGCACCTTGTGGGTTCAACCCCAAGGCTCATGTGGGCCTAAGGCGCCACGCCCAAGGGGGAACCCGTGGAGCGAGCTCAGGGCGGCAGGGGCGCACCCGCAGACACCACAGAGGCGCTGGGGCACGCCCGGAGGAGCGCAGTGTGCATAGTGGGCGCCAGTGGCGCGCCCGCAGGAGGCATAGTGGGCGCTAGGAGCGCGCCCGCAGGGAGCATAGTGGGCGCAGAGCGCGCCCGCAGGGAGAACACGGTGCGGGGTGACACCGTGGAGGGGGAAGTTCAACTGGCGAGTTGAAGGGAGCGGCTGAGTAATAAGCCGCGTGAAAACCGCTGAAGGATTCAATGTGGGACGCGCTTTTTTCACCAGGAACGAATCCCAGCCGCTCATCTGATCTCGCGGACGATCGGCGCCGCTCATCTAATCCGCCGCGCCCCCGATTTAATCCGGCCGTCCGATATATCTCAAATGCCCGATCCGACGGCTCCCGCCTCGTCCTCTTCCACGAGCTCGGCAGAGGTCTCCCCGCGCCTCCCCGCGAGCCTCCGTCGAACCAGGAGCAACCCGAAGATGGTTTTTGAGCTCCCGACCACCTCTGAGTTAACCAAAGCCACCCTCGTGCTCGTCTGGCCAAACCGAACCCATTCATGTATAAAAATATGCATGCATGCAGCAAATGGAGATCTTCGATGTTCGGCCGAGGCAAGCAAAGCTGCCGAGGCCACGTGGTTCGTGTCTTGCATGGGATAGAAGAAACAGAGGCCGTGCATGCCTTATAAATCGCATGCACGAGGAAGAAGAAAATAATAAAAGATCCCGCGTGAAACAGAGGATAAAAATCACGATTTGAAAATATCTTTGAAGATCCGAAGATTTCGGGGATTCAAGATTTATCCCACGCGGAAGGCAGAGGCTCTCCTCGCCTATATAAACGAGGCCGAGGCTCCAAAGAATGCTGCTGATCCTTTGTTGAAGATCCGGAGAACCGTGAGTGCACCTCTGCCTCGCGAAGACAAAGCCCCGCGCACACTTGCGCGGTGAGTTCCCTGCGCGCCTACTCCCTTGCGCGACATGAAGAACCCGAGGCCGCATTCTTGCGCGCCCGAGGTTGCATCCCTCTCTGTCCGCGGACTTGCGTGGTAGGAGGTGTTTGCGCGGCAGTGGCCCTTGCACCTTGTGCTTGTGCTTTTGAAGAAGGCAGTGAGGTGTGATGCCTTGTTCCCCTTGTGCACTTGCGCGGCCAGTGACACCCACACCCAACGTGGTGTTTTAAGTGAGTAGAAGGCCGCACCACTTGCGCACCTATTTTGAAGGTGGAGTTCGGGCAGTGTGTGCAAAGGCAGTGGAAGGCCAAGGCACTGCCTTGTGCTAAACAAGAAGGGGACCCGAGGCTTGCATGCCTTGTGTGTGAAAAGTGAGAAGGAAGGCCGTGGCTGTGTGTGTGCATAAGGAGGAAGGCCACCACATTTGTGTGTGTGCAAAACAATAGAAGGCCGAGGCCTTAGTGCCTTGTGTGCACCAAGGGAAGACCACACTTTGTGTGTGTGTTAGAATTGAATAGGCCGTAGCCTTGTGTGGGTGAATTGAAGACCACACCTCATTTGAGTGTGTGTGTGTGTGCAAATTGAAGAGGAACACCCTACGGCCATTTAAGGGTGTGCAACAAGAAGTGTGAAGGCCAAGCTCAAAGTGTGTGCCAAAGTGAAGAAGTTTTGTGTGCAAAGAGACAAGAAGGCCGAACCTAGTGTGTGGGCACTATGTGAAGTGTATACACTTAGAAGAAGTGGAAGACTCCCACACTAAAGTAAAACACACTTTATGTGTGTAATCAAAAGAGAATAAAGTGTGTGTTTTTCAGTGAAGGTGTGTGCTTAAAATTGACTACACCCTTAGTGGGTTTATCACACCAAGGAAAGAGGAGAGTGCATGCATGCATGCATGCACGTGCACACGTGAACAGTGCTAAATCAGTGGTGTGCATTCTGAGTTATCCAAGACTTGAAGTTCTTGAAGAATTGAGAAGGCCATGCTATTAGTGCATGAGGATGAAGAGCTGCCATGCACTCAGTGCATGAAGATGTTTTGAAGTGAGACTGAGCCAGACTGAAGTGAAAGATATTGTTTGTCTGAGTTTTCAGTAGATTGAGAAGACCCTGATCATCACAAGTGATCAGAGGTACAGAGCAAGGCCAGCAGTCTTTATCCCAGACTGCTGAGGATACTTGAAGAAGACCTTAAAGTGAAGAAGAGCTACTCGTGCGACTCGAGGAGCCAAGAGAAGACCCTGTGGGACTCAGGGAGAAGAAGTCTTCAGTGGGATTCTGGAGCAGGCTAGTGGGACTCTGGTAACACTGTGGGACGCAGTATAAAGACCCTCCTGTGGGACTCAGGAGAGATACGGTGGGAAGCTGTATCGACCATTGTAATTCTAACAAGTTATAATGGGAGAATCCATGCTGAGAGAGCATGGCAAGGATGTAGGCCTTTGGTGCCGAACCTTGTAAATCCTTGTGTCCAGTGCCTTTACATTTACTGCATCATTCGTGGAAAGGTGAGAGATACAAGAAGAGTGGATCGAGGCCTTAACAAGCCATAGTGGTTTAATTGATTAAGAATCAATTAGTAAAAAGTTTTAAGGGATCACTGATTCACCCCCTCCCCCTCTCAGTGATTCACACTGATCTGGGCACTTCACTTTTTTACTTTAAATAAGGTTAATTTTAAATAAAATGAGATAATTAGAGTCAGATCGATAATACCATGTTTCAGATTGAGGTTCAGCTGATTCATACACATCCAAAATTACTTATGGGTCATTTTACTAAAGTATAAAAATAATAAGAATGCATTTTCTTGGTTTTGAGTATCTCACTTGTGTATTTTTTTTTTCTAAAATGCATATTTGAACTAGAAACATTCACTTTGAGTCATACCAATGACATCGTGTGTCAGTTTGATGTGAGAATTATTCCTTCACATAAAAAATTTCCTATCAATCATTGTACAAAAATTATATAGACAATATGATTATGTTTTCTTAGCTTATAGTGAGTGGTACTTTTTGAACTAAAATGTCGATTTTAAATTGATAATAGACACATTGAGTCATATCGAAAACATCATGTATCATATTAAGTTGAAACTAATTTATACAAGTCAATAATGACTTATGGGGCTTTTTAATAAATTATCAAAACCATCCAAATACATTTTCTCAATTTTGAGTATGTAAGTTTACTTTTTACAAAAATTAAAGTCAATTTTAAAAAAATATAAAGTTGGAGTCATAAAAATAACAACATGCATCAGGTTGAGATAAATCCATTTCCTACAAGTTTAAAATAACCTAGGTCTCATTGTACTAAATTATCAAAATAATCAAAAATTGTTTTCTTGGTATTGAGTAAATCACTTTTGTTTTTTACTGAAATATAATTTTAAAAGGTAACCACACACATTAAGTCATATCAATCACATAATGTATTGGTTAAATGTGATATTTATTCATATATGTCAAAACATTACACATGAATCATTTTATTAAATTATCAAGAAAATATGTGTGTGTTTTCTTGGTTTTCAATGAGTGACTCTTTTTAAACTTAAATGTCAATTTTAAACTGATAACAAGAACTTTGAGTCATACTGAGCACATAGTTTATCAAATTAAGGTGAGGATAATTACTACACATCACAAATGACTTATGAATTATTTTCCTAAATTATCAAAATAATATTAATGTGTTTTTTTCCAGTTTTCAGTATGTGATGTGTGTTTTGAACTAAAATGTAAATTAAAAACTAAAAACACATAGTTTGAGTCATAGAAGTCACTATGTGTGTTGGATTGAGGTACAAATGATTATGCATGTGATTTTTTATTTTCTTTCAACCATCCTAACCAGGATAGAGAATAATGAAATGTTTCATTTTGATGGAATAATAAACCCCATGCTACCAAAGACACCTAATCTAAAAGCACTATGTTCTGTCTTTTCTGTCTTGTTATAGATGTTTAAAGAAAAAAAATATGATTTCCCAAAAAATCTATGTAGAAAATTTTGTTAGATAAAAATAATAAGGAAATTATCTTTAAAATATTAGATAAAATTCTGATAAAATTGACTAAATAAGTTGTAGTAATTTACCATTTCATGATATTTGTATACATTCTTGAGCCATTTACTTATTTCTGTTATCTCAGTTGCATCCTTGAAGTCCAATATCTCACGAGCATTAGCAACATAAAAATAACCACCCCAATTCAAGAAAAATAATCCACCTATATAATTAAACAATTACTATGTTAAAAATAATTAAATAAATAAAATACACATAAATATGAAACAATAAAATAATAAAATGTCAATATTGAACTAAAACCACACAATTTGTATAATACCAGGAAGATAGTGTGTTGATTTTAGGTATGGTTGACTCCACCATGTATTTGTATCCTACAGTTCATTCAACACGCTCTATTATATAATAATATTATAGTTTAATACTCACGGATATTGAATGAATTGGAGAATAAAAAGTAAATTTCATCATCATGAGTGAATCATCTTTGTTGAGTGCATGATCATAGTACATGGATGAATAATCCTTTCAAAGAAACTCACTTATTCCAAGAAAACATTATAAATTAATGTAAAACTATTCTCATTCATTTATTGAACTTAAATAAATATTTACATATGAGTTTTTATGGAACATAATAAAATATATCTTTCCCTTTAACCATTATAGAGGGAAAATAATCCATGATAAAAAAATTACCTTCTTTTATGGAAAAAACATCAGTGTGACCCATAATTTATTTTTATAAGACACATAACCCCATTATAAATTTTACCCCTTTTGAATGGAATTAAACATTAGTACTACCCTTTATAGCATCCAAATGATTCTAAAATCTTGTGAATCCATTAAGTATTACTATATTGTGCTATATATTTGTATATCATTTTCAATATTTGGGGTCATGATAAACCCTAATGTAACATAATCATTATTTGTCCATAAAAATAAGAATATCCTTATTCTCATGTATTTTATATTGAGAATACTGATAAGTTTTCTATTACTAGGCTTGTGAACATGGTTCATTTTACATAATGAATGTGCACATGCATAATGGATTTTACTTTTATGGATTTCAAAAGAATTTTTGATATTATATCATGCATCAAATTTATGATCCTGTAGCCCAAATAATTCCAACCCCACCAAAGTTAAACTACATCATTTTTATTTTCTAAAAATTCATGATTCATTCAACAACATATTTGTATTTTTTTTATTTTTTAGAGGTTTTGGATCAAGTTACTATCTTCTTTTAAATGGGGTATTCATTTCTATTTTTAATGCTCTATGATTTCCTTCGAAGAAGGTTTTTCATTTTTATAGTTTTCATTATAAAAAAATTTCTTTTCATTTAATTCCATGTTTCCTTTTACACCAACCCTCCTTGATGACCATAATATCTCAATAATGGTTTTCCTAAAATTCATTCTCTCACATACCTTCTAGATTCAGTTGTTAACTAAAAACATAATTATTAAAACCTTTTTTCTGGATTATATACCTATTTGATGATCAAATTGGTGTTTTGTGAGTCTCAAGTGACTATTGGATCTACTACTAAGACCCTTTCTTTTCTCTATAGAGAATACATGTTCAAACAACTGCATCTATTTTTTTATTTTCATTCTGTTTCTCCCTAGTAATGGATTTATTTAACAGATCAATAATATTTGATAGTACTTGGGATGTTGTTATATAAATCATGGCATATGATAATAAGTTTTATAAAAATAATTCACAATTGTTTTGTTTCAGAAAAAATGTTCAACTTAAATTCCTATATAAAATCACTTAAACAAGTGGTGAAAAACATTTCTACAATAATCAACCTAAAACACTTGCACAATAGATCTTATATTAAGAGACATGTGTTGTGTTTACTTTTAAACAATTTTTCTCAAACAAAATCTTAGTATGATCCCTATTCAACTAAATTTCCCAACAAATTTATTTTTTTCAATTCAGTGATTCATCTCTTAGTCTACATCAGTCTCTGAATCTACCTTTTCCTCCAAATTGATATCTGAATCCCACTCTACCTCCACTTACACCTCCAAATATTCCCCCATATATTCCATTTCCCAACAATTTTTTGTTTTCTAGCCTGTAATTATAAACAAATTGATTTCCTATAGTATACATTACCCCGAGAAATATAAAAAAAATAATATATATGAATTCAGAAACAAATTATTCACAACGTAAATATATTTCTAAGGTCATAGCCCATACAAGATCACAAAAATAATAGTTCATCACCTAAACATTTTACCAGACTTCTTTTGAAAACATGTAAGCTGCCCACTCATCTCTAAAAAAATTTACATTTTCTTTTGAGTACAAAGGTTATTGAAAATATTTGTATTACTGAGAAAATATAGAAGAAAATTATTAATAAATATTTCTAATATAATTTTAATTACATTCATAAATTTTCTGTTTGGGGATGCTGGTATTTTGATGGTTTAGGATCTCTGTCATAAATTTTCAAACATAATATCTACAATCATTAACTATATCATGTTTTACACATTGTAAAAACATTTATTAAAATAAGTAAATTGTTTTAAAATAAGTTACGCAAGTTAAATCATTCTATACATACCTTAATCTATTTACATTTCTATTAATTCATAGGATTTGTCTATTCAAACACCATCTTCCTTCCATGATTTAGCCTATATGCAGCGGCCACCCAATCATAATAAAATTCTTGTTAAAACACAGAATAGAACATATAATTTGAAGTTTATCTATAAAATATTGATTGTAGTTTATTACAAATTCACAATAAACAACATCAAAGGTAACTTTATTGTATATATATGCATTGGATCCAGAAAATAAATATTTTGGGTATCCAGATTGACTGTGATATGTATCCAGTGCTTCCTAAAAAAAATAAATAATGGAAAAAATAAAAATATATTTTATTTGATTATATTTTATCATTTTACTTCTCTATTGTAGGCATACAAAAGAGTCTTTCATTATTTATTTTTTTATCAAATGCTTATAATGTCCCATCTCTTTTATTCTAAATTTCTTCCTTATCCAAAGTATGTTTTTCTATAGAAATGATATAGGGATTAATGAATACTTGTCATTATTCACACGATTTCTCCATTATATAGTATTAATATAAACACCTTTTGAAAATATGAATAGTCATTAACTACAATTATCATATTATCTCACAATTTGGACAAACATATTATGAAATTGTACCTTATATATGTATTCCCAACTAAGGATCCCAACAATTATTACTTGATAATATCATTTATACTCTTCAGACCAATTAATTATATCATGGAAGTTCCATATATTTCTTTTTCATATAGAATGTAAGACATATTTTCATTTTTTAAATTTGGTATCTATATGAAGTTGTAATGATAATAAATGATCTTCTAGAAGTATCAGGGACAAGGTTCACCGAGAAGGCCATTTTTTATTTCTTGCCCACTTAAATAGATTTTCTTGATCCAACCTTTCATTTCCCCATTTCTTTATCCATCTGTAATATTATACCTCACATCAGACCTTTTTTCATCAAATTTTATAATATTTTCTTGTGAAATAATTTGTTACAGACATACCTCATGTATTTTTATAATATTATATGGCAATTAAATGAATGCTCTAATAGAATCATTGTCTGTTTTAATATCTAGATCATCATATGGAACATGAAAATCAGCTTTCATCTAGTGGGGTCATTTGGTTCATGTGTTGATCTTTGTTCCACCACCATTTCAGTTTGATCCTTTCTCTTACATTGGTCCTCCCAAACAAACTAGACAATAATATCTAACAAAAAAAATATTTTTTTTCCTTATTCCTTTAGCAATATATTATTTATCTTTATGATTTTTATCTTCTCTAAATATGTTCTAATAAACACTTCAAAACCTAATCTTCTAACATGACCATATTGTTCCGACTGCTTCAAATCTTCTGTATTTTGGGTTTCTTCCGATACGGTCACCACTGATTCTTGTGTATAAACTATATAAAAATATGAACATAAATAGATATTTTTTATATAATACTATTATAATAAATAATGAATTACTATTTTTTCATACATAAACTTGTTTCCCATTACACTTTTGTGTTTTCATCAACTTGTTTACCCTTCTTATCTAAATGAGCCTCCTTCCATAGTACATAGTGTGGAATTGAAGAGGCTTTATATTTGGATTCATCAATCTAAATATATAAAAAGGAACATATTTTGTGTTATTTCACATAAAATTATTATTATTAATTTAAAATACATATGAATTTATTTTCTAGTGAAGTGTACCCCATCCTTTCTTTGGGATAGGGGTACATTGGTTTCGATGCACAATCTTTATTTTCATCAATATAATTTTTTTTGTTAAATAAATTATCAATTTTTAATCAAATTGGATAAAATAAATAATGTAAAATATTATATTATCAATTATAATGCACTTGAGATGATTTCTCATAGCGATGACTGATGAATCCATTCCATGTTTCTTGCTTTATAATGTGTGTATAACAAACTAGTGGGTTGGAATTTACTTTCCCCTCATTATCCCTATTATTTAACTTCGTAAGAAGAGCCTAAAAGCCTCTATGAGAATTTATAGTGGACATTAAGACACACTTCATATTGAAATCCTCTAATCTAAATGAACACTACAAGGGATAATGAAAATTAAATCAATGTTTCATTATATAAATTTCCAATTAAATAGAGAAAGTATATTTTAACATTACCATTATATCATTATAAAGGGTTTCCTTTGTTATAGGATGGACATGGATCCACGAATCAAAAACAATGAGCACATTTAACCTCATTGTGAACCCAATATAACTAAAAAACATTGACTTCTTGGGGTCTCAAGGTTGGATGCATTGATTCCAACCAACCTAAAATTTTATAACCTTTAATTTTTCCTTGATAATTTTATTCCACATCGTGATTTTACGTCATTGTTGTTTTTTCCATCAACATTCCATTGATCCCATAAAATTTAATCAGTTTTAGCATCAATAATATCTTCTTCCTCAGGATTGGTAAGATCATCATGTGTAGAAGACATTGTTTTCATTAGTATCCCAACAATTAATTTGTCTTCAATAACAACAACATAAATAAAAACTGTGGATTTTAGAAGGGTCATATGCATCCTTTATTCCAAACTTGACAAACTCTTTAACTCCATCTTCATAATCTTTTTTCAAATGATCAACATGCATCCATTTTGAAGGAAATGTGTAATTGATTTTAAGAAAAAAATCACTCTACAATGGTAGGTGTTATCCGATAAATTCATCCAATGGTGAAAGTTATAGACAACTATCATCCTTATAAGCTTCATCCCCTAAAATGTCATTATTTTATTTTTTGGTTTCAGACAAATCCTCCATCTCTTCTGGGCATACACCGATGTTTCTCGAAATTATCTTAGTAGTATTCTTCCTATACTAGGTACCAGTGATAAATTTTGATGACTAATACTTATATTATTTCAAAAAAAAAGAATATATGAAGATGAGTCTCAAGAAACTAAATGAAATAACTATTTGGGTGATGAAACTGGTGAGGATGACATTTTTCTACTTAATGTTTTTTATATTACAACATCTTAATTTGAAATTTCCAATATCATCTCAAAATACTAAAAGGTCCCTAACACTACCATGAGAACATGAAATAATCATTATTGAGCTTCACCGACTCTAATATATGTTACTAGTCCTTTTCCCTCACCTGTATCTCAAATATAAGAGCTCCATGTCAACTAAGGATCATGTGTATGGTGTGAGTATAAAAATGAACTAGTAAATACTAAAACGGCCCCTAAAATTTACAACAATGAATATATTTAAGTATATGTTCAATGTATTAACACTAAAAATACACATGTCAGTCAAGTCATTGTGTACTAACTAGGAAAACAAGATAAACAAATGTACAAACTTCATTTCATATCAATATATTATACTAATCAAACCATAAGATTATACCAAGGTTGTCACTTAACATTCAAATAATTTCACTAATAAGAGGTTAACGTTTCAATCATTGGAGGATGAAAATATATTTAAATGCCTCTCAAAATAACCACATCCCATGTACCCTAAGATTTGACCTCATAACCCGAACATCCAAGACTTTTTCTTAGGGATAACCATCACATGTACTTATTACATGAAAATAATGAAATTGTTATAACATGGATGGTTTCTTATAGATGTTCATTTAAATAATATAACACAAATAAAATAAAGGCAATAAATTTAAAATTGTTTCATCTTAGAATTACTAAATTATAATCCATTCATAAAAAATTCGCAAAAAAATTTTAAAATTGATTTTAAATGGTTTACCAAAATTAAAAATGAAAATTTCTATACGTTCATTATATAATTTGGTAATTATTATTTTCAAAATATATAAATTATAAAATAATATTAAGAATAATTTATTAGTGATGTAAACAATATCAATAGTGATAAGGATCCAAAAAGAGGCATAATATTTCATATATCATATTGAAAGTGAAAATGTCACTTCATGTAGTAAATATAAAGTGATATATACTATGAACATAATTAAATAGGGAGATAATTTGATTATTATTTTTATATGAAAAACAAATTTCAATCTTAATCTCTTTATCATGTCATTATAGAATGATCAATATTGGTGTACTCTATTACTGGAGATGATGTAGAAAGTATCATTAGGGAAGTGATGATGTTTTTTGAGGAAATAGTTATAGTACCTGATGAGGGTTATGTTTAGAAATTCCCTTAGAAATTGTATTTCAATATAAAAATATAGAATGAAAAATAAACAAGGGATAACTCTAAAAAACTGATATATTATTCTTCTGTTATTCAGACTGAATTATAAACTAAATTCCCCTATATTGAAATTACACAACCAACACAACAAAAATTTCCCATGATATTCATTTAAATATATATTATCAATAATCCATATTCAAACTCCATAATCCACTATAACATCAAAACAACCATTCATAATGCAAGAAAAAGAGATAAATTAATCATCCAAACACTCATTTAGTACATTAAACATACCATAAATTATGTAAAAAGATTAATAAGTAAATTGAACATAATTTAAATGCCATGAAAAAAATTAGAATATTTACATGACACCCATTCATAAAAAAAATAATTATTCAAAAATAACATTGGTAAAATATTCATTCAAGAAAATTAAATATACCTTTATTATCCTAACACTCATTAAATAATAATTCATTCAATGATATCAACTACTACACAGACCTTAAAAACTCATTTATAAGAAAATAAACATAATTTATAGAACCCATTCATCAAATAATAATACAATTAAACCACAAGCCCAAAACAACTTTTTTTCAAATAAAAAATCCTTGAATATAGTAAAACAAAACTATGATTAAAATCCATAGAGAACTATCAAAGATATGCAATAGTAGTGGAAAGAGAAAAATGGGAAGATGATGATTACAGTGGTGATGGTGACAATGATAACGCTAACAATAGAAAGAGCCATGAGTGAAGGTAAAAATAAGAATGCTAAAAAAGAGGAAGTTTGAGAGAGACAAATGAAGAATAGAGTTACATGGGAAGATATGTAGGGTTTATCACAGTTGGGAGCAATGTAATAACGCAGACTGTAGAACCGAAACAAGAAATCAATGTGTGAGGAGGGAGAGAAAATAACATACCTTGGATTCTATTCTTGATTTGTCCAACAGAATCTAGAGGAGGTGTGACGATATGAGGGGAGTTCTGTAAAATCTTGAGAATGACGACATAATCAGTAGTGGTTAGGGTTATTTTAAATTTATCCTGGAGTCCTCTGTCATCTCTTCCAAAAAATAGATGATAAAGATACCATTATTCAATGATAAATTAGCAACCACTAATAAAAGACATCTTTAGGAGAGCTAAATGTTTAGCTTTGATAAAGATACCTTTTTTCAACACTAAAGGATTAGTGATAATAAACCTCCATATTTAACATCTCTAAAACTTTAGTACTCATAAAGGAATTATAATTATAATTATAAAGAATTTTTTTAAATGTAAATATATAATTATATAATTATATAATTTTTTATTACAATTTTATAGTTATTTAATTATATAAAAATTTATTTATAATTATATAAGTAATATTTTGAAAAATTATATTTATTATTTATAAATAAAAATATATGATTTTCTAAATATAGTAAATACACATTTATAAATATATTTATAAATAAATATAGCTCCAAAAATATTTACTTTTATTTATTTTTAATCATAATTATATTTATAATATTATATATAATTTTATAATTGTATGTAAATTTAATAAATAAATATATAAATATAAATATACAAAATATATTCATTATTTAAATATATTTATCATAATTTTATAATTATATATATATATATCATTATATATATTTTATAAATATAATAATTTTATTAATTATTTAAAAATATTGATTATAATTTTATAATTATTTTAATATATAATAAATTATTTATAAATATATAAATTTCATTTTAAAAAGTAACACTTATATATTTATATCATTATATATATTTATATAGTTACATATATATTTAAAAAATTAATATAAATATAAATATAAATCTAAATACAAATATAAATATAAATATAAATGTAAATGTAAATATAAATATAAATATTAATATTAATATAAATATAAATATAAATAGAAATATAAATATAAATATAAATATAAATATAAATATAAATATAAATATAAATATAAATATAAATATAAATATAAATATAAATATAAATATAAATATAAATATAAATATAAATATAAATATAATTATAAATATAAATATAAATATAAATATAAATATAAATATAAATATTGTAAATATATTTATTATTTCAATAAATTTATTATAAATTTATTATTATTTAATTATGTATAATTATCTATTTATAATTATACATATATAAATTTATAAATATAGTAAATACAAATTTATAAATTTTTTTATATATAAATATTTATTTTCAAATATATTTTCAACATCTTTATTGAATATATAATCTTAAATACATTCATCTTAAAAATAAGTGACATTGAAAAATTATAAATGAGTACACCTTAATATTATAGAAAAAAAGGATAATTTCTTTTAATTAAATATAAATTACTAAGAAATATGGATATATATTGAAATAAAGATGAATTCATTTTTGAAAATACTAAGTCATATTAAATATATATATATATATATATTTATTTATAAATAATATAAAAAAAATTAAATTAAAAAATTAAAATAAAATAATATATTAAAAATGAATAAAAAATATATGAATATATATATATTGGGTGCTTGGGGGTACAATGACATTAAACTGGCACATGACACACACACATGAAGGAAAGGATGACCATAGCCCACCTCAAGAGATATCCCACCCATCAAGCCTTATTTATTCAACACATGGATCAATTGCCCAGTGGGCATGAAGCCCATTACATAGCCCAGATGCCCAAAAAACTAGCCTGAAGGCCCTGTACAACGTCATGCCTACATTATACTGCCTGCATAATGCCTGCATCACCACCTGATTGTGTCTTGCATCAGGCCTGTGTCACCGACTGCTTGCAGAAATTTGTCCTATCCTGGATTTGAACCCGGTTCTGATGTCAGATTACAAGGAGCCATGACGACTCAGGTAAGCCCCCAACTATATAAATAAATAATACATAACTATAATAATATTAAAAATAAATAAATAAAATTTTCCAATTAAAAATGTAATATATGAAATATATCATGTAATATTGAAATTGAAAAATGAATACTAGAATTTAAGTAAATTACATAATTATAAGGTGTATGTGTTTCTATATAAGATTTCATTAATTGTATAAATACGTGTGTGTGTGCATTGTATATAAAAATGCATTAACTACGTTTATGTATGTGAAATCAATGTAATTCACATTTTATTTATTTTAAATTGATAAGTCAAACAACATTTAATTATGTCCATTACTCGATGCAATTAGTGAATATTTTTAATTAAAATTATTTTCTAACTATAAATAAATTTTCACTAAATATATGAATTATTTAATATAAGCATAAATATTTGTTTTATATAAATCACATTATAGTATGTATTATATATATTGATATATATATATATAGAAATATATATATAAATATATTTCTATTTTAAATATAATAATGAATAACTATGTATTAAAACAATTTAAAATGAATAAGACATTAATATGTTTTCAATTACTACATTTTTTTTATTTTCTATATTAATATTTTATTTATATTAATTATTACTATTTATAATTAATATATACATATATTAAACTTATTAATTTTTATTAATAATTATTTCATTAATAATTTTTTAATAATTTCATAATTTATTCGTTATAATTATTTTTGTTTTATTATTAGAATTTATTAATTTTATATATTTATATTTAATATACTATTTATTTATATTTATAATATATACATGTATGTTAAATTTATTGTAACACCCCAAGATTCTACGGTACGTTTCCCTTCGAATAATGCGATAGCGTGTGTTGTACGCAACCTCGAGTTCTAACACACACCACAACTAATTAAACTAGCCGTTGTAAATAGTAATACCTACTTTTTGAAATCATATATATTTTATATTTCAATATGGACTTCATTTTTGGATTCGGAATATCGAAATTATCCTAGGGTGAAATTTTGGTACTTTTCGGATAACTTTTATATTTTGATGAATAGTGAAAATTACTAAATTTTAATTAAAAACAACTTTTTTAATCAAAATAATTAATAGTGATAAATTGTGAATTTGAGTGGTTTTAAAGTATATTTAGAATATATTTTTACCATTTAATATAATGTTGGTCATTGGACATAATTTTACAATTAAACCGAACATAAACAAGTGTCAATCTTTTGATAGTTATTATCTCTTAAAAACACGCTTTTTTGTTTTGACAGCGGAAATTAATTTTAAATTAATTTCTGCCACTTCTGTGTTTTGAATTTAGGAAAATGGATTCTATATTTGGAATCAGGATGTTCAAATTGTGTAAATAGGTAACTTTTATTTTTAGACATTTTGAATAATTACTGCGGTAAATATTTTATTTACCATGGTTAAAGGGTAAATCCGGTAAATAAGGGTTAAAAAATAATATTATAATAATAACAAATTTACCCTAAAACGTGTCCTAACCTTATTGGTGGACACATGCCCGACCATGGGCATCCTTGGGTCAATTTGGGGACCCCTTGGAGCCACTTGTATGTGGTAGGGACACATTATATTAATAAAGTTAAAATAAAAATAAAAATGGCATAAGCTTACATCCTTTATAAGAACAATTTTTACATAGGGTTATACATGTTGGATTTTCGATTATAAATATTCATTAGAAAGCTAAAACGATTTCATACATAATGATGTTTTATTTATAATTTTTAGACATTAAATAATTTATTTTATTTATGACACAATGATGATGCAGTAATTACTAAAATAGTAAAAAATTAACATAATTGATATTATAAATACCCAAATAAATATAATATGAAACTTTTAATGAATTAAACTAATTTTCTAGGATAATATGATATATTAGGATTGATTTAATTGACTTTTTTCGAAGTAATCAATCTGTTAGGAGTTTCAAAAAAATCAACTATTGAATAGTGTCAAAATTGACATAAAAGAGTTCTTAAAACAAATATTATATTATTAATTGATATTAAATTCCTAAAAATATAAGGTTCGGCCAAGAGACTTATATTATGACAGGTTCCTCATTAATGGGCCACTTGGGGGTCGCTTGGATGTATATAGTAAGTTTATTAACCATATTATATAAAAATACAAAGAGACATTGTAAAAGTGAAACTAATTAACTTAGAGTTAATACTTAAAGATAAGGTTAATATAAGTACCCAAACCTGTCTAAATTCTATTGGTTGAGTGGTTTTCGACCTATCCCCACCTTAACCTTTGAATAGTCAACTTTGGAGCCATTAGAAACCGAATATGAATTTATTATAAATTAATATTTCTAGCTTTTCCAAAGGTGCCCCTCACCCCTCTTATAAAAGGGCACTCCTCCTTCTCTTTTCTTCACACCTTCAAATCCTTTTGGTTCGGCCAAACTCTGCCCAAATACTCTCCCAACATCCCTCACTACAACCTAGAGGCCTTAGTTTGATCAGAAAGCCAACCTAAGGAGCCCTTTTGATCAAATCAAAAGGAAGAACCCGAAGAAGAGGTAATGATTTCACCACCCTTTTCTAAGTTCATTTCTTCTTCCACTTCTTCTTCCTTTGTTCTTACCATTCTAAAATAATAACTCCAGTATCTCACATATAATGTGATGTTATTATAAGTATGGTACAACCATATTCAGTATTCTATCCACCCTTTGAATAACATGTCACCATACGTGCGTACGTACGGCTTACCGTCTCCACGTCGTGGTGTAATTGTTATTCAATATAATATTATTTGGATGGGTATAATAATGATGTGTAACTCATGTAAATAATAAATATAACATGTTAATGATTCTGTATATATGATATACCATTCATTTATATATTATTTTAATATCAAAAGAATGATATTGTCGCTCGTGCGTACGTACGGACTACCGTCTCCACGAACGCGATGAGATTCATTCTCCATCGTATCCATTCAAGTATAATTATCATTTTATGATTTAAAAATGATGTTTAAGGACTTGATATCATTTTGGATATGAATAAGATACAACAAACATGGCTTATGTAACAAAACATATAAAAGAAAATGAGTAAGTTAACACCCGAAACGATGATAATTCTAAGATATTATTAATAAATCAATGTTAAAAGATCATATATGATATCATATTAATATATATGATTCTTGTATAATTTAATAACAATTATTTCACCATTATACAGGAGGTTAACCTACCCCAACCAAGTAAAAGTACAAGGTAAGGGTTATTTCACAATCTCTTCATTATCCGAGGTTGTTTATATGTAATAATCTACTGGGATCTCTTTATCATCCACATCCATGTTTCTTAAAAATGTATTTCAAAACATTTTTACTATTTACAAGAATATGGGTTAAAGTCATTTATACCTTTTTTTGACTTTTTATAAGAGGTTTATAAAGGAATCTTTCCGTCGTTTTCAAAACAAGGTCCTTTTTAACCTTTTCGACAGAATTGAGGTAAGAATGTTTTTTTTAACTTATACGGCGGGTGCGGTTATTTTACGCCGTTATAAAATCTTCAAAGCTTTCCTTACAAGCTTATAAGAATATTTTCAAAGAAAATGTTTTATTTTATATGGATCTTAAATGATTTCAAAATAAAAGGAGATATTTCTTTAAAAAGAATTTTGATTTCATCTATGTCAACATCCTTTGATGGATTTTAAGATTATTTGAAGTTGATTTATTATGATACAAAACTTCTATATTGTATTGAAGGTTTTGTGATATGTTTGACTGTGGATGTGCTATTTTTATACCATTCATAGTTTATTGTGAAAGTATTGACATTTCGTATGCTAGTTTTAATACGAATGTTTATGTTATGTTTAAACCTTTTCATATGGGAATGCATTGGACTTAATAAGTGACGGGTGGAGCCCGCTATAGCTCCTCGATGCATCGGTAGGTCTCATGAGACAAACTAGTGTCTTGGCACAAGGCCTTGACAAAATCTTATTTGTAGTCTTGGCACGAGGCCTTGGCTATGTGGTTTTGATAGTCTGGCATTATGCATTCCAACATTATGAAAGTGGTTATTTATTTTTGCATGTGATTATTCGATTAGTGGAATATCCATGTGAATAAGTAAATGGCATTATTTCATTTTATTTATGCCATACCATGTTGAAAGTTCATATTTAAAAGGCTTTTGTTTTAGTTATACATTTCCTTAAATGTTTATTCTTATTGATGAAAGTTTCCGCTATATTGTTATCCTTACTGGGCATTTGAGCTCACCCCTTTTCTATGTTTTATTTTCCCAGGAAGTGAAGATGTAAGTTATGAATGACCTGCAGGGATATTATGAGGGGATTGTAGTGTGGACTGTGGAAACATTATGTTGTTGTAGTAGTTTTTGATTTTATGATGTAATGTAAAACTTATGAATATATCTAGTGTTTCCAAGGCTACTAAACCAATCGGTCTTTCGAGATTTGATCTTTCTTGTGATCATGCCAATGTTATGTAATAATGCACCGACTCTAGGCAACTAGGGTCGGGGCGTTACATTTATTCATTTTTATCAATACTTATTTAATTAAAAAATGATTAATATTTTTCTTACTTTACTCATTTTAAATTTTTCTATATTTAATTATTTCATTATATTCATTTTAAATAACAATATATTTAATATATACTATTTATTAATATTTATAATATATATAATTATATTAAATTTATTCATTTTTTTCAATAATAATTTAATTAATAAAATTGATAATATTTATAAATTTAATCATTCTTAATTTTTATTTGATTCATTATTTCATTTTATTTAGGACCTTTATCAGTGTTGATGAATAATACCCTTTATCATCACCAAAATAATGTGTGGATAAAGGGTTCCCTTTATCAATGATAAAAATAAATCTACGATAAAGGGTACCATTTATCAGCGCTATAGAAAAGCACTGATAAAGGTTATGCTTTATCAGCGCTAAAAAGGTATGATAAAGGGTACATTTTATCAATGTTTTTTAGCATTGATAAAATTTATCCTTTATAAGCTATTTTTTCTAGTGATCATAATGCCCAATGATATTAATAGAATGTTTTTAGTAGTGATGCTGAAGGCAAAGGGCCTTTCCAGTACGTTCTAGGGTGATGTTGTCTCCACTACCCTCTTCATCTTCTACCAATATTGGACATGAAGCCTTGATTAGATGATTCCATATGAGTCCATGCGTGGAAAATGACTATCAGTGCACTTTCTCCTCACCTTTGGATGCATTACGCGTGTCAAAATCATGAAGGCTCACCTGAAGAAAATGGATGACTAGAGTACACCGATGATATGGATTGGGTATGAGTCGAAATCCAAGGCATATAGTGGATATGATCCAATTAGTATGTGACAACCCGAGATTGTATGAGAATTATTATTTTTAATTTCATTGATGTCTTGTGTTGTATGCTACACCAAAAGGAGCTTGAACTACACGCATTCCTGACATGGCTTGCATTACACGCAATCACAACCTTCCTCGATAGCGTGTGTAGTATGCAATACCGGGTTTCACTAAACAACGATATATTGTTATAATATTATTATGGAATAGCCGTTATGAATATTATTAACTAAATTTGGAATTTTATAACATTATTATTTATCTTACACATTTTCTAGAACATGGTATGCGAACAAAATAAAATTTTTAGGTAAAATAATTTTTTTTCAAAAAAAGATCTTTTTCCGCGTTTTGATGGTGCACCGACTTTAAATCTAGTTTTTTCAATTTTTTATAAGTTAAATATGACAAAATAAAATTCTTCTTTGTAATAAGGATATAAAAATTTACTTTGGATAAATTTTTCATATTATTCTGATAACTTTCATATTTTAATGAATAGTAAAAACATGCTATATTTTAATTTGAAACAAAATTTTTCATTTCAAAAATTTATATGGTCAAATTATAATATTGAATTTTTTAAAAGTATAAATAGAATATATTTTTACCATTTAATATAATTTATTTCATTACCATTAATTTTACATTGAATTCATAGGTAAAAACATTTCAATCTTAGACAATATTTTAACTTTAAAAACCCGTTTTCTTATAAATGGGATACATTTTAATTTAATTACTGCAACTTCTATGTTTTGAATTTTGAAAAATGTATTACTTATTTGTATTCAGTGGGTCCAATTTTTTTTTATTATGTTACTTTTATTTTTTTGATATTATGAATTGTAACTACGATAATTTTTATTTAGTTTAGTTAAAGATAATTCGGGTAATTAAGGGTAAAACTAAGATTATAAAATAACCCTAAAACATACCAAAATTCTATTGGATGCCTAAAATAAGACCCATATCACATAAGGGCCAGATTAGATTCATTTTATGGACTTTTTACAATGAAAATAATTTAATTATTATTAAAACCAAAGAAAGTGACAACATGTCACTCTCTTACATTTTCTAAGTATAATAATTTTACATTAGTTATAAACTTCATGAACCTTCAAACATTAATAGTCTACAGAAATAAAATAAAATTATCTACACCATGTGGATTTATTTATAATTTTTAGGGAATAAATAATTATCATCAATGGTGACACAATAGTGATGTTGAAATTATTTTACTGATTGAAATATCAAATAAATGGTTTTAAAAATATTAAAATAAATATTATATTAACTATTTAATGTTCTCCACTAATTTTATAGATAAATATGAAATGTTATGAATCTATTAAAGCTTTTATATTTAACATATCTTCTATAAGGATTTTATTTAAATTCAAATAAATGAATAGTGTCAAAATTGACACTGTTGTTATTTTATAAAAATAACATAATATAAAATTATTCAAAAATCCGAAAAATATTTAAATGTTATAAATTAAAATATATATGCTTTAAAATTTCATAAATTATCCAATTATGGACATTTCACAACACATAAGTAATTATTTATATCAATTTAAAATTTAGAATCTTATTACCACAAATAAAATTTAATAGATTAAATAAGGATAAATCAAGTTGATAATGTTTAAAATAAATTCCCAACCTATATAAATTTTATTGGTTGATGCGATTATAACATTATATCATCTAATATTATGAGTTGATTCATTTTGGACGTTTTTATGTGGGGTTTGAATTTATTATAAATTAATATTTCTTATGTTTCCAAAGGTGCCCCTCTCCTCCCTTATAAAAGGGCACCTCCTCCCTCTTCTCTTTAAAAAATTTTGAGTCTTAAATCTTGGCCAAACCCTGACAATTTTCCTTATCAAATTCCCTATAATCATTATAGAGGTTCTGGTCTCCTCAAAAGATCAACTCTTGTGCCATAAGAGGAAGCTTAAAAGAGGTGTGTCGAAGAAGAGGTAATCTCTTCTTCCGATTGTTTCGAGTGTCTTTCTTCTTCAACTTATTATTCTTTAGTTGTTTCATTATAAAGTAATAAAATAAGTATCACTAATATAATGATATGTTATTATAAATATTTAACAACCCAATTTCATCTTCTATCCATCCTACATTAAACGAAATCACGGTGCGTGCTTACGTACGGAATACCGTCTCCACGCCTTGGTGTAATCTGTTTTTCCACCACCACCTTACTTGGATTGGTATAATGGTGTAAAGAATAACTATGTATAGTTATTATAAAATCATACTGATTCTGAGATATTATATCATCTTCTCCAATTCAATTCAATAATTATTGGAATGATATAATCGCTTGTGCATACATACGGATTACCGTCTCCACGACGTGATGAGATTCATTCTCTACATTAACCATTCAAGAATGATTATAAAGTATATATAATGAATGTTAATGAAATATATGACATGATAAAGCTACTGGATTTATGTATATATATATATATATATTTCATTTACTTACTTCCATTCAAGTCAATAAAGAAAGGAAAACATCGTTCATACGTACGCACGACCTACCGTCTCCATGAATGGTGTATTTCATTTCATTTATCTATCTATTATATATATATATATATATACTGAATATATATGATATATAAATCATTATTTACATTCTGGAAGTAATTAAAACATGATATAAGTAATCATAATATCAATAACAACAAGTCCAAAGACGTACTATAAATAAAACGATTTCACCCAAAACGCTGCCTTAACATGGAAGTTACAAAAGAACTGGTGATATAAATTCATAAGTCAACCATATATGATATCATAACAAAGAATATGATTATTTAATAATACAATGACATTATTTAAATCATTATACAGAAGGTTCAGATATCTACGAACCATATCAGACCTAAGGTAAGGGATAATTTTGCAATCTCATTTTTATCCGAGATTTCTTATTCGTAAGTATTTACTGGGGTTATATTTTTCATCCATGTCCATAAAAATGTTTTTATAAAGTGTATAATTTTCTTACATGTATTTTTAAAGTCATTTTTACCCATCTTGAAATTTACTTTGTGTTATGGAAGGAATCTTGCCTTTGTTTTCCACATGTGGTAATTTTTGACTTTTCTGTTAAAAGTATGAGGAGAATGTTTTCTTTAACTTATACGGCATGAATGGATTTTTACGTTTTTATAATGCCTTATTTTAACGAAGCTTAATCTACAAGATTTCATGAATATTTTCAACAAAATACTTTTCTTTTAAAAATTGGATGGCATTTTGTGAAAAGAAAATTATTTTGAATAAGAAAGGATATTTTCCCCAAGAATTAATTTCATGTGTTTTATCAAAACCATTTTCCATCTAAGAAGACATTATTTCATAATGGTATGTTTCTAGTATAATGTCTCTATGATTTACATGGTTTCACTTTTATTATGATGAAATGATATCCATTTGTTTTATATGGATTATGTGATGATGGGATGATGTTTATGAAACCCATTTTATTCTCTGGGTTATGATGAATGTTTTAAGTTTATTTTGTGGCACAAGTAAGAATAATTTCATTATGGGTGGGGTGGGGCCTATATCTCCCTAAAATGCATTGGGTAAAGATTTATATATCATGATATAGACATAGATGGAATGGTAAGTTGTGCCAGTTCAGTTTTACAGGACTGGAACGAGGAGTGAACTCGATTCAGAAAGGGACTTTGTCCACTAAGATGATCTTTGCAGTAATGCCTTGGCTACTATGGAAATCATAACATGTGATAAATAGTGTCCAAAATTACATGTTTTATTCCCATGCTATTTTATCATGATTAATGTTTCTTTATGATCTATGCCTTATGTACTGCAATGTTTTATGTCTTTGCTGAAGATTTTGATGTTTAGATTTTATGTTCATGTTTTTCCATTCAAATGTTTATGGATTGTTTTATGTTATCTATGTTTACACTTATTGAGAATTTGAGCTCACCCTTTTTATGTTTTCTTTTCCACAGGATATAAAGAAAGTTTTTAGGTAAAAAAAGGGGTAGATCTTTATTGGAGATGCTGAAGATCTTTCACCACAATTAGATGATTGTATTCTGAGTTTCCAAAGACACTAAAATATTGCGGTCCTTAGGTGTTTGTTTTTGTTATGTATTAAGTATTCCACAAAAGTAATGTAATTTCAATGTATGTCATGCTTTGGGTCTCTATAGTTGGTATCAGAGGAAAGGTTTAGTTAACCATTGAAAACTAGGATGTGAAAACTTTAGTGAGATCCCTAGAGATATTTCTAAGGTATGTCTTGGAATGTCCCTAAGGTTATGTATAAGTATAAGTTATAGTCTTAGAATTATGGTAACAATATTATAATTAAAACTAAGATGTTAGATATTGAAGTTACTCCCTCTTTATTATGTTGTTTTCCTAGCTTGATGTTGCCTCTCACACTATTCTTTTTGGGTTTTAGGTGATGGCTGGAACCCGAAGGAACCATGATGATCAATGTAATGGAAAATGCAATGATTTTCCTCCCGAGCAACCAAATATGATGGGAGATGGAGTGAAAAATCTTATTTCTATACTTACTTAAGCTATGAATCATTCTGGATTTCAAAATGATCAGAGAAGGGAATAATATTCTATTGAGTCCTTCATGAGGAAACGTCCACCATCTTTCAATGGGTCTTCTAATCCACTTGTTGCTGAACAATGGATCAGTACCCTTGAAAAGATATTTTCCATACTTCGCTGTTCAGAACATGAAAAGGTCATTTTAGCTTTTTACCATTTAGAAGGTGAAACATACTAGTGGTGGACTATAATTAAGAATACAATTCCCCAAGATGAAATTGAATCCATGGAATGGGATGAGTTCAAGAACTAGTTTTATAGTAAGTATTTCCCTCGTATTCTTTGAAAAAAGATGGAAAAGGAGTTCCTTGAGATTATGCAGAAGGATGATGAATCTTTTGGTATATACAAAGTGAATTTTACAAGATATTAAAGGTATGCATCTGGCTTTATCATCCAACCTGAATGTAAAGTTGATCGATTCATCAGTGGTTTAAAACCAAGTCTTCAAAGGGAATTAGCTATAATAGAATTCAGGAGCTATAAAGAAATTTTGTGTTCTGCTATCAAGGTAGTACTGGAAGTTGGTTTAAAATATCCATATCATGGTTTTGACAAGAAAAAAAAGATGGAGTTCAAAGAAAAACCTCAGAACAATGGTGAAAATAAGGTGAATGTTTGTTTATGCTCAAAGTGTGGAAATAAGCATGGAGGATATTATCCAAAAGGTACTAGAAAATGTTTCAAGTGTGGAAGAGATGGTCATCAAGCACCTGAGTGCCAAAGTAATGGGAAAAAGGTTTCTAATGACATGAATAGAGAAAAGAATACAAAGAACTCTCCACCGACACTTCAATGCTTCATGTGCAAGGAAATGGGGAATTATACTAATCAATGCCCAAATCTAAGGGTTAATGATGATCGACATGAGCAACCTCTTAAGGGAAAGGAAAAAGGGAAGTCACATGCGATCACTATTGGAGATTTTGAGTATGACAACGATGTAGTGTAATGATTATATGTTTATGTAACAAGAATCAAAAATAATGTTGTGGAATCTAATTTATAGTACTGTGGAAATTGGAATATTTATGTATTGGTTTATTATGTTTTTCAACAATTATATGGTACCCATAACCATGAAATGTAATTCAAATATTTTTGGAAATAGGATGATATGCGCATAATGAAGGGATATGGAGAAAATAATATTAATGATCTCATGACTGATATAAGGACAAAGTGATATCATGGTTTGAGTATATTGAAATTTTGGGATTTTGGTATGTGGAAAGAGTTATCTTTTGAAAGTGTTCATGTTTTCACTATGGTTCTATTGTAATTCATGTTGAAAGAGAATACAATATTATGGTATTCACATGTTTGGAATGAAATCAACAAGATATATCTTATGATATATGGGGGATAAATGATGGTATTCATATGCTTGGTTAATGAAATTTCTAGTAATTGTTTTCTTCATACTATGAGATTGGATAGATGTATTTTTGATAATTCTGAAGACTATAATGGAATATATCAGACATCAGATAGTATTGTTTAAGGATAGAAATTTTTTGGATATTATTTCTATAATGTTATAATAGTGATGTTTAAAAAAAGACAAACTGAAGGACGGGAGACAACCCGTCCCGTCAGACAAGGTTACAGGAATTGAACCCACAACCGAAGTGCGAAATGCCTTTATTTCCTACGACTATCCTACCGGAAGTCCCTGGTTTGTAGAAACTAGTTTTATTTTATTTCGTGGTATGATAGATGATGTATAAGTCCATTTTTGGAATCATATACAATTAACCTCACCATATATAGACTTATGTATATTTCATAACTTTTGATAACCTTTTGTTTGAGATATATGGAATGACCCATCATTCAATCACATGATCTGCTAACACTTCACGAATGACAAATTCAAATTCATTTCTTTAAGATATGAAGTTGAAATTGTTCAAGGCACAAACAACGGTGAGATTATACCGAAATAAAGTAAGTATTTATTCTAATTCAAATTCTTCAACATTAGGGAAATGATCTTGAAACCCAAAAATGTTGTCCTAGTGCCCTTATATCCGATGAATCAGATGGTACCTTAGATCATCACAAATTTATGGCTTTGTGATTGTTGGATTTTTCGTAGCCATGTTCTCTACCAATCTCCATTAGAACATGATGGCTAGGTTTCTCTTTCAAATATATATTTCACCTATGTTCTCCTATGTGGAAACCCAGTGATGAGTTAATTTGGGTAACCGATATGTTTCATACTTCACTTTTTAAAATTCTGTTTTAGTATTTATATTTATGATGTGGGTTTCTATGAAAGAAAATTTCAAGTAGTAAACCATTTATAACCTTGACGAATTTCAAGGGCGAAATTGATTTTAATGAGGGTAGAATGTAACAACCTGAGATTTTATGAGATTTTTTTTAATTTCATTGATTTTTTGTGTTGTATGCTACACCAAAAGGAGCTTGCACTACACGCTTCCCTGACTTGGCTTTCATTACACGCAATCACAACCTTCCTCAATAACGTGTGCAGTACGCAATACCGAGTTTCACTAAACAACGATATATTGTTATAATATTATTATGGACTAGCGGTTATGAATAGTATTAAATAAATTTTGAATTTTATAACATTATTATTCATCCTACACATTTTCTAGAACATGGTATGATAACAAAATAATATTTTCAGGTAAAATAAGTATTTTTCAAAAAAATGCAGTTTTGCCACCTTTTGATGGCGCACCGACTTTAAATCTAGTTTTGAAATTTTTATAAGTTAAATATGAAAAAATAAAATTATTCTTTGGAATCAGGATATAAAAATTTTCTTTGGATAAATTTTTCATATTATTCTGATAACTTTCATATTTTAATGAATAATAAATACACGCTACATTTTAATTTAAAAAAACTTTTTCATCGCAATAATTTATATGTAAAAATTATAATATTTAATGGTTTAAAATTATAAATAAAATATATTTTTACCATTTAATATAATTTATGTCATTACCATTAATTTTACATTGAATTCATAGGTAAAAACATTTCAATCTTTGATAATATTTTAACTTTTAAAACCCATTTTATTAACAACGGGATAAATTTTAATTCAATTAGTGAAACTTATATGTTTTGAATTTTGAAAAATGGATTCCATAATTGTATTCAGTGGCTCCAAATTATGTTAATATGTAACTTTTATTTTTTTGATATTATGAATAGTAAGTACGGTAATTTTTATTTAGTTTAGTTAATGATAAATCGGGTAATTAAGGGTAATCCTAAGATTATAAAATTACCCTAACACATTCCAAAATTCTCTTGGATGCCTAAAAGATGACCCGTATCACATAAGGGTCGTATTAGATTCATTTTATGGACTTTTGAACATGAAAATGATTTAATTATTATTAAAACCAAAGAAAGTGACAACATGTCACCATCTTAAATCTTGTAAGTACAATAATTTTAATTTAGTTATAAACATCATGAAACATAGATCATGAATAGTCTACATAAAGATAATAACATTATCAAAACCATGTGTATTTATTTATAATTTTAGGGATTAAATAATTATAATTAAAGGTGACACAATAGTGATGTTGAAATTATTTTATTGATTAAAATATCGAATAAATGGTTTTAAAAATTTTAAAATAAATTTTATATGAACTATGTAATGTTCTCCACTAATTTTATAGATAAATTTGACATGTTATTAATATATTAAAGATTTTATTTCGAACATATCGTATGTAAGGATTTTATTTAAATTGAAATAAATGAATAGTGTCAAAATTGACACTGTTGTTATTTTATAAAAATAACATAATATAAAATCGTTTAAAAATCAAAAAAATATTTAAAAATTATAAATTAAAATTTATATGGTTGAAAAGGTAATAAATAACCAATTATGGACAATTCACAACACATAAGTAATTATTTATATAAATTTAAAATTTAGAATCTTATTACCACAAATAAATTTTAATAGATTAAATAAGGATAAATCAAGTTGATAATGTTTAAAATAAATTCCCAACCTATTTAAATTTTATTGGTTGATGATAATACAATATTATCTCATCTTATATTTTTATTTGAGTCATTTTGTATGTTTTTATGTGGGGTTTAAATTTATTATAAATTAATATTTCTTATGTTTCCAAAGGTTCCCCTCTCCTACCTTATAAAAGGGAACCTCCTCCCTCTTCTCTTTACACAATATTGAGCCTTCAATCTCGGCGAAACCCTAAACATTTCCCTTATCAACTTCCCTAGAATCATTATATAGGTTCTTGTCTCCTCTAAAGACCAAATCATGTTCCATAAGAGGAAGCTTAAAAGAGGTGCGTTGAAGAAGAGGTAATCCCTTCTACCGATTGTTTCAAGTTTCTTTCTTCTTAAACTTCTTCTTATTTAGTTGTTTCATTATAATGTAATAACATAAGTACCACTAATATATTGATATGTTATTATAAATATTAAACAAACCAATATCACCTTCTATCCATCCTACAGAAAATGAAATCACTGCGCGTGCGTACGTATGGAATTCTGTCTGCACGCCGTGGTGTAATCTGTTTTTCCACCACCACCTTAATTAGATAGGGATAATGGTGTAAAGAGTAACTATATATAGATATTATAAAATCATAATGATTATGAGATATTATATCATCTACTCTAATTCAATTCAATAATTTTGGGAATGATATCATTGCTCATGCGTACGTACGGATTACTGTCTCCATGACGCGATGAGATTCATTCTCCGTGTTAACCATTAAAGAATGATTATAAAGTATATATAATGAATAATAATGAACTATATAACATTATAAAGCTAATGGATATATATATATATATATTTAATCTACTTACTTCCATTCATGTCAATAAGGAAAGGAAAACAGCGTTGATGCGTACGTACGACCTACCGTCTCCACGAACGGTGTATTTCATTTAATTTATCTATCTATTATATATATATATAATGAATATATATTATATATAAATAATTATTTACATTCTTTAAGTAATTAAAACATGATATAAGTAATAATAATATCAAGAATAACAAGTCCAAATACGTACGAGAAATAAAACGATTTCACCCAAAACACTACTTTAACATTGAAATTACAGAAGAACGGGTGATATAAAGTCGTAATTGAACCATATATGATATCATAACAATTAATATGATTCATTAATAAGTCAATGACAATATTGAAATCATTATAAAGTAAGTTCGAATATGTACAAAGCATATCAGACCTAAGGTAAGGGATAATTTTGCAATCTCATTTCTATCTGAGATTTCTTATTCGTAAGTATTTACTATGGTTATATTTTTCATCCATGTACGTAAAAATATTTTCATAAAGTGTTTAATATTCTTCCATGTATGTTTAAAGTCATTTTTACCCATCTTGACTTTTAGTTTGTGTTATGAAAGGAATCTGGCTTTTGATTACCAGATGTGGTACTTTTTGACTTTTCCGTTAAAAGTATGAAGAGAATGTTTTCATTAACTTATACGGCATGAATGGATTTTTACGGTTTTATAATGGCTTATTTTCAGGACGCATAATCTAAAAGATTTTTAAACAAATTCATTTTCTTTTAAAAACTGCATGGCATTTTGTGAAAGGAAAATGACTTTGAATAAGAAATGATATTTTCCTCAAGAATTCATTTCATGTGTTTTATCAAAACCATTTTCCATATAAGATAAAATTATTTCATAAGGGTATGTTTCAAGTATAATGTCTCTTTTATTTACATGGTTTCACTTTTCTTATGATGAAATTATATCCATTTGTTTTATATGGATTATGTGATGATGGTATGATGTTTGTGAAACCCATTTTATTATTTGGGTTATGATGAATGTTTTAAGTTTATTTTGTGGCACAAGTAAGAATGATTTCATTATGAGATGGGTGGGACCTATATCTCCCTCCAATTCATTGGGTAAAGAATTATATCTCATGGGATAGACATGGTTGGAATGGTAAGTTAATCTCGTTCAGTGTTACAGGACTTGAATGAGGAGTGAACTCGATTCAGAAAGGGACTTTGTCCACTAAGATGGTCTTTGTAGAAATGCCTTGGCTACTATGGAAATCATAACATGTGCTGAATGGTTTCTACAATTACATGTTTTATTCCCTTGCTATTTTATCATGATTGATTTTTCTTTATGATATATGCCTTACGTACTGCCATGTTTTATGTATTTTCTCATGATTTTGATGTTTAGATTTTATGTTCAAGTTTTTGCATTCAAATGTTTTGGTATTGTTATATGTTCTCTATGTTTACCCTTACTGAGCATTTGAGAAAATACATTAAATGTTTTCTTTTCTCCAGGATATAAAGAAAGGTTTTAGGTAAGAAATCAAAAGGGGAAGTTCTTTATAGGAGATGTTGAAGATCTTCCACCATAATTAGAAGATTATATTCTGAGTTTCCAAAGACACTAAACTATTATGGTCCTTTAGTGTTTGTTTTTGTTATGTATTAAGTATTCCGCAAAAGTAATGTAATGTCCATGTACGTCAAGATTTGGGTCTCTACATAGTAAGCACATGCAAATTACTCGTGATATCATCTTCAATGAGGGGGAGCAGTGGGACAGGAGTTCTCATGACGAAAAAGGTATGTTGAGTATTGATGATCCATTCACTGTTGAGCACAATAGATTATTTGTACAAGGGGTGACATAGAACAACACATCCACTGTCTCGAGATGATCGCCCACACCCACAATAACTCGTTTTGCAGACACTGAAACAAAAATTATGGATGATATGATGCCTACACCATCAACCATAGTGTATTGTGACTCACCACTATCCAATATGGCAGATACCCTTGACATCGATCACAATGATGCCCTGCTTCAGTTTTGCACCATCGACAAAATCATTCTGTCCACAACACCGCCTATGTTTTCACTACATTATCTCCACCTTGGTGAGCTACATTTTACTACATCCAACAAACCAACCTCATTTGGTGAATCATAACAACAGTAGTGTTGGAATAATGTGATGTTTGAGGAGATGATGCTGATTGAGGACAACAACACATGGGATCTCATAGATCTCCCTATTGGCCATCATCCAATTGGGCACAAGTGGGTCTTTAAGGAGAATCGTGATGAGAATGGCACAATAAAATATTATAAGGAGAGGATCATTGCAAAGGGATTGGTCTAGTAGTAGGGGATCGACTTCGAGGAGGACTTTTCCCCAATTTCACACATGGAATCGGTGCAACTCCTCATTTTAGTGGTGGTGAAGGAAGGGTGTGACATCCGTCAGATGAATTTCAAAACAAAATTATTGAATGGAAACCTCCAAGATGAGGTATACATTGAGAAACAACCAGTATTCCTCATCGATAACTATGATCACAAGGTGATATAGCTCCAGAAAGAACTCTAAAGCCTCCGTGAAGCACCAAGAGTGTGGAACACCAAGCTCAAAACTATCCTTATGATGTTTGGGTTTCACAAGAGTGGCTTTGAGAATACTATGTAAATTCATGACAATCACATATATCATCTGATCATCATCGTGTACATATATGAATTGATCAACAATTACAAAGACACCACCAACATCATCAAGTTCAAGGCTGAGATGAAGAAGCTCTTTCAGATGAGTGACTTGGGATTGCTCTCCCACTACCTCAACATCGAAGTGACCAAAGGACCAAGTTCCATTTCCCTATTTCAATCATCCTATTAGAACAAGATATTATGGAAGAGTGTCATGGGAGATTGAAACTCTTATCAAATTCCGATGGAGGTCTCCTTGAAGTTGAGCGAGTTTAGAACCTTCTCGTTGGTCGATGCAACTCAGTACTAGAGAATCATTGGAAGCCTTTGGTACCTAGTGACTATGTGGATTGGAATTTTTTATATGGTAGGTTATGTAACGTGGTTCATAGAGTAACCACATGAATATTAGTTAGGAGCGGTCAATCACCTACTGTGCTACATCACCGAGACACATAATTACAGTGTCCACTATGCAATGAAGGTAAATAGCCAGTCAATCCTATTCATCCCCAATGATGGATACATGGTCAGTGATTTTGGGATTTGTCTTGGGGTGACTAAAAAATATATTGGTATTGTGGGAATAATCGATCAAGACCTACATCGACGTTATTGATTTGTACTTGGTGGCATATGAAGAACGTGCACAATCCAAATTCTTGCACGATGCACCTGGCAGTGCAGAAAAGAATATATTCACTATCACCAACTGATCCAATATCCCCTTAAATGAAATCTATGCTGATATGGATTTAAACACCCTATCTATGGACCAAATCCTTCTAGGTAGAGAGGCACTTATATGATCCAACTCTGCACATCATTATACCGATGACAACACATGCTGCCATGATAGTTCCATTATCATTATCATTTAGATGATCCCTAAGGAAGTCAAATTCCATCCTATCCTTTTAATGTATCACTAATAAATTAATAGTGTAGTGTCATTTCTACCAGATGTGTACATGCTCGAGCTAGAGATGACTTGGGGCCAATAATACAGGCATGCCCCACATTCGATCGATGACAATTTTAATAACCCATTTCAGTTGTCTATATCAACCAGTAACTTCTTAACATTGAGTAATGTTCACGAAATGATTTCTATCTTAGATATAATGTTGTTTGTATGCAATTATTGTTCATATTCCTTTTATGTGAAGTAATGGCCACTGGTCGTACGACCCATGATGCTCAAAAATGTTACCTATACAACTTTTAAATCTAAAAAGTAGATTGAGGGTCAAAATGTCCGGTGGGTCAATGTCTGAGATATATATTTCCATAATTGGAATAATATATAGTTGTGTCCATCCAAGTCCAACACCGATCCAAATCATCTATGAAATATAAGAATAAATGTGTATTTTTTAGTAGAAAATGTGGTTGTAGTTCATTGGAGGTCATCACAATACACATTCAAGGGAAATACTGGGTTTCTTTCTTCAAATCGGAATTAAAGAAAATGTACAAACCACACATTATTTATAGGTATAAGTTTACACACAAAAAAATGAGGGAATATAGAGATCAAAAAAAATTACATCAATTGATTGCACTAGGTTCCACCCAATCCTTTGAATCCAAACATGTCATGATGTTTCTATCATTGATGTTTTCCAGCCTCTATTGCAACAGTGAAGGTAGGTGTCGACCAAGAGAGAAACTGAGATTATTTTTCAAACATATCCTCTTAAACATTTCTTCCTTGTGACCCATGAAATTGCATTATATCTAGGTGGATGATCAGCAGGTATAATGAATTCACCATTGTCAATTCATTCATTTTTCTTATTCTCATGGAGGATAATTTTGATATCTATGATCTCATTGATTTGGAATTCCAATACCGTATAATCCTCTTCTTGGATATGATTCTTGTCCACAGAATCCTTTACCTAAATATCTTCAAAATTCCCCTTACTTTGGGCCTTCACTAAGACTTGGATTCTGTCATACTGAAATGAGGCCCCACAATTCTTCACTAGGAGAACAGATACGGGGCTCTGATGCTTTAGAAATCATGACCGGAAGGATTTTATTCTAGATAGAATGACGATGAATGTATCAACTTTAGGGAATTCATCTATGTTGGATAGAAACTCTAGTTATTCAGCGGTTTTAGGTGAATACATCTGATTCAAATTTGGGTTAAGATACATGGAGGAGATAGATGAAGGCATGGGCCGTTGGTTATAGAATCCATCATCATCAGAGATGTCTAGAGATAAATCATGGATATGATCAAATAAATATAATTTATACTCTAGGAAATATATTTGTCAATAAACAATAGAAGGAGATTCTTGGGAAATGATCTGAGAAAATCAAGGACCACCACAATGGCCTTCTAGTGCATTTCGTTGAAGAGTGTAGGCTGTAATTTTTTTCAGAAGTGTTGTCCTTTTTTATTGCAATGGAGACTGTAATTTTTTAAATAGAAATAAAAATGAATATATTTTTTTATTTTAATGTGAGTGGGGAAGAACAAAATACTATTAGCTAAAAATGGGTTTATTTTTATAATAATTGGAGAAAGAAATGTAGAGCTAGGTGAGGAATTGGGTGAGAAAAACTAAAACATGGAGTAGAATTTGATAAATAGGTGTGGAAAATGGGAGAAAAAATGGGTGAAACATGACAAAATAATGGGAGAAAAAAATTTATTTGAATAAAAATAAAAAACCCATTTCTTCAAAAATCTACTCTCCTTTTGGAAAATGGTGGGACCATAAAAGTGAGGAGAAAATAAATGATGTCAATGTGAGGAACATAAACTATTAATCATCTTCTTAATTTGGCTACTAAAACTGATCAATGAAGATATCACATATATTTGTAAACATATATTACTTTCAAAACATTTGATAACACTAATGGTATATTTTTTAGTGGTAGTTGTAGATGTAGGTCACTGGAGTTGATCGCAATAAACAAGCAGCGAAAATACTGGCTTTATTTCTTCAACATAGAATTTAAAAAAATGCACACACCACACCCTATTTATATAAATACAATCACACACCAAATAAATGAGTGAAAAAACTAAAATTAATTAAAATTACACAAAATGGTTACAATAGGTGCCTCCTAATCCTCTGAAGCTAAACATGTTATGATGTTTCCATCTTTGAAGTTTTCTATCCTCCAACGCAATAGATAAGGTAAGTGTTGTCCAAGAGAAAAACTAAGTTTATTTTTACAACAAAAAAGGGATGAAAAAATTTGATCAAATGGAAGGTTCTTGATGACCAATGGATATACTACTGGTAGGTATGTAATGATGTTAGAATTTAATATAGTGGCACAAGAGGCCATAATTTGGAGGATAAGGGGAAATGTAATCATCATTAATCAAAGATCCGATTTGGTATTTGGAACAATATCTAAAATATTTGGAAGACATGGCACTTGGAGTCTTGTACAACCCCGGGCTTTCTCATTAGGAAAGGGATGGATTTCTAGTAATGACACTAACCCTCACAGGGTAACCATATACGGTTTGAAGGTTTCGGGCGCAGCGAAAGTGCAGTTGGGCCGAACCCCAACTTTAATCTTTACCATGATCAATGAATATTCTGGGATTAATACAAGGATGTACACAATTATCTATAGAATAGAATCAAGGATTTAGATAATTAAAGAAGAGTCCCACAACATTTTATATAACATATTCCACATCATGTTTATAAATAATTCAATTAATTTCATTAAGAAAAGAATACCTGGACGTTTAGTATTTTCTTAAAGGATGATGTTGATTGTATGGAATGACCCTTCAAGATTATCTCATTTCACATGAAAGGATCCAAACTATATTCCCTTTAGCGGTGATCAACATGTGTTTCAATGGATTCCGATCGACACCTCTCATTCTCCAGGTGCTATCGCAGAGAACCGAGTGCCTTGTGTTAGTCGTTCTTGATCACTTGTTCTTTCTCCTTAAAGAGCGTCACTCATTCTTCAAAGGGTAGGAAAGAGGATTCGATAGAGAAATTCTTTAGCTCAACAATTCTCAATTCACTAGGCATGCAGTTCGATACATGGTATAATAGAAGTACGAACTTATTTATTGACATGGGGATTCTGTTATAATATTTAATTGTGTAACAAAAATTAAATACATTCATAACCCTAGAGAAAACCCATGATTTTAATAATAATACCGCGTCTTTATTTATGGTGCACCAACTTTCACAAAATGGATTATAAATAAAATTCCATGTCACAAATAATAGTAGTGTTATTATAATTTTATTTTTGTCAAATTAGAAAAATAATTATTTACCATCTTGCAAAAAATTATTTTACTACCGGACCAACCGTGGTCCGCACGAACTCTTCCACCATTTATTTAACACCTGAATAAATAAATAAATAATTTACTCCATTAAGTAAATATTTTATTTACAAAATATGAAATAAATATTTATTAAATGTTCAATAAAATAAATAAATAAATTTTACCCACAATCTAGTGAATAAATTTTTATTTAATTTATATAATCATTTTAACCTGAATAAAATTTTTTCACAGTCTTGAGAATGATATTTATTAATTAAATTCAAATAGAATTTAACCAAGACCACTAGAAACACTTAGTGTGTGATCTTGTTGGATTAATTCTCATTGGCATTAGGTGGGCTTTCCAAAAGTCCAAGAGTACTATCAAGCAACAAGTCAAGGCACCCAAGAGAAAGAACTTAAAGTCACAACAATGAAATCCACATATGAATGATCACTATGTAATATATTCCCTTTGTCCCAATTTCTCATCAAGTTGTTTCATGATAGTTTCATCAACATTTATGATTGATAAGTCATTCTTTGACAACCTAAGAAAACTATTTGTCACACCATGGACATGGAATTTTTCATGACAGTTCTATTTCAATCAAAGGGAAAGATATCAACTTCCATAAATGAAAGGGACAAATACTTCCTTGACTTATCCATTAATAATAGTTCACTCATGACAGACCGAACATACCCTACTTCCCGCCAACTGTCTGCATGATAGTTTTCATCTGTAAAGAAAAGTGTGTGAGACGGGACACATATTAATTATAATCTTAAATTCAAAGGATCATTACAAACGCTCATAGATAGGAATATCTGATGACACCAAAACATCCAGAATTCATACTTTCAGGTCTGTTCTCATAATCTCTTATCTTGAAGATTTCCATGTTTGATCTTCATGAGAGGTAGTCTCATCTTTATATGAGTAATCTCACCTAACGATCTATATACTTTGTGTCCCATTATAGTATGTCATCCAATCACAGAACTATATTTTAGAATACTGTCATAACCCTTCAAGGTTTTCGTCATAGTGGAGAACTGATATGACCTTATCAATGCAAAAAATACTCTAAAAAATTATTACACTACAGTCAAGTAGAAAAATGAAGAATATGTAATAATATTTAAATATAATAAATATTCATGTAATCAATGTAAAAAAAATTGGTTAGAGGAAAACAAATCTTACAAACTCCCACTTGGACTAGAGCCAACTACCTACAACATTCAGTCTGCTGGACATCACATGATGATCACGTTTCTGCTGAGTCAAGGCTTTAGTCAAGGGGTCTGCCATGTTGTATTTCATGGAAATACTACTCACTGTAACATCACCTATCCAAGAAAAATCCCCCAAGAGATGATACTTCTGAATTACGTGATTCATTCACTAATGTGACCTTGTCTCTTCTGAAAGATCCACCGCTGTAGTATTATCACAGTACAATGTGATGGGATATTTACTGCTAGGTATCACATCCGCCTCCGAGACGAATCTTTGTATCCAAACTTCTTCTTTAGCTACCTCAGAAGCTGTGATATACTCTGTCTCTGCTATAGAATTTAAGACCACACTCTTCTTTGATCTCTTCCGTCTCACAAAACCTCTATTAAAAGTGAATATGTATCCCGTTTTTGACTTCATGTCATCTTGGTCATTTTTGAAACTAGAATCTTCATATCCTTTGATGACTAGTTCATTATCTCTTCCATAAAATAGGAAAATATATTTAGTAAGCCTCAAATATTTTAGTATATTCTTGACTGCCATCCAATGGCGTTCACCTGGGCTAACTTAATATATTCCTACCACACACAATGTGAAGGTGACATCCATCCGAGTGTATAGTATGGAATACATGACTGACCCAATCCTTGATGTGTATGGACTACCTTACATTATATTTCCTTCTTCACGTGTCTAAGGAAACAATTTATTTGAAAGTTGAGTTGCATGTAATGTTGGAAACAATCCCCTCTTTGATTGTTCCATACTGAATATCATAAGTATCTTATCAATGTATGTATTTAGACATAGGCCCAAATATCTGTTGGATCTATCACAATGGATCTTGATCCCAAGAATATATACAACCTCTCCCAATTCCTTCATGGGTAAGAATTGATTCAAGCATGCCTTAACAGACTGTAAGACTTGTATCTCCTTTATAATAAGTAATATATCATCAACATATACTATTAGTAAAATGAATACACTCCCAATAAACCATTTGGACACCCAAGGTTCACATTCATTCTTTATAAACCAAAATCTGTTATGGATTCATTGAAACAAATGATTCATGACCTGAATGATTTCATTAACCAAAAAATGGATTTTACAACTTTCATTACTTATTAGTATCCTTTAGAGTCATAAACCCTCCAGGTTGTGTCATTTAGAAATCTTCTCGAAGGTTCCCATTAAGAAACTCTATTTTGATATCCATTTTTAAAAATCTCATCGTCATGGTAATCAGGAATGTCTAATAGAATTTTGATGGATTTCAACATTGAAACTGGTGAATAGGTTTCATCCCATTGAATGCCTTGAAGCTGCTTGACCCCTTTTTTAACAAGTCATGCCTTATAGATTCTGACTTGACCTTCCATATCCAGTTTCTTCATGAATACCCATTTTCCTCCAATAGGATTTACATCAACTGGAGGATCTACCAAAATACAAACTTGGTTTTGGTACATGGAATCCATTTTAGAATTCATGTATTTTTTCCACCGGGAAAACTCTATTCCATTTACTGCTTCTTTCTAGGTTAAAGGATCATTATTATCATCTAATAATGAGTCACTATTCTCGATAACTAGAAAAATTTACCATTCCATTTATTTAACCTCTCTTTCACTCCTACGTAGTTCTTATGTCTCTAGAATAGTTCTTTCTTCTATGTGGAATTGTTGAATTTGTTCATGCACCAACTCTTACGTACCTTGAGCCTCGACTTCATCGAAGTCTATCTTTCTCCCACTATCTCTTTTGGTGGAATTTCTGAACATTATAAAAAATTTTTTCTAACAGGTTGTATAGGTAATATACCCTTGTTTCCTTGGGGTATCCAATAAAGGTGAAATTTGCGTCTCGAGGTGAAATATTGTTACTAGAATTGGCCTAAAAAAACTCATCGCTTCCCCACACATGTAAATTCAATAACATATATTTCCTTCATCTCCATAACCCATATTTAATTCCATTTATTGATTTAGTTGGTATGTGGTTTAGTATGTGCGTCTATTTTTGTAACAAATATCCCCAAAAGGATAATAGAAGACTCTCACAACTAATCATTTATGTCACCAAGTCCAGTAAGGTGTGGTTCCTCTATTCTCTCACACTATTCCACAATGTCGTGTAAGGAGGAGTGAGTTGGGAAGGGATCCCAAACTCCAGTAAGTAATCAATGATGTCTTGATTAAGATATTCTCTACCTCGGTCTAAGAGTAGTTTCTTAATCTCCTTACCAAGATAATTCTCAACATCATTCTTTTATTCTTTGAACTTTTCAAAATAATTAGATTTATACCCCATTAAGAAGATATATCCATATCAACTGAAATCATCTTTAAAAGTTATGAAGTATGAATACTCTCCTCTTACTTCAACTGGAAGTGGTCCACACACATCGGTATAAACCAATTCAAGAAGCACTTTAGCCCTTTCATCTTTCCCACTAAATGGGGATTTGGTTATTTTTCCTTGTAAACATGCATGACATACGTAAGATTGTTTTAGTTGAAAAGAATCTAAATATCCATCTTGCACTACTAGAAATAAGTGTTTTTTCGCCCCTACGTACGGGCGACCGCCATTGGCGATCGCTATAGATAGCATTAGCGACCGCCAATGGCGTCCGCTAATGATGATAAAAAATTGGCAAGATTTCCCCCCCCCCATCGTCGTCTTCACCGAATAACCACTGCAACATCCCATAAACGCTGTCGTCGGCTCTATAACCCTCGGTCAGCCCCGTTTCTACCCTCCTTCACCTCCCTTCAGCCTAATAACCTCTAACGCTGAACCCTACAACCCCCCGACATTTGATTGCACTCACATAACCCCTCAACGTCGCACCCGCCTATTCCTCCGGCCACCGGGAACCTGCCATGGCCGACGACCCATACCTGCAGGGTCCCTGTCGTCAACTGGCCTTGTCCCCGTGTCCCTCCCCGCAACTCACTGGCATCTCGAACTCGTGAAATGCGGTATTATTTAACGGAGCTAGAGCGACCGCCATTGGCGGTCGCTGTTGGTCTTTACCGACGGAGCTACAGCGACCGCCAAAAGCGGTCGCTAGGCGGTCGGTAAAGGCCTTTAGTGACCGCTTTTGGCGGTCTTTAAAGAGATGTATTGTAGTAGTGTTGATGTAACGTTTTTTCGAATTTCTGGTTTACATGACCAAGCTAGTGACGCCAAAGTTGGGTGTGGTATGAGTCATGGGATGTATATTTTTTATCGATTTAAATTACTTGGTTTGTGTAATCCAACTCGTAAATACCGCAATATAAATGTTCCCTACCAAAAAAATGCTATCTTTTTAAAATAAGAAACATTCATTTCCAATCATGAACAAAAATCCATCTCTATTTAATTTGGATACAAAAATAATGGTTTTAGTAACAGACGACACATAATAAGAACCTTTTATAACAAAGATCATCCTAGTTTGCAAAATGAGGTGGTAGTCCCTAATAGCTACAAAATCAAGTCTAGCTATGTTGGATGCTCGTAGATCTACCTCCCCTTGGTCAATCTTCCAAAATCTACCTGGTTCATGTATTTGGATACATATGTGAGAACCAAAAGCTATATATAATACACAATTTGTATAAACATATAGATTAAAAATGATAAGAAATGCACCTGAAGCTTCCCCTTGTTTCTTAGGATGGGTGCAGTTCTCCTTCCAGTGGCCCTTCTTGCCACATACGAAACAAACATGCTCTTATTCCCTTTCCTGCCATTTTATCTTCCTTTTCTTGGAAGGGCGTGAAGAATATTTGGGCTTAATTCTCTTTTCCTTCCATTTCTTCTTATTCATTGTAAGGAAAAAAGTCTTTTCATGCTTCATATCCTTTTCCACTTGGCGAATGAGGAAATAATATTAGATATTTACTTCTCAATGTTTTCTAAATTAAATTAATAACAAATCTAGAAATTATATAGGGGATTGATGCAATAATGAGATTAGTTCCCAGTTCTTTGAGGATTTTTAACACTAGAACCTCCAAGCGCTGAGTGTTTCCAATGAGCTTGACTATGTGAGGACCGACTGGGGAACATTCTCCATGCTTACTATGAAAGAGTGACTTGGAGATCTGAAAACATTCTTGAATTTCCCTCTCCTAGTAAAGACCACAAAGGTGCTTGAGGATGCTTTAGGAATCCATACTTTCATGGGACTTCACGATCTCACAAGACATTTATTATAGAATCAAACATTGTACGTCAACCACATCATTCATATGTTTCTCATAGACCAAGAACTCTTCGTCACTCGCCTCTTAGGAAGGCAGATCAGGTAATGCTAACTCTAGCATGTCAGACTTCCATTCATGGCATAGAATAACCCGGAGGCATCTAAACCATTCCTAGAAGTTACTGCCAGTGAGGATGTTGTTTTTATCTAGAATTGATCGCTAGGATAGTGTGGTTGAAGTGTTTGTCATTTTATTCTATAATTAAAAGAGATGATCATTAGTACATTCTTGATTACATTTTATGATAAATAATAAATTAATTTTATTAAATGTACCACTATTTTATCATGTACCAATGTCCCACACCATTGAACTTCGAATATCCTGTTGCCCTGAAATTCTAGTGGCAATGATCCATATTCCCCTTCGTATTACCCCAAAAGGGTTGTTTAATCTATTTTAAGGTATTTAGGTAGTCCAATATTTAACAACTGTGGGCTTGCAGCTCCTTGATCTGTTGAGTGGACTCCCCAATCCTAAAATCCTAACATTGGATTTCCTCAACTCTCACCTCCAATTTTGCACCATGTGTAGAATTTTCTACTTCTCTTAATGTAATATGTTTATGTAAACCCAAAAGATTTCATAAGGGGATCTTTTATAAAAGTATGTGTCCCAACAAGGGTTGGTCAAACACATAGTTTTATTGTGTTTTTCCCTTAATCATGTAACAAAAGGCTAGGTCTGAAATAATATTTTATTTTAGGAATTTCTATCTCTTTTGTATGAATTTTATTATTATCATTATCACATGATTGTTAATATTAAGTGGAACATACTTAAGTAATTTTCTATGTCTTGATAATATTTACACATATTCCTTGTTTATTTTAGTTTTATCTTGCGTCCTTGTTTAATTCTTTTATTATGTGATCACGAGAACACATCCAGAATGATAAGCCACACAACTAACAAAAAAAAGCAAAGGACATGATCATGAACTTTTTTAATGGACAGTTTATGTAGTGGTTGATAAACTAACCCTGGACTAGGGGAGAAACACATTGATCCTTTTGGGTTTGTGTTTATAACTTTCCACCTATCCACCTTTGTATCTCATGGGAATGGTTTTGTCTCAGCACAAGCATGAACCACCTCCTCTATCTTGGGAGTTCCATGAATTACATATTATTTTTTTACTCACACATAGGTGAGGGGTAAAAAGTGGGGTTTACATAAAATAAACAATAGGAATGAAAACCCTACATATTAATGAGGAAAGATGGCTCACAGAACAAAAATTAATTTAATAAATATATTAAAAGGAAACCAATTACATACAAATGTCTTAGTCAGGCTCATGATCACCCACATACATGCAAGGAGTATCAAATACAATAATACTAGTATTTAATTATTTATTTGTTCTTGTTTAATATAAATCATGCTTAAGTCAATAAATTATCATCTTTAATTAATCAATCCTTTTATCTTAAACCATTTTTATAAATTCCCATGATTTTCCCATCCATCAATATTGTAATCAAATAAATATATTTAAAAGTTTCTTTGTACATAACTTGTACCTTGGAGAAAACCCGATGAATTAATATTCATAACTTCTTAATGAGTAGGAATGAACATTACATAAATGTTAAATTAAACACACACATATATAAAACACCTATCACATGGTGTGCCCATCTTTACGCCTGCACCATGGTACACATCTCTAGGGTTTGTATAATATAATAATAAATTTTAAAAAATATACATAATTTGGATGAGTACATGGTGTGTATTTCCTACTACACTATGAGTACTATCATTCATCATCTATCTGATGTATGTTCCAAGGGATACAACATGTATATGTACTTTAGAAATCCTCGGAGTACACAACGTGTCCAATGGGCCACATGCTGTGTAGTATCTTTGTTACACAGTCTCCAGCTGGGAAAGCCATGTACAGGGTACACAGATCAACCCTAACCATAAGGGACTACACACCGTGTCCAGTGTTCCACACTGTGTGTAATTAAAAATCCAAGTGCCACTATTCTTAGTAAATAAACAGAGTCCTTAAGACATAGAAAAACTACAATGACACGTCTTGTGTTGGAGGAACATCCCCAATGCATTGAACCTTGATACGCGACATGTGAATCCAACTACAAACTGTGTATTCTGGTGTTGTACCACCAAGAACAATTAATTCCTCTAGACGAGATCCTCTATTTTATTTTAATAAATTTTTAAAAAAAGATTATTTCTATATGTTGAACGAGAAACAAAAGAGGAGGAACATATCTCGAGATTCATATTTTTCGAACAATTAACTTGAATTGACAAACTAAATTATTAAACAAAAAGTCATCAACGAATTATTTAAATAATTATAATCTATTATGTAACTGCTCTGTTACCACTTGAGGGTTCTGGGCGCAGCAAAAGCGTGGTTGGGCCAACACCCAAATTTAATTTTTACCATGATCAATGATTATTAGGGGATAAATATGATGATGAATTCCAGTATCTGCAGAATAGAATAAAAAATTTAGATAAAGAAGGAAGAGGCCCAAAAACCGTAGAGAGGATCTTGCACATAATATTTATAATTAATTTAATTAATTTCATAATTAAAATAATACATGTATCTTCGGTATTTTATTTGTTGATGATGTTGATTTTTCTTTAATGACCCTTTCTTATTAACTCGGTGTGCTTGCATGGATCCAAACTAGAATCCCTCTAATGGTGATCCAGACGTGCTCTGCTGGCCTCCGATTGACACCTCTCATTCTCCGGGTGCTAGCATGATGAAGCGAGTGCCTTGTGTCGGTCATTTGAGATCACTTGTTCTTCAGGTTTGAAGAAATTCTCTCATTCATGAGAGGGGAAGGAAGAGGGTTAGAGACAAAAATTGTTTGGATCAATAATTTTCAATTCATCAGGCCTGCAGTTCGGTACATGGAACAATAGACGTAAGTGTCTATTTATCAACATGAGGCTTCGATTACAATATTTAATTTCATAACAGTAATTAAATACATTCATAACCATTAATAAAACCCATGAATTCAATAATGATACCGCATATTTATTTATGGTGCACCCACTTGCGCAAAACAGAATTATAAATAAAATTCTTCCACAAAAAATAATTGTAGTGTTATTATTATTTTAATTTATGAAAACTGGATAAATAATTATTTACCATCTTGAAAATAATTATTTTACTACCATACCACCCTTGGTCCACTAGAACTCCACTTCAATTTATTGAACACCAAAATAAATAAATATAGATATTATTCTCTTAAATAAATATATTATTTTCAAACTAGGAAATAAATATTTATTAAATGTTCAAAAAAATATATAATTTAACCCCAATCTGTTGAATAAATATTTATTCAATTTATGAAATCATTTTAACATGAATAAAATTATTCCACATTCTTAAGAATAATATTTATTAATTAAATTCAAACATAATTTAAGAGATTCCACCAGAAACACTTAGTGTTTGACCCTCTAGGATTCTTTCCTGTTGGAATTAGGTGGGTTTGCCTAAAGTCCAAGAGTACTATCTATCTATGATTCAAGGAACCCAAGCTAATGAACTTAAAGTCAAAACAATGAAATGTACATATTAACTCCCACTGTGTAATATAATCCCTTTGTATCAATATTTCATCAAGCTGGTTTCATGATATTGTCATCAACCTTTATGTTTGATACATTCTTCTTTGACTACCTGAAATAAACTTATCGTAATAGCATAATGATGGAATTTCACATGATGGTTCTATTTCAATCAAAGGGTCGAGATATCAACTTCCATAAATGGAAGGAAAAAATCATTCTTTGACTTATCCATTAATAACATGCCACTTATGATGCACCAAACATACCCTAATTCCCTCCAACTATCCACATGGCGATTTTTATCAGTAAATCAAAGTGCACCAGTTGTGACACATATTAATGATAAGCATTAAGTCTAAGGATCATCACACACACTCGCAAATAGGAACGTCTAATGAAACCAAGACATGTGGAATTCCTACTCGCGAGCCTGTTCTCATAATCTCATGTCTAGGAGATCACTATGTTTGAAAATCATGAGAGGAAGTATCATATGCTTATGAGTACTCTCACCTAATGATCTATATACTATGTGTCCCATTATAGTCTTCCATACAATCACAGAACAATATTTAAGAATAATTTCATAGCACTTCAAGGTTCTCATCATAGTGGGGAACTGCTATGACCTTGTCAATGTGAAAAATACTCCATGACATTATTACACTATAGTCATGCAGAAACATGAACAATATGTAATAATATTTAAATATATTAAATATTCATGTAATCAAAGTACAACCAGTTGGTTCTAGGACACCATCTATTACATGGTTTTCATGACATTTTCATAGAAGAAAATGAAGGGAGTGTTTTTGGGAGATGTGTGTGAGCAGAAAGAAGAAAAAAATGGACTTTTTACATGGATGGTTCTATATTCTTGAAAAAAAACCAAGAAAATTGCCTCGCCTATTAGAGAGACTCAGTTAGTACTAGATCATCTGGTTAGTGATTGATATTTACCTATAAAGAGACCATTTCGAATTTATATAATGTGTTGTTTATGGATGTATGAGAATCAAATAAAAACCTCTATTGAAAAATCATCATTTCAGTCATTGTAAATCCAAATCAAATGTGGATTCCCATACCATGATTTAGGTTAATTACTAGAATATTGCTTGCATGTGACCGTGATTTCTATTTTTTTGTTTCTAACTTTTGAAATTATGTCTACATGAATAATGTGGCATGTTGATTTACTCCATGAAAGTCACTCACACATATTCCATTACTTTGAATGTGTGACATGTCACATAATATTTCAGATCAATATGAGCATGAACCTAGAACCATGTATTTTATATATCTTTTTAATTCCCAAAGAAGGCGACCCTTCTACCCGAATATGGAGGTTTTTTCAAGGGTATACTTCTTTGTAAGGGTTATCAATAAGATTGTTTCTCATTCACCACCACTTTCATTAATCCTTTGAGAAAACATTGAGCTATAAAATGCTATTTTAAAAAAAATTCCGAAAAATGCTTTGTAGCACATTAATCTCTTTTGAAATTTTAATAATATGCTCCTTCACATTCGACATATTTTTTTAAAATTTATTCTATTTATATATATAAAAACTCATTTATCCTCATATTATATAGGTGAGTTATATTTGATAATCCATTACTGGTTTTATTTGGATATTTTTGTATGATTTTATATTTTTTAAATAAGAATAAGTTAATTTTTTTAAATGTAATGCAGAAATGGGACACTAGTGATGCCGCCTTTTGGATACATGGAAAGGTGGCCAGGTTGATGCCTCCTCTTCCACTCATCGACCTGAATCAATAACACGGAAACAAATGCATCAATGATACTTCCTTTTACCTAAATTAAGACAAAATTAAGCATTAGAGGTGCCAACTTTATTAAAAAAAATAGGAAAGGCGGCATCGATGATTCTACGTTTCTCTAAACTCCCTATATATTGGGAACCCTTCCTTCCCCATTATCATTACTAATTTCACACACCCTCTATCTGATTCCACTCCCACTCTCTTTATAATAATATCGATTCTTCTTCCTTTGAGTGAGGAGGATTCAGTTTCATTAAAGGAGTGCTGAATATTCAAAAAAATCATTTAGAGGTATTTTTTATTATTTACCATAAAGGTATTTATTAGTTTAATTGATTAGTTTTTGTCTAGTTGTCAATATTTTATTTAGTAGTTTAGTAAGTAAGATATAGTTTAAAAATAATAGTTTACTAATAAATATCTATTGAATAAGTAATGATTAACCAATGATAAAATAATATTTCAGCATTGATTAAGAAATTATTATCTTAGGATTAAAGAATGACTATATAATGTTTATTTAATAATTAAATAATGAATAACATATGATTAACTAATGTGTAAGGAACAATTAATTAAGGATTACGTAATGTTTAACTAAGGATTATATAATAGATAACTTATAAATAACATATAATTTACTAATAAATAAAGAATGATTATCTAATGATTAACTAATTATTAAAGAATGACCAAATAATGATTAAATAATGATAAACTAACAATTAAATAATGATTAAATAATTATTAACTAATAATTAATGTATAATTAAATAATAATTAAATAATTATTAAAGAATGATTAAATAATGATTAATAAATGATTAAAAAATGGCTAAAGAATGAATAACCAATGAATACCTAATGATTAACTATAGAATAAATATATATTAACTAATTATTAAATAGTGATTAACTAAGGATTAAATAACAATTAACTAATGATTAATGATTGATTAAATAATGTATAATGATTGATTAACTAATGATTAACCAATGATGAATGATTGATTAATTACTGATTAACTTATGAATTACTAATGATTAAATATTGAATAAATAATGATTAAAAAGTAAATAACTAATGATTAAATAATGATTAATAAATGATTAACTAATGAATAATTAATGGTTAAAATTGATTAAATAATGATTAACAAATGATTAAGTAATGATTAACTAATTATAAAAAATGATTAACTAATGACTAACAAATTACTAAATAATTATTAACTAACGATTAATTTATGATTAAATAATGATGAAAGAATGACTAGATAATGATTAAATAATGATTAAGAAATGATTAACTAATGAATAAAGATTTATTAACTAATGATTAAATAATGAACAACTAATTATTAAATAATGATTAACTAATGGTTAATAAATGATTAACTAATTATTAATGAATGATTAACTAATGATTAAATATTGATTAATCAATGAATAAAGAATTATTAACTGCTTATTAAAGGCTGATTAACTGATAATTAAAATAGGGTTAACTAATGAATAAAGGGTGAATAACTAATGTTTAAAAAATTACTGACTAATTATTGACTAATGGTTAAATAAAGATTAAAGAATTACTAACTAATGATTGAATGATGATTACAAATTATTAAATAATTACTAACTAATGATTAAGTAATGATTAAATAATGATTAAGTAATGATTAAGTAATGATTAATTAATGATTAAGTAATTATTAAGTAATAATTAAGTAATAATTAACTAATGATGAACTAATGATTAAAGAATGATTAACAAACAATTAAATAATTTTTAACTAATGAATAAATACTAAATAATTAATAATTAAATAATGACTAAGTAATAATTAATGCTTTATTAAAAAATGACTGACTAATGATTGACTAATAATGAAAGAATGTTTAACTAATGATAAAAGAATTATTAAAGAATTATTATCTAATGAAGAAAAAATAATTAACTAATGGTTAACTAATGATTACGAAATGATTAAATAATAATTAGTTAATGATTATATACTGATTTACATTAGATTAACATAGAATAAACATAGTTTGAAATATGGATAATTGGATGAAAAAGATTCATAACCACATACATGATTTATTAGTCTTGTGATTTAGTTGATTATTACCTTACTTCATGCCTTGTTCGTTACTATTGATGGATTTATTTTAGATGAATCACATTCTCTTTATAAAACACTGAACATTAATTTATGAAAAATAAAAATTATACTATGAAAAATTAGAGTCATATTTTAGGATATAAGAAAAATTTCTAAAATTTTGGTATTATAAAAATTATATGGTTATCTAAGAAATAAAATTATTTTTCGGATAATACAAGTGAATGTGGCACTAGAACAGATGTACCTAGTGGTAAAACCTAAAAACACCACATTGATCTAGACTTCATCGGGAACTGGTGCAAAAAAATGGGTCTTTCCACACACTTAGTTTTAAACTCATGGAGGATACGCTTTAGATTGTTTATAGTTTTTTTATAAACCATGTAACATACATTTAGGATGATTAAAAATTATTCTACGAAACATTATTTTCATCTTTTATGATATAAGAAGTTGTTTTAAATTTTAATATACTAATGATTATATGGTAAAATTTCATTTTAAATGTTATTTACACTATCAAAATCATGAAAAAAAGAAATTTCTATATATAGAATTATGTTTTCCCTGGATACTACTATATGCAGGTTATTTAAATAGAGAAAGGATCTTTTTTTTAGTACAAAACCAACAAAAATGGATGGAAAATATGATTGTGTAACCCAAAGAGAACATCAAGAAAGAATGAAAGGTTTCATAAAACTAGGTTCAGATCCAGAGATCCAGTCAAGTAGCTATAGAAATGTGGAATTCTCAGCTACACTATGGAATCTAGCATGTCAATTAGGTGTTTAAGAGCATTAGGTCCAAGAAATAAATTTATTTTCCCAATGGTCACATGGTTCCATGATGGAGTTATGTGTTGAGCTTTCCACTGTAAAACAACAATGTCCAATTGTATGAAGACATAGACATACAAGTGTTGTGCAAGAATGCTTATCCCAAGAAAATGAGTCTATTTCATATGATATAGAAGATGAAAACCTAGATGATCTTTTATATATAAATCTAAATATGACTTCTGATGAGTACTGTTCTAATGATGGAGAGAATGAGACAATAATGTTGATGAGGAGTCAGATGAAAAAGTTGGGGAGGAATTTTGGAGAAATGTATTAGTTATATAGTAGCCTCAACCAATAATAAATCACCCACCACTATTTGTATATTAGTCAGATGAAATAAACATTTTTCATGAATTCGACAAAAATGTTATAAAATGTACATCTGAGTTTCTAGGATTTATTGAGGATAGTTTTAGTGAGATGAAAAAAATTATTTTTTGGAAGGTATTTTCCAAGTAAATATGCATTTTAAAAAATAATAATGGATTTAATATTGAGAAACAATGTATATATTTAGTTTAGGAATCAATCCTAAAAAATACATCATATAGTGTGATAAATATGGGGAAAAAATGTATATTTCTATTGATGGTGATTCCTAACATAGTATTTGGAGGTCAGAGAGTTTCAAAGATTGAGGCTCTTCCAACTTGTGTTCAGCCAAACCTGACATAAATCAAATTTCATTGGATGCCAAATTTGTGTCATCTAGTATCATTGAGATGATTAAGACCTGCCAAGATGTTTCTATAGCACTTGTGAAAGAGAGGAAACAACAAACATTTGGTTGAAATATTTCATATAATAAGGTATTTATAGAGAAACAAAAGGCAATTATGAAGGTCTATGGTGATTGGGATCAATCATATTGGGTGTTGCCATAATTACTATACATATTGAGACATAATGATTGAGTTTTCTTCCATTATGATATGAATGAACATTTGTCTCAAGATAACTAACCTGATCCATCTCATGTTATTTTTTTTGGTTTTTATGGGCATTCCCCACTTGTATTTACACATAAGGCTTTCACAAATAGTTCATAAATATTGATGGAATATTTCTATACAGAAAATAAAAGGTCATATTATCGATTATGGAAACCCAAGATGGAATGTTTTTACCTCTACCACTTTCATATCCCATTCTATAGTAGGAAAATTATAAATCTTTGAGATTGTTTTTGGAATGTATTTGCAACCATTTCACCCACATTCGAAGATTTTTATGGTATCTGATCATCATCTGGAAATCAATGAGGAAATCAATGCGGATCCTGATATATGGAGACCCCAAAATGCACATCATCATTAATTCATCAAGAACATTTATAGTAATGTGTAAAAAATAGTCTATTATGAACCTATTAAGAATGAAATCATGAGGGTCGGTATGTAGTATCTTTATTGTTTTTTAGTATTTCAATATAATGAAAAATTTATTTTATGTGAAATATGATAACTTTTGTGAAGCATATTGTTAAGATAAATAAAGGTTGGGAAAATGTCCAGAAGAAATCTACATGGCTAATCAGGGAGTGTATCATAATATGACATGGATTACAAAAAAGAAAATGAATATTGGAAGAGGACTCAGGGAAGAGGTACAAAAATATGACCACAAACATTGTGGATTTCATAAATGAAATCTTCAAGGGGCTTCACATGTTACCTATAACTAGACTAGTTCAGGATACATTTTATCATTATGTCAAGTACTTCATTTATAAATGAAAATAGATCGTAGATGAGATTCTGTAGTGTCTAAGGAATATAAAACACTTTAATTGATAGATTAAAAACAACATTGAATTAAAATATTCTTATCGAGTGATCATTTACCATCAAAAGGACTGTCTATTTGAGGTACAAGAGTTCCCAAACCCCATCACAAGTAGCAGTGGTCGAGTGTTGGTAGTATTACTAGAAGTGAGGCAATTTCAATGTGGAAATATCCAAGAATTACAATTTCCATGTTCTCATGACATCACATCATGTGACTCTATGACCATATCATGGGAAGCATATGTTGATCCTATGTACTGGTTAGACACCATTAATAACTACTATGTTACATGATAGATTCCTATTAGGGAGTTTTGATATTTCCCAACTGCTGAAGACTAGAATATATTGATACCTGACATCAATAGGTTGGGATAATGAGGGAGACTGAAGTCTTGCAGGATGAGGAATGAGATGGATTGTCCTTAAGAAAAAGGGAAAAGTTTGAGTTGAAACATATTTAATTAAAAAGGTCATAATAGGAAACAGTTCCTTAACATTACTAGATCAAGTTCACACTTTCATCCACAATGATATATTTTCCCTAATATGATCCTTTAATATTATCAATTACATGGTGTTAATATAAAATACTTCATTTTTTGATTTTTTTGAAATTTCAAAATACTTTTACTATAAAATAATATTAATCATTTTATATTAACATTATAAATAATACGAAAAGTACAAGTGAGTTTAAATGGAATAATAATTAAACTATCAATAGCTAAACCATAAATAAATAATGTGAGAAAAATAATCATGAAATATACCATTATGTGAGAAATCATACATAAATTAAAAATAAGACTATTTAGGATCTAAGTTATTAGTTAAAGTCAAAATAAGGTTGTTTTGGGTTATAAAATACATTTTATATTCAATTTATAAATTTTAATTAGAAAAAACAAGTTAAAAATGGTTTTGGAAGGTGGGGTAAAAATATGATAAAACTTCAAATCGGTTTATTTTTCCTTGATAAAATGAAAATTATGATCATATGAAATGAAATAGTCAAGAAGAACCCCATTAAATAACACATAAATGATTTCAAATAGATAAAAAATACCTTGAATGTTTTCAATAGAACAATATTTAGATGATATGATCCTAAATCCCGAAGTGAAGAAAAATCTTATATATTTTCATGTGGTATATTAATAGAATCTTCTAAAGGGATATACAAATGTTTTGTATTTTATAAACATTTTGACATTCTAATGAAATATTAACTATATGGGGAGACCTATCATTAGAATTTTGAAATATTTTAAAAGTTAAAAAAGTTATTTACACCCCTTTGGATGATTTCATTAATCTCCCACTTGAAAATAAGATTTATTTTACTTCACATCCAAAGTTAGGAACATCTCATCGAAACTTTATTTTGTTGAAAATTGTTATGGTAATTATTGTATATTGTAAAGAATTAATGTGTTATTTAATGGGTTGATTATTTTCCATTTCAATTTATATGATTATAATTTTCCTTTTAACATGGATTAATAAATTGATTTGATTTTTTCTCTTCTTTTTACCCCACTTTACAAACCATTATGTAAATTATTTTCTAATAAAATTTTAGAAAATGATAACAAAATGTATATATATATATATATAAATATGTTAACCATATGTTAAAAAAATCCATTTACAAGGTAAAACCATATCTAAAACGACAAAATAATTATTTTTTTAGAAACATGAAGAAATTCTATTTTTTTGGTAAGAAAAAATTCATAATACAATGGGAATATACATGTCATGTCTTACATTCTACCAGTCATTCCTTTCTGCTGACCATAAAATTATATTTACACTTTGAACATAATACATTTTTCATTTTTATACATATAGATGAGGGATAATATGCTGCTCACTGATCAGTATAGGAATATTTGATGTGATATGAAAGCGGGATGTGATGTTCGATGGATAAGGGTGCATAGAGCACACCATTATCAACATATTCCACCTCCAACTACCATTATAACAAACCTACACCATGATGGCTTATATGGTATTGTTTTATCTGATTTTAAATTCATTTACCATAACAACCTTGCTACATTCACTGAAATATAGATTCACGAGACACACATAATCCATTTGCAATAGGGAGAGATGACTATCACCATTGAGAATCTAGCTGTTCTTCTTGGTTATCCAATCTAGGGGTATTCTATTATAGGAATCACCCATGGAGACTAGAATGAGATTGTAAAGGGGTTTATATGAATCCAAATTATGGTTGATGATGATGCTATATATGGAGGGTCGATATCTATGAGGAATCGTAAGAAGCACTTCTCACAGCTACCAGTAGATGCTAATGAGTAGACTATCTTGCATCATGCCTATGCATGTATCCTATAGCCCATTTAAGGGAAACTATGCACTGATAACACTGATATGTATGTATACATGACGTATCTAGGGATATTGTAGTATTTTGATCAAGTTAGGAGATAAAATTGGGAATTTTCATATATTTCATACACTTATAGAAAATTATGCATGATATGATGATCAGATAAAACTGATCTCGGGGGATGTGTCATCCTTATTCAAATGAGGGAATGGGAGTGCTACCTACCCTTTCCCCTAATATTTTTTATTAGGAGCTTCATGTAGATGTGATGCATGAATTTCTATGAGGATGTTGTTATGATCACTCATATTTATTTTTTTCTGCTGCTACTATGAGTTATTAAATTAAATTTCTTATTATTTAACAATTTTTATATTGTATGTTATAGGTGGAGCCAAGAACACCGATTTTTCATGATGATGAGGAAAAACATGGGTTCTTATCATCTCATGTTGTACAACCTAGTAACCATCAATGTATGTATATAAAATCTTCCTTGAATAATAAATTTTATAATAATATATTTTCTGGTTTCAGTAACATAATATTTTGACAAATGACACATTTCATTTTAGATTGCATAACTGCCATAAAGGTGTCTATTAGACTAGTAGCATGCATACTACCCTAAATTGATTCAATATTCCATGTCATTAGTGCGTCTCAGTCACTTTCACATTATTGAGAGGAACCGTCCTGGTAGAGTGATGTGATAGTTTGGAGTTTTTCTGCATATTCCCTTTCTACTGACACTGTTACCAGTGCTTCATTCTATGAAGATGACAGGAAGGTGGGATGTCAACTGGGGCTGACAAAAAGTAGTGTATCTAGACCTATAGAATAATTGAGGGTAATTTCATATAAGGGGTAAAATTAATATTCAATTCCCTCTATTAGAGAATCTCAAGTATGAGCCATTGTATAGACTAAACTCTATATTGTATCTTACTACACACTATAGAGGTATCTAGGATATGGCAATTTAATAAATTTCAATTAGTTTTTTTGTTTCTCCTTTTTAATGTATTTTTATTATATTTACAACATACATGACTACAACATATTATCAACATGTCTGATCTAGTGGAGAATGAGGTTTTTATCTAGGCAGTGTACCATGTTGTAGAATAGGGAATGATGTTAGAATATCATGTTTTACATGATAGTATCATTGATCATCCACTAAATGAGATACTTTTCCTGCTAAGGGAGTGAAATTTCATACTCATGAACCTCCACTAGAATCTACTGATGTTGAGAAGCCATGATGATGATGACGTAGACCATGTTGTGCTATATTTGGGGACTCACCTGTTTCACATGATGTGGTCAGATCTCCGGATGTCCAACCTAATCCGATTGGGGATATGCATTAGGAGGCATGTGATGCATTTTTATTGTTAGGATATTTAATGTTATATTTGAGTATAGTTGATCTGAGATTCTATCAGGGGTCATTAACCACGCCTACAAGTTTCGTGTTTGATCCTTCATAGGCTGTATGGTTCCCCCAGGTGATGATAATAGGTCCTTTTACTCAAGTAATGTGGGATGAATCAGGTGCACATCAGGATATCCATATACCACCTCTTTCTGATGATTCACAGCTAGAGCATAAAAAATATGAGGTTTCATCACCCCCTGATGAGACCTCTCCAGTTAATCATACTCAACCCCATCACAGAGGTCGGTAATAACGATATCAATGTCCCATTCACAAATCACAATGTGGTATAGGATATCCATAGTATTATCTGAGTACAACTAATCCGTGCTTCTATCAGGTGTCATTTATCATGCCTCTACCTTCCGTTCTTGCGCCTGGACAAGCTGTATAGTTCCCCCAGGTGATGATAGTCGGTCCTTCTACTCACATAGTTGGGGAAGGATCAGGTTAAAATGATGAAATCCAGATGCTAACTCATCTTGATGATTCATTGGCACAACATCAGCCATATGATGTTCCATTACCCGATGATGAGACCTCTCTAGCTCATCCTACTCAACCCCTCCACAATGGCGAAAAATCTCAATATGTGCATACCATTCACAAATCATAATGTGGGATAAGACCTCATCATAGATAGTGATTGTACACATTTATTTATATATGTGCAATTGACATAATGGATTTGAAACAATAATGTATTCTATACTCTATATGGGGTTTTCCATAAAAATAATGAAATTCTCATGACTATGAACCATTTTTACATGCTTAGACATTGTTTCAATTTTCATTTATATTTTAGCTATACTTTATTTTTTATAATCTTTCAAAGTAAACTACTTGAAATATAGGAAAACTTATTAAATTTAATCTTGGTAACATTAAAATAATATGAAACATAAATTGTAAAAACAAATTAAATAATACATAAAACATATACTAACCATCCGATTTTTTTCAATTTTCTTTTTCATAAATAAAAAATTAATTTTAAATTATTGTAATGTAAAAAAATTAAAAAAATCAAATGTAATGGTTTATAACAATAATATATCGTACCACTATAATTACCCTTCATTAATTGTTTTTATGAATTTTTTTTTTATTTTAAATAACTTTATATTTTTTCAGTATGTCTTTCCAATTTTATTTAGATTTTATTTCTAATTTATTATTTACAGCCTTTCAAATCCACCGACTTCAAAAATTGTTATGTTTCATATAGGTGAATTCGAAATCCTATAACTTAGAATATTTGAATACAATCTAAATGATATTTAAAAAAATGACTCAACATATAGAAAATTATTTAAAATAAAAAATTAATAAATATAATAATTAAAAGTTGTGTTACATGTCACAAAATTTATTTCAAAAAACACAAAATTTTCCCTTTCATATATTAACAGACATAATTCAAGAAAAATAAAACAAACACAATATATATATATATATATATATATACAAACATATATATTTTTAATTTTAATTATTTTTTGATTTTTTTGGCAAAGGTGGCCTCATACATGCCTGAACTGGACTAAAACCCAAAAGGGTTAATTCTGATGCTAGCATTCCGTATTAGAAGTCAAATATTTTTAAATATAGTAATTGTTTCCTTTAGAAAAAATATATAAGAAAAATCATTTTATTTGTGGGGTTATATTAAAATAATAGTAAAATATTATTAATAAAGTGTTGATAAAAATATATGATATTTTAATTAAATAATATTGATAATAGTTATTAATAAATAAATAATTATGTTTAATTAATTATGAATAATTATAATAATGTAATAATTATGAATAATTACATGAGTAATTCAATTACTAATATAATTAATAATTTAAAACAACAAGTTAATAAATAATATAAGTAAGCATATAATGAACATTATTATTAATATATTTAAAAATTAATAATTGATAATGATGACTTCTAATAATAATTTTTGTACTTAATTTAATAAAAGTTATAATTATTAAGAATAAAAAACTCCAAGAGCCATGGATTCAAATACTCAAACTCATGGGTGTGGAAACATTTTATTAAAAAAACACACACACAACATAAATGGGGGTGCATTCAAGGAAGATCCCTAATGTGATAACCAACAACCAAATTAAACTCTCTTGAAAACGATCACATACCAAAATAATTACAACAATAACTCAAATCAACCAATCAAGTTGACCTTCATTTTTCTGCTTCCTATATTTCAAGACCCACCTCAAATTTTCAAATGTTGACTTCTTGTCAATTTTAGAGGAAGCTTTAATAGAGGAACATTATCATCTATGTTTGAAGGGACATCCTTCCATGTGGTAATTAAATATTATTCTTTAATGTGATCAATGGTGGGATCATTGCCCCTACTTTTCCCATAATCATGACATGGTATAAGTTCACTCTTCACAACAACTTGACGATCTCCTATACTAGTTTTCAACTAGTCCTTTTGAACATATTTTGATGAATCACAATAACCATAGTGGGAACCATATAATTCATGACTATAGAAAACATAACATGCTTGTAATCCCCATGCATAGGAACCTTAATTGGACATCCCTTGATTGTTGTACTTGAAGGTGTTTTATTTCGAGCCCTCTCCAAGCACTCATTATAGAAATCTCCAAAATTAGGGGAACTATATGAATCAATAATAACAAATAAGTTGGGAGAAGAAACCCATTTCCCATAGCTTGAATCTAATTGATTAGCAACAACATTATTAGTTCCCCAATCTTGGTCAATGAGAGAAGACGTTCAATTATCACCATGGTAATATTTTGCATCCTTAGCTGAGCATTGATCATTGGAAGAAATCCTATGATAAAAAAGAGGAGTATAGTACTTTATAGAAGCATCTTGTTTTCCCTAATCCATATCCCTATCATAGTCAATAACATGGGAAGAATTGTAAACCCTAAAAAACTTATCCTTCTCATCCAATAATACTATAAACCCATGATAAACGACACTAGTTTTTATTAGGGCTAACTAAAATAGATGATAAAAGTACCCTTTATCAACACTAAAAAATGCATTGATAATGTAACCCTTTATCAAAAATTTTATTAGTGATGATAAATACAGACCTTAATCTGTGATTTTTTTGTACTGATAAAGTCAACCCTTTATCAGTGATATTTTTGGTACTGATAAAGGGTGGCCTCACTACTACTAGACTTGTAGTAAATAGTGATAGACTCTATTTTCCCTTTTATTTGACACTAGTAAAGGGTTGCCTTTATCAGTGCTTTTATTTAGATTTGAAAAATGGTTTCCCCACATGGTATCATCCCACATTTGAATTTTTATTTATGTTGGCCACACTTTATAAGAAGAAATATTCTGTTATCACAAAGTGCTATGGCTATGGGGGATCGAAACTTGCATACACCATCACACATAGGCCAAAGCCGACCTATCATAAGCAATCCTATACATGGGCCACCAAGAAATCCTCCCAATTTTTATACTCCAATAAAAAACAAATAAAAATAAAAACAGAAAAAACAATTTTAAAAAATTAAGTATTTAAACAAATGAACATTATAAACAAATTAATTTTAGAAAATATTAAAATATTTATTAATTAAATAATTATTAATAATAATGAACAAATTTAATAAATATATATGTAACATAAATAGTAATAAATTTTATATATTAAATATACAAATATAAAATGAATAAATTGAAATAATCAAATAAAATAAAAATTGAAAATAAATTTATTAAAATATTAGAAAAATTTACGACTAAAACAATTATTAATTAAAACATACAATATATATATATATATATTGAAGATGAATCGGCCATGGACCCAGAGACCAAAGACCATGGCCCCAAAATTTTATTAAAAAAGAAAGGAAAACAAGGAAGAAATGATTCAAACAATAAATATAACGCCCTCATGAAAATAAATACAAAAACTGGAAATCAATTCCTACTATCCCTACTAGATCCAATGTTTTTAGACCACCAACCTATAACCTTTTGATGTTAACATCTTCACCATGTCCTAGTGCTATGAGGATGTTCATTATCCTTATCTGGTGTAGTTCCTAAGGAGTCCTCCGAAATGGTGCAAGTCTTGTATTAATAAGATAGTCCTTGAAAATCCATCACTGAGTTGGAATGAAAGATGTCATAGATGTTAATTGATAAAAATTTCTACACAGTAAGGTAGTCCCTATATACAAAAATATCCAACTCTATTAATGAATAAATAACTACAACCTGTGATTAAAACAATCTTCAATGTCACTCCTAAGATCATTAAGAAGCCTTTCAACTTTATAGTCATGTAGAGGAGCTAGGACATTGGACATTCCACCTAGAATTATCACATTTAACCTCAAAGGCCTTGACTAAAATATCATATGATGTTCACATAATATCATAATAATGAGAAGGAAAAATCCAATCCATAGTCCCAGATCAAGAAATGTTCATTCTATAAGAAGGGGGATACACCATCTGGAGAGGGGAAGTATGTAGAGACCTTTAACCCAGGGGGATTTCCATATCTAGCCTATCCCCCCATTAATGGGAAACATGTCTTTCTAATGCCCACAAGATAGGGTATGTGCATCAATCTAAATTTTGATTGAGTTGGTGAGGCCTGCACAGATCCAAGATAAGGCTCAATTGGTTTGGTTTTTCGAGGGATGACCAATTAGAATCCCTCCTCACCAACAATAATTTTCTTTACATTATCCTAATTATTACCATCCTTTGGTTTAACCAAAGTGACTTATTTTCATTTGTGGCCCTTAAAAGACAAAATGTCACATTCCTTTTGAATATCAGAATTATTGGCTAGTTGTTTGGAAACTTCATGTGAAGATTGTTCGTCATCACTTAGAAAATTTCCCACACTAGAAATGTTAGCCCATGACATGCCATGCTGCATTTTCTGAAAACCTTCATTATTTTTCGAATAAGTAAGATCACTAAGGTAGAAAATTATTTTCTCATATGGAGCGTCTCATTTGGTGTTGGACATCGTTGAGCTGCTAGGATGAAATTTCATAATCATTTGAGTTACCTCAGAAGTAGGCCCAACTTGTGAGAATCATCTAATAGGAACATTAATTTTCCACTCCACAGTCTAGTGACCATTCTTCCCACAATTCCCAAACTAATAATCTTTCCAAAAATTTTCTTTAGGATTCCATATATACATTCAATTACTAGGGAAATATGGCACTTTTTGACATTCAATGGGTAATTTTAGCTGATTATCAAAATCATAAAAAACAATAGAATAAATTGGTACAATGGAAATATCACATTCAATATGGACATGAGAAAATAACCCATACCTAGAATGATGTGTTTCCATGTCGATTTCAATAGGAATTCTAACAGCCGATGCAACATCCCAGAGGACTAGGAGATGTGAAAAAACAACAACTAAGGTAATGGATAAAGATCCTAAGTTTCATGATGAATCTCTTCACTGAGTCTAGGTAGACGAAGGGATCCTAGTTCAAGATATGATGTAAACCATGCATATGTTGAATGAATCACAGGCCCCTGACCTTGACAATAAGATCACCCAACTCAAACACAACATGATAAAAACCTGAACCAATTTAATTGATTTTTGTCCATGAAATACCAAAAACGATAAGAGACATTTCTTTAAAGCCTCAAGATTCCAAGATATGCTTTCTGATGGTATCATTAGGCAAGTAATAATCATATTCATCCATTCCATTATTCACATTGTAAGGAGACCACATTTAGCTTCAACAACTACAAACGATCCATTTATGGTGATTATTTTTGAGGAGATAGAATTTCTTCTGAAACCGGTGAGGAAACAAGGGTTTTAAGAATGTTCCTTCTTGAAATCTAAGGAATCTCCTTGGACTTTGGTTGATCCAATAGGTTTGAACACCTTCTTCCGTCCAATGAAAACATCACAAGGATCGAAATAGAACTCCATATCCACATCCATCATGAATAACCATTTCCACCTAAAGGGAGAATCTCCCAACCCACCTCCATATCACCGCTTAATTATAAATAGTAATAATTAATATATATTAAATAAAAATATAATAAATGAGTATAATGTAATAATTAAAAAAAATATTAATCTCATATTCGTTTTTCAAAAGATGTTTTTAATCTAATTATATTTTAAAAACATTTTTCTCATTTATAACATCGATTCATTTAATATTATTTATTTATTGATAATTTTATTTCTTTACTATTTTATTAATTTAATGATTTTAAATATTTATTCATTTAATGTCTTTCAGTTTTATCATTTTAATGTTTTTATACATAATTATTCAATAATAACTTTAATATTTATAATATAGAAATATATTAATATGTACATATAAATGAAGGGATATATATATATCAATATATAAAATATTTCCTTAAATATGTTTTATAAAATACAAAATATGTTTATTTATATTAAATAAGTCACATTTTTAGTGAAATATGTTATATAATTAAAAATTAATATTAATAAAAAATATTGAATAATTGTATTAAGTAATGGACATTTAATTAAATGTCATTTTTTAATTTTAAAATATATCAAATGCGTGTTCGATTAATTTCCCACATACATATATGAAATTAATACATTTTTATATTCAACACACACACACACAAAATATTTCAGTAATTTATTCTATTTTTTTATATTCATATAAGAAATGTATTTACGAACATAATTTATTTAATATATATTATGATTATAATAGGTAAATTTAATACAATTTTATATTTTTATTCAATATATACTATTTATTAATTTTCGGTATTTTTTTTTCAAATTTAATCATTTTTAATATTATTTATTCATTAATAATATTAATTTTTTATCTATTTTTATTTATTTATTCATTTTCAATTTTTCATTGTTCAGTATTTTTATACTTTTATCCATTTTCAATATTTATTTATACATGCTTATTCATCAACATTAGTTTTTTAATATGGTTGTAATTCATATATAATTAACAACTATTATTCATTTTTTAAATTTATTTACTCTTCTAATTATTTATATCATTAATAGGTGATTCATGTTACATAATGTGATTGTTTAATTTAACATATATCAAACTTGTATTGTATATTTACACACACACACACACACTAATTTCACAGACACATTTACACAGCTAATAAAATATTTTATAGAAACACACACTGATAATATTTATGTAATTTTCTCAAATTTTAATGTTCATTTTATAATTTTATTTAGTAACATAATATATTTAATATATTATCTTTTTAGTCGATAAATTTTATATATTCATTTATGATAATGTTTCAGTCAATATTATTTATTCATTTTTCTTAGAATTTAATCATTTTCAAATATATATTTATACATATTCAATTAATATGTTTTAATATTTTCAAAATGTATTCATATTCATTTCACTATATATAACCACATATATTTTATTAATAATTTATATAATTAATAAAACCTATCCATTTTCTAAAATATTTTCAATGTCTTTTAATTTCTAATTATTTAATTTCACTCATTTTTAATATTCTTGCATTGAAAATTATATTTTTAATAATAATGGTAAATATTTATTTATAAAAATATTTTTGTATATAAATATTTATAAATAAATATATTTATATTTATAAATAAATATATTTATAAATTTATATTTACTATATTTATATATATTTTATTTATAATTATAAATAAATATATAATTATTTTAAAATTATTTTTGTAATTATAAATTAATATATATTTATATAAATATAATGTTATATTAAATATATTTAAATATTAAATATATTTATTATATTTATAATTATATAAATCTATATATTAGTTTATATATAATTATATAAATATATATAAAGAGATACGTATATATAGTTATATAAATATATTTATAAATATATACAGATATTTATAAATATATTTACAAGTATATATATATTTATGATTATAATTATAAATACATATCTCTCATTATATTTACAAATACATATTTATAATTCTTTTAATGTATTTATAATTATATAAATAATTATATATATATATAGTTTCATTTACAAATATAGATTTAAAATTATTTAAATATATTTATAATTTTATAATTATTTATTTGAAATTGAATAAAATTATTTTTTAATTATATTAATTGTATTATTAAATATTAATAATATAGTTCTTTATTAGTGATTTATAGCACTGATAAAGATAGGTCTTTATCAGCGATTTTTTATCATTGATTAAGATATATCTTTATCATCACTGTAATATTTAGCACTGATAAAATATATCTTTATTTGCACTAAAATTCTCACAATGGTAAAGGGGGTTTTTATCTGCCCTTATTATTTTATTATGGATAAAACCCCTCTTTGTCATTTCTTTTTTTTAAAAGCAATCATCAAACCCTTCATAGTTTAATCCTAACTAAACCAATTTCTCTCACGCCGTTCAAGCTCTCATAGGAGTCCAACATTACCACCACTCCCCCTCGACATTCTCTCAGATGATTTAACCCTCTCAATTCTTAAGTTATGTTATTATTTATACTCCTATCATTTATTAGTTTATTTATAGTATCCATGATGCATGTAGATCGTATCCGTTGACATAGGTGATAGGGAACTATCATGCATAACCACCTCACAGATACATGATGTAGCTAAGGTCATGTTATCAAATTTGGGCACAAGATTCTGTTCTTCTAGTTTCTTGGATTACTTACACATATTTTTTCATTCAACTTATATCCCCTGAATTCTATTTCTATTCAACATAGATATATATGAGTTCTGTTTTTAATCTCTTTTATAGGTTCTATTCTTCTTTATGTACTCATATCATCAATGTAACAATAAATATATTACACATATTGTTTCCGTCAAAATTGGAGGGGTGAGATTTTTTTAACCATATAGGATCCGTTTTCCTTTTATTTTGGGAAATGGGAGTGGCCAACACCACATCATTTGGTAGTGTCTATAAATGGGGTGTCCAATATATGTCAATGGTCAAATGTACCGTATGATTTCAATTCCTTGTTTCTAATTTTGGATCTTAAAATTAACTATATATGACCTTTATTCACTAAACAATGGAGGTCACCTGATGTTTCCTACTCGTTCCAAATCCTGATGTAATTTTGTAGTGAGAGCATGGATTACACTTTATCTATCTTTGACTTCATCTTAGATTTTCCATTCATAAATAAAACAACTTTTTTCATCCAATAAGTCTTGTATTTTTGGATTTATACTCTCATCAAGCTTCATAGGGTATTTTACAATAAAAAAATCTTCCATTTACCATTCTATACATTCTCACACAAATATATTTATGTTAAAATTAGTATTTTTTGTATGATTTACTGCTTCTAGAAATATTTTCAAAACATTTCATATTTCCTTTCCCTTCTATTTAACCTCCTCTTCCATAGCCCCTAAATTATTTTCTTTGAAAAGAATAAAATTCAACTATTCAATCCTCTTTAATAACATTGATTCATATATAGAATTGGAGGAATAAATAGTATATATTCATTGTTCAACATCCTATACTCACATAATTGTATCTTTATCCAACTTTGAGGTCATTAAAATATAATCATTCAACTGTCAGTTTTTTATAAAATTGATTTCATATTCTTCATCATTTAAATTTCTATTATCATTATCATTGGAGAAATAATCATCATTCACTTTTTAAATCAATAACCACAATTAGATTTTTCTTTAGTTTTTCTAGTATCTTGAGAACCCAAGCCCGAGACTACTTATTCACTGTATTTAAATTCAAGAGTTTCTTAAAACATTGAGTTTTGAAGACCATGTGATTAGGCCCTATCAATGACTTCATCATCAAACAAAAGGTCAACTAAATATTGTAAGAATATTATCCCAAAGAAACCACATATCCCACCATATACCAAGTGAATAAATGACCAAACATCAACTCCTCCCTCTTATTGATTTCAATTGGTCATCGATTTTTCTGGATATTATTTGTCTATTTAATCACATGAGATATCATTAAAACCATATAAAAGATCATATGTTAAAAATTTATCCCTCAAATAGAATGGAGTTCCAAAATGATTCAGGACATGGATAAAGGTATCATCTTATGATAAGTAAAAACCCTACCCACTTATCATGCAAGGTGGTGATTTCAAAAAATACGTTGGAAGGGTTTCTACAATGCATATATGTTAATATACTCCAAGTTATAGGTATGATTCCTTATACCATGGATTAAAATCATAGAATTTCACCCATTTTTTACATTATATGGTATAATAACTCCAGTCATTATTATATTTTCATTTCCTTGAACATATGTGATTGAAATTTAAAAACAATTTCGAAACAATTGTTTAATTTGAAAATCATTATTGTAATAATAATACAAAATGTAAGCATATACAATATAAAGATTTAGATCACTATTAATTAGGTTAATTCACTAGATTGTTTATTCATAGTTCCTTAGTTCTATAAGTCTTCATTTGTAATGGTTTCTTCACCCTACCGACTCCATTGATGATTCCTTCCACTTTCATTTCAACCTTAGTTACAATTAGACTATTCTTCAGTTTCATTAGTATCTTGACCTACAACCACATAATTACCCCATGTTTTTTATTTTCATTCCACACTTGGGTAAAATAATATCTTTTTTGGAATCATCAACAATAAAATTAAAATGCTAGGGTCCCCTAGTAATATGCATATATAACTTTCTCTTTTGATTTTTAATATCTTAGGTGTATTTATATATTTTTTGTACAAAATAATTATTTTACAAACCTAATTTAATGTATATGAATCGAAAATGGATGTAGGCTAATTTTATGATAAAAAAGTATGATAATGGAGTAAAATTGTTCATCATGTTTGCAATGGAGAATGCATAAAACCCTTATAAATCCTTTTTATGTTTTTATATTGTTTTTTAAAGACAATTTTTTTGTAATATTTGGAAGAATATTTGATTTATCATGGAATAAATCAGAACTACAAATGTATGACTATACATAGGGAGAAAATGAATCTACACAGTAATTGGGATACTGCTATATTTTATTGTTCATTTGACTTTTATTCCAGTGTGAATGATGATAAATATCATATGAAATAAATTAAAATGAAATTTTAATATGACCTTCAAGGTTGTCTGATGTTTTTTGAGAAGATAAATAGTTTTTGTTAAAGACCCTTTTGTACCGATTGAACTAAATAAAAAATATTTTTATCTTAATTAATTTTATATAACTTTAATGTCATTAGTTAATGGAGTGACCTAAATTTTACAATAATACTTCGTCTCCTAAATTATTTTCTACCAAAAAAAATTAACTTACTTGTAAAACATATAATTTTAAAAAAAATCTATCTTCAATGGGAATGATCTTTAAAAAATGCATGCATATCTAAATGATTGTATATTGTTTCACAAGGACCATGAATCACTCATAAAATTACCTAACATTGGCCTGAATTGAATCAATAAATTTGAATCAAGTCCTTTTTAATATGCACGGTACTTTCTAATAATCCCACAATTTAGTTGAATTCATGGATATTATGAAAACACAAGATAATTGACATGGAACATCGATGCTATAATTGAAGATGGGAAAATACATCATCTTCCAGACTCTCCTCAATTTAATAAAATTGATTATGAGTATCCTGAATTTAGAAATAACCAAAGAAACATTCATCATGTGTTATGTAAAGATGAATTAAATTCTTTTGGTGTATGGATTATTACTCATAGTACCTTGGCATCTATATTGGTAAATTATAACTTGCTACCGTGGTTAATCTTGAAGATGAAATACATTATGTCATACCTTCAGATATCCGTAGAAAAACTACATTGTATTGATATTGATATATATTTCACTTCATAGACCAATGATATGAAATTTATGTGGGATACATGTGTTACATTGTATAATGCTCATAGAGGTTAATAATTGAAAATTTTAACTTATTTTATGGGATGATAAATTAAATTCCAACTTATGAAAAATTTTCTAGCTACAACATTAAAGGAATATTGGGTTATCCTATTTGTGAAGATTTCAAACACTCAGTTTGGTTGAAAGATTCCATGATGAATGTGTTTTTAGGTCATTTGAATTTTTTTTAATGATGTAAATATAGATATTACAAAACAACATTAAATGGGAATATAAAATAATTTACAACACTATAACCTCTAATAGGTGACCAATATTTAATAAACAATATACATTGAACATACTTTTAGTAAAAAAAATTGAAAAACCTTATGAAATAAAGTTGAAATAAGATATCAATTCTCTCTAAATTACCACACTGGAATTGTTTGTACATGAGACATTTTATTGATATGATTCATTAGAAATTTCTTTTGATTGTGTTATTGGAATGTTAAAAAATGTTCCTAGGGAAAAACATATGGAATCATGGCTAGGTTGGAGATGATTGACATGAGGATAAGGTAAGATTTGTCACTAGTGAAGGGTAAGAGGAATAATTTTCTTCATCTAGTAGCTTACAATCAATCCAAACAATAAAAATTACAATTTCTAAATTTCCTTAATGGTGTAAATGTTATAGAAAGGTATTAATCAAAGATAAATAATATCATTTCAATGAGTAATTTGAAATTATACTGTCTAAAATCACAAAAATATCATGTTTTGATACAAAATTTGATGACCTTTCCTTATGTTGAAATCTACCTAAAAATATAGGACATACATTAACCAAACTCTACTATTATTTTAAATCCATATGTAGTAATGTTGTATTCTTGAAGATTATTCTAATCACAAATAAAGAGATAGCAGTCATATTATGTGAATTAGATATCTTATTCCCACCATAATTATATGATATAATGATCCACATGATAGATCACTTTTTTAGAGAGTTTCAACTATATTGTCCTATCCATTATTTATTGATGTACACCATTTAACATTAAAAATAGTTTTTTAAAGGGTACCAATTACCAATTATATATTGATATATTATTTAGGAAGTCCCATTAATTAGTAGATCAGAATTAGTTCACAACAGTCTTAATATAGATAATGCCTTGTGTGTTAGATGGTACCATAAATAGGGTATTTGGATACTCAATAGAGGTTCCGAATCCCATAAAAATTTAAATAAAAAAAGAGAGTTCACTGAGAAGGTTAATGTTTTTTTAATATACTTAACGTTTCCACATACTATTATGTGTTATATACTTCATTTATGTAATATAAATTTAATTTTTAACTAATCATGAAGATACTAAATTTTTCACTTGATGGTGTTACCGATCTCGAGGTATAAAAAATGGTTGATGCTAAAAATATAGAATTATCCAGGGATAAATAACATGGTTATTCAAAAAACAAGAATGTCATATCATCACTATGTTATATAAATTTATAAAGGAAATGAATAATGGTATAAATTTTTTGGTTGGATGGAATCAATGCGGTCAACATGTTAACCCCAAAAAGTCAACTCTCTTTAGTTATGTTGGGGTCACAATGAGAATGAATGAATTGAATGATATAGATATGTTGCACTATGTCCATCCTATATTGAAGGAACCCATTTGGGAAGATATTAAAGTAATGTTACAATATAATATCTCTATTTTTCCAAAAAACTAGATGATGAAAAATTGATTTAGATTTCATTATCCATTGTAGATTTCATTTACTTTAGATTATCTTCACAATAAATATGCATTAATGGAAACTAGAAAATCCCATAGAGGATTATAAACACTTCTTCTAAAATATCATATCAAGTATGCTAAGGGGAAAGTAAATCCACAACCATCAATTATGTATGTACACATTATAAAATAAAATACATGGAAATCATACATTAGTTATCATGATGAGGAATCATTTTAGGTGCAATGTAGTTGATAATATTTTATTCGACATTATTTATGATATCCAATTTGATTCGGAATTTTTAATTTATGAAAAAAAATGGAGTGACAAAAATAAACAACATGCTGCAAAACTAATATTCTCCTACCATAATGTAATGATTGGATATATTAAACTTGAAAAGAAAATGGTATATATTTTAAATCTATAATAAATGTTTTATGTGATATGAAACAACATATTTACATTTATTATTGCGGAATAAAAATTTGAAGCCACTTTTATGTCACATCATGTGGTATGGAAGGAGCCTTCTGTAAATAAATATAGTAAACAAGTTGATGAAAATACATGAGAAGTGTGGGAAGAATGTGGAATTATGAAATAATAGTAATTCATTGTTATTTATAACACTATTCCCTAAAAATATCTATTTATGTTCATATGATTATTATACATTTTAAAAATAATAATCGTTATCAATCATACCTAATGAAAGACTACATTTAGTAGCTTTGAAGCAGCTAGAGTATTATGGTTGTGTTAGAGGTGCATTTTTTGGAGTGTCACCCCAAACATATTTTGAGAAGAAAAAGTTTCAGGGAGATATATATGAGAAGATGAATGCTTCACAGGTAAAAACATATGCTTCCAAAGATATTATTGTCTAGTTTGGTTTGGTTGAATAATGTATGCTAATGGATCAAATAAAACCAAAAGTGAAACTAATATTAGTACATAGAGATCCATAAGAACCCTCTATCTTTGAGGAAATCCATTCCCCTCAACCACCTACCTTAACTAAGGTAATAAATCTTATCATTACCCTTTATCTTAAATGTGAATCAAATATCTTCCCATAACTTTAATTTACAAAAATTATATTGGGTGAAGTTTTATATGATTTATATTTTTCAGAACCCAAACTTCACTATTCTTTTAGAGGCACAATATATAACATCACTATAGATATTAAACATAAGAAATAACACACAAAATATCAAATTATTGTGGTTACTAAAGTAGATCATGACCTGAAATATGAGATTCTTGTTCTGGGTGATGATTTGGATATTACAATGATCAACGATTTTCTTAGACCTTTCATAGCATGGCCATAAAATCATATAAAGATACATTAGGTATGTCCATAACCTTTTTTTAAATGGAAAACCATTAACAGTTGATGAAAAGTGGTTTGAAATGAGGTACGGTATTATATGTGAATTAATATATAGGAAAACAGGAGGTGGGGTCAATAAAATCCAGTGAATCAACAAAATAAAAAAATGACAATGGGAGAGTACCTTGTCCCGACCCGTCCTCGGGACCCATGACATGACTACCCCATGCCCGCCTTCCATAGGCCAGGGGCTGGAGACTAGCACCAAAGGCGTAAATCCAGATAAAAAGGGAAGGTATTTCCTTTAATATGTAAATAGACACCACAGAGTACGCAAGATGAATAAAAACTAAGTAAACTGAGTAAAAAAATAAGTGATGGAAAGTGAATGGGCCAGAATACAAACCCAACTAAAAGTAAAGTACAACTTAAAAGAATGTACAACAACTAAAAAGTAAAGCAGCAACACCGAGACGTCCACTGGAAATTCCACCTCAAGGGTTGGTACCGATAGTCTCCTCATCTCCTTGGGTCCAGCCGTCCGCTCCGTGTACATCCCGCCCAGCGGTCCACCTCTAGGAACTGACTCTCTCCACAAGCCTCAACCACGATCAGCACAGTCCATCGTCTGCATCCAACACAACATAGTGCGGGCATAGCCCGTGCATGGGTGAGTATACGCTACTCAATAGGGACCCCGAGACCCCTGAAGGTCTCCCAGATTCAATGAAGGATAAACCTCAAAGGAAAGATACAATCACGAAGTAACAACCAACCCCACTTAGGTATATGCCCATGCATATACCTAAGTCACAAATTTTTGGTCGGCTACAGCACATGATCCCAAGATAAAACCTAGTCCACACAGGAAAGTAAAACTCAATCCAGAGAGGAAAGCAAAATGCAATCCACACAAGAAAGCATAACTCAATCCATATAAGAAAGCAATCAATCATATCGAAGAAAAATATTGAAAGTCAAGAATCAGCTCACACAGGTATGCCACAATAGTAGAGAGAGATTAGACGATCCTATGTATCCATTGGATCATCTAAGTTATCATACCCACACAGGATCGATAGGTACTAACCCCCGCAATGACCCACACAGGATCTGACCCACACAGGATTGGTATGCACTGACCCACACAGGATCGCTGAGCGCTGACCCACACAGGATCTGACCCACACAGGATTGGTAAGCACTGACCCACATAGGATCACTGAGTGTTGTTGTCTTCGCTGTCAAACCCACGGATGATTCCAGTACAATCTTCGTCGTAGTCGCAGTTGCAGTCGTAGTCGCAGCCAGCTCTAGGGTTCCTGCACAAAACAAACTCGATTCCGGGAGGGCCCGCTCCACGAGCCAAGGGGATGATACATCAACTGAAATGAAGTCCGGAATTGATTTATCCCAATGTTCGGTATCGTCAAAAGGAACCCAACGCGAAAGACGAGGCGTCAATCAGACGCCCGGTCTGAGAGTTATTGGCATTTTCGTTCTAGGGGCCCGGTTGGTATTTAAGTCAAAACCAACCCGACCTTACTCCAACTGCGTCCAAAACTCGAGAAGAGTAATCCAAAAGAACCATCTCACTATGGGAAATCCAACAAAGTCGATGTAACGTCATTCAGACGTCCGGATCTCAAGATATAAGTGTTTCCGCTCTGAGGGCCCGGTTGGTTTCGTGTTCGAACCAACCCGTGCGTACCCAAAGTTCTCTGAATCCTTGAATGTAATATACTGAAATGACCGTCTCAATCCAAGGACCTCTACGCAATAGACAGTGTGTCAATCAGAGGTCCATAGCCCATGTTATGGGAATTTGAACAGTTATGTCCGAAAATAAGGGGTTTGGGCCTCGTCTGGCCCGGCCCAATACCCCCTGGGTCGGCCCGAATCGGGTCGGCCCGAATCGAGTCGACCCGACTCGGGTTCGGGTCCGGCCCAGTTGGTGCAGCCCGGCCCAGTCCGGCTGGCGTGGCCCTGTCCAGCCCTTGCGTCCTAGCCCGACGTGGGTGTTCGGCCCGATGCGGGCAGCCCGGCCCGGTGCGGGCGGTCCGGCCCGGTGCGGCCAGTCCGGCCTAGGCGCCCGCGCGCTGAGCGAACGTGGGGGGGGGGGCTTCCCCCTTGCTTCGAAACGGAGGACCTGAGGGTCATCCCTACTGAGCTGGTCAGGGGTTCAACCCCCGGTTTTTCTGGATCCGGCCATAATGGCAGGCCGGTTGTGCCACGCGGGGCTAGCCGGTCCCGCCTTCTGAGCACCAGCGGCCGGAGGTTCCGGCAGCCCTTCCCTGCTCCGCCGCGGCCAAAGGCTGTGACCATGGTCTGTCCGGTGTGGCGTGATGGCGCTGGGTCCCTCCGCCATGGCCTGCCCCGGTTGCGGTCCTTCATGGTTCTCTGGCACGGTGCAATGGCACCGCGCCCCTCCATCGCGGCCCGACTCTGGCCGAGGCTTCTTTCAACCTCAACGGAGCCGCGCTCCTTCGCCGCGTGATATTCCATGTTCCCGTGTGGTGCCATTGCACCGCGCCACCTTCATTCCAAACCACAACGGTGAACATCAACAAAGGGGGAGGAGGATCGGCCGTGTGCGTGCGGTCCGACCTACTCCCGTTAATTTGATAACAGGTGGCTAAGAAAATTAACAATGAACGCAAAAATAAGCCACAAACATAAAACAATCCCCTACATGAATAATTTGTCGAACGATGATCGTCGCGGAAATGGCGTCGCGTGGCGAAGCTCTGTATATGTCGACGAAGAATGTCCGAGGAGGAGTGACATCTCCCTTCCATTAACATGATAAGATGAACGAAGGAAGGTGAGTCATCATTCTTCGTAAAAGGCGTCACACACCAGCTGCAGAGAGGAGGAGAACGACACATCGATCACTCCTTGCGGTGACGGCGTTCTTCATCGAGGTCTTGACGTTCTTCGCATTTTCCAATAGAGAAGATGAAGACTCCTCAAGATTTGAGTATTCTCTCCCATTTCTTCTCACACAACAACCCCCAAATAAAATAAGGTCCACCCTTATTTTATCCATCCCAAGCCATGAATTCAAAATTCAACTCTTAATTAAATACATTGATTAACATAAACAAATAATTTAATGAGAGAGTTGACTTGTATTTAAGCGGGGGAAAGGATGAGTTGCACATTAAATTGCAAAAGGGAGGTTTAATGGAATTTAAGGGGGTGGGGATCATGTGGTCCCCACCTCACTAATATCTTAACAAGTGGAGTAAGGATGTAGTGGGTCCCACTCCAACTTCCATTAAAAGGTTATAACTACTTAGAATAGAAATAAGAATTGTAGCAAAAATGTTTATTTCACTCTTCAGTTAACCCATTTATTTAACAACATCACCCAAGAAAACGCAACTTCGGAAATGGTCTTCCTATGCAATTAACGGCGCTACGGTTTCATCGGTTCCCTAGGATTTCTATTCTAAGCACTGGTTCAAAAGATAGAAAAACCTGCTCGTTCATTCACTGAATGTACCCAAACTAAACTTCGGAAATGATTTCGGGCACACCATTCCACGGAATCAGGTACCGTCAAAAACTTCACACTCATAAAATCCCAAAGATATTAAGAAAAAAATTTCCATGAAATTTACGGGTTTTTACATTACTTCCACCTCCGAGATTTACGCCCCCGTAAAGATACATCACAAACTAGGGGAACAAATGAGGGTACTGAGCACGCATCTGAGCCTCCCGCTCCCAAGTGCTCTCCTGGAGGTTCCCATGCTGCCACCTGATGCACGCTAGAGGAATCGAACATCCACGTAGGACGTGATCCTGTCGATCCTTGATCTCCACTGGGACCTCTACTAAAGTCGCCCCGTCATTAATTTCCAGCTCCCCATGGTCGATGATATGCGTCGGGTTGTGCACGTATCTCCTCACCTAAGATACGTGGAAGCAGTCGTGCACCCTGTGCAATTGAGGTGGTAGAGCAAGGGGGTATGCCACCTCACCTATCTTGATATGAATATGAAAGGGTCTGATGAAGCACAGAGATAGCTTGCCACCCCTGCCAAATCTCCATAATCCATGCCAAGGTGAGACCCGTAAGAAAACATGGTCACCATCCTCGAACTCTAGTGGCCTCCGCCTCCTATCAGCATAAGACTTCTGTCGGCTCTGAGCTGTCCTCATCCACTCCTGGATGACCTTGACCATCTCTGTCATGGCTTGGACCATCTCTGGTCCCACAAGTGATGACTCCCCCGGGTCTGTCCAGCATAGAGGTGATCTGCAAGGTCGGCTGTACAGTACCTCATATGGTGCTATCCCGATGGTGGAGTGGTTACTGTTGTTGTACGCAAACTCCACCAACGGTAGGTGATCCTCCCAGCTGCAACCAAAGTTGAGGAAACATGCACATATCATGTCCTTGAGAGTCTGAATGGTCCTCTCCATCTGACCATCCATCTGTGGGTGAAAGGCGCTGCTCATACGTAGCTGCGTCCTGAATGCCTCCTATAACACCTTCCAAAGCTGGGAAGTAAAGAAAGAATCTCGATCAGAGACGATAGATGATGGAACACCATGAAGCCATACAATCTCTTGAACGTAGAGGCGTCCCAAGCTCTCTACTGAGCCCTGCTCTATGATGGGTAAAAAGTGGGCTGACTTGGTGAGTCGGTCAACAATCACCCAAATGGAGTCATGACCTCTGGAACTACGTGGAAGTCCAGCCACGAAATCCATATATATCCCATCCATCTTCCACTCCGGGGCCTCCAAGGGCTATACCAATCCAGTTGGTACTTGGTGCTCTGCCTTCACCTGCTGACCGGTGAGGCATCGAAATACGAACTCTGCTACAACCTTTTTCATACACAGCCACCAGTGCAGTCGTCTGATATCCTGGTACATCTTCTCCACTCCTGGATGTACCGCTAAAGGGGAAGTGTGAAACTCTCTCAGCACCTCTTCCTGTAAAGAAGCTGGTACCTTGGTATGTCCTCTAAAAAGGATGATGTTCTCTCCTACTATAGAAAAACCTTCAGTTTCCTGTCTTGGGGAAATCTATGCATGTCACGTCTCACCGTCAACGTCCCCACACTGTGCCTCTCTGCCCTACTGAATTAGTGGAGGTGTGACTGTGAGCGAATGAAGGAAGGCTGCCCCATCTCTATCCACGAAGGATATCTGCAAAGTGGCTAGCTGCTATGTCACCTCTCCATGTAGTTGAATGCCCGTCCTCCTGCTGAGAGCATCGGATACTAAGTTCCCCTTTATAGGAGTATAGAAAATCTCAATGTCATAGTCCTGGAGGAACACGAGCCATCACCGTTGTCTTAGGTTTAGGTCCTTCTGTGAGAAGATGTACCTGAGACTCTGGTGGTCAAAAAAAGACAATAAAGCGCTCACCCGTCCGACAATGTCGCCACATATTCAGAGCGAAGACCACTAATGCTAACACCAGGTCATGGGTAGCATAGTTCTGCACATGCTACCTGAACAGTCGTGATCCATAGGCGATCACTGCCCGCTCCTATATCAGGACACACCTGAGTCCAGTCCGTGATGCATCGCAGTAGACTACGTACCCTACTCCCTCCTCCGGTATCCTCACGATGGGTTCGCTGGTCAATCTCTGTCTCAGCTCTTGGAAGCTCATCAAACATCTATCTGGCCACACGAATGGTTTCCCCTTATTTTTCAAATCTGAAAGCAGTTCCACAACTCTAGAGAAGTTTGGAACAAACCTCTGGTAGTGTCCATCCACTCCTAGGAAACTCCGTACCTCTGTCACGCTCCTGGGTGGCTCCCATTCTAGAATTTCCTTGATCTTCGTAGGATCCACTGCAAATCCCGCCTCAGAAATGATGTTCCCTAAGAATTGTACCTCACGTATCCAAAACGGATACTTCGAGATCATACCATAAAGCTGGTGATCTCGGAGTGTATCTAGCACAACCTGCAAGTGGTAGGCATGCTCCTCCTCAGTAGTCGAGTTTATCAAAATTTCGTTGATGAAGAACACAAAAAATCTATCGAGGTAAGGCTGGAAGATCCTGTTCCTGAGACTCATGAACACTGCTAGAGCATTGGTTATTCCGAAAGGAATAACCAAGAACTCATAGTGGCCATATCGAAATCTGAAGGCTGTCTTCTGCAAATCCTCATCTCGAACTCTGAGATGATGATATCCCGAATTGAGGTCTATCTTTGAGAAGCTCCATGCTCAATTGAGCTGATCGAAGAGGTCGTAAATCCTCAGTAACAGATACGTGTTCCTCACGGTCACCTGGTTCAGCCGACGGTAATCGACACATAGTCTCAAGCTCCCGTTCGCCTTTTTGGCGAACAAAATCGGGGAAGCCCAGGGTGAAACACTAGGTTGGATGAATCCCTTTCCCTACAAGTCCTACAGCTATACCCGTAGCTCTCAAAGCTCAGTGGGAGACATCAAATTTGTTGGAGTAGATATCGGGGCTGTCTCGGGGTACATGTCAATGTAGAAGTGTACCTCTCTGCGAGGAGGTAGTCCTGGAACGTCATCAGGAAAACCGTCTGCATAATGATCCACCACTACAGGAAAAGTCGGACTCTGCATATCAACTGATCCTAGGATGAGGCTAGCCAACTGATGAGTGATAGGCTGTCCTATCCTTTGCGTGAGTCCATCCTGTGTTGGAAAGGCTCCCTTCTCACCGGTGGAGGTGAACCTGCTCCCATCGGTGCGGACACACCGCACCTTGCGCCTAATATAGTCGATATGGTCATGGACTGTAGATATCCAATCCATGCCCAAGATGACATCGTTAGGCCTCGACGATGCTACAATAAGATAACAGCCGAAGATCTCACCTCCCAAATTAAGCTCACATTACTGGCACCAGTCTGTAATCGTCGAGTATGTTCCCGTAAGAGTCTCTAGCCATAAGGATCGAGCCAACAACTCCGTCATAATCTCCGAGCTCCGAACAAGGGCAGCAGAAATGAAAGAATGACTCACTCCTATTTCTATAAGAACTTCATAATGGGTTGAGTAGAAACAGATAGTACCTCGAATCGTCTCTCGTGTGTCGTGGTCATAGGCCTCTGTTGCCTGAAGCTATGCCTGCTTCTTACCGCCAGCTCCATGTGGTTGGGGTGGACCTCCTGGTGGTGGTGGTGGTAGAGCCTCAATGCGTCGCCCACCACCTACTCCTCGGCCAGCTCCTCTACCTCGTCTGCCTTCTCCCTACAGACCTCCACGGTCGACCCTCTGCCTCTGCCTGGGTGGTACCTCAACCGTCTGCTGCTCCTCTGCACGGCGGGTCGGGCAGTCACGAGCCATGTGGCCCTGCCCGCCGCATGCATAGCACTGTCTGCCTATCATAAGGCTGGATCTACTGTGAGCACCCTGCACCACCGAGCCAATATTCTGTGGTCATCTGCCTGATGGTCTGGTCTGCCTGGACCATTGTGACATCTGTCGACTTCCAGCTGCAGAAGAATCAGCTACATGCCGCCCTCCGGAAGGTCTCACTGTGGGTGTAGGCTTAGTAAGAAAGCTTTCTATGAGAAGATATCTCTCCAGTACTCATGCCTACGTCGGAATGATGAGGGAGATCATCGAAGCTATGATCTCATGCCTCAGTCCCTGTTCGATGGTCGGGGCCTGGAAGAAGGGGTCCCATACCATGTCCGTGGAATAGCGTGAGAGATTTGTAAATCTCACCGAGTACTGGGCTACCGTCATGCTGTCCTGCCACAACTGTAGTAGCTCCTGAATGTGCACTGCATGGAGGGTGGCTGGGACGAACTCTGAGCGAAAGAGGCTCTCGATGTCCGACCAAAGGAGAGATGCCTCGTCGTCCACCTGGATAATCAGGCTCCACCATCTGCCTACTGTCGCATGTAGGAGACTCGCTGCAAGGATCACCATGAGGTCAGATGGTGTCCCCATTAACCTGAAAACTCGAACTAGAGCCTCCAGCCAATCCTCGGCTGCCCGAGGGTTCATCTCCCTGTGAAACTTGGGCGGTGTCTGATGCTGAAACTCGTGTAGTGCACTAAGGAGACATTCACTCTCAGCGGCTGTAGCTGGTGGCATAGGTGGCTCGAAGGGTAGAGGTAGAACCTGTGCCCTCGCTGTAATAGGGCCCTGTACCGAAGCCTCGTCGCTCGGTGGGTTGTCTTCTCGTACAAAGCTCGAAACCCTAGCTGGCTGTCGTCATGGGGCCATCTTGAAAAGAAAAAAGTGTGCCACAGTCAATACAGTAAACCTGGTGAGATGAAACAAAGTAATCAGAAAGAAACCTTTTTAAACACACATGAAATCAATGTTTTCATGCACTGAGTCGGAAATCAGAAGTCATGGTCCTAGTGTATGGATACGTCAGCTTCCACACCAACACTGGCTCCCTTAACAAATAACCATACTCATATACCATTAACATTATTGGTTCACATAGAGAAAGATCAGAGTCCTGAGTTCTGTGGTAGAAACAAACTTCTCTGATACCAATTTGTCACGACCCATCCTCGGGACTCGTGTCGTGACTACTGCAAACCCGCCTTCCATAGGCCAGGGGATGGAGACTAGCACCAAAGGCGTAAATATCGATAAAAAGGAAAGGCATTGCCTTTAAAAGGTAAACATACACCACAGAGTACGCAAGCTGAATAAACAGTAAGTAAACTGAGTAAAAAAGTAAGTGCTGGAAAGTGAATGGGCAAGAATACAAACCCAACTAAAAGTAAAGTACAACTGAAAAGAAAGTATAGTAGGGGAAAAGTAAAGCAGCAACGCTGAGCCATCCACTGGAAATCCCACCTGAAGGGTGGGTACAAATAGTCTCCTTAGCTCCTCGGGTCGAGCCGTCCGCTTCGTGTACGTCTCACCCAGTTGTCCACCTCCAGCTACCGAATCGCTCCACAAGCCTTAACCACGATCAGCGCTGTATGTCATCTACATTCAACACAACATAGTGCATGATTAGACCATGGAGGGGTGAGTATATGATACTCAGTAGGGACCCCGAGATCCCCGATGGTCTCCCAGAATCTGCGAAGGACAACCCACAAAGAAAGATACAATCACGAAGTAACAACCAACCCTACTTAGGTGTATGCCCATACATATACCTAATTCACCACTTCAACCTTGGCTCTAGAACACGAGCCTAAGATACAACCCAGTACACACAATAAAGTAAATATGAATCCACACAGGAAAGCAAAACTCAATCCACACGGGAAAGCATAACTCAATCCACACAGGAAAACAAGTGAATCATATCGAAGATAAAGATTGAAAGTCAAGACTCAGCTCACACAGGTATTCCACAATAGTAGAGAGAGATTAGATGATCAGATTTATCAACTGGATCATCTAAGTTGTCAGACCCACACAGGATCGATAGGCACTAACCAACTCAATGACCCACATAGGATCTGACCCACACAAGATCGGTATGCGCTGACCCACAAAGCATTGCTGAGCGCTGACCCACACAGGATCTGACCCATACAGGATCGGTAAGAACTTACCCACACAAGATCGCTAAGTTCTGTAGTGGTCGCTGTCGAGCCCACAGAGGATTCCAATACAATCGTCGTTGTTGTCGCAGTCGCAGTCACAGTCGCAGCCAGCTCTAGGGTTCCCGCACACAGCAAGCTCGATTCCGGGAGGGTCCGCTCCACGAGCCAAGGGGCCGATACATTAACTAACATGAATTCCGGAGTTGATGTATCTCAAAGTTCTGTATCGTCAAAAGGAACCCAACGCGACAGACGACACATCAATCAGACGACCGGTCTGAGAGTTATTGGCTTTTTCATCCTAGGGGCCTGGTTGGTTTTTAAGTCAAAAACAACCCAACCGTACTCCAACTGCATCAAAACCTCGAGCAGAGTAATCCGAAAGACCCATATCACTAAGGGGAATCAAAAAAGTTGACGACACGTCATTCAGACGTCCGGAGCCCAAGATATAAGCGTTTCCGTTCCGAGGGCCCTGTTGGTTTCGTGTTCGAACCAACCCGACCGTACAAAAAGTTCTCTAAAACCTTTAGTGTAATATACCTAAATGACCGTCTCGTTCCGAGGATTTCTACGCAACTGACAGTGCGTCGATCAGAGGTCTGTAACCCATGTTATGGGAGTTTGAACAGATCTATCTGAAGACAGGGGGTTTGGGCCCGATCCGACCATGCCCAATACCCACTGGGTCAGCCCAAACTGGGTCGACCTGACCCCGGTTCAGGTCCGGACCAGTCGGCGCGGCCTGGCCTGGTGTGGGTGGCCCGGCCCGGCTCGGGCGGTCCGGCATGGTGCGGCCGATCCGGCCTAGGCGCCCGCGCACTGAGCGGACGCGAGGGGGGGGGGGGGGGGGCTTCCCCCTTGCTTCGAAACAGCGTACTCGAGGATCCGACTTTCTGAGTTGGTTGGGGGTTCAAACCCCGGTGTTTCTGGATCTGGCAGGCCGGTTGTGCCGTGCGAGACCAGCTGGTCCCACCTTTTGAGTGCTGGCATCCGGTGGTTCCGGCCGCCCTTCCCTGCTCCGCCGCGCCACGACGGTGACGCGCCCGTCTACCGCGGCCCGCCCCAGCCGTGGCCCTCCATGGTTCTCCGGCACGGCGCGACGATGCCGCGCACCTCCACCGCGGCACGACTCCGGCTGCGGCTTCTTTCGGGCCCAACGGTGTGGCGCGACAGCACCACGCTCCTTCACCACGTAATATTCCTCGTTCCCACGCGGTGCTGTTGCACCGCTCCGCCTTCGTTCCAAACCACAACAGTGAACATAAACAAAGGGGGAGGAGGATTGGTCATGTTTGTGCGGTCCAACCTCCTCCCAAATATTTTATAATAGGAGGCTACGAAAATTTACAATACACACCAAAATAATCCACGCACATAAAAAAATCCCCTACTTGAAGATGTTGCTGAATGATGATCGTCGCGGAAACAACGTTGTGTGGTGAAGCTCCGTATATGTCGACGGAGAATGTCCGAGGAGGAGCGTTGTCTCCCTACATTCGATGTGAGAAGATGAACGAAGGAAGGCGCGTCGTCGTTCTTCAGAAAAGGCGTCACACATCGGCTGAAGAGAGGAGGAGAAAGACATGTCGATCACTCATTCGCTGACGGCGTTCTTCGTCGAGGTCTTGAAATTCTTCTCCTTTTCCAACAAAGAAGATGAAGACTCCTCAAGATTTGAGTATTCTCTCCCAATTATTCTCACAAAACAACCCTCAAATAAAATAAGGTCAACCCTTATTTTATTAATCCCAAGCCATGAATTCAAAATTCAACTCTTAATTAAATACATTGAATAACTTAATCAAATAATTTAATGGGAGAGTTGACTTGTATTTAAGAGGGGGATAAGATGAGTTACACATTAAATTGCAAGAGGGAGGTTTAATGGAATTGAAGGGGGTGGGGCTCGTGTGGGTCCCACCTCACTAATATCCTACCAAGTGGTGTTAGGATGTAGTGGGTCCCACTCCATCTTCCATGGAAAGGATATAACTACTTAGAATAGAAATAAAAAATGTAGAACAAATTTTTATTTCACTCTTCAATTAACCCATTTATTTAACAACATCAAATGAGTAAACCAAACATCGGAAAAGGTCTTCCTAAGCAATTAACGACACTACGGTTTCATCAGTGCCCTCAGATTTCGATACCGAGAACTTGTTCAAATGTTAGAAAAACCCGCTCGTTCGTTCACTGAACGTACCTGAGAAAAACATCATAAATTGATTACAGGAACACTGGGTCCTGGAATCAGGTTCCGTTAGAAACTGCGCACTCGTAAAATCCCAAAGAAATTAAGAAAAAAATTTCCTTGGAATTTACAGGTCTTTATATACCTTCTCTCGAAAAGCTCCACTACAACATATATTAACATTAAAAGTTTATACAGACACTAAATTAAGAGATAGATATGTGCCCTACTATCAATATGAAGAATACTGTTTTTTTTAATGTCATTAGAGACATTTCTGGTCTTGACAATGTAAATGGGATTATAATGTTTGAATGGTTACAAGTCTTATTTTTGAATACATACAAGGGGACTATTTTAATAATCCCTCTATCCAAAAAATTATGTAATACATTCATTAAAGTTAATAAATATTAATATTTTCTACATGACTTTACATTTCTACTATATATTGGAAAAGACCTATGAAGCATGATTCGGATTTATTAATCCCTATATCATATCTACGACAGAGATTTTCATGGGAGTGGAATAAATTAATAAAAAAAATAAGAACTCAAAAAGGTGTTTAAAAATAAAATAAAAAATACAAAAATTCTTCTTGATGCCTAAAATATATGGGTAAAACTATACAATCTAGTCTTATAAAATAAATTTTTATTTTTTAATTAATTTTTGTTTTTTATATTTTTTAAAGCAATGGATACTGATTGCAATCAACTTGGATACCTAAATTGTTTATTTTTTGGATGAAATGCATGGATTTCCATTATACCAACCACAAATGATGTGTATTATGAATTTATAGTTCACATTAATCAATATTTTACGAATAATCCTCAGATTATCTATTTGAGCTTGTATTTAAATTATAATTTTTTATGATAACATGATAAATAAATATAGGCTAAATCCGGGAATGAGTTTGGTGATATAGAATAACAACACTATGGATTTATTCAAATGGGAATAGGTTATGGTATATATAATAATGTTTAACTATAAAAACATATTTTAACTACCATGATTAAAAACGATATACATACTCAGAAGAAGAAGTAAAATTTGTTAAAGATTATTACGAAGAGTACAAGGTTCTAGAATGTTTTCCAACATAAAATTTAGGTGATTACCAAATATGTTTGTGATATAGTACATGCTGTGACATTAGAGATATAATTTGGATTTTAAGGATTAATATTTTAATGCCTATATAATATTTTTCACCAATTTCTGTAAGAGAATTATAATGGAGGATTATTATCTATAGATTATGAAAAAGATAGTAGCATGTTTGCAGCTGCTCATGTTCACGAGAGAATGGATTTAAAGGATACAATGGAGATAATTGTGATAAGGAAATGGGTTAAGAATTTATAAAACCATAATTAAAGGGTTACTTCCTACTAATTATTTAGTTCATTTTGTCATCATTTTATCAACCATTTTTATTCTAAATTCCTTTAATTTTTATATGATACGTGTTTAGCTTCTTTCAAAAATCATCTAGAAAGTAATACTTTACTTTCAACTATTTTCAACAAGTTAGAAAAGAGAGAGAATTTTTCTCTTAGATGGAAGAGAAAACCACATGCTTCTTGAAATGTGATGTGAATCCTATGGATGCATCTTAAAAATATATGATCACAATAATTTTATTTAACTCATTCTTGAAATAGATGATGAAGTTCAATAAAATAACTTATCTATGAAGGGATTATTCTATATTTCAAGAAAAAATATGAATTTCCAAAATATCTTTCATGAATATTTTCTTGAATGGTGTAGGAATCTACCACAAGTCAATCATCCTCACCTCAATCTGACACATAGTGTGATTGGTATGCCACAAACTGTTTTTTCATTTATAATTTAAATTTTAGTTCAAAACCCACATCACATACTGAAAACAAATCAAACACATTCACATTGGTTTTTTACTTGAGGAAAATGATCAATAATTCATTTCTGATGTGTAGGAATTAACCACTCCTCAATCCGATACACGATGTATCCGGTATGATTGAAAGTGCATTTTCTCATTTCAAAATTGAAATTTTAGTTTAAAACACACGTGACATACTCAAAATCATTACAACACATTTAATTTATTTTGATAATTTAGAAAAATGATCTATAATTCATTTTTAATGTGTAGGAATCAACTACACCTCAATTCGATGCATGTTGTGTTCGGTATGACTCGAAATATATGGTTTTAGTTTAAAATTGATAATTTAGTTCAAAACACACATCACATACTCAAAATCAGAAAAAAAAAATTCACATTGTTTTTTTTATTTAGAATAATTCTATATAACACATTTATGATGTGTATGAATCAACTACACCTCAATCTAATACATAATGTGTCTGTTATGACTCAATGTGTATATTTTTAGTTTACAATTTACATTTTAGTTTAAAACACACACTAGATACTCAAATATGATAAAACACATTAAAATTATTTTTATACTTTAGGAAAATTATAGATAGTTCATTTTCTACGTGTAGAAAATAATATTACCCCAATATGATTCACAATGTGTCCAATACGACTCAAAGTGTATGTTTCTGGTTTATAATTTATATTTTAGTTCAAAAAACACATCACATACTGAAAATAGAGAAAAAAAATTTCATATTGTTTTGATACTTTATTATAATAATCCATATATAATTTTTTTGTGTAGGATTCAACCTCACATTAATATGATATACAATGAGCCCTATATGATTCAAATTGTGTGTTTTCAGTTTAAAATTGACATTTTAGTTCAAAACACCTGTGATATAATCAAAATTGGTAAAAACACATTCATATAGTTCTGATACCTTATAACAATGATCCATAAGTCATTTTTGATGTGAATTAATCAACCGAACCCCAATCTGATACAACTTTTGTGTGGTATGACTAAAAGTGTATGTTTTTAGTTTATTAATTATATTTTAATTCAAAACGCACGTCACAAACATAAAACCAATAAAAAACATACATTGTTTTGATACATTATAAAAATGATCCTTAGGTTATTTGTGATGTTTGGGATGTAATATCACCACAATCCTGTACACGGTGTGTATGGTATGACTCAAAGTGCATATTTTCAGTTTAAAAAAGTCATTTTAAATCATAACCAAGCCAATAAACTGAAATTTATTTGATATTTTAGAAAAATGATCCATTAGTAATTTTTTATGTGTTTGAATCTTCTACACTTGAGTCCAATACATGGTGTCTTCGATATGAAATTGAGTGTATATTTTTAGTTTAAAATGACATTTCAGTTCAAAACACATTCCATATACTAAAAATCAAGAAAATGAATTCATATTATTATGATACATTATAAAAATGTCCTGTAACACTTTTTTGATGTGTATGAATCAATTAAACCTCCATATAATACACGTTGTGTTAGTTAAATTTCACAATGTATGATTCAATTTAAAAATTGACATTTTAGATTAAAACACACATGACATACTCAAAAATGTGAAAACTTTTTCATATTGTTTTTATATTTTATAAAAAACATTCATAATTAATTTTTTATTTGTAGTAATTGATCACTGAGAATCAGAAACATGATTTTCCCGAAATTACTCAAAGTGTAGGTTTTTAATATATAACTTCCATTCAATTTTACAATGAACGTCACATAGATAAAATAGAGTAAACGAGATCATATTGTATTCAAAATTTAGGAAAATAATTCATAAAACATATTTTCATTTATGAATCATCCACAACTCAGTTTGACACATGATGTAGTCAGTATGTCTCTAAGTGCATTTTTTAATTATAAAAGTGTATTTATTTTTTAAAACACATATCACATAGTCAAAACTGATAAAAAATATTTTATTGACTTCAAACATTATTAAAGTAGTCTATAATTCATTTTTAACATGTAGGAATAAATGGCATGTTAATATGAAAAATGATGTAATAGGTAAGACTTTAAGTGTGTGTTTTCAATATACATGTTCCATATAAGTTTAAAACCCACATCACATATCCGAAATCGAGAAATTGATTTTGGATTGTCTTCAAATTTTAGTTAAATGATCTATATCTAATTTGTGATATGTATGAATTGATCATATGTCAATACAACAGATTCTATGATATGTATGACTTGAAGTGATTATTTATAGTTCAGAATTGAGTATTTAGTTCAAAACACACAAAACATAATAAAAACTAAGGAAAACATTATGATTTTATTTAATATAGAAAAATAATCCATACCAAATTTGTGACATGTAGGAATCAAACACACCTCAATATGAGACACACTATTCCTAGTCTGAATTGAAGTTTACGTTTTATGTTTAAAATATACATTTTAATTAAATGAACATGTGATATACTAAAAACCAAGAAAAAACATTCAAATTGTGTTTATACTTTAGGAGAACAATCCATAATTCATTTAAAATGTGTATGAATCGACCTAATGTTTATTCAACACATGAATTGTCTAGTAAGACTGGAAGTGCGTGTTTTCAATATATATGTTCCTTTTTATTTTAAAATTTACATCATATAGCTGAAACCAAGAAAATTATCTCATTTTTTAAACATTATTAAAATAATTCATAATTATGACAACCCTGCTTTCTATTACAACTTAAACATACTTTATTACATATAACTTCACTTGATACAACAAATAATATCGATAGGTTTAGTGTGTTGTACCCCACTCTCTTGGATTTTAATGATCACAATCACTCTCATCGTGATCTAATATTGTTTCAAGTGTTTTTGATGATAGGAAATAGGGTGCCTAGAAGCTGGCCCAAGAAGTATTCAAAGTGGACTGTTTAAGTCCACCGGCCAGCCGGTGTGGGACCACCGGTCAGCCGGTAAGGGCACCGGCCAGCCGGATCCAGCTCATCGGCCAGTCGGTGGACCAGGCAGAAGGCCTTGCCCTCTGCCAGGTGCCACCGGTCAGCCGGTGTCTGGCCACCGGCCGACCGGTGGGTCCAGACAGAATGGCATGCCTTCTGTCCAGACCACCGGCCAGCCGGTGGACTCCTCACCGGCCAGCCGGTGGAACTCCTTGGAATAGTGAGACCTACTGTCTCACCACCGGCCAGCCGGTGGCCTTCTCACCGGCCAGCCGGTGGCTCCTGGGCAGAAGCACTCTCCACCTTCCAAGGCACCGGCCAGCCGGTGGAGAAGCACCGGTCAGCCGGTATGCAAAGTCAAACTAGCCGTTAGAGCTTGACCAGACTTGTCCACTTGACCCCCAACGGCTCCGAAAGCCCTCCAACGGCCATATTGAAGTATTTGGGAGTATTTCTCCTATAAATAGACGTCCATGGATTCCGGGAAGACTACCGATCATATACCGAAGCATACAAAAGCCATTTTGATCATTTGAGGCTCCTACGACAATTCTCAAAGGCTACTTGAGATCCAATTGCCATCCTTGAAGCTTGGGCTGCCTCTACATCAACTACACTCACCTCTTGGCGCTCAAGGCTTCCTCTAGTTTGTTCTAAATTATTTACTTCATTTGTTTAGTTCTTAATCGGGTTTGTATTAAAACAAACCACCCTTTTTCTTCCTTCTTTCAACTTGGGTTTCTTGCTACAACCATAATAAAAAAGCAAGCTGTAAGAAGGTGATCTAGCCTACCTTAAAACGGCTAGTGGGTTTCTTTCTATAGCCATTAAAAATCAAGCGGTCGTATAAATCTCCCAACGGTTGAGTTGGGAGCGGAGACGTAGGCTTGAGTTTAAAGCCGAACTCCGTTATCAATTGTGTCTTGCCATTTTACTTTCCGCTGCATTTAAATTTGTTTTAAATTGTTAATTAATTTTAAAAAGGCAATTCACCCCCCCTCTTGCCATCACCTCCGACCCAACATTTGGTATCAAAGGAAGCATTTGTGTAATACCTTAACCGGTTACAAACAAAAAATCCATAGTGATGGCTTCTTTCTCACAATCACCCGAAGGGTATTCCATGACTCGGGCTCCATACTTCGATGGAACCGATTACACATATTGGAAAACACGAATGATTACTTTTCTTAGAAGTATTGGCTATCCTATATATAGAATTGTTATGCAAGGCTACACTCTTTCTAGTAAGGATGAATCTAATTGGACCCCCGAAGACATTGCCAATTTTGAGCTTGATGGAAAAGCCATGAATGCTCTTCATTGTGGGTTAGACCGTAATGAGTTTAATCGTATTTCTACTTGCACCACCTCACACGAAATTTGGAAACTTTTGGAAGTGACCCATGAGGGCACCAACAAAGTCAAAGACACTAGGTTAGATATGTATCGTCAAGACTTTGAGAGTTTCACAATGCACCCACACGAGTCAATCACTGAAATGTTTACTCGTTTTACTGATGTTTGCAATGGGAGAAAGTCCCTTGGTGATGATGTTTCAGCAGAAACAATGGTGAAGAAAATTCTTTGGGTCCTACCAAGATCTTGGGCACCAAAGGTGACGGCAATCCAAGAAGCGAAAGATGTCAAGAAGCTGCCGGTTGAAGAACTCATAGGGTCACTCATGACTTATGAGATTACCATGAAGAGGCAAGCCGATAAAGAAGGAAAGATCTTCAAGGAGAAAAAGAACATAGCTTTCAAGGCAAAGGAAGACAGCTCCTCCGATGATAGTGAATCTGAGATGGCTCAACTAGCAAGGAAAATGAGCAAGTTCATGAAGAAAAAGAAGAAATTTCAAAAGGCACGAAAGGAAGAGCCAAAGGCGGAGAAAGAAATCACTTGCTTTGAATGTGGAAAGAAAGGCCACATCAAACAGGAGTGCCCCATTTTCAAGAAAAGGTTAAAAGAAAAGAAAAACAAGAAGGCCTTCAAAGCCTCAACATGGAGTGCAAGTGATGACTCCATGTCTTCAAGCGACTCAAGCGATGAAGGTGGAAAATGCCTAATGGCATTTGATGAGGTATCCTCTTCTCACTCTTCTTCTCACTCTTCTTCCTCATCTTATTCTTTTGATAATAATATGTCTTATGAAGAACTTCAAAATGAAAGAGATCAATTAGAGGAAGGTTTTCACGAACTTACCTCTAAATTTTTGACCTTGAAAAAGAAAAACAAAACTCTTATTTCCGAAAAAGACAAACTTCTCAAAGAGAATGAGGAGCTTGCCCTTAAAGTCAAAAATATTCCAAATGTAGATTCTTTAAATTCTACCATTAAGGATTTGAAGGAATCTCTTGCCAAGTTCACCCAAGGTGAACAAAACTTAACTAAATTGCTAGGTTCTCAGCGTTCGGCTAGAACCACACATGGTCTTGGCTATAACAAGCAATCCACTTTTTCTAGGGCACCCACTACATTTGTAAGGGGGAGCTCTCAATACAAATTTTGTAATTATTGTAAAAAGACCGGTCACATGATTTATGAATGTGATTGTAAAAATGCTAGGTACGGAAGACCCAAATCCATTACCTACTCGGATGAGTATCATAGAAGGAATACCTCTAGAACATTATGGGTTCAAAAGTCTATTTTTGCTAATCTTTCCGGACCCAAACTTATATGGGTACCAAAATCTCTTCTTTCTTGATTTTGTTGGATAAACGCCAAAAGAGTAGGATCTCTAAAGGCTCGTGGTATCTTGACAGTGGTTGCTCAAGGCACATGTGTGGCGATCCCTCCGAGTTCAACTCACTTGATGAATTCGATGGAGGATATGTCACCTTTGGTGATAACTCAAAAAGAAAGATCGTCGGAATAGGTACCATTGGCTTTGGTAGCTCCTCTTTTATTAAAGATGTTTTATTAGTTAAAGGTTTAAAGCATAATTTAATTAGCATTAGTCAACTTTGTGATAGTGGTTTTTCAGTCAATTTTCAAAATGATTTATGTAATGTGTTAGATTTTCAAAACAAGTTGATATTTTCTGCTTCCCGTTTTCAAAATGTTTACATTATTGATTTAAAATCTCTAGCTAGCCAAAATGTTAAATGTTTAAGTGCTCTTGACAATGAGTCTTGGCTTTGGCATAGAAGATTGGGGCATTGTAGCTCTCATTCACTTCTAATGCTTAATAAGAACAAGCTCATTCGTGACCTTCCTAAACTTAAATTTAAGAAAGATTTGATTTGTGAGCCATGCCAACTTGGTAAGCAACACAAGTCTTCTTTCAAATCTAAGAAGGAAGTGTCCACCTCAAAATCTCTTGAACTCCTTCATCTTGATCTTTTTGGTCCTACTCCTGTAGCAAGCTTAGGTGGAAAATCCTATACCTTAGTTATTGTTGATGACTTTTCTCGTTTTACTTGGGTTTTCTTTTTAGCCCATAAGAATGATGCTTGTAAAACCTTTTTGAAATTCTCTAGGAAAGTAGAAAACGAAAAAGGATATAAAATCATATCTCTTCGTAGTGATCATGGTGGTGAATTTGAGAACAAAGAATTCGATGAATTGTGTTCCTCTCAAGGATACAATCACACCTTCTCTGCCCCTAGGACTCCTCAACAAAATGGAGTGGTTGAAAGGAGAAACCGAACTCTCCAAGAAATCGCTCGAACCCTCCTTAGTGAATTCGACCTCCCTCAATATTTTTGGGCCGAGGCGGTAAACACTGCTTGTTATACTATCAATAGAGTCCTTGTAAGACCCCTTCTTAAGAAAACCCCCTATGAACTTTGGAAAGGAAAATTGCCCAAAGTTGGTTATTTTAAAGTGTTTGGTTGTAAATGCTTTATCCTTAACACAAAAGATAACCTAGGGAAATTTGATGCCAAATCCGATGAAGGTATTTTTCTTGGGTACTCCAACTCAAGCAAAGCCTATCGTGTCTTCAATAAACGTTCAAAAACCATCGAAGAATCATCTCATGTCAAATTTGATGAAACTCTTCCAAAACCTCACCCGTTCATTGAGGATGTTGAAGATAAGCTTGATAAGCTTCATTTGAATGATTCCTCTTCTTCTCCCAAGGAGGATGACCATCAAGAACCATCTTCACCTTCTTCGCCTTCCACCTTGCCTAAGGTTTGGAAACCTTCTTGAGACCATCCTTTAGAAAATGTCATAGGTGACCTTCAAGCTGGTACTCGAACTAGAAGATCTATCCTCAATGAAGTTGAACATCAAGCCTTCATTTCTCACCTAGAACCTCAAACCGTTAATGATGCCATTAATGATGAGAATTGGGTTCTTGCAATGCAAGAGGAACTAAATCAATTCTCTAGAAATGGTGTTTGGACTCTTGTTGAAAGACCCAATGATCATCCAATTATTGGCACTAAATGGGTTTTTAGGAACAAACTTGATGATCAAGGAAACATAACCCGGAACAAGGCTCGCCTAGTAGCTAAGGGCTATAATCAAGAAGAAGGAATCGATTATGGTGAAACCTTTGCCCCCGTTGCTAGGTTAGAATCCATTAGGATCTTGTTGGCATTCGCCGCCCACTTAAATTTTAAGCTTTTTCAAATGGATGTTAAAAGTGCTTCTTTAAATGGTTTTATTTCTGAAAAAATCTTTGTTGAACAACCTCCCGGTTTTGAAGATCCAAAATTTCCAAATCATGTTTTTAAGTTAACCAAGGCTCTTTATGGCTTAAAGCAAGCCCCCCGGGCTTGGTACGAGCGGTTAACAAAATTTCTTTTAGAAAATGATTTTAAAATGGGTCAAGCCGATTGTACCCTCTTTTTAAAACACACTTCAAAAGATCTTTTAATCGTCCAAATTTATGTTGATGATGTTATCTTTGGTTCTACCAAAGAATCTCTTTGTACTGATTTTTCAGATTTAATGAGAAAAGAATTTGAAATGAGTTTTATGGGAGAATTGAAATTTTTTCTTGGTTTTCAAATATTTCAAAATTCAAAAGGTATTTCTCTAAGCCAAAGCAAATACACAAACGAGATTCTAAGTCGTTTTGGTATGGATCAAGTAAAGGAAATTAGTACACCCATGAGTACTTCATGTAAGCTTACGTTAGACGAAGCCGGGAAACCGGTGGATAACAAGCTTTATAGGAGTATGATCGGGAGTCTACTTTACCTAACTGCGACCCGTCCTGACATCATGTTTAGTGTTTGCCTTTGTGCTCGTTTTCAAGCCAATCCTAAAGAATCCCATCTTAAATCGGTCAAAATAATTTTTAAGTATTTAAAAGGATCCAAAAATCTTGGTTTATTTTATCCCTCAAATACTTCTTTTGAACTATCTTCTTATTCGGATGCTGATTTTGGCGGATGTCAATTAGATCGTAAGAGTACTAGTGGAACCTGTCATCTGCTAGGCAAGTCCCTTGTTTCGTGGAGTAGCAAGAAGCAAAATTGTGTTGCTCTTTCTACTGCCGAGGCCGAGTATGTAGCCGCTGGCAATTGTTGTGCCCAAATTATTTGGATGCAACACACTCTCATGGATTATGGTCTTTCCTATGATCATGTCCCTATTCGGTGTGACAACACTAGTGCCATTAGTATCTCTAAGAATCCAATACAACATTCTAGGACAAAGCATATAGACTTAAGACATCATTTTCTTCGTGACCATTTTCAAAAAGGAGATATCACTTTGGACTTCATTCCTACTGATATCCAATTAGCTGTTATTTTTACCAAACCGCTCCCGGTTGACCGTTTTGATTTTATTAAAGGGGAGTTAGGAATGATTCTTCAATGAGCACTATTAAATATTTGACTTTCTTGGCTTGCTTATATTTTATTAGAATTTTGTAAACATTTTTTCTTAATTCTGTTTTTTATATTTTTTATGACTTTTAGTTCCACCGGTCAACCGGTGGTACAACACCGGTTAACCGGTGGTGTCGGGTTTTGCTTAATGGGCCGGCCGGGGAAAGGGTTAAAATTTATTTTAAAACCCTTCCTCCCTCATTTCTCTCTTCTCTCTCGGGTTGCTCCTCCTAAAACCGCAGGTCCTCCAAACCCTAGCCTCCCTTCTTTGTTTTGGACCTCTCAAACCTCCTTTCTTCTCTCAATCTCTCTCTTTTTAGCTCCTTTTGCCATCATGGGACCTCGATCTACTCGCAAAGGCAAGGGAATCGCTCAAGAAGCTCCTCCTCCTCCTTCCATCCCTCAACTCCCGGACATTTGGCATGACAAAGTCATTCTGCCGGGTAGGGTAATTGATTATTCTTGGCTGTCTACTGCTCGTCTTGAGCTTTTCTCGATTATTGAGTATCAACATTGGCATTCTTTCTTTGAACCCCCTGAGAAGGATGTCATTTATCCTCTTCTAGTCAAAGAGTTCTATGCTCATTTGACGTGGTCCGTTTCTGATGACATTGATACCATCTCCTCTACTGCTCTTGGGCAACCCATCACTATCACTTCGTTGGAGATTGCCCGGATGCTCGGGGTTCCTCATGTTGGACCCCATGCTTTTGCTCAGGGGGAGTTTCCTCGGGACCGTGAGTTTGATATAGCCGTCGCCCTTGAGCATCTCACAGGGCAGCCCTCAAATCCCATTGTCAAGCTCTCCCAGCTTTCTCCTAATCATCGTATTATTGAGCGCCTCATTCAAACTTCTCTTGCGCCCCGTATCGGGGATCATGACAATGTCAAATTCATTGACATTTATCTTCTCTCATTTATCACCCGAGGCATACATTTCAATTTGGTCCGGTTTCTGTTCCGGGCCATGACTTATGTAGCTGAGCACCCGCGCCGGTCCAAAACTCTACCCTACGGACGCTTCTTGACTAAAATCTTTTCATTTCTTGATGTGCCTCTTCATGCCACTTCCTTCGAGCAGCCACCGAAGGATAGCATAGTGAATTTTATGATGGTGCAACGAATTCACATCTGTTGGCACCCTTGGCGTCAGGAATGGATTGTGGACAAGGATGGTCTTCTCAAGGCCTACTCTCCTCAAACTCATTCCCATCCTCCTGCCAATGCCATGCCTCCTGCTATAGCCGCTGCCTATCCTCTTTCAGACAATGAGGATAGTGATGATGATGAAGAGGAAGGAAGTGATGAAAGAGAAGGTGAGGCTGATGCTGCTGCTGATGAGGAGGCTGGAGAGGGTGATGATGCACCTGAGCCTGCTGAGGCTGTGCCCCCTCCTGCTGATTCCGGTGGCTTGCCGGTGACGGCTGATCAGTTCCTACGCTTCCAGGATCAGATTGAGACCCGGCTCGATCTTCAGTTCTCTTACTTCAGCTCCCAGTTTGATCAGCTTCACTCACGGATTGATTCTCTAGATCGTCGCTTTGAGGCGGTCCAGGCTCCTCCGGCTCCTCCGACCTTCAGGCGCCGCCGTCACTCTCGGCCCTCTAGGAGTGAATAGAGTCGTTCCGGTTTTTTGGCTTGTATTTGTATTTGTATTTGTTTTTTTAACTTCCTTTGTATCGTTTCATCTTTTATGGAATTCAAGTTACCTTATCTATCCATCCTTTTTGTCATTACTTATTAGTATTTTTCTTTCATAATTTTTCTCCAATTTTGATAATCCCAAAGGGGGAGAAAACTTCTCTATTACATAGTTATATATTAAAATGCTCTTTTTACAAGTTCCATTTTAAATTATTGATGTCATCAAAATCTGTTTTAAATGATTAAGTTATTGTTTTCAATTGATTTCTTTAAAAAATGGCATTTGGTTGCAATTTCAAAAAATGACCCTTTCTCAGTATTTCAATGCTTTCAAGATCATTATATTTGGCACGTCTCTAAGTTTTCCAAGTTCAAATTGTTTATTTAAGTTTTCAATTGACATACCTTTTTTTAAAGCTTTCATACCCTTTTTTTAAAAGATTTTTTTTGTGATTGTGATCATCAAAATAGGGGGAGATTGTTGTACCCACTCTCTTGGATTTTAATGATCACAATCACTCTCATCGTGATCTAGTATTGTTTCAAGTGTTTTTGATGATAGGAAATAGGGTGCCTAGAAGCTGGCCCAAGAAGTATTCAAAGTGGACTGTTTAAGTCCACCGGCCAGCCGGTGTGGGACCACCGGCCAGCCGGTAAGGGCACCGGCCAGCCGGATCCAGCCCAACGGCCAGCCGGTGGACCAGGAAGAAGGCCTTTCCCTCTGCCAGGTGCCACTGGTCAGCCGGTGTCTGGCCACCGGCCGACCGGTGGGTCCAGACAGAATGGCATGCCTTCTGTCCAGACCACCGGCCAGCCGGTGGACTCCTCACCGGCCAGCCGGTGGAACTCCTTGGAATAGTGAGACCTACTGTCTCACCACCGGCCAGCCGGTGACCTTCTCACCGGTCAGCCGGTGGCTCCTGGGCAGAAGCACTCTCCACCTTCCAAGGCACCGGTCAGCCGGTGGAGAAGCACCGGTCAGACGGTATGCAAAGTCAAACTAGCCGTTAGAGCTTGACCATACTTGTCCACTTGACCCCCAACGGCTCCGAAAGCCCTCCAACGGCCATATTGTAGTATTTGGGAGTATTTCTCCTATAAATAGACGTCCATGGATGCCGGGAAGACTACCGATCATATACCGAAGCATACAAAAGCCATTTTGATCATTTGAGGCTCCTACGACAATTCTCAAAGGCTACTTGAGATCCAATTGCCATCCTTGAAGCTTGGGCTGCCTCTACATCAACTACACTCACCTCTTGGCGCTCAAGGCTTCCTCTAGTTTGTTCTAAATTATTTACTTCATTTGTTTAGTTCTTAATTGGGTTTGTATTAAAACAAACCACCCTTTTTCTTCCTTCTTTCAACTTGGGTTTCTTGCTACAACCATAATAAAAAAGCAAGCTGTAAGAAGGTGATCTAGCCTACCTTAAAACGGCTAGTGGGTTTCTTGCTATAGCCATTAAAAAGCAAGCGGTCGTATAAATCTCCCGACGGTTGAGTTGGGAGCGGAGACGTAGGCTTGAGTATAAAGCCGAACTCTGTTATCAATTGTGTCTTGCCATTTTACTTTCCGCTGCATTTAAATTTGTTTTAAATTGTTAATTAATTTTAAAAAGGCAATTCACCCCCCTCTTGCCATCACCTCCGACCCAACATAGTGTCTTTGGGGCTTAGGATCATTACATAAAAACTTTAAACTTGAAATACAACATCCTTATTGAAAACTTCCTTTACATGACCACTACATTCCTTCATACTTAGCATTGCATGAGATAACCTGAGGACATGCATAAGAAAAGGGTGAGCTATAATGCCCAGTAAGGGAGTACACAATGAATAACATGAGGAGTACAATACTTGTTAGGAAATAGGCATATCCATAGAGCCTAATATAAACATGAACATAAAGTCATGATAAAGCATGATAATCATAACATGGAAATCTGGCAACAACACTTAACATTTAATTAGCATGAGCCAAGGCTCATTGCACATAGAGCTTGAGTAAACCCTCATTGCACTTGAAGCATGAGTAAACCCTCGTTTCACTTGAATTAGAATTAGTCAACACTAATTGCACATGGCGTATCATGATTCTATACTTTACCCAATGCATTGGAGCGCTATAAGGGCACACCCTTCTTAAACATTTCATTTCATGCATAAGTGTGCCACATGGATCATAAAACATGGATTCATAAAACATAATCATATATTCCACGATAAAGGAATGTGGAATTCATACATGAAACATTATAATCAATAAGAAAATGTGCACAAAGGTGAATACCCTTGATGGAGAAATGGGCATGATATTCACTACACAATGATATTGGCTTAGAAAATCGGTGTGATTTCGGCAGCGTAACGACGTTACATAAGAATTCATAAAAATGGTTGATGAGAGAAAAAAGGGGTTACTCATCATATTTACATGTAATGGACTGTAAGGAGGTCATATAGATACATGTCCCAACAATTTAAAAGGAATTTAGATTCATGATACAAAATCATTGCTTGAATATAAAAGAGGAGAAAAAAAGTTTCTTTGGGAATTTCGGCATAGTAACGGGTGTACATGAGAGGTATTTAATGAGAGATAAAGGGATCTCCCATAATTAAAACAATAAGAGGGAAGTATGGGGGAGGTGAGAAACCATACCCCAACATTCATAATTGAAATTAAAAGGGAAATACAACTTAAGGAAAATTGACAAAAATGAGAAACGAAGAAAAAACCCTTACTTGGAAGTGTGCTTCCAAAGGCTAGAGAGAGGCTTGTGAGAGGCTTCTTGGGAGCTTGGGGAACCTTGATAGGATTATAGAGAGAGTATGGAAGCGGTTGGAAGAACTCCAAGGGCTTTTAGTGAGAAGGAAGTGGGATCTTGGGTGTGTTTATATAGGAAAGGTGAGAGAATTCTTTATTATTTAGGTTTGGGACCCCTTATATTAAAATAATCCAAACCACAAACCATCCTATGGTATTTGCCCACGGTTTCTGGAAAAAGAAAGAGGAAAAAAATATTTTACAAGGCCAAGGTCCGAACTTATTAATAAATTTGGGTTGCTTATGTGGGGGTGAGTCACACTCCCATGGAAATTAATTTAAAAAGGCAAAGTGTTGAATAAGTCTTGAGGGCTCCATTAATGCTTTGAAAAGTAAGTCAAACAAACCCAAAACCTCATTATTTTAATGATAAAACACATATTGGCCGAATATAAGGATTATGGAATTTTATTACATCACCCTTGGGTCATTATGATGTCATAAAACACATTATATATTTAAATGGTATTTAATTTTTACCCAAAAATTTGACTGTCTCAGAAAATTATGAAAAATTCACCATTGGATAATTTCGACGTCCTGATTTCAAAAATAATATTTATTTTATCTAAATAATTTTCTAAATATGTGAATTTTCACTTTTAAAATAAAAACTGACATTTATAAAAAATTCACGGGTTTTGACAGAAATGGCTTTCAAACCTTAATAAAAATTTTAATTGCATTCGTAAAATTATATGATCATTTATATATAATAAAAATTAATTTAATATTAATAATAATAATTTATTAAAATATTATTTAATTCAAAAATCATTTAATTTAATAAAATATAATTCTTAATTAAATAATAACTAAAAACACCATTTGTACTTTAAAAACTAATTACAATGTATCAAAAATGACTAGAAATTATATTTATTACTATATAAAAAAAATAATGTACATGAACATGGTGCTACTTATTTGTTACATAACCCCTTAAAATAGCCTCATAAGACCTACGGGTAAGGTGTGCGATGGTGACAGACTCTTGGGGCGGCTCGGATAACATCGCTCGAGTAGTAATCTCTATCAACTTCCACTTTTCCCGTAGACGGTCCCGTTCAAGCATGACATAAAGAAGCTCATCTTGGGCTTGGTCAAAGGAGAAGCTCAAAGACGCCACCTCTTTTCCGAGATCTAACAAATGGGATTCGTAAGGGGCAATTCTACTGGATGAGTCAATCGCTTCCTTTGTCTGAGTAGAAATGGGTTCGTTAAAGCCTTATATTTATACTACTCAGATGATCACTATTCAATGGCTATAAAAGTAATGGTCACAAATCATAACGTAAAACTAAAGAAGTTGACATCTTATAAAAAAACATTCATAATGAAACATTTAACTGGATCAAGAGGGATTTTCAATTAATGAAACTTTTGGTCGTTACAATAATTCATTTGGGATATGTAGGAATCAACCACACATAAATCTGACACTTGATGTGGTTAGTATAACTCAATTTCCTTGTTTTCAATATAAAAGTATTATTTTAGAGTAAAACTCATACCATAGACAAAACATAGAAAAATGTGTCATATTATTTTCAAACATTAGTAAAATAATCCATAATTAATTTGTGAAATGTAGGAATCAACCATATATCAATATGAAAAGGGATGTTTAAGGTATGAATCAATGTGTGTGTTTTCAATATAGAAGTGACGTTTTAGAAAAAACATGTGTCACACAAAAAAAATTGAAAAAACAAGATCATATTGTTTTCAATCAGTATGAAAATGATCCATAATTAATTTGTGACATGATGGAATTGAATTCATATCAATCTGAAAGATGACGTTGTCAGTATTACATAATGTTTATGTTTTTCATAAAAAATTTCATTTTATTTTAAATATGCATTATTTAGCCAAACTGAGAAAACAAGCTTCTATTATTTTTAAACATTATGATAGAGATCAATAATTCATTTTTGATGTGTTGGAAATTACCACATGTAAATCTAAAACACGTTGTATTTTGTATGACTCAAAGTGTTTCTTTTAAATATAAAAGTGTAATTTTAGTTTAAAATTTGTATCACATATCCAAAACCGATAAAATGTGTTTGAATTGTTTTTAATCCTTATGATAATGATCCACAATTCATTTATTACATATCTAATGTAAGGACCCAGACCCAAGTAGTCTAGATCCAGTGGTTACATTGTCAAATTGGCATTATATATGAGCAATCAAATCCCATATGACTGAATAGTTTAGTAGTCTTGGTAAACTCGACACATATTTGAAATTCCCAAAAACCATTTTAAAAACATAAAATAAATTAATCATTTTATTTGAGAACACCGTTATTCCCCTTTTCATATCCTTTCATATCAATCACAAAAAACATCTTGGAATCCCGGAGAAAATGATGAATGGGAAAGTGGTGATCTCAAATACTTAGCAAGGGTACACATACAATGAAAGATATCATGACTGAATAAGAAAAAATATGGAATTTAAAATAACTGAAACATATTCCATTTAAAGAATTACATGAGCATAATATAGTTGGAATAAAGGATTTTATAAAAAGAAATAAGAATAATCACAAGAGCTCAAAACTAATCCATGAATATTCTAACTAATAGAAGAATCACAATGAAATAAATAATCAATGTAAAAATTATGGAATGCATAATTTCAATCATCTGAAACATTATATTAATTTCTATTTTAAGACATCTAAAAATACTATCAAGTAATTCTATTAATTAATCTATATAAATGAGTAAGGCCTCATCCAAGACACAACCTAGTTTGTCTCATGAGACCTACCAATTAATCAAGGTTCTAAAATGGGCCTCCCCATCACTTTATAATTCCAATTCATTCCTCATATTAAAGGGATTAAATATAATCAACATAAAAATTAATATTGTATCTATCATATGAAATTTTAATAATTTTTTTTATCAATAAAGATAATCATAAACCATCCATATCAGTATGTAGAATGGTGTCAAAATAGTGTATCCCTAGTCAAACTAATCACAAACCACCCAATAAAATATGGTATACATTATAATAAGATAATAACCTCTTCAATGAATATAATACAACAAATGATGTTGTCATAAATGAAAATACATTCAATATATAGTTGAAATGTTCGTGATGAAAATACCGATTACACTTGAAAATCAATTAATTTTAAAAATATGTGAAATTATAGAGGAAAACAATTTTTTTTCAAAAAGAAACCTGTAAAATTTTAATGTAATATTCAAATGGTTGATTTTTCATGATTTTGGTAAATTATTTTCATGGTATATAAGTTAAAAATAATTCCTTTTATACTTTTGTTAGATAAGTCACAAAATACCTTAATTAAAAAAGGCTAAGAAGATTCCATTCAGACCATTTTGTAAAAATTAAAACATGGGTATAAATTACATTAAAATATCATTGAAGAATTTTAATTTTTTTAAAGCATGGATATGGAAGATTAATATTCTCCAAGAGAGAAGTAAACATAAACAATTTCAAATAATGATGTGACTGTGATATAAAACCTTACAACATTAGTAAGCTTTGAATTTTAAGACCCATGAAAGAATAACTTTAAATGAAAATTTAATAAAAATAAACATAATGGGAATCATTATATAACATGTAAAATGGGTAGTATTTACAATACATAAAGGAAAGAAGTTTTGGATATGGAATATGTCTCATGGAAGTAAATTTCAGATGAGAAACCCTTACGTCATGTATGAATTTATTTGTTCATGTTCAAAAGAGCTGTATAATAAGTATAGATTTATTATAAATCTATTATAGAACCAAAAAATATATATATCGTACCATTTTTATTTAATTATAATCTTATATAACTAGTTTACTAAAAATTAATTGGTAATACATTATTTCTGGTAATAACTCCGTCATTTTTCATGTATATTTTGGTTTAGTAGTTCTATTACTTATAATTTTACTTTGGATAAATTTTTTTAGAATATTATTAATTGTATAAATATAATATATATTTAATATATATATATATATATTTATTGTCTTACATAAATATATGGATTGAAAAATGAGTTTCACTATTCATGGAGACATTAGGCCATACATACGCATGAATGACGCATTAATTTTTCATTTGATGTATTGAAAGATAGGTAAAGAATAATGGACCTTTATAGATTAATTATTAAGCCATATATATTTCATATATATTCATTGTATCCATATTTATAACCATATAAATAAATAAGTGATGAATAATGAATTACACCGCTACGTGGAGACTGTAAACTGTATGTTCACAAGAGTGATGTTTATTCATTATTTATGATGGAAAAGAGATGAAATATGAATCGAAAATAAACATAATAACTTTTTATTATATTTGGTATACTATATTTATTATTTTATAGTTGTTAAAACACATTAATAGTATTTAGAATAAGAAATAAACTTGAAAGATTCGGTGAAGATGATTACCTATTGTTCGATTGATTTCCTTTAGATATCTTCTTAAGTGACCAAGAGTTGAACATTTAGAGGGTAAAAATATCAATAACTTGAATTAGTATGTTATTTGAAGGAATGGGTAGGTTTTTATCAATATATATTTCTCAATGTTCAGTAAATAAGTGAGGGAGGAGGTGTACTTTTATAATTGAGTTGAGGGGAACTTTTGAAATTTATTATAAAAATTAAAATATAATATGACTATTATAGATAAAAATGCATCCAAAGGGGTTTGAAGTAAATGAAACATAATATAGGGTTTAAATAACATTATAAAAGTATATTTATACCATTTTTGAATTCATTTTAATATTTATATGAATGATTATCTCTTTGGTTAACCTATTTTAACACTAACAGTAGTAATATATTTTCAAATGTAAAGGGTTATAATTTTACATATAAGGTATATAGTGACTTGTAAATAAATAAGGGATGAAATTTTAGATAATATATTATCCCAATATTCCATTTTAACGAGTTTTTATATTTTTTATTTATTTAATCCATATTTATTTTAATAAAATATCATTAATGTCAATCTTGAATCTATTAATTTAATTTGACTTCAAATACATAATTTTTTTATTTAAAATATCAATCATTTAAACCAAAATTATATCTCACATAGATACAAAAAATCTTGTGACACATTATCTCATTCAAATTATATCACTTTTAATATTTTTAAATTCATTTGGTTTATTTTTCCAATTATTAAATAATAACCGCATCAGCACCTATGGAAGAATTTAAGGTAAATACTTTTTCACCAAAATGTTAAAAGAAATTACTAGGATGAAGATAAATAAATTAAATTTGAAAATATTATTTATAACAAAACATATCCTTATCTTATCCATGTGTTGAAAATATTCTACTTATTAAAAATAAGTGTTCGACATTTTTGACTTTTCTTTACATAAAATAGTATAAAGGTCATAATCTCATAAAAATGAAAACAAAATGTTAAAAAAAAATATATTGGTTGATTAAAAAGAATGACTCAAAAAATAAAATTACGTATGTTTTAGTTTCACTTTTTAGTACTTATTATTTAATATTTAACATCAATTACCTGATTTACCATTTATTGTGGCACAAAAATCTACTGTTGTTACAATTCATAATAAAAAAATGGATTTTTTAAATAAATATTGAAATAATTATTAAAAATATGTAATAAAGTATTAAACATTAAATTATTATAAGTTTCAAAAATTAATTTATAATTAAAACCAAGAACGAAAGAAAAATTAGTTATTTCACTATTCACTAAAAAATCAACAATTTTTGAAAAATCACAAAAATAAACAAAAATAATATTTTGATATGATGATTTAAAAAATTTAACATTGTTTTATCAAATACATTTTATCAAAGATTCATGAATTGATTATATTATTTTCTTATAAAAATTAATGAAAATAATTTTTGATGAAAACTTATAAAATATCTTTATGAAAATTTGAGTACTTATTTTCTAATAATTCATAAATAAATTTTTATCGATTATGTCCTTTATTTAAATAAATATTTAAAATATTTAAACCCACCAATTTAATGTATAGGTTACAAAAGTCATGGTAAAATAATAAGATTTTAATAATATATCACAGTTCGTTTAAGCTTAGTGTTGGGTGTTGTATATGAAATAATGTTATATTATATACCAGTGGGTGCATGAATAATTTGACATAAGAGAAATTGAATTTATTTAAAAATAAACATAACATAAAATCATTGGCTGTTTCATTCTATCATCAAAATTGGATCTTTTTTTGGTAATTAATGGTTTGATATTTGAAAATTCTTTTATGGTAAACCCACATTGTGAGAAGGGTAAATAAAAAATCGAATGAAAAATAAAGAAATTGAAGTATGAGGGCCACCAAAAAATTATGTTTCCAAATAGTATAACATCCATTTAACGTGAAAATACATACATGGAATAGAAACTTAATATACAAGGATTAATACAGAGCGATAAAGAACAAAGTCATGATAAAGTTAGACAACAAAAAACCATAAATCCATGACGGGTTAAAAGGCCATTGAATTATCTATATGAAAAGTATAAAAATAATTTTTTCATTTCCAGGTCATTTTCCTAAATTTAATATATTCTTTTACTATCTAGATAAAAAACTGATAGAAATAAAGTGACTTGATTTCTTTCACTGTCATAAGAAATATCTCATTCATTTGTTGTTATTTGATCAATTTCCATTACATCTATCATGATAAGAAATTAATTTTTTATATGTGAATAAATTTTTAATGAATCAAAATATCCATAAGTATTTCCTACAATCTCAAAATAGTTACCAAACCAAAAATGGTTAACATATGTTGTGTAATATGATAAATAAAAATTTAAACTAAAAAAATAATATCTAAAGTTCAATTAAATCCATTCCCTAAGTATTCAACATTAAGAATCCTATAAAATATTACTGAACACATTCAATACCAAATAATTTGATCAATCCTTTATCTAAAGACAACATATAGTAGGACATAATGTCACATTTCACACAAGTGAACACTTTGATAACATATAATAATAACCTGAATCATCATTAACTTTATCGTTATTCCATATATTCCATATAACCCCAACACCTAAACAATAAGGAATTTTTTTAACCATTAAGGTTATATCATACCCTTATTCTTTAACTCTGAAAAAAGTAATAGAATTATTCCTAAATAATCCTTTATGTTAAAACTAAATCTTACATACAATTCATCCCAATGAAGTGTCTCTCAGAATGTTATTACTCACATAAAAATTCAATAAAAAAAACATTAATATTATTTCATTCCATTATATGATTCCCAAATTAAACTTATTAATTATATTTGAAATCATTTAGGTAAAAAATATTCATACTAATTGGGACATCACGTTGACCATTGGTAGGAATCACACCCTTGTCACCCTTCAGTTGTGGGTTCAAGAAACTCGAACTTACTGGATGTGACATGTTGTCACCCGACATGATTGTTTTTCTTTTTGTAAATTAATAACAAGCCTAAAAATGTGATTAAAATCCTCAAAAAAATAAAATTACATTTTAAATCATATTTCTAAGTTCAACGATTTTCTATATGATATATTCCAAAAAATTTCTAACTCTTTTATCCAAATAATGCATAAATAACTCATCCGCCAAATAATATTAACCTTAAATGTTATCAATAAATTTAAAATAATGTCTCAAAAAATGTGGAATAATTATTCCCCAAAAAACATTTCAATAAAAAATATACTAAACCAAGGTGTTTTATCTTATAAATGTCTCCCAGAATATCTTAAATCATTTTATACTCTAATCACATAAACCATTAAATGGTTTATTTAAGCCTTTATAATTCTGACCAAACTTAGAATTATTATCCCATGACTCTTGTATTATCCAAATAATAATAACATATTATGGTTTATTAGACCTTCAACCACGTGTTTTAAAAAAATACCACCTTATCAAAAAATAACTTTTCTTGGTTATTGGTACCATTCAAAAAATGTTTTCAAATTCTCAAAAGAAAACTATTATGAAAATATCCTTATATGATTAATGATTATTATATCTAGAATATTACCATACATATACATCATAATTATCCAGTAGCAACAGATAAACACTTAAATCCTTTCACTTAAACAATTTGTATACCATTGGTCATTCTTTTCTCTAGGGAGTAACCCTTAGTTTTGGGAATTTACTCATATAGTGCCTAATTTCCCCACATACATGAAATTAAATTCCTAGGAATTTTTTTGACTCTATTAATTTTATATTCATATAAAAAAATATTCCCCTCCATTTGAGATATTCTTCTAAGTTGTTCTTCCTACATTCTTGATAAAAATGAAATTGAACTTTCATACCTATATGATCATTTCCAATCGAACTTCCATAAAAGTAAATTTTTATTCTATTTGATGCATTATGAATGTCATATAATTTTGACATTGTTAATAATATATCATGATTGAATATCAGGTATAATAACAATATCTTTCTCTTCGATCATTATCCAATCTGGTTGCTCATAAGCACTACATTATCGATCATATTTAGTGTTATCATGATTACTCAAAGTTTTGGACATTTTATTAAACCAAAAACATAGTATTAAAAATAGTTATTATTGAAGAAAACCAAATAATATATACACTAATAATTTTTATGATGTTTTTCTATACTTGGAATTATAGTTTAATTCATAGGGTTAGGTTCCCTAATCTAAGATTTCCTAAATCTTATCCCCAAGGTATTTACTAAACTTCATTAGATTTCAAAATAAAACTACCTAGACACAAGTATCCTAGATTCTATGTTTACTTCGATACATTGTCCATAGATATAATAAATAACATCCCAAAGGAATAAATAGTTTAGTAGTCAGGGTAAACTAGATAAATAATTAAAATTCACATTAGATTTTAAAAACATAAAAGTCAAAAAGTGATTTATTTGAGAACACCATTATTTCCCTTAGTGTAAACCATCATATCAGTCAAAGCCAAACTTATTAGTATCCTAGGGGAAATGAGGAATAATAAAGGGGGTACCTCAAATTCTTATTAAATGTATGCATATAATAGCATATTTCATGAATAAAAACTCAAAAACATCATGGAAATGTAAATAACTAAAACACATTTCATTTAAAAAATAACACGATCATGATATGCTAAGAATAAAGGATGATCAAATAATACATATATACAATGACATGAATTCTAAACATATCTATGGATATTATAATTAATCAAGTAATCACATTGAAATTTATAACTGATTTCATAATGATGGACTGAGTAATGTCGAATGTAAAATCCCTGGTAAATAAAGAATAATACATTTTTCATATTTATTAATATTTGTGAATTAAATATTAATTTTACTTTAAAGTGGTTTCTATGTTCGATAGCGTACCTGATACACAACAACGGGTTTCTTTGAAATCTTACGTTGCACACTAATAATATAATATTATTATTTTAAATGGTAGTTAACTCCTAGCCGTTGTATTGGCCCAAATTAACAAAAATAACTACAATATGATTATACATGTTTGTTAAATGCATTTAAATTCATCTAATAAATGTTATAGGCTTAAAATGTGAATAAATCTAATTTTAAGAAAAATTTACATTAAAAGGATGATTTACCACCTTTTAATAGAGACCCCTATTTAAATCTAGTTTTGTTCACTTTAATATATTCTATATGACGAAATAAAATCCTTCTTTATAATGGGGATATCAAAATTTACTTTGGTTAATTTTTTGGAATTTTTCCGATAATGATCATTTTTAATGAATAGTGAAAATATTGTATTTTAATTCAAAACTATGCTTTAATATGATTTATTTATATGGTTGGATTATCTTTTTAATTATGATTAAAGTGAAATAAAAATATCTTTTTACCATTTAATCTAATGTTTGTAATTGGAATTAATTTCACTTTAAAATTGGACATAAACAGGTATCAATCTTTTGATAGTTATTGTTTCTTAAAAACATGCTATTTGTTTTGATAACGGGAATTAATTTTAAAATTAATTAATGCCACTTCTATTTTTTAAATTTGAAAAAATAGACATCATTTTTTAATTTGGAATATAAAATATAACTTAGGCTGAATTTTTGAAATTTTTCTGAAAAACATCAATTTTTGATGAATAGTGAAACCACTTAGCGGTAGTTAAAAAAAATGACTTTTTCATTTAAATGAAATTTTACCACTTCTTTGAATTGAATTTCAGAAATCCGACGTAAATTGTTGTTTTAAATAAGTAAAATATGGTTCATTAAGATGATTTTTTTTGGTGAATAATAACTTTTGACATTTATTTACCGCGATTATAAGAAAATAGGGCAATTCAAGGTTAAAAGAATATTATAATAATTCAACATTACATTAACACTTTCCCAAACCTTATTGGTTCAGTCATTAACGACCATGGGAATATTTGGGTGGATTTTGGGACACCATTGAGACACTTGGTAGTGATAATGACAATTTATATTAATTAATTTAATGTAAAGACAAAATTGACATTAACAAAAATATTTTAGTCATTAATTTTTATATGGTGTATATAAGTCATATATTCAACTATAAATATTCAATGTAAATCTAAAAATATTTCCTACATGATAGTATTTTTTTTAAAAATTTTAGACAAAAAATAGATTAAATTATTTATGACACAATAATGATGCAGTATTGACCTCATTAATAAATGATTAAAATAAATAAGAATACAATGATTAAAATATAGTCCAAAACATGTCCAATTCTGATTGGATGATTTTATTTCAAACATGAGTCATCTTATCTTAGACCATAATTATTTTTGACAATTAGAAACCGAATATTATTATATAATAAAATAATGTTTTCACACTTTCCTAAAGAGTCTCTCCTCCCCCTTATAAAAGGAGACCATTTATAACCAATTCCTCACACCTCTCAAGCAATTTGGATCGTCCATCATCTGCCCAATTAAGCTCTCTAAATCCCTCTCCTTCTCCTAGAATCCTTATCTTAGGCATAAGGCACTTAAAAAATCCTTTTGGTTTAAACCAAAGGAAGTTACCCAAATTAAAGTTAACAGTTTCTCTTAACTTGTTTTCATTTATTTTACTTATCCAACCCCTAAAATCTTTTTCATTCCTTTCTTTTATAACCAAACAAGTATCATAAATATACTAGTATGTTGTTATGAGAGGTATTAAAACTACACTTACATACACCTCCTTCTAATGGGTGAAGAACATAATGTTTCTGTGGATGAAAACTAACGGCTCACGAAACAATGATTGTTCAATTACATATTACCGCCTCTCATGGTGGAAATTATGATGGAAAAATATTTATATATGATATATATTATGTTTATTTTTTATTTATGCTTTTGTAATTTCATTTTATCGCACGACTTTATGGTTTCTATATTGGGTAAATACGATAATCTCATTTGAGGAAGTGTGGACTACCACCCCCTCAACGTGATGTGATTCATTAATGCCTTATGTGTGATGTATAAAGGATCTAGTTAATGATATTATATATGATATTATACTGTAATTATAATATAACTATTTATCATTATGCTTTAATTCTATAAAAATAAGAAATAGAAATGAAAGTAGCGTTCATGCGTACGTACGGCTTACCGTCTCCATTAACGGTGCATTTCATTTCATACCTCTAAATGTTATGTACTATTATAAATACATTTATATACTGGATATATATGATATATATGATATCTAAATCATTAATACCATTCTATATATAATGTACTATTGACCACATGGACAACTTGTAAAAATAAGGTGTTCATTTTTGACTCAAGTACCAAATATCGACAAAATGAACGTTATTAACTTAAATGATTACATAATGTTTATAACATGGTAATAAGTGATATAAAAGGAATAATAAACTTGAAAAATGTTCTTATGAAAGTATAAATTAACTTTAGTTTATTATTCAGGAGATTAATTAATGAACGGGTCTATTTGGACACGAGGTAAGGGACTTCATCTCAATCTCCTTTCATTGAGTCATATATTTTTTTAATACATGATTTTCTTTTATATGCTGTATAAACCCATTTGAATTTTAATTTTATTCAATGGGAATCTTTTTATACTAATCATTTTACTAAATGACAAAAAGAATGTTCCTTTTATCATAAGCGGTGACAACGACAATTTCCACCGCCGCGAGTATTATTTGATCTTTGGCATCCTCAACAAGCCATAATGTTTTTAAAAGAAAATAATTACGATATACTCTTTTATGTATTTTGGTATAGAAAATGGTTTTTATAATGGATTTGTTATGTAAAAATGTTTAAGTGATATATTTTGATTGAAATGTGGAAATGTCTTCTTTCCTTTATATTTGTTTTATGACTTATGATTTTATAATGGTACTTGAATATTTCACGGGTAGTTACGTGATAAACCAAATGATGGGTGGATCCGTGAATACCAGGATGGGTGGTTACCTTATAACCTCCAATGCATTGGGTCTGGAAGACGGCCGTATGGCTATTCCATTTAGTGATATGTGTGGAAGTCAACCATATGGTTATTCCATTTAAGAATGTTAATGTCCCAAGTTACCTTTATATGATATGTGTTCTTTATATGGGTTTTATCATAATATTTTGGTTAAAAAAGGTTAAGTAATGATATTTTATTTAGTGAAGAGTATTTACTACTTCATAAAGGTAAAAAGTATTACTTATGTTAAAGTATTCATGGTTTACTTTTTTTTTTTGAAAAACTAACAGTTTTCCTTCTTTGTGTATTCCTTACTGAGATTTTTATGCTCATCCCAAGTTTTTGAAATGTTTTTCACAGGACATAATGTGGAATAATGTCAAGGATGGGATGAGGGAAAAGTCATGCTATCTTAAACATGGAATTAGGCATGACTCTTTTTGTCAAGAGTTCATGTTTTGTAAAAAAATGGGAACTGTGTAGAAGTGTCTAATTTGTAATCTTTTGAGATGTAATAGTTATGTCCTAAGTCTTTAAAACACTAAACCTGAAAGGATACTCAATGTGAATTATTCATTTAATACAATATTATGTAAGGTTTAAGGCCGGGTCCTTATAGTTGGTATCAGAGGTCTGTTTAGATAACATTAGGAGTTAAGGTATTGTTAAATTAATATCCATAAAGGTAATTTATGCTAATATTGAAATCATATAGCATTTACAGATTACCATGTTGCTTCACCTAAGATATTTCTATGTTTATAATTTTTTTTCATAGATAAAATAGTTCAGTTGTGATGGGAAGTCATACAGAGGGAAATGATCTTCCAAATCAGCATCTAGAGATGGTCAGAATCGGAACTGAACAGTTTAATACAGTGATGGATCAATTGATTCAGGTGATAAATGGTGCTTCTGTTTATTGGTGATATTTTGGTTTGTTATAAAAGTAAATAGGAGCATGGAAGTCATTTAAGGATCATCTTGAAAACCATAAAAGAAAAGAAACATTATAGGGAATTCAACAACTATGATTTTGGTTACAACAAATTTATTTCCTTGGTCACATTGTTTCAAAAAATGGCATAATTGTTGATCCTGCTAAAACAAAAGTTGTTAAAGAATGACCAAGACCCAAAAATATAAACGAGATTCGTAGCTTTCTTGGCTTTTCAGGTTATTATCAGAGTTTTGATGAAAAGTTTGCACAGTTATCTAGTCCAATGACTATGTTAACTCGAAAAGGTGTTATGTCCATTTGGACAAAAGAATGTGATGATTTTTTTTAGGAACTGAAAAGAAGATTGGTTAATGATCCAGTTTTGGAACTTCCATCTAGAAATGGTGAGTTTGTTATCTACAGTGGTTCTTCGTTGAAAGAACTGGGTTGTGTCATAATGCAGAATGATTAGGTAATTTCTTATGCTTCACGTTAGTTGAAACCTCTTGAGTTAAATTACCCTACACATGATTTGGAATTAACTGCTGTTGGTTTTTCTTTAAAAATTTAGAGGCATCATCTGTATGGAGTGACGTGTGAAATATATACTGATCACAAAAGTATGAAGTATATATTCACTCATAAAGAATTTAGTTAAATTACCCTACACATGATTTGGAATTAACTATTGTTGTTTTTTTCTTTAAAAATTTGGAGGCATCATTTTATGTAGTGAAGTGTAAAATATATACTAATCACAAAATATTTAAGTATATATTCACTCAGAACGAATTTAACATGAGACAAAGGAGATGGTTGAAATTAATCAAGGATTATGATTGCATGATCCATTACCATCCGAGAAAATCAAATAAAGTGGCTGATGCTTTGAGGTGAAAAAGTAATGTCTCATTAGCCATGTTACGTTTGGAACGAGATCCTTTGGTTTTTGATTTAATGAACATTGGAATAGAAGTTGTTGGTGCAATAAATTCTTTTTTTTGTATAAGGTGTCAGTGAGATCATCTCGATCATACAGAATAATGAAAGCACAGAAAAAAGATAGCGAGTTGCAGAAAAAGGAAAAGTTGGTTCAGAAGGGTAAGTTGTCGGGATTTAATATTGATAATGATTGTTTTTCGAGACTTGGAAAGAGATTATGTGTACCTTGTGATTCACAGTTGAAGAATTAATTGTTATTTTAAGATCATAGTTCTCCGTTTTCTGTTCATCCTGGTAGTACTAATATGTACAAAGATCTTCGGGAGTATTACTGGTGGGATGGAATGAAAAGAGATATTGCTGATTTTACTATGAAGTGTTTGACTTGTCAGAAGGTTAAAGAAGAGTTGAAGTTACCGAAAGGGATGCTTCAGCCTCTACCAGTTCTACATTGGAAATGGGAAAATATATAAATGGACTTTATTGTGGGATTACCAAAGACATCTCTAGGTAATAATGCAATATTGGTTATTTTTGATCAATTGACTAAATATAATCATTTCCTTCCTATTTGAGATACTTTATCTCCAGATCAACTATCTCAGTTGTATGTTAAAGAGATAGTATGGTTTCATGGAGTTCCCATCTCCATTTTATCAGATCGTGATCTCATGTTTACTTCTAACTTTTTGAAAGGCCTTCATAAGTCATTGGGTACTAAATTAAATTTTAGTATAGCTTTTCACCCTCAATAAGATGGACTGTTAGAATGAAAAATTTAGACCTTGGAGGACATGTTACGTGCTTGATTGATGGATTAACAGGGAAGTTGGGACCAACATATTTCATTGGTTGAATTTTCATATAATAACAGTTTTCATTCCAGTATACAGATGGCTCCATTTGAGGGTTTATATGGAAAGCGTTTTCGAACTCCAGCTTTTTGTGATGAAGTAGGTGAAAGGAAGCTGATGGGACCAGAATTGGCAGAAGAGATGGCAGAGAAATTTCAATTGATTTAGAAGCACATGAGAACATCTCAGAGTAGACATAAACTTTATGCAGATAACCGGAGGAAGGATCTTTCTTTTGAGGTAGGTGATCATGTGTTTCTCAAAGTTTCTCCATGGAAAAGTGTGATGCGTTTTGGTAAAAAGGGATAGTTGAGTCCGAGTTTCATTAGACCTTATGAAATCATGGAGAAGTTGGATCATTTCCATATAGAGTGGATTTAACTCCAAGTTTGTCCTAGTTACACAATGTTTTTCAGGTTTAGATGTTGAGAAAGTATATGCCAGATCCATATCATGTTTTGAGCCCATAGGTAGTTTAGTTGGAAGAGAATCTCTCTTATAAAGAACAACTAGTCTATATTTTTGACCGTAGAGAGAAAGTGTTGCAGAATTAGGTAATTCACCTGGTAATGCTTTTTTGGAAAAACCATATGGTTGAAGAGGAAACGTAGGAATTTTAAAATTCTATTAGGGATAAATACCCCCACTTATTTGATAAGTAAATAAAATTGCGAGAACAAAATTTACAAAATAGGGAAAGGATGTAACATCCCGGGTAAATAAAGAATAAGACATTTTTCATATTTATTTATATTTGTGAATTAAATATTAATTTTACTTTAAATGGGTTTCTATGTTCGATAGTGTACCCGATACGCAACAATGGGTTTCTTTGAAATATTACGTTGCACACTAATAATATAATATTATTATTTTAAATTGTAGTTAAATCCTAGACATTGTATTGGCCGGAATGAAAAAAAACTAACTACAATATGATTATACATGTTTGTTAAATGTATTTACATTCATCCAATAAATGTTAGAGGCTTAAAATGTTAATAAATTTAATTTTAAGCATAATTTACATTAAAAGGCTGATTTACTGCCTTTTAATAGAGAACCATTTTTAAATATAGTTTTGGTCACTTTAATACATTCTATATGACCAAATAAAATCCTTTTTTATAATGGGGATATCAAAATATACTTTTTGTAAATTTTTGGTATTTTTCCGATAAAGATCATTTTTTAATGAATAGTGAAAATATTGTATTTTAATTCAAAACTATGCTTTAATATGATTTATTTATATGGTTAGATTATATTTTTTAATTGTTTTTAATGTGAAATTAAAATATGTTTTTACCATTTAATCTAATGTTGGTAATTGAAATTAATTTCACTTTGAAATTGGACATAAAGAAGTATTAATCTTTTGATAGTTATTGTTTCTCAAAAACACGCTATTTGTTTTGATGACAAGAATTAATTTTAAAATTAATTAATTCCAATTCTATGTTCTGAATTTGGAAAATTAGACATCATTTTTGAATTCAGAATATAAAATATATATTAGGCTGAATTTTTGGTATTTTTTTTAAAAACTTCAATTTTTGATGAGTAGTGAAACCACTTAGTGGTAGTTAAAAAAACTGACTTTTTCATTTAAATAAATCTTTACCACTTCTATGAATTGAATTTCAAAAATCTGACATACATGGTTTTTATCAAGAAGTAAAATTTCATTCATTATGATGAAAATAATTTTTGGTGAATAATAACTTTTGACTTTTATTTACTGTGGTTAAAGGTAAATTGGGTAATTCAAGGTTAAAAGAATATTATAATAATTACAAATTACCTTAAAACTTGTGCAAACATTATTGGATGAGTAATTAACGACCATAGAAATATTTGGGTCTATTTTGGGACCCCATTAAGCCACATGGGAGTGATAATGACAATTTAGATTAATTAATTTAATATAAAGACAAAATTGACATTAACAAAAATATTATAGTCATTAATTTTTATACGGACTTATATAAGTCATATTTTCAACTATAAATATTCAATGGAAGTATAAAAAGATTTCCAACGTGATGGTAATTTTTCTATAATTTTTAGACAACAAATAAATTAAATTATTTATGACACAATAATGATGTAGTATTTACCTCATTAATAAATGATTTAAATAAATAAGATTATAATGATTAAAATATTATCCAAAACATGTCCAATTCTGATTGGATGATTTTATTTGAAACATGAGTCATCTTTTATTCGACCTTAATGATTTTTTGGCCGTTAGAAACCGAATATAATTATATAATAAAATAATGTTTTCACACTTTCCTAAAGAGCCCCTCCTCCTCCTTATAACAGGAGACCACTTCTAACCAATTCCTCACACCTCTAAAGCCATTTGGCTCTTCCAACCTCTGCCCAATTGATCTCCCTACATCCCTCTCCTCCTCCTAGAAGCCATAACATAGGGATAAGGCACTTCAAGAATCCTTTTGGTTCAAACCAAAGGATGTTACCCAAATTAAAGGTAACTATTTCTCTTAACTTGTTTTCTTTTATTTTACTTCTCCAACCCCTAAAACCTTTTTCATTCCTTTATTTTGTAACAAAAACAGTTTCCTCAATATACTAGGATGTTTTTATGAGATGGATTCAAACTAAACTTACACACACCTCCATCTAATGGGTGAAGAACAAAATGTATCTGTGGATGGAAAACTAACGCGTCACGAAATGATGATATTACAATTAGATCTTACCGCCTATAAGGGTGGCCATTATGATGGAACTGTATTTATATATTATATATATTACGTTTATTTTTTCTATATGCTTCTGTAATTTCCTTTTATAGCATTCATTTTTTGTTTCCATAGTGGGTAAATATGATAATCTCATTTGAGGAAGTGCGGACAACCGCCCCCTCAATGTGATGTGATTCGTTAATGCCTTATGTGGGATGTATAAAGGATGGAATTAATGATATTATATATGATATTATACTGTAATTATAATATAACTATGTATTATTATGCTTTAATTCCATAAATATAAGAAATAGAAATGAAAGTAGCCTTCATGCGTACGTACAGCTTACCGTCTCCATGAACGGTGCATTTCATTTCTTACCTCTAAATGTTATGTACTATAATAAATAAATGTATATACTGTATATATATAATATATATGATATCTAAATCATGAATACCATTCTGGATATAGTGAACTATTGGCCACATGGACAACTTATAAATATAAGGTGTTTATTTTTGACTCAAGTACCAAATTTCGACAAAATGAACGTTATAAACTTAAATGATTACATAATGTTTATAACATAGTAATAAGTGATATAAAAGGAATAATAAACATGAAAAAGATTCTTAAGAAATTATTAATTAACTTTTGTTTATTATTCAGGAGATTAAATAACGAACGGGTCTAATTGGACACGAGGTAAGGGACTTCGTCTTAATCTCCTTTCATTGAGGAATATTTTGTTTTAATACATGATTTTATTTTATATGATATATAAACCCCTTTGAAGTTTAATTTTATTCAAAGGGAATCTTTTTATATGAAGCATTTTACTAAATGACAAAAAGAATGTTCCTTTTAACGTAAGCGGTGACAACGAACTTTTCCGCCGCCATGAGTATTATTTGATTGTTGGCTTCCTCAAAAAGTCGTAATGTTTATAAAAGAAAATAATTATGATATAATATTTTATGTATTTTGGTATTGAAAATGGTTTTTATAATGGATTTGTTATGTCAATATATTTAAGTGATATATTGTGATTGAAATGTGGAAATTTTTTCATTCTTTTATATTTGTTTTTATGTCTAATGATTTTATAATTGTACTTGGACATTTGACGGGTGGTTACGTGATAAACAAAATGACGGGTGGTGCCATGAATACCAGGATGGGTGGTTACCTTATAACCTCCAATGCATTGGGTATGTAAGTCGGCCATATGGCTATTCCATTTAGTGATATGTGTGGTTGTTGACCGTATGGTTATTTATAATGGATTTGTTATGTCAATATATTTAAGTGATATATTGTGATCAAAGTGTGGACATGTTTTCTTTCCATTATATTTGTTTTATGTCTTATGATTTTATAATGGTACTTGGAAATTTGACGGGTGGTTACGTGATAAACCATATGAAGGGTGGTGTCATGAATACCAGGACGGGTGCTTACGTTATAACCTCCAATGCATTGGGTATGGAAGTCGGCCGTATGGCTATTCCATTAAGTGATATTGTGGAAGTCGACCGTATGGTTATTCCATTTAAGTATGTTTATGTCCCAAGTTACCATTATATGTTATGTGTTCTTTATATGGGTTTTATGGTAAGATTTTGGTTACAAAAGGGTAAGTAATGATCTTTTATTCAGTGAAGAGTATTTACTACTTCATAAAGGTGAAAAGTATTACTTAAGTTAAATTATTCATGGTTTACTTGTTGTTTTGAAAAACTAACAATTTTCCTCCGTTGTGTATCCCTTACTGAGTTTTTATGCTCATCCCAAGTTGTTGAAATGTTTTTCACAAGACATAATGTGGAATAATGTCAATGATGGAATCAAGGAAAAGTCATGATGTCTTAAACATGGAATTAGATGATTCATTTTTTTCAAGAGTTCATGTTTTGTAAAAAAAATGGAAACTGTGTAGAAGTGTCTACTTTGTAATATTTTGAGATGTAAAAGTTATGTCCTAATTCTCTACAACTCTAACCCTGAAAAGAACCTCAATGTGAATTATTCATTTAATTCAATATTATGTAAGGTTTAGAGCCGAGTCTTTATATCGAACATCTGAAACATACCATTGGGTCCTCTTCCAATTCATCTGGAAATACTATAAATTCATTGTTCTTTAAAATATATATAATAGGGTACAAAATTTGGAAAAACCGAAGATCATGTGTCTCATGAGACATACCGATGCATAAAGGGGCTATAAGGTGCCCCGTCCATCACTTATTACTATCCAATGAATCACTCATATGAAAGGCGTAAAAAATAATCAACATAAACATTTGAATTGAAACATGGATATTAGAAGATAATAACATCCCCAGTCTATAATCATAATTATAAACCATCCATAATAATATGTTTAATGGTATCAAAATAGTATATCCCCAGTCAAAATGATCAAATACCATTAAATAAAAGATGATAGAGGGTATCATAAGAGAATAACCTTAGAAAAGAATAATATTCAACAATGTATGTTGTCAAATATAAAAATACATTAAAAAGATCTTCAAAAAATTATTTTATAAAATACCCTTTATACCATGAAATCATTAATTTATTAAAAGTTTCACAATTACAAAAGAAACTTTGTTCTTCGAAAATAACCTTGTAAACTTGTAAATGAATATTCAATTGATTGGTGTTTCATGATGTTAGTAAATTTATTTCAAGATTTATAAGTTATGAATTTTCCTCCAATACTTTTGTTAGAAAACTCATAAACTAATTTCTTTGTAAAACAACAAGAATATTTCTTTCAAACCATTTTATAGAAAGTAAAAAATGTGTAATAACAAAATAAAATAATCAGAGGAAAATAACTATAAAACATTGAAAACGTTGTTATAAAACATGGATATTGAAGAGAAATATTCCCTAGTGGAGGCCTCAAAATAAGTAATCACAAATAATGATGTGATTGTGAAATCAACCACTACCACTTTGAAAACTTTTGAATCATAAGCTTTATAAAATAATAACATCAAATGAAATATTAAATATCATGAAAAATAGGTGAATCAAGATATTAATTTCAAAATAGGTAGTATATAGACCATATAATAGAAATACGTTTTGGACATGGACTATGTATAACTAAAGTGAATGTGAGAAGTGAAAACCATACCTTAGGTCTGACTTACTTCGTACTTGTTTGGGCCTCTTATAAAATAAATAAATATTTATTATAAATTTATTACATAACCACACTTATATATATATCATACCATTTTTTATTTATTTATAATATATTTTCACTATTCTAATAATTATTTATTAAATCATTGTTTTGGTAACAACTACATTGTTTTTCATGTATTTTTTGGTTTGGTAGTTCAATTACTTATATTTTTTATTACAGTTACATCATGTATAGAATATAAATCAAGGTATAAATATCCTATATATTGAACATATAGATATTTATATTCCTAAAAAATATAGTTATAGAGAAATGAGTTACACTATTCATGGAGATGGTAGGCCGTATATACACATGAAAGATGTTTTCATTTTTCAATGGATGAATAGAATGAATGGTATAGAATAATGAAACCTTCACAGATAATTTTTAATTCATATACATATCATATATATTCAATATTTCCAACTCCATAACCATCCAATAAAAGTATTGATGAAAAACTTATTACACTATTATATAGAGGTGGTAAGCCGTACATGCACACGAGTTATGTTTTCATTTTACATATGATAGAGAAATATGGATTATGGATGTAAAATAATTATAATAATATCTTAGTAAATATATAATTATAGATTAATTTTTTTATTATGGATATAACACATGAATTGGATGTATAAGGATAAATAAACTTGAATGAGTCAGTAAAGATGATTATCTATTATTCGGAAGACATCCTTTAGATCTTTTATTAATGGGCCTATGGTGTCTCTTTTAGAAGATAAATAACCTAAATAACTTGGAAAAATATATTAGGAATTGGAATGGGTAGGGATGGGTCAATATACAAGGATCAATGTTGTGTAAATATGTGATAGAGGAGGTTCCCTTTAATAATTGAGGTGAGTGGAACCATGGAATTTATTAAAATAACTATAACATAATAGGAATAATCTAGATAAAAATTCATCTAAATGGAAATTAATTTTAATATATAGATTCCTGTGTTGAAATAAAATTAACCAATTAAATTAATACATTTTTTGATATCATTTAAACCCTTATATTCTTGATTAACCCCTTTGTTAACCAATTTTAACATTAACCGTGAAAACACATTTTAACTTTTAAAGGGTTATAATTTTAAATATAAGGTAACTATTGACACATAAGTGGATAAAGGATGAATTTTTAGACCTTATACTCTCCTAATTTTTCAATTTCAAAATATTTATAATTTTTAAATATGTTAAAAAAGTATTATTTTTAAAAAATACCATTAAATGAAATTTTGACTCTATTCAATTGATTTGACTTGAAATTCATCAAAAAAATGTCTAATTAAAATACATTTTTTTAAATCACTAATATTTCACATATATCTATGAGTAGAAAAATTACCTCATTCAAATTATATCACATGTTTTTTTAAATCATTTATTTTATTTTTATGTTAATTAAATAATTACTTCACCAAAATTTTGTATACATTTAATGTAATTATCTTTTCAATATTTTTTTAATATTAATTACTATGATAAAGAAAAAAAATTAGATTTCAAAATAGTATTAATAACCCAACATATCCTTTGGTTACATCTATATAAAAAATATTATATTTATTAGAAACATGAGTGTGTCATCATTTTACTTTTCATTACACAAACTTTTATAAAGGTCATAATCTCATAGAAATGTATAAAGATCATGTAACTAAATAATGGTTGTATATAGGATAACTTTAATCATAAAATTAAATTTTTCTAAGTTTTAGGGTCTATTATTAGTACGAATCATTTTATTTTTAACCTTAATTACCAGATTTACCCTTTACCATGGTAATAAAATTTAATGTGGTTATGATTCATAATGACCAAAAAATAAATGATAAATTTTAAATAAATTTGGTCCTATAAATTACAAATATAAAATATATTTTTAATGATTAAATTCATATAATTTTTATAAATTAAATAAATATTATAAAAGATGAAAAGAAAATTGATTTTTCAGGATAATGCATTTCTAATTAAAATATGTTTTTTTACCAAATTTTATCATAAAACTGATTCTAATGAAACTTATTAAATTATTAATAATATAAGATAATAAATTTTACATTTAATCAATTTTAAGAAAAGAGTACTTCTAAGACACGTGAAAAAAAAATACATTTTTCCATAAAAAGTTGAATTTTTAACTATTCCCTGGAAAATAAATCATTTTAGAAAAAAAGGCATTTTTTATAGTATTATTGAAAATTTAAATATCAATTTTTAAAATAATTTTTTAAATTTTTTGAAAAAACTAATTGTATTATTTGTAAAGAAAAAGTAATAAAAATTATTTTTGACGAAACCATATAAGAGGACATTAATAAAATTTGAGTGTTTATTTTATAAGAATTAATCAATAATATTGTATTGATTATGGACTTTATATATATATATATACACATATATTCCCTAACATAGTTAATCCTATCCACACCAACCTATTTAATGGCTAGGTTATAATGGTCATGTTAAAATAATAATATTTTAGTAGTATATCATGATTTATTTAAGCTTAGTGTCGATGTTTTGTAATCTAAAGTGTTCTTTTAAAATATTGGTGGTTTCATGTGTCACACTATATCATAGAAATTAAATTTATTTAAAAAATCATACTATAAAATCCATGGGTGTTAAATAGATTTTGACTACTCGTTAATCTGTCACACATTGTTGAAGGTTCTGAGTACAATAGAAGCATGTGATGGTTGGTGATATATCAAATTTTGTTTAGTATTTAGTTTCATGGAACATAGGGAGATGATATTGCATGTTTAATTTATAATTTATTTATTTATATCTAACAAAAATAAACTCCTTATATTTGGATCCTTTGCTTGATGATGTTGTTGATCTTCCAAAAGATCCTTATTGGATTGCCTTCGTTGCGATGTTAGGATCTAAGGGTAAAATCCCTCTAGAGGCTATCCACAGATGCTTCTAGGATCTCTTTGAAACAATAATTGATTTTTGTGTGGTAGTGGGGAAAATCAATTATATTTTTTTATTTGACTTGATCGCTCATCCTTCGATCTTGAAAGAATATCTCTTGCATTTCTCATTCCTAAGAGGGAGAGAAAAAAGGAATTATAGGGGTAATTCATTGTGGGAAATAATACTATACATCTTGGTTATCCAAATATTATAGACATAACCATATATTTATAGAGATATGGTTTAGGATTAAATATTATTTACTTTTATATCGAACCTTAAATAATATAATAACCATCAGAAAAAACCATGCTATAAAATAATATTAATAATATTTTTATTTTATGGAATGATCTATCTTACATAGTGATGAATATTATTTATCAGCTTTCAATCAAATATTCAGAACTAGATGCGATCACGGTCATATAACAAATCATAATTTATTGATAACATTATTAAAATACATAATTATATTAAAAAGAAATTTTATTCACAAACCAATAAATAATTATTTACTAAATATAAAGTTAAATAAATAAAAAAGATTTATTCACAATATAGTGAATAAACATTTATTTAATTTATGTGATCAATAAAATAAGAATAAAAATATTCCTCACTCTTGAGAATAATATATATTCCACTAATTAAATTTCAACAGAATTTAATCACGATTAACGGAAACACTTAGTGTGTGACTCTCTAATATTCATTCCCATTGGCATTAGGTCGACATCACTATAGTCCATGATTACTATCTTTAAATGGGTCAAGGAACACAATAAAAATGTCACAATAATTACATCCACATAATACACTCACTTATGTAGTATAATTTCCTTGTCACAAAATCTCATCAACTAGGTTTCACATTCGTGTCCTTATCCAATGTACTCGATATGTATTTCTTTGACTTTTTTAAGTAAATATTCTTACACAAAGGCCATGTAATTTAAAGAAACAATTATATTTAAACCGACGGGTAAAGATATCAAGTTCCATAAAGATATAAGAGAAAAATAATTTCTCAAATTATTTATTAGAAACATTTTATCCGTGATGCACCCAACGTATCCAACCTCAACATGATCAATTATAGAAATGGTTTATGAAATAAATATATGTATGTGAGTCTTAATATTCATTAATAATAATATTACTGTCCAACAACCATTACACACACTAACATAAATGAATTCTCGATGACAATAAAACATGTAGAATTCCTATCGACAGGTCTGTTCTTGTAATATTTAGTCTTAGAGATTACTAAATGAGAACTTGATGAAAAGAATCACAATCTTCTTATGTGTAATCACACCAAGAAGTCTATATATTATGTTCCCTATTATAGTGTTTTATCTTATTATAGAATTATATTTGGGAGATATTATCTTAGCATATAATGGTTCTCATCATTATAGGGAACATCTAAGACCATATCAGTGTGGCATATACAATGGGATATTATCTCATCAATGTTATGAAGAAGAAAAATCAATATGTGATAAGATATTTAAATTAATATTCACTTATTTTAATATACATGCAATCCAAAGTACAAATTATTGGGTTTTAGAAAACCAACTCCTATTGTTTTGGCCAGTATGACTCGAAGTTAATTTTTCAATATAAAATCTCTATTTTAGTTTAAAATGTGTATCACATATCGAAAACTAAGTAAACAATCTCAAATTGTTTTCAAAATATAGAAAAATTATATATATATTATTTGTGACACGTAGGAATTGGGAAAAAATCAATCTAATACATGATTAATGAATAATATCCTTAATATATGTATGTATATAAATTGTAATTAATTATATAATTTATCATATGTGGATTATATAACATATGAATTATAATTTGTTAAATTGTTTATTTAATGTAACTTAAATCAACAATGGATTTATTACAGGAATAAGCTTTTGAACGGAGGTTGAACTTTGAAAAAATCTTTCTATAAGAGTTATGATAATGGATATTGGTTGTAAATTTTTTTGATTAAGTATATATGTCACATAAATGTATTTTTTTAATTTTTTAATTGAAATGAGAGTACAATGTTATATTTTTATTTCAATATTTTTTTGTATATTTGTCTTTTTATTTGTTTGATTTTTGATTTTATTTTCTATTATAGGGATTCTAATACTTTGCAGTAGCTAGATGGCCTTTATCAGTGCTAAATGAAAACATAGTTAGAAAAACCTTTATCATACATTTTACTTACATTGATAAATGCTCCATTTATCAGTGATTAAAAAGTTCTCATAAAGTACCCAATTATCAATGCTCATAAAAGTGTTTATAAAGGACATATTTATTAATACTAAAAGAAAGTGCTGATAAATGACCCATTTATCAGTGATTTCTAGCATAGATAAAGAAAAATCTTTTTTAACATCACTTATGTTCTCAACACATTTTTTGCAATAAAAAACCTCTTTATTAGCGCTGTTTAAAGTGCTATATGTAGTAGTGCCTTTACAAACTCTAAAAACCATTGGTAAAAGGTATATTTATAAGACAAATTATATCAATAAAAACCATACATCAATATATAAATATATTTATATTGACAAAATATATTTTATTAAAAATGATTCATATATATGGGTAAATATATATTTATAATCAATATATAAGATATTTAATTAAAAATTGCATATAAAATAAAAACTACGTATTATAAAAAATATTATTTCCTATAGAAATATATATTGATATATATATATATATATAATTATCTTAAATATAATTTTTATAATACATATTTATGTATTATATATCATATTTATATGTCATATATTAAGTTTAAAAGCTTTATAATTTAATTTAAATATAATATTTATGAAAAATATTGATGTATTAATATTAATAGACATTTCATTAAAAAATTTTACAATTTCATTTTTTAAATTTGATATATATATCAAATAATAAGTTTTGAATTTTTTACTAAGAAAATTGATTAAGTATCTTACACATAATACGTCATATAAAAATTTCACACGTACAAATATGAAATTATGTAAAGTTTATAGAGACATTCATAAATAGAAATAAAATCTTGTTAATATTTTTGGTTTAGTTTTTTATTTATTATTATATAATATTTAATTTATCTTGTTTTTGAATTACAAAATTTTATTCCTTTTTTATATTTATCTTTGATATATACTATTTGTTATGTTTTAATTAATATACATTTATATACGTTTAATTTATTGATTATTTTTAATTTTATTTTTTAGTATTTTTCTAATTTTATTTATTTTAAAATTTATTTATATTTATTAAACAAAATTTAATTTTTTATAATAAAGTGGTAATTTAAATAACTAATATGTGTATTCTTTTAAATTATAAAATATATTGATTTTTTTAAATTTATATAATTAATAACTCTAAATACTATTTTAATATTTTTCTCAATATATTGGTCATTTAACCAAATTTCACTCTATTTTAAGATCAATTGATTTAATATTATTTATAAAATAATAATTTTATGTGTTTTTTTAATTTTTTAACATATATTCATTTTAAATATTTATTCATTAAATTTTTTATAATTTATTCTTTTTAGTGTTTTTATAAATAATTATTCATTAATATATTAAATATTTTTAAAATATAAATATACAAACACGCATATAGATATCTATATATAATATATTTCATTAAATATGATTTATATAATACCAAAAATGTTCCCACATTAAATATTTCATGTATTCAGTGAAAATAAATTATAATTAAAAATTAGTATTGATTATAAATATTGGCTAATTCATATTGAGAAATAGAAATTTAATAAAATTCCATATGTTTCTTCAATTTAACATATATCAAACTTGGGTTACAATAATTTCACACACACATATACATAAATAATGAAATTTTATATAGAAGCACACACACACAGACACACAATATTTCTATAATATTTTCCATTTTTATCATTCCTTATAGAATTTAATTTATTAGCATAATATTTTTAATATATATTATGATTTTGATCGGTAAATTTTATATTATTTTTTATATTTTAATTTAATATATACTATTTATTACTTTTTAATATTTTTTAACTGTTTTCTTTTTTTAATGTTATTTTTCCATTAATAATATTAATTATTTTCTACATTTTTGAAATTTATTCATTTTCAATATTTTTGATTTTTAATATTTTTTGTAATTTTATCCATTTCTAATATTTATTTATAAATATTATTTTATGAACATTTACTGTTTTTAATTTTGTTGTAATTTATATAATTAATTTATTTTTCTTCATCTAAACATATATTAATTTTTAATTTTTCTAGGAATATATCAAGTTAATAACAACTATTAATTCTTTTAATACTTTTACAATCTAGTCAATTATAAACTATTAAATTTTACCCTTTTTTAATATTCATTCACTTAATATTATATAGTATTATTTATTCATCGATAATGTTAATTATGTTTACATTTTTTTTAAATTTATTCATTTTGGTTATTTATTTGTAAAATTATTTTTATAATTTATTCATTTTTAATATTTGGTAGACATGTTTACTCATTAACATCAAGTGGTTTTAATAATGTTGTAGTGTACTTAAATAATATGAATTCATCTTCATTTTGATTTTTTTAATAGTTTATATAAATAATAGAACCTATTAATTTTTTAATATTTTTTAAAGTCTAATGTTTTTTGTTATTAAATTAAACTCATTTATAACATTCATATATTTAATAAGGTTCAGTCAAAAATAACATAATCAATTTTTATTTTTTAAAAAGTTATTTATTTTTAATATGAAATTGTTAAATATTTTCAAATTTATTTTATGTAGTTTTTATCAGTTCTTTTTAAAAGTCATTGATGAAGATTTGGTGCATCAACATTAAAATAGAAATATCTAATTAAACCTATCTTTTTAGTGCTATCTCTGAGTGATGAGAATGATATTTCTTTCAACACTACTATTTATCTTCTATAAATATAGTTTTTATCAGTGCTTTCTATTTTATCACAGATAAATCCTATATTTATTATCATTTTTTGGAATTGGTTATAAGACACTTCCATTTTCAAAAATATACCCCTAATAGAGAACCCTGCCACTCACATTGTTAAATCTCTTGTAGAATTAAACCTTCACTGTCGCTCCCCCTCGAACTTCTCAAATGAATTAACAATCTCAAAATCTAAGGTATGTGATTCATTCTAGTATTTTTAGTTTATTTTATAATGATTTTCTATTTTTAATTTTTCTAGATGGTTAGGGATTATTGTGCTTTATGTGAGACTCAAAGAGGGTCAAGACCCACTAATCTTGAGTGCCTCATGCACCACACCACCACACCAAGCATTCCATATTTTATATAATATACTTCATGGGGAATCATTTGAGTTTTCTTCAAATAGAATAACCAATATTTTAGGTGGTACACTGGTAAAACTTAATCTTAATTTTTAATGATTTATACTACTAGATAAACATCATGTGTGGATCATGATATTCAATGTTTTCACAATGAATTCTTATGTTTTAATTATGTTTCATATTTTCTTAAATTTTTATTATAACATTAATAATACTATATAATAATAGTCTACCTTTATCTTTAATATGTTTATTACTAGGAGAACTACCCAATACCATGAAAACAACAACAATAACAACATATAATTAAATATTCATGTTACATGTGGAAGACATACACATTCATCAGAAGGGGAAAGACCAACTTTCAATCTCAAAAATCTTTTTTGGTAACATAATATCCAATTAAATTTTAATTAATTTTATAAATTAAAGAAATTATATTTTTTATGGGGAAATAGTATCATTTAATAAAGAATTGATTTTATTTGGACTATTATCAGTGGAAAATTCTATAGTCTTGAAATCATTATAACGATTTTTAAATATATCTCTTTTTTCCTAAATTATTTATCAATTTTTCATATTCAAACATGAAACCTTTTATCTTAATGTATATTTTTTTATTTCTAATTGGGATATAATATATTTAAAATTTGGATATTTTTTTAATCTATTATTGATTTTTCATGGTTTGTTATTTTATAGTTTTCTGTTTTCCTAAATTTTAATATACTACATGTTTACTTTATTTTCTTATTTTCAATTATATATAAATATAAATATATATTTCATGATTTATATATTGATTAAATATATATATTCATAAATCCAATGCTCAATGAAATGGATTATACTGGTTAGAGAGTTTATTTTTCTATTGTTTTCTTCAAGCATTCTCAACAAAACATCATATTATTTTAGTATAATATTTTTATAGTTAAATATATTATATTTGACGCCTTCATTTTAAATCATGTGTTATGAATTATATTTCTAAATTATTAATTTGTTTACTATACATATTTTATTGTATATTTATATATAAGAATGCAATAGTATTTATTTTTTTCATCATAAAACAATCATATGCATTTTCTATTTCAATGATCATTTTCGTGAATTAAATTTCTAAAACACGGGAAGAATACATTTTGAAATTAATTTTATGATATTTTCATAGTGTTTATCTGATAATGCATCCGAATGTACTCTTTAGAAATAAATAAAGCAATTATATTATCCAATACATCATATTTTCAAAAAATCATTTCCTATAATTTTCGGTTTTAATATTCCAATGAGATATTAAATTTACATCCGTAATGAATGGATATATATATTCGAAAAATAGTTTTAAATGTTTTTTTATCATTGATATAAAATAATTTATTAATTATTCCCTTTTATGGTTTTATTTTTAATAATATCATAAATATCATTGATACAGTTCCACCAATAGAAAAAATTGAGAAATATCAATAAATGACATTCCAATAGAAAAATTTCAGATTTATTCTAGATAAAACTTCATATCATCCAATAATAGTAAAAATTATATTATGTTTTCTAATATAATGTACTTGAATTATCTCTCTAACCTCGACTGAAGTTAATTTTTGTTGACTAAATTAACTTTTTAAGTAGTAAAAATTAAATTTTCTTCACTAACTAGTTTAAAATTTATTTTAAACACTCTTATATCTCAATAAAAAACAAGTCCATTCTATTTAAAAATTCTAAAAATAGATCTTTATTACACTATAATTCTGATACTTTGTTTATATATCAATGTATATAATCATTATATTCCTACATTTTCTTTATTTTTTTAACATAATCAAAATTATCAAATCTTATAGGATAAATTTGAATAAACAATGTAATTATACTAATCATATGACAAAATATTATGATGATGGAATTAAAGGGTTCATTAAATTTTCAATATAGTAAGAATAAGACCCTTCTTAAATCTTTTGTTCATGATTACAAAGTTTTTATTCAATAAAAATTTGTTTGTAAGAGTTGGGAGAATAATTTATCTTCCACAAAATAGATTGGACATATAAATGTTTGACTAAACAAAGGGAAAATGTTAATTTACTTATTGATTGAAGTGATAATATGATTTATGGATCATTTTATATGAATACTAGTTAAAATAATGATACAGATCATACAAAAGAAATGGAAATGGAAATTGATGATAAACTTTAGGATTATCCAATATTGTTTGAGAAGCTAAATAGCTATAATAAGAGACCATTTTATACCGATTATAATAAATACACAATATTTTCAATTTTTATTGAAGATATATAATTTTAAATCCAATAGCAGGTGGAGGAACACAAGCATTATAAATCTGTTTAGTCTCTTAAATAATATGCATCCAAAATATACAAATCATCCATTTTAAATAGATAATTATAAATGAATTCTACATCCCATGAGAATGGTCTCTAAAAAAATTCATGCCTCTCCATATAATTTCATATTGATTCAAAATGACCATGAATCTCTCAGAAGATATCCCATATGTGGTGAAATTTGATATAATAAAGATGAATCGAGTCCTTAGTACGATTTGTGGTACTTTCATATTATTACAATGTTTAGAAGACAATATGGATTTTATGTTACCCTTTGAAAATTTACATGGCATGTATATATAAGAACTAAATATGGGAAACTACATCACCTATAAAACTCTACTCAGTGGAAGAAAATTGATCATGAGTATCAGGAATTAAGATATTATCCAATAAAAATATTTATTTTATTAACTGTAGATGGAATAAATCCTTTTGACATACATAGTATTACTCATAGTACTTATCCAGTTATGTTGGTAAATTATAACTTTCCATCACGTTTATGCATGAAGAAAAAATACATTCTATTGTTTGTGCCTGTATCAGGAAAAAAGGAACATGGTAATGATATGGATGTCTTTTAAGATCTATTGATCGAAGATCTAAAATTGATTTTGGATAAAGGAGTTACACTGTATGTTTCTCAAAGAATTGAATAATTTATTTTGAGATCCATGTTTTACTTGAAGATAAATGAATTTAGTTATTATGAAAATATTTTAGGACATATAACATTAAATGAATTTTAGGGTGTCCCATTTGGTAATAAATCACACACTTAGTTTAGCTGTAAAATTCCTCAAAGACTACTTTTTTAGGACATGAAATAATTTTTACCCCAATGAAATAAATATAGATCAATGATGACATCATTCAATGAGAATATAGAATAATTTATATGGCGATATTCACTAACATGTGATCAGTAGTTCCAGAAATTAATAGATATTGACTATGTTTTTTAGTAAATATTTTATGAAAAACTATATGCAATCAGGTTAGAAAAAATAGATCAATTGTTTTTAATTACTATACTATATTTTTTTGAATACTGGGAATTTTTTTGAAGTCATGTGTGTTGAAAAAACTATATTTGATAATGTTTTTCAAATTTCACTAAATGTTCCAATGAAAAAAAATATAGAATTAAGGCTAGGTTTGACTTGATTAACATGGGGATAAGGGAAGATTTGGTGCTGATTAAGGGTGAAGGAAAAAATTTTATTCCCAAATAATATTACACTCTATCCAAGCAAGAAAAAAATTTAATTTTGAAATTTATTTATTATTGTATATTTTTTGGAGAAGTATTCATCAAATATAATGAAGGCTATCTTTATGATTAATTTGAAGTGGTAGGGTCTAAAATCACATGACCATTAATTTTTGATGCAATATTTGATGCCGTTTTCTTTACATTACATTTTTCCTAAAAATTTATGATATAAATAAACAATACTTGTCACTATTTTGAAATCCATATGTAGTAATTTTATAATGCCAATGAAGTTTCCAATCACGAATAAGGTGATTATAATAATATTATATGAATTGGAGTTGTTATCCCCTACTATTCATTGATATAATTCTCCACTTGAAGGTTCACTTGTTTAGAGATATTCAACATTTTGAAGCTATCAATTATAGATCGATGTATTCAATTTAAAAATAAATATTTTTTTTGAAAGGGTAAGTCAAGAATCGAAATCATATAGAAGGTTGTTTTACCAAATAATATATAGTTGAAGAAGATATTAACTTTTATACTGATTACCTATTGGATGCTTATAGTATCAGTCTCCAATAATATCGTCATAGTGGATGTCTTATGGCCAAATTTATTTTTGCAAGATATTTTATTAAAATTACCATCATAGAGCGGGAGAATGATCACCTTTCAATTTTATATAATAGTGTGAAGGTTTCTCCATATTTTGATGCCCATAAATTAAGTATTTGACATTTGAATCAATAAAGGGATGAAGGATGGGAATGAAATACACATAATCAATAGTTTATAGGATAGTTTTGAGATCATAGTTTTTAGAAGTTATCTAAAAATATGAATTCAATCACTGTACGACTTCAACGGATATCCATGGGACTAAATTTAAATGTTATATCTTATAAAGGTTTTATAATTAATGGTATACATTATATATAACCGAATAATATGAATGCAATATAATTTAACATTTTGGAGTTATTATTGTGGAGGAATCGATGCATGTATCCATTTCTAAGGTATATAGGTATAATTTATACAAATATTCCATATTTGGGCATCATTAAAAGGATAGATGAATTTGAGTACACAACATTTCATGTGATGATTTTCCAATGGAAATGGGTTGATAACAAGAGTGTAGTGAAAGTTGATTAATCGGGCTTCGTGAAGGTGAATTTTAAATTGGAAGGTCATAAAGGCAAGTCATTCATAATGTATCCAAAATTAGTGTAAGTATATTATGACTTAGATATAGAAAATAATAATTGGTCAATTATTCCACTAAAAACAAAATAACAACATGTTCAGTTGAAAATTCAATTGAGGATGACCCTTTCATTGGGAGAATACCATCAGTTCACAGGGGTCCCAATGCAGAAAATGTCTTGTACAATAGAGGGGAGTATAAAGAAGATATTGTGATAATCGATAGGGTATGGAAATACCTTGAACCATTGAAGGGAAAAGAGAGTTCAATGATTAGGTAAACATTATTTTTTAATATACCATTATATTCCTCATAATATTATGTGTTCTCTACTACATTTATGTAATCTAAATTGAATCCTTAACTACTAGTGCAGATAATAAAATATTCACTTGATGATGTTACCAATCCTGAGGAATAACTGAAAGTTGATGATGAAACCGCACAATTAATGTTGGGGTAAAAAACAAGTTGATGTAAATAAAAAATAATGGCCTAACATCACCATGATACCTAAAATTATCATGGAAAGAAGAAATGGTATAACATTTTATTTTAGTTATAATTAACATAACCAAACTGTTGAACACAATAAGGAAATGTTCATTAGTTATCCCGGGTTCATAATGGGAATGTATATGTCAATTGATAAAGATATATTACATAATGTCATGCCTATATTAAAGACAATCATATGGGAAGATATGAATGTAATTTTGGGACATAATTTCTCTATTTTAGAAAAAAATTATATAACAAAATATTTATTTAGTTTTCATTATCACTTGTGGAATTTATTTATTTTAGACAATTTTCATAATAAATATGCATTAATGTTCTCTGTAAAATCTCATAGAGGCTTCAAGACAATTACTACAAATTATTATCACAAAGATGATGATGGGAATGTAAACCCCCACTCACCAGTTACATATGAATACATTTTAAACTAGGAAATGTAGGAATATTTTATTATTATCAATTATTATTAAAAAATTTAGGTTCTTTGTTATTGATAATATTTTATTTGAAAATATTTATTTTATCCAGCATGTTTTTTTTATTTTATAAAATCGTGAAGGAGTGTTGAAGACAAGCTACGTGCATTAAAACCCATGTATCATAACCATAAAAAATGATGGTATATGATTTACTTAAGAAGAAAATAGATATCATTTTAAATCTATAATAAAAGGTTTATGTGATATGAAACAACATATGTTCCTTTTTTTATATACATCTTGATGAATCAAAAACAAAATCCACTTCCATCCCATGTCATGTGCTATAGAAGGAGGCATGTGTAAATAAAGAGGGTAAATATGTTGATGAGATATCACACCCCAACCCAAAAATTCTATTTATTTTATTTACTTATGGGATTTATTTTGTTCTTGGACTACCTTACTATTCATCGCTTAAAATTGGGAGTTTTTGGGCACGCCAGACATGTCACATGGTTAACGAGAATAGTTTTCCAATCCATTTGGAAACTATTTGAAAACCTCTATTTTTTTCATAGTTCCTAATTCACATTTTCTGCATTGTTGACCAAACCCTGTGGCTATCCCATGTGTGGTTCTATAAGATCCCAATATGGGACACACGATTGGTTAAGAGTTTTCCAAACCGTGTGACCTAAACTATGTTCCACGTATTTTTTTTTCAAAAAACAATAATAATTAAAATGAAATAAAATAGATTATTAAAAATAATCAAAACCATAAAGTGGTGTCTTCATCTTCCCCTCCCCATTTCTTAGTGCCTCACCTGAAGGGGGGTTCCCCTAGACGTGTGCTGATCCTACATTCTATTTCATTTATTGGAAAAATATATTTTTGATTTATGGTTCAATATTCCCAGTTAATCCATGCCTATTCTCTTTATACTAATTACTCTATTTAAGGGTTTTCTTTTTTTCCCATGTGGTTTGTGCACAATGGTTAAAGCCTATCCTGATATGGGGTTCATTTTGGTTGTTTCCAAGTTCATAGGGTTCGTGGAGATTGATTGAAGACAATTTTTTCCTCAACCATTAAAGGAAATGTGTTTTCCATCAGTTTTCGTTAGGTATTATTACATTAAATTTATTTGGTATAATTTTATTTAGTCATTTTGTGATGTTTTTTTCTTATAATTTTATAGTGAACCCTGGACCTCCTTGAGGTGGATTTGGACTACCGTTGGTGAAGACAATGAATTATGGCTCCTTATATGTGACCTACACACATATACATATAATTATATATATATAAATCCATTTGTTACATATTCCAACATATTTATTGGGACATATACATCAGACAAGGGGTATATAGATATATATCATGGTGTTTACATATTTAGGTTGTCTTGCAGATCATTAAAGGATACTTACATGTATATGAAAATACAGAAAAATATATAAGGACCCCATTAAAAATATTTACTCACTATAATATCAATACGTACATTGGGGATAAGTATTCTTATATTTATGTGAATGTGAATATGCTTGTAAGCACAAAATGACGAATTCAAGTGGAAAACATCAATGACATCATGTTTTGAGGTAGGTACTGTATGCCCAAACCTTTATAATAAAATCTATTATTTATTTGTGATTTTATGGGTTATATTAAATATATTATGATGTAAGTAAAATATAGAATTTTATTTTTATTCTTAGAGTTTTTTCACCCTGTTTTTCGAGGTTTTTCTCTAAGCATTGATATGTTGTTCTTGACTTTTTCTAGCTTGCTCCAAAATGTGAAACATTGTAAATTCAAAAATTTGTTCTAAATGATTTTGTACATGAGCCTTGGGAATGTAAAAAAAATTAATTTTCCACTCATCTAGTCTTCCATAAAAGATTAATTACTTTCTTTATTTTCAAAATATCTTCAAAATGAAGTTTCAAATGGAAATGGTTTGTTTTCAAATGCTAAGAACCATTTGGAACCGTTACATATTTCTTAGTCAATGGTTTTGAACTCTCATGATGTGAAGGCCCATTTGAAACCATTGAAATGTTTTTTGTATGATGGGTGCCTCTATAGGTTTCCTCCATCTAGGGAGGGCATCTGCATGGATGGTGTTGGGAAGTGGGAATGGAATGCATGTTGGCAATCATATTAGTCACATGTGTGTGATAACCTACCAACTTCTCATTTATATTGTGTTCATGAGATCTTAGAATTCATATAGGTGTTGATAGATGGTTTATATTGGATTGAGTAGATCACTGTGGTAGAGATAGTTTTTATGGGGTATGACAAAGGTGGGGTAGTTTTGAGCATCCAGGTTAGTTCTTGATTATAGAGTTTTATCATACACGAATAGATTTATCAAATCGAAGTGTGTCAAGGGTATCTCTAGGGGTGTTTATAATATTACCATAACACTATGTTATATGTTACAATATCATTTTTGGTAGTTTAGTTTCTTATTTTGAGGTTTATTTATAAAATCTTTTCACTTTACGCTTATACTAGAAACTCTAACATCGTATCATGATATATATGTCATGTTTCCCACCATGCTGTAGTTCTTTATGATATTATTTTGGATGGAATATTTATTTCATTGTATATATCTACTTATAAATTATTTTTTAAAAATTCTATTACTATTTAAAAAGTGTTTTAAGAATTAATAGACACAAATTGTTTTTGAAAAACATCAACTATTTATTTTAAAACAAGGAAATGAAAACATATATTTATTATTGTATTTAAAACTAGTATGAAATTTATTTCTTTTTTAGGGTAACATATAAATAATTGTTTAACCTTTTTCATTATGAAATAAATTTTAATGGTCACACCAATATTCTTAACCATTTTTAGATTCATATTTTACCTGGAGCAAGAATGGTTCTATGGTTTGTGGTGACCATGGGGTCACCTAGAGGTATGTGTAGTAGATTTTAGTTATTTTCTACATAAAGTATGTTATTTATTCCTATTTATTTATTTATTTTTTAGGATAAATCATCCCCAATTGAGTTATATCAGATGCACGATATAAGTTTATAACATAAGGGGATTGAGAACACCACTCCGACATTATATCAAACCATATTTGGTTCTTAGTTTAAGGATGATCCGGGGTGGTTCGTGACATGAAACAAACACAATGTTTTGGATTCATGTGTATGTTTGTAATAATAGAAATTCATTATTCTTTATAATAGTTTTACATAAAAATATCTATTTATGTTCAAATATTATTAATATAGTTTAGATATAAGAAACATTATCGACTATACTGGAAGAAAAACAACTTTCAGTAGCAATGAAGCAGTCATAACATTATAGCCGTCATAGTGGTACGTGTCTTGGAGTGTCACTTGGAATATATTTTAAGATGAATAAAGAACAAGAAGAGACATATGACATGATTAAATGCATACATGCATATATAGATTCTTTGAATTATAATATTGTCCAGTTTGGTTTGGTAGAGAAATATATATGAAAGGATCAAAGAGAACCAGTAGTGAAACCATGATCAGCACATAAAGAGATAAATGACCTTACTAGCTTTGGGGATAGCCATTACTTTAAACCACCTACCTTACGCAAGTTAACAAAAATTTTCATTATACTTTTTCCTAAATAAAAATGAAATAACTTCCGATAACATTATATTACAAAAACTCATGGGGGTGATTTTTTTGTGTGGTTTATATTTATTAATTACTATGAATCATCATGTTGGAAGGGGTATAGTGTACAATGTCCCATGAGACATGATAAATTCTAAAAAAATACTAAAAGATCACATGATACTTGGTATTGATGTTTCTTTTGATCAAATCATTGAGTTTACTATACCACTTGATAACTAGGATGTTTTTATGTTCAATAATGCTATTATAACCTTTATAGAATGGACCTATAATATTATAAATATTCATGAGGTATATCCTTAAAATTTTTTTCAAATGAAAATACTTTAACAATTAATTAGGAAATTTCTAAAATGAGGTATGGTATTACATATGGATAAAATTATGGCTAAATAGATAGCCCATTAGAATAGTCTAATGAATCGATAAGAAAAAATTATATAATGAGAGTTCCTTCACCTTTAGAGTTCTGCTACCATATATATTCAGATTACAAATTCATGAAGATAAAAAATTAAAGTAAGGAAATATTTTATACACTGAATAGTAAGAAGAAATATTTTTAGATGTCATTACTGATTTGGGTGGTTTAGATAGTATAAATGATACAATAAAGATTTAATAACTGAGTATCTTAGTTATGAATATATACAGGAGGAATATTTTCATAATCCATTTATCCAAAAAGTTGATTAGGATGGGACCATAAGGGGCACAACGTCTCTCCACTAGGGTTCTCGCGCCGCCTCCCCCTTCCCAGATATGCGCTCCCTCACCATCCGGGTTCGACTGGTCGGGGTGGTGGTTCTCTGTTTCTATGGACTTGTTTGACTCGTGTCACACACACTAGTTTCCTTCTATTTGAAGTAGTGTTGAATCTGCGCCTGAGTTCCTGGCCTGGTGGTCCGAGACCGTCCCTTCGTCCAGTTTTCTGCGTTTGAAGGTGGAGTGTTGTTTCTGTGGAATTGCCGAATGGCGGCGTCGGGATATGGTTTTCTTGGAGTGGATGAGGTGACTTTTCTTCCATTTAATCTTCTCTTTTTCGTTTGATTTGGGTTTCTTGATGTTTTCTAGGATGCATTTTTTAGGTTGAGTTGGTTTTTGTTGGTTTGCGGAAGTCCGTTTCATGTTGTTTTGTATCGAGCTAGTGGTGGATTTTTGCTCGCCAACTTCGGCCTGGTTTTTTCTTGTCCACTTGGGGCTTGGATCTTGGTCTCGTTTTTTGTTGGTGTTGTCGACGGACGTTGGTGAAGCTTAGCAGTGATCCAGTTTAAGCGGATGAATTGTTTTTCCATTTGTTCGAGACAGACCATGGTTTGTGCATCAGGCTTTGTTCTCCGATGGACGGGATGAAGGTGGTGGTCTGACAGTGCTTCGGCAACATCGTCAACTGATAGTTCTGGAGTCTTCTTGCAGTGATCAGTGGTACTTGGTGATAGATCTCATTTTTCCGGCGACGACTCTTTTGATGGTCTAGCCAGTGACCGGCAGGGATGATGTGCGTGATTTAATGCAGTGTGACGGTTTGACCTGTAGTTTCTACGATTCAGTGAAGGTGACGTATGATGATGGGTTCGAGTCTCGAAGTGTGGTGCATGGATTTTAAGGGGTGTTTTTTGGTTTGAATTTGAGATTTGAATTCTAGCTTTGGGGACTGTTTGTAGGGGTATCGGGAACCCATAAACCAGTTATTGAAAAAAAGAAAAAAAATTCAGCCCTCTATCCAAAAAGTGATTTACTGTGTTCAATATAGTTAATAACTATTATTAGTTTCTATCAGTGTATATATTACTTCTATATAATGGAAAAAACATATGATGAAAGATTTGGATTCATTAATCCCACTATCAAGTCTATAGGAAACATTTCTTTGGAATTGATAGAAATAGAAAATAAAAAAGTCTACAAATCAAGAATCTTGAAAAGAAAATAATATATAAAAGACTCTTCTTGATTCCAAAAATAACACCATAAATGTTTAAAATAAAATCATATAAAATCTATTTTTATTTATTTAATTTCATATTTTTTTTAAAATCACTAAATTTTCATCATAATCGATTTGGATACCCCAAATGTTTATTTTTTGGATCCAATGAATGGATTTCCATAAAAATTACCACAAATGATTCTGATTGTGATTTTATATTCATTTCAATAATTTTTTAATAAATAAATGAATTATATGTTACATTTTTCATTTTAACAAGAATTATGTTCTGATAGAGTGATCTAAAAATATAGGCAAAATCATGGTATGATGTTGGTGAAAAAGAATATAAGCCTTTGTATTTTTTAAAATGAAACAAATTAAGGTATATATAGTAAGATATAACTATAAAAAACATTCTATTTTTTTACTAATTTTGTTCAATTTCATTATACTGTCTACAGTTAAATTACAATTTTTTTTTATGTATATTACATTTGAAAATTTATAAAATATATCATATATAATAAAAATAATATCACCCCAACTAGTTAATTTTTGAAGGTAATTAAATTATCATTTGAAATATTTATTAATAATTTTTTTCTATATTTTTTAGTACTACAATGATTTTCAAGAATCCACATGCACAAAAGGAGAATAAAATTTGTCTAGATATGAGTGGGAGGAGTTCATAGTGTCAGAATTGTTATCAAAGTCATGTTTTGGTGATTACCTATTATGTTTATGTTCTCGTAACTATATATGTCCCTAGATATACATTTTTGATATGTATCATAATGCTTATATATTATTTTTGACCTTTTTATCAAGGGGAAGTATAATAGAGGGTTACACTCTATGGATTCTGGTAGAGAAATTTACATGTCCAATGCTGTTAATTATTGTGATAGAATATACATAAAGGTTGATACAGATATTGTGGTGATAGTGAAATAGTTCAAGGATCCTTCGACCCACAAATCTGAAGATTTTTTACCAACATTCTAGGAAGGTACTTTGAAAAAGATAACCGCATTATTTTCTTTTTTATACAATATAAATGTTTTAATTTAGTTAAAAACACATTTCACATAGCCAAATAAAGAAAATAATATTATATTAATCTCATACATCAATAAAATGATACATAATTTTATTTGGATACGTAGGAATCAACCACACATCAATTTGGTACACAATGTTTTTGGTATGAGTCGAATTACCTGCCTTAATATAAAAGTTCCATTTTAGTATAGAATTCATGTCACATAGAAAAAAATTATAAAATGAGCTTGGAATTATTTTCAATCATTAGGAAAATAGTATATAATTCATTTTTGTCATGTACTAATTGACGACTTGTTAATCTGACACACGATGTGCTCAACATGACTTGAAGTACCAGTTTTCAATAAAAATTTATCACCATAGATTAAAATGAATGTTACATATAAAAAATAGAGAAAAATATTTATAATTTATTTCAAGCATTAATAAAATGATCCATAAATCATTTTTGAAATGTAGGAATTGACCACAGGACAACTCGACACCTGATGTGTCTGGTTTGACTCAAAGTGCATGCTTTCAATTTAAAAGTGTCCTTTAAATTTAAAATGTGAACCACTAGACAAAACAAGAAAAAAAATAATGTACTATTTTTAATGATTAGAATCATGATCTAAAAAATATTTTTATGTGTCTACCACACATCAATATGACACATGATGTGGTCAGTATAACTCAATGTGTGTGTTTTCAACATATAAGTGAAACTAAATTTCAAAAAAGGCATCACGTAGAAAAAAATAGAAAAAGAGCCTGAATTATTTTAAAAAACTATGAAAAAATACATAAATCATTTGAGACATGATTTAATCGACATCACATTAATCTGTCACATGATGTGGAAGGTATGACTCGAAGTGCCTTATTTCAAAAAAAAGTGTCATATTTTTTTAAAAATTCCAATCACATAGTCAAATCCTTGAAAATGAGTTTAGAGTATTTTAATAATTTGGAAAAAATATCATTAATTCATTTTTAACATGTAGGAATTTTCCACACATCAATCTGATAGATGATGTGGCTGATATTTATCGAAGTGCTTATTTTTTATATAAAATTGTCATTTTAGTTTAAAACGTATTTCAGTAGTCAAAATTATGAAAAAGATATTTCATTATTTCCAAATTTTAGTAAAATGATACAAAATAATTATTGAAAAGTAGGAATAAATCTCACATAAATTTGGCACACAATGTTTTGGGTATGACTTCATGTGTGTGTTTTTAATATAAAAGTGCCATTTCAGTTTACAAAATGCATCAAAAAACCATAACAACGAAAAAAAGCTCAAAATGTTTTCAAAAATTAGAAAAATGGCCCATAATGTATTTTTTTCAAGATGGAATTAACCACACATGAATTTGACACATGATATTGTGGGTATGACTTGAATTGCACATTTTCAATATAGAAGTGTAATTTTAGTTAAAAATTCACATCAGATAGAAAAAAATCTAGCAAACGAGAATTATTTCTTTCAAACTATAGGAACCTAATCTGTAATTCGTTTTAGATGTGTATAAATTGACCATATTTCAATCCTACACACAATTTGGCCGATATGAAAATAAGTTCTTGTTATCAATGAAGAAGTTCCATGTTGATTTAAAATTCATGTCAAATTGTAAATACCATAAAATGAGATTATATTTTTTAAAGAAATTTATAAAATGATCCCGAAATCATTTGTTACATTTAGGAATTGACCACACATCAATTAGAATCGTGAAGTAGTTGGTATGAATGAAAGATCATGTTTTCAATATAGAAGTTTAATTTATGTTTAAAATGTGTTTCACATAGCTAATACCAAGAAAATTAACCCATATTATTTTAAAACATTAAAATAAAAATACATTATTTATTTGTGATGTGAATGAATTGAACACACATAAATCTGAATCATGGTGTATTAAGTATGACTTGATGTACACTTTTTCAATATAAAAGCATCATTTTTTAAAACACACGACTCATAGATAAAATCAAGGGGACATACTAATATTATTTTCAAAAATATATAAAAATGATTTATAACTAATTTGGGATTTGTGGGATTTGGCCACATATCAATCTAACACACAATGTTTCTTGTAGGACTCAATGTGTGTGTTCGCAAAATAGAAGTTCAATTTTAGTTTATAATGCTTGTCACATTGTCAAAACAAAGAAAACGAAAGCATATTGTTTTTAAAGTATGTGATGAAAATATATAACTCATTTTTTCTATTTTTGTATCAACCTGACATCATTTGGACAAATGATGTAGCTAGTATGGCTCAAAGTACGTGTTTTAATTATAAAATTGTCATTTTAGTTTAAAATGCATGTTTCATAGCCAAAACTATGAAAATGAGTTCAAATTATTTTTAAACATCATAATAATATTCATAATTCATTTGTGATGTGGTAGAAATGACATCATGTCAATCCGACACATGATGTGGCCGGTATGATTCAAAGTGTGTTTTAAAATATAAAAATACAATTTTGTTTTTAAATACCATCACATAGACAAAACCAATATAACATGCTGACATTGTTTTCAAACATCAGAACAATGATCCATAATTAATTTATTACATGTAAGAATCAAATTGAAATCAATCCAACACCCAATGTGTCCGATAAGACTCCAAATGTATATTTTAAATATAAAAAAAAGTCATTTTTAGTTTATTGATATAATTATCAGCCATATTTATGTACTTTAGATAATTAATAAAAGATAATATGATTAATATATTCAAAAATTTCCAATTTAATTTATATAGATTATTAAATAAAAATTTAATTAATAATTCATAAATAAATCATTAATTAATCATATAATTATCAATTAATAATTAATATAAAATTTACAATACTATTATTAATAATATAATAAAGCCGTATACCTGATATTATAATTAATTCATACAATAATCAATAATATTATTTATTACATGGGAATTATATAACATTAAAGTCGTAATTGGTTTTATTATAGGGACACAATTTTGTACAAATGTTGATATTTGATAAAATCATTCTATAAGAGTTATGATTTTTTATGTTGGCTGTACTTTTTTTGAAAAATCTCCACTTAAATTTAAATATTCTATGTGCAAATTATGAATTGAATGGAAATGAAATATTGTATTTTTATATGAATTTGTTTTTTATATTTTTATTCCTATATATTTTGTTGATTTGATTTTGTATTGTAGGGATGCTGCGTGGGTTGTTGCAATTCTACAGTAGTTGTATGACCTTTATCAGCTATAAAAATAAAAATTTGATAAAGGACACCTTTATCAGTGCTAAACAATATGTTCTGATAAATGAGTACTTTATGAAAGCTAAAACTAATGTGCTGATAAAAGTGACCTTTATTAGTTCATTATCTTTTATACTGATAGTGACTCCCTTTTTATGTAATATTTATTGCATTCATAAAGGCAAGATCTTTTAATTTTGCATGATTGTCAACCATTTTCTAGACTAACAAAGCCTATTTTTAGCACCGCTATTAGACCGTTCAATATTAATATTGAACAAAGGTATTATCATCCTTTGAATCCACTGGTTTTGGTTAGTAAAACATGGTTTCAATAAATTCATCTTCTACAGTCTCAAAATCCATGTGGTCCTTAGCAGCATTCATAGATTATTTAGAGATAACTGCTAAAATTTCCCCATTTGAGTTTGTGATTAGAACAACATTAGTTGGAGTGATATTGAAAATCCATGGTCCCTTCTATTTCATTTTTAGATATTTCTCAGAAGATACTTTATTAGAGAACTGGGGAGAACTAGGTAGTAGACACCTCTACACCTCATGCTAGAAACCTCAAAATCATCCATGATTCCCAAGATGAAGCGAAGATCAAGTGGGCTGGGGTGGTGTGTGGAGATGTTGGGGATATGATCCTATTATTTAGCATTTCTATATTTTTCCTACATGAAGGATAGATAATCCTAGGTAATTACATATTCTTGAGAGAGGCATATTTACAGGAGGGGATGTTACCTTCAATTCTATTCCAGTACCTTTATTAATTGAGGCATCAGAAAAAAAGTTGTTGTCTTCGTGCTATAACGATAAGATATTGATGATGCATTACCAACACCCTTTCTACATGACATCCCTTGATGTATTTACATCAGTTTTAATGGTAGTTTTTACCTTTTCCCTCTAATATCCCTTGAGTTCCTAAAGGATTCATTAAGTAAAATTTTCCATCCAATTCAACTTCCCTTCCCAAAGACCTAATGTCCTATTTTTCAATTAGTTTCCCATCATTCAAGAGCATTATATCATATTTTTTATCTTTTAATATCATAAATATTTATTAATTTCTAATATAATTGACAAAAATTAATAATATAATGAAAATTAAATAAAAATTAAATAATTAATAAATGATCATATGGAATTAATTACTAATTAATAACATAAATAATAATAGCGTATTCAACAATTATTAATAATATAAAAAATAATTCCTACTTAACAATATAATTAGTCAGAAAGCTTCTAGGAAATGGATTGAGTGAACCATTCCTAATCAACAAAATGAAATAATGGTGGAATGCATTATAGGATTAATCCATAATATATAGTTATATATATATATATATAAGTTTCCAAATTTGAAAGAATAAAAGGAAAAATATGTCCCTTCAAACCATAAGACCACAAAGAGTAATGATCCTAAACTTACTTCTTTACAAGATCATATTCAACCATATTAACTACCTTATATATATGAGGAAAAAAATACACATCGCCCATCTGTAAGAATAAATTATTCCATGATGATAAAAATTTCCACCAGACATTGCATGAACTATATTTAACATGATTATAACAAGCATGGTGGACCACTTTTTCCAGATACTATTCTGATTAAGATTCGATGCTTCTTTCACAACATAGATAACCAACCATTTCTAGGTGTTAAAATTAGTATAAGTTCCAAGGATGGAAGAGATTATGCATTTAATGAGACTTAAAATATTACTCAAGATCCCACTACAACAAGATATGTAATGTCTCAAACTTTCCGTATATATTTTTTAAATTATATGGAATTATTTCGAGACTAGGCGTAGAGACAACGTTTGACTATGAGGCCTAGAGTGCTCGGAATGATCTATAAAAAATGTTAGGCTTTAAATAGATCACGTGAGAATTTTCCTAAAAAAGTATAATAACTCTTAAATGGGTCCCTTGATAAAAAATATGAGGGCACCATTGCGTTCAAGAGGACCGGTTTACCAAAGGTGTGACTTACGTTTAGTCGGCGTAGACCTCTAGTGACAAAACCTGAAAATGTCATAAACAAATATAAATTAAGTAAATATAAGTATTTTATTTTTGAAATTCTTATAACTCACAAATAGAGACTCAGATTAAACATCTGAGACCACAACTGAGTTCGTGAGGGTATGCTTTTCTTAGGAAGATCTTAACATTTGTTGGTGAAAGACGATGGTGGAAGTTAGTTATTGGCCAAAAATAAAATAATTTAGTAAAAATAATTTTATTATAATATCCTTATAACTCCTAAAAGGTGAATCATATAGAAAATAATAGAGTACTGTTGAGATTGTGAGGGCGTTTTCCCCTTTGGTGGAGCCTAACCTCGACCGGAACTGGTCGAGGGTGAAGGTTAATTTTTCGAACGTTTTTTAAGGTGCGTTTATTAAATGTGCGAGTGCGTTTTTCTAACTTTTGAACCAGTGATCAGACCAAAAATATGAGGGCACGGTTGAATGAAAAACACAAGGATTCACCTAGAAAGGACTTAACTTTGTCTGGCAAGGGACGAATAGAAAATTTAATTTTCAAACGTTTTCGAAAAATTATAAAATAACATTAAAATTTTATTTTATTTTATTTTCTCATCTGGTGAGAGGCGTATGATGAAACTGTGGTGCTACGATGAGGTGCATTGATGAGTCTCATTAATGGATTGTTAACTCCTAGTGTAAGGAAACTTTAATGATGTGTTAAAGAAAAGCTTTTTCATAAATGAAACAACCAAACAATGATATTTAACAGCATAATAAAAACACTGTGATGTGTTTTCCTTTTATTTTTGTTGACACATTGGTGGAATAAGAAATTAAACAACGAAGAATATCTGATGAATCTAGGATGAACTTCCTCACCTTGGAGGAGCGAAAAACACTGAAGAATGTCAAACATCTTCAATGCACCTCGAAGGAAGGATCTAGAAGCGATGAATGATGTCAACATCTTCAAACATCGAGGTAGAAATGATGTGGCATCGAATTTCAAAGAGGAAAGTGTTGTATTATTTTAAATTTCATTATCATTCTTTTCTAAAAATAAATAACGTAGATCAACCAAATAATAAATTGATCCATGAATCATGTGTTTATGTGGGAGGGTAACTCTATTTAGGGGATTCTCTATCGGGGAATAGTTTATCATTTATTATGATCGAACATCTCTCATGAGCCTTCCCAGTTTTAAAACACCTGTTGCGGAGGGCATGATCTGACACGAACAAATATTTGGACCCCTCAAACTGTTAAATCCTTGTGAGATGATATTCCAAAATGGTTGAAAATCACGTCCATGACCAGTACGGTGGTAGAGGAAACCCAAAAGGCCCGTATGTGTAGACAGATTGAAAAACGGACCACTAGTGAAACTCCAGTGGTCAACGGAAGGCATCACTGGTGCAGCACTACTGGAACGGTGGCACTAGTGACCAACGATAGTGGCCCGCCCGTCAGAAAATGATGATGGTAGGAGGTCGAGGCTGGCTGGCTGCAATAACAATAGGGGGACATGATGCCAAGAGGGCACATCGTGGGGGGTGGCCAGCATCCGAGACACTTGGAAGAGTTGACACCATGGTTGCTCGACTGATGTAGGAGGAATCCCCAAAGCATCCTGTGGTAAATTAGAGAGCTAGAAGAGGCCGAATGCAGCCTCATGGCCATGTGCACCACCTGTCCGCCTCTGGCAGACTCGACCTCAGCTGGAGGGCTGATTCCCTAGCCAGTGAGCGAGGCCGGTCCCGTGGCCTAACGGACTGGACCCATGCCAACGGGCCAGAGCCGTGTCTTAGTGGGCCAAAACCATGATAGAAGCCCGAAACCAAGCCATTTGGGCTAGTCCAGATGAGACCGTGTCACCGGTCGACCTGACGGGCTGGACCATCAGCCAGATCAGACTGGGCCGAGCAGGGCCCATTGGGCCTGGCCCACTTTCCATGCCAGATCGAACTAACCTAGTCTTGAACCGGGTTAGGTTGAGTCATTCAGAATAAAGCTTGGGTTTTTGGGACCACTGGGATAGGTTTTTTGGATCAATCAGACCGGGTCAGACCAGACCCAAACACAACCAACCTTTATCTAGTAAAACACATGTATCTTGCATACCGTGCATATGAATGATGAGCTTTCTGATTCATAGAGACCCTCTCAACTGGGAGGATCTTTTAGAATGACTTAAAGAGGATTTTAGATAATTTTTGATGTGATTAATGGCTTGAGGATCAGTTCTCCCAGGCGCACTACGTATATAACCCTGTGGTTGGATGAGACATGAAGACTGTTGACTTTAAACTCTATGAGTCTGGATTGTGGCCCAGTGGGAAGAAATTTTGTGTGAATTTATAGGCCCATGATGGGAAGCACTTCTGTGTGACTTTTTAGGCCCATGGTACATAATGGGGAAGAGTACCTCATTTTTCCACAATTTGTGGGAAACACATTTGTGTGACTTTTTAGGCCAACAATACGCGATGAGAAGGTGTACCTAAGTAGTACAAGGCTAGTGGGAATCAATTCTATGTGAATTATCTAGCCCACTGTACTCAATATAGGATGAGTTCTCCAGAATTCGAGATGGTTGAATATGTGACTGATGTTTCTACTATCACTACCTTAAATGAATACCTTGTATGAGTGATCTTGTGCTTCGTGCTTTACTTTTAGGATTTCTATGTGGTCGTTAATTGTTTTTGGGGGTCCATACTGAGTATTTTATTTTTCACCTATGCACAAGATTCACCCGTACATGTTGTTTTTGGTGCATATGATCGACGTTTCGACCAAGAATTTGGTGGACCAAAACCTAGAGTTGATCAGGGAGACGGGATCGACAGACACTACAACGGTGGAATTTATGGCCTAGGACTAGGTGGGGAGAAATAGGATCGGGTGGACATGATGTTGTACTTCAGAATCCAGTATCTATGCTACCCTCATGATAAGGTGGTGTTTTCCTTGGATTACCATCACCGTTTCCTTTATGTAAATCACTATTTTTAGTTCTTTTGTTGGGTTTGTATTCTGGCCAACTTATATTAAGTGTATATTAAGATTCTTTTATTAGTGATACCCATTTTCTTTTTAGTGTGTGGGACTTCTTTTTTCATGTGTGTGAATACGTGTACATCTAAAAATTCCTCTCACTTGAAGGTTGATGCCTTCACCGCTCTTCACCAGCCCCTGGCCTTCTAGAGGTGGGCTTGGGGATGTCACGATAGGGGCCCTAAGGGATGGGACATGAAAAAGTGGTATTATAGGTGGCTAGTTCTACCTCATTGATCGAGATTATGTTGTTTTTGTTTTCGGGAAACAATGCTAAATTTTGTGAGTCTGAAATTTAGATTTGGGGAGTCCATTGTTGGTGCGGTGACCGTTGTATGAATACACCAAGATAATGAATTCGATATTTTGACTCGGTACATGAAAACACTGATTTCATGGAGGTTGACCTAAGGGCTCTGGGAATTATTCAAGGTATGGGGTGTGTCTACTACTAGATGTCGTACTAATAGAAATAGATACTAATAATTCATTCTTGTCATGAATCTTTTTAAAGACCTAGAGTTTCTAGTTAAACTGTGGACTTGATCCTTGGGTCTACAGATACCTATGGGAGAAGAATCGATAATCACACTTATGCCGATGGTGTGATATAACTCTTGAGGTGAGAGTTTCTGTTGGAACCTCTTGTTGGTAGCATCAAGGCCTTGAAACATGAGTTTGGTTATGGACTAGTCATCCATAGTTCATGATATGATTGACTATTTTAGGAAAAATGATGTGGTATATCTATAGAATTGGAATGGGGATTTCCTTGGTTAGTGAAAAAGGAAACCTAGGAAGTATAAAAAAACTCATGCATAGGAGGGTGCTACCGATCACACTTGATTTGGCCAGCCTTACCTTTTTGGAAGCATATGTTTTGAGTGGTAAGTTCCCACCCATAGTGGTAGAGTGCGGGATCGTCCTTTCAAAAGTTGTTTCAAGGATTTACCTCCCCTAGGGAGAGGGACTTCTGCATCACTCTACACCCCGAGATGGCACTGATGTCAGCATCATGTTATTATAGGGTTTTCATAGAGCATCACTAGTAGGGGGCATAAGTGGGAGACTTATAGAGGAAGGGCTTAACAAGTCCCAGTTTTTGATGTTATGTGTGGATTACGAGAACTTTAACCAAGTTGATGTGAATAAAGAGTACCCACTACCGAAGGGTTGGTGAGCACATCAATCAGTTAAAAGGGGAATCCTTTTGCATGGATAGAAAGGTTCCCGTAGGATTTTCTACAGTTGAGACAATGGTGATGACTGGATTTTCTCCAGAACTATTACTTTGAGATAGTCTGTACTCCTTGGAAGGGGAACGCGGAGGCTGACACACTCAAAAAGAGGTCTATTTTGAAGTTTCTCAGTGAGGCGATAGATCAGCTAGCCACAATGCAGATAACCTTAGTGGATGATTATGGAGAAACATACATCCAGTCTACGACTATTACTACACCACTCTTACAGTGTGTCAAGGACACATAAGTGGTGGATGTTGACTGTGGTGCCTAACGTGCTCATTTATCCTCAGGACATGCTCATGATGAATTTTCAATAGGTGGGGAGAACATCATCCTTTTTTTTTGAGGTCAAACTATAGTTCCAATGATGTTGTGGGAGGAGGTGTTGAGGGAGTTCCATATGTCCCCCTTGATGGCACATCCTGGAGTGGAGAAGATGCACCCAGACCTCATATATCAATACTGGTGAATGGGGATGATGAATGTGGTGGCTGAGTTCATTTCACAATCCCTCATTTTTCAGCATGTGATGCCAAGCACCAGGTTCTAGCAGTCTTGGCCTAACCACTCAAGGTACCAGAGTGGAAGTGGAATGGTATCTCTATATACTTCATGATGATATTACCACGCACGTCCAAGGGCCATGACTATATCTAGGTGATCGTTGATCAACTCAACAAGTCAACACACTTCCCACCCATCTGGGAGAAGGGATCGGTGGAGGGATTGGGATGCCTATACATCGATGAGATAGTGCAGATTCAAGTGGTGCCTTCAAATATTGTATCAAAGCTTAATTAATGATTTATATCTCGTTTTTGTAAGGGGTTTTAGGAGTCATTCGGTACTGAGATGCGCTTGAGCACAAATTTTCACCCCTAGATAGATGGTCAGATAGAGTGGACCATACAGACCTTGGAGGACATACTTCGTGCTTGTGTCTTGGTGTTTGGTTGATGTTGGGTGGACCACCAACCGTTGGTGGAGTTTTCATAATATAATTACTATCACTCCACCATTGGAAGGAAAAAGTTTGAGGCCCCGTACGAGCAGCCATATGGATCACCTCTATACTAGAAAAACCCATGGGAGTCAGTAGTCATGGGTCCAGAGTTGGTACAAGATATTATTGAGAAGGTTCAGATCATCCAGAATTGGATGAGGACTAAATAGAGTAGACATAAGTCTTATGCTGGCCGATGATGAAGACCCTTGGAGTTTGAGGATGGAAATTATATTTTCCTTCAATTCTCAACCTATGAAAGATTTCCTAGGTTTTTCTGAGGCCGAAAACTATCTATGAGGTTTATCAAACCTTTTCAGATCCTAAATAGAGTTGGAAAGTTAGAATACCACCTAGCTCTTCCTACATAGGTGCACCGGGTTCACAATGTTTTTCACATGTCGCAGCTAAGGAGGTATGTGCATGATCCATCATACGTCACCAACTGGGGCGAGCTAGACATTGATGGTGGGGAAATATTTATGGAGTTCTAAGTGGTTATTGAGGATTGATAGGTCCGGGTATTTCATGGATGGTTGACTCCTCTGGTGTGCATTTAGTGGTAGAATTTTAATCTCCAAGAGAGAATAAGAGAGATGGAGGATTATATTCATACTCAGTACCCCCACTTGTTTGATCTTCATTTATTTTGATTCTGGGGACATAAATCCATCAGGTGGGGAGACATTAATGTCCCATAAATCATTATATAATTTTTAATGGTATGGAAATATTTTAAGGCTAGGCACTGAGACAACGTGCGATTCCGAGGAAAAGAGTGCCCAAAATGACCCATCGAAAAAGGGTAAGCATTAAATAGCATGCGTGATTAGTTTTCCTAAAAAAGTGGAATAACTTTTTAATGGGACCCTAGATCAGAAATCATTGGGAACAATTTCATTAGGGATGTTGGGTTTACCATAGGTGGAACTTAAGTTTATTCAGCACAACCCTCTAGTGAGAAAACCAGAAATGAAAAAACACTAAGTAAAATAATTAAATAAAATTATTTTATTTTTCAAATGTATATAGAGCACTAATGGTGACTCGGAATAAAGATCTATGACCACCACTGAACTCATTAGGGTATGCTTTCCTTCGATACATCCTAACATTGGCCATCACGGGACAACGAGGGAAGTTAGTTTTTGGCTGTAAACAAAATAATTAAGTAACAATTATTTTATTGTTAAATAATTATAAATCCTAAACAGTAACATGGATTGAAACTATGAGAGTACAGTTGAGCTCCTTAGGGTGTATTCCCCTTAGGAGGAGCCTAACCTCGACAAGAATGTGTTGTGGGTAAAGTTTAATTTTTTGAACTTTTTTTAAGGTACGTTTAATAAACATACAAGTGGGGTTTTTTAACTTTTGAACTACTAAAGAGATCGAAAATCCAAGGGAACTGATGAATTTTGAATGCCTGGATTATTTTAGAAAGGATATAGCTTTCTCTGGGAAGGGATGAATGGAACAGATAATTTTTGGACATTTTGAAAATATATTAAAATAAAATTAAAATGTTATTTTATTTTATTTTCTCATTCATTGAGCAGAGGACATAGAGACTGCAGTACAATGACGATGTGAATTGATTAGGATCATTAATAGAACATTAAATAACTGGTTAATAACATTTTTATGACACATAATAGTGATTCTGTTTCATAAATGAAACAACATAACAACACTACGTCGCAAAAGATCATAAACACTGCAACATGTTTTCCTTTTATTTTCGTTAACGCGTTGGTGGAAAGAGAAATTAAACTGTGAGGATTATCTAAAGATCATACGATGAACTTCCTCTCCAATGAATAATGAAAAACACCATGAAACATAAAAAATATTTGAAACACCTCAATGGACGGAGCCAGAACAGATGAACGACGTCGACGTCTTGAATCCTTGAGGAAGAAATGCTGCATCATCGTACATCAAAGAAGTAGGGGTTGTTTTCTTTTTATGTTCTTCCCTGTTTTTTTAAGAAACTATGAACACGTAATAGCCAATGAATTTTTTGATCCGTGAATTGTGTGTTTACGTAGGAGGGTAACACTATTTGGGGGATTCTCTATCTGGGATTAGTTTATCTTATTTTATGATCGAACATCTCCTGAGAACCTCCCCAATTTTAAAACATCTAACACATATGGTGGAGGCCGACACAAACAAAGGTATGGACCCCTCCTCACGTTCACTCCTTGCGAAAAGATTGTCCAAAATGGTGGAAAGGCCCATCCGAGACCATCATGGTGATGGCGGTGATCTGAGAGTCTCGTAGATGTAGACGGATCAAAAAACAGACCACCAGAGAAAATTCAGTGGCCCGCAGAATTGGCCGCCAGGGCGGTGGTGCCGGCGACCGACAACGACGACCAGTCCATACTCACCATGTGGAGGGGGGTGGATATAACTGGTACTGTGGGAGATGACATAGAAAAACCTCTCTAGATGCACTGGAGTATGGTGGTGCACACGTCTGTGTGCCGTAGCGGCAGAAGGTTGCGGTCGGCTGGCCGCGACAGCCACGAGGTGATGTAGCACCATGAAGGCGCCGCATGGATGGGAGGACCATGTCCTGACCACTCGGATGAGCTGGCACCATGGTCACTCGATCGTGGGAGGATGGAGGTCCTGTGACGTCCCGTAAGGCCGCTTGGAGGCGGATGCGGCTAGATTCTGTGTCCCGACCAAATGTACCGCTGGTCTGCCTATGGCGGGATGGGCCTCAGTTGGCGGGCCAAATCCACGTCGATGGGAAGGGCACATGTCCTAATGGGCCAGACCCACAACTTGTGGGCTCAACCAAATTTGGAAGCTGATACCCATGCTATTTGGGCTGGTTCGGACGAGACCAAGTCACCGGGCGACCCGACAGGCTGAAACCTCAGCTAGACCGGAAGAGGTCTAGTGTGGCCCATTGGGCCTGGCCAAACCAGACTGCTGAAAACTAGAACCGGTTCAGGTTGAGTTAGTCTAAACAACACTGGGGTTTGTGGGTCCCCATGAGCCGTGTTGGTCGGGTCAGTTCGACCGTGTCAGACAGGACCGAGACGCAAGCAACCCTTGTTTACTAGAACACCAGTATCATGAAAATGGCACGTGTGATTGACACACCATTTGTGGAATTGATACTATCTCGATGAGGAAGATCTATTGGCTTTCCATGATGAGGATTTTTTGGAATTAGATATGCAATTAATGGCTTAAGAAGTGATTCTACCAGGCACGATATGTACGGAACCCTGCGGTTGGTTGAGTCCAGAAGATTGTAGACTTTCTACTCTATGAGAAATGACTATGGCCCAGTGTGAAGAAATTTGTGTGAATTTGAAGGCGTGTGGTGGGATTCACTTTTTTCTGACTTTGCAAGTCTATGGTATGTGATGAGGAGGAGTACCTAAGGTGGCCATGATTAGTGGGAAGCACTTCTGTGTGAGTTTCCAGGCCCACGGTATGCGATGAGGAGGTGCACCTATGTAGTGCAAGGTTAGTAGGATGCAATTTTGTGTGATTTTTAGGCCCACTATACTTGATAGAGGAGGAGTTCTTTAGTATACGAGGTGTTTGATGATGTGACTGACGTTTCGACTATCACTTCCCAAAATTCATACCTCGTGTGAGCTATCTTGTGATTCGTGCTTTACATTGAGAATTTCTGTGTGGTATTACCTTTTTTTGGGCCCCTACTGAGTATTTTTTTACTCACTCATGCACATGATTCACCCACACATGTTGTGTATAGTTCAGACAATTGACGTTTCGACAGAGACTTTGGTGGACTATGACCTAGAGGTGATCAGAGAGACGAGACCAACAGATACTATGACAGTGGGCTTAGAAGCCTAGGGATATTCATGCCCTAGTTGGATTATGTGGACAAGATTTTCTACTTTTGTTTCCATTAGTTATTCTACTCTCAAAATCAGGTGGGGTTTTCCAGAGATGACCATCAGCGTTTACTTTTTTCACTTTATTGTTTTCAGTTCTTTTGTTGGGTTTGTATTCTAGCCCACTTATATTCGTTTTAATTGTACTCATATTTGTTTTATTGTTACTTGTTTTCTTTTCTTGTGTGTGGAACTTGGTTGGGCTTGTGTGTGCATAATGGTACTCCAGAAAATGCCTCCCACTAGCAGGATGACTCCTTCGGCACTGCTCGCCAGCTTCTTGCCTGCGGGAGGCGGGCTTAGGAAGCCTATTTTTCCAAATAATCATATGAATAATAAATACTAAGTGTTTAATAATCCCTAATTTTAACATACAAGTCAATTTAGAAGGTTGTTCCAAAATACCACAAAGGTAAACATAATAAAGGATGACATTTAATTTCCCCATAGTTTCTTGAACTTAAAGACAATAATCATTATTTTTAGAGTGGTATCTTATGAATAATTCAATTAAAAGAATAAGTATATAGGTCTCAATATGGTTTAGAGTGTTGAAAAAAACTATGGTACTCATGTCAGCCAGATACGTTGACACCACACTGGTATCTTCAACATGACTTGAAAACCAATTTTTTCATAAAAATTAAAGGTTGATTGCTTGGATGGAATCCAATTTAGACATGGATACATTTATTTGTAGAATACACCAAGTGTATTCTAAAAAAATGAGTTCAAATAAAATAAATTTCCACATAGTGTCCAAGTAATAAATATTTCTTTCATGAAAGAAAATATTTATTATTTTTTAACGATATAAAAGGAAGACTTTGAGAGATTCATTGAAGAGGATACTTTTTAATGAGAATTCTTATAAATGAAGTCGGTTTAAGGTGTTTTCTCTAATTAATAGTGATTATTTTTTTTCTCATAAATGCTTCTAGTCCAAATGAATTTATGGATATGTATTTACAAACTATTGAAAATTTATGTTGGCCATTATTAAATATGAATGTCATACAAAAACATGGAAGTAATGAGATAATTAATAAGAAATATATTAATAGCTTGTTAAAGGGTCTTACCCATCCTAATAGAAAGCTGTACGATAATTTTGGAAGAAGTACACTCGAAACAAAAGTCCTTAAACCTTAAAATAATTAAATATTCATTATGCGTAGTAGTGACACACTAATGAAAACCTTCATCCAAAAAATTTCTCCTTTTTCAATAAATTTAAAATTTAAATTGAGATAAATGTATGAATCCATGGAGTTAGATATATTTAATATGATTTTTATATATGGGTTGAAAATTCAAAAAGTAATTTGAATTTTTGAATTAGAGTATGAGATTGATTCTTATCCTATATCCGAAATAGAATTTAGAGTTTGAGTAGATAAAAAAGGTGTTTTTTAATGTGTATGAAGGCTCAAAGGTAGCACAGTGAGATGACGTTTATATTAGGGGCATCTCTGGTTCATCGGGCTGCTATAGTGAAAACTCTACCAACCAATAGCTAGCCGGTGGGGTATTTTAAGGGGGTGGAATTATAATTCTCAACCGTTGAGATTTTAATATGGGAGGCCTCTTTTTTATCCATGTTTGAGCTTGTGACCGACCTCCACCATTCCCCCTTATTTACTTATTCTCCCGATATAAATGCATGAGTTTCAAACAATTACACAGTGATTTGAGGTATGTCGTAAGCTCTATTAATATTTTATGATATACTCATCTCTTATTCCTTGGTTTTGGTTTCTCTAATTTAGGGATATAATACTGATGCCACTAGAGAATGGTGGAATCAACTGATAAACAAGGGGATTACATTATTTTTAGGAAGAGCCCATATTTATATGATGTTTGAGTGTGGTCATTCATCCTTTCATAAAGGTTGAATCACCTTGTGAAATTTTCAAGTTGTATAAATTGAATTAAGTTAAATTAAAATTTTATTTGTGTTGGTTGTTTGGGTTTTCACTTAGTGTAGTATCAAGGATGTGAGATGATCCATTTGGGTGTCATTGGACGTGGCTTAAGCAGGGCGATGGCATTTAGTGAGGAATTGGGCATTATTGTTTTTTAGTTAAAATGGGATAAATAATAAATAATAATGATAATTAGTTATGTTTGATTCCTTAGTATGGAATAGGTTCCATAAGTGAGGTTGTTGATTGGATGAGCCAGGGTGATCTCATGTGATGCCAGATAGTGAGTTACCAGGTTGAGAAAAAATAATAAAGGGATTCAAAATAAGACAGGTGGTTCCATGTGACCTCTATATTGACTATAAACATGATTATATATAATATGGCATGTGACCTCAACACATTAGGTAGATCAGCCTTATGGGTAAATTAATTGAAAATTCAATATTAAATTAAATTGATAAATTCAATTAAATAAAATGATCATAGGTGGACTACATAAGGTGTCCAAGTATACAAAAGGACCTTGGACGCAATCCTGTTTCATTAAACACAAATAGAAGTAGGATTATATGATCAAAAGATGAGGTCTTTTGGGTTTTATACCCATATAGTGGTGGGACTGGGCTAGACCTTACCTATAGACTATTGAGTAGGATCCGATGGCAACCTCTCTATTTAGGGGTGGCAGGACATGATTAATGGACTTAGTGGGTAGCGTGAGGACTTGTGATATGTAAGAAAGAATATGCAGACGAAAAATAGATATATAATAATTAGGTTGGGTGATTACACAAAACTAGTGATTCCTTAATGACCAAGATGGGTCGTGGCCTATAAGAAAGAACTTGTTATTTTGATGATGATACCATATGGTCTGACATACTCTGAGTATCATCTACTGTCCTGAGACTTTATTTGAGACCAAGGTCCCATATGATAGTTCCTCCACTATTATATGACCCACAAAAATCTCAGTGAGTTCCCTGGAGGCTGAGTATCGCTTTATTAGGTGTTTGGGGCTTGTGTAGATATAGTAGTGGGTATCACATTAGGACCCACATGGAATATGGGAGACCAAGGGGCTATAGAAAGTGATGGTGGGTTTATGTTTTCATCTCACCCTAGAATTAATTTATTATTTAATCTATTTACATTCCATGTAGCTATAGATTTTTAGGCATGGTACTTGGGAGGCATCATACGAGATTGATGTGATGATGTTTTGGTTTGGATACCCAAAGGTGTTTCTTGGGATCCAACATTGGGACTCATATGGTACTACATGATAAAATATAGTTTTATTCACATTATCATGGATTCCTAGTATATATCCCCTAATTTGGATGTTTAGACACATAAAAAATATCATGAATCTAGGATTTGTCCTTAGGTATCTTTGGGACATCCAAGACACCATTATTTATTAGGATTCCTAAAAAATTTATTATTTAACCAAACTAGTATAGGGATTGTGATTACTGCTATTATAATGATGAGATTCCTAGGTCATCCCTTGGATTTGACCATTCAAACCTAATGACCTAACACTTATTTGAGGAGATTCTCTGGATTCATAAGATCTGGACTATTGGTATTGCATTAAGAGATTTACCATGAGTCAATGACTTCCTGGGATGATTGAGAATTGGATTTGAGTTATTTATTATAGGAGAGTTTTGGATATATGCATAGGACTCCTATGAGATGACTGTAGAAACTATAATGATGAGTTGTTGGTTGTTGAGCCAGAGTATGTTGGATGCCTAGGATATACCCAAAGATCCAATATTTATTTTGAGTAAGAGTCTATATGATATTCTTATGGACACCCCAATAGTATCTGAAGTAGGTATAGGGGATTCAGGTCATATAACGACGGATCAAAAACTGTATGATATTTGGAAGATGTATTGGCACAATCTGCATGATTTTATTGGATACATTCCAGTAATGATTCAAAACATGTATTTTCTGTTTATTTATCTTATTGCCGAGTAGTTGTTTTTTTAAACATGTCACATGAACATATCAGTGCACTATCATTTATGTATAGAACCACTGTAACACACCAGGTGAATAAACAATATGAAATTTTTATATTTATCAATATTTTTGAATAAAATGTTAATATTACTTTAAAGGGAATGCTATGCTCGATCGCGTACCCAATACGCAACAACGAGTTTCTTTGAAATCTTATGTTGTACACTAATAATATAATAATATTATAATAGTTAACACCTATCCGTTGTGATGGAGGGAGTAAACATAAATAACTACAAAAAGATTACATATTTTTGTTAAATATTTTTGCATACATCCAATAAATGTTATAGGCTAAAAATCCAAATGAATCCAATTTTAAGAATAAAAACTCTAATATTTTTAAAAGATTGTTTTACCGCCTTTTGATGGAGAACCTTTTTTAAATATAACTTTTGACAATTTTATAAGCTCTATTTGTCAAAATAAACTTATTTTTTATGTTTGGGACATTGAAATTTACATTGGATAAAGTTTTGTAATGTTTCTACCAATGTTCATTTTTTTAATGAATAGCGATAAATACTGTATTTCACATCAAAAATGATTTTTCATCTAATTTAAATATATTGTTAGATAATATTTTTAATTTGTTTTAATGTGTAATTATAATATATTTTTACCATTTTATCCAATGGTGGCCATTGGAATTATTTTCACTTTGAAATTGGACATAAAAAATTGTCAAACTTTTGATAGATATTTTTTCTAAAAAACCCGCTATTTGTTTTGAGAACGGGAATTATTTTTAAATTAATTATTTCAATTTATGTGTTTGGAATTTGGTAAAATGGATTCCATTTTTATAATCCGAAGGTCCAAATTATGTAATTAAGACTCTTGTTTTTGGACATTATGAATAGTAATGATAGTAATTATCTCTAATTATCGTGATTAATTAGTAATCGGGTCGTTAAGGATAATAAAATAATATCACAATAATATAAAATGACCCCAAATTGTGTCCTAATACTACTGGTTGATTCATTTCCGACCATGGGATGCCTTGTGCCAATATTTGGGACCCCATGGAATCACTTTAGTGTGATAGTGACACTTTATCTTTTTATTTTTAAAGAAAGAAAAATATAACAAAAGCATGTATCGCCCAAGTAAAACAATTTTAGTTTTGTCTGTGTAAATGATCTCTTAGACTATAAATATTGATTGGAAAGATAAAAGGATTTCCTACATCATAGTATTTGTTTTATAATTTTTAGACATTAAATAAATTAATTTATTTTTGACACCATGATGATTCATCGATTACGTCATTAATGAATGATTTAAATAAAATGAAACGATAATGTAAACTCTAAGACATACACTTGGAAAAAAACTATTGTATGAGTATATTTCGAACCCTAATCACCTTATACTATAAATATATTAATGTAGGACCTTTAAAATCCGAAACACATTTTACAATAAAGTAACATTTCTTGACTTTCCATGAGTGCCCCTCCTCCCTCTAATAAAATCCCCCCACCTCTACCTCCTTACCCACACCTCTCAAGCCTTTTTCTCGGCCTTCCCATGACAATTTCATCTCTTAACATCCCTATATTCATCATTTAGGCCTCAAATTAGGTAGAAAGCTCTTCAAGAAACCCTTTTTGGTTCAACCCAATGGGAGTTTCCCGATTTAATGGTAATGTCTTCTCTTATGTTCTTTTGTTTTATTTTGCTTCTCTATACCCCTAAACTCTTTTTATTCCTTTATTTTGTAACAAAATAAGTATCTCAAATATACTAGGATGTTGTTATGAGAATTATTAGAGCTAAACTTACACACACCTCCATCTTATGGTTAAAGAACATACTGTTTCGGTGGATTGCGAATTCCTACCTCACGAAACGATGATTGTTCTATCTTCTCATACCACTTCTCATGGTGGCCATTATGATGGAACTATATTTATTTATGATATATATTATATTTATTTCCTCTCTACACTTCTGTAATTTACATTTAAAACATACCTTTATTCTTTTCATGTTGTGCAAATGCGATAATTTCATTTGAGGAAATGTGGACTACCGCCCCCTCAAGTGATGTGACTCGTTCATGCAATACATGGAATGTATCAAGAATTAAATTAATGAAATTATGTGACCTATATAACATATATATTATACTATAATTATAATATATATATATCTCATTTATTTTTAATTTCATTAAATACAAAATAGAAATGAAAGTAGCGTTCATGCGTACGTACAGCTTACCGTCTCCATGAACGGTGCATTTCATTTCTTACCTCTAAATATTATGTAATATTATAAATTCATGTATTTTCCGGATATATATTATATATATGATATCTAACTCATGAATATAATTCTGGATATAATGGATATTTTACCACATGAAAAACTTGTAATTATAAGATATTTATTTTTTACTCAAGTACCAATGATCGACAAAATGACCGTTATGAACTTAAATAATTACATAATGTTCATAAAATGGTTATAAATGATATAAAAGGAATAATAAACTTAAAAAAGGTTCTTAATAAAGTATAAATTATCTCTAGTTTATTATTCAGGAGATTAAAGAACGATCGAGTCATGTCGAACATGAGGTAAGAGATCCTACCTGTCTCTTTCTTTTTAAGTACTCTCTTTTATGTCGTTTCCTTTAAACTCCTATTTATTATGTTGGGGGATGGTCCTTTATATTACTCATATAGTAATTTCTACTTTCATATGATTAGAGACCCTATTTTTTTCATCAATCCATTTTTTGGATGTTTTAAGTGGCGCCGTTAGTCTGACGAGTTTTCGTAAGGGATTTTTCATCTCACTTTTATTCCCATGAGATTTATGCAACATTTGCCACTATTTCCTTTGAGTGGCTTATGTAATTCCCATTATTCTACTCTTTCTGTAATATAATTTCTTTTATGGGTATTTACATCAACATTTTATGGTCCTTCTTTCAAGGGGTGAATGATTCCAAAGTTACCCAATTCAGTAAGGGAACCTTTCACCAACCTCTTTTTAAAAGAATTCTTTTGTTATGAATTTTAATTTACATCTTATTATGTAGGGATATGTTCTTATATATCCTTATTGATGTAAATTTTATGTCCAAGTGATGAGATACCATTTTCTATCTCGTCATCTCATTTTCCGAATTTTGAAGTGACGCGTTAGGCTGTCGAATTTTGGCAAGGGAACTTCTTAACCCAATTCCAATTCATTGGGTTAAACCTCTACTTATTGATTATGTCATTCAATAAATATGTATTGATGAAATATGATTGTTTTACACTGGGTATCCACTTAAATTTAGTGTATTTTTATTTTTTACACATAATTATGTTATTTCTTTATCCTTTCTCTAATGGCATGATCCTTGATTGGGATTACATCTCAATTTATTCTCATTGAGACATTTCTTAATGATATGCACTTTCATTATTTATAAAGTGTATATAAGACCCCTTTGAATTTACATATCCATATTATGTCTATACTAAAGTCATTTAAATGTTTTGAAAATGGTCTAATTTCATGTGGCTTATAATTTAAATGTTCAAAATGGAAAAGACTCTTTTATTAAAACATTATTTTAAATGGTTTTAATGTTTTATTCTTTTAAACATTTATCATACATGTCCATGTTTTAAAAATCGTTTTAAGGATTTATTTATAGGTACATGATTGTTTTAAAACTCTTTCAAAAGTTTTGAAGTGGTATGGCACACTTTGATTTTAAAATATCTTTTAAAGGTCTTCTTTTAAAATTTTCAAAGAATAAAGGGATATTTCTCTCATAGAGTGTTAACGATTTTATTAGATGTTTTTATTTATGATAATATCTTGATTTGATATCTTTTGTTTTAAATGTGGAAATTTTATGGTTCTTTTATTCATGTTTTAAGTGTTATGATTATGTTATAGTTCTTGGGAAATTTTTATGAAATTGGGTGATTCTGTGATAAACTAAGGGCGGGTGAGCCCGATTTAGCTCTCCAATGAATTGTGTAACACGAAGGAGTGAAAATCTAATGTTTTTACGAAGAGATTTAGGGAATATACTGTGATGGGTATTCCAAACGTAATAATGAGGGTTACTCCCTATGTAAGAATGTTATGAATGCCTCATGTTACCTTTATGTCTTATGATTTCTACGAGTTATTCATAAATCTTGTGATTTCATTAGGTATGTTAATGTGCTTATGTTTTATGATTAAAGTGTGTTTATATTGATTCTTATGTATACGTGAACTAATGTTTCCTTTCTATATTCTTTATATCCCTTACTGAGCTTTTTATGATCATCCCATGTTTTTTAAAAGATTTCCACTGGACTAAAAGTGGAATACGATCAAGGATGTGATCAAGGTGATGTCATGATGTCAAGAACATGGAACTACACATGAATCTTTTGTTCAAGAGTTTATATTTTATTTAAAAAATGGAAACTGAGTAGATGCGTCTTCTATTTAATCTTTGAGATATAATAGTTATGTCCTAATTCTCAAAAATTATAAACCTGAAAATATCATCAATGTGAATATTCATTTAATTCAAGATTTTTTAATGTTTTAAGGCTGGGTCCTTATAGTTGGTATCAAAGTTCGGTTTAGATAACTTTAGAGGTTATGGTATTCTTTAAGCATAAGTGACATTACCATAATGGCTAGGATTTCAGAAAGAGTTATAGTTTTTAGATAAAGTTAATGAGTAATTATATATTATTTTTTATATTCCTCTTTAGTACATGATGATTTTTTTGATATACTCACACTGACCTTTCTGGTTTTAGTAAATGGATGTATCTAGCAGTCACCAAAGTGAAAATGGGTTTGAATGAAACTATGGTGGTTCTCTGATTATGAGACTAGATAAAATGGGGGATTCAATGAGGAATCTCGTGGTTATTCTAAACCAACTATCAAGGAGTCATGATTAACCACTTGAACCTTGGTGAGTTCTATAATGCATCATGTATAATAGATCCAAGTCGATGTGGAAGCTCAGTTAATAATTATAAAGGTAACCATTAGGGTTTATATGATCATTAATTTTGAGGTAATTATGGGTTACTATATGTTATGACAGAAAATGAAAGGCATGAGATATAATTGAGGTTAAATTACAATATGGTTATTTTTTTTAAGAATTTAGCTCTTTTTGGAGAAATATTGAAGAATTATATAGTTTAGGAAAAAGGACAACACGCAGACCATGTGACAACCTGTCGCGTCGGACAAAGCTGCTGGCATCGAACCCACAACCAAAGTGCAACGGGTATGTATCAACTACCACTAGACTACGTGAAGTATCTAGTTAGTTTTACTAATTATTTTTAGTTATATAATTTTATTAATCAAGAATAAGTTGATTTTGGGTTATCTAGGAAATTATTTACCTATTAGGGAGGATATATGATTAGGTTAATTCATTTTCAGTATGATACTTTAAGTGCAACTAATGTTATTTGGAGATAAATGTTAATATTTACCTTGGAAGACTATGTTATTAAATCCATAAAAGATATGGGTTTCAATATTAGTGTGGTTTACTTTGAAAATGTTTATGTGCAATTGTTTATCGAATAGTATTTGTTGAACTTTGGGTTTTGTTAGAAAAATTTTGGAGATTAAGAGTAGATTTTTTTTATAAAGGATTATCCGTTTTGAGGATTATCTGATCTTGTACAAACCGTTTTGTTTTTGGTTTTGGTTAAGGTCTAAAGGCATGGGAAATATATAGTTCTCTTTTGTGGATTAGGATATTCTCATGAAGTCGATTATAGTATTCTAAATGTGAGAACGTCTTCCTAAATACTCGTCTTTTGGAGAAAATATAAGTTTATGTAAGAAGTCTAGTAAGTGATGACAGTCTACATGACATGTAGGTATGTTTGTTTGTGATTTAGTTATGCTCATAAATAAATTCCTCAATGAAAAGTAACTTAAAACGAAAATGTTGTCTATTAATTTTTCCTACTGGGAAATCAAATACCGTTTAACCCATCACAAGTTTGTGATTTTATGGTGGTTAACTTTCTCTTAAACATGTTTTCTATCACTCTCCATCAGAACATGACCCTTTGTTTTCTCTTCCATGTCCATGTTTTCCTACATGGGATCCTACTATGGGTTAAATCAGGTGACCCTTGTACTTCTCTTTCTTTCTTTTAAAGTGATAGTTAAATTTACTCTTTTTCCGATGTGGGGCTTTCAAAGAAGTTTCCAAGCCCAATTTTAAAATTACGAGAAAGCAATTCCCAAAAGGGGGGGAAGGATATAACACCCCAGGTAAATAAAGAATATGAAATTTTAATATTTATAAAAAATTTTGAATAAAATTTTAATATTACTTTAAAGGGAATTCTATGCTCGATGGCGTACCCAATAAGCAACAACGAGTTTCTTTGAAATCATACGTTTCACACTAATAATATAATAACATTATAATAGTTAACGCCTAGCTGCTGTAATGGTGGGAATGAAAAGAAATAACTAAATAATTATTACATATGTTTGTTAAATATTTTTAAATTTATCCAATTAATGTTAGAGGCTTAAAATCCAAATGAATCCAATTTTTAGAATAAATACTCTAATATTTTTAAATGATTTTTTACCGCCTTTTGGTGGTGAACATTTTTTAAAACTAACTTTTGAAAATTTTATAAGCTCTATTTGTCAAAATAAACTTATTCTCTAGGATTGGGACATTTAAATTTACTTTGGATAAATTTTTAGTATGTTTCTGACAATAATCATTTTTTAATGAATAGTGAAAAATATTGCATTTTACATCAAAACTACTTTTTCACCTAATTTAAATATATGGTTATATTATCTTTTTAATTGGATTAAATGTTTACTTAGAATATAATGTTACCATTTAATCTAAATGTGGTCATTGTAATTAATTTCACTTTGAAATTGGACATAAACAATTGTCAAACTTTTGATAGATATTATTTCTAAAAAACCTGCTATTTTTTTAGACAACGAAAATTATTTTTAAGTTAATTATTGAAATTAATGTGTTTAGAATTCTGTAAAATGGATTCCATATTTTTAATCAGAAGGTCCAAATTGTGTAATTAATACTCTTTTTTTTTTGGACATTATGAATAGTAACGATGGTAATTATCTCTAATTATCATGATTAATTAGTAATCGGGTAGTTAAGGATAATAAAATAATATCATAATAAAATAATATGACCCCAAAATGTGTCCTAATGCTAGTGGTTGTGTCATGGATGACCATGAGATTCCTTGTGCAAAACATTGGGACCCCATGGAATAAGTTTTGTGTGATAGTGACAATTTATCTTTTTATTTTTAAAGAAAGGAAAATATAACAAAAGTATGTATCACCCAAGTAAAACAATTTTAGTTTTGTCTATGTAAATGATCTATTAGACAATAAATATTCATTAAAAAGCGAAAAATATTTCATACATCAAAGTATTTGTTTTATAAATTTTAGACATTAAATAAATTAATTTATTTATGACACCATGATGATGTAACGATAACCTCATTAATGAATGATTTAAATAAAATGAAATGATAATGTAAAATATAAGACTTACACTTGGAAAAAACCTATTGGATGAGTATATTTCGAACCCTAAGAACCTTATCCTCTAAATATATCAATGTGGGACCTTTAATATCCAAAACGCATTTTAAAATAATGTAACATTTCTTGACTTTCCATGAGTGCCCCTCCCCCCTCTTATAAATGGCCCCCACCTCTACCTCCTTACCCACACCTCTCATGGTTTTGGATCGGCCAAAACCTGCCCATTTAATCTCTCCACATACCTCTATTCATCATTTAATCCTCACCTTAGGCCGAAATCTCTTCAAGAAACCCTTTTTGTTCAAACCAAAGAGAGTTACCCAATTTAAAGGTAATGTCTTCTCTTATGTTCTTTTGTTTTATTTTTCTTCTCCAACCCCCTAAACTGTTTTTATTACTTTATTTTCTAACAAAACCAGTATATTTAATATATTAGGATGTTTTTATGGGATGTATTTGAGCTACACTTACACAAACCTCCATCTAATGGTTAAAGAACATACTGTTTATGTGGATGGTGAATTACTGCCTCACGAAATGATGATTGTTCTATCTTCTCCTACCACCTCTCATGGTGGCCAATATGATGGAAATATATTTATTTATGATATATATTATATTTATTTCTTCTATAAGCTTCATTATTTTTCATTTAAAACATACCTTTATTCTTTCCATGCTGTGCAAATGCGATAATTTCATTTGAGGAAGTGTGGAATACTTCCCCCTCAAGTGATGTGACTCATTCATGCAATACATGAAATGTATAAAGAATTAAATTAATGAAATTATATGACCTATATAACATATATATTATACAAGAATTATAATATATATATATAGATATATATCTCTCATTTATTTTAAATTTCATTAAATATGAAATAGAAATGAAAGTAGCGTTCATGCATACGTATGACTTACCGTCTCCATGAAAGGTGCATTTCATTTCATACCTCTAAAAGTTATGTAATATTATAAATGAAAGTATTTTCTGGATATATATTATATATATTATATCTAAATAATGGATATAATTCTGGATATAATGGATATTTTACCACATGAAAAACTTGTAATTATAATAAGTATATTTTTTACTCAAGTACCAATGATCGACAAAACGACCGTTATTAACTTAAATAAATATATAATGTTCATAAAATGGTATTAAATGATATAAAATGAATAATTAACTTAAAAAAGGTTCTTAAGCAAGTATAAATTATCTATATTTTATTATTCAGGAGATTAAAGAACGATCGAGTCAAGTCGGACACGAGGTAAGGGATCCTACCTATCTCTTTCTTTTTTAGTACTCTATTTTATGTCGTTTATTTTAAGATCCTCTTTATTATGTTGGAGGATGTTCTTTTTTATAATCCTCTCACTATAATGTCTATGTTAATATTATGAGATACCCTATTTGTTTTCATCAATCCATTTTTTGGAAGTTTTAAGTGGCTTCGTTAGTCTTCCAAGTTTTCGTAAGGGAGTTTTCATCTCACTTTTATTCCCATGAGATTTATGCAAAATTTTCCACTATTTCCGGTGAGTGGTGTATGTACTGCCCATTATTCTACTCATTGTGTAATATAATTTATTTTATGGGTATTTATATCAACTTTGTACGTTCCTTCTTTCATGGAGTGAACTATTCGAAAGTTACCCAAATCAGTAAGGGAACCTTTCACCCACCTCTTTTTAAAAGACTTATTTGGATATTCTTTTTAATTTACATCTAAATACGTTGGGATATGTTATTCTATATCCTTATTGATGTAAATTTTCAGTCTAAGTGATGAGATAACATTTTCTCTCTCATCATCTCATTTTCTGAATTTTGAAGTGACACTGTTAGGTTGTCGAATTTTTGTAAGGGAACTTCTTAACCCAATTCCAATTCTTTGGGTTAAACCACTACTTCTTGATCATGTCATGTAATCAATATGTGTTGATGAAATATGATTGTTTTACACTAAGTATCCACTTATATTTAGTGTATTTATATTTTTGCCACATAATTATGTCATTTATTTATCCTTGCTCTAATGGCATGATCCTTGATTGGGATTACATCTCAATTGATTCCCATTGAGACATTTCTTAATGATATGCACTTTCATTATTATATAAAGTTTATATACAACCCGTTTGACTTTACATATCCATATTATGTCTATACTAAAGTCATTTAAATGTTTTGAAAATGGTCTACTTTCATGTGGATTTTAATTTAAATGGTCAAAATGGAAAAGGACACTTTTATTAAAAAATTGTTTTAAATGGTTTAAAAGATTTATTCTTTTAAACATTTATCATCCATGTCCATGTTTTAAAAATTGTTTTAAGGATTTATTTATATGGACATGAATGTTTTAAAACCCTTTCAAACGTTTCAAAGTGGTATTAGACACTTTGATTCTAAAATCACTTTTAAATGTCTTCTTTTAATATTTTCAAAGTATAAAGGGATATTTCTCTCATATAGTTTTAATGATTTTATTAGATGTTTTTATTTATGATAATATCATGATGTGATATCTTGTTATTGAAATGTGGAAATTTTATGTTTCTTTTATTCATGTTTTAAGTGTTACGATTATGTTATAGTTCTTGGGAAATGTTTATAAAATCGAGTGGTTCCGTGATAAACTAAGGGCAGGTGAGCCTGATATATCTCTCCAATTCATTGGGTAACGTGAATGAGTTAAACTCTAAGGTTTATCCGAAGAGATTTAGGGAATACACTGTGATGGGTATTCCAAACGTAACCATGAGGGTTACTCCCTGCGTAAGAATGTTATGAATGCCTCAAGTTACCATTATGTCTTATGATTTCTATGAGTTATTCATAAATATTATGATTTCATTAGGTATGTTAAAGTGCTTATGTTTTATGAGTAAAGTGTGTTTTCATTGATTCTTATATATACGTGGACTAATGTTTCCTTTCCGTATTCTTTATATCCTTTACTGAGCTTTTTATGGTCATCCCAAGTTTTTGAAATGTTTTCCATGGGACTATAAGTGGAATACGGTCAAGGATGGGATCAAAGAGATGTCATGATGTCTAGAACATGAAACTAGACATGAAACTTTTGTTCAAGAGTTTATATTTTGTGAAAAAAATGGAAACTGAGTAGACGAGTCTTCTGTGTAATCTTTGAGATGTAATAGTTATGTCATAATTCTATAAAACTATAAACCTGAAAAGATCCTCAATGTGAATTATTCATTTAATTCAATATTATGTAATGTTTTAAGGCCGGGTCCTTATAACCACATTGGTGGCTCCCTACTGAGTTTTGTACTCACCCTTCTTGGGATGGTAGGGAACTTGGGAACCTGAGAAGATCTATACTTGATATAGGCACAGGTCGAGTTAAGGCCCAGGATTATCACGCAGGATATCTCATATATGTATTGAGAGTTTAGGATAAGGTGAGGCCTAGATGATTTAGTAGAGCCTTTATATATTTTTTAATTTATATTTTCAAGAGACTGGACCATTGAGTGGGATAACTTATATATCATAAGAAGAATTTTATTTTCTATTAAATAATTATTTTATTTAATATTTTTTTAAACATTGATTTAATGGATGTGTAAAAGATTTGGTTATTTTATAATCAATATTGTTTTTCATTCTGATATAGGTTGTATAGTATCCCCAGGGTACCATCTTCGATAGTTGTTCCTAGTCAGAAGCCTATGGTATACATGGAGGAATGCCTAAGGTCGTGTGGAGAACCATTCTAATTACTAATCATATAGAGGGCTCGAATGGGGTGTTAAAAAGTATTATTAGAGAATGCCTTAATTTGTTTCTTAATATTTTGATATTTGGTAGACTAGATACATATGGATGCATCAAAGCTGGTGATGGAAACTAGACTAGAGCATAATAACACCTTTTCCAATGGAATCCCATATTACCATGGGTATGTGATTGATATTTTAAAATTTGAGTGTTATGTTTATCAGGATTTTAATATATTGTGATTCACGTGGTCTTTGAGATTTATCATTTATGATTATGGAATGTGGATTTTCACCCACTAGTAAGATGCCATTTTTGCGATGGTGACTCTTTGGTTATAGAGGTAAGAGGAATCTTATGCATAATTTTCATCACATAGGGATTCACATGACAATAAAGGACCATCTAGTATGATTTGTATCACTAAAGAATGAGGCACCTCTGTTTAAAGTGACACTAACTACTCATACAACATTTCCATGTATAATTAATTGGTGGAATTATACTCATATAAGATGAATTGAATATACATGTTTCACTCTAGTGTTAAGTCTTAAGTAACCTATGGTGATGTTATTAATAAATACAATTGTGGTGTGGTCCCTTTAGTAAGGGTTGCATAGACACCCTGAGGGGTCACTAAATGAATTAAATATCTTAGATACGAACCCCTTAAGGGTAATTTTTGTATAGTTCTGGTTACTTACAGTCTAGTGACAATGTAAATGGTGTTTTTAAATACATCATGTATCTTCATTATAAATAAGTGAACCATCTATATATATTTTCTCAATGTGGTTCAAATAAGGTGATGTCGTTTTTCATGTACTTTTTGACTGATGAGATAGTTATTCTCAAGGGGCGGTCCATGAGGGGACTCCCATGAGAGCTGGTTCCCTTATGGAAAGATGGTTTTCATGTGATGATAGATGTTTTATGTATATGATACCAATGATTTTGTGTATTGACACATTGTATCCCAGGTTTTGTTCAAAATTTAAGTAGGGATAACGTCCCATAGGATGTGTCCTCCCTTATGACATGGACTTTGTGACTCGGTCTAGGAAAGAGACTTAGTGGCCCCATAAGATGCGACATAGTGTTTAGTGAGCTGATGAGAGGAGATACCTAAGGGTAACCAGAGTAAGGGAATAAGTCATTTTTATTTCTTCAGAGGTGGGACATATAGGTATTATATATTTATTTCAATACTGATGCACAGTAGGTTCTTTAGGCATTTGTAGAGAAGGAATGATGATACCTGTAGTTCCGGATGAATAACATTGAGTGATTCTAAAAGAGATTAGTTTTGGAGGGAAAGATAATTTGGATGTGTGACCCTAGTAATTGTGGATGCACTTCTACTAATGTGGTAAGAGAATGAATAATTTCATCGAATCATGAATGATGTTGAAGGGTGGAGATCGTGTGATAGTGATTAGCATGTGTAATGTGCTAAATTTAAAAGAGGAGTTCAAAGGGAGATCTTTTATTAACTTATTAACATGTAGTGGAGCATAGTAAAACAATTTTTATGTTGTATGACTCAAAAGAGAATCTTCAAATTGATGGATCAGTTAGAATTAGATTGTACTCCTGCCATGTAGAATGGGATTCGAATGGTAAATGTCATTTTCATGTGGAACATGTTTAAATTTTTTATCAGTGAGTGTATGAGTGTGTGTTAAGGATCAAAGAAATTAACGAAATGATTATATTCTTTATTGAATTAGGTTTGATAAAATGATTTTTTCATGTGTCGTGTGGGATGTTTTTGTAAATTGATTGGGTGTGGAGATCTGGTCGATCTAAGAGTTTGTTAATGGTAAGTGGTTACTGGAATGAAATGTGAATGTCTTGGGAGGGGTGAAATATGTTTTTGGAAATGGAACCTACTAGGGATACAACACTAGAGTATCATTTTATGTATATCCACATGTAAAGAGTGCACCATTTGATATTTGAGTATGTGAACCTCATTATGTTTTATATAGCAATGAAGAACCCAGTAGCCCATAGAAGGTATATTCATTATTTCATTGGCATAAATACAAAGGTTCAAATCCCAAAGAACCAAAATTTTTAATAGTTTTTGAGATCTACATATATACTTGACACCCATTTTACATTGGGGATTGAAAATGAAAAAGATTAATGAATATAAGAAAATAATATTCATCCTTGAAAACTCATTCAATGATTTCTACTTCATATCCTAGGGAAAGGAAAAAAATTAAGGTGATCCCAAATTATCTATAAGGGTTATGTAAAATGGTAGATATCATGAATGAAAAAGAATAATAAACATAGAATGTTTAATAACCAAACACCAATTCTATTTAATCAATAAACATAGAATGAAGCACATCAATAGATAATATCATTGCTAAAATATCATGGATAATAATAACGGAAATTTAAATGAAGAAATTTCTAAATTATTGGCTACCATTTCTCAAGAATATGATACATATATTATAAATAACTTTCACAAGGAATTTTAAAAATACAGGAGGAAACATTTATAATTTTACCAACTGATTTGTCTCATGAGACCTATCAGTGCATTAAGGTGTTGTATAATTTTGGGCCCCACCTTTAACATTAGGTCTAAAGACTTCCTCATTTATTGAATAATATATTTAGTTCATGAATAAACATTAATTAAAAAAAATATATTGTGTATTGGATAAAAAATTAATAAAATGTACATAGTTAATCAAATAGTATTCAAAGTAAAGACCACATGTAAAATTTGTATAATGTTTAGGGAATTGTCATATCGATCATATAAGAATGTGGATAAAATTTTATTAAAACATTAAACATCATTAATAAATATATATTCATGTTAAATACATCAAAGGGGAATTATATAAACCAAATAAAATTATATAGGTTCATATGAATAAACATGTACAAATGAAATGGGAATTGAGATGAAATTCCCGACAATGATCGTAACATTGAAGTGAGTCTTAATAAATTTATAGATTATTTTTATCTAATTTAATCCAACATTGAAATTTTTTAAATAAAAAAAATATGATCAAAATTAATTATAGACAAAATATTAGAATATGAAAGGAAAATAGAGAAGTAATATCACCAAAGGAAAATAAATTGAGTTATGAAATTATTTACAAATTAATAACATTCATGTCAAACAACCTCCGATGAAATAATTAAAACTGAAACATAAAATAAAATGAATTATTAAGGAATAAAGATATTACATTTCAAAATAAAATAATGTACTCTATATAAAAGTTATTAGGTTCATAGCATTACAATATACTTCAATAAAGAGAAATTTAGATGAAGTCTCTTACGTTGACCCGACTCATCATATACATTAATTATCATACTGAATAAATTTTTTTGCTAATTATTTAATTTCTTAAGAATAATTTTCTATTTAATTATTATTATATTTAAATTATTACCATGTTATAAAAAAATACACAATGGATTAAGTTTACATCGGGGGATTCAATGACATTTGACTTATGAGTCAAAAAATGACATCTGAAGGAGACTATTGGTCTAAGATGTTATTTTTAAAACATATACAGAATAATAATAGTGAAATAATTATCTTATTTATAAATGAATAATAATTTTAATACCAATCATGAAATAATATTTTGAAAAAAGATGTACGTTATGATAACGGAGATGGTAGGTCGTTTGTATGTGTGAGTAACTTTTCTAATTTTCAATTATCATTATGGAAAGCAGGTAAATAATATTTTATATTTACATAATGATAATAATATTAAATATATAAAATATTATTTATTTAAATATAATTATTTATATCATCTATGTTGTCTTGTGATGAAAATTGAGTTACATCGCTTAATGAAGGTGATAGTCCACACGAACACGAGTGGCATTGACATTTTTCAATGTAATAAAGAAGGTGATATATTAAATTTTCATAATGTTACATATTTCATGAATATCATAATTATTTCATTTCTAACACATATATTCTTTAACATTATCTTTATTACCTTCCATGTAATGTTTTAGTTAAAAATGAATCACATCGCTTCATGAGGCGGTAGTCTACTGTACAGCCGAGCGACATTATCGTATCCCCTAAGGAATGGAAGGTAAAAATGCTATATATTATATAATAAATCCATATTTATAATCATGTTACACATATAATATATATAATTTATGTATTTCATCATACCCAATCATGAGATGTGGTAATAGAAACACAAATGACTTTGGTTTATGAGGTGGTAATCCTCCATACACATGCATGCTGATTTAGCAACACATTTTATGGAAGTTGAGATGGTTTAAGGTCATTAAATTAACCAAAAAACATTATAGTTTTTTAATAAAAAAAATATATTATATCAATATGTTTTAATAATAATTTAAGGATGTAGAGGAAGAAATAAAAAAAAATTATTGTTGATGAACATGACCTTTACTTTAGGTAACCTCATCAGGTTAACACAAAACGGCTTCCAAGGATGGATTTCATCCAGAAATAAGGAATATAATATGATATGATGGAAATTTTTAAGTCATTTGGGTAGTTATTGGATAAACCAAGAGGCTTTTAATGTTTGATTAAGAGAGGAGATGGGGTAGCCTTATATAAGTGGGGTAAGTGGCACAATTGTAAATTTTGAAATGATAAAATGAACCCATGTTTCTAACCTTAAAAAACTTATTAATATAGAGTATTATAAATAACTACACTTGATAAGGTCTAAATATTTCTCACAAATAGATATTATACAAGTTTTTAGTTAATTTTAACCCTTATCTTTTTTATTTCATCCCATGGTAACCCCATTTATACCTTAACTATGTTAACTAAATTTTACTATTTTACTATTTATTATGATAAAAAATTAAGTTTATTTTATTAGATAATATAAAATAATTTTTTTTAAAAAATGGAATCCATTTTTTCAAATACCATTCACATTAATGAAAAAAATTAACATCAATTTAATCCAACAGACGTGAAGAGAAAGTGGGTTTTCAATGTGAAAATGTTCAAAAGCAAACAAAGTTTTTAAATCAAAATTAAACATTTAAATGATTAAAATGAACTAAATTAGATTTATAAATATCTAATTTCACTAATTTGACTTTAAAAACAAATTAATTTGTAATTTTACTTCACAAATAATTTATATTAAATGACAGTTACAAATAAAAATATGTAATCTCACTATTCAATGAAAAGTGAAAAATTTCATAAAAATCCCAACGATTCACCCTAATATAATTTTTCTTTTATGATTTAAAAAACTAAGTTTATTTTTTCAAATAAATGATAAAAAAGTTTCAAAAATTAATTTTATTTTATGTGTGGAAAGGGTTGAAAAACTTCTTTTTAGAAAGATATAGTTTTAAGAATACAATTAGATTTGTTATTATCTCTTGTATAAAATCAGCATAAGATGAATGTTAAAAATTTTATTGAATATATAGTTTCAACAAACAGATTTGGTATATTTATTGATTTATAAAAATTTTGTGTTAATAAAAATTGTTTTTTTTTAAAAAGACTTCATTTGTTTTCAAAAGATTTTTATTTTCATTTCTAATTAATTTGTCACTAAAAAATCAATTATACATATATGAATAAACTATATTTTCATAATTCTATTAAAAATATTAATACTTTTCATTACATTGGATAGTTTATAACTATAATATTAAGTAATATGGTTTTAATAATATATTTCATTTCACTTAAACTTTTAGCTACATGTAATTAAAGCTATTGAAGAGATTGAATTTCTTAAAAAATAAATATATCATAAAGTATAGGGGTGATATATTTTATTAAAATATTATTTTTGCGTGTCATAAATGATATCAAATACAATTTTTTTTATTTTGGAATTTTGGGGGTGTTAATGCTGAATTGGGTTATACCAAATATGTAGAAGAGGGGGGGGGGGTGAAATGTGTCTTTTACAATTTTTTAGAGAATCATGATGATTTCCAAATATGTCCATTATATTTATCAGAATGTTTATATAGTGGAAAATAATCACATTGAAGGACACACTGATCTATAGTGGTTTAGGGAACATAAGGCCCCTAGTCCACTCCACTAATGCTCTACTCCACGAGCTTGGTGATTTTAACTATCCGGCCCTATTATCAACATACCGTCCACAACTGAGTACAGATAGTTGAAACATTTACATGATAAAGCTAAAACACAGCCTTCTGGTTCAAGAAAATAACCAAACACAAAACTTTGTATGAGAAGACAGTTATTCAAAATTAAAGTATTATTTGTATAATAATATTCCCCAGTTGTTCTTCGGAGACTATAGTATCACGTAACTAATCATAGATGGATCTCCATCTTCTGAAAAAATGTCCTTCTGGTAAGAGTATTTCTAAGACAACCTAGTTGCAAATATAACCTGGAATAAAATATGGAACTTTAAAAATAATAGATTCACGATAGATCTTCTATGTTGAACAAGAATCATTAATGTTTTCTTTTTCTTTAGAAAAAAGTGAGACTGATAGATCTTGGTAGTAGCAGATCTGTGTAACTCATATATCTATGTAAAAATTGTAGTCGTGAAAAACTAGATATCTTGTTCTTCTAATACTTTTTTCTAATGATTCACCTCTATATTTTAAAAACAAAATAACACAGATACAAAAATAATAAAGAGGATCATTTTCCTTTTCAAATTTAGATACACAAATTCCGCCTTAAGAATTGTGATATTAAAATGTTTGAATAATAGAGCAGTCATAACTTCCCTTAATAATCAACCTGAAATCATCCTCTTAAATCAATCATTTTCATCAAAATATAAAGGGATTTAAATTAGTCAATGATGTTCTTTAATATCAGGCTTTATATCTAGCTTGAAATCGGCCTGATATTCCGCGTAATGACCGTTGCACGATAATGTCTTATTTTAATTCTCTGATGCTAAACGTAGGGGTGATGATCTATTCTTAAAATGTAAGGTTGATCATCGATAATTTTATATTCTACATTCAAAAATATGGTATATTATCCATAATTTCCTCTTTAGTAAAACGTAAGATACATGATCCATACTTTTTGATAGAACGTAAGGTTCATTATAAAAGTATGGTTGATAATCCATACTTTTGTGAAGAAAACATAAGGGTTTATACTTACTTAAGGTTCTTCTTGCATAATTTTCTGATATTACAAATGTAAGTTTTCTTCTAAACATAAGGTTATTTTACCATACTTTTCTGATAGTCTACGGTTGATTAACCATACTTTTCTGAACTCCATTAAAGTAAACATAGAATTTTATCCTTACGCTATGCTTTTCAACGTACTGTATGACATGTGTTTTCAAAATATGCTAAAATGTTTTCTGAACACTTTATTAAATTTTCCACATGGATTAAATTCTTTAATATTATTCCAAAATAAAAATATAATGAATATTAATTTCCCCAAATACACTCAAAGTAAAATCATTAGAATAAAAAATAAGTGTTAGTCTGAGCATCAAAATCATCATTAAAAATATATAGTATTGTTGAAACAATACATGCTCAACAATCTCCCTTTATCATAATAGTAGACTATGGTTGAAAACTAAAATTTCTCAACAATATCCACAAAACCCATGAAATAACCCATGAAATTAATTTCATATAATTTATAAATTCTCAAGTATAATATAATATTTTATTTTCACAGAACTATTTCAACAAAAAATAAATGAAGTATTATACATAGTTTCTTTAAAATTTATTTTAGAAATTTCTCACCCATTTATAAATTAAAATAAAGGATATAATATTTTGTGTTTATCTAAATATCTCCCATAAAGATAAAACCTAAAATCAATATAAAATTTTGTATTGTATCCAAATTTCACCCCCTGAGAAAACATTTTATTATCAATTTTCTTAAAATAAAATGTTGTGTTTACCCAATTTCTTCCCCTTTTTGTTATATAAAAAATATTAATAGAATAAATAATAAAACACATTTAATGTAGCACTAAACTTAAGTAAATTCTATCATAAAATATTTATCAATGATTAAATTTATATTCTATAATTCTAACATAGATATAATCATAAAACAAATTAAAAAACACATAAAAATGAGATTCAAAAATATTTTATTGAAAATACATGTACAAGTAAATAATTGATATAGGAATCATGGTTGGTCTAAAAATGGTTAAAGGCAGGTTTCAACGCCTCTGAAAAACTTCTTGTTGCTCTCATAACTGCATTTTCATCCTCTTCATCAGTACATCTCCTAACTGAATTATCATATCTCTTCATTCCTCAGCCAAATGAATATGTTTAATCAGATTGAATCTAAGAAACTCATGTAGTATTTATTCATTTTACATGGACTAATTTATCTTCTCAATGAATCTTTCCAATAAATGTCTAATACTCGGTTTAACTGAGGTAAGTTGATCAACAAGGAATTTTTGATTGTCCAACAAGATAGAAATATGAGCACTATTACATTATAAATACTGCAACCTGTCAGTCCTATTTCCCATTACAAATGTCATGTATTCAAACCTATTGATAAAATTAGGTGAAGTACCAGATATACTTGATTGCATTACCATAACAGCTGCAAACTATTTCTACATGAATGTTTTGAATTGTACATAATCTGATTTCAGTACAACTTTTTATTTTAATTTAACAACTTTATCTAATAGATCATTTTTAAAAACATCCAATTCTCTAGGATCTACCTCTTTTTTAGGTACAACTTCCTCTTCAATTTGAGGTACCACCTCAATATGGGAAACAACTTCTCTTAAAAATCTGTAGCTTAAAATATTTGTAGTTGTAAAAGAATTTGTTTGAATGGGATCCTCACCAGCTTGAGCCTCTATGTGTCTTTTTCTACTAAGTAACTCTTGAATTACCTCATCAGTAGTTTCAATGAATACTTTAAATATAATTCTTATATATGTTTTTTGAAACATCACTAGTCATTGAATCTCCTATTCCTTCTATGGTTTCCATAGTTTTATCTCCCTGAGAAGACTTCTGATCTTCATCATAATTTACATGCATAATATTTCCTTTAACAGTGATCTATAAAATTCCTATTTTTCATAATGTTCTAGCTTTGAACACGATACTATGATGAAATCACACTCTAGCATCTAATAATCTAACAACATCAAACATAAACAGTAATTTTGAAATGATCCTCCTATAGGGATAGAAGTTCATTCTAGCCTCTGGTTTACAACAGTAGTTCAAATACCTTATCATATTATAAAGAAAATTCAACTTGATTTCACTCAGAAATAGAAACATCAAATACATATCAGGATATAATTTTTTTCCATTTTAGACATCCTTGTGGAAATACCTATTTGAACAAATTTTAGAAGAAATTTCTGGTATAGCTTCAGATCCTTGAGTAAAATGTTTCTGATATTTGTTGAACCAAATAAAATTACATAATATACTCTAAATTATGTTCATTATCTCTAATAGGTTTCAAATAAATCTGATAAACCCCCTCATGAGGGTAGTTTACGATTCTATCTATTTCCACAGATAAAATAGAAAAATCTTGATCTTCAGTTTTATTGAAATATGGAGTCCTCTATATATCTAAGACTGAACAGAATAGATTTTAAGAAATTTCAAAACTCGACCTCTTACCGAAATTCCATGTTTTCATCACTCCACGTTTGTTCAAGACTCTGAAAATCCAAAGCTTGCTTCAGAATTATATTGGTCTGGCACATCCATTCCAAATCAATTACATTTCCCCTGTAAGAACTTCCTTCCTTCCGAACATTGATTCTTGGTGTTGCTAACTTATCCTTCCTCGATTCTCATTGTAATTTGAATTTTTGTCAGAACATTTTTGAGGGTCGAAGGTTTAGGGTTTTGAAGGTTCAGTCAAAGGTAGACGAAGGAAGTTCGGTTTTCGGTGTTTCAAAAGTTTTTTTGAAAATGAACGGGTTTGTAATTGGAAATAGGTTTTGACATCCTTGATTCCTATGTCATTATATACATAACAATCATTAAATTATTTAAAATAACATAAAATTAAAATTTTATTTAAAATTATATAAACCTATCCCCCCTTAATAAAATAAAACATTGCAGTGGGAAGTGGTTTAGTAAAAATATTACGTAATTGAATTTTAATACATACAAACTCTAATAACATATCCTTTTTATGAACATTATCTCTTAGAAAATGATGTTTGATATAAATATGGTTAGTCCTAGAATGATTAATAGGATTTTTTGAAATATTTATTGCGCTGGTATTATCACATAAAATAGGTGTATTATTAAAATTTAGTCCAAATTCCATAAGATTATTTTTCATCCACAACACGTGTGCACATCTACTACCTGCAGACACATATTCCGCATTGACTGTTGACAAGGTAACTGAGTGTTGTTTCTTACTAGACCATGAATCTAATGATTTCCAAAAAATTGATAGGTTCATAAGGTTATTTTCTATAAAATCTATTGCTTCCAAATTCATCATTTGAATATGTAATTAAATTAAAATCAGAAGATTTTGGATATATAAGAGATTGAAAAACAGTCCCTTTTAACTATCTAAATATTCATTTCACAGCACTTAAGTGCGATTCTTTAGGATTTGATTGAAATCATGAACAAATACATACTGAATACATTATATCTGGCCTAGTAGCAGTAAGATATAATAAACTATGAATCATACCTCTATATAGCTTGTAGCCCCCTGATTTTCTAGTTTCATCCAAATCATGTTTTATATTAGTACATATAGGAGTTTTATATGTCTTGATGTTTTCAAGTCCAAATTTGTTTTTTAAATCAGTAATGTATTTTCTTTGATTCAAAACATTTCAAAAATATTTTTGATAAATTTGAAGTCCTATAAATAAATTAAATTCTCCCATCATACTCATTTCAATTTTTTTACATAAAATTTGAAAACTACTGATAATGATTTTTGTTTGTTGGTCCAAAAAGTACACCATTGACATGAATTTGAACCTATAAAATATTAGATTTTACATTTTTCTTAAATAATTTTGGATATTCCATTCCAATTGTAAAATAATATGTGAAAAGAAAAAAACTTAATATCTCATACCATGCTCTAGGTGCTTGTTTAAGGACATAAAGAGCATTAGTATGTTTAAAAAAATCTGTTTTTGGAGAATTTTCAAAACCTGGAGGCTGATCATAACAAACATCCTCCATTAAATAAGTTTTTAAAAAGTAAAACTTATCATCCATTTTAGATAATTTAATGTTAATATGAGATACATAGTCGAAAAGGATTCTAATGGATATTAATCTAGCTATAGGTGAAAAGGTCTCATCACAATTTGTACCTTCTAACATATGATATCCTTTAGCTACTAGTCATTATTTATTTCTAGTTATTATTCCGTGATCATCTTGTTTATTTCTAAACACCCATTTAGTTCCTATAACTGGATAGTTCTGTGGTCTTTCAAATAAATTAAAAACTTCATTTCTCTTGAAGAGGTTTAGTTGTTCTTGCATTGCTATCATCCATATTTCATCAACTATGGCTTCTTCTAATTTCTTAGGTTCTAATTGGGATTGAAAGACAGAAAACACAACTAGTTTTACTATATTTCTTCTTTTATTTATTCCTGTGTCTAGGTATCCTATTATAGTTTATATAGATGATTATTTATGGTTCCAGATAGTCTAGGAAACACACTATTAGGTTTATTAGTGCCATGTTCTTCTGAACTGGACTAAATTTTTTTTATATTTTTTTTCAAAACCATCTTTCAAGATCTCAAGTATCATGTTATCATTAGAGTCAAATTCATCAATTTGATGTTTCCTTTTCTCAAAGGTATCAGATTCATCAAATTTCAAATGGAATAATTCTACAATAATCCTTGACTTTTTATTAAAAATTCTATATGCTTTTAATGTTATAGAATATCCTAAGAAAATTCCATCATTAGATTTTGGATCAAACTTACCAACATTTTCCATGGTGTTCCTAATATAAATATTGCATCCAAAAAATTTAAAGTATTTTACGTTATGTTTTTTGTTATTCTGAAGTTCATAGGGTGTCTTTTTGAAAATTGGTCTGATTAAAACTCTATTTATTATATAGTGGATTGTTCTTATAGCTTTTTCCTAGAAATAGATTGGAATACTGTATTCATTTATCATAGCCTACCCCTTCACTGAATAGTTCTATTTATTATTTCATAAATCCCATTCCGTTAAGGTGTTCTTGATGCACAGAAAGTGTGTTTAATACCTCAATTTGAGCAAAACGACATGAATTCCAAATTCTGAAATTCTCCACTATGATAAAACCGTAATGAAATTATTTTAAAATATTTTTCATTTTGAACCACTTTTAAAAAACTTTTAAATAATGTAAAATCTTAATTTTTATATTTTAGAAAACAAATCAATGAAAATATAGAATAATAAATAACTAAAACATATAAATATAATTTAACAGAAAAAAATTATTTTATCGAAGTTTCAAACAAGTCCTTGTTTGTAAGTTTTTGAGGTTAAGATGTAGCAGTTTTGTTAACAGATTAGAAGGAAGATTTGTGATTCTTGCCATGTTGATATGCATCACAAAATCTGTCTCTATCAAATTTAAGACTAGGTAAATAAAAAACTAGTTGTTTCTTAGATAACTTATGTAATGGATATATATTGAAATATCAAAGTCTTCTATGACAAATCCAAGATTCATTTATCTTAGTATTTAAACAATTAAATTTTTTATTACACATGGAATTAATGTCCAGAGTATAATATTTATCAGTTCTTGGTAATCTAAATTTAAGCATTTTACCTTTTAAAAATAGAACAACAATTTTTTGAAAAATCAACAAAATAACCATCATCACATAGTTGAGAGATACTTATTAGGTTATGTTTCAATCCTTGTACATAGAGTACTTTATTGATTGAGATAACTTTTGGGTCACCAACAGTTCCAATTCCAATTATTTTACCTCTAGAATTATCACCAAATGTGACTAATCCTCCATCCTTTTGAGTTATTTTTTTAATGTTTGATGATTTCCCACAAATATTCATGGAGCAGCCCCTGTCAATATACCATATTTTAGTTGAGCATCTGTGACATGCTTCCTCATCAGCTTCTATAATAAATCAAATATTTTCTTTTAGATTAGATTCTTCCTTTTCTAAGTTAGACTTTGATGAGATTCTAGAGTGTTTAGAAACACTCCAAGTATCATTCATTTCTCTTTTGTCTTTCGGATCATAATCATGGGTTTTGAAAAAAATTCTTTTTTCTTTTCTCCTATTAATTGAGGACAGTCGGGTATAATGTGAGCCATCTTTTTTCATTCATAACATATGACTTCCTTTGTTTTGTTTTTCGTCTTTCTTGAAGGATGTTTTGAATCCCTTATTATTTCTGTATAATTTAGTGAATTTATGGGCTAACAGTGATAGTTCCACATATAAATGAGATGAATCAGAACATTATGGGTTTTCTCTCGATCTCTTGCTTCATATTTTTTCTCTTCTTTTGGGATGTTACTTTCAAAGCAGCATTTTCTCTATTGATCAAGACTTCATGATCATTTTATTCATCTTGAATATCAGATTCACACATCATAAGGGTTATAAATAAATATATCATATTTAGATATTTGAATGGTGATGATTGTCTAATGGCAGCCGATATTCCATTCCATCTAGGTGGTAGTACTCTCTGTACTTTCACGGCTTGATTTTATTGTTTGATAGGATCTCCCAAGGCAGTGAAGTTGTTGACAATATTCATGAGCATTCCATTAATTTGAGTGATTTTTTCAACCTAAAACATTATCAATGTAACAAATTTTAATTTTGTTGTGGCATACCTCATTTGTCTGACATTTTTAGTTCCTTCATAGTAAACTACAATTTTCTGCCACATTTTATATGGAGTAGGACATTGAGATAGTCGATTGAATTCAAATGGTCCTAGAACACAGATGATAGCATTAATAGCTTTTGAATTTTTTTCATACTATTCTTCAATAGCTACACTCAATGTTTCATGTTTCTCATGTTTTTTATAAGGACGGATAATTTTTACGTATACACTGTATCCAATATTTCTCAGATAAATGATCATATTCGACTTCCAACATTAGTAGTTTTCACCATTTATGTACAAAGATCAAACCACTGAAATTCCCTATTTTGTATCAACCATTATGCTCTGAGTATAATCCTTTGAATCTTTCATCTTGTTATAGATTTATCAAAATAAATCCCTACCTTTTATGCCAATTTTTTGATCAAGTTATATCAAATATGAACAAGATGGGGGGGGGGGGTGAATTGTGTCTTTTACAATTTCGTAGAGAATCATGATGATTTCCAAATCTTTCCTTTATCTTTATTAGAATGTTTATACAGTGGAAAATATTTAGATTGAAGGACGCATAGATGTGTAGTTTTTCAGGGAATAGAAGGCCCCTAGTCCACTCCACCAATTCTCTACTCCACAATCTTGGCGATATTCACTATCTGGTCCTCTTCTCAACAGACCGTCCATAACTATGTGTTGGCAGCTGACACCTTTACAGGATAAGGCTATAATAGAGCCTTCTGGTTCATTCAAAAAACTGAATGCATAGCTTAGTATGAGAAGCCAGTTATTCAAAATGAAAAGTGTATTTTTCTAAAAATAGTCTCCAGTTGTTCTTCACAGTTTGCAGCAGCACGCAACTGATAGTTAATGGATCGTCATCTTCAAAGAAGATGTTCTTCTAATACGAGTAGTTATGATTCGATCCAAATGAAAATAGATCTTGAAATAAATTAGAAAATTTAACAACAGTAGATTCACGATAGATCTTAAATGTAGAATAAAAATATTTAATACTTTTCCTTTTCTTCAAGAAAATCAGAGTCTGATAGATCTTGGTAGTAGTAGATCTATTTAACTCATATATATCTATAAAAATTGAAGTCATGAAAAACTCAGGATATTTTTATTCTAATATTTTTTTTGATGATTCGTCTCACTATTTGTAATAAAAAATAACATAGATATAAAAAGAATAAAGACGACCATTTTCCTTTCGAAATTTAGATCGACAAATGTCGCCTTAAGAATACTGATATTCAAATGTTTCAATAACAGAGTAGTAGTAACTTCACTTAATAATTGGTATGAAATACTCCTCTAAAATCGATCCTTTGAATAACAAAATAAATGGTTTTAAATTAATCAATGATGTGATATAATATCAGGATTTGAATATGGCTTGAAATCATCCTGATATTCCACATAAAGACAGTTGCATGATACAGTTGTATTTTAATTCTCTGATGCTAAATATAGTGTTGATGATCAATTCCTCAAACATATGGTTGATTATTCATACTTTTCTCTTCAACTTTAAAACGTATGGTATATTATCCATACTTTTATCATTAGAAAAATGTAAGATAAATGATCCATACTTTTCAATAGTACATATGGTTCATTATAAAAGTATGGTTGATGATCTATACTATTGTGAAGAAAACATAATGTTCTATAATTACATAAGGTTTATCTTCCATACTTTTCTGATATTACAAATGTAAGGTTCCTTCCAAATGTAAGGTTGTTTTACCATACTCTTCTGATAGCGTATGGTTGATTAACAATAATTTTTTAAACTCCTGTAAATTAAACATAGGATTTTATCCGTACTCTATGCATTTCAGTATAGGGTATGAACAGTGTTTCCAGAATACACTAAAATGTTTTCCGAACACTTTTTTAAATACTCCATGTGGATTAACACTTTAATATTATTCCAAAATAAAAATATAATTAATATTAATTTCCTAAAATATACTCAAATTGAAACCATTAGAATAACAAACAAGGGTATTTGTGAGCATCAAAATAATCATAAAAATATAGAGTATTGTTGAAACAATACATGGTCAACAATCTCCTCTAATCATAATAGTATAGAGTATTGTTTAAAACAACACTTTATTAGCAGTTAAATTATCCCCACATTAAATAAATTTAATCCTCTTAATTTAAACTTACTCTCAGAAATCTAGGATTTGATATTTGAAATACTATTTTTAAAATGCCACATAATAAAAAAGTGTTAATAAAAAATATTCATAAAAATAATGAATTATAAATATAGTGTTCATATTGAATAACAAATAATTAGGTTTTTAATTAGGAGAACATTGGTTTCATGTGATGATATAGACATGAAATAAAATAATAAATAATTATAGAGAATGACAGATGTAATTGATCAGAAGAAATTAAATGATCAATGGAAATTTAAGGACCTCCAAACCATTAATACCTAATGATTTAAACGAAAATTTTATTCATGTTAAATTAAGGTAAAAGGATTAAAATTCTGTTTTAGTATATTTTTCTTAATGTTGAAGAATTATTTTACTATATAAAATATAAGGAAATATACTTACATGATACATTACTATTTAATAATATTAATTTCATACATTGGTTGTGTTTTAATCATTTTCCAATCATTTTTTACAAAAACAAATGAATATCCAAGATGATTTATTTATGCCCAAAGAACTAAAATTTTCTTTTAACGGGTTGAAAGAACCCTAAAAGAGAAAAAAATGTATTTCAAATATATTATTAAAAACAAAAATGGTTTGAAAAAGTTATCTAAAAACACATAATGTTCATGTTAATCAATTCCATTATTAGTTAACCTTAATGAATGTCCAAAATATGTATGATCAAATTTTAAAATAAGATCACTAGATCAAAATTAAAGGTAAATTGTTTTAATGCCACATTCCAAATATAAAGGGATTTTTAATGCCACATTCCAAATATGTGAATACCTCTATCCCCATAAAAAAATAATGAAATAATTCACTATTACAAAAATAAAATATTAGGTTGCTTAATTTATTCCATAAATTAATAAATATAGTAAAATCCATCACAGATGACATAAACCATCATTCCTCTGACTGACTTCATTGTCACCAACACTATCCCACAAATATCACACTATTATGTCAACATTAAGGATATATTAATGGTTATCCTCTATCAATCATGTCTTTTAATTGAGTTTAAATTTATCATTGAATATGTTTTCTTTTTTATAGATACCATTCGACATATCCTCTCAAATATTTTAACAAATATTACTTCAGTAAAATCAATATACATTCTATTATTCATATAATTAGAATAATATTAGTAAAAATTGTTTAAAACATATTTCATGAAAACAAATACACAAGAACATTAATCATTCTACTTTAGATATATCAATAGTATAAGATTTACCTTGATCTCTTATCTTCTTATGTGGTATATTCCCTTCATTCTTGGGCAAATTAGATAGAATAGTACCCCATCTCCTTATAGTTAAAACAATTTACCTTTAAAATTTCGTTCTCAACCTATTAATTATGATAATGGTTTCATTTATCTCCACACTTAGAGAAAAATAAGTGTCCTATTAATCATGTATTAAGTTGATTGTTTCAATAAGTATCACATGTTGTAAGATCCTCCTTCCCCCTATTAACCTTATACATTTTACTCTATCGTACACTTATTCATTTTTTTTCTTTCAAATCCATAAAACATAGAGAATTATTTCTCCATCATGATAGAAAAAGATAATATGTATTCGTATTGTGAGGATGTTTGGGAGACTAGTTCACCTCAAAATATTCATTTAAACCCATCAAATAAATAATCATTTCAACTCTTTGGATTACATGCATTGATACTATTATCAATACATTTTTTAGGATCCATTTCAAAAAATGACATAGAAAAAATTATTCCATATAATTAAGAATCATAATATATAATCCCAATACTAGAAAAAAATTTATGCATAACTAATCTTATCATCATAAAAATGGTTTCTTTTAGGATATTTTTATTTTCAAATCCTTCATAGTGGATTGTAAGGAAAATGTGATTTATCCTAAGAAGATACTGTGAGAGTCTCAGACTAGGTGCATAGTAAGGCCCATTTTCACAAACTAATTAATGATTGGGTTAAGCACAATGCACTGTTTTCAGAGTTATTACCACTAGGCACCTCTATGCTAGAATCACATACAGTTGCAGTATCATGGAAAGGATGTATTTATTGGAAAAACCACAAAATATATTCCTTACAAAATAATTTGTATGTTACTCTATACTTATCCTCAAAGTATATAATAGTTTTATGTTCCCTAATACATGTTTCCCACAATCTAGTTCCCAAGGATTCTGTTAAACTTCCTTTAATAACAACTGTATGGACCAACACTCTAGTATCCCCAAGTCAGTGAATTATTTATTACATTTTCATAGATACTAAGGGTAAACACTCCAAAGATATAAAGACACAGTAGTTTTGGAGAACTAGATACATACATGATACCAATTTTATATTGGGTAATAAAAATAGAACATAATACATAACAAAATAAAATGATTTAGATCCTTGAAAACTCATTCAAAGATTTATTCTTCACATCTTAGGTAAAGGAAAAAAGTAAGGGTGAGCTCAATTGTATTGTAAGTATTAAGTATCATGGAATATATCATGAATCAATAAGAATAATCATCATGGATAATTAAATAAACAAACACACATTCCATTTAATTATTAAACTTTTAATGATATGCATCCATATATAATATCATTATGAAAATATCATGGATAATAATAACTAAATTTTTAATGATATAAATACTTAATTATGTGATTTCATGTCTCAGGGACATGATAAATATACCTTTAATACCATTAAAAAATGTTCTAAAACTATAATTAAAAACCTATTTAATTTATCCAATATATTTTTCTCATGATAGCTATAGATGCATCACAAGGCTATATAATTCTATATCCCACCCATCACTGTAGGTCTAAAGAATTCATAATATATTGAAAAAATGATTTAATTCATGAATTCATATGCCTTAACATCAAATATATGTGTTAATTAAAGGATACATATTTATTAATATTTTCGCATTATTCAAATAACTATCAACGTAAACACTATACGTAAGAATGGTATATAGTTTAGGAAATAATCATATAAATCATACACTAATATATACAAACTTGAATTGAAACATTATAAATCATAAATAAATATGTATACTTGTTAAATACATAAAAGTGTAGTATAATCCCACATATAATTGAATAAGAGAATATTAAAAAAATTATCAATGAAATGTCAATTGAGAGGAAATCCCATATAATGATCATTATATTGAAGTGAAAATTAATAAATGAAAAGATTATTTTTATCAAATATAAATACACATACATAAATTGTAAATATAAAATATTATAATAATTATTCATTATTTACATTACCTTTTAATATCAAAGGAAAAAGAAGATGTAATATAAACCAATGAAAAGAAATTGAGTTATGAAATTATTTACCACTTAATAATGTTCATGTCAAACACCTTTGGATGAAATAATTAAATTTAAAATTTAGAATACAATAAATTATTTAGGAAAAATTATATATCAATTTTATGGGGCATTATGTACACCATATAACTGAATGTGGGTGCATAACATTACAATATAACTCAAGGAAGAGAAATTGAGACGAAGTCCTTTACCCTGAGTCTGGATCATCGCATTCATTCGTTATCTTCCTAAATAATAAAATTATGTTATTTAAATACATGATAAGAAACTTTTTAATTTTTATTATTCAGTTTATTTTTCTCATTACTATGTTATATACAATTACTTTAAGTATGGTGTTTTGATGATATTTTTCTTATGTGTCAAAAATGACTTCAGAAGGTGATTATTTTTCTAAGAGGTCATTATTTCAAAGTATCGAAAATAATAATCATGAAATTATTATCATATATTTATATAAATTATAATTTTAAGACTAAAAATTATATATGGTTTTGATAAATGAAGTATGATACGCTCATGGAGATGTTAGGTCATACATAAAAATGGGTAACATTTCCATTTTTTAATAATCCTTATAGAAAGATGTCAAGTTATACTGTAAAATTACATAATGATCATAATTATATATATATATATATATGTCACATTATATTTTATATATTGTTATTTATATCATCCATGTGTTTTGGTTATGAAAAAAGAGTCATATTTCTTCATGAAGGTGACAATCCAGACATACAAGAGCGACATTATCATTTTTCAGTCTAAGAAAGAAAATAAAATATTATATTTTTAGAATAATAAATATTTAATTAATTTAATTATTATATCATGTATATGATATATAATAATTTAATTTATTCTTATTACCTTCTATATAAAGCATTAGTGAAAAATGAATTACATTGTTTCGTGAAGTGATAGTCTCTCGTACACACGAGCAACATTATCACATCCCCTATAGAATGGGAAATAAAAATATTTATATGTGATATAATGAAAATAGTGGTATAATAATGTTATAAATATCATATATATAGTTTATATACATCATAATACCCTACCATGAAAGGTGGTAATGTAAAAATGAATGACATCGTTTCTTGAGGCGATTGTCCGCAGTACACACAAATTATTATTTCATAACCCATTTTATAGAAGTGGAGATGGTTTTAGATCATATAATTAACATAAAAATATATTAGTATATATAATATACTAATGTTATTATATCATAATTGTTTAATAATAATTGAAGGAGGTTGTTAAGAAAATAAATAAAAAATAATTGTGGAAGAACGTTATATATTCCTCATGTAACTTCCTTAGGATAAAACCAAAATCCTTCCTAGGTTGGATTTATGAAAAAAATATGGATTTTAGGAGTATATAAGTGAATTTATGAAGTGATTTGTTCTTTTATTGGTTGAAACAAAAGGTGTTGATTATGTGAAGAAGAGAGGAGTGGGGGTGGCCTTTTATAAGTGAGGTGAGTGGAACACTTGTAATGTCTGAAAAGAAAAAGGTGTACCCACGTTTTCCCATGAAAAAGTGTAAAAATTATGTATTATCAATAATATGAAAATAAAAGAACTAAATTGGACAAAAAAAAAATTCATCATGTCTTTAGGTAATTTTAAGCATTATCGTTTTAGTTTAACCCCTGATAAATCCATTTTTACCTTAACCAGGATTAATAAATTTTACTGTTTTGACTATTAGTTATGGTAAAAATTTATGTTGTGATTTTTGGAGAATATAAATTATAATGATTCTGAATTTTGGATCTATTTTTCAAATTTCATTCAAGTATATAAAAAATTTTATGTTAAAATTAATATCGGCATCGTGATGAGAAAGTGGGTTTTCAAAGAAAAAATATTTAATGGTTTATGATGTTTTTTTTATAAAAAGAATTAAAATGATTAAAATGAAATAAATTGGAATAATATATATATAATTGACTAAATTTTACATTAAAATAAATTTAGAATATAATTTTACATTATAAATAATTTATTCAAAAAGGTAGATTTTGAATAAATTTAGTTTATTTTCACTATTAATCGAGAAGTAAGACATTTCATAAAAATCCCAAAAATTCACCCCAATATATTTTTGATATGGTGAATTTGAAAATAAATTTTATTTGGAAAAATAAATTCTCAATTGTTTTTAAAAATTGATTTTATTATAAGTCACAAAAATCAGGAAACTTCTTTTTTGAAAGATTTAATTTTTCAACATAAAATCGTATTTATTCTTTTCTATAGTATAAAAAATATACAATATTAAAGATAAATATTTGATTGAATATATAATATATAAATTTAATTAAATCCATTTTCAAAAATTGATTTTGTTATTTTATTTATGTAAACACATTTTTGTGGATAAAAATTGTTTTAATAAAAATATTTCCATTATTTTCAAAATGTTTTTATTTTAATTTATAATAAATATATCCCAAAAAAAGCATTTAAATACATGATTAATTTTTTTTCAATGACTAGTTAATACTATTAATAATCTATATTCCAATTTCTTGGTGATAACTATCTTATTAAGTAATAATATTTTATTATTTATTACATTTTGGTTAATATTTGTGTTATGTGAATAATAAGTTTTTAAAGAGAATGAATATATTTAAAAATAAATATATCATAATGTATCATGGTGCTATATTTTTTTCTAATATTTGTTTTCTGTTTCATACATGCTAGAAAACATAATGTTTTATTTTTAAATTCTGGGATGTCACATTTTAGGAGAGGTTAGTAATTGATGATGGGATGTAGCTTGTGTATGAATAAGTTTGTAAACATTGTGGGATGGACATAGCATGGTAAATTGTGTTTAGTTTTTTATTAAACTAAGTGATGAATTTTTTCTCTCATGTTGGGCAGTGTGATAGCAGTTACAGATGTACGTACCCTATGGTGGAGGGTTCGGGGGTGTGTAGAGTCAAACAGGGAGAAGTCCTGATGGATGTAGGTTATCAACGAACGATGAATTATAATTGTTTATGGATTAATCAGGGAATTATATATAAGAAATTTAATGTTATGGTGCATCAAGAATAATCAGTAGCACTAGAATTAGTGTGGAGTAATGTTATCTGAGTGTGTTTTAGTCAAAGGTTTGTTAGTGCTTATAGTGGGGATTAATAGTTGTTTTGGATGGTTAAGGAATCACTCATGAAATCTCACTTAAGGATGGGAATTGATTTCAGTGGGAATGTTTGGACAATCAATAGATGCATCTGGGTGTGGCGGTATTCTGATCTAGTAATTAGTTATGTGTGGAGGGATGATGTTGAGAAATTTCCTGATGGATTTTCCAAAGGAAACATGTCTGGTAATGTTAATATTATTTGGATGTGGTGATCCTAAAACCATATATGGTTCATAATTTTTGATATGATGGGGTTGTTTTTTGAATTAGTGGGGTCTTTACAGAACAATCTAGTGTGTTGATGTTGTTCATAGGTAATGGAGTCACATCCACTCTAACATAGATTCTGATAGAGAGGATAAATAGAGGTGTTTGACAGATGTCACCATGTATGATCAAATGTGATGTGTTGGGAACCAAACTATATGTGACTAATGAATGCTATTATGGAGGTTTAATAGACAGAACCAATGGTAGAGTTAGCAAGCCATTAGAATTGGAAGTTATAGGATCAATATTAGTTGGGGGATAAGCATTTTCCAAATGAAAAAGGGAAAAAACGTTATCATTTATTGAGATGGATAGGCTTGGGAATGATTCTTTCGAGTGTTTCAGAACCCATTATAAGTGTTTGTCTCACATCATGGACGCATTAGCAACTTAATTTTGGGGATGTGATTTAGAATCATGCTTAACATTTTTAGTGGGAATGTATACATTTTATAGACAATGGATTACTAAGATTGTTCAAGGGACAATGATAGATGATCACTGGGATATGTTGAGGATAATAAGTGTTATTTTTGGGAAATTTCAAGATCCTTGTTCAAAACATGTTAACAATTATAAATGAAATTTTAATTTTCAAATTAGTGGATGGGATATATTTTAATATTGATATTAAAATTAAATTTAAAAATTTTGTGTAGCTCAAAAAAGTGTGTTTGTACATATATCAATGATACAATGATGGAATTGGATCATGTGTGAATGTCAGTGGTAGTCTGGGGTTTCTGGGATACTATAGTGAAAAATAAAATAGCCATCGGTTCACCTGTGGCGAATCAGTAGCACCCCTTATACATAGGATATACTATCTTGAAGGATTAGTATTTTAAGAGAACAATTACATTTATAACCCCTTGAATTTTTAATATGGTATGCCACTTTTTTATTATTGTTTAAGAATGCACCCAACCCCTTCCCCTTTGGCTCCCTCTTCAACCTTGATCAAGGTGTGGGTTCCAAGAAATTAATTAGCAATTTAAGGTACATATTTAGTTCCATTAACCTATAATGATATGATAATCTCATGTTCATTGATATTGGTTTCTACAGTTTTGGTATTTAATAATGAAATCACATGAGCATTGTGGAATCAGGTGAGAAACAAGTGTCTTCCATTCTACATTGGAAGAGGTCATCCCAAGATGATGTCTGAGTGTTGAAATTCTTTGTTTCATCAAAAGTTCATCTAATTATGAATTTTTTATGGTTATTACTCGAAATTAAATTAAATAGAAATTTTATTTTGAATTTATCATTGTGGTTTTCACTCAGTTCAGGACTGAGGATGTGATATAGGCCCTTTAGGTAACATTGGATGTGGTTTTGGTGTGAAGATGCTGTTCAATTATAAATTTATCATTATAATATTTTTATTTAAACAATATTAATAAATTATAAATTTTTATAACTAATTATTATTGATTCCTAGGTGTAGAGTAGGTACCAGGAATTCACGCAGTTATCGATTGAGAGAAGGTGTGCTTAGGTGAGTCTAGACAGTGAGTAGTAGGGTATAGAAAAAATGATAATGGGTTCAAAATGTGGTAAATTGTTACTCACTGACACCTTATATTTTATGAACATGATTTTATGAAATGTGGTATGCGGACTTTTCCCCACCACATAATCTTCATCACGATCAAATGAATTATCAATTAGATTATACTAATTGATAATTTGATAACTAATTAAATTGATGAATTTAATTCAATCAAATGACCCTGGGAGTAGGACCTTTAAGACAATCTAGTTACCTCATCCACTGATGTAAAAATTACTAGATGATTATTATATGATGCATTGTGAGTTTTAGAACCCATTATAGTTTATATTGGGCTCATCATGTCCTAGTGACCCTTGAGTATGAGCTCGTGGACACCTCCTTATGGTTGTGTGGCATGAACAGTATATGAAACCCTAGTGTGCTATGCGAGGACCCATGAAATGTGACTGGGCATTAGTGAAAAAACCTTTGATAAAATAGAATTGGGTTGTATGAGAGAACTAACTTATTGAAACCTTAATGCTTGATATGATCATATGCCATCTCTTGAATGATTCTTATATGGAATACCTTATGTAGCCAAAAATATTAGATTATTTTAATGATGATGCCTTATGTTGTTATGTCCTCTAAGGTTAAGTTTTGGTCCCAAGACAATGTTCAAGATTGAGGACCCATGGGAGGGTTACACTATAATACTGTGACCCAGGGTACCCTAGTGGGTGCCCTGGGTGCTCACTAGTCCAACGCAGGTGTGTAGGTATTAGATAGAGATTATATAAACTGTCGCCATTGAACCCATAATGACCGTTTGACCTTAAGGGGATATGGAATTTTATGATGGGAATGGAAAATTTTAAAATACCTATATTACATTTATTAATTCACCCATTTACTTTTCATGCACCTATAGAGTACAAGGATTTATCTATGTGACTCATCTTATGGGCCTCATGTGGCAATGGTATGGTGTGGATTCTTAGAGGTACTTCTTGGGATCAAAATTTGGGAATCCTATGAACTGTGTGATACATATTGGATGCATTTCCATCACCATGGAAACCTTATTTTTATCCTGAGATCTCACTATTGAGTCATTAGATGAATGCTCATGATGCCTAGATTCAACCTTGGGTATGTATGAAACACCCTTTATTCCATATATCCCTAGTATGTTTAGCTTGTCTTGGATCTATCTATTAAAACATGAGGATTATGATCAGTACTATTATAATGATGAGATTACTAGGTAAGCACTATAAACCATCCACTGGGGCCTAATGACATTAAAAATATCTGATTGGGATAACTTGGATTTCTAGGGTCTGACCAGTTGGCATGGTGATATAGAGATTGACCTTGAGTTAATTATTCCTTGGATGTTTGGGTATTTCCTTCGAGCCATTTATTATTCAGTATTTTTTGGATATGCCTAATAAAACTAGGTTATGGAAATTGAATTGTTCATGTTGAGTTATTGTCCATTGATCCTGAGTATATGGGATATTTGGGCTAAAAACTAGGATATGGTATTTATATGTTCTAATGGTCCATGTGACTTTCTTAGAGACACCTAAGAACTGACTGATGTAGGTATAATCTATTGGAGTCACATACCTAAGGATAAATAATTGTATTATATCTAGGACATGGGTTGAAAAGACCTTTGTGATGGGCTCAAATATATTTTATCATCAAGATGAAGTACATATTTGTTTGTTTATACATTCATTATCTAGCAGGTTTTTTACCATTATCACACCACATGAAAATTTCACTACATTTCCAGTTATGTATGAGACTAATTTGTTGGTTTCTTATATATTGTGGACTCATGCACATCTTGGGTGGACCTAGAATATTGGAAACCGAGCATCTCTTCACTTGATGTTGGTACATGTCAATCTCAGGATTATGTTGATCGAGTGGGATACATTGTTCTTTTCTTTCTAGTTTGGGATGCGGTATGTCATGGAATCTATGATATATCATTTATAGTCAGTTTTTAATCTATTTAGGTGATTTACCTAATGTGTGGTATGAAATATATTAACATTTTATTTTCTATGTATTTTTCAATTCATTTACTTTTATTATATACTATGATGTTATGGATCTATATGAGATTTGTTTTTTTCACTATTACAGTGAACTCAGATTCATGGTGTATAATATCTTCAAGAAACTATCTTAGACCCCCACTTCTAGTTTGCATCATCTAGTATTTGGGGATGTAGGCTGGGGGTCCTATGGAGAACTAGTCTAGTTACTATTCATAGAGTGAGCTTGGACATGGCACTATAATATTCATACCTTATCACAGTAGGTATCCCCATTTACCTTAATATAGAAAATATATTTCTTAATATTTATCTCCATACTGAATCGATAAAATAAATTTTAGTTTTCATCCCACTCATTGATCTAATTAATATGCATTAGTTCGTTAATGATTTACTCTTTTTTATTCATAAGAACTCCATGCATGGTTTCTGGAAAAATTTATTCCCATGAGGGATTATAAAGAATCGAAGACATGTTATAGAATTGAAATAGGTTCATTGTGATGTTTTTGATATCCTCATCTAATTTAGATAATGTATTATTGGTCCATACCTTGATATATGATTTTACAACATTGAGTTTGATCTTAATTCATTAAAAGGTATTACCTTCAAATTTCCTTTCCCATTACGGACAGGTAATAATCCTACATTCATCAAAGTTACACCATGTATTGTTATATTTATGTGGATAGAAAATCTCTTATTATTTGAAGATATAATAAACAAATAAAGTGAGTGATCCAAATGAATTATTAGTAGGAATGTGTTAGAAACGAATGACCCATACTCACTCATATCCTGATAATCAATGTTTCTATCAATATTAATAGTGTTCCTTCCATTAAAAGTGCATCTGGCCTAGGTAAATTCATCCCCTTGTAAGGTAATATTATATAAGATTCATTGATCAATTAATCATTGTAAATTAGATGAATAAACCATAATAATTTTAGTTTTTCTCTTTTTATTAGTATTGAGAATAATATTAACCCCCCCAATGAATCAATTTTAATATAAAGTATAAGGCCCCAGCCTTAAAACTTACTTAATCTTGAGTTATTACAAGATTACACATTGAGGATCTTTTCAGGTTTAGAGTTTTAGAGAATTAGATCATGAAACTTGCATTACATTCCACATTTAAACAAAATGGATTACATAAAAGACAATATTCATTCTTCCCATCAACGAGAACATATTTAAAATAAAAAAAAGGATTCTCTCTTAACACATCCTTGACTCTAACGTCTTATCATGTACCTTTCCTCTTGACCTGAAAAACATTTCAGAAACTTGGGATGAGCATAAAAAGCTCAGTAAGGGACATAAAAATATGGAAAGGAAACATGAGTTCATGTATACATAAAGATGAAATCATAATTTACCCATAAAACATAGGCACTTTAACCTAACTCATCAAAACATGAATAAATCATAGAAATCATAAGACATAAAGGTAACTTGAGGCATTCATAACATTCTTACGTAGGGAGTAACCCTCTTGGTTACGTTTGGAATACCCATCACAGTATATTCCCTAAATCTCTTCGGAGAAACCTTAACGTTTCACTCCTTCGCGTTACCCAATGCATTGGAGAGCTATAACGGGCTCACCCGCCCTTAGTTTATCACGGAACCACCCGTCTTCATAATAATGCCCAAGAACCATAACATAATCATATCACATAAAACATGCATAAAGGAAACATAAAATTTCCACATTTCAATCACGAGATATCAATACAACATATTGATATAAAAACATTATGAAAACCATTTTCAATACCAAAATAAAAGAAAAGTAAAATATGGTATTTATTTTTCTTTTAAAACGAAGGTATGGCTTGTAGAGGAAGCCGAACTCAAATAACGGTCACGACGGCGGAGAAGTCTTTGTCGCCGTATACATACGACAAAAACATTCCCTTTTGTCGTTTAGTAAACGCTTCGTATAAAAAATATTCCTTTTGAATAAACGTAAAAGTCAAAGGGTTTTATACACCGTATAAAAGAAAGTTGTGTATAAAATAAAATATGCCTCAACGAAAGGAGATTGAGACGAAGTCCCATACCACCTTGAAGCTTTTAAAATTTTAAACCATTAATATCCATATAAATAAATTCTTAAAACCACTTTGAAAACATGGATATTAATAAGAACGAATAATTAAAACATTTAAAATGATATTTTGGTTAAAGGGGTTTTACCAAAATTAGAGACACTTGAATACAATAATTGAGGAATAACGTTTAGTCAGAACTTTATAATATCATGAGAATAAATGGATTCATGATATAATACTCCAAAGGACAGTATATACACCATATAAGAGTGAATTGGTGCATAACAACAATGAACCCTCAATAGAAATGTCAAATGTGATGAAATCCCTTATAAAAGAAGGTATCCTTAAATTAAGGACAAATCAATCTCAAAAATATGTGTGAAGAATATAAATACACCCAATATAAGTGGATATTAAGTGTAAAACAATAAAATGTCATTCACACATATTGAATGGATGACATATTCAATGACTACATGTCGAACCCAAAGAAATCGAAATTGGGTTAAGAAGTTCCCTTGACAGCCTAACGGCGTCACATCAAAATGAGTTGATGAGAGATAAAAAGAGTATCTCATCACTTGGACACAAAATTTACATCATTAAGGATACATGAGAACATATCCCAATGTAACAATATGTAAATTAAAAGACCCAATAAAATAAGTCCTTTAAAAAGAGGGGGGTGAAAGGTTCCCTTACCGACTTGGGTATCTTTCAAAAAATACACCCCATGAAAGAGGGACAATAGATCATTTATGTAAATACTCATAAACGAAAGTATTTTACACAATGTGTAGAATAATGGGCAGTACATACACCACTCAATGAAATTTGTGGCAAAAGTAGCGTAAATCTCACGAGAATAAAAGTGAGATGAAAAATCCCTTACGAGAACTCGGCAGCCTAACGGCGCCACATAAAACTTCCAAAATGGATTGATGAGAGAGAATAGGGTCCCTCATCACACGAACATAAAAATTACAGTAGGATTAATATAAAATAACATCCCAATCATCAGAAAGATGAGCTTAAAAGAAATGACATAAAAGAGTGTACTTAAAGAGAAAGAGAGTTGCAGGATCCCTTACCTCGGGTCCGACTTGACTCGATCGTTCTTTAACGTCCTGAATAATAAACTTGAGTTAATTTCTATTTGCTTAAGAACCTTTTACAAGTTCATTATTCCTTTTATATCAATTATTGACATGTTGTGAACATTATGTAATCATTTAAGTTAATAATGTTCATTTTGTCGGTATTTGGTTCTTAAGTCGAAAGTGGACTTCTTACAATTACATGTTGTTCATGTGGCCAAATGTTTATTATATCCAGAATTGTATTCATGTTGTAGTTATAATATATGTCATATATATCCAGTACATTCATGCATTTATAACATTACATAATCATTTAGAGGTAAGAAATGAAATGCACCGTTCATGGAGACGGTAAGCCGTACGTACGCATGAACGCTACTTTCATTTTTATTCGTATTTTATAGAATGGAATAATAATGATATAAAGGTATATTATAATTCCAGTATAATATCATATTTAATATCATAGTTCCATCCTTTATATGTCCCACATATGGTATTTAACGAATCAAATCACTTTGAGGGGGCGGTAGTCCGCACTTCCTTAAATGAAGATATCGTGTTTACCCATAATGGGAACCATAAAGGTTTGACCAAAATGTAAAAAACAGAAACTTAAGGAAAACATAAACATACTATATATCATATATAAAAATAGTGACATCATAATGGCCACCTTTGAAGGTGTTAAATGAGTATTGAACAATCATCGTTTCGGGAGGCAGAATTTCACCATCCACGGAAACCGTATGTTCTTTAACCATTTGATGTAGTTGTGTGAGAGTGTAGCTCAAATAAATATTATAACAACATCCTAGTATATTTAAGATACTGTTGTTGTTACAAAAGAAGTAAATAAAAAGAGATTAGGGGGTTGGAGAAGCAAAATAAAACAAATGAATATGAGAGAAACAATTACCTTTAAAAGTGTAACTCTTTTTGATTTGAGCCTAAAGTCTTCCTTTGAAAGGATTCTGCCCAAGGTAAATCCTCTAGGATGAGGAGAGGGATGTGGAGAGAGCAAATGGGCAGGGGTTGGCCGAGCCAAAGGCTTTTGAAGTGTGTGAAATAAGGTGGAGGTGGGGGCCTTTTATAAGAGAAGAGGAGGGGCACTTTTGGAAAGCAAAGAAATATTACTTTATTTGAAAATGCTTTTCGGTTTTAAAGGGTCCCACATTGGTAGACTTCGTGGATAAGGTGATAAGGCATCGAAATCCACTCATCCAATTGGTTTTGTCCATGTGTATATTGTAGATTTTTCATTATCTTTCCATTTTAATTAAATTGTCAAATAATGATGTCATCGCTGCATCATTATTATGTCATAAATAATTTAATTTCTTTAATGTCGAAAAATTATAAAAAAAAATACTATGATATAGGAAATCTTTTTATCTTTCCAATGACTATTTATAATCAAAATTTGGACTTGTATAACCCCACTTAAAAATTGTTTTAGTAAAACATACTATGTTAGTGTCATTTTCACTTTAACATTAAATTAAAAGTATTTTATGTTATTTCCCAACAAAAGTGGATCCATGGGGTCCCCAAGTTAGGCCATGGCTTGTCTTGGTCGGCCATGACACAACCAATAGGGTTGTGACATGTGTCTAGGTCATTTCATATTTTTAAAGTATTATTTATACCTTAAACTACACTAATTATCACTAATCGCGATTAAAAACTTAATAAGTTACTATTCACCAAAAAATTATTATAATCTCATTGAACCACATTTTACTTCTTAATGACAACCATGTATGTCGGATTTTCAAAATTCAATACACATTAGTGGTAAACTTTCATTTAACTGAAAAATCAGTTTGCTTGATTATCACTTAGTGGTTTCACTATTCATCAAAAATTGAAGTTTTTCAGAAAATTACCAAAAATTCACCCTAAGCTATATTTGATATTCTGAATTCAAAAATGAAGTCCGTTTTACAAAATTCAAAACATATTAGTCACATTAATTAATTTAATAATTAATTCCCGCTGTCAGAGCAAATAGCGTGTTTTTATAAAACAATAAGTATCAAAAGATTGACACCAGTTTAAGTCCGATTTCAAAGTGAACTTAATTCCAACCACCACTATTGGATTAAATGGTAAAAATATTTCCCAATTTCACTTTAAAACCAATTCAAAAGATAATCTAATCATATAAATAAATTAGATTAAAAAGTGGTTTTGAATTAAAATACAACATTTACACTATTCCTTAAAAAAAATGAACTTTATCGGAAAGATACCAAAAATTTACACAAAGTAAATTTTGATGTCCCGATTCTTAATAAGAGTTTTATTTGGTCCAAAAGAATGTTTAAGAGTGAACAAAACTATATTTAATGATGGTTCAACATCAAAAGGTGATAAGTGAACCTTTAGTGAAAACTAGGGCATATACGCCTAAAATTGAATTCTTTCCGTATTTTAAGCCTCTATTCTTTATTGGATAAATGTAAAAACAATTAAAAACATATGAAATCATATTTTAGTTATTTCTATCCATTCCCGCCAATACAACGGCTACATGTTAACTATCATTTAAAATAATATTATTTTATTATTAGAGTGCAACGTAAGATTCCCAAGAAACTCGTTGTTGCGTGTTGGGTACGCCATCGAGCATAGCGTCCCCTTTAAAGTCATATTAATATTTTATTCACAAATATGGATAAATACAAAAATGTCGTATTCTTTATTTACCTGGGGTGTTACATAAAGATTGAGAAATAGATGATAGATCCTCCCATTAATGTTTTTTATAGTATAAAAAATTTATGTGTAAATCATATAGGCCATACATTTTTTCCATTCTATTTATAAAAAATTGTTATGTTTTCTTAACCAATCTTATAGACTTGGTTGTTCACCCCTCATTTTTGCAATGTCCAAAGAGTTTCCTCTATATCAAGACTACGATTATGTGAAATCATATCATACCTAAGGGAAATATTGTAAATGAGTTTAAAATTTTGAAATTAGACTATATTAATAGAACATCCAATAAGATATGATCTATTACTATTAAATAAATATGTCAACGTTATAGAGGTATTAAATTTATTTAGGCCAAGACATTTCCAAAATTGGATATTCATTTCGAAGATGACTTTCCCAAATATTGGTCCACAAAAGATATCATTATAACCCTACCTATTTTAGGATAATTAGTTGGTTCACCTTAACACTCTTTTATAGTAACTACTATAAACCTATATCTATTTCATTAAATAGAGTTGTTTTCTAGAAAGATAAAAGAGTAAATTATTGATAACAATGAGCTCTCTTCTAGAGAATTCTTCTTTCCAAATATCATCCCAGTCGGAACATGGGAAACGGTATCTTACAATTGTTCTTGTAAAACATCATCCATCAGCGTATAAGGGAAATTGGACTAATTAGGAGTAACAAATATAATCTTATATTCAAAAAATATAATCCTTAAAAGGGGATGTAATAATAGGCTTAGGCTTCTCATGTATGTTTTCTGCTTAATAAAATTAATCATCCTCAGGGAGAGAAAATATTCTTCAAGGAGTCTAAAAAATAGTTGATTTTCATCAATGTTTATAAAGAAATAAATTTATATTATTGATTGTAATTGTGTTTCCCTTAGTAGTGGTCTCATTATGGTTGAGGTAAGGACCAATAAAACAATCATCAATATGAATTTATGCACCCAATCATTTAATATTAGATCATCCTTACTAGGGACTTTAGGAAGAGAACACTATGTTGGTGTCCCAACCATAGAGACCTTATTATCCATATCTAATTTCATAGAAAATTATGATAAAATGGCATGCAATATGGAGTCCCCCATTATAGCAACAACATCTTTACTCAGGTGAATTATTATATGAGATTTTAATTTAGCTTTATTTTTATCTTGAATCCTTCCACAATCAATATATATGTGTCCCTTTATCTTAAAAAAATTACATGTAAACCATGTTCTTCTACACTCACTATAAGAGTTCTCAATGAAAAATATTCTGAACAAAATAGAGGAAGTAACTCATAATGAATACACATGCTAATTCTATCCTCTAATATTTTAAGTACAACCTTGTTCATTGGTGTGATAGAGAGATCAATTTCCACAAGGGAACATGAAATATTTCCATATCTTTATTTATTAGTCTCAATATAATGACTAATAGGATTACAAATCAGACAGAGGACATCCCAAAATGACATTGGGGTTCCTGTAAAACAAATTAAACCATTTAATGAAAATAAAAAACCCAGGCATGTGAATTTTTCATATTGAAGGGATCCAATTTGATGTCCCAATATTTGAACATCAAGATACTTTCTATAATAATAATTATTTTGAATCTCCAAGCCTTCTATTTCAAATCATCACTAGGTAAGATGATATGAAAATAACTATATTCAATTACAATTATTTTCCAGTCAAATAAACCCAATATATTAGTGAGACACTTCCCTAAATTAAGGAACTTCTAAGGATCCTACCATTTTTTAAAAATGATGTTTGAAACAATGTTGAACTTATAAAATTATATCCTCTCACTGATTTTATCCAAATTTTAATGAACATGGGCCATGGTTCTGTTAAGAGTGATCCTACCCAAGTTATGATTCATATTTGTAAATGAACTTTTTGTGTTAGGGATACGCAGTGTTTTAATATCCTAATAATAGTTGTGAATATATCCTTTTCCAAAATCCATGGGGGAACATTGAAATTGAATAAATCTCGATGCCAATCCTAGTGTTTTGGTATCTTTTCCCAAAATATTCTAGTGTGCACCTTGAAATCGAACAATTCTTGATGCCCAATATGATAATTCAGATCATAAATGATATACATAGAACTCTTTGAAGAAACATCATAACTAAGATCACTAGTTGTCACTGAAATCTCCTTCCCCCAATCCTATATTTTTAATACAATTAAAATTGATAAAATATAAAATAATGAAAGTGGTAATGAAATTTCGATTAATATTCATTAAAAATATAACTAATAGTAGTATAGTTAATAGTGTAATTAAAAAAAATTAAGATTAACAAATTATTTAAATAATTTAAATATGCATGTATCTAACACCACATTATAATAAGATAATTAATAACATAATTAATGGTAAATAATTATTCAAGAAAACATCATGCTACACAATGAAAGTTTACCAAAGTATAGATGTCATGTTTTGTAAATATCAACATTTGATGTTTTTAAATTATTTATTATTTAATATTTTAAATTGTTTTTATTTCCAACTATACTTTATGTGTATTTAAAATGTTTTATTTTAATTTATATGGAATATATACTTAATATTACATTATATTTCAAAGGCTCACATTAATTTTTTTTAGATTAAAAATGTTATGTTTTTAAACAATATTATTTTTATCATTTAATTTTTTTATATTCATTGTTTTATGAAATTATTTCTATTTAAAATTATTTTTTGGTTCATAATAAATTTTTCCAAATTAATATATACATGATTTAGATTTTATATTTTATAATAATTAAATGAATTCTAGATTAATTTTTAGTGTAAAATATTATATTTTGAGATAACATTGTTTTGGGATATTTAATTTTTTTATTTATTATTTTTTAATTTTTTAATTTTTTTTGGAATTCATTTAATTTTTAAATAACTATTAAAATGTATTTATAATTTCCCATTTTTATGATTATTAATTCAACAACATGAAATATAATAATGTTTCAATTCAGTGACTTCGAATAATTATAAAATATTATATATAAATTCAATCTACAAAAACATTTAAACATTGGATGTGCTTATAAATTGTTTTTTATCAAAATAAAAAGTAATAAAATTTAAATTACATAAAAAAATAAATTTTTTAAAAACATAACATTTATACAGTAAAAAGTTTTATTTGGGTTTCTTTTAAATCATATATAATATAAATTATAAATAAAATCTAAATTAAAATTATAACATTGACTGGAAACAAAAACCTAATCAATAATAAATGTATCTTTTTTAAAATATAAAATTTTAATTAATTATAAAATATTAAATAATTTTGTTTAGAAAACATAACATCTATACATGAAAAACATTTATATGCGTGAAATATTCGAGATGAAGTAGTTCATTATTGTAAAGTTTCTATATTGAAAATAATATTTAATAACATTGTGTGAACATATTGCGCATCTTTTTAGGGATGTCAAGACCTCAGTTAGAAGAAATATTTCAATCCTGAGCATTTATCAAATTAAGGAAACCGGTCATTATAGGTGACTTAAATTATTGATTAATACCAAAAGACCTGACCAGTGGCTGTTGAAGGCAATTGAATTATTACATGAGCTATTCAGAGCCTACAAGATCATAGAAGAAGGTCCTAAAATCTTATTATTGGGGATAAATCCTTGAGAAATGTAAAAGAATCTTGGTTAGTACCAGGAGAATGTAAAGTCTTCTAGTTAGAGATAAGAGTAGAATAAGTCTATCAGTTTGAGCTAGAGAAGAAGTCATTTATTCAGACCTAAATGAAATGGAAATATTTTGGTTTGATACAGAAGTAATCGAAGTCTCTCAATTGGAGATGGAGCATTATAATCACTTTTTTTATAGTGGATAATCAATGTTGGGGGACTAACATGGAAATGAGTAGGTCTTTGTAGTAAACATCTAAATATAGTGTGTTTCTGCCTCAATAACTTTCTCTTCACATGAATTGATCTTTAGAGATAATATTAAGTGTATTGAGAACCTTAACATGTTGAGAGGTTGAAATTTAAAGAAAAATAATTTTTAACAATTAACCACTGTTCAACCCTCCCCTCTCAATAAAAAACGTGGAATATAACTCTACTAGTGTTACCATAGAATTAGGTTACCTATAATGATCCAAGAATAATTATGAAAGATTGAAGATATTAATTCAATCAATAAAAGTGGTGTTCTAATATTTTATTGGAAGAATTATCACAGTTCAAGGAAAATGATGCTACCTTATCTTCTATCACTTGTCTAGGAAGTGAGAGACGCTGCAATAATGGGATTTCCACCCATTACAGATAATGATTAAGTGACACAAGATGATTAGAAAAATATAGAGTTATATGGAAATGATTAAAATTCATTCATGATGCCTACAACATAAAATGTCTACACAAAGTTCATGGGTGTCTAGACTACCAAGGAGATCTGGGATAAACTCATAAGAAACTAAGGAGAAAATGTCAAAGTCAAGGAAGCCAAACTACAAGTTTGAAGAAGCATGTTTGAGGGCATTAAAATTAATGATAAAGAATGTATTGATTACTATTAAATAGATTAATTTTTATATTCAACAACATTTTAGGATTTGATGAGAATCTGGGTGACTCTATCATTATTGAAAAATTAATGTGGAAATTTACAGATCATTTTAATATAAATGTCATAGCCATGGAGGAAACATATGATTCTTCTCTCATTGAAAGAAAATAAATTTTCACATATTATTAAATGTGGAAAATGAAAGCTTTAAAGAATAAAGGAAAAACAGAATTGGAATTTTATTCCATGAAAATGGAAAAAATTAGAGACGAAGAGGCTGAAAAATCTGAATGTTTAGACAACGATGTCGATGTTGATTACTTCAATCGTACTGTTTTCCTTATATTAAATGGGTTCAATAAGGGAAAATGATTGGGAAATAATAATAAAACACCAAAATTATTCATGTATGGTATGAGTGGTCATTTTTAAAATAAGTTTCCAATGAATTAGGCTACAAATTCATAATAAGAATAAAAATAAGAGTGTGAGAGATCCCATAAATGAAATGGGATAATAAGAAGAAGAATCATTATAGTATAAATAAGGTAAATCTTATGAGAAATAACAATAATGACTCATTAAAAAAGTTTATTCATATAACTAAGTAAGTTTCTTTTCCCAAGACAAAAGATGAATTGATTCATCAAGTAGTAGTGATGATGAGGATAAATGAACAGGACTTGAGTAGATGATGAAATAAAAATTATAATTCTTCAGTGAACATATCAAATATATCAATAAGTAAATGAATAATTATATGAAAAAATATGAAATTAACTTCTTAAAATCTTAAGGATGAAATATTTCTTATTGCTAACGAAAATAAGGATCTTATTAAAAATGTATCTTTTATTAACGAGACTAGGGTACCCGAATTAAAAATTACAAAATAAGATTAATGGGTATGTTATATTGAAGATAAGTTGAGTGTTAGAGAAAAAGAGTTGTTTAGCACACAAGTCGTATGTGTCACAGCTTAACATGAGTTGAATCTTGACAAAAAAGATTTCAATAAATCTATTGAGATCAAGGAATAAACTTATCAATCTAGAGAGAAGAAAGGTAAAATTGAACAAAATAATTTTAATGAAGACATTACTTTTAATAGTGAAAGTGTGAAATATAAATATGGGAATATGAGGGACATAGAGAATAAGGGGAAATATTACACATCTTGTTAAAAGGATTTATTTCCAAGAGGCTGAAAACACCACAAATAATGAGATGATTGGTTTTTAATATGATAATAAAAACATTGATTATGATTCATCTGAAAAAAATATGGGATATTAATGTTTCAAGGACTATGTTGGTATTGTGGTAATAATGGTATCAAAGAATAAAATTTTTGATTCATCATATATTCACTAGGGATAAAGATAGAATTATGAGGGATTAATAAAGAGAATCATAGGAACAAATATCATAGAAAAAAACTATGAGGAGATATACACAACAACTATCTACAAGAAGGAATGCCATATTATACAATAATTTTGTGGTGGATGTAGATTAGAAGGTAACAATGTTGAGGTGTTCATATCAAGAGTCAATGGAGAAGTTTCATATTCTTTGAGAGGGGAGAGGTTCCAATATAAAAACAATGACAAGTAATGTAAATATTTTGATAAAATTGATAATATTAAGAAAGATTTGATAGTTGTTTTTTCACATCAGTTAAAACTGGAGAATAAATAGGAGGGATTTGTGAAACATACTCAATATAATGGAAAGTAAGCAGTCTTAGAAAATGGGACAGAAGTTAGTGAAATTTTATCCACAATTAGAAATTTAATGATCTAGAAACCTGAGGTTGAGATAGTTATTCAAAAACAATATGATGCTCAAAGGAAGAAAGAATATAGTCAAACTAATGAAACTCAAAAAAATACAAAAAGGTTAAAATAATTATTCCCATGACGAGATTAGTAGAAATTAATGGCCCAGAATGAGAGGAATATCTCTTTCTGAATGACACATTTTAGAAACCAAGATTTAACTATTTTTCCATCTAATTTGAGGTATTTTGAAATAACAATACAGGGAATTAAATTTGATGATTGAGGATACGACTTATGGATATCATGATGAGATTAATCTTTATGGAGTCCAATCACTTCCATAAAATGGAAGAAAAGTGTCCATCCATTAAGGGGGATGGTATATTATTTTAGAGGCTTCCAATAACTCTTTAATCCATTATTTGTAATTGTATTATCTTATCAATTAATAGAAAGTGATTAGTTGATGAAGAAATAAGAAAAATGGGGGAGCTATATCTTTTTCACCTTAACTTTTTGATGTGTTTTTATAAGTATGCATAGGATTTATAATTTCATTGATAAATCTGATTATTTTTATCACTTAAATGAGAATTGATACATTCTAAGCATGGTTTAACATAAATGCGATTTTATAGGCATCTTAGACATTCCTGATAGAATACCTCTAGATTTTTACACGATGTTTTCCTGCATAGACATAGATTTGATTAACTTAAGGTTCTTTTCTAAGAGAACCATGTGATATCATTCCTCTTCAATAAGTTATCATTGAATTTTCATATAAAAGAGATGTGAGGACTCCCCCACTTATCCTTTTAATTTTATTTTCAATTTAAGATATTGTTTGGTGCACACATATTGAATTTGAAATATGTGACAAATATATTGAAAACAAAATACAAAGGAGAAGATTTTTGGGAAAAGTGTTTCATTTGAGGTAAAATTCAGTCAATATGTGCATGGTGATTTTTGATGACTTGGTGATTCCATGAAAATTATTTTGGATTCTATAACACCCCACCTCTACCTAATTGTAATGAGGAGGTAGTGAGGGTTACTTGGCCTGAGGTGACGTTCTCAAGGTGCTAAAGGCTGGAAATAAATGCCGAAGGATTTGAGAAAAAATTGTAGAATAATTTTCCCTTAAGACAAAACAAACAAAACCATCGACTACTAACCACTATATGATTCATGTCAATAAAAAACATCAAGCATGTATTCCCAAAGGAAAACCACGTTGTTCTAGAATACTACCAAAAAGCAATACAACCAACACCATATCAGAGTATTATACAGAAGACTCAACAAAAGACCCAAAATAAGCCAAGACACACTCTATGGCTCCACACCAAGCACCATGCTCCAAGATCCACCCAGACATCATGATTCCCCACTAAAGGAGGGTGATGCCTTCCCTTTACCCACATCACGATTCACAACATCTGCAACGACACCAACGTTCCAAAGCAGGGGTGATTACTAAAACTCAGTAGGATTTCCCCAAATAACTTTCAAACACACGCCACTAGGATAAAACTGTTAGCACATTTATGTAAAATATTTTATATAATATAATCACAAGTGTAACCATTTCAATATTTCAAACACTCCCTTAGCAAGCCATCAAACCCCAAAACAAGATCCTAAGGGAAATCCAACCAAACAAGCCACAAACCATTCCATCATTTACACATTTGCACAACTGTTCCATCTTGTAAAGTAATGCACAACAAACAACTAAAATGGCGGGACTTCTGCCCATCCCATTCACCCATTCACACCAGAACAACCAAAACAACAGAGCTTCTGTCCAACCCATTCAAGCATTCACAATTAGCGGTACTTCTAGACCACTTATCCTTTGATGGTAGCCCTTCCATCCACTATACATCCCCTTTTTATAGTGGTACTTCCATGCCCACTTCCACAAAACATTCGTATCAACCCATAACCAGGTATATAGCCCACTAATGCCATGATAACATGAAAACAACCATTTATATTACAAGTCAATCCACTTTAATAAATCTTCCATTTATAAAAAACCACCTTTAATCGTCTCCCATGCCAAACAAAATTTCAATAAAATAAACTTTTTATTGAAAACCATTTTCATCAACCATTTTCAAAAATCAATCACAACAACCCATTTTAAAAATATCCATTTTAAAATCCACAACAAGAGACTTTCACCATAACCCCTTTTTACCAAAAATCCCCAAAAAATATAACTCAAGGGATTTCCACCAAATTTCTCACAAAAAATCACAATTAATTTTCAGCACAACAAATTAATTGTAACAAAGAACCACTAGTTCTAACCAAGTGGATTCGAGAGAGAATCCACCTACCTTTAGGGTTCCGGAAAACTCAATACACAAGCAACCGCACCTCAAATACGACGAATGCACCACCAAAACCTCTCTAGACCCCCTTCCTTAACCATCAAAATCCTTAAAATCAACATCCAAAGAAATAGAAACTCTATATCTACACACATCAAGTGTAGATCTAGAAAACCAAGATAGAGTGAATATTAGATCTATAGTAGAACAAAAAGAACCTGTGGTGAGAGACTTACCCGGGAGAAACCATTCTCAAACCACCTTGAAACCCCTTCAAAACGCATCCAAAATGTGTGGGAGGGCACCTCCAAACCTTGAAAACCGAAGAACCCAAGTGAGGCTCACGTTGGAGAGGATTTGGAGTGGAATGTGGAAAGCCTATGGGAGCCTCAAACTTCAAACCCTATTCTTATGTGGCTACAGGGTTAGCTTGCACGGTTTGGAAAACCATGTGCTAACCGTGCACACGCTACTGCCTCAAGATCCAAGGACCACAAGATTTGGAAAACCGTGTGAAGGCTATGCGCGGCCTACTGTCTTCCCCTGCACATTTTTCTGGAGCATCTTCATGGTTTCCCCAAACCGTGCTGAAATTTTGCTCCCTTAAGGAAGCCTCCAAACTCATTCAAAACCATCCAAAACTCTCCCAACTTCCTCCTAACTCATCCCATTCTCTTTAAACACATAAAAGGAATATAAAAAGGCTACATACCTAAAACCGGGGGAGCTACATTCTCCCAACCATTGGACTTTTTGTCCTCAGAAAGTAGTAACCCGCCCTCTGTCGAAAGAGCTCGAGCCACTTCTCGACCATTTCATTCTCTTGCTCACAAGTCTCCTATTGAATCTAACCAAGCAGCCACAAAACATGAACTAATATGATGCTTTTACCATGAAATACCTTCTCTTGCCTATCCACAACCCTCATAGGAATGTGTACCAACGAAGCATCCGATTCTAGATCAACATGATCCCATTAAATCACATGATCACTATCCGGCTAATACTTTTTCAACTGTGACACATGAAACACATTGTGCAACGCACTGAACCTAGGTGGAAAAGCCAAACGATAATCCACCTCCCAAACCCGCTCAAGAATCTCAAAAGGTCTAATATACCTCGGAGATAACTTTCCCTACTTCCTAAACCAACGATGTCCGAACCTAGGAGAGATCCTCAAGAAAACATGATCACTCACCTTGAACGACAATAGCCATTGGCGATGATCTACATATGATGTATGATGACTCTGAGCCGTCTCCATTTTCTTCTTGATCAAATTGATATTCTCTATAGTCTCCTAGACAAGGATCTGTCCAACCATCGATGACTCACCATTTTCCACCCAACATAGTGGATAATGACATGGGTTCCCATACAATGCTTCAAATGGAGCCATATGTATGGATGCATCATAACGGTTATTTTATGAGAACTTAACCAATGAAAAGTGATCCTCCCATGAGCCTCCAAAATCTATAACACAAGCCTGCAACATATCCTCCAATGTTTGTATCATCCTCTAGGATTGACCATACATCTAAGGGTGATACGCTGTACTCATGGTAAACTTAGTTTGAAGGGCTTACTGTAAGGATTTCCCAAAATGAGACGTAAAACTTGGATCTCTATTGGATACAATCGAAACTGGAACACCATGCCTCTTTACCACCTCACAGATATAGATTTTGGATAGGTCCTCCACCGTATGAGATTCACGAATGTGGATGAAATGGGCCAAATTCATTATCTGATCCACTATCACCAAAATGGCATCATGCTTTTTGAACATTCATGGGAGACCTGTGATAAAATCCATCGCTTTTTTCTCCCTCTTCTAAATAAGGATTGGTAAAGACTGCAACATTCATGCTGACCTCTGATGCTCTGCCTTGACCTGCTGACAAGTCAAGCATCTTGAAACAAACTCGGTCACTCTTCTTTTCATACCAGCCTACCAGGACTACGCTTTCAACGCTTTATACATTTTTTAAATTCTAGGATGAACAACCCACCTAGAATGAAGGTATTCCCTGGGAATATCCTCCTGACAAGCAATTGGTAAAACCATCTGATTCTGAAAACACAAAACTAAATCTCCATTCAGTTGCCAACCCTCAATGGTCTCCCCACCATTGAGTCTCAACCCCATGGTCAAATACTTCGAATCAGATATTTGTTCCTCTTTAACCAGTCCAACCAAGTTAGGAATCAACACAACTGGAAAGAAGACTGCTCTATCACCCTGGTCCTCACATTCCAACTGCATATCGTCTATAACCGACATCAACTGCCACTGGCCCGATGCATGTTTCACCAACTGAGCATATGATTTCCTACATAATACATTCGTCACAAAATTTTCCTTACCTGGTGTGTACATCAAGTAAAAATAAAACATCTAGAGATATTCTATCCATATCCTTTGCCTCATGTTCAAATCCCTTTGTGAGAAAATATGCTACAAGCTCTTATGATCTATATATACCGAGAATATCTCAATGAAGAGATAATGACGCCAAACTTTAAAATCATGCACCACTACTACCAATTCCAAATCACAAGTTGGGTCATTCATCTCATGCACCCTCAACTGCCATGATCCATACACAAACACATGATGTCCTTGCATGAGAACGCACCCCAACCTTGATCTCAATGCTTCGCAACACACCACGTACCCTTGTCCTGGTTCTGAAAAAACCATGATTAGTGATGATGTAAGGAAAATATTTAGCTCTTAGAAACACTAATGAAACTATTCATTCCACTAGAATAGAACATTATTTCTTGTCAAAGATGTCATCAGTGAAGCGAAATGTGAAAAATCACGAACAAAACATCAATAATACCCTGCTAGACCAAGGAAAATCTATATCTCAAACTAATTCATTGGAAGTTTTCACAATATAACAACCTATATCTTTTCTGGATCAACTAAAACACCCCATTTAGAAATCACATGGACAATAAAATGAACTTCCTGTATCCAAAAGTCACACTTTGACAATTTTTCATAAAACTGATGATCCCTCAAGATCCCTAGCACTTTCGCCATGTGCTACTCAGGATCCACCCTTGTCTTGGAGTACACTAGAATATAATCTACAAACACCACCACAAATGAATCCTGATATCTCTGAAATATCTGATTCATCAATTCCATAAACACTACTGGCACATTTGTTAGACCAAAGGGAATAACCACTTATTCATAATGGCCAAATCTACTTCTGAAATTTGTTTATGAATATCGTCCTTCCTCACCTGCAATTGATGATATACCATCCTCAGGTCAATCTTGGAGAACCAATGGGATCCCCTCAACTGTTAAGAAAAATCAACAATTCGTGGAAGTGGATATCTGTTCTTTATCATAACTTGGTTATGTGTACAATAATCAAGACAAATACACAAAGTTCTATCGGTCTTTTTCACAAACAACATTGGCACTGCCCACAGGGATGTGCTAGGCCGGATAAACCCTTTGTTTGACAAATCATCCAACTGGACTTTCAATTCCCACAATTCAGTAGGTGCCATCCAATAAGACAGAAGTGAGATAGTACTGGTCCCTGGAAAGAGATCAATCGCAAACCCCACTTCTCTTATGGGAGGTAACCCGGAGAATTATTCAGGAAAAAACATCCATGAACTGATCCACCACTTCCAGAACAACACTCTGCTCACCACCCTCTACTGATTCCAACGACAATACCACCAACTGATACGATAACATGCCCACTGCTGGTACCAACAAACCCATTCCAGCCTGCATTTCATGCCTCTCTCCTCAAAAGAGATCTCTAATTCCATCGTGTGTCGTAAAATCCAATGTTCACACATCACAGTCGAGGCGACCCTTAAACGCCTTCAACCAATCCATTCCCATGATTACATCATACCCATCCATCTCAATCACTGAGAAATTTCAAATTAACTCCACCTCGCCCAAAACGATACATCATGCTCTACAAAAGAAGGCTCGACACTTTCTTCGACCTAGAGGAGTTTGATGTTTTAAAACATAGGGAATATTTTCTACTCTTAAACCTAGTAAAGAAACCACATGTGTAGTAATAAAAGATTTTGAAACACCCATATCAAATAGAACTTGCATCAAGGTAGAATTTAAAAAAATAGTACCTGGCACCATGGATGGTCCCGACCAATCATCCACCACAACCTTCTCATCTCCAAACACATGTTTTCTTTCCATGATCTGCTCTTTATTACCCTGTTGAGGCATCGTGGAATTCCAAGAATCACCATGACTCACTTTACTCTGCTCCCGATGGCTATGCTGCTGTCCCCATCCCATTGAATCATGCAATGTTTGCGATCCCTAGGAAGTATCAGCTGCACCCGACCTCAGAGCATTCCGACAATAACACTGAAGATGCTCCATCTACTTAAAATTATGACCTGATTGAGGTTGTTCTGTACAACACTACCTGATGTGGCTCATCAAACCACACTATAAACATCCCGGTTTGCTCTGGGGATTCAGAGGAAGATTTACCGATCCTACAGTCAGATTATGGGCCATACTCCCACCCTGGGAATAAGTGTCCCTCCTCTACTTGAACCCTACATTAGAGTTCCCACTATTCCCCATGGGTACCACAATTATTCCTCCACCCAGAGCACCCAAAAGACCATGCTCAGCCACAGAGGCTCTATTCACGATCTCTATGTAATCATCTATACACAACACCGCTATCTTGGAATGAATTTATTGCCATAACCCCGATTCAAAAATCTGAGCATTCAACAATGTACTACCCACAACCTTAGGTGAAAACCTCACTAAGTTCATACAATTACCTGCATACTCTATCACAGACTTATGCTCATGCTTCAAACTGAAAAAATCAGTCATATTCTTAATTCTGAACATTTGTGGGTAGAATAGTTTATTAATAAATTCTGTAAAGCCTTCCCACGTCACTCCATGGTCCATCCCATCTTGGACTACCAACTCCCAACCCTAAACGGAAATATCTTCTAACATATACATGGCCAACATCACTTTAAAATCTACTGGCATTCCCAAGAACTCGATGATCTTGTTCATTCTATTCAACCATGCCTCTGCCCTATGTGGCTCTGAATCACCCCTGAAGATGGGTGGATCTTACTTTTGAAACTGAACCGCATGACCCACATGCCTTGTTTCATCCACATTATTTCCACTTTCCACATATTGGAAGGATTTCACTATGCTTTGCACTAGCTACTGGTTCACCTGAGGCTCAAGTGCTACCACATTCTCAATAGCCTCCTCCGGTTGGTCTCTACGACGCCTACCCGATGCCATTTCTATCAACAAAAAATAAACAACACTGAGTCTCACTTTCGTAGACATCATTAATTCTCATTTCAAATCTCATTACACAACACTATCAAAATAAGGATTTCCACATGTTCATATTTCCCATGTTTCACCAATTTTCGGAAAACCAAACCATTTTCAAAATACCACAAGTTTCTATGTTTCAAATCCTTCTGTTTTGAAACCCAATTCATATTTTTAAAAACCCACACATTCATATCACACAATAAATCATTATACCCCAATTAAATATGCATTCTTGTGGGATGTCATTTCTACCATGCTCATCTGATTGCCTACACCCATGAAAATGAGATATCTAATGCCTATAAGTGTCTCCAAAACACATTTGTACCCCACTTCCTAGTAACTTCAAGTTCAACATAAAAGGGTTAGCTACGTCCTTTTATGCTATACATTCCATGTTCTGACATTCTTATGCCTTGCTACCTTCCCAACTCAAGAATATACCACAACGAATGTCAACTCCAAAAGCAAGGCACCAAAGAGACTGAACAACTGCTCTCACTTGAAAGCTAAGAACCAAAAAAACTGATATCACTTGTAACACCCTTCCCTTAACTCATTGGCATGAGGAGGCAGTGAGGGTTACTTGTCCTTAGGAGATGTTCCCAAGGTGCCAGTGGATGGAAATAAATGCTGAGGGCTTCGAGAACCCATTGGGGAATGATTTTCCCTTAAAACAAAACCAACCAAGTCATCCACTACCAAACACTATATGATGCATGTTTATCAAAACATTCGAGCATGTATTCCCAAAGGACAACCATGTTGTTCCATAATACCACCAAAAACAAATACAACCAACACCATATTAGAGTACTATGCGGAAGACTCAACAAAAAACCCAAAATAATTCAAGACACACTCCATGGCTCCACAACAAGCTCCATACTCCAAGATCAACCTAGATATCACGATGCCCCACTAAAGGAGGGTGATGCCTTACCTTTACCCACATCATGATACACAACATCTGCAGAGACACCAACGTGCCCAAGGAGGGGGTGAGTACTAGAACATACTAGGTTTTCCCCCAATTCTTCCCTACACATGCCACAAGGATAAAACCATTAGCACATTTACATAAAAAAATTTATATAAAATAATCACAATTGCAACCATTTTCATAATCCAAAAACACCCTTACTAATCCATCACACCCCAAACTAATATACTAAGGGAAATCCAAAAAAACAACCCAAAAAACATTCCATCATTTACACATTAGCACCACCATTACATCTTGAAAAGTAATGCACAACAAACAACCAAAACGGTGGGACTTCCGCCCAACCTGTTCACCCATTCACACCAGAACAACAAAAATGGTGAATCTTCCATCCAACATGTTCACCAATTCAAAACTAGCGGTACTTCCCAACCACTTATCCTTTGACGGTGGCCCTTCCATCTTCTATCCATCCCCTTTTTGTAGTGGCACTTCTTGAAAACTTCCACACTACATTCCAATCATGCCATAACCAAGCATATAACCCACTAAATGCACAACAACATGCTATCAAAAATTTCGATTACAAGTCAATCCACTTCGATAAATTACCCATTTATTGAAAACCACCTTTAGTCGTTTCCCATGCCAAAAAACATTTCAATAAAAAACGTTTTTATTTAATCCCATTTTCATCAACTATTTTCACAAATCAATCAAATCAACCCATTTTAGAAATATCAATTTTTAAATCCAAAAAAAGTGCTTTTTAACATAACCCCTTTTCCACCGAAATCCCTAAAACATAACTCTAGGGATTTCCAACCAATTTCGCACAAAAAATTAAATTAAATTTTCAGAACCATAAATTAATTGTAACAAATAACTACTAGTTCTAACCATGTAGAGTCGAGAGAGAAGCCACCTACCTTTAGGGTTCTGGCGAACTCGACCCACAAGTAACTGCACCTCAAATCCAGTGAACGCACCACCAAAACCTCTCTAGAGGACATTCCCTAACTATCAAAATCATTAAAATAAACATCCAAGGAAACCAAAACTCTAGATCTACACAAAACAGGTGTAGATATTGAAAACAATTAACGAGGGAAGAGTAGATATAGAGTAAAACAAAAAGAACCCAAGAGGGGAGTCGTACCTAGGAGAAACTGCCTTCAAACCACCTTGACACCCCTTCAAAATGATTCCAAAATGTGTGGGAGATCGCTTCATACCCTTGAAAACCAAAGAACCCAAGTGACGTTCGAGTGGTAGAGGATTTGGAGAGGAATGAGGAATGACCGAGGAAGCTTGGAACTAAAAACCCTATTTTTAAGTGGCTGCATGGTTAGCCTGCACTGTATGGCAAACCATGCGCTAATCGTGCACACACTACTTCCTCAAGATCCTAGGTCCGCACGGTTGCCTCACAATGTTTGGAAAACCATGCATATGCCGTGGAAAACCTACTGTCTCCCCCTGCATGTCTTTCTAGAGCATCTGTATGGTTTCCCCTAACCATTTCAAACCGTGCTCCCTTAGAAAATCCTCCAAACTCATTCAAAACCATCCCAAACTCTCCCAACCTCTTACCAACTCATCCCTTTCACTTTAAACACATAGAATTGAAATAAAAAAATATACATACTTTAAACTGGGGGTGATACAGATTCAGTTGATTGTATTGGATTTCAAGCTTGAGAAATTCTCCATGCTAAATCTAGAGACCGTTTATTCTGATATTTAATTATTAAAGGCATTCGATATAGAGATTGCAAATTTTTTATGATACGATTAATTAAGGCCATGGAATATGAATTACTAATACACGAGGATGAATAATTAGATGGTTGAGAAGTGGATTTTTATTTTGTCTTGGGTATTCTATACATAGAATATCATTAATGGGATTTTACAAAAAAAAATGGACCAACCACACAATCCCCAATGAGATAGCCCTCGAACAATCAAAGGGGTTACCAAGGGGTCAACCCCCATAGAGTAGCCAACCCAAGGAGGTAGTATAATAGAAAGGGTATGCATAATCAATAAGTAGCATAGTTCCCACTATTCATGGGAGGGCCCATGTATAAGGTCCATGGTGCACAAGATCAGTAGTGTGTATAGTGTTGGCCAATAGCCCACTGGGAAGAAGCCTAGTGTGTGCACGCATGTAACCAGTGCTGATCCTTAGTAGCCTAAGAAAATGAGAATCATCAATCATTTCAGTAATAAATAATGCCCTTAACCAAAGGTGAAATCGATATGGGAACCAGAGGGAAGTGATTACTATTACCATGTCATGAAAAGATAGAAATAACTCATGTCATTTGATTATAATGACCTATACCATCCTTTCAAAACCCATAGTAAGATTATTTGAATGATCTGTCGACTTCTTCCTCTCAACGAATTTTATTCCTTCATGAATGAAGATAGTGTTCCACTACGAGATCGAGAAAACTGATCATCTCCAATAGACACATTCAAGGCTTGAGTTAAAGAATGATAAATTGATGTAAGCATGGAAATTCATCAATAATGTGACACTTTTTCATGAGTATTCACATGAATATCATTATAAAAACCATTTATTATTTCAATAATGAGTATGAGTGCATGAAGCCATTATGTGATGATATTTTGATCATGATATCGGGTAAAGACAACCAATGAATCCATCAATTGAATATTTATGACCTCATTAAGATCCCATAATTTTTAATAATAATCATTTGAATTATTTAGTATTATCAAGAATATCATGTGAATAACAAAAGACTCAAATGAAGTTAGAAGGATCGCATGAAACAACATGGTGCCACAGGATCAAGAGAAGCGGTCATTATATCACATGATTACCTTGATGGTTATCGTAGAAGCCAAGAGTGTAAAAATTCATGAGATACCAAGATCATATGGTGTGTGAATAAGTCCTCATCATTCTTAAAACTCAAAGATATATAGTTTCAACCTACTAATATAAACTGAAGAACCTCTAAGTGTTCCATTGCTAAAGAACATTGAGATATATTATAAAAATAAAGAACCTATATGAATCCTTTTCACAAATACAACTTGATATTCACTTATTTATTTCTAGAATGAGAACTTATAGACATCTCCTTTCATTTGATATATTTTCCACTTTCAATCTAGGTCTTGTGAAGAGTAGAGGAGATTGCCACAGACACCACCTGTGTCATTAAAAGGAAAGGTAAACCTGCAATACACACTATCTTTCCATGTGTTTAGGGAGTCACCATTGAGATCTTTTAGATCATTCTTTTTCCTATACTAAGTAACTTGTAGAGACATCCACATGAATACTCCTTGGTTATATGAAGGTAGTGTGTATCTTGTGTAAACCTGTATGTTGAATCGGGTCGCTTATTCAAAGATAATTTGTGAGACACACTTGGGTCATGTGATAGAATTGATAAGATCAAATATACATGGATATATCATACTTTTCTCATAACCCTAGATAGATCATGTGCTACTAATAATAATATAAATAAGAGAGGAAGATATAAGTTCAATAAAAACCACACAACTCATGTAATTCATACATAGTTGAGTTACATTAAATATGAATTTAAATAACTTATAAAGGAATTGAACATATAAATATGTTTGTTAATTTTTTGGAATTTGTGCAACCCATTAATGAATAGTACATGATTGAATTGAGTTGAAAATTCAAGAACAACTAGTTTGAGTCTATGAGAGTTTTATCTAGTATGAAAAATTGAGGAAAATTATTTGAACAACTTGTAAACATTTTAGTGAGGTTAAGAATTATTTCAGAAGGAATAATTAAAGATAAATAATTTGTTTCACTTTGGAAATTAGGCATTATAGTCGATCAAAATTACTGATCTAGACTAAAAAACCCAATAAGGGGCTATTGATGTTACTTGAATAGGTACATGAAAAATTCAGATCCTATGAGCTTGTGGAGGAAGATCACATAATCATATTATAGTGGATCAAGAATTAAAAAGTGGTGAATCCATTTGGAAGGAGTTGGGTGTAGGTGAAGTCTTCTATTTAGATCCAGGAGAAGAAGGAGTCTCTTGGATGGTTCCAGAGTAGAAGTATTTCAATCGGATCTGAAAGTAGTGTAAGTATTTAGAGGAGATTCGAATTCAAATAGAGTTTCTCTATTGGATTTGGCTCATTGTAATCACTTGTTTAATAGTGAATAATCCATATTATGGGACCAGTATGGTGAGGACTATGTATTTGTTCTGAACATTTTAAATACAATGTTCTACTATCTTTATCAATACTAATATGCAAGATGTGATATTGAGAGATAATATTGAGTGGATTTAGAACCTCAATGAGTTTAAGAGGTTAAATTTGAGAGAAATGAACTTCATAAAAATAAACAACTGATTCTCACCTCCCCTCTAAGTGGACAATTCAGTCTTGGGCTCTACATTGAGAACACTGATTGAGTAGTGTGAGGATCCTTTTTACGAGAAACTAACATAAAATAGGGCTCATTACATGGTACTATGATATATTTGATTAGATGATTACCTGACATTGTTTTGAACAGTTTTATTCAGTCCAACTAATTTATATAAATGTGTTATATAAAATATTCAATTAATACTATTTTGAGATATATTCCATTATTTTGATTATGAAATCAAATATTTTCTGAAAATATGTAAATTCCATGACATTCATTATTTTTTTAATTAAAAATCAATAATTGTTTATTGTAATAGTATTTCATATATAACATTTAGTGAGGCCCTACTTGTATTTTAATCTCACACTCTACTTGTCCTTTGGGTGTTTGTATATTACCATATGTTATGTCTAAGAAAAGGGATAACTCTACATAGAGGTCATAGAAGTTACAGACCCTCAGGACCTAGAGTGATGGAGGTGACCGTTGGAGATGTTATCCACATGGTACATGGTATTTATAACCTTTTATCTTGGAAAATGTTGTTTATTTGATGATGTACAATTCATGAATTGTTTTTACATCATTTTTGAAGTACTATATTGTTTTAAAGTGTTTAAATATTGACTTGAATCATCTAAATTATGGTGTTTTTTAGTAGAAATCCTTCCCTCTTTATTCATGAAATATTCTAGGTGCTAGTCTCCATCCTATGGGGATCAAGAATCCTCATAGAGATATGTTATGACTAACTTATATATTATCCTACCAGGTTATTTGATGTGGTTTGTGATATAATGTTCTAGAAAATATGATCTTGTATCCCACATTCAAAATCTCTAATGGATGGAAATGACCACTACACTATACAAGGTTTACATGGGGTGAGGTTTTAACAGTGTAATTCTTTAATAACCTTTCATAAAAGGTAATTCCAAATAAAAAATAAGTTTAATAATTTTTAGAATTTTTTTAATATATATATATATAAACAAAAAAACAATAGAAATCCTTAAAATATTGAAAAATTAATGAAATGTATTAGAAAATGAATTTTTTATTTATTTTAAAAAGAATATATTTTATGTGATAATTCTTTATTATAATTTTTTTATAGAAGTCACTATTTTAGAAATATCATTCTTTTAAATATTTGAGAATAGTTTTTTTTCAAGAAAATACCCACCCTTCACCAAATTTACACCCATAATTTTATAATAATTTTCCCATGCCCTTATTTATGAAATTAATTTTTTCTTTTTTTCTATATATGGAAAGTTCATATTATAATGTTTTTAAATAGGGAAAATAAAGATAGATCTTAGCGTAAAACTTAAAATATGGGAAATATATACCTCTCTTGTTTTATCCGTTTAAAAAACACCAATTTTTAATGCCACAAAACATGAAGAAAAAATCATCATAGTATATAATCATAAAATTTTTGATCTATTTCAAGAGTGGGGTATGGGGTATGAATTGAGTTTCACAAAATAGTTTAAATAATTTAAAAAAGTATATAAAAAATCATTAAATAATATTATGTACACATTTTAAAGAACATGCCTGGTCATCTAATTATTCTATTAGGATCAAAATGTCCAAAAATATTAAAAAGAATCAAAATAAGGACAAAAGAAAATAAATGAAATTGAAATTAACTCCAAAAAAGTAAGGATTATTAGTTTTTATTCTTTCTTAGTTATTTTTCAAATAACGTTGAGAAAATATCATCTAATTTAACATAATATATCACCTTCTTAATTTGTTCTTTCTCACTATAATAAATGTTCCAAAAGTGAAACCTCCTTTATTAATTCTTATCTAATATGATCCAAAACACCAAAACCTAATTTTATATTCTATTTTATCAATTTTATTAAATAAATTCACACAATATCCATACCATGTGTTTTTTATTTAATTGATGATAGTTTCAATCATAATAGATGTTGTTCAGGTCCATTCCCAATGATGGTTTTTCTAATTATCCAATGAATAATCTATACGAACACGACAATGAGTCAACAAGTACCATGATTAAACTGAAAAAATGATAAAAGGTTCTTAGAATTCTAAAGAGAGGATATTGTCACATTAAACATATAATTAATTAAATGAAAAAATTACCTCAGTCTTCAAATTATTTCTCTCAAGAATATTTTGATGGTTTAATATTTTTTTAATACTAATAATTTCCATATTAGGATACACTATAGAATCTATCTATCTGTGATCCATTGAAAATACATGATCTCATAATTTTACTGATGAATCTCTAGGTGATAGTACTGAGGTATCAATCAACCTGTGTCATTCAATATTATCTCAATAAGTGATTGTTCAGTATAAGGATCATGTATCTCTTTTTATCGTGATCTTGAGAGGGAGGATGAGGGTGGACAATCCACATAGTCATGAGATAAACCTAGATATGTTCTTGATAAAATTCTATTGATTAACGTTTTTGTGAATAATGATATGTATTCTACAAATCTCTAGATTATATACAACAAGAATATATAATGTTGGGGATTCATAAAGATAATTTCATATTCTCCCTTAATAAAATATAAATTCTAACATATTCCCAAAAAAATAATGATGATATCAACATTTCATTAAAGTCACTTTCAGATTTTTTATGTATCATTTTTATCAAATGACCATATTAGTATTTGTTTAATGATATTCAATTCCTATATTTTTATTTTTACTAGATACTTCTTGGTATTACTATCCTACTTGAAATTTAAAAAACATTTAAAAAAATATTATTATTTGTATAGGTGATTTAAATAAATAAAAAAGACACACTCACCCCAGAACCCTAGTGATGAAGCCCCATCCCCCCTATAAGGAATGAAAATATCCCATCAGATCTATTTTATTACAAAATATGGACCAAAGGCTACATGGAAGTTCCCACATCAGTCTGTGTCCCTAGTCGAATAAATTATCACCCAAAATTCCAGTATTCATCAAACCATGTCATGAATCTAAATTTTGTGTTAAACCTGTCATAAAGCGAGGAATAATTATACCCTCTACTTCACCATTGTAGGGAAACCCTCTAACTACAACAACCATGCAATAATGGTACCATATTATAGGTTCCAACATACTAATCTCTCTTTTGAGATGCCCGCCTGATGATACCTTGTACAACTACACAGTTAATCACCAGCCTATCATACCACATCATATAACTAATCCTAAAACATGGTGATCACTAAAAAGGCACCTATCTCTCCCACTTCAGAAATTTGTGGTGACATGTAGCTAGTTGAAAGGTTATATCAAACCCATACCTATGAAAACTCATATCTTAATAAATATAAATTCATGAAATATTACCTAAATATACACATAATATATTACCATAAGATTTATGAGACTAGTATCGTTATAAAATTAGGTACAAAAAACAACAAATTGAATAGGGACACAACAACATTATTTAAAACTTATTTAACAAGATCTTAAAAACTCATTACTATTTTGAAACATTATGGGATAACCTGGAGATGAACATATGAATGGGGTGAGATATAAATATGAGTAAGAGAAGAATAAAATTATATAACATGGTAAATAAGTAAGTGTGATTCAAGAGGAATATAAATGTAACATATGAGGGGTGTGAATCATAAACATGAACATTGAATCATGATATTGGATGATAACAAAAAGGAAATAATAGTAGACAAGGCATCATAAACAATATTCAATGATAAAAACCATGATATCATAATATAGTGTCATTAAGACCCCACTTTGTTCACCATACATGGTATACCATGAGCTAAAAACATTATCCTATCCATTAGAGGGATATATGATTTCAAGGAAACTTATCATATTTATATAATTTAAATGAATATGTGTTCCATATTGATCATACACCAAAAGAATATATTTATTAAATTTTAAAACCATGATCAATAAGTGTGATTTACATACATGGAATTCCATAATCAATGAATGTTAGGAAAATCTAGGTGAATACCCATGAGTGGGAATGGGGAAGGGTATTCACTACACAAATATTTGGTATGAAAAATCATATGATAATTTCAGCACCATAACTGGGGGACATAATGATTCATGGAAGGATTCAATGAGAGTGAAATATGTATATCTATAATTTGATATAATTATTAAGGAAAGGGGGATGTGTAAAATCATATATCAATATGAACAATTGGAAATAATAAGGCATTATATAAATACAGTGCCTAAATAAAGAAGAGAATGAGAAGATCACTTACCTTGAGAGGGTGCTTTTAGAATCTTGGGAGGAGATTATTTAGATCTTGGGAACACCTTGGTAGTAATATAGAGAGGTAAATTTTTATTAAATTCATGTATAAGGTTTATTGGGTATAGAGGAATGAGTTCTTTGGAGGGTTGTAATAGAAAAAGAGAGAGGAATTCTATATCAATTACTAAACATATATTATAAACTATATATGAAAAATCAATCAAAACCAAAAACATTAAAATGGTCTTTCCAATGGTTTCTTCCAAGAAGTAGTGGTTTTAAATATTTAATAAGGTTAATAATGTATGTTAATAAAACAATATACTCGGTGGAGTGGAGGTGAGTCGGGTTTGTAAAGAAATAATTTAGAAATAGTAAAATATAACATAGGTTTTGGAGGATTCATTAAGGGTATAAAAAATTAAATAAATACATTCAAAAACACATTATTTTAAAGTGGAATCATAATTTTTAAATTTTAAACTGCTTATATAATTTATTACATCATGTCTTATCTATTATGATGTCATAATACTTACCATATGTTTATACAAAATTTAATTTTTATCCAAAAATTAAATGTCTCAAAAAATTATGAAAAATTAACCATTATATAATTTGAAAATATTGAGTTAAAAAATAATATTTATTTTATTTATAAAATTATATAAATATGAAAATTTAATCTTTTAAATACAAATCCTTTTATATTGAGAAATATGGGATTTTACAATGATAACAGTTTTTAGACCCATCTAAAAATTTCATTTTTCATCATAAAATTATATTACCCTTTATATTTTCAAAAATGTTATTTAAAAAGAATATTTTATAAATAATATTTATTTCAAACACTCTTGACTTCATCAAAAAGGGCATCATGAATTGAATTATATATTTTTCAAAAATAAAAAATGGTATTCATCATATCAAAATATAATTTTTAGGAAACTCTCCATTTAATAATTTATAATGTAAAAAGAAAAAAAAAGATAAATGTAATAGTTAAATTACTAAAATAATAATATAAAAATTCATACTGTCAGGGTTGATATATATTATTTCTTATTACACTAGTTTATTCCCTAAGGGTAAAGTGTATGGCAATGACACTTTCTTGGTCTGGTTTTATGAACCTAGTTTGGGATGTGATCTGGATTATATTTAACTTCTCATGAAAATGATTTCCATCATGATATAGTTGATGAATATCAAATTTTTCTTGGTAAATGGAAAATCCTAGTGATTCTATTACTCTTGGTTGTTCTGGTAAATGGGATTCCTAGGGTATATCCCTACTAGTCGAGGACATCACATCTTTCATCTATTTCAATTGGATTTATAAAAACCCTTAATATATACTAATCATAATGGTTACTGTACAATAGATATATTATCAATGTTTCTGACAATTAATGATACATATAATCATTATGATATCACTTATTATAGGTCCAAAATAACCAAATTAGTTCATTAGTTATCGATAACTTCATTACCTAATATAAAATTTATTCATTTAAAATATAATGTTCAATTATAAACATTTCATTCATCAAATTCAAAACCCTTTTAGAAATTTCACAATAGAAAATTCATTTGATACACCTAAATATATGAGGGTACTTTTATTTCATCATTACTTCTTATTCCCACGTTTCATATTCAATTCTTTTGGTTCTGCCACATTACTTTGAGAAGGTCAGTTTTCCTATTTCATAAAACATTTTACATACTATCTATGATCTTCACTGAATTATCATCATATGAATAATCATTCTCCAATGGAACTACCTTTGGATTTAGTACATGTGTGGCATTTGGTACATACTTCCTGAAGAGAGAAACATGGAAGACATCTTTTACTTGAGATATGTTTGGTGGGAGACTTAGTCGAAATTCCACAGTTCTGATGCGATCAAGGATATGAAAGGGAATGAGTGATTTTAGACTAATCATTCCCTTATTAGAAAACCTCATGAATTTATTTGATGGTGATATACAAAGAAACACTTATCTCTAATATAAAATTATAGATAACTTCAATGATTTTCTTCATATATTTTATATAGTATTTATATAGTCTTAATACGATGTTGAATGGTTTAAACCTTCTCTATTATCATTTGGAAAAGATCCGTTCCCAATAGCTTCCGCTCTAAAAATTCATCCCCACATGTCTGAGTTTGACACCACTTCCTTTACGGAGCCTTGTAAGGATCCATTTAAATGATAAATGGTATCTATTATTATAATATAAACCCACAATGTAAATGTTATGATCCCAATATCCTTGGAAATATATTTAACATGATCTCAAAATATCATCTAGAGTTCCAATGGTTCTTTTAAATTGTCCATATATCCAAGGATGAAAAGCTTTACTGAAATGTAACTCTATATCTAACACTTGTTAGAGGCTTCTCTATATCCTTGTGTTAATACTTGGTTCTCAATCTGATATAATGCATAATGTAATTCTATGTATTCTGGACTACATATATATTGTATAATTAGTCAATATAGAAATCACACTTGATATTAATGAATTATGATGACTTTATTAGGATTATGACAATCACCTGGATGGCCTTATTGACTACAGATATCTTGGGGAGTCCTATGATGAAATCCATTGTTATATTTCACCATTTATATATTATTATATTAATTGGATTCAATATACCCTAAAAATTATTTAATTTATTCATAAATTTTTCGAATACGAAGCATTGAGATACAAATTGTGAAATATCTTTCTTCATGTTATCCTACCAGAATTTCCATTTGAGGTCTCAATACATCTTATATATTCCAAGATTAAAATGAGAAGGATGAGATATATTCATAATCTATAACTCCTTTTATCAGATGTAGTTTTTATGGGTCACATATTTTAGTTCTGAACCTTATATATGAATAATTGGAAATGTTGAGCTCTGAACTATTCACTACATTTTTCTGCAGAACCTCATCATCTCAAGGGGCCTCCTTGATCCTTTTAAGTATTGCTGGTTCTGATTTTATTTACGATATTTTAGATGAAAATCCTTTTATTATTCCCATTTCCATTCTCTATATGGAAAAAATTTTGGATCCCATACAGTACTCATCATTGATAGGTTTGGAAGATCATTTATACACATAGAATCATCCGATTTTTTCACCCTCCCAAGATGGTAATGGATTGAAAAATAATAATCCTTAATTTTGTATAACCACCATCATTGCTGTGTATTGAGATCCTTTGATGTGAATATATACATGAAGCTTTAGTGATCTCTAAATATGTCACACTTCTTTCCATAGATATAATGTCACCAAATAATCATCATGAAGACCACTAAAGAAAATTTCATATCATGATTTGGGTAGTTATTTCTATGGGACATTAATTAGGTGGATGAATATTATATCACATTGTCATATATATTGAGTACACAACCCAATCATTTTTTGATGCATCAATATATATCAGAAATCTTTTTCTACTGGTGTGTAATATAGTCATAGTTGCAGTGAATGAAATTTTATTTAATGCTTTGAACCATTCCACATATTCAGTATTCCATATACACATTACTTCATTCTAAGTCATCTTGGTTAGTGGGATTTACAATCATGAGTAGTTTGTCACAAATCAATGATAATACCAAGATAATCCATGAAAACTATGTATTTCTATCATATATGTTAATTTTTACCATCCATAAATTGAATTAGTTCATGAAGTATCCACATATATCCCATTGATGTAGAGAAGATACACCATAAATTATACATTGTCTATCCAAATATTGTATTTACATTAATTCCCGTAAATAATTTCTTTCTCCAGTGTTTTCATCACATTATTCACGTAATCCTCATGGTCCTCCTTAATTTTGGAGTAGATAAGAATATCCTCTATAAAAACCATCATAAATTTATTAATGTAGTTGCTAAATACTCTCCTCACCATGTCCACAAAGAATGATGGAATATTAGGGATTCCTAAAAGAATCACGATAAAATCATAGTGTCTATACCTTGTATGAAAACCAGTCATGTAGATTTCCTTCTTCTTTACCTTTACATGATAATATCTTGACGAATCAACCACCACAAAGAAGTATTGAGATCCATATAGTTGATCAAAAAAGCCAGAAATCCATGTCATATGATACTTTTTCTTTATTTCAATCTTGTTGAGATCACTATAATCAATATATAGGTCCGTCAACCCTTCATTCATATTGATAAAAAGGATCAATGCACCCCATAGTGAAATACATGGGAATATAAACACTTTATGTATATTATCCTTTTTATCCCTCTTCGTATAATCATATTAAATAGTATCCATTATATAAGGAGTCTTAGATATTGTCAAATCTCTGGGTAGAATTCAGATTATGAACTCAATCTCTTAGATAAGAGGAAGAGCAGAAAAATCATTGGGAAACACATCAGTGAATTCCATTAAAATGGGCATGGTATCAAGGAAGATATTTTCCTTAGTCTCAATCATTTGAGATAGATACTCTTTCCTATAATTAAGTAAAATACAGGCTTAAGATGATGATAGAAAAGGTGATTCCCCCTCCACCATGCACTTATATAGAATTAGAAGGTGGTTTCCTTCCCTCAAAAATTAATGTTGGTTATATATAATTAAATATAATCCATTACTAGGATAGAATAAAATTCCACTTAAGGGAGTATCACATGGTTGCCTATGAAATTCCTCAAAAATATTTTAATAGGGTAATAGTTATATGATTGGGATGAATAATTGACCCATTTTCATCCTAACTAATAACTATAATTCCCTATTTTGATTTTTTTTATGAATAGTTATACTAAAATATTGTGATATGAGATAACTCATAGAACTAGAATCAAATAATATATTCACTATCCTTGAATGAATAACAAACATACATTTCAACACTTTATTTTTCAGATTAACCTCATTAGTTGTAATGGAATAAGATACCCTTTATCTCTAGGCATTTGAGGTTGTTTTCATGAGTTATTATAGATATCCATTGTCTTAGTGAATTAAAATTCATATTTTCTATAGTATTTGTAGTTAAAACATTGAATAGTAGGCTAAGGTTTGACCAGATCATTCCTTCATTTCATTAAATTGGTGGGTTTCTTTCATTAGAAAACAATAGCTACACACCCTTCCTTCCTGCACCTGAAGAATTACCTTGTCCCTATTATGCAATTTATGATATTCTTCATCCTACAATTTTGAAAAGTGGGATTTTTTAATTTATTTTTTCAATAAAATATCATTATCATACTCCCAAAATTAAAATCTATCCTCTCCATTTTATCTCTATAACTATGATATCCTTGAGATTCTATAATCAATATTTTGACTTTGAAGGCACATTATACAATTTATTTATAGATTTAAATGTCTCGAATCACTAAGGATATTAATATACTTGGAGTTTTCCGACCAAAGAAGTGGTTAACATTAGTTTTGGGGAAAAAGAAAAATTCATAGGTGTATCATGATAGTATTATGATATTTTCAACTCTTACACCCTGATGGATTCATCAAATTTTTTTAAGGATAAGGAAATCCATCTCCATGTTCATTTTTAGAGTGTGAGTAAAATATTTATTTTAAACATGTTCAATAATTATTTCCACTCATTTTTTTCTATCTTTATTGGGATTCATATTTTTGACCAAAATCCACAACTGATTAGTTTATCCCTCTATAAGAAAAATATACATCCAAACATTCTATTTCTCAAGTAAATAAATGATGGATAAAATAATTCTAATGGAGTTGATATTTTTTTCATAATTAAGTGATAATATAATCAATTGAAATTCAAAGTCCTTTGTCTCATAAAGGTTTCAACTACATATTTCACTTTATTTGGGGGGGGGGATTTTTACCTTGATTCATTTTCTATTCCTGACATTGGTTAATTGAGAATGTACAATCATTAATTTTCTGATTACTTCTACCATTTAGTTTTGAATCTCATTTGGGCAATCATCACATTGCCCCTCACATTGGTTATTGACTCAGATTATCCTGTTTCCATCCATTGACTAAAATAAAGTGAAAACATGTGATGATAATTTTTAAACTGCTAAAAAAAATAAAAGGGAAACTATGAAAAGTAAAGGGATAACTCATAATGACATATATTCCTTAACCTATGAATTTATAGGATTTAATATAAGTTATCCACGATATATTTATTAAAATTAAATATTATTAAAAAAAATTCAATTTATAATGGTTTATAAAAATCTTGTGAATTTTCCAAATAATATCAACCGGGAGTATCAAAATAGATGTTTATTAAGGTATTTTTTCATGAACTAGGTGACGGTTGAGGAAATATCAATGAACCCTTTTCAGGGTTATTAAATATAGGTATAATTATTCTAGATCTGCATCAACTTTTAGTACATAGACATGATTTTTTCTGGAAACCATTTTTTATATACTTTATCATATTTTAGGTATATAATTATATGTTTAGTTTTATCCCTTAGTCTAAACTAATGTTATCTAATCCGAAATCCCAAAAATAACAAAACCTTCCTCTCATACCAACTATTATAACCCATATCTCAATAAACTTTAATTCATGATAAATTACACAATGAAAAACATAAACCAAGTATATAAGATCAATAGTCCTAATGTATTTGGTAAATTAGGTAGATTTCATAAAAAAATGTATAATGATAAAATGAAATTATTTAAAATTCCCTTAAAGAACTAAAAAATATATTTCTCTTATAAAAGATCATTGGAAAACCTAGGGATGAACCTATGATAGGGGTGAACTATGAACTTGAGTAAGGGAATAATCAAATTATAACAATAGATAAAGCAGTACATGTTTTCTAAGAATAATATCAAGGTAATATAACAAGGAGTGACAATCAAGAACATTAACATCAATTAATGATATAAGATTATAACACAACGGGAACATTGGAGTATAGAAACCTCATAAAAAATTAAATCATAAACATAAGTCAAGGATAATAACCAAGAATTCCTAACATAATTTTCTTATGATAAAATCTCATTCACCATAGATGGTATATCATGAGATAAAAAATTACCCATTTTGTTTTTGGGATACCTAATTCCGAGCCCACTTGAAACCTTCATATCAAGTACATCCATAAGTGTTCCATTTAGATTATACAACATAAGTTTTTATTTCATCCACTTTAAACCACCATTAAGGAGTGTGTGTTATATACATAAAATTACAAAAACAGTTACGGGTAGGTACATCTTTGTTAATAACATTGCATTGGAATTGGGATGGGTATTCACTCCCAAAATGGGTGGTATAGAAAATCGAAGTATATTTTTGGTAGCATAAATGGGGTATATAATGATTTAAGGAAGGTTTTAATGAGAGTTAATGGGGTCTCTCACCCCTTGTACATTATAAGGTTCGTAAGATGGATGTGTAAAAACATATCCCAATATAAAAAATTATAAATAAAAATGCATAATATAAATAATTTTTATTAATAAATAGGAGAAGGAGAAGATCCTTATCTTTGATAGGGTGATTCTAAAATATCTGGAGGAATATCTTAAGTGATAAGAAACACCTCGAGAGAGCTCTAAAGATGAAAAGTAGATGTATCTTCATGATTCAAGGGTTTTGAGTGAATATTAATGGTATGTTGAATGTATTTTTATTTAAAAAGTGATTAGAATTCTTTATTAATCTATAAACATAGGTTTTGGAATCTGTAGGAAAAAATATTCAAAACCATATACCTTCCCACGGTTACTACCCATGGTTTCTACTAAAGAGCAGTGGATTTAAATATTTTGTAATTTGATGAACCCAACTAAATAATACAATACCCTTGGTGATTTGGATGTGAGTAATGTTAATAATTAATTAATTTATAAACATTAAAATTTAGTATAGGTTTTGGAGGGGGGGGGGGTTAGAAATTTTTATGGTGCTTAACATGTTTCTTGCATCTTCTTTGGATTTTAGGTCTCTTCCTACATAAAGGGAATTTACTGGGCCATTAGGTCACTTGGTCTACTAGTCCATGTTTTGAACATTTTGTCTCTAGTTATTCAGGTGATGTATTGGGTTTCCTATAAACCCATTTTAAATGTTTATTTCCTTTATTTTTTTCAATAATAAAGAGGGATTGACCCTCAACCTATTTAAAAACAATATATAAATTTTATAGGATTCATTAAGGGTTTATAAAATTTAATAAATAACTTAAAAAACATTATTTTAAATTGGAAATATAATTTTGGTTGTGGATACTATTTATATAATTTATTATATCACTTTTGGGATTTTATGATTTCATAATACATATAATATATTAACACCGAAATTAATTTTTACCAAAAAATTTAACTATCTTGGTAAATTAAGATAAATTTAGAATATGATAATTTCAACATAATTATATTAGAAATAAAATTTAATTTACCATGATAATTCTATAAATAAGATATTTTATAATTTTAAATAAAATTCCACCTTTATTGAAAAAACATAGGTTTTTAAGATGATATAAATTTTTCAACCCTTATGACAATTATATTCAAAGTCATAAAATTAAATATTTTTGATAATTAAATAAATAGTATTTAATAATAATTATTAATTAAAAAATATTTGGATTAAAAAACTCATGAATTCATCAAAAATGGTGTATTGATTAAAACAATGTATTTCCAAAAAATTCAAATTGATCTTCATCACATCAACATCCAATTTTTGTCAAATTAATTATTTTAGAATTTAAAATATAATTGAAAGAATTAAATGTATCATTAATTTAATAAAAATAAAATCATATGAATTCATACTGTTAGGTTCTTGATACATAACCACTTATTACACCAATGTATACCCTAAGGTTATAGTCTACGATGGAGACACTTTCTAATGGTGGTTTGGTGAACATGGATTGGGTTGTGATCTATATAAGCTTTAAGATGTCTCATAAATGGTTTCTCTCATGCTTTAGTTTTTGAATCTTTTCATGGACCTGATTAAGGGAAATTCCTAGTGATACCGTCTCCATTGGAAGTTCCAATAAATGTTCTTTGTAAGGTACAATCCTAAAGGTTATGGCCATCACTTATTTCACCTGTGTCAGTTTGATTAATCATAACCCTTAATATATACTAATCATAATGGGAACTAAAAAATGACTATATTATCAATGATTAGTATTCTTAAAGGTCATTAAAATATTATATAATATATCATATAATGGTAAAAAATAGCCAATTTAGTACATGTGTTCTTTATAAAATCATTATTAAATAAGACATTTACATATTTGAAAAGGGAAATCTATTTATTAATTTTGAGGTCCTTACAATCCCTCTTTTGTGGATTCCCACCCAGTGACACCTATGTTTCACCATGATGAACCACCTTCCCCTTGATTGAATATATTTTTTTGATCTCTTATTTTCAACGGATGTCAAAGAATGGTGGCCCGAAGGCCATGTGTCCCGATGAAAATATGGTGGACTGAAGACCCTATTATTTCACACAAGTTATACAAGATTTTACTAATAATGGATATATCTACGGGTTCTACCACAATATTCTATGAATCAGGCTGGTCTTACCAAACCCCATTAAAGAAAATCTTTTTTTAACTTCCACCTTATTGAATTGAGGAAATACCTAATATAGAAACATCCCTGAATATCATCCTTTTTATCTATTTTAAGAAAACTAACAGCTTGTATAATTACAATTTCAAATATTATAAAATTATTTATAGTAATCTTACTATAGGTATAACAATAAATTATAATAGGTCATTTCTTAAAGATTTATTATTATTCTCTATTAAAAGATACAACACTCTCAGTTAGTGTATATATAGAAACTACAAACTTGTAATAAATTTTCCTTATAAACTACACCATTTTTACTATGATCATAGTTCAAATTGAACAGAAGGTACACTAGAATTGTATCCCCTTGAAAAATAGTATTCTTACTTATCCATTAACTATAATGTTATTTAGTTTTCCTTTTCATGTATATTCATATAGTTTTTACTGTAATCCTATGAGGTTATTGTAGTTCTATTTGATATCTTCAAATTATTCATTACACATATTCCATATAAAACACATATACATTTCACTATGTATGAGATAGACACACATTACATAGTATTATTAAATTTTATTCATAATCTCTCCCTTACAAGATAAATTACATTTCATGTGATTCAATAAAAATACAGTTAGGAATTATTCCATCTTGTATTTCCTCAATTCCATTTAAATATATAAACTAGGAGTAGATATAACAAACCATATATCTATGTCAATAGATATTGTTCCCTTGAATATCGATTTCTACTTTTAGTCTTAAATGGATAAATTCATTCCTTATTTGTTGAAAATTTGTAAGACTAAATACTCATTTTTCATATGTTATCAACATATCTACCATGGAAGACAGTAATAATCCCAATAAACTTTTCTCGACACATAACACTCTATTTTTTCAAATTATTTTTTCATGATCACTATTCTTTCGTTATTTATAAATAATAATGTACAATTTTTATATATGTATTTTTTTTATCAATGTCACTTACCCATTTAGTTGTTCCATATATGCATCCTATATAGCGTATTTATTAAGGAAACCAGCATTAACATCCAATATCCAAAAATTTGGATCATAAAAAATCACTTTGAAAAGTGGAATTCAAATAGATATTGTAGGATAATTATATACTTCTTTTGTGGTAGGCCATGCCTATAAATTTATTAAACCTTCTAATAGTCAATCATTTTTCATTGGAATGACATTGACCATCCATTTATTTATTTTCTTCTTGAATACCCACAGGTGGAATCAAATCTTGAAAAACCCCAAAATACGGTACCAGTGAATTTTGGACCATAGAAACCATTATTGAATTTAAACTAAACTTCAAAATTTTATCTTATTTATAGTTACTAAATCATCATAGGATTTATTACTCTTAAAAAATAATATACCACCCACCATGATGAATATGGAAACAACATTTTTGTTTTAACTCTCCAATGAAATATGTTCCTCTAGAACAACTCACCCCACTGAGCATAGTGCACTCCATTATCTCTATACAAACTATTGTGTTTCCCAAACCTTGATTCATTAAAGTCTATATTTTTACCAGTATCCATTTTTTAGATGTTATCCATATTATGAAAATATGTTCATTTATTAATTTTCATTCTTTTATCTAGGGGGTTAACTATATTATACTCTGTAGTTTCTGTAGGGTATCATATAAAGAAACACTCAGTGCCATGGGTTCATGTTTATTGACGATTATGGCATTAAAAAATGATTCACTTATGTAAACATGTATATATATGAAATCAAAAACATAATTCCATACCAAATTTCACACATTATAAAATTTTACACTTTAGTTTTAATCTTGCCCAAATGTTTCACTTCTATTTTTGAAAGCATCACTTGGAAAAAATCACTGAATATTTCCCATACATACAAGACTTTTTTGTACTTCCACTTTTACTACCATAAATATATTTATGTAATAGGTATGATAAGTTGGAAATATAGTTACTAAATATATGAATGAATGATGAATAATTAGTTAGGATGTAATCAAATAATTTTTCATAGAGTAATTTCTTGGTGTAACATTCTACCCCTTAAATATGATGTTCCTCTTTCAAAATATCATGGTGTAACATTCTACACCTGTTGGCGCCAAAAATGGGGCTCGAAAGGAAGGAACGAAAAGGACAGCCGGTGCGCTGCCTCGCGAAGCACAGCCGCGAAGCGCAGCCGCAAAGCCTCGCCGCAAAGCGCCCTTACCCTGACGACGCCGCGAAGCTCCAGAGGCGGTGATCCTCCGCGAGCGCGTTTGACGTTCGCGAGCCGCCGCGAAGCTCCAGAGGCGGTGATCCTCCGCGAGCGCGTTTGACGTTCGCGAGACGCCGCGATGCTCCAAAGGCGGCGCGCGAGCCCTGCATCGCGGCGCCCCTTCCCTATAAATACTCGACTCCCCCTGAGTCCCGAGGACGGACAATCCGACCTTTCGGCTTCTCCTCTCCCGAGTCGCGAAGCAAGCTTTGCCCCGGGAATCATGAGCTCTGCGAGGTATTTCTACTTCGCGAGACGACTCTGATTTGTTTCGTTTTGAGCCCCTCTTCCGAGAGGGATGCCCTTCGCGAAGCCCAAGGGCGTTCGCAAAGGAAGGGGATTCCCAAGGGAACCCGGGCAGCCGCGGAGCACTCGTGCTTCGCGAAACACCCAACCCATGCTAGTAATCCCTATGCCAAGGCAGGATAACTATGCATCGGGAAGCACATTGCTTGGCAGGACCCTGCTTCGCGAACCACTCCATCTTCGCGAGGCAGTACTCCGCGAACACTGTTCCACTTCGCGAAGCACCACCCACTCCCACCTATGCCCCATGCTAAGGCCAAGGCACCCCACTTCGCCAAGCACGCTCCTCTGCTTAGCGGTTCCTCTTTCCGTGCGACCCTCCAGGTTTGCACGATGTGATTTCAAAGTCCCATGGACAACACCTCCCGTAGCGTTGCTTCGCCCAATGCTTCTTCGCATAGGCACGCTAACGGCTATTGCTTCTTCGCATAGCCACGCTAACGTGGACCCCTCGATGGTTCCTCCCTCAACCCCCATTTACCATGGCCTTACTGGTACCTTCCCTTCCCCAAGGACCAGAGGGTACCGGTTATGTAAGCCCTAGGGGTGTGGAGTGAACCCACATCGTCCGAGCTGCAGGACGTTAAACTGCCAAGCACCACGTCCTCAACACATGACGTTAAACTGTGACCCAACCTCGTCTCCCTCACGAAGGGTCCCCCCAGCTCGAGCATTCATTACACCGCTCGTCTCCACGGGAATGGTAACTCTTTCGCACATGGAATGAGATCATCCTTGTCGGAGTGGTGTATGTTCGCAGGGGAAGGGCTGCCTCAGAGCGTAAGCCCCTAACCTTTGGTACGGATGATTGCACCCGTGCATCTCGGTACTTCCCCACTACCAAGGTCAGTGGAGGACGTGATAGGGAACGAGGCGCACCCTCTTTGGGCCTCCATCCCAGAGTAAGTCCCAACACCATGGGCCGCTCAACGCGTAAGCCCCTCTTCGCTTCTCATGGACGCACCCTTCGCGACGTGATCGTCAGGTCCTTGCAACCTCTTGTTTCTCACACCGAGCATGACTCACGTGGGCTTAGAGAGAGCACCGACCCTGACAATTCCCACCTGAACTACGAGGTCTTTGATCCATGTCAAGGCATGGTACGTAGGAAGCCTCCACGAGGTTCAAGCCCACCCGTCGCTCTTTCACGTCGGGTCTCACCTACGTCCAGCACGACGTTAAACTGCACCCCGGTCCAGTGGTAAGCCATTGCGACCCCCCCCCCCCATTTGAACTACGAGGTCTTTGATCCATGTCAAGGCATGGTACGTAGGAAGCCTCCACGAGGTTCAAGCCCACCATTAGCGGACCAAGGTCTGCTTTCACGTCGGTTTACCGACAAACTCCCCATTTGAACTACGAGGTCTTTGATCCATGTCAAGGCATGGTACGTAGGAAGCCTCCACGAGGTTCAAACCCACCATTAGCGGACCAAGGTCTGCTTTCACGTCGGTTTACCGACAAACTCCCCATTTGAACTACGAGGTCTTTGATCCATGTCAAGGCATGGTACGTAGGAAGCCTCCACGAGGTTCAAGCCCACCATTAGCGGACCAAGGTCTGCTTTCACGTCGGTTTACCGACAAACTCCCCATTTGAACTACGAGGTCTTTGATCCATGTCAAGGCATGGTACGTAGGAAGCCTCCACGAGGTTCAAGCCCGCCATTAGCGGACCAAGGTCTGCTTTCACGTCGGTTTTCTACCTACGTCCAGCACGACGTTAAACTGTACCCTAGTCCAGCGGTAAGCCGTTGTGACCAACCTGAACTACGAGGTCTTTGATCCATGTCAAGGCATGGTACGTAGGAAGCCTCCACGAGGTTCAAGCCCACCCGTCGCTCTTTCGCGTCGAGTCTCATTCCAGTCCAGCGGTAAGCCGTTGTGACCCATTCCCATTTGAACTACGAGGTCTTTGATCCATGTCAAGGCATGGTACGTAGGAAGCCTCCACGAGGTTCAAGCCCACTCATCACCCAATTCACGTCGTGTTCTACCTACGTCCAGTATGACGTTAAACTACATTCTAGTCCAGCGGTAAGCCGTTGTGACCCATTACCACCTGAACTACGTGGTCTTTGATCCATGTCAAGGCATGGTACGTAGGAAGCCTCCACGAGGTTCAAGCCCACCAATAGTGGATCAAGGTCCCTCACTTACGTCGACTCACCGACACCCACCACCCGTCGTTTATTCACGTCAGGGTTCATTATCGTTCCGCAGGACGTTAAACTGTATCATTTGAACTACGAGGACTTTGATCCATGTCAAGGCATGGTACGTAGGAACCCTCCCAGAGGTTCAAGCCCAACTCCCATCGGACCAAGGTCCACCCTCATGTAGGTACGCTGACGATGCCCATCGGACCAAGGTCCACCATCACGTCGGTTTACCGGCACCATCCCGAACTACGCGGACTTTGATTCCCTGCCACGGGGATATGTAGGAAGCCCCTTCCAGGCTCAAGCCCAACTTCGCTGTCCCCCCCCTGCGATGGTCCCATTCCATTCTCAACCGTCTCCGCAAGACGTTAAACTCGCGACCTACCTCGTGGTAAACATGAGATGCCTGAGGAAAACCTCGGATGGAACGCCTTTGGCGTAACCGTCTTTGCTAGACGTTAATCTTGCAACATACCCTGTTTTGAACATGGGAAGCTGAGGAAAACCTCAGGTACGTGTCTATGACATGTAACCCCCCGCGCTCGATGTGGTATGCCTTTGGTTTCCACGCCCTCGAGAAGCCTTGTGATCAAGGACAACAGACAGACATGCCAGGTACCCCAGCACCCAGACATGCTACTGATGCCTCAAACGTGATTACTCCCCTGACCGAAGGTTGCTGCCCTGACTGGACCCTTTGGAATGTCCCGACAGAAGCAGTGTAATTAACCGGCGTCCATGGAAACATGGCACTGGGAAGAGTTTCACGAACTACGTATTAAATCTATAAGGGAGACCCGGACTAGGTGACGAGTTCTGAGGAGGAATCCACAGGAGGAAGAACCAACATCCCATCATCCTGTTTCGATCAAGGAGCAGACGTACCTGAATAAGGAACGAATGCCGCCCGCCTTTGGAAAGCGGGAATGCGGGGCAACAAAGCCGCGCGTCCCCCTCCTCCGCGGACGGATGCGCGCGCGCCTCGGCGAAAGCGTCGGAAACAGAAATGGTGAACCCGACATGAAATTCTTCTCCTCAGCATGGGGATTAGTAGCGTTCGAGACACCAGTAGATTGACGTTTCACCGGATCTAGGTATCCGGTGCCTGGTCCCGCCAAGCAAATGGCGGGCCTGTCGTGGAACTCACCGGAAGTCGGGGTAGTAGAACGTGGGGCGCTCCGCTCTGCAGCGTGTTGGCATGGATCTTTCTCACGGACACGGGGATGGAAGAATGCTGGGGCACTGGCTGTCAATCCTTTTCCTCTCAGTACTGATGAGTTGATCCCTTCGTTTGTCAGGAACCAGGTTGCTATTTCAGAGATGTGGTCACCATCCGCTCCTCGCCCGCGCAGGGGCAGGGGAAACACCACTACAGCCACTCCACATGGCGCCACTACCGCCACGACGGCTGCCACGTCGCGGGATGCGGGACGTCCACGTCCCCTTTCCCCATCGAAGGTCATCCAACGAAGGGTGATCAACAGCCTCGTGCGCAGGTATGAGGAACAAGGGGTCATCCCGACCAGGGATATGGCCCGCTTGGACCTGGAAGCCTCCAGGCCCCGCCGTCAACGCCGCCCTAACAGGCCGCACAGGGAGCCCCTGCTCCCCACCCAGACATTAAATCGTTTCGGGAGCCTATCCCCGGAACGCCTTGACGACTCTTCGCCTTATGCTGAAGAGGCAGGTGTTGTCCGGCTCAGTCCGCTCAGGGCCCCGACCCGGGACCCCCAGGCGAGAGCTCCCGTCCGGCCATGTCAACGCCGCCGTCCGGCCCCGCAGGAAGAGCAGGCAGACTATGTCCCTGCACCACCCGCACCGGCCCGCCTGACCCGACGTCAGCGCCGGGCCCAGGCTGAGGACGCTCGCCTAGGCGCGTCCACGTCGACAGTAACAGTGGCCCGAGCCACCGCTGGCACACATTATGAAGCCCCCGCGTACATTGAGCAGGGGCACCCCTCCGCCCAACCAAGATTGAGACCCCCGCCGCCCCATGGGCAGGCCGGGTTGACTCTCCGGGTTGTGGGCCCCAGTGATGATCGTCGCGAGCTAACCCGCGGCGATGCCACCCCGTACAGAGATCCTCCTCGTACCACACCTCCACAGAACGTGGGCCTTCCCCGCTCCGAGGATCGTCATGGAGGCATGCCTCATGCTGCCCCCATCCTGCAGGAAGACCTGCCCCGGGGCAGTGATGCTCAGCGCGGAAACATTTCCCACGCCCGCTGTACAGGGTATGAAGTCCATCCGTCTGAAGGCACCGTCCATCCGGTCCTTCGACGTGGGGGTCCCCCCTACGTCCTCTCTGCGACTGGCGAAGGTCCTCCTCGCCCCAGCAATTCGAGGAGTGAAGGTCAGCCTCGCTCCACTCACATCGACCGTGGAGGCCTTCCCCATGCTCCTGCCGGTTCCAGCAGAGCCCCCGCCCACGTGGGTACTGTTCATGGAGGTCCTCCCCATGTACCCTTTGATATTTGCCCTGGTGCCCCTCGCACCCCGGCTGTCTCAAGCGGGGGCCCTCTCCGCCACGGCGCTAGCACCGCCCCAGGGCCGCCTGATAGGGGTCAACCATGTCCCGAAGAGCCACCCAGGGGCAGAAGAACTGGTCGTCGCCGCCACAAGAAGAACCCTGGGAAGGCCCATGGGGAGATCAAACCTGCCCGCTTCTCCGATTCGGAAGCAGAGTGTGATTCAGCGATGGAACCTTCTCCCAGCTCCTCCGTATCAAGGACTAGGGCAGGAACCAGACGCGTCAGCCTCGTTCTCCCGGAGTTTGAGGTCCACCGGATCCCCGTCTCACTCCGCAGGTACATCCAGGAGGAAGAAATCCTGGGAATTCCGCAGGTTTCGACCGCGCAGTCACCGCCACCGTCACCCGAAGCGCCCTCATCCTCTACCCGGGATCCCGAAGAGCTGTTTTGGGGGTCAACGGTGGTAGAGCCACGACATGACCGGACACCGGTAACGGCGATTCCCGTACCCGAAGTAGCGGCTATTAGCCCGTCCTATCGTGACATCGTGGTCATGTCACCTCGCTCTTCAGAGGAAGGCCCAGAGTACGGTGGCCAGTCTGCTCGCTTGCCGTATTCTCCACCGCCGAGTTTGCTATCCCAGAGGTCCGCCTCGGTGCCGCTACCGGTCCCTCAGCCACCCCCGGTTGATGAGTGGGGAAATGTAGGGCCGAACTCCAAGGATGAACCCATGAGCTTCTGGAGTATTCTTGCAGCGGACTATTTCCCAGAGAAGTTCTGGCCCACGGCGGCGTTGAATTTCCGCGTACCCGAGTCGCTTACCCCTGAAGAAGTGGGATGCTTTTGTCGGACCCTGTGGGCGACGCACTTCCGCCTCCCTTGGGAACAGGTAGTGTACCCCAGGAGTCGGGAGCACTTCGAGGAGATTGGCAAACAGTGCCGCCTGATTGATGCAGCGGTGCTCCTTGTGGACCAGCACCCCGAGTCGCCCGGTCATCAGGGTGCCCTCTAACGAAGATGCGTTCAGAGTTTCAAGGCACTCCGCAAGATTGTCAGGGAGGCCACCCCCCATGTGCAAGTCCGTGGTTGGGGACGCTATGCCGCTCTCCTCTTCGACCCTATCCGACGACAGCCTGATTCGCTATGCGACATTGAGGATATGCCCTCAAGAGGCGTCACAGTCCACATGGCCGACGTTGTGGATAAGGAAGATGAGCTTGAGTTCCTTGATGGGGACTTACCATCCGAGGGAGTACCGCCGCTTCTTGACCCGTCAGGGAGAGTTACCCGTCATCAAAGGAACCTGCTAGGCCTCCCTGTACCCACCGAGTCATTGACACTCGGTCGGAGCACTGGCAAGGGTAAGGAGTACGTCGGAATAGTCAAGCACTCCGACCCGTCCGCCTCTGTGAAGAAAACGGACGAAGATCCTGAGAAGGCCATGTTGCGCCAGCAGCTTGCTGAACAGAAGAGGCTGGTCGACGAACTCTTGGCTGAACGCGCCGCAGAGCGACGACCCGACTACGGTAATCCCAGGCCGAGGCAGCAGGGGAATGAACAATTTCCCCCCGGTGAGATGCCTCCGGGCAACCCTGAACATACTACTGCCACGGACAGGGCGGAAGCCGGAACATACGGCAAGAGGGCGCGATACGTCTCGCCAAACCCCCTGAGCGACGGGGCAATCTGAAGAACCCAACCCGGGTTCCCCCAGTCGCCCAACAGGTTGTCCAACCAGTCAACCCGCGAGCAGCAGAAGCCGTCTACCGTGTTGAAGAACCTGGCAATGCGCTTGTGGTTAGGGATCCCCGTCAAGACAGGGACCCCCACCCGGAGGACCTTATTGCAGCACTCACAGCCCGCCTCGAGGCGTTGGAGACACGGCAGGTGGCGGTCCCACCGGATGGCAAGCCTTATCCCGCGTGGGTGGATGATATGCCCGCGCCTCCGGGTTTTGGGAACCCCACTTTCTCGCATTTTAACGGGACAGGGGACCCACCCCAGCACTTGGCTCATTTCTCTTCCAGGTGTGGCCCCATGCTGGGGACCCCGGCTCAGCAAGAAGCCGCTAAGCTCCGATGTTTTGTACAGACGTTGGAAGGTCCGACATTCGTCTGGTACAGCCAGCTCCCCATCGGATCAGTGACCGGTTGTGAAGACCTTCGCCGACAGTTCTTGTACCAGTTCAGCTCCACTACGCGGAAGACCAGCATCGCGGACCTCTTTAAGTGAAAACAGAGGCCTGATGAGCGGGTTGCGGACTTCATCGCCCGGTGGAAAGGACTTACGTATTCTCTCGATATGCCACTGACTCAGGAGCAATTACTGACGATGTGTGTGGGGAACATAAAGACAGAGCTGGTACCCTCCTTGATTACCCAGAACTACCCTGGAGGGTTCAGAGATTTCTCGGATAAGGCCCAGCGCCTCGAGGAGGCCCTACAACAGGCTAGTCAGGCACGTTTGCTGCCCCCTATGATCCCAGCCAGGAGGGCCGCCAGGGCTGAACCCGCCGCAGTGGCTCAAATAGAAGCCCCGAGGCAGCTGGAATTGCTACCGGCGGTACCACCCCCGCAACCCCGCAGAGGTCCTCCACCTCAAGCACAGGCTCCTGCCCAGCAGCGACCGCCTCAGAACCGACAGGTTCCTCCGCGCAATGCGCCACCGCCACCTAGGCGAGACAACCAGGCGCCACCTCCTCGGCAGGCCCCTCCGGTCCCTCGACATGACCAGGCCCCCAGGGCTCCTTACCCGGAAAGAAAGTACCATACCTATTCGTTCAACGAAAATCAGGTCCCTGGTTACTTCCGAAGTGCTCTAGAGCAAGGGATTGTGCGTCTGCCTGAGTGCAGGAGGCCGGTAGAGGCGCATCTCACTGATCACCCCAACTACTGCCCTTATCATCGGATCCTGGGGCACACCCTCAAGCGATGATATGTGTTTAAATACTGGCTTCAGGACCAAGTCAACAACAACATAGTCATGTTGGGCCCAGCGCCAGCGCAGGTGGCAGGCGTCTTCGCGGGATCGGAAATCGGCAGTGACAGCGAGGGTGAGTGGCAACAGGTCTCTAGCCGCGGGTCCCAGAAATACGACAGATGGATGCCTCGAAAAACTGTCGTCCGTGCCCAGGGTATCATCCGAGCACGCCTGAAGCAGCCGGAGCCTTCAGAAGAAACAGCCGGTGCCTCAGCATCGTCTTCACAGTCGACCTCTGCCCAAAAGGGCAAGCAGCGGCGACGAAAGAAGAAGCAACGTGCACCGCCAGTGCCGTCGTCATCCCGCACTCTTGGCGACTTTATGCCTCCTGAAATGGGCATTCCTCCCAGAATCCGCCCAGCGGTGGATGAATCTTCGAGCGACAGTCCAGGGTACGCTTCGGTTAACACCGTGGAGCTGGTAAAGCCCTATATGACCCCCGACGAGGGGGAGCCCCAGGCAGACCGCCCCAATGTTTCCAGCCGACGTCAACGTCAGCGGAATCGCAACCGCGCCGGTCACCGAGGTACGTCAGCAGGCTTTTGTGACCAAGCCGTGCATGCTACCGAGACCAGGCAGCAGGCTCAGCGCAGATCTCAGCACGCGCAGGCCCATCCAACATCCTCAGCTCTACCTCCACCGCCGTTCGTATTGCTGGATCGGGGAGAGCCGCCTCGTTCGTATCACAGCCAGTCTCACCCGGCGACGGGCCAGCCTCCGCTGTCCGATCTTAGCCCGGCGACTACTCTCCAGGCTTCTACTAGCAGGCAGTAGGATGTATCCAGTACTAGCCGACCGTCAGTTCAACCAGCAGGACCCGCTATGCCCCCAAATGCCGAAAAACCCCCTGTAAGCAGAGGTTCGCGTTTGGCGTGCAAGTATGATGTCCTAAAGCACCTAGCCGGCATTCCAGCAAGGCTTTCCATCCTTGAGGCCCTGCGCTTGTCATCCGAGATGCGCGAGGCGCTTGCCGAGGCCCTAAGGAGCCCTCTCCAGTTCGAGACGGAAGTGGCAGCCGCGGAGGCCTTCCATACCGAGACGATTGAAAACGCCGAATGTCAGGCGGTTATCTCGTTCTCCGGTGAAGATAAAGACCCTCCTATACAGGGGCACATTCGCCCACTGTATATTACTGGCCACTTTAACGGTGTGGAAGTCCATCGCTGCCTCGTTGACACGGGTTCTGGAATCAATCTAATTCCGACCCGGATGCTGCGAAAGCTGGGTTTGTCCGAAGGTGATTTGACTCCCTCTGACCTCAGGATTCAGGGGTACGACAGGACAGAGCAAACCCCGGTCGGCAAGATCTGCCTGAAGACCCAGTTCGGTGGCTTAATTTCCAGCACCGAGTTTATGGTTGTTTCTCAGGACACCGCCTACAACGCATTGATGGATAGGCCATGGCTCCATCTGCATGTCGCGGTCCCCTCATCGTATCACCAGTGCCTTAAGTACTCGCTCAACGGTCGAGTCGGCGTGCTCCAAGGAGACGCGTCCCCTTTCGCTTCTTGTGAGGCCCGCTATCTAGATGCGGGTTATTACAAAAGTAAGGACAAGTAGATCCTGGTCAGCGAGGATGAGCCCGCCCCGATCACAAGTGATCCCTGGGCAAGCATGGACGACGCCTACATCCTCCCGATCCACCGGTTGGAGGCCACGGCCCCCGACATGGGACAATGTTTCGTTGTTTCGGGTACGCAAGGAAGGCATGTTCCCGCGTCCAAGCGACGACGGAGAATAACCTCGTACTCCTACATCAACCAGGCTCGGGTCATCCCGGAACCTTCTACCCCTGTACGGTACCGGGACGTCAGGCTCATGACAACGGTGGTGCGCCATACGTGTCTATTTCGCCGGGCTGGGATCAACCGACTCTGGCCGACACGTCACCACTTCTTTGATATCATCAAGCGTGGCCCCTTAGGCCGAAGGCCGGACGGGATAGGATCAAATGCATTCATTTCTATGGTCTCGACGACAAGCGAGTCTCCTGATGTGGTGACCGCTGCTGCCCAAGCCGGCACCAGCTGCCCCTCGGGTTTTGAAAGCCCAGAAGCATCTTCCGTCGCGGGAAGTCCCCCCACGGCTGGGGAGGAAGACTTGGAGGATGCTCCCCCAGCCTTTGAAGAAGGCGTCTCTACCACGGTCAATGAGCTGGTGCAGGTGAACCTTGGTAGCGAGGCAGATCCAAGACCCACATTAATCAGTGCGGCCATGTCCCTCGAGGAGCGGCAGCAGTATGTGGACTTCCTCAAACAGCACCGCGATGTGTTTGCCTGGAGTTACGATGAGATGCCAGGGCTGGATCCCCAAGTGGCTGTCCACCGTCTGGGCCTCCCAGTAAAACATCGTGGGTTCAAGCAGCCTCCCAGGAAAATGCACCCTTCCCATGGCTCTTTGGTTGAGGCTGAAGATGATAAGCCAATCAAGGCCAACTTCATCAAAGAGGTCCAGTACCCCAAATGGCTCGCCAACATTGTGCCGGTCAGGAAGAAGAATGGGCAGATTAGAGTCTGCATCGACTTCCGTGATCTCAATCGCCACTGCCCAAAAGATGACTTCCCACTCCCAGTGACGGAGCTGTTGATTGACGCCACGGTCGGATTCCAAGCCCTCTCTTTCATGGATGGGTATTCCGGGTATAACCAAATCCGGATGGCCCCCGAGGATGAGGAGTCCACTGCCTTCAGGGCTCCCCAGGGTACCTTTTGCTACCAGGTAATGCCATTCGGTTTGAAAAATGCAGGTGCCACTTATCAGAGGGCCATGCATCGCATATTCAAACCGATCCTCGGGACATTGGTGGAATGCTACGTGGATGACCTTGTGGTCAAATCATGCCAGCGCCAGGACCATCTCAAAGACCTTGAGAAAGTGTTCGGTTTCCTCCGTTCCCGTCACCTGAAGATGAACCCGCTGATGTGTGCCTTCGGGGTCACCTCTGGGAAGTTTCTGGGTTTTGTCGTCAGATACCGAGGTATCGAGATCGACCCGGAGAAGATCAAGGCCATCATCCAAATGCCTCCCCCGAGCAACATTCGGGAGCTTCGAGGCCTGCAAGGCCACTTAGCCTATATACGACGGTTCATTGCGAATCTGGCCGGCAAGTGTAAGCCCTTTTCTCGGCTCATGAAGAAAGGCGCTGCCTACGAATGGGATGAGGAGTGTCGGATCACTTTCGAGGAAATCAAGCAGTATCTGCTCCTACCTCCGGTCTTGATGCCACCTGTCTCTGGAAAGCCGCTGGTCCTTTACGTGACCGCCCTGGAGAGATCCCTCGGCGCGCTGCTCGCCCAGAAGAATAACGAGGGCACTGAGAACAGTCTCTACTATCTCAGTCGCATGCTTCTCGATACGGAGGTCAGATATTCCCTTATCGAAAAGAGCTGCCTTGCGCTCGTCTTCGCCGTGCAGAAGTTGCGACACTACCTGCAACACCATGAGGTGCAATTGATCTCTCGGGTGGATCCGCTGAAGTACATCCTAAATCGCCCCATGCTGACTGGCCGGCTAGCGCGGTGGGCGGTGATTCTCCAGCAGTTTGACATCAGGTTTGTGCCTCAGAAGGCCGTTAAGGGACAGGCATTGGCAGACTTTTTAGCTGCCCATCCAACCTCCGCGGATCAATCCCTGGACCTGGATTTCCCCGACGAGACGATCCTCTCGGTCGATCACGCTATCCCATGTTGGCAAATGCATTTCGACGGCGCCTCCCGGAGCCCCACCGGTAGAAGGCTCAACGACCCCAAGCTCAACAGAGTGGGTCTGGGTATTGTTTTCATTACCCCGGCGCAAGCCGTTCTGCCGTACTCCTTCCTATTGTCAGAAGTTTGTACGAACAACGAGGCGGAATACCAAGCTCTCATCACCGGCCTCGAGTTGGCCCTTGAGATCCATGTACCCCATCTACATGTGAAGGGAGATTCCGAGCTGGTAATCAAACAGGTTAATGGCGACTACGTCATCAGGAAGCCAGAGCTTGCACCGTTGTTGGAATACACCCTCCTCTTAATGGCCCAGTTCTCTTCTCGACCGGAGGTTACCCATGTCCCACGGTCGCAGAACGGTCAAGCGGACGCCCTAGCTGGCTTAGCCGCATCGCTCGCAGAACCCGAGCAAGATGATTTGGTCATACACGTGGTCCACCGGAGAGTCATTGCTCCCGTCACCCAAGAGGATCGTGATGGCCTGCGGGTAAGTCATCTCACCACCGGACCCTCCGTATCGGGAGTCCCGGGTTCGTCAGACGCAGTGGTTGAAACGACCCCCGATTGGAGAGCACCTTTTGTCGAGTATCTCCAAAATGGTCAGCTCCCGGACGGCCGGGCCGAGCGCGAGTGAATCCGACGCCACACACTTCAATTTACCCTCCAGAGTGGCCCCAGTCTTGAGCAGACCCTCTATAAACGGAGTTTTGATGGTGTCCTCCTCCGTTGCATCCAAGGAGTAGAGATACCTCAAGTTATGCAAGAGGTTCACGCCGGTTCCTGTGGCGCCCATCAAGCCGGGCCGAAGCTGTCCCATCAAATCCTGAGGCTAGGGTACTTCTGGCCCTCCATGATCCACGATTGTATTGAATACGCCAAGAGATTCCATGCGTGCCAAGTGCACGCCAACTTCTTGCATCGGCCGCCGGAACCCCTCCACCCCACCAAGTACTCTTGGCCATTTGCGGTATGGGGACTTGATGTAGTGGGACCGTATCCGCTGGCGACAGCCCGCCAGTGTAGGTTCATCTTGACTGCTACAGATTTCTTCTCCAAGTGGGAAGAAGCAGTTCCGCTCAAAGAGGTCAAGGCCCGTTCCGTCGTTGACTTTGTGAGCTCCAACATTATCCACCGGTTTGGAGTCCCTCACGCCGTCCTCACTGACAACGGCACCAACTTCCGAGCAGCTGAATTGAAGAAATTGTACGCTAAGTATGACATCCGGTCAAACCATACCTCCCGCTACCACGCACAGGCAAATGGACAGATCGAGGCGTTCAACAAGACCCTCTCTTACATTCTGCAGAAGATGGTTGGTCAGAACAAGAAGAGTTGGCCGGATAAGCTCCCCAACGCCCTCTGGGCTTACCGGACGACGACTCGCAACTCTACCCAGGTGACCCCATATTCCCTGGTGTATGGAGCTGAGGCCGTCCTACCCATTGAGATCCAGCTGCCGTCGCTACGCACTGCAGTTTATGATCACCAGACTTCAGATGAGGTAGCCGAAATCCGTCTAGCTGAGTTAGAGGCACTGGACGAGAACCGGCTTCGTGCCCTGCACAATCTGGAAAGGCATCAGGACAAGATGGCAAGAGCCTTTGACAAGAAGGTTCGTCTCCGCTCCTTTCTACATGGTGACCTGGTACTGGCCCTGCGAGCGCCAATGATTCCCGGAAGGAAACCACCCAAGTTAGAACCCAAATGGGAAGGGCCTTATATCATCCATAAGGTTTACCCCAACGGAGCTTACTCCTTGGTGACCACATATGGAGAGCGTGTAACCCCTCCCACCAATGCCAGATTCCTCAAGCGATACTTCGCCTAGGGCAAAAGATGGTCCTGCATGACCCTAAACTGTGAGATGGTCCTGCATGACCCTAAACTGCGAGATGGTCCTGCATGACCCTAAACTGCGAGATGGTCCTGCATGACCCTAAACTGCGAGAGGGTCCTGCACGACATTAAACTGCATGGGTCCTGCACGACATTAAACTGCATTGGTCCTGCATGACCCTAAACTGCGACAGGGTCCTGCACGACATTAAACTGCATTGGTCCTGCACGACCCTAAACTGCGACTTGGTCCCGCATGACCTTAAACTGTATCTCCGTCCTCACTGCAAGACATTAAACTGAAAGTCAGTCAGTTCTTCCTGACCGAGGCTCAGCCCCACGCCCCTCGACCTCTTTGGGCCCCGGACCCCGTTTCCACCGAGGTCTGGCCCCCGCCCCCTCGTTTCTCTCTGACTTACCCTCTTACGGGATTGTACGGTACAGTGTAGGACTACGTCCTAACGTTGGGATCATGTACCATACCATACACATCCTCGAATGAGATGCCCCTGGTCCCGCGTGACGTTAAACTGCATGTCAAGAACTATGTACGGCTTGATTCCCATCCTCATGGGATACGTAGGAACGCTCTGGCGCCTCTTCTTGAGCCCAGCCCCAAGCTTCTCTCTTCCAATATTCCCCCTGGGGATGGTCTCCTTGGAGGATCTTTGTGTAGCAGGGCGTCGGCTTTCTTGGCCCGCTCATGCAACCCCACCCACGCAAAGATTGTAAAGGTCGCACCATGCGCCCGCTCCGTTCTTCTACCCTCCCACGTCCTTACCGCATGACGCTAAACTGCATGGCCTTCAAGAACTACGTATGGCTTGATTCTCATCCTTATGAGATACGTAGGAATGCCCAGACATTTCGTCTGTTGGCCCAGCCCAAAATCCAAAATCTTCCCCTCGGGTCAATACATAGCAGGGTGCACACTTTTGCCCCGACCCACGTCGTGCAAGCCTCGACCCGGCTGCACATTCCCCCCTGGAGGTGTTTCCCCCTTTCGTGGATGGATTCACACCCGGAGGGGCCCCCAAGAACGGCCTGGATACAAATCCCAAGGGCTCTCCTACCGATACGGGCCAACGCCCCCAAGGGTTTCTCAAGCAACAAATCGATACAAGTCCCGCGTTGCGAATTTGGTCAGCGGTTGACCCTCATTTGTTGCCCCCATGCGGGTCACCATAGGAACGCTGTGTTTCGAATATGGTCAACAGTGATTCATTCTGCCCCATCCTGAGGTGACAAATTTCCCCCAGGTGGTGCTAGTGATCAGGCCCACAGCCCATGATTCCTCATCCGGAGCGTACGGTGTGGTGTGGGACTACGTCCTCATTCACGTCGGGATCATGTACCATGTCGTACAACTCCCCTTCCGAGGCTCAGCCTCAGGCCCCTTGGCCTCCTTGGGCCCCTGGCCCCCCGTCCTCATGTAAGACGTTAAACTACAAACCGGTCAGGCCCTCCTGACCGAGGCTCAGCCCCAGGCCCCTCGGCCGTTCTAGGCCGCGGCCCAGGACCTATCTTATAGGATTGTACGGTATGGTGTAGGACCACGTCCTCATTCACGTCGGTTTTTCGCCATACTATACACCTTGCTTAGGAGTATATTACTCCCCACCCAAGTCCCGCATGACGTTAAACTGCATTTCAAGAACTACGTATGGCTTGATTCCCATCATAATGGGATACGTAGGAGCACCTGGATGTCCAAGAACCGGGTCCAGCCCCATCTCTCGGGAATCCTCATCCCATCTTGGCCCCTTGGCCCATCCTTCCTCCATGAGGAGATCATATGGTGCGGTGTGGGATTATGTCCTCATTTACGAGGGTCTCGTAGTGACCACGCCATGTTTCCCGCAGCACTGAGCTGTTTCGTCGATCCCTCTTTCGGATGTTCACCAATGTGCTTAAGAGTACTCTGGTTCATTACCTGGAATGCCAATCTTTACTCGGACACGTCCGCACCCGCTTTCCAGGCTTTGCGTATCCCTGCATCAGGGCTTTCACCATCTTTCACACCCGGAGGGACTCCCATGAACGGCCTGGATACTACGCCCAAGGGCTCTCCTACCGATACGGGCCAACGCCCCCTAGGGTTTCGGACAAGAAATCGATAAAATCCCGCGTTGCGAATATGGTCAGCGGTCGATGCTCGTTTGTTGTTCCCCCTCAGGCTAACGCGATACAGACGATGTGTTTCCTTCATGGATAACAGTTTTCCTCTGTCGTCACGCCAACCCATTAAGCCCAAATGCCGGGTACACAATTCACACCCTTCATCACTTCATCGTGTCCAAGTAGAATTTCGGGACTCTTGGTACTTTTTCCCCCGTGCACGTCTGCGCGTTTGAGGAACAAGCTACATCAAAGGTGTCCTTCGGAACTCTCTGCTGACTCCCCTTTAATGGATGCCCCAAGTATTGCAATGAGGATCCCCCCTTGTTTCCCACACCGAGTTTATCTCACGTGGGCTTAGGGATTAGGTTGACCTCTGTGCTTATTCGGGAATTGTCACCACCCACGGTCCGAGCTCTAAGACCATAAACTAAGATTCTCATCTGGAACTACATTCAAGACCCCTTGTATTTGGACCCATCTTGAGCTTAGCAAATTTACCTCTCTAATCCTGCCTTCAGGACCCTGATCACAGGACTGCGTGGCGCAGTGTGGGACTACGTCCTCATTCACGTCAGGTACGCAATAGCTGCACCACGCACTCCCCCATTCTGAGGTTCAGTCCTCCTATCCCCTGTCCTGCATGACATTAAAAGGCACCCTTCAGAACTACGTGTGGCTTGATTCCCATCCTAATGGGATACGTAGGACCACCTGAATGTTTAAGATTCGGGTCCAGCCCCACCTCTGGGAGATATCCTGATTTCCCGGTCACCTAGACCACTTGGTCCATCCCTCTCCAGCGGGGGGTGTGCAGGTATGATACAAGGTTTTGGGCATTATGCCCCCCTTCCCCTGGGAATCTGCCATCTCTCGATTACCCTCAAGGTTGAGTCCTTTGACTCCCTGCAGTGGTTCACCCATGTATTAAGAGTACTCTGGTCTAGCACCAAGAGTGTCAGATTCAACTTGGTCATGTTCCTTCCACTTGCCAAGCTTCGTGTTCCCATCTATTCGGACTTTCATCATCTTTCACACCCGGAGGGACCCCCAAGTACGGCCTGGATACTACGCCCAAGGGCTCTCCTACCGATACGGGCCAACGCCCTCCAGGGTTTCGGACAACAAATCGATAAAATCCCGCGTTGCGAATATGGTCAGCGGTCGATGCTCGTTTTGTTAGTCCTCATTTCAGGCTAACGCGACAGGATGCTGTGTTGCGAACATGGTCAGTAGTAATCCTCTGTCGTCACGCCAGCCCCTTCAGTCCTTGAATGATGGTTGCATGATTCACATCATTTTCCACCCCATCATGTCCAGGTGGAATCTCGACACTTTTTGGCACTATCCCTCAGTGCACCTTTGCATGCTAGGGGGACAAAGCTGCAATCTGGCGTCCTTCAGGACTCCCATGGTCCGAGCTCTAAGACCATAAACTAAGATCCATTCGGGACTACGTTCAAATTCCCATCCTCATGGGACACGTAGGATCACCCAGACGCCCTGTCTCCGGGTACAACCCATTCAGGAAGCCAGTCTCTCTCCCTGTTTCACCTCCGGATGGTGTACAATTTGATATGGGATCATGTCTCCGTCAAATGTGTTTTATAACACTGCGCACATTTCCCGCCTAGCATCGGCTCTGCTACGTCTGCGCTGCATGACGATAAAATGCATGCTTGGTCCTATCATACGACCCTAAACTGTGACATTATCGTCCTGGCCGCACGACGAAAAATGGCACCGCATTGTGGTGACCTCGCAGTAGAGGACATCACGTTGGGTATTGGTCATGTGCCATGCCATTTGTCAACGCCCACCGCGGCTTGATTCTTGTGGCGACATCGCAACCTACTGTTCTAGGCCTGTCGCTTCACAAAAAAAAACCATTCACCTTAAAGAACAGACAAGATACATTAAATTCCGCTTCTTTAGTGCAAGGGCCACGCCCGCACTCCCCTCTTCCCCTGGCACTGGTATCCTACCGTGCCACCTTCCAGAACTACGTATGGCTTGATTCTCATCCTTATGAGATACGTAGGAGCGCCCGGGTATTTCCCCGCGGGCCCAGCCTAACCCTGGTGTTCGGCTCCATGGTCCGAGTTCTATGACCCTAAACTAAGATCTCCCCAAGGGAAAGGAATCTGCTCCCTCTCTCTAATACGTTTCGTTGACGTATTCAGATGTGTTTTGAGAAAAAAAGCCCGAAGCATGGGATTTTCACAGGGACATTCCCCTCATCCCATGACCAAGCTTCGTGAGCTCGCTATTTGGATCCTCATCCTCTTCCACATCCAAAAGGACCCTCGGACGACGTGGACATTAAGCTTAAGGGCTCTCCATGAATGTTGGACCTAAGGGACCTTCAATCGTTTCGGGCCAACGTCCCCACGGATCTATGACAGCATTTGTGACACGGTCCCGTGTTTCGAACATGGTCAACGGTCGACCCTCATTTGTTTGTCCCCATTCTAGGCTAACGCGACAGGATGTTGCGTTGCGAACATGGTCAGCAGTAATCCTCCATCGTCACGCCACCATCGTTGTGATCTGAATCTCGAGCACCATGATTCACACATTCCCACTCCCTCATGTCCAAGTGGAACTCCATCATACTCGGCTCTTTCTCTTCGCGCATCTAGGTGCGCTGAATGATCGTGTTAGTGTCATTGGGCCGGTAGTCACCAAGCATCCCTTTGACCTCACCTACCCCTCTCTGCATCGGGAAATTCCCACCACTACTGCTTGTTTCCCACACCGAGCACGACTCACGTGGGCTTAGTAGTTTTGGCTGGATGTGTACCAACACGGTCGGGCTGCTCCTCGTCCAGTATGACGTTAAACTGCGCTTTCAGAACTACGTGTGGCTTGATTCCCATCATCATGTGGGATACGTAGAGACACCCAGGCAGTTCACCCTGGGTTCAGACCCTAGAATCACGAAATCTTGTTCCTCCCCATTTACAGCCCTCGCCAGAGGCCCTGTCTGGAAGAAAGAATGATCCGTGATCAGGCCAATGCACCCAATTTGGCGTACTCCCACCACGGTGGTGTGACTAACTAAGTGCTAGATTCTGTTCGGACAGACCATCACTCCATGTTCCACGCTTTGCGTGCCCCTTATTCGGACCCTCTTCCTCTTTCATGTCTGAAGGAACCCCCTAACGGCCTGGTCTCATGCCGCATCGGCTCACTTGCCGTCCTGGGCCAACATTCCGGAAGACTGGTCATGTCTGGAAGGACCCCCTAACAGTATGGATGTCTGACCTATGGTCCACCAACTGTCCTGGGCCAACGTTCTGAAAGATTGATCGACAACAAATTGATAAAATCTCGCGTTGCGAATACGGTCAGCGGTTGATGCTCATTTGTTGTCCCCATTTCAGGCTAACGCAGTAAGGATACCGTTTGTCCGCCACGCGCCCCTGGTGTTGCCCTGTCCGTGCATAAGAGCACGTTGAAGAAACAGTGGTTCGGCTACCCTGGGAGTTCCTCCTCCGATCAATCCTCCCCCATCTTTTGGGAATCTGGACTGGTTTGAGGGAATTGTCGTCAAACGTCCCGCAAACATTGTAGGGATGCAACAAGACAATTCAACAGTGGAAATCGTGCGTGCTACGGAACTCAAAACAACGGAGAAAGGAAGAATTGAAGCACAAAAGTGTTAATAAAAGTTTCTTCGGGTTCGCTACAATACTCGGGGGTTGACTTCCCCCATGGACGGGTTGACTCCGTCAAAGGAGCGTTGCAGTTCCGCCACCCGTTGACTTGCGACATCCAAAGACTATTGCCGCTGATTCAACTCCCGCTCCTCTTCAGCAGCGGCGGGGCGTAATTCCTCAACCCTGGCCCTGGCCCTTTCCACCCCGGCCCGAACGGCACCCATCCTTCCAGAGGTCTGCCCCATGTGCTCCTCAGCCTCTGCCAGCTGGGCCTTCAATTGTGAGACCAGCTCAGACTGCGCATCGAGAGTGGCTGAAAGCTCGTTGGCCCGGATCTGCATCTGTTGGACCTCGCCTTCAGCCTCCTAAAGCTTCCTAATGTTGGTCGCCTTCCTCCGCTGCCATCCCACGCTCAGCCCACGATCATGCTCCCGGATCTTATCAGCCATGAGGTCTCGGATGAGCGCGTGAGGGCGTTGGGCATCCACTCCCCCGGCACACAGTTCGCGCAACCGCGAGCGGAGCCTATCCATTTCGGCCAGCCATTGCGCTTGGGGGGTGTCCCTGATGAAGCGCGTGATCAGCTTCCACGACCGGCGGCGGACTATGCTTCTGTCTTCCTCATCAGAGGCTGTTTCGTCCCAATCCGCACGGTCGGCAGGCTCGTACACAGGATATGCTTGCAGGAATTCCTCAGCGGGATCCGCATCTGGTGTTGAGTCTGGTACGACACCTGACGCCGGCACAGGCATGACAGGACTAGGACTGACCGGTTGATCCTCTTCCTCGGAGTCCACCTCGATGACTTCAGGTATGACCATGCTGGTGGTCCCGCCAGTGATGGTGTGCGCCGCAGTTGGAGGAGGTGAAGGGACTATCGTCACCATCACCGGCATGCCCCTGGGAGGGACGCCGCCAGACATCCCAACCAGCCTCGCCGCATCAGCCCATGCCAGTCGGAGAACTGTATGACAGAAAGAGACATAAACGTTAGTCGACATGGCCCAAGTGTGGCAACGAAGAGACCGGTGGAGGAGAATTACGAAGGTTGACTTCTGAGCGCTGCTCCTGGGCCGGTACTGATGGGACTCCGAGACGGGGCCCCCCGTATACTGCTGGAAGATCTGGAGATTTCAGAGGAGCCACCTCAGACCCCCTGGTCCCACCAGATGCAGAACTGGACGCAGCCATAGGCGCGGGTTCCGAAGGTCCCGCGGCATCACCCGCCAAGGAGCGAGAACGAGGCCTACGAACAAGTTCCTCCTGCATGGCTCAAACATTGGTGAGAAGTCCATAGGGATTCAAGAACAGATCGTAAGAAGAGGAGTTCGGAATACTACCTCGAGAGACTCCGCGAAGTCGTCGGATTCTGAGCTTCGGTCTCCGACCTCGCCCTCCTCCAGCGGGTCCCCCCCTCCAGCCTCATCCTCCCGAGAGGAATCCCCTGATTCCTCCGGCAAGGGGAAGCGCTCCCTCAGATCGGCAGCCGATGGCTGTGGAGGGACTGTCTGATTCAACAGTACCCTCACCCGGTCTGTCATTGGGCGAGGGACACCACTGGAGTGGATGTAATCCTCCAGCTCGTTCAAGTATTGCTCCGCCTCCGCCGGAGACACCATGAATCCAGCCCGGACTGGGCCTATGCCCGGCAGTCTCATCCTGAGGCGATTCAGGTGAGCCCACATCTCAGATGGGCTGAGGAATTGCCGGTTGACGTCCCAGACGTCCCAAGCCTCCGGAAAGACAGCATCTTCTGCCATGTCAATGTGACGCAGCCGCTTCCCCGGAGCCTGAGCGGATATCCGACAGAATCCCCTCGGTGGACGCCCCTCCGGATGACCCTGCTCTCCCGGAACCACCGGATCCGCCGCTGCTGCCATACCCTCGGCCGGTGCGGGTCTCTCTACCATGGCAGCCCCGCTGCCACGGGTGGCCCTAGCTGCCCTTCGACCCCGACCTCGAGATAAAGGAGGCCCACCGTCACCAACCTGGATCGTTGGCTGCTTCAGCATCTCCCCGGGATAAGCGGCCTCCCAGCTGATGGTGTACTCCTTCACTAAGCCGAAGGCGGCGGTGGATGGAGGCAATGTGATCTGCATCTTTCCATCCTCACGTGTGAACATGAGCCACAGCTGCCTCATCACACACGGGTGCTCCTCGTGACGCACCTCCCAGTATATCTGCGGGGTCAGCCGCTGGAGGCACCGAAACTGCCTCGCAAAACGGTGTGGGGTGTACGGTTCACAGATCGGCTCACGATCTATCCGAGCCACCAAAACTCCACCTCGGAAGGCCAGGAGGTAAGCCCGATGCTCTTCCATTCCCCGTCCATCATCAGTAAGCCTCCTCGTCAGCAGTGGAAAGGGATGAAAGTTGAACTCGTCCGTCCTCCACACCCTATTCAACACCATCGGAATGACCAGTTTGAATGGGAAGCTCCCAACTGCGTTCAGAATGGAAGGGCGAAATTCTGATCCCGGCGGCGAAATGGGGTTTGGATACTCATAAATCCCCCTGATATGCGCCGCGATCCACCCATACAGGAGGTGGAAGGGCCCACATATTCTTGGCGGCTTCTTGCCCTCGCTAATGCGCCGCATCATTCTGTATAGTTTGGCGAGCATCGGGATCCCCAGGTTGATCCGCTGCCCCATGGCCAACATCGATGCCATGATGAACGAGCTGGGCCGTACCCCCATGCTTGTATCTCTCACTGGTAGGACCCACCCACAGATGAGAGCCGCGATGAACGCCGCCAGCCTGACTATCGGCCGTTGTTCAGTGCTGACGATGAAGCCCCACGTCTTCCATTGGCTGTCCTCCAAAACCCGCCAATACGAGTGTTCCTTGCCCCGCTGGGCTGCCCTCTGACAAGTTCGAGGCCTTGGAGGGAACTCTCGATCCTCTGGGAAGTTCAGGAAGCATTTGAACCACCTTCTGAAGTGGACATCCCTCACTGCTTCCTTGTCCTCTCCGGGGACAAGCGCCATCAGCGCTGACGCCAACCGTGGCATTTGCTCAGCATCTCCCCACACGCTGGCAACGGGGAGGAATTCGTCATACATAGCCCCCAAGATCGGGACCCCGGAAATTTGGTGGACATCCCACAGGCTGATGCCCACCTCCCCGTGATGCAGGTGGAAGGTGTTGGTTCGGGACGACCACCTGCTCAACAGTTCCGGCATCAGCTGCTTGGGTTGGTAAATATGGAACTGGGAGGCCAATGCCGCCTCGTACAATCCCACTCTCCTCAGCTCGGCCTCGAACTCCTCGCATGAGGCGCCTACCCAGTAGGCCCAGGCCCAGTCATCGGTAAAGTTGCTGCCCTGGCGCATGTCCCACTCATCAGACCATCCCTTCTTCGGATCCTGCAGAGCCGCCTTCAGTATGGTGCGGTAGAGAGGAGGGGACGTCTCCGGTTGCAGTGGCCTCCCGTCAATATCGTTCACATGATTGTAGAGGCAATCAGCGGTGACTGATGTGAAATCCTCCTGTGCATGACCGTCGGCCTCCCTGAACCATTGGTGCTGGCATGGTGTGCTCCTGAACCAGCAAGCTGGTTCATCCCTTCTCGCCTCAGGGATGAAGACGTCATCCCTCAGTCCGAAGCCGTACAACGGAAGTTTCTTACACTGCGGATAATCCCTCTGACCTTCCGACAGCAGGTCTGTCAAGGAAGTATGGTCCGAGTGGCTCCGAACCATTTCCCCCAAGCCCGGACGGTTGGCCATCTCGCCCCGGCGAGCAGCATCTGCAAGCACTTCCCGCACAGCTTCTTGATGGGCCATTTTAACTCTGGCCCTCAGAAAAGGATTTTTCTGGATGGATCGCGAAGCTCGGTCGCGAAGCTCGATCGCGAAGCCGGATCGCGAAGGACAGTCGCAGGATCAAACCGCGATGTCCGGCCAAGGCAGGCACGCAAAGGTTCGCTTGGCGCGGACGCGGAGTCAGAGACCCGCGGTTCGCCGCGAAGCTCGATTCGCGGAGGGCTGTCGCGGAGTACGCGGAGCTTCGTGAAATCAAGAGCGCAAAAAAGACAAGGAAGGCACGTGAAGACAAAAGAGGGCGGACCCCCTATTTATAGGCGACGACCCCGGAGCATCGCGGCGCGCCTCATCCGCGCGGAGCATCGCGGCGCGTCCGGATCCGCGGCCCGGCGAGCATCGCGGGCTTCCTTCGCGATGCCGCATCGCGAACCACCGACAGTTTTGGCGATGGTCCCTCAGACTTCGATCCTTCGCCCTCCGCGGCTCCAAGTCTGAGGGGGGGAATTTGTTGGCGCCAAAAATGGGGCCCGAAAGGAAGGAACGAAAAGGACAGCCGGCGCGCTGCCTCGCGAAGCACAGCCGCGAAGCGCAGCCGCGAAGCCTCGCCGCAAAGCGCCCTTACCCTGGCGACGCCGCGAAGCTCCAGAGGCGGTGATCCTCCACGAGCGCGTTTGACGTTCGCGAGCCGCCGCGAAGCTCCAGAGGCGGTGATCCACCGCGAGCGCGTTTGATGTTCGCGAGACGCCGCGAAGCTCCAAAGGCGGCGCGCGAGCCCTGCATCGCGGCGCCCCTTCCCTATAAATACTCGACTCCCCCTGAGTCCCGAGGACGGACAATCCGACCTTTCGGCTTCTCCTCTCCCGAGTCGCGAAGCAAGCTTTGCCCCGGGAATCATGAGCTCCGCGAGGTATTTCTACTTCGCGAGACGACTTTGATTTGTTTCGTTTTGAGCCCCTCTTCCGAGAGGGATGCCCTTCGCGAAGCCCAAGGGCGTTCGCAAAGGAAGGGGATTCCCAAGGGAACCCGGGCAGCCGCGGAGCACTCGTGCTTCGCGAAACACCCAACCCATGCTAGTAATCCCTATGCCAAGGCAGGATAACTATGCATCGCGAAGCACATTGCTTGGCAGGACCCTGCTTCGCGAACCACTCCATCTTTGCGAGGCAGTACTCCGCGAACACTGTTCCACTTCGCGAAGCACCACCCGCTCCCACCTATGCCCCATGCTAAGGCCAAGGCACCCCACTTCGCCAAGCACGCTCCTCTGCTTAGCGGTTCCTCATTCCGTGCGACCCTCCAGGTTTGCACGATGTGATTTCAAAGTCCCATGGACAACACCTCCCGTAGCATTGCTTCGCCCAATGCTTATTCGCATAGGCACGCTAACGGCTATTGCTTCTTCGCATAGCCACGCTAACGTGGACCCCTCGATGGTTCCTCCCTCAACCCCCATTTACCATGGCCTTACCGGTACCTTCCCTTCCCCAAGGACCAGAGGGTACCAGTTATGTAAGCCCTAGGGGTGTGGAGTGAACCCACATCGTCTGAGCTGCATGAGGTTAAACTGGCAAGCACCACGTCCTCAACACATGACGTTAAACTGTGACCCAACCTCGTCTCCCTCACGAAGGGTCCCCCCAGCTCGAGCATTCATTACACCGCTCGTCTCCACGGGAATGGTAACTCTTCCGCACATGGAATGAGATCATCCTTGTCGGAGTGGTGTATGTTCGCAGGGGAAGGGCAGCCTCAGAGCGTAAGCCCCTAACCTTTGGTACGGATGATTGCACCCGTGCATCTCGGTACTTCCCCACTACCAAGGTCAGTGGAGGACGTGATAGGGAACGAGGCGCACCCTCTTTGGGCCTCCATCCCGGAGTAAGTCCCAACACCATGGGCCGCTCAACGCGTAAGCCCCTCTTCGCTTGTCACGGACGCACCCTTCGCGACGTGATCGTCAGGTCCTTGCAACCTCTTGTTTCTCACACCGAGAATGACTCACGTGGGCTTAGAGTGAGCACCGACCCTGAAAATTCCCACCTGAACTATGAGGTCTTTGATCCATGTCAAGGCATGGTACGTAGGAAGCCTCCACGAGATTCAAGCCCACCTGTCTCTCTTTCACGTCGGGTCTCACCTACGTCCAGCATGACGTTAAACTGCACCCCGGTCCAGTGGTAAGCCATTGCGACCCCCCCATTTGAACTACGAGGTCTTTGATCCATGTCAAGGCATGGTACGTAGGAAGCCTCCACGAGGTTCTAGCCCACCAATAGCGGACCAAGGTCTGCTTTCACGTCTGTTTACCGACAAACTCCCCATTTGAACTACGAGGTCTTTGATCCATGTCAAGGCATGGTACGTAGGAAGCCTCCACGAGGTTCAAGCCCACCATTAGCGGACCAAGGTCTTCTTTCACGTCGGTTTACTGACAAACTCCCCATTTGAACTACGAGGTCTTTGATCCATGTCAAGGCATGGTACGTAGGAAGCCTCCATGAGGTTCAAGCCCACCATTAGCGGACCAAGGTATTCTTTCACGTCGGTTTACTGACAAACTCCCCATTTGAACTACGAGGTCTTTGATCCATGTCAAGGCATGGTACGTAGGAAGCCTCCACGAGGTTCAAGCCCACCATTAGCGGACCAAGGTCTGCTTTCACGTCGGTTTTCTACCTACGTCCAGCACGACGTTAAACTACACCCTAGTCCAGCGGTAAGCCGTTGTGACCAACCTGAACTACGAGGTATTTGATCCATGTCAAGGCATGGTACGTAGGAAGCCTCCACGAGGTTCAAGCCCACCCGTCGCTCTTTCGCGTCGGGTCTCATTCCAGTCCAGCGGTAAGCCGTTGTGACCCATTCCCATTTGAACTACGAGGTCTTTGATCCATGTCAAGGCATGGTACGTAGGAAGCCTCCACGAGGTTCAAGCCCACTCATCACCCAATTCACGTCGTGTTCTACCTACGTCCAGTATGACGTTAAACTACATTCTAGTCCAGCGGTAAGCCGTTGTGACCCATTCCCACCTGAACTACGTGGTCTTTGATCCATGTCAAGGCATGGTACGTAGGAAGCCTCCACGAGGTTCAAGCCCACCAATAGTGGATCAAGGTCCCTCACTTACGTCGGCTCACCGACACCCACCACCAGTCGTTTATTCACGTCAGGGTTCATTATCATCCCGCAGGACGTTAAACTGTATCATTTGAACTACGAGGACTTTGATCCATGTCAAGGCATGGTACGTAGGAATCCTCCCAGAGGTTCAAGACCAACTCCCATCGGACCAAGGTCCACCCTCATGTAGGTACGCTGACCATGCCCATCGGACCATGGTCCACCATCACGTCGGTTTACCGACACTATCCCGAACTACGCGGACTTTGATTCCCTGCCACGGGGATACGTAGGAAGCCCCTTCCAGGCTCAAGCCCAACTTCGTTGTCCCCCCCCCCCCTGCGATGGTCCCATTCCATTCTCAACCGTCTCCGCAAGACGTTAAACTCGCGACCTACCTCGTGGTAAACATGAGATGCCTGAGGAAAACCTCAGATGGAACGCCTTTGGCGTAACCGTCTTTGCTAGACGTTAATCTTGCAACATACCCTGTGTTGAACATGGGAAGCTGAGGAAAACCTCAGGTACGTGTCTATGACATGTAACCCCCCGCGCTCGATGTGGGATGCCTCGGGTTTCCACGCCCTCGAGAAGCCTTGTGATCAAGGACAACAGACAGACATGCCAGGTACCCCAGCATCCAGACACGCTACTGATGCCTCAAACGTGATTACTCCCCTGACCGAAGGTTGCTGCCCTGACTGGACCCTTTGGAATGTCCCGACAGAAGTAGTGTAATTAACCGGCGTCCATGGAAACATGGCACTGGGAAGAGTTTCACGAACTACGTATTAAATCTATAAGGGAGACCCGGACTAGGTGACGAGTTCTGAGGAGGAATCCACAGGAGGAAGAACCAACATCCCATCATCCTGTTTCGATCAAGGAGCAGACGTACCTGAATAAGGAACGAATGCCGCCCGCCTTTGGAAAGCGGGAATGCGGGGCAACAAAGCCGCGCGTCCCCCTCCTCCGCGGACGGATGCGCGCGCGCCCCGGCGAAAGCGTCGGAAACAACACCTTAAATAAATTTTATCCTCTCAACTTAATATTGATCTCGGTAATCTTGGATTTGAATTTTTTTAATACCATTACTGAAATACCAAATAGTTATAGGTGTTAAAAAGTCACCCTCTTAGTAAAAGATAACGGTTTGTATGAGGGGCATATAGAATAATGACATAACATGGTTTCCAAGTAGGAGAACATTGGAAGGAAGTGAATATTTGGACATAGAAGAAAAGTATAATGCCTAAATAATAATATAGGGTGGTAGAGTCCATTTATCAAAAGAAATAAAAAGAGAAAGACATATTATATAATGAAAAAACCTAAAATATGTGTTGAGTTAGGGGACCATTTCATTCATCAAAAATGAAGGTACAAGAATATTATTTTTCAAGTTCATTTTATTTTAGTCGAGGAATTACTTTACTATCTGGAAAAAGAACATATGAATATGAAAATACATGATATCTATCTATTTCATAAGAAACAAATAAAATTTGTTTTTTTCTTTAATCATGTCCCACTTCATTTCTTACTCCATGAAGTGAATTTCCAAAATGAATTTTAACACTTCAATCCAATTTCATAGATAACTAGAATGGAAATTAATTCATCCTATCTCTAGAAATTTTCAAAATATAAAGCGTTCCAAAAATATTATGCAATAACACCCAATGTTCATCATAATACATTATATATATATAGTTAATAGGAAGACTCATCTAAAACATGACTCTACAAATCCAATGTACATATTTTTTTAAGGATGGTCAGTAAATCAAAATTATATTCCATAGATAATATAAAGTAGATATTAATTTAACATTACAAATATTTGAATACTTAGGTCCCCATAAAACCATTAGAAAAATATTAATGCTTCAAAAAATATTATCTGAAGTTTTTGAATATATCCCATATATCCAAACATGTAGTAAAATCCAACAAAGATACATAAACCATCAAATCACTAACCAATTTCATGGGAACTAATAATATCCCAAAAATACATCTTTATCATTTTTTTCACAATGGAGTATATATTAAGGGAAATCTTCTTCCAGTCATGTGGTTTCCAAAAAGTCCATCTTATCATAGAATAACTTTTCTTGGTACTATTCAACACATAATTTCTAATACATAATGAAATATTGATGAAGTATAATACTTATAAATTTAATTATTATTATAACAATTATATGATCATTAAATTACTTATCAAATAAATTTATTATATCCAAACAAACAACGAAATTAATTACTACACTCCATCTATTTCCATAGTATAATATTGACCTTGATCCCTTATCTTCATCTTAGGTATATTTCTTTGATTTTTGAGGAATTGGTTGAAATAGGTCCTCATCTCCAAAAAGATAAAGAATTTTATATTGAGGGATTCTCCCATATCCTTGTATGAATGATAATTATGTACTTTTTTACAAACTTAAAGAAAAATCATTTTCCAGTTAGGAATGGTTAATTTTGTTTTTTTCGCAAATATAACATCTGGGAAAATTAATCATTCCCTTCATCAAATTATTTTATTTTATCCCCTTCTTCTATTTCATCCCATAGAATCTATATGAATCATATAAATATTTCCCTATCATCATAGTACATGATATTATGTCCTCATATTATGATAATGTTAAGGATACTAGTTCCATTCAAAGGATTAGATTAAACACATCAAAAAAAAGGTCAATATTTCTATTTTTGTGACGTATGTAGTCTAAAACATTCCATGATATCGTTATAATGTTAGATTCATACAAAGAAACATTCTCCTCTTCTTTATACAATAGAGTCTATAATTGTATTTCCATGTATTATAATTCTCATGATGAAAATATATTTCTTAGAAGAGTACCTTGAAATCCTTCAACTAAATGTTTATTATTTCTTCTTCGTCCTTAGTGTTTTGAATCAATAACAACCATTGATTATTATCTTTCAAGATATGATAAACTTCAATAAAAAGTTTCTGGATTTAGATATATCCCATAGTGAGAAATATCTTCTCTATGGAACTTATATATTTCTCAGCTAATGATGGGGTTTTTCTCAGATTAAATGATGACGGTTTATGAAACATGAAGTGGGATGACATTGTTACACTGTATTTTGGATTAGTAGGCTGATCCGTATGGGAAAGTATATTAATGACAACCTGGGTCATATTTTTCCAATATGGTTATTATTTTATTAGTTTCCACTATAACTCTTACTCCAGCAACATTATTTTTTCTTGGATGGAAATCCCTACTTCAATTACAAGTATTGATACTGTTCCCATTCCTTCTATCATGAACCATTGATAAATAATGTCATACGGTAGATTATTTCACAGTATTATGAATCATAACATATAATCCCAAAACTAGTGAATCAGTTAATTCAAATTGAAAATTTTATACATAGATAATATCCTAGTCAAAGACATTATTTATGTGGGGATATATTTATATTTAAATTATTCATAATGGTTTGTAAATGAAATTGTAATTACTCTATGAATATCCCTAGGAGTGTCAAACGAGGTGCATAGTAAGGTCTGTATTAAGGCAATAGGTGATGACCGGGGAAATCCCAATGCGCTATTTTCAGAGTTATTACCCGATGTTATATATTTTCTAGAACCATGTATTTTTATATTATCTATAAAGGTATGAATTTCTATCTAAAAACACATAATAACTTACCAAAACGTTAGGATGTTATTCTATAATTAACCTCAATGTATATCATAAGGTTATGTTTGCTAATATATGTTTTCCGAAATCTAACTCCCAAGGTTTCTACAATTAATTATATGATAAAAACTATAGAGACCCCAACCCCAGTATAATAGAGTTGGTAGTGGCATTATTACATTGAAACTATATATAATAAAACACATACCAAAGGAAAAAATAGTTTAACCGTATTCATAAACTAGATACGAACTTGAAATTAAAATAAAATTTAAAAAAAATACAAAAATAATTCTATTTGAGATATCAATTTTCCCCTTAGCATATCCCTATTTATCAATCACAATGTACTTCCTAGTATACATTGGAAAATAAAACATAAGAAATTGGTGATCTTAGATACTCAATAATGGGTTGCATACAATATATGTTTTCAATAACCAATGCATAATCATTATGGAAATGTGAATAACTAAAATACATGCCATTTAATAAATATCTCAGGGATAATATAGAAGGTATAAATGATGATCAAATAATGCCATATAAATAATCACTTGACCATGGAACATAACCAAAAATATTCTATCTAATCAAATAATCCCATGGAATATCAATTATTGAATTAATAAGAATGGAATTCATAATCCTAGACATATTAAATATTCCATTAAGGCCTCATGCTGAGGATTCTAACTATCAAGTCCTCATTCTGTGAAATGTTACATAATTGTGTAATTCCATATAAAAATACCAAAGATAATTTGTATCATGATAACTACCAATGCATCGAGGAGCCATGTAATTCTAGAACCCACCAATAACTTAACAAGTCCAATGTATTTTTCAAATGAAAATAGTGAAACATAACCAACATAATCATTTATAATTAAAAACCAGCATATGAAATGTTAATACTTACCCCAATCAATAAACATAACCATAAACCTTTCAGAGTAATATGGAGAATGGTAAACAAATTTACATCCACAGTAAAAACAATCCATAAAATATATGATAAATAATTAAGATGTTATTAATACAACATATACCTAATGATTAATAATTAAAAAAATATTTTATTTCATTACTAAATAGAAATACCCTAATAATGTCATTAAAAATATCTCTGAAGAAAATATCCATTTCACATTTAAGATATTTTTAAAAATAAGTCTTCACAATATATTGTGAAAATAAATTTCTTTGAAAATAATCTTTGAATAATTGTAAAATAATATTTAAATCATTTAGTGATTATTATGGTGGAAAATTCTGTTCATGTCATATAGGATAACACAATGTGTTCTTTCACATTTTTGGTAAAATATAAACAATATTTGTTTTAATGACATTAAGAAGATTCCATTAAATACATTTTTTAAATAATAATTGTTAGTAAAAAATAATTTATTAAATCATTTTGAAATGGATAAATATATTTATTTAAATTTTTTTTAGAAAACAAGGATTTTTATGAAAATTTATTTTCGACCCAGGAGAATAATAATGAAAAAATTTCTTATGTTTTACCACAACAATTATATGTAAAAAAGAGTGTAAACATGGTACTATTACATGAAAAAGTTCATTAATAACCATAAAATAAGAAAATTGATTTATTTTAATATATAAATATTAACTAATTCCCCCAAGGGAAACAAATAAACAATCCTGAATAATAATGTTATTGTGAAGTAAACCCTTACCATTTTGGTAACGTTTGAATAATAATCCCCATGAAAACAATAAATTAAAATTAAACTATAAAACCACGAATAAAATAAAATTCATTATTTAAATACCAGAATGAGTATTATATATACTACATAAATATATATGTTGTGATTTTGGCATAGGTCTCACAAAATTAAAAGTGATATTCGAAATACTTACCCCTTGTTTGAATTCCTTTTTAGGGGCCTGAAACTCAATTATAATAAATATAGGTTTATTAAACATACATTAAATAAGAAAATCATATATTACATACCATATATTATTTACTTGTAGTGTTTAATCTCTCTTTTATTAGAAATTATTCGTTAAAATACTTTTTCAGGTGATAATTGCATCTTTTTTTATTTATGTTTTGGTTCAGCAAATTTGGTCCTTTTGATTTTTTCATGGTTACATAATCTAAAAAAGGATAAATACGAAATTAATATCATATAAATTGATTATATATTTATATATAGAAATATATATAAGTTATTAATAAAAAATGGATTAGACTGTTCATGGAGATGATATGTCATACAGACACATGAACATTGTTTTTTTAGACCGATGAAATAAAAGGAAAATAAATATCAATGAACCAATAATAATTATCCATATTTTAGTATCCTAAAATATTACTATCTATGATCATGTTTAATTGTCCTTAGACATCATGATAATCATGAATTCATGTCATGACTGGCACACATAGATTTTATAACAAAAACCGTCATTCCATATGTTGTTCGGATGTATGGTAGTTGGGTGCATCAAAAATGAAATATTATTAATGAATAAATTAAGGAAGTATTTGTCCAAAAATCTTTATTTATGTTCATATTTCAGCTTCTTTATTTAAATATAGCTATCGAATAAATATTACGGCCATGGTGTATCAATTTTTATTTCAAATTATCAAAGAAATATGTATCAAGAACCTAGGTTATTGACATAGATGTGAAAACTTCTTGACTATATAATGTGGCGAAAGGATTATATTACATTGTTAGTGTTAAAACTTTTTTCTAAAAATTTCAACATTAATTTATTTCTCTTGGGTTCTTTGACACGTTTCATGACAATAATGTTGGACATTAGTCATACCCACCCACTTATAATGAGAAAGAATACTAGTGGGTCACATATTAAGTGCTACATTTGATCTAGATTAAATTATGGTTCAATTTAATTAGGGGATTACATATTATTTTCATGTTTTATGAATAATTTTATTAATATTTTATTGCATAATTTAAATTCTTTGTTATTCACTAGATTGTGGGGAGAATATTTTTTTTAATTTATTGAATGTTTAATAAATATTTATTCACTAATTTACTGATAAAAATATATATTTATGATTAAATTTTTCATTCAAGTATAAAATAAATTACAAGGAGTTTATGTATCCCAATACCATTTACGATGGAAAAAATTATTTTACAAGCCGATAAAATAATATTTGTTACTCTACCAATTAACACACATTACCTACAATAATAATATTGATAATAATGATATTATTATGTGTAATAGGGTTTAATAAAGATTATAATATTATTTAAGTGCTGCTAAATAATTAAATAATATATTAACCAAAACCCCAACTTTATAAATAGATGGTTATGTCTGTTATATAGGGATTATAAAAAAGTATAATATTGAATCACTCTGCACAACATACATCTTTCTATCTCTCTATATCTCTCTCAAATTAATTCCATATTCCTTTCAATAATTATATGAACATATTAAAGACTCAAGGATCATTGAGTAATCAAGATGAAAAATTATAGAATTTTTTTTCATTGAATTAGCACATGGAAATCAATTGGCATTGCTTAGAAATCAATGTAGAACTTGTAGATCACCACTAGAATGATTATACACTTAAATCCTTAAAGTGTAATGAAGGTAATCTAAAATGGGATTCAAAATATCCATAACATCATCAATGAAAGTATCCTAAAATTAGGTAATCATTTATTGTAATCATAAATAAATTAATTATAAATTTAACATGAATAATCCTCTCTTGGCGGTTCTGGAAACTCTATATTAAAATAAATTTAAATTTCACACCCATGAGAGGCACTTCAACTGCACTAGAAACCTACATTACCTCAATAGGGTCAAGGTATAAACACTATTCAAACTATCATCCAAAATTACTGATATCAATTTATTGCCATCCTGGATTTTTATACATCGATATAACATCTTTTTATCTGAATATTCATTATATTTAACAAAAACATACCTAGGGATCCAAAAGATATAATGCATCTGGATTCATGGATACATAAAAAATTAGTTCATAAGATTTCTACATCATATCCAACTTAGTTCCTAAAAACTATAACCCATCTTAGACATATCACACGTAATACATATCATCATAACCTAGTAAAATGAAACATAATTAATGGTGAGATTTGATGCTGAATATGCATAAAATAATGAAATACATAAACATAATATGAGAATACAAGTTTGATAAAAATATCATAACATATTAAAATCATACCCTTAATATCAATGATAAAAATATAGAGCCATGGAAAACTGACTATAAGTTCAAAAGGAATGAATTATAAAGAAATCAACGAACATAAGCCATGTGAGCATTAAATTAACATAATACATGGAATTGTTGCGTACACATAAGCATATAAAATAATTTTATAGTAGTAAAAGATCATTTCCGAGTCTATCATAGTATATTGGGTTCAATCATCAATCCATTTTAGTAGTCAAGGTTCACTCCCAAGACTATCAAAGTGGATAATGTCCCTTACTAAACTGGGTTCACTCCCAATTCCAGTCTTGTTTATTTCATTTGATTCCAATAGTTACCCAATGCATTACAGGGATATATAGTCCGCTCTTGGCCTATAATTAAAATAATACACATATATTCTACATGATCATAAAACAATCATTATATTTGAAAAAATGAAAATAAATTGGCTTCATAAACAAATCATCATACTTGAACCCCTGAAAAGAAATGTTCCACATAAAAAATTCATCATATTATAAAAAAAGAAATTTAATATGTTTCATGAAACATTTCATCATAGTATAACTCTTGGAAAAGAAAAATGGTTCATAAAAAAAATATTCATAAATAAAAACCATCTAGAGAAACAATAAATATGGTATCATGGTATCATATCCATATTAAATCTTATGTTACATAAAAGGATACCATCTTATTTGCAAAACGATTTTGAAAGGTAACTTAGAAAATTTATATAGGAAAATATAATTTTATTTTTAATTTTTTTAATATATATACTATTTTCAATATCCTTTTATTTGAAAATATATTCTGAAATATATAAAATATTATTTAATATCATTTAAACAATTTCTTGAGGAAAATATCCACTTCACTCTGATTTTTATAATTAATATAAAAAATTTTAAAAATGAATTTTCATTGAAAATAACCTTCAAAATTATAAAGGATGAATTACAAAATTTGTTTTTAATGATGGTATGAAATTCCATTCATGGTGAAAACATTAAAACAATGATTCATTTAAAATTTTCTTTAAATGACAAACGTTCCTTGTTAGGAAAATAACATGAAAATTTATTTTGAAATACTTTTTAAAAAGTCAATAATTGTTTAAAATTTATTTAAAAAATCTTATTTATTTTTTATAATAATATTTTTAACATTATTAGAATACATGGATTTGGAAGAAAAATAGTTTTTGATCGAAGAGAGAATCAAAGTCGCGTTACTTTTAAAATATTTATTTCGAATCATGAGTGTATAAAGAGATAAAAATGATGGGAAAAAATTAATTCTTAAAAAATAAAAGGAGGATAATAAAAATCATGAATTTCATGAGATATAATATTTCATAATTGGAAGAAAAACATGAAAAATTAGGATAAATTATGAGATTTTATCATAAAACCCTTACAACATTGGCAACATTGAAATACAATCCCCATGATGGAATAAAATTAAGTGATAAATAAAATATATTTAGAATAAATAAAATAATTATATTTCCTTTCAAGGATTCTTTATATACACCTCTTAAAATAATATACGTTCATAACATAATTTATATCCCAAAAAGACAATTTGAGACAAAAATCCATTACTATATGGGTATCATTGAAGCCGTTAACCAAATGAAAGAGAGATAATAAAATTGATATGTAAATCACCATAATTTTAAGGATAATCATTAAAAAAGGCATTCAGGGGTTGTATAGAAACCACATAAAATAATAATGGGGTGAATATGGAATTTTTCTAATAGAAAATAAAAGTGTGAGGGAACCCCCTTACCTTAAGTACAAACTTCCATCATACGCATTTGAACCTCCTATATAATAAATTTATATTGATTAAAAAAAATTTAAATAGCCATAAATAAATAAATATATATATATATATATTACAATTTATTATTTACTTATGAAATTTTATTAACATTTTATTGACAATTCATTTTTAAAATCACATTTCATGTAATAAAAAAATTGTTTCATGTTTATATTTTAATTTTTTATTTCTGTTCCTTATACTTTGATAATGTTTCAATTATATAAAAAGTTTTTACCATGAAATAAATATTATAAATATTCCTTATATATGTATTTAAAGAAATCTATATAAGTTAGAGATAGAAAATTAAATACACCATTTTTGTAGACGGTTGTCCGTACGTACGCATGAACGATGTTTCAATTTTATTTATAAATGAAATAAAAGAAATGTAAATAATATATTTTCATTATAGAATCAATTTTAAATCATATATATAGATATATATCATAAATTCATTAATTTTACCCTTATAACCTTCTATTCAAAGCGTATGTGAAAAATTAATACCATTGCGTCATGGGCAGGTAGTCTGTCGTACGCACGAACAACATTATCGTATCCCCCATCGATTGGAATTTATTAAATTATATGTGATTAAAAAAATAAATAAGTATAAATAAGTTTAATATATCATATAAATTCATTTATTTTATCCTTATAACCATTAAATTATAATAGAAATGAAAAACACATCACATCAGTTCGCGATGGAGTAGTCTGTCATATACATGAGTGACGTTATTAATTTACAATGGGTTGGAAGGTAAGAATGTGTATGTCATATAATAAATCAATAAAAATAATAATATAATAAATATATCATATAAAAATTAAATTTAAATATATATATATATATATATATGGGATAGGTGGTGAAGGAAAATGAATAATCTCAGTTCTCTATGCGGTAGTCCATCAAACACATGAATGATGAATTTGCATCCCATTTAATGGAAGAAGAGATGGATTTATATTGTGAAATTAACATACTAACACATAATTATATGTTATATAATTATTATATTATATCATAATAATTTAATAATATTTTATAGAGTTATAAGAATAAGTAAAACATAATGTATTGTTTCAAATGTTGCCTCTTCTTTGGAAAGCCTTTTTATGTTTAATTTAAAGCCACAATAGATTGGATTTATGATCATAATAGGGACTATAGGATGTAGATAGAGATAAAATTAATATATCTGGGATGGTATTGGTTGAGAAAAATTGTTTTGGAAGTGTAAATAGAAGAGGATAGGGTGTGAACTTTTATAATTTTGGGGAGGACACATAAGAATTTATGAATAGAATAAAGTGTACGAACATGTTCACATGTAAAAAAGAATCAATAGAAGTATTAATATAAACTTATATGATATAAGGTTTATATATGTCCATGAAACGGGGATTTTAACAGTTTACATTTCATTTTAGCCATTATTTTGTAGTTTAACCCTAGAAAATCCATTTAAACCCAAAATGTGACAATTATTTGTTACTATTTTTACTATTAATTTTGAAGAAAAAAATAATTTGAAATTATTTAGTAATATAAATTATTATGATTCCAAATATAGAATAAAATTTTCTAAATTCCATTAAAATATGTGAAATTATGTTAATTTAATATTAAGATCGCATACGTTTCAAGAAAGCAGTATTGCAAAGATAAAATCATAAAAAGTTTAACACATTTTTATGTAAAACATAAATATGAAAATGATTTCAATGAACTGAATTGGATTAATATAAATATTATTTAAATAATTTTAAATTGAAAACCATATTAAAATAAAATTTATAATATAAATAACTTGAATGATAATACATTTTTTAATAAAATCAAGTATTTTCAATTATTCACTAAAAAATATTATTTTCAGAAAATTAATAGAAAATATCCTTAAGATAATTTTAACATGAATATTCAAAAATTAGGTAAAACTTTTAAAATATTTTTTTTGAAAGTGTAATCATTTAATTTTAAAATATGTGTGCAAAATGAGGTAAAACTGTTTAAAAAAAATACAGTTCTTAATTATAAAATTGGTTTTATTCATATCACTTATAATGAAAATACATAAAATGAATGTTATAGATTTTATTTAATAAAAAATATATACATTTCATTAAAATATTTTATAAAAATTTAATTGTTTTATTTATTGATGTAAAACCTATTTGTGTGCAAAAAAATAGTTTCATAGAAAAATAATTCCTTTATTTTCAGATGGTTATTATTTTAATTTCAAATTAATTGGCCACCAAATAATTTATTTTATATACATATGTTAACATGTATCTTCATAATTTAATTAATATTATTCATACATGGAATTCCAATCACTAGACGATAACAGTAATATTAAATTGTAATATTTTAATAGTATATCAGGTTTCGTTAAAACACAGTGTTGTTTATAGTGTAAGAAATAACTGAAATTAAAATTATATAAAAATAAAATTTCATAACAACTCAGCATGTAACATTATGTAAACTTAAATTAATTTTTTCCACCCAATTTGAACTTTTTCTTGAAAAACAGGGGTTTAATATTAAAAATCCCATTTTGAGAAACATACATCATAAAAATGGATCATAAAAAATCCTCTTAAAAGGAAAGGGAAAGAGAAATATGGGGGTCATCTAGAATGAAAAATCACTAGGTTTCAAAAAAATTTTGCGTGTATTGAAAATATGGACATTGAATAAGATACATTTTCATACATAAATGAATGCAATAAATTGATAGATCATGAGAATGTTAAAGACCACAAAATGATAAATATATGACGCGTTAAATGACCATTCAATCATCTTAAATAGAGGTAAATTTATAATTTTATTTGTTTCAGGATCCATATTCATAATGATGATGAATTTTCATGAGGTTATATACATACTTGATTTTATTCCATTTCATAAGCACAATATTATTCTTTGGTTGTTCTTTGATCAATTCCCACTTCATCTCTTACTGTATGAAATAAAAATAATTTTTTTCATACCTGATATATTTGTGGATCATAAGATCCATAAAATAATGATAATGCATTCATTCCATTTCTAGTTATTTTAAAAAACATAATTTTTAGCATAGGATATTCTATATTCATAAAACCTCAAATGGTGAATTAATACATTAATCTCGGAAATTTCAATAACACCCAATGTCCTGAATAATCCTTTCCAAAACTAGTTATACATAAGTGTCATAAAAAAGATTAAAATTAAAAAATACAGAAATAAGGTCACTAAATTTACAAAATAAACATACCATTAATCCTCCAGACCACATGAAGTAGAAATTAATGTCACATACGCAATCTGTGAATAAATCAGTCATATATTTTCTTAAAACAATGTAGTAACCAGATTTAATATAATAAAATAATGAAAATATACATAATTATTCATTTATTAATGAAACCATAGGTTGTTGAATATATAACATATATACAAGTGTACTCTAAACTCCATCAATGATAAAATAGACCACTTTTCAATAAATCAGAAATTAGTTCTAGGGTAATCAATACCATCCATTTTACTTTATTCATATCCAACATGTAATATCCCCTGATTCGAAACTCTCTCATATAACCAAAATAGTTCATTTACTAAACCTCAAGCACACATCACTATACGTAAAAGGCTAAGGACTAGAAGTGGGGGAGTAATGAATATATTAGAAACACTGTACCATTGGTACAAAGTAATATTAGATCAGAAATAAATTATCATCAATGTAAATGAAAACAACAAAAAAGTATATCATGTGACTAGAATGTAAAGGATGAAATATGAAATCAAAAAATATATCCTGAAATTTTTGGCTAGAATGTGTCTAAGTCAAATAGAATGTTATACAAACAAAATAATAAGTTGAAACAATAAAAAATAAATAAACTGGTCACAAACCCCATGTTTTTCAAGTCTCCGTGCATCAACCCATCAAGTTAGAAAAAATCAACTATATATTCCCTTTCCATTGTCCAAAAATGCATCCTCTTAATCTTCTCGAGTACCAAATGGTGGCCCAAATAGGGTGAAAGTAAAACTGAATACTTAGACACCGTCATATCTATGAATACCGGTTTTATAATAAATATACAAAATAAATAAATAAACATGTGTATTAATTCTAATAATTAATACTACATAATAATCAAACTGATTCAACACCATGCCAGAATGACTATGACCATGTCACACATCAAAGCCAACTATAACCACATACCATGGAATAATCATATAACCAAGAAAATCCCTCTATATAAGAATTAAATCCTTTAAGAAAATCCCTATATATAAGCAGTTAAATGTTACCAATAACTTCACTCTATATAAGCATTAACACATCAATCTAGGACATGGAAACTATATTAAAATTACATCATCAAATTGGGAAAATTCGGGTATATAATCATTTCAATATCAATATTAGAAAAAACTGTTATATAATCATTAAAACATCAAACTCGGCCAAGACTTCTAAATAATCATTACAAAAGTAATAATAAAATAAGTCATAATAGCAAGGATATTAGAAAATCATATCATCATCCTAAATGGTTATTTTTTCAAATTACTATTTCTCCATCAATTACATATTCATTTTATATTAAATCATCACCAGTCATTTCAATTACAATAAACAATTACCAAAGTTATTCTATGTAAATAAATCACAAAAAACTAAATTCATTCTAAACCCACGTTAAACTACTAGACGATTAAAATATTATTCAATGGTTTTCTCACAAAAAGGGTAGATATAAGACAAGTCATAAAATCAATTGAATTTAAAGGACCCAATTAATTATTGAACACATGATTTATCATTCCACGTTCTCCAATTTCTTAATGCACATGTTTTGTGGATCAAATCACAATATTTCACATACTTCATAATTAATAAAACCTTATAGTTAGGTTTTAGACCACCTACCTTTAATCAGAGATCATACAATGCTTCCAACTGGTATCACCCTGAAGAAAAATGGTTCATAAGATCACAAGAAGAAACATAGATCACACACAATCAAGATCAACACCCAAAACATTTGTGGTTACAATAATACAATGATAAAACATAGAGAAATAGAAAAATTGAAAAAACCTAAGGAAAACAAACACTAGAGATTGATCATTTTATTGGGACATTTGGAATTGAGGAAAGATATCCAAAATCACATGGAACACCATAGGTTTCAAGAGAGGAGAGATTCTATGTGGAATGAATAGAAAACATAACTGCATCATGGATTTAAAACCACCCAGCATGAGAAATAAAAAATATGTAAATGTATTACACAGTGTGTAATTCTTTATTTGGAGGTACATCAAAATTCACATCGACTTGGATAAATTAGTCATTATATAAACATTACACATCATGTAATATAGATTCATGGTGTCTACCCATTTTATATCAAGAACTAGTTCATGTAATTTGATCATTTCACAACATCTACTTAGATACAGTTACATGTTATGAATCACATTTACACAAAATGTAAATATTTACTCATGCCAGTTTTATGCCCCTCTTCAACATAAGATCACAAAACACCTCAGAATCCTTCAAAAGTCATGGGAAACCCTCATAATCCACTTTTATATGTTTATACCTAGACCCCATTAATTAAAACAAACACACATCCCAAGCATTATGTAATTTTACCTCGAAAAATATCTATGTATCTGAATGATACTTGACCGCCAAGGTTCAATGAAAAAGAAAACACCAAATGAAAGAGTTTTAGCACAAAATTCTTAGAGGGACATACCAGAATAATGGTAGGATCTTACACCCTACCACCATATAACTTCGCATTCACTATCCTACCCAAGAATAATGATGTGGTATTAGAGAAAAACTCTATCCAAGATTATTGTGTATTAGATTCCCACTCTCATATATCCTCTTGATCAAGCCAATACATCTTCAATACCTGAACCAGTGGTATGACCTTTACCCACAGATAATTATCACTACGGTCTATAATCCATATTGCAATCTCCTAGAAGGATGTATCTAAATAAATAACTATGTATTTAATGTATAGCACAAGGCAATGGTTAGGATAATATCTATAATGTTATGACACAAGAAACACATCTTCTGTGGCACTATAGTGCCATGGAAGAGACAAACCGTACACCTCTGGACTGACCCTTTCCACTATCTAAAATAGTCTGAAAACACTGGGTTCTAGATTTTGCAGTATCTTGATATTGAATTACCCCAACCTAGGTGAAAACTGAAGGAAGATATGAAGACCAACATAAAACACTAGTGGTCATCTCCAATAGTTAGTGTAATATTTTTGCATACCCTAGGAAATCACAAACCACCTCCATGTCAATAGAACCTACATTGATGTATCCAACATGAGACTAAATCCAACATGTATTGACTCAAATAACTCCAATCAATAAATAGGTTTATGGAATGGTATTTTATACAGTGTCTTGAATGGGTCCATTTGGATATATTAAAAGAAGATGTTGTGATATGAAAATTCCATGAGTTCCAAATGATGCTCCCATAATCCAAATAATTACAAAATAGAGGCTCATAACATAACCTGAAGAATATGAATCATCCATTCAATTTAATCGTCTGTCTAAGGATGGTAGCCTATGCTCAAAATAACCTATGATCCCATATCCATCTAAAGAACCTTCCATAAATGAGATGTGAATCAAGGTTCTCTATCATAAATGATTCTTTTTTGAACAACTTGTAACTAAACTATCTGACGCATTTTAAGACTACCCCGATCATTAACTGCACAACATGACTCTCATTCTAGGATTTCACCTACTGATAGGTGAAACAACTCACCCAAAAACCAAATAAATCTTCCTTAATTCCCAACACAAAATAATTTTTACATAGATCACAATACATCATTTTCAAATAATGTTGTACCACCCATCATGATACATGGTACTCCCTAATAATCTATTCACATAATCCTATATGAACCCATACTCGACCATGAAATAGGGGAGAATTTACGTTTCCAAGAGACCATCTTTATGGAGGATGCCCACTATATAATCTATCCCTAATAACTAATCCTTTTGAGTCATGTATGGCCTTTTTATGGATCTGGTCTATAAGTATTGGTATAACAGATGTTGATGTCATAGATAATCATCCCCGGGATTACTGGACATCTTGATTCAGGTCTATTAATTGAACCATCATTCGCTAGTTTTCACATGACTTCCACACTAAATCTATCTGTGTCAATCAGATCAGTGAATTGGAAATGATGTGGTGGGTTCTTGGTGTATAAGACAACTCAATGTTGAAAGAGTATTGATACTCTACCCTCCTCCTCTACTGAAGGATTAGGTCCTAGTAAGATAATATATACCTGAGGATCTTGTGGTCTGTGTATTCCACAAACCTCTTACCCAAAAGATAATGTCTCAAGCATCCCAGTGCATATACCACCATAGAAAATATCAAATCGTGGGTAGGATGATTCCAATAATGTAGTCTCAACTGTCTGGTGAGATAAACATCTAATCGATCCTCCTATATTAGAACTACTCAGAGTCTAACTCTAGATGCATCATAGTACACAATATATACTTTTCCCAACATTGGTAAACTATGGATTGGTAATGAGGTAATCTATCTCTTTCACTACTAAAAGTATCTTTCACAATCATCTGACCAGGAAAAAATCACCCCTATCTTGGTCAGCCTTGACAACAGTGCTACTAGATAGGTTAATTCCTAGATAGTGCGTCAATAATGACCTATCAAATCCATATATCTCTGAATCTCGATGAAATTCACGGGTTTCTCCCAATATACAATGGATTTAACCTTCTCCTAGTCTTTTAAAACCCCTACCACTTAGAGGAAATGGACAATGAAGTGTACATTATCAATTCATAAACCTCATTTGGTTAGATTGACACAAATATGCTACTCTCTCAATGTACTCTAGATGACATCAAGATATTGGGAATGATTTTATACTGAATGTGATTACACAAAGATGTTGTTGAAATAAACTACCCTACATTGATCCTGAAAAGGGTGAAATATCTCATTCATCAAGGCCATGAACACTGCTAGTATGTTCATAAAGCCAAATGGCATCACCACAAAGTCATACAAGCCATATCTTCTTCTAAAAGTATCTTGAGGTATGTCTAATTGTCTCACCATAAACTGGTGGTATCCTGACCTCAATTAATTCTTGAAGAAGATCTCACCACCTCTTAGACAATCAAAGAGACCACCGATACATGGAATGGGATACCATTTGTTGATTGTAATCTGGTTCAATATTTGATAATGCACACATAAGTGTAATGTCCCATTAGCCTTCTTAGAAAAAATAACTAGAGAACCCCATTGAGAAGTACTTGGCCAAATGAAACCTTTTCATTCTATGTCTCCCTACTGATATTTGAACTTCATAATTTCTACTGGTTCCACTAATATAGTGGGATATAAAATAGATTTACTCATGTAACTAACTCAATAGTGAACTTGATCTCCCTCTCAATTGGTAAGAAATAGAACATTTCATTAAAGACATCATAAAAAAGTTATACCAATAGAGGAAAAGTATCCAAATATATTCCACCATCATCTAGAGTGGGGCTTTATATCAAAGCCATAAGACAATCCAATATACTCTAGATTGGTCTTCTAAGACCAGCCTAAAGATCCCAATGAACCAGGTGAAAATATATATGTTCTTCTTGAGATAGATCGGTAAATAATCTCTTGTAATAGTAAATAAGATATTTTTATTGAATAAATAAATCCATAATGAGAATGAAATCAAAACATATCATTTCTATCATAGATGATTCCCAAAATAAATGAAAACCATCAATTTCTAGAGAACATGCCTGGAAACAATTGATATAATCTAACCAAAATCCCAATGAAGTCTTAATGGTGTAGAAAAAATCCTATATTCCCACAAAAATTCCCAAATAGTTTTCAAAAAGTAAATTATAAATAAATACAATGATCATATATCATAAAAAATACAAGAAATATATGATGAAATAAGAACAGTACCATTGATGGTAAAAGGACCCTCATCCACACTAGATGCAGTAGTTTGCAAAACTCACAATTGACTAGCCCCTCTACCATAGGCTACAGTTTGACTCTCTTGTGGTATTACCTCTACCATGTACTTCTTCTCCAGCACTGGGGTACCATATCCCCAAACACAACTATAATGACCTGTGGAACTCCATCTACCTGCCCACTAAGGGTTAGCTAAGTCCTTCACAGAATATAGTACCATTCATGATACCCTTCCACTTATCAGATGCAATACATTCCTTCAAAACGTCTTAAGATGACCTAGTATAACACAATAAGTTCACTAAAAATAAGTGTATGAAAACTGATGCCTCTTATGGACCATATTTCCACACTAATAGCACTACAACAGAACATATTTTTAAGACAGATGACCACTTCTCTGACTGCTCTAGCTACTATTTACTAAGCAATAACTATCATAGTAGCACATCTTCTACTATAAGAAGAGATACCATTTCTCCATCATGAAATAACATGGACTCTACTTAGGGCCTCCCTCAGATTCCATTATGTAATGTATTCTAGATTCATCACATCCAAAAATCTACTTAGAAGAATGATGTTCAAATATGACATGATCTCATAGTGAATCCCAAAAAATGAACGACTCACCTTGGAGATCTCAAAAGTAAAAAATATGGTGCAAGGAACTGCAGGTCGGTGAAGCATCTGACATGGTCTATCACTCATATTCCATCAAGGGTTAGATGTAACCTTTATAGCCTTCAAATTCTATAGATATAAATGAATCATGAACTTCACCTTAACTTCCATATATGAAAACATGTATTGCTTCCTCGATTTCTCTAGAATGACCCACCAATGATTGGAAGGTCGATGAAGAATATATGCAGCAAAAATTATCCTCTTATCTATGGGTTTCTCGAGGTGATTCAAGATCATATAGATGAACTCAATATAGAACTTGATTTCCTAGGGGTATCCATCCTTATCTATCATTTGTGGATACTACAACTGAAAATCTACAATTTGATGATAAATCGAAGGCATGCTATGGATGGTATCCCTTTCACTTGATTTTATGAACCCCAAGAATATGTTGTGAATATTAATATCCATATGATCCATAGGGGCTATAGGATTCTCCATCTCTTCTACATTTGGGGAATGTTGACTTCCTCGCTCATAATGCTCAAATAAAATTTGATAAGGAGGAAATTTATTTTCATGAAAATCACACACCTTACAACACTGTCTAAAAACATAATCAACCTCAATAGGTGAAAAAAATATAGAAACACTAGCTCATAGTCTCACTAAATAGGGATTACAAGTGTTTTTACATGATTTAACGGTTTCTTCATTTCATTTATTATATATAATGAGTATCTCATTTCAAAATTCTTCATGGATAATATCTCATATTTAAGAAATATATCCCTATAAGGAATAAATAATTTCAAGATATATCCATAGATTAAAATAATGATTCACGCATACATATCTCTTTCCATACTAGGCCACGAGTAAAAATATCAAGAAATAACAACATCAGAAAACTTTTGAATCGCCGTAGCTAAAAAAATTAATAATGAAAAGATAACCTCATGAACTACAATCCCCACTCTCAAAAGTCTGAATTTCACCCACATATGGGTTAACCACTCTCATGAACATGATGATTACCATGTCCTGAAAAATCGTACTCTCTTTTCTACCTTTCCTAAATAGTAACACAATATTAATAAAAACATGCTACCTATGATACCATTTTATAACATTCCCTTATTCAGAAATCTATTTCATGGAAAAAATTGATTTGTTATTGGACCAAAAGCATGCCTTACAATATTTTATAATATACTAAAAAATATAGGAGGTGTAATGAATATAGTGGGGATACTATACCCTTGGTATATAATAATAATTCAGTAGAAATAAATAATCATCATAGTAATAGACAATAATTAAAACAATATATCATGTAATTTTAATGTAATGGATGGACCAAGTAATCAAATAATAAACCATGAAATGATAAGATGGAATGTATTTAATGTTAAATAGAATGTAATACAAATAAAAGAATAAGTTGAAATAATAAAATCAAATGGCCATTTTCCTGAATGAAATGTTTTTTCCCATCATAATGATCCAACCCGTAGAGCAAGAAAATAACTACTACATGTTCCCATGACCTTGTCCAAAAATCCATCCATGTAATATACTTTGGTAATAAATGAATGTATGAATAGGGTGTGAGTAAAACACTATTGGTCACCACCTTAATATCTAAACAAAACCAGTCTGTTAATAAGTTCATCCAATAAGGCGATAAACAAGTCTATTAATTAAGCAATTAATATTATATAACAATCAACTCGCTTCAGCACCATGCTAGAATGTCTCTGAGAATGTAGTACATCCATGAAATCTATAACCAAAACCATGGTATAACCACATAATAGAGAAGATACCTATATATAAGCATTACAATATCTAACTCACCCATACTCTCTATATAATAATCACAATATCTTAGGAAAAGCCTTATATATAAGCATTCTGGCATCAAATATGGACAAAACTTCCGTATAAGCATTATAGAATCAAAATAGTATAATCACATTATATAATAGTCACAACATGAATCACAAAAGAAGTCATAATAGTAAGGAGATCATAATATCATGTCAGCAACCTCAGTAGTTAATTCTTCAAATTACCATTTGTCATATATATTTTTATTTTAAATTATCACCAGTAATTTCAATTACAATAATTTATTAAAAAGTCATTCTATATCAATAAATCACCTGAAAACTCATTCCGTGCTAAAAACACTTCAATTAATTTTCCAATTCAAATATTATTCAATGGTTCACCACCCAACAGGTATCCACAAGACATGTCACATAATCAATTGAATCTAAATGTATATAATGAATAATAATACAATATTTATCTTCATCAGTTATTCAATTTATTAATCTCTTCATTGTGTTAGGGAAGTCATAATATTGTTTATTGTTCATAATTAATCAGACCTTGTGGGAAGGTTTTCACCACCTGCCTTAAATAATTGATCAAATGAAGATTTCAATTGCTAACTCCAATAATTACGAAGGCTCATAAGAACAAATGAGTAACGTAGATAAAATGAGATCAAGATCAACACCCAAAACAATATCCTAAAATATAATCGACTACTACAATGGAGAGAAATCGAAAAGAAAGAAGACAAAATGGAAATAAACTCACTAGAGACTGATCATTTTCTTAGGATGTTCGAAATATAGGAAACATATCCAAAATTTCGTAGAGAAAATAAACTTTTGAGGGAGGATATGATGCATGTAGAATTAATAGAAAAAATAATAGAATAATGGATTTAAAACCACCTAGGTCGAGAAATACATGGTTTTTAAATGTATTACATGGCATGTAATTCTAGATTTATGAGGTATGGTAAAATTTGTGTCACCTAGGATGAATTTAAGGATGATCAATAATTAAATTTCATGTAATATAGATTCAATGGGTGGAAAAAGTTCATGTCATGCATTAGTTCATAACATCTGCTCATTTCATGAAATATGGATGATGATAGTTACACACCGTGTTTTAAATTTTCATGGCTTTTCAATGTCATGCAGGCAGTTTGATGCCCAACTTTTATAAGAGAGCACGAACTACATTCAATACCTTTTAAACTTATGAGAAACCCTCATATTGTCCATTAACATGTTTATATGCAGGCATTGTTAATTAAAATATGCATACACTCCCAAACATTAGTTCATTTTATCCAGTAAAATATCTTTATTTTCAAATGAGATTCAAACACCAATCTTCAACGAAAAAGGAAAAACCAAATGAAAGAGGTTTAATGAAAAATACAAAGAGAGACATACCTGAAAAAATATGGGATTTTACACATTATATCTTCTTACAAACATCATTAACACAACATAAAAAACATATTAAGTGTTATCTTCCCTTAATCGAGTCATTTCAATAAAATATCACAGTTCCATTATTTTTTTCAAGATCATCAATAACATTCAACATAATCATGAAATTCCTAAAAAAATGTATAATAAATAATCCGTATATATTTAATGACTCATATAACATAATTATCGAATTCCAATGCATAAAAAATTAAATTATTTCACTTCATTCTAAAACCTTTTACCTAGATTCATTATTGAATTCATTAATATCTCTTTCCTATAATATGAAATATAAATCATGTATAATGATTAAAAAACATCCATTTAATGTAAAAAATAATGTTAGAATAACTAATACCTTTCTTATTCCATTCATGTTATCCTTATCATCAACAATATTACCATTACTCATACCACCTTGTTGATTAACAAAATGAGATTTCCCCCTAGGTAATCAATTTCATAATTTCTATACCTACCATATTTAAATCATTAGACTATTGATGATACTATATAGAAAAAATTATTCACATCCATTGAATTTACCAAACATTTCAGTTTTCCTTAGCAACTTCTTACTCTTCATCATTAATTTCCACACAAAAAACATATTCTCATTCAATTGAGACATACACTAGAGTTCTTATTTGCACATTCTCCTAAAAAATATTAAATTTTATCTTCCTTCCTCCATGGTCTCCACCAACCAAAAATTCAAAAAACTCTATCCTTTTATTATTTATTTAGTATGAGAGTTGGTTTATATATCATGATACCTGATCATAAATAATCACAATATCTTTCACTCCAGGTATCATACTATTTGGTTTCTCATCAAAAAATTGTCTACCAAATTCAATGTTAACCAAGTTTCTTCTTATTACATATATTGAATAAAACAAAAAATCATAGTGTGTGTAACCATAATCAAAGTGGGAAATCCATATTACCATGAAAAAAATTTTATAGCATGACTAAATCAGGACCCTATCTTTTCAATTTATGACACACTCAGACATTCATAGTCATTATTAAACTTATTAATAATGGATCATAATGTGTTATTTAATTTCTAAATCATATCCCATGGGAGTTCCAAACTAGGTGTGTTGTAAGCATCATTGTTATATACTAAGTAACACTTGAGTCATGGTCTACACATAATTTTTAAAGTTATTAACCCTGGAACATATTTAATGGAATCATTTCCACTTATAGTATTGAGACATGTATTTATTTGTCAGAAAACAATCACTCTATCCATCACCAAATTTCTCAGATATTATACTATATAAATAATTTTCAATAGACTTATTCTTAGAAATATACCTAGGGATATACCTAGAGATATACCTAGAGATCCCACATAGTTCCTCATAACTATCAACCAACATAGACATATAAAACATAACAGTATTCATTATAACATGGGGAGAAGATAGATAAGAAAGGGTTAAATATATTGCTTTGTGAGGGATATCAACAGAAATACATAAACATAACATGATAATAAGGGTATGATAACATGATAATAAGGGTATGATAACATGATAATAATAGATGATAACCATACCCTTCTTATAAAAGATAAAAATATTGAGTCATGCAATAATGATTGTAATTTTATAAGAAAATAATCACAAAGAAATCAATGATCATGATACATGATAGCATAACATTTACATAAGACATTGAATTGTGGAATACACATATGTATATAAAATCATTTCCATAGCAGTCAAGGATAATTTACAAGTATATTACAGTGGGATGTGTTCACTTACAATACCATAATACTAGTAAAGGTACAATACAAATACTATCATAGTGGAAAAAGTCCAAACTAAACTAGGACCACTCCCTATTCCAATCCTATTTATCTCATGATATTTAAATCTTTATGCAATGCATTCCATATATATATAGGTCCCACCTATTATATAATTAAAATCAAATGTATGTGTGACATAATATAATAAAACAATCATCATATAAAAAACAATACAAAAACGGTCTTGAAAAAACTTTAATCATATATGTAACCATGGAAATAAATGGGCTTTATAAAACATTCATTATATCAGAACCTATAATTAAAATGGGTTTCATGAAACATTTCATCATAGCATAACTCATGGAACTTTATTTATCCTAATCTATAATGGTTTTATATTTTTTATTAATATTTAAAATAACAATACTAAAAATTATAATATAATATAATGTTTTATAATAACATCTTATAGCCCATTATTTAACAATATTTCAATAATATAATTGTTTTGGGTGTTAACATCTTTGTTTTCTCATGCGTGTTTTGTCAGAGAAGTTCTTGTACATTTAATTTAATTGTGGTTCCATAATATCAATAATGATTATCATTATATAATTAAAATATAATATATATATATATATACATATATATTATCCCATAAAATGTATATGTCGAAAAATATATTACACCGTCCATTGAGATGGTAGGTTATATATATACAAATGAACACAATTTTTACTTTTTGATGGATGGCAGAAAAAAGGATACATAATATTTTCACATTTCCAAAATAATTTTTATATTATTTTAATATTATATATATATTTATATATTCATTAAATATATCCTTTTTAGCATCCATGTAAATAAGAAACAAAAAACAGATCACATCTTTTCATGGAGGTTGTAGTCCACATGTATACACGAGCGATGTTATCTTTTTCGAAAAAATTGGATAGTAAGAAAGTATATATGATAATTTTGTTCCATAATAATAATTATGTTTTAAATATCTTATATATTAATTATATAAATTTATATAATCATTTTTGATAGGTGGATATGGAAAAGGAATCACATCACTTTCTGGAGATATTAATTCGTTTGTATGGACAAGTGATACTTTCACTAACCATTTGAGGGAAGAGAGGGTGAATAATGGTTGTTCAATAATCATAAAAAATTTTATTAAATTTAGGATACTGAATTAAATATTTTACAAATAATAAAAGAATTAATAAGAGGTAAAATAATAATTACAAAGAATTTTTCTGGCTAAGGGGATTACCAATTATTTGAAGGAAATCCTTTAGATCTCCTATTAATGATAGTAGTGTTTGTATATTTGGAAGAAACAAATTTATAGATCGCATTTAAAAATGTGTGGGAGATATGTTTTCAAGTTTCTATAAAGCTAAATGGCTAACGAGGTGTAAATATTTTAGGGGATGAGTTTCACTTTTATAATTTAGGTGAGTGGTACAATGATAATTTTTCTATGTTGTAAAATATTATTAAGTAACTTTCTTTGAATGTGGACCTAAAGTGAATCATGTTTGTAGATGATAAGGTAATGATTTAAATTTAACAAACCAATGGGGTTTAATCTAGTATCTAGGCCATTTTTACCCTTATCATTTTAGAATAACCCCTAATAACCCATTTTGTTCTTAACCGACGTAACAAAATTTTAAATCTTAAAGTGTAATAATTTTAACTATATGGTGAACATTTGAAAATAAATGGATAATGGATGAAATTTGTGAACATATATCATCCCCATAGTCCTATTTTTCATTCATTTTATTATTTTTAAATAATTTATTAAATATTAATATCATAAAATATCATTAATTTCATTTATGAAACTATTTATTTAATTTGACATTCATGACACCAATAAAAAGAAAGAATTTGAATATTATCTTTTATGACCTCACTAATATGATATATTCCTCTATAAAATTTATGGTCCATAATCCTTCATTCAAAATTTATTACATTTATTATTTTTTAAATTAGTAATTTTATTTTTCTATTAATTGAATAAATGATGTGTCAGTGCTATGTAATAATTTATGCTAATTATTCAATGAATAAAAATTAAAAATTAGTCACCATGATTAAATATTAATTCATATTTAAAATACAATTTGAAACCAAACATAACCATATTTATACCTAAGTTGAAATATTAGAGGTATTAAATTCAAAAGATTGACATTTTGAATTTTACCATTCCTTAAATTTTTATTAAGGTCAATATCAATAAAAAATGTAAAAATATTGGAATTATTATTCAAACATGGTTGTGAAAGTTCAAAATAAACTCATCCAATATGTTCATGTAATGTTTTAGAGAAATTTTGAAGAAAAATATGAATGTTTTGACCATGTTTTACCCCTTTTACCCTTTTCGAGGTGATAGACATTACCATCGCTACTATTCAAAATGCCTAAAAATAAAATGGAATTTACTAAAAAAATTAATACTCTAAATTAAATATATGAAATACGATTTAGAAAATTTAATTCAAAAAAGTTGAATAATTTTATTTAAAAATAACCTCAGAAAATTTATGAAAAATAAGTTTTCTAAAAATTGAATTTTTGAAGAATAATATAATCTTGCATTAACTATATGACCAGTAATAACTTTTTTTGTGATTAAAATTAATATATTTTGATATATAATCCATATATTTCATTTATATCATTTATAATTAAATAATATTTAGTAAATGAAAATGGAAAACATTATTCACTTAAATTTAATTTACTAAAAAAATATTTTTACCTGAAAGAGATCTTGTCTTTATTTTAGAAAAAATTTTAATAAATAATTTTTATATCTTTAAATAATATAAAAAACTTTTGTAGATAAATATAGGTATTTTTAAATAATATATTATTAATTATTAATAAAATATTACTTCTAAGGGGAAATTCAAAATATTCATTTTATGATTATTTTTCCAAATAAGTTCTAATTCGATATTCATCCTATCAAATTAGAATTTTTATTCCCTGTAAATTGTATTAATAGAAAATATTAACTAATTATAATTTAATATCAGGTGTTACAAAGATTATTTTGATGTCTATTAATTTTATTCATACAGTCACATTGTACTTCAACCCATGATTTCTTGATATCCTTTTTTAAGTCAGCTAGAAATTCAACATGCGGTCTCTTAAATTTTTAACATGCAGTTTCATGAAAGTTAAATATGTGGCCACTTGAATTCCATCTTAATGTGGATTTAACATATTGAAAATTTTCATATTTCTTGCATGATCAATTATAATTACTCTTATGATCAATCGACTTTGTCATACAGTCACTCCAACAATTAATGAAAATTATTTAGGGTTACTTCAAATGTCATGGAGTCACATGGTTGAAATTATGGTTGATAAACCCCATATTCTATTATCTGCAAAACATAGATAAATATTATTTAATTTATATAGTCATTTCATGTAGTAGGTTGTCAATATTTATGTGGTCACTTAATATAACATGTTGTAGCTTCCACACATAGCTGATTTTAACTTATCTTCAATAAAACACTTTACTATTATAAAATACACAATTCATTAGAAACATAAGAAAAATGATTTTAGATCAATATGAAATTTAATTCTTATACCGAGAAAATATAGTATTTCATTATTTGACTCTTTATTAGGATAACATAGATTTCCTTCCTAGAAGTATGTGTGGATTGATTCGTGTTACTATAAGATACAAAGTGAAATAAAATACTTCTCTCTCAAACAAAATTAAAAATCATAATAATCTTACATTTAGTTCTTTACATTCCATAACGATATAATCATAGACTATCATGAACTATAGTTGAAACAGATATGTTTTTCACTAAGGTATCAAACCTTCTTATTTTGGTTTAATTATTTATTTTTGGCCTAATATTGATGCCTAATGTGTTAAAAATTGTCTCAGGGGTGCATGCAGCTGATTCAGAGCCCATAACCCAGATTTTTAGGAGAGAATGGCATGTCGCCCTGTTTGGATAAACCACGTGGTGTAGTTCTGATGGACATTTATAACCATGAAGGGCTTGAAATTGGGGTTATATAGGGCACATAGTTTTCTCTAACCACTCTATTGGGGACATATAGACATGCAAAAAACTATAGAAAAAACTGTAGAGGTGTTTTGCATAGTTGGAACACAATTTCCCTAACTAGGTGAAATCACTCTCCCTTCAGCAGACCATTCATGGGTGGCACAAAATTTGGAAAGCTGTGCAGCCAAACCATGAGATGTTTATTTTTTGATGATTTTAGTATTTTTACCTTAAAAATATCATTAAATATAACCCTCTCTTTAACTTTAATTTATTGCGGAAATCAACCCTCTTTTTGTTCCTTTTGAATCCTAAAATCCATCTAATATAGGATTTGTTCCAATTCATTCGTTCGGTGTCTGATCGAAGATCCATTTGTCTCATTAGATCAGCACTGGTAAGATCAGGATTTATTTTTTATATTTTGTCACTCTTCTTCCTTTCGACAACACTATTTAGATGGAGGATCATATGCACCATTTATAGAGAATTTTCCCATTATTTATATATCTTCTAATCTAGGCCAATATAGAGGATAATACTAGACATGAAGAGTCATACGACTATGTGGTAGTTGGTCTATAACTCATCCCTCATGTTTCATAATTTTATAAATTGCCTTTTTTGCAAAATGATTCCATTCGGAGTGACCTGTTAAATTTATATACCTTACTTCTTGGGGTTATAATTATGTTAAAAAACCCATGACATTTATTTTATTCATCATCGGTGGTTACGTACGCCGATAATGTCGACCGCCTCAAGTAGGGTGTTTCCATAGTTTATGCATTTATTACCCTATTATGTGATTCTGATCCACCGTTCAGGTGTGTTCCATGACCCTTCCAATGGTAAGCCTTTCTAAATTAAATTACTATTTAAATTATCATGGTTATCTATTGACTATATCAATATCACTTTACTTGTCTGAGGTATTTTCTTAAACAAGAGTACATATTATTAAATAGTAAATTGGAAAGTATATTGTACATATATGTCTTGACCAAATGAATTAAAATTGAATGGTTTTATTGCACATATGTAAACCCCTTCCCATGTATAATGGAAGGTATCTAGTGAACCTAATAAAATGATTATGAATCATATAAATTAAATATTGGTTTAATTCCCCCACAACCTTGTCACGCTAATGAGAGGAAATGCATGATCCAAGTGACCATATTTAATGACCATGACTAAAATGAACTAATGATATGGTTAAATGAACCTTTATAATTTTCACACTAATGAAAGGGAATGGACTGAACCTTATGATATATTAAATGGACTGATTATCAAATGAACTAATTAATTAAATGAAAAACTTTTAACGTGACTTGAGTACATACCTTGACATATCTATTGGAGTGGTCAAACATGAGTTGGATTTTGGATTCCTGTGGGAATTTCTTAAGCACTCATGGACTAAATTTTGATTAAAGGAAGCCAACATTCAAGGGTGAAACCCACCACTAAACCTGATACTCGTATATCAGTGGATGCCTGATATAAAACTGTAGGATCCTATTTTTGTTATTACAGGGTGATTTGGATACACTCCATGGACCTAGCTTGGGTTTTATGGACAAGAGGTTATATGGTTACATCCTTGGGCCTAGCCATTTCTTATCCTATTTTATATGAAATTTATTCCTTGGAATCAGTTATAATTATACTACTGTGGATTTCCCAAGATGGAACTCCTTGTATTACACTCATACGCCTTAACTAGGATCTTGTTACTACTAAGTTGGTGACCATTAAGGTCATGGTTTCCTTGGTTATTACAGTGGAACATCTTCAATATTATTATCATCATGGATTCCTTATTATATCTTAGAAACATAACTATTATTGTCATTACAGAATGATAGTGCTAGTTTTAACAATAGTGACTTAATTATATAAATTAGAACTTAATTAATAATTGAACTGGTTACACGTTTAGACACCAGCCGAGGGATGATGTAGGTACCTGGGTATTTACAAGGCATTAATGCTTTAAAATTATATATTCATTATTGAAGAATGTTTCATATTATATTAAACAGACTATATTTTTAATGATGTTGTTATTTTTGGACTATTGATATATATCGCACACCCTATATGAGCACCATTGGAACCCAAACATACTACATGAATACAAGTTTTGACAAAGGGAAGTGTACTAACTATAAAACTTGATTGCAAGATTGCATTAGGTGGGAGGTTGTAGTAAATGACCAAGCTGGAGCTCGAGATGATGGGGATAGTTTTGGGATTATTTTTTTATACTTTTTTATAACATGTATTTTCTTCTGTTCTAATACCACTTTGTTACACCACATACCAGGATTCCACTTAGAGTTTTTTTCAATATTGGTTGGCCACATGACCTCAAGAATTTCAGAATGTATGGACATTTTAAATTCTAGAGATTGTTATATTGGTAGCCTATTGGTTGTTTCTACCTTATTCATACCATTAATTGGACACAATCTTCCAAATTGCACAAATTTTCCAGTATCATGTTAACGCATCTCCCACATTTGATCCAAATAAATATGAGAAAGATTTTGATTCTTTTTTGAGGCATATCCTCTACGCATCATTTACTAGTGCATGAAGGATCTTTGAGGCCAGTCTATCCCTCTAGTATTGGTGATATGTAAGTACAACCATGTATAGAATGAGACCTGGGAGAAGGAGGCCAACGTACGTGCCTAGTGTCCATATTTTTTCTTAGATAGTGGTTAATATTATTATTCACCAATACATTCTGTATATAATATTATGTTGGATTCAATTCTTATGATATTAATACTTTTAGGTTTCATAGGTTATGAAGGATTTATATCCAATTAAATATGATTTATGTAAATGAAAAGTGACCCTTAAAATAAATTTATGAGAAATTTTTATTGGTAGTGAATTTAAAATAAATCAATTTATTGTATATCGGAATAATTGATAATTGGTGACCTTACTACTTGGTAGGATTTTCATTGACCAATAGATACAGTTTATTGATTTATGTTACCAAACCTTGACATTTTTTTTCTCAGGCTCCAATATCAACATCTATGCTCTCCAACTGTATTATCATAATAGTAATATGAGATTCATGTTACTCTATCTCTATTACCTGAGTAGTCATCCAATTTTATATTTTAGATTAATAATCCTTTCACTCAATAATATCTTGAATAATTTTCTCCATTAAGACTATATAATGGTCTACAACCTCGGATGTATGAAAATCCTCTTTTGGGTATCTATTTGTTCTAAAAAAACTAAAGTTATATGGATAATATAATATAATCATAGGTAATCACTTCCACCCATGACAAAACCTATTATGATATAATGAATCCCCTTAACCTTATTACAAATATTATATAATGCTGCCTAAGTAATAATGTAAAGAGAACTATGATCAACATAATTCCTCAACACGTGATTTTCAGTATCATGTTATGGATTTGAGCTTCATAATATCATTTCTATAGGCATGTAACCACTAATAAATACTAACTTGGAAGGCCTTAGTCTATTTAGAAATATGGATCGGGGTAGATCAATAACAATTTCTCCTTGACTATATTTGGGAAGTGATCCAATATAAGAATACTCCTTGAGGTGATCTAATAATTCCGCACTGAATATTAAATCATATTAGATGAGTATCTATTACATATCATTGCTATACATACCATAACTATAATTGTTTTTGTGTTTTTTGAAACCTACATGCATAAAAAACTAGTATATAAAATAACTACATCATCTCCACCTATATTCATCACAACTAGCATGCTTCTTAGGTAATTATACATAAAACTTTTCTTCATATCAAGGTGAAAAGGAAAAATACTAAAGGGTGAGATTAGATGGTAAGTAAAGGTAAAACAAAGAGATATCAATGATTTTTTAATAATACCATGTGCTAAAGTGTATGGTAATTTGAGATCTGACAATTTTAAAACTTAACCAGTAGTTTATATATGATAATCATGAGTCATGGAATACAGTTTGATAGTTTATAAGACATAAATATTAATAGAATCAAAGAACATGATATCTGAGAGAATAAAATGGGAATAAGACAACGTCATAAAAGAGTGTCATAACCATAATCATAGAAATATTATTCTAAGGCTAGCCACTAAGTAATTCAAAAATGGTTAGGATTGGGTTAACCACCCATGTACCAACATTGGCCTTGGGATAACATCCCATACACCCACATTTTATACTAGGATATCCTCCATTACACGCTTTAATATCAAAAAAAAATTATATTTACCCAATTAAATAGAGGTATATAATATATGCAACCATATCAAAATCATAATCCACAATTATGTATTCCAAAAGGTCATTAAAATGGTTATCATTTGCCAACAACATATCCTAGGGTTCATAAAATAATGTTCGTCAATATTTCATCATTATAATAATAAATTTATATATAGAGGGGAAATGATAGTATCATATGATCATATCTCAAGTGATGAATAATTAGTATCAATTGATGTTATCAGAGATGAAAAATACAATTCAAATATCACTAGAATATTTCTTAAGGAAAATAACATTTTTATTTAGAAAGTAGTTATTTAAAATAAAGAAATTTCCAAAATATTAAGGGAAAAAATTTCATTCAAAAGTAAACATGGGGACATGTTTATTATGTTTAAAATTAGAGAGTATTCATGATTTTTTGAAATACCATTCATGCGGTATATGTAAAAACAAATATTTTCTTCACACCTTTGGTAAAAAGTACCCCATTCGAAAAATGACAAGAAAATTCCATATAATCCATTTTATTAACAGTCAAAGATGGGTATAAATGACTTTAATAATTAAAATGATTATAGTAAAAAAATTCATGAAAATATATTAAATAAAATATGCATATGAAATTAAAATATTATCAGCCGAGTAGAAAAACAATGTAAGTTCTCCTTAGGAACATTATTCCACTGTTTTAAGTACACAGAGGGAGGAAAATGAATATAAAACATGTAATATCCAGAAATAACCATTATAGAAAAATAATATTTTGGTGATACTGATCATATACTTTTATCTTCAGAATATTGAACCAAAAATAATCTTGATAAAATGAGATTGTAATGTAAAACCCATAACTCACGTTCCACATGCTTTGCAATCTCTCTAAAATCATATTATTTATATTTAAATATAAAATAGTTCTCTACCATAACCATAGTAATACTTATAATAAAATAAATGTTTTACATTAAACATGTTATAGCCAATTCATCAATAATACATTATTAAAATCATGATTTCATGTGATATGTGGTTCATTTTTTGTGTATTTTTTTAATTTCGTTGTTATAGTCCTAACATCTTGATCATGGTTTTATCATCTCTTGACTGAAAATGGTGATATAAATATCATATATATTCATTATATACATATTTATAAATATAATTAATATATATATATATCTATATATAAATTAATGACACCGTTCATGGAGATGATAGTCTGTACATGCACATGAATGATGTTTTTATTTTCTAACTAAAAGAAGGAAAAAAAGAGAATTAATATTTTATAATTTTGGAATCATAATTATATAATATATATAATTTTTATTTTTCTAATCAATATTTATAAATATCCAGGGATTTCAATGATGTAAAATGAATCATATCACAACATTGAGACGGTGGGCCAGATGTGCGCACGAACGATACATTCATTTCCCATTTGAGGTAATAGAGGTGTAATATGGGCATTATATCATCATAATAACATCTAATTGTATTTATAATAATAAATTAATAATGTTATTATAAATAAATAATTTTCAGATAAGGTTCAATAATTAAAAAAACTGAGAGAGATCAGTTAAGATTTAAACCCCTTAATTGAGAGACTTTCTTTGGCTAAAACCTTAAGCCTTGAACGATTAGTCTTAGTATAAGAAGAAGGGATATATGATGAAGGAAATAAGTATATTAAAGTATTATGTTAGGTATTTTCTGATATATATGAATTAAAATTCTAGAATAATGTTGTAGATGAGGTTCCCTTTTACAAGCAAGATAGAAGGCCCACAAGGAATTACTTAAATGATTTAAATAATATAATTTCACGTTATTTTCAAATAGGTTATAAATGGTAAATAATTATATGATGTAATGTTATAGTGTCTAAATATATCCAAAATAATAATAATTGGATTATTTTATTTCAAAATATTAGAATTATCTCTTCGTTTGATCTGTGATAAACTTGTTTTAACCTTAACTATGGTAGCATGTTTTCACTTTTATACATATAATTATTATAATAAATAAATTTGTCCTCGTTAGAAAATATTATATGAAAATTAAAAATATGTAATACATTTTATGGAATTCAATTTATATAATTATATGGAAATAATTTTTATATAAGTGGGTGATACACAATAAAAACTATATTTTAGGAAAATCCATTTTTTAAGTATGTAAGTAAATTTAATATCATCACATGAATGGTAAAAAATAACCAATGATTGTTAAAATATTATATTTAATATATGATCTATAAATTTTTAAAAACCAATAAATAAATAAATAATTGTATAATTTATACTTATAAACACACATTGTACACATAAAAGAAGTTTTAAGATTATAACTATTTATTTGCTTAATTTATTTTATCTTCATTCATTACCTTTTTATAACTAATGAAAAGAATATTTTAATAAACTACCAAAAATTTCAATAAAATAATTTTTAATTTTAATTAATATACAATTTATAAAAAATATATAAGAAAATTTATTTGTTCAAAAATATTGGTCCTTCATCAATTAATTGATTTTAATAAAAAAATAAAATAAGTAATGAATAATTAATCAATAAATTTGAATTTTTTGAAACAATTACTTTATATATTTCATAATTTGGGTAATTATGTTCATCCCCACTAATCTAATATCTAGTTATTATATTTATCCTTTAACACAGGTTCATTAATTCTCACAGTTTCATGAAATGCATGCTGTTAGACTCTTCAATTTTATTTCAATGGAAATATAAAAAAAAATATTAATGTGTTACATTCTACCCCATAAAAATTAATTTCAACATTTAAATTATATAAATATGATAAAAAATTGGGACACATTTGCTTCATCCCATAATTTGGTTCCCATGCCGCTTCCTCAAATTTCTAATGCCTCTAGTAAACCTTAACTAGATCAGTAGTCTTCTTCAGTAGTGATTTAACTCTATGAGACAATATTTCTATTTATCATACTTAATAGAAATGATCATACTCTAAAGGTACAACCTATTAGTTAATTTCATGTGAATGATTAGGTATATACTTACTCATGAGAGATAGATGGAACACCTCGTAAACATGAGAGAGATTTAGCGGGAGCACCAAGTGATAAACTATAGTCACTAATCGACCGAGACTCTCGAAGCGACCAATAAACGAAGGGATTAAATTTATAATATTTCTAGATAATATAGCCATATTTCAGGGATAAATTATTATGAATACATTCTAATTTTTTTTATTCTAGATATCACTGATGATTTTCAGAACAACACTTCTATCGACATTGAAATTACATGATGTGTTTTTGAATGGAGATGACATTCTATAACATTTCCTCACCAAGATCAAATCCCAATATATTTCTTTCATATCAGCATCCCATCACATTGTATTTCTACACTTATTTACACTGAGGCCTTAATAAGGTTCCATAATAATGATCATGTTAAAGATATTATTATAGGGGACTTTTACAACAGAAAGGTGTTGATCCCAACCCCCATTAAAATATAGAGACAGATATCTCAACATATTCTCTAGGGTTTGAATGGTCCTCCCCGAGTGTCCATTTTTCATACGATGATAAGTAGTGATTAAAAAGAAATCCATATCAAAATATTACTAAAGCATTTCCCAGAACATCTTGGTAAGTAACATATCTCACTTAGATAAAATAGAATGTGGTAATCCATGAATCCTTACAGCATCAGTAACATACATCAAAAAAATATGATAAAGTGAAAAATGTTCTCTGATAGTAATGAATTGTGATGGCCTCATAATGAGATATACTATAACCAAAATATCATTATACACATTAAATGTTTTTTGGATTCCAACGATGCAATCCGTGGTGGTGATTTCCCTTTTCCATTATAGTATGGATAATGGTAATAAAATCCCCTTATAATTCTATTTCTCAGAACTAACATACCAACAACTAAGATATATAATATTTAATATCTCTTTTATGTTTTTTAACTAAAAACTACACTTTCATATCTCTATATATATGTGTACTTACAATATTAGTACAAAATGATGAGCTATGATATTTTTCTAATAGATCTTTATTTAAGTATTTTATTTATAAGACACATAATTAATTCATAGATCATATTATGCAATTACATTAAGGATCTCCATTAACTATAATGTGGTTTCAAAAAGTGTAAAAATATGGATTTGGTATTATGTTTAAAAATATGAAAAATATCTCACATTTTTTTTCCAATTTACAACTTTATTCTATACCACTATAATTTTTACATAGATATATGTTTGGACAGTCACTTAAGAAAGATCATTTTTATCCCCTTATTTCAAGATTTCAAGTTCTATCCTTTTCAAATCATGAAATATTTGATCTTTTCCGATCCTCATAATATAGAATCTATCATTAACCTTTTTTCTTAGAACATCATCCACATTTTTTTTAATTTCCCAAGGTGGAATGCATTACACTATCATTTTCTTTAATCACCTCCTACCATCTTCTCTGGTGAAGATTCAACTCTTTCTCTGTGAATAAATACTTTAAAAAGTTATGATTAATATATATGTCACACCATTACATATAAAGATATTGAATCCCTATCTTTAATGAATAAATTATTATTGCTGACTTCAAGTCAGGAGATGATTAAATTTTCTCTTGAACCTTATATTATCTTGAAGCATAAGCTATCACCATATAATTTTTCATAAGAAAACATCATATCCCCTTTTTTGATGAATTACTATAAATCAGTAACCCTTCCCCTCTATAGGGTAATTTGACCACAAGTGGATTTATAAACCTTCTCATTGTTTTTCCAAAAAAAATCAGTTGATTAATTAGTCCAAAGGAACATGAATGAACTCTATGATAAAATAGATTTTGGGTAAGATATACAGGATAAATTCTTTACCAAGAGTCAATAATAATATTCCAATCCTAGAAAACTATAGAGCTTATTTATAGTGGACAATCATAGACAATATTCAATAACTTCTAACATTGATGGATCCATAAATATAACCCCACATGAGATTATATTATCCAACAATGAAACATTATACAACCAAAACTGACACTTGTAAAAATTTTCATCCAACTTCTCTTTCCTTACGGTATTTATTATTCTACTAACGTGATTGTTATTATTTTAATTTCTCTTGGATTATATACTAATTCCGTATATAAATATTACCACAAACAAGTTAAGGAAATGTTTAAAGACAATATTTATTTTTAATTTAGGAAAATAGTGGGGTAATTAGTAAGACCAAAAGGAATCACTATAGATTCATAGAATTCATATATCAGATGGAAGGATATCATGGGTTTTTCATTAATTTATACCCTCAATTTATATAATCTTTATTGAATAAAAATCTTGCAAAAATATTAGTATCCATGAATTGGATCACACAAATCATCAATATGGGGTAATAGATAATTATTATTGATTTTGATCTTATTAAGTTCCCAATAATAAATACCGATCCACATGAATCCATCGATATTTTTTAAAAAAACTATTTCTTAACACCCTCATGATATTATGGGTCAAATAAATACCTTATTAACATTATCTTGGAATCTCATTTTCAATTCCATTAAATCAATCAGGGCTATTATATATGGATTATGTGAAATAGGTTCACTGCCAAGTTTGATTTATATTAAAAACTCAACATAATGATTAAGAGGAACACTACGAAACTCTTCCAAAAATACTCACATAAAATAAGAATATCTTTAATGTTTAGTTTCTTCCCAACCATCTATGAGAAATACCCGCTTGAATTAGAATAAAGTTTCAAAAAATGGATGTAATTTACATTATATGTTAATAAATAACTTCAAACTATAGAAAATCATTTTTTTGGTTCAAAATATCAAATATGATTTTCATTACTTATAAATTTTAATGGGAGTTATATAAAAAATGAAATCCTTTCCCAAAATAATGTCAAATTCATCTAGAGAAATAATAACAAGATTGGCTTGAAGAAACTTCTCATTAAATTCAAATGGTGAAGAATCATTGGCTTGAGATGAGAACATCATACCATTACGAATTTTCATGACAAATTTAACATAAAATTATTGATTAGTTAATGAAAAACCTTTCAAAAATTCATCAAATATAAATTAGAGGATAGAAAAAGAATAAAAGAAGTCCTTATTAGTTGTAGTGTAGATGGTTAGTGTACCAATCACTACATGATTCTCAAAAAAATATTGGAAATAGTGATGGCATGTAATTTCCTTTTTTCCTCATGGTCTAAGAGCTAATGACATCGATAATCATCATTATACATTATATTTGTGAATTGGTTAAAATATATATATACACTCCTTCAATTTTAAATATTTTTGTGAGAGAGGTTAATTATATAGATATTTCTCTCCATTCCCATCATTAACTATCTGTTTACAATTACATTGATGTTCAATTTCTGGATGACCTACCTTTCCAAAGTGATTTCATTTACTTGTATCATTAAAAACATTTCCTCTCTACTTCATTCTACAACCACTATAGAAAAATGTGAAATTACAACATGATATTTACTATGGTAAATATTCTAATCATAAGTCATCCCATAGTAATAGTTATTTACAATGGAAAGAGAGTTTCTTCACAAATAAGTGTTTTCTGATCATTATTTTCTATGAAATAATTTTTCACATCACAAATACCTTTTCCATGCATGCACACCCTTTCATGGAAAGAATTGTTAGCAACAATTAAGAGTGAAAAAATATTTTATCTATCACTAATATTAATCAATAATGATTATTATCATTGGATTTCATTATTGATCACAAAAGTTTCTTGAAAATAATTTTTTTCTGACAGGATAAATTACATCACTATTGACCCATCACAAATAATATTTTATTATATTCGAGTGATATTTTATTCTCTTCACCCCAAATTATTCTATCCATCATGTACAACGTTCAATAGTGTATCCCTCTAATGAAATGATACCAAAAGTTACCATCACAACTAATTTCTATTAGATTTATGTTCTAATATCCCTTGTAAGGACTCAAATTATCTCCACCTTCCCTATTTCTAGGATTTCCATTTTATACTTATAGAAATTGGTTTGGAAAAGACTGGGTCTATAAATTTATCAATTTTTTATGGTTTATTTTCTATTTTGGGTTATTCATAGTTTATGTTCCTCTATTTGGTAGTCCACCATCAAAGCCAATGTGTTTTGGCTCTACACCGGCTAAAAAAATTGATTTATGATAATTTTTCCAATATTTATCCTTTATATTTAAGTGTTTTTTATTTGAGGGATCATTTTTGTATATTCTGAGATAGATGGTCACTCCGCTGGTTCACAATGTGCTTTATCAAACCTGAAAAAATATTACACACTCCATGCATATATATATAAACACACACACACACACAAAGAGAGATATATAGATGTTACAATAATATATTGGAAGTTATATATGAATAGATATAAACAAAAAAACCTTTTAAACTAATATATATATAAATGATGAAGGCTTTTTAGACCTATATGTAGATATATATAATTACGTGTAATGTGTGTGTATATGTTTTAAGCTGACCCTGATACCCCGGTACCCGAATAACCAAGACGACACTGACAACGACCAAAGGGAATTCCCAATACCCACGGAAGGGTGACTAGCACTTGAAGTCATTAAATATAATAGAGGGAACTAATTTTCCAAAAAAAAAATGAAAGATAAAAGATACATATCATTATTCTCAAAAACTCCAAAAGGAGATAGTACAATAAATAAAATAGGTGTATAAAAATGCCAAATATTATATCATCAAAGTACTCAAAAGAGGATAAGATATGACAACATACAAAAGGACACATCACTCCAAGACCCAAGGGATAAAGAACATCCACATCCTCGAAAAGGAAATTTCCCCTTTCTTAAACATGAATGGAGAAAATCTAGAAAGGATACATGGAAAAGGTAGGGTGTGAGCTAAAAATCCTAGTAGGGTATCACCAAGCACTACATAATATTATTCCATAATAATTAACGAAGTAATTCATTCAATTTTATATAAAATAGACATGGAAGTACATTTGAATATGAAAGAAACAGTCTTTATTGTTTTAATGATGTAAAACATTTTTTTCATGGATTAAATAAACAATTTATATATAATATTTTATATAAATCACTAGGCATGAGTAATTTAGTTTCAAAATCAATTAATCAAAATAGTCATAGTAAGCACCATGGTCATCAACATTAAGTTATGATAGTTTTTATTTAGAGGATCCTCAAACAAATAATAATAGTGATCATGGAAATGTGTATACATGTCCCTATGGATCATGCCGAATATGACTCATCACTATCCCTTCTAAGATAAATCCTAAAAACTATGTTTTTGTTTGAGATATTATCATCATTCCATTACTAGGGAATTACCATCCCAGAGTATTTCCCAAATAAACCATTAACTAACAATTGTATCTTGTAATAAATAAATCAATCAGTAATGTGAAATTTACTTCACTTATATTTAAAACATCATTTATAATTCAATTTGAAATTTTGTCATTTCAATACTCCAAGTCAACTTAAATACCGAAACATTGATTTCTCAACATTTCATGCCTTTTGAAAAGAAAAACTATCCAAGGTTTTTATCAAATAAATTTAATCCATGTTCAAAAATAAATTCTCAAATCAACTCACAAATTCCATAAAATTTTAAAAAGATTCCCCAAATTTCAATTCCATTGGAATTAGGGTATTTGTTTTCTCAAAATCTATACCAAAAACTATTCAAATTACAGTTTGTAGTTAATTATATTTTCATAATTCAATTGAAATAATTTCAATTAAAATCATGAAAATAAAGGATTTGTAAAAATATAATATAAATGGAACCACCTACCATTAATCAAGGAATCACAAAACTCAACACACATAATATAATTTATGAATGATGAATGATGAAAATCGAGATTAAAAAATCAAACCTACAATAAAGATAAAAATCATTAGAGTTTAGTTCCATAAATCATGTGATGATCTTATAAACCAAAATGAGAAATGAAATAGAGATAAAGAGTGAACAAATAAGTGAAGAATCACTTACAAGAGATGGATCTAATAAGATTTTTTATTCTTCGATCCACTTAGAAAAGGGTTTTGGAGGAGCTATATGGGTTATTAGGAAACTCCATGATCTAGTGTTTCATGATATCCTCTATTTTGATAAAATGGGGGATAAAAGGGGGTTCTAGTATTTATAATATTTATTTCAGAATTAAGAGACACCATCCATCTTTTTAGATGGGAAGGGCCACACAATTAGAAAAACAGTGTACCCTACCCATGTTCCCCTCTATGGGGGTTATTATTTTACTATGCAGGGACATGTTTTTTGAACCCATTCACAAACATTGTAAACCTCCACTATCTAGGGTTGCACTATTTTCAACAAGTGGCGGCCCGGTTTGGGAAAACAGTGTGCCAAACATGCACAACCCAAAATTTTCCAAATCATGATAATAAAATAAGGGTTTAGGAGTACATGAAAAATAGTAACATGATTTCACAACCTACCCACCATAGAAACATTCTGTCCCTAGAAATACTATCAATAATTTTTCATAAAAAATAGATGAGGCCACTACTCTCTCATTAGTGCCTCCCAATCCAAAGTCTCAGGCATATCATAACCATGATTCCAAATACCCATGACCATAGGTATTATTATCCCATGAAGTAACTTGAATATAGAATCAACTATCCTATTTGGATGCTTAGTAATAAATAAATTAGTTTCCGCGTTAAGATTATTACGCTGAAAACATGATATAGATCAGAAATATAATTTAGAAATATGATATATGAAGCACATTATGTATGAACATAAAATATGAGGAAAGTGATAAGTGATAAGACACTTTCCCCATTTCAAAAAAAACCCAAAATGTCCCACAAACCATTGATAAATCTTCCCTTTCTTATCATTCCATCCATTACCCAAACAAGGTGAAGATTTTAAGAACATATTACCATGAACTAAAAGTCCAATGATCTACACTAAAGACCAACATAAGAATTATAGAGAATATATACTGTCAACATTCAATGACTAATCAGCTAACTCTTTACTATCATATATTTAACCAAGCTTATCCTAACTAGGGAACATTCACCGATCTCCATGACACCCAACTAATATTTAATAGTATTTCCATACAAGACCTCAAAAGGGACCATCCTGATAGAAGACTAAAACCTATTATTATAGAAAAATTCTAGTATTCCTAAATGGTCATTAGAAGCTCCATAAAAGTTAAAGTTGCAGACAAAAAATAATATCCTAAAGAATATTTGTAGCTCTCTCTTTGTGGACTTCCATTTGTGAATGCTAATCAGTGCTCAAATGAACATGAGATCCTGGTGCCTTTTAGAGGCCTCTATAAAAGTGAGATGTAAAATGAAGATCCAAATTAGATACTATAGAAGATGTAACTCCATGAAAATGAAAAATATCTCTCATAAAGATATTTCACATCTCCTCATCTGTGGTTGTGTCATGAATGGGTATAAAGTGATCCGATTTTGTCCTCCCATCGATCACAAACCAAATAGAATTATTCTTTCTCTAGGAATATTGAAAAACTATAAAATGGTACATAGAAATATCATCCCACTTCCAAGTTAGCACTTGACGTGGTTGTCGATAACTTGAAGTATTTTTATCCTCATACTTGACCAATTGGAATGTATATCACCATGAAACAAATTTAGTAATGTCTCATCTCATACATATATAATAGAATCATATCCAAATTTCATTAATTATCTTTATCATTCCTAGGTACACAATCCACTACGAATTATGGAAATCCTCCATCAAATATTTTCTCATAGGTAACGACATAAAAAATTAATTTCGAAAACATAGAAAACCCTCTGTGGTGAATGCCCACATGATAACGGTCTCCCCACTGTAATGATAATCTATAATGCCAGAAAATTCTTCATCAAATTGATGTTATTGAATAATCATCCTGACAAGGGTAGAGGTCAACAGAACACTATAAAAGATAACCTCAACCCCTATTTTTTAATCTCCTATATGAAAATGCACAAAATGATCCATTAATTTCCAGTCTTATGATAAATATTTCCTATCTAGGGTCAGAATTTTCTAACTCAATGCATCATTGACAACATCCCTGTTAATAAGTTATAGACAATTTCAATGTCAAAACACTATAGATACTCTACCCATCCCCTCTAAAGGATATTCAATATTTTTTGAGTATAAATACATCTCTATCCTTTGTAGATAAAATAAATAGTAAAACATTCTAAAAAAGATAATGTTTCTAACTATTAAGGGCATGAATTTCAAATACAAGTTCATGGAATGGGTTAGATAATTATTTTCATGTGGCCTAAGCTACAAAGAGACATAAGATACCAGATGATCAACCTACATATGAACATATCAAAAACCCTAACCTAATGTGTCCTAGAAGTCCAAACCACCCTACCCTGCCTCTGGAAGCGTCAACACTAATGAAAAATTAAAAATAAATTTCATATCTACAAATGAACCCCAATATTTATCATCCCAATAAAAAATCACTCCCTTTTGAGTGAGAGTGGTCATCGAAGAAAACACCATTGAGAAATATGTTACAAACTAGAGATAATACCCGAATAAACCCAAGAATCTCTAAATATCATAAACAATACATGGTTACTCCCATGTCATAATGGCTTCAACATTTTTAGAATCAACTGAAATACCAAGTTCAAAGACCATGTTTCCCAAGAACATCACTTCCTGAATCTAGATATTACATTTTGATAGTTGGAAGAAAAGTCAATCATTTCTAAACATTTACACAACTGCTCTCATATGATGTACATGACAATCCTCGAACATATAGTAAAAAAAGATTTCATCCAAAAAGAAACCCAAAACCTTATCAAGATACACATGGAAGATAGTCTTCATAAAATCCATAAAAACTACAAGAGAATTTTCTTGAACAAATTGCATGAAAACATACTCATAATTGAAATTCATTATCGAAAAGGTGATATTATATATGTCATATTATTTTATTCCCAGCCAGTGATAACTAGAATAAAGGTGAAATCCTTTTCTCAAAGATTAATCTTTGAGAAAAAATTATCCCCTTTCAACTGGTCAAATAGGTCATCAATCAATGGAAACAGATACATGTTATTTACTATGTCTCAATTTAGATTAAAATAATCAACACATAGGGTAAGTAACACATTATATTTTTTAGAAAGGAGTATAGAAACCACCCAAGAAGCTGAAATTGGGCCTATAAATTATTTCTCTATGAGAACAAGAAAATAATATTTAAAATCTTTTATTTTAACTAGTTCTATATGATGATAAGGAATAGATACTTACTGAGAGTAGGAAATAAATCAATTGAAAACTCTACCTCCCTTACTGGTGGAAAACCAAGGATGTTATAAGGAAATTTTTTGGAGACTTGAAGAAAACTGGAGGGAGATAATAACTCAAAGACAACAAATATATAAAAAAAGAGAACACTAATATTTTATTCTCAAACTCTAGATAATAATGTCAGGCTATACTCTAAATCAAGTCTAATTCTCCCTGAAAAATCAACACACACATAGGGCATAGTAAAGAAGCCCCATAGATGATATCAATAAATTCCAGATTTATTACAAATGATCCAATCCATCCTGGATATTTTATCAAGATGTTTTATGTCATGAAATAGAAAATCCCACGTGAGATCCATCTCTAATAATGACGAAAAACATGAAGGAAAATGAATAACTTTCACTCTCTTCATTTGGATGTTTTTAGTAATATTTATCACATTAGATAATGATCCATCAAATGATTTATCACATTCAAAATAAATGTAAAAATAAACAAATGATATGCACCAATATCAAATAAAAGAGTCACTAAAGATGATCCAATAGTGAGGGTACATATCATAGTAACTAGACCTATATCTCATTTAATTTGAGACTCTTCTGCTGCCCGAAGAACCTTTATCCTTATTTCCAATTGATAGAATCCCATAGATCTTGAAGAATCTTATTACACCAAAATAATTTCTGGTGATGATGAGATCGTTCCACTTCGTGGGGATGAAAAGATATAATAGAATTTCTATAAGTGTCATGAATTCCCATAGGTTCTATAGATATTGGGTGCTTTAGTGAAAACCCCTTTCAAATTCCTATGCTTACCACACTGGAAAAAAATAAAAGGGACTCTTAAAATAACTTCTGCAGGTCTAAAAGAACCCTATTTTTTAGACGCACCGTGAAACTCAACAAAATTTCTATTATCTTTACAGGAATTTACTGAACTATCACCGAGAGAATAAGAAACTCCTATCAATAATAACTTACCACCTATGTCTAGCTCAACCATAAATGAACAACATATGACATCAGAATAAGAAGAGACATTCAATAAGAAAATATGAGAATGAATATCAGATCAAAGTACCATCTCAAACCATCAAGATATCATTTTATCATTTGATACAATATAAAGTGAAAAATTCACAAGATCGGAGAATCATTTCAAATTTTCTGCCACGGTCTTATCGGCCTATTCAAGTTTTAGAAACTCCATAGACAATTATAGAACCATAGAATATAGATAGGTATTTTTAGTGGATATAACATTTCATTCCTTATACTACAAACCCTTATGAATATTTATCGTCACCATTAAGTCCCACCACCCACTACTATGTCCCTCCAGCTTAGAGGTATCACATATTTACCTTAATAGCATTGGGGGTTTCCATTAAATAATATAAAATATCTATATTTCTCAAGTAATCCATATCCATTTGATGATCATTAGAGACCTTGAAATCATGTGGTTTATAATGAAGGAACTCATGATCATGATTCCGAGATGCATCTCTCAGAGGTTCCACAACTAGGGCCTAAATGAGAATAGGTGTATGGGCATATCTTTGAGGATTTACTATATGTACAATATTCTAAATGAGACTCTAGTCCACTAGTGGATTCAATAACAATTATTAACCAACAGATTCATCTTGGATCCTATTCCAATATATTCTTGGAGGCATGATGTTACAGAAAATCAAAAAAACCGAAAAAGGTATTAAAATATTACTTAGATCTCAAACTCAAACAAGAGAAATTTGAAAATTAATCCAGTCAGATAATAAGAACGATTTGAATCAAATTCTATTTAAATAAAATGTAGGGAAATGACTGAAATAACTCCTCAATATTCATTTACTGAAACAGTCATGGTTACTTAGGGAACACTATATTGAGAGTCGTCTAGACACTCATTCTTAACTACCTCTTATGTCCTGAAATGATTTGTCAACTATATACTAAAATTAAGGAAAGATGATCAACGTACACCTCTAACACCATTTTTCTCAAATTGGCTTTGATACGCCAGCACCGTGATACCTTTTCCAACACTAAAATAGCCATACGTGCGTTCCTGGTCCAATAGGTTGGTGACTAGAACCTGATATCATGAAATATCAGAGATGGAATGAATTTTCTAGAAAATAGAAGAAAATAACAGATACATATCAGTATTCTCAAAAACTCCAAAAGAAAATAGTTCTAAAAAAACTACATGTGTATCAAAAACCCTACATGTGTATCAAAAACATAAATATTATGTTATAAAAGTACTCAAAATTATAAAAAATAACCCATAATCTTAATGTAAATGTCACTCCATTCCCTAAGGTATCAAGAACATAACCTCCTCTAAGAGGACCTTTCCCTTTTCTCAGACCTCGCATTAGAAAATATGAAAGTACAAGAATAAAAAGGTATGGTGTGAGATAAAAAGATCAGTAGGGTTTCACCAAGTGTTCCATAATAATATGCCATAAAAATAAACCAAGTAATTACTTCAATTTTAAATAATGTAGGAATATCAGTATACATTCATTTTAAAAAATATATTTATTTTTGAATGATGGAAAATAATTAAAATATCTCTTAAAAAATCCCTTATAGAAAATAATTTATATAAATCACTATTCATGAGTAAAGAGGTTTGACAATCAATGAATGTTTTAATAAAAATAGTCACAATAAGAACCATAGTCATCTACCCTATAGTAATAATGTTTCCAATAACTGTATCCTTACACATCTCATATTAGTTATTGTTGAAATGTGTACACATATACCTCAGGCTCAAGCCAAATAGGACTCATCAATAACCCAAATGATATAAGATTCACCTAACTAGGTTTTTTATAGTTTTCATCATCTATATATTTCTAGGGAATTACTACCTTACATGATTGTAAAAAATAACCCATTAACTACCCAGGTTCTCATTTCCTCAATAAATAAATCAAAAATGGGAAATTCAATTTATTTTAAATAAAAATTTTATTTACAATCTAATTTCTTAATTTCTCATCTCAACATTACAAAAAAATTTCAATACAAAAACACATATTTTTCATCATTTAATGCCTTTCAAAATAAATCTATCTTTATGTTTTTTATCAAACCAATTTAATCCATTTTCTAAAATCAATTCTGAAATCATCTCACAAATTCCATCAATTAACAAAACAAACAAAAAATTCCAGTTCCCTTACGAATTGTGGTTGTTTCTTAAAATCCATACCAAATCAATTTACGTTCCAATTTGTATTGAATTGGGTTTTCATAAATAAATTTAAATCATTTAAAATGAAATCAATAAAATCAAGGGTTTATTAAATGGAAAATTTCATCAAAACCACCTACATTTAATCACGGTATTCCAAAACTCAACACCTCTAGTGGAATTTCCCAATGATGAATGACAACAAAAAAGATCAAAAAATCCAACCTAGGTTCAAGATCCAAATCAAAAGAGTTTAGATCTATCAATTAGGTGATGATAAAAAAACCTAAAGTGGAAAGAATGATAGAGCTGGAGAGAGGGAATGAGAGAAGAATCAATTAAAAGAGAGGGACTGAATGAAATTCTACATAGTTTTATCTCCCTAGAAAGGAGTTTTTTGGAGCCAAAAATGGTTATTGAGAGTCCCAAAGACATATGATATAATTTTCTCCCAAGTTAGGGTCGAGAAGGGGATACAAATTATGTTGATGAATATTTAAAAAAAAATTCATAATAAAAAGACATCATCCACATAGTTAGTTGGTCAGGTCTACATGGATAGACAAACCATTCATGTAACACCCCCAATATTTCACAGTACGTTATCTCTTTAAAGTAATTAAATATCTTAGAATTCCCGCAAGACTAAGTTCAACCGCATCACGACCTATCAAACTAGCCGATTAAAAAGAATTTATGAATATTATTAACCACATATTGAATTATATAAATATGCAACATAATTTTAACATTAATCTTTTGTGCTTATTAGATATAATATAATGACTTATTTAATTTTCCAAATAAAAGAAGTATTTTTCAAAATGTAGTGTTTTCCCACCTTTTATTGTAGAACCATTTTTAAATCCAATATTTGACACTTTTATATATTCAATTTAATGAAATTAAGTTCTTGTTTATAATTGGGACATAAAAAATTTCTTTGGAAAATTTTTTATTCTTTTTTCATAAATTTCATATTTTGATGAATTGTAGAAAATACAAATTTTTAATGAAAAACAACTTTTATAATCGAAATAATTTATTCTGTTAAATTATAACTTTAAGTGGTTTTAATTTAACATTAGAATATATTATTATCATTTAATATAATTTAGGTCATTGTATGTAATTTTTCATTTAAATTGTACATAAACTCATGTAAATCTTTTGATAGTTTTTACTTCTTAAATACTTGCTTTCTGGTTTTGACAAGAGAACATAATTTTAAATTAATTAATTCAACTTATATGTTTTTCATTTGGTAAAATTGAAATAATTTTTGAATTTGGAATATCAAAAATATCTTGGGCTGAATTTTTGGTGTTTTTCTGAAAACATTCAATTTTTGATGAATAGTGAAAAACACTACGTGGTAGATAAAAACCGACTTTTTCATTTAAATAATTATTTTCAATTAATTTTTTTTCTTAAAGTAAAAATAGATACATAATATAGATATTTTTCAAATATATTTCATTAGAGTCATTTTCTAATAAGATTATATATATAAAATTTTATTGAACCTTTTTCATGGCTTTTTACCCACCTTCTAGGCACATTTACCCACCTTCTAGGCACATTTGGAAATTTGCATAAAACATAATTTTACCACTTCTATGAATATAATTTCAAAAATCCATAAGACATGGTTGACATTATTAACTTAAATGTGGTTCAATAGGATGAAAATAATTTTTGGTGAATATTAACTTTTGAATTTTATTTATCACGGTAAAAAGGAAATAAGGTAATTAAAGGTAAAAGTAATATTAAAATTACCACAACACATGTACTAATTCTATTGGATACATGTATTTATACCAAAATCAACCTTAGGTCCAAAATACGATCTATTTTATCCATTTGCGTTAGATTAGTACAATTATTATAGTTATTTAAAGAAGTGTTAAAAGTGTAAAATTAAAAGCTTATTAAATAAACCATTTTTAATATAGAGTTATACATTAGATAAATTATACTATAAATAATTATTATAATATAAAAAAATTCCCTATATCATGGTATTTTATTTATAATTTTAGATAGTTATTAATTAAATTTATTTATGATACATTGATGATGCAGTAATTACCATATTAATGAAAGATTAACAACATTGATTTTAGAAGTATCCATATAAATTTAAATTTAGTTTTTTATTCCATACACAAATTTTCTAGCTGAATAAGACATTTTAGGGTTGATTCAATGTATTTTTTTTGTGTAATTAATTTTAGTTGACATTGACACAAACAAATACTAAATAGCATCAAAATTGATATAAATGAGTTTTTAAAAAAAGTACAATTTTATTAAATAATATAATATTCATAAAAATGTAATATTGTTCCAATATACATATATAATGATATATATGTCATTATTGAACCTCTTTAGGTTCTCTTGGAATTTTATAGTATGTTTGTTAACCATGTAATATAAAATTACAAGAACACATGGTGAACGTAAAACTATTTAACTAAGAGATAAATCTAAAAGATAGGTTAATATGGTGACATAAAATTGTCTAAAAACTATTGGATGAGATTATTTATACATATAAACACCTTATACTAGAATTAAATCCATTTTTAGGTATTATAAACAGAAAAATATATTATAAAAAATTAATATTTCAAGATTTTCCAAAAGTACCCCTCACCTCTCTTATAAAAGGGTACTCCCACTTCTCTTAAATTCACACCTCCAAAGAAATTTATCTCTTCCAAAAACTTCTCCAATATCCTTCCAACTTGCCTAAATTTAACCTAGAGTCATTACTTTTATCATAAAGTCATCCTAAGGATCCCTTTTGTTCAAATCAAAAGGAAGAACAAGAAGAAGAGGTAATTAATTCATCACCTCATTCAACATTCGTTTATTCTTACACTTCATCACTCATTACTGTTTCCCATAAATAAAATAATACCTCCTATATGTTTTACATAATTATATGTTATAATATATATGGTACAACCATATTCATTATTCTATCAATTCCATGAATGAGAAAGTCACAATATGTGCGTACGTATGGCTTACTGTTTTTTGTCGTGGTGTAGTTTTTATTCAATACATCATTATTTGGATGGGTATAATAATTTATATAACTGATGTAGATAATAAATATAACATGTTAATTATTCTTAATATATAATATACCATCCAATTACATATTATTTCAATGACAATATAATGATATTATCGCTTGTACATACATATCGCTTACTATCTCTACGATGCAATGAGATTCATTTCCACATTCACTATTCAAAGATGATTATAAAAGTATATATTATTAATAAGTATGTAATATATGAAATAATAATTCTATTGTATATATATATATATATATACAATTGTTTAAATATATCTCATTCACGTACATCCGTTCATTATGATTTGAAAATGAAAATGGCGTTTATGCTTACGTACAACTTACCATCTCCATAAACAATTATTTCCATTTCATATATCTATTTAATAAAAATATTTATATTCTAAATATTTATGATACAGAAATAATTTTTTTTATTTTATAAGTAATTAAATCATGATATAAGTGATACGAGCATGAAGAACAAGTTAAAACACATACAATAAAGAAGTCAATTATTAATAAAAATGTTATTTTAACAAAGAAAGTATTACTAAATAGGTAGTATAAATCCAAAAATGAATCATGTATGATATAATAAATATTAATATTGTTCTGGTATAATTTAATAACATACTATGGTGATTATACAGGAGGATTAATGTACCCTCGACCAAAGGAAAGTACAAGGTAAAGGTTAATTCCTCAATCTAATTATTATCTGAGATTGTCTATGTGTAAGTATTTACTGGGACATATTTATCATCCATTTCCATGTATCATAAAAATGTTTTGAAAATGAATATTTTAATGTTTTATGGAAGAAACACTTTAACTAGATCATAATTTTAAATGTTTTAATGATTTACTTTTCTAAATCTATTTAATTAATGTCCTTACATTCAAAATGATATTTAGTATTTATTTACAGGGACATGACTATTTTAAAATGTTAATTCATTTTAAAATTTTCAAATTGGTATGGTAAAAATTTATTGAAAAATCTATATTAAATGAATTCCTTTAAAAATGATATACTTTTGAATGATTTCAACAAAAATTAATATTTCTCTCAAAATATTTTGCTAATAATTTTCAACTATGTCAATATACTTTAATGGATATTATTCATGATTGAGGTTGATTTTTTATAACACAATATTCCATATTGATTTTAATGATTTATGATATGTTTGACTATGGATGTATTATTTTTATACCATTCATCGTTTATGGTTAAATTATTGAAATTTCGTATAATATTTTTAATATGAACGTTTATGTAATGTTTCAAAATTTTAATATGAAGAATGAATTAGACTTAGTATGTGATGGGAAGACCCCATTATAGCCACTCGATGCATCTGTAGGTCTCATGTGACAAATCAATGTCTTGGCACAAGGCATTGAGAAAATTCATTTTTAGGGTCTTGGCACAGGGCTTTGACTTTTTGGTTAAGAAGTCCGACATTATACATTCCATCATTATGAGAATAGTTATTAATGTTACATGTGATTATTCGATGAGTAGAATATCTATGTGAATATGTAAATGACATTATTTTATTTATCTTTGACATATTATGCTGAAGATTATGTTTAAAGGGATTGTTTTCCAATTTATACCTTTCCATAAAACTTTATAATCATTTATTATGGATTCCTATATACTGTTTATCCTTACTAGGAATGTGAGCTCACCACTTTCTTATGTTTTATTTTCCCATGATTCCAAGAAGTATATTATGATTTATATGCAGGTTTATGCTAAGGTAATAATGCCCCTCTCAGAGGATTATTTTTTCTATGTTTTTTTAATAAAAATTGTATTATAATGTTCATGTATGTAATCTATTTTCCAGGACTACTAAAATGATCGACCATTCTGGACATTTTTCATTTAATAATTCCAATGTATTAAAATAATGATCCGACTCTAGGATTATGGGGTAGGGGCATTACAGTTTGTATCAAAGAAATTTTAGCTCTAAACTTAGAAATAGAATTAGATAAACTCTCATTAAGAAACATTAACCTAAGATTGGATTTGAGGATTAGTATAGAAGAGAATCCAAAAATTTTGGTAATGTAGATATTATCTGGGTTTTCCAAGAAATACATCCCCATTTGGATACTACAAATGGAAGTGGTTCTCGCACAGATATACATTGGATTGAAAACTATGACAAGGAGTTTTAGGCTTGAACCGAGGTATCCTGGTACAAGGCAACAGGCCTTACTGTGCACCTGGTTTGACAATCGTGGGGGATATTCTTAAGATAATTCAAATTTTATTTAGAAAACATTATGATGGATTTATGAGTAAATATTTCAGCAAGGAAACCATTTTTATTATTATGAGACTAGATGTGTAAAGATATTGAATTAATGTTGAGAATATTTCTTGGTTTTGGATTATACATTATGATATGATCTAACATAGTGTAATTTTTTATTTAGAAACAACGTCTAGTAGAAGGAATGCGGTCACCAACAATATTCATGATCAAAATATTAAGAAGGATCATATATTTCACGGTATTACACAAACATTTAGAGGCGAAATTTTCTCCACCTAATTCTCATCATATGATGAAATAGTATCAAGTGTTAATAAGATATGTAAAGAATTAATTGAGTCATATGGCTTTGAAGGGATGACATTTAAGAAGATGTTGTCAGAGATAAATACAGATAAAGGGAAAAGGGGAAAGAAGGATTTTCACATATTTAATAACTGTGGAAATAAACACCCTAGAAAGTGATTGAAATGAATTGGAGTTTTTTATAAGTGTGATGAAAAAGGACACATATTTCTTGATTTCAAGTGTAAGAAAAGGGTTTCAAATGCACAATGCTTCATCTACAAGGGGTTGGGACACTAGACAAATCAATGTGAAAATTATCCAAGTATCACCCAAATGATGTTATTCTATAATAATCAAGTTATGATACTACCGTAAATAAAGAGGAATGATTAGAGTTGATATGTTGTTAATAAAGAATTGTGTCATTTGAGTATTGTATTTATGATGTACACTTTAATGAAATATAAGGTATATAAGGATTGTACAACAATACTATTTCATTAAATATTTGAGATTGTGTGGTACCAAGTAAAGTGAACAATATTCAAGTTAACCATTTTTGAAAATATATGGTTGGGTGAAATATAACCTTTAATAGGTTTATTAAACTGAGATAATAATTTTGGAATAATATATGATTTATGTGGGTAAATTATGTTGGATATTCTTAACTACCTTGGTAATAATTAATGGTTTCTTTATTCCATCATTGTTTGAGTTTACAACATTTTTGGATATATGGAGTATATATAGTATTCAGTAAGGAATAAGGGAGAATGAATGTAATCAATAAGGATTTATGGTAATTCAGGTTGATACCATGTTTTAATAGAACACATAATGAAGGTATTCACATGTTATTATTTTGAAAAAAGGGATCTTCATTATGCTTACCATCCTTATAAATTTTGGACTGTGAGTTTGGACATAAGTATTTTGGATAAGTCTAATGGTTGGAATGGATTAGGTTGGACATTGGATAAAATTTATTTTGGTTAAAAAATCTCTTAATATTATTTTTGGATTATTACAAAAAAGAAAACCTGGAGGTTGGGAGACAACCTGTCGTGTCTGGAAAGGCCATGAGACTTTAACCTGCAACCGAAGGTGATAAGGGTGCATCACCTACCACTGACATACGTGATGTCTTAGTTTGTATAATGTAGTTTTTAAAAATGTTCTGATAGATGAATTATATGTTCACCTTCTTATAACCATATACAGTTAAGATAAATAGAATATTTTTGAAATTTATTATCTTTTGGAGTGAAAGATGAGTTTTTAGTAGAAAGTAGTTAATGGATGGAACTCTACTTGTCATGTATTATTTTTTTATTCTATAAATCAATTAATTATGATACTTTAGGGAAAGGATATTAAAATCAAAAATGTGTTATCCTAATAAATTATGTTTTGTGGAAATTATGATATTTTAAATCATCATTGATTTATGGCTTTGAGGCCCTAAATTTTCCATTTATTAGTCACTAGTTTGTGATTCATGACCTCAATCACTCTAGATAAAAAATTACGTTTTCCTCCAATTATATGTCTCTAATTTCCACCAATGTTCTTTTGTTCATAATCATAATTTGGGGGTGACTTTTTCATTTTCTTTTCTCTCATATTAAGACTAAATTTTATTAACTCTATTTCCAATGTCGGGTTTCAACAATGGAATTTTCTATTTTCAACATTTTTCTTTTGAAGATCAATTTCAAATTGTGAGGATGCAATTTATTGAAAGAGGGGTGAATGTAACACCCCAATATTTCATAATATGTTATATCTTTAATGAAATTCAATAGCTTGTGCTACATGCAACATCGAGTTCAAGCGCATCAAGCCCTATCAAACTACCCATTTAAAAAGTGGTTATTAATCGTATTAATCAAAATTCTAAATCTATATATATACTATATAATTTTAACATTCAATTTTTTTGATTCTTAGACATAATATATGGACAAATTAAATTTTTCAAATAAAAGAAGTATTTTCCAAAAAATACAGTTTTTCCACCTTTTAATGGAAATCCCTTTTTTAAATCCAAAATTTGACACTTTTACATATTAAATTTAATGAAATTAAATTAATCATTAGAAGAGGGACAAAAAAATTTAGTTTATCCAAATTCTTGGTACTTTTCTGATAACTTTCATATTTTGATGAATAGTGAAAATACTAAATTTATATTAAAAACAACTTTTTAATCAAAATAATTTATAATGTACTAAATTATAAATTTGAGAGATTTTAAAGTAACATAAGATTATATTTTTATAATTTAATATAATGTTGGTATATGGATGTAATTTCACATTTAAATTGTACATAATCACATGTCAATCTTTTGATAGTTTATAGTATTTAAAAACCCGCTTTCTGGGTTTGACAACATAAATTAATTTTAAATTAATTAATGAAAAATCTAGGTTATGAATATGGTAAAATTGACATAATATATGAATTTGGAATATCAAAATTATAATTGGCTAAATTCTAGGTATTTTTATGAAAACATTCAATTTTGGATGAACAACGAAAAACACTATGTTGTAGATAAAAATCAAATTTTTCATTTAAATAAAAATTTTCAATTAAAAATTTGTCTTGAAGTAAAAATATATACATAATACATATCTTAGTAAAATTTAAATCATTGGAGTAACTTTGTAATAAAATTAGATATATAAAATTTTATTGAACCTTTTTAACGTCTTTCTACCCACCTTGTAGGAACGTTTACCCACCTACTAGTCACTTTTACAAATTTTCATACAACATAATTTTACAACTTCTATGAATTGAATTTTAAAAATCCGATAAAAAATATTGACATTATTAAGTAAAATGTGGTTCAATAGGATGAAAATAAATTTTGGTCAATAGTAACTTTTGAATTTTATTTACCACAGTAAAAAGATAATAAGGTAATTAAAGGTAAAAATAATATTAAAATTACCCCAAAAAATGTCCTTATTCTATTGGATAAGTGTATTTCCATCAAAATAATCCTTAGGACCAAAATAAGATATTTTTGATCCATTTAGGTCAGATTAGGACATTTATTATATTTTATTTAAAGAAGAGTTAAAATTGTTAATTTCAAAGTTTATTAACTAAACCATTTTTAATATTAATTTATGTATAAGATAAATTTGACTATAAATATTCATTATAAAGCTAAACATATTTCCTACATCATTATTAGTTATATATAATTTTAAACATTAAACATTTAAATTTCTTTATGACATAATGATGATGTAGTAATTATTGTACTAATGAATGATTAAAATAATTGATTTTATAAATATCAAAATAAATTTAAATTGAGACTTTTGATGACATAAATGAATTTTATATGTGAATATGAAATTTTTAAGTCTGATTAAATGTATATTTTTCTATGTAATTAATTTTTGTGTACATTAACAAAAAAATACTATATAATGTCAAAATTGACATAAAAGAGTTTTTAAAACAAATACTATTTTATTAAATGATATATTATTCATAAAAATATAATATTCTTTAAAAAGACTTATATAATGTTATATATGTCATTAATGAACCACTTGAGGTTGTATTTTCATTTGATAGTATGTTTTTAACCATTTAACATAAAAATACAAGAAGACATGGTAAAAGATAAACTATTTAACTAAGAGTTAAATATAGAAGATTAGTTTAATACGGTGAACTAAAATTATCTGTGACATATTGGTTGGGAGTATTTAGACCCATCCACACCTTATCCTTGAAATAAATCCTTTTTTAGGTATTTGAAACCAATAATGATTTTATAATAAATTAATATTTCAATCTTTTCCTAAAGTTCCTCTAACCTCTCTTATAAAAGGGTACTTCCCCTTCTCTTAAATTCACACCTCCAAAGCCATTTAGCTCGGGCAACCCTTTCTCAAATCTCCTCCAAACTAACCTCAATTAAATTTAGTGGCCTTACATTGATCATAAAAAAATCCTGAAGAGCATTTTAGTTCAAATCAAAAGGAAGAACCCAAAGAAGAGGTAATTATTTCATCACCTCATTCAATGTTTTTTATCCTACCAATTCATCTTTCATGGTTTTTTCCCAATGAAAATAATTTCTCCCATACCTTATACATAATTATAAGTTGTTAAAAATAAGGTAAAACTCGATTCATTATTCTATTCATCCTACGAATGAAAAATTCACCATACATGTGTACGCACGGCTTACCGTCTCCATGTCATGGTGTAGTTTGTTATTCAACACTTCATTATTTGGATGGGTATAATAATTTGTATAATTGATGTAAATAATAAATATATAATATTTATTATTATTTATATATAATATACCATCCAATTAAATATGATTTCTCCATCAATATAATGATATCGTCACTCGTGCGTACGTACGGCTTACCGTCTCCATGACCTGATGAGATTCTTTTCCACATTCCCCATTCAATGATGATTATAAAAGTATTTATTATTAATAAGTATGTAATATATGACATAATAATGGTATTTGATATATATATATATCATTATCTTAATTTCGTTCAATATTATATAAAAACGGAAATAACGTTTATGAATATGTATGACCTACCATCTCAATAAATGATGTCTTCCATTTCATATATATATATTTTACATTTTTATATTCAAAATATATTTGATACATAAATAATTTTTTATATTCTTCTTGTAATTAAATCATTATATAAGTGATATAATCAATTATAATAAGTTAAATCACTTATGATAAAGAAATCGATTATTACCTGAAATGTTATTTTAACTTAGAAAGTATTATTAAATATTTTGTATAAAGCCTTAAATGAATTATTTATGATATATTAAATTTTAATATGGATCTGGTATAATTTAATAACATACTATAGTCATTATATAGGAGTTTGAACATACCCTCGACCATATGAACGTATAAGTTAAGGGTTAATTACTCAATCTCATTATTATCCGGGATTGTTTATGTGTAAGTATTTATAGGGAATTATTATTCATCCATGTCCATGCTTCATAAATATGTGTTCAAAAAGAATCTTGTAAGGTATTATGGAAGATACTCTTTAACTAGATGATTATTTATAATGTTTTAAGGATTTACTTTTCTAAATCTTTTTAATTAATTTCCATGCATTAAAAATGATTTTAAGGATTTATTTATAGGGACATGGTTGTTTTAAAATGTTAATTACATTAAAAAGTTTCAAAGTGTTATGGTACACTTTGACTAAAAATTCTCTTTTAAATTACTTCCTTTAGAAATGTGTGACTTTTAAATGATTTCACAGAAAATGGATATTTTTATCAAGGAGTTTTACTGATCATTTTCAACTACGCCAACAATCTTTACATGATATTATTCATAATTGAGGTTGATTTATTATTATACAATCATCCATATATTATTGAATGAGTTATGATATGTTTGACTGTGGATGTGCTATTTTTATACCATTTGTGGTTTATGGTTAAAGTATTGAAATTTATATGCTAGTTTTAATATGAATGTTTATGTTATGTTTCAACATTTTAATATGTGGAATGCATTGGACTTAGTTAGTGACATGCGGGGCCCACTATAGCCCCTCGATGCATTGGAGGGTATCATAAGACAAAGTAGTGTTTGTGCACAAGGCCATCAGAAAATTCATATTTAGGTTCTTGGCATGAGGCCTCGACTTTGTTGTTAAGTAGTCCAACATTATGCATTCCATCATTGTGAGATTAGTTATTAATATTAATTGTGATTATTCAACAAGTTGAATATCTATTTACATAGGTAATTAGAATTATTTTATTTATCTTTGACATATTATGATGAAGTTTACATTTATAGGGCCCGTGTTTCAATTTTATACCTTACCATAAAAGTTTATGATTATTTTTGATAGCTTATTCAATATTGTTTATCCTTACTGTGCATTTGAGCTCTCCCCTTTCTTATGTTTTATTTTCCAAGGGTTAAGAGTAGTATATTATGATTTATATGTATGTTTAAGCTAAGGGACTAATGGCCTTACTAAATGATTATTTATGTTGTGTTTTATGTTAGAAATTGTGTTGTAAAGTTCATGTATGTAATCTATTTACCAAGACTGCTAAAATGATAGGTGCTTCAGGACTGTATTCCTTGTAATCATGCCAATGTATTAAAATAATGAACTGGATATGGGATTTTGGGGTTTAGGCATTGCAATTATCCCTATTTAGATGCATCTATATTTGGGAACATAGTCTTTACTAAGTGAAAACATTGTTCTTCAAACCATTCACCCACAGTGAAAACCCCCACTAGTTAGTGTTTCATGGTTTTCATTTAGTGGGCGCACAGTTTGGGAAAACCGTTCTCTAACAATTCACATCCCATAATGTTACAAAAATGACAACTTTCATCCAAAAATCATCTGATACTAACCCCAACCATAACAAGAACAAAATATTGGGTATAAGAGAACTTGAATAATACTATCATTATGTTACAATATATATATGTATAACCGTGCCGCATGTGAATTTTTTTTTGAATTTTATTAAATAAATTATTTAATGTTATGCATTATTTTTATTATATTGAAATCCTGATGAAGATGAAATAATATTTGATAAATTATGATAATGTTGAGATTATGGCTGTGATGTTAAACCATGTTTGATTTTTATATCATGATTGATTTTCATTTATTGAAAACACATCAATATTGTTTGGTCAACATTTGATATATATATATATATAAATTAACATTTGAATATAAAAATATAATGTTTTTTCAAAAAATATTGGATTTTGGATATAAATATGTATATATAGATTTGATATATAAATTTGTTTAAAAAATCATGTAAAATTATATTTGTTATATATATATATTTGATTAAGAAGTAGAATAATATATATAAATATATATAACAAATAAAATAAGTATTAAATGACTTTTTTTAAAAAAATTATGAGATATCAATTTAAAGAATTTTTTTTGGAAAAAATGTTTTTATAATACATTTTTTATAAAAAACATTATAAAAATTAATTTAATGAAAATATGATAACTAAAAAAATAATTAATATTTATTAAAATCTTAAGTATTAAATAATTAGTATGTTTTTCAAAATAAGTTTTAAAAATATAAAATTTCAAATATTTATTAAAAATTCAGAAGAATTTATAAAAATATATTAATATTTTAAATACTAATTATTAATCAGTAACAATTTATAAATATGATTATATTCTGATACTTTTTCATTAATTGTAAAACAAAATATATGGAATAATAATATGTATTAATTTTTTTTTAAAATTTATCAAAAATTAGTAAAACTTATTGAATATTCTTCTATATTTAATAAATAATTAGAATTACATATTAAATAATGGTATCAAATAGTAAAAATGAAATTTGTTTTGTAATAATTCGTTTCAAATTTGTAATACCTTATAGAAAAAAATAAAAATACTCACAATGGCTAAAATTTGAAATATTTAGTAAACATGTAGTATTAATTAAAATAATTTCTAATTATCATTAATTAATTTGAAATAATTAATAAATAAATGTTCAATATTAGTTTTAATTATTAATTTTATGTTTTAATTACTAAATATTATTAATGGTTATTAATTATGAATAAATTAACATAATTGTACTAAAATATAATATAAAATATATGTAATATTAACAATTATTAAAAATAGTATCATTTATTATAAATTCACTTATATTTTATAAATATTTTTTATTACATGGAAAATAATTTTATGAATTAGAAAAAAAATAAAAATATAGCTCTAATAATTATTACAAATTATTAAAATTTGATGATAAGTAGGCATAAATAAGAAAAATTATAAAATAATAATAATTTTTAATTACTCACAATGAGTAATAATCATTCTTAATACCTTTTTATTTTAGATAATCATGGAGTTATAAAGTTGATTCCAGCTTCTATTACGTGATCATGTTTGGATAAATCAATGAAAAAATACCAATGGATACAGTATAAATCATGTCTACATTTAGGGGGTTGAAGTGTTTATGTCATTTGTATCATCAAATTTTGAAATTATTTCAAAAAGTAAAATTAGATATCCGTTTATGAAATGCGATCTTAAGTGATTCTAAGAGATTAAAAATGTTGGAATTCATCTACAGTGTTTTGATTTCATAAAAGATTATATTTATTTTTATCATCATGGAGAAAAAATAAGTAGATAATATGACTTTTTTTGTTCTAGATTAATCATTTAAAAATTTTGTACATTTAGACACTAGACCCTATATTCAGGGATGAAAAATCATAATGATATTCCATATCCTGAATAAGAACCATCTTACTTTTCCAATTTTTAGAAATTTTTATAGGAGGCCTTATATCTGGGTTTCCAGATAAGAAACTATGAAGCAAGTAAACAAATTATGGCCATTAAATCATATATTGGAATGTTAAATAGTTTTTTCCTATTGAATGAAATATTTTGTTAAATCATTGATCCCTTAATAAAAATAATTACCAACAGGTTTCTATAAATATTATATGGGGCACCATAATTTGGGTCTTATTTATCATAAGTTCCATGCATGTTCAGATGAATTAATCTTATATTATTGATATTATAAATCATTATTTAATTTTAAAAAATGTTAATAATCGAGTTATACAGAGTGAAGTGCATTGTGTTGCATTTGTTGTCAATGAGGCATGAAGTTGTCTTGAAATGAATGGATGTCAAGGTGTCAAGATGTGAATGCCAAAGGTTGTGATGGTGTTGGTGATGAAATGAGAATGACCATAGTACTAAGAGGCATGTCACTTAGGAGATTCACTAAGTGACATAGGAGATGATGGTTGAAACATTCTCTAAGCAACATCTGACGATTGTTGAGCTGATCTTTAAGTTCATAGAACTTGTATCAATTGGATACAAAGTCACAACATTGATTGAAGACCATGCATTGTAGTGACAATGCATGAGGAGTTGAAAGGAGTTCCATCCACAACTACTAAGTGGATGATGTGCATTAATGAAGTCCATGCACTATCACTTAGTGCATGTGAATTTGAAGTTGATCCAATTGATCTCTGATTAGATCAATGAAGTTTATTGAAGAAATATTTGATTCAGGAGCTCGGTTGAAGATGAAGAAACCTTTTGAATTCCATATCCTAAGTGAAGATTATATGTTGAGGAGGATTAAGGAATTCTTAAGAAGTAGAGAAGGGAAGAAATTGAGAAGAAGAATGGAAGAAGTGGCTTGGCACTTGGCATGTTTTACATAGAGGAGGACTTTGTTTTTACAAAGTCTTATTTGAAGACTTTGCCAAAAAATTAGGCCAGCCGAGGCACCTTGGGGGGTTCAACCCCAAGGCATGGGGCGCTAGGGCACCACGCCCGGGGGAACCCCGTGGGGCGAGCCAGGGCGGCAGGGCGCACCCAAGGACACCGCAAGGGCGCCAGGGGCACGCCCGGAGGAGCGCAGGGAGCATAGTGGGCGCTTGAAGCGCGCCCGCAGGAGGCAGAGTGGGCGCAGAGCGCGCCCGCAGAGAGAACCCGGTGCGGGGCGGCACCGGGAGGGGGGAAGTTCAACTGAGCGCTTTCCCCCAGCGCTTATTTGATAAGCCGCGATAAAAACGCTGGCCGATTCGATGTGGGACGGGATTTTTATCCCGGGATCTGATCCTGGCCGTCCGAGCGATCTCGCGGCAGATCACGGCCGCCCGATGCATCGCGCCGCTCGCGATCTAATCCAGGCCGTTCGAGATTATTCAAACGCCCGATCCAACGGCTGCGAATCCGTCTTCCTCCTCGAGCTCGAGCCGAAGCCTCCCGCGTACCTCCTTCGAACCAGAGGCCTCCCGAAGATGGATTTCGAGCTCCCGGCCACCGCTGATCGATGTAAAGCCACCCTCATGCTCGTCTGGCCATAACGAACCGAACCATGCTTAAAAATATACATGCATGCAATGTATGGAGAAATTCGATGAAGGCCGAAGCAAAGGTGCGAGGCCACTCGGGTGTTCATGTTTTGCATGGATAGACCTAAACAGAGGCCGTGCATGCGTTCTAAATCGCATGCACGAGGAGGAAGATCGAAGGAAAATAAAAAAGGGAGAACCCGCGTGTGAAACAGAGGAAGATATCAAGATTTGCAGAATCTTGAAATACCCGAAAATCTCGGGGATTCAAGTTATCTCTCCGCGGAAGATATGAGGCATCTCTGCCTATAAAAAGAGAGTCCGAGACCTCGTTTTAGCTTGCTGATCCGCTGAGTATTTGAAGTCCCGTGAGAAGCACTCTGTGCCTCACGAAGTCGAAGCCCTGCGCGCACACTTGCGCGGCAGTGAAGCCAGGAGCATCCCTTGCTCCGCGGTGTTCCTTTTGCGCACTCCTTGCGCGAAAGAGGTTAGAGAAGAACCCTGCGCGCCTTCCCCTTGCGCGGCAGGAAGAACCCGGGGCCGCGGCATCTTGCGCGCCCACGGTTGAAGCCCGTGCTGCCTTGCACCCAGGTGCTTGCGCGACCCATGGCCAGTGGCACCTTGCGCGGCTGCCCCTTGCACCAAGACATCTTGTGCGCCTCCTTGAAGAAAGGGTTCAAGTGAGAACACCCTACGGCTTGTGTGTGTGTGCACAAAAGAAATAAAAAGGCCGCAACCTTGGGTGTGTGTGAAACAAGAAGACCCTACGAGATTGTGTGTGCAAAGTGCAAATACACCCTACGGGCAGTGTGTGTGCAAGAAGAAGTAGGAGGCCAAGGCTTGAACACTTGCATGTGAAGTGTATAACACACCTTGTGTGTGTGTACATGGAGAACCCAAGCCGTGGCCGTGTGTGTGCATAAGGAGGAAGGCCACCACATTTGTGCCTTTGTGTGCAAAAAGAAAACAAAGAGGCCGTAGCCTTGTTTGGGTGAAGTGAAGACCACACCTTAGTGTGTGTGTGAAAAATTGAAGAACCACCTATGGTTTAAGTGTGTGCAAAACGTGGAACAAATTGTGTGTGCAAATCAAGTGAAGGCCGAACCTTAGTGTGTACTAAGTGGTGTATACACACTAAGAAGGAGAAGAAGGAGAATACTCACACTAAAGTAGAACACACATTTATGTGTGTAAACAAATTGAATTAATTGTGTGAAGTTCAAAGAAGGTGTGTGCTAAAAGAGATTACACCCTTTGTGGGTCTACTGCACCAAGAAGAAGAAAGGAGGAGTGCATGCATGCATGCATGCACGTGCACACGTGAACAAGTCTGAATCAGCTTGTGTGCATTTGAGAATTCCAAGACCAGAAGATCTTGAAGATATTGTGATGCCATGCATTCAGTGCATGAAGTTGAAGTTAAGTGAGACTGGACCAGACTGAAGATAAAGCTATCAGTTGTCTGAGCATTCAGTAGTTGGAGAGACAAGCCAGGTCATCCTGAGAAGAAGGAGATAAAGCCCGAGCTAGACGAGAAGCCCTGATCAACCACAAGTGATCAGAAGAGAAGAGCAAGGCCAGCAGCCTTTATCCCAGGCTGCTGAAGTTACTTGAAGAACTTGAAGTGAAGAAGAGCTACTCGTGTGACTCGAGGAGCCAGGAGAAGACCCTGTGGGACTCAGGGAGAAGAAGTCTTCAGTGGGATTCTGGAGCAGGCCAGTGGGACTCTGGTAACACTGTGGGACGCAGTATAAAGACCCTCCTGTGGGACTCAGGAGAGATACGGTGGGAAGCTGTATCGACCATTGTAATACTAATCGATTATAATGGAAGAATCCATGCTTGGAGAGCATGGCAAGGATGTAGGCCTTTGGTGCCGAACCTTGTAAATCCTTGTGTCCTGTGCCTTTTCATTACTGCATTATTCGGGAAAGGTTGAGAGATACAAGAAGAGTGGATCGAGGCCTTAACAAGCCATAGAGGTTTAATTGATTAAGAATCAATTAGTAAAAAGTTTTAAGGGATCACTGATTCACCCCCTCCCCCTCTCAGTGATTCACACTGATCTGGGCACTTCAATTGGTATCAGAGGGAGGTTACCTCTAAAAGATCCAAGAGAGTCTTTATGAAGTGCAGATTTGAGGAAATGAGTGACCAGCCTCAAATGGAGATATCTGCCAAGACTCAGAAAAATAGAAAGAAGAAACAGGCCAAGAAGATGAAGAAAGCCTGTCCTAGCTGTGATGAAGTTGAAACAATGAATGATCTTCAGAGTGCACTCAAATATCTTCAGAAGACAGTTCCCATGGAAGTGGCAAAGTGTATAGCTACAGGCATCCATGATCTTCATGAAGAAAAATCACAGTTAGAAGAAGAAGCCAATGCTATGGAAGATCAGCTGGCTAAAAGGGTTGGCATAACCAACACTCTCAGAAAGCTGGTAAATGCCAAAGATGAAACAGTATCTCTTTGCAATGAAAGATATGAAGACACTTGTGAAGAATTGCAAAGAAGCCTTTCTGAGAAAGAATTCTTTATGATATTAGTCAAAGATGTTTTCCATGCACTGGAAAAGAGGAACAAAGTGTCAATGGTTGTCAGAGATGCTCAACTAGAAGACAAAGTCAAAAGGGTGAAGGAGCTTGACAACTCATTGCTTGAAATGAAGCAAGTGCATGAAGACCAGATGAAACAGATGGAAGAGAAATGGGAAGGAAGGCTAAAAACAGTTGAGGATGAGAAGAACTCCCTCAACATGAAGTTTTTAGAACTGGAGGTGATATTGAAAAATCTGCAATCACCTAAAGCTGAATCCTCCCAGTCAGCTGATAGAAGAAATGTTGCTACACAAGTATGCTTTGAGACGGATGATTCTAAAAGAAAGACATCCTCTAGTGAAAGTGCAACAACTTCTAAAAGGAAGGTACCATCCATCCCATCTTGTACTGATGCTTCTAATTGTGTTTCCACAAAAAGTGCAGGATGGAAAAATAATTCCAAACAAGTATGGATGAAGACAATGAAGAAAGAAAGCTCTCCTGAAACAGCACAACAGGTCAAGAAAAGTACCCTACAATCAGAAGGACTGAAGAGGTCAAGATTCGTGGGACAATGCTGGTGTTGTAACAAGTATGGGCATTGTGCAAAGGATTGTTGGTACAATCCACTGAATGCCAAAGCACAGAGGAAGCCCATGCCAAGGGGGAGCAAGCCAGAAGGAAAGAAGCAACATCCACAGGTCCAGAGACATCTGTTTACTGCAAATAGATTTGGATTACTTGACAACATCTGGGATGATTGCAAAAGTGGTCAAAAAGATACATGTCAATCTCCAACTGTATCCAGAGCTCAAAAGAAGAAAAGATCACAGAACCTGGCTCAGAAAGAATCCTTGGGAAGCAAGAAGAAAATTGAAAATGCTCCCAAGAAGAGATTGAGAAATGAAGAGAAGTCCTTGGATTCTAAATCCAAGAAGGGTGAGTCATCCAGAAGGACCACCAAGAAGAAGTGCTTCTGCTGTGGAAGGAATGGTCATACCATGGATCTTTGTAAAGAAGCCATGGAAATCAATAGAAGCCAACTGAACTCAAACAGACAATCAATCCAAAAGAAGCAGAAGGGATTGATTGAAAACAAGTTGCCTAAGAGAGGTAGCTTGACAGAATCAAAGGAACCATGTGGAATGTCCAGAACTGAGGCCACAATTTCAAGTGACTTACTAGTCATATGGCCAAATCAGTTGCAACTTGCCAAAGATCTACAGAGAGCTGAAGATGAAGTTCTGGCAATTGCTAAGGCAAAAGGGAAGAAAAATATTTCACATGAAGATGTATTGAGATCCACACCAGCACCAACATCATTGAAAATCAAATGTGCAAGTGTGAAGACTGGTGAAAATGGGACATCTCGGTTGAGAGAATCTTCTCAACCTTGTTGTTCACATTGATGAACCAAGGAGGTTCCATCTTATTCCCTTATACTCTTGGTATATACATGTGCTGACATTGCAGGGAATTGAAGATGATGATCATTCTCAGCTGGAGGATGGTTTGGAAGGAATGGAGTGCACCCCTTGAGGGGGAGCCAATCTGGAGAAGATGGGATTCTGATATTTAATTCCATCTTGAGAAAAGCTGAAGGTATTCCAATCATACTTTCATCCCTTGTTTCTTAATTGAGTTTATCTTGTCAATTAAGGGGGAGTATGGATTGAAGACAAATGGATGAAAGGGGGAGCTTTATCATTGCACTGAACTTTCTAATGAGTTTTGTGAAGTATGTGCAGGATTTAGCAAATCATTGTTATATCTGAAAAATTTCAAACCCTTGAAGCATGATCTCACATGTATAGAGAATTATGGACAGCTTTGAATTCCTTGGTTATATCACTCTTGTTTTCTACACCGGGTTAGCCCAAGTAGACTTAGAGCTGATGTACTAAAGGTTCTTTGCTAAAGAGAACATGTGGCATCATCCCTCTCTTAGTGATTTTCAAGTAGATACTTTTTACAAGGGAGGAAGAGATCTTTGAAAGAGTACCACACCACACCTTTGCATTTGATTGCCAATAAGGGGGAGAAAATATTGGCACACATATTGACCCATTCATATGTGCTAAAGGAGTGTATTGACAACAAATACAAAGGGGGAGATTGAAGTGCATTGTGTTGCATTTGTTGTCAATGAGGCATGAAGTTGTCTTGAAATGAATGGATGTCAAGGTGTCAAGATGTGAATGCCAAAGGTTGTGATGGTGTTGGTGATGAAATGAGAATGACCATAGTACTAAGAGGCATGTCACTTAGGAGATTCACTAAGTGACATAGGAGATGATGGTTGAAACATTCTCTAAGCAACATCTGACGATTGTTGAGCTGATCTTTAAGTTCATAGAACTTGTATCAATTGGATACAAAGTCACAACATTGATTGAAGACCATGCATTGTAGTGACAATGCATGAGGAGTTGAAAGGAGTTCCATCCACAACTACTAAGTGGATGATGTGCATTAATGAAGCCCATGCACTATCACTTAGTGCATGTGAATTTGAAGTTGATCCAATTGATCTCTGATTAGATCAATGAAGTTTATTGAAGAAATATTTGATTCAGGAGCTCGGTTGAAGATGAAGAAACCTTTTGAATTCCATATCCTAAGTGAAGATTATATGTTGAGGAGGATTAAGGAATTCTTAAGAAGTAGAGAAGGGAAGAAATTGAGAAGAAGAATGGAAGAAGTGGCTTGGCACTTGGCATGTTTTACATAGAGGAGGACTTTGTTTTTACAAAGTCTTATTTGAAGACTTTGCCAAAAAATTAGGCCAGCCGAGGCACCTTGGGGGGTTCAACCCCAAGGCATGGGGCGCTAGGGCACCACGCCCGGGGGAACCCCGTGGGGCGAGCCAGGGCGGCAGGGCGCACCCAAGGACACCGCAAGGGCACCAGGGGCACGCCCGGAGGAGCGCAGGGAGCATAGTGGGCGCTTGAAGCGCGCCCGCAGGAGGCAGAGTGGGCGCAGAGCGCGCCCGCAGAGAGAACCCGGTGCGGGGCGGCACCGGGAGGGGGGAAGTTCAACTGAGCGCTTTCCCCCAGCGCTTATTTGATAAGCCGCGATAAAAACGCTGGCCGATTCGATGTGGGACGGGATTTTTATCCCGGGATCTGATCCTGGCCGTCCGAGCGATCTCGCGGCAGATCACGGCCGCCCGATGCATCGCGCCGCTCGCGATCTAATCCAGGCCGTTCGAGATTATTCAAACGCCCGATCCAACGGCTGCGAATCCGTCTTCCTCCTCGAGCTCGAGCCGAAGCCTCCCGCGTACCTCCTTCGAACCAGAGGCCTCCCGAAGATGGATTTCGAGCTCCCGGCCACCGCTGATCGATGTAAAGCCACCCTCATGCTCGTCTGGCCATAACGAACCGAACCATGCTTAAAAATATACATGCATGCAATGTATGGAGAAATTCGATGAAGGCCGAAGCAAAGGTGCGAGGCCACTCGGGTGTTCATGTTTTGCATGGATAGACCTAAACAGAGGCCGTGCATGCGTTCTAAATCGCATGCACGAGGAGGAAGATCGAAGGAAAATAAAAAAGGGAGAACCCGCATGTGAAACAGAGGAAGATATCAAGATTTGCAGAATCTTGAAATACCCGAAAATCTCGGGGATTCAAGTTATCTCTCCGCGGAAGATATGAGGCATCTCTGCCTATAAAAAGAGAGTCCGAGACCTCGTTTTAGCTTGCTGATCCGCTGAGTATTTGAAGTCCCGTGAGAAGCACTCTGTGCCTCACGAAGTCGAAGCCCTGCGCGCACACTTGCGCGGCAGTGAAGCCAGGAGCATCCCTTGCTCCGCGGTGTTCCTTTTGCGCACTCCTTGCGCGAAAGAGGTTGGAGAAGAACCCTGCGCGCCTTCCCCTTGCGCGGCAGGAAGAACCCGGGGCCGCGGCATCTTGCGCGCCCACGGTTGAAGCCCGTGCTGCCTTGCACCCAGGTGCTTGCGCGACCCATGGCCAGTGGCACCTTGCGCGGCTGCCCCTTGCACCAAGACATCTTGTGCGCCTCCTTGAAGAAAGGGTTCAAGTGAGAACACCCTACGGCTTGTGTGTGTGTGCACAAAAGAAATAAAAAGGCCGCAACCTTGGGTGTGTGTGAAACAAGAAGACCCTACGAGATTGTGTGTGCAAAGTGCAAATACACCCTACGGGCAGTGTGTGTGCAAGAAGAAGTAGGAGGCCAAGGCTTGAACACTTGCATGTGAAGTGTATAACACACCTTGTGTGTGTGTACATGGAGAACCCAAGCCGTGGCCGTGTGTGTGCATAAGGAGGAAGGCCACCACATTTGTGCCTTTGTGTGCAAAAAGAAAACAAAGAGGCCGTAGCCTTGTTTGGGTGAAGTGAAGACCACACCTTAGTGTGTGTGTGAAAAATTGAAGAACCACCTATGGTTTAAGTGTGTGCAAAACGTGGAACAAATTGTGTGTGCAAATCAAGTGAAGGCCGAACCTTAGTGTGTACTAAGTGGTGTATACACACTAAGAAGGAGAAGAAGGAGAATACTCACACTAAAGTAGAACACACATTTATGTGTGTAAACAAATTGAATTAATTGTGTGAAGTTCAAAGAAGGTGTGTGCTAAAAGAGATTACACCCTTTGTGGGTCTACTGCACCAAGAAGAAGAAAGGAGGAGTGCATGCATGCATGCATGCACGTGCACACGTGAACAAGTCTGAATCAGCTTGTGTGCATTTGAGAATTCCAAGACCAGAAGATCTTGAAGATATTGTGATGCCATGCATTCAGTGCATGAAGTTGAAGTTAAGTGAGACTGGACCAGACTGAAGATAAAGCTATCAGTTGTCTGAGCATTCAGTAGTTGGAGAGACAAGCCAGGTCATCCTGAGAAGAAGGAGATAAAGCCCGAGCTAGACGAGAAGCCCTGATCAACCACAAGTGATCAGAAGAGAAGAGCAAGGCCAGCAGCCTTTATCCCAGGCTGCTGAAGTTACTTGAAGAACTTGAAGTGAAGAAGAGCTACTCGTGTGACTCGAGGAGCCAGGAGAAGACCCTGTGGGACTCAGGGAGAAGAAGTCTTCAGTGGGATTCTGGAGCAGGCCAGTGGGACTCTGGTAACACTGTGGGACGCAGTATAAAGACCCTCCTGTGGGACTCAGGAGAGATACGGTGGGAAGCTGTATCGACCATTGTAATACTAATCGATTATAATGGAAGAATCCATGCTTGGAGAGCATGGCAAGGATGTAGGCCTTTGGTGCCGAACCTTGTAAATCCTTGTGTCCTGTGCCTTTTCATTACTGCATTATTCGGGAAAGGTTGAGAGATACAAGAAGAGTGGATCGAGGCCTTAACAAGCCATAGAGGTTTAATTGATTAAGAATCAATTAGTAAAAAGTTTTAAGGGATCACTGATTCACCCCCTCCCCCTCTCAGTGATTCACACTGATCTGGGCACTTCACAGAGTAAAAAAAGCATTTTTCAGATTTCCTTTGAGATACATCAGATATTTTCAAATTACATCCCATTTACACTGTGTATTTATGTCTAGAAACACAGCTACATTGATGATATGAGATAAATAATAAAATTTCCATTAGTAAAATAATACATCATCGTTATTATGGTGATTAATGGAAAACATTAACAAGATGAATCCTTATTTTTATTTAGGGCCCCATAACATACGGTTCAGTCCTTCCACCGATAGTTTTTTTAGAATTTTTTGATTATTGAAATCAATAATGTTATTGGCTTGTTTTTAAAGATTCATACGACATACCTACTTAGATACTGATGAAGGAACCACACAGACACATATATATGGACTTATTAGTTATAGGACATGTGAGTAAGAATATAAATTTTTATTTAAATACAGTTATTAATGAGGTAAATTCATTATAGAATAATGGTGTAACTACATATGATATTGTTTTATATCGTAATTCTTTGCTAAATGTTTAATTAATGTGGGAAATCAATGACATTTCGGTGCATGGTATGTTATGTGGATAGATTATACATTTTGTAAAATCATACCCCTATTTGATGACTAAAAATAAAGAATTTACTCTTTTCAATGGATGAATGGTTAGTTATTTTGACTGTCATCTTAGATTTATTTCCAAAGATCACCCATTCAAAAGGAATCGAAATAATTTTAGAAAAGGTATAAATTAAAGAGTTGAACCTCCAACTATTTTCATAGGTATTCAAGTAAAACTAACCACATATTCATTACCACCTATTAATTTTGGACTGACTATAAATGAACAACAAATATATGGTTTTGGGAGAGATAATTTTTTGATAATGTGGTGTATTTATGGGGACCTACAATATTAGATTGATTTTTTGGTTATTCAATTGTTATATTTAATTTATAAAGAGAGTAATTGTTTTGTTCACATATCTTATACCATGATGGAAACACCTGATAAGACCAAAGATAATGAAAATGTACTGTTAGATCATTCTATGATTTGAAGGCATCCTAAACAAGAATTGTTTGATGATTAAAGATCACACAATTTAATGTATCTAATAAAATGTTACCAAGTTAAAACAAATTTCATTATTATCATATGAATTGATTATAGATTTATGGTTACTAAATGGTTATATTTTATTTTTTCTCATTACATCAGAAATGGACATCTTATTGGGTTATAAATTATTTTCTATCAGGTAAAAATAGAAAGAATTCTTCTTGATTTTCTTAGTGGGTTGTTAAATTTTTTAGTCTGAGACCTGTTGAATAAAATATCATATTAAGTACAATATATTTCAACATAAAAATTAGATTATAATTTATTGAGTATGCTTCAAGAATATGTTGTTTTAATTTTTTTTATATCGAAGATAATATTCCCATAATACATATTTGAATCAATGGAACATTTAATGTTGAATTTAAAAAATGAAGAATAATTTTGTGGGACCTTACAATTTTGATGGAATTACTTTTTTAGAGATATATGTAAAATGTAACAAATAATGGGTTGAAGGGTCAATTGCAGAACCATGATTATAGGAGGAAATTTCAAATTTCTTCTTACATTATTTTCAATAACAATATCCTACAAAACAATCACATGGGTTGCAATGAGGAAAATTTTGATTATGTCATATAAAATTATTTTCCTGTTTTTAATTATCATGAGTTTGGTTTTGTTGGTTATCTTGAGTGAATAATTTCACATGAAGAACTACACATATGTCATATATATGTTCTTATCAATTGTAAAGTAACGATAAATTTATTGAAGTAATATATACTTTTTATAATTTTTCTATTTTTAAATAGATAAATTTATTTACATAATCTGGTTTGTGCACAATATTTTCACCATATAAAAATGTTATTTAAATTATATCTGATACTCTAGAAGATCACCTAAAATAGAAATTTTAATACTATTTTTAATGTATGGCATCTTAAGTTCTTTATGATGGAACATTAAATAAATTTTTTAATGATATATATTATTAGTCTTATTTATTGTTTAAAGTCATGAATATAGGTGATTCATTTTCCTTTTCTATTATGTCTACTCAACAACTGTAATGTCACGACCTGTAGTGAACTATCTGGTTCCCTGAGATGATGTGTCACATGGAATCAGGATAACCTCTCTATAATCCATAGGCTACCGACTAGTAGTGGGGGCCTAGGATTTGTCAGTGGGGATTATACTCCATTTTTTCAGAGTGTAGCGTAGTCATAGAAAACATATGATTCAATAGAAGAAGTAGTAAATCATCTTGACAGAAGATAATAACAATGATAGGAATAGATAAACCATTGATATAGTAATCCCATATACAATATGATAGGTCATGTAATGTCTCTAAAAACAATCCAAAAAGTATACAGGTATTTGTAAAATACATGTTTCAAAATACCAAGAAGACTCAAAAGGACTATCCCAACTAGAATCACAGGCCTAGATCATTCCTTTCCCCCCTTCTCCTAAGTAACATGAATTTCATTCATAGTACAATGGGTGATTTCCCTAATCTATACCTGCATCCATGAATTCTATTTGGGTACCCAATAATGGATCTAATAATGTGTGAGATAACACTCGGTAGGACACCACAAATGGTGTCTATAAAAAATATAGTCTATGTGATACATGATAACGTATTTTTCAAAATATCACAAGTATAGTACTAATGAATGTAATGTACCCATAGAATCTGTGATAAAAGTAAAGTGATATTGTCGATAATACCAATTATCTCTAGAACAATAGTAAACATCCAATAGAAAGTAAGTTGTAAACATAAATAAATAAGTATGATTTTCCATTATTGAAATTGTAAACTGATACCCATACCGAGGCTATCTACTAGTGTGTCAAAATAAACACCCTGATCATTCCTTATAACCAATTGTATAAAATTTATCAAAACCACACTGTATTATCTAAATTATCAACAAGGTATATTCCATGTAATCAAATGGTCCAGACCATGGAGGGTCAGATATAAGGTGTTGAAGACTATGGAATCCATATCAAGTCATAGAAGTACCTCGATTGAAAATCATAAATTACTAGTATGGAGTCCAAAAATAATGTTAAAAAACCATATCCAATGGGATTCTATGAAACCTTGCTCAAATGGGTATCAAGGACTAAAGAATCCTAGAGAATCAAGACCCAAGGGGAAAATAGGTCTAATTCATCCACTAATGTATTCATGATTCATTGGGGAAATATCCATGGAATCTAAGGAAATAAGGAAACATGGAGCTCTTCTATGTCATGCACTACCATTTCAAATTATCATCTCATTTCATTTATCATTTCAAAAAACACCAATTAGTTCATCCTACTCATATAAAAATTTCATTTTAATAATTAAATCATTTCACATCATGTCAACACATGGTAACAGAGGCACCAACAATATCCTATATATTTAATTTGATTACCATCAATTTTAAAGGCTCCCTATAACTAGGAAAGCTCAAGCCCACCCCATGAATGCTATAAAAAGGGGAAGATATAATAACTCACCCAATCATTGGCCTATGCCAAGGAAAAACCCCCTAAAATCTAAATGGTAGTCATATGGAAACATAACAAGTTCCAAATACTTCATTTCAAACATTTAATTAATTAAAGGTTCACTGTTGACGCTCCTTTCCATCACAGAGTCTAAATAATGAAAAAGGCGAATACCTTAAGCACGAAGAGATTCATACTTTGAAGAACATAAATTTTTTACAAAGGCATGAACAAGGAACTCATTAAGCATGGGTCGGGAATGTTTATTTATGGTTGCGCAAGTGCCTTGCGCACCACATATGTGTCGCGCAAGTGACTTGCCCTCCCCATTCTTTTTTCCAAAGGTGCTTAGTGGCCTATAAATACCCCTATGGGCCCCCCATTTTGGGGATGAAAAACATCAAAAAATAGATTCAAGATATGGTCTCCCAAGTCTCAATCTGAAGTCTTCAAAACACTTCTAAGGTAATTCTTTACCTAGAATGGAATCTCTAAAGAGAAACTATAAGGCCTATGTTTTAAAAATAACCAATACCTGCATGCCTAAGTATCCATCCCTTTAAGGGAATTTTTTATACTTGCATGCTTCCTATCCCTCTCAAGGGATCTTGCATGCCACCAATCTGAAAGCCACATGGGATGATACTAAGGCCTCCAATTCAAAGACGCCCAAGTATCACTTCATAGGTTTTTCATCTCCCAAGTGAACTCATGTCGTGCTAGTATACTTGTGCATCCTGGACTGTCACACCAGACCTGTACTTGTGCACCACCTTATAATTCACGTTCTTTCCTCAAATTCACCTCTCCTCTTCAAGATTTATCCTTCAAAACCTTCTTCAAAGCCATTTGTGGCATGGTTCCTTTGTTGTCTTCCTTATCTAATAGGAATTCTGAGATGTTTTTTTAACATGGTCCTCCTTTTAAGGAGTAAGACCCAGTGATAATTTCCCTTAACCTGGGCCTCCTTTTCAAGAGTAAGCTCCAGTAATAATTTCCCTTATCCTGGTCCTCCTTTTTAGGAGTATGCCATACTTATAATTTCTTTTAACCTGGGTGTCCTTTTTAAGAGTAATCCCTTGTCATAATTTCCCTTAACTTGGGAATTCTTTTCAAGAGTAAGCATAGTCAAAATTTCCCTTAACCTGGGCCTACTTCTAAGGATTAAAACTCAGTCATATTTTCATTTAACCCGGTCCTCCTTTTCTAGAGTAAGCCTCAGTCATAATTTATTTTAACTTGGGCCTCCTTTTTAGGTGTAATCCCCACTCATAATTTACCTTAACATGGGCCCCCTTTACAGGAGTAAGCCCCAGTGATAATTTCCCTTTACCTGGGCCTCCATATCAGGAGTAATCCCCAAGTTACAAGTCCCCTTAAACTGGGCCTCCATTTTAAGATTAAGTCATGGGTCTGAAACTCCAAATCTCTATAATGTACAAATACATTTATGGACCCTGCTCCTGGGATTCTTTCCTAAGTCTTGGTGTTCATCTACTTGGGAAATCATACATATGTAAGCCCCACATCATCTCTAATCAATAAATCTTTTATGGAACCATCATCAAGTTTACTAAAACCTATTTTTTCTCACACCAATAATGACTCATGTGAGGTTAGAGTGTGAAAGTAATCATGACATTTCTTTCTGGGCCATTAAACATGCATAAACCCCATATTTCTTACCCGAAATATGTGAACATTGATCTCTACCTTAAATGTAGAGTATGTAAGAATCCTTTATAAGGTTCAATCCCGTCATTCATTAATTGTTTTCTATCCAATATGACATTAAACTATATCCATATTTACTCAAACTACGTGGGTTCTAATTCCTTTCTAACAAGGATGCGTAGATAGCCCATCTCTAGGTACGATCCCAATTTTAAAATAATATGTTCCATTATGAAGGAAAATAAAATTTAAGTGCCCCAATGAGTGGCTTTAAAACTATTATGGTCATCATAATGACCAAAATATTTCTACATAATGTATTGAAGGATACCATTGATTAAAAATCTCTAATACACATAGATGATTCTCTATTGATGAAGAACCTCAAATACATATAGAGGATTCTCTAAATTCCATAGATATCGATCATTAATTGAAAAATATAGAAGAAACCCCATATTTATACTTGGTGAATTAATAAGGATTCGTGAACATAAATAAAATCTATAAGAGAGTCCCAAAGAAGACAATAATTCCCACCAAATAGGTGTGATTAGTCTGACCTCCCATCCTCTCAACCAATGAAAATTCTTAAGCCTCATCAGTCCACAACTTATGAGCACCTACCATTGGAATGTAGGTTCAAATGGATATCAAATCATTGGATGTTTCTGGTTCTACGTATAAACCCGTTAGAAACCAATCAGAATGTTTTAACCATTCACAAACAAGGTCATCCCCATTTTCAGAAGAAACAAAAATGGTGAACCCGACGTAAATCCTTAACCAAGTTAAATGATGTTTTACTTATTTGTAAGGCCCCTATTTAACTTAATTTGAAGTCCAACAAAGAAATCAATGACATATGTGCTCATCTAAATGATGTAATCTGGCAAGACTTGTCTTGATTATGTCTCCTATATCAAACATGCACTATTTTTCGAGATCTATATGCAACATAGTATGGATTTTTTAAATTTCACACCTGTGAATGCTTTGGCCACTTCTCTTGCTGGATCTTCATCTGATCTGAGGACGACATCCCCTACTCAGCATCTGCAACGTAGGGTCTCAAATGAATTGGTGAGGGAATACCATCAAAATGGTACCATCCTGACTCTGGAGTCCGCTCGAAAATCCCACTAGGTTAACAACTCACCCTAGTTGTTAGGACAACGACAACTAGTGATCAAGAAGTAGGAGGTGTTAACCACCATCTTCAACCATTTCGGGTTGTTATCCCCGGAATGCAACAACCAGTGCCTGCCATATTACAGGGAAGTGAATGAAGTGGTCAGTCAAGGTCTCAGTTCATGAAGAAATGGATTCTTCCCGATGACTCCCATTAAAAATCTCCCCAGACTCGTGCGGTAGTTCTCCCTCAACCTGATGAGGATATCACCTTTATGGGTTCAGATCAGGTTCTTCAGACCCGAGAATGCAAGATGAACCGCCAGAGGTGCAATCCGATCAAGGGGGAGTAAGTTCTTACTTATGCCCCCTTCGAAAAAGTCCATCAAACCAACTTGATGGAAAACAACAAGCTTTCATATACACATGTTTGTCCTGATGTTACTACCCAGTAGGCTTGTCTGTCAAAAACACCCAAATCCCACCAGGAAATTCCAGCGGAGTGTTGTAGGCAGGCATATACACCTATTTATAATTCAGCATCTAGTCACCAGGCTCATCTGATGGTAACCAATGAAACTCGCCAATCAAATGTGGTGGGGAACAATCAGCAGGTACATACCCTTGAAATTCATCAAGCTGGCCAACAGTCTCGTTTGGTACCTCCCGGAGATATCAATTGGAAATCTGAAATGACAAGCCGAAGGTAGACACAATTTTATGCCCCCACACATGAGTACGATAAAAAATTCACTAATAGAAAATGGAGGACAAGAGCATGCACATACACATACTTCATACCTGAAATGGATGTATATTCCTGTTGCGACAGCTGAAGTCACCATGCTCATTCTAAAAATGGTGAAAGAATAAAATAAAATCCTTACCCATATTATGGATGCCTATCAAAATATTATAATAACTTTAGTAACGTCACATGGAAGGAATCATAAATCTATCCCTATCAGTAGAGTGACTCATCAACATGTCACCCCGGAACAGATACACACCTCTATCCCAGTCCATGAGGGTTGTAGGGCATACTCCCCCATGTCATATGGACAATCAAGTCATGCACATACACCCGATTTGAATGGAGATAATCAGCCTAACATGAATACTTCTCCTGAGCAGGCACATACAACTGCCCATAATAACCACATTCATCAACAAGTGGTTTCCCAAGTGAGTGAGAAGACGTCTATGAAAAAGACCCATCCAGCACAGTCGAGAAATCAAGAGCCAATCTGTAATAAATCCTTACTTGGTGTTGGAGTTCTTAAAGCCCTCAGAAAATTATCTGTTGCAACTCAATATTCTACTCTCTCATTTCCCAATAGTGGGAACAATAATTCTGAAGTTCTTCATCAGACACTTTATCATGAAGGCTTGCTTCATGATAGTTCGATTGATCTCGATGTATCATCATCAGATGAGAGCCACAATAATCCTTTGCATGGCTAGAAGATCAAGGTGAAAAAGGTTTCATTTTTTTTGTAACCGACCATGGTGGTCCTCACCGTGATGATGAATTTAGCTACAAAAGTCCTCTCTGTAGTAGTAATTCGCATTGCCGGGAAAAATCTTCAGAGGAAAATGCAGTAACGAGAAAGCCCTCTTATCTTGAGGCAATTTAAAATGTGAAGTCTGTCATGTCTGATTCTTTACCGCTAGCAGGGGAAATACTTTCTCAATCAAAATATAGCATGGGGTGTAGGTAATTCTCTGAACCACCCCTTGGTCATACATCATCAAATTTGATAAATGAATTCCCTGCCGTTCTTATTAAATCTAATGAAACAATAAGGAAGTACCGGCTTTGGTCTAATCAGGTAGATGAATCTTCATCGAATGAGAAGGAAGAAGTGCTAAATATGAGAAAACAACTGGAGAAAGGTCAAGTACCAGTCATGTTTTGGCCTTTGGCTAACTCTCAGTATGATATTCTAGAAATGTTGACGGAAGATTTTATTCACGATATTCGTCTCAACACGTGGAAAAATATTTTCCACTTAAAAGAGAAAATATTATCTAAATATGAATATGAAAATCAAGTTAATATAATATAAGGGTTACAACGCCAAATTGATTTAGCATCTCTCTCAGTTTCCCGATATTCAAAGGTTGAAAAGCAGCAGAGAGCCCTTCAGCGTGCATGCTTTGGCACACTAAAAGGGTTGCACCAGTTAATTATCAATGCCCCATATAGTATTCATATCAAGGGATGGGGTGTTCATGGAGCACTGTATTTCACTATACACTCTAGTCAACAAAGCTCACCAAAAGTGGTCTCATGCAATGTTATTTCACATGGCCGACCACAAACAATTGATTTTTTGTGTAATCAAAGGCTTTCTCAGGAACATGACTCAACTAGTTCTTCCCAAAGTTAGGAATATAATGAAAACATTGTCGAATTACTCTTGCATCATGAAAATGAGAATATCAAACATGATTCTCGTTTAGATCATGCGCATCATCAGGTGACAGAAGAGTCAGAAATCATCCAACAGTCATTTGAGCAAGGTGATTTGAGTGGGTGTAGGTTAATGCATCTGACCAATTTCCAGATTAAAGTCCACAAAATCATGAGATATTTTAAGAATGTCTCAGATGTATCAGCCCAAGAGACACCTCAGCTTTCCAGGTTGGGGAATCTTTTAGCTCAACCATTGGGATCAATATATGGGATTCAAGGAGTTGAGCTGGAAAAGCAGGAACGACTCCAGTCCACCGGACTAGGGACTTCTTCAAATCCTCAATCTCTTCCTCAGTGAAAGTAAGTCTTCTCTCATGTAGGTAAGAAAAAATCAGAGGACCAAAGAGATGAATTATTAGGGGATTCACTCCAAATCACTGTTCATCGAGAAGTTCCTGAAGGATCAACTCAACCAAAGGCAATGTCTCATAATCGACATGGAAGAAGACAGTATCACAGAAATTCTGATAGAAGGGATGCAATGATTTATGCATCGATAAAATTCATCAATGCTATTTTCACTAATCCACCAGAAAATGAGGTTCACTCAGAGGAATCAGATGAGGAAGTTCCTGTTCAAGAGGTTGTACAGACTGAAACAAATGAAGAAGGTGTGTGTACCCAGAATCAAAGGCTTACCCAAAATATTGGTATTCCTTCAAATAACCATCTTTCCCCTCTCTGAAAGGAATCCAATAAGGGGAAAGAAAAAAAGTTAGGTTACATTCCACTCTACCTCTGGAGAAGGCCAATCACTTTTATTAGAGGGAAGGTTCATTCAACAAGAAGAAGAAATGAAGGAGTTAAGGAGGTTGAATGCAGAACTACTTCAAGGTAGTATTCCTTCTAAGAATGCTAGAGTTAATCAATGAGGGGAATTTGTTACAGCTACTAGTAGTGATCAATAATATTCTCTATTACAAGTACACCCTCACATGCCTAATCCTATGGGTCGTACGAAATAGAAACCGACGGTACCACCATCAGTGATAGTACCGGTCGCCCCACCCATCAAAACTCTATTTCTTGCACATGCTTAGGTCCAAGATCAACAAGATGTATCTCAAACGTTAATGACTACCATTGAATAATTAATAGTCCATATAGAAGATATGGAAGGAAGGTGTGAATCAGTTCAACTAGAGAAGAGAGCTTACCATGGATGGGTGGATGAAATTCCTCCCCCATCAAATTTTGTGAGTACCACATTCCCAATTTTTAATGGTTCAGGAGATCCAGAACAACAGTTAACACATTTGTTTCCCTTTCTGATCCTATGATGGGAACTCCTCAACAAAAAGAAGAAGTTAAGATTAGGTGTTTTGTACAGTCATTATAAGGACATGCATTTTTCTGGTATACAAACTTGCAATCATAGTCAATTACTGGGTGGGAGGATCTCTGTCAAAAATGTCTTATTCAATTCAGCTCAACATTGCCAAAGACGACAGTTTTTTATCTTAAAAATTGAATTCATAGGGAAAATGAAAGAGTTCCAAATTTCATTGCTCTATGGAAGGGATTAAAATATTCCTAATGTTTAGCACTCCCTTCGTTAGAATTGTTGAAAATTTGTGTGAAACTTTTGCGTGATGAATTACACACAACCTTGATCACTGTGAAATATACAAGAGTGTTTCGAGACCTTAATTCAATCACTCAGCATATTGAAGACTCTCTTACAAAGACTAAGGCTAAAACTCATGTTATTCCATCAGTTCCAGGAAGGAGAATGGGGAAAGTAGAGACTTCTATAGTTACGCTTAAAAAAGCACTCGTACCTGCTTTAACTTCAATACCTTCATCATATCAAAGGGATCCACCTCTTGAGCATCAACAACAATGGCCACCTTGTCAAGATGATCATAGAGATCAAAGGTGGAAACAATTATAAGACTTAAATAAAAAATTTTATACTTTCCAAAATGAAAAAGTTCTTGGTTACTTCATCTCAGGTCTGGAAAATAATCTGGTTCAGTTGACAAGGCCCAAATGGCCTAACAAGGAAGGAGATGAAGACGTCCCCAACTATTTCCCATTTCATCAGATGTTGGGGAATCCATTCAGGAGTGTTTTGTCTTCAAATACCTCCTGCAAAAGTTGGTGGACTCGGGACAGGTAAAACTGAAAGGTTCTTTAGCCCAGGTAGCATGTGTTATTGCTACTGATCCAGAGGAAGAAGGAGAATGACACGAAGTCAAAAGTCAAAATGCACAGAAATATGATGATTGGATGGTCAGGAAAATGATCACTGAACTCATGTCATTTTACAAAAAAAACTGAATCATCCAATTGTGTCTTATACTATGACTGCCATAGTAAAACCCTCTTCATCAGAAGAAAAATATTCAAAGAATCAGTGTAATTTGATGAAAGTGGAGCAGTTAGAAGAAGATGAGTTCATGTCAAAGCCTAAATTGCCTTTGACTCTGGAATATTATATGCCATCTACTTCAAAAGCACCGACAACTGCCCACCAAATGGCACATCCTGAACTGGTTAATCTGGAAAAATCCTCATCAGATGAAGAATTGATCTTTGGTTCATTTAACGGGTTTCATTTAATAGATCTTTATGACAATGAATGTTTTGATTTTGATGAGCTTAAGTTCCCTATATCTAACAGAGGAATTAGAGGGAAAGAAACCTCCAAAGCCTGAGCCTAAATGGGAAGGATCTTATTCAATACATATGGTCTACTCTAATAGAGCTTATTATTTAATATCAATGGATGGAGAACTCATTACAACTGCAACCAATGAATGATTCTTGAAGATGTATTTTTTGTAACAAAAATATGTCCCCTCTATTGTCTAACATGACGTTAAACTGTTAGTCCTAGCTACATGATGCTAAACTGTGCAGCACTGGTCCATGTATATGACCTTAAACTATTTTAGTCCTTACTGCAAGACTTTAAACTACATGTACCCTTCGTCCTTGCTGCGTGACGCTAAAATGTGCAACACTGGTCCATGCATATGACCTTAAACTATTTTAGTCCTCACTGCAAGACTTTAAACTACATTTCCCCTTCGTCATAGTTGCATGACCCTAAACTGTACAGCACTGGTCCATGGATATGAACTTAAACTATTTTAGTCCTCACTGAAAAACTTTAAACTACATGTCCCCTTAGTCCTAGCTAGATGATGCTAAATTGTGCAGCACTGGTCCATGCATATGACCTTAAATTCCTTTAGTCCTTACCACAAGACTTTAAACTTCATAGTCCTTCTATCGTCCAACATGACATTAAACTGTATCATTTTTATCCTATATAACGTTAAACTGTGAATCGTTAGGGTTTTTGTAACCTCTTGTTTCTCACACCAAGCATGAATCACCTGAGCTTAGAGTAAGCTTCAACCATAACACCCTATATGGGACACTAACCATGCGTAATTCCCAACATCATCTTCTGGTATTCCTAAAATACAACTTGATCTCAAATTCATTATTAATCGAACTATGCGAACATTGATCCTAGACTTCTAGGGTGGGTATGTAGGCAACCTCCCGAGGTTCAAGCCCAAAAAAATCTCTTCATGTCATTTCACCTCCGTCTCATACGATATTGATCTGTGATCCAGCCCAAACCCAATCTCTTCACGTCAGTTCACCTCCGTCTCATACGATATTGATCCATGAAGCAGCCCAAAACCAATCTCTTCACGTTGTTTCACCTTCATCCCACATGATGTTAAACTATGTATGTCCCTTTTCCCCCTTCTAGATGGCACTAAACTGTGTAGTACCATCATCCTTTCTCTACAATGTTAAAATATAAAATCCCCCATTATCCCTCACCTGAGAGGGAATCATCATTGACATTAATCTAAAATCATTTCATATTTCAATGACTACATGTATACATGGTAATGCCCAAACCCTTAATCTTGGGTCAAACCATCATTGCACTAAAGTCCTATTTCTCCCTTCACTTTTACAAACCAAATCTATATAGAGGGTATTTTAAGAACTATGTATGGCTTGATTCCCATCCTTATGGGATACATAGGAACGTTTGAGTATCCCTCGAATCCAGCCCCAAGTCTTTTGTCCTAACCCTAAATTCCACTCCCAGTCCCTTGGCTGGAAAGTCCCCCTCTGAAAACATGAATGCGGTATGAAAATAATGGTCTTCATTCACATCAGGATTATAAAACACACAATTTTTATTCCTCATTATGGTCCAAGATCTATGAACCTAAACTAAGATCTCCTACACCGTTGTCAAAAATTATGTTAAACTGTATTTTAAGAACTATGTATGGCTTGATTTTCACCCAGATAAGATATGCAGTGAAGTCCAGCATCTAAATTCCAGACTAAGGAACAATATGATTGTGGTAAAAATTTGTATGTGTATCTCTTTAATGGATTGGACAATACCCATTTTCATGTATCATACAACGAAACATAAAAATTTCTTGATCTCCATAACCCTTTTCGGGACTTCTAGTCCAAAAAATGTCTGATACCTGGAAAGCTTTTGCCTGACTATACTGCACCTGACCATAGGCGGCCTTGCATAAATGGTCGACATAATGGACCTATTAGCCGAAAGATGTTATTATTTGACTATGCAAAACTTGCCCTTATGCACCCTTTCATAAATTGTCTACATAACAGACCTGTTAGCCAAAAGATGCTATTATTTGACTATGCAACCAACACCCTTAGGTGGATCTACATAATTCAACACCGCAAATGGGTTTATTATATTATTGTAACGTCGTTCTTGGGGGGAAAACCACTTTTGTTCTTATTAGTATTAACGATGATATTTAGGGATCTGCAAAAAACAGTTTTCCTTAGCATATGTGTCCCATACAATTTTTCATGATCTAAAAGTATTCATGTCTATGGTTTATATTTCCCTTCCCTACGTTTTTTTCAGACCTTCATAGGAGTGACATTCATCCAATTTTTTGAAAATCTCAATTTGGAATATCCTCTCCATATTCAAGTACCTATCTCCATACAACAAACTCTATTATTTTGGAAATTTTAATCTCCATAAATGTCCACTGGCTTTTAGCAATAGAGAAGTATAATTTTTTAGAGTTCTTTTGCCTAACTACACAGAACGTGCCCATAGGTGTCCTTGAATAAGTAGTCTACATAATGGAACTATCAGGCAAAAGATGCTATTTTTTGACTATGTAGCCAATTCCCTTAAGTAACCCTGTATAATTCAAACCCCCAATAGATTTGACAAATAGTTGTAACTTCACTCTTAAGAAATACATCCTCTAATGCCTTTTAGACCTTTTTTATATCATCACTCGAATTCAAAACTTCTTAAGTAGTAGTTTACATGTTTTCCCCCATACATGAATGTGGTAATATGTTTTTAAGAAAAATTTCAAGGAATGAATAAATTTTAATTCATTCGATCAAAGCTATTCAACCTTAAAAATTAGCATTTTTATGTCTGACATGCATGAATTTAAAATTCCATCAAAAGATAGTGTACTCATTAAATTTGGAACATGTAAAAGGAACTCTGAACAAAAGTCTAGTCCCATCTCGCTAAACGTAAGTATTATATGATTTAGGCAATATTGAGCAGTAAAAGATGCAAAGATTGTGGGGTTGTTTGTATCACCCTAGCTAAAATCAATATATGATTAATAGTCCCATTGGATTAGGTAAAATTTAAAGCAATTATCAAGAGGATTTAGGTACAAATGATTGAAGATGAAAGTTTTTTTCATTGATGAACACGAGTTAGAAGGACATCCACAGATTGGAGTCTCTTCTCTTTTTCAAAAATTATAAGAGGCGTTCAACATAACTCTTCATTTGATTTATGACATCCTGAGCTTCATCAGATGCCACTTGATTCTTATTAACTCAACCATATTTACACTTTTCAGCATGATGGAGTGCTTTCATGGAATCTACAATGTATTTCATACCATTTTTTTTACTCCTTCCAATGAAATTTTTAGCTCTTCAAGTTCCCAAGTAACAGAATATAACTGTTGCTGAAGGCGCATCAGCTGGAAAATGTTCTCATTGATATTATGATTTATCTCCTACAACATTGCAACATGATCAAACCTTAGATTGGGAAACCACAGCCTCAAATTCACTGATATTGGTCAACAGGATTGATCTGGTCAGATCTTGATGGTACTTTTTCTCCTACTCCCTCCTTAAGATGACTTGTTTCATCCTAGCATGGATCTCTTGATTTCCAAAACCGCCAAATCCTAACATGAAGAACAAGGATGATAGTCATGGGATCTTCAATGGTAGCTCTTTAAGAGGCACTTCAGATATGATCTTACATATATCTTTCCATGCCATGTGACGTGAGAATTGGAGCACTTTTTGTACCTCCGGGTCTAATTCAGCATCACTATCATAGTGGGAGATATAGTCTGGAATCAATGCACTTAAATAAGTTCCCTATTATGCTACTTCCCCCCTGAACCTTGTTATGTCACTTTCTACTCCCGGTGGGGCGGAGGCTGAGGCTTCACCTACAGATTTAGACCTTGAAATTGATGGCCCTACATAGTCAATTTAAGGTTTTAGTTAGTTCCAAAGGATAAAAAAGTTGATTAAGCTTTCTTACAAATTATGTGTAGCCAAAAATATTGTTATCTCTTACCCAATTGTAGATCAGCAACATGAGAAGGCTCCTCCGTGTCTTTCCTAGCTACAACAAGATTTTCAGGACTAGTTTTAGGAAGCTATACCCTGTTAAGTTCCACTTGAGATCACATCTTTGTAATAATAGGGTTATCTCTACCCCCATTAGGCATTGGAAGTTCAATAGCTTTCTTAGATGGAACTTTACATTTCAACCAGTCAGAGTCAGAGATGTAATAAGAAATTTTTAAGAGGACGAAGGATAACACTCACATCCAAAATCTTCTAAATCACATGGTAATTTTAGATGATATAAAATTTCTTCAATAGATATTCCATGATTCATCATTTCATCCAATGATATCTAACATTCATGGTATGTCTCACCAGTGGGAGCATTTGATATGTCTTCTTGGCGACCATCATTCTGCGACCTCTGACTCCGGACAACTTCTTTAGATAAAATTGCAGAGTCAGTTGCAGTGGCCACCAAATGTTCTGGTGTTGGTATTGAACCTAAAGTATCACATAATTAAATCCAGTTGATGTTTTCATTCAAATTTTTATGAAGCATTGTTAATTCACCATAAGTACACTCCTCTCTTCGTGTAGCAGAAACATGAGCAGTACTGGGAACAAACGATGGCTCTTCTTCAGGAGCAGCCAGGTCAGGATGAATTTTTGATTGTTCACCAGCACCCTCCACCGTCCTCATAGGAGGGTCAGTCCACTCCCTCAATGGAGAAATTGAAGAATCCCCTACAATCACAAGAAGTATGTGAAACCTTTTTCATGAGTTAAGATTCATGACTATCTGAACGACTTACCACTACTGATGAAGCGTTTTTCTATGGACTTATTTCTTTGATTTCATTGCTTCTTTGAATTTTTGGGTGTATTGACATCATCACCTCCAAATATAGGAATTAGATATTGAAAATCCCTTCCAAACTCCTCATCCATGGATTTTCGGCCTGAAAATACCTCACCCACCTCATGAGGAGATTCCGTAGCTCTGATGGTTGTGCCACCAAGTCTATACTGTGGTGAAGGAACCTCAGCAATTCCTTTCATTACAAGCTGCAGGATGAAGACAATAATTTCTTTGAGTAACAGAGCTTTAATTGAAGTCAAGCTGTAATGAAAATAAAGAATTAGACTTATATCTTCAGGGGCCACGTAATTGTGCCACTCCTCATCTGTAGAAGCACCGGTCCCTTTAGTGGTGCCACAATCCATCATTTCCTTCACCCGCTTGGTGATAGGAATGGAATAATTAGTGGCATATATGGGCATCTCCAGCTCTATGATGTAAGCCCGCACTTCATCGGGGTTATCCTCGAAATTGATATCATTAGAATCCTTAAGATTCCATACTCCAGGGATGTGTAGTCCTTCACATAGTTCCAGCTAGTCGGTTTCTACATCGAAATATAAACTCTACCATGTCTGGACATTCTCTGGTGATAGATATTCAGCATGGGCACTAGAAAGCTACGAGGAGGGTCCTACAATCTTGGACTTAAATTTCTTCCCTACTCCTGTAATCATAGATAAAGGAAAAAAATTAATTTTGTTGCTCTATAAAGTAATGGAAATCAAATTTCCTCAATGAAGTAACTCACCTGGAGTTGATGGAGTGGGTATCTTGATTCTGGTAGGAGGATTATATATGGAACGAGTCCTCTTTGACACATGTCCTGCCTCATCATCCCCATCCTGAGAATCTGGCGAGTCAGACTTGGTTAAGGAACCTGGTGAATCAGATCTAGGTGATGTAGAGTCACCTTCCAAGAAAAGGGTTTCATTCTTGACAGTTCTTTTTTTCCCACCTGAGTAACCAATTGATTCAGTACCCTATCAGGATATGATGCTACCCAGTTTTCGGCATACCATGTAGTCAAGTGACTCGCCGCTCCAGCAATTATAAGATCAAGCATTAACACAGTCTTCTCCATAGATGTCACCAACCAAATTTGTCAGAAAACCATTGGATGCTATTCTGACCTGACATGCATAGGAGGGGATACACAAATCTACTTCAAACATTTTAATTGGTGTGCACATCTATATGGAGCATAGGCCACACATATAATCTCTCCATCAATTATGGTTTTCAATACACCATGTCTACAAGCCAGCATGTAAGACCTCAATTCTATGATGGTTGTTCCATAAAAAACAAACCACCCGGTTGACGTGTTTCCATGAGGAAAGAAAAGTAATTCCTTGAACATGATTAGCCTCACCTTGATATAATAGGGGTTGAGGGACAACAAATAAATTCCAGAATATCCCTGTAATGATGGACTAAATGAACTTCCATGAACCTGTACTTCACTGTGTACTGCATAGGTCCTAAAGTGAGTGGTGATCTATCCCCACAAAACATAGAATGGTCCAAACATTTTCAAAGGAGTCTTACCCATATAGACATGGAGTAATATCCTATAAATCTTTGATAAAATTAGGGTGGCCAACCCAACAATTTTCCTCTCAGTCAACTTGGCTGCAACAAGGAAGGTCCCTGGCCTGACACCTCCCTTCGAATCCCTAACTAGAAGAAGAAAAATGCTGAGAAAAAAGGCTATGAAGCCCACTAGACGGGTCCTTTATGGGATTATTTGATCAACATCATACCGCCACTTTTCAAATTCTCCCACTTCCAGGGTTGGCCAGAATGTGCCAAGAGCACCCCTCTTCTATGTTCTGGGGCAGCTGGTAGGACCGGCACAGGTGTTCCCCTTCTATTTCTTCTCGATACGAAACATATCCATCCACTCCTCTGGATGAATATCCTTTCTAGAATGAGTTTTGGGGGTCTTTGAATTCTTGATCTTGTGGAAAAGTTTCAAAACTTCTTGAGCCAAAGCTAGAGTATTCTTCGAATACTCCCAAGTCTCCTTCAGGGGATGAATTCATCATACATATCTCCCAAAATTGGATCCCCCATGATCTTGTAGACATCCCACAAACTGATTCCTACTTCTCCATGAGTCATATATAAAGGATATGTTTCTAGGCTCCAGTAGCTGATTAGCTCTGGAACAATGTTATCATTCTTGTAGACATATGTCTTCCTGGCCCATACAACTTCATATAGTGTATCTCCCTTTAGATCTTCAACAATCTATGTACAGGTTTTTCACACCCATTATGCCCACATCCAAGTTGGCTTCACACATTCTCCAAGACAGAAGTCCCAACTAATTATCCAATGTTTGGATTGATCCATCTAAGAATTTCAGATGATTGAGGGATAACAATGTGGCTGCAGCTCAGGCTTGTGAGGATTCAGATGTGGTGCACAAGGGCTATGATGCATAATGTAGGCCTTCTCCACTGATCTAGAATTAACAAAAGATCTTTAAACTGAAAAATTTTCTGAAGAAAATTTGCTGTACGTTTGAAACCAAGAATGCAGGAGATAGTTCTTTGTCTCTAGAACGTTGACTCCTTGCAGATGAACATGACCATATATAGGAAAGTAAATTCTCTGTGGGATATTAAGATGATACTTCTTCAAGTACTTGGCCAAATCTGGGAGAGCAGTGTCGCAAATATCATAGTAATCATGGCCAACGATGTTCATCATGTCATAAATCCTCTTGCTAACCATCTCATGAGCCAATCCAATTCTTTTGGAAGCCATTGAATCTACACAATGATCAGATAATTAAAATTTGTGTAAGATGGTTTTTCATAAAATTTTTGAGAAAATTGGAGAAAATTGCTAATTCATTAAGTCACACAAGTATTATGTTGGTGTGAAAGTCTAAGTTGGTCCCACATGTTTTACCGCACTAGTACTGGAGTGAAACTCATAAAGTCACTACAGAAGCACGAAATGAAAAGAAGTGAAGATGAGAGGAAAGACGAGTCATTTGCAAGACAAGAGCAAGGTTCTTTGAAAGTCAGGTTCTTTGTGCAAGAGTGGCACCCATATTTATAGGTGAGGTCGTACCTCTGCGTGCCGTAACCTGTGTGCCGATACTTGCGCGCTCATAACCTGCATGCCCAAAATCCATGGTTTTCTCATTTACCTCAGAGTAAAATCCTCTATCTTTTTTTCGGATCCAACTCTAAGGGGGGACCTTTTTTGGAGCTTCTTTCCATCACAGAGTCTAATGATTGAAAAAGGGGAATATCATAAGCACAAAGAGATTCATCCTTTGATGAACATAATAAATTGACAAAGGAATGAACAGGTAACTCTCTAATCATGGGTTGTGAATGTTTCTTTATGGTCGAGAAAGTCCCTTGCGCGACCTATAATTTTTTCACCCAAGGTGCTCAGTGGCCTATAAATACCCCATGTGGGCCCCCAATTTCAGGGAAGAAAAAACGTCAAATCTCAGATTCAAGCTCTGGTCACCCAAGTCTCTAGCTGAAGCCTTCCAAACACATCTAAGGTAATTATTTACCTAGAATGGAATATCTAAGGAAGAATAATAAATAATAAGTATTAAAACTCATCAATACTTGCATTCCTAAGTATCCAGCCCTTTAAGGGAAGTTATGATACTTGCGCGCCGCATTTCCCTCTCAAGGAAACTTGTGTGCCACCCATCTGAAAGCCTCTCGAGATGATACTATGGGCTCCAATTCAAAGTCACCCAAGTATAACTTCATAGGTTCTTCGTCACCCAAGTGAACTCATGTCACGCAAGTATACTTTCATGACAAGGAAATGTACGCCGGACCAGTACTTATGCACCTCCTTCCAATTCACTTCCTTTCCTCAAATTCACCTCTCCTCTTCATGATTTAGCCTTTAAAACCTTCTTCAAATCCATTTGTGGCATGGATCCTTTGTTGGATTAAATATTTAAAAGGAATTATAAGAAGTTATTTTAACCTAGGCCTCCTTTTCAGGAGTATTCCCTAGTAATAATTTCCCTTAACATGGGAATCCTTTTTAAGAGTAAGCCCCAATCATTATTTCCCTTAACATGGGCCTCCTTTTCAGGAGTAACCCCCAATAATAATTTCTTTTAACATGGAACTCCTTTTCAAGATTAAGCCCAGTCATAATTTCCATTAACATGGGTCTCCTTTTCAGGATTAAACCCCCGTCAAAATTTCCCTTACCCTAGACCTCCTTATCAAGAGTAATCCCCAGTCATAATTTCTTTTAACATGGGACTCTTTTTCAGGAGAATGCCCGAGTCATAATATCTTTTAACCTGGGCCTCCTTTTCAGGAGTATGACCCAGTCACAATTTCCCTTAACCTGGCCCTCCTTTTCAGGAGTAAGCCTCTTTTATAATTTCCCTCAACCTAGGCCTCCTTCTCAAGAGTAAGCCCCAGGTTACAAGTCTCCTTAAACTGGGCCTCCTTTTCAGTAGTAAGTCCCGTGTTTAAAAATCCAAATCTTTATAAAGTAAAAATACCTTTACGGATCCTACTCCTGGGATTCTTTCCTATGTCTTGGTCTTCATCTAATTGGGAAATCATACATATGTAATCCCCACATCATTTCTCATAACCGCATATTTTATGGCACCATTGTCATGTTTACTGATACCTCTAGTTCCTCACATCGAGCATGACTCATGTGATCTTAGAGTGGGAAAGTAATCACGTCATTTCTTTATGGGCCATTAACCATGCATAAACCCCATATTTCTTACATGAAATATGTGGAGTTTGATATCTGCCATAAATGTAGAGTATATAGGAAGCCTTTATAAGGTTCATGCCCATCATTCATTAATTCTTTTCCATCCCATAGGTTGTTAAACTATCTCCGTATTCACACGAACTACGTATGTTCTGATTCAATTTTAAGAAGGATACGTAGGTAGCCCATCTCCGAGTACGATCCCAAATTTAAAATAATCCTTGTCTTTCTGATGGAAAATAAACTTAAGGTGCCCCACTAAGTGGCTTTAAAAATAGTATGGTCATCATAATGACCAAGAAATTTCTATAATATGTATTGAAGGATACCATTGACTAAGATATATAATACACATAGATGATTCTCTATTAATGAGGACCCTCAAATACATATAAAGGATTCTATAAATTCTATACATATCAATCATTGATTGTAAATCTAAAAGAAAAATCATTTTTATACTTGGTGAATTAATAAGGATTTGTGAACATAACATAAATCTATAAGAGAGTCCCAAAGTAGACAATAATCCCCCCAAAAAGGTGTGATGAGTCTAACCTCCCATCCTCTCAACCAATGAAAATTATTAAGCCTCATCAGTCCACAACTTATGAGCGCCTACCTTTGGAATGTAGGTCAAAATGGATATAGAATCATTTGATGTTTCGAGTTCTATGAATAAACCCATTAGAAATCGATTGGAATGTTTTAAACTTAAAAAAATTAGGCCAACCCCAATTCCCAAAGAAACTATCGCTTTTGAAATATCTGTTGTGTGAAAAACTAAAAATATTCATATATATCACATAACACCGAGAGAAATGTATAGAATACCTACATTAGGTCTACAGTAGAGCACTCAACTACTATTGATCTATGATTATGTCTAGATCACGGGAGGAAAAAAATAATTAATGAAGAACTAGGAAATAAGTCATATTATCTTGCACCAAATTAACTCCATCACTTCCAAGTATAATGAATAACAAAACAAGATGATCAAAGAATATATCTGCATGGATCCAACAAGACTAAAAATTTTCCATTCCGAGCATGGATCAAGAAACGATGGGAAATCTATTAAAAGTTATTCAAAGGAGCTCCCATGCATGATGTTTTGTATAATAGAGGAAATAAGAAATTTTTTATGTTTTAGTATATTATAAAGTGGGAAAATATAGCTTCCCCACAAAATACTGGGTAGAACTGTTTGGTTGTAAGGTTAGACATATCATGCGCTAATTGTGTGCCCTTCAATGCTTCAAGGAGAACCAAACACGGTTCATGTGCATCGTTTTACTAACCATATAGAAACAATAGATTTTGGATCTGCTAAAAATTGGAGGTGTCTGGCATGGGATTTCACCTAAGGTATCATGGTTTCATCAAACTGTGTAACCTTATACACCCCTCTATAAATCCCCACATGGTTTGTTGTAATCATTCATCCTATTATGCATTGTTTCTTATAATCATATTACCTACCCTAATCTTTAAAAAATGTTTGGATCTGAGCTCTTAATAATCTCTAGACACCCCAAAAAACACTCGTGAAAACATTAGTCACTCACAAAAGAACAAAATTAAGGAGTTAAACCAAAAACAAGAAGATATATACCTCATAGAAAAACCTGATATCAATTAATCTTCTCCCCATAAATAAATTCATCCTTGAATTTCCCTTCCAATGCTATTAAATAATGACCTGAAATAAAATCCGACCACTAAGAACATATGTCATACTCCAACTACAACGTCTCATACTATAAATGATCATGCTACCATAACACCCATACTAGGGGAACCGTGTAGCCTCAAAGAACATTCATGTTCTTATCAATGATAAAAATATGATTCTCCTTGAAGGATACATCAACATTTAAATACACCTCATCTTGTTGTAGAATGTGTGATAGTTCTAAGTGATAACGACATAACTGAGATTAATGAAATATGTCATGCATGGCTCGTTACATACGAGGTATCTTCAACTGACTAGCTACTGACTTATCCCTACTCATAATCTCAAATGACCTAGAATATCTCAAAGAAATCTTTCTATATATCATAACCTGCTTGTGTCCCATCCCCAATTAGAAATATAAAAAACATAATCCCCGACCTCGAACTCTAGCGGTCATCAAAGAAGACCATTGAAATATTTTTATCTTTAATGTGTGGTAGACATCCATTTATGAATCAACATAACATTCTATGATGTTTCTTAAATGAGATGATGTTTGAGTAATGCTTCACGACCTGCCTCTATCCCACACATGGGTGTTCATCATGGACTACTATACAAATCCTCATAAGGTGTAATCTATAAGGTCTCTTGATTTCTATTATTGTAGGAGAACTCAAATATGTTTATAATCCTCTCCCTAGAGTAATTTAAATCATGGATTAATGCTCGCAACATGTTATCAATATCTTGAATCATATTCTCTAATTGGCCATCTGTCTAAGGGTGGCATTCTATGCTCAGAAGAACCAGTATACCCAAAGAAGTCAGAACAATATACCAGAAATGAGATGTAAACTATAAAAACCTATATAAAATGATTGTACATGGGACCTCATAAAGCTGCACTATCTCAGGGATATACCTCCAACCATGATCATAAACTAAGAAGTTATCCTTGATAGGTATAAAATGTGAAAACTTCATGATCCTATCCACTACAACCTAAACGACGTCACTGCCTCGTGGTGAACTCAAAAAATCAGTCACAAAATCCATAACAACGTCATCCCATTTCCACTAAGGAATAAGTAACCACAGTAAAAGTATAGATGGTCACTGATGTTTTTCATTCAATTACTAAGAGGTGGAAAACCTCGAGACAAAACTAGCTACCTCATGTTTCATCCCCGACAACCAATATGTGTGATGTAAATCTTGGTACATATTGATAACATCATAATGTACTTCCCATAACGAGGAATGCAGATCCCACATAAACTCCACACATATGTCCAAGGGAACAAAAAATTAACCATGTAAATGCTGGAATTCATCCATGCCCACAGTCCCACTATGAGGTGGGTCCTCACCTGCCACACTCTCCTATAAGACTCCTCCCTCAACATATGATAAGTACCTCATCCTAACTTTATATAGAATAGTGTATTTAATTGCTATGGATAAGATAAAAGTTAGTCCAAAACCATCCTACACCTCAAAGTGAATATATGAATATGAATACATGAGATACCACTCAGTATTGGCCTCTAGATCTGCATGTATCTATGTAACTGTTCTCAGTGAATCAACAAATGCATTTCCATTTCTTGGCATATAGGCAATCCTGAAGACAATATATTGTAGGTACTCCACCCAACTTCACTACCTCAAATTTAGATTGTTGAGACCCAATATTGATGTACATGGACATTACATTACTTTTGCGGAATAAATAATACATAACAAAAAACAGACACTAAAGGACCGTAATAGTTTAGTGTCTTTGGAAACATGGAACATAATATTCTAATCATAGTGAAAGATCTTCAACATCTTCCATATATATCTTCCTTTTTTCGTACCTAAAACTTTTCTTTATATCCTGGGAAAAAGAAAACATAAAAACGGTGAGATGAAATGCTCAGTAAGGGTAAACATAGATAACAAAAAACTATCCATAAACATTTGAATGAAAAAAGATGAACATAAAATCTAAACATCAAAATCTTGAGAAAATACATAAATCTTGGAAGTACGTAAGGCATATATAATAAAGGAACGTCAATCATGATAAAATATCATGGGAATAAAACATGTAATTGTGGAAAACCATTAATCCCATGATATGATTTCCATAGTAGCCAAGGCATTTCTTCCAAGACCATATTAGTGGACAAATCCCTTTCTGAATTGAGTTCACTCCTCATTCCAGTCCTGTATCACCAAACCAGATTAACTTCTTGTTCCAGACATGTCTATCTCATGAGATATAAATCTTTACCCAATGAATTGGAGGGAGATACAGGTCCCACCCATATCATAAGGGAATCATTCTTATGTGTGCCACAACATAAACATAAATAATTAATCATAACCCAATGAATAAAATGGGATTCATAACCATCATCCCATCATAACATATTCCATATAAAACAAATTGATATAATTTCATCATAAGTGAAGTGAAATCATGTAAATCATAAAGAAATTATACTTGAAATATACACATATGAAATAATTTCATCTTAGATTGAAAATGGTTTTGATAAAACCTTTGAAATGAATTCATGATGAAAATATCCTTTATTCTTTAAAATCATTTTCATTTCAGAAAATTTCATGAAATATTAAAAGAAAGTATTTTGTTGAAAATAGTCATTAAATCTTGTAGAGGAATCTTCATGAAAATTAGGAATTATGAAACCATAAAAATCCATTCACATAATATAAGTTAAACAATCATTCTCCTCATACTTTTAATGGAAAATTCAAAAAGTATCACATATGGTAAAAAAAAGAAAGGTTCCTTCCATAACAGAAATTAAAAGTCAAAGAGGGGTAAACATGACATTAATCACACATGGAAGAATATTAAACAAAATATGAATTTTTTATGGAAATAGATGAAAAATATAATCCCATTAAATATTTACGAATAAAAAATCTCGGATAAAAATGATATTGGAAAAGTAATCCCTTACCTTAGGTCTGATATGATTCGTACGTATTCGAACCTCTTCATCTTTGACGTGACTCTTCTAAACCACCTCTTAGGGCACTATAGTTGGTCTTCGAAGATGACCAGAACCTCTATTATGTTTCAAGTTATGTTGAGAAGGGAAATGGGAAGGGGTTGGACGAGCTTGAAGGCTCAAAATTGTGTAAAGAGGAGAGGTAGGAGTTGCCCTTTTATAATGGAGGAGGGGGGTACCTTAGGAAAAACATAAAATATTATTTTATAATAAAGTCATATTTAGTTTATAATAGCTCCAAATTGATATATTTAGAAGATAAAGTGGATATGGGTTGAAATCATCTCAACAAATAGGTTTTAGAAAAGTTTAGGTTACTATTTTAAGCTTATCATCTAGATTTAACTCTAAGTTAATTAATTTAACTTTTATCATGTCTTCACGTTTTCTTACAATATATGGCTATTAAACATACCATAATAAGCCAAAATAACCCCAGGTGGTTCATTATTAATATATATAACCTTATCTAAGTCATTTTTCCGAACCTTATATTTTTAAGAATATAATAACAATTAATACTATAATATTTGTTTTAAAAACTATTTTATGTCAATTTTGAGAATATTTGGTAATTGATTTTTATAAAACTCATAAAAACATGATTATTTCTAAAAAAGTTAATTGAATCAATAATAAAATGTCATATTAACCTAAAAAAGTTATTAGAATTTATAAAAATTCTCAAATTTCATTTATTTGGGTATTTATAACATAATTTATGTTAATATTTCATTAATATGGTAATTACTGCTTCATTATTGAGTAATACATAAATGAAATCATTTAATGTCTAAAAATTCTAAATAAAATAACATTATGTATGAAATCATTTTATCTTTCTAATGAATATTTATAGTCGGATTTATTCTATGTATAACCAAATATTAAAAATGTTTTAGTTATTAAACTTTGATTTTATCTATTTTAACTATTCATTAAATAAAATAATAATAATTTTCATAATCTAATCCAAGTGGACCTAAAGGGTAATATTTTATTCCTATGGTTTGTTTTGGTCGAATTACACTTATCCAATAGAATTAGGACATGTGTTATGGTAATAATAATATCATTTTTACCCTTAATTACCCAATTTATTTTAACCGTGGTAAATAAAAGTAAAATGTTACTATTCACCAAAAATTGTTTTTATCTTATTGAACCAAATTCTAACCCTTGATATTAATATTTTCTCTCATATTTTCTAAATTCAACTCACATAAGTAGTAAAATTATGTTTTATGTACAATTGCAAATGCCCATAGGAGATGGGTAAAAGACGGTAAAAATTTCAATAAAATTTTTATGTGTCTATATTATTAAAAAATTACACCAACAGATTACATTGAACATATATAGTTATTATGTACATATTTTGGCCTAAAATATATTTGAATAAAATAAATGGTTATTTAAATAAAAAGTCGGTTTTTAAATAGTAACCCATTGTTTTCACTATTCACCAAAAATTGAATGTTTTCAGAAAAATACCAAAAATTCACCCTAGGATAATTTTGATATTCCGAATCCAAAAATGAAGAAAATTTTGAATGGTAAACTTTATAAAATTTCAAAAATTGGGTATTACTATTCATAACAGCTAGTTCATAATAATGTTAAAATAATATATTGTTTAGTGATACTCGGTATTGCGTATAACACACGCTATCGAGGAAAGTTGCTCTGGAATGCAACACAAGAATAGAATAGTGTTTGCGTATACTGTAATCTAATACAGTGTTTCATATATTGCATGATAATCTTGGTGTAGCATACAACATAATACATCAAATTAATTAAAAAAATATTTCTCATAAAATCTCAGGGTGTTACATTCTACCCCCCTTAAAATGAATTTCACCCTCGAAATTCGTTGGGGTTATAAATGGTTTACTAGTTGAATTTTTATTTCATAGAAACCCAAATCATAAAAAGGATACTCAAAACTTAATTTTAGAAAGTAATGTCATAAATGCAACAGTGACCCAAATTGGGTTTCCACATAAGAGAACATAGGTGAAAATATAGATATGGAAGAGAAATATAACTATCATGTTCAGATGGAGGGTGGTAGAGAACATGGCTATGAAAAATCCATCAATCCAAAACCCATAAATTTGTGATGATCTAAGGTACCATCTCATTCATCGGGTATGAGGGTACTAGGACAACGTTTTTAGTTTTCAAGATCACTTATCTAATGTTGAAGAAATGTTGAATTAAAAAAAATACATACATGATTTTGGTACAATCTCACCGTTGTTCATGCCTTGAACAATTTTCTCTTCATCTCTTAAATAAATGAAGTTGAATTTGTCATTCGTGAAGTGTTAGCAAATCATGTGATAGAATGATAGGTCATTCCATCTGTCTCTATCGCAAAAATATTATGACAATTTATTAAATATACATAAGTCTATATATGCTGATATTAATTGTATATGATTGCTACAATGGACGTATACTTCATCTATCATAGTTCTTAATAAAATAAAACTTGTTTCTATTAACCAGGGACTTTTTTTAGGCCATTTTTAGGTGATAATGGCCTGTCACACTTCAGTTGTGGGTTCGATTACTACATACTTGTCCGATGCGACGAGTTGTCACCCCTTCTACAGGTTTTTCGTTTTCTAAAACTATACTATTATAAAATTCCAAAAATAATATCAAAAAGTTCTAGACATAAAAAATACTATCTGATGTTTAAATTAATCTATTTCAATCTTTAGATTTACCCAAAATACTTCTGTCTAATCTCATAGTATAAATAAAACGATTACTAGAAAGGTCATCTACCAAGCATGTAAATACTTTCATTTATACCCCATAAGATATAGAATGTTGTTGGTCACATTACGAACATGTGAATACCTTAATTATGTATTATCTTGAAAAATGAATACCCATTGAACTTTAGTGAAAACATGAATGGTGTCAAAAGTTTACACTTTCCACACACCAAAATTCCTAAAATGTTATATACTCAAACCATGATATGACTTAGTCCTTATATCAATCGTGAGCTCATGAACATATTATTTTCTCCTTATCCGTTCATTATGCACATATCATCAATTTTCCAAAAATATTTCAATCACTTTTCATGGTTACCTGTACCATATAATTATCGAATACCACAATAAACTATTACATAGAAATTCCAATGTTCCATAATACTATAAATGAGATTCCACAACATTATTTTGGAATACCTTTACATGAACACATAATCATTCCCCAACATCGTTGTCATACTCAAAATTTCTAATAGTGATCACATGTGTCTTCCCTTTGTCCTTTTTTTAAGAGGATTCTCACGTCAATCATCATTAACCCTTGGATTAGAGAATTGATTAGCATAATTCCACATTTCCTTGTACTTGAAGCATTGAAGTGTTGGTGGAGCGTTATCTGTAGTTTTTTCTCTATTCAAATAAATAGTTACCTTTTTCCCATAACGTCGACACAAAACTACTCGATGACCTTATTTTCCACACTTAAAACATTTTGAAGTACCTTTTAGACAATCTTAACCATGCTTCTTTCCACACTTTAAGAATAAAGAAACATTCATCTTATTTTCACCATTGTTCTTTGATTTCTCTTTGAACTCCCTCTTTTGTTTCTTGTCAAAACCATGAGATGGATATGTATTAACAACTTCCAGTTCTACCTTGATAGCACAATGAACAATTTCTTCATATATACTGAAGTCTCTTATCGCTAATGCCCTTCGAAGATTTCATTTTAAGACACTAAAGAGTCGATCAACTTTACTTTCAGGTTGAATGATAAATCCAGATGTATACCTTTTAAGACTTTTAAAAGTTTCCTCATATATACCAACAGATTCATCATCCTTTGGCTTAAGGTCAAGGAACTTCTTTTCCATCTTTGTTAGAAGAATGAGATGGACGTATTTATTGGAAAACAAGTTCTTGAACACATCCCATTCCATGGATGAAATTTCATCTTGGGGCCTTGTATTCTTAATCAGAGTCGACCACTGGTCTGCTTCACCTTATGACCAATAAAAAGCTACAATGATTTTTTCATGTTCTGAATAGCGAAGTATCAAAAAAACTTTTTCAATGGTACTAATCCATTGTTCAGCAACAAGTGGATCAAAAGAACCACTGAAAGAAGGTGGATGTTGCCTTATGAAGGACTCAATATAATATTGGTCCTTTCTCTCCGCATTTGGAAGTCCAGAAATATTCATAGCTTTTGTATATATACCAATAATATTTTTCACTCCATCTCTCATAACATTGGTTTGTTAAGGAGGAAAATAATTGCATTTTCCAATACATTGATCAATGTGGATCCTTCTGGTTCCAGCCATCGTGTAAAACCCAAAAAGAATAGTGTGAGAGACAAAAATCATAATTAAGGGGGGGTACCTTCAATATCTAACATCTTAGGTTTAATTATAATATCGTTACCTTAATTCTAGGCCTATAACCTATACTTATATTTAACCTTAGGGAAATCCCTTGACATACCTTAGAAATATATCATGGGATCTCACTAATGTTTTTACATCCTAGTTTCCAAAGGTTAACTAAACATTTCCCCTAATACCAACATTAGAGACACAAGTTTGATGTACATGGAAATTACATTACTTTTGAGGAATACCTAATATATAACAAAAATAGACACCAAAGCATTGTAATAGTTTAGTGTCTTTGGAAACATAGAACATAATCTTCTAATCTTGGTGAAATATCTTCAACATCTTTCAAAAAGATCTTCCATTATTTTCTTACCTAAAACATTTTTTTATATATTGGGGAAAAGAAAAAATAAAAAGGGGGATCTCAAATGCTCAGTAAGGGTAAACCTAGAGAACATTAAACAATCCATAAATATTTGAAAGAAAAAAATGGAACATAAAATCTAAACATCCAAATCTTGAGAAAAGACATAAATCTTGGAAGTACGTAAGGCATATATCATAAGGGAACATCAATCATAATAAAATAGCATGGGAATAAAGCATGTAATTGTGGAAAACCATTAATCCCATGATGTGATTTCAATAGTAGCCGAGGGATTGCTTCCAAGACCATCTTAGTGGAGAAAGTCCCTTTCGGAATCGAGTTCACTCCCCATTCCAGTCATGTATCACTGAACCAAATTAACTTACCATTCAACCCATGTCTATCTCATGAGATATAAATCTTTACCCATTGTATTGGAGGGAGATATTGGTCCCACCCATCTCATAATGAAATCATCCTTACATGTTCCACAACATAAAAATAATTCATTCTTTATAACCCAAAGAATAAAATGGGTTTCATAAGCATCATCCCATCATAACATAATCCATATAAAACAAATAGATATCATTTCATCATAAGAGAAGTGAAACCATGTAAATCATAGAGACATTATACTTGAAACATACACATATGAAATAATGTAATCATAGATGGAAAATGGTTTTGATAAAACCCTTGAAATGAATTCTTGATTAAAATATCCTTTATTCTTCAAAATCATTTTCTTTTCAAAAAATGTCATGATATTTTAAAAGAAAATTATTTTGTTGAAAATAGTCATGAAATTTTGTAGAGGAAGCTTCATGAAAATTAGGAATTATGAAAACACAAAAATGCATTCACTCCATATAAGTGAAAAAACATTCTCCTCCTACTTTTAATGGAAAAGTCAAAAAGTACCTCATATGGTAAACAAAAGAAAGATTCCATCCATAACAAAAAGTTAAAGTCAAAGAGGGGTAAACATGACTTTAAACATACATGGAAGAATATTAAACACTTTATGAAAAAATATATTTATGGACATGGATGAAAAATATAACCCCAGAAAATACTTTCAAATATACAATCTCGGATAAAAACGATATTGGAAAAGTTATCCCTTACCTTAGGTCTGATATGCTTTGTACGTATCTGTACCTCCCCTTTTTTGACGCGCCTCAACTAAACCTCCACTTAGGGAACTGAAGTTGGTCTTTGAAGAAGAACATAACTTCTATTATGTTTCTAGGGATGTTGAGAAGGTAAATGGGTAGGGTTTGGCCGAACATGAAGGCCCAAAATTGTGTAAGGAATAGAGGGAGGAGGTTTCCTTTTATAAGGGAGGCAGGGGGAACCTTAGGAAAAACATAAAATATTATTTTATAATAAAGTCTTATTCAGTTTATAATAGCTCGAAATTGATTTATTTAGAAGCTAATGTGGGGATGGGTCTAAATACAATCAACAAATAGGTTTTAGACTCGTTTAGGTTACTATTTTAACCTTATCATCTAGATTTAACTCTAAGTTAAATAATGTGACTTTTACTGTGTCTTCTTGTTTTCATACACAGTATGGTTAATAAAATTACTATAAAAAGTAAAAATAAACCCTAGTGGTTCATTATTAATATATATAACCTTATCTAAGTCATTTGTACGAACCATAGATATTTAAAAATATAATAACAATTAATAATATATTATTTGTTTTAAAAAATATTTTATGGCAATTTTGACACTATTTGGTAATTGATTTTTGTGAAAATTATAAAAGCATGATTAGTTAGAAAAAAGTTAATTGAATTAATATTAATATGTTATATTAACCTAAAAAATTAGTGTAATTTATAAAAAGTCTCAAATTTCATTTATTTGGGTATTTATAACATAATTTATGTTAATATTTCTTTAAAAAGGTAATTAGTGCATCATCATTGTGTCATAAATAAAATAAATTATTTAATGTATAAAAATTATAAATAAAATAAAATTATGTAGTAAATATATTTATCTTTATAATGAATATTTATAGTCGAATTTATATTATCTATGACCCTATATTAAAATTGTTTTAGTTATTAAACTTTGATTTTAACTATTTTAACTCTTTTTGAAATAAAATAATAATATTTGTTCTAATCTAATCCAAGTGGACCTAAAGGGTAATATTTTATTCCTAAGGTTTTTTTGGTCGAATTACACTTATCATATAGAATTATGACGTGTGTTTGGGTAATAATAATATCATTTTTACCCTTAATTGCCATATTTACTTTTAACCATGGTAAATAAAAGTAAGACGTTACTATTCACCAAAAATTATTTTTATCTTGTTGAACAACATTTTACTCATTGATATTAACCATGTCCCTTGGATTTTTAAAATTCAACTCACAGAAGTGGTAAAATTATGTTTTATGTACAATTGAAAATGCTCCTAGGAGGTGTGTAAAAGACACGAAAAAGTTCAATAAAATTTTTATGTATCTAAATTATTATAAAAGTACTCCAATGGATTACATTGAACTTATATAGGTATTTTGTACCTATTTTTAACTAAAATAAATTTAATTAAAATAAATTATTATTTAAATAAAAAGTAGTTTTTTAAAAAGTAACCAAGTGTTTTCACTATTCATCAAAAATTGAAAGTTTTCTGAAAAATATTAATAATTCACCCTAGGCTAATTTTGATATTCCGAATACAAAAATGAAGTCCATTTTGAAAGATAAATTTTTTAAAATTTCAAAATAGTGGGTATTACTATTCATAAAGGGTAGTTCATAATAATATTGTAATAATATCTTGTTTAGTGAAACTCAGTATTGCGTATAACAGACGCTATCGAGGAAAGTTGCTCTGGCGTGAAACACAAGCATAGAATAGTGTTTGCGTACATTGTAAGATAATACAGTGTTGTGTATAGTGAAAGGTAATCATGGTGTAGTGTACAACACAAGAGATCAAAGTAATTAAAATAATATTTCTCATAAAATCTTGCGGTGTTACATCGATCCCAATTTGTAAATATATACATGTGGATTTTGTGGTTAGTGTACCCCAAAAATGGTCTCCTAGTAAATATTGTCTCTAACAACAGAATTCATTGACAACTGTAGCTGACATAAGATTTTTCGTTGGGTAATTCATCTTGTTTAGCCGCAATGGATGAGACCTGTACCCAATGAATCTATCCACCTATGTGAAATTTCTCCTAGGATGATAGCTGATGCATCACTATATACTATTTATCCCTTGGATGACTCAGAAAGAGTTAGGAGTGACACTAATGTCAGTCTCCCTTTAAAATCCTGAAAGGCTATTTTACAGGTATCAGAGCATATAAACATCGCACCCTTCTTTGTCAAGAATATAAGAGAATATTCTAGGCATGATATGTCATGTATAAAATTCATGTAATATCAATTGCTCTCCAAGAAACGTCATATATCAAATAAGTTATTGGGATGATCCCAGGAAACTTCAATCTTACCTTCTCTGGGTCGACTGATACTTATGTCTCCAAGATAATATGTCCCAAAAAGTGAATCTTCTCCTACTAGATCTAGATCTTTTTGAGATATCATATAACTAATGTTTTCCAAGTGTATCCAAAATAATATCATGATGTTTGTCATGGTCTTGTCAATTGATGGAATACAATATGATAATTTCCATGAATAACAATACAAATGAATCTAGATAAGGATTGAAATTTTTTGTCATCGGTTCTATGAGAACTACTCGAACATCCGTGAGGCTGAATGGTATAACCATATACTCATATAGACCATACCTTAAACGGAGATCTATATAATGTATGTCTATAGGTTTAACATGTCAATTGTGACATACAAATCTAAAATCAATTATCTATAACATCGAATCTCCTTAGAGATCATAAAAAGGTAATTTATCCATGGAATGGGATACTAGTTCTTAACCATTAACCAGTTCCATTTTCAATATTCCACTTATACACTAAGGTTACTAGCCACCTTTTTCTCAAAAGGACTAGAGAACCATAGGGTGATGTAATGGGTCACATAAACCCATTTTCGTTCATGTTCTATAGCTTACTATTAATCTCATGAAACTCTACAGTGGACATCCTATAAGGAGGAATGGATACCGAGGAATCTCTGGTCAATAGCTCGATAGATACATCCACCTCCCTATCAAGAGGTATACTAAAAATATTGTCTGGTATAAACTCCCTAAAAAATAATCCATTATAGTAAATTCTACCTAACGTGATCCATGATCATCCAGATATAAACTAGCAATCTGATATGTCCTCCCACCCAGATCACGATGCACTGGTCTATCTCGGCTCACCTAGACATCCCATTCACCCATTTGAATAAAAATCCATTATCTGGTGATGTGAATGTCACCCTATAGCGACATACATTGACATATAAATGATACTGAATTATCTAGTCCATCTTGAGTATAACATCAAACCCTATCATCTCAAGGACAAAAAGATTTCATATGAAGTGACAAACACCAATCTGTTGGGGTAGTCCCCATATTGGAATACACTCTCAAGTATAATCCCTAATAGAGTATCGATTTTCATAACACCCTCTAAAATCTTAACATCTAGCCCAAATCATTACACAACATGTACAAATAGGCATATATGTATCAAAAAGAGGAGATACTAATATTGAGGCCCCTAAAATCATTCCACTCAGCATATATGACCAACAACTTTTCTCCTCGGGTGTAGGCTGTACATAAAATTTATTGCCTAAACTATGGCCCTGTGAAACAACCTCACTACGTAGAGTAGTCCCACTCTACTGTCTAGGTACAATTGGTTCTCAGAAACTGTGACCATGACAACCACCTAATCTTGATATACATGTACTACCCCGACTCCCATCATGATGTGGAGCTATGAATCATGATTCGGAACCTAGAGTCAGATATATCCCCTTCCACTAACAATTAAATGGAATGTCGTACCAAACTTTAGTACCTGGCCCATCATTCCATATGTTTGGAACTCTACTGGGTCTCTATCTCAATGAATTCTCATTTTTTCCTATATTATACAATAATGATAGAAAATAGAGCTACCGTCCCTAGTAATCCCATCATGAGATGGCTAAAAATAGTGTTTCCTTCCACTGGAATCTGAACTACATGGTTGGGAGACAACAATGTACTTCATTATGCCCTTAGGTTCCCTTAAGTTATTCTCTATAATAAGCACCTGATTCAATATTTATTTTATCTTTGTCAAGCAAAAGACATTGAACTGTGATTGAATGACATGTCTTAGACCTTCCTCAAATAATGTTTCCCTCGATATCTCATAAACAAGGTATATTAGTATAAAATTTTGAATCTTGGTAAAGAATGTTGAATAATCCACAGTAGACATCACACCCTGATCTAGATACATAAACTCACTGGACACTTCTTATCTCAATGTCCCATGGAATTGTTTTTTATAAAACCAGGACTAGAAATCCATCTAAAGCATACCACACAATTCATTATCCGGGTTCAGAACATCCAAACAGTTATTCTATGCTCCTCGAAGAAATTATGTCACATGATTTACTCTTATCTAGAGAGGATTGATCAGATGGTTGAAGATAGAATATTTTTTCTTAGGAAACAACTTAGAAAAATGCTGACTACCATCCCCTAAAAATGCGGTTAGATACTTCTACTAGAACACTCACGTCAGCTCTATCATAGACACGTCTAGCTATGATGCTCCTAGAAAACTCTATAATAGATTAGAAAACCCTCACAAAACTATTCCTCAACACTTGTATTTTGTAAAACCACTTATTTTGAAACTAGAATCACAAAAGGATCTACTAGTATCCCATATCCCACACACACTAGTGCATGGCCGTTGTAACCCTCATGGAATTTCACCAGAGGTCGTGGTGGTGTAATGTCTCTAAAATTCCAAAAACACACATCATTAATGATTAAAAACCGAAATATCACTGTTCAAATCACAGTAATGGTCAAAACCTTTCTATAAATAGGTCACACTACATTGTATTCTCCAAATTTAAGGAAAGGGTAAAAATAAATAATTGTAACATCCCTAAAGACAAAACATAATTCCCACTATAAAGCTATTTCTACATAATTTTATTGGTTTACACCAATTTTAATTTCATTTTATTTCACATTTATTTCAAAATTATCATTAAATAGTCAAACAAAATGGTTGACCACTTCTGATATACAAGGGAACATACACATTAAGAACTGAAAAATGACATCCACCTAATTTATACAATAACATGTTCTTATCTATGTGACTAATGGTTCATCACTCAATATTACATAATTGAATGTCTAGGGTGTCTTATGTATCCTAAAATGGAAAATAATATTTAGGTTATGATAGAAACTCTATGTACCAACCATGTCTCTCTATTCACTATACAATCTTTTATCAGACGACAAATATATCAATAAAGGAACACATCATTGTCATACAGTAAAGAAATGCACCCTATATGGCATGGAATAATGAATTTATTGTTAATTCGGTGAGGTACATAAAAGGATTCACAAGATTCATAACCTCATCTCATTGAGAAATGGTAAAATATATCTGTTATTATATCAATGATAATACCAGAATTCAATTGTATCGCCCAAAAGTGGATCAAATCCACTATAATTTGAAAAGATTTATAACAACACATGGGATAGCTACTCACAAGAACAACTGTAAAGACCCAAAAAATTCAAGGGAATTTGTTTTAATTTTCTTTGGGATTTTACAAGAACGTAGTTTCTAACGGCACCTGATTCCGAGTCCCGGTGTGCCCGGAATTCCTATCCGAAGATTAGCTCGGGTAAGTTCAGTGAATGAACGAGCGATAATTTCTATCTTTTGAACTGGTGCTCGGAATTGAATTATGAGGGCACCGATGGAACCGTAGCACCGGTAATTTCTTAGGAACGCCATTTCCGGAGTTTCATTTACACGAGAGAAGTTGTTAATTTATGTGGAAGGTAAAAATAAAAATTATGCAGCAATATTTATTTTTACTTTAACTGGATTAAGATTTTGGTGGATGTTGGGAAAAACCACCCAACTTCCATTTGTAGGTTATGAAGGTGGTGGGGCCGACAAGAACCCTACCCCTTCACCTTCCCTAACCTTCCATAACCGTTCATAAATTATGACAACTTGTGTAATTTAATTTTTTGGTTTAATTAAAACTTTTGAAATTCAAACCTTATGTTGTGTTAATAAAATAAGTAAGTGTCTTATTTTATTTTTGGTTGGGGTCTTGTTGCCTTGAGAGCTTTCGGAGAGAAATAAAGCTAAGGGATTCTTGTGTTTCTTCATCCTCTTCGTCGAAGAACTCGAAGAACATTAATAACACAGAGAATGATGGATTCCTCGGAGGTCGACGTCTCCTTCCGCGACGTCTCCTTCCGCGACGCCTCTTCCCGCGACAGATATTCCGTGACAAATCCTCGTTCGACGAACCTCCGTTCAAGCTACGCTCATGTAGGGGATTATTTATTTATTTTGTTCGTGATTACTACTTTGTCGTTCTTCATGAAATGTGACCAATTACTATCGAATAACGAGAAGGGGCCGGACCGCACAAACACGTCCGAACCTCCTCCTTTATCCATGATATTGTTTCTAATGTGGATTGGAACGGAATGGCGTGGTGTCGTCGCACCACGCGGAATCGTGCGGCAAATAATGCGCGGCGCCGTCGCGCCGCAACATGAAATCGAACAAGGATGTGACGCCGTCACGCCACGTCGGAGAAACCCAAAGAAACCGCGGCTGGAGCAGAGCCGCTTTGGAGGGCCGCGACCGGTTCCGGGCCGCGGCGGAGCATGGGAACCGGCGGCCAGAAACGGGCCGTCGGTGTCGGAACCGGGAGGGTACCGGCTGTCGCCGGTCCCGTGGTGGCAGAAAACGGCCGACAAGCTGAGCGGCCCCCATTAAGGGGGGCCGCAGTTACAAACCAGGGGGGAAGGCGCCTCCCTCCTCAACGGCTCGGCTGTTTGGCCGAGCGCCTGGCTAGCGCACCCAGCGCGCCGCGCCCAGGCCGGGCCGGCTGCCTGGCTGGTCCTCCAGGCCGGGCTGTGCCCAAGCCGGGCCGGGCCGCGCCGCGCCGGCTGATCTGGGCCGCGCCCAAGCGGGCTGGACCCGGACCCAGTTCGGGTTGACCCTTGGGATATTGGGCTGGGTCGGACCGGGCCCAAACCCCTTAATACCGAATCTCTTCCGGCCGGACGCCTATAACTTGTGCTACGAGCCTCCGATCGACGCACCGTCAGTTGCGATGCGATCCTTAGATCGAGATGGTCGTTTTGGTGTATCGCACTCAAGGTTTCGGAATACTTTGAGTTCGGACGAGTTGGTTCGTACACGAATCCAACCGGGCCCTCGGAGCGAAAACACTCGTATCTTAAGCTTCAGACATCCGATTGACATGCTGTCGGCTTTGTTCGATTCCTCTTAGTGAGACGGATCTTTTGGCTTATTCTGCCGGAGGTTTGGATGCAGGTGGAGTACGGTCGGGTTGGTTTTGACATAAAAACCAACCGGGCCCCTGGGACAAAAAAGCCAATATCTCTCAGACCGGGCGTCTGATTGACGCGCCCTCAGCGACATTGAGTTCCTGTTGACAATACGGAACTTTTGGATACATAAACTCTGGACTATGTGTCAGTTGATGTATCAGCCTCTCGACTCCTGGAGCGGACTCTCCCGAACGAGCTTGCTGTGTGCGAGAACACAAGAGCTGGCTGCGTTGCGACTGCGACAACGACGACTGTGCAGAGATCCTCAGGGGATTCGACTGCGACGACTACAACACTCAGTGATTCTGCGTGGATTAGTGCTACCGATCCTGTGTGGGTCCGATCCTGTGTGGGTTATCGCTCAACGGTTCTGTGTGAGCCAGCGCCTACAGATCCTGTGTGGGTCCGATCCCGTGTGGGTCTTTGCGGGGGTTAGTTACCTATCGATCCTTTTTGGGTCAGATCCTATGTGGGTCATTGCGGGGGTTAGTACCTATCGATCCTTTGTGGGTCCAATGGATTAGATGAATCAGTGGCAATATCTGATCATATCTATCGTCTATTGAAGAAGTATACCTGTGTGAGATGAATCCTGTTTTTCTTTCCTATGTGGATTGTGTTGTGCCATCCTGTGTGGATTTACGTTCTACTTACCTATGTGGATTGTGTTGTGCTATCCAGTGTGGATTTATGTTTTTCTTTCCTGTGTGGACTGGGTTGTACTTGGGCTCGGATGTTGGAGCCGAACGAGAATTGATGACTTAGGTATATGTATGGGCATATACCTAAGCAGTGTCAGAAGTTACTTCATGACTGTATCTTTCCTTTGTGGATTATCCTTTGTGGATTTTGGGAGACCTTCGGGGGTCTCGGGTTCCCTACTGAGTAGCTTATACTCACCCCTGCATGGGCTATGCCCGCACTACGTTGTGTTGATTGCAGAAGACGGACGGTGCTGACCGTGGTTGAGGCTTGCGGAGTAGGACAGTACCTGGAGGTGGACCGCTGGGCGGGACATATTCAGAGCTGACGATTGGACCCGAGGAGCTGTGGAGGCTATTTGTACCCACCCTTTAGGTGGGAGTTCCATAGGATGACTCGACATTGAAGCTTTACTTTTCAGTTGCTGTTTTCCCTTCCAGTTGTACTTTACATTCAGTTTGTGTTTGTATACTGGCACACTTACTTTTCCGCACTTACATTGTATCAGCTTTTACATAGTGTTACTTCTGCTTTCTTGCTCTGTGGTGTTTGTTTACTTTTCAAAGGCAATGCCTTCCCTTTTTACTGGGATTTAAACCTTGCTGCTAGTCGTTAGCCCCTGGCCTATGGAAGGCGGGCTTGGGGTAGTCACGGCATGGGCCCCGAGGACGGGTTGTGACAAATTGGTATCAGATTAGTTCGGTTCTACAGAAGAACTCAGGACTCTGAACATTTTATATGTGAAGCAATAGTGTTATGCGTATTGAGTGTGGTTATCAGTTCAGGGAGTCAAGTGTTGGTGCGGCGGCTGACGTATCCATACACCAGGAACCTAACTTCTGATTTCCGACTTAATGCACGAAAACATTGATTGCATGTGTGTTTCATGTTTTCTTTGTGATTACTTTGTGTCAGCTCACCAGGTACACTGTTCTGACCGTTGCGCACTTGTTTCCTTTTCAGGATGGCCCCACGATGGCAGCCAGCTAGGGTTCTAAGAGTTGAGCGTGACGATATCCCACTGAGCGACGAGGCCTCGGTGCAGGGCCCTTTGACAGATGAGGCACCGACGGTTCCTTTATCCTCCGAGCCACCGATGCTTCCAGCCCCCGCTGCTAACGATACACGTCGCCTTAGTGCACTGCATGAGTTTCGGCGCCAGCAACCGCCCAGGTTCTGCAAGGAGACGGACCCCCAGGCAGCCGAGGACTGGCTGGAGGCAGCAGTACAAGTTTTCCGGTTAGTGAGGACACCAGAAGACCTCATGGTGATCCTCGCAGTGAGCCTACTGCACGTGGTAGCGGGCCGATGGTTGAGCTTGATGCTCCAGGTGCACGATGAGGCATCTCTTCTCTGGAAAAACATTGAGAGCCTCTTCCACTCAGAGTTTATCCTGGACACCCTCCATGTACTGTGCATCCAGGAGCTTCTTCAGCTGCGGTAGGGCAGATTGACGGTCGCCCAGTACTCGGCGAGATTTACCGATCTCTCGTGCTACTCAACAGACATGGTACGGGACCCATTCTTCCGGTCCCGGGCCTTTGAGCAGGGGTTGATACAAGAGATCAGGGCATCGCTGATCTCCCTTAGCATTCTGACCCAGACATGAGTACTGGAGCGATCCCTTTTGATCGAGAGCTTTCTTGCTGAGCCTACACTAGCGCCGAGACCCACCGTAGGGCGGCCTGTAGCAGAGTCTTATGCAGCAGGCAGTCGACGGATGAATCATGGGTCCAGGTAGAACATACCCTCAAGAAGACGACCTTAGGACACTGGCTTAGCAGTGCGGGGTACACAGTGCGGAGCCAGTCTTTCGAGAGGTAGGCAGTGCTACTCATGCAGCGGGCAGGGCCACATGGCTCGTGACTGTCCAGCCCGCCGTGCCGAGGAGCAGCAGACGGTTGAGGGGACACCCAGTCAGAGGCAGAGGGTCGACCATGGAGGTCCGCAGGGAGCAGACGGATGAGGAAGAGGAGCTGGCCGAGCAGTAGGTGGTGGGCGACGCTTTGAGGCTCTACCACCACCACCACCAGGAGGTCCACCCCGGCCACAGGGAGCTGGCGGGCAGAGACAGGAACATCTCCAGGCAGTGGAGGCCTACGACCACAGCTTCTGAGATGATTCAAGGTACTATCTGTGACTATTCCACCCTTACTGCAGTTCTTATAGACACAGAAGCAAGTCACTCTTTCATAGACGTTGCCCTTGTTCGAAGCTCGGAGATTCCGACAGAGACGTTGGCTCGATCCTTATGGCTAGAGACTCCTACGGGAGCAGACCTGATGATTACGCACTGGTGCCAGCAGTGTGATCTTACTCTAGGAGGCGAGAGCTTAAGCTGGGATCTTCTTGTATCAGCGTCAAGGCCTTCCGACTTCATCTTGGGCATGGATTAGTTATCTATAGTCCATGCTCAGATCGACTGTATTAGGCGCAAGGTGCGATGTGTATGCATCGACGGGAGCTGGTTCACCTTCACCGGTGAGAAGGGAGCCTTTTCAGCACAGGATGGACTCTCGCAGAGGAGAGGACTGCCCATCACTCATCAGTTGGCTAGCCTCATCCTAGGAGCAGTTGACGTGCAGAGACCTAGTTTTCCTGCAGTGGTGGATCAGTATGCGGACGTCTTTCCTGACGGCGTTCCAGGATTACGTCCTCGAGGAGAGGTAGACTTTTATATTTATTTGTACCCCAGGAAAACCCTCATATCCACTCCAGCATATCAGATGGCCCCCACTGAGCTTCGAGAGCTATGGGTATAGTTGGAGGACTAGCAGGGCAAGGGATTCATCCGACCCAGTGTTTCAACCTGGGCTTCCCCGATTTTGTTCACCAAGAAGGCGGACGAGAGCTTGTGACTTTGTGTCGACTATCGTCGCCTGAACCAGGTGAAAGTAATGAAAAAGTATCTGCTACCGAGGATTGATGACCTCTTCGATCAGCTCAAGGGAGCATGATGGTTCCCAAAGATAGACCTCAGGTTAGGCTATCATAAGCTTAGTGTTCGGGACGAGGGCGTGCAGAAGATAGCTTTGAGGTGTCGGTATGGCCACTACGAGTTCTTGGTTATTCCATTTGGTGTAACCAATGCTCTAGCAGTGTTCATGGCCCACATGAACAGGATCTTTCAGCCATACATCGATCGATTTTTCATGGTCTTCATCGACGACATTTTGATTTACTCGACCACTGAGGAGGAGCACACCTACCGCTTTCGGGTTGTTCTAGACACACTATGAGAGCACCAGCATTATGGTAAGCTCTCGAAGTTCCATTTCTAGATACGTGAGGTCCACTTATTGGGACACGTCATCTCTGAGGCAGAAGTTGTGGTGGATCTTGCAAAGATCAAGGCAGTTCTAGCTTGGGAGCCACCCGGGTGCGTGATAGAGGTGCAGAGTTTCTTGGGACCAGCTGGATACAATCGTAGATTTGTGCTAGACTTCTCCAGAGTCGAGGAACCACTCTCAGCTTTGACGAAGAAGGGGAAACCCTTTGTGTGGTCAGACAGACGTCAGCAGAGCTTCCAGGAGGTGAGACAAAGATTGACCATCGCCCCTATCTTGAGGTTGCATGAGGATGGGAGTAGGGTACGTAGTCTACTGTGATGCATCAGGGACCGGGCTCGGATGTGTCCTGGTGCAGGAGCGGGCAGTGATCGCCTATGGATCATGTCAGTTGAGGCCACATGAGTAGAACTACGATACCCATGACATGGAGTTAGCAGCAGTGGTCTTCGCTCTGAATACATGGAGAAACTATCTGATGGGCGAGCGCTTTACAATCTTTTCTGAACATCAGAGTATCAGATACATCTTCTCTCAGAAGGACCTGAACCTGAGACAGCGGTGATGGATCGAGTTCCTCTAGGACTATGAATTTGATATAGTCTATACTCCTAGGAAGGGGAACATAGTAGCTGATGCACTTAGCAGGAGGATGTGAATTCAGCTACGTGAGGAGGCGAAAGAGAAGCTAGACACTATATAGGTATCCTTCGTGGATAGGGATGGAGAATCCTTCCTTCAATCTCTCATAGTCACCCCTCCACTACTGCAGCGGGTCAGAGAGGCACAGCGTGGGGACGCTGACTGTGAGACGCGGCATGCACAGATATCCTCAGGAAAGACACCTGATGGTTTCTCCTTTGGAGCCGAGCACAACGCCTTTTTCAGAGTACGTACCTTGGTACTCTTTAAATTATGGGAGGAGGTGCTGAGAGAGTTTCACACTTCTCCCTTGGCTGTACATACCAGAGTGGTTAAGATGTACCAGGACCTCAGACGACAGCACTGGTGGCCGGGAATGAAGATGGTTGTGGCGGAGTTCGTTTCTCGATACCTTACCTACCAGCAGGTGAAGGCAGAGCACCAAGTACTAGCAGGCTTGGTACAACCCTTGGAGGTACCGGAGTGGAAGTGGGATGGGATATCTATGTACTTCGTGACTGGACTTCCACACACATCCAGAGGTCACGACTCCATTTGGGTGATTGTCGACCGACTCACCATGTCGGCAAACTTCTTACCCATCAGAGAACATGGATAAGTGGAGAGCATGGGGTGTCTCTACATTCAGGAGATTGTATGGCTTCACGGTGTGCCATCATCTATCGTCTCCGATCGAGATGCTCTATTTACTTCTCACCTTTGGAAGGGGTTGCAGGAGGTGTTCAGGACACAGCTATGTCTGAGCACAACCTTTCACCCTCAGATGGATGGTCAGACGGAGAGGACCATTTAGACTCTTGAGGACATGCTCTGCGCATGTGTCCTCGACTTTGGTCGTAGCTGGGAGGACCACCTACCCTTGGTGGTGTTCGCATACAACAACAGCTACCACTCCACCATTGGGATGGCACCATACGAGGCGTTGTACGACAGACCTTGCAGATTTCCTTTGTGCTGGACAGACCCTGGGGAGTCAACACTTGTGGGACTAGAGAGGGTCCAGGCCACAACAGAGAAGGTCCAAGTCATCCAGGAGCGGATGAGGAAATCTCAGAGCTGACAAAAGTCTTATGCTGACAGGATGCAGAGGCCACTAGAGTTCCAGGATGGAGACCACGTCTTCTTTCATGTCTCACCTCGACGTGGATCACGGAGATTCGGCCGAGGCAGAAAGTTGTCTCCACGCTTCATCGGACCATTCTAGGTCCTTAGCAGGATTGACGAGGTAGCTTATCGCCTGGCTCTACTGCCTCAGTTGCACCGGGTGCATGACGTCTTCCACGTATCTCAGCTGAGGAGATACGTGCACAACCCAATGCATATCATTAATCATGTGGAGCTGGACGTTGATTATGGGGATACTTTTGCGGAGGTCCCGGTGAAGATCGAGGATCAACAGGAGCGGGTCCTACGTGGATGGTCAATTCCTCTAGTGCGAATCAGGTGGCAGCATGGGAACCCCTATGAGAGCACTTGGGAGCGGGAGGCTCAGATGCGTGCTCAGTACCCACTTTTGTTTCCCTAGTTTCGATGTATATTTACGGGGACGTAAAACCCTGAGGTGGGAGTAATGTAAAGACCCATAAAATTCAAAGAAATTTTTTTCTTAATTTTCTTTTGGATTTTACAAGAATGCAGTTTTTGACGGCACTTGATTCTGAGGCCCGGTGTGCCCGGAATTCCAATCCGATGTTTAGGTCGGGTACGTTCAGTGAAAGAACGAGCGGGAATTTCTAACTTTTGAGCCGGTGCTCGGAATCAAATTCTGAGGGCACCGATGGAACCATAGCGCCGGTAATTTCTTAGGAATGCCATTTCTAGATTTTCGTTTACATGAGAGAAGTTGTTAATTTATGTGGAAGGTAAAAATAAAAATTATGCAACAATATTTATTTTTACTTTAAGTGGATTACGATTTGGGTGGAAGTTGGAAAAAACCACCCAACTTCCATTTGTAGGTTATGAAGGTGGTGGGGCCCACACTAACCCTACCCCTTCACCTTCCCTAACCTTTTATAACCCTTCATAAATTATGACAACTTGTGTAATTTAATTTTGTGGTTTAATTCAAACTTTTGAACTTCAAACCATATGTTGTGTTAATAAAATAAGTAAGTGTCTTATTTTATTTTTGGTTGGGGTCTTGTTGCCTTGAGAGCTTTGGGAGAAAAAAAGCTAAGGGTGTATTGAGTTTCTTCATCATCTTCGTCGAAGAACATGAAGAATGTGAAGAACGTCAAGAACGCTAGATTCCTCAGAGGTCGACGTCTCCTTCTGCGACGTCTCCTTCCGCAACACCTCTTCCCGCGACGGATATTCCGTGACGAATCCCCGTTCGACGAACCTCTGTTCAAGCTACGCTCAAGTAGGGGTTTATTTATTTATTATGTTCGTGATTACTACTTTTTCGTTCTTCATGAAATGTGACCAATTGCTGTCGAATAATGAAAGGGGGAAGGACCGCACAAACACGGCCGACCCTCCTCCCTTATCCATGATATTGTTTCTATTGTGGATTGGAATGGAATGGCGTGGTGTCGTCACACCACGCAGAATCGTGATGCAAAAATGTGCGGCGCCATTGTGCCGCGCCGTGAAATCGAAAAACGACGCGACTCCATCGGGCCGCGTCGGAGAAACCCTAAGACACCACGGATGGAGCAGGGCCACGGTGGAGGGGCATGGTGCCGTCACGCCGTGTCAGACTAATCAAGGCTGCAGCCGGTTCCGGGCCGCGGCGGAGCAAGGGAACTGGCGGCCAGAAACGGGCCGCCGGTTTCAGAGCAGGGAGGGGACCGGCCGTTGCCGGTCCCATGGTGGCAGAAACCGGCCGGCTGGGGTGGGCCAACCGGACAAGGGAAAGTCGGGGGTTCAATCCCCCAGCCGGCCAGCTGAGTGGCCCCCATTAATGGGGGTCGCGGTTACAAACCAAGGGGAAGGTGCCCCCCCTCCTCAAAAGCTCAGCCGTTTGGCCGAGCACCTGGCCAGCGCGCTTAGGCCGGGCCGGGCCGCGCCCAAGCGGGCCAGACCCGGAACCGGTTCGGGTCGACCCTGGGGGTATCGGGCCGGGTCAGACCGGGCCCAAACCCCTTAATACCGAATCTCTTCCGGTCGGACTCCGATAACTTGTTCTACGAGCCTCCGATCGTCGCACCGTCAGTTGCGATGCGATCATTAGATCAAGACGGTCGTTTCTGTATATCGCATCAAGGTTTTGGAATACTTTGTATTCGGCCGAGTTGGTTCGTAAACGAAACCAACCGGTCCCTCGGAGTGGAAACGCTCATATCTTGAGGTCCGGACGTCTGATTGACGTGCTGTCGACTTTTTTGGATTCATCTTAGTGAGACGGATCTTTTGGATTACTCCTCCTGAGGTTTTACCATAGATGGAGTATGGTCCGGTTGGTTTTGACTTAAAAACCAACCGGGCCCCTAGGACGAAAAAGCCAATATCTCTCAGACCGAGCATCCGATTGACGCGCCGTCTGCGACGTTGAGTTCCTATTGACGATACGAAACATTTGGATACATCAACTATGGACTATGTGTTAGTTGATGTACCAGCCTCTAGGCTCATGGAGCGGACTCTCCTGAACGAGCTTGTTGTATGCGGGAACCCTAGAGCTGGCTGTGTTGCGACTACGACAACGACGACTGTGAAGATATCCTCAGTGGATTCGACGATGACGACTACAGCACTCAGCGATCCTACGTGGATCAGTGCTACCGATCCTGTGTGGGTCCGATCCTGTGTGGGTCAGCACTCAGCGGTTCTGTGTGAGCCAGTGCCTATAGATCATGTGTGGGTGCGATCTTGTGTGGGTCTTTTCGGGGGTTAGTTACCTATTGATCTTTTGTGGGTCAGATCCTATGTGGGTCATTTAGAGGGTTAGTACCTATCGATCCATTGTGGTTCCGACGACTTAGATGAATCAGAGGAAATATACGATCATATCTACCGTCTATTGGAGAAGTATACCTGTGTGAGCTAAATCCTGTTTTGCTTTCCTATGTGGATTTGTTTGTGCCATCTTGTGTGGATTTACGTTCTACTTTCCTATGTGGATTGTGTTTGGCTATCCTGTTTTGATTTATGTTTTGATATCCTGTGTGGACTAGGATATACATGGGCTCGGATGTTGGAGCCGATCGAGAAATGATGACTTAGGTATATGTATGGGCATATACCTAAGCAGTGTCAGATGTTACTTCGTGATTGTATCTTTCCATTGTGGATTATCTTTTGTGGATTTTGGGAGACCTTCGGGGGTCTCGGGGTCCATACTAAGTAGCTTATACTCACCCCTGCACGGGATATGCCCGCATTACGTTGTGTTGGTTGCAGATGACAGACAGCGCTGACCGTGATTGAGGCTTGCGGAGTAGGACAGTACCTGGAGGTGGACCATTGGGCGGGACATACTCGGAGAAAACAGTTGGACCCGAGGAGTTGTGGATGCTATCTGTACCCACCCTTCAAGTGGGAGTTCCAGAGTATGGCTCGACGTTGCGGATTTACCTTTCAGTTGATGTTTTCCCTTCCAGTTGTAGTTTACTTTTATTTTGGGTTTGTATACTATCCCACTTACTTTTCCGCACTTACTTTGTATCAGCTTTTACTTTGTGTTTACTTCTGCTTGCTTGCTCTGTGGTGTTTGTTTAGTTTTCAAAGGCAATTCCATCCCTTTTTACCGGGATTTACGCCTTGGTGTTAGTCGCCATCCCCTGGCCTATGGAAGGAGGGCTTGGGGTGGTAACGGCATGGGCCCCGAGGATGGGTCGTGACAACAACTCATTACCAAATTCTAATACAATCCCAATCTACTTTATATTGTGTTGAAATGGTAAGGTAGAAAATAAATTCCTATTATACCACTTTGCAACATCCTGAACCGGATGCCACTATGTGGGGCCCGGAGCTGGTGTGTCACATGGCATCAAGAGCACCTCCCCATACACCATAGGATTCTGACGAGCAGTGATGGCCTAGGGTGTGACTGTGAGAATACTATTTCCACATGTTAGAGCATATCACATCGGTAGAAAACAAAGAAGATAATATATAAAGTAGAACATCATCAAGAAAAAGGATTGTAACGAAGTCATGAAAATAAAAACAATTCACAATGTAATATAACATAAAATATGAGGTGTCTTGTCTTGTCTCAACAATATATCCAAAATACATATACAAGTATTAATACAATATATGTATCAATATACCAATCGACACAAAAGGAATATCCCATATAGCATCACAAGCCTAGATCTATCATGTGGTCCCCTACTTCTATGAAATAAGCTACTAAAGCATTGTATAGTGGGAAGGTACTCTGGTACCTACCGAAATACATGATGTCTATTTGGGTACCCATCCAAATCCCAAATAGGGTGTGAGATAACACTCAGTAGACCACCACCAATGGTCTCTATAACAAATCCATTCAGTATGATACAAGATAAACTAGTGCACAATATATCATAGGTTTAAGAGTAATGAAGGTAAAGTGACCATGGAATCTATGATAAAAGTAATCTGAAAATATCCAACCAACCATGGCTCCCTGTAACAATAGTCAATCTTATATTACAGGGAAACAAAAAAAAATAAAAATCTTGTAATGTCTACTATAACAACATTAAACTAATACTCATACCATGGCCATATGTAACAATGTAAAAATACACATCCCATCCATGTCGTATAACCAATTGTATTACATCCTTAATGGACACACCGTATATAATGAATAATCCAAAACACCTGATCCATGTAAGAAATATTTTCAAACCATGAAAGGCCAAATCCATGGTATAGAAGAAAAATTCACCCACATCAAGTCCTATGAAAATCTCAATTAAATCATTTTAACAACTTGGATTGAGTCCAAGGATAATTTCGACAAAATTTGTCCAACAAGAGTCCGGGAAATTCAAATCCAAGGTGTATAATGTCCCTAGAAATCATATGGAATCTAGTCCCAATGTGAAAATTGGTCCAAGGAATCCACCATCGAAATCAATATCCCAAGGATAAATGTCCATTCCATCAAATGTAATTATGATCCAAGGATATCATCTAAGGAATCAACCACCTTTTCAAATCATCATATAATTTCATTTATAATTTGATAAGAATCCTATGAGTTCATAGAATTCATATACCAATTCCATATTGAAAATTACATCATTTCACATCATGTCCACACTTGGAAAATAAGGAATAACCTCTCTCCTAAAAAATTAATTCAATTCTCATTAATTATAAAGGCCCCCTCTAACTAGGATGTGTCACACGAACCCCACATGTTGTATTAAAAAATAGATGATATAGAGGCGCACCCCATGGGTGGCTGTGTTTGGGGAAACAAAAAAAATTATCCCAATGATCCTCAAAGTGAAACCTAATAGTTTCGAAATCAATAAATTCCAACATTTAATTAATTAAAGGGGAATTTATATAAAGTTAGGCATGTGAAAGAACTACCATTTGAAATATAAAACACCAAACCCCTAGGAAAATGTATAGATCACCTACTGTAGGTCCATAGTAGAGTACCCATCTAGTATCAATATCATATTTAGACAAGATCTAGAGGGAAATGAATAACAGATGAAGAACCTAGAAATAGTGAATATTATCTAGCACCTAATTAACTCTATTTGTACCAAGTCTAAATAAGAATTACCCAAGATGATAAAAGAACATTATATAATGGATCTAATGAGAAATATTGTGTTTGTTTCTGAGTTTAGATCAATAATAGTTGGAAAATATATGGAAGGGACTTAAAAGGATCTCCCATGCATGAGGTTCTGTCCAACATAATAATTATGAATATTTTTTTTAAATATTAATAGATTTTATGGGGAAAAGGGTAATTTTCCAATGAAATACGAGTTGACATTGGTTTTCTGCATGATTGGACAAACCATGTGTTGTACACTGCCTCAAGGGTCACCTTGCACGGTTCATGTGCAATGTTAGACTAACCATGATCAAACTATGTATTTTACGTTGCTAAAAATAGAAGGTACCTCACATGGAAGTGTTCCTGAAGTGGAATTGTTTCCTCAAAGTTTCTCTTAATCATGTGTCCTGCATTAATCATCCAAAAATCCTATATCCAGGATCTGAACAATCCCCAAAAAACCAAAATTCTTTTTACCAAATTATGAACTCCAAAAAGTCAAAATACAAGGAGTTAAACCAAAATGTGAAGATAAATCTATCACATTAAAACCTTGGATCTTATAAAAACTCTTCATAAAAATTGGAAAAAATTTATAATGGGTATGAAGTTTACAGATTTTGATTTCATAAATTCATATATGGGGAATCAAATAAATCAACGAATGGTGGTATTAGATTGAAAGAATCTCATCATAAATAAAGTGACATTGACTTTTATGGTATGATAGATGAAATAATTGAGTTATGTTATATGGGAAAAAATTATTTAACATTATTTAAATGAAATTGTTTTTATACTAATCATGGGTTTTGTGTTCATCCAAAACATGGATTCGATAAAATTAAATATAACATTATTCCTTCCTTAAGAGAACCATTTATGTTTGTATATTAAGAACACCATGTTTATTATGAAAATTACTATTCTATTATAAGAGATTCAAATAACTGTTTGATTGTAATAAAAAGGAAATCTCATGAAAATTAGTTTCATGAAAAAAAATGGTTCTATGGAAGTGAATCGTGTTGAAATTATTCAAGGAATATCCCTAAATACACCTCTTACTTGGTGATATATAAATATCGATGATGAATTCCCATGGTTAATGGTCAATGATATTGATAATATAGACGATGTAATAAGGGATCATGAAACAATAATTTTTATAGATGTTGATGACACTAAAGAGTATGAAGAAGACATTTTTATCAATGATCATGAGGATGAAGTTAACGAATGATATATTGTATTTAATAGGTTTCTTGTTTTCAAATATAAAAAACTATTAACTGTACATATTTTCTATGATCTATTTCATTCCCTTGATGATTCTGGTATTTATTAGTTTTTTTATATTTGATAAATATATTAATAATTATTGAAAAGTACGAATATTATATTTTTCAGGGTATTTTAAATTTTTTGTATTTTATATCTATATTAACAATTTTTAATAATAAATATTACTATATTCTGATATTTATTTGGAAGTTATTACATTCAGGTATTTAATAGTTTTTTATATTTGAAATCTATATTAATAATTTTTTAAATGTAATATTATTATATTATAGTAGGTATTAGTTTTGTATATTTTATGTATATATTAATGAACTTTTATAGGTAATATTATTGTTTTCAGATGGACAGAGATGCTCTTGATGATCTATTTCATTCTCTTGCTGAAACCAGACATCCCATTGATGATCTTGACTCAAATGACCCATAGGATGATGTTATAACACTACCTATAAGGAGGGTGTGTGACAATTCTTGATAGATTATTCAAACCCTATTTGAGAGAGACGTCCGTCTCTTGATATTGATTCTTGTTTTTTAAGGTATGATAAATTTTTAATGTATTTTTTATATTAATTTTTAAAATGAATTTGTGTAATTATATTTTGATTATTGGTTTTTATTTACAATGTTTTATTTTAAATTAGCTATTTTGAAAGAAGGTTCAATTCTATGGAATTGTTTTCCCACACCATTGGTCTCATGGGTTCAAGTTCATATTACAGTTAATAAGAAGATGTTCGACTATTAGAATGTACATTATTAAATAATATATTTTATTTTTTATTTATTTTATTAATAAAATATTTTATTTTTCTTGTATAATTTACACTCTTCGATTGCTGATAGCCTTACAGACCCCATCTAGGAGGCATTGTAGGTTTGAATACATGAAACTTTTCACCAGTTTTTAAAAAATGAAAGCAAGAGAGCTATAGAAAGATCTTATACTAAAGTTATCATCATGTATTTCTTCTCCCATCAATATGACTATATCTTAGTTGTGGTATGGGATGTATTGTTTTTGTACTGGATATGAGATACTTTTAGGAGGAGGTCATCATTTGGGCATCCAAATAGGCAGAGGTCAGAGGTCAAACTTAGGGTCGTGTGTCATATATTTGGTATACAATAATGAAATATGGTAGGTAATATTATTTATTAATCTATAGATAGTTTAAATGAATACTTTTTTATATATCATGAAGGCTTATAGTGACCCCCCTATTTTTTATTTTGATATTTATATGAAGATGTACAAAAATCCATATACAAGAGATCTTTTTTATGACATAAAACACTATATTATTGTAAGTATTTTTATAATATTTTTCTGATATTAATTTTATTGTTAATGTAATTTATAATTATATTTGAAGCAAACATGTAAGACTGGGACCTCTCGTTTATGAGGAAGTCAAGGTGAGAGAGAATCAGATTCCACTTGTGAGTTATGTTTTACTGAGGGGTTTGGATATGGGTGACTCTTCATGATGTGAAGAATGGAAGGCTGATCAATATTGGTTCATGAATGATGACTACTAGTTATTATGGCACATCTTTGATTACATCATTCATCTTAAAGGGGGGCCATGAATATTCTGTGACATCATTCACTATACAGTATGATGAGAGTTCAAGAGGACAGGATGATATGATAAATGGATTATATGAGAGGGGGATTAGTTTTCTGAGATACAATGTTAGAGATATGGTCATATTCTTGAGTATATTTGATGTCTTGTGCATGGTGTTTGTATAGATTTTCCCCTCTATGAACCCACAAGTCATCCTCCACAATATGATAATTATTGATTCTCATTGTTTTTATGATTGTTATGTACTTTGGTCAGATAAATATATTATGTGAAAAATGATGTAACATTTTTATGCCATTTCAATTATATTTATTTATTTTATTACATTATTTTTTTTAATTTTCTTTTGTTAATTTTTGGTATTTTTTAAGACTTAGAAATTATGATGGATTTCTATATATGCCTCAATTATTTATTCAAAGAATCATAAAACTCTCATTTTCAACAAATTCTACATTCATCAAAAATAATTATTACTTATGATGTCCCATCATTAAAAAACATAATTGTGATGTAATATTCCATGATGGAACATTAGTGATGGATTCCCTTCACAAAAGTAAATTACAATTGGTAATCCATATCTGACGGCCTGTCACAAAATATTGAAACTCTAGTAGTGAATTTTGGAATGGAAGAATATTCATATTTTTACCTACATGGGTTTTATAGATATATTTTCCTTTAAATTCCATATATTTTTTCTTTTTAAAACTATGAGATTGATGGGTGACTCCAAGCTATATTTCCACCATGTGATCAAATCAAATGATTTATTCATATCTACTAAATAATCTATTGGATGACACACTTTAGATACTTAGTTTCAAACCAATGAACAATTTATCTCCCATTCATTCATATTGGATGATAATACAAGAATCTTTCTACACAAGACTTGTAAAATTTACCTCATGTGTACTAATGGATTCATTTTCTTCAGGTTTCTGTTTAGGGAATTCATTCTCTATTTTATGTCAATAATATGAGGAAACTACTTTCAAAAAATTAAAATTATAAAATCAACCCACTCCATAGATTCACATTATTCATATTGACTCATGTTCTGGGCAAGATTTCAATATTGATCCTCTTTTACTTCAAAATTAAAATCATCCAAAATAACTTTTCCATGATCCAAACATTGGAGAAATAAAATAAATTTTCAGTGGTAACGATCCATTTTTTATAAATTTCTGTATCATTTGTGCCACTAAATGATGGGGGATTTTTATATAAGGATTAATCAATAGAATATTGTTTCCTTCATTTCACATTTATATGCTCATCATGATTAATGTCTACTTAAAGCAGTGTAAGAATAAAAATTATATTTTACATTAAATATTTTATGAAATTATATATCCCATGATGTAAATATTTTCATGATCAATCACATTTTGCATTAACATTATTTATAAAAATAAAATCATAGAGAGAAACTATATAATCCATAAAATCATTTATAGGATATCTAAATCATGAAACCGTCTTTCAAATATGTGACACCTTCATTTTAAACTAGGTAATACATTATTATCCTTGATAAATATTTATCATAATGGTTTATAGAGATAATTTCAATTGACATAAGAATATCCCATAATTATGCCTAGCCATGTTTTCAGTATTAGGCCCTCTAAATAACCAGTGATGATCGAGATAATACCCAATCCACCCCTTTATGATTTCGAACCCCTATGTGAATCTACGCCATAACCATATCCAAAATCTTATATCAAAAAATTGATGTATTTTATTACAAAAACACACTATAATATTTACAATAACATTTGATGTTATCCTATTCATATTATTTTCATATGTTTTCTCACTAAAGATTCCACATCATAATTTCTAAAGATAATTGATTCCTATGATACCAATTTATGTGACCGAAGTATTTAATACATTAATAATCTATATTATTATTTGAATATTCCTTACATATCGTTAAAATCATTTCCAAAACCATAATGGTATAGTGACATTATAAACATAGATTGATAAACAATTGGTGTAGAAACTAATCATGTCACGAACCGACCTGAGTCGACCCTGAACCGGTCCGCGACATGGCCCGAAGGGCTTTCCCGATCCCCACTGGCTAGAAACCACTATCGTGCATCAATGTTTAATCGTTGGGAATGATTTATCCAATTAATATAACCGAATAAACAAGAAAACGGATATACACAAGCAACTGATAAACATAACATTATTATCGCAAAGAAGAAAATAAAACTAAACATACCTCCAGGTGACCTTTCAGCGGGTCGACCCAGGTTAGTTCTTGACATGGCCTGAAGGGATTTCCGGATCCCCACAGGCTAGAAACTAGTGCCAGACATCAATTTTAATCATTGGGAATGATTTGTCCCATTAAAAAACCAAATAAACAAGAAAAAAAGATATACACAAGCAACTGAGAAACGTAACACTAGAAGTAGAAAGAAGAAAATAAAACTAAACATACCACCACGTGACCTTTCAGGTCACCTCCCTACCATAGGCCGAATTTCCTCCAACAACGAGCAACTCAGCCAAGAAAACATGAGCACAGAATCCTGTAACTGGGATGACGATATAGGTGTGAGCATTAAAAATGCTCTGTAGGGATGCCAAAATAAACCACAGAACCCAATGTTTCCCTTCCTGAAGAAACACATTAACACATGATTGAAATACAATTATAAAAGTAGGGTTTTTCACATTTTAAAATAAGAAACATGTTTTTTCCATTAAAAAAAACCACCACATGCCAAATACCATTTTTTCAAAAAACATTATCATTTTATAAATAAAATTCAAAACATAGTATATCAATGTTGTGCTAGAGTAAAACAAGTAAAAGTGAAAGATAAAAATAAACTAGTGCACAGAAACTAAAAAATATATGAAAATAATCCAGTAACTATGGGTGATCCTAAACATCCCTAGAGGACCCCTGGATGTACTCGGTTTCCGAACCACCTACCGGCATATGGTGAATATACTAAGTCTACAATCAACTGACCGCCCTAACTGAAATATCCAGTGGAAAAGCCCACATGGGATAAAAAAATCCAGGGGGTACCAACCCGTCTAATCGGTGTTGATAAGCAATCGTCACTCAATATCTATAAGACACCCTAGAACCCTTGGTGGTTACAATCATACTGTGTATATAGGAGTCCCTCACACACATGACTCATCTCACCTCACTTTAATACCCCAAGAATGGACACTCTATATGATAAACCATAAGGGATATCCCCCCTACAGAAGGGCCCCATAAATATATATGTATACCATATAATAAAAGGTTCCAACCAGGCGTTCATGCAATGAAATCATTTAAAACCATTTTATACCTCTTTGAAAATATAAATTTTGTTATACGAACATAGAGTAATCAATATATCGTCACATCAATGAATCAGGACAAACATCACACTAAATATGAAAGTGAAAAACAGGTCGTAACGTTACATCTATGTCGAAAACATTTATTTGAAAACATTTAAAACTCCGACGAGACACACACAACTTCCAAAAAAACCATTCTAAAAGATAACACAAATCAACCCATGAATTGGAAGATCCAAACGGGCCTTTCAGTCCAACTTGTCCAAAAACATTACCCATACATCACCTTTGAATTGAAGGTTCCAAATGGGCCGTTGAGTTGACATGTTTAAAATCAATTACCCAAAATATCTTACCAGTGCAACTTTTAAATTTATAAGGACAAACGGTCCAAATCTTTGAGGAACACATTTCAAACCACTTATTTAAAAACAAATAAAAGAACCTCCATCATTTGGGATCCAAGAACCATTTTTAAAATCAAAATCAACCACTCCCCCTTATTTGAAATAACACCATCCTTTGTATTAGAAAAATAAATCCCTTCTCAAAATATCTTAACATAATCATAATTCCATTACCACCAAAGTAAACACATTCAAAATCATATTTCGGAAGCAAACACACACCAAATCCATAACCAAATAAGTTTCACAACGTCCACATAGTTTGAAAAACCGACCGCAAAACTTAATAAAATGCCATCAAGACTCAACCAGTTTACAAACACTTTTATGAACAAGAATACCAATTTCTAAATAGTTTTCATAATCTTACCAAACAATGCATAAACAGTCTGTGTAAACAAACCATAAAATTTGTTAATGATTCTATAATCAGGTCAAATAAGTTACCCAAGTCTTGAAAAATCCATAAGTACACATAAATATAACCAGAGAAAATTACTTCAGAACTATTTATAACAAAACCAATAAATTTGAAAACACTATAACATATTAACTAATTGAATTTCGAGAATGTGAAACAAGTAAAAGATTTAACTAAAATCAATCATGCATTAAATGGATTCAAATGGAAAGGAAAACATGGTTTTACCTACTTCAATGGTGAGAAACCCCGAAGAATCTCTGACTGAAGGTAGAACAATCCCTAGCAGACTAACCGTGCATACTAAAAAGTGGTAAAATCCCACGTCACCCAACCCACGATAGAAATATGATTAATCCAAATTAAATAAAAACACCATGATGCAATGAAAGAAAAATAAATAAATAATTAAAGGAATAAATAAATAAACAAATGAATAAAAAATTAAAAAAATAAATAAAATAATAGATAAATGAATGAATAAATAACTATATAAATAAACAAATTAAATATACTGGAGGGGGCTGCTACTGGAAGGTGTGGGTAAGGATGCATGAAGAAGGTGCGACGGGCGGGGTCCGAAGCAAAGATGGCAAGGGGGATTTGTGGGCTTTTGTTGAAGGGAAATAGTGAGGGGGTCAGAGCAAGGCCTAGCTAGATGTGCCGAGGTCCAGAATGATGAGGACCTGTGGGAGGAGGCCGGGGGGGTGGCTGGTGGCTGGATCGTGGCAGGGGTACGGGGTCTGCTAGAGCCGGCACAAAGAGGCAGCATGGGGTGGGGGGTCACGTTGCAGGCCGGGGCGATAGTGTGGAGGGAGTCTGGAGGAAGATGGTTGGTGCACTGAGAAGAAGAGGGGTGAGTTCAAAGGGAGTCTGGTGGTGTAGAGGGTGACCAGTGGTGCGACAAGTCGGTGCAAGCCGGAGGGAGTGAGGGGCAAGGTCGGGCGCTATGGGGGTTGCGATGGTGAGAGTGTAGAGGTGGGGAGAGTGATGGCGGTGTAAGGGGGTATCAGGGAAGTTGGGTGGGGGGAGCGCTATAGATAACAGGGCGGATGGGGGGAGGGGTGGAGGGCGGTGAGGAGGTAGTCGGGTCGGGTGCAGCACAGAGGCGGTGCAAGGAGGAGCCGCAAGAGCGGCTCGTGCTAGAGAAGGCCGAAATAGGGGGCGCACCGCGGTATGGGAAGAAATAAGGTTTCTTAACCTTTTTTTCATTTCATAATAATAATAATAATAATAGAACCAGAAATCAATACTAATATAAATTACAATAATTAAGATAATTCTTGAATAATAATAATTTCATTAAAATCATTAATTTTCTTAATAATAATACAATAATAATAATGATAATATAAGTGATAATAATATTATATTAATAATAATGATAATAGTAATATAAATAACAATATAAATAATATAAATATTAATATATAAATAATAATAATAAGTATGAATAATAAAAACCAAATTCATTCATTTTAAAAGTCAGAAAATTGAACGACTCATGTGCCGCTGAGTGTGCAGTTGAGAGAACCATGCTCAGACCTTCCCACCCATTACTAACCACGTGCAGGGAAAAGTTGTGTACCTATCATGCAGTTTCATAACCTGTGCGCAGGTCCCACATCCACAAGATTAGGTGTGACACATAATCTCCAACCATGTTCTTCCCATCTATCTCCATCTATAGACATATAATACTTAAAACCATGCTTCATATTTTGTGGAAAAGGAAACACAATAAAGAGTGAGATCAAATGATTAATAATAGTAATGAAAGGTAGATATCAATGATCATTTAATCATAACATGATTATATGGGTATGATAGCATGAGTATAATATTTAAAACCATACACAATAATTCAATGATAATAATCACGAGTCCTTGAATTAAGATTCTTAGTTCATAAGACATGAATAATAAATGAATCATTGAACAATTTCTATGAAATAATAGCATTAGCATAATATTATGTAATTAAAGAGTGGTATAAAGCATTGAATAATAATAATCATATAAATCTTATGTCAAGTCTCTCAAATAATACTATCATTATACGTTAGGCCTGGGATAACCACCCATTTACATTGTTTGGGCTTGGGATTACCTCCCGTGTACTATATTTTAGGCTTGGGATAACCACCCATGCGCCATTTGTGCCCATAAAACATAAAACATTACCCAATTTTATATAGTTCAATAATGGATCCATCCATCACATATCCATAATCCATTCATATGTATCCCACAAGACATTTAAAACATTAATCATTTCAAAAAATCTTATCCCATGGAAAATAAGACGAGTTTCATCAATATTTCAATAACATAATCATAAAACATCCAGATAAAGCATAAAAAGGGTATCATATGATCATATCCCTAGCGAAGCCTAGTTAGTATAAAAAATTATTATAAAAGATGAAAAAATTAAAATATCAGATGATTATATCATAAGAAAGATAAACAATTCATTCTTAGATGAATATATGCTGGAAGTCTTCTAAAATCCCCCACTCCCTGGATGGATTAAAATACACATGGATGGTTCCTAAAAAGGAAACCCAAGCCCTGTGGGTTTTAGAATAATTTACAGAAATTAAAATGGGGATATTTTGGGATAATGCTATGGTACATGTATTTTTGCCTCCTCATTAAAAGTAGAGATGAACAAAAATGTTATTAGCATCGATCTCATCAGGAAAAAAATGGATAGAATAACATATGGATTGAAAATGACTCCCCTACCATTTTTCAAGCCCTTCGACATGGAGTAGTTCACCTGGCATGGCCCCTCATAGAAAGATGTATAATTTTCCTCAAATATCTAAAAGATCTCAATCATATTATCACTAATGTTTGCAGCAAGGAGAATAAGGTGGTGGTTGGTCTTTCCAAAAAGTGGTTAGTAGAGAAATTATGTGGGTGGATGACTTCTTAGTATATCTCATCCGGTTACATGAAAATGATTTTAATAAAATTACCTCTTTCAGACTTTTGTAATTATATTTCATTATCTTTATATAATTTTAGTGCTTTGGCCTTTTTACTAAGGCATCATCATTTAAAAAAAAGGAAAAACATTTTCCTTGAAAGGAAACATGGAACCTAGTTATGTATTATTTCAAGAAAATATTATTCATGGTGTTGGATAAACCATTCATGTGGTGAAAACTAATAAATTTTGTTTTCACACATTTGGAAAAAGAACCTCAGTCAGAAAATTAAAAGAAAATTTCATTAAAAAATTTATAGAATGTAAAACATGGGTGACAATTGAATAAAATAATAATATAATAGTATAGTAAAATATATTGAATACATTTTAATGGAAATATCAACAAGAAAGAGAAATATTATTTTTTGAATTCAAAAATAATGTTGGTTGTCCTTAAAAATATTCATTTGGAATTTTGAGTACATAAAGATACTATAATGAATGAAAAATATTTACTCTCCACAATTAATCATAAAATGTTATTCTCTGACCCTAGAATCCCAGAACTAGTGCATTATTTTAATACATTGGCATGATTACAAGGAATCAAGTCCCGAATGACCAATCTGTTTAGCAGTCTTGAAAAATATGTTACATACGTGAACATGACATTACACTATCAAACATAAAACAAATCATAAATAATCCATCCAGAATGAAATTATTTCGTTATCATAAACAAGAAAATAAATCATAATATACTTATAGGCATCTTGGGAAAATAAAACCTTAGCAAGGGGTGAGTTCTGATGCTCAGTAAGGGTAAAAAATATTACTAAAGCTATCATAAATAAGAATAAACATTTAACGCAATGTAAAAGACTAAAAAAAATCTTTTTAAACTTAATCTTTAGTATAATATGGAAATGATAAATCATGTAATTCCATTTACTTATATGAATGGATATTCTACTAGTATAATAATCACATGTAATATCAATAGCCAATTTCATAATTATGGAATGCATAATGTCGGACATTATAACCAAATAGTCAAGGCCTTGTTCCAAGACTACAAATAAGACTATTGTTAAAGACAGGTTCTAAGAAACTAATTTTCCTCAGGAGACCTACCTATTCCTCGATGTGCTATAGCAGGCTCCGCCCATTACTTACTATGTCTAATGCATTCCCCATATGAAAATATTGAAATATAACATAAACATTCGTATTAAAACTAGCATACAAAAAGTCAAAACTTTAACCATAAAACATGAATTTTATAAAAATGGCACATCAACAGTCAAACATATCATAACTCATTCAATACAATATGGAAGATTGTATTATAATAAATCAACTTGAATAATGAATAATATCTAGTAAAAAATGTTGACATAGTTGAAAATGATCAACATAACTCTTTGAGAGCAATATCCTTTTTGTGAAATCATTTAAAAGTCAGACTCTTATAAAGAAATTATTTTAAAATATATGTTTGAATCAATGTGTCCCATACCACTTTGAAACTTTTGAAAGGAATTAACATTTTAAAACAATCATGTCTATATAAATATGTCCTTAAAATAATTTTTAAAACATGGACATTAATTAAAAAGATTTAGAAAATTAAATCATTAAAACATTTAAAACGCTAATCTTGCTAAATAATCCCTCCCACAAAACCATAAAATATTCATTTTAAAAACAGTTTTATGAATCAAGGATGTGGATGACAAAAAGTTTCCAGTCAATACTTACACATAGAAAATCTCGAATAATAATTAGATTGAAGAATTAAACTTAACCTTGTACTTTCCTTTGGCCGGAGGGTACATTTAACCACCTATAAAATGACCATATAATGTTATTGAATTTTAAAAGAACCATATTCATATTTATAATATAATACATGATTCATTTATGGATTTATACTACCCATTTAATAATAATTTTCAATGTTAAAATAACATTTCGTGTAATAATAGTTTTTTATCGCATATGATTTAACTTGTTATTGTTGATCTTACCACTTATATCATGATTTAATTACTTCCAGAATATAAAAAATTATTTATTTGTCATATATATTCATAATATATATATGTATAATAGATAGATATATGAAACTAAAAAACACCATTTATGTATACGGTAGGAAGTACGTATGCATAAACGTTGTTTACGTTTTAATGTCATATTGAATGGAATTAAATGAATGAGATATATGTAAATACACACATATATATATTTAATTTTATTTCTAGTATCATTATTATTTCATATTTTTTATACTTACTAATAATATATATTTTTATAATCAACGTTGAATGGTGAACGCGGAAATGAACCTCATCACGTCGTGGAGATGGTAAGTCGTACATATGCATGAGTGACAATATCATTATATTGATGGTCAAATAGTATGTTATTTGATAGTATATTATATATAAATAATCATTAAAAATTTATATTTATTATTTACATCAATTAAACTCATTATTATACCCATCCAAATAATGAAGTCTTGAATAAGAAACTACACCATGACGTGCAGACGGTAAGCCTTACGTATGCACATATTGTGATTTTGTCATTCATAGGATGGATAGAATAATGAATATGGTTGTACCATATTTATAATAACATCTCAGTATGTAGATGGTACTAGAGTTATTATTATGGTATGGAAACCACCATGAAAGAGGAATTGGACGAATAAAAGAACTTTCAAAGACGCGATGAAATAATTACATCTTCTTCGTGTTCTTCCTTTTTGATTTGAACAAAAAGGCTCATTAGGATGTATTTATGAAAAATGTGAGGCCTCTAGGTTTACATGAAGGTAGTTGGGAGGATATTGGAGCATGTTTTTGCCGATCCAAATGGTTTGGGGGTGTGAATATAAGAAAACGGGAAGTGTACTTTTATAAGAGAGGTGAGGGACACTTTAGAAGTATCATGAAATTTTAATTTATTATAGAACCATTTTCGTTTTCTAATACCACAAAAAGGATTAATTTCTAAGATAAGGTGGCTATGGGTTGAACTAATCTCAACCAATAGGGGTTGGACAAGTTTATGTCACCATATTAACCCTATCTTTTAGATCTAACTCTTATTTAAATAGTTTAACTTTTACCACGTGTTCTTGTATTATTATAGTACATGGTCATAAACGTAAAATAAAATGAAAATGAAACCTCAAGTGGTTCTGTAATGAGATTTATATCATTATATAAGTCCTTTGTCTGAACGTGATATTTTTATATGTATTATATCATTTAATAAAATAGAATTTATTAAACTCGTTTTTGTCATTTTTGACACTATTTAGTATTTGTTTTTTGTAAAACTCATAACATGTTGATTACTTCACCAAAAATACATTAAATCCACCCTAAAATGTCATATTCACCTAGATAATTTGTTTATGGCATCAAAAGTCGAAGGTTACATTTATTTTGATATTTATAATATCAATTATTTTAATCTTTCATTAATAAGGTAATTTACAACATCATCATCAGATCATAGATAAATTTAATTATTTAGTGTCTAAAATTTGTAAATAAAATAATTTGACGTAGGAAATGTTTTTAGATTTATAGTGAATATTTATAGTTGAATTTATCTTAGGTTTACCCCTATATTAAAAATGTTTTAGTTATTAAAAATTTAATTTAACAATTTTATCTATTCTTTAAAAAAATATAATAAATGTTTTAATCTAACCCAAATGGATAAAAAGGATATATGTTTTGTCTTAAGGATGATTTTTGTCTAAATACTCTTATCCAATATAATTAGGTCATGTGTAGGGGTAATTTTAGTTTTATTTTTACCTTTAATTACAATATTTACTTTTTACTATGGTCAATAAAATTCAAAGTTACTATTCACCAAAAAAATATTTTCATCCCATTGAACCACATTTTACTTATTAATGTCAACCTTGCCTATTTTTATAAATTAAATTCACAAAAGTGGTAAAATTATTTTTTATGAAAATTTGAAAATGTGCAAAGAAGGTGGATAAATGTATCTAGAGGGTGGGGAAAAGACATTAAAAAGGTTCAATAACATTTAATATATATACACTTATTATAAAATGACTAAAATGACTTACATTGTAATAATATATGTATTATTTATCTATTTTGTCGTTAAGATATATTTTTAATTAAAAAATATTTAATTGAAAAATTCGGTTTTCAAGTACTATGCATTATTTTTCTCTATTCATAAAAAATTGATTGTTATTAAAAAAATACAAAAAATTCAGCCAAAGCTAATTTTGTTATTCCGATTTCAAAAATGAATTCCATTTTAACTAATTAAATTTTTCAGAGTATATAAATTTAATTTTATTATTGTTCACAAAAGGACATAAAAAGTAGTTCTTTTAAGAAAATAGCTTTTCTAATATATAAATATAGTGTCAAAATTTATTCATTTCATTATAAATTTATTTTAAAACATTATAAATAACAATTAAAATTCATATGTTACTATTTATATTAACATATTTAGTTGATAAATATATATATCATTTAAATAATTATAATATTAACATGTTGTTTCACAGAAACTCAATCTTACGTATAACGTATGACAAGTCAGTGTTACGTGCAATATAAGCTATTAATTTCATTAAATAGGTAACATACTATGAAAACATGGGGTGTTATATTCTCCTCCCTTCAATAAATTGCATCCTCGAAATTTTAAATTGTTTTTTTAAAATAAAAGATTGAAAATCAAAAAATCTTTTGTGGAAAACCCAAATTGAAAATAGGGTTACTAAAATTTTGTCTTAATAAGAGGGAATGGGAAATGAAAAAGTGAACACAAAATTAGGATTTCTAATAGAGGACGGTTGGTAGAAATTATAATTTGATGAAAAACGTAAATATTTATAGGGAGTTATTGAGGTCATCAATCACAAACAAGTGAACAAAAATTGGAAAATTGAGGGCCTCAATACCATTAATAGTTGATGATTCAAAATATCATCGGTTTAAAAAATAGAAGGTATTAATAGGAAACATTTTTAGTTTAAATATCCTTTCTCTAATGTTTAAAAATTAATTTCTTCTTTGAATAAGAAAAAAAGTAATACTTGTCATGTAGAGTTCCATCCTTTAACTAATTTCAACCACAAAATTATCTTTAACTCCAAAATATAATTGAACTCAAAAATATTTTATTTATCCTAATCATATAGGGTTACAAAAAATTGATTTTATAATTTATTTGATATAAAATAAAAAAAACATTATACACACCGGGACATCCCATAGGGCTTTTATAGGTGATTTATACATATTCCTCTTCGGTTGCAGGTTAAAGTCTCATGGAATTTTTGGACGTGACAGGTTACTGGATGACTTCCAAGTGGTCCTTTTTATAACAATCCAAAAATAATCATAAGAAATTTTTTAAACCTAAACAACTGTATCCAATGTTCAATATTATTAATTCCAAGATCACTTTTTCAATATAATAACATGTGAATACCTTCATCATATATTCTCTTAAAACATGGTAAGACCCATCATTACCATTACACCTTAATGATTACATTAATTCCCAGTTATTCCTTATAGGATACTATATATACTCCCTATATCCAAATATAATGTAAACTACAACAATAATGGAATAAACATACAATTAATTAGTTTCAAGGCAGTCAGGAATATCCAATATAATTTGTCCAAATCAATAATATCTTATTTCGAAGTCATTATCTCAATTTCAAAAACATATTGAGTGTTATATTTCCCCCAACCAAATATTTTCCAAAATGTTTAACTTAAAACTGTGTCACTTTACTTGGTACAATAAAATCCCAAATCCTTATGGAAAACGTACTGATGTATAATCATAATATATAGTATAATTCTTATAAATTCTACATAATCAATACAATACACAAATGACACAATTGATTAATAAAAACATAAGAACACTAATCTTTCCTCTTCATCTTTGGTATTCTCATAACTTGATTATTATCCAATAACATCATTTAGAGTATACTCTGTTGATTAGGACATTGATTCTCATAGTGTCCCAACTCTTTATAGATGTATTATTGTACAGTTGAAACCTTTTTATTACCCTTTCCATCACGAACCTGATTTACTTTTTCTCCACATTTATAACAATATCCCATTCATTTCAAGAACTTACTAAGGTGATTCTTTCCACAGTTATCACACATGGGAAAATCCTTCTTTATATTCTACCCTTTAGCCCTCTCTTTCATTTACATCCTCTTATTTTATTGTTTCCCTCCAATGCCATAATAATCAGATAATTCATTACTTATCTTATTAACACATGATAATATTTCTTCATTTTATGAGAATACATGGGAAACTATTTCCATTCTAAATTCTAGCTTAAGAGCATGGAAGATATGATCCTTATGAATCTTTGGATAATTAATATTGTTGGAGTGATCATTACTTCTATTGGGCGCCATTTTTAAATGATGACATACACTATGTTAGATCATATCATACTCTATAATCTAAAAACTAGAAAAATTATCTATATTAATTAAATATTTTCACACAAATAGTCTCATAATAATAAAAATGGTTTAATTTCTGTCATATTAACTCATAAATATTTCATACTGGTATTTATATAAAATTTGAATTATCCTAAGAATATCCCCTCAGAGTGTCATAATGAAAATTGTTGCAAGGCCCATTTTCGTGCACTAGTTCCAATTCAAGTCTAGCTTAATGTGGTGTTTTCAGTTTTTACCCCGAGATATATATGCTCTAGAGTTTTCTCTATGCAATTGTATCTATATAGGGATGTATTTCTTGGAAAATTTAAAAAATCTCAACATTACCAAAATTTTGTGAAGTTCTTCTATACTAATCATAAATGTTTATCTTAGGATAATGTTCTCGAATAAGAGTTTTTCTAAATCTAGTTTCCATGGTTTGTACTAAACATCCTCTGTTTCCAATTTTAACACCCCAACCCTAGAAACTCAATACTGGTGCATTATTTTAATACATTGGCATGATTACAAGGAATCAAGTCCAGAAGGAATAATCAGTTTAGCAGTCTTGGAAAATAGATTACATACATGAACATTACATTACAAATTCAAATATAAAAGACAACATAAATAATCATTATGGAATTCCATTATTCTCTTAGCTTAAACTAGAATATAAATCATAATATACATCTTGGCATCCTTGGAAAATAAAACATAAGAAATGGGTGAGCTCAGATGCTCAATAAGGATAAATAATATATTAGAAGCTATCATAAATAACCGTAAATATTTAAGGAAAAGTATAAGACGAAAACACAAGCCTTTTAAACATATTCATTAGATTAATATGGAAATAATAAATGATGTAATTCCATTTACTTATTCACATTGGTATTCTATTAGTCGAATAATAACATTTAATATCAATAGCTAATTTCATAATGATGGAATTCATAATGCCATACATCATAACCAAATAGACATGGCCTCATTCTAAGAATAAAAATAAAACATTTTTCAAGGAATTATTCCAAGACACTAATTTGTATCATGGGACCTACAAATTCATCTAGGATCTATAGCGGGCTCCACCTATCACTTACTAAGTCCAATGAATTCCTCATATAAAAATGTTGAAACATAACATAAATATTCATATTAAAACTAGCATATGAAATGTGAGTACATCAACTATTAAACATGAATGGTATAAAAATAGCACATCCATTTTCAAGCATATCATAACTCATTTAATACAATATCAAATATTATATTACAAGAAATCAACTTCAATCAAGAATAATATCCAGTAAAGGATGTTGAAATAGTTGAAAATGATTAGTAAAACTCTTTGAGAGAAACATCCTTTTTGTGAAATCATTTAAAATTCAAGCATTTAAAAAAGAAGTCATTTAAAATTAATTTTTGAATCAAAGTTTCCCATAACACATTGATTATTTGAAAAGGAATTAACAATTTAAAAAAATCATGCCCATATAAAAACTCATTAAAATCATTTTCAAAACATGGACACTAAATAAAATGATTTAGAAAAATAAATCATTGAAACATTTAAAATGATGATCTTGTTAAAGAGTACCTTCCACAAAACCTTAAAATGTTCATTTTGACAAAATTTTTATGAATCATGGAAATGGATGATAAAACGTCCCTATAAATACTTACACATAAACAATCTCGGATAATAATGAGATTGAGGAATTAACATGTACCTTGTACTTACCTTTGGTTGAGGGTTATTTTAACCCCATGTAAAATGACCATAGTATGTTATTAAATTATAATAGAACCATATTAATATTTATCATATCATACGTGATTCATTTCTGGTTTTATACTACCCATTTAATAATAATTTCCATGTTAAAATAACAATTTGGGTAATAATCGCTTTTTTATCGTACGTGTTTTAACTTGTTATTCATGGTTGTATCCCTTATATCCTAATTTAAATTCTTCCAAAATATAAAACATTATTTATGTATCATATATATTCAGAATTTAAATATGTATAATAAATAGATATATAAAATGGAAAACTCCATTTATAGAGATAGTAGGCCGTACGTATGCAAAAACATTATTTCTGGTTTCATATTGTATTGAAGGGAAGTAAGTGAATGAGATATATGTATATACATATATCTATATATTTCTAGTAGCATTATTATTCCATATTTAACATGATCATTAATAATATATATTTTTATAATCATCGTTGAATGGTGAATGTGGAAATGAATCTCATTGTGTATTGGAGATGGTAAGCCATACATACACACAAGCGACGATATCATTCTATTGATGGTGAAATAATATGTAATTGGATGGTATATTATATATAAAGAATCATTAAAAAGTTATATTTATTATATACATCAATTATTCTCATTAAATTACCCATCCAAATAATGAATTGTTGAATAACAAACTACACCACTCCGTAGATACGGTGAGTCGTACATACACACTTATGGTGAGTTATTCATTTATAGTATGGATAGACCAATGAATACGATTTTACGATATTTTTAATGACAAATTAGTATGTATAAAGTTCAAGAGTTATTATTTTTCTATGGAAGAAATAAAGAAACAGGAAGTAGAAGAATAAAATAACTTTGAAAGAGGTGATGAAATAATTATCTCTTCTTCGGGTTCTTCATTTTGATTTGACAAAAGGGATCCCTAGGTTTTTTTTCTGATCAAATTAAGGCCTCTACGTTGAATTGACTGCAGTTGGGAGGATATTTGAGTAGGTTTTGGTTAAGGAAAATCGATTTAGAGGATTTAATTTAAGAGAAGAGGAAATACACTTTTATAAGACAGGTTAGGGGCACTTTAGGAAATGCTTGAAATATTATTTTATTATAAAATCATTTTAGATTTATAATACCTCTAAATTGATTTATTTTGAGGATAAGGTGGGTAGGGGTCAAAAACCTCTCATCTAATAGGGTTTCGACCAGTTTAGGTCACCATATTAACCCTGTATTTTAGATTTAACTCTTAGTTAAATAGATTAACTTTTTCCATTTCATCTTATATTATTATAACACATAGTCAATAAATGCACTGTAAAATGTCAAGAAAACCTCAAGTGTTTAATTAATGGCATATATATAATTATATAATTCCTTTTTCGGAACCTTAAATTTTTAAGACTATTATATCATTTAATAAAATATTATTTGTTTTAAAATCTCATTTATGTCAGTTTTGACAATATTGAGTATTAGGTTTTTGTGAAAGTCATAACAAGTTGATTACTTCAGAAAATCAACCCTAACATGAAATATTCACCTATAAATTTCAAGGATGGAATAAAATGTATCTATTTACATTTATTTTTATATTTTAGACATCAATTATTTTAATCTTTCATTAATTAGGCAGTTTACTACATCATTAATGTAACATAAATAAATTTAACTATTTAATGTCTAAAAATTATAAATAAAACACCACGATGTATGAAAGATTATAATATTTATAATGAATATTTATAATTTAATTCATGTTATTTGTAACCATATATTAAAAATGGTTTACTTATTAAGCATTAAATTTAACAATTTTAACTCTTCTTTAAATAAAATATAATAAATGTCTTAATCTTACACAAATTGATTGAAATGAAATTATTTTTATCGTAAGGATTCTTAGGGTCTAAATACACATATACAATAGAATTATGACATGTCTTGGGTTAATTGTAATATTATTTTTACCTTTAATTACCTTATTTACTTTATATTTTGGAAAATAAAATTAACAAATTACTTTTCACCAAAAAATATTTCCATCATATTGAACTAAATTTTACTTACTAATGTCAACCATGTCTGTAATGCCCCGACCGTAGTTACCAAGAGTCGGTGCATTATTACATAACATTGTAATGATCACAACAAAGATCAAGTCTCGAAAGACCGATTAGTTTAGTAGCCTTGGAATAACTAGATACATTCATAAATGTGACATTACATCATAAAGTGAAAATACAACAACATATTGTATCCACACTCATATCCCCTTATACTATCCCTGTAGTTCATTCATAAAATACTTTCACATCCTGGAAAAAATAATACATAGAAAGAGGTGAGCTCAAATGCCCAGTAAGGATCACAATATAGCAGAAACTTTCATAAATAATCATAAAAATCTAAGGCAATGTATAACTAAAACAAAATCATGTCAAACTTTATCTTCAGCATAATATAGAAAAAATAAAATGAAATAATGCCATTTACATATTCACAGGGATATTCTACTAGTCAAATAATCACATGCAATATCAATAACCTCTTTCATAATGATGGAATGCATAATTCCAGACTATCATAACCACATTGCCAAAGCCTCGTGACAAGAATACAAATAAGATTTTGTCAAGGCCTTGTGACAAGACACTAGTTTGTATAATGAGACCTACAGATGCATTGAGGAGCTATAGAGGGATCCACCCGTCACATATTAATTCCAATGCATTCCTCATATGAACAGGTTTAAACATTACATAAACATTCGTATTAAAACTAGCATACTAAATGTCAATACGTTCTCCATAAACCATGAATGGTATAAAAATAAAAAATCCACAGTCAAACAAATCACAAAACCTTAAATATTATGTGGATGTTTTGTATCATAATAAATCAACTTCAAATAAGATTAAAATCCATCAAACGATGTTGACATAGATGAAATCAAAACTATTTTAGAGAAATATCACCATTTTAAGTCATTTAAAAGTCACATAATTATAAAATAAAACATTTACATTTAAAATTTTCTTATAAACTTGTAAGGTAATCTTTGAAGATTTTATAATGGCGGAAAACTGCCGCACCTTATATATAATTTAAAAAAGACATTCTTACCTCAATTATATCGAAAATGTTAAAAAGGGCCTTATTTGGAAAACAACAGAAAGATTCCTTTAAAAACCACTTATAAAATGTCAAATAAGGATATAAATGAATTTATCCCATATTAATTTAAATAGTAAAAATGTTTTGAAATACATTTTTAAAAAACATGGATGTGGATGATAAAGAAGTCCCAATAGATTATTACGTATAAACAATCTCGGATAATGAAGAGATTGTGAAATAAAAACATACCTTGTACTTTTCATTGGTTGGGGATCATTAACCTCCTATATAATTGTGAAATAATTTTATTAAATTATAAAAGAATCATATACATTCATATGATATCATATATGATCTTTTAACATTGATTTGTTAATAATATCTTAGTATTATCGTTGTTTCGGGTGTTAACTTACTCGTTTTCTTTTATATGTTTTGTTATGTAAGGCGTGTTTTTTATGGATAGGATGTATCTTATTCATATCCAGAATTATATCAAGTCATTAAAAATTATTTTTAATCATTAAATGAGAATTATTATTGAATGGATACGATGGTGAATGAATCTCATCGCGTTCGTGGAGACGGTAGTCCGTACGTACGAACGAGCAACAATATCATTATTTTGATATTAACATAATATTTAAATGGATTTTATATCATATATACAGAATCATTATCATGTTATATTTATTATTTACCTTATGTAAACATCATTACTATACCCATCCAAATAATAATGTTTTGAATTACAATTACACCACGACGTGGAGACAGTATGCCGTACGTACGCACGTATGGTGACATCTCAATCAAAGGATGGATAGAATAATGAAATATGGTTGTAATATGTTTATAATAACATAAAAGTATATATAATATACTGGAGTTATTATTTTATAATGGTAATAACAAAGAAAGTATAAGTGGAAGAAGAAAGGAACTTGAAAGAGGGAGGTGAAAAAATTACCTCTTCTTCAGGTTCTTCCTTTGGATTTTATCAAAAGGGCTCTATAGGTTGGCTTTCTGACTAATGGAAGGCCACTAGGATGAAGTTATGGAAGTTGAGAGAGTATTTGGGTAGGGGTTGGCCGAATCAAAAGTCTTTGAAGATGTGAATTAATGAGAAGGGGGAGTTTCCTTTTATAAGAGGGGTGAGGGGAACCTATGGAAAAGCTAGAAATATTACTTTATAATAAATTAATTTTCTGTTTATAATGTCTTAATAGTGTATTGTTTAAATTTTAAGGTGGGTATGAGTCTAAAAACACTCAACCAATAGGTTTTAGACAGGTTTGGGTCACTATATTAACCTTATCTTTTAGTTTTAACTCTTAGTTAATTAGTTTAACAATTACCCTGTCACTTTTTATTTTTATATTATATAGTTAATAAACATACTATAAACATCAAAGAGATCCCAAAGTGGTCCATTAATAATACACCTATCATGATATAAGTCTCATGGACGATCATTAGATTTTTAAGAATTTAATATCAATTAATAATTAAATAGTTGTTTTAAAAAACTCTTTTATGTCAATTTTGACACTTTAATAATTGATTTTTCTAATACTCATAATAGAATGATTACTTCAAAAAGTGTTACTTAAATCAATCCTAACATGGAATATTAACCTATAAATTTATTTTAATTCATAAAATGTCTCGAATTATATTGATTTGGGGTTTATAATATCAATTATTTAAATATTTCACTATTATGGTAATTACTGCATTATCATTGTGTCATAAATAAATTAAATTATTTAATGTCTAAAAATTATAAATAAAATAACATTAGGTAGGAAATATTTTTCATTTTTAATTAATATTTATAGTCAAAAATCCAACACATATAACCCTATGTAATTTTTTTTTTCTAAAAGATATATGCTTATGTTATTTTTATATTTATTTTAACTTAATTAATATAAAGTGTCATTATCACTAACAAGTGGACCCATGGGGTCCCAAAATCGACCCAAAGATACTCATGGTGGTACATGTCTCAACCAATATGGTTAGGACATGTTTGAGGGTAATGTATTATTATTATACTATTATTTGTTTACCCTTATTTACCGGATTTACCCTTTAACAATGGTAAATAAAATATTTACCGATATAATTATTCAAAATGTCTAAAAACAAAAGATACATATTTATACAATTTTTACACCCTGATTCCAAATATGGAATCCATTTTTCCAAATAAAAAACACAGAAGTGACATAAATTAATTTAAAATTAATTCCCATTGTTAAAACAAAAAGTTTGTTTTTAAAAGATAATAATCATCAAAAGATTGGCACATGTTTATGTCCGGTGTAATTGTGAAATTATGTCCAATGAACAAAATTGTATTAAATGAAAAAAATCTATTCTAAATATACTTTAAAACCACTCAAATTCATATTTTATAAATATTAATTATTTTGAATAAAAAGGTTGTTTTTAATTAAAATTTATTAATTTTTACTATTTATCAAAATATAAATGTTATCCGAAAAGTTCCAAAATTTTACCGTAGGCTAATTTTGATATTCCTAATCCAAAAATGAAGTCCATTTTGAGAGAGAAAATTTCAAAAAGTGGGTATTACTATTCATAACGGCTAGTTTGATTGGTTATGGAGTGTGTTAGAACTTGATGATGCGTACAACACAAGCTACTGTATTATTCAAAGGGAAGCGTATCGTGGAAGCTTGGGGTGTTATATTCTCCCCTAATTAAAATACTTTCATCATCAAAATTTCTTGAAAATTGCATTATAAAAAGTCTTGGGTGATTCTTCATCATAAGTTCCTCGGTTTCCCACGTTGCCTCTTCCATCTTATGGTTTCTCCATTGAACTTTTTCCAAACGAGTCGTTCAGTTTCTCAGTACTTGTTCTCTTGTATCAAGAATCCTGATGGGCTCTTCTAAATAAGGAATATTGGGTTCCAGTTCTAATTCCTCATATGTAAGAACATGCGTTGGGTCAGGCGTTTATTTCCTCAACAGTGATACGTGGAACAGATCGTGAACTTTGGAGAGACTTGGTGGAATTTCCAAACAGTAAGCTACGACCCCAATTAGTTCTAGAATTTCAAAATGTCTGATGTACCTGGGACTCAATTTACCCTTCTTAACAAAATGTATAACTCCCTTCCATGAAGATACCTTCAAGAAAACATGTTCTCCTACCTGAAATTCCAAATCCTTCCTTTGGTTATGGGCATAGCACTTATGCCTACTTTGAGCTGCTTTGATGTGGTTTTGGATTACCTTTACCTTTTCCATCGTTTCCTCCACCAATTATGGGACTAAAAGTATTCTTTAACCAACATCATCCTAACAGGTTGGTGTGGAACATCTCTTTCAGTATAACGCTTCATATAGTGTCATCTGAATACTTGAATGGAAGCAATTGTTATAGGAAAATTCTACCAGAGGTAAATATTGATCCCAAATACCCTGAAAGTCAAGTGAGAAAGATCTCAACATGTCTTCTAAGTTTTGAATGGTTCGTTCTGATTGTCTATCTATTTGAGGTTGGTAAGCAGTGCTCAATCAACGTTCAGTATCCAAGGCCTTCTGAGGACTCTTCCATAATCATAAAGTAAAACGTGGATCATGATCCGATATAATCGACAGGGGTACTCCATGAAGTCTCACAACATAATTAATATATTGACTTGTTAGATGTTCCAGTGGAAGATCTTCTCTTATAGCAAGAAAACAGGATGACTTGGTATGATGATCAACAATAACCCATATTGCGTTGTTCCTTCTACGAGTCATAGGTAGTCCCATGAAAACGTCCATCGTGTTATTATCCCATTTCCACTCAGGTATGGGAAGAGGTTGCATGACTCCTCCAGGTTGTTGCCTTATAGCTTTCACTTGTTGACAAACCATACATGTTGACACAAAATCGGAAATCTCCCTCTTCATGTTGTCCCACCAAAAATGTTCCTTCAAATCTCTATACATTTTGGTGCTCACAGGGTATATAGAGAAATTGGAACTATGAGCATCATCCAACAATTCCTTTTTTAGATCACGTATATTGGGAACACAAATTCTCTTCCCAAATTTTAAAATTCCTTCTTTATACACAATGTCTATCAATCTCCCATCATTCACATCTTTAATCTTCTTTTGAAACTCTTCATCATCGGTCTGAGAACTCTGTATCCTTTCTAGTAAAGATGGTTTGTCAACCATTTGAAAAAGCATTGATGTTTCACCTTCCATGGTGTTTCCCATATCCAACATTACTATATCCATAAAAATAGGATCCCTTTATATTCTCATCAGGATCAAAACTCCATGATCTTTTCTTCTCAAAGCATCTGTCACCTTATTTGCCTTCCCCGAGTGGTGGTGTATCATGCAATCATAATCCTTGAGTAGATCAAGCCATCGCTTTTGCCTCATGTTGAATTCTTTTTGTGAGAAAATATACTTCAAACTCTTGTGATTAGTATAAATCTCACATTTTTCACCATAGTGGTAGTGTCTCCATATCATCAAAGCAATGATCAAAGCTGCTAACTCGAGATCATGAGTAGGATAGTTTTTCTCATGAATTTTCAAATGTCGTGATGCATATACAATAACCCTATCATTCTACATCAGGAAACAACCAAGTACTTTCTTCGATACATCACTATAAATAACAAACCCATCATTACCCGATGGTAGAGTCAATATAGGAGCATTGACTAATCTTCTATCATGTTCTTTGAAACATTCTTCACACTCTTTTGTCCAAACAAATTTAACCCCTTTGCGTGTGAGCTTTGTTAATGTGTTATCCAACTGAGGAAAATTCAGGATGAAACGTCAATAATAACCTTCCAAACCAATAAAACTGCGTACCTCAGTTATACTCATAGGTGAAGGCCATTATTGGATTGCCTTGGTTATAGAAGGATCAACAGAGATTCCATTTTTAGAGGCAATATTACCAAGAAAAGAAATCTCTTTAAGCCAGAATTCACACTTGCTAAACATCCCATATAATTCATATCTTCTCAGAGTCTTCAGGATAATGCGCATGTGATTTTCATGATCTTCGTATCTTTGGGAGTATACCAAGATATCATCAATAAATACCACCAAAAATTCATCGAGATATTCCTTGAAAACTCTATTCATCATATCCATGAATACAGAGGGTGAATTAGTGAATCCAAAAGGCATTACTGTAAACTTGTAATGCCTGTACCTGGTTCGAAATGCTGTCTTCAGAATGTCTTCCTTCTTCACACATAACTGATGGTATCTAGATCGAAGGTCAATATTTGAAAAGAATTTTGCTCCATGCAGTTAGTCAAATAAATCATCAATGCAAGGTAGGGGATACTTGTTATTTATTGTTATAGAATTGATCTCCCTGTAGTTGATACATAACCTCATAGATCCATCTTTCTTTTTAACAAAAAGAACAGGTGATCCCCATGGAGAAATACTAGGGAGAATAAATCCATTATTACTCAATTACTTTAGTTGTTTCTTTAGTTCCACTAATTCTACAATGGCCATTCTATAATGGGTCTTCGATATAGGCCTTGATCCAGGAATTAAAACAATGGAAAACACAACTTCTCGTTATGGATGATGTCCAGGTAAATATTATGGAAACACACAAATATATTCTTTCACAATAGGTACATCCTCTATTTGAACATTCCTTTACTCACCCATAGTAATTTCATCCTCTTGCTCCCCAATAATTGAATTTATTTGAGCTATAGGGGAAGGATCTAGATAAGAATTAGGTGGTGATGATTCTGCTTTAAAGATGAGGTGTTCCTTATCATCGTCATCAAAAATCGTAACCTCCTTCTTCATACTATAAATCTTCGCATCATGGTATGAAAGCCAATCTATACAGAGGATTATATCAAACTTAATCATAGGTATGACGATGAGATCAGCAGATAAAGAACATTTATGTGCTCTAATGGGGACTGATTCACAAAAATTTGGTGCAATGATACTTCCCTTATGAGTTTTAACTGACAACTCCCTTGTTAAATCAAATTCTAAATATCTAATTTTCTTAGAAAACTAGGATGATATGAAATAATGAAATGATCCAGAATCAAATAAAGAATTTTCTAAACTTGAGGAAACCAATAAATTACCTTCCACCACATCTTTCGGAGCTTCTACCACAGCAGTAATGACAGCATAAGCTTGGCTTTGATCCCTTGGCCTTTTTTGAGGTAAGTTCCCCTGATGCATAGGAAATTCATTTGCCTAATGTCCAATCTCCCTACAGTTATAGCATTGAACATCGGTAGATTCTTTCTTCCCCTTGCAATCACGAGATTGGTGGCCTTTTTCACCTCACTTGTAACAGACTCCCATTCCCTTCAAGAAAGTACCAGGGTGTTTCTTCCCACATTTACTATAGGATGGATATTCAAATTTTCCCTTCTTCCCCTTATTTCCATTCCCAGATTGATCAGTAGATCTCTTCTTCTCTTGCTTTTCATTAAAGTCATAAGACTTAGAGAATTCCTTTTCTGTCTTGATAGCACATGAGAAAATGTATTCATACGACGTGAAGGATTGTGAGACTAATTCTCGATGGAGAAATGGTTTTAACCCATCAAAGAAATGATCAATCTTACTTATTGGGTTATGTATATAATCTCCAGAATACCTTTCCAACCTTGTAAAGTTAGCCTCATACTTCGTGACATTTTCTTCCTCCTTTTGTCGCAGACTCGGAAATTTCCTTTCCATATATGCTCGATGGTCTCGAGGAAAGTATTTTTCTAAGAACAAATCTTTGAACTCCCTACATTCCATATTTTATACTTCATCATCTTACTTCATATTTTTATCAATGACCACCATTGATCCGCATATCCAGTGAGGCAGTAAACATCGATGATAACTTTTTCCCTTTCACTACTCCCCAAAGCCTGAAATATTTTTTCTAGGGAATTTATCCATTTCTTAGCTACTAAAGGATTTTTACTCCAATTGAACATTGGTGGTTGTTGCCTCATGAAGTGATCTAACATTGATCCTCTACACTGTGGATTGGGGTGCTCCATACGTGTAAGGTTATTTTTCATAACCTGAGTGAGTTGTTCCAGTATGGTGATTAGCTGATCAGCACCAGTTGAATCACCAGCTCCACTATAATTATCTTTAGCAGGAGAGGAATCCCTACTTGGAGTGCGTGCATTGATACAGTTTCCATTTCTTCCATTAGGCACCATTTCTAAACAATGCCATAAACTAGACTAGTTTATGAATCAACAAACCTAATTTCATACTTATAAAACACTTAACATCAATTGAACTGTTTCTAGATAAGATCCATAATCATAAAAATGTTTTTTTTGAAGAAGTATATACTCATAAACCCTTAATAATTATTTTTAAATAAAATGAGAGTTATCCTAAGCATATCCCATGGGAGTGTCGTAACCAATAGTGCAGTAAGGCCCGTTGTCGTACACCAATTCCTGTTTGAGTCTAGCTCAAAGTGGTGTTTTCAGGTTTTACCCCTAGGTACATCTGTGCCAGAACCGCCTCTACCTGCTCGTATCCAGATTTGGATGTATTTCTTGGAAAACTCACAAAATCTCTACAATACCAAAATTCTAGGAAGTTCTTCTATACTAATCCTCAAAGTCCATATTGGGTATATGTGCTCTAATTAGAGTTTATCTAAATCTATCTTTCAAGGTTTGTACTAAACTTTCTCTGATACCAACTGTAACACCTCGTCCCCAGTTACCCAGAGCCGGTGCAATATTACATAACATTGGAATGATCACAAGAAAGATCAAATCTCTAAATAATGATTAGTTTAGTAGCCTTGGAATAACTAGATACATTAATAAATGTTACATTACATCATAAAGTGAAAATACAACAACATCTTGTCTCCACACTCATATCTCCATATACTATCCCTGAAGGTTATTCATAAAATACTTCTTCACATCCTGGGAAAAATAATACATAGAAAGGGGTGAGCTCAAATGCCCAGTAAGGATAACAATATAGAGGAAACTTTCATAAAAAAGCATAATAATCTAAGGCAATGTATTACTAAAACAAAATCCTTTTAAACTTGAACATCAACATAATATGGAAAAAATAAAATGAAATAATTCCATTTACTTATTCACATGGATATTCTACTTGTCAAATAATAACAAGAAATATCAATAACCACTTTCATAATCATTGAATGCATAATTCCAGACTATCATAACCACATAGCCAAGGCCTCGTGCCAAGACTACAAATAATATTTGGTCAAGGCCTTGTGCCAAGACACTAGTTTGTCGCATGAGACCTACCGATGCATCAAGAAGCTATATCAGGCTCCACCCGTCACATATTAAGTCCAATGCATTCCTCATATGAATAGGTTTAAACATTACATAAAAATTCGTATTAAAAATAGCATACTAAATGTCAATAATTTCTCCATAAACCATGATTGGTATAAAAATAACACATCCACAGGCACACAAATCACAAAACCTTCAATATAATGTGGAAGTTTTCTATCATAATAAATCAAATTCAAATAAGCTTAAAATCCATCAAATTATGTTTACAGAGATGAAATGAAAACTATTTGAGAGAAATATATCTTTTTTTGGAAGTCATTTAAAAGTCACATAATTATAAAATAAAACATTTTCATTGAAAATTTTCTTATAAGCATGTAAGGGATGCTTCGAAGATTTTATAATGGTGGAAAATAGCCACACCCACAGTATAAGTTAAAAAAGACATTCTAGTAAATAGTAAAAATGTTTTGAAATACATTTTTAAGAAACATGGATGTGGATGATAAAGAAGTTCTATTAGATTATTACGTATAAACAACCTCGGATAATGAAGAGATTGCGAAATAAACACTTGCCTTGTATTTTTATTTGGTTGGGGTAGGTCAACCTCCATTATAATGGTGAAGTAATTGTAATTAAATTATACAAGAATCATATACATTAATATGATATCATATATGATCTTTTAACATTGATTTGTTAATAATATATTAGAATTATCATTGTTTCGGGTGTTAACTTACTCATTTTTTTATATGTTTTGTTACATAAGCTGTGATTGTTATGGATAGGTTTTATCTTATTCATATCCAGAATGATATAATGTCATTAAACATTATTTGTATTCATTAAATAAGAATTATTCTTGAATGGATATGATGGAGAATGAATCTCATCGCATTCGTGGAGACGGTAGTCCGTACGTACACACAAGCGACAATATCGTTATTTTGAAATTAAAATAATATTTAATTGGATGGTATAACATATATACAGAATCATTATCATGTTATATTTGTTATTTACATGAATTAAACATCATTATTATACCCATTCAAAAATAATGTTTTGAATAACAATTACACCACGACGTGGAGACGGTAAGTTGTACGTACGCACGTATGGTGACATGTCATTCAAAGGATGGATATAATACAGAAATATGGTTTTACCATGTTTATAATAACATCAAAGTATATATAATATACTGGAGTAATTATTTTAGAATAGTAATAACAAAGAAAGAAGAAGTGGGAGAAGAAAGGAACTTGAAAGAGGGTGGTGAAAACATTACCTCTTCACCGGGTTCTTCCTTTGGATTTGATCAAAAGGGCTCATTAGGTTGGATTTATGACTAAAGTAAGGCCTCTTGGATGAAATGAGGGAAGTTGAGAGAGTATTTGGGCAGGTGTTTTCTGAACCAAAAGGCTTTGCAGGTGTGAATTAATGAGAAGGGGGAGTGCCATTTTAGAAGAGGGGTGAGGGGCATCTTTGTAAAAAGCGAGAAATATTATTTTATAATAAATTAATATTTGGTTGCTAATGGATCCAAAGTGGATTATTTGAATTTTAAGGTGGGGATGGGTCGCTAACCACTCAACCAATAGGTTTTAGACAGGTTTGGGACACTATATTAACCTTATATTTTAGTTTTAACTCTTAGTTAATTAGTTTAACAATTACCATGTCACTTTTTATTTTTATATTATATAGTTAATAAACATATTATATACATACAAGAGACCACAAAGTGGTCCATTAATAATACAGCTATCATGATATAAGTCTCTTGGCCGAACGTTTGATTTTTTAGAATTTAATATCAATTAATAATGTAATATGTTTTTAAAAAACTCTTTTTTGTCAATTTTGAAACTATTCAATAATTGATTTTTGTAAAACTCATAACAGAATTATTACTTAGAAAAAAAATAATTAAATAAATTATAACATGTCATATTAACCTATAAAATTATATTAATTCATAAAAAGTCCCTAATTATATTTATTTGGGTGTTTATAATTTCAATTATTTTAATTTTTCACTATTATGGTAATTACGATATCATCATTGTGTCCTAAATAAATTAAATTATTTAATGTCTAAAATTTATAAATAAACTACAATAATGTATGAAATCCTTTTATCTTTCTAATAAATATTTATAGTTGAAAATCCAACATATATACCCCTATGTAAAATTTGTCTTTCAAAAAGATTTATGATTATGTCGTTTTTGTATTTATTTTAACTTAATTAATAAATTGTTATTATCACTAACAAGTGGATCCATGGGGACCAAAATTCGACCCAAAGCTTCCAATGGTCGGACATGTATCAGCCAATAAGGTTCGGACACGTTTTAGGGTAATTTATTATTATTATAATATTATTTGTTTACCCTTATTTACCGGATTTACCCTTTAACCATGGTAAATACAATATGTACCGAAGTAATTATTCAAAATGTCAAAAAATAAAAGTTACATATTAACACAATTTGGACATCCTGATTGCAAATATGGAATCCATTTTTCCACATTCCAAACACATAAGTGGATGAAATTAATTTAAAATTAATTTCTCTTGTTAAAACAAAAAGCATGTTTTTAAGAGATAATAACTATCAAAAGTTTTGCACTTGTTTATGTCCGATTTAATTGTGAAATTATTTAAAATGACCAAAATTGTATTAAATGGTAAAAATATATTCTAAATATTCTTTAAAACTACTCAAATTCATAATTTATTATTATTAATTATTTTGATTAAAAAATTTGTTTTTAAATAAAATTTAGTAATTTTCACTATTCATCAAAATATAAATGTTATCTGAAATGTTCCAAAATTTTACCCTAGGATAATTTTGATATTACAAATCCAAAAATGAATTCCATTTTGAGAGATAAAATTTCAAAAAATGGGTATTACTGTTTATAACCTCTAGTTTGATTGTTTGTGGTGTGTGTCAGAACTCGATGTTGCGTACAACACACACTATTGCATTATTCAAAGAGAAGCGTACTGTGGAAGCCTGGGGTGTTATAATGTCTCTTAGATTTTTTCAATTCAATTTAAAGAAATGGTAAATTTACGTTTTATGCAAATTTGAAAATGTGCCTAGAAGGTGGGTAAATGTGACTAGAAGGTGGGTAAAAGATGTTAAAATGGTTAAAGAAAATTTTATATATCTAATATTATTCTAAAATGACTATAATGAATTAAATTTTAATAATATATTTATTGTGTTTCTATTTTTACTTTGAGATAAATTTTTTATTAAAAATATTTATTCAAATTAAAAGTCAATTTTTATGTACAATGTATAATTTTTCACTATTCATCAAAGATTGAATGTTTTTAGAAAAATACCAAAAAACAATTCTGAGATAATTTTGATATTCCAAATTCAAAAAAAATGTCCATTTTACCAAATTCAATTTTTAAGAGTGTATAAAAAAAATTTATTACTTTTTACAAAAGGTCATAAAAAGTAGTTCTTTTAAGAAAATAGCCTTTATAAATATATAAATATTTTAACAAAACTTATACATTTCATTATAAATATTTTTTATGTGATTCCATTTTAAATAACCGTTATAATTTTTTATGTTACTATTTATATTAAAATATATAATTAACAAATAAAAACGTCATTTAAATAATTATAATAATAATGTGTTGTTTCACAGAAACTCAATATTGCGTATAACGCAATCCAAGTTAGTGTTGCATGCAATATAATCTATTATATTACATTAAAAAGATAACTTACTATTAAATATTGGGGTTTTACATATAATAAGAACATATAAATGTTTTTATAGGTAAATCATATAATTTCATGATTGGAAAATCTAATTATAAACAATCACAGTGAAAATGAGATCGTAACATAAAACCATTACCACTTTTTCAAATTGCATCACAATCAATCTAACATCTAGTCTAGTAACACTATTTTTATTTTAAATCAATAATAAAACCTTATTAAAACTTATAATAACATAAATATTTTACTTATAACTTCTTAATACCCATTCAATAATAAATCTTCCATAAATCATTGTTTCGAGTGATAACTCTTTCATTTTTATGTATGTTTTGATTCGAGTGTTTCAATACTAGCATATTGAACATGTTTCCATATTATCTAAAATTTAAATAATTAAATAAATATTATATATATTAATTATATACATATTTTAAACCATCCATAATTGTTATAGATAATATATTTAATTACACAGTTCATAGAGACCGTATTCCATATGTATACATGAACTTTATTTTAATTTTCGAATAAAAAAAGGAAATGAAGAAAAATAATATTTCACCCTTACATAATCATAATTATATAATATATATAACATATATTTATTTAATTCATCACTATAATCATCCATGTATGATGAAGAAAAAAATGAATCATATCACTATGTAGAGGTGGTGGTTCGCACATACGTATGGGAAGTGCTTTTATGTACCATTTCAAAAAAACAAGGTGAAACATGGCTGTTACATCACCATAATAATAAATCTGTATATTTCTTCATCATTTTTGTTCATGTTATGATTGATATAAAGTTTTTAGTATAGGTGGGATGAGAAATAATATTTAAAGATCTTGGTTAATATGTATACCTCTACTTTGAGAGTCCTTCATTAGCTTACAAATAAAGCCACACAATATTTGTTTTAGTAGATGATAATGGGATCTATGTTGAAGGGAAGTAATATATGATTACATAAGGATATGTATTTATTGACTAGATGGATCAAAATTAATGAATAATGGTTGATATAAGGTTCCCTTTTATATGTGAGGGAGACGACACCCATGGAATTAATTAAACTATTTAAATAATAATAATATGTTACTTTCTTGTGAAATTAGATCAAATATAAGATAACTAGAAAATAGTATAATATAGTCTATAATATTTCCAAAGAATAATAATTATACATTTTTATGTACCAATATTACCTTTATCTTATAGTTTAATCCCTTGTATACTCGTTTTAACCTTAACTATGGAAACAATTTTTTACTGCTCTTACTATTCATTAAAACCAAAAATGAAATTGGACTTCTATTAATTTTGTAGATGATTATTATATATTTTTAATCTGATTTACCAAATTCAATTTCTCTATATTGAGTGGAATTAATATTCAAATAATCAAGAAAAATTAAATGAATACCTCTTTTAGAAAAATATATTTTAAGCATAAATCAAGATTTATATTAATTTCAATCCTTGTAAAAACTATCAAGTGAATTTTTAAAATATTATATATAATATATACACAATAAATTTCATAAAAAATATTAATAAATAATTTTTTTCTAATTTATTATTATAAAAGCAGTTTACGCACACAAAAACTTATTTTGATTGAAAAATAACACTTTTAAAACCATAGTGGATTTTTCATCATTCCTATAATTTAAATAAATAATTTATAGATTTTTTTCATATAATACTAATAAATATAATCAAGGTCAATTTTAAGAATTATCATTATAATTTTATAGAAATACAATAATAAAAAACATTTTTCTAAAAAATGCGATTTTAATAATTAAATGATTTTATAAAAAATTCAATGTTTATTTCCTAGCCATTAATCAATAATTATGAATTCAGGAAAAATTATATATATATATATATTAATTTGGGTAAAAATATTCATACATAATAATAAAATATCTAGGTTATTAAGGCATACTATAACATGGGATTATTTGGAATCATAGTTTCATGTAATGAATGTCATAAAAACATAATGTTTTTTTGAGAGGAAATACATATTAAATATTAGGGTGATGCACTCCCCCATTAGATCAGTAACACTAGCAATACCAATATAAACACTTCTAATAGGGAAATAATTTGGGGTTACAAACATTAGGTTAACAACCCCTTTAATATAATGAGGTTCTGAATACATGGTCTCCTAATATTTTCTATGGAACATGATATAGTTAAATAATATTTCCATTGTTTGTTTCGAAACAATATTGGGTCATAAAAATTGGGAGATGAATGGTCAATACATCCACAAATATAGATTCTCTAGAATTATATTCTGGTAACACACTATCCTTTCATGACCATAATGCCATGATTAATTAGTTATAACAGTACTAAAGAAAGCGTGATCTCAAAATTTTTGTCGTCTCACACACACAACAATAAAATCTGTAAAATGATAGTTGCAGGTCATTATTTTAAAACTCTAATGTAAGTCCACGAATAAACTATTTTTAGGAAAATTAACTTTCATGTAAACTCACATGAAAAATAGGGTTCATATATGATTAACTAATCAACAAATTTTTATTTATCTCTATCCCAAAAGGAAATAAGAAAACTATCTATATTTTTTATTATAATTTCCATTATCAATGGTCTTCCACTAAGGCATATAATAAGGATCAAACATCAATGATTTTTTTTTGTAATTTGGATGTACATATAGTACATGGAAGTATTATATTATTATAAAAATGGAAATTTAATACCCCAAGATTTTAAAATTATAAAACTACGTTTGATAGCCTTCATTACACACAACATCAAATTTATCTTATATTACATGGAACAATGAATTGGTTTGATAGTTTTATCGAAACAATATACTATTAAAATCAATATTTAATATATCACATATCCCTTAGAATTAAATGTATGAATTTAATTAACTTACATGATTAAAATATATATTTTCAAAATATTTATTAGTTATCTTTTTATTATTAATAAAATAAGAATCGTTTAAATAAAAAAGAAATATTTTTTAAAAAGTATATTTTGTTCTAAAAAAGTGTCTAATCGCTAATTTCACATGTAATTTAAAATTAATGTTTTGAAAAATATGAAAAATTTATTTGTAAAATTATCCTCATTTTTGATATCATAATAAAAAAATTATCTCATTGTGAATGTTTGAGATTTTTTTAAAATATTTCATTTTTTATGATTAGTTAATATATTGAATTGTAATTGAAGAAATTGTTTTCATTTAAATTATTTATAAAATTAAGTTATATTTTATGTTGCTTTTAAAGTATAATTAGTTCAATTTTATATTAGTTAGTCCAATTTTTGTCATTGGATTAATTTTAATATTGAATTGTGATGTAGAAACATTATAACCTTTTGGAAACATTTTCTTTAAAAACACTCTTTCTCATTCGCATCTAGGGGATTAATTATAAATTAAAAATTTTCAATTTATGCGAAATTAATTTTAAGAAATTGATTTCATATTTTTAATCATCATCATTTATAATTTCGTATAATTTTAACAAAATTTTTGAACTAATTAAATAGTGAAAAGTGTAAAAACATTACAGTAATTAAGGTAGAAATGGATTTAATGGGGAGTTAAAATAATGAGATAAGGGAGATAAATGACCTGAAAATTTATCAAACACTAATTTTAAGGCCATATATAGAATTTATCTCTTATATTTTAGAGAAATACCCATTTTTATTCTTTTTTTATAATATATATGTGGGTATGAATGAATCGTTTCCAAAAATTACAAGTGTGCCACTTACCTCACCTATAAAAGGCCGCCACCTATCCTATCCAATTCACACCTTCAAACCATTTTGGTTTTTCCATGTCCTACCCAAAAAAACAAACTAAATTTCATAATCTAAACCTAAAAGCCTTATTTATTTAATAAATCCAACCTAGGATGACCATTGGTGAAAACCTAAGGAGGATACCAGAAGAAGAGGTAACATTCTTCAATGAATGTTTTTAATTTATTTCTTTATCCACTACCATAAATTCCTATTAAACCATGATTATATAATAATATCAATACATTATATATACTATTATGTTTTTAAAATAATTTAATAACTTAAAACCATCTTCACATCCATCAAATGGGTTATGAAATCATCGTTTGTGTGTACGGAGGGTTACCACCTCGTGAAATGATGTCATTATTTTTTACATTATCAACTCTAATGGTGGTGTATTATGATGTATATAAATAATATATATGATATTTATAACATAATTATACCTATTTAGTCATTATATACAATATACCACTTTATTTTCCATTCCATATGGGATACGATGACTTCGCTCACGTGTATAATGAAATATCGCTTGACGAAGCAATGTGATTCATCTTTCAATAACAATTAACATGGATGCTGATAAAGATAATTTTTTAAATATATATGAAATAAATGAAATATTTATGATAAAAATGATATATATAACATTATAAAAACACAATATATCATTTTTACACAAAAATATGTTAATGTCACTCGTGTACGTGTCGACTACCACCTTCACGAAGCGATGTGACTCTCTTTTCATCACCAAAATACAAAAATGAAATATATATGTATATATATAATTATATGTAATGAAATAATATATTAAATTTGATATTAATATCATTACTTAAAGATAAAATATTAATTACCTCTTTTCCATAATGATCACTGAAATATGTAAGTGTTTCTCATGTGTACGCACGACCTACCGTCTCTATGATTGTAACATAGAAAATTTTTTGTAATCATTTTTCAAAATTAGTTTAAAAAAATATAATTTATGTAAAAATATGATAATTATTCCAGGAATATTATTATTGAGATGATTTATCTATGAAATATGAATAAGAAACCAATCATTAACAAAACAATATGCATAAGAAAACAAGGCAACCAACACACGAAAGAATGAAAATAATTAAATATTATTGACGAATGGGTGTTAAGATATTATAAATGGATCATATATGATATAAAAAAAATTAATGTGGTTCTGGACTATGTTAATAACAATATTAAAACCCATATAGATGTGGTTAAATCATGTTCATTTAAAATGAAGTGTGAGGAACAAAATTTTTGTCTCAGTTTTTTTACTTCGGTGAGACACATGCCATATTCACAAACTATTTATTTTTTGTGGATTGTAAAATTTCTATGAATTTTTATTATGTTGATTCCTATGAAAAATATTGAGTTTTACATACCTTTTTGGATCTCTCTTTAATGGGGTGTAGTGACCCAGATTTCCCTAGGGCATTCCCATGTGAAAATCTAGTGTTTAGGGTGTTCTTGGAGGAAACAGGTTATCATTTCAAGTGTTTTCCAAATTTAAATTTTTTTCCAATGGTGAATCAGGTCATCAGTATCAGCATGACAGTGCATTAGCGAGTTAGGGGTTCTAGTATCAGGGAGTCCTAGGTGTCAGTATCAGTGAGTCATGGGTGTCGATGTCAGTGAGTCTAGGGTGCTACAATCGTCAAGTCAGGGTGTCTGTAGGTTAGGGCATCAATATGTCAGGGTGTCCGTAATTCGAGGTGTCGATAGGGTAGGGAGTAAAGTGGTCATGGAGTTGCTAGCTTTTACACTAGTGTGTTGCGTCGGTAGCTCACCCGTTTGTGACTCTACATTGGTGACTCACCCATCAGTGGCTCATTTCCAGTTTCCCAGTAATTCCCAGTTTTCTAGTTTTTCCCCTCTTACGTCTTATTTGACATAAATTGAGTTTAAATCATTTTTTTGGATTTTTAACAAAATTTATAAGGATATTAATTATATATTTAATATCCTAATCCTCTAAGGGAATCGAGATACTCAAATCACACAATCTTGACCACAAACCCATGATTAATGTCTTTGAAACCGTTATACAATTAATATTGGAGCTGGCTATTCAAAGTCGGGATCTTCCCTTACCAATATGTTTTTTCAATCTTGGGGTTCCTAGAAAATACCTCCTTAGATGGGTTGTGCACCTATACTAGAGACCCCACCTGCTCAGTTTTCTTGGAGTTCTTTTCTACTACTCATGTGATCCTCTATTCTTAGCATGAAGATGATCTTTGTTCACCTTTTATTCCAGGTATGGAATCTTCAAACTCTATTTAATTATGAATCATGTGGTATGGGTGTACTAATGATTCCTTTTGAAGAACGACTGAATAGTTTTTTTTTTGAAAAAAATAAAATAATAAGAATGTTTTATGATCAAAAGATATCGGAGTCAACGATATAATAGGTACGGAGTGGTTTCATATTGATCACATGTTTTATTTTTTACCATTGATTATTTTATTGTAGTTGTTGTTGTATGCCTTATAAAAATCCTGGTTGTTGGGGGTCTTTTCTTGCACACTGGTGGTGCTCTGTTGGTTTTCCTCATGATGTTTGATAATAGGGTGTAACACGGAATATGCATAATCACATATACTTGGTTAATTATATGGATGGCCGAGGATCAAACCTGCTATGTGATCACCCCAATTATTTAAAGTGTAACTAAAGAATCCCTATTGGATAAATCTGAATACCCTTGGGTTGATGGTTTTTCTATTTACTGTGTGTTTTATGGGGTTCTAGTCTTGTGTAGGTAGTTGGTATAGGAGAGGAAAAAAAGTGGGTTCTGTGATAAGGGTGTTGCATGTGTGTGCAACAGGGCTGTAGTTAATGGTAGTTTCTATGGGATTAGTGTGTGAGGATATAAAGGTAGAGTTTTGGAACCTCAGGTTGGGAGACTTGTAAATTATTGAATGAATGGACCTGTATGTAGTGGGACTGATTTTGTTTGACTTCAGGCGATATTCATGGTTGTTGTGGACCAAGTGTCTACGGGGGAGATATGTGGTGTGGTTGAGGCCTCTTCATGTGCTAGATGGTTCTGACTGTGGCACTGCATTTTAAAATAGTGGTAGCATCAAGATGATAGGTATTAGGAATGAGATGCTAACCAGTGAGAAAGTGGTGTGGGATACCCAAATGTCGATGTACTTATACTACTACTTTCCATGCCTTGCGTTATTTGGTGAGATTTCCTTAGTGATGCTGGGATGGTTAGTATTCCTTGGTAGGTTCATTAAGGTTCTACTATTTTATTACAATGGAATTAGGATGTTCCCCCACATGTGCATGAGTGTATTTAGTTTCCCTACTAGGTATACTTGTGTACTCTCCCAACATTTTTAAAACTATTTTCTATTTTCTAGGAGGAATTTGAGGACCGTGCTGGACTTTACTTGCTTGGACGTTGGGATAATTGTTGTGTTTCTGGTTAGTTTCTTTCTTTTGGCAGTTTTTTTAGTAATTTGGTTTCACTATTGTCGTAGTTTACCGTCAGAGCATGTATGAGACGGATTTGGGTTCTTGTATATTATTTTTTGAGTTTTTTGGGATTTCACTATCTTATCGCCCAATCATGTATTCATTAAAAATGGTAATTCATTCTATACTGTGTGAGTTTTTAGACCCTCAGTTCTAGTTCCCAATCTAGGGACTATTGAAGGCGGGACTCAGGGGTCATTATCTCTCCTTCATCTTGAAGAAAGAAGGGATTGACACCTTGACATCCCTTCTGTCATCTTGAGAAAAGCACGATATGAAAGAATGGTGTCATAGGGGATGGATGGAGGATAAGATATAGTTTGTGGTTTGGAACAGAGAGGATTTCATGGGTTGTTATGGGAATGTTGTTATGTAATCTTGGTTTGTGAGATAAGACAAGGAAGACTGTCTAGGACATGTGATTTTAGTCCCCCTATGATCCGATGTAAGGACTCTGAGCCTACCGAACAACCAAGTGAGGTTGTATTGATTGCAGGTAAGAGACCCTAAGAAAAGTACATTCATCTTAATGACTTGTGTTCTCGAGTGTCTTTGGAGTCTTGGGAATTTAAATTTATGTAAAGAGTTAAAATACATCTTAATAAATAAATTTCCATACTACTCGGGCTTAGGTGTTCCTCGTTTACATTTTTCTGCTATGGCACCCGGGCATCACCCACATATGGTATGAGTAGTTGAGGCTCAGCAGGATGACCTATTTGATTAGGGGATTCCCAATTGAGAGAAGAAAGAGGACCAGTAGAAGGAGATTCTTTGTGCTTTCCAGAGGTAGACTTTGGGAACGTATGAGTGAAACGTCTCAGACATGTAGATGAAGATTTTACTCGAGGAGATGGTGATCACTTTCATCTTGATCCGAACTCCGACATAGTATTGGGCTCCTCTATCATTAATCCAGATGAGGGGAGAATTGTGTCGCTGGTGAAATCTTTACCTCAGGGAGAGGAAGGCGACTGATGTTTCGTGGGATGACATTGAGAATAAGTTCTTGGTGGAATTTATTTCTTCGATGATGAAGGTTGAGAAGAGGTAAGAGATACTCTCTCTCCAGCAGGGGAGTATGTCGGTAAGGGAACATGGGATCTAGTTCAAGGATCACCAACAGTTCACACTAGATCTCTTTTAGGATGTGAAGTCCTGAGCGAGACGTATAGAGGAAAAACTACATGCTTCCCTTTAGTATGCTATTACTCTCTTCATTGTACTAACATACTTAGAGATTTAGAAGAAGGAAGAGGCAATGGAATGGATGAAATCATAGGGAGGTGTACTGCGGGAGGGGAACCAGCTAAGTTCATAAAAGGGAAAGGCCATAAGTAGCAAGTCACCAATGCTAGGGCCTTCCAGGTTTCAGCGAGTGGGGAGTAGGACTCACCAGTTCCAGTTCCGATATCCTAGTTATCACCCTTCCACAATGGGCCAGAGACCGAGGTGCTTTGAATATGGAGGTCATGGACATCTTTGGAACTAGTGCACAGTTCGAGATCCATATTGTGGTTGTGGAAAGGTTCAACACCACCTTAATAGAAGTAGTTTATAGAATGTTTTTTCCAGGAGTAGGGGCTGTTAGGTCCCACTCCACCAAGGGTAGATGGTTTTGGGGAAGGTTGACCATAGATTTCTCCTTAGGGACCTTGACCAGGGAATGGTCAGTGTGGAAGTTAAGAGAAAAGGGGTAGAGGATCTGGCCATGAGAAATTGCATTCCTCCTAGGAAACAGTTCTTGTGGGGACATAGTTTGTTTGATTTAAAAGTAGACAATTTATTACTATTCCATGTGCTTTATTTAATTTAGGAGCATAAAACTCTTTTATTACACCCATTATAACCCATTATTTAGGACTATACATCGAGAGGCTTCCTATTCCCTGGTGTTGAGTATGCCAGTTGGAGATCAATCTAGTCAGTCTAATGTTTCATGGGGATGTAGAATGATGTTGGGGCCACATCAATCTAATGGGGATCTTCTTCTACAAATGATACAGCTATATGATTTTATCCTAGCCATAAACTGGTTGATTTTTGAGTACACTGATATCGATTTATTCTGTTGGAGTGTCGTGTCATCAAGCGTGGATGGATGGAAAGTAGTTTTTTTCGGAGAGCGGAGCTGTAAGGTGGGTATTTGGTGTGAGGATCCTCTTCTCTCTTTGTCAGTCGAGCTGTTAGTGGGATCAGTGGGCACATAGATGGTGGAGGTTTTGGGGGGTTGTTAGAGAGTTCTTGGATGTATTCCTAGAGGTGGTCATCACCCTACCCCTCTTAACATGACATTGAGTTCAGAATATACTTTCAACCTAATGACCATCTGATTTCGATGGTTCCCTATCAGATAGAACATTCTGAGATGTTAGACTTGTGAATTTCGGATTATGAGCTGATGAAAAGGGATTTTATCTGGCAAGGTATGTTACTGTGGGTGATATGGTTTTGTTCATAAAGAAGGCAGATGGTGGTCTGAGGCTGTGCATAAACTACTATAGATGAAAGTAGGTAAAGGTCAATAATAGTTATCCTCTTCTAAGAATAGACAATATTTTTGACCAGAAAAAGGGATTATGTTAGTTATCCAAGAACAATATGAGGATTGGATATCACCAGTTGAGGGTAAAGGAGGGTGACATCTAGAAGGCTGCTTTTAGGTGCCAGAATGGGAACTTTGAGTTTGTGTTCATGCCATATGGAGTTATGAATGAACCATCCATATTCATGGGGGTCATGAACTATGTCTTCCATAGGTTCCAAGATGAGTTTTTCATCATGTTCATTGACAAAAACCTGATCAACTCATGGTTATATGAGAATCACACCAAGCATCTGAGGACTATATTGGTGGTCCTCTGACACCAATATCTCCATGGGATGTTGTCCAAGTGAAATTTCTAGACACATGTGGTGCATTTACATTGATTCATGCTGTCTCAACAAAGGATAGTTGTGGACCCATAAAAGGTAGAAGATTTTGATTATTGGGAGGCACCCAAGAATGTGGAAGTGGTTTATAACTACTTGGGTCTAGCATACTATTACCGGAGTTTTGTACCCAACTTCTCTCGAGTTGCATCTATGTTGTCATCTTTGACAAAAACAGACAAGACCTTTGTGTGGATTGAGCGGTGTTAGGTTGCTTTCAGCTACTTGAAGGGGAGGGTTGTTAGTACCTCAGTACATAGGTTTCTAGAGGAAGGGGTATAATTTGAGGTGTTTTGCAATGATTGTGGTCTAGTATTGGGATTTGTGTTGATGCTGCAATGGGGAGTGATATCTTATGGATCTATGAAGTTACATATGCAAAAACATAAATATTCCACCAATGATATAGAGATTTCAATGTTTATGTTCATAAAGTATTTTTGGAGACATTGCATCCTCGAGGAGTGCTTTGTGGGGTTCACTGATCATAAGATCTTGAGGTATATCTTCTTACAATGAGAACTGAACATGCAGAAATGATGTTGGATGGATTTTATCAATTAATATGACTTCTGGATCTCTTACACCATAGAAAATGGGAACGTGGGGGCCTATTCCTTAAGAAGGAAATCACAGAAGGATGTAATTTTGGATCCATGATGCTAAGAAGAAAATGAAGGAGTTGTCCAATTTCCATCTTGAAGTGATATTGGATTGAGGTAGAGGCTATCTATTTCAAAATATAGTCCAACCTTCATGGATGCATTAGAAGGAGGATTCTTAGTGGGGTGACTCAAAGACTGAAGGGATGCAAGCTCACATTTTCCATGGTGATGATCTGGAGGAATATTTAGAGGATAGTTGGAATTAGATGTTGTTCCATGGGAATTTATTTGTCACGGTGGAAATTCACAAGGGAGTTCTGTGTGAGTTTCATAATTCACCCCTAGCAGTGCATCCAAGAATCACTATGATGTAATGAGGATAGAAGGAATAGTTTTTGTGGCCCGAGGTGAAGTGGAATGTTTTGGAGTTTGTGGCCAGGTGCCTAGTTTGTCAGCAAGTGAAGGCTGGGAACTAGGTTCCCAGTAGTTTGTTACTTCCTTTATACATTCCAAAATGGAAGTGGGATGACATCATGATGGATTTTTCACTAGATTACCCAGTACTCAAGGAAGATGTGATTTCATTGGGGAAGTAGTGAATCTATTTATGAAATAAGCTCACTTCTTAGTGATCAGGGGGTTCAGTGCAGTGAATGCCTTAATGTGGTGGTATGTTGATGAGGTGGTGCGAATGCATGGTGTTCCAAGATCCATCATATCGGATCGGGATACATGTCATACTTCACAAGTATAGAGGGGAATACAACATGAATTTCGTACCTATATACGCCTTAGCATTGCTTTCCACCCACATATGGATGGGAACATAGAGAAGATCATTCATACGTTGGAGAACATGTTAAGGGAATGTGTTTTCGACTTCGGAGGATTATGGGTGTGAAACATTGTCATAGTAGAATTTTCATACAATAATAGATATCACTCTACCATGGGAATAACACTATTAAAAAATCTATAGGGGAGGTCATGTCATTCACCCTTGTGCTTGATGGAAGTTGTGGAGGCAATCATTTATGGTCTGGATATGGTGTAGAGTATGACAGAGAAGGTGCGTCTTTTCTGTGAGAGGGTAAAAGTATCACAAGACTGATAGAAGTCATGTGATGATCATAGGAGGGGGCCTTTGGAGTTTGGGGTTAGATACCATGTCTCCTTGAATATTTCCCCTCAATGTGGGTAGTAGAGGTTTGGCAGAGGTAGAAATCGTTATCCTAAATTCATCAGACCTTTTGAAGAGTTGGGATGAGTTGGAAAGGTGGAATATCAGCTAGAATTACCACATCAGTTTGAGAGGTTACAAGATGTATATCATGTATCTCAAATCCATCGATATCATCTTGATGACTCCCATTCCATTGACTGGGGAGAGTTGGTTATCGAGGATGTTGTGACCTTTGTGGAGCGACCGATGAGAATTATGGATTATAAGGAGAAGGTGATTCATGGATATAGCATTCCATTGGTTCATGTGTTATGGAATCATGGTGGCCTTGAGGAGAGTACTTGGGAAGAGTAAATATATTTTTGTTCCCAGCACCTATAGATGTTCTATGTTTTTTTCTCTGTGAGTCAGGTGCATAGGTATCAGTCAGTCAGGGGTGTTCGTATCGGTGTGTCAAGGGAATTGATTTCAGTGATTTGAGGGCATTAGTGTTAGTGAGCCAGAGTGTCAATAGGTTAGGGTGTTGGTAGACCTGAGCTTCGGTTGGTCGAGGCATCACTAGTTCAATGTGTAAATACATAGTTTGCATCATTAGGTCATGTCGTTAGATCACTCGTCGGTGGCTCAGTGTCGGTGACTCACCCATCAATGACTCATTTCCAATTTTTTCAGTTTTTCCTAGTATTCCAGTTTCACACCTCTTACGTATTATTGGACGTACACAATGCTTAAATCCTTTTTTGGGTGTTTCAAAGATCATTTTGAAGGATATTTAAGTATATCTTTAGTATCCCAATGCTTAGGGGGCTTTAAGACACTCAAAACGTGTGATCTTGACCATGATCCCACGATTAATGTCTTTGAAACAATTCTTCCTTTAATATTGGATCCGGCTCTTCAAATCATGGATCTTCCCTTCAAAATATGTTTTCCATTCACTCGGTGTCCACCTATTGACTTCCTCCCAAGATGAGTCCGGCGCCTGTGGTAGAGCACCCTCTTGCTATGTTTTCTTGGATTTATTTCTTACTACTCACACAACCATCTGTTCATGGAAGAAAGAGAATATGTGTTTGCCTTTTGTTCCATGTAGGGATTCTTCTACCTCTATTTAATTGTTCATTATTCAGGGTGGGTTTACTAATGGGTAATTGTGATGAATGGGTGAATAACATTCTTGAAACAATAAAATAATAAAAAGGGAATATGATCAAAAGAGAATAGAGTCAATGATATAAGGGGATGAGAGTGGTTTTATGTAGATCACATGTTTTATTTGTTATCTTTGATTCTTCTATGGATGGTGTGGATATATTACTTCTGAAAATCATGGTCATTGGTTGTATTTTCTAGTGCACTGGTGGTGTTCTGTTGGTTTTCATTATGATGTTTGATAATTTGTCGTAACATGAAATCTACATAATCATGTATACATGGTTAATTAAATGGATTCCTTAGGAGCACACCTGCAATGTGATCACCCAGGTTATTTAATGTGGAATTAAAGAACACTTGTCTCCTAAATATGAAAACCAATGGATTGATATTGTGGTCAGGTGTTGTGCATTTTATGGGGTTCTTGCCATGTGTAGGTTGTGGGTACATGGTTGGGCAAATAGTGGGTTATGTGAGAAGGGTGTGGCATGTGTGTAGAAAGGCTATGGTTAATTGTAGTTTTTGTGTGAATTTTGTGGGTGGTTGTATGGGTAGTGTGTTGGAACCTCTGGTTGAGAGACTGAATAATTGTTGAATGGATGGAATTTTAGGTAGTGGGACTACCTTTTTTATGTCATGGTCATCGAACGATGTTGGGTAGTGGGACTGCAATGTGGTTGTGAGCTAGTTGTGTAGTGGGATTGCATCATATAATTTTTTGGGATGTGGGGATACATGTTTGGCTGTGAAGGTAGGATTTTGTAGCATAAATTCAAAGAACAATAGATGGTAGTGGGTTGATTGTTGTGTGTTTAGTTTATCTGAATTTTCCCCTTCCAAAACACTTATAGATGTGGTTATTAGTATTTTCCCTAGGTAGTGATAAAATAAATTAATGTGTACGCTTAAAAAATAACTGACAAATGGTTAGATGAAAGAGGGGGGGGGGGGGGTTGGGTTTATACCGAGCAATGGATTTTATTCTTGTTGTTCCTATAAGTGTAGTAGGAAGCATGTTTCTGTGTGGGTTGGTTGTTTGTTTTGGGACCCGTAGGTTGGGATGATTGTCTGTTTACATATATATATAAATTGTAGTTCCTTGTGATTTATATATGTACCAAAACAATATTGAGCACTATATACCGAACACCTAAATTCCACAGGGGAGCGTGTCTTTCCCAACATCCATATGGGAGGATGGATGGCTGGTTGCTAGCTTACTTCCTTAGACCCTTTTTTGGTTCTTACTGATTGAGTGTTTCAAGACAGGCTGTAATGGGTTGGGGATTACCATAGTCTAAGATCCTTTTGGTAGGATTGATATGGATGAGGTGTTCAGTTGATTGTATGCCATGTTTCTTCTTCCAAGTGTTTTCAGGATGAGGCGTAGGTGTCTTCAAGTGAGAGGTGTGATTTTGGTGGCCTAGGAGTCTACATGCGAGATGTGTGGTGTGGTTGAGGACCATGTGTGTGCTGGTGGGTTCTAGTGGTAGGACTGTATTTTTGAAGAGTGGTAATAGCAAGACGTTATCCATTAGGAATGAGAAATTAATATGTGGGAACGTTTTGTGGGTTACCCAAATGTTGATGTGCTTATACTACTACTTTACATGACTTACATTATTTGGAGAGGGTAACTTGGTGATGCTGGGCTGGTTAATAATCCTCGGTCGGTGATTTAATGAACTTCTATTTTCTCATAGGGTAATTAGTATATTACCCAACTTGTGCACAAGTGGATTTAATTGTCTACAGGGTATACATGTTTAATCACCCCGAGTCTGTAGAAAATTGTTTAGGTTTCTAGGAGGACTTTTAAGCCCATGCTAGAATTTTATATCTCGAGAATCGATATAGTTGTTGTGTTACTACTTAGTTTCTTTATTTTGGAAAATTTTTAGTACATTGGCTGTCTATATTCGACAATTTACCATTAAAAAATGCATGGTAAGGATTTGGGATCTTTTAAATAAAAGTTTGGAGTTGTTTGAGAATTTACTCTCTTATCTCCCAAGCCTATTTTCTTTAAAAAGTGTAGTGCATTCCAGTTTATGTGAGATTCTATACCATTAGTGCTAGTCACCACTCAAGAACCTATTAAGGGAACGACTCGAGGATCATTATTTATCCTTAATATTGATGAAGCAAGGGGTTGGAAACATTCGGTCACTTCCCCTATCTTGAGGAAGGCAGATCATGACATGGGGTTTAGCGTTTAAAAGTCAACAAATTGATAAGGGGTTTCTATTTGAATTTTCATTCTCTAAGACATAGAGTTATGTAACGCACCAATATTATTTTACAAGGTTTATATAAATACCCTTTTAAATATAATATCAAGAATTTATTTACCTTAAGGATATTTTCAATCTATTTTTATGATATTCTTTCATAGGTATTACATTTAAAAGTTATTAATTCCGTAATGATTTTATGTTACAATAAAATCATTTATCCTGATTGTTTAATATTAAGTATAAAATATTGAAATAATATTATAAAAAAATAAATAATTCTCAGTAAGTTTCTTATTATCTAGTTACACATGATATTTTTTAATAATAATATCATTTTACAACTATTTGGAACATAAAATAATGGACTGAATGTTTTTAGGAAAACCTGACATCATTTTTCTCTTCCATTGGAAATCAATTTTATTCCAAAAACATGTTTCCAAAAAAAATTTCCCTATTTTGTTAATATTTTCCAAACAATATATAAGATAATTTTTACACATTTTTAACTTTTAATAGTTTTTTGAATGTAATATTCATTTCATTTTCAAAAACAATGATTTTTTTTCTTTTACTATAAATATGAAATGATTATTTGTCTTAAAATGTTTTGAATGAATAGAATTTCCAACCATCCTGGATGTTTTTATTTAAAGACTCCTTTATATGTTGTGAAGGTTATTTTATGAAAATGATTTTTTTATATTTTAAAGTGTGTTTTAAATTTCAAAGGATAGTTTCCTTAGGAAATTATTTAAAATAATTCTAAATATTCCTTTTTATGTTTTCTATGTTATTTTAAATGAAATGTTTTTTAAAAATGTATTCTATTTTAGAAATTTATTTTCCAAAAAATATTATTTTAATTAAGATATGTCCCAAATGATCATTCAAAATACATCTCCATAAAAAATGATATCCATTTATATAACATCTACCTTTATGGGGATATGATCCAAGGATACCATATGTGTCATTTCTATGAAACTTTTATCAGGTCAAGATGTTTATGAGAGCAGTTTATTCTCTAATGGTTAATCATGTTTATATTTTATTTCTATGGAACCAATTTATTTTCCATCAGTAAATTATATTTTAATAGATAGTAATGTAACCCATTTATTTTTCATTGGTTAGTCATGTTTACAAAATATATTTATGGAACCCATTTATATTCTATGGATTTAATCACGTTTTGATGATATTGGAATCGAACCAATTTATTTTTTCAGGGTTAATCAGGTTTCAGAGGGACTATCATTGTACCCATTTCATTTACATTGGGTAATATGTTATTAAAGGAATAATGATTGTTTATAAGAGTTTGATGATGAAATTTAATATGAATGCACTTTTTTGGTTCTTGGGCATTATATATGATTAATGTGCATATATATCCATCAAATGCATTGGATAAAGTTACTTGTATTGAGAGGAAATACGGAGGGAGTTTCATGATGTTTTATCATATGGATTTAACCATGATCTATTTATTTTTGAAATGGTTTTACACATTTTGTGACATCTTAGACTTGGATGCTGGTTATTAGGTTCCCCGAGCCAAGTGGGGCACCTGGCCTCAATCACATCTCCCCAAATTCTAGATCCTTCCTAAAGAAGTAAGAGACTAGTGTGTGTCCATGGGGAGACTATTCCCCCATTACTAGAGTGTATAACTAAGGATAAATATTAGAAAAGGTAAATAGTGGAGGCAATATAATTAAATATAAGGAACAATGGAAATAGGAACAATATTAACTATATAACTAAAATAGCTATGATAACATACAATAATTGATGATGATATGTGATATATCTAGAAACCTGGAGAACATGGATATAAGGGAGCATGAATAACTTCTTCCAAAACAATATATATAAAATAAAAGAGTATCCCATGGATCCCAAGATCTTTCTCAGTCGTGTACTATCAAGTTGCTTCCTAAACAACACGTAATCATTTATTTGATGTTGTAAACTAACATATATCAATAGCTGCATTCATCTAATCTACTCTGGTTACCAAATGCCTCCTGATAGGGTGTTAGATAAATCACAGTGGGCCACCACCACTGGTGTCTATAAATCTAGAATGTGTAATGAAATATAATATTGTGAAATCATGCATATATATTGTAATGCATTACAGTTCCACCAAATACCCAAGTACCTGCGTCATCCCTCTGCTGGTGTCTCAACCTATAACCAATTAATTTGTTCATAGTAATTGGTTTATATATAGGTCATATTTTAATAGTAGTGAAGGTTTCAATATGTAACGAGGAAACCTATAATTTTTTAAAAGGCTGGGTTCGAAGCCTCATTTATTATTAAATCAATGTAAAGTCCTCTTTAACATGGTAGAGGGTGATGCATTACATTTCCCGAAGGCTCGGTGGGCATTTATCCCATTACATGGCCCGTATGCCCAATTTTTGGTCCCAAATCACATTATGTGAATAATACTGCTAGAGTACCCACACTGCTAAAGTAAGCACAGTACCGCCGCTGTTACAGTTGCCTATTGCCGATACAGTGACCTGCTGCCATTATAATTCCCATCATTGCTACAGTGCCACCACTACTATAGTACATTATAGTACTTCTACAGTACCTTCACCCAATGGGTTTTGAACCCCCATTTTTCATGTAGGATTAAGGGGTTCTTACCACTAAGCCAAACCACAACTACAACGAGGAAACCTATGGTGTTATTTTTAATAATGTTGCAACATAATAACCAAGGAAACACATACCCTAAGGGTTTCGAAATCAGTAATGAATATACCCTTGATAAGGTGTAAGGGTTTAATCAAAGGATTATAGTCCATGGGATTCCACAACAATATTTATACTCAGTTCAATGAGTTAATCCAATTTAAAATGATGCTATGTAATGACTGATCCCTATGAGCATTAATAATGGAACATACTTGTAAATGCTTGATCCAAAGAGTTATCCAAGGAATCATATAATACTACATGATGGATCACACAATGTCATACATGGAATCCAAAGTTAATCAATAATTCGGTTCTAGGTTCATATCCACCTAAGCAAGTTGTATCCTTGAATTTTGAATGGGGTCCTCGAGTTCTCAAGGCATTCCCTCAGAAATACATGGTGATATGGAGTCATGCCACTCCAATTTTTATAATGAATTCATATAATATTTCATTCATTTTGAGCCTCGCCTTTCATTAGTGTGATTAGGCCATGTATCATGAAACTCTTTAATCAATTCATAATTTATTAAGAGGTACCTTTGGTTCATGTGTTGCTTTTCATTAGAGTGACAAGGTCTAGTAGAATTAAACCCATTATTAAATTCATTTATGGAATATTAAATAATTAATGTTCAATACTCTACCTTCCATCAACATGGTAAGCAGTGATACAGACCTGAAACCTATTATTCATTCCTATTGAATTTGGTCAAGTAATAAACTTAGTATACTTGCTGATTTCCCTTTCACATTTAATTAGCAAATTTGAATCACTTAGAATAGGCGGGACAACTGCAAGTGACTTGGTACTTTCCATTCACCATTTCATGATACAATAAGAATTTAATATAAGGAGGCCTACCATTTGTGTGTTCAGGATAGAGAACAACCCAATGACGTATCCAAAGTATCAGAACACAAAAAAACAACTATTACATATCATCATAAATGGGATGTTTCTGTGCATTAGGAATAACCACTAACAAGTAATAACCTATTTAGAAATATCATAACCATACGGTTATAATGATTATAAGAATGATATATAAATTCTGTAAATGGTACCTTATGGAATCAGTGGACCCCACACGCCAATTCGAAAATCAATGAACATGAGGGATGAGTTGTATACCACCCACCGTGTGGCTGTACAATTCTCCTACTTCGATATGAGCATCTGATTTGGATTAAAATAGAGTTTATCTGATGAAAATAAAAAAATGATCACACCTCAATAAATAGGTTGAGAGAAATAAAGGAGAATAATGGTTAAATAAGACTCAAGTAATTACTGTTGCACATCCAACGTGATGAAAAATTGATTGGATCCCAAACATAAGAGATATATTTATCCCTACCTTAGGCCATCAAAATGATCCCAAATAAGAGGAATGGAGGTTAATGTGATTGGAAATCTGATGAGGGAGGAAGGAGGATCTTAATTAGTTCATTAAGGAAAAAATGGTCATTTAACCCAGATAATAGCCTCTACATGGTTTGTCTACATAGTTTGAAAAACATTAAACAAATCATCCATGAAAACCTGTGAAAAATTGTCCCCTGTATGGTTATGATACTCAGTTAGGGAAATTGAGCACCAATTGGATTGAAATTCTTAGTCTGAAAAGTAGACCTTCTGAACAGTTATATCTAAATGTGTTTCCTACATGCACAATTTACTCTAACCATACGACATGGACAGTATTTAGAACAATATGGAATTAGGGATATGAACAAGACTAAAAACCCATGAGACATTATCTAACTCATTAGGCATCCATATTATGTCCAAAATAAACAGTTAGACCAAAATCTAAAGGATATATACTGGAGTTAAAAATTGGGTTCTTACTATCTTCACCCCTTAAAAGAACTCATCCCCAAGTTCACCTTCCATGGGTGGTGAAAAACTATATGAGAACAACTCTGGCCACTGGGCATGTACAATGGTCTCCCACTCCCAAATATCTTCTTTCATGCAACTATACAGGAATAAAACCCACACTAGAGTGTTAGACCGGTCTTGCAGAACCTTCGTGCTCTTGTCAATGATGCATGCATGGTACTCCTCAAAGGTAGCATCAATATCTAACTAAAATTCTTCCGGATCAAGGGAATGAGATGGGTTGGCATGCTACTAGAGAAGCTAAGAAACATGGAATACAACATGCATGGCATGGTACCTATGAGGTAATAGAAATCGATAGGCAACCATTATGACACTCTCTAGGATCTCAAATTTCCCAACATAATTATGGGGTAACTTCCCTTTCTTCTGTAACTATCTATGCACTAATCTTGGTGATACTTGATGAAAAGGATGATCCTAGACCATGAACTCTAGAGGTCATCAATGGTGGTTAACATATGATTTCTTTCATCACTAAGAAGTAATCATATTTTTTCTGATAAGCTGAACCTGCTCCAAAGTCTACCGAACAAGAAAAATACCCAGTAGGGTTTTCTGATCTACCTTTAGATAGTGCTGAGGTGAATGAAACAACTTACCATACAAGTCCTAAAATGGATCCATCTGAATAGTCTCTGAAAAGATATTATTATATGAGAACTCAAAGAGAGGGGTATTCTTCTCCCAGTAACCACAAAAATCAAGATCACAAATTCGTTGAATATCCTCTAGAGCATGTATTGTTCGTTTGTGTTTTCCGTCGGTCTGAGGGTGAAAGGTGGGTCTCATAAGAACCTATGATCCCATATCATTCTACAATACCTCCTAGAATAATGATGTGAAAAGAGAATTATTAGCTGAAATGATAGTATGTGGTACCCCATGTATTCATATGATCTCACAGATATACAGTATTCCCATCTCATCAACTATGATAGTATCCTCAATAGGTATAGAGTTCACCAATTTCGTCAGTATGTAAATGATAAACCATACATCATCACTACATTTAGGAAACCAAGGAAAAATAACTACAATGTCCATGGAAACATCCTCCCATATTTTTTCTAGGACTGGAAGAGGTTGTGACAAGGCTACAGATCTCTAGTTCTCTGCCTTCACCTGCGTACAGGTGGAACACCTAGTGATAAAACCTATTATCTAATGTTCTAACACAGGCCACCAATACTGGTGTCGAATATCTAGATACATCATAGAGATTACTGGATGAACTATCTATTAAGAAGAGTGTGAATCGATCATCAAATCATCTCTTATATATATAGGAACCCAGACACGCCCATGAATAATTCAGACTTCATCTCTCTCCACAGACCAATCTGGAGGTGGGTTTTCTCCAGATATACTCTCATTGAGAACCAAGCCTTTAGGATCTAAAAATTGTCTACTTTCCCCTTTTTAAGGATAGAAGAGGTAAATATAAAATATTATAGGTATGACTACTCATGAATATCATGAAACTCCATATGAATATTAGAAAATTGGGCCCTTAATTTCCATTAATCATTGGATTCCCATATTGACTGTGTTTGTACTTTCCTACTCCACCCATCTTCAACCACATTTACCTTACTAGGTGTATAACCAAGTTCGAAATCAAAGGATTTATGGAATTAAAACCATATCTATTTTTTGAGGTTTACATGACCCTAAGTATAGATATATTTGAGGCTAGTATAGATAATGTAAACCACAAAGCACTCACCTAATAGATTGTGTCTCTGAAAACATAATTCATGGACTAGTACTGCTAGCACCAGGTCATACAGTGGGTAATTTATCTCATAAATTCTCAACTGATGAGATCCATATAAAAAGAATCTATCCTCTTGCATTAATACTTCTCCTAGTTCAATTCTTGATACATCACAGATGATAGGTTATCCTCTACCTGGCTCTGGCAGAGTCAGAATAGATTTTGAATCAAGATTCCCCGTCAGTTCTTGAATGTATTTCTCGCACGCCTTCTGAACAAAGGAACTTAAAACCCTTCTTAGTAAGGCCAATTAGTGTTGATGGAAAAACGTAAATGTCATGTGTGAAATGATTGTAATATCTATCCAGCCTAAAGAAACATCATATATCAAACACAGTCTTAGGATACTCATAGAAAACTAATGCACTAACTTTCTCTAGGTCAACAGTGACTCCCAATTGTAATGTTATTTGAACCATGAAGTGAACATTGACAATTCAGAAGTGAAACTTATTAGGCTTTTCATAAAGAGGATGCTTTCTCCATGTGCTCAGAACGATCTGAAGATGATTGGCATGGTGTCTATTTGTGTAGGAATACACAAAGAGGACTTCTACAAAGGCCACATAAATAGAATCCAAATAGGGATGGAATAACCTATTCAATAGAGCCATGAAAAAAGTGGGAACATTCGTAATATTGAATGACCAAAATCAATACTCATTCAGACTATACCTACAATAGAATGCTCTATGAGGTATGTCTGATGGCCTGATTCACACATAATGATAACCCAATAATAGATCGATCCTCAAGAAGGCCCTATATTATTTGGTTTCTTTGAAAATATATTCTATTTGATGTAGCAGATAGAGGTTCTTGACCGTAAGATGGTTCCACCATCTACAATTCACACATATACGTAAGGTACAATCCTCCTTTGTGGAGAAAAGCATGAGCGAACTCCAAGAGGATGTACTGGTCCATATAAAACCTTTTTCCTCAAAATATTCTAACTACCACCTGAGCTTCTAAGGGTCAATAGGTTCTATCCTATATAGAGTAATGGAAACTAGATATTATAATAGAACAAAATTTATCATAAAACCTACCTCTATATCAAGTGGTATGTTAGACAATTCATTGGAAAATACATCCCTAGATGATATACTTCTAGAGGGAAATCAACTTGTTATAAAACCCGATCCCCTAAGAAGAGATATTAAATCTTGTTAGTTTCTCCAACTAGTACATGATGCTTTGGTATTGCTCTACTATCATGGACATCCCAGTCAACCATATGTAGATAACGTCTTCCCTTTGGTGATGTAAACAATACTGCATAGTGATAATAGTCTACAAAGGTGTGCTACAGAACCAAAAAATCCATCCCAATATTGTCATTGAATCCCATAAACTCAAGAAAAATGAGGTTTCGTAATAAATCACAACTTCCTACCTCAAGGGGATAGTCCCCACACCGACTAATGCTCTTTTTTCGTACCCCAAATGACATATTTAGTGTTATTACACCTTAGTAAAACTATAGCACAAATCTAAGATTTTCAACAATAGAAACAATGATAAAAGAGTTTTAAGAACCTATATAAAATAATGATGATACTATATTAGATATCACTATGATATTAATTTTATTGTAGATGGTTTAGTATCCTGATCCTTAGTTATTGGCTGTAGTGAATGCACTTGGTTTGATCCACATCCATATGAAATAGTTGGACTTCCAAAATCATAAGCTCTCTATTGGCGCTGGTGGTAATAATAGGTCTGGGCACCGCAACCATGAACTCCTCCCCGAGATGTCTTGTTTAGGATAATCTAACTCCCTTCCTGATACAATGAAAATGAACCCACTTATGATACTGGAGATGGCATATATCCTTTTCCAATAAAGGCTGGTGGAAGGTTCTAACGAAATCTATTAAGATTCCCCATACGGCTATAAGCCTCACACTCTAGTGGGTATCTATCCCACTAATGTGTCAGTATTCCCATTCTCCTCACTGATGACAGACCTTGGAGTTATCAAAATGGGTTCTCTTATTGTCACTACACTAACAAGAAACCACTATTGAATGTTTACTGCCACTAGGAGAACTATTCACCTGCTGCAAAAAAGTTCCTATATGCCCGGTACTATTTTCAACCCTCAGGTTGCACTCAGTAATAAAAAAATAATTGAATATATATGAAATACTAGGTAGGTTAAATACATTAACTTCTGTATGGATTGTGTACTTAATACCATCTTGAAATCATCTAACACGTGAAATCTAATCACTAGGTAAATGTGGTGAAAAGAATTACAACTGTATGAAACACACTGAATATTAAATCACAGAAATAAATCCCTTTTTGAGATGAATTAGCTCCCTAGATATGTTTTCTATATACATATGTGGAAATAAATGAACAAACAAATTATTCATGAATTCATCCCATGTCATGTATTGATGGAAATCATCCTTGGTAACCACATCCCCCTAATTCTAGGCTGAATCCTGAAATATGTATGTAGCAATTTTGACCCTCCACTATGGAGGAATATCTATAAGCTCAATGATATATCAGATGAACATTATCCAAGAATCCACAACATGTGGACCACAATCCCTTGAGAATGTAGGAGGCTGAATTTTTTGGAACTCGCGAGTCAGATCATCCATTGTAAGTGCAAGCAACGGAGCACCATGCATGGACTGCATCAGACATAGAAAACAATCACGAATATGGGAATCAGTTCCCATTACATTTATAGTGGGTGGTTCATCATATAAAACTATTATTGGTAAGAAAAGTGGTTCAGGATGCACCACATCTAGATTATGGTCATCGCTACCTTCCTGGTGTATTATATGAGGACATCATGGTAGAATTTGTCTACAAATTCCAAGCACACGCCTCAGAAAAAATTTAAGTAGAATGAATCCATCACTAGTGGAAGATGAAAGTAAGAAAAATAACTAACAAAGGCATAATACCCCATCTATGCACTTAGATATCCCAGTATCGACAGGTGCTAAGTATAAGTTCCACTTCATTCTTCATTTAATTACAAGGTTCACTCCATTACCTTTAATAGACATGACAAGGAGGGATACAAACAAGGAACAATTTCATTTTTATAATTAATGATTTATTTAGTGGATATTCATTTACATTGACGTATTTCGCATACATATATCCCTGAAAATGAAACACATTTATTTATAGCATAATGGATCGACTAGGTAAATTACACAACCAAACCCATGAGGGCCTGTAAACCACATGAATTGGGACATGTAGTCAATTAATTGTAACCAATGTAATACAAGAATATGCTAACTATCACATCATCACCCAATATATACATGCATATCAAGTAATGAAAATATGTGGAATACACCTATATGGCATGGCAATATGCACGACATAAAGAATTATGGGTTCCTATAATGATGCATGAATTTTTCTCTTTTCCCTTATACCAACAATAAAACGATAAAAGAGGTCCATAATAAAATTAATTATATAAATCTCCTCACTACATGTGCATCACTCAATGGTGAAATAAATTCAAATGTAATATGAAAAAACAGAACAACATTTATCATTAAAGAAACATGGCTTTTACCCAAAACATTGTTCTGCGATGCCCAATCACGACTTATGACAAACTCCAAACATATTCCTAATCTCTAAACTATTTTCTTGAAATAGTAAAGGATGAATACAAAGGCCTATGATACCACTTTTTGATGTAATATAACTGGATTCCACTTATTAGGTTCTCCATGCCCGGTGGGCCACATTGCCTCAATCACATCTCCCCAAACCTCAGAGGATACTGACTAGATGAAAGGGCCTAGGGTGTGTCCATGGGTAGACTATACCCTCATTGATAGAGTGTATAAAATAAGATAAATATCAACATAGGTAAATATTATAAGTAATATAAGTAAACAGAGGGCACAATTAAAAAAGGGATAATAATAATAATAACTGAAATAACTGGAATAACATACAAAACCTGATAATGATATGTCATGTGTCTGAAGAATGGAAAACATGGATTAATGGAAGTAGGAGAAACATGTTACTCATATGTATAAATGAAATCAATGATTATACCAAGCATCTATAGCTATGGATCCATTATCATCTATCAAGATCCATCCTAAGCAGCCAATTATCAGGTCTTTTAATCCATATTCTTCCCTTCACTGACACCTTAATCCATGGAATCTACTTCTTATAACAAACGAAATTCAAAGAGGGTGTGAGAGACATCCTATTGGCCCACCACCAATGGTGTCTATAATATCTATCTCGTGTAATAGAATATAATAGTGTACAATCATGAAAATATAAAATAATGTAATAAAATGTTAATAAATACCCAAGTACATACATCATCCCTTGGCTAGTGTATGAACCTATAAATGATTCATTATTTGATTGTTAATATCTTATAAATAAGTCACATGTTAATAATATTGAAGGTTTCATTGTGTAACAAGGAACCCTATAATGTTATTTAGTAATTAATTTCAATGGAAATAACCATGGAAACATAGACCCCTTGTGTTTCCATCTAAGTAATGAATTTAGCATAGATAATGGGTATGAGTGTAATACATGTAAAATAGTGAATATTATAAGGCATTCCACAATAGGACACCTACCAAGTCCAAGGATTTCATCTAAGGTAAAATAAGGCTAAGCAATGACTCGACCCGATGTGATTTAACAATGAATCCTACTTGTCAATGCTGGATCCAAGGAGTGCATATGAGGAATCATGTAGAACTGCATGCTGGATCGAATGGTTTCCTTATAGGCATCCAATATTAGACACTAATTAGGTTCTAAGTGGTTATGAACCTAATAATGTCGTATCCTTGAATTTGGAATGGGATCCTCGAGTACTCTAGGAATTCCATCAGAAATCCAAGGCGAGATGGTTTCAGGACACCAATATTTTGACAAAAAAGTAATATAAAATTGAATTTTTTAATGCCATGAATTTCATTAGTGTGTAAGGAAATGTATCATGAATCCATTTAAGAAATTATTAATTTATCAACAAGTCCATTTGGTTCAAGACTTACCTTTCATTAGTGCGACAAGGAAAAGTACCATTCATCCCTTTATTAAGTCCAATTAAAGAATATTGTATAATTAAAGATCACACCAATACCATTCATCAACATGTTAATGGGTGACATAGACATGAAACCTATTATTCATTCACATTTAATTTTTTCGAGTCATATACTTAATAAACTTTCTAATTTCGCTTTGAAATTTAATCATAATATTCGAAGCACTTACCCTAGTCATGTCAAGTGGTTGTGACATGGAACATTCCATTAAACATTTCATAATACAAAAATAATATATTTTTAGGAGGCATAACATTAGTGTGGTCAATAATGAGCACACCCAAATGATGGATCAAAAGTGTAAAAACTCTAAAAACCCAACTATGACATATCATCTAACATGGGATGTTGGGAATTGTGCGCGTAACTACCCACAAGTAATCAAATATTTTAAAATAGAATAACAAAACAATTATAATGATTATAATAATGTCAAATAACATATATAAATGACATTTTATGAAATCAGTGGAGCGAACATGACAATTTTAAAATCAATGAACATGATGGATGAGCTCTAGACAACCCACCTGAGGGTCGTATGAATCTCCGCCTCTAATATTGGCATCTGATTCAGATTTTAATGGTGTAGATCTATGAAAAAGGAAAAAAACACGCACCTAGTTAACTCGGTCGAGAGTAAGAGTGGATAAGAATACCTATAAATGGAACTAGTATATACCGTTGCACATCAAACATAATGAATAGAAGATCGATCGGATCCCAGATGAAGGAGGTCTCTTGATCCCTACCTTAGGCCTCCATATGCATAACAATTAGAGGACAGGAGTCCAGTACCAATGGAAATTTGATTTTAGAGGGAGTATATTATTAGAAAATTAAGGGAAAAAAGACCATTTTACATAGAAAATATCCTGTGCACGGTTTATCTGCATGGTTTGATAAATCGTGTGCACACCATGTATGAGTAACTGTGAAATGGGGCACTTGCACAGTTATGCTACATGGTTAGGGAAAATTTCCTCGAACTGTGTGGAATGATTCTGCCTGAAAAGTAGACCTTTTGTGCTGTGAGATATAACCATGCACCCTACCCACACAGTTTACTCTAACCATGCGACATGGCCAGTTTTCCCAAAAAGATGGATTTTGGGCTCTGAAAAATCTCTGAACACACTTGAGACCTTTTCTAAATCCTTATGAATCAATATCATGTACAATATAAAAAATTAAACCAATATTTAATGTATCCATACACATGTGAAAAGTAGGGTTCTTACTCATGTTATGAGGAAAAATGGTCCAATATAAAACTCAGTTTTTTTAATAATGCCTTTGGTTTATAATGTTTCTTATGATTAAGATTGATATCACATGTCTCTGGATTATTTATTATTATGAATATTGTGTTTTCCATGTTTTCATATTTGATTATCAAGGAATTTATGGGTTTGGGTTTTTCTATGATTCACTCTTGCACGCTAATTATCTCATTATATAATTATGCACTTATTATTCTCATTCATGACATTCAATTATTAATACTTATGGTTACCCTTACTAATAATTCGAGCTCACCCTTCTTATGTTACCTTTTACATTTTTTATCAAGAAATTCTGTTGAATGAATTATTTCTAGAAGTGTTTCATATAAAGGATGTTGATGTATTAGTGTAAAATTAAAAGAGATAGGCTAAGTGGGATAAATGCTCATTTAAAGACATGGAAATTTTTTATGTAATTTTTTTCCTAATTCTATGAAACTAAAAACATAGAATGTCCTTGGGAATGTAAGTGATCCCATATTTCCTTTTGATATTGCCGATTTTGTGTGGAGAAAATTTGGTCACCTCTATAAGTTTGAAATCTAGAATTGTAATCTTTATGATTTCAGCATTGAATCTGAGAGTGCAGGTTTGGGGCTATTATAGTTGTTATTAGAAGATGGATTAGATAAAATCGATGATTAATATTTTTTTCCTATAAAGATATATTAAGAGTTATTTATAACAAAAATGGTATCTAATCTTAAGGATGATCATATGTTCAATACCTTAGAAACCAACTTGTGGTTATAATCATTAAGAACTTAATGTGATTAATGAAATTTTAATACACATCTTATAAAATTGATGTATATTTAAATCTTTGTATTAACAAGAAGTATGAATTTAAAATATTCAAAATATATGTTTTATAGTTTTCATATACTTTAGGTTTTATAGTGTAACATCCCAGGAAAATAATGTATGTGAAATGTTCATATTTGCGAATAAAATATAAATTTTTCTTAAAATGGGATGCTATGTTTGATGACGTACCCAATTCGCAGCAATGCGTTTATTCAAAATCATACATTGCACACTAATAATATAATAATATTATTTTAAATGGTAGTTAATGCGTAGCCATTGTAATGGAAGGAATGAATAGAACTAACATCTAAATGATTATATATTCTTGTCAAATATTTTTTCATTTATTCAAATAAACGTTAAAGGATTAAAATGAAAATGGATCAAATTTTAAGCATAAATCTTCTGATATTTTTTAAAAGGCAAATTAACCGCCTTTTAATGGAGAAACCTCTTTAAATATACATTTGAAAATTTTATATGTTTTATTTGAAAAAAAATAAATCCTTCCTTAGAATATGGACGTCAAAATTTACTTTGTGTAAATTTTTGTTATTTTTCCGATAAAGATCATTTTTAGTGAAAATGTTGTATTTTAATTCAAAACATTCGTGTAATCTAATCTATTTATATGGATAGGTTATCTTTTTAATTGGGTTTAAAGTGTTTTTAAATTATATTTTTTCCATTTAATCCAATTTTAGTCATTGGAATTAATTTCACTTTGAAATTGGACATAAACAAGTGTCAAGCTTTTGAAAAATATTGTTTCTTAAAAACACGTTATTTGTTTTGACAACGGGAATTAATTATATAAATAATTAATGCAACTTTTATGTTTTGAATTTGGTAAAATTGACATAATTTTTGAATTTGAAATATCAAATATTGGTTAGGGTGAATTTTTGATATTTTGTTCGGAAAAAAAATAAAATTTTAATGAATAGTGAAACCACTAAGTGGTAGTAAAAAAACTAATTTTTCATTTAAATGAAATTTTACCACCTCTATGATTTTAATTTCAAAAATCTGAAATGCATGGTTGTCCTTATGATGTAAAATTTTTTTCAATGAGATTAAAATAATTTTTTGGTGAATAGTAACTTTTAAGTTTTATAAATCACGATTAAAGGTAAATAGTATAATTTAAGGTAAATATAATGATAAAATAATATGAAATTACATTTACACTTTTCCAACACTTATTGGATAAGTCATTGCCGACCAAGACAATCCATGGGTCAACTTGGGGACCCCATGGATCCACTTGGGCAAGAAACTGACATTAATAACTTTTTATTTAATGTAAACATATAAGTGTCACAAACATGCATTTTTTTACTAAAACAATTTTTACATGGGTTTATACAAGTCATATTTTTGACAATAAATATTAATTAAAAAGAAAAAAATATTTCCTATATCCTGATAATTTTTTATAATTTTTATACATTATGTAAAAAAAATTATTTTTGACACCAAGATGATGCAGTGATTACCTCATTAATAAATGATTTAAATAAAATGAGAAGATAAGGTAAAATATAACAGTTACACTTGTCAAAAACCTATTGGATGGTCGGATTTCGAACCCTTATTACCTTATCCTAGAAATATATAATTGAGGTACCTTTAATATCCGAAAATCATTTTATAATAAAGTAACTTTTCAAGACTTTACAAGAGTGCCCCTCCTCTCTCATATAAAAGGCCCCCCCCCCCAATACCCCCTTACACACACCTCTAAAGCCTTTGTATCGACCAAAATCTTCTCATTTTATCTATCCACATCCATCTCTTCATCCTAGAAGCCTTACTTTAGGCAGAAAGCTCTCCAAGAAACCCTTTTGGTTCAAACCAAAGGGAGGTACCCGATTTAAAGGTAATAACATCTCTTATGTTCTTTTGTTTTATTTTGCTTCTCCAACCCCCTAAACTCATTTTATTCCTTTCATTTGTAACAAAACCAGTATCGTAAATATACTAGGGTGTTTTTATGATAATGATTCGAGATACACTTACACACACCTTCGTCTAATGGTTAAATAACATACTGTTTTCGTGGATGGAAAATTACTGCCTCAGAAAACAATGATTGTTCTATCTTCTCCTACCACCTCTGATGGTGGAAATTATGATGGAAATATATTTATTTATGATATATATTATATTTATTTCCTCTCTATTATTCAGTATTTTACATTTAAAAAATACCTTTATTCATTGAATGTTGTGGAAATACGATAATTTCATTTGAGGAAGTGTGGACTACCACCCCCTCAAGTGATGTGACTCGTTCATGCAATACATGGAATGTATAAATAATGAAATTAATTAACTAATGTGACCTATATAACATTTATATTATTATGAAATTATAATATATATATATATATCTCATTTAGTTTTAATTCTATTAATGTGACAATGAAATGAAAGTAGCATTCATGCGTATGTACGACCTACCGTCTCCATGAACGGTTCATTTCATTTTCTTATCTCTGAATGTTATAGAATAGTATAAAATGAATCAATACTAGATATATATGATTTTTATATCATTAATAATATTCTGGAGATGGGTTAATTATAACTACATGGGCTATTATTTTCAAACAAGTTTATTTTTGACTCATGTACTGAACATCGACAAAAACGCCTGATATGAACTCACATTATTAACTAATTATTATAACATTATAATATGTGACATGAATTTAATAATAAACATTAAAGGAGGTCTGTAAGAAGTTATTAATTGACCAAAGATTATTATTCAGGAATATATAGAAATGAACAAGACATGTCAGAATTGAGGTAAGGGATCCTACCTCTCTCTTTCTTTTTAAGTACTATATTTTATGTAATTTATTTTAAGCTAATCTTTCTTATGATTGGGGATGTTCTTTTATATTACTCATTATGTAATTTTTATGTTCATATTATGATAGACCCTATTTTATATCATAAATCCATTTTTGTATGTTTTATGTGGCGTCGTTAGTCTGCCGAGTTTTCGTAAGGGATATTTCATCTCACTTTTATTCCTGTGGGATTTATGCTACATTTTCCACCATTTCCTTTGAGTGGTGAATTTACTGAATATTATTCTGATATTTGTGTGATATACATTCGTTTATGAGTATTTACATAAATGTTGTATAGTCCTTCTTTCATGGGGTGTACGTTTCAAAAGTTACCCAATTCGGTAAGGGAAACTTTCACCCTCCTCTTTTTAAAAGACTTCTTTTTGTTGGGTCTTTTAATATACATCTTCTTATGTTGGGATATGTTCTTTATATAATCCTGCCTTTTTATCACATAAAATTTCATTACATTATACAAAAAATAGGATCTATAAGGTTTAGTGTCTTGGAAACCAGGTACATAATACATGAAAACATAAAACATTCTTCTTCAACACTTGAAAGGATTCTTCATTTGTTCATCCTATGTTCATTACAACAACTCATAACCTGGGGACATACATCAAATGAAGGGGTGAGTAGAAGGCCCAATAATGGAAACAAGGTAAAAATTTTACATGTGAACTTGAGATACATCAAATGTCATGAAAAATAACTGTAAGGCAGGAGAAAGAGATCATGAGGAATATCATAATAAAAATAACGTGTTTCATAACTTGAAGATGTAGATAAAACATTTAACTTAGACAATCATGAACATATCACCAAGTTCCATCCCCAAGGTGTCTTTAGAAATTACCAAGGTAAACCCCAAGGTATCATTAAAATTGTAATCTCTAGTGGTTACACCATTACCCAATGCATCGGAGCACTATCAAGGCGCACCCATAAATTTGTAATCTCTAGTGGTTACATCATTACCCAATGCATTGGGGTGATATCAGGGGGAACCCTTAAATGTTCCTTAATTATCATGTGATCCACATATATCATCATCAAAAATTTCATAAATATCCCATATATCATAAAATAAATGGGTTTCATTTCATAATCATAACGTTTTAAAGACAGCTTTTAAGACATGATCTTTACGTCACTTTAAACCCACAGAAGTGGAAACTGGGTTTCATGTATGTAAATCCAAGAATTAAAATAGAACATTTTGATATATATATGAATACACCAGTAGAATAATGATCTTGTAGTATTCACTTAATAAAATAAATGAATTTGAGAAAAGGAGAAAGACATTTTGAGATGAAAATTCTACAGCATAATAACTATATTACAAGGTTTTAGAAAACATTGAAAAGAGAGGGGACATTGGTCACCCACTCATAAATGATCCATAAAATAGTAGAGGGACAGAATGTAATGGATATAAGAACATGGTATTGAAATCATAAGACATACCATATGAAATGAAAAACATTAAAGGAAGATGAAAAATAAGATTTCTCTTATGATAATTCGGCAGCCTAACGACGTCATTTAAAACTTCAAAATAATGAATTGATGAGATAAAATAGTGTCTCTCATTATATGAAAATATAAGATCAGTATTATTTATATAGATATTGTACCCCTTCATAATAAAAAGGAACTTTAAATACTTTACATGAAAATAGATCTTGAAAAACAGATGGGTGAAAGAATCCCTCAAAAATTCGACAGCCTGACGACGCCCATTAAACATTCTAAAAATGAATTGACGAGAGAAATAGGGAGACTCTCAACATATGAAAATGAAAAGGATAGTAGGATGAATATAAAAGAACATCCCCAAAATAATAACATGGGGCTTAAAATAAATGACATAAATGAGATTACTTGAAAAGAAAGAGAGAGGTAGGATCCCTAACCTTAAAATGTAACTATTAAAACTCAAAGTTTGGGACCTTGAGGGATTGGGGGAACTTTGGGAGGACTCCTTGGGAGGTAAGGCGACCATAACATCGTTGAGGAGGATTTTGGAATGGAAAGGATGAGATAGTGGCTTGGAATTTATAGGGAAAGTGAGGGGACAAGGAATTAATTGCCAAGGGACACCTCATCGGTGGTATTCGCAAAACCAGGGGCTTTCCAATGGTATTTTCCAATACTATTGGCCACTTGGGACACTTCATACCTTTTCTTATGATTCATAAGTCGACCATATTGATTACATACTTAATACATCATTTAATGATGTCATTAAACATCCGTAACTTAAAAACTGTATTTTCACTATTCATCGAAAAATCAACTTTCTCAGAAAACTCCCAAAATTCCACCTTACCCAAATATCGATGCTATAATTTCAAAAATGAACTCCATTTTATAAAAAATAAGTTTCTAAATATTTTAATTTAATTTTTAATTAATACACTATTCCACAAAAATTCATTTTTTTCTGAAAAATCCCCAAAAATTACCTTAACATAATATTGGTGCTCTGAGTTCAAAAATGAACTCCATTTTATAAAAATATTTTTGAAAATATTTTTAATTAAATTTTTAATTAAAATACACTATTCACTCGAGAAACTAAGACATGACTAAAAATTTCTGAAATAGTTATTTACCTATTTTATTGAATCTCATTACTTTATCAAAGTGCCTCGATTATATTAATACTTTCATTAAGTGAGATTACTAATCCATTTGGTCACATTAATAATCCTAAGTGTAAAATCATTATTCATAATTTACTATTCAACAAAAAATATGTTGATCTTATTAGACTCCAAATTTCTTACCGAACACATTTGTAGAAGACCATTTTTTTGAAAATCATTACACATTATTAATTATTTAAGGTTTACAAAAATATTTTAAAATAACCTTTTTCTATAATTCATTAAAAATATGCATACTATATTTATCCGAACATTTGAAAATTCACATACTTCATCATAAGGAGAAATAATTTTTTTTATTTAAATCAAAGGTTTACACATTGCAGATATGGTCTCCTTACATAGCCCCTTATAACCCCAACATAGGACCTAAGTGTAAGGTGTGATAAGGTGAGAGAATCTGAGGATGGCTCAGCCAACATCGCATGAGTAGCTATCTCTATTAGTTTGACCTTCTCACGAAGGCGATTCTGTTATAGCTTCACACGATGATGTTCGGCTTGGGTTTGGTCCAGAGCAATGATCAGTGGTGTTACCTCCTTCCAGTGTCCTGTTAGATGGGATTTGATCGGTCCAAGACTACTAGATGAGGCCATAAAATCTTCTTTATATATTAATTAACCAAGATCAATTGCATTTAGAGACAATAATCGAAACGTTTAGTTTCCAATGGTCATATTGACTAACGGTCATATAACCATCAAAACCCAACAGACTCATTTTGATTAAACTCATGTTATCAAATGATACAGTTTTGTTGAGTATTAAATAAAATAACACATAAAATTTAGGAAAAAATATTTATTCAAAATTTTGGGTTGTTACATTCTTCCCCCTTAAAGAAATTGTGTCCTCACAATTTTTAAAATTGGGCATGGAAATTTCGTTGAAATTCCCACATCGAAAAAGTGTCAGTTAAAACAATTACTTTAAAAGAAGGAAGGGTAAGTATAATGGTCACCTGAGTTAACCGATACAAGGATTCCATGTAGGAAAACATGGACATGGAAGAAAAAAAAAGGGTCAAGTTCTGAGGGAGAGTGATAGAAAACATGATTAGGAGAACGTTAACAACAAGAAAATCACAGTCTTATGATGTGTGTAAACGGTCTTTGATTACCCAGTAGAAAACTTAAACCAACAAACATTTTTTTACGTTCCTTTTAATAATTTTGATGAATTCATTTACTACATAGAATATAAACATAAGGAAATATTCCTACCTTCAATTATAGTTTCACCCTTTAATAAGTTTCTACCAAAAATAATCTTTTCTCCAAACGATGAGCTTTCATAAACACATGGTCTCATCAAAAGAACAAGAATATTCTTTTAGAGAATCACATAATCCAAGAAATATTATCTACTTATTTTTTTCTATCTTTAAACATTATCCCAAAAAACAAAGGGGTACGATAAAACAAATCTTCAAAAAGAAGGAACCCCATAGGAAGGTAAACTACTTTAAATCTTCAAAATTCCACGGTACTACCCAGAGTTCATCATAGACCATTCCATAAATATTTTTCCTTACAATTCCTTAAAATAAACCAAACTAAGATTGAATCCTATATACAAGAAGGATTTGGTAACATAGTCTTCCAATATAAACTTTATCATTAATATCCAAACAACATCAACCACCCTTAATATCTTATAAGAAAAGTAACTAACCTAAAAATATTTTCCCCAAGATAGGTTAATCATTTCCATAAGTAACCTAAATTACAATAATTTCGCATTAAATTCAATGATTTTTCAAAATATAAGTAAAACATTACTCCTTAATAAAAATACCGTAGTAATCTATTTACCTCAATCATATTGGGTTCCCAAAATAGTGAACGTTCTCCAAAATAGTAATAATCATTAAATACCCTAACAAAATTTATCATATGAACAACCTTGAAACTTTGTCTTCTTCTTACTTGATGAATTTGGTCATTCAACCAGGTACAAATTATTAATTGTGATTTTTGATAGATGGTTTGGAATAATCACAATATGTTCAACTTGATATCTTGTCATATCTGTCATATTAATAGGGAAGTCATCACATTTCCTACCACCTTGGTTGTTGGGAAATGTTCTTCCATTTCCCACCATTAACTAAGAATAGAAATTATAATTAGGGGCTTAAATACTTAGCCTATAATCATGAAAAGGAATCATTAAGCAAAAAAAGATAAAATTGTAGAAGGAAAGTGTATCCTAACTTGTGATCCCCTAGGTTCCAAACTAGGTTATCCATGATCATATATTCTTATTTGAATCCTTATTTTTTTTATCTTTGTTCCTCTAATAATGGTTCATACTACGCTTTTGAATTTACCAAATCATATCCCTCGAGAGTGTCGTAACCAAGAGTGCAGCAAGCCCCGTTGTCATGTACCAGTTCCCGTTCGAGTATAGCTCAAATGGTGTTTTCGGGTTTGAACCCTATGTAAATCTGTTCCAAAGCCACCTCTACCTGCTCGTATCCAGACATGGATGTATTTTCTTGATAAACCACTTACTCAATACTCACCAAAATACTAGGAAGATTTTCTATATTTAAACTATTCTATAGGGTTCTTCCTAATGTTTTCATATCCTAATTTCCACAAATAACTAAACCATCCTTTGATATCAACTATAGTATCCCGACTTTTTAACACATAAACATTCATTACATTATATAAAACCGAAGATATTTAAGGTTTAGTGTCTTGGAAACCAGGAACTTAATACATGAAAACATAAAACATTATTCTTAAACACTAGAATGGATTTTTCATTTGTTCATCATAAGTTCATTACAGCTTCTCATAACATGGGGACATACATCAATAGGAAGGGTGAGCAGAAGGCCCAGTAATGGAGAAAAGGGAAACAATTTACATGTAAACTTGAGATACATCAAAAGTCATGAAAAATAACTTGAAGGCATGAGAAAGAGATCATGAGGCATATCATAAAAAAAATAACCTCTTTCGTAACTTGAAGATGTGGCTACCACATTTAGCTTAGAAAATCATGAACATATCACCAAGGTCCATCCCCAAGGTGTAATTTAAAATTACCAAAGTAAAACCCAATGCATCATTAAAATTGTAATCTCTAGTGGTTACATCATTATCCAATGCATTGGAGTGCTATCAGGGCGCACCCTTAAATTTGTAATCTCTATTGGTTACATCATTACCCAATGAATTGGTGCGCTATCAGGGCGCAACCATAAATTTTTCTTTATTATCATGTGAGACACATATATCATCATCAAACATTTCTTAAATAACCCATATAGCATAAAAGAAATGGTTTTCCTTTCATAATCATGACGTTTCAAAAACTGCTTTTAAGACATGATCTTTATGTCACTTTAAACCCCCAGAAGAGGAAAGAGGGTTTCATGTATGTAAATCACAAAATTAAAATTGAAAATTTTGATATATATATATATATATATATGAATACCCTTGTATAATAATGATCTTTGAGTATTCACTTAATAAAATAATAGAATTTTACAAAAGGAGAAAGACATTTTGAGACGAAAATACTGCAGCATAACGGCTATATTACAGGGTTTTAGAAAACATTGAAAAGAGAGGGGACATGGGTCACCCACTGATAAATGATTCATAACCTAGTATAGGGACAGAATTTAATTGATATATGAACATGGTAATGAAATTTTAAATACATACCATATGAAATGAAAAACATTGAAGTAAGACGAAAAATAAGATTTCTCTTATGAAAATGCGGCCGCCTAACGACGTCATTTAAAACATCAAAAAAATAAATTGACAAGATAAAATAGGGTCTATCATCATATAAACATAGAAGATTATTATTATTGATATAGATATCATACACCAACATAATAAAAAGTAACTTTAAAGACTTGACATGAAAATAGATCTTGAAAACGAGAAGGGTGAAAGAATCCCTGAAAAATTCGGTAGCCTGACGACACCCATTAATCATTATTAAAATGAATTGATGATAGAAAGAGGTAGAATCTCATCATATGAACATGAAAAGGACAGTATTATGAATATAAAAGAACATCCCCAACATAAGAACATGGGGCTTAAAATAAATGACAAAAACGAGAGTACTTGAAAAGAAAAAGAGAGGTAGGATCCATTACCTTAAAACATAACTTTTAAAACTCAAAGGATGGAATCTTGAGGGATTTGGGGCAACTTGGGAGGACTCCTTGGTTGGTAAGGAGACCAAAACATAGTTGTGGAGGATTTTGGAATGGAAAGGATGAAATAATGTCTTGGTATTTATAGGGAATGTGAGAGGACAAGGAATTAATTGCCAAGGGACACCTCATCGGTGGTATTGGCAGAACCATGGGCTTTCCTATGGTATTTTACCATAGTATTGGCCACTTGGGACACCTCATTCCTTGTCTTACTATTCATAAGTCGACCATATTGATTACATACTGAATACATCATTTAATGATGTAATTAAACACGCGTAACATAAAAACTGTATTTTCATTATTTATCTTAAATTTAACTTTCTTAGAAAAATCCCAAAATTCCACCTTAACCAAATATTGATGCTATGATTTAAAAAATGAAATAAATTGTATAAAAAAAATTTAAATAATTTTAATTTAATTTTTAAATAAATACACTATTCACCGAAAAATCATTTTTTTATAAAAATCCCCAAAAATTACCTTCACATAATATCGATGCTCTAAGTTCAAAAATGAACTCCATTTTATAAAAATAATTTTTCAAATATTTTTAATTAAATTTTAAATTAAAAAACACTATTCACCTGAAAAAACTAAGACTTTACTAATAATTTTTAAAATAGTTATTAAATAATTTTTTTGAATCTCATTACTTAATCAAGGTTCCTAGATTATATTAATAATTTCTCTAAGTGAGATTAATAATCCATTTGGTCACATTAATAATCCAAAGCGTAAAATCACTATTCATAATTTACTTTTCATTAAAAAAATATGTTGATCTTATTAGACTCCAAATTTCATACTGAGCACATTTATATAAGAACATTTTTTGAAAATCATTACACATTATTAATTATTTAAGGTTTACAAAAATATTTTAAAATATCCTTTTTATAGAATTCATTAAAAATATGAATACTATATTTATCTGAACATTTGAAAATTATCATACTTCATCATAAGGATAATTCATAATTTTTATTTAAATCAAAGGTTTACACAAGGCAGTTACGGTCTCCTTACATAGCAACTTATAACCCCAGCATTGGTCCTAAGTGTAAGGTGTTCCAAGGTGAGAGAATCTGAGGGCGGCTCGGCCAACATCACACGAGTAGTAATCTCTCTTAGTTTGAGCATCTAGAGAAGGCGATTCCGTTCTATCTTCACATGATGAAGTTCGGCTTGGGTTTGGTCCAGAGTAAAGCCAAGTGGTGCTACCTCCTTCGCACGTTCTGTTAGATGGGCTTCGATCGGTCCAATACCACTGGATGAGGTCATCGATTCTTATTTCTATATTAATTAACCAATATCACTAGTATTTAGAGACAATAATCGAAACATTTAGTTTCCAGAGGTCATATTGACCAACGGCCATATAACAGTCAAAACCCAATGGGCTCATTTTGATTATACTCATGTTATCAAATGAAACCGTTTTGTCGAGTATGAAATAAAATAAAACACAAAATTTAGGAAACAATATTTATTCAAAATTTCATGTTATTACATTCTTATATGTCTTATTGTTGTAAATGTTATGTCCTAGTGATGAGATACCCTTTTTATCTCTCATGATATCATTTTCTGAATTTTAATGTGATGCCGTTAGGCTTCGGAATTTCATTAAGGGAACTTCATAACCCAATTACAATTCATTGGGTTAAACCTCTACTTCTTCAATATATCGTGCTATGAATATGTGTGGATGACCATTGATTATTTTAATCTTAATATCCCTTATATTGGGTGTATTTATGTTTGTCACACATATTTATGTAATTGATTTATCTTTAATTTAAGGATACTGTCTTTGTATGGGACTTCGTCTCAATCACATTTCATTGAGGAATATTTTGTTGTATACACAACATTATTTTATATGGTGTATAAACCCCTTTGAATATTACTTTTATTAAAAAGGAATATTTTCATACTAAGCGTTTTACTAAACAAAAAAAGGAATGTTTTGTCTTATGTATGCGGCGACAATGACTTCTCCTCCACGGTGACCATTATTTGAGTTTCTGATTCCTCTACAAGCCATAAATTTTTTGAAATGAAAAATAAATACCAAGTTTTATGTTTATTTTATTTTGGTATTGAAAGTGTTTTGGATAATGTTTTTATTATATCAAGGTGTTGTATTGATGTCTTGTTATTGAAAAGAGGAAATGTTATGTTTTCTTTATGCATGTTTTATATGATACGAATATGTTATGGTTCATGGGCATTGTTTATGAAGATGGGTTGTTCTGTGATAAACTAAGGGCGGGTGAGCCCATTATAGATCTCTAATGCATTGGGTAACGTGAAGGAGTTAAACGCTAATGCTTCTTCGAAAAGATTTATGGAATATACTGTGATGGGTATTTCAAACATAACCATCAGGGTTACTCCCTACCTAAGAATGTAATGAATTTCCCAATTAACCTTTACGTTTTATGATTTCTATGAGTTATTCATAAATATTATGATTTCATAAGGTATGTTAAAGTGCTTATGTTTTATGAGTATTGTGTTTTTTCATTGATTCTTCTGTATATGTGGAATAATGTTTCCTTTCTGTATTTTTATATCCCTTACTGTGCTTTTTGTGCTCATCCCATGATTTTGAAATGTTTTACACAGGTCTTAAAGTGGAATATGGTCAAGGATGGGATCATGGAAATGTCATGATGTTTAAAACATGTAACTAGACGTGACTCTTTTGGTCAAGAGTTTATATTTTTTGAAAAAATGTAAGCTGAGTAGATGTATCTACCTTGTAATCATTGAGATGTAATATTTATGTCCTAATTCTGTAAAACACTAAAGCTGAAAAGTTCCTCAATGTGAATTATTAATTTAATTCAATATTTTGTAATGTTTTAAGGCTGGGTCCTTATAGTTGGTATCAGAGGTCGGTTTAGATAACATTAGAGGTTAGGGTATTCTTTAAGCATAAGTGACATTACCATAATTGTTAGGATTTCAGAAAGAGTCATAGTTTTAGATATAGTTAATGAGGCTATGAGAAAATGAATAATTATATCATAGTATTATATGATGATTCTAATGATATACTCACTATGAAATTTTTGGTTTTAGTAAATGGCTAGATCTAGCAAGGACCAAAGTGATAGTGGATGTGAAGAAAACTATGACGGGTTTTTGAAAGAAAAAATAAATGATATGGGAGCTACAATGAGAACTCTTGTGGGTTTTCCCAAGAAAATTTCAGGAGTCATGATTAACCACTTGAACCTTGGTGAGTTCTCTAATGCATCATGTACAAGAAAACCAACTCTATGTGGATGTTCAGGTAATAATTATAACGGTATCCATTAGGGTTTATATGATCCTTACTTTTGAGGTAATTATGGGTTACTATATGTTACGATGGAAATTGAAAGGCATGAGATAAACATGAGGTTAAATTATGTTATGGTTATTCTTGATGATTTTATCTCTTTTTTGGGAATTTTTTTTAAAGAAATATATAGATTTCGAAAAAGGACAACACGCAGACCGTGTGACAACATGTCGCATCGGACAAAGCTATGGGAATCATACCCACAACCAAAGTGCGACTAGTATTTATCGCCTACCACTGGACTACGTGAAGTCCCTGGTTAGTATGGCAAATTCATTTTAGTTAGATGATCTTATGAACCAGGAATAAGTTTATTTTGGCTATATATATGGAAATTATTATCCTATCATGGTGTATATGTTATTAAGTTAATTACTTCTTAGTATGAGACAATAAGAGTAACTGATGTTATTTGAAGATAAATTTTAAGATTTTTCCTGGAAGACTATGTTATTAAATCCTTAGGAGATTTGGGTTTAATTCATAGTTTGGGTTACTTTGAAGAACATTATGGACAACTGTTTATTGAATGATCTTTGTCGAAATTTGGATAATGTTTGAAAAATTTTGGAGATTAAGAGTAGTATTTCTTCTAATAAAGGATTATCCTTTCTGGGTATTATCTGTTCTCATACTGAAAATTTTGGTTTTGGTATTGGGATAATGACATGGGAAATATATATTTCACTTTTTTGGATTAGGTGATTCTCTAGAAGTCGATTAGAGCGCACTTAATGTGAAAAACTCATCCTAAATAGTCGTCTTTTGGAGAAAATATGAGCTTGTATAAGAAATCCAGTAAGAGATGAAAGTATACAAGACAAGTAAGTATGTTTCCTTAGGATTTAGTTAAGATCATAAATAAATTCTTCAATGAAATGTAACATAAAAAATGTTGTCTATTAACTTTTCCAACCGGGGAATCAATTACCATTTAACCCATCACATGTTTCTAATTTTCTTATGGTTAAAATTCTCCTAATCATGTTTTCATTCACTCTCCTTCAGAACATGAACCTTTGTTTTCTCTTCCATGTCCTTTTTTTCTTACATGGAATCCTAGTATGGGTTAACTTGGGTGACCTTTTTACTTCCCTTTCTTCCTTTTAATGTGACTGTTTAATTGACTCCTTTTCCAATGTGGGGCTTTCAATAATGTTTCCATACCCAATTTTAAAATTGTGAGGACGCAATTCCCAAAAGGTGGGAAGGATGTAACATCCCAAGTAAATAATGAATATTAAATGTTCATATTTGCGAATAAAATATTAATATTACTTAAAAGGGGATGCTATGTACGATGGCGTACCAAATACGCAACAATGGGTTTCTTCGAAATCTTATGTTGCACACTAATAATATAATAATATTATTTTAAATGGTAGTTAACATCTAGCCATTGTAATGGTAGGAAGGAATAAAACTAACTATGAAATGATTATATATTCTTGTCAAATATTTTTTCATTTTTTCAAATAAATTTTAGAGGCTTAAAATGAAAATGGATCTAATTTTAAGCATAAATGTTGTAATATTCATTAAAAGGTCGATTAAATACCTTTAAATGGAGAACCATTTTTTAAATATACTTTCGAAAATTGTATATGTTATATTTGAAAAAATAAAATCATTCTTTATAATCAGGACATCAAAATTTACTTGGTGTAAATTTTTGTTATTTTTCCGATAAAGATCTTTTTAATTGAAAATGTTTAATTATAATTCAAAACCACCTTTTAATTTAAATTATTTATACGGATAGATTATCTTTTTAATTGGATTTAAAGGGTTGTTAAAATATATTTTTACCATTTAATCCAATGTTCATCATTGGAATTAATTTCACTTTGAAATTGGACATAAACAAGTGTCAATCTTTTGATAAATATTATTTCTTAAAAACTTGTTATTTGTTTTGACAGCGGGAATTAATTATAAAAATAATTAATGAAACATTAATGTTTTGAATTTGGTAAAATGGACATAATTTTTTAATTTGGAATATAAAATATATCTTAGGGTGAATTTTTGGTATTTTTCTGAAAAACATCAATTTTTGAAGAATAGTGAAACCACTAAGTGCTAGTTAAAAAAATTGATTTTTCATTTTAATGAAAATTTACAACCTCTATGATTTGAATTTCAAAAATCCTACATATATGGTTGTCATTATGATGTAATATGTGGTTCAATGAGATTAAAATAATTTATTTTGTGAATAGTAACTTTTAAGTTTTATTAATCGTGATTAAAGGTAATAAGTGTAATTAAAGGTAAATATAATTATATAATAATATGAAATTACCATTACACGTGTCCTACACTTATTAGAGAAGTAATGGATGACCATGAAAATCCATGGGTCAACTTTGGGACCCCATGTAGCCACATGGGTAAGAAAATGACATTAATATCTTTTTATTTAATGTAAAAATAAGTGCCACAAACATGTATTGTTTTACTAAAACAATTGGTATATGGGGTTATACAAGTCATATTAATGAATATAAATATTAATTATAAAGATAAAAATATTTCCTACATCATGATATATTTTTTTATAATTTTTATACATTAAATGAATAAATTTATTTATGACACCATGATGTTGTAGTGATTACCTCATTAATGAACGATTTAAATAAAATGAGAAGATAAGGTAAAATCTAAGACATACACTTGTCAAAAACCTATTTGATGGGTGGATTTATAACCCTTATCACCTTATCCTAGAAATATATAATTATGGGACCTTTAATATCCGAAAATAATTTTATAATAAAGTTACTTTTCAAGACATTCCAAGAGTGCCCCTCCTCCCTCTTATAAAAGGCCCCCACCTCTACCCCATTACCCACACCTCTCAAGCCATCGGTGTGACCAAAATATTCTCCTATTATCTCTCCACATCCCTCTATTCAACCTAGAAGCCTTAACATAGGCCGAACTCTCTTCAAGAAACCCATTTGGTTCAATCCAATGTGAGTTACCCGATTTAAAGGTAATGTCATCTCTTATGTTCTTTTGTTTTATTTTGCTTATCCAACCCCCTAAACTATTTTTATTCCTTTATTTTGTAAAAAATGAAGTATCTTCAATATAATATGATATTTTTATGAAAAGGATTCGAGATACACTTACACACACCTCCGTCTAATGGTTAAATAACATACTGTTTTCGTGGATGGCGAATTACTACCTCACGAAACGATGATTGTTCTATATTCTCTTACCACCTCCCATGGTGGCCATTATAATGGAACTATATTTATTTATGATATATATTATATTTATTTACTCTCTTTTATTTTTTATTTTACAGTTAAAACATACCTTTATGCTTTTCATGTAGTGCAAATGCGATCATTTCATTTGAGAAAGTGTGGACTACAGCCCCCTCAAGTGATGTGACTCATTCATGCAATACATGGAATGTATAAAGAATGAAATTAATGAACTTATGTGACCTATATAGAATATATATTATACTTTAGTTATAATATATATATATCTCATTTAGTTTTAATTCCATTAATGTGACAATGAAATGAAAGTAGTGTTTATGCGTACGTACGACCTACCGTCTCCATGAATGGTGCATTTCATTTTCTTATATCCGAATGTTATGGAATAGTATAAAATGAATATATACTAGATATATATGATATTTAAATAATTAATAAAATTCTGGAGATGGGGTAATTATAACTACATGGGAAATTCTTTTCAAACAAGTTCATTTTTGACTCATTTACCAAACATCGAAAAATTGTCTGATATGAAATAACATTATTAACTAATTATTATAACATTATAATATGTGAAATGAATTGAATAATAAAAATTAAAGTAAGTACGTAATTAATTATTAATTTACCAATGTTTATTATTCCTGAATATAAAGAAACGAACAAGTGAAGTCAGACTTGAGGTAAGGTATCCTACCTCTCTCTTTCATTTTAAGTACTATATTTTATGTCATTTCTTCTAAGATCATATTTATTATGTCTGGGGATGTTATTTTATATTCATAATTCTGTAATTTTTATGTTCATGTAATGATATACCCTATTTGATCTCATAAATCCATTTTGGATGTTTTAAGTGGCACCGTTAGGCTGTCGAGTTTTTTTATGGGATTTTTCATCTCACTTTCATTCTTGTGCGATTTATGCTACATTTGCCACCATTTCCATTGAGTGGTGTATGTACTGAACATTATTCTACTCTTTTTGTAATATAATTTCATTTATGAGTATTTACATAATTGTTTTATAGTACTTCTTTCATGGGGTGTACGTTTCGAAAGTTACACAAGTCGGTAAGGGAACCTTTCACTCTCCTCTTTTTAAAAGACTTATTTTTGTTAGGTTTTTTAATTTACATATTATTATGTTGGGATATATTCTTATATGTAATTATTGTTTTATATGTTATGTCCAAGTGATGAGATACCCTTTTTAACACTCATCATCTCATTTTTTGAATTTTAATATGACGTCGTTAGGCTGTCGAATTTCTGTAAGTGAACTTCTTAACCAAATTACAATTCTTTGGGTTAAACCTCTACTTCTTGATTATGTCATCCTATGAATATATGTGGATGACCTCAGATTATTTTACACTTAATATCGACTTATATTGGGTGTATGTATGTTTGTCACACATATTTATGTAATTGATTTATCCTTATTCTAAGGATATCGTGTTTTTATGGGACTTCGTCTCAATCTCCTTTCATTGAGGCATATTTTCTTTTATACACAACTTTAATTTATATGGTGTATAAAACCCTTGTACTTTTACATTTATTTATAAGGAATATTTTCATATGAATCATTTTACTAAATGAAAAAAGGGAATGTTTTGTCTTATGTATGCGGCGACAACGACTTCTCTACCGCCATGACCATTATTTGAGTTTCGACTTACTCTACAAGCCATAATTTTTTTTAAATGAGAAATAAATAACATGTTATACTTTTATTTTATTTTGGTATTCAAAATGGCTTTCATAATGTTTTTATTATATCAATGTGTTGTATTGATATCTCGTTATTGAAATTCGGAAATATTATGTTTCTTTTATGCATGTTTTATGTGATACAATTATGTTATGGTTCTTGGGAATTGTTAATGGAGACGGGTGGTTTCATGATAAACTAAGGGAGGGTGAGCCCGTTATAGCTCTCCAATGCATTGGGTAATGTGAAGGAGTTAAAAGCTAAGGTTTATCCAAAGAGATTTAAAGAATATACTTTGATGGGTATTCCAAACGTAACCATGAGTGTTACTCCCTACGTAAGAATGTAATGAATGCCTCAAGTTACATTAACGTCTTCTTATTTCTACAAGTTATTCATAAATCTTATGATTTCATAAGGTATGTTAAAGTTATTATGTTTTATGAGTAATGTTTGTTTTCATTGATTCTTATGTATACGTGGAATAATGTTTCCTTTCCTTATTTTTATATCCCTTGCTGAGCTTTTTGTGCCCATTCCATGTTTTTGAAATGTTTTCCATAGGAATTAAAATGGAATACGGTCAAGGATGGGGTCAAGGAAATTTCATTATTTCTAAAACATGGAACTAGACATGTCTCTTTTGTTCAAGAGTTTATATTTTGTGAAAAAATGGATACTGAGTAGATGTGTCGACCTTGTAATATTTGAGATTTAATAGTTATGTCCTAATTCTCTAAAAATATAAACCTGAAAAGATACTCAATGTGAATTATTAATTTAATTAAAGATTATGTAATGTTTTATGGATGGGTCCTTATATATAGGTTGTAGGATTCTGAGGTAATTATGTGAACAAAATTTTTCTCATATAGATAACCATGGGATTGGGGAGTGATTTGGTTACTAAGTGATTAATTTAATTTGAAATGGATATCACGATATTTTTTACATTTACAAAGAATGGTATGTGATAACCATTAAGTATAAAAAAACCTTTAATGTTGATGTTTTTAGGTTTTTTTGTATATAGGGTTACTTACTCAGAGAATTATTTAGTTTTAACTTATAGGTATTACCACTGAATTATTAAAATTAATGTAATATATAACGGTTTATCCATTTTGTGAATTATTATGGTAAGTTCTAACAATATTAGTGTTGGGTAATATATTGATTATACATTTTATTTGTATATAGTAGTTAATGAATTATTTTAGTACATAAAACATGTGAAATTCATTATGAAGACTCATTTTTTGGATAAAAAGATGATATTGTAGTAGAAATTGACAATAAGACTAAATTATACTTATTACGTCAATAAATTTTATTATGCTACTGGTCTAGATGTAAATGTAATTCCTCAAATTAAGAAAAATGATATTGGAAGAAAATTTGAACATATTTACATCATTTCTAAGGATATAAATGATATTTTTGACATCCAAAAGTATATGGTTTTTTGGTTTTTAACTTTCCCAAAATCATTAACTTTCTTGTGATCAATGATCTATTCCACTCTATATCATTTTTTGGGAGTTATTATTTTCTTCCATGGAAAAATTTTCAATTACCACCTATGTTCTCCCATTTTCAAACCTAGTATGTGTTATACTAGATGAAATTAAAACATCACTTTCCACATTATCAAATAGGTGTTTTATTAAACCTGTTTACGATGTGGGTTTACAAAACAATGTATTTTTATATATCCAACCATTGATTATTTAGGTAAAGATCAAATTATGAGGGAAAAAGTTTGGGTGGGGGGGGGGTGTAATGCATTTTTATTTTAAAATAATAAAAATATGTTCAATTGTGTATATTACACAAAAAAAAATTAGTTTAGATTTTATTACATGAAACAATGCATTCCTTCGATAGATTGCATTACACGTCGGGTGAGTTTTATCGAACAACAATATATTCTTAACATTATAATTAAATACATCACATATACATTGGAATATAGGGTATTAATAGGATTAAATAACTTATGGAGAAATATATTTTAAACATGATTATTTGTTAACTATTTATTTTTAATGAAATAATATTCATTTAAAATAAAAAAATATTTTCTAATTTTTTTTATAAAGACAGATTAATGAGATTTGAGAACATAAATTGAAATTGATTTTTTTCCAAATTTAGAAACATTATTTGATAAAATGAAATTAATTTTTTAAATAATAATATAAAAATAATAATATGGTTAATTTTTTGGTTTTTAAAAATATTTTATTTTTTGATGAATAGTGAAAAATATTGAATTTTAATTGAAATTCATTTAAATTATATAAAAATTTAAATTATAATTTCATTTGGTTTTAAGTAAAATTATTTTAATATTTTATAATTTAATCCAATTATATCTGTTGTATTAATTTTAATATATAATTTTTATATAAAAACATTATAAACTTTAAAACATTTTGTCATTAAAAACCAGCTTTCTCATCGCATCTGCGGGGATAATTTTAAATTAAAATTTATACACTTATATGAATTGAAAATAGAATTATAATAGAAATTTATAATCCTAATAATATATATATCTTAATTTAGATTTAATTATTTATTAAGATATATATGGAAAACATTAACTTTTTTTACTATCGTTAAGTTAAAAATGGATTTACTAGGGGTTAAACTAAGAAGATAAGGGTTAAAAAAGACCTACAAACTATAGGACCACGGGACACCCTTAGAGGGGAGGGGTGAATCTGGGTGTCAACTTTTTATTTTAATTCCAAGGATCTTGTTCCCACGTTGGTAGGAACTAGTCAAACCTATATGATGGATATGACAAGCAATTAAACATTCACATGAAAAGAGATGACACAACAATTTTTACTTGGATCACCACTAAGGGCTACGTCCATGGAGCATACACCGACAAGTTTCCGATCATACCCAATTCCACTATACATTACTAGTTGTGGATTATAAGGTTCGGGTATAGACACTTTGTCCTAGGCTCACTGCCTTTACAAAGGTTCAGGGACAGCTCACTGGTTCATTCGGGTCACTCCCGTTGACTCCCCCTAGCTCACGGCCCTTGGTGAAGTCACACTTAGTTTATAGATGTGAAGGTCTCTTCAATAGATTTGCATTTAAGTCTTTTTTTCTCCTGTTCATCATGAGACAATGCTTGCATCAGAGTACTAAGTTGATGCTCTTTTGTATTCAATCTTCTTCTTTTGTGTAATAACTGAATGCACTAAATCTTCTTCTTCTCTTGCTTTGATTCCCAATACCGACACCTGAGTGTATTGTTATATTTCCCTCATTCTGTCCAGATCTGAATTTAGATGCACGAATCACTCTTCCTCTCTTCGCAATGCACAACGAGGGTGTCAAACCCTAGTCATGTGAGTGTGGTACTACTTCTCTTCATAAAACCAAATGGTTCGCTGATCTTCCATCTTCACAAAGTAGATATGAGAGTGCTAAGCACCCATCAAAGGCCCACGGGACCCCCAATTTTTTCTCACCCCCTTCCAGGTGTCTTTTGTGTAAAATTCAAACCTCGTGCATAAAAATAACTTTTTGGTGAAAAAAAGGCTTTTCGCACAACTCTTCATTTTCCACACAGAACATCTCTTTTTCGCGCAACACCTTCTTTTTCGGCACAGAACATCTATTTTCTGCGCAACACATTCTTTTTCGCGTAACACCTTATTTTTCTCCCAAAACTCTATACATCTATTTTCCGTGTGCCAGAGCTTCAGATTTATCTATGTGTCGAGCCTCTCCGAATGAGGGGGGTTCACCTCATATTTATAAGAGTTTTTGATCCTGCATGTAATACCCCTTCCTGCGCGTAAAACTGCCTCTCAGTTTATTGAATTACGCACACCTTCCATTTATTCTCGCACACCTCCTTGGGTTTTCTTGTATATCATTAATTCTTCATTTTTCATCATTCTAAACATGAATCCTCTCTTGCGTGTAAAACTTGAAACCCACATTTTGTGCACAAACAGATTTACGTGCACCAGTGTGATTTTCCCAGCACATGGTGCAAACATCTTTGATTTTTCGCGCGCCTCTTGACTTTTCCGATTTTCTGTATTTCTGATTCGATACACTGCTTGCATGAAAAATTCACCCAGCTATTCTTCACACAACATTTTTCCGCGCACATTCCCATTTTTCTACGAACAGCTCTGGTTTTTCGCGCAGCCCATGCCTTTACCATTTTTCAACATTCTGATTTTGAAACACTGTTTTCGTGAAAAAATTCACTCCACTATTTCGTGCACAATGGTGTTTTTTGCACCCAGCTCAAGTATTTTGCACAGAGCCCCTATTTTCTGCGCACCACTTCCTCTTTGTGGACACCTCCTTTTGCAGACAATCGATGTCTTCATTTTCCTATTTTAAGGACCAAATATTTTGAAAACACTAGAAATTGACAACACCTTGTATCTTATCTTTTTGTACCACCTCCAGATCATCCATTCCATTATCGACGTTCTTGAATCAGACATGAAACATTAACCACATCCCTTGAACTCAACATGCCACTATAAAATATCCTTTTTCAACAAATTTGTGTGTCATTCTTTTCTTTGTCAACACGAACAATCACAACACTTCAAGAATGCTTCCTTTCTGTGATTTTGATTCTTCAAAAACTCTTCTACTTTCATCACAAACTCCACTATCGTGATATATCTCCTTTTATAGAACAACATTAACATCATCATATTTTGAGACAATGTGAAGTGCATGACCATCTCAGAATTCCAATCCCTTCCACACTATCTTCTTCTTCAACCATCATTCTCTACTTCATGAAAAACATATGATTCAATTATTCAAGTAGGCTCTGGAATGGTTCTTGTGTCACCTTTGAAACATGTTCTTTAAACTTAGGATTAGTACAAAAATCATCTGAATTTCCATTCCCCCATTTCATTGGAGTACTTCTTGATCTCCTTCATTTTAATCTTCATTGAAAACTATTGACAACAAATAAAACCTTATACACAAAGTGGTTCCAACAATTTCCACCTTTATATTTTGTTGTCAATACGTTACGTATCTTATGAAATGAATTCGCCAATGTCAAAATGAGAATCTTCCTCTTCAATCAACTTTTCTTCTCAAACTTTCATTTCACATTCTCTCCACCTTATTGACAAGAAATAAAAAGCTCATGGTAGGGAGGGTATCAATCTATACTTAATTAATGTTTCATTAATCATTTCACTATAAGTCTAGTTGAGCAATGCTCGATGTAGAAAACAAGAGGATTTGATTAAGACAACAAGGCTTTCCATTATTCACGGATCATTATACCATTTGAGATGAGAAAAAATGTATTTTGTCTTCAAGGGTTTACCACATTCATTTCAGAAAAAAGGAGATTAAATGTGATAGGGAATAATCAACCTGAAACTCCTGCACACACATTAGCAAACAGATAAAAAAACATTGAAGTGCAATCGACAGGATAAGTGGCCTTGGAGAACTTCCATTCTTCTTATGTCACTGATCAATTCAATTACATCTCCTTTGTAGAATGACATTTGTTTTGAGTAACCAATGTTGAGTGATTGAGATATGACATACCTTCTCCAATGACATGTTCTTCAATAAATTGATAGAGTAATTTCATTTAATACCAACTAGAAACTTCTCATCATCTTTATCAAGATGGATCCTTCATCATCTTAATCTTTGAATATCAATTGAATAATCTTCCATTGGTGGAAACTTCGTTAGCTCGGCCATCAAGAGTTGGCGTCATTCACTACTTCTCAGGTTCTCCCCCTGAGATCATGCTTCACCTTCAATTCCCTGCATTATTATCACAAATAAAATACAAAAATGATTAAGAGAATAAGGTGGTTCGTCCTTGATTCATAAACATGAGATACATGGTTAAGGTTCTTTTCTCAACCAAGTTCCTCTGTTCACTCCAATCTTCACGCCTGCACATTTGGACATATGTTTTGATATGTGTTGATGTGGCATGGTTCCTTTCACATTCTATTCTTCTTTGTGTGGAGAATTGTTTTTCTCAATATCCATCTTGAATGATGCATTCTTAGACCTTTTGAGGAATGCTTCTTACTCTAGTATTATCGTTAGATGACCTTTTGTAGTGTGACCATATTTCTTGCATCTCTCACACAGAACTTCTTTGACATGTGTGTTTATTTTGTTTTTCAATCTCCCCTTCACCATGTCTTCATCACGTGATTGTTTTTCTTTTCCTTTCTCACCAGCCTTGGCCTTTTCATCTTCATGATTCCTCATTCTTTTCAAATATTTTGGCCAGATGACAAATATGTCATTTGGAACTATTTCAGCTAGTTTTGATATTCCGCATGGGTTCATCTGAGGTTCATCCCACTTAGTATTTCTTTTGGATGAAAGACCTGTACACTTCATGGATCTAAAATCTTGGGTCTTCTCAACTTCTCTACTTGATATCTTCTTGGAGAAATGTGTGATTACACTATTCTTCTCATTTCTTCCCAACATACTTTCTTCATACACAGACGACATCAGAGGTCTTCTTTTCTTATCATCAATTAAAGCATGTTGAGATGAACATGTGTTTACCTTGTGACCACTACTGTTGCATACATTAGAGATGTTATCAAGCATTCCAAATCTTCTTGCTGTAAACAAATGCTTCTGGACCTGCAGATGTTGCTTCTTCTTCTCTGTATTTCTTCCCTTTGATAAAGGATTTCTATGGATTTTTCATTAAAGGTATTGTATCAAAAATCCATTGCACAATTCCTAAATCTATTCAGCACCATCAATGACTCACAAATATTTTATTCTTTATATCTTCTATATGAGGTTGTGGGGAAATCTTCTTGATATTTTATTCTCTATTTGAGGAACCATATTCATCTATTTTCTCCACATCCACCCTATCCATGGTTGTAGGTTTCTTCTCATCACCTTTCTTCATCCATACTTGTTTAGAATTTCTATTCCAGCCTAAACTGATTGTGGAAACATATTTAGAAAAGTGATTACATGATGGTTTGATGGTACCTTCACTTTCCTAGTTTCTTTTGATAGATCAATGAGTGATGTCATGGTCTTCTTAACACATGTTGGGAGTCTTTTGGAATTTGCATCCTCTAGTGTGCATTGAATGGAAATAGATATTGTTTCCTGAGATGGATAATCAAGAGCTGTCATAATAATTTTGTCACATGTTGGAGGTATTTCAGCTTTAGTATCTTCCAGTGAGCATTGAGTACCAGCAGCAACTGATTCAGTTTCATTCTTTTGTGAAGTCTGAATGTGTGTCTTCTCAAGATTTGTTAGTTGGGCTTCCAATTTTTGACTTTCATTATTGAGGACGATCTTCTTGTCTTCAATCATGATCATATTCTCTTCACAAGTCTTCTTCAATCGTTTAACCTCATCTTCATGCATTTTAACTTTGTTTTGTAACAAAGAGTCAAGTTCCTTGAATCTCTTGGAAGTTTCTTCCAAAAAAAAATTCTAGACTTCAGTGGTCATCTTCGCTCAGCTTCAAGTGCATGGATCCTTTCTTATAGGGTCTTATTGACTCCCTATATTTCTTCAAAGACTTTAATCTGTTTCGGGAGCTTTAAGCATTCAAGAATTTTTCCTTCCAAACCCTTTTCCAAATTATCAGCTTCTCTTTCCAAACAGTTGACCTCAACCTGCATGCATTGAAATATTCTCAAAATAGCAGCAACTCTTTCATCCAGAATATCATGCAGATAACATGTTAACTTCTCCTGATCACTTGAGATAGAAGTATCTTCCATTCCTATGGTAGAATCATGATCCACCAGCTTGATACTTTCCAAGCCTATAATTTCATTATTATTGGAAGCGCATGGGGAGCTAGATACTGCATCTTAATTGGATATCAGGGACTTCTTAAATTGCTTCTTCTCTTTCTTTTTCTTGTTTGTCATGGTCTTGCTGGATGTAGGATTCTTGCTGAGAACTGATTGAGTCATTATCAAGATTTCACTTCATTATTGACTTTAGGAAAGAAACTCAAATCCTCTTCTGAATAGAATTACTGTATAGTATCCATCATACATGAACCATTCCCTCTGATACCAGTTATAGGACCCCGGTACCCCCTAAGAGGGGAGGGGTGAATCAGGGTGTCAACTTTTTCTTTTAATACCAAGGATCTTGTTCCCATGTTGGTAGGAACTAGTCAAACTTGTATGATGGATATGATCAGCAATGAAACATTCACATGCAAAGATATGACACAACAATTTTTACAACGTTCACCACTTAGGGCTATGTCCAAGGAGCATATACCGAAAAGTTTCCGGTCATACCCAATTCCACTATACTTCACTAGTTGTGGATTACAAGTTTCGTGTATAGACACTCTGTCCCAGGCTCACTGACTTTACAAAGGTTCAGGGATAGCTCACTGCTTCCCTCGGGTCACTCCTGTTGACTCCCCCTGGATCACTTCCCTTGGTGAAGTCACACTCAGTTTTTAGACGTGATGGTCTCTTCAATAGATTTGCATTTAAGTATTTTTGTCTCATGTTCGTCATGAGACAATTCTTGCATCAGAGTACTGAGATGATGCTCTTATGAATTCAATCTTCTTCTCTAGTTCAATAACGGAATGCGCTAAATCTTCTTCTTGTCTTACTTTGATTCCCAATACCGACACCTAAGTGTATCGTTATATTTCCCTCCTTGTGTGCATATCTGAATTTAGATTCATGAATCACTCTTCTTCTCTTCACAATGCTCAATGAGGGTGTTAAACACTAGTCATGTGTTTGTGGTACTACTTATCTTCATAAAACCAAATGGTTCACTGATCTTCTATCTTCGCAAAGAAGATTTGAGAGTGCTAAGCACATGTTAAAGGCCTTCAGGGACCCGCAAAATTTTTGCGAACCCTTCTCGGTGACTTGCGCGTAAAATTCAAACCATGTGCATAAAAATAACATTTTGGGGTGAAAAAGACTTTTCGCACAGCTCTTCATTTCCCATGCTGAACATCTCTTTTTCATGTAACACCTTATTTTTTCCTGAGTAGAACATCTCTTTTCACACAACACCATCTTTTTCATGTAGTACCTTCTTTTTCGCGCAATACTCTATACCTAAATTTTTCCATGCACCAAAGCTCAGGATTTCTCTAAGTGTCGAGCCTCTCCGAATGAGAGGGGTTCACCTTAGATTTGTAGGCATTTTTGATCCTACGTGTAAAACCCCTTCCTGCACGTAAAACTGTCTCTCAGTTCTTTTAATTATGCACTCCTTCCTTTTATTCTCACACACCACCTTGGTTTTTCATGCATCCCATTACTTATCCATTTTTCATTATTCTGAACATGTATCATCTCTTGCGCATAAAACTTCAACCCCACATTTTGCACACAACCAACTTTACGCACACCAGTGTGATTTTACGTGCACATGGCACGAACATATATGCTTTTTTGCACACCTCTTTCCATTCCCGATTATCTGTATTTCTGATTCCATACACTACTTGCGCGAAAAATTCATCGAGCTATTCTTCACACAACATTATTCTGTGCACATTCCCATTTTTCAGTGCAAAACTCTGGTTTTTTGCACAACACATGCCTTTACCATTTTTCAACGTTCTGTTTCTGAAACACTGTTTGCGCAAAAATCTTCCCTCCACTATTTCGCACACCATGATTTTTTTTCATGCCCATCTCATGTATTTCGCGCACTACTTTTATTTTCCACACACCACTTCCTCTTTGTGCGCACCTCCTTTTTTAGACAATTCATGTCTTCATTTTTTGATTTTAAAGCCCAAATATTTGGAAAACACTAGAAAATAGCGCCACCTTGTATCTACACTTTTTGTACCTCCTCCAGATCATCCATTCCTTTTTCGATGTTCTTGAATCAAACATGAATCTTTAACAACATCCCTTGATCTCGACATTCCACTATGAAATCTCATTTGTCATCAAATTTGATTAACATTGTTTGCTTTGTCAACAAGCACAATCACAACACTTCAAGAATCCTTCCTTTCTGTGATTTGGCTTCTCCAACAACTCTTCTGCTTTCATCACAGACTCCACTATCGTGATATATATCCTTTGATAGAACAGCTTTAGCATCATCATATTTTGAGGCAACGTGAAGTGCATGACCATCTCAGAATTCTAATCCCTTCCACACTGTCTTCTTCTTCAACCATCATTAACTACTTCATGAAAAACATATGATTCAATTCTTCAAGTAGGCTCTGGCATGGTTCTTGTGACACCTTTGACACATGTTCTTTGAACTTAGGATCAGTACAATAATCATCTAAATTTCCATTCCCCTATTTCATTGGAGTACTTCTTGATCTCCTTCATTTTGATCTTCATTGACAACTATTGACAACAAATACAACATTATAGACATAGTGGTTCCAACACGAACTTGTCCAATGACCATTGGATTGAAATATTTTTACTTCATATATTATTTTTGTGATAAGAAAATAATTTTTAGACTTTTGGGAATTTAAAAATTCGGATATGATTAAATGTTTCTAAAAAATACAAATTTCCACCCACCTCATATATAGAAGGCCACCCCTCTTTTCTCCACTTCAGGCCATGAAACCGAATCAGTTAATCCAATAAAATCCCATATAACATACCAAAATCCATCATCATATCCCAGATTTCTTATTTATATAAAAAATACAGCACCGGAAGGTCTTTGGTTCACACCTAAGGAGGATACTTGAATAAGAGGTTACATTTTTCGATGAGAATTATTATTTTATTTCTTTCTTCACATCCTTCAATTATTAATAAACAATGATGATATAAAAAAAGTAATATTATCAAATAGACTATAATTTTTTTATAATATTTTCAAGAACATAAACCACATCCACTTCCATCAAATGAGTTATAAAATTAGTCTTCGTGTGTACAGAAGACTACCACCTTGCAAACTGATATCATTAAATTATCCATTACCACCTCTCACAGTGAGGCGTGATGATAGAAATAATATATATATATATATATATATTGTATTTATAAAATAATTATACCTATAATTTCATGATATCTTATATAAATTTTTAATTTCTATTCTGCATTTCATATAGTAAAGTCGCTTTTGTGTGCGCTGGGATACCATTTCACAATGTGATTTGACTTGTCCTTCACTAATTCTTAACATGGATTTTGATAAGGATAAATTTAATTAATACATGTTATATAAATTATATAGTTATTATACTATTTAAATATACACCATTCCTAAATTATAATATATCATATTCTTTCTTACACTGAAATATAATAACGCCATTCATGTTTGTGTGGACTGTTAACTTCACGAAGCGGTGTGACTATATTTTCGTCAACAAACTACAAGGATGATTTATATATATATATAAGTAAATTTAAATAAAAATACAGTAAATATGATATTAATATCATTATTTAAAGAAGAATACCACTTACTTCCTTTCAATAATGATCATTGATAAATTTAAATGTTACTCATTTTTATATATGACATATTATCTTCATAATTCTAACATAGACAATTTTTCATAACCATGTTTATTGATTTATATTAGAAATTATAATTTATGTAAAAATGATAATTATGTATTGAATATTATTTTTGATATGATATAACTAGGATAAATGTGCAACAACCATATCTTTTATGACAGAACGTGTACATGAAAACAAGGCAATCATCACCATAAACAATGAAAATATAGAATGATTATTAATGAAGGGTTAATAATATTTTATAAAATAATATTATTTTATATTAGAAATATTAATAAGGTTCTTGTATATGTTAATAAAATATTTAAAACCACTAGAAAAGAGTTTAAATCATGTTTGACCAAAATGATGTGTGAGGTATTGGATTTCCATCTCACTTTTTTTACTTCAATGAGTCACAATCTCTATTCACCACTTATTTATTTTATGTGGTGTTTATATTTCCTATTAATTTAAATAATTAAAATTAAATTGAATACTACTAGGATTTAAATCTCTTTTTTATGATCTATCATTCATGGGGTTTACAGTTCAATAGTAAACAAATGTGTAATAGAATTTTATCTCAATTTTCCATTCGTTGCGACACATAGTCTTGTTATGAAGCTATCTTACGTAATGATGTGCATATAAAAACCAATTTTACTTGTAATATCTTGAATTTATTTATCCTCATGATATTTTATGTTTATTTTTACAATATTATTTATTTGGGTTTAAATTTTAACGTTACCAAATTGTTACATATTTTATGTACAATCTCATCATTTTTCGAGATTGATTATGATTAAGTCTAAAATATTGACATATTATAATCCACCTATATTTAATTATCATGAATATTGTAATAATATTATTATTCAGGATATTTCATTTAATATTACAATTCATTAACTCTTTAGTACTTATAGTAATTGGTAAAATATTTTGAAGAAAATATGACTTTATTTATCTATTTGGCCCGAAATCTGTTTTCTTCTAGTATTTTTTTATAAAAATTTCTTAAAAATGTTTTTTTAATTTAGAAATATTTTATTAAATACATTTTTACACATGTTTTATTTTTTAATTTTTATAAAAGGAATATTCAAGTCATTTTAAAAAATAATTCTCCTTTATATTTTATAGAAAATCTGAATGGAATATTTATTTTAATGTGTATGGCATGAAAAAAGTTTATTACCAACATTAACATTATTTTCTACGAATCCTCCTTTTTAAATTTTCTAAGATACATTCATAGAATTGGATTTTAAAAATATATTTATTTTTAGAAGTGTTTTTAAAAGGTATATTTTGAAATTTTCCTTAATAAGTGATTTAAATATTTTTAATGCATCCTTTGTTAGTACTCAATGTTATTTTCAAAGAATTATTTTTGAAAGTGTTTTATGATTTCATTATTTAAATTCAATGATATTTAGTTTTTATAGTGATATGATTCAAGGGATCCTTCAAACTATTTATCAAAATAAGTTGATATCCTTTGATGTAACTTATTATTTTCTAGGGATATGAACCAATGATTCAATTCTTATTATTTCTATTAATGATTTTTCATAAAAATATGATTATGGAAACTGTTACTTTTCCATGGGTTAACCATGTTTCAAAGTGAATATTATGGAACCCATTTATTTTTACATGGGTTATTCATGTTTCGAAGAGGGTTTTTATGTAACCCATTTCTTTTCCCTTGGTAAATAATGTTTCAAAGAGTTTTTTATGGAACCCATTTCTTTTACATGTGTTAACCTTGTTTCAATTAGTTTATTTTGGGACACATTTCTTTTCCACTAGCTAATTATGTTTCAAAAGGATTCACATGGTGCCTTTTTCATTTATATTGGTTTATTGAGTTATAAAAGGAATAATGATTTATTCTATGAGCTATATTTGGAAATTAAAGATCCATATAATTTATTTTTTGTTCTTAGACATTGCATATGATGGGTACACTAAAATAATACAGGGTGTGGCCTTTGTGCCTTATATAATGGGTACACCGCAATAGTGCCTAGTGATCCCGTTATAGCTTATATTGTTGGTGGTACAATATATTTCTCTAATGGGTTGGTTAATGTACCTTTTGTTATGATGAATAAAGGAGGAAGTAACCTAAGGGGTTCTCCTATGTATTTAACTAGGCTCTAGTTATGACAACCCTTCTTTTTATTACACAATTAAACATAATTTATTACATAAAATCAACTTGAAATAATGTAGAAGATCCAGAGGTCTAGTGTATTTGGGGCTTAGGATCTTTAAAATAACAACTTAGAACACAAATCATGCAATATATTTATTGTAAACATTGTTTACAAGACCACTATATTCCCTCGTAGTTATCATTGCATTGGATAACCTGTGGATATGCATAAGAAAAGGGGTGTTCTATAAAGCCTAGTAAGGGAATAACAATGGAATAACATGAAGAATAATATAAATGTCAGACAATAGGAATATCAATATATAGAAAGAGAAGCATAAACATAAAGGTATGATAAATCATTATAATCATAACATGGATATACGGTAACAACACTTAACATGGAATTAGCATGAGCCGCGTCTCATTTCACATGGGGCATGAGTAATCCTTCATTGGAAATGAAGCACAAGTAAACCCTAGTTTCACTTGAATTATCATGATTAAAAATCCATCTCACAAGATGTATCATGAGAAAATACATTACCCAATGCACTGGAGCACTATCAGAGCACACCATTCTTAAACATTTCACTTCATACATAAGTGTGCCACATAGATCATAAAACATTGAATCATTCAACATAATAATTTATTCCATGATAAACAAATGTGGAATACATTAATGAAACTATTTAAACAATAAGTACATGTTCATAATGGTTAATACCCTTGATAGAGAAATGGGCATGATATTCACTACATAATGACTCTGTCTTGAAAAAACTTGGTGCAATTTTGGCAGCATAATGACGTGACATAAGAATTCATAAAATTGGTTGATGAGAGATAAATGGGTGTCTCATAATATTTACATGACATTGAAAGTAATGGGTTAATATAGATACATGTCCCAAAATTTGTAATTGAATTTAGATTCATGATACAAAAGAATTACTTGAATATAGATATGGAGAGAGAAATTGCTTTCGGAATTTCGGCAATGTAATGGGTGTACATGGGAGGACTATAATGAGAGAGAAAGGGTCCATCATCATTAAAATATAAAATTTCCAAAATGGGGGAGGTGAAATACGATACCCAATGATTTATAATTGAAACTGAAATGGCATAACAACTTAAAGAATATTGGAAAAAAATGAAAAATGAAGAAAAACCCTTACTTGGAAGTGTGCTTCCAAAGGCTTGAGAGAGGCTTGAGATAGGCTTTTGTGGAGCATGGGGCGCCTTTAGATGATTATAGAGAGAGAGGAGGGAATAGTTTGGACGAATTACAAAGGCATTGAGGGAGGAGGAAGTGGGAGCTTGCGTGGTATTATATGGAAAAGGAGAGGGAGTTGTTTATTATTTTGGTTTGGGACACCTCACATTAAACTAATCAATACCACAAAACAACCTATGAGTTTTCCCATGGTTTTTTCTAGAGGGGATTGGAAAAAAATATTTTATAAGATCAATGTACGAAATGCTTAAAATAATAGGGTTTCTTAGGTGGAGGTGAGTCACACTCCCAAGGAAAACATTTTAAAAAGATATGATGATTAATATGTCTTGAAAGGTCCATTAATGATTTATAAAGTAAGTCAAACAGACCCAAAATCAGATTATTTTAATGTTAAAACATATATTCGAAAGACATAAAGTTTATTGTATTTTATTACATCTATATTGGGTCCTTATGATGTCATAAAACACATATATTTTTAAACGGTACATAATTTTTACCCAAAAATTTTACAATCCCAAAAAATTATGAAAAATTAACTGTTGGATAATTTTGATGTCCTCATTCCAGAAATAATATTTATTTTATCTAAATTATTTTATAAATATGTTAATTTTCACTTTTAAAATAAAAATAGACATTTATAAAAAATTCACTGGGTTTGACAAAAATGGCTTTCAAACCTTAATAAAAATTACTATTGCATTCATTAAATTATACAAAAATTTATATTTAATAAAGATTAATCTAACAATTATAATAATATTTTATTAAAAAAATATTTAATACAAAAATCCATTAATTCATCAAAATATATTTCTTAGTTGAATAATAATTAAAAATACTATTTGTGCATTAAAAACCATTTAAAAAGTAACAATAATAACATGAACGTTAACTCATTATTATATACAAAAATAATTTACATAACCATAGTAATAGGTATTTTTTAAATAACACCTAAAAACATCCGCATAAGACTTAAGGGTAAGATGGGCGATGGTGACAAACTCTTGGGGTGGCTCAGATAACATTGCACGCGTGGTGATCTCTATCAACTTCCACATCACCCATAGACGGTTTTGTTCGAGCTTAACATGTTGAAGCTCCGGCTGTGCTTGGTCATGAGAAATTCCCAAATATGCCACCTCTTTTCTTAGCTCCAACAAATGGTATTCCTATGGAGAAATTCTACTGGATGAGGCCATCACTTTCTTTGTCTGAGTTATTGGATTGTTAAATCGCTATATTTATAATAATCATGTGATTACTATTCAACAACTATATTAGAAAAGATCATAATTCTTAACTATATTTTAAAAAACCAATAACATAAAACAAAATAAGTTAAGATGTTATATAACTATTTCCCATATTAAGATACTTAATTAGATCAAGTGATATTTTCATTAGCAAAAGTTTGGGTCGCTAAAATATACCACCCTTAAGAAATTTTTCCCTCGAAATTTCATTTTCCCACACTAAAACAGATGTGGGTAACTCTTCTTTATAACATCATACAATTCCCATGTCACTTCTTCAAACTTCTTGTCCCGCGACAACCCCTTGACGAGTGGCATTGTCTTATTTTGTAGAATGTTTTATCTAGAATATAATATCTTTAATGGTTGCAACTCATAAGAATGTTCATCCTCTAGCAATATCAACAATGAAGAGAGTACATGTGATTGGTATGGTATTTACTTCCTTAAAAGGGGTACATGAATGACATCGTGTAATTTTTCCAAGGTAGGTGGAAGTGATAGTCTATAGGCCATAGACTCGACACGATCAAGAATCTCGAAGGGGAAGATGTACCTTCGACTTAATGTCCCTTCTTTTCCAAACCTCATGACCTTATTCCACAAGGATATGCATATGAATACCATGTCTCAAACATTAAGCTCAAGGTCTCATCGCCAGTTATCTGCATAACTCATCTATCAACTTTGGGCTTACTTGATATGCTGCTGAATTGATTTCACATTCTCCGCCATTTCATTGACCATTTCTGGTTCTAGTTGCTTACGCTCACCGAATTTATCCCAATATGCCGGTGTTCTGCACCACTTCCCATACAGGACTTTATAAGGTTCTATTTGGATTCTCCAGTGGAAACTGTTGTTATATGTGAACTCAGCCATAGAAATATGTTGATCCCATCCTCATTTTAAGTCTATTGAGCATGCCCTCACCATTTCCTCAAGTGTTTGGATAGCCCTCTCTAATTGGCCATCATTTTGAGGATAATAAGCCATACCAAATTTCAGCTCAGTATCTAGAGCATGTTGAAGACTCTTCCCAAACAAAGAGGTGAATCTTGGATCTCTATCCGACATAACAAATAGTGGTACTCAATGCATCCTTACCACTTATTTGATATAAGTACAGGGAAGTTGATCTAATTAAAATTCCTCTCGAACCGTGATAAAGTGAGATGTCTTTGTATGATGATCCACAATGACCCATATATATTTATTTCTTATGGATGTTCTTAGAAGACTGGTGACTATGTCCATGGAAATTTTCTCCCACTTCAATGCTGGTATGGGTAGTGGTTTCGTCATCCCCATAGAATATTGTCTCTCAGCCTTCACTTGCTGACATACATGACACTTTGATGAATACTCGGTAATCTCCCTTTTCATATTATCCCACCAAAAGTTTTCTCAGAGATCTCAATACATCTTTGTGCACCCTGGGTGGACAGAGAAGGTCGAGCTATGTGAATCATTTAATAGATCCTTCTTTATCTCTTAATCGGATGGTATACATAGTCAAATCCCAAATCATACAACTCCTTCCTCAAAAACATTTAAATCAGCGGATTTCTCATTTCTAACAGCTTCCACCCTTTTCTGAATTTCCACATCCTTTTTTATCATCCTTTATTCTCTCCAAGAGGGATGGTTGGGAAATTGTTTGATAACGGATTGATGATGATCCTACCTTAATGATTCCCATGCACATACTTTTAAAATCTAAGAAGTTCATATCCTTTTCAATTATCATCATTGATAAAGATGAAGGATCCTTTCTACTTAGGGCATTCGCTGCCTTGTTTTCCTTACCAGGATGGTAGTGGATTGAGTAGTCATAATCCTTGATGAGATCTATCCATATTCGTTGGTTCATGTTCAACTCTTTATATTTGAATATATAATTGAGGATTTTTTGGTCTGTATATATTTCACGCTTCTCCCCATTGAGATAATGCCGCCATATTTTTAATGCAAAGATCACTACAACGAACATCAGATCATATGTCAAATAATTATTCAGACTTACATTCAATTTCCATGAAGCATAGGTAATGAATTTTTCATTCTACATCAACACCCATCCTAGGCCCTTCTTTGAAGCATCACTAAAAACCACAAAAAGTTCTCCACTTGTGGGTAAAGTGAGGACATGTGTAGTGATAAGACTCATTTTCATCTCCTTGAAGCTTTCATAGCATTCATCACTCCAAGAAAACTTTACTTCTTTCCAAGTTAGATTGGTAATAGGGTTGGAAAATGATAGAAAATTTCTCACAAGTCATCGATAATATCCATCCTACCCTAAGAAGCTAGGGATATCCCTTACCGATGTTGGCCTCATCCATCCCTCTATTATAACTATCTTGGAGGGATCTACATACATCCCATTTATTGTGATGATATGGCCCAAGAATGATACCTCCTCCATAAAAAACTCACACATTCTATAGTTTTCATAGAGCTTCTCCTTTTTCAAGGCCTCTAGTACAGTTCTTAGATGCTCATCATAATATTCCTTGGTTTTGGAGTATAATAGAATATAATCTTTAAAGACTACCAAAAATTTGTCGAGGTAATGTCTAAAGACTCTATTAATCTAGTCCGTGAAAATTGCTAAAGTATTAGGGAGTCCTAAAGGCATTAATATTATTTCATAGTTCTTGTATCTTGTACGAAAAGCAGTCTTGGGGATATCTTCCTTCATCACTCTTACTTGAAAATATCCCGACCGCAAATCCACATTGGAAAAATATTGTGCTCCACGCAGCTAATTGAATAAGTCATAAATTCATGGGAGAGGATACTTGTTCTTTATCATGATTTTTTATGCTCATAATAATAGATGAAAAGGCGCATTGACCCATCTGTATTCTTGACAAAGAAGACTAGTTCACCCCATAGTGAAGCACTTGGACTTATAAACCATTCATATAGATTCTTTTGTAGTTGTTTGTTCGGATCTTCATGCTCCACAGCTACCATTATATATGGAGTCTTGGATATTGGTAATGCCCAGGGTATAAGGTCAATTGAGAATTCAATATCACTTATAGGAGGACGAATAGAAAATTCCTCGGGAAACACTTCATCTTATTCCCTGACAATAGGAATGTATTCGAGGATGGTTTCCTCCTTAGAATCAATAATTTGAGCCAGATGTAAGTGCTCATAGGGTAGTAATATCCATGCTTGAGATGATGGAGCTAAATAAGATTCATCTTCCTCCTTGCACTTGTAATCAATCGGGGGTCGATTCTCTATAGGGAGATTGATTTCCTTTCACGACAATTTATGTATTATCTATATAATGAAAGCCATTTCATGCGAATAATTCCATCAAATTCAACTAGAGGGACTATGAAAGGGTTCTCCAGGATGTTCAATCCACAGATTATGACATGGGAGGAGTTATATTCATGGGATGTTGTGATTGCCCCATTTTTTTTACTCACCGTAATATTTACTTCTATTATTTGTGGTGGTGTTGGGATTATTCTACTAAACCTTTGGGATATAAAAGAATGCGTAAAATGAGTATCAAAAAGTAAGTTCACTATTCGTGTATGAATAACCAGTGTACCTGTCACCACTTCATTGTCGGGGTTCACTTCTGTAGTATTGATGGAAAAAGCTCTCCCTCTCTTCCTTGGAGGTTGTATTTTGCCTCTTAAAACCCTTGGATTAGGGCACTGATTGGCAAGATGCCCTGGTTCATTGCAGTTATAGCAATAAAAATTGCGTTGAGAGTTGAATGGAATATTCCTCTCCTCTATCGCAGTTGTATGTATCTCTTGTCAGATGTTAATGGCTAGGTGCCCTTATCTTCCACACCTAGATCATTTCCTCATCTCCTCCAGGCAATTTCAAGGGTTCTTCGTTCTGCACCTTGGGAAAGTGGGGTGCTAGATCTTCTTAGCACCATTGGATTTATCCATCAGACCACCAATATTGATTTCCACCTTACGCTTATTATCCCCATGATACCCCTAATATTCTCCGTTCTCCATTTTAATATAGAGGGCTCATCAGACAATTTCATCATAGATTTCAAAGTAATGGATCGCCAGTGCCTTCCACAGGATAGGATTCATCCAAACAAAGAACCAGTCAACCTTGCATTCGGGGGTAACGCCAAAGCAGGAGTCGTATCATGCAAGACTTTTGAAGTTTTCCTCATACGTTCTAATGGATTCATTTTATTTTTTCTTGAGGGAAAGGAATTCTCTTTCCATCTTATGCCAGAGGGTGCGCGGAAAATATTTATGGAAAAACATATTCTGGAAATACTTCCATTCCAATGCCTCGATCTAATCCTCAGGCTTCATATTTTTTATCAATTTCCACCATTGATTAGCTTCACCCTATATATGATAAGCAGCTAAGAGACCCATCTCTTGTTCAGAACATTGATGGATGTTGAAGATCTTTTCAATAGAGTTAATCCCTTGTTCGACAATTCAGGGATCAGATGATTTAATAAATGTAGGAGGCATTTGTCTCATGATGCTCTTGATAGTGACTTGTTATTTCCTGGGGGTGGGGGTTGAACATTTATTTTGACCCATATTTCTTTTGAAATCTTGAGTTCACTGAGAGAGAAGTGTGACAATGTTCGCAATTCCTTCTTCCATTGGATTGAGGATCTCATTAGAACAATCATTTCATTGATCAACACATCAGTTGTTATCCAAAGTCCTTCTATTATCGGCCGTTGGCTGGAATAAAAGGAATTTTATGGGTAACACATAAATGGTAATCCAAAGAGAAAAAACAGTTGACTTATAAATATCTTTTATTTCTTTAAAATATGAATATATTGTCTTCAATCAATGTTATCTATGATATAATTTCTAACATATATTCTTTGGGAAATTTTTTAGTCCCTTAATAATGGTTCATACTAAGCATGAGAATTTACCAAATAATATATCATGGTAATGTCGTAACCAAGAGTGAAGAAAGGCCCATTGTTGTGCACCATTTCCTGTTAGAGTCTATCTTAATGTGGGGTTTTTGGGTTTCACCCCTAGTATACATCTCTGCCAAAGCCACCTCTACCTACTCGTATCCAGACAGAGAAGTAATTTTTTTTGATAAAACACTTACTCAACACTCACTTAAACATAGAGATGTTTTTATTATACTTATTCTTGTATCTAAGGCTTCACTAGGTGTTTCTAATCCTAATCCCAAAAATAACTAAACCAATCCTCAGATACTAAGTATGACAACCCTGATTTTTATTACACAATTAAACATAACTTTTTACATAAACTACACTTGAAAAAATGTAAAATATCAAGAGGTATAGGGTATTTGGGGATTAGTATCATTACATAACAACTTAGAACATAAATCATGAATCATCTTTATTGAAAACATCCTTTACATGACCACTACATTCCCTCGTACTTATCATTGCATGGGATAACCTGAGGACAAGCATACGAAAAGGGGTGGGCTATAAAGCCCAGTAAGGTAATAAACATGGAATAACATGAGTAATACAATACATGTTATACAATAGGTATATCAATAGTTAACAAGAGATGTAGAAATATAAAGGCATGATAATGCCTGATAATCATAACAACGAAATGTGGCAACAACAATTAACTTGGAATTAGCATGAGCCAAGGATCATTGCACATGGAGCATGAGTAAACCCTCATTCCACATGAAGCATTATTAAATCCCCTTTTAACATGAATTAGCTTGATTAAAAACCCATTGCACATGAAGTATCATGATACAATACTTTACCCAATGAATTAGAGCACTATCAGTGTGCACCCTTCTTAAACATTTCACTTCATGCATTAGTGCACCACATGGACCATAAAACATTGAATCATTCAACATAATAATTTATTCATGATAATAGAATGTGGAATAAATATATTTAATTCTTTAAACAATAATTACATGTGCATAATGGTTAATACCCTTGATAGATAAATGTGCATGATATTCACTATAGAATGACTTGGTCTTGCAGAAATGAGAAGCAATTTCAGCAATATAACGACGTGACATAAGATCTCATAAAAATGGTCGATGAGAGAGAAAGGGGGTCTCATCATATTTTCATGACATGGAATGTAATGAGGTAATATAGATACATTTCCCAAAAAATTTAATAGAATTTAGATTCATTATACAAAAGAATTGCTTGAAAGTAAATGAGGAGAGAGAAATTACATTCGGAATTTCATCATAGTAATAGGTGTACATGGGAGGAATTTAATGAGAGATAAAGGGGTCTCCCATAATTGAAACATAAAAAGGGAAGTATGGGGGAGGTTTTAAACCATACCCTAACATTTATAATTGAAATTAAAAGGTTATTAATTCTTAAAGAATGTTGGACAAAAACGAGAATAGAAGAAAACCCTTACAGGGATGTGTGCTTCCAAAGGATTGAGAGAGGCTTGAGAGAGGATTATTCGGAGGTTGGGGAACCATGGGAGGATTCTAGAGAAATTAGGTCAGAGGTTGGATGAATTATAAAGGATTTGAGTGAGGAGTATGTGGGATCATGGGTGGGTTTATATAGGAAAGAAAAGGGAATTGTTTATTATTTAGGTTTGGGACACCTCACATTAAACTAATCAAAACCAAAAACCAGCCTATGGGTTTTTCCCATGGTTTTGTCCAAAGGGGATTGGAAAAAAATATTTTATAATCCCAAATTATGATATTTTTAAAATAATAGGGTTTCTTATGTAGAGGTGAGTCACACTCCCAAGTAAAACAATTTAAAAAGACAAGATGTATAATAAGTCTAGAAGGGTCCATTAAAGCTTTGATTAATAAGTCAAAAAAACCCAAAATCACATTATTTTAATTGTAAAACATTTATTGTCCGAACATAAAGTTTATATAATTTTATTACATCACAATTGGGTCATTATGATGTCATAAAACACATTATATTTTTTTATGGTATTTAATTTTTACCCACCTATTTGACTGTCCTAGAAATTTATGAAAAATTCACCATTGGATAATTTCGACATCATGATTCCATAAATAATATTTATTTTATATAAAAAATTTTCTAAATATCTTAATTTTATCTTTTAAAATAAAAACCGACATTTAACGAAAATTCATGGGTTTTGACAAAAATGGCTTTTAAACCTTAATAAAAATTACTATTTCATTCATAAAATTATAAGATAATTTATATTTAATAAAAATTAATTTAATAATAATAATAATATTTTATTAAAAAATTATTTAATTAAAAAATACATTAATTAATCAAAATAGATTTCTTAGTTGAATATTAAATAAAAATTCTATTTGTTCTTTAAAAACCATTTACAAAGTAAAAATTGTATCATGAAAGTAAATTAATTATTATATACAAAAAATAATGTACATAAACATAGTACTAGGGATTTGTTACCTAAACCCTTAAAATAGCCACATAGGACCTAAGGGTAAGATGCACGATGGTGTCATACTCTTGCGGTGGCTCAAATAAAATTTCACGTGTGGTGATCTCTATCAACATCCACTTCTCCCATAGATGGTTCCGTTCGAGCTTTACATGTTGAAGCTCAGCTTGGGCTTGGTGATGAGTGAAGCCCAAAGATGCCACCACTTTCCCATGCTCTAACAAATGGGCTTAATACGGAGAAATTCTACTAGATGACGCCATCACTTAATTTGTCTGAGTAATTGGATTATTAAAGCCCTTTATTCAAACAAATCATGTGATCACTGTTCAATAGATATATTATAAATAGTCACAATTATTAAAGTAATTTTAAAAAAAACATGAAACAAAATAATTTAATATTTTTTATAACCATTTCACATATTTTGACATTTAATTAGATCAAGACAGATTTTCATTAACAAATGTTTGGGTCATTACACAAGTTATTTTAGACACATGTTTTCTGTAGGCAATGAAGAAAAATGAACCAAGGTACTAACACATTTTGTGAAATGCTTGTTATGGGTTTATAATGTTTCTTATGATGAATAATTATGTCACTTGGATCATGAATAATTATTCTAATGAGTATTTCTATCTATTTGTTTTCATATTTAATGATTTAGGTGTTGATGTGTATGTTTTAATTTATGATTTTCTCATGCACTACAAATATGTTCTTATACTGTTGTGTACTTATTATTCTCATGGATGAAAATCAATTATTAATTATTTTGGTTACTCTTACTAATATTTTTGTCTCACCGTTCATAAGTTTCCTTTTAACAATTTTATCAAGAAATAATATTTAATGAATTTTTTCTAGTAGGGTTTCATGTTGGTGATGATGATGACTTAATGTGAAATAAGGAAATATGGATTTAGTGGGACAAATGATCATCTAAATACATGGAAATTGATTATGTTTGAGTTTTTCCTAATTATCTGAAACACTAAACCATAATGGTCATTGAGAAATCAAGTGATCTAATATTGACATTTGATATTTTATTTTTTAGAAATAAAATATTTGGTTAAATACAATGGTATCAAATCCAGAAATGTAAATTTTATTAATTCAAATCTAAATCCTGGAGTGATGGTCCGAGGCCAGTATATGTAGTAGTTAAATTTATCTTCCACCCAATTGTGTGGGAACTAGATCAATCCACTACTATAATTTGGGGAGTTTTCCCACTTATTTTATCTTATCATATTATATTTTAAAGAATGAGTATGTAAAAAAGTTAATTATATTTCATTGAACCATTAAATATTCCAATAATATTGTATAAAATCAAACACTTTAATAGGTATCCCTTGTTAGGATGATCCATCCAATAAATTTCATGAAACAAAATACTACCAATTGGAATATTGAAGTAACTCCTAATTGTATTTAAAACACCTATATGGTGTATTATCCCACTTCTAATATAGAATAATTTAAAACATTATTATTTTGTTCTCATTTTAAATGATATATCTTAATATGTCTCACTTCCATCAAAAATACTTTAGACTATAGGAAAACATCCACACATTTTTGAAATGAATATTCATTATGGTGGAAGGTATTTACTGGAAGTACTATTTGTTATCCAACATATGTTTATATTTATTATTTTCATGGTAAAAAAATACGTATTTTTATGAATACTAATCTCATCATATTTTTTTCATGAAATTAATATTTTTTATAAGTAATATTTCATATCAGGGTATTTTGGTAAAATATTATTTTTTCATTTTTTGATGAGATGTATTTATGAAAAATTTCATACAAGATAAAAAATGTGATATGAGATTATAATTTATAATATTATACAAAAATTGTTAATTATTTCCTAAAAATCCATTTTCTCTCATAATAAACAATCTTATATGTAGAAATACTCTTCATATTAGATGAAGAATTTTCAAAAAAATATAAATATCTTATGAAAGTCACACATTGGAAAATTATTGTTTGATTTAGAATTATTTAATATGATCCATGATTTCTACCCAATTTATTTGTGGAATAAATATTAAATTATTATATTATGTACCATTTTTAACAATGATTTCAGAAAGTGAGTGAACTGATATTTGATAATGGAAATGTACAAGATCAAAGAATAATAAATAAATACCCAAATAAATTAAATATCATTAACCATGAATCATTGAATCAAGGTCTCATAGAATAAAAATATTATAATATTACAAACACATCTATAATCAATCATGATCCATAAAATCATGTAATGGACATTGGAATATGGCACAAAAATAATCTTATAACAATATAACCATGTATAAATAGTAACATGATCAGTCATTAAGTTATGGACATGAAATCAGTTCCTCGCAAAATGTTAGGTACATGAAAAATTTCTACCACATAATCTTATTTACATATAACCATGTCTATACATAAACATGTGGACATGAAGCCAGTTCCACTCATAATTAATTGATGGTAAAATTAGGTTCACACAAAACATGAGTTATCCATAATTACCCAATGAATTAGAAGCCCATAATGGACCAACAAATCATATTAGAAAATTCAAACATATATAGTCCATGAAATTATAAACCATTCATCATTTCAATATATCTTAACCTATAGAAATGAAATGAGTTTTATAAATATATCATATAAAATAATACTTAACCTGGGGAAAAGAAATGGGTTTCATAGAATCATCATCATTATATTCTATATAATTTTTTTGATCGCATCATAAGACCATAACCACAATAAATTATAATAACATTTAATTTATATTTACATAAGTGAAAAATAACTTTAGAATACCATTCATTCCATTATATTCAAAAAAGAGATAATAAAATTTTCATTGGATAAAAATTTGAATTTTTTTTTTCAAAAAATATGGAAAAAATTATATTCACTGAGAATATCCAATGAAACATGTAATGGAATCTTCAAAATAATTAGCAGCCATGATTGTGGGAAAATCCATTCTTTTCGTATATCTTTAATGAAAAAATTTATATATCACTTATTTAGCATGTAAAAAATGAATATCTCAAATTATTTTTAGAAAGATTTATTTTTAAACATTTTTATATTAAGTCAATGGAAGTGAAAATTAAATTTTTATAAAAATTCACATATATTTAATAATTTATAATGAATAATATTGTTGATCATGTACATTGATGAAAATGTTCAATGACCAAAGAGGAAATGATGTCAGATTTTATTTAAAAAACATCTTAGTCATTTTATGATCCAAAGCTATGAATATTGTACTAATATAAAAAAATATAAGAATAAGAAAATGGGAATAAAATAAATTGTGTTTAATGGATAGGATAAACATAATTCCCATCAATGGGAATTTAGTATAGGCAATTCTGAAATGAAATGAGATTATAACATAACCCCCATAGATAAAGTATCATATCTATTCATTCGTGTTTTGACCTCAAATATAATAAATATAGATTTCATATTAATCTATTATATTACCATATTCATATATAACATACTTTCTATTATATAATTATAATATGATATTGTCCATTTATGAAAAATTTCTTTATCAAACCAATCTTTCACCTGAAACATGGTTTGTTTTCCATGAAAGTTTTCATTTTATGGTTTAATACATGAAACATTTTATTGGTTTCGACCTATAAATAATATTAATAATGATATAAGAGACATATTAACTCATCTTATAAACCATTAAAATTATCCTTATTAATCAGTGACTAAAAATGAATTACATCTCTTCTTAGGGACAAAAGTCCACAGGTTTGTACAGATAATGTTTCCACATTTAAATGGATATAAACAAGATAGGTAAATTAAAATTCACCTCACAAGAATCATTATTATTTTATAAATATCATATATATTCATTAAATCTATTCTTATCACCATTAATTTAAATTAAGAATGAAAAACAATTCACATAGCTTTGTGGAGGTGGTATTCCACATGCAAGGACGAGAGGCGTTGTCATTTTCCAATATACGGGACGTTAAAAATGTAGTTAAGATATTATGATTATAGAAGATTAATTATATCCTCAATATCATATATAAATATTAAATCCATCATAATTACAAACCATTTAATATGGTGGTCGGAAATGAATCATATTGATATGTTACGGTGGTGGCCCACAAATATGAACAAGTGATTCTTTCATTTCCCACTAAATTAAAAGGAGGGTGAAAATGAATATTACATAACAATAAAGAAATAAATGTATATTTATGATACTATATTAATCTTGATATTATGGTTCAAAATGGTTTATGGAAGGAGGAAGATGAAATAAAATTGAAGCTACCCAACTAAGAGTTAAATCTATTCCTTGAGAAACCTCCATTGGCATACACATTATTCCTTTATATGATGGTATTATAAAAAAACTAGGAAATATATGATGTGGGGAGATATTTTAGGAAGGTATTAGGGTAGGTCTTGGATGAATTATAAAACTCACTATTTTTTAGGATGATAGGAGAAGTAGTGCCCTTTTTTTATGGGGGGATGAGAAACATAGAATTTTTTAAAATAATAAAATATATTATTTTATTACTCAACATAGACATATAAAAAATTAAAACATAACTAATATAACATAATTATGTGATAAAAACAAAATATACCACTAAAATTAAATATAGTGTTTTGTTATATTATAAAATTTATTTATTAGGTGGATCGTGGTAAATGTTTTTCTCTTTTTATTATTCATTATGAAAAAAATATTATGTTGAATTTATTACACAATAATAAAAAGGATGACCAATGATAGGAAATACATTTTACCAGATTCAATTTCAATATCATTCAAAATTCATTTTTAAATTAGTGTAAACAAACAATTTTAGAAAAATTCATTGTAAGCATAACCTTTTGTTCACCTATATTCCTTTCCATATAAAAACTAGTATGTGAATGTAATTTTTTTTTATTAATTATTATGTATATAGAATTAATAAAAAACTATTAATAGATTTTAACATAATATATTAATACAATAAAACATTGTCTATATAAAAAATGGTTTTATAGGAAAACATATAGTTTTACCTTCAAATGATTTCATATTAATTTTTAACCAATTTAAGACTAATGATGTCATTTAATAAATATATAAAAAATAAATTTTAATAGTCTAATTAGTCTTATTCATTCAAATAAATCCAATATCTAAGAGATATATGTAACATTAAATTAATATATTTTATTAGTATATCATGAAACATTTATACTTGGTGTCGTGTTTAAAGATACCTATTAAAGAAAATAAATTTATTTATAGAAAAACATAAAACTAAAATATTACATTGTCATATTTTACCCCATTATATGAATTTATTGATTTAAATTAAATCACTCCGATATAATAAACATATGATACTTCTACCTCATAACTTATTCGGGTTCCCATGTATCTTTTTCATATATATGGTTTTTTCACAGTACTTTTACCATGTGAGTGGTCTTGTTTCACAAAACATTCTCTCTTTGATCGAGAATCTCTACCATTGACTCCTTATAAGAGATATCATAATCCACTAGTATGACCTATGAGTATAATACATTTTATAGATCAATTATAGAATATCTACTAATAGATACATGGAAGACATCTTGAACCTAATAATGATTTAGTGGAAGTAGCAAGTGGTAAGAAATTATCCTAATATGATTAAAAAAATTTAAAAGGCCGATATTTTTAGAAAAAACATTACCTATATAAAAATTTCATTACCATCGTACAAATATTTAATCATAAGGATACCTTATCAAAATCATCAAAATCATGATCTCACCGATGATTGTTATAACATATTTTCTATAAACCATGAGTTACCCTGACATGCTGCTGAATAGATCTAAACTTCTCTTCCATTTACTCTGCTAGATTATGTTGAAATAGATTTTTTTCCAAAAACTTCAACCATGAATGCCTGAGTTATTAAATTCCTTCCCTAGAGGGATTCATAAGTATCCATATATATGAATAATAGAATGATATTATTATAAGAAACTTCTACCAAAGAAGTTATTGATCCCAACCGTATTTGAAATCTATATATATAAAGGTATCAAAATTTCTTCTAGTCTTTTAATGATCCTCTAATATTTACCATACACCAAAGGATGATATGAAGTATTGAAACACAATTTTTTAACCATATTCTACTAAATATTTTTCAATAACATCGAGGTAAACCTAAAATTATGATGAGATACATCAACATTTGTTACTCTGTAAAATAATTAAACTTTCAGAAATTATATCCTTAAAATAAGATAATGAGTGAAATATTCTTTGATAATAATGAGTTATTTGAATTTAATAAGGTGATTGACTAAAAATCGCATATAAGTTATCCATTTCATTATTTCGGGGATTACGATGAGGAAATCCACGGTAATATTTTCAAATTTCTATTGTAGTATGGGTAATGGTTGTAACAAACCCTCAAATTTATTCTCTGATCCTTAAATTACTAACTTAATAAGAATAAAGAATCATACTATGGAAAATATATTTTAATGTTATCCCAAAATAAATACACATTCAGGTCATTGTATATCTTTTTACATCTAGGATGAGTAGTGAATGATAAACTTCGATCATCATCCAATAGTTCCTTCTTCAATTCGAGTATCGATGGAAAACATAACTATTTTGTAAATCTTTTCACTTAATCATAATAATGATTTATGTAAAGAAAATTTATTTCCTTCATCTATAGTTACATATCCTCTATCTGCACTTCTTGATCCTCACATGGTTGAATGGTTAAAAATTAATCAGAGAAAGATATGAACTTTTTCCATTACTTATGATTTCACGAACCTTCTTTTAAAAATACATAAATGTTGGATCTGTTCTAATAATCTGAAAAAAAATCTAGAATAATCATTCTAACCCATATAATATTCCACTGTGTTCTCCTTCTCAAGGTGGAAGTATATTGAGTAGTCATAATATTTAATAAACTCTGACCATATCCATTGTTACCTATTAAAACATTCCTATATTAATATATACTTAAAGATTTTATGAAAATTATAAATATATAAACATTCACAATTAATATAATGACTCTATATTTTTATTACAAAAATTACTGAAGAATACTACAAATTATTATTTAGTTAATTATTCTCTTGAATATTCAATTGGAGGAAGGCATAAGTTATCCCCATTTTATGTATTATAAGGATTCATATCAATCCTATATTTGATGCATCACCGAAGATCACAAAACCTTCTTCACTGAAGTGCATTATAAGAACAGTTTTACCATCCAACCTCCTTATCAACTTCTTGTAATTATATTCACATTCATCTATCCAATGGAACATGGTTATTTTTATCTTCAAATTGAATATTGGGTTATAAATCCATGAGAATTCTCTCACAATGTGTATTTAGTATCCTACCAGCCTATGAAAATTGTGGATATGCTTCCCATGGTTGGTCTAGGCCATTTTTAAATAAATTATTTCTTTTATGGATCCACCGATATACCCTTTATTACTATTACATGTTCAAGAAAGGTGACATTATGTTCCCAAAATTCATACTTGGTAAATTTGTCATATAGATTCTCCTTCTATTGGGTTTTCAGCAAAATCCTCAAAAGTTATCAAAGTAATTAATTTCTATTTGAATATATAAGAATATCAAATATAAATCCTTCCAAGAATCAATCAATGTATTATATAAAGACTATATAAATTATGGAAATTAATATAACATGATCATTGATAATTCAAAAATGAATCACTATAAATTCATAATGACCATAACTCATACAGAATTCTGTCTTCGATATATCCTCCTTCTTGACCAACAAATTAATATATATAGATTGATGATAAATCATTTAAAAACATCAACCTCCCCCCTAATTGATATAATAGAACTATTATTTTGTGTAGATGTTACTTTCTCCTAATAGTGATATTTTTAATGTTCTCTATATTTAAATAAAATACACATTGACCCAAATTTTTTCTTAACAAAAAGAACTGGTTAACCCCATGGTGAAGGACGAGGATAAATGGACTCCTTTTCCAGATTCTCAAAGATATTATTCTTCAATTAATAAAAATAAATGGTGGAAATTTGTGAGGGATTATTTGAAATAGGTTTATCACTAGGAAAGAGTTTAATTGAAAACCCCACTTTATTATTTTGTTAATGACAAGACAATTCCTTAAGAAATACATCAACATATTCCCGAATAATAGGACCATTTTTAATTAAGTGTTTTTAAACATTAAATTGAGATAAATATCTCTCAGTAATAGGTAGTAAAACTTATATGATTAATGTAATTCGCATTTTGAATTTATGTTCGTCCACACATTGATAGATGAACATATGTTAATTTAAAATATGTAATGTAACTTTCCTTCCTCGAAACATCACATGGGATCTATACTGAGAGGCCCAATACAACCCGACGATAAGATCAAATTCCAAAAGGGGATGAATAAAAGGATTTATCAAAAGTATATACCTACAAAATTATATTAGTGATAACATATATACATCAGATGCAATCATCATAACATAAGAAGTTTTCACGACCATATTGACATCTAATCATTGAGGTAGTGATGTGATACCCATAGAAAATTCTTCCTATATAAAATATTGGGTAAAAACTATTTCAAATAAAACATTTATGTTTCGATAGTAGATGATAAGTTTTCCTTTGAAAAAATTATTCTTCAAACCAACTTCATTAGGTGGGATTTGATAAGGTATCTTTTTTATCCTTTGAATTAGGAGGTTTTGGAGGATCATTATCCAAATTAGACCTCGGATTAGGGAATTAATTTGAATAATTCCAAAAAATGATTTATCTAAATCACTAATGTGTGGGTTTTTGAACTATCTACCCATTAATTTCATCGACTAGACACATCATATTACTTAAACATTCCTTTTTTGATGGTTAGTCCTCCCACACTTAATCATCAACACATTAGTTCATGAAACTGCCTGCAGGATTAATTCCCAATTATTGTATTCTAGTATGATAAAACTTCTTATTACCTTAATTACATACCACTAGAGCTTCAATGATACTCTATTTTTATTTTCTTATCCCTATAACCAGTATAATTTTGCTATTATGTTTTAATTTCTATATTGAGTTCACATAAAATAATATATTTGTAGCTTCCAATTCCCCCTATGGGAAATGAATTTTAATTATTGGATTCATACCACTAAATAATTTATAAATATTTCATTCTAGGGTGATTTTAAAAATATAAGACAACCTCAAATATTTTTGAAGTTTTTCCTTAAATTGAATCGATGGATTCATCCACATTCTTCTTAAACTCTAGAACATACCTCTCAATTTTAGTATTAAGTGGTTGGGGAATGACTTGGTAATAAATAACATCGTAAAATATTCCAATTAAATAGTGTTTATTTCCTTAAAATTACATAAATTCTTGATAATATTTTACCATTAATCCAATTTTCCTTCCAAGTGACAGATTCCTAAGACAATATTCTCAGGGTCTATGCACTATAGAATGGAAATGTTTTTCCATTGTGTTGATCCATTTTCTAAAAACTATTAGATTAAAATATACGTTAAATCAGATATGATTTTGTCTTATAAATTATTTAATATAATGTTTCTCCCTCTTTGGTTCTTTTGGAAGCTCCACATGGTCTACATTACCACCCATAGCTTGAGAACGGTGAATAAGAACATCCATATTATATTTCATTCCAACTCCCGATCCATTTTTCTTATCATGAGTGTGGTAATATATTTGGACTTCAAATTAATTATTCACCTGATTCATTATAGATATAACTGTTGAAGAAAACTAAAAACTATGTGAAATATTCATGATTCAATATTCATAGTGAATAAATACATATTTATGAAAATCATTTGTGAGATGTTAAATATTATTGATCCTTCCTATAAATCTATGGGGCATTTGGTTCAACTAAGGTTGTATATAGTCAATATATATTCTATTAATGGTTCAAAAATGTATATTCTTTGAGAGTATTTGTCCAAGTGTGAAATCATTGGTAAAATCATCATACAATTTTTTTAATCGCGTTAATAGTGAACCATCTCCTTTTAGAGTTGTTACCCCTAGGTGAATCTATTCTACAACCATATACACTTTATAGTAGTATGTAAATGATTAATTTACAAGTGAAATATACAATATCTACATTACCAAAACATTTGGATTTTATCCTATACATAGACTTATCATAAAGGGTTTTATCATTATTTTTTAATCGTAATCACCAAAGTAAACAATCCCTACTCTTATAGAAGATTAAGTGACCCAACCATGACATATATAACTATTTCAACTTTGTAGATGAATATATAATAAATTAAATATTTATACTGAAATCATAACAGTAATGGTTTATTTTCATCCGAGACTATATTCAAAAATATCTTATTTCCTAAAAGATCATCATCATATCCAAAAAACATCATCATATTAGTACCCATATAAGCATATAATACATAGAACCATCTATCAATACCCTGGGAAAGAAAAAATAATAACTGGTGATATATGATACTCAATAATGTCAATCATAGGAGATACTAATCAAATACTATAAATGAGTATAAAGTTATAAGAACATGGTCCTAACACAATAAATTCATACACAATATATTAAATATCTCTAATAATGAAATATGGCATAATGATTTCTCATATAAATTAAAAGATGCATGACTATGGGAAATCTTAAATATTTGATCATGTTCTATGAGAGCATATCATAGATCTAGGAATTTGTAAAAAACATAAGATCATAATGTTGTGGACATGCATAAATAGTATAATGTTCACTCATTATGTTAAGGACATGAAATCATGTCCTCCCATAATGTTATAGACATAAAATTAGGTCCCTATAAAAACTAATGGGCATGAAACCTTGTTCACATATAAAATATTTGACATGAAACTTCGTGAACACATAATATTTTGAACACGAAATATGGTTCACATATAACATGAGTTATCAATATTTTTCCAATGAATTAGAGTGCTATAATAGACCCCCAATCATATAATAAAAAACAAACATATGTGATCCATAATATTATAAAAATTTCATCACTCCAAAATATCATATGCCATGGAAATGAAATGGATTTCATAAAAATCGCATCATACCATAATTAACCTGAGGATATGTAATAGGTTCTATATAATCATCACCATTATCATAAGCTATAAAAATAAATAATGTGGATGGTATCATAATATCATAACCCCAGTGTAGCATAACAATCCATAAATGAAGTTGACATTGGTGAAAACTAACATTAAAAGACCATTCAAACATTTCTTTGAAAAAATGATATTTTTTTTATAACAGTTTTTAAATATTCACATAATTATAAAAAAATACTTTTCCCAAAAATAAAAAAAGGAAACTCATAAATGTATTTTCAATTAAATGAATGGTCATCATAACAACCCTAAAATCAGGAACCCATATCCAGTATCTTAATTTTTTACAATGAAATAAGATACATGGAGTCACACCTCAAGGGAAAAATAGTTTACTGTTATTGGTAATACATATACACACATGATTTTTATATTACATTTGAATAAACAAATTAGATTTTTGTAGAATATCATTATTATATCTAGTATATCCTTACATAACAATCAAAATAATATTCAAGCATTCCTATTAAAGGAAACAAAATATGGGTGGTATTAAATTCTCAGTATATGTTATGTATAATGAAAGATGTTAGAAATCAATAAAAATAATCCACATAGAAAATGGAATAAGAAAAAACACATTAAATATAAATAAATAAAATATAATAATCAATATATCATTATAAATAAATGAAAACACATAAAATTTAATCAATATCATTTATATCATAAAAGGATAGTGAATAATCAATATGTAAAGGTTAATAATTAAAAAAACATCCCATTTAATCAATAAACTATTAATGGGATGAACGTAAAGAAAATATCATTTTTAAAATATTAAGGATAATAAATACTAAATTATTAATGAATCAAATTCTTAGTTATAGGATCACATGATCTTATGTATCAATAAAACCTCTACCGTCAGGAACTTCCTCAAAATGTTTAATATTTATGGCTATGTATACACAGGAAACCCATTTAACTAAGGCTTGCCAACAGATTCATCTCATGAGACTACAAATGCATCAAGGGCATATCTATAACAAGACCCCACCCATATATTCTTTTACTAATCATTCCATATATATCAGAAACTTTATTTAATTGATGAATAATATGACTTACAATTAAATATCCATGTTGAAGAATGAATACATATTATCAATATTTCCCAATTCAATTAAATAAATTTCAAAGTAAAAATAGTATATATAAACGAGATACTTTTTTAAGAATTATTCATATCCATGATAATGATTATGGATATTTAGGTGAAATTTAATATCTAATTATCACCGAAATGTAAATAATTCAAGGGAAAGTAAATGGATACAAAGATAAATCTAGGAAGTTAATGTTAATACTGTAATTAGTTAAAATACTCATAACCGTCCATAGGATGAATAATTATTGTTTTAATACAACAGATCCCCAGTGTAGTATATATAAAATAAATGGTTGTTTTAATTAATTAAAAGAAATACCATCATAATATCACTGAAAATCTTTCTTGGGGAAAATATCATTTTCAATTTGATAATCACCTTTTAAAACTAATTGTTCATAAAAAAAATTTCAAATAATTTTCATTGAAAATAACTTTTGAATCCTATAAACGATGCGTTGATGAATTGATTATTTATGATGATTGAAAATTAAAAACATTCTATATATGTTTAAACAAATAATCCTTTCACTTTTTTTGTAAGACAAATGGGAATTGTTGGGAAAATAAAATGAAGTTACCATTAATATTATACATGAGTAAAAATTTCTTTAATAAATAATTTAGAATAACATGAAAAACAAAATTAAATTTGTAATAAATCGTAGTCTTGGACGAAAATGGATTTTTTACAGAAGAGAGAAATGTTTTTTGATTTTACGAAAAACATTTTATCAGTCATATTATGTACCAAAGGGCATAAAAATGGGAATAATACTTGAAAAAATCGGGAATCATTATACATGAGGAAAATGAAATGGTTTTATTAGAAATAATAAAATAATTTATTTTAATGGAAACTCGTTTATAAAAAATCCTCATTAAAATTATATTGTAAAATAAACCCTCTCAAAAATCATAATGTTGAAGCAATAATTAATAAATTGAATTAATTATGTGTGATAAATTTAAATCCATCTCAAATAATTGAAAATATAACATAAGATAATACAAATTCATTACGAACATAATATTAGAATATCAAAAAATTGTAATGACTCAGACCTCTGAAGTCCATTGCATTGTATAAATCTAGTGGTTGAAATGTTCTGAGGGTTATTATAGCACATTTCAAGAGTTTTCTTATTTTTCTAGTTTTTCCAATTGTTAGTCAGGTTTCTGTTGTTTGGGCATCAATAGGTTGGGAATTGATGAGTGGAATTGGTGAGTCACATTGGTGGATCATATCTGTGACTCAGCCATATGTGGCTCGTGTCGGTGACTCAACCATTATTGAGTCATTTCCAGGTTTTCCCAGTTTTTCCATTTTCTCTCCTCATAAATATTATTTGATGTTAAATGAGTTTCCTATAATAATTAATCATTTTTAAATAATTTCTAAGGCTATAAATAATATCATAAATTCCAAAAGATTAGGGGGTCATTGAAATAGTCAAACTGCATAGTATTTGATCGTGATAAGACTTTTATGTACTTTGAAAACATATCCCATTCATTGATAAGGGATCTAGCTCTTCTTATCAGAGATATTATCTTCCACTTGTGTTTCCATTTTCTCTAGGTATAAACATAGTCATTCTTCCCTATAGTGTTGTGTGTTGTGTTTTGGGCTTCAGATTCAATTTCCCTTTGAGTCTCCTTCTGTTTGTGTGACCCTCTAATTTGGAACAAGGAGGAGTTACTAATAGACTGTTGTTCCATGTAATAATACATTTGTCTTTCTTTTAATTGTGTATCATGTAGGGTGGGGCTAATGGTGTCACTTTGTGAATACGGTTGAATCTCAGTTTTGATTAAGGTTGTTATGAAGATAATCTAACAGCTTATGATAACTGGTTTTGTTATCTTAGAAATAAATGAGGGGCTTGGAAGATGATTATGATTCTACTAATGTTTTATATTCTATCCTCGATTCATGGTGTTAGTTTTATGGGTTGAAAGAATTATGAAAATCATGGTATTTTATGGTCTTTTCTGGCACATGGGTGATGCTTTAAACTTGTTTTTTATCCTCTATTGAATGACTTATAATATGAAAACATGTCAAATAGCATACAGTTGGTTAAATCAATTCATTCACCAGGATTGAACTATTCTATGATCACCCATGAATTAAAAAAGTTAAATTATATATTGATTATTTTTAAATATGAATACACTTCACTTTTTCGGTGTGGCATCATGATGTGTGTTGTTCTGTTTGACCAGCTGTCTTATGAGAGATGTGGGGTTTTGGGGCTGAAAGTGTGGTTTTCTGTATGCAGGGGTATATGTTGTGTAATGGAATCTTAGGATGATAGATTGACTGAATGTAGAATGTATGGGTAGAGGTTGAGTTGTGGAGCTACAAGTTCGGGTTGTTCCATGTTTTCAGTAGTATGTGTGATGTGTGTGGTGTCATTACACAACGAGGCTATCAATTTGGTTGTGACGAGGTGTGTTGTGGGGTATGGCAGTAATTTTCAGGTATTGGTAGTAAGATGGAGGTTTTCTAATTGAGAGGAAGGATATGGGTAATGTATTTGAAGAATGATTATGGCATGATTTATACTGTGTGTCTCTTTACCTGTTTCAGCTGGTATTTTCTCAGGTAGTAATGGAAAAATAAATTTTATGGATTAATAAAGGAGATTAGAATGGGTGTTAAGTAAGGGAGATTTATGAACTTGCTTTCTTTTATCTACATATGATGTGACTGTTATTAGTGTAAATACATTCATGTTAGGGTAGCATCATGGGTAGTTTATGTTGGCCAATTGGTTGTTTGTAAATTCATAGGTAGGGAAGAGAGTTTAATACCTATATATATAGACATGTAGTTACTTGTGATTTCTATTGGCACCCCACCGTGGTTGATAACTATATTCCAAAAACCCCCATTTTTATATGGGATGTTGTCCTTTCCCAACATCCCGGTGGGAGGATGGATGGCTGGTTATTATCTCTTCCATGCTCCCTCTTTTAGGGATTGGTAGCCCATGACTCTTCAGGTAGTTTGTGGTGTGGTTATGAGGCCCAAGTGTCTTCGTGAAAAGTGTGATTCTGAGGTGTCTTCAGGATGAGTGGTGTTTTCATTTCTGAGCTGTCTTTGGGATGAGGCCTAGGTTTCTATGGGTGGGATGAGGTTTTCATAATTGGCCAACAGTCAGTGGGGTGAATGAAGATGTGGTTATGGGCCATGTGTCTACGGGTGGGATGACGTTGTGGTTGTGGCCCAACTGTGTGCGGGGTTTTGTTGTGGGGCTTGTGGAAGAGCGTGGTATCTCCAGGATGTTCACCATTAGAGATGAGTAGTTAACCAGTAGGAAGTGGTGTGGGGTACCCTATCATTGATGTTCTTACTATTTTCATTACCTGAATTGAGTTATATGGTGAGCATCCCTTAGTGAGGTTGGGGTGGATTGTATACATTATTAGGTCCTTTTGAGTTTGTATTATTTTCTCATAGGGGAACTAGTATGGTTCTCCAACTTGTGAATGAGTGACATTGGTTTTTCCTACTGAGTATACTTATATGATCACCCTAAGTATATAAAATGGTTTTCATGGTTCTATGGATATTATGTGGACCGTGATAAACCATACTATCTCGGGGCGTGACAGTTGTTGTATCAATTATTAGTTTTACATTTGATTCAGGCTTTGGATAATTTTTTATTTGTATGAGTTTTAAATTTAAACAAGCATGTGGGATGGTTTGAATTCTATTTTTTCTCTCTATATATATAAATATATATCTTGTATTTGTTTGAGGTTTATTCATCTTATCTCATGATACTGGTTATTAATGATAGGGTAATACCTCCCATTTTTTGAGATTTATATACCCCTGGTGCTGGTCACCACCCAGGGCCTACTGGAGGTGGGACTCAGGGGTAATTATATCCATTTCATATTGAATTAGGAATGTCATGGAACATTGCTTTCCCATCCCCCATATTGAATAAGGAGGGTCATGAAAAAATGGAATTAGATTTATGGTAAAGAGATATGATGGATTTCAGAGTTAAGAATAGTTAGGATTTCATGACACGGTAGGGAAACAATGTTAATAGATTTTGGTTCATGACATAGGCCAGGGAAGACTGATTATGACATGGGATTTTAGGTCATCACGTAATCCTAAGAAAAGACTCAAAAAATACTGAACAACCAAGTGGGGCTACACACTGTACAAGATAGTGACTCTAGGAAAGGTACATGCATCATATTGACTTGTGTTCTTGATTTTATGGGGAATTTTTGGGAACATAAAATAAATCATGGGTTAAAATGATTTCTGAATAATATTATGTAATACTTGGGCATAAGAGTTCCTTTTTTACCTTTTTAGCTATGGCACCCGATCATGATCCTCGTGTTGTGTAGGTAGTGGAGGCCTAACAGTCTGACTCAGTTAATTGGTGGCGGGTTGAACCCATGGAGAGGGATGATCATTTCCAGAAGGCACTTCTTTGTTTCCAACAGAAGACACTCGGAAATTAAAAATGTATAATTTTAGATATAGATACATAGAGTTAGATTGAGGAATTGGTGATCTCCTTTATCTTATCCTGGTATCTTAAAGGGTACTGGGTTCCTCTGACCGAAATTTATATTTAATGAGTTTCTTGTTAGTGGTGGACGCACTACCTAGGGGAGAGGAAGGAGACTGATGTTCTCTTCGTCAATTTTAAAAATGAGTTCCATGTGGAATTCCATTCTTCAAACATGAAGGTCAAAAAAGGTATGTGTTACTCTCACTCTAGTAGGGGAGTATGTATTTACAATGGATTGGGATCATGTTTAAGGATCCCCACTGATTTTCACCGTAACTGTTCCCGAATCAGGATTCTTTATTTAGATTCTTTGAAGAGGCTCTCTATCATTCCTTCTAGTGTGTAGTTACTCGCTTCACCTTACTAACATACATAGAGGTCCAAAGTAAAGATGAGGTAGTCAAGAGGATGAACTTGTGATGAGGTATACCATGAGAAGGAATCTGGTAGGTATATTCAAAGGGAACGGAAACCACTAATATGTCTCAGTCTCTATGGCCTTTTAGGGTTCAGGCCAGCAGAGGCTGACCTCAGTAGTTTTCGTACTAACATAATTGTCCTTGTAATTTTCCCAAGGTATTGGAACTAAGGTGTTTTACATGTGGAGGTCATGGGGATATTTAGAGTCATGGATTGATCTTAGTATTGTGGAGGTGGATAGTTTCAGCGCCTGCCCAATCAGCAGTTACTAGCTGGGCCGAATCAGTAGAAAAGACAATAGGCTCCTACTCCACCAAGGGTAGATGAAGAAGGTGGAGGCTGACCTCAATGTGTTCATTAGGGACCTTGAATAAGGCATGGTTGAGGAGGCAGCCAACAATAGAGGGGCCATGGATTTGGGTGTGGTTAGTTGTATGCTTTAGAGGTGGCAGTTCCAGTAGGGCGGAAGATCATTTTAGGTATGATCAGTTTGTTCAATACACTTGAACGTGGTTTGTTTGATTCAAGAGCTTCTCACTCCTTTGTTGAACCTGTTGTATCCCATATTATGGTCTAGACATTGAGAGACATTCCATTACCTTGGTGTTGAGTATACCAATCGAAGGTCATACATGATTGATTGATTTTTCCAGGGGACGCAGACTAATGTTGGGGTCACATCAGTCCACTTTGGATCTCTTATTACTACTGATACACCCATATGATCTCATCCTTGGAATCGACTTGTTTTTTCCTTGCATTCTATCATTTACTACTTTTGAAGGATAGTTTTGATTTCATACATGGATGTCCAGCGTGTGTCTTCTGTTGGCGAATAGAGTTGTTAGGTGGGCAGCAGGCATGTGTATCCTATTCTTTCCTTGTTGGTCAAGCTATCAGTGGGATCAGTGGATGTTTAGATAGCGGAGGTTCCCAAAATTGTTAGGGAGTTATTGGATGTCTTCCATAAGGATGTATTGGATCTACCCATTCTACCTGATATTATGTTCAGGATAGATTTATAGATTAGTTCTTGTCCGATTTCGATGAATCCTTATCAGATGGAGCCTTCTAGGTTGTGGGAGCTTAGGATCGTGATTGATGATCTAGTGAATAAGGGATTTATCCAAACTATTTTTTCATAGTGGGGTGTTCTAGTCTTGTCTAAAAAGAAGTCATATAGTGTTCTGAGGATTTTTATATAGTACCTAAGGTTGATTCAGGTGAAATTCACGAACTATTACCCCCTTCAGAGGATATGTGACCTTTTTGACCAACTTAGGTGAGAAAGTTAGTTCTATAAGATAGATCTATGATTTGGATATCACCAGTTGAGGGTGAAAAAAGTTGTCATTCTGAATACATCTTTTAGGTGAAGGTATAGGAAATTCAATATTGTGGTCATGAAGTTCGGTGTTATGAACCCACCAGCAATGATCATTGGGCTTGTGGACATTGTCTTCTGTGAGTACCTTGATTGGTTTATCAATATGTTCATCAATGAAATCCTGATGTACTCGACATCAAAGGAGGATCATACCAAGAATATCAAAACTCTATTGGAGGTTCTTTGAAACCCCCATATCTATGGGATATTTTCTAAGTGTCTCTTTTTGACACAAGAGGTGCACTTCTATAGAAATTTGGAATCTCAGAAGTGGATACTAGTGGACCCGTAGAAGGTCACAATAGATTCTTCTTGGGTAGTACCGATGAATGTGGCGGTTATTCGCAATATTCATGGTATGGTGGTATATTACAAGAGTTTTGTACACAATTTCTCTCATTGTTTGCTTTGTTGATGGATTTTAATAAGAAATTACATGTATTTGTGTGGACTGAGTAGTTTCAGGTAGATTTCAGATATTTGAAGGGGGTGTTTATGAGTGCTCATGTGCAACATTTTCCAGATGAATGGGTGTTGATGAAGGTGTTTTTTGATCCCTCCTATCTGGGCCTGGGATGCGTGATGATGTAACAATAGGGAGTGATATCTTATGGGTATAGCTATGACATTCCAACAAATGTAACTATTCCACCCATGATCTAAAGCTAGCAGCAGTCATATTTTCACTATAGCTTTGGTGACATTACCTTATAGGGGATCATTTTTTGGTCTTCATAGATCAAAAATGGTTGAGTAATATCTTCTCCTCGAAAGGTACGAACAGACAATAGGTATGGGGGATGGATTTTCTCCTAGAATAAAACTTTTATATCACTTACGCATCACGAAAGGGGAACATAGTATTATATTCCTTGAGCAGGAAGTCATATGAGGAGGTAGTTTTGGAATCTACAGATGCTTGAAAGGTGATGGATGAGATGGATTCCTTGAACATGGATGCATGGATGCTTGGTGGAAGAGGATTCATATTTAAGATGAAAAAGGATTTATCGATGAGGTAGTAAGTGGAGGAGTTTTTTGGGGAAACACAGAGGTAGAGGTGATGTGTGATCGCATTAACCAAAGTGATGCTCTATAGGGTTGGTCATTGGATGGTCAGAATCAGATTTTGTTCCATGGGAGGTTGTTTGTCCCAAGGGTGATGCACGTGGGAGTTCTGGGTGAGATTCATATACAACCATTGTCTATACACCCAAGAGTTTCCAAGATATCCCATGGCATATTGGATAAGTTTTCATGGCCCGTGATGAAGTGGGCGGTAGTGGTGTTTTTGGAAATTTTTGTATTTTGGAAGCAGGTTAAGGTTGAGCACCATGTTCCCAAAAGTTTTTTATAGGCCTTGGATGTCATCAAGTTGAAGTGGGATGAAATATCGATGGAATTTTTCATAGGACTACCTAGGGATCAGGGAGACTATGATGCTATCTGGGTAGTGGTGGGCCAGATTATGAAATCTTCTCACTTCTTTGCAATTAAGGAGTCGAGTGAAGTAGATTTCTTGGAAGAAAGGTATTTAGACGTGGTTGTAAATTTTCATGGGTATATGTGGTCCATTTTCTCAAATAGGGATGTGTGATTTACCTCATGATTATAGATGGGGTTACAACATGCTTTTGGAACTCAGTTATGCCTCAACACTTCTTTTTCACCCTCAGATAGATGGGAAGACAGAGAAGACCATGTAAAAACAATAGGATATATTGTGGGTGTGTCTCTTGGACTTTGGAGGATTGTGTGTATGAAAATTTATTCTAAAAGAGTTCACTTACAGTAATATCTATCACTAAACCATTGGAATGGAACCTTTTGAAGCCTTGTAATAAGAATGTTTCGTTCTCCTTTGTGATGGATAGAGGTTGGGGAAACAACTATTGTGGTATATATGTGGTATAGATCATGAAGAAGAAGATTTATCTCATGAGTGAGATAATGAAGGTAGAATAGGATTGGAATAAGTTTTATTCTAATTATAATAGGAGGCCCTTGGAGTTTGAGGTTAAATAACATGTGTTCCTGAATTTTTCCCCTCGATGTGCGCAATAGAGGTTCGATAAGGGGAGAAAGAGTTATCCCAGGTTCCTTAGACCTTTCGAATATTTTGGGAAAGTTGGTATGGTGGCATACTAGTTATCATTTCCACCATAGTTTGAGAGGACACACAATGTCTTCCACATCTCATAGGATTGCTGGTATCTACATCATGACTCACCCATTTTTGAGTGGGGAGAGTTGGATATCAAGGACGTTGAAAAATTAATGGCATGGACAACAGAGATCCAGGATCATCAGAAGAAGATGCATCACAGATGGAACATTCCCTTCGTTCAAATTTTGTGGATGCATGGTGTCCTGTATGAGATTATTTGGGAATGAGAGTTGCATTTGCGTGATGTGTACCCAGAGGAATTTTGTGTTATTCTTGTGTTCGTTTATTATGATGTAATGGTCGAACCTTATTTATAAGAAAAATTATTTCAATATTATGTAATGTGTGATAAAGACCTAAACATGAAGATGTAATGACCCAATTACTAATCAATAGCCATTAATTAAGATGTGATTAAAACCCATACGGGAGAGTCAGTGACACCTATAGCAGATAATCTCTTAACATGGAGGAAGTAATAAAATAATTCATGTGTCTGGATAGATAGTGATTGTGTGGGGTATCATGTGGTTGTTCGGGATAGTACATGTCGAAGGTGATGTACATGGATGACGAGGTTTCAATCCAACTCTCAAACTAAAAGGGTGGTTTATCCATGAGAAGTATCTTATGGGGTGGTTTTTTGGACCCAAATTTCTTTCGGGTTTTGTTTTTATTATCGAGGGAGAGAATGGTTTGAGAGGTATCTGATGTAATGTGTCAGAAATATCAAGTCGATTCCTTTGTAAAAATCCAGTGTCTGAAGTGTTCATGGAGGTCACCATAGATCATTTCAAGAGATTGAATGTATTTTTAGTTTTTCTAGCAGTAGGTCATGCATCAGTAGGTCTGGTGTCTCTAGGTTGGGCGTTTGTAGGTCGGGTGTGGGTAGGTTGGGAATTGGTATGTCAGGTGTTGGTAGATCGGGTGTCATAAGGTTGGGCATCAGAAGGCTGGGTGTCATTTGGTCGGGCATCAGTAGGTCGGGCATGGGTAGGTCAATATTCAGTAGGTCAGGCATTGGTAGGTCGAGTGTCAGTAGGTCAGGAATCGGAAGGTTGGGAATCAGTTAGTCGGGCATTGGTATGTTCCAGTGTGGGTAGGTCAAACATCGGTATATTGGGAATCAGTGAGTGGTGTTGGTAAGTTATGTAAGTGGCTCATGTCAGTGACTCATCCATTGGTGACTCACATCGTTTACTCATCCATATGTGATTCCTTGCCAATTTTTCCCAATTTTCCTAGTTTCACCCCTGTTACGTTTTATTTGACCTTAAATTGAGTAACTGTCATATTTATGTAGTTTTCAAGCCATTTAAAACAATATATATTATTCCTAATGTTTTAAGGTTTATGGGAGTTTGAAATATTCCGACCACGTATTCTTGATCATGATCCCACTTTTAAATACTTTTAACCCATTTCCCTTCCATTGATATATGATATTGTTCTTCTAAAATGAGATTTTCTTTTCCCTGTGTGTTTTTTGTTTTCTCTTGGTGCGCTTAGAGCCATTCATCCCCGTAGATTTGTGTGTTTATCTATGGGATTCTGATTTAGTTTCCCTTGGATTATCCTACTACATGCATGAACCTATGTTTTGGTGCACGGAGGAGTTGTTGATCGACTATTGTTCCATATAGGAATTCCTTCTCCTTTATTTTAATTGTGTATCATGCAAGGTGAGTGTAATGGTTTCAATTTTTTTATAAGGTTGAATCTCAATTTTTATTATGAATGTTATGAAGTTAATCAAACCATTTATGATAACCATTTTTTTACCATAGTAATAAATGAGGGGCATGGAAGATTATGATGACCCTTGTATTGTTTTATCATCAATATTTGAAACTTGTTGTGAGTTTTATGGGTTATAATGCTTCTAAAAAACATGGTTATTGCTGTTATTTTATTGCACACAGGTGATGCTTTATACATTTTGTTGATCATTTAATGAATGGATACTAATATGAAAATCTGGCTAAGCACATATGGTAAGTTAAATAAATGTATTCCCCTAGATTGACCTATTATGAGATCAGCCCTGAGTTAACAAAGTGAAATTAATGAAAATTTTTATTTAAATATGAATACAACTCACTTTTTTGATGTGGATGTGTGTTGTCTATGGTTTTATTTAGCCTGGTGTCTTGTAGAAGTTTTTTGGTGATATGGATGGGAGTGTGGATGTGTGTATGTGGTGGTGCATGTTTTGTAACTGAATTTGATGTTGAGAGATTTATTGATTGAGGAATGGATGGGTAGTAGTTGAGTAGAATGGATAATGTTTTGGTCCATTCAATGTTTTCATTATAGGAGGTGATGGGTGTGGTTTGTTATATAGCAGGGTTTTCATGTTGATTGTGATGAGGTGTGTTGCAGGGTTTGGCAGAATGTTGTGGGGTTGGGTAGTATGTTGAGGGGTTTTCTTGTTGAGAGGAAGGACATGGAAAAATAACTTTAAACAATGATGATGGTCGGGTCGATACCATGTGGATTTTTACATGCTTCAGGTGGTAGTTTTCTAGGTAGGGATGGAATAATAAATTTTAATGCTTAATAATTGTGAATAGAATGGGTGTTAATTAAGGGACCTTTATGAACTATATTTCTTTTATCAAAATATATTATGATTATTGCTGGTGGAAATACATGCATCAAGGGGTAATGGAAAGGGATGTTTTTGTGGGCTGGTTGTTTTTTGGAAACCCTTAGGTTGGGAGGAGTGTTTGATATTTATATATATATGTTGTTCGTTGTGATTTATATATACACCCACCCTGTGTTGAGAACTACATGTTGAACACCCACATTGTTATGGGGGAGGTTGTCCTTTCCCTCATCTTGGTGGGAGGATGGATAACTGGTTATTGGCTCTTCCTAACATGCTATTCTAGGCATTGGTATCCCTAGACTCTTCAGGATGGTTGTGGTGTGGCTGTGAGGCCCATGTGTTTGTAGGTGAGGTGTGATTCCTTGGTGCCTTTGGGATGAGTTGTGCTATTCATTCCTAGGGGTCTTCTTGGTGAGGCTTATATGTCTTCATGTTGGATGAATCTGTGTTTGTGTCCCAGTAGGGATTGTGGAAGAGCATGGTCGCAACAAGAGGTTCCCTATTTGGGATGAGAATTTAACAAGTGGTATGTGGTGTGGGGTAACGTATCATAGATTTTATTACTAATTTTATTTACTTAACATGAATTATATGGTGAGCATGCCTTGGTGAGGATTTGGTGGATAGTATATCATGTTAGGTGCTTTTGAGTTGCTACTGTTTTATCACATGGGAATTTGTTTTCTTCTCCCACTTGTTCATGAGTGACATTGGATTCTTCTAATGAGTATAATTTTATGATCACCCTATGTATATAAATCTATTTTTAGGTTTCCATAGAGATTACGTTGACCATTCTGGACTATATTAGCTCGGTTCGTGATAGTTGTTGCGTTGCTGATTTGTTTTACTTTTGAAACTTACTTTGGGATCTTTTATATTTGTATTAATATTTATTTTCAACATGCATATAAGATGAGTTGGATTCTATTTTAACAATATATATATATATATATATATATATCCTTCTTGGAGTTTTTTTAGGTTGATACAACTTATCTCAAAATTTTGGTTACTATAAAAGAGGTAATGCCTCTTATTTTTGTGACATTTATATACCCATGGTGCTAGTTACCCACCCAAGGCCTACTGGCAGTAGGAATCGAGGGTCATATTCTCTTTTTCATCATGATGAAGTATGTTCATGCAATGTTTTTATCCCTTCCCTCATCTTGATGAAGGAGGGTCATGAAAAAAAAGTAACATAACCCAATGAAAAGAAAAATGAATTATTACATTCTTTACCTGTTGTGAATCTTCAAGTCAAATCCGCTTGGATGAAATATTTGAAATTAATACATAAAATTAAATAAAGTATATATTATTAAAGATATTATATGTAAAATGGGATTTATATATATAAAATAAATTAAATTTGGTTCATAATAACAAAATATGTCCTTATAAAGGAAAATTGAGATGAAGTCCCATACAATGATTATAAAATTAATGTGAGATTTAATAAATGACGAGATTATGTGTATTAAAATAAAATAAAAATCAAACATTGGAAATAAAATTTAATATAATCAAATGTAATTATAGACATAATCATATAATATAAACAGAAAACTAAGAAGTAAAATAACCCAATGAAAAGAAACAGTGTTAAGAAATTATTTACCACTTTGTAAATTTCTTGTAAAATCCCCTTGGATGACTTAATTAAAAATAATATGTAGAAAAAAATGAATTAATATGGAATCTGAATATTGCATGGAAATTTGTAATTTTATACACTATATAAAATTGATTAGGTGAATCCTATTACAATTTCCATCAATGAAGAAAAATTGTGATGAAGTCCCTTACCTTGCGTCTAACTCGTCACATACGTTCTTTATCTTCATGAATAATAAACTGATGAAATTTATTTAAACTCATAAGAAACATTTTAATTTTTTATATTAATTTTATTTCAATTATTACCATGTTATTTATAATTACATAATAAATTAATTTTATGCCAGGTGTTTTGATGATATCTGTATTATATGTCAAAAATTGCATCGGTAGGTTGACTATTGGTCTAATAGGTCATCATTTCAAAATATCCAGAATAATAATAATGAAATAATTATAATATTTAAAAAATCATTATAATTTTAAGACCAATAATTAAATATTTTTTTTACAAATGAAGTATATTAGAGACATGTAGACAATAGGCCATATGTACCCGTGTGTAATGTTTCCATTTTTTCATGATCATTATAGAATGATGTAATTAATATTTTATCATAAAATAATGACCATAATATAATAAATACAATATTATTTCTATAAATATACTTATATATATCTTTCATTTTTTGTTGCGATGAAAAGATAGTAACATCACTTCATGAAGGCGGTAGACTACACATACATGAACAACATTATCATCTTTCCTTGAGTGAAATGGTATGAATGAAAATGATATGTTATTTTTTAATAATTATAAACAATAAATTAATATAATAAGTATACCATTCAGATCACATATATTGATCTGATTTATACTTATTACCTTCAATTTAATGAATTAGTGAAAAATGAATCATATTTCTTTATGAGGCTGTAGACCACCGTACACACGAGCGACATTATCATATCCCATGGGGAATAGAGGTTAAAAAGGTATTGTGGGCATATTTAATAAATATATATAATTATGTTATAAATATACAACATATACATTATATCCATTATATTTCCTAACCGTGAGAGGTGATGATGGAAGACGTGCCACATCGGTTTGTGAGGTGGTAGTCCTTCGAAAATACGATGGACATTATCATTTCCCATTTGAAGGAAAAGGAGACAGATATAGGTAAATTTCTAAACATAACCTAATTTAATTATATTTCAGATACTATAATTGTAATATAATCACAAATTAAAAATATTTTAATGAGATGGAACATGAAATAAAAAATGAAAATTTAGGAATTTCACCTCCTCTCAGGCAAACTTGTTGGAATTATACGTAAAGTATTCCTAGAATGGATTTTGGACCAAAAAAGGTTATATTATGAGGATATATGAGTTGAGAAGTTATTTTTTAGGTATTGGATGAACAAAGAGGGTTTGATGGTGTAAATAAGAGTAGAGAGGAGGTGGCCTTCTCTAAGTTAGTGAGTGGCACACTTATCATTTTTTTAAAAAAATGTGTACCCACATTTTCACATATCAAAGGGTAAATATTTCAGTATTAATGATACTTAGACAATATATAATCGAAATAGGGCCATAATATATATTTTAGAGACGTTTTATGTTTATTTTTATGGTTTTTTTGTTTAACCCCTAGTAGACCCATTTTTTTTCCAAAACCGTGGGAATTAATTATAAATTTTTACACTATTCATTATAGTAAAAAATTATGTTGAAAAAATAATAAAATATAAATTATTAGTTTTATAAATATTAAATTCATTTTATGAAATTCAATTCACAGAAATCAAAAAACAAAATTTAATAAAAAACTCATAAATGTGATAAAAAAACAGGGTTTCAAGATAAACATTCTTATATATAAGGAAGATATTAATATCCACATTAAATATGAAATAGATTAAAATGAACTAAAATTTATTTATTAAATTATATATAAATTAATTATACTTTAAAAAAACTGAAAAATTTAATTTTTCATTTAGATAATTTTAATGAAATGGTAGTTTTCAAATACAAATTATTATTTTCACTATTCATCGAAAATTGAATATTTTTAGAAGATGCCAATAAATGAAACCTAAGCTAATATTGAGATTAAAATTTAGAAAGTAATTTTAATTTATTAAAATAGAATAAATAATTTTCAATGGTGTGAAAAAACGTGACTAAACTGTTTTTAGATAAAAATACAGTATTTTCAAAAATGTTTTCTTATTTTAAATAAATATTATATTTTGTATAATAAATAGAAAACCATAATTATTATAAATTATTTAGTACTATTTATACCTATGAATTTAATATATTTTTTATAAAAATATATTATATTAATTTTGATTTAGGCATGGTGATGCATTCACTGTGAGATATCGAAGAGATTAATTTTAAGGAAATATATTTCATGGGTTCTTTAAGCTAAGAATTGTGTATTTTATATGATATAGAATGTAACTTTCCAATTTTATAATTTATGGGTGTTATATTCTCCCCACATTAAACAAATTCCATCCTAACTATTTTATATTTTCCTCAGAAATCTAGGGTTTCATATTTGAAAATTAATTTGTTGAAAACAACCATTGTAAAGAAGGGTTAATAAAACATTCTCTTGAGAAGATAAAAATTGAGAAAAAAATTTGAAGTGGAATAAAACATTACTAGGTTTTCAATTATGAGAAAATTTTTGGTATGTAAATATATGTACCTAGAAGATAAGAATATATAATTATATAGAGTGAAATAGATCATTTTTCATAAGAAAATTAATTATTAATAGAAAGTTAACGACCTCAAAACCATCAATTTATGATGATTTAAAAGACCATTTGATTCATGTGATATAAATGTAATGGGATAATTGTTTTCAATAAATTTTATAAAATTTAGGGAATTACTTTACTTTGAAAGAATATAATGAAATATACTTATTATGTTTCAATTTCATAAGAAAAATTACATCCTTAGGTTATGCCTTAATTAATTTACACTTCATATCATACACCCTGAAATCAATAACCACAAATGTTTTTTTGTATGAACCACTAAAATTGAAATTTAATGGATCAAAATATGTATAAAAGTGTGAAATATCCTACCAAATATCCCTAACTATTTTGAAACTACAATATTCATAAGAATGGTTTAAAAATATAATTTATTAATCTCTTAATATCATTAGTAACACCACTATTTCAAAATTAATATTTACCCATCAAATCATTTTAAAAATTACATATCAACAAGGACATCAATTCATATAATGTTAGGTTCAAAATCGTTATCGCCATTAATTTTTGGGTTCAAGCCCTAATGCCTTTCTGGATGTGTTGGGTTGTCACGTGACATAATAGTTGTCCTCTATCTAATAATATATCAATATAATTCATATAATGATCTCAAATTTTGATGTCAACTAATTAAAAATAAGATAATATAAATATTAAATATTACCAATAAATTTAATATCACGTCCAAAAATATGTAAATGAATTCCTCTTCAAATAACTATTTCATATATTAATACAATATGTTATATTCCTATAAATACTTTCAATGTATATCATTGATCAAGTTACATTACTAGTATAAAAAAATTACAAATGGGTGTTTAAAAATTTGAACTTTTGATCAACCATATACTCAAAAACCCATGATGATATCCATAACTCTAATGTTAATGAAGACATATACACTCAAAAAATCCAATGAAATCCTTAGTTGTTTCATGATTCATATAACCAAAATACAATTGGTAAAAAACATAGACAATTTAATTTTTGAATATTAATAGATAAATATATCATCCTTTTTATTTAAAAATAGTTCATTCCTTGTTATAGGGGTTAAAATTCAATAGAGGGCATTGACTTAGATAATTCCCAAATTCCCCATATTTAATAAAAAGAACTATCAATATATCACTAGGATCATATTTATTTCCTTCTATCACAATCTTATTTATTCTCAGAAGTAATTTGATTTATTCCCATTTTCCAGACAAAAATATTTTTACCAATCCAATAATAGAAATTAATTGTTGCATCTTTCCACATTTCTCACATGATGGAAATCAATCCATCATTCATCCATAGTCTCCACCACTTGGCCAATTAAAAATATCTATTGGTATCTTCTTTGTTGAGTCTAACATTAGGCTATAGAGTATAATGTGAATCATATATTTGGGATTAGTGATTAGAAATAAGTGTGATATCTTTTACTATTATCACGGCATAATTTTTTTCACATTCTCTCCATATTTTCCTTCATATTCAATATTAATATGAGTTATTTAGGTAAAAATCGTTGACCAAAACAAAAAATCAATGTCTATGAAATAATAATCATTGTGGGAAAATATATAATCATTTCTAGGATGTATATATCATGACAACTTCTTTTCAATCAAATAATTATCAGGTTTTACCAAGGTTATTCATTTTCATGATCTATTCAATTCCTTTATAATAGTTTGTAATAACAATGTGAATTTTCTAAAGCATATCCTTGAAGAGTGTCAAACTATGTGTGTAGTAATGCATATTTTCATGTATGAGGTTATGATCAGATCAATCCAAAGTAACCATTTCAGAGTGAATACCCTAAAGGTTATCTATTCCTAAACCAGATAGACATTTATTATCTCGATAGAGATGTTTTTTAAGGAATCACTATGTAATCTATTTAATTTTACAAAAGTCATAGAATATTGTTCTCTACTTATCCTCAAAGTATATCATAGGTTTATGATCCCTAATCTAGGTTTTAATAAATATAGTTTCCACGATTTACACTATTCTTTATCTGATATCAACTATAATGTCCACGACTCTAGTAACCTGAAGTTGATATCTTATATTATTAAATTTTCATATGATATAAAGAATCACATCCTGAAGGAACAAATATTTTTTAATATTGGTTAACTAGATATATATATGATTTATATATTATATTTGAAAACACATATTAGAAAATATTTTCTATAGAATATTAGTATTCCCTCAAGAATATACTCAAATATCAATAATAACAAACTACATGGATTCATGGGAGAGAAAAAAATTAAGTGTGAGATCAAATTCCTAGTATGTGTTATATACGATAGAAGCAATCATAAACAAACTAGATTAATCAATATGGAATGGTAAATAACCAAACACTTGTTACATCTAAATTAAATGACTATCACAATCTTTATAACGTGGTGAGTAAATGTAAAAAAATTCTATTTAATCAACATAATGTCTATCATAAATGAATATGGAAAAATCAATATGGAAAAATAAATAACTGAAAACACATTCCATTTAATAATTAAGCTTATAATGCAATGGATATAGAGATAATAAAATTGTGAACACATAATGGATAATAATAACTAAATTCTCATTTATTTAAATTCTATATTAATTTATGTTATGATCACAATCATCATGAAAACCTCTACTATTAAGACATTCATAAAGACAATTTAAATCAAATGGTTAGGTATAAACAAGAATATCTTTTAATTAATTATAACCAACTGATTCATCTCATGAGACTACCAATGCTTCGAGGTTCCATATATAACCAGGACCCTCCTATAAATTCATGTCAAAATAATTTATCCTATATAGAATAGTAAATTTAATTCCTGAACAATATTCCTTACCATTAAATATCAGTATTAAAGAATGAATACAGATTACCATTATTATTTTTTCAATCAGATAAAATTAAAAGTAAAAAACTTCATGTATAATTGAGACATGTTTTAAGAAATAATAATATCCATGAGAAATAATAAGGATATTTATGGGAAATTTAATGTCCAATGATCACAGGAATGTGAATAATTCAAAAAAAAGTTGATAAATACTATAATAAATTACAGAAGTGAATCACAATTATATCCTTGTTAGAATAATCATAAGCCATACATATTAAGAATAATTATGGTCTCAATACAGCCTTTCCCCAATGAATTATATGTTAAATATAAAGTTATTGTCATTTAGGAATATAAATAACATAAAAATATCATTAAAACATTCCTAAAGAAAGCATTTTTTTAATTTTGAAAAAAACATTCAAAAACTAATTGTCCACAATTTTTTATTGAAATTAGTTTCTTTTAAAATAAAAATTGAAACATATAAATGATTTTATAAATAATTGAGTGGTAATGACTGTAAAAAAGTTTGTAAATTCCATATGTGTTAAAACAGATATTCCTTTCCCATTGTATGTAAAATAATAGTATGTGTATTTGTAAATTGACATGAAGGTTCCATTAAAAATATTTTTTAAAAATAAAATATTGTTATAATTTTTATTACTAAATTTTTTTGATGAATTTGAAAATAATTTTTTAATTTTTTGTAGAAAATTTTATTTTGGAAGAAAATTTTTTTTTACCGATGTGTAAAATGAAGTACGATTTTACTAAAAATATTTATTTAATCAATTTTATTACTATAGATTGAAAATATAGTACTATTACATGAAACAATTCCATAATAAATAAGGGTTATGTATCTTAATGGGATTTATTAGACAATTATTAAATAATTTCATTCAATGCAAAATCAAGTATAAAAAATCATGATTAAAATGAGATTGTGAAATAAACCACTAAAAAAGTTTTAAAATTAAAGTGATAATTAATAATTGAATAAATTATTTATATAAAATTTTAAATCAACATAATGAAATTGTAAAAAAAACATAATACAATAAAAATTAATTACACACATAATCTAGAATATGAATGACAATAAAGAAGTAATAATACCCAATGAAAAGAAATTGTGTTACAAATTTTAATACAACTTGGTAATTTTCATGCTAGATCCCCATGTATTAAATAATTAATATTTTAAGTTAAAATACAATGAATTATGAAGGATTAATTATAATACATTTAAGAGGGGGATTATTTCGACCATATAAAATAAATTATGTGCCCAATAATAAAATATGCCTCAATGAAGGGAAATTGAGATCAGGTCCCTTACAATGATCATATCATTGAAGTTAGAATTAATAAATGAATAAATTATGTGTATATAATATAAATCCACATATAAAAAGATTTAATAAAATATAATTTAATAAAAAATCATTATAATCATATTCTAATAATATTAAAGGAAAATGAAGAAGTCATATAACCCGTTTTAAAATAAATTGAGTAATGAGATTATTTACCACTTGGTAACATTCATAAAAATATACAAGGATTAAATAATTAAAATTGAAGCTTAATATACATTTAATTATTAATTAATCATTTTATTTATTGCCAATGGAGAAGTATATACACCATATAAAAACAATTAGGTGGAAAATATTAAAATATTCCTCAATGAAGAGAAATTTAGGCGAAGTCCTTTACCTTGAGTCAAACTCATCACATACGTTATTTATATTATTTAATAATATAATAATATAAAATATTTATATGATGAATAACATTTTTATTTTTTATTATTACTTTTATTTCACTTATTACAATGTTATATAAATTTAATTAATCAACTATGTTTACATCTGGTGTTTTAATGATATTTTTCATTATGGTATGTAGATCGAATATTGGTATAAGATATCATTATTTGAACATATAAGTCATAATAATAATAAAATAATTATCATATATACACATCAAGTATTATTTTAATACCAATAATTAAGTATAGTTTTGATAAATATTTTAAGTTATGATCACAGAGAGGTAGTTCATACGTACACATGAGTAACGTTTCCATTTTCAATGATCATTATGGAAAGGTCATATATAATATTTTATTTTCACATAATTATAATAATATAATAAATAATACATTATTTCCTTAAATATATATATAAATATCATCCATGTGGTGTGGTTATTAAAAGTTAGTTGCATCTCGTTATGAAGGTGCTAGTCCACACGTACACGAATAAAGTTATCATCTTTTAGTGTGTGAATAGGAAAGAAGTAAAATGATTTATTAAATTTTAAGAATGGTAAATATGTCATTATTATCATTACTATCACATGTATATCACATATATTTAACAAAAATATCCTTTTTACATTCTATGTAAAGAGTTATTGAATAACTAATCACATCACTTCGCGATTCGGTAGTCCATCACACACACAAGAAATGTAATCATATACCATATAGAATTAAAATTGAATTGTATATATTATATAATAACTAAATAGGTATAACTATTTTATAAATATAATATATATAATTTTTATCCATTACCTTCCCCAATCATCATAGGTCTTTTTGGAAGACATATCAAATCGATTTGTGAGGCTATAATTTGATGTACGCATGAGCGATGTTATCATTTCCCATTGGAGGTAAGAAGATATGGATATAGTCCGTCCCAATAAAATAATAAAATATTAGTATATGGGAGAAAATTTAGTTATTATATAATTATATAAGAATAATATTTTAATGATGTTGTTGAAGGAATAAAACAAAAACACATAGCTAGTAATTTTAACTCTTCTCAGACCACCTCTTTTTGATCATACCAAAACTATTAATAGAATGAATTTATAAACAATACAAGGTTTTTATGATGAGGATAAAAAAGTTTTTAAGTGACTTAATTTTTTACATGATGATAAAAAATGTTTTCAAGGAGGTAAAATAGAGGAGAGGGGGTGGCCTTTTATAAGCAAGGTGAGTGGTGAAATTGTATGTTTGGAAATCAAAATGGTATACCCAAGTTTATTAGATAACAAATGGTAAAAAATAAAGTATTATTGAAACTATTACATTATATGAACTAATGATTTATATAAGAAAGATTTTATATAAGTGTTTAGGTCATTTTAACTCATATATATTTCATTTAACCTACATTATACCCATTTTACCTTAACTGTGCAAATTAGTTTTCACTACATAAACAATTAATTATTGTGAATAATCAAATTAATATTAGTAGAGAATATAAATTATTATGATTCCAAATATTGAATCTATTTTACCAAATTTAATTCATAGAAATATAAAAAATAAATTTAATTCAAAACCCGCAGACGTGATGAAACATCAATGTTTTAAATATGATGATTCTAATATAAATGGAAGGTTTTATTAATGAAAATAAATATGAAATTTATTCTATTGACCTAAAAATAATTTCTCATAATATAATTATAATTATTTCACTATAAAATATTTTAAAATAAAATTTATTTGTGTAAATAATTTGATTGAAAATGCAGTTTTTGAATAACAATCTGTAATTTTCCTTATTTAACAAAAATAAAAATTTTATTTAAAATCCAACAAATTGACCCTATTATAATTTTTTTGTTATTATTTAATAAATAATTTCCATTTTACCAATTAACTAAAAAAATTTATAAACATTAATTTTAAATAATGTGTTCAAAGCCTGACTAGATTGTGTTTTGGAAAACCAAAATTGGTTTTTTGAAAGAATTCCTTTTTCATTTAAATGAATCTTATTTTAAAGATAATAAATAGATAAAAATAATTATAATAATTTATTTTTAAGTATTCATACCATAAAATTTAATAGCTAGTTTATAATGGTATACTATATTACCATCAATTTAGACTTGGGACACGTGTTCCGCAAGCTATCAAAGATATTAAATTTAAAGAAATATATTTCATGGGTTATTCATGTTTGGTGTTCTATGCCTCATATGATATTTAATAAAATTTTCTATTTTATAATTTTTATTTTCACATACATGACATCAGTAATATCTAATCATCATATATATGTTAATGGAAGACATTCCTTTTCACACTTTTTTTAAAAAGTAAGAAAAGAATTGTGTGGAAAAAATTTAGAAAGATTAATTTTTTAAACAATAATAATTAACATGGAAGGAAGTGAAAATGAAAATATAAATATTTTTCATGTATTTGGAATAACTTTCATAATACAATTTTCAATATCGTGGACTATGAATAAAAATTTCATAAACTAAAGAAGAAATAATGATGGATTTTATATAAATTCATATATTTATCATTTTTATACAGAATAGATGAAAATTTTAATAGTACATAAAAATTATTTTGAATAAAAAAATTAATGATTAAATGTGTGTTTTAAAGTATACTACCCCCATAATTCAACTCAATGGAAATTTAGCATGAATCAACCCATAAAGAATATGATATTGTAACATAAACTCCATATCTCAAATCTATTATTTCATCAATCACATTTATAATTCCTATATAATAAATATATATTCATAATAAATAAATTATAAAATCATATTTAAACTTTAAATACATTGTATAAATACATTATAATTTAAAATTATCATTTTATTAACAATATTTTCATTAAAAAGGAGTTTTTGGTGATAATTTGTCCATTTCACATGAATGTTTTGGTTAGATTGTTATGATACCTACACCATGGTAATGGTTTCATCATCTAAAAAACATAATGATGAAACAATAATTTTATTTATTCAAATTATAAATTTTATAGTTATTCTTATATAGTGGTAATGAAACATGAATTACAACACTTCATGGTGACAGTTGTATATAGGTATGAATAAGTAATTTTTCAACTTTTAAATGGATGGAATAAATAAATATAAATGATAAATTGACTTTAAAAAATAATTATTACATCATAAATATCATAAATATCCATTAAATATATCATTATTATCATCAATGAAAAAGTGAAAAAATGAATCACATCGTTTTGTGGAGGTGGTAGTCCACAAGTACGCATGGGGGGCCATATCGTTTTCCAACAGATATAAAGGTTATAAGGTGGATAATAAATTGTAATTATTTAAGATTAATTATTTAATTTAGTACATATATACTCATTTAATAAATAATAATATCCAATAATGAAATATGGTGGTGGAAAATGAATCATATATCTATGTGGAGGCGGTAGCCCACATGTAAGAAGAGCCCATAATTTAATTTCCCACATCCAGGAAATGAAGTGTAAAATGGTTATACAATAATAATAACAAAATATCCATATGTTGATGATAATTGATTCATAATTTTATTATTATTAAAAATTGTTTAAAGCAGGAAGAATAAAAAATGAAATTGAAACTACTCGGTTAACAGTTACCCCACATTGTTGAAAAAATCCCTTTTGACTACACAATATTCCTTCAAGGGTTGGTATTATAATGTAAAAAACCTTGAGGATGTGTTCAAGGATATTAGGAAGGTATTAGTTTAAATTTCTTCAGAGTTTAAATATTCATTATGTGTTAGGAAGATGAGATAAGTGGAATCTTTTTATAAGTGGGGGGAAAACACACATAGAATATTTCAAGAGATTAAAATATATTAATGTACTACTAATGTAATGTGGATCCAAAATTACATAGATTTTAATATCATAATTAAAAGTATAAATAACATAAAAAATTCAATAATATAAAGTTTTAATGATATTATAAACATTATCTCTTCGTTACCCGTAGTAAACATGTTTTTACATAAACCACTGTAAACCAATTGTTTTACAATTAATTATGACCAGAAATTAAGTTGGGGTTATCAAATAATATTAATTAAAAAAATTTACAATATGTAATTAATTTTTATAGATTAAATTTATATATTTGGATGAAATTCATTTTAAAATACTTATGTAAATTAAAATAAAACCATTTTTATGTAAAATTCATTTTATAGCTAAAATTTATTTTACCTTCATTAATTTAAATATAAAAACTATTAGATGAATGTAAATATATTTTCTAAATATGATATTTAAAAATATAATCAATATATTTTTTCAATATAGATCAATTAATTTTATTAATACAAAAACAAATTGTTCGCCTAAAAATAGTTTTTTAGAAGAAATTTAGTTTTACCTTAGAATAATTTAATTATAATTTAAATGAAATTGAATACTAATTTACCCATTTTATAAACATGTAATAAATAATCATTCATAAATTTTTTATTCAAATTCATACTAGAAAATCCAATTTCCTCTAGATAAAGATCATATTAAATAATAATATTTTAATATCATATTACAGTTTGTTTAAACTCAATGTTGCACCAAATGTAACTTCAAAATGAAATTAATTTTTAAAATAGAAATATATCACAAAATATTGATCATATTTTTATAATGATCCAAAAGTCAAATTTTTTTTGTTATTAATGAGATTTAGGTTTTATGAAATCATTTTACAATATTATACATTCAAACATGGCTAAGTGTGACTCACTGTTGTGGTTGAGCCACTGCCAACAATGTATCACCTCTAAAGATTGACTCACCGACAAGGAGATCTAATCACCAATGATAATTCACCACCCATAATGACTCACTACTAGGATCTAAAATTGGGTATGTATGGGTGAACGTCACCTCCAACCATGAGTCACCACTAGAATCTATATTTGGTAATGTTTGGAATGACTCACCACCAATGGTTGACTCACTACCAGCTCAAGTCATTATGAAAAAAACTCACGGCTAGAAAGTGTCACCATTCGTATGAGTCTTCAATGGAAAGGGTCATTGTTCAAAAGACACATCACTAGATGTGTCACCATCCTGAATACACTCTTCTATTTTTCCAATTCATATTATATTAAATATATCAAATGTCTAGTTTATCGAATTTAATGCTCCAAATTATTTGGATGATTTTACATAATTGATTTTCTTATATGTATTAAGGAATGATTCATCTAGAAGTAAGTGGATGCATGATATCTTGATGATCACATGGATACTCATGCATGATGTTGATAAAATAGGAAGAAGTAACCATCATGTGAATAACTATGTAAAAAAATGTAGACACCATGAATGACCATGAACATGCCAAAAGATGGTGAACACACAGAAAAATGCCTAGGTAATGCGTGATGAAACATAGTACAAGAACCTATAGATTGATTACATGATACAATTCTCCTTTAAAAATCTCTGAAAGAGTGAATTTTATAGAGTAATGTTATTACGAAACTCTATTATATTGTAGTTTTTATATAGAAAACTAGAGCTTCTTTCAAACCACATTCAAGGAGTAATGACCTACACAACTTATCAGACAGTGAAATATATTATTTCTTACACTTTTACAATATATATTTGTTTATTTTTATTAAATTATGATAGGTGTGTGTATAATTTTTTTATTAGAACAAAAATTTCTTCTAAACTTATACTAGATGATATTTGAATTCTTCTCAACACTTTCATTATCTATTATCCCACATGTTATTGTAGAATTTTTGTTTGTGGCATGTATTATCTATACTCCCATGGTAAATTTTGAATAGGTACAATTGTGGTCTAGATAGTTGTAGAGTTGTTTTTAATAGATCCAGGTTATCGATAAAGTTTATTATTATATGAACTTCTTGGATGCAGGTAATTTTTAAGTGGAGTGGACAATGTCTCCACTTGAAACAGAACACCCTCTTTTCATTTCCACTATGTTTTTTGTTTTTTTATTTCAAATAATTAAGAACGAATCTGTTTTTACCTATATATAATACTATTACTTTTATATTTAACCGTAATTAATTTTTATACAATATTTTGATCTAGTAAATTGATTTCAATAATTAAACTAATATTATATATTGTTCTAATTGAGACCCAATACATCTTTGATATTTCTGTTAAAAGATCATGTATCATATTGTTTAGCTTTTTTAGTTACATTTTCCATTTTAAATTAATTGGGGAATATAATTTTAATACTTTTTGAAGAAAAAAAATCATTGTGGGATAAATTCACCCTTATTGAGATAATCACATTGACCAACAATTGGTATCAAAGGATTTTAAAAATCATAAAAAATATTTTCAAATGTGATTTTTATTTTTACTTTAATAGTTTAAAATTTCTGTTAGTTTTAAATTTATATATTTAAATGGATAATATAAAATAATGTTTTATTACAAAAAAAGTTCCTTTTTTCAATGGTAATAACTATTCGTAATCAAAAAGATAGACGGAAATTTATAGAGAGAGTATGGCTTTTGAAATTTTAACTATAATAATGGATAGATAGGAACTACCTCCAACATCTAGAGTTATATGGGAAGAAGCTACCAAGAATTTATATAAAAATATTTTCAAAGAGAGTAATGCCCTTTATTGTTCTTTAGGATATTATTATTTTAATATAATTTATTCATGAAAAACATATTTTTATTTTCAGGACACATTAACTATTTAACATTTAACAACAAGAGATGTTATGGAGATGAGATTGAAGGCATATAATATTAAATATGATACTTTTAAGATGAAACCTGATGAATTAATTTATGACATTTATATCAGGTTCTAAAAAATAGTGAATACCATGATATCATTGGGAAATTTAGTATCCAATAAGGATCAAATCAGGATACTTATTAGATGCCTTCAGGAAAAATGGAGAGGGATTTCAGTATCAATCAGATCTTCCCAGAAAAGTAAAAAAAAGTAGTTATGAAATTAATTGGTTTGTAGACGATGTACAAAGAAGAGCTAAAATTCAACAGAGAAGATTATGGTGAACCCAAAATAATATTATTAGAGTTCATGTCTACTGTATAAAAAAATATAAAATAAAAAATTCAAGATCTTAGTTCCTGTTATAGTGAGTCGCCTCTAGACAATGTTGAGGTAGAGTCTCATCTAGCTAGAATATTCAAAAATCCAAATAGAATGAATAATTTTTTTAAAAAGATTACAATGGAATGTATGATTGTAGAGGAATATAGAAGAAATATTGAATGAGATATGACAATACAAATGAGATAACCCTCTATTGTTTCAAGCATAAAGGAAATGTAAAAGTAGACTTTCCAAAAATAATGTACAAAATAGAATATATAGATTAAGAAATAATATTTATGAAATATATGAAGGAAACATAGAGTTCCTCTAAGGAAAACTCTAATAACAAAGACTCTAGTCTTGAAGAGAAGTCTAACAGAGACAACATGTTCTTTTTGACAAAAGCCTTTGAGGTACCGACTGTATCTACAACTTTTTCTATGATTAATTCTAAAAATTTACATAACTATTATGTTATTTTTCCTGAAGAAAAGTTTTAATATTTCATAATCCTATAAGGAACTTTTAATGAACATTAATAAATATTTATTGTTATGAAAAGACTACATGCCTTATCTTCCAACATTAAATATGATTTATCTGCTGAATAAGAGAAAAAATGATCATTTATTATAAGAGAAAAAAACATAAATTTTATATTTAGAAACATAAGAATGATCTATAAATATTCAGAAATGGTAGATAAACTCTTACACATGTTTTAGGAAAACAATTCACTCCTAATTATGTTACAGGTCATGGATACCAACATGGATAAAGAATAATAGTTAAGATCACATTTGTTGTGAAATCTAAATATGAATGCTCAATTGCTAGTTATTTCACAAAAGAAACAAAAAAAGTTTATTTTAATAATTTTAAAATATTTTTATTAATGAATTATTAATAAATAGGGGTTCCTAAATCCTTGATTACTAACATCATCTAGATCCAAAAAAATATGTTTACTAAAATCATTTCTTTTATAAAAATATTTATAGGAAAATTGCCTGAAGACCACCTATAAAAGAATGTTATTCTTGGACAGTGGATGTTCAAGTAATATTAAAGGATACTAATATAATATCAAGATCCAAAAAATGATGAAGGTTTTCATGTGCCCTTTGGTTATAATTCTAAAGGTAAAATTATTTTCCTTTTCATAATTGGTAACACCAATTCAGTTTTAATTTCCAAAGATCTGTTTTTTGATGTGTGGACATATAACATTCTTAGGAACTCAAAATTATGTAATCATTGTTTTCATGTTATTTTGGAGAAAAATACTTGAAATATTTTAGATTCTAAATATTTTTTAGTTTTTACTACTTTAAGGAATGATAGTTTTTATGTTGTTGATCATAATTGATTAATTTCTCAAAATTATTTCTCCTTGAGTAACGTTCATAAATATCTTATCATTGGCATATAAGACAAGTAAATTGTAATGTTAACTCACTTAGGGAGATTAATAAGAAATGTTTAGTCAATAATCTAAAAAAACTTGATCTCCCAAATGACAATGTTTCTAACCCCTATCAACAAGGGAAACAACTAAAGACGTATTTTAAATCAAATAATGAAGTTTCAACTTATCAAACTTTTGAGTTTGTGTAAAAGGATGTATTTGGACCATACAAAATTTCTAATATAAGTGGTATGAACTATGTGTATTTACTAATATATGGACTTTATTGGTATACATGGATATTACTTTTAGCTTACAAGATTTAAGATTTCCCTAAATTTACCAAGTAAGATAAATCTTTGGAGAATTTAAGTGGAGATAGAATTAGGTCTTTAAGAAGTGAACATGACCATGAGTATGAAAAAAAAATATTTTGAGGAATTTTCCCCAAAAATGTTTGTAATAATAAATTATCTCCTCCTAGGACACCTCATAAGAATAAAGTTATATAATGAAGAAACATAAAACTTTATGATATTTCCTAGACTGTGATTAATGAATAGATGTAATTTTTTGGGTAGAGGATATAAACACAACCTTCTATATAATTAATTGAGTTTTAATCAATGAAATCTTAAAAAATACAAATTTTTATCTTTGGAAGAATAGAATTCCAAAAGTTAATTACTTCATATTTTCAATTGAAAGGTCAATAATCTTAACAATAAGGATATTATTGACATGTTTTCCACCAAAAGTGATGATTGAATTTTCATTGGTTATTCAACCTCCAGTAAATCTTATAGTGTTTTATATGAATAACCAAAACTATAGAAGAATAATTTCACATGATGTTTTATAACTAGATCTACATGATCCTAATTCTTATTTATAAAATCACTAGGATGATTTAACTTATTTGAACATAATTACCAATCCTAATGATTCTCTTATTATAAAATAAGAAAATTCATCTAGTTGTGAAGAATTTCTAGAACATGTAGAACTCGAACCTATAGAAGATCATTATGAGACCAAAACCTCTTTTATTTGAGATTTTGGTAACCTTATGTTCTATCTTTTTGATTCTTTATTTTGGAGACCTGAATAATGGTACATTGACTAGAGATTCACTAAGAAATCAGGTTGAACATCTAGAATTATTTTATCATATTGATCCTAATAATATCAATGATTCAATCAATGATGAATTATGGGTAACAGATATGAAAGAATAACTAAATCAATTTTAAAGGAACAAAGTGTGGGAAATTGTGTATATTCCCAAAGACACTTTAACTACAAAAATGAAAATGGTGTTTAGAAACAAGGTTGATGAATCATGCACTATAACATGAAACTAAGAAAGACATGTTTCACAATGTTATAATCAATAATAAGGAAAATATTATGAATAGAACATTTCATTAATATCCAGACATTTATCCATTAAAATAATATTATCCTATGAAAAACCATAATATTTCAAGCTATATCAAATCAACGTGAAAAGTTCATTCCAGAATGGTTTTATAGTTGTTGGTGTTTATTTTCAAAAAACCCCCTTGTTTTCAAAATACCCATTTTATAAATCAATTTTTTTAAATTAACAAATGATTTATATGGTTTGAAATAAGATCTTAGAGCCTAGTATGATAGGATATTCTCATTTATTATTTCGAATAGATTTTCAACATTTATAACTAATCCTAACCCTTTCATTAAATGAATTTAAAAATTAACGTTATTTGTAAAAAATATATTTAGGTCCTATTATTTTTGGATTTTCTAAAAAATATTTATGTTCTAATTTTTCAATAACTAAGAAAAATTAATTTTAAATGAGTTTAGTGGGAGAAATAAAATTCATTCTTGTCTTACATATTTGTTAAAATAAATAAGGTATTATTTTAAATCAAAGTAAATATACTAATTATCTTTTGAAACGTTTTATTATGGATAGGACTAAGATTACTGATTCTCCTAAAAGTATAACCAATAAATTATATCATAGTGATGGTGGTAATCCAGTGGATTAAACTAGTTACATAATAATTATTTGATGTCTTCTATATCTTAGTGCTAGCCGAGATGATATAATGTTAGGTGTGTGTATGTGTGCTCATTTTCAATAAAATCAAAAAGAGTCGCATTTTGATGATGTAAGAATAATTTCAAATACCTAAATTATAATACCAATTTAGAATTGTTTTTATAAAAAGGAAACACATTTGACATAGTTATTATTATGAAGGTTTTGGTTGTTTTAATTTAGATAGAAGAAGCACTTCTTGAACATGAAACTGTATAGGAATGTATCTAGTTTCTAAGTATAGAAATAAACAATATTTTGTTACATTTTCTACTACTAAATCTGAATACATTTCTATAGGAAGATGTTGTGCAAATATGTTTTTGGATGAAACAGATATTACTATACTATGGATATCAATTTTGACATGACCTTATTAACTGTGATAACATAAGTGTTATTAATATTTATAATAATCCAATTTCACATTATATAACATAAAATATTATGTAAGACATCACTTTTTGTGAGAACATTTTCAAAAAGTATATATCACTCTGGAATACACTGGTACGAAACAATAGTTTTATGATATATTTACTAAAACATTGAATTATGAGAGAATGGATTACATTAAACCTGAGTCAGGTACAATTACTTTTGGTTGTGCTAAATTTTATCAGTCTCACTACTATTAATGGAAATCCATTATGAATGTCTCGCCATTGTGAATGTAATAGTACTATGAATGTCTCGCCATTGTGAATATATCACCACTATGAATGTATCACCATTGAAACTTCCCACCATTTTTATTTTTCACTATTGTTAAGTGTCTCACCATTATAACTTCACATCACTGGTTTGTCTAACCATTATAATCTCATGCCTTTGTCAATTTTTTAATTTATGTTTTAATCCACTGGTTATTATTTTATTATGGATTAATTAATTTAAATTTCCATTCAAATATTTTCCATGAATTTTATTTTTATATATTATTTCAAATTTTATTTTCATAATACATAATTCAATAATGATATAAATTGGATGATCCTCTAGTTTCAACATTCACTCATTCCTCATGCATTTTCCCTTGTGAATTGTAGCGGCCCATTCCTCTCCCGACTATCGACCTTCCATTAGATTTCAATCGAGCCAACAAGGCTGACCTCTTTCGAAAAAGTTAATCATCCTTATGAATCATCTCTAAAAAAGTCACATATTACAAAGAAGCATAAATTTGAACTGAGTCATCCTACAGTGATAGAACCAATAAACCCATAGAGAGAAAAGTGTACACTTGTGCCCGAAAAGGATGTAAAATTAGAGTGGATTATTTCATGAAAGTATGTAGTGAAGAATTTTCTATAGAACCATGGATTAATGAAATGATTCCCTTCATATGAGAGACCTTTTATCCCAGGTTAGCGTAATATATTTACCATTTTCATGAGTTTTATTTTGAATACAAAGTAGTAGATTGGGTAAGAACTATAATTAATGGCCATAAAATTTCCTTTTACTCAAGGTAGTGGGTTGAATGTTGATAAGTTATACATGAGGGCGACTTCAATGATTATCATGAAACACTTCTATATAATGGTAATATTTTATTAGTGAATATTCTTTATTTCTTTTTATAGGTTAATGAACTATAAAAAATATTAATATCCTCTGGGTTAGATGGAGAATTTAGGTTTCTTTTAGTGTTTATCTTGCATATTTTGGTCCCAAGGAAGGGCGAATTTTCTAATTTATGGTATCAATATTTCTATTTTATATTTCTTATGAAAATAGGACAAAAGATCAATCACTTCAGAAATATAATTCTTTACATGATGTATACGAGCAAGATTACATTGAGGTCTAATTATTTAATGCATCCAAATTTGATATTTCGTTATACTAAAAGAAAAATATAATATTTTTGAAAATAATGAATCTATTTTATTTTTTGGTGCCTTTTGTATTTTAAGGATAATTATTATAAGGATGAAAAATATTTTGATCCCATTTAAGCAGAAATGGTCACTGATAATGAAAATTTGTATAATTAATTTAATATTGTGAACCACCCTTCTAGAATGAAGGATCATGATGACCCTAGTCTGGATCCAGATTAGATTGTTGAGTACACTGATAGTGATGATCAATAAGAGGATTATTCCTCTATGGATGAAGAGGACAAATAATTCTAATTTGATGAAGTAAGTGACCCTGACCTTCCTTCTAGCTTACCTCATATCAAATTTGGATCTCCTAGGCCTCCTAGTAGACTACCTAAAAGTGAGTATATTTTTTAGGAAGGAAGAAAAGAAGATGAAAAAAATCTTTTGGAAAATAAAAATTGAAGTTTATTTCTGAATATGATGATTATAATGGTGATCATATTGATGAAGACGATGAAGGGGAATAAAAGGAGGTTGATTATGATAATGAAAGAGGATAAGACCCTAATGGTCCAAGTTGAATAATTTGAATGAAGTATGTGGAAATTCCTTTATCTCTTATTTCTTCTCCACATTCCTCTAGTTATAAATCTAAGGAATGTCCATGATTAGTTAAGGATATGGATATATCTGTTAGAGAATGACACGAAGCATATTTTTAGGGGGGGGGGAATCCCCAAGTCTAGAGTGTCACCACATTTTAAAAACTGCTATTTTTTTGATATAGAGTGACTATTTATAATGACTAGACAATGTTATATCATGTTATTACCGAGAAAATGAAAGTGGATATAGCCACTGAGAAATTTGTTGATGAGAATATGGAAGAAGATCCTACTATTTTTGAGATACCATAGGATGTAAAAATAACTATTAGGACTTTATTTGTTGTACTGGTTGTGATTGTGTCCAATGATATAGAGACTATAGTTGTTGAGACTCTTCGTAAGCCTTCTAAAAGATGAAAAAACCTATGTATGAGGAATGGGACATGTTTTCTAGTAATGTTGGGAGTCCACCAAAGAATGGTGGACTTGATCATCAAGGATAAGTGGATCCTAATGGATCATTGATTAATCAAATTCATGCTTCTAATGTGTTGAGTGGGATTGATTCTGACAAAGTTCATGCATCCACTATTCCCCCTACACCATTACCTACACCTATTCTAGTAGATCTGGATGCCATGGGTGGGTTAGATTCATTCATTGAAAACATTATTTCATTTATTAATTTGATGTTGAAGAACCATCCTAGTTTGGTTACAAAACTATGGGAAAAGGATGTAAGTTACTTGTTTGAGTTATTTATACATCACATTCAACAGAAAATGATGCATCATATTCAAGAAGTAGATATTTAAAATAGAAGAATAACCGGTGAAAAGAATTATGTGAATTCTAACAAAATAATGATGCAATCAAACAATCATACATCTATGAATTCTTTACATGAGATGATATAGAGTATGTAGTAATATCGTTATACATCTACATCTCCACACCAATTTTATTATTTTAATTAGTTTAGATGTTTTTTAATAGAATAAGTTTGTGCTTCTAATACATTATGAGAGATGGAATATATTTCTCAAGTGTCTTTATGAAAGGAAATCTTTAATTGTGTCTATTTACTCATGTTGGTTAAACAATATGTAAAAGGCATCATGTTTGAAAAAGAAACCATATCCAAATCTATGAAGTGTTTTTATAGTATATTCCCAACTCATGAGTTCAATGATCATTTTAATTTTTTGGATGAGAATATGAGATTGCCTCTAGTTTCACAAGAATTTAAAGAGAATGTCAAATAGTAATAGATCATGAATCCAGTTCTTTAGTGATTTATTGAAAAAATATTTACTTTTTAATTGAAATGAAAAGAGGTGTCAATATCATGATGGATTTCACAAACCATATGAATCTGTTTCTACTTGTACATGTAACTGTTGTTGTGGCTCAAAAGGAAACTATTGTTAGAGGCCATCTACCACTACCAGCTGATGAGCTAGAATACATCAAAGCTGATGTAACTAGAGATCCTCATGAACCTATCCCAAATCACTTCCAATATATTTCTCTCACTCTGGGACAATATTTTCATGACCTCGGACCAATCCTCATTAGGGAACCTCGTTCAGTTACTTTTATTCCTAGAGATATTCCTAATGAACCACTAGACTTAGTTGTTATAGTCTCTGCCTTAGATAAAGTCAAGGGAAAAGCACATTTGGACCCTTAATGCATGCCCCAATACCAATTATTAGATATTGTGTCCTTGATTGTACTATTTTTTGTGTAACATTTTATTGATAAAATTTTGGATGTATTTTCATTACCATTATTAATGTTAAATATAATGTTCTAATTATTATATTTCTTTTGAATTTCCAATTTTATTCATATTATATTCACATGTTTTTCCTGTTTTTCTATTTAGTTGTTGATTATCTCAAAAAGGGGAGAACTGTAGAAGAACATTTATTTCATTCTTCTACAGGTGATATTTATTTGATTCCACGTATGTATACTTTTCTTTTGATACCATGTAATATGATTATTTTCCATTGATATCTTAATTATATGTTTCTAATATGTGTAAAAAAATTATATTGATACTATGTGTTTCAATTTCATTCTATGTTTCCATATACATAATATATTTTATACCCTGTGAGAATTATTTACCTAGGATACTTTATGTCTAAAACATCATGATTTATATTTGATATCATGTAGATAAAAATCCATGAATTTTGATCATCAAAATGGGAATTTGGTTGACCTCCAAGTATTAATGATCACAAAATCATCATTATTATGATATTAATGGGATTTGTGATTAATGAAATCATTTTACTATATAATGATGATTAGAGAAATTTGGCTAAGTATGACCCACCATTGAGGGTGAGTCACCACTACCAATGTCTCACCACCAAAGAAAGTATCACCACTAAGAACTATCACTGCCAAGGAAGTCTCGCTGACAAGGAAGTTTCACCACCATGGATAAGTCAATGGAAAGGATGAATCATCGATGAGATCCAAAATAGACTAATTAAGGGAGACATTCATTGTCATTTATGAGTCACTTCTAGGTTATAAATTTGGAAATGTATGTAATCAATCTCTAACAAAGGTTGACATACTACCAGCTGGAGTCACAACCATATCATGACTCACCACTACACTCAACCACTACCAGAATGATTCAAAATTCCAATTAGTCCCTACCAGAATGAGTCACCGTTCCAAATAATCACCACCAAAAAATTTACCATTCTATAGACTCACCTCTATTGTTAACATTTATTTTAAATTAAATATATCTTACTTCTAGTTTATCAAATTCAATTCTAAAACTTATTTTAATTGTTATACATAATTGTTTTAAAGATATTAATTAAATAATGTTTCATATCTCAATATGAAGATGTAGGATATCAGGATGCTCATGTGGATACAGATGCATTCTACTAATAAAGGAATAAACAGCTCCCTCATGCGGTTAATGGTGTATAAAAACCTAGAGTCCAATAACGACCATTAACACACCTATAGATGATGACCACATACATAGCTGAACATGTACAGAATGACTAACCAAACTATAAGAGCCTACATAGCACTTACATGCTGCTTCTTACCTTCACACATCATTGAAATAGTGAATCGTACAAAAAAATGTGTTTATGAAAGTATTTTTTACAATAGTTTTCAGAAAGATTACTTTTGATGGTTTTCAAACCACATATGAGGATTCATGAGTTTCACCACTTATCTGACAGAGAGACACTATTATTTCTTACAACATTACTTTATCTATTTGTTTATATTAATTACATTTTGAGTAGTGTGTTTATACTTTGAGTATTACTTGAATATAATCTATTTCAAGTAAACTATAAGAAACATGATATCTTCGCAAATACCTTTTTATCCTTTACACATGTGTTGTGGTAAAGGTCTTGTTGTGGCCTATTTTATCTATACTCTATTGATTACTATAGAATAGGTCCCTATGTGGCCAACACATCTATTGTGATATTCATTACATTATATAGGTTTTGGACCAACGAGTACATTTATATAAACTTCTTCGCAGCATGTGATTTCCAAGTGGAGAGGACTATGTATCATCTTGAGACTGAAACTCATTTATTTATTTCTATTATGAGTTTTTTTATTTCTATGATTTAATTACTAATAACTTTTAAACATTAAACTAACCCATTACTTTGATATTTAACCATTATTATTGTTTATATAATATTTTGATTTAGTTAATTGATTTAGAAGGATAAACTAATTTTATATATTATTTTGTGAGATGCCTAATCAATATTTGTTACTCTTTTAGAAGGTCATGTCCTATATTGATAAGTTATTTTGGTTAACTGTGTAGTTTTAAATTAATTGTGGAATTTCATTTTAATAAATTTTTAACAAACAAAATTATTTTGTACACAATTCACCACCCTCTTGAGATAATCACTATGAATAATATAAAATATTATGGTGTTATTGTAATAGAAATCCAAGATGAAGTTAACTCAAAAATAATTGTAATAAATATTACTGAGTTTTCTTCCTTTTTATCTCAAATTTAACCTATGATAATTAATTAATCCTTATGTTATGAGTATATGGTCATTTCTATTCAAGAAGAATTAAACATCTTTAAGAGGAACAAGGTATAAGAATTAGTTAGTTATTAATCTTATTATATTATCATAGGAACTAAGTTGGTATTTAGAAATAAATTTGGCAATAAATTTGTGACCAATAGAAATAATTCAAGGTTTGTTTAAAAATATTACAATCAAGGAAACCGAATATATTATTATGATAACTTTAAACGAGTTAAAATATTATAATTCATTATAATAATTATATATTATACATCTTTTATGAACATTAAATTATGAAATACAAATTTTAAATCATTATTTATAAAAATATTTTAATGGAATATGTTTATATTGATCAACCACAATGTTTTTAATACCTTCATTTTCAAAATTATATTTTCTCTATAACCAAAGCTTTTTATGGTCGCAAACAATAACATAGAGATTTGGTAAGATTAAATTATTTCATTTATTTTAACAAAATTATTTTTAGTGTGACTGGAAGATCCCAAATTATTTAATAGAAAGTATTGAAAAGATATTTTACCTATTAAACATATTTTGATGATGTTATTTTATATGTTAACAAATCTAAAATTTTGTAACGATTTTTTAAAACAAATGAAAAGACAATTTTATAAGATAATGATGAGTTAGTTGAACTTTTTCATTGGATTTCAAAATTAACAAAAATTAATTTTTGAATATTTTAGTCCAATTTAATTACATATATGCTTTATTAGAAAAAATCACTCCAAAGTAGTATGTCTTTTTCATCTTCGATGAGTTCAAATATAATGTTGAACTTAGATAAAGCTCAAAAACTTATTGATAAGAAGCTGTAAAAAAGAATAAATGAGATATTTCTATATCTTACTCATATAACCATGATATTATGTTTTCAATATGTTTATGTTTAATATTTCAAAAAAAACTGGATGATATATCTTTTAATAGCTATCAATTGAATTTAAATGTATTTTAAAGGGAGAATTTATTTATCCTTATTTGTACTAAAATTTCTAGACTTGATTTAATTTCATATTCTGATGTTGAATTTTTTGTTTGTGGAATATATCAAAAAAACATCAAACAAATCATTATTATGAAAATATATATTTTATTTTTATGGATGACAAGAAACATTATGTATATTTATCAACTATTTAAGCCAATTATATTTCAACTAGTAGATTTTATGCTTAGGTGTTGTGGAAGAAACACAACATAATAGTCTACAGAGTTAATTTAACCACTTCCCAATAAAAAGAATCAATACAGGTGCATCAAAAATTATAAAAATATGATAGAAAAATGGAGGAACAAATATATATATATATTCCATCATTTATTAAGAAATCGTACTAAAAATGGTGATATATCACACTAATTTATCTAGACTAAAAATAATTAAACATGCATTTTTACTATAATATTGATTTATTATTAGTTCAATTTAATTAAAAATTATTTATAATTATTTCGTATCAAATTATATTATTTTAATTATAAATTTAATTATGTATATTTATATGTTTATCCTTTAATATATTTGGGTCATTTTTTATTTCAAAATTTTCATAAAAATTGTATAATATGTCTCTCTTGTAATAATGTGTCACACAACCCTTAAATATGTTTGAATATTATTATTTTATTTTATCATGTATGCTTGTAAGAAGACTCTATGTATTACATATAAAATACATATTATTAAGTTATGAACCTTGAGGATTAGTGAGAATATAAACTCATTTTCTAACAAATATAAACCATAATTTCCCTAACTAAACAACATGAACCGTAAGCATTTTAACTCCCATATAGAATTGGAAATTCATGAAGTACCAAAGAGGAAATCTAAACAATATTGAAGAGTTAAAATGCCTTTGGAAAATTTAGTATTATAAATGTAATATATTTTTTGGGCTAGACCAATTATTGAGGAAAAAGACAATAAATATCCAAATATAGGAGTTTTTATTTATGAAAGGATAAACAAGATGTACTAGGTGGATGAAGTTTGATATGCCCATAAGAATACATAGTTCAACATTGTGTTTTCTGATAGTCTGGTTATATAAAAATTCAATGGAAATAGTTATTTGATATCATTAGTGGAGTTTTCTAATGTTATTAATTTATAATAATAAGTATGATTTGAGTTTAACTCTTATACATTTGGATATATTATTGTAATGAAATATCCAATCAAGTATTCAAAGGTCAAAAGGAATAATCTAGTTAAAATTCTCTAAATTGGAATCAACTTGAGAAATGGTTAATTTTTGAGACGTGTGTAGTTGGATATTCATCATCCATTAACGTTGATGGTTGAAAATAACGGGAAACGCCCAAAGTAAATATTTTTATATATGTACCATTCATGATATAATTCTTTGATACTATATTCCTTTTAGAATAAATCTCATTTTTCTATTTGATATATTTTAAATAGATATATGTAATGTTGTAGAAACTATGTTCCTGGGATGAGTACTCTATGAGATGGAAAAATTAAGATGATGGGATACTTATAGATCCATTTTCATGGAAAGATACTTCCCGTTGGGGATGAATAGATAAACAAAATCCCTACTTATATTGATGGGGACAATCCTACTGATGTTTGGGTTACTATTTTTGGTGGAGATAGAATGCAGGAATCAATGGATGATGAGCCACTAGATATGAGGAGAAGAGGAAAAATAGTAATATCTAATTAAATCCTTTATAAAACATTTTGGATGAGTAAAAATTGGGGACAAAGAAACTATCAATATAAGAGCTACTGCGTAATATGTGGTTGGTCATGGAGGTAAAGATATTTATTCTCATGTTGAGCTTTAGGAACCAATTGTTGAGATTGTTTCACTATATAAAAATAATAATGAGAGTTCATTAAATAAAGATGAGTCTCCTAGCATAGAATCTAGAATAGTTGTTCATGATGCTCTCAAAAGGATGGTGTTTGTGGTAGTTGGTTCGTCAATTATTATTTCTATTATTTAGATGTTTACTCATATCTTCATCATCTAGATTTGGAGGATGATAAAAATATTATATCAGTATATATTATTAAATTACAAATTAATAATTCCACACAATTTGAAAATTTTGAAGAGGAAGAAGGCATGAAATGTATCAGTATGTTTTTTTGGATAAAGAAGGTGGTGAGGAGCCATCATTAGTTATAAATTCCTAGATAAGATGTAACACCCGAGACTTTTATGTTATCAAAGGAATCTTTTTCTGCACAACACTTGCTTGGCTTGCTTTACACGCAATCGCGACCTTCCTCGATAACTTGCGTCGTACGCAATACCGAGTTTCACTAAACAACAATATGCTATTAAAACTAGCCGTTATGAATAGTAATACCCACTTTTTGAAATTTTATAATTTTTATTTTTCAAAATGGTCTTCATTTTTGGACTCAGAATATCGAAATTAGCCCAGGGTGAAATTTTGGTATTTTTCTGAAAACTTTCAATTTTTGATGAATAGTGAAACAACTAAGTGGTAGGTTAAATACTGAATTTTGCATAAAAAATAATTTTACCGCTTCTGTGAATGGATTTGCAAAAATCCGACAGACACGGTTGATATCGGTAAGTAAAATGTGGTTCAATTAGATAAAAATAATTTTTTGGTGAATAGTAACTTTTTACTTTTTTTACCGCGGTTAATAGTAAATAGGGTAACTAAGGGTAAAATATGATATTAATATTACCCTAACACATGTCCTAATTCTATTATACAAGTTTAATTAGACCAAAGACAAACATAGGAATAAAATATGACCATTTAGGCCCACTTGGATTAGATTAGGACATTTATTATTAATTTATTTATAGAAGGGTTAAAATAGTTAAAATCAAAGTTTAATAAGTAAATCATTTTTAATATGTGGTTATACATAAGATAAATTCGATTGTAAATATTCATTAGAAATCTACAAAGATTTCCTACATGATGGTATTTTATTTGTAATTTGTAGACATTAAATAATTTAATTTCTTTATGACACAATGATGATGCAGTAATTATCTTATTAATGAAATATTGACATAATTGATGTTATAAACACAAACATAAATATAATTTGAGACTTTTTATGAATTAAACTAATTTTCTAGGTTACTATGATATATTAATGTTGATTTAATAAACTTGGTTCGAACATATAATTCTGTTATGACTTTCATAAAAATCATATATCAAATAGTGTCAAAATTGACACAAAATAGTTTTTAAATCAAATATTATATTATTAATTGTTCTTTTATTCCTAAAAATCTAAGGTTCGGCCCAATGACTTAGATAAGGATATATATATTAATAATAAACAATTTGGGGTTCGTTTGGCATGTTATAGTAAGTGTATTAACCATATAGTGAAAGAAAACAAAAAGACACGGTAAAAGTTAAATTATTTAACCTAGAGTTAAATCTAATTGATAAGGTTAAAATAATATCCTAAACTTGTCTAAATCCTATTGGTTGATAGTATTTCGACCCTTCCCCACTTTAGCTTCGAAATAAGACCCTTTGGAACCATTATAAACCGATTTGGACTTTAATATAAAATAATATTTTGAGATATTCCTAAGGTGCCCCTCTCCTCCCTTAAAAAGGGCACCTCCTCCCCCTCCTCCTCACACCAAATGGAGCACTCAAGCTCGGACAACCCCTTCCATTTTCTCCTGTCCACTTCCCTAGAATAATCCTTGAGGTCCTGGTCTTCTTCAAAGACCAATCTTAGTTCCCTAAGTGGAGGATTCAAAGAGGCGTTCCAAAGAAGAGGTAATATCCATTACCGATCTTTTCAATTTCTTTCTTCTTCAACTTCTTCTTCTTTAGTTGTTTCATGATAAAGTAATAACATCAGTATTAATTACATACTGATATGTTATTATAAATATGAAACAACCCTAATTCACCTTCTATCCATCCCACGGAAAAATGAAATCACCGCGCGTGCGTACGTACAGAATACCGTCTCCACGCCATGGTGTAATCTATTTTCCACCATCACATTACAAGGTTGGGTATAATGGTGTAATGAGTAACTATTTATGATTATTATAAAGTAATATTGATACTGAAAAAATATATATACACTCCAATACAATTCTGCGATCATAGGAATGATATCATCACTCGTGCGTACGTACGGAATACCGTCTCCACGATGTGATGCGACTCGTTCTACATGATCATCATTACATAGTAATTATATAAATGAATTGAATGAATAAATATGATATATGTTACACTAATAACATTCTGGATATAAGGTATCTATAACCTTAAAAGAAGAATAAGTATGTATTCGGAAAAACACGCATAAGAACAAAAGGCAATAAAGACCCGAGTAACAAGTAACAATGAAATATTACTAACAAGAAGCTAAGAATATGACCATATATGATATCATATAAATATTTATGATTCTGGAATAAGTCAATAAAATTATTTAAACCATTATACAGGAGCTTCGGACACGAACAAAGCAAATCGGACCTAATGTAAGGGAAATATCACAATCTCATTTTTATCCGAGATTGTTTATTCGTAAGTATTTACTGGGGTGTATTTTATCATCCACATGCATGTTTCAGCAATATGTAATATTATTTCCATCCACCTACAATTTTTTAAATCCATTTTTACCCTTCGGTGAGTTTTAGTAATATGTATGAAAGGAATCTTTTGTCGTTTTTCGTACGAGGTACTTTTTGACTTTTCCGACAAAAGTACGAAGAATGTTTTTTTTACTTATACGGCATGAATGGATTTCTAAAAAATTATTTCCAAGAAGCTTCCTTTACAAGTATTCAAGTTTATTTTTAATCAACTTCTTTTATTTTAAAATTGTATGACATGTTAAGAAAGAAAAAGTGTTTTTGAAGTAGAAAGGATATTTTCCTCAAGAATGAAGTTCAAGTATTTTATCAAAATTATTTTCCATCTAAGATAATAAAAGGGTTCTGTTTTTACCCCTATTATTACATGGATTTGATTATGTTGTGATGGAAACATTTTTATGAATTCCTTTATCTTATATGAATTGTTTTATGATGTCATGTTGTTTAAGAATCCCATTTTTATTACATGGGTTATGCGATGATGTATGATTTATGATTATGTGGCACACATAAGAAAGGATTCATTATAAGATGGGTGGGACCTATATATCCCTCCAATGCATTGGGTAAAGATTTTATATCTCATGAGATAGACATGGCTGGAACGGTAGGTTATACCGGTTCAGTGAAACAGGACTGAAACGAGGGTTACTCGATTCAGAAAGGGACTTTGTCCACTAAGATAGTCTTGGCAATGAGTCATGACTAACAAGAAATGATTTTCCATGATTATGTGTGCATTGCCACAAAGTTTCAAGTTTCATGTTATGATTATGGTGATATCATTTTCACTTCTATGATTTATTCCATGTTAAGATATTATGATCTTTTTTGCAGGTTATGATTTTCAAAAAGATATGATATGATTTTTATTTCCTTTATTTTCCCTTGCTGAGAATTTGATCTCACCCTTTTATGTTTTCTTTTCCCCAGGTCAGGAAGATGGATATTAAGTAGAATATGCTAAAAGGGACCCTAGATATGATGAAATAAATGGGAGATACTGTAGAATATTTATGAACCAGTTGTTTATGTTTCCCAGTTTCTAAAGACACTATACCTATACGGTCCTTTGTGGTTTTTTCATATGTTGTAATAAGTGTGCTTCAATTTTGAAGTATTAACAATGTATGTAATGTATGGGTCGTTATAGTTGGTATCAGAGGAAAGGTATAGTCAACCTTTGGAAACTAGGATGTGAAAGCCTTAGTAAGAACCCTAAGGATAAGTCTAAGCATAGAACACAATCATAGTGTTTTAGAAATGGCCATAAATACCCTAGGATAAAACCTTAATTGTGAAATTTTATCCTTGATTATGTGGTTTTCCTATTATAATTAGTGTTTCTCACACTATTCTTCTTGGTTTTAGTCAATGGTTGGAACTCGAAGGAACCGTGTTAATGCGGAATGCGATGGGAAATGCAATGATTGTCCCCCTGTGCAACCAAACGATATGGGAGATGGAATGAAAAATCTTGTAGCCATGCTCACACAACTTTCTCAAGCTATGAATCATGCAGGACTTCCAAACGAGCAAAGGAAGGAGCAACATTCTGTTGAATCCTTCATGAGGCAGCGTCCACCTTCTTTCAGTGGGTCTACTGATCCATTAGTTGCTGAACAATGTATTAGTACTACTGAAAAGATATTTTCAGTTCTTCAATGTTCTGAGCATGATAAAGTTATCCTAGCAGTGTATCATTTGGAAGGAGATGTTGATCCATGGTGGAATCTTATTAAGAATACGAGGCAAAGGGATGAAATTGAGTCTATGGAATGGGACGAGTTCAAGAACTTATTTTTCAATAAGTACTTCCCTCGTATTCTCCGAACAAATATGGAGAAAGAGTTTCTTGAACTGAATCAAAGGGATGATGAATCGGTTGGTACCTATGAAGAAAATTTTACAAGACTTGCAAGGTACGCTTCTGGTATTATTATCCAACCTGAGAGTAAGATCGATCGATTCTTTAGTGGCTTAAAACCATGTCTTCGAAGGGCGATAGCCATAAGGGACTTCAATAGCTACGAGGAAATCGTTCGATGTGCTCTCAAAGTCGAGATGGAGATTGGAGTAACCCATCAGTCACATGGGTTTGATAAGAAGAGGAAGATGGAATTCAATGGAAAATCTAAAGAGAACACTGAAAAGAAGATGAGCTTTCCCTTATGCTCAAAGTGTGGAAAGAAACATGGAGGGACTTGTCTTAAAGGGACAAGGAAATGTTTCAAATGTGGAAAGGAAGGTCATAAGGCATTTGAATGCCGTGATAATGGGAAGAAGATGTCTAATGATGCAAACAAAGGAAGGGATACACAGAATGAACCTACTACACTTCAATGTTTCAAGTGCAAGGAGATGGGGCATTATGCCAATCAATGCCCAAATCCAAGGGTTGATGATGATGGACGACGTCAACAAAATCTTAAGGCTAAAGACAAAGGAAAGTCACATGCAATTTCTATCAGCGATGTGGAGTATGATAACGAAGTGGTGAAAGGTACACTTACCATCCACTCTAAAGTATCAAATGTTTTATTTGATTCTGGATCCACCCACTCTTTTATTTCTAAAGAATTTTCTAAGGGTATCACCGTATTACCTCAACAATTAGATGTTGAGTTAGCTGTGACAACACCTAATGGAACAACAATCGCATCAAAAGTTTATAATTCTTCTCCGATCGAAGTTTGTGGGAAAGTGCTTCCTGCAAATCTTGTGATCCTTCCTTTAGTAGAATTTGATGTGATTCTTGGAATGGATTGGCTTTCTCTACATGGAGCTCATATCAATTGCCAAAGAAGGGAAGTCACATTTCATATTCCAGATCAATCTACGATCGTCTATCAATGCAAGGATGAACATAACCTTCCAGAGGAAATTTATTCCATCTTATGGGTATTGATTCCACTAAATGAAGTTTATTTATCTCAAATGGTTGGTGAGAAACTCACGATTAAGAATATGACCATTGTACGGGAGTTTGATGATGTCTTTCCGGAGGAATTACCGGGTCTTCCACCAAATCGTGAAGTTGAGTTTTCAATAGAACTCGTACCGAGCGCTTTGCCAATTTCAAAGACACCTTATAGAATGGCCCCAATTGAGTTGCAGGAATTGAAGAAGCAACTCCAAGAGAATCTTGATAAGGGATTCATATGCCCTAGTGCGTCACCTTGGGGAGCACCAGTTCAATTTGTTAAGAAGAAAGATGGATCAATGAGACTCTGCATTGATTATCGAGAACTTAACAAGATCACTATCAAGAACAAATATCCTCTCCCACGCATTGATGACTTATTTGACCAACTACACAGAGCTCAATACTTTTCCAAGATTGATCTTCGTTCAGGGTATCATCAATTAAGGGTCAAAAGGGAGGATATACCAAAGACGGCATTCCGTACAAGGTATGGACACTATGAATTTATAGTGATGCCATTTGCTCTTACTAATGACCATGCTATCTTTATGGATCTAATGAATAGAATCTTTAGAGACTATCTTGATCAATTTGTGGTAGTTTTTATAGACGATATTCTTGTCTATTCAAAGAGAAAGGAAGAGCATGAAGATCACCTGAGAATTATATTGAAGACCCTGAGAAAGGAGAAGCTTTATGCCAAATTTACCAAGTGTGAATTTTGGCTTCAAAAAGTTGCATTTTTGGGTCACATAATCTCAAAAGAGGGGATATCTGTGGATCCAGCAAAAACAGAGGTTATCGAAAGATGGTCGAGACCAACAACAGTAACTGATATTCGAAGTTTTCTTGATTTGGCTGGATATTATCGATGTTTTGTAAAGGATTTTTCACGATTATCTAATCCACTCACCAAGTTGACTCGGAAAGGAGTTAAGTTTGTCTGGACAGAGGAATGTGAAGAAAATTTCAAGGAGTTGAAAAGAAGGTTATCCAGTGCACCTGTGCTCACACTGCCTTGTAGTGGAGAAAGGTTTGTGATCTACATTGATGCATCCAAGAACGGATTGGGGTGTGCTCTTATGCAAAATGATATGGTGATAGCTTATGCCTCATGACAGTTGAAAATCCATGAGCAAAATTACCCAACACATGATTTGGAGTTGGCTGCGGTAATCTTTGCATTAAAGATTTGGAGGCATTACCTTTATGGTGAAAGGTGTGATATTTATACTGATCATAAAAGTTTAAAGTATATTTTCACAAAAAAGAAGCTGAATATGCGTCAAAGAAGATGGTTGGAGCTGATTAAGGATTATGACTGCTCAATCCATTACCACCCTGGGAAAGCAAACAAGGTGGAAGATGCATTAAGTCGACAAGACCATGCTAGTTTATCAATGATGAGGATCACAAAAGATCCAATATTTATGGATTTACAAAGGATGGATCTTGGAATTATAATGGAAGGGGAAAAATCTTATCTTTCTCAAATGAATGTTCAACCATCTATACATGCGGCGATTAAAGAGGCACAGAAAGAAGATGTCGAGTTACAAAAGAAGGTGAGAAATGTTCCTGAATTCAACCTTGATTGTGATGGGATAATAAAGTTCAGGAATCGGGTTTGTGTTCCTCCCATCCCCGAATTAAAGAAGGAGTTGCTGGATGAGGCTCATAGTTCATCATTCTCTATTCATCCTGGAAGCACGAAGATGTATAGGGACCTGAAAGAGTACTTCTGGTGGGATGGCATGAAAAGAGATGTTGCTGAATATGTCTCTCGATGCTTGGTTTGTCAACAAGTTAAAGCTGAGAGACAGAAGTCTAAGGGGATGTTACAACCATTACCCATACCTGAATGGAAATGGGAAAACATCACTATGGACTTTGTCACAGGACTTCCTAAAACATCCAAAGGCAATAATGCTATTTGGGTCATAGTTGATCATCTTACAAAGTCTGCACACTTCATTGCTATTAGAGAGGATTTCTCTCTAGATCAACTTGCCAGGATATATGTAAAGGAAGTGGTAAGATTGCATGGAGTACCACTTTCTATTATATCTGATCGGGATCCGAGATTTACCTCGAAGTTCTGGAGAAGTCTTCAGCATACTCTGGATACAGAGTTGAGTTTCAGTACTGCTTATCATCCCCAGACAGACGGTCAGTCTGAAAGAACAATTAAAACCCTAGAAGATATGTTGAGAGCTTGCTCTATGGATTTTAAAGGAGGTGGGGATCAACACCTACCTTTGGTGGAATTTTCTTATAATAATAGCTTTCACTCCAGTATTCAGATGGCTCCTTATGAAGCTCTCTATGGAAAGAAATGCAGGACTCCAACTTGCTGGGATGAAGTTGGGGAAAGAAAGCTATTAGGACCTGATCTCGTTGATGAAATGGCAGAAAAGGTTAGATCTATTCAACAACACATAAGAGCAGCTCAGAGTCGACAGAAAAGTTATGCCGACAACCGAAGAAAAGTCCTAGAGTTTGAAGTGGGTGATAACGTGTTCTTACGAATATCTCCCTGGAAGAGGGTTATGAGATTTGGAAAGAAGGGGAAGTTGAGCCCTAGATATATCGGTCCTTTCGAAATACTGGATCGTGTTGGGAAGGTAGCTTACCGATTGGCGCTTCCACCGAATCTCTCTCAAGTTCACGATGTGTTCCATGTATCTCTCATGAGAAAGTACATACCAGATCCTTCACATGTACTCAGCTCAGAAGTTGTACCGCTGGAGCAAGATCTTTCTTATGAAGAACAACCGATAGAGATTCTGGATCGTAGCGAAAAAGTCCTACGAAACAAGACCACTCGATTGGTGAAAGTTTTATGGAGGAACCACCAACTTGATGAAGCTACATGGGAGCTTGAGGATATGATGAGGGAGAAGTATCCTCATCTGTTTGTTACAAAGTGACAAATTTCGAGGGTGAAATTCTTTTTAAGGGGGGTAGAATGTAACACCCGAGACTTTTATGTTATCAAAGGAATCTTTTTCTACACAACACTTGCTTGGCTTTCTTTACATGCAATCGCGACCTTCCTCGATAGCTTGTGTCGTACGCAATACCGAGTTTCACTAAACAACAATATGCTATTAAAACTAGCCGTTATGAATAGTAATAACCATTTTTTGAAATTTTATAAATTTTATTTTTCAAAATGGACTTCATTTTTGGACTCAGAATATCGAAATTAGCCTAGGGTGAAATTTTGGTATTTTTCTGAAAACGTTCAATTTTTGATGAATAGTGAAACCACTAAGTGGTAGGTTGAAAACTGAATTTTGCATAAAACTTAATTTTACCGCTTCTGTGAATGGAATTTCAAAAATCCGACAGACACGGTTGATATAAGTAACTAAAATGTGGTTCAATGAGATAAAAATAATTTTTTGGTGAATAGTAACTTTTTACTTTTTTTACCGCGGTTAATAGTAAATAGGGTAACTAAGGGTAAAATATGATATTAATATTACCCTAAAACATGTCATAATTCTATTGGACAAGTGTAATTCGACCAAAGACAAACTTAGGAATAAAATATGACCATTTAGGCCCACTTGGATTAGATTAGGACATTTATTATTTATTTATTTAAAGAAGGGTTAAAATAGTTAAAATCAAAGTTTAATAAGTAAATCATTTTTAATATGGGGTTATACATAAGATAAATTCGATTGTAAATATTCATTATAATGCTAAAAAGATTTCCTACATGATGGTATTTTATTTGTAATTTTTAGACATTAAATAATTTAATTTCTTTATGACACAATGATGATGCAGTAATTATCTTATTAATGAAATATTGACATAATTGATGTTTTAAACACCAAAATAAATGTAATTTGAGACTTTTTATGAATTCCACTAATTTTCTAGGTTACTATGATATATTAATGTTGATTTAATCATCTTGTTTCGATCATATAATTCTGTTATGACTTTCAGAAAAATCATATATCAAATAGTGTCAAAATTGACACAAAATAGTTTTTAAATCAAATATTATATTATTAATTGTTATTTTATTCCTAAAAATCTAAGGATCGGAAAAATGACTTAGATAAGGATATATATATTAATAATAAACAATTTGCGGTTCGTTTGTCATGTTATAGTAAGTGTATTAACCATATAGTGAAAGAAATAAAAAAGACACGGTAAAAGTTAAATTATTTAACTTAGAGTTAAATCTAATTGATAAGGTTAAAATAATATCCTAAACTTGTCTAAATCCTATTGGTTGATAGAATTTCGACCCTTCCCCACATTATCTTCTAAATAAGACCCTTTGGAACCATTATAAACCGATTTTTACTTTAATATAAAATAATATTTTGAGATATTCCTAAGGTGCCCCTCTCCTCCCTTATAAAAGGGCACCTCCTCCCCCTCCTCCTCACACCAAATTGAGCACTCAAGCTCGGACAACCCCTTCCATTTTCTCCTCTACACTTCCCTAGAATAATCCTAGAGGTCCTGGTCTTCTTCAAAGGCAAATCTTAGTTCCCTAATTGGAGGATTCAAAGAGGCGTTCCAAAGAAGAGGTAATATCCATTACCGATCTTTTCAATTTCATTCTTCTTCAACTTCTTCTTATTTAGTTGTTTCATGATAAAGTAATAACATAAGTATTACTTACATACTGATATGTTATTATAAATATGAAACAACCCTAATTCACCTTCTATCCATCCCACGGAAAAATGAAATCACCGCGCGTGCGTACGTACAGAATACCGTCTCCACGTCGTGGTGTAATCTATTTTCCACCATCACTTTACAAGGTTGTTTATAATGGTGTAATGAGTAACTATTTATGATTATTATAAAGTAATATTGATACTGAAATAATATATATACACTCCAATACAATTCCACGATCATAGGAATGATATCATCACTCGTGCGTACGTACGGAATACCGTCTCCACGATGTGATGCGACTCGTTCTACATGATCATCATTACATAGTAATTATATAACTGAATTGAATGAATAAATATGATATATGTTACACGAATACCATTCTGGATATAAGGTATCTATAACCTTAAAAGAAGAATAAGAATGTATTCGGCAAAACACGCATAAGAACAAAAGGCAATAAAGACCCGAGTAACAAGTAACAATGAAATATTACTTACAAGAAGCTAAGAATATGACCATATATGATATCATATCAATATGTATGATTCTGGAATAAGTCAATAACATTATTTAAACCATTATACAGGAGCTTCGGACACGAACAAAGAAAATCGGACCTAAGGTAAGGGAAATATCATAATCTCATTTTTATCCGAGATTGTTTATTCGTAAGTATTTACTGGGGTGTATTTTATCATCCAAATCCATGTTTCAGCAATATATAATATTATTTCCATCTACCTACAATTTTTTAAATCCATTTTTACCCTTCGGTGAGTTTTAGTAATATGTATGAAAGGAATCTTTTTTCGTTTTTCGTACGATGTACTTTTAGACTTTTCCGACAAAAGTACGAAGAATGTTTTTTTAACTTATACGGCATGAATGGATTTCTAAAAAATTATTTCCAAGAATCTTCCTTTACAAGTATTCATGTTTATTTTTAATCAACTTCTTTTATTTTAAAATTGTATGACATGTTAAGAAAGGAAAAGTGTTTTTGAAGTAGAAAGGATATTTTACTCAAGAATGAAGTTCAAGTATTTTATCAAAATTATTTTCCATCTAAGATAATAAAAGGGTTCTGTTTTTACCCCTATTATTACATGGATTTGATTATGTTGTTATGGAAACATTTTTATGAATTCCTTTATCTTATATGAATTGTTTTATGATGTCATTTTGTTTAAGAATCCCATTTTTATTACATGGGTTATGCGATGATGTATGATTTATGATTATGTGGCACACATAAGAAAGGATTCATTATAAGATGGGTGGGACCTATATCTCCCTCCAATGCATTTGGTAAAGATTTTATATCTCATGAGATAGACAGGGCTGGAACGGTAGGTTATACCGGTTCAGTGAAACAGGACTGAAACGAGGGTTACTCGATTCAGAAAGGGACTTTGTCCACTAAGATAGTCTTGGAAATGAGTCATGACTAACAAGAAATGATTTTCCATGATTATGTGTGCATTGCCACAAAGTTTCAAGTTTCATGATATGATTATGGTGATATCATTTTCACTTCTATGATTTATTCCATGTTAAGATATTATGATCTTTTTTGCAGGTTATGATTTTCAAAAAAATATGATATGATTTTTATTTCCTTTATTTGCCCTTGCTGAGCATTTGAGCTCACCCTTTTATGTTTTCTTTTCCCCGGGTCAGGAAGATGGATATTAAGTAGAATATGCTAAAAGGGACCCTAGATATGATGAAATAAATGGGAGATACTGTAGAAGATTTATGAACCAGTTGTTTATGTTTCCCAGTTTCTAAAGACACTATACCTATACGGTCCTTTGTGGTTTTGTCATATGTTGTAATAAGTGTGCTTCAATTTTGAAGTATTAACAATGTATGTAAAGTATGGGTCATTATATAAGAGGACCTCAAGATAAACTAACTTGTATTTTTTTATATTGGAGGATTACAATACCTATAGTGGAGGTAACTTAAAGTTATAATGATGATATGGAAACAAAAAAATCCTAGAGATTTATTAATAAATTTAATGATGTAATGTTTGAAATTGATTGGATAAATAATCCAAGTGGTATATCTAATAATGAATTATATGTCAGATATATAATTTGATGAACTGAAAGATATGTTAATCATTCAATTTGATATTACAGAAAATCCTCCAATTTCTTAATAATACATATTTTCATTATTTATAGGTAAAACCATGTTTCATAGAATAGACAATAACTATCTGATGAAGACTATAATCTGTCAGTTTGGGTTCATAAAGAGGATTCCATCTGTTATAGACTCATCTTATGTATAAATGTATTACAATGCTTCTTTGGGAAATATGATAAATTTATCCACAGATTTATTAAGGTTTTATGGGAGAGTATGAGATTTGATATGTGGCATTGTGTCTTTGGTAACCATTATATAACAATGGAAATATATCTCCTCTAAACTCCGTCGGGTCAAGACAGATTCATAGAAAGGCAGAGAAGTCCTCTAAAAGAAGATGGGAGACCTAGTAATTTTTATTGAAGACTTATTTCCCTCTATAATGGTAACAATAATTGAAACTAATGATCTAACTGGTATGTCTGTTACCATAATTTTCAATAGGCATATGAACTTATCACCAACCAACCATCCATGAAAGCCTCTTTAATGTATATCATGAAGGGAAGTCACGAATTTTATTCTTATAATTACATGTTCATACGGTATGATAGTATAGTTCCACCAGGTGGTATGTATGATATTCTTGTAGACGGTTACATTTTATTCTGAGGGAATGAATATTGTCTCTAAAGAAATCATTTTAGATATTTTTGTTCTAGTGTAGCAGAATTTAGGTGGGATACTGGGGTTCACCAGTAACAACATTGATGTTTTGCAATATAACTTGTACAAAAACTATTTTTTCTCTATGTAACAGAATTTTATTTTATGAAATATTTGTTTTTCTATTTATTTTTCATTCAAATAAATTTAATTTTTTTAATAACTTGTATTATATGAAATTATGCGTATCAATGATCCATGATATACTATTAATATTATTATTTAAACATGTGAATTATAACATAGCTATTAAAATATAGAGTATGGATTTGACTAATTGTTTATTTGAAATTAAGTATAATGGTTTTAGATAATGAAAATATATTTAAAACATGGACTTAATTTTTCATAAAGTCATTATATTCTTCCAAAATACTTTTTCTCAAAAAATGAATGATATTAATATCTAGGAACAAATAATAAAATTAGTTGTTGAAAATTTTAAAAAATGTATTTGAGAAAAGTAATTTCAATTTCAGAATCATCATGTAAAAATTATTTTATGATGAATTTTTTTGTAGTTTCTAAAAATATTAATTTATTAGTGAACAATGAAAAATAATCATATTTACTAAAAACTACCTTTCAATTTAGAAAATATTAAAGGATACATATTGTTAACAAATTTATTAAAAGTCAAATTAGTTAAAATATATATTTATTAATCCAATTTATGTCATTTTAATCAATATTATTTTAAAATTTTAAATTTAAACTTTCTATACTTATGAATATTTTCTCATTTAAAACCAATTTCACATTATGTCTATGGGTTTAATTTTAAATTAAAATTTTCCACTTATGTGAATGGAATTAGGAATAATTTATTCCATATTTTGAATCATCATAATAAATAGGAATTAATAGGTTTAATTTATTTTTGTTGAATATGAATATTAATAATAGTAAAATATAATTACCATTGTTAAGGATAAAACAGGTTGAACAGGGGTTAAACTAAAATGATTAGGTGTAAATGATATATAAACCCTTACAAATTCATTTTAATTTCCAAATACAGACTTTATATCATTTGAGGTTTTCTAATTATTCATTTTCAATCCTTTTGGCATGTGACAAACATTTGTACACCTTTTACATTTCAAAAATTCAATTTGTATCCTCTATCGTACTTGTAATAGGGAACCCGCTATCACAACCAAACCTTAGATAATCTTTTATTTTTATTCTTTAACTAGTCTCAATTCTTTTGGTTTCTTCTTGGGTTTGAGAAACAATTTTTTTTTAATTTTTCAAAATTTGGAGTGTTTTAGGCCGGTGTTCGGGCACCACAAGGTAAGCGGAAAGCATGCGGTCAACCTAGGTACCCGTGAAACTACTTTTAGAATGGGTAGAAGCTACCACATGGTTTGTTCACGGTCTCTTGAGCCATGTGGGGTGATCTTGTGGTTTCACAACACTCAAATGAAAAAAATAAGGTTAAATGAGATAAAAACTAAAATGAAATAAAGAAATTGTTTTAACCATAATAAAAATATTATTATTATTATTATTGTGGATAATAATAATTATATTATTAAATTTTTTATTGTTATTATAATTATTAAAATTCTATTATTATTATTATTATTAAAATTTATTATTTTTAATATTAATTTATTTTATTATTAATGTTTTAATAGAAAGGAAAAAAAATAACCCTAATTTACTCCCCCTCTCTACCCCCTTCCCTTCCACACCCCCTCCCTCTCCTCTAACTACATGAACACCTCCATGTCCTTCCCCTCCCCCGGCGATCCAATCCCAGGTGACCAATACTCCTCCGACAACTCTCCCCTTCCAGTGCCTTCCTCTCCCACGCGTGACCCTACATTCTCCCCCACCAGCACCTTCCCCACTAATGTGTGTCCCTCCTCGCATTGTGGCGAGCCTCAACTCTTTCCCCTACTGAGTATCCAATCCATTCTCATTCGTTGTATGGTTTCTATTAGGGTTTCAATTTGGAAGAACACTAAATGTAGGTTTGATGTGTGGTTCGTTTACCATTTAATCTATGGTGTGTGGATCTTCTATGGGCCTCTATTCTCATGTACCTTGATGTTTTTTTCCATCCTCACATGTTCTTGTAAGGATTTTCCTTTTTTACCATTCTAATACAACCTAAGGATTCTTTCATGTTTTTAATTAATTATTAACCATGATTTACTCCTCTATAATAATCATAGTTAGATTACTATTGTGTTTTCTTGTTGGTATAATTTCCAAAAATTGATTTTGAAGTGATTCTTTATATATGGACCAATGTGTGTGCAAATAGTTTTTATGATAAAATATCAATTTCGTTTAAAGGTGGAATTAGATTTTTTTTTCCCTTAGAGTTATTATGTATAAAAATTGTGGGATCATGGTTTATGATTTTGTGTCGAACATGGTTATATTGTGAGTTTCTTTGGAATAATATTTTGGTTTTTCGAATTCTTACTTTCAACATTGGAGATTAGATGAGATTGAATGGTTGGTGTTGGGAGGAATGTGATGGTTTATACAAAATCTATTGGGTTTTTAATGGAACATAAAGGGCATCATTGTATGATGGAACATCCATGTGTGCATGATGTGTACACCTAGATGTGCACTCAAATGAAGATGGAACTCTAGAACACATATCTCTTAACTCCCCTTCTCATAAAATGGGCTCATGTTTTCCAATTTGGGAAGAAAGTTGTTTTTTGTGATTTTAACGTGTTACTTTAAGCATGTTCTTCAATGAATATCCAGATTTTAATTGAGATGTGTTTTGGGAAATTATCAATGTGATGGCCTATTTGGTACATTTTTTCATGGTTGTATGATTTATCCAATGTTTGAAAAGTGTTTTGTAAAAGTGATTGGATTTGGAACCTTAAGGGGTTGTTTCTCTTTGCAAACATGCAAGCAGGGTTATTTTGTTATAAAAATGTTTTGAATCCATTTATGTGATATGTTGAGATTGATTTTATTGATGGAGTAGTTGTCACTTTTCTCATTTTTGAAATGAATTGTGGTTTTGAACGTATAAATGCCTGATTGATATCTTTGAATGTTTTTATTAAATGTTTTATGAGTTTATGTGATGTGAAAATATAGATGGAACCTATGATGATTTGATATATATATATATTTTTAAACCCTATAGGTGGGATATCCCATTATGGGTTATCATATAGGGCATCCATGTTTGGGGTATGCAAGTGTGGTGATGATAGGTAAGGTGGGTCACTTGTGTGAGGGCCTCTTACATACATAGTATTACCATTACCATGGGATCCCTATTGTATATTAAGGGATTGAGTTATGGTTGTTGATCAACCCCGATTAGGCAGGTTGGTACCCTTGAGATTTTTTGATATACTAGGTGGGTTGTTCCACTGGTGAGATTAATTTAAAGCATTCAGTTGGTTATAGGATTAAGGGATTCAACATATGATCACAGGTGGTTACAAACTAAGTATGTCCATGGGTCTTCTTGGGTTGTTTAATATCATGAATGGTTACTATATCTATATGATTATTTACTTTTCATTTCCTATAGGTTTTAGAATGTGATGTTTACTTAAACTTTCATTTATTTATCATCATCATAGCCCTGAATTTTTTTGATTATTCATTTGTTTAGTTTTTTGTATCAAAATGATAGCCCATTTTTAAAATGAAATGTGGAATGTGTGGGATTTGAAAAACAAAATACAGTGATTTTTTAATAAAATGTGATTATACTAATTTTTTAAAATTTCATTTGAAATTTTTTTAATGGATTTATTTGGGAAAGGAAAAACATGGACTCTTTGATGGTTACAATATATGATATTTTCTAATAGCCTACTTGTACAACTAAACAATGGTAGACCTGAGGTGTTTTACATGTTGTACGTTTTATTCAGGTCTATCTGGTCTGATCGGACTATTGAACCTGTTTGGCCTTTTTGTGGTGGTTACATTTTGGTCACTTGTAGATCATGGTTGCATGTTCTTGTTTTCAATATTGTTTTTATCTTATACTTTTATAGTTTTATTTTGTAATTGGATCAGATATTTCTTTATTTATGATTAGATGTTAGAATTAGTTTAGTGTATGGTTCATTTTATATGATATTGGTTTTGGGAAAAATCATTCCGTCATGTATTGATTACAATTCCCGTCACTAGTTTCTAGCTTGTGGCAATCAAGAACACCCTGCGGGTCCTTCCTCGGACTGGGTCAGTGGTCGGGATAGATGAAATCCTTGTATGGTCCCTGAAAAAATGGTATTTGAATAGGCCCTTTTTATTTGGGGTGTCTGGGAGATGGTCATTAGGAATTACATGACATGGGAAGTATATACAAGAAGTGCATCATAAACCCTTGCTCATTCTAAACCATGAGTTTCCAAAGATGTATTCTGGGATTTCATTCAGGTGTTCTTGTTGTGGATTGGGGGATGGAAATGGAGGAATGTTGGTGTAACATCATGATGTCACATGGATTAGTAACCCATGTGGAGTCCAAGTACACAGTTTAAGACCCTCCTAGTTGTTGATTCTTACTTGGGGCATAAATCACTACTATGAATTCAGGTTAATCATAACTACTAGTCCCTCATTTTGGAAGTTTGGTGTAAGTTGTAGTTCTCTTTAAGTGACGTCGATGTTTTTTTAGATAATTGTTAATATTTAATGTGGAAGACTATGTGATTAAATACTTCTATGTTTTGGGTTTAAATCTTAGTTTTTATTATTTGGAATAATATTATAGACAATTGAATATTGAATGGCCTCTCTTGATCCTTGGGCACATTTTGTTGAATTTTGGAAATTAAGAGTAATACTTGTTTTTATAAAGGATTATCCTTTTAGGTATTATATGCTATCTTACTAACCAATTTTGGTTTTCATTAATGTATAATGAAGGTGAAATATGTGGTTAATATTTTTTAGATCATGTTATTCTCTAGAAATTGATTTAAGAAATTTTTATGTACCCAAGTCATCTTCAATACTAATCATTTGGGGAAATTAAGATTTTGTGGTAGAAATTTAGTAATGGATTAAATTATACAAGATGGGTAAGTTTTTGTCCTTATGTACTTAGTAATGCTCAGAAATACATTCCTCAATTTTTTTAAAATTAACTTAAAACAAAAACTTTGTCTTTTTAATTTTCCTACAGTGAAACCAATGATCGTTTAACCCATCCCAAATTTGTGGTTTTCTTGTTGTAAACTTTATCATGATCATGTTTTCTATAACTCTATATTAAAATATGACACTTAGTTTCTCCTACATATCCATGTTTTCATGGAATAAAAGTATGGGTTATCTCAAGTGACCTTTGTAATTATCTTTCATTATTTTAAAGTGATTTTTTTTATTTACCCTTTTTCTGATATGAGACTTTCAAGGAAGCTTCCAAGCCCAATTTCAAAATGGTTAGGATGCAATTTCCAAAAGTGGAGAAGGATGTAACATCACAAGAAAATAATGAATATGAAATTTTCATATTTATTAATATATTTGAATTAAATATTTTATTTTAATGTGGACTCTATATTCAATGGCGTTCCTGCCAAGCAACAATGGGTTACTTAAAATATATATGTTGCACACAATGTTGAGTAATTCTGAAAAATAATAATTATATTTAACTCCTAGCCATTGTAATAGAGGGAATGAACATAACTAACTAAAAAGTGATTAAAAATCTTTCATAATTGTTTATTCATTTATCGAAAAAAATTTAGAAGATTTAAATGTGAATGAATCTAATTTTAAGCATAAATACTATTATATTCTTTAAAAGGTTGATTTAACACCTATTGTGGGAGAACCCTATTTAAATATAGTTTTTATCGAATTTATATGTTCTATTTGACCAAATAAAATTCTTCTTTTGAATCTGGATATCAAAATTTCCATTGGGTAAATTTTTGGTTTTTTCTGATAAAGTTCATCTTTAAGGAATATTGAAAAATATTGTATTTTAATTCAAAACTACCTTTTAATCAATTTTTTTACATTATTATATTATACTTTTAAATGGTTTTAAAGTGTAATTATATTATATTATTACCATGAAATCCAATGTTCATCATTGGAAGTAATTTCACTTTCAAATTGGATATAAACAAGTGTCAATCTTTTGATTGTTATTATTTCATAAAAACACGCTTTTTGTTTTGACAACAAGAATTAATTTGAAATTAATTAATGAAACACATAAGCATTTAATTTGATAAATTATACATCATTCTTGAATTTGGAATATCAAATATATATTAGGTTTAATTTTTGGTCTTTTTCTGAAAACCATCAATTTTTGATGAATAGTGAAAACAATGAGTAATAGTTAAAACTGACTTTTTCATTTAAATTAAATTTTACTAATTTTGTGCATTGAACATAGAAAATCCAAAACACATGCTTGTTATCATTAAGAAAAATTGTGTCTAATAAGATGAATGTTTTTAGTGAATAGTAACTTTTGACATTTATTTACCATGGTTAAAGGTAAATAGGGAAATTCAATGTAAAAATAATATTATAATAATATAAAATTACCTTAACACTTCTAGTAACCTTATTGGATTTGTAATGGCTGACCAATAAAATCCTTGGCTGAGAATTGTGTCCTTTGAAATAAAATTGGGGAAAATAATGACATTAATAATTTTTTATTTAAAGTAAAAATTAAAATATCTTAAACATGTATTTTTTTGACTAAATAATTTTACTATGGGGATATATAATTGATATATTGGATAATAAATATTAATTAGAAAATAAAATGATTTCTAACATCATGTTATTTTATTTATAATTTTTAGACATCAAATAAATAAAAATATTAATGATACAATAATTATGCATTGTTTACCACATTAATGAATGATTTAAATAAATAAGACTATAAAAATTAAACCAATACCCAAAAATGATTGAATTTTTATTGGATGATTTTATTTTGAACAAGATATATATCACATTTTACTTCAATAAGTTTTGGGCAATTATAAACTGAAAATCATTATATAATAAAATAATATTCTCAAACTTTCTTAAAGATCCCCACCCCCTTATAAAAATTCCTCACCTCTAACCCATTACTCACAAATCTCTAGCCCTTTGGATCATCCAAACTCTACCCAAGTAATCTCTGAAGATCCCTATATTCCACCTTGAATCCTTAACTTAGGTAGAAGGCACTCTTAGAAATCCTTTTGGTTCAATACAAAAAATAGTTACCCGATTTAAAGGTAACAAATTTTTTGAAGTTCATTTCTTTTATTTTATATCTCCAACTGCCGAAACTCATATTTTAATTTCTTTTATAAATAAAATAGTAACCATAATATACTCGGTTATTGTATGATAAGGATTCAAACTACACTTACACTGACCACTATATAATGGGTAAAGAACAAACTATTTCTATGGACGACGAACTACTGCCTCACGAAACGATGATTGTTCAATATTCTCCTACCACCTCTTATGGTGGCCCTTAAGATGGCACTGTATTTAAAATGTGATATATATTATATTTTTATTTTCTCTAAAGTTCTGTATTTTTCATTTATATCATAACTTTATGATTTCCATAATGGGTAAATACGATAATTTTATTTGAGGAAGTGCGGGCTATCAACCATTTAAAGTGATATGACACATTCATGTCATACGTGGAACATATACAGGACATAATTAATGAAATTATATATGATATTATACTGGATTTATAATATACCTATGTATCAATATTTTTTCAATCCATTTAATATGAAATAGAAATGAAAGTATTGCTCATTCGTACGTACGACTTACCGTCTCCAAGAACGGTGCATTTCATTTCTTACCTCTAAATGTTATGTACTATTATAAATACATATATATACTAGATACATATAAAATATATGATATCTAAATCATGAATATAATTCTGTAGATAATGGAATTTTAACCACATGAACAACTTGTAGTAATAAGAAGTTCTTTTTTGACTCAAGTACTAAATATCGACAAAATGACCATTATTAACATAAATTATTACATAATGTTAATAACATGGTAATAAGTGATATAAGTGGAATAATAAACTGAAAAAATGTTCTGTATCAAGTATAAATTAACTTTAGTTTATAATTCTGAGATTAAAGAGCGAACAGGTCAAGTCGGTCATGAGGTAAGTGATTTTTATCTCACTTTTAATTCTCTATGATTTCCATTGTTCGCCACTTATTTATTGAAAGTGTTGTATTTTGTAAATACATTTGATATATATTATCATGATTCACTATATATTCATTGTATTCTTTGATTCATTTGGAGGTTATTAACTTTTGGTCATATGATTCGATTGATTACAACGTCGTAAAAGGATTTCATCTCACTCTTTATTCCCGTGAGATTCATGATATATTTGAAACTATTTCCTTTATTGTGGTCTATATACTACCCATAATTTTATTCTTTGTGTAATATAATTTAATTATGGGTATTTACATCTTCATTGTATGATCTTTCTTTCATGGGGTGTATGTTTCTTAAGTTACCAAATCAGTAAGGGATATTTTCAACCTTCTCTTTTTAAAAGACTTCTTCTTGTTATGTCCTTTAGTTTACATCTTATTATGTTGGGATATGTTATAATATGTAATTATGGCTGGAAATATTTTTTCCAAGTGATGATTTGACATTTTTCCTCTCATCAACCCATTTTCTAAATTTTAAAGTGATGCAATTAGGCTATCATGTTTTGTAAGGGAACTTCATTACCCAATTCCCATTATTTGGGTCAAACTTATACTTCTTGACTACATCATGCTACGAATATGTGTGAATTACCTACAATTTTTTACACATAATATTAAATTATATTGGGTGTATCATTATTTGTCACACATAATTATTTCATTGATATTTCCTTAATCTATTGGTATGATCTTCATAATGGAATTTGTCTCAATTTACATTACATTGAGACTCATTTGTTGTTATACACCAATTCACATTTATATGGTGTATATAATTTACTTTGACATAATATAAAATGAATCTATTTATTCTCATGATATTATAAGATTTTATTAATGTTATTACTAAAATATTTTTATTCAAACATCTCTTATTTGGTTAGTATCTCTTTAACTAAAATATTGTTTTAAATATTTTAATGATTTATTATTCTAAATCATTCAAATTAATTTCCATGTTTTAAAAATGGGTTAAAGATGTATTTATATTGACATCAATGTATTGACATAAAAATTTCATTCAAAAAATTCAAAGTGGTATGTGACACATTGATTCAAAAATATCTTTATTAAATGTTTTAAATGTTTTTGAAAATGGTTTTGACAAAACATTAATTATGTCAATATCATGAAATGATATATTTTGATTGAAATGTGGGAATTTTATCTTTCATTTATTCTTCTATTATGTGTTATTATTATGTTATGGATATTGGGAATTGTTTACATATACGGGGGGTTCTGTGATTAACATAGGGTGGGTGAGCCCGAGATAGCTCTCCAATGCATTAGGTAACATGATAGAGGTAAATGTTAATGGTTCTCATAAGTGATTTAGGGAATATAATGTGATGGGTATTCCAAATGTAACTCCCAGCGTAGCTATGGATGCTAAAATGTATGTATGTTATGGATGCCACAATTTACCTTTATGATTTATGATTTCTGTATGTTATTCATAATTCTTATTTTTTCATAAGGTATGTTATGATTGAAAATTATGGTTTCATTGATTTTTATTTATTGATGGGATAATGTTTATTTCCTTATTTTACAACCCTTAATGATATTTGTATGGTCATACCATGTTTTGAAATGTTTTTTCATATGAATTAAAGATGAATATGGTCAAAGATCAGGTCAAGGAAAAGTCATTTTAGACATGATTCCTTTTTTATGAATTTTTAATTTCTGAAAAAATGGATACTGAGTAGATGTGTCGAATTTGTAATTTTTGAGATGTAATGTAATACATATGGAATAATTTTCTAAATCTCTAAACCTAAAAAGATCATCAATGTGAATTATTAACATATTTACAAATTATGTAATTTCAATGTTGGGGCCTTATATTATGGTTGTTAACTCCATATCACAAGTTGGATAATTTTTTAGGTGTATTAAAATACCTTGACGCATATGTAATATCTTTATTAGGTTAATAAGGACACAACCCAGTCCATTATTCGATGCATCACTGTATATCATAGTCCAATCATTTCATGATGGTAGATTTAGAAATGGAGTATTGACTAATATTATATGAAATTATTCAAAACATTTTGTAAATTATTTTTTACATACAAAATTAACCCCTTTATGTGTTATCATTGTTAATAGGTTAACCAATGAGGACTAATTATGGACAAAAATATGATAGTAACCTAATAAACGAATTAATCTACGTATCTCAGTTTTGTTCATTAGTGTAGTCCACTATTGCATTGACTTTTTTATCCCCTGATCAACTGATATTGTATCCTTAGAAACAATATGTCCAAGAAATGAAACTATTTGAATCCAGAATTCACACTTGCTAAACATCCCATGTAACTATTATCTTCAAACAGTCTATAGAATAATCCGAATGAGGTTCTCATAGTACTCATATATTTTAGATGACTATATGTTATCATAAATAAATACCTCAAAAAAACAATCATGATATTCCTTGAATACAATGTTTATTACATCCATGAAAATATATGATGAATTAGTTAGTCCAAATGGAATTACTGTTGACTAATAATGTATATACCTGGTTGTGAATGCTATCTTAAGAATATCTTCCATCCTCGTTCGCAATTTAAGATATCTTGAACAAAGTTCAATCTTCAAAAAATATTGATCTCTATGAATTTGATCGAATGAATAATTAATTTGAGGTAGGATATACTTTCCCTTTATTGTAATAACATATGATTCTCTATAGTAAATACCAAACATCAACAACCCATCTTTCATCTTAACAACATAAATAGGGGATCGGCTTTGAGAAACTCTTGGGTGAATAAATCCTTTATTAATCAACTCCTATACATGTTTATTCAGCTCCAATAATTACATAGTTTTCATTCCATAATTATTTTTTCAATTTGGTCTTCCATTAAGGATTAAATAAATGGTAAACTCAACTTCACGATCTGGGGTTGTCCAAGCAATTCCTCAAGAAATACGTCAATGTATTCATGCACAAATGGTACTTCCCTAACTAGAATATTTATTTCCTCATCCCTAGATGTTATTTTTTCTTACTACCAATGAATTGAATTCATTAGAGATATTTTGGTGGATCTATAAAATAATCGGATGAGGTAGTTTTTGATATAATGGAATGGGATTCAATATCTTACTCACAAATCATAATTTTATTTTCTTGAAAATAAATTATTATATCATATTTTAAAAGCCAGTCCATACTCAAGAATATATCAAAATAAAACATGTGTATAATGATATGGTCAATAACTAAATGAAATTTATGATTCATATAGGGGACTAATTGAAAAATATTTTTACAATGATTCGTACCTTATGATTTTTCACAAATAAATACATCTTTAAATCAAAAGGTAAATATCTTATTTTCTTCGAAATCTTGGTAGATATAAAGGAGTGTAATAATACAGAATCAAATAAAGCATTGGACAGTTTTGAATATAGGATTAATGAACTTTCTACGATAACATTGGGTACTTATATATCAGTTATGGTGATCATATAAGCTTTTTATATCCCATTTCCCACTTCATTGGTTGATTCTATTGATTTTTGGAACATTGGATTGAATAATGACCCATTTCATTGAAGTTGAAGCATTTAATATAAATTATTTATTTCTTTCCCTTACATTCATTAGAACAAGGAAACATTTATCAACAAATTATACATACTCCAATTCCATTATTGTATTTCTTATGATGATTCTCTACAAAATTTTCACATAATAGAAATTGATTCATTCCCTTCTTATTCTATGAAGATTCACTTTTTCCATGGTCACCAGAAGGCATCTTCTACTCTAAAGTTTCCCTGAACATGTAGGATCTATAAAAATCCTTCTCAATTTTTATGCCAATTAAAAATATTTCATTATATGATGAAAATATTTTAGAATACATTTCCCTTAAAATACATGGCTCAAGACCATTAATGAAATTATAAATCATTTCTTCCAAATCACATATGTAATATATATTATGCCGATATAGTATTTTGAAGTTAGACACATACTCCATACCAATCAATTATTCCATTTTCATGAAGATAATGAGTCTTCTATTTTATTTATATTCATTTCCCATGAGTTATATATTTTTCGATTAATGTTTCCTTAAATTTTCTCCATTCCATGTCATCAATTTCATCTTCCTCATTAATCTGGATCAAAGTAAACCATTTATCATCATATCTATTGTGGTAAAATACATCTAGTATTACCTTTTAGTTCCCATTACATGACTTTCCCAAAAATATAAATTCAAGGAAATTGATCCAATATTTAGGTACCAATAGATTATAATTCCAACTAAAATATTTGGGTTTATTTTTTATAAAACAATCCAACATATGTATAGTATAATTTTTCATCATAACCTGAGTAAGCTTTTCTAATGTGGTCATGATATTCTTTTCTCCAACATAATATGTGTTCACTTTCTCGGCTGTAAAGTCCCTACATTTTCTATGGGTATTTTTTCCATTACTTAAATTAGGATCTATTTTTAAATAATGGAATTCACTAAATTAGAATATGAATCATAATACGTAATTATTAATAGAAAAGTCACTTATCATAAATTGAAAATTTATGTATAGCTAATCTCATAATCATAAAGATGGATTCATTGGGAAAATATATAATTTTTAATCCTTCATAATGTTTTTTAATGTAAAAGTTAATTATACTTAAAATATCCCATGGTATTTTCAAACTAGGTGTACAGTATGGCTCATTGTCATATACTAGGTTACGTTGAGTCTGGCCCAACACACCTTGTCAGAGTTGGTACACCTAGGTACATCTATGCTAAAACCATATCCACTTGTAGTATCACAAAATGGATGTATTTATAAGAAGACCCACATAATATCAACCTTACCATAAATATAAGATATTATTATATGATTATACTCAAATTTTATCTTAGGGGTTTCTTCCCAAAACATTGTTTTCAAAATCATGTTCCCAATGTTTTTAGTAAACTTGCTCTAATACCGACTATAACAACCCAGACCAATGTATCCCAGAGTCAGTAGTCATTTTATTAAAATGGAATATATACAAGCTATCACATCTAAATGTTTATATTATTTTAGTAGTATTGAATAATCTTGATATATAAAATGTTCCATTATTACATTGGTAATTAAACATAGAACATTTTAAAATAAAATAAATTTCTTCCTCGAAACATATTCAACGGGTTCATCTTTAGAACTCATGGAAGAAATAAAATTAAAGGGGTGATATCAAATGATTTTCAAGGCTTACATATAATAGTAACATGAATCAATAAGAATTTAATCATAATAATTTAGACATAATTATAATGGAATATAGAATAACTGGAAAAACATACCATCAATAAACATGAAATGTAAATCCATCCATATTTTTTGGAGTGAAAATATTTGGATATTGATAACTGAATACTGAATAAAGAAAATGCTTGATTAGTGGAAATAATTGATCTATAACATCAACCATAATACCACAAAGATAGTTTTTGTACGTGTGAAGATACTCATCTAATTATGTTTGGAAACAAACAAAATGTTTTTGTCGCCAACTGTTTTGTCTCATTAGACCTTTCGATGCATCAAGGGGCTATAATGTTAGGCCCCACCAATAAATACAAGTCCAAATCATTATTAATATATATATTTTATTCACGAACAATATTCATAATCAAAATATCTTGTATTTTCATGGAAATATAGATTCATCAATATTTCAACATTCAAAGTAAACATCACATGTAGAAATTGAATATAACATAGATAATAATTAAATCCATGATACAAGAAAGTGTGTATATTTAAATGTATTACAATTTCAAATGAAATTTTTTATAAATGGGGTAGTAGATAAAACACATAAAAATTATTTTTTATATAATACCATGTGAGTCTGAAGGAAATTGAAATTTAGATGAAGTCATTTACCTTAATTCCCACATAATTACATCACTTTTTACAACTCCTAAATAAAAACATATTTTCATTAAATTACAAATGATGAACTTAATAATATTCATTTATAAAACTATTTATGAAATATAACTATTGGATTATATTTATTGATATTTTTTTGAAGAAATTGATGTGTTTCGATATCACGTTATTGTTAATAATTTCGGGTTTGGTCTCGATTTCTCTATTTTGTTAAATGTAAATAATACATTAGAATAAGTAATTCCATTAGAATAGAATAAATTTAATTACATATTTATATATTATATATAATATATAATTTCCTTCCATGAAGGTGGTTATAATAATTGTTTTTGGGAATGTATCTGTATGTGGTTAACCAAGTATTAACGAGCCGTTGTCGTAAGAGTTTGAAAAGCGAGTACAAAATTTATATATGTCATATATAAAATTTTTAGTGGGTTAAAAAAATTAATATAATTCTAAAAAACGGTATAAATTAATTTTAGATTGTATTTTTTAATGGAAAATGAAAAATAATAAGGAGATGATGAAAAAAGGGAGGAGTTAGTAGATACATAATCTTTCCTCACAATGACTTCTCTTTTACAACACTATCACTCCCTTGGTGATTAGAATTATATGGATATAGTACATCCCTTATATTTGTAATAGTATTAATAGAAAGGCATTGGGTAGATATTTTTCTTTGGAAATGTTAGGATGAGTGGTTTCCAATGAGAAGGGAGAGGAGTTATTTGCACTTGAGGATAGAGGTATTTTTAGAATAAAAAGTGAAACAAAATATTATATCATATTTGAGACTTTTAAAAGTATTTTTTGACAATATAAATAATATATTATTATAATATAATAGTTTTAATACATTACCACACCTTTATAATTCAAAATCATTTATTTAATAAAAACTAAATTGGAATGAAAAAAATAAATAATATAAGGAATCACTTTTGGCATTAGGTTTTGGAAAATATATTTATGTTTAGAAAAAAAATTTATTTTATTTTAATGTGTAATTTTTCAAATGTAATATATAATAGGATAACATGACGTTATATAGTTAATTATATATATAATACATCAGAAATGATATAATTTCTCTTACATTGGATAAGTGAATACTCTATTTTAACTATTAATCAAAAAATTGAAGTATTTCAAATCAATTCAGTAAACTCCCCCTTGGATAATTTCAATGTGATTTATTCAAAAAAAAAGAACTCCATTTTTTTAATATAATTTCTAGATATGAGAAATTTAATATTTAATCATAATAATCATTTATTCAGAAAATACTGATTCTAAAATTATAACTGAATTTGTGAAACATTGAAAAATTAATTAAGGTATTACAAAATTATCTTATAATCACAAGACAAAAAAATATAAATTTATGAATATATTTTGATAAAATAATTTTCTTTATAAATAATTTTATTAATAAAAAATTTATAAATAAACATTTATGTCTCACAAATATACTAACATTTAATTTATCATTTTTAAAACAATTATTTTCATAATATATGGCACATTTATAGAATTTTTCCATTTATAATATTCCTAAATATTATTTATAATTTCATAGTTGATGTAACTTTTATAATTCTCCCATTAGTATTCTTAAAGGTAATATTACTATTCCAACATTCATGTTAGTATTTAAGAGTATATTAATTCTCATTTAAGCATAGTGTTGTGTGCAACATAAGTTATCAAAGTAAATGAATTTCTTTAGAAAGATAACTACTATAAATATTATTGTGTTTTAATATATATTCAATTAAATACGTAAATATTGACAAATCACAAGGCACATTGGATTGTAATGGGTGAGTGTGTGAGGTTTAGTAATAAACTTTTTCAACTATGATAGTCTCGTAACTAATTGTAACTACTAAGATGGTTTGGGGACTGAAACCATTCCACTATAATAGTTTTGGAAATGAAAATTGACTACTAAGTAAATTATTATCTAAGATAATATGTATGAAAAAAATATACTTCTTATACAAATGTTATGCTTTCATGGACAATGTACATTTATTCCATTATGATTCATGTCTTATGAAAATTATTTATTTATTACCTTACCCATGCTTATGTTCTGTAATTTATAGACTATGTTTTTGAATTGTAATTCAATTTTTGTCATACCATTATGCTTACATTATGTTTATATCTCCATTTTTTTTACCTTTACTGGGCATCTGAGATCATAGTTTTTTCTTTTTTTCTTTCCCCAAGTTATAAAGAAAGGTATTATCTATGATTTCTCCATGATGGGTTCTAGTAATAATGAATATAGTGGAAGATGATGTATCTCAACTATGAAACAATTTTTCATGTCTTTATGTTTCCAAAGTCACTAGACATATATGATTATGGTGTGGATCATTATGTAATGTAATGAATATTCATCTCTTAAAATGTAGTAAATATTTTTGAAAAGAACGGGTCATTATAGTTGGTATCAAATTATGTCATAGATAACATTTGGAAACTAATATGAGAAAACAATTATTAGAACTATAAGGATAAATATACACATTAGAAAACATCCAAGAATTTTAGGGACGGATAGAACTAGTTGATTATGAGTAATTAAATCCCTATCTATATACTATAGCTAGATGTGGCTTCAAAGAAGTTGAATCTATGGGCAATGACTTCAAAAGGGAACCTTGAGCTATACTATATCATCACTAGGTGCATGAAAATATTCCTTGTTGCACACATGGTTTTGAAAATCCAAGGGGATAAAATTTTGAAATTCAAAAACTATTTTAAAACCATCATGATGCATTTAAATAATGACCATGAATAATCTATACTAATCCTAAGGTTACACATATTTTAAAGAAGGTTTAATGATTTTGACATCCTATAAGTGGGTTTTCATTATTATTTGGTTCACCAATATTATTTTTGTGTCTTAAACTATTTTTTGGGTTTTAGTCAGTATATATAACCTGAAAGAAATATTTTATTGTGGAGATGGTTGGAGAATGTGATGATTATATTCCTGGGAAAACAAACATTATTGGAGATGGAATGAAGATATCATTATTATGATCAGAAAACATTCTCATGTAATGAATCATGATGAACTTACAAATGAGAAAAGGATGGAACAAAATTCTATTGAGTCCTTCATGAGGAAACACCCACCATCATTTAGTGGTGGAATTGATATATTTTTTACTAAGAAAGTGTTCAATACCATTGACAAGAAATTTTCCATTATCCCTTGTGTGGAGAATAAAATATTCATTTTGAATGTCTATCATTTAGAAATATGAGTGGATCAATAGTATACTGTTATCAGGAATATGATTCAATAACAGGAAATAGACCCCATGGAATAGGATGGGATCAGAACTTATTTTGAAATAACTACATTACTCATTATAATTATTTGAAAATGGATAATGTTTTTCTTGAGATAATGTAGAAGGATAATGAATTCATTGGTACCTGTGATGTGAATTTTACAATATGTGTATGGTATAGTTCTTGTATTATAATCAAATATGAATTTAGGGTTGATTTATTCTTACATGGATTAAGAGATAGTCTCTGAATCAAATTTTTTATAAGGGACTTCAATGGCTATAGAAAGAATCATTCATTGTACTATTAAGATAGAAATTGAGGTTTATGTTACCCATCCATTTCATGGTTCTGTTAAAAATAATAAATATGGGATTAAAAAGAAACAGTCAAAAACATGTAGAATATAAGACGATGATTCCTTAATGATTAAAGTGTGTAAAGAAACATATAGGAAATTTTATTATGGGGACTAGTAAATGTTTTATTTGTGTGAAACATTTTGATGAAACATATGATTGTTGAATTGATGGGAAGAAGATAACTAATTATTTCAATAGAGATAAATCTCAAAAAAATGTTCCACCAACACTCCTGTGTTTCAAATTAAATTTGTAAATATATTATTCTAACCAATGCATAAATTCAAAGGTTAATTATGAAAATCGACATCTAAAACCCCTTATGTTGAGACACAAAAGGAAATCTCATGTGATCACTATTTATGATCTGGCATATGAAAACAATGTAGTGTTAGGTAAAAAATCCATCAAGTATAGAATTGATAATATCTTATTTGACTATGGTTCTATAATATATTTTATATTATAATAATATTATAAATAAATCAAAATAAAACCACAATTATTGGATAATAAATTAGTCAAGATAACCCCTAATATCATGATGGTCACATCTCATGTCTTTGATTCTTCTATAGTTAATTTTTTTCTAATGTGCTTCATGAAAATCATATCATTATCCCTTTGGTTTATTTTTATTTTATTTTAGGCATGAATTATATTTCTCTATAAAAATTCTATATCAATTTATATTGATGGTAATTAATATTTGATATTCCTAACCAACCTACAATCAAATATTAGTGCAATGAGAAATGTGAACTCCTGATAAAAACATCATTCATTTTTTTGTTAATTATTCCCATTCAGGTGGAGTGTTTATATTTGATGGTTGGGGAGAAACACAATAACAATAATATTCAAATAATAAAGGAGTTTCACGGTGTCCTTCTTGAAGATTGTCATATTCATCTACCAAAACAAAAAGTTGAGTCATTAATAGAACTCATACATGGTGCTACACATATTACAAAGAATCATTATCGAATAACATTGATTGAGTTTTAGGAATTGAAGAAAAAACTTCATGTGAATCTTGAAAAGGGATTAATTCATCCATGTTCATCACCTGTGCTTTAAACTATTCTATTTTTTAAAAAATAGATATTAATCAATGCAACTCTACATTGATAATTAATAGTTTCACCCGATCCAAATCAAGAACACATATCCTCTACCTGCATTGATGACTTGTTTGACCAACTATATCGTGATCAATAATTTTCCGAGATTGAACATCATTCTAGTCATCATTATTTTTGGTCCAAGGAGGAATACTTATCAAATAAATCATTTCATACAAGGTATATACCCTATGAGAATATCATGATGCAATTCAGTCTTTCTGATGCCCCATCATTCATTGTGTATTTAATGAATATATTATGTAAATATTATATTTATTAACTTGATTTAGTATTTAAATATGATATACTAATTTATTCAAAGATAAATCAAGAGTAAGAAGATCACTTTAGAGTCATACTAAAAACTGTAAATAAGGTTAAAATGTATGAAAATTTTAAAAATTATGAATTTTGTCATAAAAAGGTTTCATTTTTGGGTCTCATAATCTCAAGATAGTGTATATCGACGGATAAATCAAAGGAAGAGGCTATTGAGTGTTGTCCCATACCAACCATGGTGACTAAGATCATTTGTTCACTAGTTTTAGATATATATTATTGATATTTTATGGAGAACATATCACAAATAACATTCCACTCATCAATTTATCTTAGATGGGATCCAAGTTCATGTGGATAAATGAACATAAGTTAGATTTCAAGTAACTGAAGAGAATATTATCCGGAAAAACTCTTTTTACATTACCCTACAACGAATAAGGGTTTTTAATCTATAGTTATTCAAAAAAATGAATTAGGTTGTGTTCCCATGTGTAATGACATGTTTATAGCTTATGCTTCATGAAAATTGAAGGTTCTTGAGAAAAACTACACAAATAATGATTTTTACTTATCAACGGTAATTTTTTCATTATTGATTCAAAGAAATTATATTGACTAAAAAAGTGTGATATATATACTGATAAAAAATATAATCTATATAATGACACAGAAGGATTTTAACAAGTTCATGAGAACTTGTTTGTGGCTTATTAATGGTTTTGAATTCTCAGTATGCTAACACCGTGGGAATGTAAATAAGGTGGCTGATGATTTTAGTAAAAAGGATAACACTACATTATCTATAATGAAGATCACAAAAGATCAAATATATACAAATTTTCCTAGGATGGATCTTGAAATCTTGATTGAAGGGTAGAGATATTATATTTCTCACATAATTATTCAATAATATATCCATGTGAGGATAAATGAGGGGGATAAGGTTTATTTAGAGCTAGAAAAGAATCTGAGAAATTTTCATTATATTAACATTGATCATGATAGAAACACAAGGTTTTGGAATCATATATGCATTCCATCTATTCTATTTTTGATGAAAGTGATATTAGAGTAAGATCATTGTTTCTAATTCTATATTCATCCTAGAATTACAATGATTTATATAGATATGGAAGAGTATTTCGAGTGAGATGGAATGAAGAGAGATATTTCAGAGTTTGTATCTATGTTTATATTAAGTTAGCTTATTAAGGATGAGATACAGAATTCTAAGTGTATGTTATAACCATTTACAATTCTAGAATTGAAATGAGAAGACATCACTATGGAATTTTTCATTAGACCCCACAAAATAATCTAATGGGAATAATTATATATGGTTTATAGCTGATCATAATACAAAATAATCATTCTTCATCACTATCAAAGAAGAATTTTCTCTACATTAGATTTTAGAAATATACATTAAGGATGTGGTATGCCTACATAGAGCACCACATTCAATTGTTTCATATAAGGATCTGATGTTTACCATGAAATCCTAGAGAATTATTTAGTAAGAAATTGACATATATTTAAGTTTCACCATTTCATATCATCCTCATACAGATGGTCAGTATGAGTGAACAATTCAAACCCCATCGGATATGCTAAGATATTGTTTAATTGATTTCAAAGGTGCTTGGGATGAACACCTACATCTAGTTTATTTTTCCTACAATAATTACATTTTACTCAAGGATTAATATATATTATTATTAAGACCTATATAAGAATATGTCTAGAACTCCAAAATTCTAGGGTGATGATTTGGAAAGAATGATATTAGAACCTAAAATAGCTAAATAAATAGAATACATAGTCAAATCCATTCAATAAAATATAAGGGCCTTACAATGTCAATATAAGATTTGTGATGGAAATCATCGATTGGATGTTGAATTTGATGTTAGTGAGAAGGTTATTATCTGAATTTCTCTATGAATAAATTTTGTGATATTTTGAAATAAGGGCATACTAAGACCATGGTATGTTCTTCCCTTTGAAATTCATGATTAGATCCGGGCCATATCTTATCACTTGGAGCTTCCACAAAAAATATATAAGCCTCATGATGTGTTCCACATATCTCTACCGAGAAAGGACATACCTGATGAATCAGATGTAATGAAATTAGAGGGCACATTTTTTGTGAATGAAATTTCTTATAAGAAACAATCGGTGGTTATTTGGACAATATAGAGAATGGTCAATAAAACAAGACCACTCACATGTTCAACATTTTTTTCAAAAACCACCAACATGAAGAAGATGTACGGAAGCTAGAGGTTTTAATGAATAAGATGTATCGTTATATTTTTTTGTACAAAATAAGGGAATTATAAGGTTGAATTTGATTTTAATGGGATTTGAGTGTAACACCCTGTGATTTAATGAAATACTTTTGTTGTTTTTTCCTTCAAAATTTTTTTAGTATTTTTGATAGACTACATTACACGCAACAACACGTTTTATTGAATTCTGATATACTATTAATATTATACATTAAACATAGTGATTATTACCTAACCATTCAAATTGGATGTATGGATAAGAAAAAAAATATTTTGAAAATTATGTTTAAATGTATTAAATAATGAAAATATATTTATAAATAAGTACTTAATTTATAGTAATGTCATTATAAGATTGAAAAATATTTTTTTCTCAATAAACGATTTCTTTTTCTTTTTGTGAAAAAATAATAAAATTAATTTTTGTCACTTTTATGAAATCTATTTTATATATATAAATGTATTATTTTAGTTAACATTACCAAATAATGATAGAGATATGTTTTTATAATATTTTAAATAAATAATTTTTTGTTCAATAGTGAAAACATACTTTTTTTGAAAACACACTTTTTAATTTAAATACATAGTTATTGTTTAAATGTTTTTAAAAAATTAAATATGTTTATTATATTTTTAATAGCCTAATGAAAATTTTCTGTTTGGAAAATAGTTTTTTCATTCCATCTATGGGGTTTATTTTTTAATTAAGTTTTGAATGTTATTTGAATTGAATATAAAAAAATAAATTAAATATTTTTATTCAGAATAAATTATATTATATTATAATTTTAAATTACTCTTGGTCGAAATGAAGTGTTAAAATTGTAAAAACTAATTTTAGTGGACATGGTTAAAACTGGTTTACTATTGGGATAAAATAAATAGGAAAGGGGTTAAATGACCTAAAAAATGTCAAAATTAAACAATTAGAATATATTTTCATCATATATCATCTAATTAATGATAAATATAGATTTTGGATCCCTTTTAATTTTTAAAATTTCAGTAGACGTTTTGCTTTTCAAAAATTCCAGGTGTATTCTGTCCCCACTTATAAAAGGGAACCCCTCTCCTCTCGTATTCAAACTACCAAAACCATTAATTTCAACCAATACCTACCCAAATATCTTCTTCAATTCTATACACACATCCTATATTCCATAGATTTTTTATAAATATCACATATGAAGTATTTTGGTTCTAACCTAAGGATGTTGTCTGAAGAAGAGTTAACGTTCTTAATAGAGAATTTTCATTTTATTTAGTCATCAAAATCATTAAAATACTTTTCAAATATGATGATATAGTAACATAAGTTTATACAAAATATTATATTTTATAATTTTAATTTAATAACCACCATCTATATAATCATCCATCAAATGGGAAACCATACTGTCGATCATGTGTATGACGATCAACCACATCGTGAACCGATAAAAGTAATTTTCTACAACTACCATGAACGATGGGATATATTGATGGATTTAAATTATATATAAAATTAAAAAATAATTATACTTATATAATTATAATATCATATATATCTTCTTACTTTCTATTCCTTGGAAATAATATAATGTTGCTCGTGTGTATGGTTGACTTCCCCCTCACGAAGTGAAGAAATTCATTTTTACTTACGCATGAAATTGAAGGAAATCATGACATATTTAATAATAATATATGATATATATATATATGACCTAAAAATGACTCTATAATGGCTCTACATTATTTAACTTCTTTCATTTCCTTCTATTGTTAAAATGGAAGCAACATTCACAGATACGTACAGCCTACAATTTCCATAAATATTGTAATTAATTCTCTATATTTACCCTTTATAGATTACAATAAATGGATATGTAATTAATATATATTTTATTTATATCTTTGTTAACATCCTACATATTATGGAGCCATTGTAAAAGTAAACGGAACAAAAATACCAATCAAAATATACATGAAAAAACAATGTAGTTATTACCTGAAATGTGATTTTAAAATAGAATAGATTATAACATAGTAATAAAAGGTCATAAGTAAATCACATATGTTATGGTATATATAATCATGGTTCATGAATATATTTATAATAAATATATATTTATTATAAAGTGGTGTAAAATGGAATTTTAGAATTATAGTACGATATATTCATCTAAATTTTATTTGTTTGGGGACCCATGCAATATACACAACATGTTTCTATTTTGTGGTGTATATATATCCCATGAATTCATTTTATGATTATTCTAATGAATATTATGAGGTATAAATATACATATAATTTTAGTTCTTTCATGTGTAATATTATAAAAATTATACCAATGTGGTAAAGGTTTTATATTAAAATCTCATTGTTTTTCAGGTTTGTTTATGGTTTTTCTTCCAGTGATGATATATTATGATATAAATATTAAAAAAAATACGAATTTTCTTATTAAATGGTAATTTAACAGACCTAAATTTTTTCCATTAATTATCCTCTCATTATGAACTCATGAGTCCTAAGAAATGTTATTATTGAAACTTTCATTATTTATCTCTTCAGTCAAAAATACATTTTCCTCATTGTCCAATTGTCCTAAAATAATCAAATAAAGTTTTTAATAATCTCTATGTATTAATAAATATATTTTACAAATGTTTGAATTATTAAAAAATTGTTTTAAAAAACATCTTGTAGTTTTCTGAATGAGGTGCTTTTTGACATTTTACAAAAATAATGCTAAAGGAATATTTGTTTTAATGTGTATGAAATGAATGGTATTTTCAACCATTATAAAAAAAATATTTTAATGATTCCATTATAATCATGAAATTTTATTTTCAAAAAAATCAATTTTCAAATTCTATTGGGGAATTTTAGTTTTAAAAGGGTAATTTGCAAGTGAAACTGTTGATTTTCTCATGAAATTATACAAGTGATCATTAAATATTATTTTCTAACAAAGATGGAAAAAAATAAATGTTACTAAATAACTAATGGTGACACTATCTTAGGATACTGTACCTATTATATCCCTATATGGTTTATTTTTTGATGACAATATGTTTAAGAAACCAAAAACATTTCCACAGGTTATGGTATGATGAAATGATAAAATAATTATGAAACCTATTTCTTTTCAATGGGTTATCCTAAAATGAAATTTTTATGAAATCCAATTAATCCTAGAAACATATATAATGAATTTTTCATAATATTATGCCACAAATATGTATGAATGTCGCTATGTAATGGGTGCGAACAATATCTCACAATAATTAATTAGGGATGTATTGGTATCTCAAGAGATGAAAATGACTTGAATATGGAGTAGGCACAGTTTAGTAAGGGACATATTCCACTATTATAGTCTTTTTATTTAACCATTACTACTATTATGTTTTGAGGGTTGAACCCATTCCACTAATATAGTATTCTAAATGATCCTTGACTACTAAAAATTATATTTTTTAATTATGTGTATACCACAAATCTATGTAATTTGTTAATGATATGCTCTCATGGATCACATAGATTGATTCTATAATTACTCATGTATTTTAAACTTGAATGATTTATTCCATGGATCAATTTTATTTTATATGATATGTAGTGTATTATTTTCAAATATTATTCTATTGTTCTTAAAATCTTTTCCTAACATTATGTTTGTATCTCCCTTGTTTATCCTTACAGGGTATTTGAGAGAAACCATTCTTATGTTTACATTCACTAGGTTAGGAAGAAATGTATTATGTATGAAATGTCTAAATAGGTTTTTGGTTATGATGATCATAGAGGGAGATTATTTAGATCACTTATAAACCAGCCGTTTATGTATCCAGATTTTCAAAGGCATGCGACCTATGGGATCCACGTACATATCAACAATTATTAATGAATATTAATCTATTATGATTTAATATACATTTATGAATGGAATGGTTCTATATAAGCCAATTATGGACTATTAAATTTAATGTAATACATTTGGGATGAGATCAAGAAAATTTTATTGTTCCTTATTAGATATTTTTCAGGATTAACTTGTAACAAGTCTAGAAATTTGTGAAAACACTATATGAGCTTACATGAAGGATAAAATTGGAAAAAATACACCTATTTGTATTGAAAACATAAGTTATAGACGTAATAATGTATTTCCCCATCCACATTACCCTGAAAGGGACAATGCTATAGGGGCTGCAACAGTTATGAATGAATCATATTTATATGATCCATGGATTCCTTTCATTATATTCTGATTTTGTTTTTCCATTGATGAAAAATATATTGATTAAAGAGAATAAAATACATAGAAAAATTATGGTCTTGCTCAATAATCCTATCGTTAATTTAATTATTCCACGTTCGGTTGGGTCTATGCGTTCCATGTCAATCCCTGACCTTAGGGACTTTATTCATGGCCTTACCATTCCAAAAAATTACCCATAGAAAAAATACTGATATATTTTCTATTTTGTTTATATCTTTTCTACCTTAATTAAATTTATGAACTTTTGGTCCCTTTCTGCACACATTAATATCGAATTCTTTTCACACAATATATTTAAAAAATATTCCTTAATGTAAATGCCAAATTCCAATCATTTGAATAATGTATATTTTTTAGCTCATAATTTATTATTCTAGATTGATTGTGTTTTATAATAGTCCATTTTTATTATATTTGAGAAAAAAATAGTTATATGAAAGTCAACCAATTAATGTTTTTACACTTAATTATTATTCTCAACGATCAAAGATTACGAGATTACATATTTCAATGATACAAATGTATAGAATTTTCTATTTTATTTATCATCGGTTTTTTTGATTATCAAAAGTGGGAGTTGTTTTGACATAATAATATTGTTCCAATATATTTTTACATTTCCTATGTTTTAAATATCACAAAATTTTAATTTATTTATGAAATAAAATTATCTTATGTATTTTGAGGTAATTAATCTTTCTTCAATGTAATATTACATTTTGGAGTATTCTGGTTGAATATGTGGTTTTTAATATTAATGAATTTTTCATAATGAAAATACCAAATGGGTTGATAAAATTACTTATGTGACTATATTTTATCATATGATATGTTAATTTTCATTACCTACCAATAATTTAGTTTTCTATCAATATAAATCATCTTACGAATAGAATTCCATCTTCAGACCGAATTTCATATATTTTTAATAATGTAAAATATTTTAGGGATATCACATGTATTATAATTATAATATTAGACAAACAAAATTACATAATACATGACTTTTTTCCAATTAATTTATCATATAAAAATTAAATTTTCATATACAGCACTACTTTATCTTGTGATCTCAAAAAATAAACGAATTGATATTCAAAAATGTAACATATTGTATGATGATCATAATTATTATACATAGATCAAAAATATAATATGAGTTCTGAAATTGTCTAATAGAATAATATTTTTTGTTCTTTTATCCTACAAAGAGATGAAATATCATAAGAAACATACAATTTCAAATAGATAATAATTTCTTTTCAAGTAATTAATATTCATTTGAATTATTGTTTAAGTATTTCTCTAAGTATTATAAATTTTTTATGATAGAAATGAACTATGAGGAAGATAATTTTCTTCAAACCTGTATTTATTTCTAGTGAGTATTTCATGGAGTTTTTATTTATGATTTCAAAATTTTTATTATCATTAAAAATATTTGAGAGAAGTCCTAGAATACTTTTATTTTTTAGAAATTGTTATCGATGGATATGGAAATAAAAATTAAACAATATTTCTATTTAAATAAATTCATTTATTACTAATGTATATCATGGTTAATTTCAGTAATGATATTTACTTTTTATATTTTTGGATATAAAGATAACATTAAATAACAAAGAATATATTTTCAAATTATTATTTTTTTCTATAGACTATTGGAATGTATATAGAAATTATTATTGAGAATTAAATATAATAAATATGAAACACTCATGTAACTGAGTAATTCTTAAATAATGTGAATGATAATATACTACCCTATAGATAAAATACTTTTTTTTCAATGAACAAGAAAAACCCCATGTTATTATACATTGAATAACATAGTAACTGCAGTTAGGAGAACATCTGATGATTAGCATTGAAGTATTAATAATTTTCTATAAGAACCCCTATTTTTTTCATTTTTCCTCTTGAAAGTGTGAGTTGAATTAAAATCACATTTCTATACCTTTTTTATCATTTGATGAGTGAAATATCATTTTTTTGATTTAGAGATGGTTAAAGATACAACTTTTAAAAAGGTAAGAGCCTCTATAATTTATTGACTCCTTTTTAAAAAAGTATTTGTTTCCTTATAATCAACTATCATAGAACCTTAGATAAAGGAACTATATAGTTATGATCATTATGATAGAATAGGGAGAACTGGAGGAGTGGAGTAGAAAATCCTTATTCCCTGAAAAACTATAAATATTCTATGTTCTTCCCTTTTTCTTCTTGTTTTTTTTCATAATTATTATATGATAAAATAGTAAATAACAATTTTACATTGTATTTAATTTTTTGGTAAAATATAACAAAAATAATTAATTCCCACATGAGTCATTGTTTGACTTCAACTATAACAAAAGACTATCCCCTTCCAGGAGAGAAGTTTTTCCTACATCATAAAAAGAATTTACATGGTGATAATTTTTTCATACATCAATGTAAGAATTTAAATAATTTTTTTATGTCTGACACATGTGATTGTTTTTCCTTTAGTATGTGGTAAATGAAATTTTTTGTTTTATGGACACCATTCAATGATTAACTATAAAAATATATTAAAATATTGATAAAACAAGAGTTATGAAATCAATGTTTCTTGGTATAGGTTTATTGTGTATAGTTTCTCACTAAAGTATACATAGAATGAGTAAAACTACAACTCATAGTCCCATTAATAATACATGTTATAAAAATTACATATGTCCCACTATGAGAATCATTATTCATTGGAATTATCCAATTATGTTGTGAATATGCATAGATTATCATTGTTGATAAGATGATGAATCATGATTTTATCATTCTATGTTAGTGTGGGTTTTTTAATAATAATCATATACTTCCCAATTAATCATATAGGACGTGTTTTCCTTCAATTTAATGTTTATATGAATGTTTTATAGAAAAATATAAATTATACTAATTTTTTACTTTTTATATTCACATTAATTAGAAATTGATCCTAAAATTTTTAGTTATAATAGGGTGAATTATTTGGTTATGATTAATCAGGGAAATATATTTTAAGATGATTTATAAGGGACTTATTTTGATATAAAACATAGTATTATGGGTTATCATCAGTATCTCCAACTAGGATGAATCTTCTCTCAACTAAACTCATTCAATTTGAATGAAAATTTTAACTAGAGGACAAATTTCCATTGTGGGAAATGTGATGAATAATATTTAAATGTTATAAATCTATAAATTTTTATGATGTTTATAATTACACATAAAAATCATATAAGGTATATACTATATAATAACTATGTTGTCTAACAGGCCCCAAATTACTGGCTTATGAATGAATACATTTACATAAATTCTATGTCGTTAACTATGTATTTATGTCCTACGAATGTTTTATGAAATGGAGATCTAATCATGACGTGGTAATAAATTCTTATTCCAATACGGGAATCCTAAAAGGGACTCCACCATGGTCCAAAACTTGTGAATTGGTATATTCATATACCATATTTTTAGGGGTAAAGGTAACCATTGTACTTTCAACTTATACAAGATGCATATATGTTATACAAAACACCGTATTATATTCTAAATTTCAGCCTTTTTGTTCTGATTATTTCCAATTATAAGTGGTGGGTGTTTCTATTAATTCCTATAAATGAAAATAAATACATTATTAAAAATATTTGAAGTAAAATTACAATATCTAATGAGTTTGACATTAAAATACTTCCTTACCAAGATGATATTATCCAAACCATATAAACTTCTTGTGACACCTACATTATTATTTTTAGTAGAGTCTAAACTAATTTGGTCTATTATAATTTATTATTTCATGTCGTAGATTTGTAAGAAGGGGGGTTTATCCTTTATTGAAACATATAATACTTATTTTGGGTTCAAGATTTTCAATGTTAGTTTTTGAAACTAGTTTTGTACTCAGGTATGGATTATTATAAATTTAGTTATAGTTCTTTTTTTGGACCTAATATGTATTATTAATAAGTGCATAGTTATCTTGGGGGGTTTATGTGGAAGGTTTGGAGACAAAAACCATAATTTATCGCAGAAAAGTCATTTGAAATGGTAAGAATAAATAATGCCGCATAGTTAGTAGTAATAGTACATGGTTGAATATTGAGTAGGAGCAGGGTGAACTATTTTCCCAAACACTGTGGGAGGGGTCACACAATCATGAAAAAATTGAAGAAAAAATTGAATAGGTTTTTTTCACGGTTGGCTCATGGTTTTGATAATCATATATCCCAACCATGTGGCCTTACTATACAGGTTACCCCTTCCTATAGAAGATGGTGCAAAATTGGTGTACATGTGAAAATACGTTGTAGCCATATCACGCAAAGGAAATTTTTTGGGTTATTTTCTGGTTTTCCATTAAATACCGAATTAAATTCATTCTTCTTACCTATATTCAGTTCCAAGAGATAGACTCTCCTCCATTTCCCTATTTTGAGCTCCAAAATCCTTCATCAGCAATATTTGATCTCGAGCATCTTTTTAGAGTCTATATTGATCATCCTTCATCTTGTTAAATCCACCCTGGTACATGATTAATTCATTTTTAATTTTGCTTCTTTCATATTCCTACCGACGATGCTATTTTGATGTATTCTCATATACCCCAATTATAGATAATGATCATTTCTTCAGATCTCTTCCAATCCGGGTTGAATTATAATATGATACTTGATTAGGATATTTGTATGAGTATTTGGTATTTGGTATATAACTCACCCCTCATGCTTCTTTGATATATAAATATCTATCTATGCATAGTGATTTCATCGTGCGCCACCTTTTTAACTTATATTTTATTATTTTAGTAATTAGAACCATTTTCTAAGACCCATGAATAATATTGGATTCAACCTTGGTTGTTATGTCCACAACAATGACTATCCCTTAAAAGTGTTTTTATAATTATTTTTTAGTAAAATTTTGAGCCTATTTGGGTCATCATTCTGGTGAGATTCTACTTGACCTTGTTATTGGAATGTGTTTAATTAAGTCAATTGTTTGTTAGTTTTTCTCAAAAGTATTCTTATCACTTTACCTATATTAGGTAAGTGGTTCAACATTATTAATCAATTTAAAATGATTTGGATAGTATATCATTTGTATATATAAGGCTTGGAAATATTAAATATAACTGAAAAATATAATTGTGCATTTATAGAGAACCTTTCCATGATAATTTAATGTATTATAGTGAACCATGCTAAATTATTATGATTTATATAAACCAATGGATGATTGCATGTCCATATTTCCATGCCACTTGTATAAAGGTCAACATAATAAACTAAATGTATTAATAAATGAAATCAGTATTATATGTTTTAATTAATTAATTTGATCAATTTTAAGGTGATTTTTATATATAACATTACATATCTATTGGATTGGTTATACTTGTGGTGACCCTTAGATTCTGAGGGAATTCCATGGGCACTCATGGATGCCATTTGGATTCCATTATTCTAGTTGACAAGGGTGAGACCCACCTTGGATCCCAATACAAGTCATTTAGTCGATTCATAGTAAGACACCATATTATTCTTTATCTATCACTACATGAATCCTTGGATACACTCCTTAGATACAGAGTGATATCTATTGACATGAGGTACCTCAAATACTCCACAAGGCCAGTCATTTATTATCTTCTTTTACCTTGGGTATATTCCTTGGAATATTTTATATATATAGCATATAGGAATTCTATAGAATATTCTCCATGGAATACACACTTACCCCTTATCCAAACTACATTTACAATAGAGTTATAGACCATTAAGGATAAGGTTTCCTTGGTTATTACCATTGGGCCTCTATAGTATTATTTTGAGTATGGATGACATGTTATAAATTGGATCCTTCAATATAATTTTCATGTTAGGATTCCAATTCTTCTTTTACCGCACATGACATAATTATTATAGTAGAAAATTAATTAACTAATAAACTGGTTACATTTTAAAACCCAAACCAAGGCCTGCAGCAGGTACTTGTGTATTTATGTTGTTATACTCCTTTACATTTATATATGCATTCTTGTATTCTATTTTAGTTTATATTACATGGAATGGAGGTCATAGATGTATTTTCTAGTGTAATACTGAGATATATCTCACACATTATCCAAGTTCCATTGATAACTGAGAATATTACATGTATGTAGGTGATGAAAAAGGGAAGCGTACACCTTCAGACACATGATTGCTTTCATGTTTTTTAAGTAGTTGGTAGAAGATGATTGAGCTTAATCTCGGGATGTTGGGGATTGTTTTAGATTCCATTTTTTTGCTTTTTCATAATGTGTATTTTCTACATTATATTACTCATTTTTATGATTTAAAGAACATGTAATACACCATCATTAGCTAGTATATATTTCGATTAGTTGTTCGGTTCATTATTACTCATGTCTGCTTATGATATGTGTTTGGTTAATTATTAATGACTCCACTATTTATTTTACCTATTATATATTTGTCTTATTTTGATACACTCTATTAATGAGGGCATAGTTTCACCACAAACACACCCTAGTCCCTTTATACTAGTCAACATCTTCTAGTGTCCATGGAGATGCGATTCAGGCCATGTGGCCAACCGAGCTCAGGGAACCTACAAGTGGAATTTGGGTCTGGGGCATCATAATGTGGTATATGTGGTTCCTTTATTTCATTAATATTTTACGAAAATATTCATGAGATTAGGATTGGAAGAAACATTGTTAAAAGTCATTCTTGGGAAAGGCTAACCCACATTTATCATAAATGAAACTTTTCCTCAATTATAATTATTTCTATACTTTTTACGAATTATAGTTGATATCATTTCACCATTCGGTTACTCACATGTTGTGTTGTGGTTATTATTATTGTCCTGATTGAGGATTTCATTTCATCCATGGCTTAATTATACGAGGTAATAGAGCATTGTTACATTATTCAATATAGGGACCTATAATTCACATTCCATGCACATTCCAATCAATATATGTGAATTTCACTACAATAATTTATTGATATACTTGTGATTATTATGTGGAGATTGTTTTTATGTATATTATTGTTCTTAATTTTTTTTGATTTGGTCATTTCTAGTTTCAATTCATGTGGTGTTTTGGGCCCTTTGAGGGTTGGAATGGGTAATTTACTAGGTCAGTCCATTAGATTTAAAATAAAATGGGTGTCATTTTTAGTGATAAGGTATATGGGAACTGATTCACTAGGAATAGAGATCAATTTTAAATGATCATAGATATATGAACATATGAAAAATAAAATTGTAAAAGTCAAATATGAAATAATGTTAAATGGTTTCCAGTAAATGATGAGGCAAGTTATAGTTGACCTTTCATCTACCAGAACCCATGTAACATGTTTTTTTGAACATATCAATAATTGGACATATAAGAAGGTATCATGTGTAGTACAACATGGGTATTGGGCCCTTTAATAATGGTTATATTCTTAAAGTGTTTCATTTAATCTAAATATAAATTATTCTGAGGTGTGTACTTGGAATTTGTTGACCAATTCCACCACGATGTCCTTATATCATGCACTCGGAAGGTGGCGAAAACCATGCTCTAGATCTGTTGGGCCCTGAGCCGCCAGTCTTACTGATAGGAGTTCCACTATAGGTTCCACCTCTTATTACTAGTTATGGAATTTAATCCCTTGTTTATGGTAGTTTTCTATGTCTGATAGAGTCAATGTAAGGTGGTTTAAGACCTGAACCAACGATGGATGATCTGATGTGTGAGTTACAGTAGCAAAATCATCTTACTTTTTTAGGGTATGGAAGACCAAAACCTTCAGAGTCTTGTATAGATTCAGTCCTATCTATATTTGAGAATTTGGAGACATGTTTTAGCATAGGTTCAATATTTCTATGTGTATAATATGTGATTCACCCCAGAAATGTTGTGATGTGATTACCTTTGTTCATCGCCTTCAGGGCTTAGTATAGGCCAATTTCCAGAATTCATCATATGAGTAATTATATCCTTTGAATCTAAGTGCTGATCAAGACAAAGAGTTCGTATAACTTGAGTAGGGTGCTCTGTGGGTCATGGAGTATTCATATCTTTTTACTGAGTTATAGTTCTTTTCACTTCTCTTTGTTGGTGACGAGATTTCACTTGATATATGATACAAGGATGTGATTTGGTATGATATTTAGACATAGGTTAATATATTTCTATTACTTTACCTTTATGTGAATGTAAACTTGGGCACCTATCAGTGACAATAACCTGAGGGAAGGCAATAGTGCAAGGCATATAGGATTAGTGATGAGGTAGGCTAGTAGTTCTCCATGTGGTAAGAAATGTTTTTTAGGATTTCTTTTATGGGAAGTGGTAGACGTGGTAACTATACTAGTAGATCTATAATGTTCCATTAGTGTAGAAAATGGGGGAATATAAAGCCTCAGTGTGATATAGAACCTCTAGATTGTTGAGATGATGGATGTTTTTGTAACCTTTATACAATCATTCAGACCCTTCCATCAGCTTCTACTGGAAGACGTTCTATATGATCTCCTCCTTAATGTGTAGTTTATTATATGATGTGTCCATTTGGAGTTATAGTAGCATAAAGATGACTGGTGGAGGATGAGGATGTGGCTGCGGTAGCCAGAAATTATAATTTAAACAATTCCAGTACATCTCTCCTTACCATTGTTGTCTAGATATTGCATAGGGTTGCGGATTAGGCCAGTTTCATTCCTCACAACTGATAATAAAGGATTGGGCTGTAGGACCATCTATAGTATGAGGTACAATTCTAGTTTCCCCCACTATAGTATCTAATTTATTTGATACAGGTAATCCACAATCATTTATCTCGTTATCAATCATGGAAATATTTGGGGTATAAATTCAGTATTAATATGGTGTGATGACCCTAGATACACTATTCGGAGTATAGTTTCAGGGCATATGCCAATGCCATGATATTTTCATTGATATAGAAAGTCACCATTTCCTGTGGTATCTATTTCTTCTTGTGATGGAATTCTTCTATGTCATTCTCAGGTTTGATTGGTTGGTTCTATATAACTCTTTTATAGAATGATATCTCTGAAAGGTATGGTTCACATCAGTAGAAGAAAACGTTTATATAAACAAGGGTTTGTGGGATGTACAATATAGTTGCAACGGAAAATAGAATCATGGAATAGGTTGAGTGTCCACTAAGATTTCTAATCTTTTCATGAAGGATCAAGGTTTATATTAGGATGAATTACAACCAATGGTAGATCATTGTAGGGATGTATTTCCAAATTCTGTTTTTATGGATTATGTTATGAGATAGAGGTATATTTTATAATTTAGATCATTATAGGAGCTTCTCTAGTGTCCATTCCCCAATAAATGAAAACACATATAGAGCTCCCAGATTTCAAGAAGGAGTTGGAGGATCTAGTGGATAAGGGTATTATATAGCCTAGAACTACATCTTAAAGTTCACGCACGATTTTCACCATGAATATGGATGAGACCCTTAATTTATGTGTGGATTACAGAATGTAGAACCTGATTATGGTCAATAAACAGTATACACTTCCTCAAATAGATAACTTCTTTGACCATCTTTGATGAGATTGAGTGTTTTCTAAGATCAACATGAGACCAAGATATCATTAGGTGTGAGACAACCCATCAAAAATACCTCATCAATATTTTTATAGTAGGTCTAGTTGTATGACTAGATTATTATTCCATTCCATCTTATGAACGTGGCTACAATTTTCATAGACATTATGAATGGGGTGTTTCACCCTTATATGGATTCTTTTGTCATGGTATTTCTGGATGATATATTATTGTATTCTCACACTCATAACAACACTGAAAAGAACCTTGATATCATTATGAGTAAACTGAGATACTATTTCCGTTATTCTAATCTTGTTAGTGACACATCAAGATCATCAAAATTCTCTTCATAGATCATATTATATCAGAATTTGGATTTTATGTTGAGCCAGAGAATGCAAGTGTTATAATTTACTAGGATCATCCCAAGAATGTTTTTGATATTAAATGATCATTCGGGATGGATAGGGATTACATGAATTTCATATAGGAATTATAATGATTCACATTAGGGAGTATTGTTCTTATAATGAAGGGTCTTATTAGATGAGTCCTCATGACAGAAACTACCTGACAAACAACATTGAGCTAAATTTATTTGTCCATGCATTATGATTCTAGAGACTGTTTTTATTGGGTGATCACCTTTTGGTGTATATGGACCACAAGAGCCGAAAATTTATATTTTCACATAATATTTTGAATATCTGGAATCAAATATTTGTTGAATATCTCCAGTCAGTCAAATTTGATATTGCATATATTTTTGGAAAAGGAAATACAATAAAAGATGTGCTGAGTCTGAAAACTCCGGTCTAAGCCATACGGGAAGCTTGTGATGAAAGAAAATCAATGGCCCTATTTTTAGATCTGAATATAGAGTTTCATGATTTTTATGATGAGTCATATATCTCATCCTTAACAGTTACCTATATTTCCCTGATATGGTGGCGATCATGAAATATTCAGATTCTAGGCAATTTGTTCTCCATCAGAGTATTTTGGGAGATAAGACACATCATATTGGAATATGGGTAGAGATGAAGTTATATATATTTCTGTATGTGTATGGGTTTCATGTGATGTTAGAGAGGAGTTGATGCATTATTCCCATGCTTCATAGTAGTCATTTCATCCAGGATTCTCCATGATGGATCGATATCTGCGACACTAGTATTGGTGTCTTGGGGTAAAATGTTAGATTTCATGACTTATAATTATGTGTTCCACCTACTAGATGGTGAAGGTGGATCACCAGTGTCTCATATTCTTTCTAAAAGAACATACAGTCCAAGAATTTAAATGGGAACATGATTCCATTGAATTTCTAGTCATTTTACCTAGGTGTCTTAAAGGAAGTGATGTCGTATTGGTTGTTATTGATAGACTGGTGAATGTATACCACTTCCCTAATATCTAAGATAATTTCTCAGTTGATGAGTTGGGATGTTTTTTGTCTTTGAGATCATACAACTACATGGATCCATTTTACTATCATTTCAGACATAGATTCTCATTTCATTTCAATGATCTGGACGGTGTTTCAGAAGTCTATGGGTACATAGCTGCTTATGAGTTATCTTTTTACCCTTAAACCAATGGACAGTCAGAACAGACGATATTGGTTTTAGAGGACATGCTCTGAGCATTCAACCATGACCATAGTGGTTATTGGGAGAATCATATCCATCTTTTCAATTTCTCCGAAAATAATATACTTCAGGGGAAAATCCAGATAGATTATTTTGAGGCATTGTATGTTGGGATTATGATTCACCATTATGTTGTCTAGAGGTTGGGGAGGTATCTATATGACATTATAATCTCATACAAGATAATTTAGAGCAGGTATAGCTAACTAGGAAGCATATGACTACTACATAATCTATATATAAATCCAATGTTGATTTCCACATATGAACTATAGAGTTCGGGGTCAGGGATCATATTTTCCTACTAGAATCACCCATATTGGGGAATAGAATGATATAGAGGAAAGAGAAGTTATAATCTCATTATGTAAGGTAATTTGAGACTTTGGAGAGTTTTAGGCTAGTTTCATACCATTTACTACTTCCATAGAGGTACCATGCCATAAAATATATCTTCCTCATTTCACATATTCACTATTATCATGTTGAACCGTGTCATAAGTTTGATCCTAAGGATGTTGAACTTGATGATGATGCTTATTTTGAGGGGAATACTGTTTGTATCTTTTAACAGAGAACAAATTATCTCTGAGGATGGTCTATCCCCTTAATACGTGGGATATAGAAACACAAAAAATTTACAGGAAAGGCTTTGGGGTGTGAGGCTGATGTATGTTCTTAGTGTCCATAGTTGTTCTCAGATAGTGTTTAACTTCGCTTGGAAGGTAAAATCAGGGATGAGTTCCTTTAAGGGGAGAAGACTATAATAAAATGGTTTTTAGTAAGGTATGGATCCATTAAATTTGTTCTTTTGTTTTATTTTTAACCTAAAACGGATCCCTAATGAGTTCACGGTTGTCTCGGGGGTGTTTGGGGGTAGTTTGGAGCCCAAAACATGACTATTTGGGGGAGAAGCCTTGTCAGCTGTTAAGAATATACCATTAGGGGAAGGAAACATGTTTAGTTCTAATTGTGAATGGTGGGAGAGTGGGTGGGAATATGATGAATAGTTTTCCCTAACACTATGACAAGGGCCACATGACCAGGCAGAAACTGTAGATAAATTATATAGGGTTTTTTCATGGTTTGCACATAGTTTCCCTAACCATATTGGATAATAATGAAATTTCTTCCTTCTTATAGTAGATTTCACATGTTTGGTGCACATTTTCAATATAGGTGTGGACAAACCATGTTAAGGACATTTTTGGATGATTTTATGGGTTTTCCTTTCAAAAACTAATTATGTAAACCCTCTAAATATATTTTCATTTCCAGTGTATAGAAAACCCTCCATTTCTCTCATTTGAGCTAAAAATCTATTTTCTATAGTATTTTATCTCAATATTATGTTCGTAGTCTGATTTTATCATCTTTCATATCATTGGATCTGAACCTGTAAGTTCTTAATTCTATATTAATCCTTCATTGTTGTTCTTCATATTAATGATGATATTTTTATACAGGCTCGTATTCCCCATTTTTATAGAATTTATATGTTCTTCATATCACTACCTATCTAGGAAAAACTATAGGCTAATATTTTATGAGGATAGTCATACAAGTATGAGGTAGGTGGTATATAACTCACACCTCACGTTTCTTCATTTTAAAAATTGATATGTGTGTGCCCCAATTTCATCAAGCATCACATATTAAATTAATATGACTTTATTGTAGTAATTGGAACCATATTCTAAGACTGATGCCTTATATGGTATTCATAATTTTTGGTTACATCGACAAAAATGACCATCCAATGTAGGGTGTTTTTATAATTATGCTTTTAGTTGCCTATTGAGAATTTTTTTTCCACCGTTCAGGTGAGCTGTTACATGACCTTGTCAAATGTATGTGTTTAATTAATCCAATGGTTTGTTAATTGTTATCACGTGGATGGTTATAAATTGACTAGCCTAAGATAACTTATTGAACATTGATTATCATTTTTAAATGAATTGGAAGGTATATGGTTTGTATATATGTTGATTGGACTTATTAAATTAAAATGAAGAATACAATTTCAGGTTCATAGCACAGATTTCCATGATAAAGTAAGGTAGCTAAGTGAACTGTATTAAATGATTCTGACTTATACAAACCAAGGTATGGTATCATGTTCCTTTAGCCTTGTCACTTTTTTTGAAAGGTAAGGAAATTGACAATTGGAAATATTAAATAGAATGATTATTATTTGTCATAATTAATTAAATTAATGAATTGTAATGTTCCTTTTACAAAAACCTAGAAAATTCTATAGTAGTAGTCATACTTGAGTTTTCCATGGGATTCCCAAGGGAATTCCTTTAGCACTCATGGATTTCATTCAAATTCATTCACAGTAGTTGTAAAGGGAAAGGCCCACATTGAAACTCTATCCTATTATAACATAGGATACCCTATATTAAACTATAGGTTCACATCATTATCACTACATGATACCGTCGATAAACTCCTTCAATCTAGTATGAATTCTACAAAAATGAGGTTTCCCAGATACTCCTTTGGAGATGGTAACTGCTTATCACATTTTACCTTGGATGTATTCCTTGGACTCAGTAACATTTAATCTACTGTGGAATGAATTGGATGACACACCTTGGATTACACTCTTAACCCTTATCTAGGGTGTAGTTACTACTATGTTGGAGACCCTGGAAGTTATGTTTCCCTTTTTTATAACCTTGTAAATTCTTCATTATTATTATAATAAATGTTTCTTTGTTATATCATTGAGCCTTCACTATCATTATCATGTCAGGATGCCAGTGCCAATTATACCTCATGATACATAATTATATTAACTGGGAATTAATTAATTAATTAGCTGGTTCCATGTTCAGACACCAACCGAGAGTGGTAACATGTACATTGGAATTTATGTTATTATACTTATTAATGTTTATATGTGAATTATTTTAGACTCCTTATGTTTATATTACAGGTATTTGATGTTATACATACCATTGGTGGTGGCCTAATGATATTTATTTCACACCCTCTCTAGGTTCCATTGATACTTGGGAAGATTATATGTATGTAGGTGTTTACAATGGGAAGACTACTATTTTAGAGTCATGATTCCTTTATTCTTTTTGGAAGGAGTTTCTAGAAGATGACCGAGATAGAGGTCGGGATTCTAGGGATGATTTTTGAATTTCATTTTTCTACTTTTTTATATCATGTATTATTTGATTCCTTATACAGTGTTTTCCATCATTATAGAACATTTTATATATCATCAGCAATTGGTTTATATTTTGATCAGTTGTTCAGTTGTTTATTACCCGTGTCATCTTATTTTCTGTGTTCTGTTTACAATTACTACATCCACAATTTATTATACCATTTTTATAATTATACCACAATGATACACTTCAGTAATAAGGGAATAGTATTCTCATAGACTCACCCTAGACCCTCACAACTAGTCATCAACCTCTGGAAATCAGGGAGATGCGCTTGAGGCCTGTAGGCCAATTGGGCTCTGGGAACCTCTAAGTGGCATTTGAGTTCTGGACACCAGAGTCTGGGTGTTTATTCCTTGAGAGTACATGATATTTGGTGGATTGATTCTCGATATATGGTGTTGAGGTATGTGAACAATTCACTATAAATATCCATTTTTATGTAATATAATTTTTATAAATTCTAGGATGAATGTTTAAATTTATTTTCAATAAATATGGCTACCATCACATATGTTTGGGTTGTTGAATTTTTCATAACCACAATGACCAAGGAATTTTTTTTGAGAAAACCCTTTACGAGGTGGTATTTTGTGTTGGATTCTCTTAGGGGAAAACTAAATTTATTTCTAAAGTGATGGCCTATAACCAAATTAAGAATTTTATCAAAATATGAAACCCATATAAGATTTAATCGAGTCAGTTAATGTTTGATCTTTTTGTGACCCCTTCATTTACAATACATAGTTTCTTTGTAGAAGGGCCACCTATGTAATTTTTTTATGACTTCTACTCATTATATCCCATATAATTCATGGGAAAACTAATCCACATAAATGACAAATTTTTATATTATATGATATTTTCCTTTAGAATGCGTGAATATCTTCCCAATGGAACACTCCCTTATTATATTTGGAATATGTTTTCCATTTCTAAAAGAGATACATTTTATATGATTTTAAACCTTTTTATTTACCCAAAATTCTAAAAATAGTGAAATCCCCAAATCCTATTTCATGAAGCCCATACCCAATGCCACTAGGCTTACATTATCATGTCACAATGAGTATTTCCATGCTTTATTTATATTATGAATTTATTTGATAATGGGATCAATGAGCCTTATAGTACATGTTCCCTAATTATCCACATAACTAGTAAGATGCTTAAAATAAAACCAACAATTTATTACATTTATAATGAGTATCATTAATGATAAAAAATCAACATGAATTAACCTGTTTCAGTTTTCCAAGCTCATTGCCCCTGGAAATTTTAAATTACTAGAATGTCCACCTAGAACTGAGTTTCTTCTCTTTTTATATAAACATATATATAATTAGTAATAATTATATGTATGTACTAATCCCTATTCACTATATTATATCAAACGTGAATTTATTCATCCTTCTTTATCCAATTACTAACATATATGAGATAAGTAGATTTTGATGCTTATGTGTAAGTTCCTCAAAATATACTACTAGGTCCCTCTAACCCATTAGTTTATTCCAATTGAAATTAAATTGTTCATAATTATTTCGATTCATATGACCATAATATATAATTCTCCATTATCTTAGTCACATTAACATAAAATTAACATCATTGTTTTTTTCATGGCCTTAAAAAGTATATCATGGGTTCTAGATGAATAAACATAAAAAGAACATTTTTGGTGAGGAATGTATAACCGTTGAAATAAACCTAATGATATTTGACACATTACCTAAAATGAATTGATCGTTTATGTTAGATTGAATCAAAGTATGTTTTTTTTCATTCCATTCATATGGATACATATGCTCCCATTCTTATGGTTGAAATCCCAACACCTTTACATATACTACTTCCCTAGATGGGGAAACATTCTAGAGTGACTAAATATATGGATTGAAACCAAATCCTAACTAAAAAGGGTGAATATAATGAACCCATTAAACATATATATGGAGAACTTTATATATTTAAATATATTGACATCAATTAATGGTGTTGAGCGATTTAATTCATGAAAAGGGTGAAATCAATTCGTATTGGAAATATTTCCTGAATTTGACTTAATTATTCAACAGATCAAAACTCATTGAAGAAGTTTCCTTATGGAATGAATTGATCTCTCATCCTAGTAATATTTAAATTCAATTTGGTGTTTCATAAGAACATCCCAATTTCTTCATGTATTTTGAATTTAGGTCCACAGCTGAACAAAAACATGGGTGTGAGAAAAAATGGTAAATGTTTTATATTATATAATGATTTTCATATTTTCTTTGTTATTGTCGTGATAATGTATCAGTCAATAAGGGAATTAAGGAAAATAAAATGAAATAATAAACTATTATGACATTATAGATTTTTTTTGAAAATAATTGAATTTTTCTATATATTTCATAAATAAATAAATAAAATTATCAATGTTATCATAGATACAAAAAAATCTAAATGGGGAAAATTACGTTCAAAAAATTTATAAAATTTCAGAATATATCATAGCTAAACTGAATAACTGAAATCCCATTAAGGGTATATATTTTATATACATTTTTTTAATATATAGATTTTTTAAAATATTTATTTTTCATTAATAAATTTATATATTTTTAGTTAAATCTTTAGAGTGTTATTTACCAATTTAGATATGATGAAATAAATGAATAAAAGGATCAATGTGTGGATTATGTTTTATCACAATGGTTATCATATTACTAAAATTATATTTATCTATATTCATCATTTTTATTTGGTTATCTATGAAAATGTGATAAACATGTGTACAAAACTAGGATTGATGAACATTAATCACGTTCTGAAAACCAATATAAATAATTTGGATTCTCATGAAACTATGTGAATGTATAATATGATTTACTGATGACATGTATGAATGAACCCTTAATGAATTTAACACATGAATTACATAAAATATTTTAAATATTATATCTTAAATTTTAAAGAAATAATTTCATTTTAAATGTGGGTCATAATCTCAATTACGTGAAAAAGTGATTGGTTGGACATGAAACTATTTGCAAAATATTTTGGATGCATTTTTATTATGTTAAAAGTAAACAAACATCATGTAAAATAATGGTTAGTATTTTTTTGATAAAATGTGAATATTTCCAATTTAAAACTAATATATTTGTCTAAAAAAACATCACATGATCAAAAATGATGAAACTAACATATATTCTCATGAATATATAAAAGAAATATGTGTAACATACAAGAAAATTAACATTTCTGTGTGTGTGTGTCTCGTGGGATGATTTAGTGGATTTAATATCAAAAGACCCTTCCTAAAGATCATATTCCATGATTATACAAGGCACTACTCAATCTCATATAATCAAATATGTATAATATAAATCATAAAAGGGAAAATAGTTATTCTTCTTGGTACACCCATATAGTGGTATGTTTAAAGAGAATATATTATGAGATTATTGAATTTACCAATGTACCAAATTATTCTAAGAATACTACTTATTGATTATAAATTAATAATGGTTTCACAAAACCTATTTGTTTACATCACTTCTACATATAGATAACTCATTTTCCTCCACATTTAAAAAAATCAATACTCCTACAAGTGAGTTCATAGACATCCACGGACCATAAATGAGTTTTAAACGAATTTTAGTATAGAAATATTCTCCACCATGATCGACATAATGAATCATGGTCAACATATAGTAATAAGAACTCTTCGAACTCTATATTTTCTCTCTATAAAATTATATAATTATTAATATTTATTTTTCCCCAATGAATCTCTGATCAACATACACATTAGTTTATAAGAATATATATTTTATCACAAGAAAATATATATCATTCACCTGATTAAAATATATAAATATTCATCAATTATATAGTAAAAGTCACCTGTAAAATACATCCAATTCTATGTTAACTAATTTTAATTTAAACAACATAAAACTTTTTAAATAATTGAATATTTTAAATCTAAAAAATTGTCCTACTCAACACCTACATGGGTTGGGGATAGATTTTATAGTGCAACATCATTTATCTTCTAAAATGCATGGTTCTAAATGTATAACATTTTGTATTTGTAGCGTGATTATCCATTTCAACATAACTCGAACTAAACCATTAAGGAAAAAATGAATCATCCTGAACTAATGTTTATTAATAATAAGAAAAAATATATTTTTCATGTTATAGTGTGGTCACCTTATCAATGACACTACCGTACTATTAGGATAGGACACACTTCACAAAATACAGACTTCTCCAAATGTATAATTATTTTAGGTCTTTTTTCGGGTGGTAATTATTACTCATTATGATAGTAGTGAATTTAATATAACAAAGTGCATTAAAACCCCATGGGATCAACCATTCCATGTGATTTAAAGCCTCACAGTTGAAAAAAATAAAATTTAATATATATTATTTTCTCCTTATATAACATGTCTAAACATTCTACACACTCATCTAAACTATTTGAAAACAATATACATTGCATCTAAGATTCCCATAGAGAATTTAGACCATTATTTCATCAGTAATCCCATCCCAAAAAATCTTTAAAGGATTTTTTCTATCAATTAAACCCTATTTTTTTAAAACAAATCACAAACTTATTTAACTAAACCCACATAAATTCCATCAAATTCTGAGTGAATCTTTATATAGTAAATTGATTGATAAATAATCATTCACCATAATCCCCAATTTATCATTAACTCAATGATAAATAAGATTTAATGGAAATATTTCTCTTAAAAAACTCCAATGACCAAAACCCATATTATAGACACCACTTTTTCATAATTATTCTTAAATAAAATATTACCATATAATTAAATTTCATGTATTACCCCCAAAACATTTCTCTACGAGTCACTCACCCATTCTCATTAAAAAACACCTATGTATTCTATATTGAGTTAATTTTCCCCATAAAATAGTGGTTAATCAAACTCCCCTAAATTGGATTAAATATTACACTTTTAATTGAACCCATAGATCACATCTTTTAATTATTATAATAGATAATCAAGACATCAATAAAATATTCCATGGAATATATCGTACCTTTACACAAACTACCTATTAATTTAGACATATTTTTTGAATTAGTTTTTGGATTGATAAAAAAATTTGGTTAGTGGGGTTCTCATCATTAAACCATATATGTCGATATAGAATGCTAGAATCTTTGATATATGTGATTTTTTTAAATTATTACTTTGGTAGAACCTCTGTCTTTTTATCGATTACATGAATTTATATAGACAAGTACTCCAACATCACCATCATTTGAACAGACATCACTTTATTGAAGTAATGTTTTATTTTAATGTTCTTTATAATTAAATTATATAGTGTATAACATTTCAATGATTGACATAAAATTAGTCTTAAAACTTAATTCCAGTTAACAATGTTATATGACACATGATATTAAATATTATAGTTGGGTCCTAATCAAAGACAATTTAGTGTATACTTGAGTGGCTGTGATGTATTTAACATAAGTAGTGTACAATAAGATGTAATTTTAATTATTTACTTGGAAATAAATATAAATATAGACAAGATAAAATTAAATAACTAATATCAAAATTATATCCTCTTATAACCTAGTACAATTAGAATCCATAAATACCAATATATATTATTGATATGTCTTATTATAAGAAATTCAAAATGTAACATTCCATTGAAAAGTCATTTTATCCATTTCATGATTTCTATTGAAGTTCCAATAAGAAGATATTGATGATATATTTTATTTTTCTCAATAGTTAATGGAAATTTAAATGATTATGTGGAACGTAATGATACCTTTAGATATCCTTGAATAAATTCCACCAGGAGAACATATTTCAGATAGAGGAACAATTGTAATTAAGAACACTATAGATTCTAGATCAACTTTTAGAGGATATATTTATTTAAAAAAATATATTTGAAGTAATTGATTTTGACATATGGAAAAATAAATGGAAATTTTATATCTGGAATTATCTACACAAATCAGACAATTACTTGAAATTGTTTTATAACATTCTTGACTATTTCTAATGGTTCGAGAAGAAAATTCAACCATATATTTAATTAAAAGAGAATGTTTCCTAGATATAGTGATCTAGAAGATTTATGTATCATATTTAGGGATTCTAGAAGGAAAAAAATGTTCTTTTGGATAAAAAATATTTTCTTAGATGTTGTGAATTAAGAATATGGAAACTCCAGATGACCAGAAGTCACGCTGTGATGAAATAAGAAAATTATATTATTGAATGCATGCACAACAAAAATGAAAATAAAAAATTCCCTATGATTCATTCATGAGTAATGTATAGTTACCTTAACATTACGAATAAATTATTTTAAATAAGAATATGAATTAAATGAATTGAAACACAACTAGAAGATACACTAAACATAATATGATAAATGATCTCTTAAATGTTATGGTGAATATTACGTTGATAAAAATTAAACAAAAAAATTATTTGGATGACTGAAAGAAATTTTGGAAGAAGATTGTCTATTTATATTTTCATGTTCACTAAAGATGGATACAAATATTCGTGTAGTGTAATGTTTAAAGCATCTAGAATCAAAAGAAATGAAATACAAACCACTAAAGGTTACATAAGAACAATGTGAAATTATATATCACTATATGTTCATCAAAAGAAAAAAACATTGGTGGAAGAAAACAAATTTCCAAGATGAATTAAATGTATAAAATCATTCCTTACATGTGTTTAGGATGCATGTAAACAATATTAGATCTTTAAAGTTATGGAAAGATGGAGAATTTGAAGATGAAATAATAAAATATTGAAATATGTGGAGTTTGATTGTAAGAGTTATTATATTCGGATGTTTAGGTGATGAAAGATCGACTCAATGTTGTATTAATTTTTAGTGCACTGTAAATAAATATAATATGTAATGATGATAAACATGGGTTGCTGTAAATATTGAAAATAATAATGAATGTACAAGTGGATGATATAATGAAAATATATGAGGAAGACCAAATATATAAAATCTTAATGAATTATATTCTAGATACTGAGATAGTGAGAATAGGCCTTGAGTCAAGATAAGAATATATTCATAACATTAGATATTCAAGAATGAGATGATTAAAGAATAATATGCTAGAATAGTTTGAGCTAAACTATGTTTAATTAGATGTTGATGACCAAAATCATATGAATGAAGATAGAGAATGTTTTGAGTAATAAAGGCCATAAAATATTGACTTGGTGTAGAGGATGAAATAGAAGGATCCAAGTGACTTATAAGAATGTTTATTTTCTATATTATTATAGATTTAGTTTATATGAATGTATAATTAAATGTATTTAAGTGAATACTATGGATGAACATTTATAGGAATATGAAAAAGGGATAATACATTTTTATTAAGTCAAATATTATAATGGTATTGAGTTAGATATTAAAATTTCAATATTCAAGGACGGTATGAACATTATTCAAACTATATTTTGAGGATGATTTGAATATTTGGAAAATTCTATTTTGAAGGATCTATGATGAATTCAAATCATGATATATTTAAAAGATATTAATGGTGGTCAATTCAATATATTGAGATAATGGGGATTTCAAAAATTAGCACATGTCTTGCCCACATATATTGGAGTAATTATGTATATATAAAGGGGAAGAACACATGAGTTAATATGAAAAATAAAGATATGAATACAGATAATCTAATTATAAAATAGACGACGTGGCTGATCAATTACATCCTTTAGAAGATCAGAATGGTTAATTGGTTGAGAAGATAGGAAATTGATGTTCTATATTATTGAGTGAGTTTTCTGGATCTAGAAGACCATACAAAGTAAATCTTGACCAATTCTAATAAAAAAAATATAGATGATTAAAATGATTAATTTCAAGGTAGTGAGATCATTAAAATATTTATATAATGGAAGGAGGGTAGGTTGAAATTCATGTTAAGTACATCCAATGAATAAGTGTGTGTCATGGTTTCATCCATGAGAATGTTTTTAAATAAATTATCATAAATGGTGGTTCTATTATAAGCAATTTCAACATTCCTAGTAGATAGATGTATCATATCAGTAGGTATATAAACTTTTTTGATACTAGTTGTCACAATATATAACTTATAATCTAAAAATTATAGAACGTTATGATATTATTTCATTATAATAAATTCCCAATACATTTCTGTATAGAGATTTAGATAATATGAAACAGTAGCTTACAAAACTCATTTAATTTATATAAAATGAACATTTTGATAACTATATAAACAACCTATCAATAAATAACAAGTATTCAAAATAAACCATAATTTATTCAATTAAGATACACTCATAGACACATATTATACACTGCATGCTTCATAACCTATGGTAATAAAAACTAATTAAATGTGTGGTCTCAAAATAAAAATAATTGAAAACATATCAAAACGTATTAGAATATAAACATGAAGTAAAACCTGAGGAGTAAATAAATATAATAATAATATATCATAAGACCATGGATGGTAATAATAAATTAAGATAGATCAATATAATATCATAAAAATATTATTTACATAAGAGATATAACATATCCTAGAAACACACATGATGAATGATAAATATGGTGATCATGTTTTGAGAGTTTGTAATATGTATATAATAATGCATAATAAAGAATACATATCATTTCAATGATATTAAATGAGTCTAGAAAATCTAGAATATCATGATTATCAATTTATAAATGTGTCCCTACTATACAAATTGATAAATTATATCATTTTGAAATAAATTTTAACACATCAGGATGTGATGAAGTGGAATTACCATCCTTTTTTTTCACAAATCGACCCATTCTAGGGATTGAGCTTCAACTAACCCAATCCCACCTCCATAGTCTAGGGGGTGGTGACTTGCGATGAATTCACAACAAACTCAGGGAGGCCTTTCAATAAAAACCTACACACACACACACACATATCCAACTAAATGAAAAAGTGTAGAGGGAAAGGAAAAAAAGATTAAACATAGATTCAAATAAATCAAACATGCATGAACCACTAAACATTATAAGTATGATACAATAATTTAACAGTAAAATGTGAAAAAATACACACCCAACCAAAAATGTTCCATAACCTGGAAGTAATTGAAAAAGTAAAATAGTTGATAGATCCCCTCTACTAGATCACAAGATACAACCACTGTACATAGTCCAAGCACTTATATCTCTAAGATTATCTAAAGTCATGATTATCCTGTCTGTCATCTTCATAAGGAATGACACCAATGGGAAAATCCCAGGCATGGGTGAGTGTAAAAATACTCTATATGATGACCAAAAAAGAAGAAGGGGGATACATAAGAGATGCTCCAAAAAGGAAAGCATTAGATTGTACAAGGTATAGTAAAAGGAATATAGCTCAACCCAACAAGGGAGTGAAGTAAACTCAACCAAACACACGGTGATAGAAATGGTGAAAGGATGAACTTCTCATAGAGTCTGCGCTACCAATAGTACTATAGTATAATCATCCAACCACAAGAAGCTTGACACAGAATGCGTGTGGCATACCCCATGCGTCATTACCAATCATAGAAGGGGAGTATACAAAACAGAAGGAGTGGGTACTGAAATATGATATATATATATATATATATATAATCAGTCCAAGAAACCCAAATAAGAGAGTAAAGGGATATCCATCTAACTTCTCATCCTAATAAGATGAGTTTCCAACAGTTCCAAAGGTATCCAACAATGATTACCATCATCTGACACATCGTTCTCGAAAAAGAAATTCAGAGGTACTCAAATCACCACACCTTGATATTATCTATTTTTTGCGGCACTATGTGGCCTGCATAGTATTAAATCATGTCATAAGAATTTGTCTTGGTGGTTAAAGTGTTCCTCTTACTCGAGAGTCCAATTTGTAAATTAAATCATGCCTTGTCACTGTGTCACACAGTTGGAAGGTAATGTCTTAGAAACGAGGACCCATGCCCAGTCCAGCTGGTGGATGGCACTCAGAACTAAAATTAGTGATCCCAATACCCATCCCAATTATAGGGTAATCTCGGTACTACCATCTAGTAACCCACTACCCAACCCAGATCAAGGGTAATCTAGGTATTACCATTGGAGAACCCACTACCCGACCCAGCTATAGGGTATGATCAGAAATATCTTGTAAACCTACATGATCTCAACCATCGTATAACATTACCTGAAAAGGTGTCACAACCAGTACATCATTGATTGTACCTATAAATCAACTATGGAGGGAAATATCATGTTGTAAGTGAAAAAAACTCTCAATATAAGATACTCACAGGATAAAATCTAAGTCAAAATAAAGAGATACACGAGGTAGAGGATTTCTTAAGTGGTACACGGTGCATATGGGTCCACACAATGTGTGGCCCCACCTTAGCACCTGGAAATATACCCATCCATACTCAAGTACTAAATATTTCACAAGTACCTCTAGGAATGCCACTACACTATAGAGTGCATGGAATATCTGGCCGAAAGCTTGATAAGCACAAGATACTCATCACTGGTCCAAAAGAATGAAAACCTAACATTACTAACTGGCTTCCACAAAGGGCCCTGAATAACCTAGAATATCAAACAATTTTGATCGTTGTGGAGAATAACACCAAATAAAGAATTAATTCAACATAATCGGACACCCAGTGATGAAACTACATTTCGTAGCATTGCGTATGATCGATTGATTCATGGGGTCGGTGCCATGATCATGGAACACATCATACAGATTACACCATTATGAGCCTCATGGAAAACCCAACGGGATCATCTATTCATTCATCCAAAATAGATGCTCGATGAAAAATTGACATTTCACCCAAAAAAATCAAATCAAGTATTATAGGGCCTATATCGAAATTTCAGTTTCGGTGTTGGAAATCTATCTCAAAAAATATGTCTCAATTTTATGGTCGTAAAACTACTGACGTCGCATCGATCAAATATCATATGAAGAAGTTATGGCATGCCCAAGTAATAATAATAATAGATTATTATTATTTTTTTCTTATTGGACCATAGGTAGAAGATAAAATTTAATAGTGAACATTTTTATTGAATAGACCATCTTAATGTTAAGGTTACTCTACTGCTGATAGTATGTCAATATGATATTTTCATTAAAAATTATAACCAAAACAATGTTTTAACAATAATAAGAATATTTAAATTAACATATTTTTATGATATTTTAATATATAACTGATGTATCTACTGGATATATCCTATGCGATGGATTATAATTCCACCTCCATCAAAATGTTCATTCCAAGCCCATGTGGTCTCTTTTATTACTTAATATTTTTATTACATCATTATTATAATAATATTACTATCTTGAATGAGGATATCCCCCATTTTTCATGCACATGCATCTGATATTCCCCACACCTCATCTTTTTAGTCATTTATATTTATTTTGTTTTTATTTTATTTCCATTCTATTTCCTATTCATTCTTCTTCCCCTTCCATGGTTTTCACGTCGAAACCCTAAAAAAGTCACACCATCGGAACCAGTGCATGCTGGCACCACTTTCATCATCTTCGCTGCCTACCATGCCTTGGACTGCCACACACCCAGGATGACCTCCGTTGTATACCACACCTCCAACCTCACCTAGAAGCCTCCACAAGCCACTGCCCAACCGACCTCACCTTACCGCATGGTCCTCTCCAAACACCGCTGCCCCTCACCCTTATCACACCTGATGAACTATTTTACGGATCATGCACTACAATGATAGACTATCTCACACCCACACCCCCACCACATTCCCTTTTCTGGTGAACTTATGGTCTATCGTGGATGAAGTAAATCATGGTAGATCTATGATCCTTGGATGAAAATCTACACAGATCTGTTCCCCACATGAAGATTCCATGTCGTTTGGACGTGCCAAAAAATTAAAGGATGAAGAACACATGAATAACTGATAAATGGGAGAAAAAATGGAATCCAATATATGGTTATATTATTTTTTTCCATCAATTATGATGTTAAAAAAAATTAACAACGAAACAGTTTTATAATTCTTGAAAGGGGAATGGGATCCAAAGAAAGATCCCACCGTAGTGGACCCATTCATCATTGATGAGCACCGCCACCAAAGAATCATCATTCCTTCAACAAAGGAGGAAGGATTTGAGGAGATATAATCATCCTTAGAGGGAGGTTTATTATTAAACCCTATAAAAATCATCATAATCCCATATTTATACATAAATATTTGGATAAGGTATCTACTTAACTGCACTCGCCAATGTTCATGGGATCTGAACATCCTGTTCCCTCTCATATATGGATGCCTATATGGGTAAACACCAAACATCAAACCAAATGATGATATCAAATTTCCCACATGAGTATCCATTCAGATGTTATTCGATCCATCATTGGAACTACTTACTTATCTTTAATTATTTTTTTTTACAAAAACCCCCTCGATAACTATTTCCATAGAAGGGTTGTCCCGACCAAAGTTATGTCCTTCGTAGGTTAAACACCAGGATATAGAGTAAATTGTGGACTATGGTTTATAATATATACAACAATTTAAAAGATATCTCATCTCCATAAAATTCCTAGATTAAATATACATAATATTTTTGTAAAATTAATTTCGGGAACACTGGGCCTCAGAATTGCACTCTATCTCAGCACTTAGCATTTGAAATATATTTATATACAAATATTCCAATATCTTACATATATAAATTAGTTCATTAAATATTTTTAAACTTCATATATTTATTCCCCAAAAGTAAATTTTGTGAAAAAAATTTGGATACTGAGCTCACACCTTTATCTTCCTCTCCTAGGAACTCTATTATATGTTTCTGTGCTACCAAAACACATTGACCAAAGGGATGGTCCATGCATGTTAGGTTCTCTCCTGATGACAATGTGCATAGGATCATTCATGTATCTCCTTAATTGTGACATGTATGAGATTTCATGCTCCCACTACAGCTATTAGGGTTAGGGAAAGGTGGTAGGAAACCTCACCATATCTTCACATTATCTCGAATGTCCTGACAAAACATGGTGAAATGTTTTCTTCCCTTGTTGAACCTACACATCCCATGCCGTGACTGTAATAATTTTTTATTACTCAAACATGGTATCATGATTCCCTCCTTCAAAATATAAATATGATGAATCACCTAAGGATATCTAGTCATGCATGATTTCATAGTTGATGTCTTGTAAATATGACTCTCTAACATTCTCAATAAGCGAAGGTGTAAACACCATCGACTGAAAAAATTGTACCCTCATGATCCATCAGTGTTATTTGTATTGAATCTAACTCACCTAAAACATCCCACACTAGTAGAGCTTAGGAATACCTAAAAAGGGAAAATTCTAGAACTTTTCCCTTTCACAGGATATAGACTATATTTAAGTAGTAGACCTCCTAGAATTTCAAACCAGTGTTGTTGTCTTAGGTTCAAGTCTCTCTAGGTGAAGATGAACCTAAAACTATTGTGATCCTAGTACCCCATAAGAGCTCTCCCAAAGGATATATATCAACATTATCAAGGAGAAGACTACCACTATCATCAACAGGTAGAGTGTCATGTAGTTATTTTCATGGGGTCTTATCTTTCTTGACTATAATTTTAACTTTGAGACTATGAAGGTACCAATGAACAAGAAAGGTGTGTAAACTCATCCAACCGTGATAATAAAGACATAGAATGAACATAGCATACACCCAGTGCCTTCACCTCCCTTAGAAGGAGAGTAACCCCAAACCAAATACTACTCTACACCCATTAATGACATACCAAAAAAAAGTGTCAAGTAGGAAAACTCTACATACTATACCCGGACTTGCTCTGAAACCCCATCACATAATCTCGTCCTGAACGTAATATTCAATGGGACACTTCCACCACAACTCAATACTATCCGATTTGGGTGGCACAAACTCTCCCTCGTAGTTTTTATCATTTTATGGAAATGTGTCTCTATGGGGGGAAGAAACATGCTTCCTTGTGCATTCGAAACTGCATCGAACGACATCGATACATGGTTACAATGATGCCCTAATTCACCCCAGGAACACCATGATCAAGAAGGAAGGAGAAAAGAGTAATTCACATAGTATATAATATTCTATAATAGAAAATCATAAGAGTCCCAATGTGTACCTCTAATAGTCTTATGCACTACATGATCGTAGACGTCGAAAGCGTGCAGCTATCTACAACCTAGGCCATAGGATTACTGAGTCAGATGTGGCACACCTAGTGGTAGTGGAAGGAAATCAAAGAATCCTCTCCACACCACCAGATCCTCTTCCATAACCACCTCCCTAGAGACCACATTGTTTCCTCATGGGGTTCCAAACACGTATAGTTAGGCAGCCTCATTCCATGTGACCATGTCCATCAAAAACATAACACCTTCTCTCTCTGGGATAACATGGTGCTCTGTGTTTCCTAAGTGCTACCTAGACACATGCCTAAGTCAGATTATGGAGAGGAATCCTATATAGAGATCATATCGTCTAATGTATGTTATATGTCAAAGATGTCTCATCTCTGATGCGTCAACCACCGGATCTAGTTATGGGGCATATCTCTGAAAAAAAAATATCGATTTCACTAGAGCATGATCCTGAATCCTGATAGGTGGGATGCCTAGAGGCACTATGTTGGCTCAGATCTCTCTGCAGAGTCCCTGGTCAAACCTATATGCTTGGTGGTAACCATCACAAAGCATATCCAAAGAGTGATGAGTCATTTCTATAATCCCTAGAGAGTACATGGGCACCATCATCCCTCCATATTGAATTTTCAGAAGATCTTGAACCCTAATGGCGAGTAAGAATGAGGTGTATTATTCCTCATGAAACAGTTACTATAAGTCATCCCATGAGTGAGATGACTCATTATGTATCTTAGTAACCAAGCTCCACCAATGTCTAGCTATTCCATGGAAATGACTGGCTGCCAAATCTACAATGGGATTTATCAGTGTCCAAAGAAGATTGAAGAGGCGGCCCACTAACTCAAGCCAATCCTCAACTGCCTAAATATCTAGCTCACTAGAGAACCTCATAGTATCTATCTCTAGAACTTATAATTTGAACTCAGCCTGCACACATCCTCACCATTCTCTTTTGTGAATTTCTAGTAATAAATATGTGGAGGTTCTACTACCTACCCACCTAAAAGAAGGGGATCACATGATTTATCCTGAATTGAGGCATCTTCACTCACATAGTCATCATCATGAAATAGAGATGGTATCCCGAATGGGTGTCATCATGGAGAAAACCCGAATGTTATCAAGGAGTGCCACTGTCAGAAGAGAATATATATATATATATATATATCAATAATAATAGGATGAATACTGAAGAAGGATAGTCAATGACTCAATCCAATATGATATATCTACCATTACTTCATGCAACATGTGTGTCAGGGTGCTGATTCATCAAGAGGGTAATAAGGTTCATAGTTAATTGATTCATCAGCCGCACATACCATCATTGGACTCCCTATCATGGGAGCTGCTCTCAAGTCAATTCAGAAATGTTTAACTAATCCCAACAATTCATCTTAAGGGGAAATGTCTGAACAACATCCCAAGGGTTGAGCCACATTTGATACTGCTTTTTCACAACCTTCCCAATGTAGAAGCTCAAATCACAACTACCCCAAGACAACCTCAATTGGATAGGGGGTGAAGACTAGTATTGAAGGCACAAAAAAAATGCGGAGGAATTTTTCTACGATTTCGAACACACACACACACAACCAACTCAATGATAAAGTGCAGAGGGAAAGGAACAAAAGATGAAAAACTACTTTAAAAAATGAAACAAGCATGAACCACTAAACCATAAAAGTAAGATATAATAAACTTAAATGAAAAGGGTGAAATACACACCCAACCAGAAAAGTGCCACAACCTGGTAGTAATTGAAAAATTAAAATAGCTTAGAGATCCCTTATCCAAGATCCCTAGCTAGACCACAATACGCATTCCAAAGACCTATATCCCTAATCTCCTCTGATGTCACGATAAACCTGTTCTTCATCTGTATAAGGTGCGACATGTGTGGGAAAATCCAATGTAGGGCTGAGTATACCAATACATAGTAGGATACCCAAAAAAGGAGAAGGGGGAACCATAAGAGATACTATGAAAAGGAAATAAGTATATTGGAAAAGGTATAACAAAAGGAGAAAAACTCAACCCAATCAGAGAGTGATGTAATATCATCCTAAAACACAAGGATCTAGAAAAGGTGAGAATATAAACTTATCATAGAGTCATTCATTCCTATTGAATGAGAGTAGACTCGTCCAACCACTAGAAGCTAGACATCGATCGCACATGGCATACTTCTTGCATCATCATATTTCATAGAAGGAGAGTACCAAATCTCAAGGGTGGGTACTAAAACTAGATATATATGTGTACTTATTCAAAAAAACGCCAATTATGGTGTAATGGGATGTCTATATCACAGATCATCCCTAGTATATGAGTCACCAACGATTCCATAGGTATCCACCAATTTCCCAGACGTTGGTCTTGAACACACAAGACAAAGGGTCTCAAATCACCACACATTGATATTATCTATTTTGGGAAGAACTCTCTTTCGCACATGGATTTTGGTTGCATCAAAATGATGAATAATAGTGTACAAAGTTTCCCTATTTTTTGAGAATCGAATGGTATGTCAAAAAAAACCTCTTCATTATATCGCATAGTGGAGATGTCATGTCTCAAGGTCGAGGTCCCATGCCCAGTTTGGGTAGAGGGTGCCACTCAAAACTACCATTATGAAGCAACTACCCAACAAAAATGGAGGGTATTCCTGGTAATATGGTAGGGGAACCCAATGCCCTGCCTTTCTAGAGGGTATGCCTAATACTAATATTAGGGATCCCACTATCCAGCCCAGCTGAAGGGTAAGCTCAAAAATCTCTCATAATCCTTCCTAATCTGATCGATCATTGAAAATTTCCGGAAATTCCATCATGCCCAAAACATCTTGAAACTTACATTTAATGCCACTATGGAGTGTATCATCACATTCTACGTAGAAAAACACTTAGGGTAGGCTACTTGAAAACCAATATCCAAGTCTAAAAGAAGGAGACACGAGAGGTAGATGATATCTTAAGTAGTACACTACACTTATGGGTCCCAAACAATATGTGACCCCACCTCAGCATATAGCTTTGCACTACGACATTTTTGGGTACTATTATTTTCACCAGTACCCCTAGCCATTCCACTACACTATAAAGGGCATGACATATCTGGATAAATGGCTAACGAGGGAAAGATATTCGTACTTGGTTTGAAAGGATAAAAATGCAATGTTACTAATTTTCTACCTAAAATGACTTCATATTACAAAACATATCACACTGTTGAAATCACTGTAGAAAATCACAAATGATTAACTATTCATTCACCAGAATCGGATACCCCATGAAGAAACTGTATTTTCCAGCATTGTGCATGAACAGTGCCTCCTACAGCATGCGACTCGATCTTAGAACACATAATACAGTTCACATCATTTCAATCCTCATGAAAAACCACATGGCTTTAGCTATTCATTGGTCCCAAATAGACACCAGGTGAAGAAGTCACATTTCACCGCAAACACCCAAATCGGGACTCGTGGGTCATGCACCTCAATTTTAGTTTAAGTTACCGCAATAAATCTTGAAATGACTACCTCAATTTTATGCTCACGACAATTCCTATAACACTTCGATCAAACATCATATGTAGGTGTTATGAAAGGTCGAGGTTTTAGTAATATTAATATCTCAATATTATTTGAGCATTTCATGGACATGAGCCACAAACTCGAATTTAATATTCAACATTGGTCTTGAATCAAGAATCTTAATGTTATGGTCATTATTTTGCTAACAGAACGTCAATTCGACATCTTGATTGTAAAGACCGGGAAATTTCATGGAATTTTTTTTTCATAATTTCTATGGGATTTTACAAGAATGTTGTTTCTAACGGTACCTGATTCTAAGGAACGGTGTGCCCGAAATCAATTTCCTAAGATTAGCTCGGGTACATTCAGTGAACGAAAGAGCGGATTTTCCTAATTTTTGTACCGATTCTCAGAATCAAAATCTGATGGCAGCGATGAAACCACGTCAACGGTAATTTCTTAGGAACACCTTTTCCGGAGTTGCGTTATCTCGGGTGTGGTTATTAAAATAATGGGTTAAGTAATGAATAAAAATAAAATTTGTGCAACCAATTTAATATTTATTTCTAGGTAGTTATATCCTTTGTAAGGGAGTTGGGGTGGGACCCACTGGTTCCTATCTACCCACATGTTGATAAATGTGAGGTGGGCCCCACAAGAGCCCCACCCCCTTTCAACTTCCACAAACCCCCCATTAATTTTGTAACACACCCACGCCCCCCTCTTTAATGCCAAGTCAACTCTCACGTTTAATTGGACTATTAAACGCCTCATTAATTGATCAATGCTCGTTAATTAAATCGTGTTTTAATTTTTTGAATTGCAAACAAAAAGATGGCATGAGTAATAAAATAAGGCAACGCCTTATTTTATTATTGTTGTTTCATTGTGATAGATGGATTGGGAGAGGAATTGCTCAATGCCTTTTAATCTTCATATTCTTCATTGGAGAACGTGATGAACGATGAGGAATGCTGGCCTCGGACGGAAGACGATGAATAATTCCATCCTCCAATGGAAGACAATGAAGAACACAAGTTCCTCGGAGATCGATGACGTGACGTCGTGTACCGCGACGCCGACGATCCACTTCCGCGTGACGCCGTGTACCGTGACGCCGACGATCATCTTCCCCACGACGTCGTGTACCACGATGTCGAAGACGTATACGGAGCCTTCTTCCACGACGTCCTTTTTCCAATGACGAACCTTCATTCAAAAATACTTGAGGTAGGGGGTTTGGTTTAATTTATTTTATGTGGATTAAATCCTAGACATCTGTTTTAATTATTGAAGTCGTTTGAACCACTAAAATGGTGGGTGCGGACCAATGAATACGTCTGAACCAACCGATTCTCTATTCTTGGTGTGTGGATCGACTGGCAAGGACGAAGTGAGCCGCAAAGGTGTTTTGGACCCTTCACAGTGATCCACGGGTCCCAGGAGAGCCGCAGGCGCAAATGGCGGGCAAAACGGACCACCAGAGCGCATCTGGTGGTCCGCGGAAGGTGCTTCCGGTTCGCCGCCGGTAGGAGCCACCACGCGGGATCCAAGGCACACACGGTGCTTGTCGCGTCCGCTAGAAAAGGAAGGGGGGACCGCGTCCCCCCATGCTCGGCCGCTGGCCGAGCCAACGAGCCACCCGGCGGAGTCGGGTCGGGTTCTGCGGACCGGACTGAGCTGTGCCCAGGCGGCCCGGGCCGCGTCCTGCCGGGCCGGACCCGGACCTGGGTCGGGTCGAACCGGTTTGGGCCAACCCATGGGGGTTTGGGCCGGGTCGGAATAGGCCCAGACCCCCCCTCTTTCGGACCACTTTCGGTCTTTTTCCCATAACATGGGCTACGCGCCTCCGATCGATGCACCGTCAGTTGCAATGTGATCGTTGGATCAAGATGGTTGTTTCAGTATATTTCACTCTAGGTTTTGGAAAAATTTGGGTATGGCCGGGTTGGTTCGAACACGAAACCAATCGGGCCCTCAGAGCGGAAATAGTTCTAACTTGAGCTCTGATCATCCGATTGACGTGCCATCGACTTTGTTGGATTACTATTAGTGAGACAGACCATTTGGATTACTCCGCTCGAGGTTTGAATGCAGTTGGAGTGTGATCGTGTTGGTTTTGACTTAAAAACCAACCGGGCCCCTGGATCGAAAAAGCCAATAACTCTCAGACCGGGCGTCTGATTGACTTGATGTCTATCACGTTGGGTTCCTATTGTCAAAAAGGATCTTTGGGATACAAAAAATCCTTACTATGTGTTAGTTGATGTATCATCCCCCCCCCCTTGGCTTGTGGAGTCGACCCTCCCGGAAACGAGTATGTTGTGTGCGGGAACCCTAGAGGTGGCTGCGACAACGATGAAGACTTTCGTATTGGAATCCTCCGTGGGTTCGACGATGAAGACCTTCATACTAGAATCCTCTGTGGGTTCGACGATGAAGACCTTTGTATTGGAATCCTCAGTGGGTTCGACGACGATGACTGCACTGAAATCCTCTGTGGGTTCGGCAGTGATGACAACCATACTGGAATCCTCTGTGGGTTCGACGGTGAAGACCTTCGTACTGGAATCCTTCGTGGGTTCGACGAAGACGACTGCACTAAAATCCTCAGTGGGTTCGGCAGTGATGAATACTGCTCTGAAATCCTATATGGGTTCAGTAGTGATGAAGACTGCACTGAAATCCTATGTGGGTTCGACAGCGATGAAGACTTCACTGAAATCCTATGTGGGTTCAACAGCGATGAACACTACACTGAAATCCAATGTGGGTTCGACAACAATGAAGACTGCACTGAAATCCTATGTGGGTACGACAGCGATGAAGACTGCACTGAAATCCTATGTGGGTTCGGCAGTGATGAAGACTGCACTGAAATCCTCCATGGGTTCGGCAGCGATGAAGACTGCACTGAAATCCTATGTGGGTTTGGCAGCGATGAAGATCATACTGATATCCAATATTGGTTCGACAACGATGAATACCGTACTAAAATCCTCTATGGGTTCGACGACAATGACTACGGTCCTAGTATCCTACGTGGGTCTTAGCTTAGATGAATCAGTGGCTATATCTGATCATCTCTATCACCTTACGAAGAAGTATAACTATGTGAGATGAGTCTTGACTTTCAATCATTATATTTGATGTGATTGAATTGCTTTCCTATGTGGATTGGGTTATGCAATCCTGTGTGGATTGGGTTGTATTATCCTTTGTGGGCGTGATCGAACTTGGGGTCGGATGTTGGAGATGAACTGGAATTGGTGACTTAGGTATATGTTTGGGCATATACCTAAGTAGTGTTGGTTGTTACTTCGTGATTGTATCTTTCCCTTGTGGATTATCTTTTGTGGATTCTGGGAGACCTTCGGTGGTCTCAGGGTCCCTACTGAGGAGCGTATACTCACCCCTGTACGGGGTATGCTCGAACTTCGTTGTGTTGGATGTAGACGAAGGACAACGCTGATCGAGGATGAGACTTGTAGAGATAGACGATACCTGGAGGTGGACGTGACAATGATATGGTACCCAGAGGTGGACTTCACGACGAGATGGTACCTAGAGGTGGACGTGACAATGAGAGGGTACCTGGAGGTGGACTCCATGACGGGATGGGACCCGGAGCTGACAGACGAACATAGAGAATGGAGGTGGCCATCTGTACCTACCCTTCAGGTATGAACTCAGGAGGACGATCCAGGAGCAGCTTGACACCTTCATGTTGTTTTGTCTTTTCTTGTACTTTACTATTGGGCTTGTATTTCCACCCCCTTTGTACTTTCAGCACTCTTGTTATATTACTTTACTTAGTGTTCGCTTCCTCTTGTTCTTTTTATTGTATGTGTGGTTACGTTTTTTAAATTAAATGTCTTCCCAGTTATAGGGATTTACGACTTTGGTGTTAGTCGCTAGCCCCTGGCCTATGGGAGGCGGGCTTGGGGTAGTCACGACATGGGTCCCGAGGACAGGTCATGAAAAATTGGTATCAGAGGAGTTTGATTCTAATGCAAACTCATGACTCTGATATTTCCTCTATGTGAAGCAATAGTGTTAAGGGTGTTGAGTGTGGTTATCGGTCCAGGGAGTCTATTGTTGGTGAAACGGCCGACGTATCCGCACAATATGACCCAAAATTCGTATTTCCGACTCAATGCATGAAAACATTGATTGCGTGTGTGTTTCAAAAGTTTTCTTTGTGATTAATTTGTTTCAACTCACCAGGTATGCTGTTTGACCATGGCGCACCTGTTTCTTTTCAGGATGGCCCCATGACGGCAGCTAGCTAGGGTTCCGAGTGTTGTGCGAGACGACAGCCCACCGAGCGACGAGGCCTCAGTGTTGGCCCCTTTTTCAGTAGAGGCACCGGTAGTACCTCTACCCACCGAGCCACCGATGCTACCAGCCCCATCCGCTGAGAGTGCACGTCGCCTAAGTGCACTGCATGAGTTTCATCATCAGAGACCACCCAAGTTCCACGGGGAGACAGACCCTCAGCTAGCCAAGGATTGGTTAGAGGCTGTGGTTGGAGTTTTCAGGTTAGTGGGGACACCATCTGACCTCATGGTGATCCTTGCAGCGAGCCTCCTACACGTGGTAGCAGGTAGATGGTGGAGGTTGATACTCCAGGTGCACGATGAGGCATCACTCCTTTGGACGTAATATGAGAGCCTCTTCCGCTCGAAGTTCAACCCATCCACCCTCCGTGCAGTGCGCATTCATGAGTTACTACAGCTACGATAGAGCAGCATGACCGTGGCCTAGTACTCGGTGAGGATTACTGATCTCTCGCGCTACTCCACAGACATGGTACAAGACCCATTCTTCCGGGCCCGAACCTTCGAGAAGGGACTGAGGCATGATATTAGGGCTTCGATGATCTCCCTCAACATTCTGACACATGCAGGGGTGTTGGATAGAGCCCTTCTATTGGAGAGTTTTCTCGCCGAGCAGTCACCAGCGGTAGGATCCTCTGCAGGATGACCCGTATCAGATTCTTCTGCAGCTGGCTGTAGACAGGCGACGTAGAGGTCCAAGCATGCTAGACCATCAGATGCTCAATGTCAGGATGCAGATTTGGTTGTGCAGGGCACACGAAGGAGAGCCAGCTACTGGAGGAGCAGGAAATGCTACGCATGCAGCGAGTAGGGTCACAAGGCTTGAGACTGCCCGACTCATCCTGCTAATGAGTAGCATGTAGTAGAGGGACCTCCCAGACAGAGGTTCAACCATGGCGGTCCGCAGGGAGCAGGAAGGCGAGGCAGAGGAGCTGGCCGAGCAGCAGGTGTTGGGAGATGATTTGAGGCCCTACCACCACCACCACCACCAGGGAGACCACCCCGACCACATGGAATGGGTGGACATGGGAGAGCTCAGCTTCAGGCAGCTGAGGCCTACGATGATAGAGCTTCGGGAGTAGATGGACAGGAGCGGGACTAGCTCCAGAACTGGAGACTTTTGTTCATGCTGCTTCTAGCTTTGTGGATGTTTGTTTGTGGATTCTTTATGTCTTTGTACTTTGAGCTACAGTAATAAAAGACACCTTTCTTTGTGGAATTTATTTTCATGTCCTCTCTTTGTGTTGTTACTAAGAGGTTCAAGTTTAAGTTGTTGACTTGACCCTCACTTTTGAGATTCCTTCTGGATGAGAGCTAGTGACCACACATTGATGCCTCCAGTGTGACTCAACCCTTGTAGGTGAGAGTAACAGTTGGATCTCTTGGTAGTAGCGTCGATGCATTACGGTGTTATCCATAGCATTGATTAGTATCATCCATGTCAGGAATGACTGTATTAGTCAAATAATGTGGTTCATCCCGGGGATGTGACTGGATTTCTCTTCTCGAAAAACAAGAGATCTTAGCAGCTCTTGTAGGACCAGAGAAGGTCCAGGTCATCCAGGAGTGGATGAGGACAGCTCAGAGCCGGCAGAAGTCTTATTCTAACAGGAGGCAGAGGCCACTAGAGTTCAAGGATGGAGGCCATGTTTTCTTGCGGGTCTCGCCTCAATGTGGATTACAGATATCTGGCCGAGGTGGAAAGTTATCTTTGCGCTTCATCGGACCATTCCAGGTCCTCGGCAGGGTAGGTGAGGTGGATTACCGCCTGGATTTACCAGCTCAGTTGCACCGGGTGCACGACGTCTTCCATGTATTTCAGCTGAGGAGATACGTGCACGACCCGACGCATATCATCGAACATGGGGAGAAAGGCCTTTGTGATGGGGTGTATTTTGCAGGGTTCCAGTAGTGGTTGAGGATTGACAGGAGCATGTCCTACAAGGATGGTCGATTTCTCTTGTGCTCTTCCATTGGCAGCACGGGAACCTTCAGGTGAGCACATGGGAGCGGAAGGCTCATATTTGTGCTCAGTACCACTTTTGTACCCCCTAGATTGTATTAAATCTTTATGGGGACGTAAATTCCTGAGGTGGGAGTAATGTAAAGTCTCAGAAATTCCAATGAAATATTGTTTTCATATTTTCTGTGTGATTTTACAAGAACGAAATTTCTGACAGCACCTAATTCCAAGGCCCGTTGTTCCCGGAATCAATTTTCGAAGTTTATATCGGGTACATTCAGTGAACGAACGAGTGGGTTTTTCTAACTTTTGAACCGGTGCTCGGAATCGAAATCTGAGGGCACCGATTAAACCGCAGCGCTGGTAATTTCTTAGGAACACCTATTCTGCCGTCGCGTTTGCTCAGGTGTGGTTATTAAAATAATGGGTTAAGTAATGAATAAAAAAAATTGTGCAACCAATTTTATTTTTATATCAAGGTAGTTATATCCTTTTTAAGGGAGTTGGGATGGGACCCGCTGGTTCCTAACAACCCACATGTGGATAAATGTGAGGTGGGCCCCGCACGAGCCCCGCCCCATTTCTACATCCACAACCCCCCCCCCCCCCCCCATTAATTTTGTAACACACCCGCACCCCCCTCTTTAATGCCAAGTCAACTCTCGCATTTAATTGGATAATTAAACGCCTCATTAATTGGTCAATGCTCGATAATTAAATCATGTTATAATTTTTTGAATTGAAATAAAAAACAGATGGCATGAGTAATAAAATAAGGCAATGCTTTATTTTATTATTGTTATTTCGTTGTGTAAGAGGGATTGGGAGAGGAATGGATCAAAGCCTTTCAATATTCATCTTCTTCGTTGGAGAATGCGAAGAACGATGAAGAACGTCGGCCTCCTACGAAAGACGACGAATAATTCCGGCCTCTGACGGAAGACGACGAAGAATGCAAGTTCCTCAGAGATCGATGACGCGACGCCGTGAACCGCGACGCCGACGATCTTCTTCCCTGCGACGCCGTGTACCGCGATGCCGACGACGCTTACGGAGCCTTCTTCTGCGACGTCCTTTTTCCCGCGACAAACCTTTGTTCAACAACACTTGAGGTAGGGGGTTTGGTTTTATTTATTTTATGTGGATTAAATCCTCGACATGTTTTTAAATTTTTGAAGTCGTTTGAACCACTAACACGGTGGGTGCGGACCAAAGAACAAGTCTGAACCCACCGATTCTCTATTCTTGGTGTGTGGATGGACGGGCGACGACGAAGCGGGATGCAAAGGCCTTTTGAACCCCTCCCAGTGATCCACGGGTCCCGGGAGAGCCACAGGCGCAAACGGCGGGAAAACCGGACCACCAGAGAGCATCCGGTGGTCTGTGGAAGGCGCTGCGGGCTGGCGAAGGCGGCGGTCGGACCCCGGAGGCGGCGGCGCCCGGAGCGCTGCCGGAAGGAGCCGCCCCGGCAGAAGCTGCGACGCCAGCGGGGTGACCAGATCCCGCGGCCGCGTGGGATCCGCGTCCGCTGGCCAAGGAAGGTGGGGGACCGCTTCCTCCCATGCTCGGCTGCTGGCCGAGCCAGCGAGCCACCCGTCCGAGCCAGGCTGGGTTCCACAGACTGGACCGGGCCGCGCCCACAGGGCCGGACCCGGACCCGGGTTGGTTCAACCCGGTTTGGGCCGACCCAGGGGGGTTGGTCGGGGTCGGACCAGGCCCAAACCCCTCACATTCGGTCTTTTTCCCAATAACATGGGCTACGGACCTCCGATCGATGCACCGTCAGTTGCTATGCGATCCTTGGATTGAGACGATTGTTTCGGTTTATTACAATGAAGGTTTAGTAGAACATTGGGTATGGCCGGGTTTGTTCGAACACGAAACCAACATGGCCCTCGGAGTGGAAACGATTATAATTTGAGCTCCGGACATCCGATTGATGTGCCGTAAACTTTGATGGATTAATCTTAGTGAGACAGAACATTTGGATTACTCTGCTCGAGGTTTGAATGCTTTTTGAGTGAATTCGTGTTGGTTTTGAATTAAAAACCAACCGGACCCCTAGAACGAAAAAGCCAATAACTCTCAGACTGGGCGTCCGATTGACGCACCGTCTGTGACGTTGGGTTCCTATTGTCAAGATGGAAATTTGGGATACATAAACTCAGGAATACGTGTCAATTGATGTATTGAACCCCCCTTGGCTCGTGGAGTAGACCCTCCCGGAAATGAGCATGCTGTGTGCAGGAACCCTAGAGCTGGCTGTGACGACGATAATGTCTTTCGTACTGGAATCCTCCGTGAGTTCGACGATGAAGACCTTCATACTAGAATCCTCTTTGGGTTCGAAGATGAAGACCTATGTACTGGAATCCTCAGTGGTTTTGATGACGATGACTGCACTAAAATCCTATGTGGGTTCGGTAGTGACGACAACCGTACTAGAATCCTCTGTGGGTTCGACGGTGAAGACCTTCATACTGGAATCCTCTGTGGGTTCGATGATGAATACTGCACTGAAATACTTCGTGGGTTTGACAGCGATGAAGAATGCACTGAAATCCTATATGGTTTCGGCAATGATGAAGACTGCTCTAAAATCCTATGTGGGTTCGGCAGCAATGAAGACTGCACTGAAATCCTATGTGGGTTCGGCAACGATGAACACTGCACTGAAATCCTATGTGGGTTCGGAAGAGATAAAGATTTCACTGAAATACTATGTCAGTTTTCCAGTGATGAAGATTTCACTGAAATCCTATGTTGGTTCGGTAGAGATGAATACTGCACTGAAATCCTCCATGGGTTCGGCAGCAATGAAGACTTCACTGAAATCCTATGTGGGTTCGGCCGTGATGAAGACCGTACTGAAATCCTATGTGGGTTCGGAAGCGATGAAGACTATACTGAAATCATGCATGGGATCAACGTCAATGACTACTATTCTAGTATCCTACATGGGTCCTAACTCAGATGAAGCAGTGGCAATATCTGATCATCTATATCACCTTGTGAAGAAGTATATATGTGTGAGCGGAGTCTTGACATTCAATCATTATATTCGATATGATTTACTTGTTTTCCTATGTGGATTGTGTTGTGTTATCCTATATGGATTGGGTTTTAATATCCTATGTAGACGTGATCGAACTTGGGCTCGAATGTTGGAGCCGAACTGGAATTTGTGACATAGGTATATGTATGGGAATATACCTAAGTAGTGTTGGTTTTTTGCTTCGTGATTGTATCTTTCCCTTGTGGATTATCCTTTGTGGATTCTGGGAGACCTTCGAGGGTCTCGGGGTCCCTCCTGAGTAGCGTATACTCACCCCTGCACGGGTTATGCCCGCACTTCGTTGTGTTGGATGCAGACGACAAACAACGCTGATCGAGGTTGAGGCTTGTAGAGATGGACGGTACCCGGAGGTGGGCGTGATGATGAGACAGTACCCGGAGGTGGACTGCACGACGAGACGATACCCAGAGGTGGACGTGACGATTAGAGGGCACCCGGAGTTGGACTCCACGACGAGATGGTACCCGGAGCTGATAGACAAACATAGAGAGCTGAGGTGGCCATCTGTACCTACCCTTCAGGTAGGGACTCTGGAGGACGATCCAGGAGCATCTTGACACCTTCATGTTGTTTTGTCTTTTTCTTGTACTTTACTGTTGGGAATGTATTTACGGCCCCCTTTGTACTTTCAGCACTCTTGTTATATTACTTTACTAAGTGTTTTCTTACGCTTGTTCTCTTGTTGTGTGTGTGGTTAAGTTTCTTAAAGTCAATGACTTCCTAGTTATAGGGATTTACGCCTTTGGTGCAAGTCTCCAGCACCTGGCCTATGGGAGGCGGGTTTGGGGTAGTCACGACACGGTTCCCGAGGATGGGTCGTGACAATGATAAAAATTTATATCCAAAATAATGTTTTTCCAATAATAATATTATTATGATGAGTACTATTATAATAATAATTTAAGATATAATTGATCTATCTACTACAAATCTCCACAACATTGGATGATATTTCCCGCTCCCTTTTAATGCACATTCCATGCCCATGTGAGCTCTTTTAAATTCATTATTTTGTTACATAATAATAATAATATCTTTAATGAGGATATCCAATATTTTTAATGCACATGCAGTAACTCTTCCCCATGCCTCAACGTTTTAATCTTTTCTATTAATTTTTTTATTTACATTATATTTCATTACATTATTCTTCCCCTTCCATGGTTTTCACATCCAAACCCTAAAAAAGTCATGCCTCCAGAACTGGTGCACACCATTAGCTCTGGCCTCATCCACAACTACATGTCGCACCTCAGTCCCCCATAAGCCTTAGCAGACCACCACGGTATGACACACCACATGCCTCGCCCGAAAGACTATGTGATCCCCCAGCCTATTCGCGTCACATGACTACCTCGACCTCATCATCCGCCGCTGGAACTAACCCTTCTAACAGCGGCCAAACCGCTATCCCAATCGAGCAATTCCACACTGGTATGTCTCATACACACACCACATGCACCACTATGACCTTCTATTTACTACAGCACGTCCAATCTAGCATGAATCAAGGAAACAATCACAGATCTGTGATCCTTGGATCCAAATCCACATTGATCTATTCCCCACTTGAATATTCATTATCATTAAAATCCACAAAAAAATTAAATGATGTGGAATACATGATGAACAGATAAAGGGGAGAAAAAATAGAATCCAATCAACGATCATGTTAGCTTGTCCATCAATGATGATGTCCAAAATGACTAAAGAAAAAAGGAAACAATTTTATAATTCCATAATGGGGAAATGGATCCAAATATGGTATCCAGCATCATTGGATCCATTCGTTGCTGATGAAAACCCCTGGCACATCATTGTCGTTGATTCATCGAAGAAGGAAGGAGGGAAGGAGATATCATCATGGTTGGGGGAGGGTTATGAGGAAACCATATCAAAAACATCATAATACCCTATTTATATGTAAATATTAGGTTAATGTATCCTCTTAAACAAACCCTCTAATGATCGTGGGATTTGATCATCTGCACTCTCTCATTTTAGGTAGCCCCTAGGGTGAACCCCACACTACGAACCCAACGATGGCCCCTTGTTTCCAATTAATGTATCCATTCAAAAGTAATTTGATTTAGCAGGAGAAAAAATAAATTCTATTTAATTTATATTTTTATGAAAATTCCCATGGTAATTCTTTACACAGAAGGCATGCACCAACAAAAGTTACGTCCCACGACTGTTAAAATTCCATGCTATAGACTCATGTGTGGCCTTAGATTTATGATTTTGGATAGTGTTTAAGAAATATCCCATCTCTTTCGCATTCATAGTACAAAAATTCATAATTTTTTTATGAAAATAATTCTACACACACTAAGACTCGAAATCACATTCCGTATCTGCACCAATGATTGGAAATATATGTAAGAATATTAAAAATTCATACAAGGAAATAACAGGTCTCTATTTCAATTTTTTTAAGAATAAAAATTCTAATACTTCAAATTATGAACAAACAAAATTTCCATTCTCCATACTGTAAAAAAAGCAAAATTACAATGCTTTATATTGTGAATTAATCAAATTTACTCACATAATACTATTTTCTCAAGAGATCTAAATCCTTAAATAATTTATTGAAGGGTGATAAAGGTCACCAAAAATAATCTACCATACATATGTGTGAATCATAAAATCAATCATAATCATATCACAGTGAACTAATGTAAAAATATGGGGTTTCGTAAAAAATTCAAAAAACATAAAATAACCCAAACATAAGAAATCGTTTGATATCAAAAAGACAATTTTGAATAATAAATCAAATCATAATGACATATATATAGTGATAAAATGATGTCTTAATGAATTAAAACCCATGGAGGTTATATAGATGTGAAAATACCAACATTTTTACAAAACATTGTAAAAAATTAATGTGTAAAAATAATTTTATTAATTTTATAGGAAGGAATTTTAAAACATTATTAAAAATAATCATAGAAAAAATATACTTGTAAATATAAAATTTTTATGAAAATAAAATATGGAGTTTACGATAAAACATTTTATTATGAAAGGATGTGAAAACATTTTGATTATTTTTAAATAAAATTGTTTAAAACCCACATAATTAAAAAGAGTATTCATTTTTTCTTTTGGTTTATGGGAGGAAGAATGATATGAATCAAAGAAAATAATCTGCATTACATTTCCCAAATATATAGTAAAATATTAGAGGGGTTTAAAAGTATTGATATGGATGAAAATTTCTTAAAATGAAATGGGGATTATAATTAAAAAAATTAATTATAAGAAAACAATTGATTCATTAAGGAAGAATACTATAATATGAAATTTAATTTTCCTAGAAATTAATGTGTAAATAAAATATTACATCACCATAGTATATAATTAATAATTTTAAAATGATAATTGGAAATGAAGAGTGATAATTACTCGAGGAAAACAATTGTGATATGAAAACCCATTAAAGCCTTTATAACATTTGTATAACAGTACAATGAGATATATAAATTATATCATTGAAAATAAATGAATATAATAAAACCGTGATATAAAATGAAAATTGGGTAGTATTTACATGATTTGAAATGAAACATGGTGGATAACCTAAATGTTTCTGAGGGGATTAAAATTTGAGACAAAGAAACCCATTCCTTGTTTCCTTTTGAAATGACCTCAATCTAACCAAAAAAATATAACAATATTAATAGTTACTTAAAAACATTTTCTCATAAATATTAATTTTTAATAGTCCTTATCATATTTTTTTGATTAATACATTAATTAGTCATAACATATTATGACCATCAAGTATTAATAAGTTTAACTATTTTGTGAATGTATTATAAGCCATATATCATTACACATAATTTGAAAAGAAATTTATAATTGATATGAAATTTAATATTTTTTAATATAAAATATATTTTTTGATTTAAAATGTTCTTATATCACTCCATTTGTGATTTTGATACATTATCTAAAAACCGCATTGATAACGACTTATTTTGATAATTTGAAAAATGGGAAATGATTTATTTATAATAAATTCGTGACCACATAAAATATATAAAACCATTAATAATCAATATTTTCTTATTAAACCGTAATTATATTAGTATTTTGTTTCGCATAGTCATCAATGATTGTTTTTTGAATCATCTTTAATATAGGTGGATAAACATACAAAACATTAATTCACTTTAACATGATGTGTGAATATAGTCATGCATTTTTTTACCAAATATCATTATAAAATAACTTTTATTTTGATATATTTTCCATGGTTAACTATATCAAAAAATGTATTTGTATTTTATACAAATGTTTATGAAAATGAAGAAAAATTCATCATGGAGGTGGTATTTCTTGGACTATTGACATTATTCGGTTTTTTATGTGGATGAAAATTAATAAATAAGTATTGTACAATTAATATGAGAATATATATATTCATTAATGAAACTAAGATAATAATATTATCATTTTATAATATTTTTGGATGAGTAAAATTAATAAGAAAACAGAAAAAGATAGTACTTAATTTAGAGACATGATATTTCCTTAAAAGTATTCAATAAATTGAGGTTCTTATGATGATAATTAATGAACAATGGCTTATTTCAATGAGTTATGTTTCTAGGGAATGTTTAATAGAATTTTTTCAAGGAGTAATTTTAATACTATGATTAATTTTTAAGGGAGGATGTTTTATGTTTCTATATGTGAAATTAAGGTATCTTTTAGATACCACTTTAAAATTTTCAGAAATTAAATATCAATTTTCAATGTACCAAGGATCCGAAATGGAACAAATATTAAGGGACACGTGTATTGGTTGATCAAAATCTAAAAAATTATATTCATGTATCATTTTTTGAACGATTTAGTACATTTACACAAGGTTAAACTCAATTTACCACTATTCACATTTGCTCACATTAGTGGGGTTTAAATCATCTATGTTTCTATTACATAGGGATAAAATAATGGAAATTATAATTTTTTTAAATCCCATATATTTCGTCAAATAATTGACCTTATTTAAAAATTCTAAAAAATTTAAAATAAGTAAATTTTTTATACAAAATTTAAAAAAAAAATTTAAATAAATAATATTTTATTTTAATTTAGATCATAATAGAAAAATATAAACATAAATAAAATGGGTTTTATTGAAAGTACACTTTTTCAACATTAACTCAAATTAAATATTTACCTTATAAAGATATTTATTTTAAGTTGATTTCAAATTTTGTTAATTAATAATTATATTATAATATGTTGTGGTTTGTTTATGTCAGTTTTTGAATGAAATATAAGTTATTGAACATTGTGTAGCTTTTGAGAAGGTCTAAAATACTTGGTTGTTACAAATGTGTAAGGTGAGTTAAATCCATATAGTTCCCATTCCACATGTAATTGTTGGAATGATTTCATTTGGAAGATATATGGCATGACAGGATTCCAAAAAAAATATTTTTTCCTAACATTGAGGTTGAACCTTTTAAATGTCCCAATTTTTTTACTTTAAATTATATATTTAGAAGAAGGGTAAAATGTTGAGGTCTTATACTTAAGATTTAGGGGTTTAATCAATCAAAAGGATGGAGTTTTTTTCATTGAACAAAATCAATAAAAGTTGGACTCCCCTAATTCACCCTCTTTTGGGTGACTGCATGATCCCCTATAAATTCTATCAGTATCTAATTATTATTCCTCAGTTTAGATATACAATTTTTTCTATTGGAGTTTTATCTATCATATATGAGGTTAATATTTTTAGAAGTTATAAATATTACTCTACAATACGATAATCCAAAGATTAATTATACTATTGATATTTATAGTGAACGAAAAATAATGGCTATGTCAAACATGCTAAAAACCCAAAAGATGAATGAATATTAGATGAAATAGAATTGAGTATCTAAAAAGAAGTATAAGGATAATCCACCTCTACTATAACATAAAATGAGTGGTTAGATTATTAAAAAATCTATTTTAATTAATTATTTCAAAGAATAATGTTACTCTAGGTATGGTGATTATGTAATAACCCATGTTTTTACTCATTTGTGTATCATTTTAATTTTGGTCATATTGTTTATTTTGGACCAATTATGGATACACTATGAGATTATAGAGGTTTCATGGGTTTTATGGGGCTTGTTCAAATACCGGTACCCAAATCCTCGAGAAACATAGTTGTGCCACATGATAACTAGAAAATGATAAACCAAAGTATCTAGGTTTGGAAGAACCGTGGGAGGTTTTCTCGACCTCCATCCTATGGGGAACAATTTGATAAATCATGCATCATAGGGGTGAAAAATCATGTGAAAAGTCTATTGTTTTTTAACAGATGATTCACATTGTTGGCACATGGTTTCCCTAACCATGGGGTGCCCATACCTATATTATATGGTACATGGTCAGCACCCAGTCTAGAAAACCATCCATCCAATCTATGTGATTCCACTTTTTGGGTGATTTGATGGAATCACCCATAATGATATGATTTAATTCTTCCACCTTTCCCATTTTCTCATTCTATCTCCAGGAGATCTCTATTATCCCTTTTGAGCCATATTCATGTATAATCTTGGATGTTATCTACATCTTACATCCATATTCCGATAAAATCATTATTCGACTCGTCAGATTTGTATTTTTAAGATCTTAATTATTTTTCATTCTCCATTCATCTTTCGATCAATGCTGTTATTTAGATATAGGTTCATTTTCCATTTGTTAGTGATTTTGTCCTTTCCTCAGCTCTCTTACAATCCAAATCAATCCCCAAGATGATACTGGATGAGGAGAGTCGTACAAGTATGAGGCTGGTGGTCTGCAGCCCATCCCTCAAGATTCATGATTTTATAAATTTTCATTGTGGGAACACTGATCTTATCATACATCTCTTATTAAATTAATGTTCCTTGCTTATATTCATTAGAGACATATTTTAAGACTCTTGTTAAATTCTTTTTCATTGCTACAGGTTACTCCCTTAATATAGACCACCCCATGGAGGGTGGATTCCTTAGTTATTCTATAATGGTTTTTTATGACCTTTTCTCCACAACCCATGTTTTTGGCTTGACCTTGATAATGGTAAGTCCCTTAAATTAGATGAATTGTGAATTAATAAATTTAAAATACCTTGTTTTCTTACCACTTTATCCTTCTAATGTATGTTCTTTTAATTCATCAATGAATCATGAATGTAATTGGAATGCATATCATACTTATGATTTAGCCAAACTATATCAAATTGAAGAACATGGTTTCATGTATGTGACAAACCCTTCCAAGGTAGAATTATGGAAATAATTAATTTCATATGAAATATATGAAATATGTAAATGGTCCCATGCCTACTTATTTTTGTCACATTAATGAATGGAATAGAATGAACCAAAAGAACTTACTAATTGGGATGATTTTACATGTATTTAATGAATTAAATGAATTAAATAAACGGATCATATTTTATATTGAGAATAATATTAACATAGGAGTGGTCGGACTTGAGTTATACTTTGGATTCCCAATGTCATTACATGATCAGGCGTGGAGGCCATTCCGATTCAAGGATGCCACTTTCCATGGGTGAGACCCACCTTGAAGCCCGATCCTTTTCTCTTAGTTTATGCATGATAAGAATCTGTTGGTTCCATACTTATCATTATAATATGACTCGAATACACTTTCTATATCTAATGTGACTTCTACGAACATGAGACACCTTGGATAAACACTTGGGTATAGTCACTACTGTTTTACATTTGATATTCTCCATAGACACCCTTAACATTACATCAGTATGGAATTCACTGGGTGAAGCCCCATGGAATACACTTTTCCCCCTAGATAGGCTATAGTAATTACATAAGTTGTCTCAACCTCTGAGGTTATGGTTTCGTTGGATATTATGTAAAAATATTTTTATTATTTTTTTCAATATGGATTTCTTATTACATCTTGGATCCTTAACTATTATTATATTTTTAGGATGTTGGTGCTAGATATCCCTCACGTGAAATACACATATAAACTAGAAGAAATTTAATAAATAAATTTGTTACATGTTCAAACACAAGATGAGGCTAATGAAAGTACTAATGTATTTAGGTTAATATAATACTTTACTTTTATATATGCATTCTTTCGAAAACAATCTTGTATATTTCATGGATTGGATGTTATAGAAGATGTTGGTGGTGGCCAAATAGGGAAAATCTCATACCCTATCCGTGCCTCTATTCATTCCAGCCCAGAATAAATGTATGTACGTTTTGAACAAGGGAATAATTCCACATCAGACACATGATTTTCTTTCATTCATTTGATAGAGTTTGGTAGTAGATGATCGGGATGAAACATGTGATGATTGGATTGTTACTGGATTTTTTTATTCAAATTTTTTATGCCCTATATTTTTTACTTCATTGAATCCATGCTTGCAGCTTTATAGAACATGACATGTATCATCACTTTTTGAGTATTATTATTATTATTATCATCTATTCATATGTTTATTACTTCAGTATTCTTTTGTTGGTAGTTTTTTTATGGTACTCCTACCACTATTTACCTAATATTTACATCAATACTATGCGTTAAAATCTTGTAAAGAGGGAATAGTCTACCCATGGAAACTTCTTCGGCCATCATATCTATTCAGCATCCTCTGGAGTTTGGGAAGATGCGCTTGAGGCCAAGTGGCCAACCGAGTTCGGTGTACCTCTGAGTGGATCCTGAGTCCAAGACATCAAAATGTGGTATCAAATAAGTTCCTTTACTAATTAACTATTTGTAGCCTATATATTTAAGATTAGGATTTCTTGGAAGTTTTTTATATTCCATTCTTGGGCATAACTAACCCATGTTTAGGGTAAATAAAAATTTCAATGAATTATAATTCTTGTTATTCTTTTTCCTCTTATAGTTAATATCATTTCAACGATAGGTGTCTTACATGTTGTTTTTTATGATTATTATTATTATCATTGATTACATTATTTCATCATTGGTCCAATGACATGAGGGAAATGTAAATTTTTACATCCATCATCGTATGAACCTATAATTCACATGTCGGGAATTTTTCATTCCATATAGGTTCATATCATTACATTTGTGAATTGATATGAATATGCTTGTTGAGTTAGACTTGTTTGGATATATATAATTGTGAAACACTTTGTCCGTGATTGAGTAATTGATTCAATGAGGTTTTATGGTTCCTCAAGGATTAGAATGGCTAATTTTATGAGTTGAGGCACTAGGTAAAAGTAAAATGGGTGTCATTTAAAGTGATAATATATCTAGGCCTTGATTCACATGGAATGGAGATCAATTTGAAATGAACCTTGATATATGGAAAATATATAAATATAGAAAAAAATGTGAAACATGACATATAAAAATGAAATGGCATCCAGAAAATTAAAAAGAAATGTACTATTGAGCCTTCCCCTACTGAAACACCAATAATGTATGCTTGAAAACATACCAATACCCTGCATTCTAAGTAGGTTGTTGGTGTAGTATACCATGGGAAGTGAGCCCTTCATCTGGCATTCTAATTCATTTTGGGTATCTTTCTTTTTAATGATTTTTACGAGGTGTGTTCTTGGAATTTATAGACTAATTCGACCATGAACTCCTCATGTCATGTACCAAGAGGGTAAGGACCACAATGACATAGATGTGGTGGGTCATAATATTATAGTATTATTGTTAGGATTAACACATAAGGTACTTCCTATTTTACCTAATCTACAAACTGGTTCACATATTTTTTGATACCTTTTCACTTCTGTTGCCATCCATGAAAGGTGATCCATAACCTGCACCTATTGTGGTTGATCTAACCCATGATTTCCAATAGCAACATATTTCTACCTTCTAAGGGAATGGTGTCCACAAGAATCGTATTCAGGGATAAAGGCCACCTTGTTTGTCTTTGAGAATTTTTAGATGCCTCCAAAGTTAATGGTTAATCTTTCTACTTACATGCTTTGTGATTCGTCTATGCAATGGTGGGGTCTGATTATCCATGTGGGTCTCAATTAGGGTATGGTATGAGATGACATAATCACTATATTCTATGAGTACATATTTCCTTAGATCCTAATATCTAACTATTCAATACAGTTCATTCTTCTATAACATGGTGTTATGTTAGTCATGGATTATTCAGTGCGATTCACTATGTTATAGGGATTTTCACTGCTTCTATCTGGTGATGAGCATTCGAGTACGATATTCATTGATGATGGTATTTAGTATTCCAAACATACCTAGGTGAGTGATTCTATCCAACTAATGTTTTATAAAATATTAAATCAGGTTATTATCACTGAGTATAGACTTAAGCATAATGATATTACTTTCCATACATGATTAGTACTGTGGTACCTGAGTACTTTTTACAGTTGTAGGAAATATTCCTTTGAGTTTTCTCATCAAGGAAGTGGAAACCATAGATCTCATACTGGTAGCTCTATGGAATTTCATCACTACAGAAGATAGTGGAATGTAAATCCCCAGTGTTATAGAGACCCTATGGGGTGCCTGACTTTCAGATGTATGGTGAATCTTTAGAGATTTTATCAGACCATTCCATTACCTTATTTTTGAAGAGGTTACAGGCCAACTCCACCTTTAGGGGAAATATATTTTATGTTGTTTCATGAAATGAGTTGAAGTATAACTAGTAGGACTAGATGGGGAGGAGTTCATGGACATGGAGTCTAGTTTCTAGTAAATTGTAACACTAGTAGAGTTGTCTTGATCAGGGTAGTCAATTTGTAGCACATGGCTATGGATCCTGTCAGATGTGTGATTTATACAAAATACATAAGGATCGGGCTCTATGAATATCTAAAGTATAAGGTACTATTATTATAGCCTCTACTATAGTATTTTATATATTTTATACTGGTGATTTACACTCCTTTATGTCTTTATCTATCATAGAATTTATTAGAAAAATGATTCATTATTACTATAGTGAAAGGACCCTTGATACACAATTGGGAGTATGGTAAAAGGGAATACACCATTGAGAGACTACACCCTTTAGGTGCGTAGTTTTCATTTGATTTAGACCTCTTTTCTCCCAAAATGATAGGATTCGATGTCAATTTTTTGGGATGGATTTGTATGTTCTTGGTCATGCCTTTGTAGACTAATATCTCCACAGTGTATCATTTACATCACTGGAGGACATCTGTTATCTACAAAATGGTGAGTGGGATGACAATTCTAGTAGATTTGTAGAAGATCATCATGGGATAAGTAGAGTCACTTCCAGGATTGATAATCTATTCATGTAGGATTAGGCTTTATATCAGGCTAGGTTCCCTCCAGTAGTATATCGTTTCAGTGATGTCATTGAAGAATATATTCTAGATTACCTACTTAGTGAGAGGTAGATATTACTATTGAGATGATTCAAGGATAATCTCCATTGTCCATTATTCCATAAAGGATGTGACCTACTAAGATTTAAGAGCTAGTGAAAAAATTGGAGGGTTTAGAGGCCAATAGTTTATTTGGCTAAGACCTTCTTCTTGGATTTCACACATGATTTTTACCAAGAAGAAGAATTAGACCATTTCCATATGTGTTGATAAATGAAGGTTGAACCATATTACATTAAATAACTGGTATACACTTCCTCAAATAGATAATCCCATTGACCATCTCTAAAGTTCTAGAGTATTTCCTAAGATCAACCTCAGATCAGGATATCATAACGTGCGAGTCAGAGTACAATAAAAACCGTGTACAATGTTCCACAACCAGAATAGTCTATATGAGTATCTTATTAATACTTTTAGTATTATGAAGACTCCCATCATTTTGATGGATTTGATGAATAGGATATTCTATCCCTATCTAGATTCTTTTGTTTTGGTATTTGTGGATGACACCTTGGTGTATTCTCACACTCATGGAGCCTACGATAATCATCATGAGTTCATTCTGAGCACATCAAGAGAGAATGATATTTATTCCATTCTTTCTAAGATCCAATTATTGATTAAAAAAGTTGTCTTTTTTGGACATATTATCTCAGATTTAAAGAATATGTTGACCTAGATTAGGTGAGTGTCATGGATTCCTGGGAGTAGTAGATGAACAAATTTTACGTACAGAGTTTATTTTGAGTTAGCTGGATATTATAGGTGTTTCATACAAAGCTTATAAAACTTTTCTTCACCTATAAGTCTTTTTTTAAGAATAGTGTGAAGTTCATATGGTCAGAAACGTGCAAGCAATCCTTTTCTGATCGCAAATTAAGTATTTTTTAGCACATAATCTGATTCTTCTAGATCATGGAAGTGGCTATATAGTGTTCTATTATTCATCAGGCATCAACCTAAGTGTAGTATTAGTGTAGGAGGACAATGTCATTGGGTGATCATATCGACATTTCTGTCCCCATGAGAGAAATTAACTGCTGCACAATCTTGAACTTGTCACAGTTGTCCGTTCCTTATGTTGCTGGAGACACTACTTGATGAGTGACCACTTAATGGTGTATACAGACCATATGAGCCACAAATATAAATTTTGTTAGAGTAAATTTAATATCATGTAGCAAATATGGGTAAAATATAATTAATCTTTTGACTTCAACCTTTTCTATATTCCTGGAAATGGAAATGTATTTGCTGATGGGCTAAACCAGAAAACTCATTCACATGTCGTATAGGAAGCCAATGATGAATAGAAATTGATGACCCTATTTTCTGAGCTATATATATAGTTTCATGATATTCATGATTTTTCCAATATCTCAAACTTGATAGTTACCTATACCCTCCTTGAGAAGGCAAATAGATGTAAATTTTCCAATCCCGAGGGCATGGTTCTCTATGAATGTATTTTAAGAGATGAAATGTTTTTGGATTGGTATGTAGATATAGATGATGTTATCCATTTTAATAGATGTGTTGGGGTTTCTATTGATTTGATCGAGGAGATTATTTTTGACTCCCATGCTTCTCTGTGGGAAGTTCATCTCTTAATCTAGAATATTTATTGAGATATGTGAAACCATAATTTTTGGACTGAGATGAAACATTAGATAGAATGATTTACAACTAGGTGTTCCACCTGGAAGCAGGTGAATCCGATACACCAGAGACATAACAGATTCTTACAGATGCTTATATTCTTGGAATATAAATGGGAATATGTTATGAGGGTATGTTTAGATGGTTTATAGAGGTCACCTAGAGATAGTGATGCTATATGGGGTTTTATTCACTAAATGGAAAAAGTATCCCACTTCCTTCCAATATTGGTGACTTTCTTAGTTGATTATCCAAGAAGATTGTATGTCCATTATATTATATGACTACATGTGATAACTCTTTCTATAATTTTAGATATAGAGCTCATTTTAGGTAATGGTTCCTGAAGGGGCAGTAGAGAGCTATGGGTGCATAGGTGCTTCTAATCACAACAATCAACCCTAAGACAGATTAAAAATATGAATAAATGATATAGGTGTTAGTGCATATGCTATGGTCATGAATCCTTGATTTTGGAGGTTCTTGGGGTAATAATATCCCTCTCATTGAGTTATCCTATAATAATAGATTTCGTGGGATAATTCAGATGGATCCTTTTGAGGCCTTGTATGGTAGGTCATTCCATTCACCCCTATGCTGACTTGAGAAAGGGGAGGCAAACCTTTTAGGTCCTTTCTTCATGAAAAATTCATTGGAAGAGGGTCAACTTATCAGGAATCATATGTTTAATGATAATCTGTTTTAGAAATCTCATTCTATTCATGACATATATCCTATGGAGTTCAGGGTAGTGGTTCATGTTTTCTTATAAGTATCTCCTAGGTCAGGGTATAGACGGATACATGGGAAAGGTAATATTTCAACTTGTTATATAGGGTCATTATAGAGTTTGGAGAGAGTCAATCCAATATAATTACCGTTGCTACTACCTTAGTGGTACCATTCCACGCATGACATCTTACACATTTAACTACTTCATCAATATGATGCTGAACCATATCTTACTTTTTATCTGGAGGAATTAGAGCTAGATATCGATGCTTAATTTTAGGAGTACAATATAAGAATAATTTACCAGATCATGAAGTCTCTTTTATGCTAGTATATCCCTTTTGTACAATTTCTATGACAACATATCTGTGTATAAGATGTGACTTGAGACTGGGAGGCTGACGTACATGCCCAGTGGCTAGAGTTGTTCTCTAACTATGTTTCACCTACATAGGAAGCTAAACTAATAGTTGAGTTCCATTATGGGGTGAAGTTTATAGGAACACGGTTTTTTCACTCAGGTATGGATCCATTTAATTTTGTTCTTATTTTTTATTTTGGAACTATTACTTATTCTCTATGATGTTATGAATTTTTTGAGGTTGTTAAGGTCTTGTTCGGACCTTGAAATCCAACTCGGAGAGAAATATAGATGGGTCATATTTTTAGTAGAAACCAAGTGACTCATCCTACATGGTTTGGTAGAACCGTGAGAGGTGTTATTGGCCTCTATCCATAGGAAAACGATTTGATAATCCATATATCAGAGGAAGAATTACTATTCGCAATATCCAACGTTTTAAGAAGAGGTGATTTTCATTGTTGGTTCATAGTATCCATAATTATGCTTCCAAAACATGTAGTTTCCCGCTCCTTATAACAGAAGGCACACAGTTGGAATTGTGTTTTGAAAACAATGATTCCAAACATCTATATGGGCGATTTTATCAAAAATACCATTATGATATGTTTTAAATCACCCCTCTACCATTTTTTCATTCCATCACAAGGAGATCTCCCTACTCCCTTTATGAGCCCTTTTCCAGACTAATGTAGAAATTAATATCGCTCATCCTTTTGGAGTATGAATGAAGAACTATTCATCTCATTAGATCTACACCATATATATCCATCCATATATATTTTTATTAAGAATCGTTTATGGATAAAGTGTGAAACCAAATAGTATAACCCAACCATCAAACACAATAGCACATAACAAAATTATTAAAAGCTAGCTTGAACCCATTAGACATAACATCCTTAAACAATTTCTAGGAAAGATTTTTTACCTTTTTTGTGGGGGTTATCCATGATAATGTATTTGAAATGAGAATACTGCTTACCCAATCCTCACTTGAACTACTCCTCAACTATTATCTTGTTTTAGAACCCTCTGCACCAATAAGATCGTAATTCCTTTTTATTCATTCATCATTCTTCTCTCTATTGATGATGCTATTTAGATATAGGTTTATATAACCCATGTTTTTGGTGATGGTCTATTCTTTATATTTCTTATGATCCATGATAAACTAGAGGATAAATCTAGATGAGGAGAGTAATACGAGTACAAGGGTGGTGGTATATACCTCAATCCTCATGATTTCTCATTTTATGAATTTTAATTTGAGTGCACTGATTTCATTGGGATCCACCTATTTAATTAATGTGACTTGATTATAGTTATTAGAACAATAATCTATGACTCATGATGAATATGTTATTCCTTGTTAGAGGATATTCCCTCAATAATGACCACCTCATTTCGGTTGATTTCCTTAGTTAATCCTTAATGTTGTTTTATGACTTTATTCCACCGTTCAGGTGTCTAGCTTAACACTACCATTAATAAGCCCCTTGAGTTTGATGAATTGTGATTTCATAAATGGATAGTACAATGTTTTCATTCTACTTAACCATTATTAGGTGTGTTATTGAAATTAATTAATGAATCATGAATGGGATTTTATAACATATCATACTTATGAATTGGACTAACTAAATGAAATTTAAGAAATTTGTTGAATGCTCATAGCACAACATTCAATTTTTATTCAATGTATTAGAGTGAACCTAATGAAATGAATATGGAATATATGAAATTGTTAAATGGTTTTATGCATAGTGTTACACTAATGGAGGACAAATCCTTAAAAATGAAATTATTATTTGGAATGATTATTGCATGGCCTTAATTAATTAAATGAATTAAACAAAATGCACCTCTAATATATAGACCTTGATATTACTACATGAGCATTCAGACTCGAGATAGCAATTAGATTCCAGAGTTAATTCCAAGAGTAGTCATTGATGCCAATATGATTTAATGATGCCAATTTTGAAGGGTGACACGCTCCATGGAAACATATAATTGTCTATCAGTGGATGCATGATATGATATTGTAGGACCCCCTTATCATTATTGGATTCCTTGGATACACTGCTTGGTTCTTGTGTGACTTCTATGATCCTTTGGTGCCTTGGATACACACTTGTTCCTAGTCACTTCATATCCCATTTTACCTTAGATGTTATCCTTGGACTCGATTTTAATTACATCATTGTGGAAGGACTTGGGAAATTCACCCTTGGATTACACACTGACCCCTCAGCCAAGATGTAGTTATTAAATGTATTGGACTAACCCTTGAGGTCAGGGATTCCATGGTTATTACCTTATAACATCTTCATATTTATTATAAATATGGATTACATGTTACAACATGGATCCATCTATATTATTATCATGTTAGGATGCTTATGCTGGATATGCATCATGTTATTTACATATATACACTAGAATATAGTTAATATATGAAATTTTTACATGTTCAAACACCAGATGATTCTAAATCAAGTACTTGGGTATTAAAATTAGTGTACTTATTTAATTTTATATATTCATGCTTTTACACTATTACAGTTTATATTACACGAACTTGATGTCATAAATGATTTTGGTGGTGTCTTATTGAGTTTTGTCTCACACCCTATCTAGGCTGCCATTGGTACTCAAGAGGACTACATGTATATAGGTGTTGAAAAAGGGAATTTTACTGCTTGAGACAACTAAATTAATTTCTTTTTTAGGATGGATCTAGGTAGCAGATGATCGAGATGGAGCTCAGGATTCATGGATAGGTTTTGTATTCATTTATTTCTACTTTTTTATATCATTTGTTTTCTGATACTTTGTATCCATGTTTTCTAACTTAATGTTAAATACATATATCATTATATTTTTACTATTATTATCATCATTTTTTTCAACTATTTAGTACTTTAGTCTAATTCGAATGTTCATTCTATTTATTATACGCCTTCCATAATTTACCATTTATTTATATCTATATGTTGTTCTAAACACCATGAATGAGGTAATAGTCTCCCTTCTGACACACCCGAGGCCCTAACTATTAGTCGGCTACCTCTGGAATTCGGGAAGACCCTCTTGAGGCCTAATGGACCACATAGCTCAGGCCACCTCTACTTGGTACTTGCGTATACGCCATCACATGTATGATAATTTTTATTTTCTAGATTAATAATAATAATAAATCAATGACTACACGAAGAATTTCCATATTAAATTTGTGACATATATAATTTTATATTTCAATGGTGTAAAAGAGGAAAAACCATATATTGGTTGCAACATGATGAGACATACAATGCCTTATGAATGAACTTCTAAGATTATAAAACTAAAAATAAAAACATTTAGGATACGGGTGAAAATGTGTTAAGTTCTCAAAAACGTTAAACCATATAGAGAATGAATTTTAATTGAGTTTTTTCTGAGAATGTTTTGGTAAAATATGTTTTCAACACAAAACCTCCATGTAATAAAGGATACTAAAAAATGAATTGCTATATTGATAATACAAAATTGAGGATAATGGATAAACAATAAAATATACTTGGTCATTCCAAAAAAGATGTGGGGATGTGGAATAAAGAAAATTTTGAAAAATTATATAATGAATGTAATAATAAAAATATATGTATGGAAGATCAATAGAACACTTTATATTTAATGTTCAGTGAGAAAGTGATTATACCAGGAATCCTAGAATCATCTCGAATACTAATTTTTTTGGTAGGAATAATTTGATGATATCAGGATATCTATTTATTGATAAGTTAAAGCAATAGACAAACTCGTGTTCCTATGAATCTATAAGAACTGATATTCCTAATTTGAATATTTTATTAAGTAGTTCCAGATGAAGATGGGTTAAGTGAGATATGATGAAACACACCTCTTCTATGATGGTGGAAGTGGGAAATTAAAATGGAATGATTTCCACATATAATATATGAAAGAACAATGTAATTTCTTGGATGGAATGTTTTTTTAATGAAGTCCCTACCACTGAAAATACCAAAAAATGGATGATTCCAAGGATTGTCTAATATAATATTTGCATTGGAATATTTTAACAAATGTAAATTAACTATTGGAATAATATATTATGGTATAGAAAAAATGAAAGACAAATTAAAGGGGGATCCGAATCAAGACAAATGGAATCATAGAAAAGTACACCCAAACCGTATAGAAAATTAAAAATCTTGTGACATATAATATATTTAATATCATGAAAATTTATATTCATTTTTTAGTGATGTGGTAATTTTGAGCATTGGTTTATATCTAAAAATCCCAACACAGCAAATACTCGTATAAGTTGGACAAAAATAAAGAAGGTATATAAAATTAGAGGTATAATGTAAGCCTATCATATGGTTTAAAAATTTGATGACAAAAAAGAATGTTTCACATATTATGAATGTAACCAGATATTTCACACATAAGTAAAGTTTATAATTATATTGAATAAAATTCCACTACATTGAAAATTTTAATTTTACCATTATTGTTTATTAATAAAATATTTATCATAAAAAGATTCAATGAGAGAAAAGAAAAAGACGATTTGATTTGTGGAAGAAATATTTCATGAATATGGTATAGGTTTTACGATTTTACTTGTTAAGATAAAATTACTAGAAGATAAGAAGCTATGTAAACAGTTTTTTTGGCCGAACACAGTCATGAAAAACTCATGAGAAAATTACCAACGCCTGAGAAGTTGTAATGAAATGTAAAATATAAATTTATTGAAATAAGTTTGATTTTAGGAAGAAACACCCACAGAAAGGAATAAGTTCATGTAACCCTAGAATATTGTTACATTGAAATTTATGGGTGATGGAATGATGAAAAATGTTGTTAAATAATGAGTTTCTTGGTCAAGAAAAATTTATTAACCCTATTTCTCTAATTAAATTAAACATATGATATACCTTATTATAGATTGAACCAAATGATTTCATAAAAAATAGATTTTAACATGATGTTATTATGAGGTAATCCCTAATGTGATGATTAAGGTACTTATTATGAAACTATTTTAAGATGAAGTAAATGTCATGTTCCATACAACCAATGTTCTCCTACACTAGATGCTAAAATAATCCATTTGATTGAAAATTGATTGTCCTTGAATCCCAAGATATATATGATAGTGAATTTTTGGATAGAAAAATTAGTTTTAATGAAAAATCCTATGAGGCAAATGATTTTTTGTTCTTTCTCTAGACTCTCCCATTATCATATTAAAAAAATTATAAATGCCAATGAGGAAATTTTAATTGTTGATTCCAGAGTAAAAATATTCTTGAAAAAGTGAGATATATGATTCTTATACTTGAATGCTTTTCATCATTATATCATTTGGATATAGAAAACTTAGTTGAATGAAAATATGATGATATTACTCATAAAATCAGATTTTATAAGAGTAGAATTCACTTGGTATTTTAATGGTAAATTTAATTTTCATCTGTATCACTCTTGTTTTCTACACTATGAATGTATCACATAAACTATTATTTTTTTGATTTATGGATTATTTTTTATGAAATTTGATGATACAATTATCTTATAGAATTCACATTTACTTTCTCTTCAATACGGTAGAAGAAGAAAATTATCACAATATTCCCTCTATCACCCAAAGATGTCAATATGGGGTATGTGAATTGAAATCATTATTGGGGATGTAAAATATTGTAACCCATATTTCCATCAAAAAATATTACATATTATTATATTAATATTCAATATATAACATTGTGATCCACATCAAAATCACAAAGGATTAATGTTTTTAGAAACACGGATATAAAAAATATTTGTACAAAAGAGATCCACATCATGTCCCACTTTTTTCATCATAACTATCCACCTTCTTATAAATATCATTAATAAATACCCTATTCATAATATAGTGATAAGAATCATAATAAAGGGTGATCTCATATATTTATTGTGGGTAAATATGGGAGTTGTTAATGATCACATGAGGATGGCATACACATAAGGGTATAACAACATGAGATTAACCTTTGAAAACTATACCAAATATAATATATATCAAAATCGTGATTCATAGAATAAGTATTTTTATTTCATAAAACATGAATCATAAAAAATTAATGAACATGGTCACTGATTTAATAACATTATCATAATACACAAGTTTGTTTCATGCACATAAGCATAGAATATCATTTCATTTGTCAAGTCTCATTTCTAAGACTAATATAGTGGATTTGGTTCAATCGCCTTTTAATAATATCCCTATTCAATGTTCAATTCCAAAAATATATTATAGGGTTTATAAGCATACATAAATGGGTTCCCTCTCCATTGTAGTCCTTATTATCTCATGAGATATCCATATTTACCCAATTCATTTGAGGGATATACAATTCTATCCCACTTATCACATAATCAATGTCATATGTATGTATGAAAAAAGGTCTGAATACATTAATCATTACATAACCTATGGAAAGGGAATAGCCTTAATAAACATTTCACCATTTCATCATTGCATAAACCATGTGAAAGAAACACATTTCAAAAAAATTTCATCAAAATATATTTTACATCAAGGGTATAAATGATAATCATAGAATAAACATTAAATTATCATCTTATAATCCATAAAAATAATAAATCATCATGGTTTTATTATATCATATACTAATTAAATGAAAAGTAACACGAAATGGTGTTATCCTAGATTAAAAATGCCTCTAAAATATCACTTTAAAATTTCTTGAATAAAATACTCTCTTTACAATGAAATCACTTCTTTAAAATTAATGTATTTCTAAATATCAAAGTGAATATTTTATTCAAAAAAAACATTTAAAATAGTAAAGGAATATTCACATTATTGAGGGTTTATAGTGGTTGTAAAATCCATTCATGCAATATATGATAAAATAATTATTCCTTTTAAAATTTTCAAAATAGTTAAAACATATTTCATTTAGTAAATGATAATAATATTAATTTTAAACCAATTTTTTAATATTTCAGTCATGTGTAAAAATCACATTAAAAAGTAATTATAATATATTAACCACATTCATGAAATCATATTTATAAGACATAGATATATAAGAAAAAGGATTTTCCACCGAAGAAAAATATAAAATAGATTTTCCTTAAAACAATTATTTTGGTCTCATGAGTTATTAAAGAGAGGAAAAATAAATGAGGATATTTATTATCAATAAATTACTATAGGATAAAATAATCATGGGATTCATGAGATATATTCCATAAAAATTCATCATTGGAGTCATAATCATGATTAATCTCGATAATCAATGAGAATGTAACAAAAATAGTTTACCACTTTGGTGCATATAGAATCATAAGCCCATTGAAATAAATAACCTTATATATATATATATATAATTAAAATATCTTTCATGAGATGAATTATAATATAAATTTTTGTTCTATATATACACTACATTAAAGAAACAAGTGTTGAATCTGGTATGTGTCTCAAAGAAATAAAAGTGATTAAAAATCTATTACTATATGTTTGAATAGCATAATAATAAATATAAAAACCTTTATAAATAATTTAATGTTATTATAATGAAATAATAAAACCATTTAAACAATTATAATATCATATATAGTCAACTTAAAACTTTTCATCTACAATTTATTAAAAATCTATTATTAAAATCATCTTTTCTCAGTGCTAATTATTTCATTTTCCATGAGACTTTAGGTTCGGTAGTTCTTGTACCATTAAATTGATCATGGTTAAATAATTAATTATTTTAATAAGTATATAAATATAATATTTATTAATTATATATATTTATATTCATACATAAAAGGGTGAAATTGAAATTTTAATTCTATAGTTCGTCAAATGTACGCATGAAAGCAATATTTATTTTCTATCAAAATGAATGAGAGAATTAAATATATTATATTATCATTATAGAACCATAATTATACAATAAAACATGTATATAAATATTTAATATATCGTCTACACCATCCGCATTGATGATAACTGAAAATGAATCACATAGATTCGTGGAGGTGGTAGTCCGCATATACACACGAGCGATGTTATAGTTTTCTAAGAGAAGAGATGGTACACATGATGATATGATATATTAATTATAGAATAATAATTATACTATAAATATAATATGTAGGCATGAAAATTATCATAATAACCATCCATTAATGATATTGATGGAAAATGAATCGTATCACTACGCGGAGGTGGTAGTCCATATGTACATATGAGAGATGATTTCAGTTCCTATTTGATGGAATGGATGGTAAATAACGGTTGTTACATAATAAATAAACTATTTTAGTAAATAAAGAATACTGTATACATAATTTTATGATGAATACCATAGATTTAGAGGAGGCTGGAGAAGAAATAATCTGAAAGGGGTTGTGTAGGATGATTACCTCTCCTTCGGTTGACAACTTTTAGATTATTTATTTTGGATATTTAATAAGGTATTTTAAATATAATAACTCATAAAATTCATGTCTAGGGAAGTTTATCGTGGAATTGGGTAGATTTTAATTGATCTAGATGGATCAAATTGGTGTAAATAAGATAATTAAGTGGAGTTTGTTTATAAGTGGTGAGCGGTCATACAAAGAATTCTGTAAAAGATTAAAATATAATAATAGAATACTCATGAAACATTTATCCAAATATATAAATATTGAATGTATAAATTGTAATTGGTCAAAATATGTATATACATTAGGATTTAGACATTTATAATTGGAAAAAATACCCTTATATCTTTGAATAACCCCTAGTAATACCATTTAATCATTAATAGAAGTGACGAATTTATACTATTTTTTCTATTGATTATGACTAATAATGGATGTTACCTCATAAAAAATTTTATAAATATTTATTCAAAATATGGAATATATTTTATCAAATTAAAATTTTATATGTGGTTGAATCTAATATAAAACTAAGCCTAGAAAATGGAATGGAAAGAATTTTTCCAGAGAAATGTTTTATTAAGAATAAACTTTTTTATACCAAAGTAAAAGAAGAAATAAATTATAATTATATTAATTAGAATAAAAATGAACTAATATTAATTTAAAACAATTTTTAAACAAAATGAATCATTTCAAAATATTTAAATGAGTTGATAATTTTCAAAAAACAATATTATTATTTTTATCAATTTATAAAAAAAATATTTTTAGAGAATTATAAAAAATTCACATTATGATAATTTTTTATTGCTAAATTAAAAAATGAATTTAATTTTATGATTTAAATTTTATAAATGTGGAATAAATCGGTTATATTATATTCTGACAAAAAGTAATATAAAAACCATTTTTCAAAAAACTGTATTTTAAAACATATAACAACATTACTAAAAATTCATTACTTACTTATCAATTTATATTCATTATATAAAAACATGACATATTTTTTAAAAAAATTATGTTATTTCTTTTTATGACACTAAATTTTATGGCTATCTAATAAGTTTATACTATAAATGGTTTATTTGGACTATGGTTTGTATATATGAAAATATATCAAGGAAATTACATTTATTTGAAAATAAATATATTATAAATTCTCATTGTGTTACATTTTACCCCCATAATATTAAATTTTTATTTAAATTCCAAAATAATGACACAAAAAAGTTAAGATATCTCTATAATATAAAATCCTTTGTTTCCCAAATTTCATCCTCAACTTTTTGATTCCTCAAGAGATTGTTAACCGTGTGACTAGTCTTCTTCGATAACACTTTATCTCTACGATTCATGATTTATATTAGTTTTTTTATAATAAAAATAATACTACAATAGTATAACCTATGATTTTATTATATTTGAAGGATCATATATGAACTTTTTAAGGAGTGAGACATGAAACATATCAATAACTTGATAGAAATCTATTACAAGAAGTAAGTGATAAAATACTCTCCATGCTTGATCAATAATCTCATTAGGGCCGATAAACCTAGGTCATAACATTCCATTATTTTAATATCTCATGAACTTCTTCCTTGTATAAAATAACTAAAATACATTTTTGGTAAGGTTAAATTCCATATTTCACCTTTAATTATTAGTGTAACATTTTTGTTGACTCCCAGCTTCCATGATGTACTTATGAATGGGGGTAACTATGTCTACCATTTCCTCAAATAGATTAGGTCTAAACATATTTCTTTCACCAAATTCTTCAAATAATGTTGGAATTGTCAACTTACTTATAGGTATTCATAATGATATATCTAAATTCTCCAGTGAATACTTTTTTGTAATAAATTTAAACTAGAGGAAGGGATTGATCCTAAAAACCACTGAAATTTATAAGACAAGACCATATAATATCCTATAATATTTTAATGATTGTATTATATTTATCATAGAGATAATGATGATAAGATGTGTTCAAACACATCACTAAATCGAGATCTTGATAAAGTCATCCTCAAAATATCGAGGTAAATGTCAGATCTTGATCAAATAAAACAAAATATTATAATCCATGAAACCTTAATCAATCCATAATGTATATTATGGAATCCTGATGTGGAGTGAAATATTATCTGATAGAAATTAAGTGTGAAAAAATCATAAAGAGATCAACTAAAACCCAGATAATATTATGTAATTTATATTTTTTCGAGATTCTGATAAAAAAAATATGGTGATGTTTTCCCATTTCCACTTTGGTATGGGTATTAGTTATAAAGTCCAATTTTTATTTTTTATCTTGGGCTTTACTTGATGAAATACCAAAAACCAAGATCCATAAACTACAACATCCCTTTTTGTCTAACCCCATGAGAAAAACTCTTTCATATTCTTATACATCTTATTTCTTCCAGAATGAATAGACAATATTGTCATATTAGCTTCATCAAATAATTCCATCAAATCTATTTTGAGAGATACACATAAATGATTCATAATTCTTGTCATTCCATTATAATCAATGTTCATCTATGTAGCATTTCATTCATTCTTTTTCAACCCCACGTCCTTCTTTTGTTCCATATTAACATTCACATGAATAGATGGTTGAAAAATCATTTGAGAAAGATAATATTTCAATATATCCATCATTATTTCCATATCCATCCGTTTCAAATATAAGAATAATATAAATTATGTGATCCTCGTCATAGATAACCGTTCTTGATACTTTTTAATCAGATAATCTATGAACTTTTTTTTCTGGGGTGGTAATCTATTGAGTAGTCATAATTAGTAATTAATGCATCAAATATTCTTCTGGTGAATGTTCTTCTCTTTCAGTGTGAATATATAAGTTATCATTTTATGATCAATACATGTTTCAAACCTTTCTATAGAACGATAATGGGTCCATATAATTAATTAAACAATTATGGTAGAAAACTCCAAATTTTGACTTGGGAAATTTTTCTCATGAACAATAAATTGTCATGTTTGCATAAGCTATCACCATATCATTTTATTTGTGTATATAGAATAGTATCTTATTTTATACATATATATTGATCAAAAAAACAAATCTATTGTAGGATAGTTTAGGAACATATGGGATAACAGATTTTCTATTTACTTCATTGAAATTTTCCTCACATTCGTCATTCTACAGAAACTAACACCAATTCTGAGTTAACTTGCTGAGTTGATTAGAGATTCATGTTATGTTATCCAAAAGATTTGATAATACCAATATATAAAAATAAACTTATGGATATCAATCATAGTAGTTACTGTAGTATAATTTTCAATAACTTTTACCATCAATGGATACACATATATACCCTCACTTGAGACAATGTAACCTAACATGAAGGTTTTTACATCCAAAATTCACACATTTTAAATTTTTCATAAATCATATCCGTTCTTATGGTCTTTAATAAAATCCTAATGTAATCTTCATGATCTTCCCTACAATTATAATATATATAAAAAATATCTACAAAATATATAAAACACTCATCAAGGTAATCTACTAACACCCAATTCATTAAATTCATAAAGATAATTATGGATTTATTAATACCAAATGACATCACTATAAATTCATAGTTTATATATATCATACTGAATTTTAAATAAGGTATGTATTCACTTGGACCCTCAATTGATGATATCACAATAAATGATTTAAATTATAAAAAGGATGAGATCCTCATAAATGATCTAAAAAATCATCAATATGAGGAACATGATACTTATTCTTGATTTTGATCTTGTACTTTTCCTAATAATTAATGATCAATTACATTGGTCTATATTTATTCTTAATAAAATGAATTTTCCCAACCCATGGTGACTCACTTGGCTGAATGAATCCGTTATAATAATTTTTTTGGAGTCACTTCTTAAATTACTGTAACTCCTTCATGGCTATTTTCAGGTTTTTTTGAAAAAGGTATAGTGTCAGGTATTAATTATAATAAAAAATCAACATCATGTTTTAAATAATTATAGGGAATATCTTCTTAAAAATAATCCATAATCTCATGTATAATAGGAATATATTATATTTTGAGATTCCCCCCAACCATCTAATATATAACCTCTTTTAAATAGGAATCAAGACCCATATAATTGATTCAATTTCCATTAGTTCTTCATTTTATAATTTCATTAATATATTATCATTGATTGGTTTAGAATATCAAATGTGAATTCCATTCCTTGAAAATTGATATGGTATTTATGAAATAGAATCTAGTCATGTCTAATATAAAATCAAATTAAAATTGGGGGAGAATATTGAGATTTATAAGAATCCAAGTCCCACAAACATATGTCTAAAAAGATTCATATACTTTTCATCCAATCATGAAAAAATTAACAGTTTTCACTACTTATTCAATATAAAATAGTTTAGGTTGTAGTGTGATACGGTTAAAAATTATCCCAATATAAAAGAGTTAGTAGATCTAGAATAAAATAATACATTAGTAGTTCTTGAGTGGATGGTAAGTGTAACATTCACCACATCATTATCATAACCAAAATAAATATTAGTGAAAACAAGAGGCTTCATATTATCTATATGAATAAGAGAATTTTGACTTATGTCATCAACATTAAAATTTGTATTTGAGAACTAGTTAGTATAATACTTATACTCCTTGCTTAGTAACACTAGGGTGTGGGTATTGCATTCTATAGTTTGTTATCTCTATCATTATCAAAATTATTCTTCCCATCACATCGATATTCGATTACATTATAACATTTTCATACTTAAAACAATTTAAACTCTACTTAGGATAAGTTTTTTTATGTTTCTTTCCACACATTGAGTGTACAAGTAATCTCGTCTTCTTCTTTCCATGGTTTTTTATTATAATTTTCATTTAATTCCATTATTCTGTTCTTATCAAATCCATGAGAATGATGGTTATTTTTAGTATCCATATCCATCATGATAGGACATATATTAATTTATTAATATTTACCAACGTTTCTTATAGATAACCCCCTTTAGATACTTATTTTTTTCACTTACGAGTCGATCTATCATACTTTCAAGTTGAATGATATTGCCGTAACCATACTACACAAGTCTTGTAAAATTTTCAACATAGAAACTAATGGGTTCATCATCCATATACTCTGTCTCAAGTAATTAGTTTTCCATTTTCATATAAATGATACATGGAATATTGTTATTGAAAAAAATTATCTTAAACTCATCCCACTTTATGGAGTCAATTTATTCCTTTAACTCATGTTTTTTTATAAGAGTCCACAATTTTCTTATTTTTCAATCCAAATAACAAAAAAATAGAAAATAGTTTCATTTTATAAACACTGGAGAATATAAAATTTACTTTTTAGTGGTACCAATCCATTTCTAAACAACTATTGTATCAAAAGTCACACTAAAGGAAGGTTTATGTTTCCTCAAGAAGGATTCAACATATCATTTTCTCACCATATTTAATTTGGGAGATCAACGTGATTCATATCATGAGAATATTAGAGTAGTCAAATGAAAAAAGATTTTACATTGTATATCCCATAACATTTTCTTCCTCAATATTATAATCATTGTTGTTTCTATCAAATTTAACATCAATATGAGTCATTTATCTTCTATCCATTGACTAAAAACAAAAACTATAATGTGAGAAATAATAATCAAAGTAGATAACCATATAATCATGTAATTTTATATATAGTATGTCTAAATAATGAAGCATTATTCTCAATCAATGATACAATAGGGTTAACCTAGTCCATCTATGATGATCATCCACTTAAAATACTTCATAATGGTTTATAAGGAAAATGTGAATTAACCTAAGCATGTCCCCCAAGAGTATTAAACTGGGCGAATTGTAAGGGAACACTGATCATCAACTAGAATAATGTTTGATATAGAATCTACCAACTCTTTTTGGGAGATTATGATAAGACACATCTATTATAAAGAAACATGCGCTTGTGGTATCTAGGTGAATATGCCTTTCTAGGAATGAAATAGTTCTTTCTTTACCATAACCTTGGATGTTCTACAATAGATAGGATTATAACAAGGGTTCTCATTGTGGTTTTTTATCATTGATTAAAAAGGTAACTAATCCATTCATTGATACCAATTATAGAAACCCCACATATTTCATATGTAAATATTAAAACATATTATATGAATATTAAATACAAAAAAAACGATCTCCACCACAATTGTATAGGTTTAGTGTCTCTATAAACATGGATACATAAAAAATTGACTGTAATATATCTAAATAATATCTCATTATGTTATTCATATCTATAAAAACTATTAGATATATTATACTTAAAATAATTATTTATATTCTGGGAAAAGGAAACATAATAAATGATGAGATCAGATGCTCAATAATGGTAAAAATAGAGATATCAAAGATCACATTAGAATAACATGAGAATAAAGGTATAATAACATGGGATTATCATTGTAAAACTATAACCAACCTATCATATATAATAATATTTTTTATGGAATAAATATTTGGAGTTTATAAGATATATACCATAAAGGAACAAAAGAACATGAGAAATGATATATTAACATTGAGATAAGACATAAGTTTTTGGAATACACATACGAATAGAAAATAATATCTATAGTCTAGGATCATAGAAATTTCTATCAGAGTGTATATGGTTCACTTCCCATTAAATCATATCCTTACTCATGGTTCATTCAATAGACTATTACAGAGGAATATGTACGTTACTAAACTGGTTTTACTCCTAATTCTAGTCTTTATTACCTCATAATGTATATATCATTACCCAATGAATTGGAGGGATATATAATTATGGATTATGTGTTACATAATTAAAATCATACAAATGTGTGTCACATTTTCCTAAAATATTCATCATATAATTAATTTTTTAATGAAATTGGGTTTCATTAATACTTCATCATTTTGTTATAGCATAACCCATAGAAAAGAAATGAGATTCACAAAGGTTTCATCATAAATTATTTAACCAGTGGGAAAGAAATATATGACACAAAATTATAATTAAATAATAATTATCATAATCCATACAAATATTTAATTGTATTCCTTCATTGGATAATGGCTCTCTCAAATCATTAGTAATATAAAATGATGTTATAATAGAGAAAAAATAACTTGAAAATATCACTAATTTTTTTAAAGGAAAGATAAATTTAAAATTTAAATTACATGTTTAAAATAAATAAAAAACCTAAGTATTTTTGAATTAATTTTCTTTTGGAATTACCTTGGAAACATTTAAAAGAAGATTCAAATCATTTTGTGATCGTGATGACATGAAATTGTGTTTATACCATGTGTTTAAAAACAATTATTTATTTCATATAATTCATTAAATGTAAAAATTATTTCATTTATAAAATGGTAGAATGATTCCTTTAAAAAAATTGAAATCAGAAAATATCAAAAACATTCTTGAAATCATTTATAGTTACGGATGAAAAATAAATTTCAACTGAAGGGAGAGATATAGTCTATTTTCATAAAATAATTAATATGGTGTCTTATGTTTTTAAAGAAGTAAAATGGAATAATGAAGTTTAATATTTAGGATTAAATATATTATAAAAATAATTATTATCTTATTTTGATTTTGGTTATAAAATTTTACCATCAAAATCGTAATCATAAACAATCCTGATAAACAATGAGATTATAACAGAAATCCCTCTATGCTTTTTTAACTATTGAGTAACATGACTCATGAAATATAGAACCTTATATTGGTATTAATATCCCCAAATAATTTATTAGAAGCCTAATAAAGTCATTCATGTTAATTATATGCACCACATAAAATAAACAAGTGGTGCATATGACATGTATCCAACAAAAATATAAGTGAGATGGAAATACCTTACCTCAAGAATGACTTTCTTTGAAATAATTATAAAAACCCATATATCAATTTAAAATTTATTATATTTCTATAAAATAATGCTATAAATATATGTAATATCATATATGATCCATTTATAACATTTTTACTCCCATTAATTAATAATTATTTATTTAAATATTCATTTCTTTGTGAAAATTGTTCCATATTTTAATATGAATTTTATTTTGGTAGTTCTAGTACTTTTATATTGATTATGGTTAAATCGGCCTCAGAATTTTGAAAATGAAATAAATATCCTTTAATTTTTTTAAATATATATTTAATTTCAATTAAAAAATTAATTTATAGAAAAATTAATTATATCATTCATGGAGATGGTAGGTCGTACGTAAGCCTGAATGCATTGATCATTTTCTAATAAAAAGAATGAAAGGAATATAGAAATTAAATTATCATTTCAGAAAAATAGTTATAAAATAAATTTCATATTTATTCATTAAATATATCATTTTTACTACCCATTTCAATCATAAATGGAAAATGAATCAAATCACTTTGTAGAGATGGTATTCCAAGTATACACACGATAAACATTATCCCTTTCCCACAGATAGAAATGTAGAAGGAAGATATGATATTGTAAATTTGGAAATATAATTTTCTCATTAATATAACATATACACATTTTACATATCATAATAACCATCCATGAATGATTTTTATTTGAAATTCAGTTCTATAACCATGATGAGGTGGTAGTCCACACGTATGCATGACTGATACATTCACTTCACATATGTTTGAAAATGAGGTGAATAATGGGGTTTCTATAATGAAAATAAAATTTTAGTACACATTGGATAATAATGATATTATTTCATTATGAATACCACATATTTATTGGAGGCTGAAGATGAAATAATTTTAAAGTGGCCAAGTAGGATGATTACCTCTCTTTCAGTTGGACACAACTAGTTAATTTCCTAAGGACCCTTGGAATGGTGTTTTTTTACAATACATACACCTCTACATCATGTCGAGGGAATTTTATTAAGAAATTTTATTAGTTTTAGTTTTGATATATGGAACCAATTTGTTTAAAGAATAGAAATGATTTTGTCCTTTTGTAAGTGTGGGAGAGGGAAGACATCAAATTTCTTGAATGATAAAATATAATAATTTTATTTGATGGAAAATGATTCCAAATGACCATAGATTCAAATTTGATGTATTATGAACATAAAATATGTCCATATAAAAGGATTTAGATTACTATTATTGGAAAACATACCCTTATATCAGGGTTTAACCTCTCTGATAAACATGTTTAAACATTAATAATCATGAAAAATATTTACTATTTTTATTATCCATTAGGAAGAAATGAAATTTTCCACATTAAAAAACATTAGACATTATGATTCCAAATATGGAATCCTTTTTAGAAAATTTAATTCACATAATTGTAAAAATATAATTTAAAATTTAACACACAAAATGAAATGTAAAACAGTTTTCTAGAAAAAAAATGTTTTCTTGGGTATAAATAGTTTTCACACAAAAATACAACATAAAATTAATTCTAACAAACTAAAGTGCATTAGAAATGAAATAATGTGACTTTAAAAACAATTTTTATATTATATTAATATATTGTATACAACTTAATTGAAAATGATATCTTTAAAAAAATATTTTTCATTATTCCTAATAAAATAAATATTTTCATAACATTTTCAAAATTTTCCTCTAAGATAATTACAAAACACTATGAATTTTATTTATTATAATAAAAATATCTCCTAAAATATCTGGTTGTTAAAGAAAAATTAATATAAATGTGGATCACTAAAATTTTTACAAATAAGAAGATAAAATTTATTTTGAATTCATTTCAAATAAGGGGAGGACCTAAAGGATACATGTTCTGGATCTCACACTCATGAAACTCAGTGTTCCTCACTTTCCACACCCCATTTCCCAAACGTTCAAGAAAGTACCTCGTATACATCCCAATGTCCACTATATATAATTTCATGAGTCGATATACACTGCTACACCCCGAAAATAACTTGATTCTATGCACTCCTCTTGGTTCCTATCCAATTTCATGAGTTGAGAATCTCTACAAGGTTTCCTTTGATACCCTGAGTCCAAATACTCCTTAGTTAGTTCCTAAAAAAATTACGTGAATACACTAATTGGTTGATCTAGAAAGGTCCTATCTTACATTACTCTAACAGAAGACATTTATTTCAAGCTTGATCCTTGTAATCCTCACTATATGACGTTAAATTGCAGTATTCCCTTTTTTCAATGAACTGGATTTGTCATTTGGAAATAACAATAATTTTTACATATCTATAATATGATTCCTCATTAATTGATAATGAGATAACATCCATAGTCTTTACTATATGATATTAAACTGTAGTATACCCAGTATGAAATGAATAAGATTCCTCATGTCAAAAAATATGCCTTATTTATCAAGAATTATTTTTCTTAGGTAATGATCATGATATGAGCCCAAAACATTTATAATGGTCCACCTTTAAAAGATAAACCCCCATACACATGTCTCTACATAATATCTTAACAGTATTCCCCATGACACAACATGAGGATGAAGAATGGATATCCCAAGAGTACAAGCCCCCCATCTATCAATTCTTATCCTAGGAATCACCATAGGTATTATACTCATGTGAAACCCCTAATCATTTTAGTCATCCCATTAGTGAGTCAAAACTGCATGAGTCCCAACATGGGGAAGGAAGAAAAGAAAACTAAATGTGCACTCCCTACACAAAAAATCATTTCACATGATGTAAAAATGTGGTCATACCCTAGGCAATGAACATGGGATGACATGTGCATCACACACAGGATAAATATGAGTATCTCCAATGAAGAAAATCCAGTTATTCCATTATCTCTCCTCGAAGCACATGGGAAGCTCTACATGAATTCCCCATTCATACCATCACTAATCCTAGTAGTACTAGAGAGTCTCCCACACATAATTCCCATTAGTACCAACAATTATCTTAGGGGAACCTGGAATGTACTTATGCATTAGTTGTATTCATACCTTCTCTTCAGCTAGAAGCACTAGGGTAGCTCCCACACATAAGACCCATTTATACCATCACTTCTTCATTACGACACCCAAGAAGCTCGGATGCATAAACAACAACCACATTCAAGTTACATGATTTAAAAGTACCTATAAAAATTTCAGAGGAATGATTCATTAAACTACATGAAAATTTCCTACAAACTTGTTGTAAAATTTTTTCCATACCCTATGAGATGAATATAGGATTCCCCAAATATATCTTGTAAGGGATAATCTTACAAAAACTTTCTTGTGTCTTAAACACATGATTCCGAAATATAAAATCATCACGAGAATCCACCTCTATCTCAAACATTGGATGAATCATCTACGTTGGACAATTTCCATGTTTAAACCTTAAACTATCCTCACTCTACATGGGATGAAAACCCAAAAAATGGGATGTTTTCTTGAATAAGAACCACACCATCTATTATTGATTCACCTTTCAGAAAATGAGAATCCTTACCACATGATATTATACTCCTCAGACCATTCCTATCACATGAACTCAAACTATCTCATCGAACTACGTCAATTTTAATCCCTGTTTTATAAAAGGATATGTAGGAAGTCTCTATGAGGTTCAGTCCAAATATACCAACACATATGGGTATCCCCCTGAGGTTCGATCGTGATTTACCAAAACTCCACAAAATCAAATGTTTAAGGTATTCCCCCTTAGGAAACACATAATAGAGTCATGATTGGGAAACATTCCCCATTGGGGACACAATTCACCGAATATGTCCCCCTAAGATGTTAAAAATATGACCCACCTATCCCCAAAATATGTTAAACCCAAAACCCACATATCCATATGAGATGTTAAACCCATATCCCACCTATACCCATATGGCACTAAACCTATGGACCATGTTCCCTACAAAACATTAATCCTGTGATCCACCTATCCCCACAAGATTTTAAAATTTTGACCCACCTATCCCGACAAATAGTAAACCATAAGACCCACCAATCACCCTATGATGTTAAACATGTCACATACGTCTCCCCATAATACTTTAAATATGTGACCTACCTATCCTCACAAGATTTTAAACCTATAAAATACCTATCCCTACAAGATTGTAAACCTATGACCCAATCCAGAATATCCACCGAGTAAGATAAACATGGGATTCCCATTGTAAAAATCCTCCAATGGAATACTCCCCTAGTGTCATCTAACACATGGATGACGTGGGATATCTTAGGCTCGACAAAATATATGCCGCATTTGAGATGATTCCTACATTAATTTAAGAATACATTTTCGATTTCCAACACACACAACACACATATATGAAATGGAATGCTCAACATTACTATCTAATCTAACAATGTGTTTCTTCCCAATCGAGGAAGAAGAGATGCAATTAACCTTTTTCCACCTCCATATAGAACCCAAAATGAGTTCCAAAAACATGAATCAAATCTTTGAGAGATACCTGAACTAAGTGACAATATTCAAGGGGGAATCCACATAAATAGGAACCGACATCCGATCAGCTTTTTTTTAGGGCTGACATCACTTATTAATGTGATGGAAGCTCTCACATTTGGATGTCAGGAGTGTGATGAAATAAGCGGTGGATCGCCTCTAGATGTCAAGATGATACAAAAACCTAGATTAAAAGAATTGGAAACAATATTGAACCATACTTAGATAAAAAAATATAAAAATATATTTATTTTACATCATATACATATGCTAAATATTAAACATCACAAATAATCAAGGAATCCCATGAATCAAAGATTTAGATTCATTGATGATTTTGAACAATTAAAAACTATTTTTTGAAACTTCTGAACATTTATACATAATTAAAATATTCTAGAACTCCCTATAATTTCATTATAATATATGCACATCATTATAACTTGGGGAATGAAAACTTATGAAATGGGTAATATAAAATTCCCAGTAAAATAATATGTTTCAAACTGAAGTCAAGTGTTGTATCGTAATAATTTTATAAAATGTAATGATGGGAAAAATTTATTATTAAAAAAAATAATATTGAACAAAAATATTTTATCATTGTCCATCATTTCAAGACATGATATCTAAAAATAGAGAACTTATACCATGCTATAAGAGTATAGAAACATTTTGCAATGAATATGGTTTAGAGATCATAAAAATAGGAATTTAGATATTTCATGTAATTCAAATGATGAATAACAAATAATATAAGAAAATAACATAGGAATATATAGATAAAATATTATTAAATCAGGAATACATACATGTTTAACATAACATAGTGGAGCGGGAATCACCACCCAATTCCCATAGTGGATCCAGAATCTCTAAATAATTCCTATAAACATAGTGGATTAGAAAATAATACTTAATCCCCATAACATAGTGGATAAGAAAAAACAATTTGATTAAAACAGTGGACTCAGTATAACTATCTTATTTATATAAACATAGTGGACCAAACATCACTTTTTAATTCCCATAAACATAGAAGAGAATGTATCACTATTTTATTCCGATAACATATTGAACTATATATTTTTTCCTGATTACTATAATATATTCGAGAGGTTATCACTTCTAAATTCCCATAGTAGAGAAAAAAAATAAAAGATTCCCTTAGTCATTTCATAGGACATAGAACATCACATAATGTATTATAGGGTCACAAATGAACCATCAATCACATAATAATCATCCATACATTTATTTCACAACAAAAAATTAAAACATTCATATCACTTATATAACCCAAATAAATTACATGTTTTTCATTAACAAATTTCCAATAAAATTATATAAGCCATCTTAAGAAAAAATATAGGTGATGGAATAAAAACATATAACTACTAAAACATAATATAAATCAAATTATAATTATATACATGAAAAAATAGCTATTATATTATTTGGATAATCAATATAAAAAAGAAAAACTAATTTTTTGGAAATTGTTGAAAATACATTAATATATTTTCCATAAATTAATATTCATTCATCACTATAAATAATTGTATAGATAATCCTCTAAAACTAAAGTTATTATATTCAAAAATTAAAATTTTAAGGGTAAATATTATTTAGCAAACAATCTTTGAGATTCCATAAAAATACTTAACACATAATCAATAAAAAATGAATCCTCAATATCCTTTTTAAAAACAATAATTCTTCAATAAAATTATATACTTAATTTTGTAAAATATAAGAACACATATTTTCATTTTAAAAATAATTGAAAATATTTTTTTTGAAAACCATTATAATATAAATAAAGGAATATTTTAAAATAAGCGATATTATAATAGTACAATAAACTATAATAGTGTTTTTTTGGGTTTTTTTACCATAGTTATGAATGATAAATATAGTCACATCATAATGTATTTTTAAAAAGATCAAATGAAATATCATTAATATTTTACTTTGAAAAAGAGTAATCAATAATATTTCCATAAAAAATACATTAATTTTTTTCAAAAGAAATGTGGATTGGAATATAAAAATTGTATTCATGAATGTATTAAAAAATGTTTTATATTTTGAAATATGTTTCTTAGAAACCAAGATTGTGATTATAGAGAGGTAAATATTCCATATGAAAAGTGATAATAGTTTAATTGAATACCACAATAAATAAAACATACATGGATTTAAAAATTTGAAAAGATTACTTAGGCGGGACAAGTAAACATTGATATGGAATAGAAATAGTTTATTCAAATAGGATTGATATTATTATAAAAATATGGATTTTTTATAATAAAATAAAAATTTCATTATAATTTACTAAAAAATAGGGAAATAGAATAACAAAATCATAATTGATAAAAATACATACACACTGTAAAACAATTATAAAATAGATCCATTAAGAATCAATAATTTGGTTGAGTTAATAAACACATTCATATCATAAGTAATGTTCTATTAGAAACCAAAATATATGCAAAGATTGACTTTATACCATAAATACAATGAACATGTTGATCGGAAATAACAATGATCAAGAAAAAAGTGTGTTGGGGTGGGGTGTGTGATTTTTTTAATTTTAAAAAAATTGAAAAACTAAAATCAGTTCTCTTAAACATTCAAAAAAATCAATACTATTATATTTCAATAGATTATATAGTTGAAAATATGAATTGGACTATAATTTTTATAGTGGATTGGGGAGCAATGATCATCTAATATACTCCTCCAACACCCTCTCTATGATAATGGTGATTTTCAATAGTAAATAAATTTGTAAGGGATTTTGATAGTTGAGTGAAATAAATCATAAATTATCACAAAAAATGTTATAAAGACTCTATGCATGAATAACACTTGTCCTTGATACAATCAACAACTAAATGTTTAGAAAAAATTTAAATATTGAATAAGGTTGCATAAATTCTTTACTGAATCATTTTATGTAGATACGATAATTGAAAATGGAAATATAGTATAAATAACATGTGTGTCTCCAAGGTGAATTACTCAAAAAAACATAGTATAGTGTAGAAAATATTCAAATATAATTAAAATAGATAAATCCAAATTTTTTATAGTAGGAAAAAGAGATATAGAATATGTATTTCTCTAATGTGAATTCTAGTGAACATTAACAAACTATAGGATATATATCACTGATTCATATAACAATAAGTGGTGTTCTTCAAAAAATAAAATTTGAAACATATGGTTTAGTTGAACAAATAGAAAAAGAAAAAGAAAACAACTCTTAAATGAAAACTTGAAAATTCCATCACTATATAGAATAAATATATTAAGAATAAGAAATATTTTGACTCTTGAATCATGTATGAGATTCACATTTTATTATTAGTCAGTGATAGAGAATAAATAATAAACCTAAATTAATTTTGGTAAAATAAATCCATGACAGTCTTCAGTTAAATGGTGAATTAAAAATTATCAGCATTAATATAATTTAGATTTTAAAGGTTATAAAAATCAATAACATCACATAGGAAAAAAATAAATCAATATGTTGACGTAATTCCTTTGATATTTACTATGAAATAATATTTGAGTAATTTAATCTAGATAAATCATAGTAGAAATCTCAGAATAATATTAATTGAATATCCCAAAGAAGACTAGATCATCATATTGGTTATTTATCATTATGTAAATTATAAAATTAAGTTAGAAAATGTATGGTTGATTCCAAAGATAGAGTTCTATAATGTGATGTTCAATACCAATGACTGGTTGATTATATGAGTTTTGTCACAATCATGACATACCTAAATATGAGATAACTTAATAAATCATTGTTCTGAAACAAAATGTTCAACCAAAACTTTGGGATCCAAATGTGGGGTTGGATTACAATGCTAGGTTCAAATACTCATTCTTAACATGTATTTTGTACTACCTTTTAATGAAATATTACTTCTTAAGGGTTTATTATGTCAAATATAAAGATAATGCTGAAACAAATCTCCAATTATTCCAATAATAAAATAATTTATTCATTTATGAGTATTAATATGAACGAAACCTAAAGTAATCTTATTAGTAAAACATGTGTAGGGTTTTTTGAGTTTCAAATTCAATAAAAAATCATTAGATAAACATTCATAATCCCACAAATCACTTCTTTTTTATTTTCAAAAAACATAATTTAAACAAAATTTTTTATATTTTATATTTTTAAATCAATGATCATATTAATTAATTCAAATAATATCCGAAAACATAGATAGAAAATTTCATGTGTTGTATGAATTTTTTTATTTTTCATATGTCGAAACCTTTTTTGAGAAACAAAAGGAATTAATTGGATTAAAACAATATTATTGTTGCACTGATCTTCATGTGAATGTTTTTCATGTTAATAATAAGTGAAATATAAAATTAATAGGGATAAACTAATAGAATTAATGATAAATATAAATATAAATTTTTATAAACGAAGATAATTTTTTTTATAAATAAGTATTAATTAATGTAATAATTCATCGCATGAAGTTGGTGAGGGCTATGAAATTGTTAGATTCATGGACTCATATTATATTAGGTCTCTTCTCATGATGAGGAAGTAGTTAAAGAATGAAAATTTGTATGATGAAATGGAAAAAGGTCAATCATTAAATCCTTGAAATTCTTATTTAAATGTTTAGCTGTATCCCTTATGGGATTCCAATAGTACATAATGAAAATAAAATAATCAAAAAAATTCAATTTAAAAAAGGTCCAAAATGATTAAAATAGATGAATAAATCAATCTATCATGACGCCAATCATGTTGACATGATATTGAACACTAATTTTAGTTGAAATTAATATTTAAATTTATTATTTATGATTATCAAAAAGAATTTACATGGGTATAATTTCACATTGTAGAGATTGATAGTATGAATCCAAATTATTGAAATATAAATTTATATTCACCATGATTTGAAAAAAAAAAATAAACAACACCATAAAAAGGAGACAATCCTTGTACTGAACTAATTTCCTTGACAAATTAAAAAATCATATTAATATCAATAAAATTATTTGGAAATCCGATAAATTTTAAACCTCAAAACTAATTTTATAATTTCCAATTTAAAGAAACAAAATTAAATTTAGAAATTTGTTTTTTATTTATCTCTAAAACTAAGTCTGAAGAGTTTCATAATATGCACTTAAAAACAAATCTACAATTTAACGCTTCAATATTTAGAATGGTATTCAAAAATAAACTCCACTTATATAGAATTTTTATGTACTAATTCATGGATTACCAAGGGGTTTACCTCTTCCCTTAGTTGGATTAACTAAATATTCAACCATTCTCCCAAAGAAGCACACACAAATTTAATTACTTATATACTCCTAGAAAAATTCTAATAAGATTTATCCAAAAAATTCTTATATAAATAAAAATGATTGATTTTTAATAAATTTAGCAGATGAAATAACTAGGACACTTAGTTGTTCATGAAAGTTATACATTTAGCTTTGTACTTCTCAAAATTATGATCATAAACATCATGTTCTTTCACCTCAGCATGAGTATATAGTTTTAATCATTCTATCCCAACTTTTTCTATCAATATAAATTCTTTAACAAATACTCAACCAAATACTCTAATGATATAGGGTTTTCTCTCTTCTGTGGATTTTAAGTTAAAAACAATCCAACCTCTATCATAATAGGTGTCTCCTAAAAACCCTTTCAAGATGAATTCCTCCGTCAACACTTGCAATTATATTCCCATCCATTACCTACATCCCTCTTCTATTTGAAGGAATATTTTTATTACTAAAAAATAATTTTGTAAACCACCAGCATCAAATTTAGATCATTCCACTCAAGGTTTAAGACCAAAAACATTATTAGAACATACATCAATTCTAGTATAAAAAACTTCTAGTATTGTATAACTATTATACTTAATAGAAATAAGCCTTCTTTGGTCCCCCTCAATACCTAAATGAGAGGGCTCATCCCCTCCATCTCTAACTAGACATAAAATTCCATTTGATATGCTCTAGAGAAATATGTATTTTCTCAATTATCAAGATAATGGGATTTTATGTTGACATTATATCCCTATTCATATTTCATAAATTACTCCTCCCTTATAGAGAACAAGAGACATCATTTTCTTATACAAATAGAATGAAATCATTGATTCATTATAACTACAATGTCATTGGTTCCTCAAAATTTACCAATATAAATTTATTTTTATATTTAACATCATAATAATCCTAGCGAACATTATTATAATTATAATATTCCTTGATTCAGTAATCCTCGGTACTGCACCATTTTGAATGATTTTTAAAAGAAAATTATAATCATCCTTGAGATCCCCACCATCTGAATGATTTTAATGGTAATAATAAACAAAAGACACGATGAATGTTGATTTTCAAACCTTGTCCCCTCCATTTACGATGGTTATGGAAGATCTAGTCTACCTCAACATATGACATCAAAAATTCCTTTCCACCTACTTTTGATGAAGTTATATGTTCATGTTCAACAATATTAAACTAAATGTTTTCATCAAAATCCTAAACATCTCATTTGAAAACATTATTACTATTACCTACATGTAAAAATATCCCAAAATATGATATCATAGTGATTTCATCCATATTAGATTATTTATGAATAAACATTCAAAATAATTAATCATTTACTACAACACATGATGGTTATAACTAATGTAATTCTAACCCATTATATAAATTGGACTAACATTATCTATTATGTTTTTGTTTTACATTTTTAACAATGGTTAAATGTTCCGAGATTGAGGAAAATATAGAAATAAATAATGAGGTTTTGAATAAATGGAGTTTCGATGGTTTTGGAATATAATAGAAAAGATTAATGGTTTTGGTCAATATTTTGGTTTCTTGGGTTGAATTATCAGAGTAACGATTAAGAATTTAAAATGAGAAAATAAATCTTAGATAATTATAATTACTATGTATAAAAACATAAATAAAATAAATTAAAACATGAATAATATAAAAGAAATTAAATATACAATTTTTAAATAATGAAGTAAACAACCAATTATTTGTTAACCAAACATAAATGGAATGATAAAAAATTGATCGTCATCAATTAAAATAATACAAACCTAACTCAACCATAATAAATTCCAAATAATTTTTTAAAATATTTTTCGTTAAAATTTCAACAAGATGATATTTGATATTAAAAAATTCTAATGAAATATCACCCATTTGAACATGATTAGTAAAAGAATGATGTTGAATAACAATATGATTAGTTATAGAATAAATTACCAATTTTCAAAAATATTTATTTCCCTGATATAATCATAAATAGTAGGAACATGATCAAAATCATGCCCAATGTCTAGATTACTATGATTCATTCACCATAATTTTTCATTACAACTACCAGGTGATATATATTCCTCCTTAGCAATAAGATATTTAACTAAATATTTTTTTCACTTAACAATGAAAACATATATTTTCCTAAAATGTGACACGTTCTTATATAACTATTTCTATCTATTTTAAACCCTCTAAAACAATATTTCAATATGACATTAAATAAAAACTATTGGTTTTTGGATAAATTAGAGCTAAGGAGTCAATTAATTTTAAATACCTAAAATTTATTTTTACTTATTTCAGAGGGGAATATTTTGGATTTTACAGAAAACTTGAACATAAAAAACATCAATATATAATGTTCATTTTAGTTAAAATACGATATGGAAAAATACCATTCATAGATCTGTGAAACTTATTATCAACTAGTTTTTTATCATTATCTAAATAATGTTTTTTACACATAAAAGTGGGATATGTATTACTATTTTAAAGTAATTGTTTTCATAAAAATAAATATTTTAATTATTTTGATTCCAAAAAATATTGAAAATGATTTAAAATAAATTGAAATCTTGGAAATAATTTTAGTTCCCTCATAATACAAATTTCAATCTCTTCTTGCATATGATTTGAAAAATGAATATTTTTTTGATTAGTGATAAAATAATTGCATCATCAACATGGATATAGACTAATAAAATATCGAGAGAACTGTTTTTCAATAAAAAATAGGATTATCCCGAACATAAACAATTTCTCAAATAAAATAACTCAATTTTCATACCAAGCACTTAGTGCTTGTTTAAGACCATAAATATCGTTTTTGTGTTTAAAAAATAATTTACCAAAAATGTGGATTTTTAAAACATATAAGTTGTTAAATATAAACTTATTCCATTAAAAATAAATTTATTAAAGTATATTTGACATCTATATTTTTTAATTTTTAATTAATATAATATGCATAGGATAAAAGGCTCTAAATGGATTCAATCATATAGGTAGGGGAAAATGACTCCTCATAGATTATACCTCCATCCTGATTTTATCCATTAGAAATAAGACTAAATATATTAAAGGAAATTACACATTGATTATATTTATTATTTTGAATATCAATTTAATTCATATTATTTTATTATCTGATAGGATGTCATGTACTTCCAAAAAATTATACCAATTTAACTGATATAAAACATATTTCATATTTATAATCCAACTCTCATAACTCAATGGTTCATCAGTAATTATATGTTAAAATTGTGATAAAAAATTAATCAACTAAATTTCTATGACTTAATTCTGTTCTAAAAACATCATCAAGTTCTCCAATAACAGTTTCTAAATGATTATTATCAAATTTACATGGTTATCATAGAGAGATAATTTTAAGACCATCAGTTTCCTAAACATTATCACTAGATTGATCATGATATTTATCTCATTTAATTTTAATCATAACATGAAATGAATCAAGTTACACGTTATTTAAAGAATTAGTCATGTCATGTGGTTGTGTTTTGTTATGATCGAACGAATCAATCTCATCAAATTTCATAGGAACTAATTATTCAACTATAATTGAAATTTTAATTAATCATTATATAATTTAGAAGTAGAAAAATACCAAATAAATATTCATTCATTATATTATCGGTAAATCGTCTAATGGTTTCCCTTAGTAATCTATGTAAATACCCTAACTATAGTACCACAAAGCTGGTGGTTTCTTTCATATGTTGGATCTATATAAAAGTAATTGAATCCGGAAGGGCCGAACAATTTAATAGAATTTAATAAATCAATTAATACATTAATTTCATATTACATTTGAAAGAACTGAAATAAATCATTACAGAAGTAGAAATTCTTCACCCTTGATCCCATTCCATGATTCTCTCTTCATATAATTGTGAAACGAAAAAATTATGGTTGATATCTGATTCTTAGTAAGGGTAATGTATAACTGAAGATACAATGAATCAGAAATTGTAATCAACATTTTAAGATATATAATTGAACAGACATTCAATTTAAATTATTTGACTATCATTATTGTATATTGAATAATCAATATGATAAGGTAAATAATTTAACTCAAAATCCATTTAATAAATAGCTTGAGAATAAAATTTCCCAATGGATAATATCAATGAAATAATATCATGGAAAATAATATATTATTAGTGAAGATAATTATTAATATTTGACGTCATGTTATGAAATCTAATGATATTTATATAGATAATCCATTTCACAAGATGATTTAAGACTATGGGTAAAAACACATTTAATTATATATTATTAATTCACCACTTGAGAAAATTAATGAATCTATGGTCCATATAATTCATGTTCTCACCCATCCCTACATGTCCAACACATTATTCATATATTGAATGAATGATTAAATTCCTTAACAATATTCCTTATTAAAAAATTTCAGGTTCTAAGGAGGAATATAGAATATAAAATTTTTCCCATTCAATCAAATAACATTCAAATAAAAACCCAGAATATTGAAATATGGTTTAAGAAATAATCATATCCAATGAAATTAATATGGATATTTGGGTGAAATGTAATGTATTATGATCAAATAAATGTGAATCATTCAAGGTAATGTTAATGATTACAAAAATCAATCAATAAAAATAATTTCAATAGTTTACCTAGACAAACTCATCATAAACAATCTAGATAATGAATAAGTATGGAAACAATATAAAATATACCAAGTAGAGTATATATAAAATAATGGTTTGTTCACTTTGATGAATAGAAATTCCATAAAATTATCATTAAAAACATTATAGATGAAAATACCGTTTTCAAATTGAAAATATATTTTAAAAAACATTAAAATTACAAAATATTTTGAACAAAAGTTTCATAGAATATATCCCCATAAACATGTAAGAGAAACATCAAATAATTGAGTGGTTATATTGGAAAAATAGTTCATTTGATGCCAAGAGTGTTAAAGAAAAATACTCATTTCACCTCATGGTGAGAAAAATGAAACATAGCCTTTTTTAAAATCATTAAGAAGATTTCGTTAAACATAGTTTTCAAAAAAAATATTATGGGTAAAATTAACCTATAAGATTCAATGTAAAACAATTTTCAAAATATTTTAAGAAGAAATGTATTTGGAAAAAATATGATTTTTTATGAAAGAGATAAAGGATTTAATATTTTCTTAAAAATAAATTCTCATTCATATTTTATGTACCAAATATATGGGAATGGTACTCATACATGAAAACTTCATGAATAATAAGATTAGAATAAAATTAATGTGGATTATTACACAATTATAAATCATTTTCATTCAATGGAAATTTATGCATAAAACATCCTGTGTAAAATGATATTGAAACATAAAAGGGGATGTATTTACATTATATAAAAGAAATTAGTTGAAAAAATATATAATAAGCCTCAGTGAATGGAAATTGAGATGATGTCCTTGAACTCAAACTTCATTTTGGTTGAACGTGATTTAACCGAATGTATAATTGTTTCAATAATATATTTTATTTATACCCAAACCATATTACATTTTATAATATCATATATTGGACTCTTATAACATTTTACTACACATTTATTACCTATAAATTATTATTACTATTACATGTGTTAATTTCCTTTTTTTATCAGGATTATTATTTAATGAATATTCAAGTTCATGTGTATAGGTTATAGTTCCATCATCTTGAGAATGATATTAATGTTATAAATATCATATTTACTTATTATATTCACTTTTAAAACCATTCATGAGAAATGTATAAGTAAAATGATTCACATCACTTTGTAGAGATGATATTCTATAAATACTCTCAAGAAACTACTTCATTCCATTAGTGTGTGAAAGTGTAAATAAGTTGATGTTATATTCAGTTTATAGAATAAATATATTCTAGAACTAAGGATTTTCATTGTAGGAAATCTATTGTAGTTTATGTTTGTTGTCAATACAGACATGGTTGATCAGGTAGTTTTCAATAAAAGTGATCTTATAGTACAATATAACTACACTACTGATGTTGATGTTGTTTCCTTATGTTTACCAAAATTTTCACTCCAAAAATTGGATAATGGAGAAAATTGTTTTTAGAAAATGAAGTTGTGAAGTAGGTTGAAGGAGCATCTAATTGTTGTGTGCAATATAGTTTTCAAGATGGTCACATCAAAATATATAAAATTAAGAAACTTTGTGAATGATTCATTTTTTTCATTATATAATCTTATTATCTAATTAAGATATCAAAAGTTTTCTTGCATGAAGATAATGTTCAATATCATCAAATCATAACATGACAAAGTCTTGAGATGCCTGAAAAGATTAATTTTCATGAATGGATCTTATGTGACAAATACAAAATCAAATTCAGACTTACATATATGGGGGCTCGTGCACAAGGATCTTGCATAAAGGGTTGAAACATTGGTGTATGTATCGCATGAAAGTGTTTTGTACAGAAGACCTATGAGCACAAAATATTGCACGTAGAATGATCCTTTAGTCAACAATGGAAAATTGAATCTCATTGAGTGGTTGCATGAAAGTTGAGGGTTTTTTGAAATAAAAATTGTGTGATAATCCCAAAACCTATTCACAATTACAGGTCTAACAGACATGTTCAGTCTTAAGCTTATTTAAAGTTATGAGTATCTGATTTTTCTGATTAGTGTGTCTGAGTGCATCAATTCAAGACATCAATGTAAGTGGATTATCATATTATACATTTATATAAACAAATTCTAATATAATAAAGATACCATCAAGTAATTAAATTGATTGAGAAAACTCTTAAACTAGTGATATAAGGGGATTTGACGGAAGTGTTCCATGAGAGGGAATGAGCTATTCCTAAAGTCATGTAAAGGTATCTTTATATCACTAGGTGATTGTGAATATTCATTTTATCTAGAAAATAGAGAAGATTAGTGCATTTTGGTTTAGCTGAAACATTGTTATCATATGGTCAATGGATTATCCCCAATTGAAGAACCATGTAAAATTTATTTGTTTTCTCTTTTCATGTGATTGTTTTTTCTGTTCATGATTCCATCAAATTGGTTTAACAGACTGAAAATTAACTTTTTTATTATAGAAACACATTTAAGGGAAATAGGGAAACCAAATGAAGTGACACCGAAAAATCATGCTCATACATACCATCAGAAGCATCCAGCTCCCTCTCAGAGTCGAGACCTGAATCCTCAGGCACGACACTAAATTGGCCCTTATTCACCCATCACCTCTCATGGTGTTCTAGTGCCATACAATATCACCTTATATGTGTTATATATTTTCATTATTTCCATCATTATTACACCCATGTGAGTTCGTGTTTGAAAATAAATTTCATCGGTTTGTGAGGCGGTAGCCTTCCATACACATAAGAAACTGATTTGTTTCACATTTGATAGAGGAGGATACGGAAACATATTATTCCCTAAAAATAATAACACTTATATATATTTTATATATGTGTGTTATTATTTTGTAAGCCTTAATACATACGAAAATTTGGGAAAAATTAATAAATGAATGTTCTTAGTGTAGACAATTACATTCGTTTTGAAAAACATCATTTGGATCCCATATTAAAGACCCTAGGGTTGGTATTTTGGGATGAAAAGAGCCCATATAATGTGGATAATTATTTTTGGGAGGTATTTTCACTAGTTTTGGTTATTCCAAATGGATCAATAGGTTTGAATAAGTGAGTGGAGAGAACTCCATTTTATAAAGGATGATGAGTGAAATTTTTTCTAAATACAAAAAATATACTCAATAAATGGAACTCACTATCTCTAAAAGTAAGAAAAATTGAAAAAATTTATTGGAGGGATTTTATGGTTGATCCATACCACTTTCACATAAAATGTAACATATTATTCAATTATCGTCTATGTCTCTTTACTTTTACCAATTTATTTTTCACAATAGTAACAAGTATTTAAAATTAGTAAATAATAATTTTAGCGTCAAAAAAATTTATCATAATAAGATAATTTTGACCCATTTATTTTTAATATTAAATAAAATATTTAAAATTAAAATTCCATTTGTGATGAGATATTAATTTTAAAACCATCACATGTAACATGAAAAACCATGTTTTAACCTCAATTATGATATATAAATTTTACTTTCCTTATAAATTATTATGATAAAAAACTGAATTCATTCTATAATATAATTTAGACTATAATGATTCCAAATATATAATATTTTTAGTGATATTAAATTTATATAATTTATAGAAATTAATTTATAAATAAATATGCAAATCTTGTCAAAAAACGAGTTTTCTGGAAATGCATTTTTGATGCATAAGATGATCTTGCATGAACAATATTAATATTGATCACAATTGAATGTATTTAAATTTATATAGTTAGATATATAGTCTATATATTTATTTATTTAATTTTTTATTAGTATTTATTTTAATTAATAAAAATAGAGGAACATTATGCATTTAAAAAAACTTATCTGAATATACATTATTACGACTAAAAATAAACTTATACCAAAATAAGATAAAAAAAAAATAAAACATAGATATTTATATTAAATATAAATATAAAATATATATCTCATTTTTATGTTAAATTAAATGCTTAATATGGTTTTAAATTAAATAATTTCATGAAAATATATAGTAGTATTCCAAAAATCATTTTTTCAATGTTAACTTAAAATCACCTTTTTAGAAAAATTCCCCAATTTTACCCTAATAAAATTTCTATATGATGATTTAAATGATTAAATTAATTTTATTTAATACATATTTTAATAGTGGCTAAAATTAATTATATTATATGTGCACATATTCTATAAAAATACTTTTTGACGAATACATATTTTTGATGAATAAGTTTAATTTACTCAAAAATGAGTTATTATTATAATTAAATTTTTATTGATAAGGGAAAACATTTATATATATATCATAATTTAGTTAATTTTACTCATACCTTCTAATTAAACTGTTAGGTTTTAATGGTCATATTTAAATAATTTACATTGTAGGTCTTTTAAGATCTGTTGTTGTGTAACACATAAGCTATCAAACATAATTTTCTAATTTTAAAATCTCATAGTTTTTTGTACAAAAAGATATTGAAAAGATTATTTTTATTTTAATAATACATAAGTTAAAATATAATATTGTTACATTGATAATATACACCGTGTATCAAAAAACGTTTAAATCCCTAACTTTAGGTTTTCCATTATTCTGTTACTTATAAGGTCTCATTGTGAGAAATATTATAATTAAAACTCCTTTAATAACAAATTTTTTTGTATTAACAATTATAGCCCAAACAAAATTTGTAAACTATTGTCATTTAATATTAGTTCGATATATTTCATGAATTTTTCTATTTATTCCTTATTCAATTTCATTTTTTTGGTGAATTTAGTGGAGAAAAGTTATTTCTGATTCCAAAATTTGAGAAAAAACAATAAAACTCTAGATTAGAAAATATTCCTCCATTATCACTTATCAATTAAAATTGAAAACAATTCACGATTAAATTTGAAAATTTTACCCCATGTAAGTATAAATAAATCATTAAGTGAAACAAAAATTAAATCTACCAACAACAATTACTACTATAGGAGGTGAAAAAAATACATTTGGATATGTTCAAAATGTTTATTTTTAGAATGATTATTTATTTATTTAATATATGATTTGAGGTATTTTCCTATTTTAAATGAATCAGTGTGTCTTTTGGCCTTAAATTTGAAACGAGGAATATTTGAAATCAGCTTCTTATTTGAAACCATAAATATGGAAATCAAATTATTATGACACATTCTTCAGTTCCATATCCATGATTCAATAACATCATTATTTAAGTATTTCACATTTGGTGTACACAAGGAACAAGATTCCAAATTAAATAAAATTTTGTTCAATGTTCTCTAAAATTATATAGTTAATTCATAAAAATATAATATGCCTAATTTTAATAACAAAACATAAACTATTATCATAGTGTTTAGAAATTATTATTATGTTGTTCATCAACCCTTTAACATAGAGAAAATTATTTATCAAAATAGAATTTGTATTTCAAAATAGTTAAAATATAAACGTCTTCCCTTTATCATTATAACATAAGGAAACCTAACCTCTATCCACATCAGACATTGAATCAGATTTAAAAAATATTAACCCATATGTACTGAAAAACAACTTTACATATACCATATATCATTTCTATCCCTCTGGATTTTTACATACAAAATGTATCAATAAAGAATAATTTTTCCACCCAAATTTTCATGGGTCTAATAGTGTTATTAAAAAATGATATGGGAAACCATATATACATAACATTATGGAAAATCTAGAATATTCTCATTATTTGTCTCTTAAAATATATTATTTATTAACACTAAAAATATGGTGATTTTAAAATTTAAAATATTAAGTATAGTGACATTTAATTCCATAATTATAAAATATAACTTTAAACATTTTATGATTATTTAATATAAAAAATAAATATTTCACTCAGGATTCTCTAAATTTATACCAATTCCATATTTTTGTTTATTTATTTTATTCTCTCAATATATTATATTAATGTAATCCACCTTTTAAAAAAATAAAAGACTCACATTTTCATAATTATACATTAGCATGAAAATCATCAATTTTAATATCATCATCAATACAATTTGAAGAATATTTATTTAGTTTTTTAAATACTAAAATCTTTTTTAACATGGTTTATTTTTCACTGAAGGTAATGTTATTATAAAATATGAGTGATCAGTTATTTTCTTTCAAGGTTTCATATTTCCTTTCTAACATAAAGCAATATTCATCTAATTTGTCATATGAAAAGATCTTAGTTTTTGAATCAGAAATTAAGGAATAGTTGTGTTGTACATCATCTATGTGATTCATAAAGTATATTTTTCCTTTTTTATTTGATTTTTTAGGATCGTATTTAGAACATTTGGATGTATCTGAATCATCCAACACACTCCAGGATGACATTATAGACTTCTTACATTTTGGTTGATAATAAAAAATAATCTATAGTATCTTTTATTTAAATTCAATTTTTCTCTTTTCCGTAAAATATTGAAAATTATGGTTGATAGGTTTAACTATTTTTATTTATAGAATCTAATTAAAATCTATACATGATTGATTTTATTGTAGTAATTGATTGGATTATTAAAACAATTATTTGTTTTATATAGAATAGTGAATCTTCAAGACAATATAGGAAATTACTTTCATTAATTTAAACAAATATACTCATCATCAAAGTATATAAAACAATATTTTGGCATTGTTTCTCCTTTAAGAATATAATCATTGTGAGTATTCTTTTCTATCTTGATCATTTTATAATCCTCAATTTCTACTTGAATAATAGTTTCATACAAAATCAATGTTTGAATTAACTTATTAATTTTCAAAATAGTAAATATTTTTTACTATCATATTGCTATGAAAAATTCAATTCTTCAAGAGCGAAAAACCATGAGAACTTTTATATCATGAACGATTTCAGGTTCACGTGTTTGAATAGAAGTAACACCATTTCCTTTCTCAGCTATTTTTACATTAATTTCTGTGAAACATTCAAATATATATAAATATATTATAAAGGGAGCAAATTTCAACATAGAAATATCATATTATAATCTTCTCAAATTTTTAGACCCCTTATTATGAAATTGTTTTTTTTTAAATTTCAAAATTAGTACGGAACTATGAGACACAATTGAATTTATTTGTTCCATGTCTAGAAATAAATGTATTCAGAGATCTTTAATTCATATCATACAGTTCATTATTAGTTTAATTCCATTTATAAGATTCATATTTTCATATTTCATATGTATTTATAGATTTTATATAAACATTAAGTCTTATATTTTTCATGCATATAATCATGGAAACTCTCTCAAAACCATGAACACTATTAAAAGAGGGGGGGTGAATTTTTTCCTTTTTAAAAAACTTGGAATGTTAAAATCAACCCTATTTATATTTCATGAAAAAATAATTTTTAATTTAAATAGAGTATGCACAAGAAAGATAATAATAAGTTTTTTCATGGTTCAAGGAAAAAATATCTCCCAATCCACTCTACCAACAATCCCTCCCTGAGTTTAGTGATTTTCGCTAGAAAATAATATACTAAGATATCATGATAGTTGATTGTAGGAAACTGTAAAATTTAAAAATATATTTTATGAGGGTTGTATGTATGAATAACAACATTCCTTGAAACATTAAACACCCATGATTTTAGAAAAAAAAGAAAAGATTTATTTTTTGGAGAAATTATTTATTGATGAATTCAAATGATTATACTTAAACTGACATATGAAGAGATCATTTGTGTAACATAAATATCCCAAAACATTTGTCATTTATATTAAAATATAAATACCGAATAAAGATATTAAAATATATAATCATCAGTTAATTTTTTTTTTGATATATCTAAAAACACAAAATAATAGATTTAACGTGTACATCTCTAATGATTAGCCCTTTAAAATCTAAAAAACTATAGTCAATATTTTATAGATTCATACAATAGAATTTCTTGTCAGTTTGAAGAAAAATATGTTATAGAAGAATTGGTATGACCATAAAAAACAATGGATAATAAAATTATCTTTTGATATTATGAAAATACCACCACTAATTAGAGAATGATATTCAGAATAAGGACTTTTTTTATTCTTAAATCAAGTACACAAAAGAAGGTTTTTGTTGAATATAAGAACAAGAATAAGTAAAAATCCTAAATTACTACATAATGAATAAATCTAAAAAATGTTCCAGATAAAATGAAACATCAAAATACTCAGTATATTTGATATTTTAAATTTAATACTTACCAAAAATACTAGCATACCTTAGAAATTAAATAGAATTATTCCATTACTTTATATAATTTGATACATTATTTAAAATGTTTGTAAATGATATCACATGAAAATAATTCATTTACAATTCTTTGAATAACTTAAATTTTATATCTTATAGTTTAGTGGGTCAACATGGGGATCATTATGTATTATGTTAATTAGAGAAGTACAATAGATAGTGTACTGTTAATTCAAAAAATACAGTTATAGAACCTAAAGATTAATAAAAAAATCTAGTTCTTAACTTGAGGATTTTCAGAAAAATTGAAGTTCATGAATGTGATGCTCCATTAAAATGGATGATTCGAAATATAATGTTCAATACAAGTGTGGGGTTCCAATTGTGGGGTTGGATACAAATGTTATGTTAACCTACACCCTCTGAACATTGATTCTTAATTATATTTTAACAACCATTAGACATATGTAATAATTCTTACACCCTTTTTAAAGTTCAAAACTGAAAGAAAATTTCAATGAATTCCTTAAATAAAATAATTTCTTCAACTGTAATTATAAACCTAAAATCCAATAAATGTAACATTACTAGAAAAATATTTTAAGGTTTCTACGGGTATCAAAATCAATGTATAACATAATTGTTGAATATTTTCATTCCCAATAGAATAAAATGATATTTATGATATTATATATCTAATATAAAATATAAAATAATTTAAATTAAATTTTTTTCATTTAAAAAATACATTTATTGAATAATTTAAGTTGTAACAAAACACAAATACCATAATTATGGAATTCCATGAGAAAAATTTAACACCATGTATAATAAAAAAAATCATCATCATAACCTATTTAATAACTTTATTCATATCTATAATTATTTTTACTCATTGTATATTATATTTTGTATGTGATGCCTATGAATTGGTTGAACCACTAGTGGTGGTGGTTGGGTGGGGGGTAAATCAGTGGTTTCATTTTTTATTTTTCAATTAGGTGAATTTGGGATACATAACATGTAGTGGTTACAATATTTTCAAGTTAAATGATCAACTCTCACCACTTTCATTATAGTAAATAATAATGTAAAGAAAATAGATTATTACATTTTCTGGCCACAATGGGGGAACCTACATTATTTTATGCTTTACCTTTCTTATTTTCTACACAACAATCAATCAATAATTATTGTGTAATAGAAAGTGATTAACCTTCACCTTGCTAGGCATCCAGCAAAACATTATCATACCTAAATGATTATAATGTTACCATATGTCACGGTGTTTATCTTACAATATAAACCTCGTAATTATCAAAGTAAATTATGATCAGATATTTAGTCCATCCAAATATCATTATACAAGAAATTTTTAACATGGTTACATAAGACTATAGTTAACTCAAATTTTTAAACTCATTCTTTGACATAAAATAAAATTTTATAGATGTAGTTTTGGGGATCAGGGATCTTATAAACTCATAATTATCAGTGAAAATAGAATCAAAATTGATATTTTTTATTTAAAATGGAATAAAATTTAAATAACAATAATTTCCGCAATAATATTGTGGAATCCATGATCCAAACTTTGATACATATATGAACACGAAGACTTATGTAAAAAACATTGAAAAAAACGTGATGATATTAGATTTTTGATGTAAGATTCTGATCATTTGAGGAGGTAAGTTTTTGTTATATTAATGGTAAAAATACATTTTAGATTCTTCATGGAATTCTACTTGGGAGTAGGGAAGATCTCAAAAATGTCTTGGTGCTTTGGGGAATAAAAAGAAGGGACACTTTTCAATATACTGCACGGATAAAAGTGTTTTCATAGATATTAATAATTGTTTTCAATGACTGTGTGGCATGTAGAAGGGGGATCATGATTTGTGAGATTTCCGGGGTGGAGTGGAAGCTATTTGAGGATATAATGATATATACACCTAGATTCCACATGGGTTTTCAAACAATTTAGGCTCCCTAGTAAAATGTGTGACATAAATTTATCATGGATATAGGAGACATCTTGGTTGGAACATGGAATGGAAAACCATGCCTCTATACTATGAAAATAATTCTATTTGGAAATTTTACAACTTTTCCCCCTGAAAATTAGTTGATATCACCAAAATTTAATCCTCATTTCACTTCTAGGATCCAAAGGTGGAAACCAAGAGATGAATACTCTCTTAATATTGAATCTCTATTGATTTATAGTCATTTATTATCCCATTTCATGGAATTCCAAGCCCTTCTTAAGTCTATGAGTCCTCAGTGTTTTATTTTCATAAAAATTAACTTCTTGGTTTCACTATTTATTTATGTCCCATTAGCCTTAATACCATAGACTTCTTTAAATTATTTTATTGATGTCATTTTGTCATGAATCAAAAGATGTGGACAAATGGTTTTTCATATATAAGAATAATTTATTTTCAATATAATATTTCTATCATAGTAATAATTTTTTCATGTTTCTATGGTTTTTCTATTTTGTCACATGCGGCACATTGCCCATGAAAATTAAATTGGTCCTTAAATTTATATTGTCTATTTAGATTAACTTGAAAATTTTAATGTGGAAAAAAATGATAAAGGAATGATGTGGTAGATGCAAAAGGGGGAAAATTAACATAGTTAAATGGTTTTAATGGAATACATTGTTGTTGTGTTATAAGAATAAAGGATCAATATGTGTAATTATGAAATAAGGTAAAAATAATTGAGAATGCTACACCATAATGAACAATAATTTTTGAAATTGAATGCATTTTTTATATTAAAGTTTTAGAATGTAAATGGTGATGAACCATTGAATATGTGAAGAGTGTTATGTAATGGGATGTGGTCTAAATATTTCTTTTAACCAGATTGACGCTCTGGTAACCACCAAGTTTATTCATATCTTGGTTACTGGAATAATGATCCCGACATTAACAAGATATAGTTACCTGGTATAACACTCATCGACTGTAATAAATTGTATTGATATAAATAATAGACTATAAATTTTTATTTATATTTTTTGACCCCATGATAATGATCTCAGACAACCAATGTGGGCCAATACAGGATTGATTGGCTCAGTTGTCATTTTGGAACCTAAAGAATGATGTGGATAAATAAACATTATTATTATTATAACAACAAATTACATTTCTTTTACTATTTATTATTCCATTTTAAATATGAATTCAATATTTTCTTGACTAGATATATCTTTATCCATCAATGCTGGTGGAATGCTGAGTTGTACTGACATCTAACTCAAGACACCAGGGTTACTTGAGCAGATTTCATGGTTGTAGGTCCAAACAAAGGAAAATTCACTATATTATATGGTTGATTTGTGATTCAAATTGGATCATAGTTGAGGTGAATAGATTGTTACCAGGTACCATTTTGCTGATTGTCTATGTGTAGTTAGGTTTTTTTTGTTAAAACTTATATATATTATGGCATGAGATAAACACTATTTTGGTTTGTCTGAATTTTACCATGTTTGGGGAATTGTTAATATATTTTTTGATTATTTTTTTGATATTTTTCTAAAAATTATTATATTATTTTTATGTTTTATAACTTTGATAATGAGGTAATAGTCTCTCCCATGTTTTTCATTTGAGCCTTTCTACTAGTCGACGAACTCTACCTTACTTGATGTGCTCTTGAGGTCATTCACTAAATGGTTTCATCTACTAATTCTAGTTTTTCGATCCTAGACATTTACAATTGTATTAGAGCATATTGTTTTCAGTTATGTTACTATTTCTGAAATGAAGGCATAAGAATTGGATGCGTTGATCCCTGTTAATGAACTCGTGCATGGGAGTATCTGACCCTTGTGGGGGGGGGGACCCCATGTTCATACTGTTGGACTTTTTTATATATTATTTATTTTTTATAGTTGAAAGTTATTTCACCTTGGGTGATAAAGTTTTTGTATGTTATTCTTTTTTGATATTTTATTAATTTACCTTATCGAAAGTGTATTTGTATTCATGGAATGATATATTATGAATCACGAATTTTTGTTATATGTATCATATTAGGAACATATGGAAAAACCTATTATGTTTTTAATGTGTGGAATGAAAATAAATTTAGATTACATTTGTGGGTTTTATGAAATATTTAATAATGAAAATGTAGAATTAATTTAAGTTGATGGTTGCTAATTTTGATGGTTAAAAAGGTTTCAAAATGGAATATTGAAATTATGGGATGTTTTTTTATTATGATTTATCTTGTAACCCTTGATAAGTGCGATTTTTTGTAATTACGGTATTATTGTTATGACCATCTGGATAGTTCATGTGGTGTAACTTGATATGGTATTTTTTGAAACCCAAATTGTTTGTAACACATGAAAAATATATGTCACATTCCAAAAAATCATGGGTTTGTAATTTTAGAGGGACTCCTCCATGATGATATTTTATAGTTGAGTGACCTGAGTAAATTGATGAGAATCCCCCTCTAGTAATAGGACAAAATCCATTGATTGTTCTATGTGATGGGAGATAGTAGATTCGTGATAATTTCAATTGATTTATGTAGTTTTTGAAAATAGAACCAAGTTGGTCCGTTACATATATTTTTGAATTTTATAGGGAGTTTCTCTTGTATCACTCTCTCATGTATAATGGAGAATGAGGATCTGAGGTAGCTAAGTTCTAGATTGAGTCTATCAGGAATATTCAAGATAACTTGGAGACTTCTCTATAAAAGTTTTTTTTGTTTTATTATTTTATGTTTCAAATACTAGTGGAGTTTGGGTGATATATTCAGTTCTAGTAAGATAAACTAGATCAAATGCATTGTATTTACTTTCACAAGTTGTAATTATAAAAATTTTTCCTTGAAACTGTGAGACTAGAGAGATCTTGAGAGTTTAATAATTTTTTCCTAGGGAAATTTTCACTACTAGATTATTCGAGCTTCTCAACTGAACTACAGTGTTTTCTCTAGAATTGTAAAGTGATAAGGTAGATAAAGTGAAATGTTTCCAGATGAAAAAAATTTGAGATAATGTTTATGGTAAGTAGATTTCATTCTACGATGTTCTCTAATGTGGTAAATGGTGCTCTCATTTATAAGGGAAAATTTAAGGAGACTTCAAGCGGTGGGAAGATGGCTTTATCTAGGTGGTATATTGATTTATCTTCTAATTAGAGGAAGAGTTTTCTAGTGAACATTCACAATGTTATTGGCTGGTAGAAGAGATAGGGGAGCTGATGCACCACTCTAGGTTTTGATTTAGTGTTTTTCAATCATTGTGGATAGTGTGTTACATATTATGATGGTGTCCTTGACCACTATTTGAGTAATGAGAATGTTGTATATTGGGACATGTGTGGAGGATCTATAGGAACCTTTGATAGATGTATAATAATGGTGGACCTAGACCAATGTAGAGCATTGGATGGGGATCTTTCACCACATATTAGTCTAGATGTTTGAACTCTATAAGCTATAAACACCTAGTTGGGGGATGAGGTGCTTTTAGAGAAGTGAATCTGTATCATTATATAAGTTTATCATAAGGGATTGAGATAGAAGTTCAAATGGAAGTATCAATTTTTCTACATGTATTTCATCTTATATCCAATAGTAGGGAGGCTAATCTATTGATTGTCTATGTTATAATTATTATAGCACTATGATCTCTAGTGCTTTATTTCATTTATCTACCAAATATTTGTTTATATCTACTCTAATTTTGAATGGTTTGTATATGGTGGTGGATTTCATATGTGGGGTTTTGTTAATCGACATGTTGTTGGGGGTGTGATTGGAGGTAACCTGTCTTTGTAAGGGGTGTACTCTAAAGGATGGTGAGTACTATTTCTATTAATATTTGTATGAAAATTGAGATTTTAGGTTTTAATTTAAAAATGGATATAGAAATGTTGTTTTCATATCATGATCACATTAATTGTTACCATAGAAGAGTGAACTTAACATATACAGAGGATGAAATTAATGTTTCTCATGGGGAATGGGCTATATGTGGAGACCGTCTAAGTTAAATTCATTAGAAACTAGGTTATCTCACATTCTCGGTTGTGATTCTATTGATAAATGGATGTGTGGTAGAACAATATTTATTCCAAGCTATGGTGGAATAGTTTGTGGACATGTTTCTTGAGGAGTTCCCAGGGATTCGACATAAGAGTGAAATTGGATTTTCAATTGAGATGATTCATAGAGCATAGATAGTTTATATTAAAACTTTTTGAATGAATCCTTGGGAGCTTCAAGAGTAAAATAATCAGTTACATTAATTATAATAAAAATGTTTCATTCATCTTGGTATACCACCATGGGGATCGCTAGTTCTATTTTCGATTAACCTAGATAGAATGTTGCACTTCTGTGTCAATTACGATAAGATAAAATGTATGATGATTAATAAATAGTATCCAATTCCATGTATTTATGGTTTTTTTTCCTAGTTGTGATATTTTCATGTATTCTAAAATATTTATTTGAGATTAGGGGATCAGCAATTTAGGGAGTGACCTTCTGAAATACGAAAAATTACTTTCAAAATCATGTATGAATGTTAATAGTTCATCATGATATTGTTCAGGTTAACAAATAGTCCTTCTATAATCTGGGACTTGTTGAATTAAATAGTTACCTTATATTTAGATCATTTTTTGGTTTTTATTGTTGTTGAAATATTATTGTACTCTCAAACAAGAGAGGATGTTTCTAAAAATATTGATATTTTTTTGAGTACACTATGAGAGAATTAGATATAATCCAAACTATCTATATGTCATTTTTTGATCAAAAGTATACTTATAATTGGACACATCATCTAAATGTATGGTGTGTCAGCGTAGCCCATGAAGGATTGGGTAGTGGATTTTTTGGAATGACCCAAGAATGATTTTTTTATCCAATGATTTATTAGTTGGAAAATTATTATAGAATGTTCTTCAGAGAATTTTCCCTCATTGAACATCCACACTTTGACATGACCAAGAAAACCATAATTCCTGATAGTAATTAATAAAATGAGAATGATTAACAATAAATAAATAAGAAATATAAAACAACAATAATTTTGATTTGATCATAATCAGTTAAGATGTAAAATATATATTATGATACATCAGATTTCAGATATAGGGATGTTCTCATACATGGTGATCTATTCGTGTCATATAGATCCTTAAAGTCGATTCCACATGGGAAAAACTATCATAGAATTGATCACAAGTTATCCATTATAGTAAATGCCTTGAAATTTTAGTGAAATTATCTCATAGGAGAGAATTTTATGGTGTGTACCAACCATAAGTTCCTTAAGTATATATTTTCTCTGTGTGATCTAAATATTCAGCTATAGAGATTGGATGAGTATCTGATGTACATCCATTATGTTCTAGTTTTTATTCCACGGAAGGGAAACAATATTTCTAGCGCCTTGAGCTGGAGGAATAAGGCATATGATTATCAAGAGTTTTCTTCTTAGTGGAGGATAATTTAATTGTTTACAAAAATGAACATAGGTCTTCAAGAGGAGCTCTAATAGAAAACCCCTATGTCATTATCTATTATTCCCACTCTTTTAAATCAGGCAAAAAATAGTCCATATGAGGATCTAGAGTTCCCAGTGTTGAGGGACTGTATTAATTATAGGGATATACATCCAGAATGGACCATTCATGTCAATGATAATATTAATGTCTATTCCAATTTCTAAATTTTTACTTGCATATAAGAATAACTACAGAATTTGTCTCATGATTTGAAGGGGGAAATGCAAACTATTTGGACCAAAATTTATCAAGATGTTGATATAGAGTATTGGTGTCCTTTAATGAACAAGTAGATCACTATTTTTGATATATAGTTATATAAATATCAGTAGATGAAGGTTTGGAATCATTGACATCCTCCTTTGTTACTACAACTCCAATTTATGGAGTGAAGAGGGAGAATGTTACAATGTATTTTATGTCAGGAGTTCTAAGGAAGACTCATAAGAATTGTGTTATACAGGTGATTATGGATTTGTGGACAATAGTAACCCATTTCTTGCCAATCCAAGAAACTATAACCGTCGATCAGTTGAATGAATTATGTGTTCAAGAGTTAGTGCATTTTTATGAGGCTCCTTAAAATATAATTTCATATCATGGTTAATTTTTTACTTCAGGTTTTTAGATAGGGTTGTATGATATGCTTGGTAATCTATTTTATTTATATATAGACTATCACTTATAGATGTTTGGTTAGTCAAATCATAATATCAAGCTATTAGAGGAAATTTTGAGATCATGTATCCAAGATTTTGGGGGTACTTGGGAAGAATACATAATGGTTTTTCAGTTCTCTTATAACAAAACATTTCAAATGACAATTAATATGTGACCATATGGGGATATCTGTGGTATTCCATGTAGAAATACATCATACTGAATGAATGTGGGGGAGTCAAAGTAGTTGGAACTAACTCTCATACATGAGATGTTAGAGCAGGTCCATTTGATCTGAAAGCGTAGGTATATAAGAAAATTTAGATAGTATTCGTACACTAATAAACCTAAAAGCCCTATTGATTTTATAGTTGGCTACCATGTGTTCATTAAAGTGTTTATTAGTTTGGTTCATCATCAAATTTGCATATTTGGTAAGCTGACACCCAGATATGTTAGGCTATTCAAGATTATGGAGATGATCGGTCTAATAGTGTATCAATTGGATCTTATATATTGTTATAGTGCTATGAAAATTGTTTTTCACATGTCAAAACATTTGACGTAGAACCTTAACTCTTCTCATGTGATTTATATTGTCGATACTAAGCTAGAGACAAGTGTGTCCATTGAGTAGCAACTGATTAATATTGTGGATCAATGTACCATAGTTCTTCAGGGATGGACAATGACTTTTAGTCTGAATTTTGTGGTAGCATGGACATGTTTAAGAGGAAATATGAGAGAGGGAATATGATAGGTTTGACCATGCGACTGAAAATTTTAACTTGGAGGATTAGTGATTATTATTATATAAACTCGATTATGAGTTGATATAATGTGGGGATGTTGTAAGATCATAATTCTTTGATGGGGTATGTTTTTTTATGTTTAGGGAAACTACTATTTAGTTTTTAATGGAATTATTATAATGTGTATTCAAGGTCTTGAGAATCTCATGAGGGTTTGTGGAATGAAAAGAAGAAAAAAAGAAAATATTGTTTATAGAACATGGTTGGATGAACTTTAGAATCAACCATGCACCATGGATGTGATACATGGATTAGAGGGAGCATGGATTTTGAACTGTGAAGGTGGTGGTCTAGAAGCTTTGACAGGATATAAAAATCCATATAAACATTTTTTTTAACAATTTATTAAATCTATATTTGATCCCAAAAACCATGTGACATAGTTCTCTCATGGATAGAGGAGGATTCATGGAGGGCATGCAGTTTGTAAAACCTTATGGCCACAAAATGTGTCATATTAAAAGTGGGAAATTTATAACATTTTCCTCTATACAATTATTAAATTTCACCCAATGTTTTCCTACAGCTTCTTAGGATGTGAACCAATAGATACATCCTCTCTTAATAGTGAATATTCATTGATGTGTGTGTGTTTGATGTTCTTTTTATTGTGATTTGAATCCCTGGTTAAGTATATTAGTATTCTTTATTCAATTTTCCAGAAGAATCGTATATTGGTTTCCTCAATTCCTCTTAGTCTCTTGATACCTATTTCCAAGGAATATTTAAACCATTTTTTCTTAATCTTTTTTTAGATTGAATCAATGGTTGGGTTTGGATGAGTAGTCTGTTATGAGAATAAGGGGGTGTTCAAAATTATTTCACAAATAGTTATGATATTCATTTTGTTATTATTATTCTATAATTTCATTATTTGACGTGTATTTCTGTCCATGAATAAAGAGATTAAATTAATCGTTTACTAGTTCTCTGAGACTCTTCATGGACCCCGTTAGACCGATTTATGATTATGATACTTGGATAATGGTCACCCATGGGGTGTAAAACTCCATTGGAAATGGTAAAATGAGTTTTCAAATGATGGGTTATATGCTTTATGAGATTAAACAAATTGTACTTATGTTTTCCATGCTAGATGGTATAAGAGATATTTGTCTTAACATAGAAAGTGTAATGTGTTATCAAGTAACAAAGAAAATATGTGGTAAATAGTAAAATTTAAATGTTCACTTGGTTATATGGTTATATGGTAATACATTGTGGTTGTGTTATAAGAATTAAAGATAGATGGGTTGAGTTGTTTAATTTGGTAAAAAGGTGTTGGGTAAGCTAGACATATGTGAGAAATTATTGTTAAAATGGGACACCATGGTTGTGGCCATGTGTTTAAATTAAAATGATGATGCAACTTGTAAAATGATTTTGGTGGCAGGGTTTGGGAAGATGGAATATGTCTCTTCATCTTTCAGGTGGTCCAGAATAATGATGTGGACACCTCTGAGGTTATTCATGTCTTATTTTCATGACTCCTGGTCTATCACTAATGGATTGATAAGATGTAGGTACATAGAATGATTTTCTTTGACACCTTTAAATTAAATTTATATTCCTAATGAACTAAAATTTTTGATTTAATATGTAAAATCCATCTGGTATGTTATTCTTATGATTTGATTGGGGAGAAAAATGTTTTATTGGTTGGGGAGAACCTGATGGAAAATATGGCTAAATGAACTCTATTAATATTTTGAGACCAGTTAAATTTTATTATCCTTTTTATTATTCACTTTTACATATGTAAGAAGTATTATTTAAACATTGAATCTCTATATACAATATTTTTAGTGGATGACTGTGTTTTATTCATAACTCACTCAGGCCACCTCGGGTACCAGAGTAGATTTAATAGTTGCAGTTCTAGACAAGGGAAAAGGAACTATATTTGATAGATGATTTAGGATTTAGGATCAATAATGGATTAGTGGAATATCCAATTTTTGGGACACATTCTGTGGATTTTTAATGTGGGTTTTGTTTTCCTTTGACAATTGAATCTTTAATGACATGTCTGTTTACAATTTTAGATTTTGGTAATTTACCTTACTTGGGAGAATTTAATATATGATATATGGTTATTATTAAAATTTTTATCTCTCTATAGGTTTTATTTTTTCTATATTATCACTCTTAGAAGGATGTTATATTCTCACCATATTTTTTTCTTCACCCTCATTGATGGTCGGAAGCCTTAGGCATATGGGGTGGTGTTCTAGGGATCATATAAAAAAATGTTTTGGATGCTAGTTCAGGTCATCTGAGTCATGATGTAACATTTGGAATCATTAAATCCACTTTAAAACATGATTTCAATATTTGACATCATATCCATAGATCTCTGCTAGAATAAAATAATTTCCCATATAAATAACATAACATGACTGTCCAAATTTCCAACATCATAATTGGTTTTTCTTTATTATATTTATATGAAGTCACATAGAAAATTTTGATAAAAGTACATATGGTGATCTTATTTTCAGTTAATCCTTATCATCAACATAAATATTTCACCTCCAGGTATCAGAACTTCAAAAAAATTATATAACTCAATGCATCTAGTGATCTTAAAATTATACACTAAATATGCATTTGAAAATCTTCATACAACATCATATTTTGATTATTTCAAATAATTGATAAACTAGGATTCATCATGTTAATTGAAAAATATTCTTATGGTGGATTAATTAACTTCCATCTAGTGAACTAAAAAAATGGTTAACTTATAAAATCATTGAGACTCAACGTAAAACATTTAGAGACATCAATTACCAAATAATAAAATTCTTTCAAAAGGCATTAAAAATAAATATAACACCTTCAACGACTAAGGTGAACATCAATATACCCCTTGGGAAATATATTCAACACATAATTTTTAAAAGCCTCAGTAATTTTTCATTCCATATAATCATGACATATTCCCATAGAAAAAATTACTAACACCACACTAATAGAGAAATAAAGTTGTTTTATATTTGATTCACCTAATGGAAATATGTTTTTGTCCATGTGATTTTGGAGTATACCCCTTTTTGTGAGCACTCCATCCACTAATCAACTAATGATATAAAATTTTATACAATATATTTTTGAAAACTATTTTCACATCCCTATGCCTTTTTACCCAAAATAAAAGGCATATTGGGGGAGTATTTTAAAATAACATTAAGTAAAAATATAAGTCTAGACAAGAATATTTTGCATTAAAAACTAAAAAATTTCCCATCACCCAGATAGAGTGAAAAAATCTACAACTTGGTCCATTTTTAAATATTCTCAAGTATTAATTCCCTGAAAATAACTATTTCCTTGATGAAATGGATCCTTATGTGAAAAAATATTAGATATGTAGTGTGGAACAATGTTTTTTTAGAGATCAATTTCACTTTTATTATCACAAAAAATGTCAACATATGCTCAACATTCCCTATCAAGTCTTTCAAACTTATTTTTCATCCCCATTATTTGTGTTATAGAAAAAGTAATTATAATATATTACGATTACTTTGAACTCAATGTAACTATGTTTTTCTTATTTCTAAGAAAAATATAATTTTCCCCAAAATAAGGGATATTTGGATGATTATATAAAATCATCGAATTCACTGACCTAATCTTACTTCATGAGCCCATGTTAGTTCATTTTATCACTTTTCCAATACATCAATTCAATGAATAATGTACTTTTAACATAACCCTAAATTATTTTATCAACCATCAGTTATTTTTCCCTCAAATCACATTGATAAATGGGACCAAAAGTGAATACATAGACAATTCTCATCGAGATATATTTATACAGATTAGAAATATTGTTTATTATAATTTTTTTTATTAACACATTACTATATTTATATTCACTCAAAATTACCCAAAAAGAGATATTAATGACAATATTATTATAATCATACATGTGAAACTTCCTCAATATTTCCATAGAAGTATATTCACATGATTAGAAGAAAAATAATAAATTTTTTATTTTTATCCCGATAAATAAATTCATCACATGAGGAATATATATGGAAAATTGTTCGTTGTTTATTTCAAAAAACTCCTTTCATTCATAATCTTTATGACAATAAATGATTATGTATTCAATGTAACCATTTAATATCATAGTTATCAGATATGAATCCTTCACATGTAATTTTGTTTCAAAATTTTCATTAGAAAAGATTAATATATTCAATCATAAATAATATTTACAATAAAATGAATATAGGACCTAACAAAACCCATCTAAATATTTCTAGATATTATATACCATACATTCATCCTAATCAAGAATTAATCCTTCAAGTTTTATAATGTAAAATTATTCATCAACATAGAATTTTATGAACACTTACTTTACATATATTTGATAAACCTGATGATTTCGATGAGGACCAAAAACTAAAAATAACTCGATGGTATCAGGTCTTGTGATTGAAGAAAACGTTTTTGAAAAAAGTAAACACTCCACATATAAGTATTCCTTAAAAAGATAAACTTCATTCATTTCATGAAATTACTCTACTATCATTGTTCTTATTCTATAACAACCACTTAATTTAATGATATATTGTCTTTCTAATCTCAAGACTAGTTCCCATGTTTCATTCTTCTCAATATGATCCAATTCATAATTTAAGGATTTTAACAATTATTTTTCCTCAAATGATTATGAAAATTTAAAATGGTTAAATCTTTGAGATATGTTTCATTAGATTCTATATTCTTAATATTTTATTTTTCTGAGAAGGTGATTCCAAAATTCTAATGACCTTACTATGAATGATTTTGTTTTTGTAATTTGAATAATTTTATTCTTTTACTTCTAGTAATATCAATTTCATCCAAATATTCATAAAAATAATTTTTCATGATATTAAATTCAGTAAATACTACTTTCTTACTAATTCTTAAAAAATATTTTCAAGCATCATTTTTTATCATCTGATTCACCTTTCTATTTTTCTACTGATTTATATATTGTTTTAGTTAATTTACCATCACATGCAGCCAAAATTTTAGGTGGAAATATCATTCATCTTATTTATCTTCTTCTATTGGTCGTGTAACAAAATAAAATACAATGTTTAAAATTTTCATAAAAATCCCCTATGCTTGGATTTTTGACTTCAATTATACAAGGAAACACATACACATTAATATATTTTACCATTGTTTTTTTGTTATACCACACATCATAAGGTTAATGGCTATTCCCAATGAAACCAGACATCTATCCTGAACATGTACATATGTATATATAGTTTCCCTTTAAAATAACTAACATATTTTATATTCTCCCACCATTGTACTTCTTAATTCCAGTAAAAATTATGATTTTCATCTCTAAACCCCCATTATTCATAGTAGTGTAAAGAGAACTCTATTGATGTTTTTACTTTGTTTTGATTATTATATATTGAAATAATTACACATAAACACATATCAATTATATTGTTTATATTTTGAATTGTTTCACCATGTTTTTTCTCTATGTTTCCTTATTAAAAATAAACATTACCCCAATATTATATTTCTGTTTCAAAACATGGAAATATTCATTTGGGAGAAGTCATCAATATATGTAACACTGTAAAAAATAACCCTTAATATATTGATGAAACATTGGTCGACATTCAGACAAATATATAAGTGATAGATAATTTGGGGACTACATTTCAATTTTTTATATTATTATTAATTTATCTTCACTTTTTGACAGTCTTCCCAAATAATGGTTCTTTCACATGCTATTATTGTTAAATATATTATAGCTTATTTCTATAATAATTTTCACATATTATTTTTAGAAAATTACCCAACCTCCAATGCCACATCGTATTCTCATCATTATCATTTATATAGTATGTTTTACTTAAATTACAATTCTAACATTGATTTCCATCCATTTTTGTTTTCATGTATTCTTCAATATAGCGAAGCATTTAATAATGTATTCCATATATTTATTCCAGGTAGTCAAAATCATTTCTTGTTGGGATTTTAAACGTGTAATCCCATATTACTTGAGAAATCACATCCCATATTCATGTTTATATTTGGTTTTCTTAGAACTTTTACACCCTATACTCAAAAATTCTTTCTAAAAGTGAATTTTTACCCATGTAGGTTTTGGATTTTTTCATATAGTTTTCATAGTACCAATAATATTCATTGTTCCCCAACCTTCCTGACTGATTAAATCTTAATTTAGAGAACTGTAGTCATGGTTCATTAATAGATATGTGATTATTCTGATTTTGATTCAGAGAATCCATATTATTGCTGTTTTTTACATCTATTGGTTTAATGGAAGAACTTATATTTTTTTTTCAAGATACATATTTTCTTAGTTTTTTGTAGGGAAACATGAATTTATAGTTGAAATAGATTTATGTAAATTTTTAGAAAAAATATATTTTACCATTTTTTAGAATATATAATGGGGATTTAACATTAACCACCATTACTTCATTCAAGTCATATTTCTACATCTATAGAGTTCCTTCAACATCAATACATTTGGATAGTTTCATTGCCTATTTTTCTTCTTGTGTTGATAGTCTCTCATATTTATCTTTAAGGAATTTTTTTTTCAATTTTTAGATCTTAATATTTAAGTTATTAATTTTATCAACATATAAATTCTTCCTTTTGAGATATTATTCTCTAATTTAAATTTCTTTTCTCACTTCCCTTTCAATAAGTGAAGTTATTTATTGGGTTTATTATTTTTTCATGAAATGCTTCAAGTTCTCATTAATGATCTATTCCAAGTATGTTACTTCATCTTTTAGTCTTCATCACTTGTGGTTTCTTTGGGCTTTTCATGTGATATAATTTTTAAATATTTATCCATCATTTCAACATTAAATTAAATAAATTATAATGATTATCTATCTTAATCATTGAAAAGAAACTTATTTTGAAAATCTAAGTAAAATTATTTTTTTACTCCAACTAATTTTATACATTACCATGTAGTATCATTTTAGTTATTAATTTTTGAATTTATTTTCCAATCTCATCTTCTTCACTATCATTACTATTATTCAGGGAGAAATTTATATAAAATTTCACAATTCCTATGTATTTGAAATATTTCAATGGATTACTACATATGTACTTCCCTATACCCATTCTGAAATTACGAGATATAAAAAAATATCTTCTAATGAGAATTATTATCTATTTTGTACTTTTCCATTTCATCAAATGATTAAACATGTCATAAAAATTGTTTTAGTTTTCTTATTGATAAAAATACATGCTCACCTTATCTAATTTTCTAAATGATGGATTCTTCCACATTTAATATGATACAAAAATAATATGAAGTTAATCTAGAGATAATCCATCTATATCTTCATTGGTTGAAATATTATGATGAAATATATATGGAATTTTATCATTAAATACTTCCTAATATTTTTTCCAATCATAATTTTTCTAAATCCATTGATATTAATATTATTACATTGAATCTTGTGAAAAAATGATATATTGTTTATTCATTATCTATATTCTGGTCCTCAAACTGAATTCACCATATTTTATGTTTTAATTTGTCAATATTAAAATTACATACAATGATACTATCCATGTTTCCCCGAATTCTCTTTTGTAATTGAATATCTATTATTCAGGTCCACAAATTGTATGATAAAGACATGAGAATATAATTATAATCCTTACCATCAATTCCAATGTTTTATTTTTCCATAAAAGTATTAGGTGAAACTATTTCCCTAAGTGGAAATCCTTCAATTTTATCACCTACTACTTTTAATCCATGAGATAGAAGATTAGTCATCATTCCATATTTTTATTTATGAAACGTTTTTTCCATCAATGGAAGGAATAACATGAATATTAATGAAATTTATATTGTTAATTCAATCAAACAGATCCAAAAGTGGGTACCATTTTCGTATACCATGGGTCAATCCTTGGAATGGGCTTAACCCCCAAGAATGGAGGTGGTTGAATTAGTACATCCCTGTTTTTAATCTTTAATAACTTGAATTTAACCTCTACAACCTTTTAAGGTAATGATGTATTAATGTAAAAAAGGCCAAATCATGACCAGGACCACCACGAAATCACCTTCGCCAACAGTAATCCAGGACTGAAACCCAAAGCCCCGCTTCAATAGGACTTCGGTTCACAACAAGCACATGCCTTGTATATCACTATAATGGTAGGACTTATCATAAAGTATCATTAAACATAGACACACACAGTACATTAAAATAGTTCATAGATGTAATAATAATGAAACATATAAAGAGTAAAAAAATATCTATATTAAACTCTAGGAGATACATTAATGTACAAAAATGTAAAAAATTATAAAGGATAAAAATATAAGCCCAAACATAAAATAAAATTATGTTCTAACCTCATATAAACTGAGAAAAGGAATTGAAAAGGAGGTATTGAATCATAATACTTGAGAGTAACAACCAAATATTGTTAGTGCCTCTATGTACTTATACAGTCCACTAATTACAATGTATACAAAAGGCACCTCTGATCTTCAAGACATCTATATAAAAAACAACATAAATGATAAAATAATATGCATGGGTGACTATAGACATACTCTATAAGACACTAAAAAAATCCATAAGGAATAAATAGAATAAAATAGTCTTCAGGAACTATAATTAAAATATATAATAGAAACCCAACATCAGATATGATCATACTAAATACATAGTTAGAAATTAGGGGAATGTGAATCTCATTGTCCAGTTAAGAATGGTGAGTCTTCTTGTAGTATGAATAGTCCAATATTTGATGATAAAGACCCCAGACAACCATTTATGAATAATAATTGAAGGTCCAGTCATCCAAACTATACTCTTTAGATGAGGGATCACTATATCTAGTGGAGGAATCAATACCTATTAGATATTGATGATGTATTAGTAACAATATTTAGATAGAATAACCATACCCACATTAGTGTGGAGTGGTAGTGAATCTACCTATACAAAGGTTATGAGGGACTCATATCCTAGAGAGTTAGAAGAGTACCATCCCAAAATAACTCTGATGATAAAAAAAGTCACTATAATCAAGTAAGGAATTATAAAATAAGAATACAAATCACATAACCTATCTCACATATTTGATTATTAAGAAATGGACACCAGTACTTTCGGCAATAAATTATTCTCTTAGTGGGATACTCGTGGGTCCAAATCTGGGACATGATGAAAGAGATATGAATATTAGAAGGTTATATAAAAATTTTAAGGTTTATGAAACAAGACACACAACATGTGATACTAACCAGTTATATGGGCATGTTCATCCATAAAAATTTCCCAACCAACCATAATCCTCTAAACAACATTTCTATATAGGGACACGATGTGTCCCATCACCTGGGGTGTTGACTGTGTACTCCTTACACAAGACCTGACCATCTAGGTTGTATCACATGTAATGTGTACTGGTGAAAAAAATGTGATATTAAAATCATGACATAACCAAATTAACTATGTGAAACTGATAAATTTAGTTTTCACTCCTCTCAAATAGATAATGTGTAGTTGATTTTTTTATAAAAAAAAATTTACCTAGAAGCTACATTGTGTCTACTGAACCCACCAAAAGACTCATTGTTGACTCACAAAATCCACTAAAATCAGGGTGTTCAAGCATCCCATAATTTATTCCAACCCTCATGTAGCTGAATATTGGGATTCTAGAATCCCAATAATGTTATGCATCACCTAAGGTTTCCAAAACAAGATCCCAATCTTTGGAACATCATCTATAATCGACCATCTCATCTTGATCCATCTAAAAAATATTAATCCTAATTTATTATACTCATATATAATGAATAAAGAGGTTTTATTATAGAAAAATATTCTAGATATATTAAATTTATAACCCTATGGGCCAGTGATGATGAACACAGAGAATAGATATGAGAGATAAGAACAATAAAAATGTAAAACAATCATTGGAAATTTTGATCCTATATAGTAATAATTGTCATGAAAAACAAAATTTATTTAAATAATTGGTCTAATGAAGATATTTAAATATGTTCACAAACACTAAATCACATCTTCGATCTTGAGGAGAATGAAATTCACGAAATTATGTTGATATTAAACACATGCCCAAAAATCATGAACAAAATAGTGAAAATCCCCAATATAAGGGGACCAACATTGATAACGGATCGATAAATACAACTTCATTTTTAAAGTGATTTCATTTATTTGTTTTTAATAATATGAAACATTCATTTTCTTATGAAAAAAATCGTTATTTAAATATTATGGTTTGTTACATTATCCCCCATTAAGAAATTTCATCCCCAAAATTTCAACTCATTCTCTCAGCTATAAAAATGTGTGGGTACATCTTTTTCCTTGTTTCCTTGGGTGTCCAGATTCCTAATGCATATATATGGATCCTCCACAACACTATGATGAGGTGGTTAGACTTGTTGTGTAAGAACATGTCTCTACCGTTAATGATCTCCATTAGATACTCCTCATAAGAGTGGGTATGTTCAAGTTGTACCACCTTTGCTTCAGATACATGTGATGGACCATCTATATACTTACTCAAAAGTGATACATGTATTAAGTAAATAACTTGATCTATATTTGGTTGATGTTCATGATGATAGTACAATGATCCAATGAAATCAAGGATTTCATAGAGGTTACTGTACTAGAGGGTAAGCTTCCCTTTCTTACCAAACCACATGACTCTCTTCCATTGCGATATTTGAAGGAAGAAATTATATACAACATAAAACTACATGTCACTTCAATTATTTTCAGAACAGATCTTCTACCGAATCTAATAATCATTTACATATATTTTTTTATGGAATGAACCTTTTTTATCTCTTGCACAAGATCAGGCCCAAGAATATTTCTCTTAGAAACATTATCCAAACATGTATGAGTTCTATATCGCATAGAATATAGAGCTTCATATGGTGCCATTTGAATACACAACTGGAGGCTGTTATTGTATAATAATCCAAATAATGGGAGGTGTTGATCCCATCCACCTATAAATTTCATTGAGCTGAAAATACGCATTCCCTTGAGTGTATGAATACTTCTCTCACTTTGGAAATGAGTTTGGGTGTGTTATGTCATACTAAAATTTAATTCAGTATTCAGATCATGTTTAAGAATTATCTTGAATATATATGTGATCAATGGGTCATGATCAGAAACAATAGAAATTGGTGAATAATGTATCCCCACCACTTCTTTCATGTAAGTATTGGAAATTTGGTCCACAGAGAAATCTTTCTGGACAGCGATGAAATGTGAATTCTTGGTGATGTGGTCCCTTATAACCCATATGGATTTATTTTTTTTGGATATTCTCAGGGTAATAGTGAAAAATTCCTTAGTTATATTGTCCCACTTCCATGCTGGTATGGGTAGGGGATGCAATACCCATTGAAGAAGTTGTCTCTCTACATTAACTTGTTGAAACACCAAACACCTCATAGTGATGTCTGCAATCTCCCATTAATGCTATCCCAACAATAAGGACCCTGAAGATCCATATTCATTTAGTGCTTATAGATTGTATATAGAATGTTGATCAATGATCTTCATCAATAAGCTGCTTCTTTATATCTGTAATAGATAGAAAACATAGAATTTTAATAATAATTTACTACACACTATCAATAAATATTGATCCTAGGAGACATTAAATTATTGAAAGCCTCTATCTTCTTTTATAATAAAGGATATTATTTTTTAGATTTCTTGATCTTATCTTGTAATTATGATTAAGAAACCATTTTGGATAGGATTGATGATGTTCCATTCTTCGTGAATCTTATTACCAATCTTACTAGGTGATTGATCAATAGATATCCCTATATCCTCATCATTTCCAAAACAATAGGTTCCTTTACATTTAATGGATCATTGTTATTATTTTCTATGTAGAGGGGGAAATGACTTGATAAAATAACAGTCCTTATAATTCCCAAACTTATCCTTTACCTCGTGTTTAATTCCCTTTCAATGAAAATATACTTCAACATTTGGTGGTCTTTGTATATATCAAAATTCTCTCTATGAGGATACTGGATCAACAAATTCAGAGAAAAAATAACCACTCTTGGATCCAGGTCATGAATATGAAACTTCTTCTAATGAGGATATAAATGTTGTGATGCATAAAAAAATCACCTTTTTACTTTTCATGATGACACACAATAGTCATTATATAAATTCATCACTAAAAATAATGAACCCTTCTCTGATAGATATCTTGAGGAAACATTCTTCACACACCATTTACAAGATGACCTTATATCCCTTTTTGGTTAACATTTTTAGTTGATTATAATGTTGTGAGGCTTTTTTAGGGACCTTATATTATATATTCATAACCCACAAAAACTATAAATCATAGATACTATTATAGGATGAGGCCCTCCTCCACAACCATTGTCTGGGAAAGGTCAACTGATATTCCTTCATTGGTTACAATGTGACCCAAGAAACCAACTTTTTTTAACCAAAATTCACATTTTCTTAATGTTCAAAATAGCCTCTCCTGTTGACACTTCATAGGAATCCGAATTATATCCTCATATAAATCATTGTCTCGATTTGATAAATTCCTCAATAGATTTCTTGTTAGTCCACTGAATAATCTATCAACCTTTCTATTAGTATCAATAAAAAAGATAGAGGTATAGCGATAAAGTATTTTACTATTCATCTTAGAGAAACCTAGAGATTCGTTTTTATTATTATTCAATTATACAAATTCTTTCTCCACATTCCTTGACAAAAAACATGAGAAATATTTTTTGAAAAAGGTACCCCAGAACTCTTCCAACATCAATACATCAACATCTTTTATTGTATTCATGTTTTTATTCAGTGTCCACCACTAAACAACTTCTCCCTCTGAGCAATACATGTCCAGGGTGACATTCTCTTGTTCTGAACAATGGATTATAGAAAATATATTTTTATAGATCTTATCCATTGTTTAGTAATAAATGGGTCAGTATATCATCTAAAAGAAGTTATTTATTGACTTATAAAGGACTGAAAATAATTTCATCCCCTTCAAGGTGAATTCACTCACTTGTCGTGATTCATGTTATTATTCATAACTCAAGTTATTTGACTCATCATTATCACGATGTTTCCCATTCCATCTTCCATCAGAGAGACATCAGATTATGGTCCATTGTGGTCAAAATTTATGAGGTTCCTCCTTTTTCCTGACATTTTTTAAAAGAATAAAAAAATCACGAGAAACATATTTCGGATAATAATATTATAAGTTTAAAAGAATTTAATTTCTACAAAATAATTACTAAATATTTTATTCTCGAAAAAAATTAAATTTTCAATATATACTTCAAAATGATTCATAAAGAGCTTGTGTTTAACCAAACATATCACCTTAGAGTGACAAACTAAGAGTACATCAAGGGCTGTTGTAATGAACCAGCCCCCATTTTGAGTCTAGCTCAAAGATATATTTTTTGGTGTTACCCCTACATATATATTTTCTAGAGCCACATCCAATTGTTTATGTCCAGATATGGTCTTATTTTCAAGGAAACCACTAAATTAATACATCCCCAAAACTCCATATTATTTTCCTATATTTAAACTTTTCTATAGGTTTATTCATAATGTGATCATTTCTAAATTTCCAAAAATAACTATTCTCTCCATCGTTACCAACTATGGAATCCCACCTTTTATAATAAAATTATTCATTACATGGTACATACAAATGATCTTTTAATGTTTCGCTTCATGGAAATAAGATATATAACCCAGGAAGTCATAGAAAATTATCCCAATACAATTGAAAGGAGTCATCGTATGTTCATTATATGAATATTTACAACATCACATAATGTGGGGATATACATCAATGGAATGGTTTAAAAGATGTCACAGTAAGGTAAAAAGAAAGGAATATATTTTACATGTGATCTTGAGGAATATAATTATGAAACAGAGAAATAACATTATCGAATGAAAAAGAAAAACTAAGACATATCATAATTAAAAGAGAATGATTCGGGAAATGGAAATTTATCTTCAGTATATAAATGATAAATTTATAAGAATATCTTAATGGTTGTTCACGGAGGTGTTAGATAAATATTCAAGGTAATTTACAATATATCATAGAGAATGTCATTTCCTAATATTAAATTATTTATCCAATGAATTGGATTGTTATTCGGGTTCACCCTTAATATATTTTAATTAAACTGATCCACATAGTTCATAATCAATCATTTAATTAATAACTAGTGTATAACAGATAACTAATTTCTTATCAAAATCATAGTGTTTCAAAAGTTCTTAATGACATGATTATTTTGTGATTTTAGCACACTTGAGGGTATGTGGGTTTCTTATGTGTAAATACCCAAATAAAATAAATCATATATAAATATCAATGAATACCCCGTGAATTGGTGGTTTTTTGCGTTAAAAAAATTGAACAAAAATATGTTTTCATAAGGAGAAGTTAAAAATTATGACAAGTAAATTCGACAACATAAAGTGTATAAAACATGGTTTTACAAATTGGTAAAATGAGAGGGGAAAGGGTATACCATTGATAAAACATAACATGGATGTAAGGGTATGATAAAAAGTTTCAAAATGAGAGTAATAATAACAATTATAGAACATATTCAAATTGTTTTTCATTAATCAAAGAGAAAAGAAGGATAATTACCTTAAGAAGAAAAAATACTCCTAAATCATGGGGAATAGAACCTTATGAGATAGAGGACCCATTAGGGTGACTAATTGGAAGGAAAAACTACCATTGATTCATATATGATGGATTGGGAGTGAAAAATAAATTTATAAAGAGGTTGGTATTTATAAGAAAAAGTGGAGGATTAATTTGATAATTTCAAAATATAGGAGTTGGAAATCTAGTTTGTGGAAATTGAAAAACCATGGGATTGGCCATGGTTTGTTACCATGGATTCTGAAATTTGGTAAATATTTTATGATATTTAAACCCAAAATAACCGAGAATCATATTATATTACATAATTTATATAGGATATGTTACGTTCAAAAAAATAATGTTTTTTAAGATAATGTTTCCATTTTTGAATTTCGGAAGTAAACTATGGGTTTGTAAATTGATTAAAACTTATTAAATACATGATATTAGTTAAATAAATTATTTTATGTTTTGGATTATGGTTAATTAATTATTACATCTTTATAAAAAAATTATGAAGCCATTAAACATTCCATAAATACAAAACTAAATTCATAATATACAGTAAAAAATAATGAGTTTTAGAAAATTTTCCTAAATTCATCCTAAAATTATTTCAATGTGTTGATTTTAAAAATTATATTTATTTTATAATAATAGTTCTGTATGTATAACAATTTTAACATTTAAATATAAATATTATTATTTAATTAAAAAATAGTGTTTTGAAAATGTATAGTCAAATTTCTGACACATTATATTTTTAAGCACATAATAAAATAATTTTAAAATTTAATTTTTAATAATAATGTTATTAAAATATGATTATATTGAAATAAATATTATTCACAATCGATTATTTTGTTATAAAATTTTATATATTTTTTGATTAATATATATTTTTTTTTCGATAAATAAATTTATAAATTTTCATCTCAATTAAACATATATTTTATTAAAAAAATATACATAAAAGGGAATTTAAAGAGTATAATTTTTTTTATAAAAATGAATTTCACATTAGGTAACTAAATTTGGGACATGTAACCCATTATAAAACTAGTGTATTCCTTAATATTAAGGTGTAAAATGGTGATAGATTCATGTGGTGTCTTGGCTAACATTTCCATAGAGGTAATTTCCACGTATATATACTTGTCTTGATAGAAATTTTATTCTAGATTCACATGTTGAAGATTGGTTTTGAGATAGCTCAAGGCTGAACCTTTGTGATGCTATAGCCCCCTCATGTTCTGACAAATGGGCATTACATGGAATTAATCAACTGGTTGAGTCCATCACTTCTTTTTTCACCATTGTTTATTCTTAGTCACTACTACTTACGAACACTAATGTTAAGATTAAAATTTTTACCAAGAGTATAGTTTCCAATAATAATATTAATAAATTGTCATATTTTACCAACTATCATATAATAGTTGAGTCTTAATGGTCCAATTTTTTATTTATACTCAATAAATACCAATTCAATATTAACATGATATAGTTTTGTTGTCCATATCAAATACAACACACATTTTCTTAGGAAAAAATTTCATTCAAAAAGGATGGGTTATTACAGTAATGAAATAGTCCCTCCATACAAGATCCTGCAATTCTAGTCGTTGATCTTAATTGGATACTCTAAGAGTATAAGTTAATGCTAAATGTCTATATCACCCTAGAAAAAATTTATAATATGTCATCATGTATCTCCATAGTTACAACACATTCAAGATGACACAAACCAATTCTAATAGAAAGATTAAGGTAATTCTGTAATAAACCTATCCAATCTTATGAAGGATCTAGAATTTTCTGAAGAACATTAGGGATAGAGTGATACTCTAACCAAATCTCTTTAATCCTTCTAGTAGGGAGACCCTTAGGGAGACAATATCACCCTGATCGAACATTAATTCCCTACTATGTTAGTATGTGTATGTTTTCTATCAACATTAATATATTCTTATATGCTCATTTATCACTTATACCTTCTTTTCAAACACATGTAATAATTCAATCCCAATATGTGATATATTTATAATTTAATTCCAAAATATGGGACACCTATAGGGTCTCTTATATAGTGCCCCAAATGGTTCCATAAAAATAGTGGTGTGATTGCTATTTTTATTGGCGAACAAAACTAATGTAAATTTACATTCATAGATCCAATTTATGTCCAAAATACATTATCTCATCCTATATTCGATTACAAAGATTGTACACTCAGTGTAGACTTATGTCTAGGGGTAAAATTCCATGCTCATCCATAATAAGGTTCTAAAGATCCTCTTAAAACCACTCAAAATCCATGAAATGAATCAAGCATCATAGTCGAGATGGTCATCATGGGTACCTCATAAAGATGGATAATATGATGAATAAATAAATACAACAATCATTTAACTAAACCCTTCTTCCATACGATGATGATGCAAAACGCAATTGTATATAGATAAATAATCACCCAAATAACCTCATAGATTATCAATATACATGGAATACCCATAAAACATTAATCGATATGACATATAAATTACATTTATGATCTCAGTAGGTTGAGTCAGTGCTTCTTGAACATGATGTATTGGAATTAACTAGTAACAAGTGACAAGTCTAAAAAGAAACCCAACAACACAATACATCATACCTGCCAACAAAAGCAACCAATAAGGGTCATTGTGAATATTATATTTAATTAGGAATATCAACAAGGGGATATATGAAACACAATCTATTACTCCTTACGAATTTTAACCAAAATATCAATGCATCCCTAAAAAAGTATGATGTAATCCCCACCTTTAAAAAATTAAACTAGTGCTTCTCTTGGGAACATCATGTTGTAATTAAAATCAAAGTCAAAATCACTCGACTAAGCCAATATCACATGATAATGAGTTGGTGGATTCACCACCCTTAAATGATGATAATATAACACTATATTCTATAATATATTCACCAATAATAAGGAAAACTACATTGGAACCTCCAATATCATATAAGAATGGTATATACTTATAAGGGAATCTCCCACCACTTGTCCCTTACATGGACTATAGAATATCTCAATACCATAGTTTGGATTGAAATAGAGCAAAAAGAACTTTCTCATGTATAAGGCTCCATTGGTAATGATGTACCTGAGACTTTTAATGACTGAGTAAACAGTGAAACACTCCCCAGAATGATAATAACACCACATATTCATGGAAAATTATATTTCTATCAATTCCACATGATGGGAATATAGTTATTCTCATGGGGTTTCAGTTGCATCAACACATAAGTAATCATTTCTTGTCTTTATATCAATAATCATCCATGATAATATCAGAAGGAATTGAAAAACACCACATACCTGTCCCCCTACCATGGAGTTCTTAACTTAGGGAAACTAGTCATCCTCTACCTCAATTCGTAGATGGCTCACTAATTCTACTCAATCCATAAATATTTATACCCTTTCTAAATTATATTTGTAGAATGTCTCCCAATCCTATAAAATTAGTCCAAAAACATTATATAGTACCCTATCAAACTGGGGAACCTTTGTATATTAAATATGATATTGGTAGGCTACCAAGTGAGAACTAAACCAACCTTTACTAAGACAACTAATAAAAAAGACTCATATATTAGACATACTATTATGTGAACTTCTCAAATCAAAAACTGACACTTGCAGATAATACCCTATAATGTGTTCACCAAGAATTACTCAATATCAATCCTCGTATTCTCTCTTCTCAGACATAGAAAATAAGAATATAATTATTAAATTCAACGATAATCTAGTCAAATAAGGTATTGAAGAAGAATTTCATAAATAAAATGAAAACTGTGTGGGAATTTTTACAAAAAAATACCTTAAAAGTAACTCATAATCCTTATAGTGAAATATCAATTCCATCTCTAGAATAACATCCATTGGAATAATCAACCAAATTTAGGAAGACCTGAGATAAATATTTGAGATACATATCACACATTTATACTTATTAATGAGGTCTTTAATCCCTAATAAAGGGGTACATGTTCTCGATCATATCCCAATTCTAGTGATAATAATCATTGAATAGCCTCAAGATTCTATCTTACATCTTCATGAAAAAAATGGATCTTCCACAGGTGACACACTAGGTTTGATAAAACTGTTCTCACAAAGGGAATCCAACTAAACCCTCTACTCTTGGATATTATTAGGGTCCATCCAATATTCCTAAGAAGATATCAGTGGACTCTTTGGGTGAAATTTAATATTGAAGATGATCTCCTAACTCATAGGTTTCCCCATAACATATCATGAAATGACATCCAAATAATCCCCCACTACCACTAGAAGCCAGATGTATGAAGATCCTACTACACCAATTCCCAAACTCACTAACTTACGGGTGATATGTAATAGTTTTTTAGTCAAAATCCCCACCCATTGTACAAAACATATTTCTATCCATTGAAAGATAACCTCATTACATCATTATATAGGCAAGTAACTCTCTTGTGGGGATAATATATCTTGGGATACACTATAAATAATACATATCTACAAATAAATCATTTAGAGTTACTATGATGATTGATATATCACACAAAAAACTCTCTCCACTGAGTGGAAACATTCACTTATAACTGTTGTGACGAATAAATGAATTATTCCCTATATGAATAGATATCCATAGCCAGCAGGACAATGAATCTATACAAATATAAATCTTTTCCACAATAGACATGAATATGAAGGAATAAATCATTCTTATGTCCATGAGTACTTCTTATAGTGTAGAGAAAAAAATAGATCATAGCACGAATTAATTCATGCATAGCCTCATTATATCAGTCTTTAGTCTGAATCTGAGCACACTCTTGAGATAAATCCATGTAATAGTAGAATGATCCACCTAGTGGTGGTGGTGGAAGTAGGTCAACGAATCATCCCACGCATATATCTTTTTCTTCGAGTTCTCTTCCAACCCCTCGGTCTGTAACACCTCCCTAGAGGTACCCCTAGCATTGCCTGAGAGATAACTGACCATGATGATGCATCGATCATTGCGGTTCGTACACTATATTCCTACAATATACCACATGGTGGGTTGTGAAATCATGGTTCATGTGTCCTCGCTCATCATAGGAAAAGAATCAACCATCACAACTAACTGGACCTGATGAACAGTCTTTACACTACAGATCATTATGTCTGAGTCCATATGTGAGTATACCTCCTACACCCAGACCCTAATGTTTGACACATGAGTTCTATTGAAACCTAAAAAATTACTATCCCATGCACATGAAAATATCGATAATTGGTGAAGAATATTTTGGCAAGTGATTTTTTTAAATATTTTTTTCTTTTTAATTCAACCCAAATAATTATTCTATCATTCGTTGTCGATCAAGAATCCAAGGATCATTAAAAAAATGGTGGATCTCCTCCTTTCCTCTATAATCATATAATGTTATGTAAATAGCCATATGGACATTAAAAAAAAATATATTAATTTCTGAGAGGGTAAAGTTTTGTATAAATGTTTTTTTAAAATATGTACTTTAATTTTTTTATTACACCCGCCAGTGACTACCTTCCTAAGAAAGGACGACGCTTGTAAGACTCCGACCCTAGTTACCAAGAGTCGGTGAATTATAATAGTACATTGGCACCATTCAAGGAATCAGATTCCTAATGACCAATCGGTTTAGTTGCCATGAAATACTAGATACATTCATAAGTATTACATTACATTATCAAACGAAAAACTACAACAACATAGTCTCTATATGCCACACTCATCTCCCTTAGTCTATTCTTACAGGCCGGTCATAATATACATCTTCACATCCTGGGAAAAGTAAAATATATAGAAGGGGTGAACTCAGATGCTCAGTAAGGATAACAATATAGATGATGCTTTCATAAATAAGAATAAACATGTATGGAAATGTATAAGACTAAAACTAAAGCCTTTTAAACATGATCTTCAGCATAATATAGCAAAGATAAAATCAAATAATTTCATTTACTTACTCACATAGATATTCTACTAGTCTAATATTCATATGCAATATAAATAGCCACTTTCATAATGATGGACTGGATAATTCCAGACATCATAACCACATAGTCAAGACCTTGTTCCAAGACTACAAATAAGATTTTGTCAAGGCCTTGTGCCAAGACACTAGTTTGTCTCATGAGACCTACCGATGCACTGAGAAGCTATTGTGGGATCCACCCTTAACTTACTAAGTCCAATTCATTACTCATATGAAAAGTTTGAAACATAATCTATACTTTCATAATAAAACTAGCATAAGAAATGTCAATAATTTATCCACATACCATGAAGGGTATAAAAATAGCACATTAACAGTCAAACATAACTCATTAAACACAATATAAAAGATTTTATTATAATAGATTAACCACAATGAAGAAAAATGAAGGATATAGATATAGATGAAAATAACCATCAAAACTATTTGAGAGAAATATCCCCCTTTTTCTTGAAAACATTTAAAAGTCACACTATTTTTCATGAAGTCATTTAAAATAGATTTTGGAATCAAAGTGTCCCATATGACTTTAAAACTTCTAATAGGAATTATAATTTTAAAAAAATCACTTCCATATAAATAAATCCTTAAAACCATTTTTAAAACATTTAAATTAATGAGAAAGATTTATAATAAGAAATCTTTAATGCATTTAAAATGATATTCTAGTTAGAGTTCCTAACGAAAAGAGAGACACATGAATACAAATAAATGAGGTAATGATAACTTTATAATATCATTAGAATAAAGGGATACATGATATACTATCTCAATGTACATTATATACACCATATAAAAGTGAATTGGATTATAAGAACAAATAAGTCTCAATGGAATGTAAATTGAGATGAAATCCCATATAAAGACCATATCCTTAGGTTAAGGATAAATCAACGACATAATTATGTGTGAAAAATATAAATACACTCAATATGATTGGATATTTAATGTAAATCAATCAAGGGTTATTCAAACATATTCTTGTAAATACAACACCAATGACTTGGATGTTTAACTCAATGAATGGATATTGAGTTAAGATTACACTTATCATGTTCATATCAATGAATTGAGAAATTAAAAATTGAGTGGTTATGTGTATCAAAATTATATCCATACAACGGGGAGTTTAAATTACTACATAAATAATAAATAGAGTTTCCACACATAATCATGGATTAATACAATCAATGAAGTATGTGTAAAGCCCAATGAGTGGAAATTGATATTTGAAATTCCCTTCAAGATTTGGTAACTAATAAAACATACACCCCATAAAAGAAGGATCATAAAATGAAGATGTAAATACCCATAAATTTATGTATATTACACCAATTAAACAATCAAGAGGGTATTATATACACCACACAAAAGGAAATAGTGGCTAATATAGCATGAATCTCATAGGAATTGAAGGTGAGATGAAAAACCCTTACCACGTTGTTATCAATCAAGTCATATGACCAAAAGTTAATAAAAAACAATTAAATCACATAATACCATGAATATAAGATATTGATTATAATATATATCAAATGTATGTACACAATCCACCACATTCAATAAATAATTGGTGAACGATGGAAATCTCACGAAATTAAGAGTGAGATAAGAAACCCCTTACCTCAAGTCCGATTTGTCTTGAATGTTCCTTGTTCTTCATGAATAATAAACAAAAGTTAATTTATAATTGATATAGAAATTTTTTCAATATTATTATTCATTTTATAAGACTTATTACCTTGACATAACAATTAGTTAATTATTTGATTTTATATTGGATATTTTATCAATGTTCGGAACTTGAGTAAAAAATGAACTTGTTATAATTACAATTTTCCATGTGGTCAAAAGAAAATCATCTCTTGAATGATATACATGATTTAGATATTATATATATATTATATATCCAGTATATATATTTGTTTTTATAACAGTACATAACATTTGGAGATAATAAATGAAATGCACCGTTAATGGAGATGGTAAGCCATATGTATGCATGAACGCTACTTTCATTTATATTTTGTAATTTAATGGAATTAAAACATAATGATACATATATATATTATAATTCCAGAAACATATCATATATAATATCAATATCTTCATCCTTTATATGTCCCATATAAGGAATTAACGATTCATATCACTTTGAGGGGGCGGTAGTCCGCTCTTCCTCAAATGAAATTATTGTGTTTTACCCATAATGGAAACCATAAAACAATGTTGTAAATGTAAAATACAAAAGCATTAAAACAACATGAATGTAATATATGACAGAAATAAATATAGTTACATCATAATTGATACCATGATAGGTGGTGGGAGATAATTGAAAAAATCATCATTTCTTGAGGCGTTAGTTTTCCATCCACAGAAAAAGTACGTTCATTACTCATTATATCGAGGTTTGTGTAAGTGTAGTTTGAATGATTCACATAAAAACATCCTAGTATAATGAGGATACTAATTTTGTTATAAAATAATGGAATAAAAATAGTTTAGGGTACTGGTGAATAAAATAAAACAAAATAAAACAAAATCTTTTAAGAGGAAGTGTTAACTTTAATTTTAGTAACTTCCTTTGGATTGACCCCAAAGGACATCATGAAGTACCTTTTTCCAAAGTTAATGCTTCTATTAGAAATAGGGGGATCTAGAAAGATTATTTGGGTAGAGGATGGACGAACCAAGGGGCTTGAAAGGTGTGTGTAATGGGATAGAAGTGGTGTCATTTTATACGGGGGAGGAGGGGCTCTTTAAGAAACTGTGAAAATATTATTTTATTATATATTGATATTCAGTTTTTAAAGGGAAAACTAATTAATGTCGAAGATAAGATGAGTCAGGGTCTAAATAAATGAATCCAATAAGAATTGGACATGTTTTGGCTAATAATTTAATATTAATTATCATATTTATTTAAATTAATCATTAATGAAGTATATACTGCATCATTATTGTGTCATATATAATTTAATTTATTTCATGTCTAAAAATAATAATAATAAAAATACCATGATGTATTAAATGTTTTTATCTTTCCAATGAATATTTACAGTACATAATATGACTTATATAACCCCATGTAAAAATTGAATTTACTAAAAGATATTTGTTTGTGTCATTTTTTCTTTTACTATAAGTTACTTAAAATGAAGTGTCATTGTCATTTAAAAGTGGCTCAATGGTGTCTCAAAATCGTCCCAAGGATTCCCATGGTCATCCAGGACTCAGACAATAAGTTTAGGACAAGTGTTAAGGCAATTTGGTATTATTATAATATTCTTTTTACCTTAAATTACACAATTTACCTTCAACCGTGGTAAAAAAATGTCAAAAGTTACTATTCATCGGAAATTATTTTCATCTTATTAATGTCAGATTTTCGAAATTCAATTCAAAGAAGCGGTAAAATTCCATTTAAATGAAAATGTCGGTAATATAACTACTACTAAGTGGTTCAACTAATCATAATAAATTGAAGCTTTTCAGAAAAATAAAACAATTCAGCCTAAGTTATATTTGATAATCCGAATTAAAAAATAATGTCTATTTTACCAAATTTAAAACATTTATGCTTCATTAATTAATTTAAAATTAATTCTCATTGTCAAAACAAATAGCGTGTTTTTTAAGAAACAATAATTATCAGAACATTGACACTTTTTTATGGCCAATTTTAAAGTGAAATTAATTTAAATGACCCACATCAGATTAAATGGTAAAAATATAATCTAATTATACTTCAAACCATTAAAATTTTTAATTGAACACTATAAATTATATTGGTTAAAATAGTTTTTTTCAATTAACATTTAGTATTTCTCACTATTCACCCAAATATGAAAGATATCAGAAAAACACAATAATTGTTTCATAAATATATTTATATGTCCCGATTATAGGTAGAATTTTTTTTTCAAATTGAATATATATAAGTGTCAAATATTGGATTTAAAAAGGGTTCCCCATTTAAAAGTTGTAAAATTCATTTTTTTGAAAAAGTCATTTTTTATCCGAAATTTTGAATTTGTTCTTATAATATATCTAAGAATCACATAATATATAAGTTAAAATTATACGTGGTTTATAAAATTCAAATTCGAGTTATTACTATTCATACCCACTTTTGAACAGCTAGTTTGGTAAGTCGATGTACACTCGAACTCAGTGTTGTGTATAGTACAATTTATTGAATTACTTTGAAGAGATAACATACAGAAAAATAATGTGGTGTTACATTCTCCCCTCCTTAAATAAATTCCATCCTCGCAATTTGAAATTGATCTTCAAAAATAAATGGTTAAAAATAGAAAACATACCTTTGTTTAAAAACCACATCTGAAATTGGGTTAATATAATTTAGTCTTAATAATAGTGAAATGGAATGAAAAATCAACCATCAAATTATGATCTCGATTAAGAGAACATTGGTGGAAATTAGAGACACATAATTATAAAAAAATGTAAATATTTATAGAGAGTGATTGAGATCATCAATCACAAACAAGTGTAAAATTGAGGGCCTCATAGCCATCAATCTACGATGATTTAAAATATCATTGGTCCAACTAACCATAAATCATTAGGATAACACATTTTTTTGTTTTAAAATCTCTTCCCTAATTTTTAATAATTAATTTATTCATAGAATAAGAGAAATGTATATATATATATATACTTGAAAAGTCATGTTTCACCCTTCATCTAATTTTTACGAAAAACTCATCTTTCACTCCAAACAATGAGTATTCAAGATGACTTAGTTACACCTAACGATATAGAATAATCTTATAGAGAATCACATATTCTACAAAGGATAAACAATATATTTCCCTTTTTTATAGATTAACCAAAACCAAACCGATGAGTAAAACATTAGATGATCCCCAAAAGGACAATCCTTTAGAGAAGGAAATATTAATCTTAATTTCTATAATTAAATCAACAGTACCAAAAGATCAATAAATACAATTCAATAAAAAATTGTACATAAAAACTTTCAATACAATCCAAACTAATATTGAAACCCAAGTATCATAATAATTTTCTTACGTATTATTCCTTGTTAAATTGTATCTCCAAATAACAATGACTACTCTTATAGTCATATACATATAAGTAACTATCCTAATAACATTTTCCCCATGATAGGTCAATCATTTCCATAAATAACCAAAATCGATCTAAATCCACAAAAAAAACATAGATAAAAACCAGACATTAATCCTCAAATGAAATTCCATTGTATTTTATTTTCCTTAGGCATATAGTTTTACCAAAAGAGAGGACATCTTCCAAAATAACATTTATTACATAATTACCAAATCATTTTCTTATACAATGTATAAATCATAATTTACCAAAATAAACAAATTATTGATCCATGAAACCTTTTAACTAAAAATAATAATCATACTAACCAGGGACTTGACGTAGTCCAGTTGTAGGAGATAAATTCCAGTTGCACATTGGATGTGGGTTCGATTCCCATATCTTTGTTCGATGCAATGGGTTTTCACACGGTCTGTGTGTTTTCCTTTTTCAAAAACTATATAATTTTATAATATTCCCAAAAAGGAGATATATTCCTCAAAATAACTATAACATAATTTAACCCCAAATATTATCTCATACCTCGCATTTTCATACCATAAATTAATAACCTTTAATTTCCTCAAATTTAGGGGTCATGAAATCCCAAATGGTTCTTCATAGATACATCCACAAAATAAGATAAAAGTATTCATCAAATATCATTTTCATAAAATAAACTACATGGTAACACATAAAAGAGAATAGTATTCCAAAGTAATCCCATACTTTTAAACATTTATCTATCCATTTATTTCTCCATAGGTTCTTCCTTGACCAAGAGGTTGTCCTATATAATATGGCATTCACTCGGGTAATGGCCTGGTTAGCTATATTTACAGAAAATGACTATAAATGGATTCTTGGGATCATTTTTATTTTCATCCATAATACTCTTCATTTTTCCACAGTAACACTTTACTTTATTTCCTTCTTTCCCACACAAAAATCTTGTATTAGTTCCATTGAGACATTTTCATAGGTGTCTCCCTCCACATTTCCTGCATGATGAAACAGTTGTGCATTCTTTTCTCCATGGTCTCCACTGATGGAGCTCTTATCATTAATCACCTTTTTCTTCTTTGTTGAGTCTGGGAGTTGGTTAATATATATCTTATTGATCTTATTTTTGGAAAACTAATTTGGCATGAACACGATATCTTTTAAACCTATCAAAATTCCATTTCATTGCTCATTTCAACTATTGTTCCCACTACGTACAACATCATCAATGTTACAATGACATCCTTGGAATCCAATCATTGTATAAAAGAAGAAAGAATAGTGTGAGTCATAAAATAATTTATATAATATCATAACACCGTATTTTTTATATAAAACACCTTAGGATTAACCAAATTCATTTATTCTCGTCTTATATTAAAATCCATCGAATCATTTTGTAATGAAAATGTGCATTATCCTAAGCATATCCCCCATGAGTGTCATAACCAAGAATGCAAAAATGACCGTTGTCATGTACCATGATACCCCGAGTCAAGCCTAAAACTCGTTGTTGATGTTTCCACTACTATGTACATCTGTGTCAGAGCCACCTCTTCCATCTCGTATCTAGAATGGGATGTATTTCGTGGAAAATAAACAAAATATATACATTACCAAAATTATAGGAATTTGTTCTATAATATTCCTCAAAGTATATCTTAGGGTAATGTGCACTAATATACTTCTTCACATCCTAGGAAAATTAAAACATAGAAAGGGGTGAACTCTGATGCTCCGTAAGGAAAACAGGATAGCAGAATCTTTCATAAATAAGGATAAACATTTAAAGTAATTTATAAGACTAAAACAAAAGCCTTTAAAACTTGAAATTCAACATAATATGGAAAAGATCAAATCAAATAATTCCATCTACTTATTCACATGGATATTCTACTAGTCGAATAATCACATGCAATATCAATGGAAACTATAATAATGATGGAATGCATAATTCCAGACATCATAACCACATAGCCAATGACTTGTGTCAATACTACAAATAATATTTTTTCAAGGCTTTATTCCAAGACACTAGTTTGCCTCATGAGACCTACCAATGAACTGTGGAGATATAGAGGGCTCCACCTATCCCTTACTTAGTCCAATGCATTCGTTATATGTAAAGGTTGAAAAATAATCGAGACATTCATAGTAAAACTAGAATATAAAATGTCAATAATTTAACCACAAACAATGAATTGTATAAAAATAGCACATTCAAAGTCAAACATACCTCATTAAATACAATATGAAAGATTTTTTTATAATATATTAACCTCAATCGAAAAAATGATGGATATTGACATAAATGAAAATAACCATCATAATTATTTGAGAGAAATATCCCTCTTTTCTTGAAAACATTTAAATATCACACTATTTATAAAGAACCTATTTATAATAGATTTTTGAATAAAAGTGTTACATACCACATTGAATATTTTAAAATGAATTTTAATTTTAAAACATTCATGTCCAAATAAATAAATCCTTAAAACCATTTTTAAAACATGGACATTAATGGGAATTATTTTGAATAATAAATCCTTAAAATATTTAAAATGATATTCTAGATAGAGTTCTTAACCAAAAGAGATACACATAAATAAAAAATATGAGGTAATAAAAACAATATAATATCATTAGAATAAAGGGATTCATGATATACTATGTCAAAGTACATTATATACACCATATAAAGTGAATTGGTGTATAATAATAAAGAAGACTCAATGTAATGTAAATTGAGATGAAATCCATTATAAATACCAAAACATTAGGATAAGAATAAATCAACGACATAATTATGTGTCAAAAATATAAATACACTAAATATGACTGGATATTCATCTTAAATCAAACAGAGTACATTCACACATATTCCTGTAAATACAACACCAATGACTTGGATATTTAATTATATGAATGGAAACTGAGTTAAGGTTACTCTTATCAAGTTCATATAAATGTCTTGATAAATTATCAATGGAGTTATTATGTGTATCAAAAGTATATCAACATAAAAGGGAGTTAAAATTAATACATAAATAATACATAGCGATTTCACACATAATCTTGGAGTAAAACAAACAATGAAGTATGAATAAAGACCAATGAGTGGAAATTGAAATTTGAAATTCCCCTACTGAATTGGTAACACATAAAACAAACACCCCATGAAAGAAGGATCATAAAATGAAGATGTAAATACCCATAAATTAAATTATATTACACCAAGAATACAATAATCGGTAGTACATACCCCACACAAAAATAAATAGTGGCTAATATTGTATGATTCTCACGGGAATAAAAGCCGAGATGAAAAACCCTTAGCATGTTGTAATCAATCGAGTCATATGACGAAAAGTTAATAAACACCAATATAATCACTTAATAACATGAATATAAGATATTCATGATATTATATACCATATTGAAGTACACAATACCCTAAATTCAATAAATATGTGGCGAATAATGGAAATCTCACGAAATTAAGAGTGAGATAAGAAACCCCTTACCTCATATCGTAATTGTCTTGCATGTTCTTTGTTCTTCCTGAATAATAAACATAAGTTAATTTATAATTTATTATGAACATTTATTAAGTTTATTATTCATTTTATATCAGTTATTAAATTTCTATAACAATTAGTTATTTATTTTAATTTATATTGGATATTTAATCGATGTTCGGAACATGATTAAAAAATGAACTTGTTATAATTACAGTTTTTCCATGTGGTAAAAAGTCCATTTTCACTAGATTGATATAAATTATTTAGATATTTTATATATTATATATATCAAGTATATTTATTTATTTATAATAGTACATAACATTTGGAGATATGAAATGAAATGCACCGTTCATGGAGATGGTAAGCCGTACGTATGCATGAACGCTACTTTCTTTTCAATTTTTCATTTTAATGAAATTAAAACATAATTATACATAGGTATATTTTAATTACAGTAAAATATCATATATAATATCATTAAATACATCCTTTACACAACCCAAGTAAGGCTTTAACGATTCATATCACTTAGAGGGGGCGGTAGAATGACCTTCCTCAAATGAAATTATCTCGGTTTACCCAAAATGGAAACCATAAAAGAATGCTATATATGGAATACACAAATGCATAAAAAACATAAAAAATATATATCATATATAAATAAAATTTCATCTTAATATCCACCATGAGTGGCGGTATGAGATAATTGAACAATCATCGTTTCGTGAGGCGTTAGTTTTCCATCCACAGAAATAGTATGTTCTTTACCCATTAGATAGATTTTTCTGCAATTTTAGTTAGAATACATCTCATAAAAACATCCTAGTATATTGAGTATACCAGTTTTGTTATAAAATAAAATAATAATAAGAATTTAAGGGGTTATATAAGTAAAATAATCCAAAATAAAACAAAATAATTTAAGAGAAATCAATACCTTTAATTTGGGTATCTTCCTTTGGTTTGACAGTAAATAACTTATTGAAGAGAATTATGACTAAAGTAAGGCTTCTAAGAGAAAGAGGGTGATATGGAGAGATTATTTGGGCATCAGAGGGTTGATCCAAGAGGCTTGAGAGGTCTGTGGGATGGGTTAGATGTTGTTTCCTTTTATAAGGGGAAGGAGGGGCTCTTTTGGAAAGTGTCAAAATATTAATTTATTATATAGTGATGTTAAATTTACAATGGTCAAACACTAATTAAAGTTTAAGATAAGATGAATCATGCTCGAAATAAAATCATCCAAAAAGAATTGGGCAATTTTTGGATATTAGTTTAATATTAATAATCATATTTATGTAAATCATTTATTAATGATGTTTATACAACATCATTATTGTGTCAAATATAATTTAATGAATTTGATGTCTAAAAATTATAATAAAAATACCATGATGCCTAAATTATATTTATCTTTCAATTTAATATATATGGTAGAAAACTTGAATTATATAACCCAATGTAAAAATTGAATTTACTAAAAGATATTTTTTTGTGTCATTTTTTATTTCACATTATGTTAATTAATATAAAGTGTCATTATCATTCATAAGTGGCCAAATGGAGTCCAAAAATCTACCCAAGGATTCCCATGGTCTTCCATGACTCATCAAATAAGGTTAGGACAATTGTTAATGTAATTTGGTCTTATTATAATATTATTTTTACCTTGATTTACTATATTTACCTTTAATCGTGGTAAATAAAAGTCAAAAGTTACTATTTAACAAAAATTATTTTCATCTTATTGAACCAAATTTTTTTAATAATAACAACCTTGTATGTCAAATTTTCAAAATTCAATTTACTGAAGTGGTAAAATTCCATTTAAATGAAAAAGTCGGGTTTTTAAGTTCGACTAAGTGGTTTCACTATTCATAAAACATTGAAGCTTTTCAGAAAAATACCAAAAATTAAGACTAAGCTATATTTTATATTCTTAATTCAAAAACGATTTCTATTTTACCAAATTTAAAACATAATGGTTGCATTAATTAATTTAAAATTAATTCCTGTTGTCAAAACAAATACCATGATTTTTAAGAAATAATAACTATCAAAAGAGTGACACTTGTTTATGTCCAATTTAAAAGTGAAATTAATTCCAATGACCCACATTTGATTCAATGGTAAAAATATAATCTAATTATACTTCCAAAAAATTCAAATTTATAATTTAACACTATAAATTATTTTTATTAAAAATGTTGTTTTCAATTAAAAATATGAAAGTTATCAGAAAAACACAAAAAACACATCGAAACTAAATTTTTATGTCCCGATTATATATAAGAAGTTTTTTGTTCAAATTGAATATATAAAAGTGTCAAATATTGGATTTATAAAGGGTTCTCCATTACAAGGTGGTAGAATTTCATTTTTTTAAATACATTTTTTATATATGAAAAATTGAATTTATTCTTATAATATGTCTATGAAACACATAATACTTAAGTTAAAATTATATGTGGTATATAAAATTCAAAGTTAAGTTAATACTATTCATAACCGCTTTTGAATGGATATTTTGGTAAGTCATGGTGCGCTCAAACTCAAGGTTGTTTATAGTACAAGTTATTGAATTTGTTTGAAGATATAACATACTAAGAAATATTGGGGTGTTACAACACCGAAAAACCTTATTTCTAATATTTGGAATAAAATACATTTTAGAAGGAATTTGTTTTCATAGATACTCCCTCTAAGGCTATAAATTGTGACAAACCCATTATTCGTATAAATATTCATGAACAATAAATAATACAATTAACAATTTTAATATATTAATTTTATGGTCTTGTGACACCTTAAAAATAATGAAAACACAGATGATATTTAAAAAACAAATTTATAAATATTTATAGGATAAAATTTATTAAATTAGAGTTGTAATGGACTCAGTTTTATCATATGTATTAATTTAAAAGAACAACAAAAGAAAAAAAAATATTTTCACATGGTTTGACCCTAATGGGGGAACTAACTTCTTGCTACATTCTGGATTGTGAAGTAAATGATTTTACAGGATCTTAAATTAATAATTAATGTGGCATGGGTAAAGATAAACCATTACCCTAATAGTTACTCCAAAATAGAAATATCTTCATTAAATGATTTCCCTAGTTCCCTCAAGTTATAACATTTAGAAAATCATATGAGTCTCCTAGCTAGAAAAGTATCTTTTACTAACAAATTAAAACATTATAAACATCATCACATTTAACATAACACTTTCTAATTATGGTATTCTTTTAATATAAAATCATTGAGTGCTTACATATACTTATAATATCTATCAATGGATATATATCAAATTATCAGTGATATTATTTACTAAAAATTATAAGTGACAACAATATCTCAACCAACAACATTCTCTCGAATTTTTTCCACTGTCATGTTATTAGAATTACTCAAATGAATTTTAGGAATACATAGGCCCTTCTTTAAACTCATATTAACTATAATCCTTCTATAATTATCCTTGAGAAATATCTAACTATATCATAGTTTTGACTTCATCAAATCCTCTATAAAAATCTTAGTCAACATTAATATATTTATTTATATGTATTGAATAGAATACTGAATATTACTTTAGGAATAACATACTTCAAACATATGTCTTGACATCTTCATAAAGGATGTGACTACAAACTGTCTATATAAAACCACTCAAATCCTTCTAGGGAATGTTCTCTAAGGGATTTTACATATGGTTATGCCACAACCTTATACAAATTCTTCCACATAAATCCATTAACACTTCAAATAGTTTTTATATGATTATGTGAATCTGATTTTCTCAATCCATTACTCTAAATAAATTTTTCAAGATGATTTTAAAATGTTCACATTTTATAATTTTTAACCCTAGACATCGTAATATCCTTATATTGAAATAAAAAATCGCTTTCAAGTGAAATAATGTACCAATGCCCAGTTGAATCACAAATAATCTTTTGGTAAACATAGAACAACACCCAGAATCAGATTAATAGATTTGTATATGTTAAAGAGAAACCAAGAAAAATCATTAATATATTGTTTATAATAAATATAACACTTTCAAATTGAAATGAAAACATCATGTTTTACATTCATAATTCAGTTATCACTTATTTTCATTATTAGATGCTTTAATTTGGGTTTTTTGTGCATTATAATGCTATCGATGATTATTATTATTTTCCATAAATTTATAATCTAATTTATGATTAATATACAATTATATAATTTTTATGATTATCTAAAAATAAATAATTTCATTCCATGGTGATTATAGTCATTTTACATTAATAAAGAATCAATAACGAGCTTGTTTAGGTAATTTTTATAAATAGTTTTTGGTGTTTTCAAAATGTGATAAATAATAATATATCCTTTTCAGGTTAGTACTGGAAATATTATTTTTTTCATTTATTCTTAATAATATAAATAGTTAATATTACATAGTCAAACATTATTGAAATTTATATAACTGTTTACGTAGGTGATTATGTTATCCCAAATAGGAACAAGATATTATCGATGGGTTAGTTGGTTAATAAAGTGATGACTTTGGTATAATATGATTTATATTGAAATAATAGGAGGTTTTTTAGAATTTTTAATTTTTTTTTTTCAAATTTTTTAAGATATAGATAAAGAATAAGATCACGAAAATTGATAAATTTTATTGCTTCATGGAGGTGGTAGTCCGCATGTACACATGGGAATCTTTCTCATTATCCTGATAATATAGAGAAGTTAGAAATCATATTATGTTTTCATAGTCTTAATAACGTTTAAATATCATATTTATTAATTAAATATTTAATTGTAACCAAACATTTGATCTGGTTATTAAAAATTGATCATGTCACTTATGTAGGACGTGATCATGTCACTTAGGGGGAATTGTTTTGTAATTTCTTGAAAACATTCAATTTTTGATGAATAGTAAAAAAATATTAAATTTTAATTAAAAACAAATTTTATAATAAAAATAATTTGAAGTGTTAAATTATACATTATAGTATTTTTAAAGTATCCTTCTAGTTTATTTTTACAATTTAATATGATATAGATCATTGGATGTAATTTCACATTTAAATTGTATATAAACAAATGTCAATCTTTTGATAGTTTTAACTTCTTAAAAACCTTCTTTTGGTTTTGACAACATGAATTAATTTTTAATTAATTTCAGCAATATATTTGTTTTGAATTTTAAAATGGATTCTGTATTTCGAATTAGGAGGTCCAAATTGTGTAAATGGGTATCTTTTATTTTTAAACATTATGAATAATTTTTCAGTAAATATTTTATTTACCATAGTTAAAAGGTAATCTGGTAAATAAGGGTAAAACATAATATTATAAAAATATTAAATTACCTTAACACATGTCATAACCCTAGTTTCTGATACATTTCTTACCATGGTCATCCTTAGGTCATTTTTGGGACCCCATAGAGCCACTTGTATGTGAAGATGACACTTTATAAAAATTATTTTAAAGATAAAGAAAATGTAACATAAACCAATATCTTTTTGTAAAAAAATTTATATATGAAGATTGGTAATGGATATCTTCGAATATGAATAGTAATTGAAAATATTATAATATTTCATACATCATGATATTTTATTTATAATTTTTAGACATAAAATAAATATATTTATTTATGACACAATAATGATGGAGTATTTTCCTTATTAATAAATGAATTAAATAGATGATATTATAAATATTAAAATAAATATAATTTGATAGTTTTTATGAAATTGAAAATTTTTCAAGTTTAATAAGAAATAATAGGATTGATTAAATAATTTTTTGCTAAGTTATAAAGTTGTTATGACTTAAAAAAATACCAAATAGTGTAAAATTGACATAAATGAGTTTTTGAAACAAATACTGTATTATTATATAATATAATATTACTAAAAATACATGGTTTGTCCAAATGACTTATATAAGGTAGTATATGTCAATATGTAACCATTTGGGGTTCTCGTGTCTTTTTAGAGTATGTTTATTAACCATTTATTATAATAATACTACCGGACATGCTAAACATTAAACTATTTAACTAAGAGCTAAATCTAAAAGATAAGGTTACTATGGGTAACAAAACTAGTCTAAAACCTACTGGTTGAAATTCATTAGACCCATACCCACCTTAGCATCGAAATAAATCCATTTTGAGAAATTATAAACTAAATATGAGGGTATAATAAAATAACATTTCAAGCTTTTCCTAAAGTGACCCTCACCCCTCTTATAAACGATTACTTCCCCTTATCTCAAAATCACACCTCCAAAGCCATTTTTCATGGCAAAACCCTGCTCAAATATCTTTCCAAGAACCATAAAATCAACCTAGAGACCTTAATTTGATCATAAATATAACCTAAGTATCCTTTTTAATCAAATCAAAAGGAAACACCTGAAGAAGATGTAATAATTTCACCACCTCTTTCAAAGTTCTTTGCGTCTTCCACTTCCTATTTCCTTGTTGTTTCTATACCAAAATAATAAATCCATTTCCTTATAAATACTTTGATGTTACTATAAATATGTTACAACCATATTCTTTATTCAATCCATCCAACGAATGACAAGGCACCATACGTGGCTACGTACGACATACCGTCTCCTTGTCATGGTGTAGTTTTTTATTCAAACACTTCATTATTTGGATAAGTATAATAATGAGTATAAATAATTTAAATAATAAATATATAATTTTTATTATATTTTATATATGATATACCATCCGATTACATATGATTTCACCATCAATAGAATGATATTTTCACTCGTGCATACGTACGGATTACCGTCTCCACAAACATGATGAAATTCATTCCACATCATAACCATTCAAGAATAATTTTCATTTTATGATTAAAAATAATGTTTAAGAACAAAACATAATTATGTATATGAATAAAATACATCCTATAAAAATGAAACATGACTTACATAACAAAACATATAATGGAAAATGAAACATTCAACACCTGAAACAATGATACTACCGAAATATCATTAACAAATCCATTTTAGAAGATCATATATAGTATAACATTTATGTATGTAGTTATTTTATAATTTATTAACAATTATTTAACAATTAACTTAGAGTTTTATAATACCCTTGACTAAGGAAGAATACAAGTTAAGGGTTAATTTGACAATCTATTCATTATCTGAGGTTGGTTATATATAAGTAACTACTCTGACATCTTTATTATCAACATCTGTGTCACATAAAAATGTATTTCAGAAATTTTTTTACTATTTACTAGACTATGGGTTTAAATTCATTTATAACATTGTTTTACATTTTATAAAATGTTTTGAAAGGAATCTTTCTATCGTTTTCCAAACAAGTTAATTTATGACCTTTTCGAAAAATTAATATAATAGTGTTTTTTATCTCGTATGGTGGGTGAGGTTATTTTGCGCTGTTATAACACCATAGAAGTATCTATTACATGATTATAATAATATTGTAAAACTAATTGATTTAATTTATAATTACATGACTTCTATGTGATTTCAAAATAGAAATTGATATTTCTCACAAATTGTTTTTATTTAATCTATGTCAACATCCATGGTTGGAATTTACACTTATTTGAAGTTGATTTATTATGATACAATCATCCATATTGTAGTGATGGTTTTGTGATATGTTTCAATGTGAATGTGTTATTTATATTCCATTAATTCATTATGGATAAATTATTAACATTTCGTGTGTTATTTTTAATATGAATGTTTATGTCATGTTTCAACATTTTCATATGAAGAATGAATTTGACACAGTAAGTGACAGGTGGAGACTATTATAGCTCATCGATGCATCGGTCGGTCTCATGAGACAAATTAGTGTATTGGAATAGGTCCTTGAAAAAAATCCTATTTTTAGTCATGGCACGATGCCTTGACTATGTAGTTATGATGTCCGGCATTATGCATTCCATCATTATAAATTTATGTATTGATATTACATATCATTATTCGACTAGTAGAATATCCATCTGAATAAGTAAATGGAATTATTTTGATTTATTATTTCCATATTTTTCTGAATTTTATGTTTAAAACGGCTTTTGTTTTAGTCTTATACATTTCCATAATTGTTTATGCTTATTTATGATAGTGTTTGCTATATTATTATCCTTACTGAACATCTAAGATCATCCCTTTCTAATATTTTTTCCCCAGGACGTGAAGAAGTAAATTATGATTAACCAACATGGATAGGATATGGATTTGAGTTTGTTCAAAGGGGACACAATGTTTTTTCTTTATTTCATGATGTAATGTAAAACGTATTTATGTATCTAGTACTTCCAAAGCTACTAAACTGACATGTCTATTGAGGCATGATTCCTTGCATCATTCCAATGTTATGTAATTATGCACCAACTATGGGTAATTGGGGTCAGGGAATTACAATTTGTATAAGATGAAGTTTAGTACAAACCATGGAAACTAGATTTAGAAAAAACTCAGATTAGTGAACATTTTTATAAGATAGACTTTGAGTGATAGTGTAGTAGAACATCATAAAATTTTGTTAATGTGGAAATTTTGTGATAATTCCAAGTAATAAATCTCTTTCTGGATATGATCATGTAGATGTGGCTCTGGCATAGATGTACCTAGGATTGAAAACCCTGACAAGGAGTTTCTGGCATGACCCTGGGTATCTTGGAATACAATAATGGGCATTGTGGTACTATTGGTTATGACACTCCCAGGGGATATGATTAGGATAATTCAATTTTTTTAACAATCCATTATGAATGATTTATGAGTATATACTTCGTTGTAGAATTTTTTTTTGATTATGGATTATATCCATAAAAATTTCAATTTATGTTAAGTGTTTCACAAATTTGTACTAATGTATTGTGATTCATTAACTAATCTAATGTATGCCATTTTTTAGAAATGGAGCGTAGTGGAATGAATGAAAACTATATCAATGCACGTAATTCTTGTAGGTATTTACCTCCTACTCAAGATAATTATAGTGGATCTGGTGAAGAAACTAGTTCTGATATGCTTATCATCATAATTGGACAACTAACTCAGGTTATGAACAATAACCTTACCCGTATAAAGAACCATGATCCACAATGTGGATGATCAATATTAGACCGCTTCATGAGGCAATGACCACAAACATTCAATTGGAATATAAATCCACATGTAGCTGAGAAATTGATAAGTTCCTTAGGGAACAAATTTCATGCTTTGGGGAGTAGAAAAACAGAAACAATTTTCTTTATAGTTTATCACCACACAAGATAAGAGGATCAATGATGGTCATTAATTAAATATAAAAATGAGGATAAAAGAAGTATCAAATATGGAATGAAGGGATTTTAAGGAGCTTCTATTAAAAAAATTCGTCTTTACCCTTGAGTAGACATGGAAAGGAAATTTTTTAGTCTGAGGCAAAAGGAGGAGGAGAATGTGTTGCACCCCTCTCTCTTGGATTTTAATGATCACAATCACTCTAATTGTATTCTAACTTGTTTTCAAGTGTCTTTGATGATAGGAAATAGGGTGCCTAGAAGCTGGCCCAAGAAGAATTCAAAATGGACTGTTTATGTACACCGGCCAGCCGGTGTGAGACCACCGGCCAGCCGGTAAGGGCACCAGCCAGCCAGATCCAGCCCATCGGCCTGCCGGTGGACCAGGAAGAAGGCCTTGCCCTCTGCCTAGTGCCACCGGTCAGCCGGTGTCTGGCCACCGGCCAACCGGTGGGTCCAGACAGAATGGCATACCTTCTGTCCCGACCACCGGCCCGCCGGTGCCTGACCACCGGCCAGCCGGTGGCTCAGCACCGGTCCGCCGGTGGAGCCAGACAGAAATCCCTTGCTTCTGTCTGGTGCACCGGCCAGCCGGTGGATCAGCACCGGCCAGCCGGTGTGCTCAGTCAAACTAGCCGTTAGGCTTTGACCAGGCTGGCCCACTTGATCCCCAACGGCTCCGAAATCCCTCCAACGGCTATTTTGAAGTATTTTGGAGTATTTCTCCTATAAATAGATGTCCATGGATGCCGGGAACCCCACCGATAATATACCGAAGCATACCAAAGCTATTTTGATCATTTGAGGCTCCTACGACAATTCTCAAAGGCTACTTGAGATCCAATTGCCATCCTTGAAGCTTGGGATGCCTCTACATCAACTACACTCACCTCTTGGCGCTCAAGGCTTCCTCTAGTTTGTTCTAAATTATTTACTTCAATTGTTTAGTTCTTAATTGGGTTTTTATTAAAACAAACCACCCTTTTTCTTCCTTCTTTTAATTTGGGTTTCTTGCTACAACCATAATAAAAAAGCAAGCTGTAAGAAGGTGATCTAGCCTACCTTAAAATGGCTAGTGGGTTTCTTGCTATAACCATTAAAAAGCAAGCGGTCGTATAAATCTCCCAACGGTTGAGTTGGGAGCGGAGACGTAGGCTTGAGTTTAAAGCCGAACTCCGTTATCAATTGTGTCTTTCCATTTTACTTTCCGCTGCATTTAAATTTGTTTTAAATTGTTAATTAATTTCAAAAAGGCAATTCACCCCCCCTCTTTCCATCACCTCCGACCCAACATTTGGTATCAAAGGGAGCGTTTGTGTAATACCTTAACCGGTTACAAACAAAAAATCCATAGTGATGGCTTCTTTCTCACAAGCACCCGAAGGGTATTCCATGACTCGGGCTCCATACTTCGATGGAACCGATTACACATATTGGAAAACACGAATGATTACTTTTCTTAGAAGCATTGGCTATCCTATATATAGAATTGTTATGCAAGGCTACACTCTTTCTAGTAAGGATGAATCTAAATGGACCCCCGAAGACATTGCCAATTTTGAGCTTGATGGAAAAGCCATGAATGCTCTTCATTGTGGGTTAGACCGTAATGAGTTAAATCGTATTTCTACTTGCACCACCTCACACGAAATTTGGAAACTTTTGGAAGTGACCCATGAGGTCACTAACAAAGTCAAAGACACTAGGTTAGATATGTATCATCAAGACTTTGAGAGTTTCACAATGCACCCACATGAGTCAATCACCGAAATGTTTACTCGTTTTACTGATGTTTGCAATGGGAGAAAGTCCCTTGGTGATGATGTTTCAGCAGAAACAATGGTCAAGAAAATTCTTTGGGTCCTACCAAGCTCTTGGGCACCAAAGCTGAAGGCAATCTAAGAAGCGAAAGATGTCAAGAAGATGCCGGTTGAAGAACTCATAGGGTCACTCATGACTTATGAGATTACCATGAAGAGGCAAGCCGATAAAGAAGGAATGATCTTCAAGGAGAAAAAGAACATAGCTTTCAAGGAAAAGGAAGAAAGATCCTCCGATGATAGTGAATCCGAGATGGCTCAACTAGCAAGGAAAATGAGCAAGTTGATGAAGAAAAAGAAGAAATTTCAAAAGGCACGAAAGGAAGAGCCAAAGACGGAGAAAGAAATCACTTGCTTTGAATGTGGAAAGAAAGGCCACATCAAACCGGAGTGCCCCATTTTCAAGAAAAGGTTAAAATAAAAGAAAAACAAGAAGGCCTTCAAAGCATCAACATGGAGTGCAAGTGATGACTCCATGTCTTCAAGAGACTCAAGCGATGAAGGTGGAAAATGCCTAATGGCATTTGATGAGGTATCCTCTTCTCACTCTTCTTCTCACTCTTCTTCCTCATCCTCTTCTTTTGATAATGATATGTCTTATGAAGAACTCCAAAATGCAAGAGATCAATTAGAGGAAGGTTTTCACGAACTTACCTCTAAATTTTTGACCTTGAAAAAGAAAAACAAAACTCTTATTTTTGAAAAAGACAAACTTCTCAAAGAGAATGAGGAGCTTTCCCTTAAAGTCAAATGTATTCCAAATGTAGATTATTTAAATTCTACCATTAAGGATTTGAAGGAATCTCTTGCCAAGTTCACCCAAGGTGAACAAAACTTAACTAAATTGCTAGGTTCTCAGCGTTCGGCTAGAACCACACATGGACTTGGCTATAACAAGCAATCCACTTTTTCTAGGGCACCCACTACTTTTGTAAGGGGGAGCTCTCAATACAAATTTTATAATTATTGTAAAAAGACCGGTCACATGATTTATGAATGTGATTGTAAAAATGCTAGGTATGGAAGACCCAAATCCATTACCTACTCGGATGAGTATCATAGAAGGAATCCCTCTAGAACATAATGGGTTCAAAAGTCTCTTTTAGCTAGTCTTTCCGGACCCAAACTTATATGGGTACCAAAAACTCTTCTTTCTTGATTTTGTAGGATAAACGCCAAAAGAGTAGGACCTCTAAAGGCTCGTGGTATCTCGACAGCGGTTGCTCAAGGCACATGTGTGGCGATCCCTCCGAGTTCAACTCACTTGAAGAATTCGATGGAGGATATGTCACCTTTGGTGATAACTCAAAAAGAAAGATCATCGGAATAGGTACCATTGGTTTTGGTAGCTCCTCTTTTATTAAAGATGTTTTATTAGTTAAAGGTTTAAAGCATAATTTAATTAGCATTAGTCAAATTTGTGATAGTGGATTTTCAGTCAATTTTCAAAATGATTTATGCAATGTGTTTGATTTTCAAAAAAAGTTGATATTTTCTGCTTCCCGTTTTCAAAATGTTTACATTATTGATTTAAAATCTCTAGCTAGCCAAAATGTTAAATGTTTAAGTGCTCTTGACAATGAGTCTTGGCTTTGGCATAGAAGATTGGGGCATTGTAGCTCTCATTCACTTCTAAAGCTTAATAAGAACAAGCTCATTCGTGACCTTCCTAAACTTAAATTTAAGAAAGATTTGATTTGTGAGCCATGCCAACTTGGTAAGCAACACAAGTCTTCATTCAAATCTAAGAAGGAAGTGTCCACCTCAAAATCTCTTGAACTCCTTCATCTTGATCTTTTTGGTCCTACTCCCGTAGCAAGCTTAGGTGGAAAATCCTATACCATAGTTATTGTTGATGACTTTTCTCGTTTTACTTGGGTTTTCTTTTTAGCCCATAAGAATGATGCTTGTAAAACCTTTTTGAAATTCTCTAGGAAAGTAGAAAACGAAAAAGGATATAAAATCATATCTCTTCGTAGTGATCATGGTGGTGAATTCGAGAACAAAGAATTCGATGAATTGTGTTTCTCTCAAGGATACAATCACACCTTCTCTGCCCCTAGGAATCCTCAACAAAATGGAGTGGTTGAAAGGAGAAACAGAACTCTCCAAGAAATCGCTCGAACCCTCCTTAGTGAATTCGACCTCCCTCAATATTTTTGGGCCGAGGCGGTAAACACTGCTTGTTATACTATCAATATAGTCCTTGTAAGACCCCTTCTTAAGAAAACCCACTATGAACTTTGGAAAGGCAAATTGACCAAAGTAGGTTATTTTAAAGTGTTTGGTTGTAAATGCTTTATCCTTAACACAAAAGATAACCTAGGGAAATTTGATGCCAAATCCGATGAAGGTATTTTTCTTGGGTACTCCAACTCAAGCAAAGCCTACCGTGTCTTCAATAAATGTTCAAAAACCATCGAAGAATCATCTCATGTCAAATTTGATGAAACTCTTCCAAAACCTCACCCGGTCATTGAAGATGTTGAAGATAAGCTTAATAAGCTTCATTTGAATGATTCCTCTTCTCCTCCCAAGGAGGATGACCATCTAGAACCCTCTTCACCTTATTCGCCTTCCACCTTGCCTAAGGTTTGGAAACCTTCTAGAGACCATCCTTTAGAAAATGTTATAGGTGATCTTCAAGCCGGTACTCGAACTAGAAGATCAATCCTCAACGAGGTTGAACATCAAGCCTTTCTTTCTCAACTAGAGCCTCAAACCATTAATGATGCTATTAATGATGAGAATTGGGTTCTTGCAATGCAAGAGGAACTAAATCAATTCTCTAGAAATGATGTTTGGACTCTTGTTGAAAGACCCAATGATCATCCAATTATTGGCACTAAATGGGTTTTTAGGAACAAACTTGATGATCAAGGAAATATAACCCAGAACAAGGCTCGCCTAGTAGCTAAGGGCTATAATCAAGAAGAAGGAATTTATTATGGTGAAACCTTCGCGCCCGTCGCTAGATTGGAATCCATTAGAATCTTGTTGGCATTCGCCGCTCACTTAAATTTCAAACTTTTTCAAATGGATGTTAAAAGTGCTTTTTTAAATGGTTTTATTTCAGAAAAAATCTTTGTTGAACAACCCCCTGGTTTTGAAGATCCAAAATTTCCAAATCATGTTTTTAAGTTAACCAAGGCTCTTTATGGCTTAAAGCAAGCCCCTCGGGCTTGGTATGAGCGGTTAACAAAATTTCTTTTAGAAAATGATTTTAAAATGGGTCAAGCCGATTGTACCCTCTTTTTAAAACACACTTCAAAAGATCTTTTAATAGTCCAAATTTATGTTGATGATGTTATCTTTGGTTCTACCAAAGAATCTCTTTGTACTGATTTTTCAGATTTAATGAGAAAAGAATTTGAAATGAGTTTTATGGGAGAATTGAAATTTTTTCTTGGTTTTCAAATCTTTCAAAATTCAAAAGGTATTTATCTAAGCCAAAGAAAATACACAAACGAGCTTCTAAGTCGTTTTGGTATGGATCAAGTAAAGGAAATTAGTACACCCATGAGTACTTCATGTCAGCTTACATTAGACGAAGCCGGGAAACCGGTGGATAACAAGCTTTATAGGAGTATGATCGGGAGTCTACTTTACCTAACTACGACCCGTCCTAACATCATGTTTAGTGTTTTCCTTTGTGCTCGTTTTCAAGCCAATCCTAAAGAATCCCATCTTAAATCGGTCAAAAGAATTTTTAAGTATTTAAAAGGATCCAAAAATCTTGGTTTATTTTATCCCTCAAATACTTCTTTTGAACTATCTTCTTATTCAGATGCTGATTTTGGCGGATGTCAATTAGATCGTAAGAGTACTAGTGGAACCTGTCATCTGCTAGGCAAGTCCCTTGTTTCGTGGAGTAGCAAGAAGCAAAATTGTGTTGCTCTTTCTACTGCCGAGGCCGAGTATGTAGCCGCTGGCAATTGTTGTGCCCAAATTATTTGGATGCAACACACTCTCTTGGATTATGGTCTTTCCTATGATCATGTCCCTATTCGGTGTGACAACACTAGTGCCATTATTATCTCTAAGAATCCAATACAACATTCTAGGACAAAGCACATAGATTTAAGGAATCATTTCCTTCGTGACCATTTTCAAAAAGGAGATATCACTTTGGACTTCATTCCTACTGATTTCCAATTAGCTGATGTTTTTACCAAACCGCTCCCGGTTGACCGTTTTGATTTTATTAAAGGGGAGTTAGGAATGATTCGTCAATGAGCACTATTAAATATTTGACTTTCTTGGCTTGCTTATATTTTATTTTTATTAGAATTTTTTTAAACACCTTTTTTTTAATTCTGTTTTTTATATTTTATGAATTTTAGTACCACCGGTCAACCGGTGGTACATCACCGGTTAACCGGTGGTGTCGGGTTTCTGTTTTTTGGGCCAACCCGAGGAAGGGTTAAAATTAATTTTAAAACCCTTCCTCCCTCATTTCTCTCTTCTCTCTCGGGCGGCTCCTCCTAAAACCGCAGCTCCTCCAAAACCTAGCCTCCCTTCTTGGTTTTTGCCCTCTCAAAACTCCTTTATTCTCTCAATCTCTCTCTTTTTAGCTCCTTTTGACATCATGGGACCTCGATCTACTCGCAAAGTCAAGGGTATCGCTCAAGAAGCACCTCCTCCTCCTTCAATCCCTCAACTTCCGGACATATGGCATGACAAAGTCATTTTTCCCGGTAGAGTTATTGACTATCCTTGGCTTTCTTCTGCTCATCTCGAGCTTTTTTCAATTATTGAGTATCAACATTGGCATTCATTTTTTGAGCCACCCGAAAAGGATGTCATTTATCCTCTTCTTTTCAAAGAGTTCTATGCTCATTTGACGTGGTCCGTTTCTGATGACATTGATACCATCTCCTCCACTGCTCTTGGGCAACCCATCACTTTCACTTCGGTGGAAATTGCCCGGATGCTGGGAGTTCCTCATGTCGGGCCTCATGCATTTGCTCAGGGGGAGTTTCCTCGGGACCGTGAGTTTGATATAGCCGTAACCCTTGAGCATCTCACAGGGCAGCCCACAAATCCCATTGTCAAGCTCTCCCAGCTCTCTCCTATCCATCGTATTATTGAGCGCCTCATTCAAACTTCCCTTGCGCCCTGTATCGGGGATCATGATAATGTCAAATTCATTGATATTTATCTTCTCTCTTTTATCTCCAGAGGCATTCACTTCAATTTGGTCCAGTTTCTGTTCCGGGCCATGACTTATGTGGCTGAGCACCCGCGCCGGTCCAAAACTCTACCATACGGACGCCTCTTGACTAAAATCTATTCCTTTCGTGATGTGCCTCTTCATGATACTTCCTTCGAGCATCCAATGAAGGATAGCATAGTGAATTTTATGATGGTGCAATGAATGAACATCTGTTGGCACCCTTGGCGTCAGGAATGGATTGTCGATAAGGACGGTCTTCTCAAGGCCTACTCTCCTCAGACTCATTCCCATCCTCCTGCCCATGCCATGCCTCCTGCTATTGCCGCTACCTATCCTCTTTCAGACAGTGAGGATAGTGATGATGATGAAGAGGAAGGAAGTGGTGACAGCGAAGGTGAGGCTGATGCTGCTGCTGATGAGGAGGCTGGAGAGGGTGATGATGCACCTGAGCCTGCTGAGGCTGTGCCCCCTCCTGCTGATGCTGGTGGCTTTCCGGTGACGGCTGATCAGTTCCTACGCTTCCAGGATCAGATTGAGACCCGGCTGGACTTGCAGTTTTCTTACTTCAGCTCTCAGTTTGATCAGCTCCACTCTCGGATCGATTCTCTAGATCGTCGCTTCGAGGCGGTCCAGGCTCCTCCAGCTCCTCCGACCTTCAGGCGTCGTCGTCTCCCTCGACCCTGTAGGAGTGAATAGAGCCTTAGTTGTTTTTGATTTGTTTTTGTATTTGTATTTTGGATTCTCCTTGTACCATTTCATCTTATTTAAATTTCAAGTTGTCTTGTCTATCCATTCCTTTTTATCATTGTTTACCTCTTTGATTTTTTTCTTATTCTCTCTCATAATTTTCCTCCAATTTTGATAATCCCAAAGGGGGAGAAAACCTCTCTATTACATAGTTATTTATTAAAATGCTCTTTTTACAAGTTCCATTTTAAGTTATTGATGTCATCAAAATCTGTTTTAAATGGTTAAGTTATTGTTTTCAATTGATTTCTTTAAAAAATGGCATTTGGTTGCAATTTCAAAAAAATGACCCTTTCTCAGTATTTCAATGCTTTCAAGATCATTATATTTGGCACGTCTCTATGTTTTACAAGTTCAAATTGTTAATTTAAGTTTTCAATTGACATACCCTTTTTTAAAGCTTTCATACCTTTTTTTTAAAGCTTTCTCTTTTGTGATTGTGATCATCAAAATAGGGGGAGATTGTTGCACCCCTCTCTCTTGGAATTTAATTATCACAATCACTCTAATTGTATTCTAACTTGTTTTCAAGTGTCTTTGATGATAGGAAATAGGGTTCCTAGAAGCTGGCCCAAGAAGAATTCAAAATGGACTGTTTAAGTACACCGGCCAGCCGGTGTGAGACCACCGGCCAGCCGGTAAGGGCACCGGCCAACCAGATCCAGCCCATCGACCAGCCGGTGGACCAGGCAGAAGGCCTTGCCCTCTGCCAGGTGCCACCGGTCAGCCGGTGTCTGGCCACCGGCCAACCGGTGGGTCCAGACAGAATGGCATACCTTCTGTCCAGACCACCGGCCAGCCGGTTCCTGACCACCGGCCAGCCGGTGGAACCCAGACAGAATAGCATGCTTCTGTCCAGACCACTGGCCAGCCGATGGCTCAGCACCGGTCAGCCGGTGGAGCCAGAAAGAAATCCCTTGCTTCTATCTGGTGCACCGGCCAGCCGGTGGATCAGCACCGGCCAGCCGGTGTGCTCAGTCAAACTAGCTGTTAGGCTTTGACCAGGTTGGCCCACTTGATCCCCAACGGCTCCGAAAGCCCTCCAACGGCTATTTTGAAGTATTTGGGAGTATTTCTCCTATAAATAGACGTCCATGGATGCCGGGAACCCCACCGATAATATACCGAAGCATACCAAAGCTATTTTGATCATTTGAGGCTCCTACGACAATTCTCAAAGGCTACCTGAGATCCAATTGCCATCCTTAAAGCTTGGGCTGCCTCTACATCAACTACACTCACCTCTTGGCGCTAAAGGCTTCCTCTAGTTTGTTCTAAATTATTTACTTCAATTGTTTAGTTCTTAATTGGGTTTGTATTAAAACAAACCACCCTTTTTCTTCCTTCTTTCAATTTGGGTTTCTTGCTACAACCATAATAAAAAAGCAAGCTGTAAGAAGGTGATCTAGCCTACCTTAAAACGGCTAGTGGGTTTCTTGCTATAACCATTAAAAAGCAAGCGGTCGTATAAATCTCCCAACGGTTGAGTTGGGAGCGGAGACGTAGGCTTGAGTTTAAAGCCGAACTCCGTTATCAATTGTGTCTTGCCATTTTACTTTCCGCTGCATTTAAATTTGTTTTAAATTGTTAATTAATTTTAAAAAGGAAATTCACCCCCCTCTTGCCATCACCTCCGACCCAACAGAATGTCGTAGAGTATGAAGCTGTCTATACAAGGTTATCATGTCATGCTGCATATTATATAAAATATTGATGAATTCATTGATGGGTTAAAACCTTTTCTCTTTTGAGAATTAGTCTCACAATCTCTCTCAACATTCGAATATATAGTCTCGTGTGCTATCATGATAGAAATGTAATTCTTGATGTTTTATGAATTTAATGAAAATCAAGAGAAGAAGATATCTACTGAACACTCTATAAATTGAAATAATGGGAAGAAGGGAAATGTTGAATTTCTATCCTGCAGTAAATATTGGAAGAAACACCCTTGTACATGCTTGAAGGGAATGGGAGTATGTTAAAAGTGTAGAAAAATAGGCCACCAAGCTCGTGACTTTAAAGGGAGGAAAGTGGTTGTCAATTTCGAATGATAAAATTATAGTGAAATGGGGAATTATGAAAAAAAATTACTAAGTTCCAAGGAAACTTATCTTAGAAAGGGCCAAGGGGGAAAGGCCATGCTTATGTGGTCACTACTACTGAGGTTGAAGCTCTAAATAATATGGTGGCATGTAATTTAATGGTTTCCTCAAATTTATCTAATGGTTTATTTGATTATGGATCATCCAATTTCTTCATATATTCCTAGTTTTCTAGGAAAATTAGATATTTCCTATTTGATTAGAATGAGAGTTTCAAGTCAAAACTCCTATGGGAAGTATCATTGTAAAAATGTTTTGATGATCAATTCCCATTAGGGAATATAAACGTTATTTATCTTCTGATCTCATCATCATACCCATGATTTAATTTGATATAATCCTCGGTATGGATGGGATTTTATACCGTGATGAGATTATTTATTTTTAAAAGAATGAAGTTTCATTTTTCGATGATTAAATAGAGTACCTTATCATTGGAGTAGAAACTCCACCATCTGATTCATATCTATATCCACCCTTTTAGCTCTACCATGCTCAATTATTGGGGAGGAAGAGAGTGAAATAAAAATGGGTTTGAAAAGGAATGTTCAAATAGAGGAAGTTCCTATTTTTCAAGAATATGTTGATGTGTTTCCATTGGATTTACCTGGACATCCTCCAGAAAAAGATATAGAGTTTTATATTGATTTAATTCTGGGTTCAACGTCATTATCGAAGACCCACTATTGAAAGGCCACTATGGAATTAGTGGAACTAAATAAAAAACTAGTGGATTTGAGTAATTAAGTATTTATTCACCCTAGTGTTTTTCGTAGGGGAGCCCTAGTTCTTTTTTGATAAGAAGAAAGATGGAACTATGAGGCTGTGCATTGACTACAGGGAGATCAATGCTAAATAAAGAAAGAACAAGTATCCCCTACATCGCATTGATGATTTATTTGATCAAATTAACAGAGCTCAATATTTTTCAAAGATTGATCTTCAATCCAAATATCATCAGTTGTGTGTAAAGAAGGAAGACATTCCAAAGACAACCTTTTGAACCAGGTACGAGCATTATGAGTTTATAGTAATGCCTTTTGGACGGACTAATTGACCCTTTGTTTTCATGGATCTAATGAATAGAGTTTTCAAGGAATATCATGATGACATTATAGTGGTATTTACTGATGATATTTTGGTATGCTCGAAAAGTTATGAAGATCAATAAGATCCCTTGCGTGTTATTCAAAAGACTCTTAGAATAAATGAATTATATGGGATATTTATCAACTGTCAATTTTGGTTTCAGGAGATTTCTTTTCATGGCCAAATTGACTTTAAGGATGAAATATCTGTTGATCATTCAATGACCATGGATACACAATAATGTCCAGAAACAATGAGTATAACCAAGGTATGAAGTTTTATTGGTTTCGTAGGTTATTATTGGTGCTTCATCTTGAATGTTTCCCAATTGGGTAAACCATTAACCAAGCTCACACGTAAAGGGGTTAAATGTGTTTAGACAATAGAGTGTGAATAATGTTTTGAAGAATTGAATATAATATTTTCCAATTATCTTATATTAAAACTAAAATTTTGGAATTATGGGTTTGTTATTTATGGTGATGCATAAATGAAAATACTTGGTTGTGTCATTATGCAGAAAAATATAATTATATCTTATGCATCACGATAGCAAAATATTCATGAAAAAAACTATCCCACTAATTATATTGAGTTAGAAGCTGTAATATTTTCTTTGAAGATATAGAGACACTATCTATATAACAAAAATGTAGAATTTTTACAGATCACAATATTTTTAAGTATATTTTCTAGCAAAAAATACTCAACAAGTGGAAAAGGCCATAGCCCGAGCTACTAAAAGATTAATGGGGTCTGTCTTCAGATGACTCAATGGACAACGCATCTAACCTCCTTGATCATCTAATGCATTAGTGTTCCTATCTCTCATCTTCTAATGCTATTTCTATTTTCACCCTGGCCTAGATAATTTGGGTTCGGCGTAACGATTCGGTTTTCCACCCGGCCCATAAAACCCCTGATTTCATGATTGAATGATCCATTTCAGGATTGAGTGCTGCAAGGACCATAAAGGACACTTTTCACCAAGTGGTACCCCGAGTTGTCCACATAATTGGACCCCCCCCCCCCCCAATGGTACTGAGTCTTAAGCTTAACATGGACGCTTATCTCCCCAATGATAGGCCAGTTTCTCTCGGACTCTTGGCTCAAAATCATCTAGGGCTGATTATTGCTGCAAAATATGAATTACATCATGCCCTCTCAGAACCTGCAGTTTTGGAAGCCTATGTCATCCTTGACTGTATGGAGCCCGCTATGAAACGTGGATGGGATGATATCATCATTGAGTCTGACTTCCTTACTCTTATAAATTCTATTAACCACAATGACACCAGACTCCAGCATTTTGGCCTCATCATCAGGAGAATCTGCTCACTTTGCCAAGGCTTCTCTTGTTGCACCTTCTCCTTTACCAAATGGGAAGAAAACAATGCCATCCATCAGCTAGCGATCTCAGGTCCCTTCGATGTCAACTAGCTATGGCTGGACAATTTCCCTTCATGGCTCTTCTTATGTATGGCTGGTGATCTTCATCATCAATATTATCTCACTTTCAAAAAAACCACCCAGGGAAGGAAATTAATGTGTAAGAGGCTTTGTGTAGAAATGGTAATGGATTTATGAACAAGATGAGAGTTTAAATGGATCCTATGTACATGGATCTAGTAAAAATGTATATTGGAATAATCATGGATGATGAAACATAGATACATTTCCGAATGTTTTCCAATCCATCTTTACTAGAAAGGATAAAATGTTCTCAGATTGATTATGAGGTGTTTCAAAAGAAAAACTAAAGTTGTAAATGAAGGGATATTGGTTGACTTTATATATGAAGTTGAAATTTTAAAGTTTGGGAAGATAATTTTTGTTCTCGATATACCTGCTCTAAAAAGGGAATTGTTAGATAATGCTCATAGCTCCAATTTCTCTTCACACCCTAGTAGCACTAAAATGTATAGATATTTGAAAGAACATTTTTGGAGAGACAAAATGAAGAGGGAGATTGTTGATTATGTGTCAAGATGTATGGTTTTTCAACAAGTGAACAATATAAGAAAACATCCTAGAGGAGTCATTCAACCTCTTAACATACTTTAGTGGAGATGGGGTGATATTACGATGGACTTTTTCATGAGGATACCAATGACTCCTAGAAGGAATGATGAAATATGGGTCATTGTTGATCGTCTTACCAAGTCATCACATTGTTTTTCTACAAGAGAAGATTTAACACTTGAATGTTTAACAAGACTATATAATAATAATGTTTCAAGACTTCATGGAGTACCCCTATCGATTGTTTCTGATCATGGTCCCCATTTTACATCAAGATTATTTGAAAGTCTTCAGAAATCCCTAGATACTAATTTTTTTTTGATAACTGCCTACCACCCTCAAACTGATGGATAATCAAAACAGATTATTCAAACCATAGAGGACATGTTGAGATATTTATCACTTGACTTTCAAGGTATGTTGGATCATTATTTACCTCTTTTAGAAATTTCCTATGAAAATATATTTCATTCAGGTATTCAGATGGAACCATATTAATAGTTAAATAGAAGGAGATGTCTCACACCAACTTGTTGGGATGATTTTGGTGAAGGAAAACTCTTACGCCCAAATATTCTTGAGGAAACAATAGAAAAGGTGAAGATTATCCAAACCCACATCAAAGCAGCCTAACGTTAGAAAAATAGATATTTTGATAACTGAAGGGAGGATTTGGAATTTCAATTAGGTGATCATGTTTTCATGAAGGTTTCTCTATAAAAGGGTGTTATACATTTCTGTATGAAGGGTAAATTAACTCCTAGGTACATTGGACCTTTTGAAACTCTAGAACGAATTGGAGTTGTAACATACCATTTGGCAATGCCTCCAAGTCTCTCCAAATTCCATGTTGCGTTCCACATATCACTATTGAGAAACTACTTTCCTAACCCATCACATGTACTCACCTATGAAGAAATAGAAATGGAACACGATCTACCTAATTGTAATGATCCTATTAGGATTCTTGATACGAGAGGACATGTGTTGAGAAATCAGATGACTCGTCAGGTAATAGTTCTATGGAGAAACCATAATATGGAAGAGGCAACGTGGGAACCTGAGATACATATGATGAAGAACCACATGAATCATTTTACGTAGTAGTATTATAGAAATTTTGAGGATGCAATTATTTGAAGGAGGAGATAATGTATCACCCCACGCGTCCACATTTCTTTTCCATTGGAATAATGAAATGTCATGTGTTGTACGTAACTTCATTTTCTAACACACCACGACCAATCATACTAGCCGTTATAAATAGTAATAACCACCTTTTAAAATTTTTTTATTAATTTTTTTGAAATTTACTTCATATTTGGATTCAAAATATCAAAATTAGTTTAGGGTAATTTTTTTGGTATTTTTCAAAAAAAACATCTGATTCTTGATGAATATTGAAAAATACTAAATTTTAATGAAAAAAAACTTTTTTATTCGAAATAATTTATAGTGTTAATTTAAAAATTCGGGTGGTTTTAAATTATCATTATATTATATTTTTATCATAAAATATAATTTAGATCATTGGATGTAATTTTTCATTTATATTTTTTATAAGCGCTTGTCAATCTTTTGATAGTTTTTACTTCTTAAAACCCCACATTTTGGTTTTGACAATATGAATTAATTTTAAATTAATTACAACAACTTCTGTGTTTTGAAATTTGAAAAATTAATTCCATATTTGGAATCAAGTGGATGAAATTTTATAAATAGGTAAATTTTATTTTTAGACATTATGAATAATTACTTTTGAAAATACATTATTTGCTATGGTTAAAGTATAAATTTTCTAAATAAGTGTAAAAAATAATATTATAATAATTTTAAATTACCCTCAAACATGTCCTAACCCTATTGGATGATATATTTTCGATCATGGTCATCCATGGGACGATTTGGGGAACCCATGGACACACTTGTAAGTGAATGTGACACTTTATAAAAATTATTTTAAAGATAAGGATAGTGTATCATAAACAAATATATTTTAAAAAAAATTATATTTGATGATATGCCATTGATCTCTTAGACTATAAATAGTCATTATAAATATAATATGATTAAATACTTCATGATATTTTATTTAAAATTTTTAGACATAAAATAAATATATTTCTTTATGACATAATAATGATACAATATTTTCCTTATTAATGAAAGAATCAAATAAATGATATTATAAATATTACAATAAATAAAATTTTAACATTTTGATGACATCCAGGAATTTTATAGGTAAATATTTCATGATAGGGTTGATTAAATAAATATTTCTTTAAGTGATCCTATTATTATGACATTAACAAAAACTAAAAAACAAATAGTGTCAAAATTGACATAAATGAGTTTTTAAAAAAAATATTACATTATTATATGATATAACATTCCAAAAAATATAAGGCTAGGAACAATGACTTGAATAAGAATATATATGTATATAATGAACCATTTGGGGTTATCGTGGATTTTTATAGTATGTTTATTAACCATTTGTTATAATAATACAAGAAGACATGGTAAAAGATAATCTATTTAACTAAGAATTAAATCTAAAATATAAGGTTAATATTGTGACGTAAACTTGTCTAAAACCTATTGGTTGAGGGTATGTCAACCCATAACCACCTTATCCTAGAAATAAATACATTTGGAACCATTATAAACTGAATATTATTGTATAATAAAATAATATTTTAAGATTTTCCTAAACTGACCATCACCCCTCTTATAAAATGGTAGTTAACCTTATCTCAAACTGACACCTCCAAATCCATTTGGCTCGGCCAAACACATCTCAAATGTCCTACTAACTACCATACCTTTATACTAGCGACCTTAAATTTATCTGAAAGACAACATAATGTGCTATTTTGATCAAATAAAAAAAGAAACACCTGAAGAATAGGTAAAAATTTCACCACCTCTTTCAATGTTCTTTTCTTCTTCCACTTCCACTTTCCCTATTGTTTCCATACCAAAATAATATATCCAGTACCTTATACATATTGTTATGTTATTATAAATATTTTATAACCACATTAATTATTCTATCCATTCTATGAATTACAATTCACCATACGTACGTACGTATGGCTTACCGCCTTCACTTCGTTGTGTAGTTTGTTATTCAAACACTTTATTATTTGGATGTGTATAATAATGTGTAAAAATTATTTAAAAATTAATTATAACATTTTAAGGATTATTTATATATGATATACCATCCAATTTCATACTATTTAACCCTCAATATAGTGATATTGTCGCTCACGTGTACGTTCGGATTACCGTCTCCACGAACGTGACAGAATTCATTCCCCATTGTAACCATTCAAGAATTATTTTCTTTTGATGATTAAATATAATTTTTATGATCTGAATATAATTATATATAGGAATAAAATACATCCTATCCATATCAAACATTACTTATTAACTAAACATATATTGGAAAACAAAATATTTAACACCCAAAATAATGATACTACTAAAATATCATTAACAAAGCGATATTAGAAGATCATATATGATATAGAGTTTATGTATGTAGTTCTTTTATAATTTAATTAAAATGATCTAACCATTATATATGAGGTCAATTTACCCTCTAATGAGAAATAATACAAGGTAAGTGTAACATCCAAAGTAAGTAAAGAATAAAGAATTTTCATAATTATTAATATTTACGAATTAAATATTAATTTTAATTAAAAGGGGATTCTACATTCGATAGCGTACTCGATACGCAACGATGAGTTTCTTTGAAAACTTATGTTGCACACTAGTAATAAAATAATATTATTTTAAATGTTAGTTATCATGTAGTCGTTGTACTGGCGGTAATGGATAGAAATAACTAAAATATGATTATATATATTTTTTAAATGATTTTACATTTACCCAATAAAAGATAAAGCCTTAAAATATGGAAAGAATTCAATTTTAGGCATTTATACCCTAATTTTCACTAAGGGTTCACTTATCACCTTTTGACGGAGAACCGTCCTTAAATATAGTTTGGATCAATCTTATAAATTCTATTGGACCAAAAATAACTCTTCTTTAGAATCGGGACATCAAAATTTACTTTGTGTAAATTTTTGGTATCTTCCCGATAAAGTTCATTTTTTAATGAATAGTGTAAAATGTTGTATTTTAATTCAAAACCTCTTTTTAATCTAATTTATTTATATAATTAGATTATAATTTTAATTGTATTTAAAGTGAAATTAGAAAATATTTTTACCATTAAATCCAATATTGGTCGTTGGAATTAATTTCTCTTTGAAATCGGACTTAAACCAGTGTCAATCTTTTGATACTTATTGTTTCATAAAAACACGCTATTTGCTCTGATAGCAGAAATTAATTATTAAATTATTTAGTGAAACTTATATGTTGTGAATTTTGTAAAATGGACTTCATTTTTGAATTAGGAATTTCTAATATAGCTTAGGGTGAATTTTTGGTATTTTTCTGAAAAACTTCAATTTTTGATGAATAGTGAAACCATTAAGTGGTACTTATAAAAACTGATTTTTCGTTTAAATGATATTTTACCACTTCTGTGTTTTGAATTTAAAAAATCCGACATACATGGTTGTCATTAAGAATTAAAATTTGGTTCAATGAGATAAAAATAATTTTTTGGTGAATAGTAATTTATTAAGTTTTTAATCGCGATTAGAGGTAATTAGTGCAATTTAAGGCAAAAATGATATTATAATAAAATGAAAATACCTTGACACATGTCCTACCCTTATTGGATGTGTCATGGCCGACCACGAAAAGCCATGGGTCAACTTGGGGACCCCATGGAGCCACTTTGGTTGGGAAATGACATAAATAACTTTTTATTTAATGTTAAAGTAAAAATAACACACACATGATATTTTTACTAAAACAATTTTTACATGGGGTTATACAAGTCATATTTTTGACTATAAAAATTCATTGGAAAGATAAAAATATTTCCTTCATCATAGTATTTTTTTTATAATTTTTAGACATTAAATAAATTAAATTATTTATGACATCATGATGATGCAACGATGACCTCATTATTTAACGATTTAAATAAAATGGAAAGATAATGTAATATCTAAGACCTACACATGTCCAAAACCTATTGGATGAGTGTATTTTGAACCCTTATCACCTTATCCTCGAAATAAATCAATGTGGGGCCTCTTATATTAGAATACCATTTTAAAATAAAGTGACTTTTCTTTACTTTCCAAGAGTGCCCCTCCTATCCTCTTATAAAAGGCCCCCACCTCTACCTCCTTACCCACACTCTCAAAGACTTTGGCTCGGAAAAACCCTTCCCATTTTGGCTCTCCACTTCCCTCTCTTACTCCTTGAAGCCTAACTTACGGCAGAAGTCTTTCCAAGGAAGCCTTTGAGCTCAAACCAAGGGGAGTTACCCGATTTTAAGGTAATGTCTTCTTTTGAGTCCTTTTGTTTTATTTTTCTTCTCCAACCCCATAAACTCTTTTTATTCTTTTCTTATGTAACAACTCCATTATCCTAAATATACTAAGATGTTGTTATAATAAGTATTTGAGCTAAACTTACACACACCTACATCTAATGGTTAACGAACATACTGTTTCCGTGGATGGCGAATTTATGCCTCCCGAAACGATGATTGTTCAACATTCTTTTAACACATATAAAGGTGGCCATTAAGATGCCACTATATTTATATATGATATATAATATGTTTATGTTTTCCTTATGCTTATGTATTTTTCATTTTGGGTATACCTTTATGGTTTCCATTATGGGTAAACACGATATCTTCATTTAAGGAAGTGCGGACTACCGCCCCCTCAAAGTGATGTGATTCGTTAATGCCATATGTGGGACGTGTAAAGGATGGATTTAAAGTTATTATATATGATTTTATACTGGATTTATAATATACCTCTATATCATTATTATTTCTTTCTATTAAATTATGAGATAAAAATGAAAGTAGCGTTCATGCGTACGTACGGCTTACCGTCTCCATTAACGGTGCATTTCATTTCTTATCCCCAAATGTAATGTACTATTAAAAGTACATGTATATAATAGATATATATAATGAATGATACATATAAATTATGAATATAATTCTGGAATTAAAATATACATACCTATCATTTAGTTTTAATTCCATTAATATGACAAAGAAATGAAAGTAGTGTTCATGCGTACGTACGGCTTACCGTCTCCATGAACGGTGCATTTAATTTATTACCTATAAATGATTATGTAATATTATAAATACATGTATATGATGTATATATATGATATATATGATATCCAAATCAGGAATTTCATTCTGGATATAAAGAACCTTTTACCACATGAACAACATGTAATTGTAAGAAGTCCACTTTCGACATAAGAACCAAATATCGACAAAACAAACATTATTTACTTAAATGGTTACATAATGTTTATAACATGGAAATAAGTGATATAAAAGGAATAATGAACTTTAAAAAGGTTCTTAATCAAGTAGAAATTAATTAAAGTTTATTATTCATGACGTTAAAGAACGATCGAGTCAAGTCGGACCCGAGGTAAGGGACATCATCTCAATCTCCTTTCATTGAGGCATATTTTGTTTTATACACAAATTTCTTTTATACGGTGTATAAACCCCTTTGACTTTTAATTTTATAAAAAAGGAATCTTTTTCTATGAAGCTTTTTACTAAACAACAAAAAGGAATGTTTTTTTAATGTACGTAGTGACAAAGACCTTTTCCGCCGCCGCGAGTATTATTTGGTCTTTGGCTTCCTCAACAAGCCGTAATGTTTTTAAAATAAAATAAATATTGTATAATATTTTATGTATTTTGGTATTGAAAATGGTTTTGATAAAGGATTCTATTATGATATATTGTGATTGAAATGTGGAAATGTTATCATTCCTTTATATTGATTTATGGTTTATGATTTTATATTGGTACTTGGACATTTGACGGGTGGTTACGTGATAAACCATATAACGGGTGGTGCCGTGAATACCAGAACTGGTGGCTATGTTATAACATCCAATGCATTGGGTATGGAAGTTGGCCGTATGGCTATTCCATTAAGTGATGTGTGTGGAAGTCGACAGTATGATTATTCCACTTAAGTATGTTTTTGTCCCAAGTTACCTATATATATGTTATGTGTTCTTTATATGGGTCATATGGTAATCCTTTGGTTACAAAAAGGTAAGAAATGATACTTTATTTAGTGAAGAGTTTTTACTACTTAATGAAGGTGAAGGTATTACTTTGATATAGTATACATGGTTTACTTGATGTTTAAAAAACTAATAGTTTCCATTATTTGTGTATCCCTTACTGAGCTTTTTATGCTCACCCCACGTTTTTTTGAAATGTTTTTCATAGGACATAATGTGGAATAAGGTCAAGGATGGGATCAAGGGAATGTCATGCTATATAAAACATGGAACTAGACATTTTTCTTTTTAATGGTTTTTTATATGGAAACTTAGTAGAAGTGTGTACTTTGTAATCTTTTGAGATGTAATAGTTATGTTCTAATTCTCTAAAACTATAAACCTGAAAAGATCCTCAATGTGAATTATTCATTTAATTCAATATTAAGTAAGTTTTAAGGTCGTGGCCTTATAGTTGGTATCAGAGGTCGGTTTAGACAACTTTAGGAGTTAGAAAATTGTTAAATTATAAGTTCATTTATGGTATGAATGAAATAATATAGCATTTAAATATTACCATGTTGCTTCGCCTAAGATAAATATGTGTCAAGAATGGTTTTTCATAGAGGAAACAGAACAGATTTTCTGGGAAGGCATACTGAGGGAAATGAGCTTTCAAATCAGTATCCTGAGATGGTCAGAATCAGAACTAAACAGTTTGCTACAGTGATGGCTCAGTTGACTCAGGTGATAAATCGTGATTGTGTTCATTGATGATATTTTGGTGTTTTCCAAAAGTAAAGAGGATCATGAAAGACATTTAAGGGTTATCTTTCAAACCTTCAATGAAAAGAAATTGTATGGGAAATTTAGAAAGTGTGAGTTTTGGTTGCAACAAATTTCATTCCTTGGTCACATTGTTTCAAAAGATGCCATAACTGTTGATCATACTAAAAAAAAGATTTTTAAGAATGTCTAAGGCCCACAAATGTAACCGAGATTCATAGTTTTCTTGGTTTGGCAGGTTACTACAAAAGGTTTATTGAAAATTTTTCAAGGTTATCTAGTCCAATGACTAAGCTAACTCGTAAGGGTGTTAAGTTTATCTGGACAAAAGAATGCGATGATTGTTTTTAGGAGTTGAAAAGAATATTGGTGAATGCTCCAGTTTTGACACTTTCTTCCAGGAATGGTGAGTTTATTATATACGGTGATGCTTCGTTAAAGGGACTTGGATGTGTCCTTATGCATAATCATCCGGTAATTGCTTATGATTCACGTCAGTTGAAAACCCATGAGGTAAATTACCCTACACAGGATTTGGAATTAGCTGCTGTTGTTTTTGCTTTAAAAATTTGGAGGCATCATTTGTATGGAGTAAAGTGTGAAATATATACTGATCACAAAAGTTTAAAGTATATATTCACTCAGAAATAATTGAACATGAGACAGAGGAGATGGCTAGAATTAATCTAGGATTATGATTGTACAATTCACTACCATCCGGGAAAAGAAAATAAAGTGGCCGATGCTTTGAGTCGAAAAAATAATGCTTCATTAACCATGCTACGTTTGGAACGAGATCCTTTGGTTATTGATTTGATGAACTTTGGCATAAAAGTTGTTGGTGCAGGAATTCTTTCTATTTTGTATCAGGTATCAGTGAAATAATCTCTATCAGACAAAATCAAGCAAGCACGGAAGCAAGACAGCGAGTTGCAGAAAACGGTAGAGCTAGTTCAGAAAGGTAAGTTGCCTGAATTCAACACTGATAATGATTGTGTTTTGAGGTTTGGGAATAGATTGTGTGTTCCTTGTGATTCACAGTTGAAGAGAGAGTTGTTATGTGAAGCTCATAGTTCTCTGTTTTCAGTTCATCCTAGAAATACTAAGATGAATAGAGATCTGTAGGAGTATTACTGGTGGGATGGAATGAAAAGAGATATTGCTGATTTTACTGTGAAGTGTTTGACTTGTCAGTAGGTTAAGGCAGAGCGGCAGTTACCGAAAGGGATGCTTCATCCTTTACCAATGCCAGAGTGGAAATGGGAAAACATATCCATGGACATTGTTATGGGATTACCGAGGACATCTCGTGGTAAAAATGAAATCTGGATTATTGTTGATCGCTTGACTAAATCTACTCATATCCTTTCTATATGAGATACTTTTTCAATAGATCAACTTTCCCATTTGTATCATAAAGAGATAGCCAGGTTACATGGAGTTCCTCTCTCCATTGTATCTGACCGTGATCCTAGGTTTACTTCTAACTTTTGGAAAGGCCTTCAGAAGTCATTGGGTACTGAATTAAATTTTAGTACAGCTTTTCATCCTTAATTAGATGGGAAGTTAGAACGAACAATTCAGACCATTGAGGATTGCTACGAGCTTGTTCGATGGATTATCAGGGAAGTTGGGACCAACACTTTTCTTTGGTTGAGTTTTCTTATAATAACAGTTTTCATTCCAGTATAAAGATGGAACCATTTGAGGCATTATATGGGAAGCGGTGTCGAACTCTATCATTTTGGGATGAAGTGGGTGAAAGGAAGCTGATGGGACCAGAATTGGTAGAAGATATGGCAGAAAAAGTTCAGTTGATTCAGAAGCACATGAGAACAGCTCAGATCAGGCAGAAGAGTTATGCGGATCGCCGGAGGAAGGATCGATCTTTCGAGGTAGGTGATCATGTTTTTCTCAATGTTTATCCATGGAAAAGTGTGATGAGATTTGGTAAGAAAGGAAAGCTGAGTCCAAGGTTTATTGGACCATATGAAATTCTGGAGAGAGTTGAATCTGTTGCATACCGAGTGGCTTTACCCCCGAGTTTATCTCAGGTACACAATGTTTTTCATGTTTCGATGCTGAGAAAATACATGCCAGATCCATCTCATGTTTTGAGTCCAGAGGTTGTTCAGATGGAAGAGAACCTATCTTATGAGGAACAACCGGTCCATATCTTTGACCACAGGGAGCAGGTGTTACAGAATAAGGTGATTCATCAGGTACATGTTTTGTGGAAAAACCATGTGATTTAAGAGGCAATGTGGGAATCTGAAAATGCTATGAGGGATAAATACCCCCACTTATTTTGATAAGTGAATAAAATTACGAGGACGCAATTCCCAAAAGGGGGGAAGGATGTAACATCCCAGGTAAGTAAAGAATAAATAATTTTCATATTTATTAATATTTACGAATTAAATAATAATTTTAATTAAAAGGGGTCTCTACATTCGATAGCGTAATCGATACGCAACGATGAGTTTTTTTGAAAACTTACGTTGCACACTAGTAATAAAATAATATTATTTTAAATGTTAGTTAAAACATAGCCGTTGTACTAGTGGGAATCGATAGAAATACCTAAAATATGATTATATATGTTTTTAAATGTTTTTAAATTTACCCAATAAAAGATAAAGTCTTAAAATACGGAAAGAACTCAATTTTAGGCATTTATACCCTAATTTTCACTAAGGGTTCACTTATCACCTTTTGACGGTGAACCGTCATTAAATATAGTTTTGATAAATCTTATAATTTCTATTGGACCAAAAATAACTCTTATTTAGAATCGGGACATCAAAATTTACTTTGTGTAAATTTTTGGAATCATTCTGATAAAGTTTATTTTTTAATGAATACTGTAAAATGTTGTATTTTAATTCAAAACCTCTTTTTAATCTAATTTATTTATATGATTATATTATCATTTGAATTGGATTTAATGTGAAATTAGAAAATATTTTTACCATTAAATCCAATAGTGGTCATTGGAATTAATTTCTCTTTGAAATCGGACTTAAACTAGTGTCAATCTTTTGATACTTATTGTTTCATAAAAACACACTATTTGCTCTGACAGCAGGAATTAATTATTAAATTAATTAATGCAACTCATATGTTGTGAGTTTTGTAAAATGTACTTTATTTTTGAATTCATAATATCTAATATTGCTTAGGGTGAATTTTTGGTATTTTTCTGAAAAACTTCAATTTTCGATGAATAGTGAAACCACTAAGTGGTACTTATAAAAACTGATTTTTCGTTTAAATGAAATTTTACCACTTCTGTGTTTTGAATTTCAAAAATACGACATACATGGTTGTCATTAAGATGTAAAATGTGGTTCAATGAGATAAAAATAATTTTTTTGGTGAATAGTAACTTATTATGTTTTTAATCGCGATTAGAGGTAATTAGTGCAATTTAAGGAAAAAATGTTATTATAATAAAATGAAAATACCTTGACACGTGTCCTACCCTTATTGGATGTGTCATGGCCGACCAAGACAATCCATGGGTCAACTTGGGGACCCCATGGAGCCACTTTGGTTGGGAAATGGCATAAATAACTTTTTATTTAATGTTAAAGTAAAAAATGACACACATACGAGATGTTTTACTAAAACAATTTTTATATGGGGTTATTCAGGCCATATGTTTGACTATAAATAGTCATTGGAAATATAAAACGATTTCCTGCATCATAGTATTTTTTTTATAATTTTTAGACATTATATAAAGTAACTTATTTAGGACATCATGATGATGCAGCGATGACCTCATTATTTAACGATTTAAATAAAATGGAAGGATAATGTATTATCTAAGACCTAAACATGTACAAAACCTATTTTATGAGTGGATTTCGAACCCTTATCACCTTACCCTCAAAATACATCAATGTGGGACCTCTTAAATCCGAATAACATTTTAAAATAAAGTGACTTTGCTTTACTTTCCAAGAGTGCCCCTCCTCTCCGCTTATAAAAGGCCCCCACCTCTACCTCCTTACCCACACTCCCAAAGCCTTTGGCTCGGCCAAAACCTGCCCATTTTGGCCCTACACTTTCCTCTATTACTCCTTGAAGCCTCAATTTGGGCAGAAGTCTTCCCAAGTAAGCCTTTGAGCTCAAACCAAGGGGAGTTACCCGATTTTAAGGTAATGTCTTCTTTTGAGTCTTTTGTTTTATTTTGCTTCTCCAACCCCCTAAACTCTTTTTATTATTTTCTTTTGTAACAAATCCAGTATCCTAAATATACTAGTATGTTGTTATAATAAGTATTTGAGCTACACTTACACACACCTACATCTAATGGTTAACGGACATACTGTTTCCGTGGATGGTGAATTTATGCCTCCCGAAACGATGATTATTCAACATTATTTTAACACCTTAAAAGGTGGCCATTAAGATGTCACTATATTTATATATGATATATAATATGTTTATGTTTTCCTTAAGCTTATGAATTTTTCATTTTGGGTATACCTTTATGGTTTCCATTATGGGTAAACATGATATCTTCATTTAAGGAAGTGCGGACTACTGCCCCCTCAAAGTGATGTGATTCGTTAATGCCATATGTGGGACATGTAAAGGATGGATTTAAAGTTATTATATATGATGTTATACTGGAATTATAATATACCTCTATACCATTATTATTTCTTTCCATTAAAGTATGAGATAGAAATGAAAGTAGCGTTCATGCATACTTACGGCTTACCGTCTCCATGAACGGTGCATTTCATTTCTTATCCCCAAATGTAATGTACTATTAAAAGTACATGTATATAATGGATATATATAATGAATGATACATCTAAATTATGAATATATTTCTGGAATTAAAATATACATACCTCTCATTTTTTTAAATTCCATTAATATGACAATGAAATGAAAGTAGCGTTCATGCGTACGTACGGCTTACCGTCTCCATGGAACCATGATGTTTATAACATGGCAATAAGTGATATAAAAGGAACAATGAACTTTAAAAAGGTTCTTAATCAAGTATAAATTAACTCATGTTTATTATTCAGGACGTTAAAGAACGATCGAGTCAAGTCGGACCCGAGGTAAGGGACTTCGTCTCAATCTCCTTTCGTTGAGGCATATTTCGTTTTATACACAACTTTCTTTTATACGGTGTATAAACCCCTTTGACCTTTACTTTTATACAAAAGGAATCATTTTCTACGAATCGTTTTACTAAACAACAAAAAGGAATGTTTTTTTAACGTACGCGGTGACAACGACTTTTTCCGCCGCAGCGAGTATTATTTGGTCTTTGGCTTCCTCAACAAGCCGTAATGTTTTTAAAATAAAATAAATACCATATACTCTTTTATGTATTTTGTTATTGAAAATTGTTTTGATAAAAGATTATATTATGATATATTTTGATTGAAATGTGAAAATGTTATCATTCCTTTATATTGGTTTAATGTTTTATGATTTTATATTGGTACTTGGACATTTGACGGGTAGTTACGTGATAAAGCATATGACAGGTGGTGCCGTGAATACCAGGACGGGTGGTTACGTTATAACCTCCAATGCATTGGGTATGGAAGTCGGGCGTATGGCTATTCCATTAAGTATGTATGAAAATTGGTCGTATGGCTATTCCATTAAGTGATATGTGTGGAAGTCAACCGTATGGTTATTCCACTTAAGTATGTTTATGTCCCAAGTTACCTTTATATATGTTATGTGTTATTTATATGGGTTTTATGGTAATCCTTTGGTTACAAAAAGGTATGTAATGATAGTTTATTCAGTGAATATTTTTTACTACTTCATGAAGATGAAGGTATTACTTTGATACAGTATACATGGTTTACTTGATGTTTGAAAAACTAACAATTTTCATTCTTTGTGTATCCCTTACTGAGCATTTTATGCTCACCCCATGTTTTTTTGAAATGTTTTCCACAGGACCTAATGTGGAATATGGTCAAGGATGGGATCAAGGGAATGTCATGATATTTAAAACATGGAACTAGACATGTTTCTTTTTAAGAGTTTTTTTATATGGAAAGTTAGTAGAAGTGTCTACTTTGTAATATTTTGAGATATAATAGTTATGTTCTAATTCTCTAAAACTCTAAACCTGAAAAGATCCTCAATGTGAATTATTCTTTTAATTCAATATTAAGCATGGTTTAAGGTCGGGGCCTTATATTAAGGGTTAATTTTACAATCTCTTCATTATTTGAGGCTATTTATACGTATGTATCTACTAGGACATCTTTATCATCAACATTTGCATTTCTAAAAAATGTATTTCAAAAAATTATTAATATTTACGAGACTATGGGAGAACTTCATTTATACCCTTTTTCAATTTCATTAAAATGGTGTGAAAGGAATCTTTTCATCGTTTTCCAAACATGGTACTTTATGACCTTCACAACAAATTATGGTAAGAATGTTTTTTTAACTTATACAGCGGGTGAGGTTATTTTTTGACGATATAATGCCTTCGAAGCTTTCATTACAAGATAATAATAATATTTTCAATTTAAAGGCTTTATTTTATATTTACATGACTTCTAAATTATTTTCAAATATAATGTGATATTTCACAAAAGTAGTTTTGATTTCATCCTTATCAACATTATTTGATGGATTTTAAACTTATTTGAAGATGATTTGTTATGATATAATCTTCCATATTTTATTGAAGGTTTTGTGGTATGTTTGACTTTGAATCTGTTATTTGTATTCCATTCCTGGTTTATGGGTAAATTATTAACTTTTTTATACTAGTTTTTATACGAATTTTTATGTTATTTCTTGACCTTTTCTTATGAGGAATGCATTGGACATAGTAAGTGACAGATGGAGCCCACTATAACTCCTCGATGCATCGGTAGGTCTCATGAGACAAACAAGTATATTAACACTAGCCCTTGATAAAATATTATTTTTAGTTTTGGAATGAGACATTGACTAGGTGGTTATGATGTCTGGAATTATACATTCAGTCATTATGAAATTAGCTATTGATATTACATGTGAATTTTTGACTAGTAGAATATCCATGTGAATAAGTAAATGGAATTATTTTTATTTATATTTGCCATATTATGATGAATTTAATTTGAAGAAGGATTTTTATTTAGTCTTATAAATAACCTTAAATTTTTATTCTTATATATGATATTTTCCGCTGAATTGTTATCCTTACTAAGAATCTGAGCTCACCCCTTTCTTATGTTGTATTTCTCCCAGGATGTGAAGAATTAAATTATGATTATCCTGTAGGGATGGGACATGGATATGAGTGTGTTCAAAGGGGACACAATGTTCTTTTTCATTATTTCATGATGTAATGAAAACCATATGTTTGTATTTAGTACTTCCAAGGATACTAAAATAATCAGTTTTCAAGACATGATCCTTTAATCAAGCCAATTTTATGTAATAATTCCCTGAATCTAGGTAATTAGGGTTAGGGCATTACATTCCTCATGTAAAACATTTTTTTTCATTTTTTTGAATATTTTAAAGGATGGTCGAAAATAGTTATCAAATATGAATAATTTTTTTATATAATTATGATATTGATATATTTATTTAATCTTGGTGAGATTACATTTATATGAGATATAATAAGAATGAAGAAAATGATAATGAAACATGATTGTTTAGAATGATACATTACTCAATGGAAGTGATCCTTTTCAAATTGGATTAAGGAAATTAAGGTTGGTAATTGAGAAGAAAAGAAACTATATGATGTCTATATGAGTTTTTGAGAGCTATCATGGATGAGTTTGGTATAAAAAATGTCTTGGGTTCTAATGATTAGTTGGGTGGTGATGACCCTTTTTATAATGTAGATGAGTGGAATTTTTATAATTATATAAATGGTAATATCAAAATTCAAATATGATACTGATCTAATAAGGAAAATAATGGAGTGAAAGAGGTGGTATGGTTGATAAATACTTAACCACACATATTAAAACATGTTATTAAAATGATCTTAAGTCTTTTACTCTTTGATTATTCAGTTTTACCAGTTTTTATTTTTACCATGGAAAAACAATTAACAATGTAATTAACATTTAATTCCAAAAAAATTATATTAAATAATTATAGAATTATGATTCCAATTAAAATTTAATTTTTTTAAATAAAATATCTATCAGTGATAAAATTTAATTTTAATATATACTCACATAATGCATAAATAACCTTTTTAGATAAAGTGTATTTTAATGATTAGTTAGTTTGATTAATATTAATTTATAACTGTCACATATTTATATAAAATTAATTTGTTTATTATTTTCCAAGAAATATTTTTATGGATTTCAAAGTATTAAAAATAATAATTCTATATTGTGTATAAATTTTTATAAGTAATAAAAAAATAGTTTTTATTAATTTAAAATATCACTTATGTTTCTAAAATGATAAATGTTGGTTCTAGAAATTATTTTTTTTCAAATTCCTTAAATTTCCTTATAAATTTATATTTAGTTTATAATATAGTTTTCATAAAAATTCAAATCATTCTTGTATGATGATAATTTCATTAAAGTGATAGTAAATGAAAAATCAATATTTTTAACTATTCACCAAACAATTCAACATTTTGGAGAAACAACACTAATTCATCATAAGAAAATTTTTAATTTACTAATTCAAAAATAAATTCATTTTATAAAATTTAAATATTAATCTTCTTAAACTATATTTTTGAATGAAAATTCAAAAATATGAAGAAAATATTTTTTTATTCAAAATTAAAGATTTATGATTTATTAATAAAATTGCATATCAATATCTAATTTATAAACTTTTAATATATTTTTTCATATACAAAAATATTTTAAAATTATTTAATTTAATTTATTAAGATAAAATATATAGTAGTAAAAAATATTTATTTTTGAAATGAGGATCTATTTTAAAATAAAATAATAGTAATTTTGTATCCTTTAAATGTGGGAAATCTTACGTGAGTAAAATGTTATAATTTTTATATGTTTTATTATTCATAATGTTTTCAAAATAATATTTCCCTAATATGTATTAACAAATTTTAGTTTAATGATTAATGTGAAAAAATATATCAATATTAGAATTAATTTGTGGGAAAAATAGTCCAGAATCATTGTGTCTTACATTCTCCCACCATAAATAATTTAGATCCTCAAAATTTCAATTATAAATCAATATTAAAAATATGAAAATGGATAAATATGAAACTAAAGATATATTATCCAATAAGATATCAAACTGCCAAACTTAGATACTATGAGACACATCATTTCCCAAAAAATATGAATGTATTGGTATTTTAATTTGTCTCAATGATTGGTACTAAATATTATTCTTCCGTTTGTTATAGGAGTTTATAGGGACAAACCATTAATAATATCATTTTCTTTTTCCTATTTACCAAAAAAAATCTAATACCAAAATGGTTATGATAATATGAAATAAATGATGATTAAATGATCACATGATTATGAAAAACAATCCAGAATATATTCTTTAAACATATATTATTCTCAATATGTTATTGATTCCATTGAACTATGACATAATTAGATCATCCAATAACTCCTTAAATCTTAATAAGGATTTATTTCCTCATTTACTGATTAGTTTCACTATAATATATATATATATATATTCAAATACCTCACAATAGTTTATAAAAAACATGTATGTCAACAAAGAAAATCCCATAGACATGTCCAAACGGGCGTGCAATTAGGCCTCTTTATCATGAACCATGAAATGATCATGTTAAAACTCAAAAAAACTTATTATTGTTATTATCCCTCAGTACATTTGTTTTAGATCACACGCAAAATTGTTGTGTCCAGAGAGTTATATCATTTCTATGAAAACAACATACTAAAGACATTACCAATATTATATTATTATGAACATAGAGTTATCCATAATGTATTCAATAAATTTAACTCATGATAATCTATTAAATTAAATACATTGATCCCTACAAATAATGAATAAAATCTCTGATTCTAATAGATATACATCTGAACTATACATCCTGGTCAGAGGATGATAAAACATACTTTACATATATTATTATTATAATGTGACATGATCCATGATAAACATATCTTTATTTTTTTATAATTTTACTAAGATAATCATTCCATCATTAAAATAACAACACAATCTCAAGAATATAGGGAATAAAGTTATTAAGGATCATCTATGTGAAAGAACATAGAAGAATAAGAGTTATTCATAATCCATTATATATAGACATGAAATATAAAAAGATAAAACATATATCACAACATAAGAGTTTGAAATCCAAAAAAAATTAATATGATCTATGAAGCATAATTATAGGAATAAGTATATGTCATTTCATCTAAATGAAGCATAAAAATAGACTATAACAAAATTTGTGTATAGAAATCATAAAATAATGTAGCATGAATCACTAATCATTTCCCATGACGTGGAGTGGTATAAACCAACACCTACTTTCCATAGTGGAGAAATTATCAATTAATGATTCCAATAAACATAGTGAATCATGCATTACTACCTGATTCCTATTACATTATAGTGTATCCATCATAACTCTATTTCCATAGTGGTTTTGGCATAAATTCAAGATTCCAAAAAACATAGTGCTTAAATAATCGATTTCTAATTTCTACAAACATAGTGGTATAGTAATCACTAATTTATTCCCATAACACAATTAAGTAGGTATCACTTCATGATTCCCATTACATAGTTGATCAGGAATCTCTTTTTGATTCTCATAGTGGATTAAGAATCTATACATGATTCCAATATTTATATCATGAGATATCATACATTACCAAATTCATTTGAGGGTTATATTGGACTCACATATCACATAATATTCATACATATTTATGTTCACCAAGGGAAGATGAAAACATTCATATCTTTTGATGAACAAGTGGAAAATATATGGTCTTTAGAATTTTGTTTTTTGAGAACGTTCATTATTATATCAAGAGAAATAATATTTATAGTGGAATGACAACATCCATTTGTGAAATAAATAAATTCAAAGGATATAGACACAAATTAAAAATACTTTTTGAGCGTATTGGATAAATCAACCCTAAAAACATGAGGAACCATCAATTTTTAGAATTATAAAAATTTAGTTAAAATGATTTCATTAAAAAAATAGTTTGACCTCATTACTTGATTTTAAAATTATTATTTAAAAATAAAATAATAAATTTTAAAAAATAAATTGTCTAAGAGCGTCATGAATTAAAATAAATATCTCTCTAAGAAGACATAAAAACACTAATGACTCTTATTAAAAGAAAAGGCATTTTAAAAAAATTTATAATGAATAATTGCTTGTCAAAATCAATCATTTTATTGGGGAATATATAAAAATATATCACTCTGTTTTTTAAATCATTAAGACTAAAAAAATTATTATACAATTTTATGACATGTTAGGGACCATTTTTGAAGAAAAATTATCATAATAGTGAAAAAAACCATAAATGAGGTTTTTTATAAAATGAATTTATTTTAGTAATAAATAATATGTTATGGGGGACATTCAATAAACCTTTTCTAAATGGTGATGTGAAAATTTTTAACGATATTTTAACTTAAAAATAATAATTCATTATAGATCATTGAAAAAACATAATTATTTTCCATAGGAATTGTGGAGTGTAAAATGAAACATATAATTAAGAATAAATGAAAACTCTATCTAAATTCTAAAAGAAAATTTTGGAAGGATTATATCATAAGAAAAGTTGATAAATAATCCATTTAAATGTAAGTAAATAAAAATATGATAACACAATTTTTTATTTCAAAATAATAATTGATAAAAAAATTTCAAAAGGGGAACATGTATATGTAATATAAGGATATTATTTAGAATGGATGTGAAATATTCTTGACATCATCATGTTTTAGGTTGAGGGAAATCCATAAACGTAATTTCCTACAAAATTATTATGAAATAAATTATAATATATTCATAGAATATAAGAAATCAATCTTGTAAAAACAAAGTGAAAATGGATTCATTATGACTCAATAAATATGTTCAATTTGGAAAACACCATATGGAATAAGATAAATTTTAATAGAAACCCATCAAATGAGAAAGATTTATATTATTCCTCAAATTGAATTAATAATGGATAATTGAGGATATTATATATCTAATATAATGTAAACACATATATTAGATGAAATTTGGGAAAAAACAAGTCTCAAACAATATAAATTGAGATGTAAGACCCTTACCATAATTTATGTATTCCAATAAAAAAATTTAAACACTTGTACAATAATCCTAAAAATTGAAATTATAAATTTAAAATATTTATTCATATATATAACAATTTTTTATTTTTGGATATATCAATTTACGTAAAATTAATTATACAGAAATCATTTTTTTCATTATCCGATGTTGCAATTTTTTTTTGTTTCTCACATGGATTGTAATATCATTGTTGATCAATATTTGTTATAGAAATTTATAATTTAATATACTATAAAATATATGTTAATATATGTTTCATATTAATTTATAAATCTAAAATTGAATTATATGATAAATTTATTCATGTTTTTTGATGATAGAACTAGTGGTTAGGTTAATCCAATAATTGTTTATGAACAAATGTTGGTATGTTCATAATTTCATTCATTTAAATATAACATTTCAGGGAAATTAAAAAATATATTATTTTAAAATATATTTATAATAATATTATTATCTATTCTTCTATATTCATATATGATCAAATGTTATATCATTGTTCACGTAGGTGGTTAAACCATCCAAATCAATAGAATTCTATAATCACAAGGGGGTATATTTAATAAAGTGATTCCATTGTCAAAATACAATTTATAAATAAGTATACTTATTTTAATTAGACGTTGATATTTTTTAATAGTATTTTAATAATATTTGGTTAAGTAATAATTTCTATATGAATAATGAAATGGAATTCTTCATAAAGGTGACATTCTATACGTACACATGGGCTACGTTATAATTTTCTACATAATGTAAATATGGTAGGAAAACATTTAAATTTTTATAGTATTAATATTAATATATATTAAATTTCTTCATTAAGTAATACTTTTTAATCATTATTGTCAGGTTTTTATGACTAATGGATTACGATGCTTATGGAGGTGGTATACCAAACATAATGAAAACAACATTTTCATATTCAGAATTTTAGAGAGGAAGTTATATATTTGGTATAACATAATCATAATAATATTTTTTTATTCTCTTAATACTTATATAATTACTCTATATTGGTTACATAAGGTTTAGAGGAGTTAGAAGAGTAAATAAATGAAAAGAAATGAAAAATTAGTAATTGAGAGTCCTACTTTACTCATTGGAAGTCATCCTTTTCATTTTGGATTAATTATTTCAGTGGTGATTTTATGAGAATAAAAAACCTATAAAAATCATATATGAGTGTTTTATAGTCACTTGGTATGATATATGTCAAATATAATTGTCTTGTGGTGTAAGGATTAGTTTGGTGGTGATGGAACCTTTTATAACGTAGATGAGTTTCATTTTATTTAATAAAAATGTAATGTCAGTATTCATATATTATGTCGAACCAATAATTGAATATAAATTTTTAGATGGATGTTTACAGTTGAGAAATATTTATTAATATATTATCACCCAAGTTTGGATCGTTTTTAATATCATCTACTCATATATTTGTCACTTATTTCATTATTGGTTTTCATAATGGTATCTAATTTTTACTTATGTAATTTAATTATAATTATAAAAAATAAAATGGTCCTTATTACATAAATTATAATTAATAATTCCTAAAATCAAATACTTTTTTTATATAAAATTGATATGGGTGATAAAATTTAATTTAATGTTTAGCACACATAATACATAAAAACCATTTTTAGGAAAAGTTTATTTTTATGCTTAAAAAATATTATTGAAATATAATAATAATGTTATTTTCTTTATACGAATTTTTTTAAAAAAAATTAATTTTCATGTTTTTTTCAAAGTATGTTAACATTGAATTACACCTTGTTTGAAGTCGGTAAAAAGAAAAAGGTCCATGATAATTATAAATTTAATATATTGATTAAATTTTAAAATGTCAAGAAAGGGATTTATAAAATCAGAATTTAATTTTTTTTAATTTATTTTTCCAATTTATAAATATATTTTTTATATAAAATAAATTTCATAAACATTATACTAATTAGTGTATGTGGAAAATTTAATAAAATTGATAGTATTTGGAAAATTCATATTTTTCTCTATTCCCCAAAAAATTAAAAAAATTCAATAAAAAAATTAATACATATATAATTATGAAATTTTGAATTTAAATATTAATTTCATTTTATAAAATTTTATTATAAAATTATAAAAATCATTTATTAAATGAAATTAGGAAATATAAAGAAATGTTGATTTTATTGAAAGATAATTATTTTTAATGTCCTTAATATTAATTGATATAAGCTTATAATTTAAATAATATTAATATATTATTTAATATATAATAATTATTTAAAATAAATTCAGTTTATATTATTACTAAAAAATATGAACAAGTTAAAAAGTAATTCTTTTTCAAAGAAAAGTCCCTTTTTCTTTGGGGTAATGCCTCGGTCAAAGATCGAAACACCATTTATTAATAAAAGAAACAAAAGTTTACATGAAACGAAAGGAAGGAATTTTATTACAATATATTTCAATGAGGTGAAGAAAATCAGCTGGCAGCGCATCCAGCCAAGTTATGTTCTGGTGGACACCTTTATTGGCAAGGGCATCAGCGACTGCATTTGCTTCACGGAAGACATGTGTAACAATGTAGAAGATCTACTGAAGCGAATTCAAGCAGTTCATCCAACGCTTAGTAAGCAGCCAGGCTAGATGAATAACTCCGTTCCAAATAGCTTGAACAATGGTGGTAGAATCACTTTCAATCCACAGTTTATGCCATCCTCTTTGTAGCGCAAAATCAACATCATGGATGACTCCAAGCATCTCTGCTTCAATGGAAGAGGTGATCCCACACCCACCGTAAAAGCAACCATGACAATGGTCATCAGAGTCTCTGAAAATGGCCCCACAACTGGCAGGTCCAGGATTGCCTTTTGAGGTGCCGTCGACATTCACTTTAATCCATCCCGGCATCAGAGGTTGCCAGAATACTTCAAAGGGTTCCTTGATCTTCGGGAAAATACCCGGGACACGGATACGTCTTAGGATTTCGAAGTCTCCAATATGATTTCTACAACAATATTTTTTTGAATTGATGCAGCTTCATGTATCGCAATGAGAATTCGATCTTTTCCTGCATTGAGACTGAAAGAGTTATTTTTATAGATAAGATCGTTTCTTACATACCAGATTTCATGAAGATGTTCAGCTACTGCCACAAGAAAAATGTTTTTTACTTGTTGAGAGGCTGAATATTTAGTACATTTTTTCAAAAGAAAACAAATCAGATCAGATAAGGACTATGAACAATTAAAAAGCTCAAAAATATAGTTCCATAAAGTCGTGGCCGTAGAAGAAGACAAAAAAAGATGATCAGAATCCTCTCTGTGCTGATTACATAAATGACATTTTGAGAAAAGTTGAATGCCAGAGGCTTGAAGTCGATTTTCAGTGGGAAATCTATTGTGAGCAATACGCCAAATAAGGGTGAACCTGGAGGGTTTGATCCAAGTCTTATTGAAGGTACTCACCCAATTATAATTAGGTTCATTGTCATAAAAGTTGTGCATGTAGATGTTTTTTGAGTCAAGTATGCCATTGGGAGCAGGTTCCCAAACAAGGAAGTCCCCAGAGGTGGAGAAGGTATAATTTTCAATGATTTGAGCAATGTAGTTGGGGAGATCATACCTATGAAGATGAATAACATCTTTAATTGTGTTGGTGGTGTTTATAGAAGTGTTATTAGGAGGCAGCATAGAAATTAAAGGAGTACCTATCCAGTTGTCACACCAGAATTTAATGTTGGAGTCAGCGCTGACCATCCATCTAGAATTAGCCATAATCTTCTTATAAGAGTTTCTAATAGAGGGCCGGATTGAGGAGTTGATGAAATTAATATTTCCTTTTAAAAGTTTATTTAAAAATCTATGTTTTAAGAAATCAGAGGCTTTAGAGTTATTATTAATAAGGCGCCAAGTGAATCTCGCTTGCAGGGCATCGTTGAACAATTTTAAAATTTTTATGCCAATGCCTCCATTATCAAGAGGTTTACAACTTGTCTTCCATGGGATGGTAACAAGTTTCCTTTCAAAGATACTTCACGTCCAGATGAAATTTTTTATAAAGGTATTCGTTTTCTTGAAAGTACCTATGGGCCATTTATAAATCATGAGTGAGTAGACCAGCTTAGAGACAATGGTAGATTTGACAAGACAAATTCTACCAGCCATGGAGAGGGACTTCCCCTTCCAAGTAGAAAGTTGATATATGATTTGATCCATGATATCAGAGAAATAAGATGATTTAGGACGTCCCCAGAAAATCGGGACGCCCAAGTACGTGAAGGGAAAAGAACCTTCTTTAATTCCATGATTATTGGTGATAATAGATTTTCTTCTAACAGGGAAATTTTTTCCAAAGAAAATATGAGATTTGTTCCAAGAAATAGATTGTCCAGAAAGGTTCTCGTAATGAGAGATAGCTTGTTTAAGACATTGAATATTAATTTGATCACCCTTTAGGAACAAAATAACATCATCAGCATTGAGGATGTGAGTGGGGACAGAAAGGTTTATAGGGGCCTGAATAGGTTTAAGTTTATTTTGATCAACCAGATTATGAATGAGTCTGCTAAAATAGTCTTCTGCAATAACAAACAGAATGGCCGAAAGAGGATCGCCCTGTCTAACACCTTTAGAGCATTTAAAAAAACCACAAGTTGTGCCATTTATTAATATAGAAATGTTAGCAGATTGAAATAAAGTTTGATTCTCTTGATAAAAGTCTCATGAAAACCAAAACATTTCAATAATCTAAATATAAATCCCCAATCAATGGTATCAAAGGCTTTTTTAATATCAAGATTGATGGCCACACAACCCCCCCTATTGTTTTTATTTAGGGTGTTGGTATATTCTGAGGCGAGACAAATACAGTCTTGAATGGATTTGTTTTTAATGAAACCAAACTGATTCCATGAGACAATTTTGTTGCAAATCGGATCCAATCTATTGGAAATGATTTTAGTAATGATCTTGTATAGGGTATTGATAAGAGCAATTGGTCTAAAATGATGAATTTCAGAAGCATTTTCAACTTTGGGTATTGAGGTGAGGAATTGAGCATTGATACCCTGAGGGAGGGATCTATGAGTGAAAAAAGACTGTATCAGCTTACAAACATCTGAACGAAGAGTGTCTCTTTGATTTTGATAGAAACCATTGTTAAATCCATCCGGTCCAGGAGCACTATCAGGTTTTAGACTAAAGACAGTGTCTTTAATTTCATGCTCCAAAGGAATATCTAAGAGGGAGTCATTATCTTTCTCATCCACTATTAAGTGGATAATATTGGGATCGAGATCAATATTTCTCTCAGGGCCATTGAAGATGTCATTAAAGTAAGAGACAACATGATCAGATATGGCTTCTTTAGTGTCAATGATCAAAATATTGTGAATCAATTTAGTGAGAGGACGATTGGATTTTCTGGTTCTTTGAAGAGAATTATAGAATTTAGTATTTCTATCTCCATCAGCTAGCCATTTGGTCCTAAACATTTTTTTCCGGATTTTATCCTTAAAAGTGAGTAAGGTGTTAAGCTTAAGAGCTGTATTGACCTCCAATTGAGGGTCGAGGGTAAAATCAGAGTAGGAACTACGAGTTTGGATTTCATTAAGTTCATCTTCAAGAGAGGTGATGTCAGAATCCATTTGTAAGGTTTTGGTTTTACACCAACCTTTCAGGGCTTGTTTTAAAATTTTCAATTTGAAAATACAGGCAAAAGAGTCATGAGAATGGCTCATAGAATTCCACGTATTATCAATCAAGTTGACACAGTCAAGGTCTAGAGACCAAGCATTATTAAATTTAAAATGGAGGGGAGTTCTACGTTCATTAGAGAGGGAGCTGAGTAATATGGGATGGTGGTCCGAGTTAAGTCTGGGAAGCATTATACAAGAGACATTATCCCAGGTGTCCAGGGCCTTCATGTTAACAAATCCCCTGTCAAGCTTACTAGAAACAGTTTTGTTATAATGCCTTCTATACCAAGTGTATTTCTCCCCAGTAAGGTTGACTTCAGAGAGATTACAATCATCAATAGTAGATCTAAATTCTCTTATGGATATAGAAAGATGAGAGGGTCCAATTTTTTCAGTGGGACTAAGAATAGCATTGAAGTCACCGCTAATCACCCATGGATCTTGAATTTTGTTAGCCATGTCAAGAAGATCCTTCCAAAGATTTCTTCTTTGTTGATACCTGTTATTAGCATAGACCATCGAGAAAAATATGTGCTGATCATTCCAGATAAAATCGCAAGTGAAATGTTGATCAGTGGTTTTGAAAACATTGATGTTTTGAAGGGAGGAGTGATAGAAGATCCACATAGAGTCCATCAAGGGACCATTTATGTAGGATGCTAAAAAGTTATAATGAAGAGAGCCAAGTCTCATAAAATTAGAATTGAAGTTGATCGTGGGTTCAGATATGGAAAATAGCTGAGGTTCATGAGTGTTTAAAATTCTCATAAGTGTCATGGAGGTGTCATTGTTGGCAATGCCTTGGTAGTTCCAAAATAGGAGATTCATTGTTACCTATGTTTTGGGTTAGAACCCCTTTTTTTGGATTTTCCAAAATTCTTCTTCCTCTTAGATCTTCTAATAAGAGGGGGGAAGTAGATTCTGATTTGTTCTCAGTTGATTTGATATCAGAATTTGAGTACTTAATCTTAGAAGGCTCAGTCAAATGAACCGAAACAGTAGCAGCAGGAGTTACAGGTTGAGAAGAACAAATCTGAGAGTGTTCTGGATCTGATTTTTCAGCAGAAATAGCATGAGGTTTTAGAGCTCCAGTAGAGTCCAGAGAAGATTTTTGTTTAGGGGAGTGCTTAGTTATATCAGAAGAAAAGGTGAAAGGAGTATTCAAATCAGAGCTTAAAACTGTAGAATCAATATTGACATTTGTACCAATCTGCATGCTTAAAACAGGATTTACATCCTGTTCAAACATATTAGCTTTTCCAGGGACAGTGGTAAGAGTTTTAGAAGCAGAATCAAGAATATCAGTGAGAATTTCAGTAGGTACATTGTTATTATTCTCAATGATGTGCATGTCAACAACAGAGTTTGTAATTTGCATGCTTGGAACAGGATTTACAGCCTGCTCAGTCAAACTAAATTTTTCAGGGACAATGATAAGAGATTTAGCAGCAGAGTCAATAACATCAAAGAGAGATTCAGTAAGTACATTATTGTTATTCTCCTTGATGTGTATGTCAGAAAAAGATTTTGTGATCTTAACAATCATATCAGAATTCCCACAGGTAGCATTATTAGTGTTATCAGCAGAATCATGCGGAAAAATAACTGAGTTACCTCGTTGTGGTGAATTTTGCATGTTACCAGGAGGACCAGGATCACTAGAGGAGGGCTCCTCTTGCCGACTTCCTGGAACATTCAGATTATTTTTATCTGTCCCAGTCCCATCTAGGGTAGTTGCAGATCTAGAGTTCTCAATGTTCCTACAAGAGTTCATCTTTGAAACAAGGGCAAAATGTGCAGGGTCATTAGAAATCAAGAGGGGGGAGTGGAGGGCTTATTGTTGTCTCCAATAACCTGGAAGGTGTTAGAAGATCCAGCCACCATATTTTCTTCTTCTTCCACTAATTTTCCCCATGATTTACCCTCATGGGAGGTAAAGTTTTTAGATTTCATAACCCATTCTTTCTTAGGAGGGTCAGTTTTCTCCAACATAGCTTTACCTTTATTGTTCAGTTTGATTTCTTTCCAGTCATTTTCAATATAGGGGTCAACTTGCATTCTAACCACTCTACAGTTAGCAACATTGTGTCTTATCAATTTTCAAACCTCACAAAAAGGAGGTTTCCTTTCATATTCTATCCTGATATCAGTTCTAAAATTGGGAGCATTGAAATTTATGACCAAAGGTAGTTCAGAAGCTAGATTTACTTCAACCATTTTTCTAGCAAAAAGTCCAAGGTCCCCATTCAACATTCTATTGTCAATTTTAAGGGGGGGACCTATACATGAGGCTATGTCATTTAGGATCTTAGGGTGCCAAAAGAACCAGTTAAGACCATGAATTCGAATCAAGACTTGTGATAAAGAGTTCCTGTGAGTGTGGGGGTTAAAAGAGACATCCCAATCTGAAATTATAAGGAGGCCTGGTTTAAGATGAATATTACCTAGTCTCCAAACCTGTTCCAGTTGCTCCTGGGAATTGAGAAGAATGTGATAATACCATTTTCCGATGGGGATCATCTTCCAATTGGGAGAATTCCAGCAATGTGCGATTCTGCCTTTGAGATCAGTTAGAGACCAGGGACGGTCACCTGTGCTTTAAACAACACGACCAAGAACTGATAATTTGCACAAAGATTCCCTTTGCTTCAGCGCTTCGAGATCTTCCTCAACATAGAATCCACCATCCTCTAGTTTTTTGATATGTGGAGGTCTATGCTCCTTCACGCTGCTGAGATCCGAGCCTTGAAGAGCATCGCAGAAGGAAACAGGTAGTGTTCGATGTGGAACCTCTAGATTTCCCACTTCGATTTTGGAGGATTCAGCACCTGAGGTCGCCAGAGTGGGAAAAATTGGGGATTCCCATTGCGGATCGAAGCCATCCATCAACGAAGTTTAAGTCAAAGACAGGATTAGGGTTTTTCGCCGCAGCGCTCTCGCGAGCATCCTTCCTCCAAAGAAAAGTCCTTTTTAATATTAAATAAATTTAATTATTTATCCTCTAAATATAAGAAATTTTAGTTGAGTAGCATCTTTTTATTTTTTTGAGTTTTTATTATTTTTATTATATTCGTAATAATAATAATTAAATATACCAGGAGACTGTTTTAGCTTGGTTTTTCATGTGAAACACTCTATCATAAATTGTTTGAATTTAGATTAAAAAATATTTCAAAATTTCAAGTGGTTATATTGTCCAAGATCAGCTTCTATTATCAAAAACTATCTCTAAAAAAATAAAGATCATGTTCTAAGACATTGTTACTCATCCTACGTCCATGATTTATCAATTTAGCTATAATATGCCTACTCCTCTCAGTGATTAATGTAAAACCCTTGAGCTTCCCCTCACGTTTTTGTTATGGGGACTCTCAAAACTAACCCACAAGACCCTTCTAATGATTTTGAGGGACTTTTAGACCTAGATAAACCCTATTAATATCTACCTCAAGATAAATTGTCAAATAACCATATAATATCAGAACCTCCTTTGCCCAATAATCTAAGAGTATCTGTGCATGTTTTTTTTGTTATGTTAGGGATTCTAAGAATAAAGTGTGATGCCCTTTCCTTTCTAGACCAGTATAAAATCCCCTTTTATATGTGGATAATGGATCTACCCCTATTATTTTTATGTTTTTTTAATTTTATTGATGCTCATCAAAACCCTTGTTCATTATACCTTTAGTGATAAAAAACAAACTCAAATATAGTAATACATCTTCTGGTGGGTTTTTCACTTGATTTTAGATTAAATACAAAAATGGTAAGATAATTTCACAATGTTAATACAATTTGGGCCAACATTGCTACCAAAATCATTCAACAACATTTATACAATAGTTTTTAATTATAGGTAATCAATTACCCTTTAAAATGTATGTATATAATAAAGAATCTTTGTGGAAATTAGGTTTCATTATAATTTCTATGAAAACCGATATTCAAGCCCCTTATATGAATGAATTTTTCATAAAATTCTATATTTCAAAATATATGGACCCTACCCAATATAATAACAATATTTGTATATTTTGGGATAATCAGATGTAAGTGTATTTTATTTAGGATTCTTCTCACAAGATTATTATTAAGATATGTAAATCATCCACTTCTAGTTTTTAATGATAATTTATGACAAATACATGATTTTTAAATGAATAAGTATATAGAAAAATCTATCATCCTTCGATCATAGGTCCACATCATGGATTACAGAAGGTGACACTACCATTATCCTCAACTAGTATAAATACAAGGGAGGATAATGTTATCTTCATACGTAATTGAATAATTTTATATTTTTTCTTATCAATAAAAATCTATTGGATATGGGATTTCCTGGTGATTAGTACAACGGTTTTTATAATAAGCATGAATGAAATAGAATCTTGAGCTGATGTGATTGTTGTGTATCCATCTTCTAGGGAATATCCACATTCTTATTCACTTATTTTATACACATGGTGTGAAATATTTTGATTGTTCACGTATAATTATATAGATATAATGATCATAATCAATGGAAGAATACATTATTTATTCCAACAGACATATATAAAATTTTGGATTCAAAGAGATTGAGAGGGTATTATGGATTCCATCCATCCATGGGTATGAAGGGGTGGAAATTCAAAATATGATCAAAATATTTCATGGTGACATTAATAAATTTTTTAATCACCATTTGAATCTCAATAACAATATACATGATCTCTAAGAGGATATCAATTTGATTGATGGCTCGATCTACGAATTATAGGATGATGAGATTTTCATTCTCCATAATCACAAACAAATATTCTTATAGGATCATCCACCAGAGTAAGAAATATTGGCCTTAGAGAAATTGCCAGTCGATTGGTTAAGGTATGAGGAATGAAACATGTATTACCTTCATGCGTTTATAAAGGTGATAATTTTCATTGGGAAACATAACAGGAAAATGGATGATGGATCCTATTATATGTATGTCAATAATATAGGTCCCTTAAAATCATCATTCTTCTCAGGTATTCTTATAGACCCATGAGCTGAGATATGATAAGGGGTCTGATGTTAGATTGATGATGCATAAAGTTTTAGTAACATAGCATGTTCTATTGAGGATAATATCTACAATTATTGCAAGCCATCTAAAATTAATGTTAGATCATGGAGGAAATGGAAATATATAATCTAAAATGTTTTCCTATCCCCAAATTATTCGTAGGAACATTCTATAAAAATTCACGGAATCACACAGAATGAAGACATTGATGTGGTCTTTGATTACTTCAAGGGTTGATCAGTCAATAGAATTTCCACATCCACTATCATTACTCCCATATATATATTTAGTTAGCCCAATTTTGTTTGGATGTTCTATCCTATATGATATTTTAAATTCACACACATATTATTTTTTTAAATTGAAGAAAAAATGAATTCTATTAGTGTACCTTCTTAAATTCTGAGTGACATAAATGGATTCCTACAAGGTAGATTTATTCATGGTGACATTAATTTTTCAATCAATATAAATAAATATCATGATAGATGTGCGGTTGGAAAGAATACTATTATGAAAATTAACATGGAAAAATATAACAGTGAAATAGTGTTTTGTAATATGTTTCAATCATTGGTCTTTATTATATGATTGGGTATATAAACTATTTCTCATTTTCTTCTCATTTTCATGGTTCAAAATCTCATATAATTGGGAGATATTTGGATTCATCAAATTAGTGATGGGGTTTCTCTAAGTATTACCTCTTCATTTGAGCCTTTTTATTATGATTGAATACTCCATTATTAGTAAAAATAAGAAAACTATTTAAAATGGGTTAGACAATGCTATCAGAAGCCATTATAGGTTCATCATAATATATCATTTAAAAATTGCTAATGGAATGATTTTCATCATTAAATGTTGATGAAAATTTATTTACGAGTATAATGAAATTATAAATGATTATAAGATTAGAAGTGTCCTATCAATAAATATTCATAAAAGTAACATTTACATATTCAAAAAATTAACGTGTGGGAGGGTGAATATCATTGAGGAGAGACTAGGAATATCTAAAAGGGGATTTATTATAGAATATGTTGGTGTTCCACTATCATGTGGATGGATATGTATTTATCACCTTGATAGAATTATTATAAAAATATCATGGTGGATTATCAAATATAAATACTAGATTCTCTTATTTAGTGGAGGTACCTCATTTGATAATTATTTTCTTCCATGACAAATAATTATTTTTTTATCAATGTGTATGAATCAAAATATAGTTATAAACAATACTGATCTTGGTCTGAATAGTATTATAAGGGATCCTCACATGTAAGGTCAACATTAGTAGGATATATGGTCTATAAAAGAAAACAAATTGAAGAATATGGAATTAATATAAAACTAATTGATGACAGTATGAAATAATTTTATGTAAATTTATCAATGGAGTGGATAAAAAATTATTCTTTTATAGCATCATTAGAACAAAATGGGGCTCCCCAAAATCTTAGTATAAGTGTTATAATGGTTCTCACCTAGGGTGTAGTATGTAATGTTCCACCTAATAATTTATGAATATTATTTATGGATCACAAAAAATCATACAACAATTTATATAATGATAATTGGGTGGGATCTCCTATCCTCTTCCCTCGGTTCCCTCTTCTAAATATTCTTCTTGGGAAGGATTTTAAAAATATCCTTTTCAATTTGGTCATACTTAACTATTCCTTGATGAATTATTTCCATTATAATTTAGATTTTAAATGAACATAAAATATTTTAATTTATTCCATCTCCCGTCAGACGGTTTAAAAAATATTAATATAAAATAATAATCCATAATCACATTAACATTGATGATTGACCAGTAAAATTTCAAAAAAAATCAATATTAGTGATGAACAAATTCCAAGTGTGGCACATTTGGAACTAAGACATATACACTAATAATTAATTTAAAAATAAAGTTTTTCATATTTCTTATTGATAGTGGTGTTATGCAAATTGAAATTATAAATTAGTGGTTGATTATTTTATTGACAGTGAATAGATATTTATCATCTAGAACTAACTTATGGTCCATTCCAGAACCAATGTCTAGTATAACTCCTTAAACCAAATTTTAGAGGTGAATTTTAATAACCATATTTGGGTGACACTAAAATTACTTGGTCTCATAATTCTTTTTCTATAAATATTCTAGATCTTATGTGTGGCTCACAACACAACAATTCACTAGTCCAAAATACCCATGATAGGGTATATCAACATTAAGTACCTCATGCTAGTTTAATACCTTATATATCTCTTCTAGGAAGATTTTTTTATATAGAACCTCACCATCAAGGTTCCCAAGATTTCAATCAATAATACCAACACTATTAAGGGTGCATGGAAATGGGGTAAGATGGGTCTTTCATCAATTAATGGGTGTTTCATCTTGGGCTTAATTTATATAGGTGACATAATTTGTGACTAACATTGTTCGATCATTTAGGTGTTCACATCCTTTTGTGAGTATGGAAGTTGTTTCCATGTTAAAGAACTTATAATGGATTTCCAAATCTCCTTCTTCACTCTAAAAAACATATATCTTTCTTATGATGAATAAAATTCATCAATGGAGGTCACTGCTTTGTTAGGATCTAGATATAGTAATAGAATATTAATTACAACACTATAACATGAACTTATTTTCTGACTCAACATGTGAATATCCTACACACATGTCGTGGGGGTAAGAAAGTGGATAAAACTATTTTATCCAAATAAAACATGGATTATGTGGTGAATATATATTGACTTATAGGCTATCTACTATTTTTTGTATTAATAGTATTCTATGAGATATCATTAGACTCTATCACTTTCCTTTCCCTTGAATCTCCTCCCTCTTCTCAATTTGTTTCCTTTTTAATTGAATTACTTTCATACTATAAATATTAAAATTCAATGTCATTAATAATAATCATAATATCTAAGGATCATTTAACTTGTTGAACCTGAGAAATTCTATTGAAACATAAAAATAAATTCTTTCTACTAGTGGGATAATTTCTCAAAATATATTTTATTGAGATTACCATGGACAAAATTTATGAGAGTAAGTATCAAAGTATTATGAGCCCCCTACCCCTAATAAACAATATCATTTTAGTCACTCACAAAAAGACATCATCCAACCATATAACATATGTTTATGAATATCATCATGGATTATATTTTTTCTCATCGGTGTGGAGAAATATTATGGCACTTTAGTGTTGTAGGTACCGTTATGAAATTATCAAATAAACTTTCATGTAGAAAAATAATCATGATTTGATAAGATCATTATAATTATTCCAAATCCATGAATTAAGTTAATTAAAAAATAAATATAATTTGGTTCATAGGAACTGACTTGAAATGACTCCCATATAAATTATATATAATAACTAATAATCATCATTATTCTAAATATCTCATAATATTCAAGATTAGAGGAACATAAGTACCATGTCATGGGGTCTTACACATTCTCTTCTATGGAGAATATACTCAATGAAAACTCACCCCATTGAGAAAAATACCCCCATATCTGATACTGGAGAAGTATGTTTTTTTATATTAATTTGACATTGTCTCCTTAATGAGAGTTACCGTTGTAGTAATATCAAAAAAAATGTGGTAACATGTTTACAAGTTAGAACTAAATCGTGATTTCTTGATGATGTTTCATAACCACCATAGTTTCTTGACTACATCAGAAGCCGCTATATATCGAATTCCCACTATATAATTAGTATCCACTGGATGATTTGAAATCTTCCAACTCAAAATAACTTATGTTGATATTAAATAAATATCTTAATAATGAATTCATATCATTTTAATATATTTTTAACAATTCATCTGTCTATCATAGAATGAATTTTTTCTCATCTCCCCCAAATACTGGCAATATTTCTTTCGTATACCTCTTATACATTATGAAATCCTTAACATGAATCAAATATTAAAAATACCATGACATATATTATGGAAAATATCATTGTTGAGTCTGGAATCATAATCATCCACTCTGTACCCCATTGTGTTTGTGGGAAATTTTCTTTGGAAGGATATATCCCATTTGACAATCAAACTAAACCCTTCTAGGTTTGTCGTATAAGAAATCTATTTAGTATCTTTTCGATGTTTATTCCTTGACATATTACAAGAATACACTTTTATATATCATGAATTATATTGATCTTGATAATTTATGCATCTTCACATATTTCCTTAAAATAGGAGAATAGTTTTAATTAGTCTTTATCATATGATAATACTTTTATGTCATATTCAATAAGTAACATTTCAACCAATTTCAGTACTAGGATATTGATCATACTCCCACTAAACATATTATAAACTCATGGTTTTCTATGTTCATTATGAAACCAAATTATATTATTTATTTATTGGACTATGTGTTCCATGAAAAAAAATACTTGACTAAATCCATAATTGGATCTATCAAACATGAATACTATATTAACATTATGTAGGGCCACACGCCATTTTGGTTATCTCATATAGACATCTTTCTGAGGCTTAAAATTAAGGAAATCTATTTTGACATCAATATGACAATTATTATAGTTATAGAATCAATATTTATGATGTTGGATTATGGTTTTTATAAATAAAATGAAAATGGAAAAAGGGATTCCTTTAGTCAATTCCTAGATGTTCTTAAACCCTTTGGCAACTAGTTATTCTTTATTTATACTCACATTAACTTCTATTAAAGTTTACTCTTGAATTACCATTTTCATCAAACGATCTATAAATCATTTGTTCGAATAAAAATTACTCATATGGTTTTGATATATTGAATCCATCTAAAAATTCATGATTTTTTATGTTCTTGTAGCTTCTAATATATCTAATGCATCCATTTATAAAAAAAATATTGTTATTGTTAAATAATAATGTGCCACTATCCTTTGTGACTATTAATATATATCATTCATGTTACCTAGCCTCTCTTGTACCCCTACATAGTAATTTTGTCTTCGTAATATCCATTTCCCTAGGGATATATAGAATTTATTCATACACCAAATCTTGTGTATCTCAAACATAAACTTCATTAAAGATTGTCATTCTCTCACTATTTATTTTAAGAATGAAATCCATCTGAATGAATATTTAATTCCATGCTATATTGAATTTATTATCTAAAGGGTCATATATATAACAAAACCCTTTATTTATATAGGGTATACATTAATGATACACTTAATTCCCCAAGGATCCGGATGGAATATCGTGTTTTCCTTACAAAAAGAATCATAAAAAACATGAGTATAAAATAATAATGATTTACTTCCATTCATTAATTCATAATGTATTCCATAATCCACCATATTTGGAACTCTATTTTAAAAGTGTTCTTCAGAATATAATTAAAATCCTTAAAAATAAAATGAAATATTATTATGAATCATTATACACCGTTCCATTATTATGGTGTTATGGTTACTCCTTCTAGTGGTACCCTTCCATAATGTTTTTAGGGGGGTGTGAGTTGTAATATAATCATGAAATCTCATAAATAATTAATGAATATTTGGTTAAAATACTCTCTACTATAATCAAATAAAATATTTATTATCATTATTCTAGGTTGATTTTATACTTCATTCGTTAATTCTTTTAATTTCTCAAATGAAATAGACTTATAACTCATTATGTATACACATACATGTATACTCAAGTAAAGGTTCTGAGGTTTGCGGGGCATTGGAGATTTAGCCTGGCTAGATGGTCCCTGGATTCCCACAACAGTAAGGAATGATCGATGACAGCTGTATGGATTTACCTCACAGGTATACCACTGTCACTCTCGAATGATGGTTTCTTGAAGTCGATCAGTGACTCTATTGAGACCTTTTTGAAATATGATTATGTCACTAGGAGTGTACTCCCATCCTCAGAGGCTCTCATTTGTGTTGAACTTGACATCGTGTGTTACCTACCAGAGAATCATGTCCTGTAGGTTGAGGATTCTTTCTCCTGGGCTCAGAATTTGGTTTACCCGGTGTATCCCAGGTTCTTATCGCTATGACTCCAGAATGGAAAATCCCTCCAAATCTGTCACCATATCCAGATATAGGGTCGTAAATATCCAGATGTGATGGAAACTGATGGTGGTTTTTATCGGTATCTCCCATTGTGTTCATCTGAGTAGGTTTCGATAACGGATCTGGAGCCTCCATGCCCCCTCCTCTCTCTAAGGACACCCTGTGGTCTCTCCAGCATCTGATGAGCAGTTCTGTATAGAGGATTCCTTGTCTTTAGTTCACTATATCCCAAAGAGTACTGCATTCCGGGTCTCTTCATCTCATGTGGGTCAGGTCAGTCTCATTCAGGTCTCTATGGTATGTGGCCTCTCTAGTTCGGATCTCTAGGGGCCTCTACCCCCAGACCATCTTGATGATGCCTCTTTAGGTAAAGGCTTTGGTGTGTACAATATGACCTTAATGGTGGTATCTCAAGCCTCAAGTGAGTACTCTGGAGGTTTCTCACCTCTTGCCCTGGCAGCCTCATCCATTCTATTAGACCTTCCCCTTGAGGTCTCTTCCCCTAGTCCTTAGGGTTCCGGAGGGAGTGGACCTAAGTCTATAGAACTCCCTAGAAGGAATCGAACCTCCTGTTGATTGGAATTCGAATTTATCATGTAGGCGAGTTGGATAATGAGTCAGGGGTGTGTACAAGATGAAATGGCATGTTTCTTCAAGGGGAGTTCTCTTCCCACTTCATGCTGGCTAAGGGATCTAGAGCTAGTCCCTGGGCGATCTCCTTTAAGTTATTATAATGTTAATCTGGAATGCCTAGGGGATTGGTGACCAGGTTAAGTCTAACTTCCTTACTTCTATCATCTCTAGTCACAAAGAGGTAGTGGTGTCTGTTCTGGATCACAAACAACAATCCTAATGAATTGAGGAGTTTTACAGAAGGTGTAGGATTCATGGAATCATACAGGCTGACTCAGTTAATAGGAATATCTGGGAATTTTTGTATAAGAGGTGTTCTGTGGATCTATTTCAAGCTGGGGAATAGTTTCTCACAGTCCAAATAACATAGGTCCAGGTTTCCTTCTATTCCGTTTTTGTGAATGGAAGCTGCGATATTCATATCTGAGAGTCACTATGGAAGAAGATAGACATTTTTTATAATGGATCGGAACCGTAGATCTTGGGTGGGGGGAATTTAACATGGTGGCTAATCTAGATGAAAGGAAGGGTAGAGGCACGTTTCACATGAGGTCTGTCTTTGATTTTACACACTTTATGGAAGCTAAGGGTATCCTAGATCTGGGATTTGTGGGAGACCAATATACGTGGTGTAACAACTAGAGGGGACCTTGTCGAGTGTGGTGTCGTTTAGATCATTTCATGGTGAACATGCAATTTATTTCTATCGTCTCAAGCCTGAAAGTTACCCACAAAGTTAGGGGAATCTCAGACCATTCCCTGCTCCTTGTTTCCTTTATTTCTTCCCAATGACCACATGAGTCATTCAGGTTCTCACAGTTTTGGGTGGACAACAAGGGATACCATGAACGGGTTAGCTCGGTGTGGGTTGTATCCTCTAAATGTTACAAGTGGTCTATCCATCATGGTATACTGAGGAGGCTGAAACATAATCTTCATTCATGATCCCAGGATATTGTTCCCTAGAAGGAACCTCTAATTAGTGTTATGAAGGAATTAGACCGACATGATTGAAGTCTAGAGGAGGACTTGGTTGAAAGTGTTTATGAGGAGCTTTTGTAGAGGAACAGGATCATGGTAGACTTTATCCACAAACAGGAACACTTGGACAGGGCGAGAGCTTAGATTAAATGGATTATGTTTGGAGACATGAACATATCTTTCATTCATGGTTGCATAAATGAGAGAAGATGGATGGTTAATCCGAAAATCTTTCTGGAGGGTGGCATCTTCAATGATGACAGGGATGTTGTGGGAGGTATGACTAACACCTTTTTCTAGGATCTTCTGGCTGGCCCAAATGAAAACCTACCTAATGGGTATCCATTAGAGGACACATACTTATTTTAAGTGATTCACAGTATTGTGTATAATCATTTTAATTATATTATGAAAATGGTTCCTAATGAGGATGAAATCAGGGACGTGATTATGCAACTCAACCTGGATTGTTCAGCGGGCCCATATGTGTTCCCAACTTCTTTTTATAGGTGCTCCTGGGATATGGTAATGTGGGATGTCATTGACGCTATTCAGGATTTATTAATATAGGGAAACTGACCCCATCCTTCCAGTGTCACCACCCTAGTTCTCTTTCCAAATATCAAGTGTCTATCTTCATTATCTCTATACCATCTAGTGATTATGTGCAACGTTCCGTATTAAATATTATCTATCACCATTAACTTCAGACAAGCTTCTCAATTAATGCAGTGGATATACCTAGAAAAAATAGATTCATCAAGGGGGGTTAAATTCAAGAAGCCATCGCTATGGCATAGGAGATGGTCAATGACATCAACTTCAAATCTCAGGGGGTCCAACATGGTTATTAAAGTAGATATGAACAAATCCTATGACCGAGTTGAATGGAGCTTCATTAACAGAGTTCTTTCAGGTAAGGGTTTCAGCTCCTAGAACATCGATATTATTTTTCGGTGCTTTAGTTATTCAAGGTTATAAGTTTCTTTTTTGGGAAAATCCTATGGTTTCTTCAAGTCTATACGTGGCCTTAGGAAAGGAGACCCCATATCCCTGACTCTGTTTATTCTCATACATGATTTTTAAAGACACCTAATCTAGAGGAGCACTAACAATGAGGGAATCCTCCCATATCGTAATCATCTAAAGGCTACTATGATCTATCACCTAATGTTTGATGATGATACCATTCAATTTTTTAATTAAAAGAGTATATCCATGAGTATCCTTAACAGAGTATAGGAATATTACTGTCACTGGAGTGGCCAGCGTGTTAAAAAACGTAAGAGTGGCTTCTTCATTTCCAATAGTTGTTCAGCTGATAGGGAGGTGTTTGTAAGCAGGATTACAGGAATCTAGTGTGGGGTGTTCCATAAGGTGTATCTTGGAGTTCCCATCTCACTATGAAGGCTTTAGATTCAGGACATTTATGATCTTCTCATGAGGATTACTAATAGAGTGTTGAACTATAAAAATATTTTCATGTCTATTAGTGTGAGGATCGCCCTGGTGAATAGTGTTCTGTTGGACTCCCAAATACATGGCCTCTCCTCTATCAGGGTACCAAAAGTTGGTATCAACTTTTTAGATTGAATTCTCACCATCTTCATGTGGGATCCTTCTTCAGATGGTAAAAAACACTAGGTGGATTAGAACAAAATTGAAAGGCCAGTGGTGGAATGTGGTATCAATGTGTACATCCTTAAGGATACCCTATATTACATGCATTCAAGGTTTGTATGGGGAGTGATGGAATTCCATACGCTCTTTGAAACACCATGAACTAGACTTTATGATTTCTTCAAGGCTCTCTGAAGGGGTGTTTCACTTCCCTCTGGTTGATGATTGGTCACATTGTTGATTTTCATCAGTCCTTCTCTCACTCAATGGTTGGGAAAGGGGATTTCTCCTTCTTGCACCAGGAATGGGTTAGGGGCATGCTGCGGTTTCCCAATTGTCTAGTCACAGACATCTCAACCATGTACAAAAGCCTATACCCATAGATCATCAATTCAATTCTGGATTGGAACCAGATAGAGTCTTTGCACCTCATACAGCACAATGAAGAGGAGGATGAATGCATTTTCACTATGGCCTCCACGGGTATTTTCTCTCCAATGGAATTATGGAGTCTGTTTCACGATCAGGCGCTGTTGGGGGGTTGGGATGAGATCGTTTTGGTGAAACATATACCCACCAAGTACAACATTCTCAGTTGGTCTCTTCAAAACAAGGACATGCCTACTGATGATAATTTTTGTAGATGCGGTATTACCCTTGTGTCGAGGTGCGTGTGCTACATGTTGCATTAAGAGAAGAGTATTTCTAATCTGTTCTTCGGTAGTGAATGGGGTTGAGAGGTGTGGAAAGACCTTGGGGAATTCTTTTAGGGGATCATTGTGGATGCTGATATTCCCTACGTCATAAAAAAATTGTTCCATGGTGATGAGGAGAGAGGACTAGAGAGTGTGGCCCGAGTAGTGGTCCTACAAGCAGGATGATGGAGTCTCTGGAAAGCGTGGAACATGTCAAAGCACAACGAAAGGGCAGTGATAGCTTATGTCTTTACCGTCTGGTCTAAAAACCTATTACGTGACCTAAACAAGGTGATGTGTTCATTAAAGGAAGCTATTTCATTCCACCGGTTTTAGGCATGAGCCAGGGTGGGGTCTTCTTCTAGCAACTTGTCAGGAAAATGGGCCAGATGGCATCCTCCTTCGAAGGGCTTGAAACTGAACACAGATGGCTTTTGTTTCAAAAGGACCATGAGTGGAGGATGTGTGCTACGTGATACTAATGGTTCTATATACATAGCATACTCACTTAGGTTGGGCTAGGGTTCTTCCCTCCAATGGGAGGCCATGTCCTTCCTTACAGTGCACAAATCTTGTAGTCAAAACGGCATTGAGATCTTTGAGGTTGAAACATATTCTTTAATATTTCTTGATGCCTTCAAATCTAGTGGTGCTTCTCCCTAGGAGATTCTCTATGATATAAAAAATGAAAAATTATGCTGAACAACAACATTTTTGTGACCCATACATGGAGGGAGGGGAACAAGGTTGTGGACCACCTGGCCTTAGTGGGATTCCCATGCATGCCGGAGGTTTTCATGCACATGGAAGGAAGAATCAATCTTAATATGGTGGATTTTATTAAAGGGGACATGCTCAGACTCCACTATTTCAAACCCCTTAGTTTCTCTTTCAGGGCTCTGTCCCCTCGCTTTTTTCATATCCCCCTATTAATAAAAATTACTTGATGATGGTATGTTGTCTATGTAAAAGAAAATTCTTTTACATCTGAATTTGATGATACAAAGACTTTTATCTAGGAATGGTATATAAATTATATTTTTTAAAACACTAGGAATATAATAAATTTTATTTAGGAACAATATTATATTTATTTTAAAAATAATATTTTGTGTATTATATTGAAGTCATTGTGACATGCTCTATTTGTTTCTTGAAGGCTCACCTCTCCACTAGAAATTTTCTTGAATCAACATTGATTGATTTTTTAAAAATAGATTTGATTACTTAATATATATATATATATATATATAATGTTTAATTACTAGATATGGTATGATATCACATTATATGCAACACAAATGATATTTCCCATGACATATTTAACTAGGTATAGTTTTTCTTCTAGTGTCCCAATGTTCCACATGAAAAGCATACATCTTCTTTTTCCCTTTTCTAATCCTGGAATATTCATCTTATTACAATGAAGAAACATAGAATAATTATAATTGGTATGAGTCTTGGGGGAAATTTCATTTTTTTATTCTTATTATCTATAAGGATCATATTTTTTTCATGCCTTATGTTCATGATGACATGTAGAATCAATATAGGGAGTTTTGATAGAGAATTATCATTATTTCTCAAATTAATATTGATAATTAAACTAGAGTTATTGTTTTGTAGTGAAGATAAAATGAGATACGCCCCATGACTATTAGGGATCATAGATCTCAAAATATTTAAGTTCTCTATATTTCCAATGAACATAATTTTAAGAGGACCTACATTCATTGACTCTCCATATTTGTAGTTGAACTATGAACTTGAGATCTCATATCTCTCCTGTCTAACCTTCTATTGAGAAGGATCAAGAAGATAATAAATGATTTTTTATACAAAAATATCCTCATATTAATTTAATAGATAACTATTCATCAATTATTACTTGAAATATTCCACATCTATTATAGAAATCACAATATTTTATATAGATAGGTCGTTCATTCTAACTAGACACAATACTAGAATCATTATGAATATGTGTTTCTAGAATGTATGATCTCTACAAATGGAATAGTACCATGCACAAGCTCTCATAACATTCATGATATTTTTAGCTTTAATTAACTTCAACCTTCTCTAATATATATCATAGTGCTATAGTCAATTTGAAAATGGGTTATCATTTCCATAATAAGAACATATTATTTTAATACTTTATAATGATTACAAAATAAATAAATAAATTTTTATTTAACAATATCCAACTAAATTATTGAAACCCAATATCCCTAACCATTGATTAAAATTTTACCATCCCATTTATTTTCTAGTTTCAATGATCCTTATTACCCTTCTCATAACATAGAAAAAGGCATAAAAAGCTATTTGAAGGCATTTAGTTTGGTGTAACATTCCACTCACATTAACTCATAGATCTGTAATTAATTTAGTATTCTCCTCAATCCTAAAATAGTATAATTGTATTTCCTAAAAAATAACTTATTCATTTCGGTAAGTCTTGTTGAGGTGATAAACAAATAATGACAACATGCTTAAGTCAACACAAAACTCGAGTTATAAATTATCAATAATTAAAACACCACGTATGGAAAATTGTTAATAACATTGAAGTATTGATTCATCTTAACCCAATTAGAATAATTATTTTTCAATTATAAAATACATTGAGGGATTATAATTGATCATTATTCATAAATTGACTATTTTATCTTGTTACAATTTTGTTAGAAGATATTTATTTTATTGAGTAAAAATTTTGGAGATCAAAATTCAAAAAGTATAATTTATTTTACGTTATCTTAACTAATTTTTTATCTTATAACAATTAGAATCCCTAAATAATTAACTAATAAACAAATAAAATAACAAAATAATGTGGTATTATTAAGTTATTTTATGATGATTTTTTATCCAAGGGATGGTAAATCAACCCTTTACAGTAGAGAATAAACACTATAAACCATGTCTGGTTCGATTTGAATCATTCCACCATTTCTCAATTATGTATCCTAATTTTGTTTTACCTTTGTCCAATAACGAAGAACCCCATCTATCCTGAGAGATCCATTAATTATATAGGAAATACATATATGTTGGTGAGGGGAACCATATAATTGGTTATGGGTTCACATAAAGGAATCCACAATAATGATGGATTTTACATAACGAGAATTGGGGTGAAACATAAGAAATAAAGTTAGTTTAAAAATTGTTTCAATAACCATGAAATAATAATAACTTATAAGAAAAAATGACATATATAGTCTAGTATGAGGAATTACCGTCCACACACATTGAATAACAAAGCATTTAATAAACTAGCATCCCACCAATTCATTCATAAATAATAAAATAGTTCTACAATCAATTAGTTATATTTATTTACTAATTAAATATTGTATGATAATTTTCATTAAAACATTTATTTAGATTCATATCAACTATAATTCTATTATATTATAAAATATAAATTTATATAAAATTAACTAACTACACAGTTTTTAAACTATGTAAACACATTTAGTAACCATCAAAAATAACTACAGTGAATTATAGTCTTGTACTCTCTATTGAAATGGAATGTATCATGAAAATATATTCACAGAATTATGTGGCATATATAATCAAAAAGTAACACAAAGACAATTGTTATATACATTATGTGTACTGATTTTAAAGTATGCATAGTAGTCAATCTTTTATGATTATACACGGTATGTTGTACTAAATTTTACGGAAAAATTAATTAATAACTATGAATATGTAAAACTATAACAAAAAAATATACTATCATTAAATGAGACACATAAATATATTGATTATGTTTGAATAGAATAATTTGTTAGTTTTACATTATGCCTAAACATGTAGAATACACATCATGTATATACGATTTACATGAAATATATTTCTCTTCACCGTCTATCCAAAACACATAACTAGGGATTGGGTGTGTTAGACAGATGAAAAAATTAATGGGGAATATAATTCATACTACTCTTACAAAACATGTGACCTTTATGGTAAATAGATATTATTTGTACATATTGTGTAACAAATTCACAACATGTTGTTGATTCCTAGACAACACAACCTACAAGTGGGTTACATGGTGTACAATATGGATAACAATGTTCCAGGTTGTATTAGTCAATAGAAAATGTATATTAAATCTTCTCTATATTTTAAAAAATACAAAAGAAAACATATTTCATACTGATCATCTAGGTGTAGTGAAACAAGGTACACTCTGAATACCTTTAGGCTACATATTCTGTACTCATATGTTTTCAACCTAGAATGCTTAGCACTGATGGGTAGGTTCTTTGTATGTTATTAATACATATTTAATCAATTTTTTATTATATTAATGATAAATAAGAAGAATAATAAATGATATTTACATTCTTCGTGGAATACCATTAAACAAGAATTAAAAACAAAAATGCGTAAATCAAACAATGATAAATAAATAATTATAAATAATATTTTCTTTTATTTTAAACAGCTTAGAGGTTCTAGATATAGTGGATGTAACTTTTGGGAAATACCCAAATAGTCATTATTGTTATAATAAATTAATAACCTTTGATATACATGATGAATAATATCATGAAAAACAAAAATATTTTGAGAATTACTTAAATGAAATTCAAGAACAAAGAAGACATGATCCCCAAAAATATTTAATAAGTTATTTATGTAAATTAATTATTATGTAAGGTTGAATTATTTATTCCTTGAAGATTTAGTAGACCAATGTTTTGGTACCATTTTCATGGTGTGAGGATTGAAAGGTAGAATCCCCCCGACGATGTTCCCCATGAGCACTATAAACCTAGGAATGTCATCGTATAAATTCAAATATTCTAGAATTAATTGTTTTAGTGCTTTTTTCAAATGTTAATTAATGAAATATTAATATCATTGTAGTTAGGAAAATTAATTCAATTTTATATATATTCTGAAGGGTTGATGAGGATAATCACACTATATTCTTGAGATCATTCTAGAGGATGAAATATATAAGGTTTTATAAATTTATCTCTACTTTTTTTTTCAATAATGATAATTATAATTGAGAATTATATAATAAGTTTTAAATAGAGAAATGGTTGGAGAAAAATAATCAAACATCAAAAATTATTTTTTTCTTAATCCCCGATGAACCTCGTGATTAAATAATAATACTATAAATATTATTATAATTTACATCACATTTCTTCAAGTCACAGTTAAATAATTATTCTTTCGTTAATAAAAAAATTAACATTTATTCAATGACTATTTGATATATTATATCTCACTAGAAAATTAACTAGATATGTAATTCAATATCATTATTTATACAACATTGAATAATTACTATTTATTAAAATAAATAAATAACAACATAATAGAAAAGCTCAGCCAGAGGAAAGCCTCTGACCATTTATTAATAAAAGAAAAACAAAGCAGTTACACGACGTCCAGAACAACTACATATCATCGAAGTCATACTCGTCACCACCCCCTTTGAAGATTAAGTCCTCTGCTTTATCTGTCTCCCACTCCGAGCTTTCATAGTGCTTAAGAACCTTGGCATATTTCCTTCTAAGATTCAACTTCTCCAAAGCGAGAAATTCATTTGGAGACTGCCTAGCCCAACTCTCCCTCCTAGCAGAAGATCTAGTGGACACTAGCCTTGGGAGATAAGAATAGTCCTTCTTCACTCTTCTCCGTGGTGGGGCAGTCTTAGCATTGTCATCCTCTTTCTCTTTCATCCTTGCTCCCGGAACAACATTACTGTAAGAAGGTCGGACCACCCCACTAACCTCTTACATGTCACTCTCTGAGATATCACCCCATGTTCCGAGTATTTTCACAGCTTGAAAGCCAGCTTCCAGACCACAATCCTTATTGCCCGGACTGTTGGCCGATATTGAAAGACCTTGTGGCTGATCCACCACGTCCATCACACCTCCCCTATTTTCAACCTCTAGGGAATCAACCGTAGTCTTCAAAATTCCAGTTTCCTGCCCCACATCAGATTCCTTCAGTAGCTCCTCATTTTCCAATTCCGTAAAACTGTTACCAGTGGAAATCATTATCTCCACTCCCCCATGATCCCCAACCGGCCTTTCTGGAGTGAAAACCTCTAAAGCCCTCAAAACATGGGCATTCGGTCCCAAAATAGAGCCAAACACCAACTCTGGCTGCACTGAGTTGCAAGCCACCCCCTGCAAATGGGTCCCCTGCAAAGCACCTAGTTCCTGCTACTCCTCCACCACAACAAGACCACTATTCCCCTCCTGAATGTTATTTACCTCAGTAGCACCCTTCTCCAAAATCTCCTCAACACCTACAGAACAACGCAAATCCCTCTCCTATAGATGACAAGAACTCCCCTCCGTAGTAGGTCGAGGCTCCACTGCAAGAGAATGTTTCAACCAGTCAAACACTTGAAACACCGTTGGGTTCAAGGTTGTCTGAAGTTCCTTCACACCACATTCCAGTTTTGGTGCAGCGTCAACCAGGAAATCCTCCCTGCAATGGGCATCCCTCTGGCCACCCTGTCAAGAACCACCTTCGGCCCTGAAGCACCTCTCAGGTGCAACATCGGCACTCATGACAACATCTTCACAATCATTCCTCACTGCCTCTTGAGCCGGCCGCAACACACTACGGACATCACATCCTTCTTCACACCGCCCTTTCATCACCAGCGGTCCACCACTCCTCCCTCCATTACGGCAAACAAATTCCGTATGCCCAAACCTCTGACAGTGTACACAGAACTTCATCCATGACTCAAAAACAACCTCCTGCCTCCAGCGAAACTCTTGCTCATCAGTAATCCACACACAACGCACTGGAGGCCTCGCAACATCAACTTCGACACAAATCCTCAGGCAAATTGGATGAGACACAGATTCAGTTCGTTGATCAGAACAATGAAATAGTCCAACCATGTTACCAATTGCACATAGAATTGAGGGATTTTGAAAAGAAATTGGAAGGCCAGGGAGGCTTACCCACGTCGCGATCAAGGAAGGGTCGCGTTGCATATTAAACTCAGAGCTCCAACGGAAGAAATAAAAGAAAGAAGCACCACACCTTCTTAACGAACATGACCAGGCAACTATCATGTCCTCCTCCAAGCTAAATTGAACCATGAGATGCCGCTTATCAAGCAACCCGACGACCACATTCTCACGAAACACCCAAGATTTGGAGACGAACTGTGCAAACTCCTCCACCGAGGGCCTTCGGGGACAAAAGCGGGCCACCAAAGTAAACGTACATAGATCTGAAGCGCTATTAACCTCTGATGTAAGAAGAGATAACTGAGGCACCTCCCAGAATAGACTTGGCACTTTCGGGGCAATTGAAATCCTAGGGAAAGGCGTTGAGGGGATAACCTCCTCCCTTGTAGGCAGCAACCAGTGCGAAACGCCCCCCTCCAATAGGGAGGGGGGAGCAGATCTCGGCGGCATGGAGCTAGGGCATCATGAAGGCGAAGCTCTCAACGGCTGCATCCCCTCCTCATCCCTTATTCATGGTATAAAGATCTAACAAAATATTTATCAAATATAAATAAATAAATATTATATTCGCTAAAATAGAGAATAAATATATTTTAATGGGTCTCCCTCTACCCAGTCCAAAGTGGTCAATGTATTTATAATAAAATTAGGAGTCAGCTTCAACCATTAAAATAATTTCAATTGATTATTGTTCTTGATAAACTTATATTATGACCATATAAGCCCATTTCTTATTGAAAAAATTTATAAATTCTTATTTTTAAATGTAATTTTCTTCTAATACAAAAAACCCTATAGAGAAATAATTGAATATTGAAATGATAAATAAACTCATAAGATCATAAAATGTGTAATATAACTCATTTAGAGTGATATCCCTAATGATGTTTTTTTCTATGGGTTTCATCAACATATGTGGTCGACATATCATTCATTGACATTTCAAAATTGAAAATTCTGAGAGAACACCCCAACCATAGACACAATTGGATAATTGAATTCTGATCAAATGGCCTTAGTTACCATTTTTCTCTAAATATTTAAGAGGCATATCCCTTCTCACATTATTAATTAATGCAATATCACTTGTGATGAAACCAACACACCCTACCTCACCAGTAGAAAATGTCATCACTATTTTAATCAATACATTATAGAACATATATCATGATATGAATGAATAATAATATTAATATCTATATATCATTACACACATAATCATATTAGAACACCTTATAAAACATATAAATATGTACTTTTTACTAGTGGGACATGTTATCATATTCTTCGTTCTTGATATTATTAAGGATGAATTTAATTACAAAAAATCACAATGTCCTTAAACCCCCAAAACCTGATAAATATATATCATTAAAATCCCATTAAATTATATCATCTATCTGGAAAACAAATATTTATTAATACTTTAATGAAACATCTAGGTTCTCATCATAGTAGATAATTATTATGACCTCTATGATTAACATGTGACCTTAGTAAATTATCACAAATAAATTCATATAGAAGAGAAATCATGATTTCATAAGAAATTTATTATTATTGAAAATAAAATAATATTGGTAATCATAAGTATATATAATTTTGTTCTTTATAATAAACTCATATAGTGATTTCATGACATTTGGCTATCTTATTATGATGTTTTTTGAAGAAAAAAATTTACCATTATCAAGGATGAATAAGAAAAAAAATTCATTCACATGAGATTTTATATTATTGTGTTATTTCATTTTATTGTGATTAAATTGATTACCTACAAAACATGTAATGTACATCACTGTTGGATATCTCACATACATGTTCTTGTATGGTGAGTTTTATTTATCGAGACACAATAGAAATCTATTGCTGATATATATGAATTTTAAAACATATGCTTTGTAAAAAATCTATGTAGTATATTCATGACATGAATTTCTCAATCCATGCTATTAATGGTTTTATTTGTCCTCTCAATAATGCTTTTTATTGAAGAGTCCTTACCATTTAATCTTGTTTATTTATCATAATTATATACCATTATTATTTAAGAATATTAATATGTTTAGCAAAACCATATTCCACACTATTAACTGATAATGAGAAATGCAATTAAACAATTCATACATGTGAGTGATCACCATAAACCCTAACATACATCATTAATCATCAATTAATAACACATGATACCACTTTCTACTAGTTTATCATAGTGATATTATACTAATAACATTAAAATGAACTAATTATAATACAAATATTCACTTATTTTTATTTCATATTATATCTTATTCAATTTATTATTCTTTTTTGAACAACATCGTATGTGTGTGAATAATCACATGTAAGGTTTGGGATATTAGGTGTTCCTTCTTGTAATTCAATCATATCCAAATAATCATATCTTATTTATCAAAGAACTTTATTCCAAGATATTTTTGTGAAATGATTTTTTCTTCCTCCTTGGATTTAAATATCATATCTTCAAATCCAATAATGACTAATTACTATTCGTTTTATATATTTTCACAAATATTAATAAATATTTTCTGTTCATAGTAGTTTTTTTGTGAAGAAATTTATTACAATATTTTAATAATTGAACGTGATTAACATTATTAAATCATGATATAGATTATTAATTAATAATACATCCATGAACCTCATCTCTTTTCCCATAATTATTATTCTCTTAGACGTAATGATCATCAATCCCTTCCATGTCACACATGATATCCATGGAAGGATCCTAATTTCCTATAATATGGAAATTAAAACCACAATAAATGATATATATTTAATAATAATATTTTATTTTTAAATAAATATACTCCACTAAATCATTCCTTTCACATTATTTTTTGATCCACATATACCTTCATAAAAACTTATGATGTCTACTTATTTTACTAATGTGATACAATGCATCAACCAGGTATTGAATATGTGAAAAATAAATATATACATTCATCCCATATGATGATTCGTTAATATTATGAAAATTTAAACCTATATTCTTCTTTAGAAAAATCTATTTCATACATGGTAATTCAAAATTATCTTTGATTCAATATCCTTCACAAAATGAAAACTATCCACAAAAAACTGACCAAGATTATTTATTTATTCTACTATATCTTCATTAATCTTATTTTTTGATGTTACTCGTTGTTATGGGAAATAAAAAAATTATGCATAGGACATCCAACCATAGTAATAACACAAATGTTTTTTTATTCATACGACTAATCATTAATGCAATAATATTTCTTTGTGAAATTTATAAATTACCCATATCTAGGTTCCACCATAGTTTGAGTGAATGTTTTACAAATACCTTGACCACCTTTTGATTAAAATAAATCCTAAAGAAAACTATCTATATTTGATATCACAATTATAGAAAAACATAATATTCAAAATTATATTTGTGGTTTTCATAATGTTACATCACCTTCCTGATAGTCCATTTAATCTAGCATCCTAATGAAATAATGAGTTTCATGAGTAAATCTTAATGTTTATCCATTAATAAAAGACTAATTATTTATCATTCCATGTCCTTGACTTTTATAACATAATATTTTATTCTTCTCAACAAATTATCAATAATTTTGGCTCTCTCTTGAAATGATCAATAAACTGAACATTTTCTTCAATTTTGATCTTAATCATAATCAATGTTATGTATTTTTCTAGATCCTAGAAGGTATAATTTTAAAAATTAACCATAAAAGTGATTTATAATCTTATTATTACTATATATATAGATTATATTCATTAACATCTCCTCACTATTTCTTGGTTTTGTCCTTACAAAAATATATTTCTATTACTGTAGAATCTAACTCAACATTAGTGTTTACACATCTATAAATGTCAGTATCTTCTCTGCCACTATTTTATTATTCATATGGGTTTCCTTTAATATACACAAAAACATGTGAAATGTATAATTTTAAACCCTTAATCTCATAAACTTAAATTTTATATGTTTTAATGTCCTACTATGAATGAATGTTATTATATTAAAATAATTTATACTATTAACTTTTTCTTTTAACATATTATGAATATTTCTTTATTAATGATTTATCTTCATAAAAAAATTATAAATTATTAGAATAGTTTAGAGTGAGGTACCTTACTATTCAATATATTTTGAATTTATGTGGAATATTCATTTTTGATTGCCTTTACACTTTTTCAAATTTGAAGAATTTAATGACATTAAATATTAAATCTCCTTTTCATTCATATCATTATCCTCTATAAACATATTCCTTTCCTCCAAAACCACTTACTGTGATTTTTTATTTTATAATGAATCAAAATAATTATTTTATATCTCTTATGAATTAATATTTCAATTTTAAAAATCCAATTTAACACCTTTAACATTATTTTCCATATGAAGGAAAATATTCACATTGAATTTTAGTGCGAATGTTTTTAAAATTATATTAAATATATTGATATCATCAAGGGTTTATTCAATTATATGCATGTCATCCAAAATAATGTTTACTCAATTAAGGAATGTGTATATAGATACATCTGGGTGAATCATAAAGACTATGTAATTGTTGAATAGAACCTTGAACATAGTTAATATTCCATTTAGTGACATTTATAGATGTTAAGAAACATTTCCCTAAATGAGTTCAAATATTTACATGACATCGCCTATTTGTTTATTTAATTTAAAAAATGATCCCACAAATGCATTGGTTCCTTTTGAATCAATTTCAAAATCCTCATGATATCATTTTTAAGAATTTCATTCTATGTCGACCATAATTCCATTTATTGAATTCTTCAAAACAAAACTATAGAATTAATAGAAGCAGTGCTACATTTAATTATTCCCTAAATGAAGGATTAATTCATAAAACACCAATATATCTTTGATTTAAAAGTACTTCTACGTATTCTAATAAGAAAATAATTGACCACTTCAAGCATTTTTCTTTGATATCACATGTTTGTCAAATTGATTGAAAATACCTTCCATGTATATCATAGTTTGTTGATATAAAATGTTCCTTTCCAAATATCTTATTCTAGGATTATTTATAACACTCCACTCTCCCTCATAGTGAAATATTATGTGACAGACTTAAATTATATAAAAATTCGATTTTATTTAGTTCACCCTTAATATGCTATGTCCAATGAATATTTAATCAATGTTTTAATGTTGACATGAAATCAACTAATATCCGATGTTTGTTATAAATCTAGTGAAACTAAATAAATATTTATGTTTACTTCCCTATAATAGTTAGTTACCTCACTGATCACTTTAAAAATACAAAATGACCTATCTAAATATAAAAATCATGATCTTTTATCGATGATGTAATAAACATGGATTTTCATACATTAATATTACATATTAATAGTTGAAAATTCCTTAAATTATTCTATCAAAATCATGAGGATAAAAAAGGTATTATGCCTATAGAAACACAAAAACATAAATAATTGGATCATATGTGAGAAACATTATCTTCCACTAAGTTCTTTTGAATTAGAACCCCTATTAGACATGATACATAATATATTATTTCATAGCATGGGGAAATGAATCATAAGAAAGTGTGAGATATGATGCTTATTAACGGTAAATAACGGAGATAAAAAAATAACATTAGAATAAGTGTATGAGAACATGAGAATAATAGTGGATAACTATACCATGTAGATGAAAATATCATAATCTTGAGTCCGGGGATAAATATTTGTAGTTCATAAGACATGAATCATAATGAAATTGACGAACATGATTGATGAGAGAATAAAATTAGAATAAGACATAAATTTTTTCCCAAAATATAAGCATAGAAAATCATTTCCTTAGTATTCAAGGTTCATTTCTGAAACTATAAATATGTAATGGGTTCCCTCCCTAAACAATAATAGTAGTTAAGGTTCACTCCCATGACATTCATAGTAGATAAAGTACCCTATTGAAATTGGTTTACTAACCTCTATAATATTATTTATCTCATGAGATTTCAACATTTTCTTAATGAATTGGATGGAGATATAGGTCTCTCCCATCCCTGGGTAAAATGTTTCAACTATCCTTAGTTATAAATTCACCTCAATCTTTTTTTACAATGTAACCACCATCACATAATGGAAATCAAAAATATTTTTTCCACAATATCATAAAAAATTTATCATATCAAAATCCATGAAAATAAATTGGTTATGTAACACATTTATTATATCAGATCCCATGAAAGGAAATGTGGATTATAAAAAATTCTTCATAAAATAACCCATATAATGGAAAAGTTAGTCATAAAGATTTTAATCATTAATAAAAACAATGTTTAGAAATAATAAAGACATTATAATTGGTTCACATACCCAATAATACGTAACAAGGATCAAATTTTGTTATAATATATGTAAAATGAAATTGAATGATCACACAGAACATTTCTTGAGGAAAATATACTTTCATCAAAAATATCTTTTTAAATTAAGAATATCATAAAATAATTTTGAAGTCATTTTTTTGAAAATAAGCAATGAAACATATTATAGAAGTATTAAATATCATTTAAATAATTTCATGTGCAATATAACATCCCAAATTGTAAAATATCCTTTTAAAACATAAAAATTTTGTAATCTATTTTTCATTGTATATAACCATAGAAACATGTAATGGAGTATTTAAAGGTCATTTAAACCATTTCATGTGAAAAATATCCTTTCACATTTGAAAATCTCTTCCTAGTATAGAAAATTTTCTAAAAATCCATATCTTCTAACATATACACAGAAAAATATAGAAAATATTTAAAATATTGTGTTTTCATGATGTCAAGATAATACATTCATGTTGTACACGTAAAAACAAATATTCCATTTAAATTTTCAGTAAAATCCAAACAAGAAATTTTTTGAATATAACCTGGTAGCTCCATCCATAAAAATTTTTAAACCCAAAACATAGGTAAAAATTAATCTAAAAAATATTTGGAGATATTAAAATTTTTAATAAATTGTTCTTAGAAATCATGTACATGATTGAAGTAATTTTATTCAACCAAAGATAAAAAATGTTGGGTTTCATTAAAAATAAAATTTTGGAATATTGAGTTTATAAAGAGAGTAAAATTAGTTAAAACGTGTATTCTCAAGAAATAAATATTGGACAATAAAATTAATTTTTTCTTGAGATAAATATTTTAATATTTCATAATTTAAAATTAATCATAAATAATCTCAAAAAATAATGAGATTGTAACATCAAACCCTTACCACTTTGGTATGTTTGGAATTTTAAGCCCCATTAAAGAATAAAATAACAGATAAATTTAAATATCATTAATAGAAATTGATTGCCTATATAAAATGTAAAATATAAGGTATATACAACTCATAAAAGAAGACAACTGTATAACAAAATATATGTCTCAAAGAAAGAAAATTGAGAAAAAATCTCTTACCATTTTAAAAAAATTAAAATCTTTATCTCCATTGAATATATAATATATTTATTTCCCTAAAAATATTCAAAAACCTTATTTTTTTAATTTATTGAGGTAAAATTATTTTTTGTGCATAAAAATAGTGCTTTAGGAAAATATTTCCTTTATTTTCAAATAGTTCTAAATGTTATTTATTGAAAAAATTTCATCAATGAATTAAATCTATATACATGTATAATCCATATATTTTCATAATTTATTTAATCATATTCATACCCAAAATATCAATGACTAGGAAACCAATTTCATATTAAATTATGATAATTTAATTTTATGTAACATATCAATAAAACTATGTGTTTTTTGTAGTTTAAGCTATTGAAGAATAAAATCTAACCAATATTTTTTCACAAAATTTTGTGGTGATACATTTTAAACATTATTAATTGAATTTATCCCTCAAAATTATTTTACATTCATACAAAAAACTGAGGAAACATATGATTTATTACAACCTCAATATCCCACATATCATCCTTAAGCTTATGGTTTTACCCAAAAAAATTGAACATGTGAGTGGTCTTCTTTTGTAGAATCTTCACTCTATAATCCAAAATATGAACTAGTTAATCTTGAAAGGAAATGTTATACTACAGCTGTATAAAACCTAATTTTAACACATTTTAAGGGTATGTTATGTACTTCCTCAAGAGGGATATATGTAAATCGTCATGATCATGAGGAATTTTCATTAGAAGCACCAAATAATCAGCTTCCATCTCAATACAATCAATAATTTTGTATTCAAATATATATATAGATCATTGATTTAATTTATATTTAAAGGAAAATTTCATCCTTTGGTTGTGGTTCGATCAATTTCAACATCATATATTAACCTAATAAATAAAGATAAATTTTTTGTTCTTCAAGAACTAATAGATCACATGCTCCATTTTAAAATGATAATTCATTCATTTTATCGCTAGTTATCATCAAATGAAATAGTTTTCATATTTCATACAATATGAAATGATATTTATATGTTAAATTAATAAATTATTCTCTAAAACCTCATAACAATTATATCCTATGTCATTGCATAAATACAAAACCTTATAACCCTTCCAAAATTAAAAAAATTATATATCAGGTAACTAAATTTTCAAAAATAATTCTAATAAAAATCCCAAATATATCATTATGTATCTCCTAATGGTGACATACCAAATATGTTAATACCATGATTATATATTCTATTGAAGCATGATAATAACCAAAATTACCATAAAACCTCAATAAAAACATACATACTTCCTGATTCCTTATATATGCCACAAATTATTGAATATATTACATAAATCGAAAAATGATGTAAAAATCATCAGTGTTAACATATACAAATTTTTCAACAAATAACTAATCATTTAAATGTATTAAATAATTTCTAATTTACATCATCTATATCAATCATAAATTTATACCAACGTCATTATCTCATTATCAGGATCATATTAAGCATTATCATTCCTTTAATCACGTGATATCCATAATGTATAACCCTTAATTAATTAACATTTCTAGTTCATAAGTATCATTAAAAATATTATTTAATTTAATTAATGAAAAACTTCAATAGAGAATTTATTATATATTACATTATTCTTGAATTCCAATACATAAATAGTTCCATCATTCTACTTCATTCATAAACCATTAACTACGATTCACCATATCATTTATTGATACCTACTTCCCTTAATATTTCATTTGTAGTCTGTTCATCATCAATAATTGAAAATTTACTTAAATGACCTTACTGATCGTCATCTTGATCTTTCCACCTAGAAAATCATTTTCTATAATACCAATTATTTCCAAATTTATAAAATTTTTCTATTGGTTATTACTTATGGAAAAAATTACTCTTATCCAGTTGGTCAATTGAAATTGTAATTTTTTTATCAATAATCACATACTCTATAAACTTTGTCTCAATAAAAAATAACTTCTCATTCCATTGAGAAATATCATGGAGTACATCTAACCACGTTCTTGAAAAATAGAAAACTGATTGTTCTATCTACCATGGTATCAACCAACCAATCTCTCAAGAAAAACTATCCTTCTCATTTCATTGAGTCCATGATTTGGGTAAGGTGTGTGTTCTTAATTATATATCATGATAAATTAATATGAAAATCATAATATCCTTCACTCTAGTTTTCATCTGATTTGGTTTCCGATCAAGACATTGTCTGTCACATTCAATGATAACCTAGTTACTTTTGTTTCCCACCGTTGACTAAAACCAAAAATCCTAGAGTGAGTAAAAATACTCAATGTTGGGAACTATGTAATCATAAATAATCACTTATATTAAGTGTAAATCCTGACACATTATTCACAAAATATGGAACTTTTGGATTAACCTAATCCATTAATGTTCATTGTTTAAATACATCATGATGGTTCATAGAGGTTTTGTGGATTTTAAAAATATATATCCCCTGGGAGTGTCAAAGAAGGTGATAAGTAAGGCCCATTATGATGTACTAGGTAACACCTAAATCAAGCATGATGTTCCCTTTTAAGAGTTATTACCCCTATATAAATCTATTCTAGAACCACATCTACTTGTAGAATCTAGATATGGATGTATTTTTAGGAATCCACTCTGTTCGACCTTCACCAATATTTTATAATATTTTATTATATATGGAATTATCGTTATATAGAACTTTAGATATATCCCTATACATATCGCTAGAGTTTTCACATCCTAGTTACAAATGGTTAGCTAAATTGATCATTTGATACCAATTATAGAGACCATGACATTTCATACATTGATATTACATATCTTTATGTGAACATTCATTACATTATAGAAACACAATCCTAAGGATCATAATGGTATAATGCCTTTTGAAATATGAAAACATAAATAACTGGTTCATATGTGGTCATCACCCACTATGTTCATCATAATTAGAACCCTTATTAGACGTATCATATATAATATATTTATTCATAACCTAGGGAAATAAAAAATATGAAATGGTGAAATAATATTATATATAGGGGTAAAAAGGGAGATACATTAGTGTAACATGAGCATAATCATATGATAACATGAGCATAACATTTGAAAACCATTCCTTAAAAATAAAAAGATATTAATCTGAAGTAATGATATAATGATTAGTAGTTCATAAGATATTAATTATATGGAATTCAAAGAGAATGATCTATGAGAGGATAAAATTGGATTAATTAATATAATTTTTGAATATATATAATCAAAGAAAATAATTTCCTTACTCATCAATTATAATTTATAAAACTATAATAGTGGAATGGGTTATCTCCTCAAACAATTATAGTAGTTCTGGTTGACTCTGAAGAATATAATTGTGTAACATGTTAGTAATTGAATTAGTTTCACTGTGTATTCCTATTTATTTATCTCATTATATTTCAATCTTTACCCAATGCACTAGAGAGAGATATGGGTCCCACCCATTGTTGGGTATAATTTTACCTCCATACATGGTTATAATATAACCTCCATCAATTTTAATAATGTCACATCTATCAACTATTAAAACAAAAAATTATTGTACTATAAGATCGTAAAAAATTAATCATATCAGAACCCTTGAAAATAAGTGGTTTTCAAAACCCATTTTAATATCAAAACACCTCAAAAAAATTCTTTTTACAAACACTACATCATAGCATAACCTGAAGAAATGAAATGGGATTCATAAACATATTGTCATAATAAAGAAAACCCATCATGTTAGATAATAATGAATGTATCATTAGATAATATTCGTAGTAAATATTATGTATTATCTAAAGATCTAATCTTAAATGGAAAAATATTTTAAAATACCACACAAAAAATTTATTAATGAATATAACCATTATTTTAAAATAAATTTTTAAAACTAAAAATTAATAAAATATTTCGGAAATAAATTTATTTGGAAATAAATTGTAAAACTTATAATGCATTATTTAAGGATTATTTAAGACATTTAATCTCGAAAATAACCTTTGAAAATTTCAAATTACCTTTTAAAATATAAAATTTTTTCAATCTCATTTTCATTGAAAATAACCATGGAATCATATAAATGAAGCCATTATGATTATTAAACACATTTCATAAGTAAGATAGCCTTTGAACATTAATAATAACCTTTTAAAACATTAAAAACCCGATAAAATAATTTTCATTGAATATATCCTTGTTAACATAAAAATGAGGCTTTAGAAAATTATGTGTTCATGATAGTGGGACATTTTTTTCATGGAGTACATGTTAAAACAAATAGTACTTTTATATTTTCAGTAAAATCCTATCTATCTATGTTTAGAAAAAGTTATGAGGATTTATTTTATACAATTTACTAAAAAGTAAAATATTTATAAAAATTAATCCACAAAATACATGGGGAACAGTAAACATTTCCGAAAATAATTCGTCGAACTCAAGGACAAGGAAGAAAATGGTATTTCATTCAAAAAGACAAATAAATTTAGTTTTCATTCATACCAATTTTCTTGGAATTGTGAATTTATAATTAGATTAAAGTTAATGGAAATATCACATTCTCTAGAAACAAAAAAAATAGAATACTATTATATATGTTCTTGAGAAATATATCATATAATTTCATCATCAAAATCAAAATCATTAACAATGGTGAGATTGATAAATAGATAATATAATTTCATTCCTCAATATAAACTACAAAAGAACATCAAATAAGAATAATTAACTCCAAATTGAAAAATGGACTTGAACGATCTTGAAACTACCTTTCATTCATTGGTAACATATAATAAAGAACCATACATCATTAAAACATTTAATTTGTCCAGTATGATAGAGCATTCTTATTTTCAAAATAGAATTGGGTTTTTAGTTCAAAATGTTTTAACAAGTAAAAAACAATGTAAATATGATGGAATTATTGGGAAACCATAATATAGAAATTTATTATTTATTTATAACTTACAAAAATGAATTTCATTTCATTATAATGAATTATTTGATTAGACTGACTAAATGTGTGTAATTTTCATTTAAAAGTGATATTTTAGTTGAAAATATTAATCAATGGTCAAAAAAATATGCCTAATTATTTAGAAACTCATAGAAATAAATATAATATTTATTTATAGATTATATGAATTAAATTACTAAAATTACAATCTGTTTTGTGGCAAAAAATAAGGAGACAGTATTTTTCAATTTTGTTCTATTATGAAGAAAAATATAACAAAAACTTACTCAAAACTAACCATTAATTCTAAAATTATTCCAACTATATTCTTCAGTTATTTTTATTAATTTATAACATATTGGAATTTATCACATGTGATTTAGAAGAGAAGTTGGTTCAAATCATCCTAATATTCATTTTTTTCATTTGTAAAATCTAGAAATTTTAAAAGAAGATTAAGTTTGATGACATATACAACACACAACACTGATCTTAAACGAAACATGGAATATTATTAACTTTATATTATTTTAATAACATAAATTTTAAATTTCTAGGGATGAATAATATTAACCAAATTATGAAACATATTATATTCATACTCAATATAAATGTATTGATTAAATCGTTTGAAATAACTAATTAATTTTTTAGTAATGCCAATTTTATGCATCAAAAATATTTTTTTCTCAAAAATAATTATTATTTATTTTAGTGAGAAAATATTATAATTATTTTCTATATATTTTAAAATTTTAATTTCAAAAAATATTATATTTTTTAAATATAATTTTCAATATTTTATAATGTAGAATTGTTGATAATTTTAAAAAATGTTCATTTTATATATTAATAATGAAAATAATGATTCTATTTGAAAAAAATATTTTTGTCAAAATTTTTTACAAGGAATCATTTAATTAAATGAAATTGATGTAACATAATATCCTTTATAATATTCATAATCCAATAAATTTCATTGGAATCAATTTTTTTATTGATTTTTTATAGTAACATTTTCATACATAAAAGGAATTTTCGTGAAAAATAGTGTATTATTTTGTTGTGCAATATAATTATAAAAATCATTTAGATCATTTATATAAATTTAATTCTAAAAATTGGATTCAATTTTTTTAATAATTAGGTCACATTTGTTTAAAAAATATTTCCCTTTTTTGGAAAATAATAATAGTAACTATAGTAAATATGTGTCGCCTTAGAAAAGGTATATCTGATACATAAGGTTAAAATTAATATGATAAGAACTATATGTGTACATAATGCTTATATTTAACCATTTATAAGAGTTATAGTCGACCATCATTATATATTATTAGAAATTATTTCAATGTTTTCCATTTTCATTGAAGATGACTTATATATTATTTTATGTAATTATAATGTCAAAAACGTCAATCCATTTATTTTAATATATATAATATTTGTTTAAAATAATAAAAAAACATATGTTTAGTTATAAATGGTTATATGAAATATGATATATTTTTTTCATAGTAATTTATTTATAATATTTAGTGATGAAATAAGTAAAATAAAATCTTAGATAATGCTGATTTAGTGCCTATTGAAATAGTATAAAAGTCTTGTTAATTATTTTAAAAGCTATAACATTAAATGTTATTTGGATATTTATAGTGTCCCATGAATTTTAATGATAGATATAACATAATATATTTGTGTAAATTGTTATATTTGAATTCCATTGCGTTTATGTTGTTTTCAAAATCAACTTATGTGAATAGTTCCTCAAAGGACATTAATTGAATTTTATGTCAAATATGTTTTATTAATACATTTAAAAATTCAAAATTATTTAAAGAGGATAATTAGAATGTTAAACAATCTAAAATTCTATTATGTGTCCATTTATGATCTAATTATCAGATTATAAATAAAATTATAACCCTTTTACATAGAATAAGTATTGTAATGATAAGTGTTAAAAATGGAAAATCAATGAATTAAAAAATATATAAGGATTAAAATAATTTCTATACAACTATAAATATTTTTTTATGACTATGTTAAGACCACATCTTCCTTAAATTTTAATGAAAGTCTTTTTGGAACTGTTTTACAAGAGTTAGATAAATATTATATGATTATATTTCACATATATCCAAAAATGACATTAATGACATTTTATAATAAACAATATGTTTTTAATTTTTTTTAAAATTAAAAAAAAATCCTTCAATGGGTGAATAATGTATAGCTTAAAATATAAACCATGGTCCACTAATGGGTCATTTTTTTCATTTATTGTAAATTTATTGACTCAATAATTGTAAGAAACATTGATATCATTTTATTTATCAAAACAGTTAAGAAGGGATTAAAACAAAGGGATAATGGAGAAAACATATTATAAACATGACGACATTTTATTAGATGATATTATTTAGAATCGTACCCATATTTTCTTTTAATTATACAAATTTTCATCAACATTAACCTTAATGTTAATTTATATATATTTATTACTTTATGAAATTCCAAGAATTCCCCTCCCATTACATAAAAAGGGAACCCCATATAAAATTCCATAAGAACTCCAAGAGATATTTTTTGTATAATTTTAGCCCAAATAAATTCTAAACATCCCTCGCCATGTTTTAGAGACCATGGTATAGACAGAATACCAACCTTAGTTGTATTATGGTGTAATGAAAAAAAGGATTTCTAATGAAGTGTTAAATCTTTTAACCAAATGTGTTGGTTTTTTTAATGTTGGGTAAAAATCCCTTGAGGAAACAATGAAGTATTTTTACGTTGATTGTGTTTTTTTAAAGAGGGTTTCAATTATCATATGTGGAGTTCTAAAGATGTTATTACAAGCTATGTTGAAAGAGAACCATGAAAAAGTAATTGATGATCTATAGGTGATACATAAATAATAGATAAATGTTAGTTCATGAAATATTGTAAATGTGTGTGAAATATGGGGTTGCACGAAAGAGCCTTGTATTCCCAATGCAACATCAAATTCTGTTTTGCATGCTCGAAGTAAATCAGTCATGACACATTAGGATCTCGGGCGCAAGGGTCAATGATGCCTATAAATAAGAGGTGACACCCTCATTTGACAAGATCAACACATAGAGTAAATTGGAGCTCTAAATCACATAATAATTACATACATAGGGAGTTTTACAGAATAGTTAGAGTTTCACACATGCTAAGGAATTTGCGTTTAAGAATGTAGTTGCACATAAGATTTATGATCTATGTAAGAAGAGGTTTTGGGTGAAAAGAATAAAAATTTCTTGCAAGGTGCAGTAAAGGTTGCACGAAATGTTTGAAGTTGTTTAATTCATCGATTATAATGTGGAATTCATCAGTGGATAAAAGGGTGTATCAAAATAGAATCTAAATACAATGAAGGAAGAATTCATTAGAGATAAGTAAGTGACTTACAATCTTCTATAAATGAATTTATCGCACTTCAGTTGATAGATAAGTGAGATTTTAAATTGTGATTGGTTATAAATTAAGAGGGATATTGAGTCTGCTCTGAACACTATAAACAATAGTGAACTTTTAGTAGATTTGGTAGATTAAGACATTGTCGTTGTATACTCATTGGATGTATCCAAATAAGGCTAAACTAAGAAAAAAATTATTTTTCTCATGCATGATTTAATTTTTGTTCATTATTTTTTATTTAAAAAATAGGGAATTGTGTTTGTTTATCAAAGAAACATGATCAATATAGCAATTTGTTTTAATCTATCATACCCAGATTCACACCCCTAGTAGGGTATTTGACCATGTAGACACCATGAAATTTGTTCCATGAACTTTTCTGGAAAATTGATGATATGAACCTCTCTTAGACACAACATATTGAGTTTATTTAAAAATATTTCTTTATGATAGAAGAAAATACATATTGGATTTCCAAGGGTCTCGAGCCAAAACATCGTCAACTTGGTTTGAAAAGTTCATGGTGTGACTCTCTATTTTCAAATGGGGTCAATGATGATAGTGAAGGTATTGGCTTGATAGGCCAGGACCAATTCCCAACACTAATATCGAGAAGGTGTGCATGAGTGTAGCACATGGGGTATGGAGAAGTATGTTTCACATGGTTGTTCGATCGCCCCACCCCCCCTACATAGAAGACCAAAGAGGCACACCTATGTATTAAGAGGCCCGCACCAGTCCTACCTGTGCAACGGAATATTCATACCCCTACATAGGTAAGCTATGATTAGGAGATACACAAAAACTCTATGTGGTATCATAATGTTCACATCCCTATATAGAAGGTTAGTGTTGTGGAAGTAGACATTAGACCTATGTAGACATCCTCCTATCGACTATCCCTCTGCCCTGCCTATAAATAAAACACCTGGGATCCCCATGTTATAAACTAAAAACTTTAGAAGAAATCCTAAAGTTCCCATTGTGTATCTCCTTCACCCAGGTCCCCCAATGTTTTTCAGGTATCTCTTTAAGACCCGATATAATATATAATTAGATGAGATAAGGAATATTATTTTCCTTTTAGAGTTTTAATTACAAAACATCTAATTAAGGACCCTCCATCCAAAATGAGAAATCAATTATTCACAGTAGTTTACAAAAGCAAAGAACTATGTGGGATTCTTCCAAGGACATAAAGGGAAACCCAAGGTGATTAGTTTTGAACCACAACCAAGTGATTTCCCCTAGTACATTTCAGAAGGCCTATCAAGCTCTCACAAGCTTATATTTCCCATGTAATTATTTTTTTCAGTTCCTCCTATGACCTACATAGAACCCCTACAATAATATCCCATAATATACATGTATATATGAAATAATAATTTAAAAATATTTATTAAATAACATGACAAAAACCACTCCATGACCATATAGTTTTGGTGTCTTTAGAAAATGGGAATCAAAAATAAACTAGTTCATAATACATCTATATTGTCTCCCACTTATTTCTTCAAAACTAGACTCAATTTTGACATATCTTTCTTTAAACCCTTGTTAATGTCCTGGAAAAAATAAACGTATGAAAGGGTGATCTCAAATTATCAGTAAGGGTAAATAATGTAGATTTCAATCATATCATAATTAAAAGAACATTAAATTTGAAAATCTTATCCTACATATAAAAGATCAGAATATTATATCATTGGATAAATCATAAAAGTGAAATATAATCCCAAAAGTCATAACATAAGACATGAAATTTCCATGAATACACACATAAACCAATAAAATCATTTCATATTAGTAAACTCATTTTTCCATGACCATCATAGTGGACAATGCCTATTACTGAATTGAGTTCACTTCCCGTTCCAGTCCTGTATTACTGAACTAGATTTAGATGTCATTTTTGTCAAGTATATCTCATTAAATATAAATATTTACCAAATGAGTTATAGGGAGATATATTTCTCATCCTTATCATAATGAAACTATTCATATGTATTCTACAAAAACATAATAACAATCAATGTATCATAACCAATGAAATAAAATTGGATTATTAAACATCATTCTGTCATAATTGATATAAAACAAATGGATTTCCTAATTAAAATTCCATCATAAAAAATCAAATCATGGTAATAAAAGGGAGTGAAATATAACCCTTTTAAAGATTTTCATCGTAGATGGAAAATTATTCTGAGATAACATTTGAAATTAATTCCTGAGTGAAAAATCATTTCTTCTTCAAACACATTTTCCTTCCACAAAATGCAACACAATTTTAGAAGAAATCATTTTATGTGAAAATAAACATATAATATTTTATGGTAAGATTCAAGGAAATAAGGAATTATGAATGTGTAAAAACCCATTCTTGTCCTACAAGTTAAAAACGTTTTTCTCGTACTTTTACTGGAAAATTCAAAATGTACCTCTAATCGAATAATGACAATAAATTCCTTTCATACCGTTTAAAAAAAAATTAACATAAGGGAAAAATTAATTTCAAATAATTTTACAATAATAGAAATAATATTTCACAAATTGTAATGGATGTGGATGATAAATATACCCTAGTAAATGATTACATATAACCAGTCTTAGATAAAAATATGATTGTTAAACAATCCCTAACCTTGGGTCTGATAAACTTCCTACGAATCCAAAACACTTGTATAATGATTTTAATAATTTAATTGACTTATTATATATTAATAGTAATTTTTATGATATCATATATGATTATATTATCATCTGTTTTTTAGTAACATTTAATTTTCAATCGTTATTTTGATATTAATTGCTTTATGTTCTTATGCAAGACTTTTCAGATAAGTTAATGGTCCACTTCTTTGGATATCATTAAATAATTTACAAAATTATATTTGAATAATATATATACTATTTATTTATTCAATCCAGGTATATAATCATGTTTTAATGAAGATTATGTATAATGAATCAAATCGCATCGTGGAGATGGTAGGCCGTATGTACGCACGAGCAATGTTATCATTCCAAAAATTGAGGAATTGTATTAAAGTGGAAGGTGTATAATATTTCAAAATTAGTAACATTTTATAATAATAATATATAGTTATTATTTACATTATTATACCCATCCATGTATGTTGGTGGAGAAAAACAAATTACACCACGACGTGGAGAAGGTAAGTCGTAAATATGTAAGCATGCTGATTTTGTCACGACCTGTCCTCGGGGAAAATGCCGTGACTACCCCAAGCCCGCCTTCCATAGGCCAGGGGATGCTGACTGGAACCAAAGGCATAATTCCCGATATCTGGGAAGGCATTGCATTTATAAAAGTAAACAAAACACCACAGAGTACAAGCGGAAGTAATACACTAAGTACAAAATGAAGTGCTGAAAAATAAATGTTCCAGAATACAAACCCAATAGAATGTATAACTAAAAATGAACAAAATTACAACAACAAAAAAAGACAAATAGCTGGAAGAATAGAAGCAGCTACTGGGTTGTCCTCCTTGGATACTACCTGAAGGGTAGGTACAGATTGCGCAACTCCTGGATCGTCCACCACGGATCCTACCTGAAGGGTAGGTATAGATATCCTCCACAATGCTCTCACCCGTCAACCTCCTCTGAGTGTCGTCCCGTCATGAAGTCCACCTCCGGATACTGACTCGCCGTGAAGTCCACCTCTGGGTACCGTCCAGTCCTCGAACACTCGGCCTCTGCCAGTGCTGCCCGACGTCTGCAACCAACACAACGAAGTGCGGGCACAACCCATGTAGGGGTGAGTATACGATACTCAGTAGGGACCCCGAGACCCTCATGGTCTCAATAAATCCAACAAGGATAACCAGAAAGAAGGATCTCAGTAGATACCCCTTACTTAGGTAAAAGCCCATACTTATACCTAAGTTGTCAAGTGACCAATCTCAATCATGAGGAAACACAAAGGTTATGAAATCAATGGATAACCACATCCTAGGTATATTCCAATACATATGCCTAAGTGATCAGGTGACCCATATCAATCATGAGGTAAACACAAAGGTCATAGACTCAACTCAACCCAGGAATTCATTATCGAAACCGTAACTGCTGAAGAGCCCCGTCTCTAGAGAGTACGGTGATCCTGTCACGACTCCGAGGTACTGCTCACTAACATAAGACTGCTGAGGTACTCCTCTTGTCGAGTACTGCGGGTCAGCCACCCAAACACAGTAGTGCTTCCTATCGGGGTCTGCCACCCAAACACAGTACTGCATCCCCCCTAATAGCCAGCAGAGGTACTCTCCGGATGTGTACCACGGGTCTGCACCCAAACTCAGTAGTGCTCCGTCCGCCATGGGTCTTCACCCAAAAAAAAGTTGTGCTCCGTCCACTAGGCTAGTTGACTCACTCCAAGTCGAGTCGGTCAAGTAGTCGTCAGGTCCCAACCGGCTACACGGTCTACGTACTCCGTACGATCATCTCCGGGAGGGTCCGCTCCACGAGCTACTTGTCGATACTCCAAGTATCGCAAGGTCCCACGAAGAAATATCTCAAAGGACCGCATCATCCTAGGGGTCTCAACGCAACAGACGGTGCGTCAATCAGACGCCCGGTCTGTGAGTTATTAGCCTTTTCATCCCAGGGGCCCGGTTGGTTTCGTGTGCGAGCCCACCTGGTTGTATCTCAACTGTACCCCAAACTCTCATAGGGTATACTTATAGGGACTGTTTCTCAATGTGATCACCAAAGCCGCTGACGGTTTGTCAAACGGTCGTCCGGTCTGAAATTTATCAACCTTTTCGTTCCCGGGGCCCGGTTGGATTTCGAGTACAATCCAACCCAACTACTATCCAAATGCATCCAATCTTTAGGTGAAGTATACCAAAAGTTATTTCTCGACAAGAGGAAGTCAACGTGACAGACGGTGCATCAATCGGACACCCGGTCTGAGAGTTATTGGCTTATTCGTTCCAGGGGCCCGGTTGGATTTTAAGTCAAAACCAACCCGACTGCACTCCAACTACATCCAAACCTCAAACAGAGTAAGCTAAAAAGGTATGTCTCACAAAGAGGAAAACATCAAAGTCGACTGCATGTCAATCGGACGTCCGGAGATCATGTTATAAGCGTTTCTGCTCCGAGGGCCCGGTTGGTCTCGTGTACGAACCAACCCGGCCAAACCCACAGTTCTCCGAAACCTTGAGTTTAATATAGTGAAATGACTGCCTCGATCCAAGGATCACATCGCAGCTGATGGTGCGTCGATCGGAGGTCCACAGCCCTTGTTATGGGCAAAAGAACGAAAACAGTCCGAAAATGGGGGTTTTGGGCCCGGACCGACCCGACCCGAGACCCCCAGGGTCGGCCCAAACCGGGTTGACCCGAACCGGGTCTAGGTCTAGCCCGGCCTGGGCGCGGCCCGGCCCGGCCTGGGCAGCCCGGCCGGCGCGCTGGCGCGGTCCGCTGGCCAGCTCGGTGTGACCGAGCTGGGAGGACAAGGGGGGGGGGGCTACCCCCCTTTTTAATTGAACGTGACCCCCACATGGGGGGATGCTCCTCCCTTCCAGCCAAGGGTTACGAACCCCCGGTTTCTCCGCTGACCGGCCGGGCAGCTCCGGCTGGCCGGCAGCTGCCACCACGGGACCGGAGTGGTCCCGTCCCCCTCCTCTGACACCGGCGGCCAGAAGCCGGCCGCCGCTCCCTGCTCTGCCGCGGCCTAAGGCCGCGACCCTGGTCCGACCGGCGCAGCGGGATGGCGTCGCGCCCCTACACCGCGGTCCCGCTCCGGCCATAGTGTTTTCGGGATTCTACGGCGCGGCGCGACGGCGCTGCGACCTTGTTCGACTTCAACGATGCGGGGTGACGACGTCGTGCATCCTTGCGGCGTGATCCCACGCGGTGCGACGGCACCGCGCCATCTTCGTTCCAAACCACAACAAAGTCAAAAATAGAATTAGGTGAGGAGGGTCGGCCGTGTTTGTGCGGTCCTTCCCCCTCCCGTTAATCGATAGCAAGCGGCTAAGATTACGAAGAATGCTCGAATATTCAGAAACATATATTCAAACCCCTACCTCGAAGAAATCGTCGAACGAGGGTTTGTTGCGGAATTGAACGTCGCGGAAGAAGGCTTCGTGAAAGGAGAGGGCCGTTGGCGTCGCGGTACATGGAGTCGCGTCGTCGATCTCCGAGGAAGGCGTCTCTCACCATCATCCTTCGTCAGAGGTCAGCGTTCTTTGTCGGCGATAGTGAATTCTTCGCGTTCTTCAAGGAGGAAGAACGTCCTTCAGGACTTATTGCTTTCCTCTCCAAATCCTCTCGCACCACCAACAATCCTCCCACGAAAAAAAAAGATTTAGTCTTATTTTATTAACACACAAGCCAAAAATTCATTGGAAATTGAAATGAATCCAAGAATTAATTACATGAAAAACCTACTCAATTAATGAGTTGACTTTATTTAATGGAGGGTTTTCTTTTTGAGAGTTACAAAATTAAGAGGGAAAACGTTATGTACATTAGGGGAAGGTGAGGGGTTGGGTTCATGTGTTCGCCACCCTACCTTAATCCCCCCTTACTTAGGTTATAACCACATAAGAGAGGGGAAAAGTGTTGTGACACAACACTTAATCCATTTAACAAGAAATGAAAAAATAATTGTAGAACATTTATATTTTTATTCCTCACTTTTTTTTAACAACTCCTCCCGAGAAAACACAGCTCCAAAAAGGTTCTTCTTAAGAAATTATCAGCGATGCGGTTTCATCGGTGCCCTCGGATTTCAATACTGAGCACCAGTTCAAAAGTTAGGAAAACCCCCTCAGTCATTCACTGAACGTACCCGAGTTAAAATTCAGAAAATGATTCCGAGCACACTGGGCCTCGAAATCAGGTGTCGTCAGAAACTGTATTCTTGTAAAGTTCCAAAGAAATTTGGAAAAATATTTCCTTGAAATATTCGGGACATTACATTTGCCTTGGTCCTTCTGTCGCGGCGTGATGACGCCGCGCCCCTCTGTCGTGGCCTCGCTCCGGTCGCGGTGCCTTTGTGGCTCTCCGACGTGGTGCGACGGAGTCGCGGTATAGTTCGTCTTCAATGGCGCGGCGTGATGGCATCGCGCTTCTCCGTCCCTCCATTAATATTTCCCTTGCGGTGCTTCGGCACTGCGTTTCTCATGCTGCAAACAATATCAAACAACTAAAGGGAGAGGGGTTCTCTACTGAGTAGATTATACTCAACCCTGCACAGGTTATGCCCGCACTACGTTGTGTTGGATGCCGACGACAGACAATGTTGATCATTGTTGAGGCTTGCGGAGCAGGTCGCTACCTGGAAGTGGACCACTGGGCGGGACGTACACGGAGCAGACAGCTAGACCGAGGAGTTGTGGAGGCTATCTGTAACCCACCTTTTAGTTGAGACTTTCATTGGGCTGCTCGACGTTGCGGATTTACTTTTCAGTTTCTGTACTCCCTTTTTCAGTTGTACTTTACTTTCAGTTTGGGTTTGTATTCTGACCCACTTACTTTTCCGCACTTACTATTGTACCCAGTTTTTACATAGTGTTTACTTCTGATTGCTTACTCTCGGTGCTTGTTCACTTTACAAAGGCAATGCCTTCCCTTTTTTTCGGTAATCACGGATTGGTTCTAGTCTCTAGCCCCTAGCCTATGGAAGGCGGGCTTGGGGTAGTCACGACACGGGCCTCGAGGACGGGTTGACAACTGGCTCCCGATGAAAGCACAGACACCCCACCTTAACATGGTCGTCGGGTCCTGGCCTACAAGGTACCCCTGGTTGCCCTGCAGACACATGGGGCCCACCCTAGGGTCCACCCACATGCCCGAATGGGTCATCTGATTAATGATAGTCCCCACAGGCCAACACATGTCTTTTATGGTGTGCTTTATCCTCACTCGCACACACCCTAGGAAAATTCCCAGAAGGTCACCCATTTTGATTACTACTCCAGGCCACGCACGCTTAACTGTGGAGTTCTAATCAGACAGGCTCCTGAAAAGGAAGGTGCACCTTGTTGACATGAGTCATATCATTTAGCCATTTAACCCTTTATCATTTGGGGATGTTACAATCACCCCCCCCCCCCTTTAGAGCACAACTCCTTCGTTGTGGGCCCTGTATCTCAACCCAGGTAGTGCACTGAACTTAAGGCTAGGTACCACCTCTGATACCAAATGTGACAACCGGGTCCCGGTGATAGCACAGACACCCCGCCTTAACATGGTCATTGGGTCCTGGCCTACCAGGTACCCCAGGTTGCCCCACAGACACGTGGAGCCCACCCCAGGGTCCACCCACATGACCGAATGGGTCATCTGACTAATGATAGTCCCCACAGGCCAACACATGTCTGTTCCAGTTTTTTTCCCTCACTCGCACACACCCTAGGAAACATCCAAGAAGGTCACTCATCCTGATTACTACTCCAGGCCAAGCACACTTAACTATGGAGTTCTAATCAGACATGCTCCCGAATAGGAAGGTGCACCTTGTTGACATGAGTCATATCATTTAGTCATTTAACCCTTTATCATTTGGGGATGTTACAGATTGTGTTTTTCATATGATGAATAAATGGTGAAATATGGTTATTTCATATATATAATAGAATATCAGTATATGAATTATATAGAGGTTATTATCTTATAATTAAAAAACAAATGAAGAGGAAGTAAATGAATAGTTTTTTAGAAAGAATTGTTAGAAGAGATTAGCTCTTCCTCAATGTAATTCCTGTAAATCACTTTTTAGAGAACTATTGTTCCTCTTTAAAGAAGACCAGAACCTCTAGAATGAAAATTGGAAATTTTAAAAGGAAAACTGGAAGGGTATGGCAAAGAAGGAAGCCTCAAAATGAAGTGAATATGTGGGAGAGGAAGATCGCTTTTATAATTGATGTGAGGGGAAATTTTGGAAACTCCATAAATAATAATTTATAACAAAATAATTCCCTACCCAAAAACCTCCCAAATGTCCCAATTTAAAAGGTGAGACGAGATAGGGTTGTAATCGCATGAACCGATAAATTTTGGATAATTTTTTTGTCAATTTAATCCATATATTTTTAATAAACACGTAGTTATTTTAATTATTTTCAATTGTGGTAATATCATTTTAAATATATATTGGTTTTAAATATTTACATATGTTGATTTAGTTGATCATAAATGGATATCATATGACATTTTAGAAAATAGAATGATTAGTTTTTAATTTTTTTTAAAAATTGATAATTTTTAAATGATTTAATAAAATATTAATTTTAAACAAATATTAATAGTTTCAATTTTGACACTATTCATTTATTTGAATTTAAATAAAATCCACACTGAAGATACGTTCAAAAAAAATATTTAATGTACTCCTAACATGTTATATTCACCTAAAATTCTTTTAGCACATTAATATAATAATATGATATTTCATTGAATTTCATTAATACCTTTTTTGATATTTTTATCAATAAAATACTTTTTACATCACTATTGTGTCATCATTAATATTAATTATTTAACATCTAAAAATAATAAATAAATTAATATGATATAGGTAATTATTTTAGAATTCCAGAGACTATCTATATTAGATATTATGTCATAGTAATCAATATATTAAAATTAATATACTTATAAAAAATTAGATTGTGACATTTTGTCAGATTCTTTGGTTTTTATTACATTCCTTTCATATTCACAGGTAAGTGGCCATCAAGCAATTCCATTTATAAAAATAGATGATAATGGTCTAATTTAGTCTTCCAATAGTATTTTTACTACTGTTAAGGAAATTTTATACTTTTAATCGTACATTTAATTAGCTTATTTAACTTTAACCATGATAATATAATAATTACAAAAGTCACTATTCATAATACCCAAAAATAAAAGTAGAATATTAACATAATCTGGACCTACTGAATACAAATAAGTAATAAATTTTTCAAAATTAAAAACACAAAAGTTTCTGTAATTAATATAATATTAATCTTGTTGTTGAAATGAGAAAACGAGTTTCAAAAGTTAAAATATTGCAAAAGATTGAAATGGTTTTACAATTGAATTTAATGTAAACATAATTCCAATGACCTACATTATAGTAAATTGTAAAATAAAATTATATTTATACTTTAAAACCATTCAATCATATATTTGACCATTTAAATTATTTCAATGAAAAAATATATTTTCAATTAAAATTTAGCACATTTTTACTATTCATCAACACATTAAAGTTTTTAGAAAAATATCAAAAAATCATCGAAAGTAAATTTTTTTATCCCTCTTTAAAATAACATATTTATCATGTCATATAAAACTTAATAATATGTAAAAATAAATATTTAAAAGGGGCTCTCCATTCAAAGTTTAAAAATTGAACTATTTTAAAAACTAGGTTTTTATACATAAAATATGGTTTTATTCTTACCCTATGACTAAAAAAATCAAATGGATGAATATAAAAATATTTTATTAAGTATATAGCACATATATATCACATTATTTTTATTTCTAAATGTAATTCATTCAAAAATACAAATATATAATTGATATATATTATTCATAAATAATTGAGAACCAATGAATTCACATTGAATTTTAATAAGTTAGATATAATTATTCCTACTAACCTAACGACTAGAATATAATGGTAATTTTATAATAAAGGTGTCTATCAGTTAATTTAAACTCATGATTTCAAGAAAAGAAAGATACTAAATGATAAAAAATTATTTAATAAAAATATTTCATAAAAACATATGGGTGTTACATTCTACCTCCCTCCCCTAAACATAATTTCCACCTTGAAGCTCATCATTTGAAAACAGACTGATAAGGATAAATGTCCCTTATCATATCAAGAAGTTCCATTGTGTCTTATTCAAATTGAAAGTCCCTCTATATAACTTTAAATTAGAAAAGGCTCTTGTTTCATAGAACTTTTTTGGTATGATCTAGAATCTCTATCTATTGTTATTCACAAGAAATTCATTTCTCCAGTGGTATGACTTATGAGCATAGTACATGTGAAGGATCGAGTATTTATGTTCTCATTAGAGATACATGGAACACATCATGATCTTGATAGAGATTAGGGGGAAGATCCAATCAGTAATATACCTTCCCAACATGATCCATCCTTTCAAAAGGTATGATATACCAAGGGCTCAACTTGCCCTTATTTCTGAATATCATTACTATCTTCCAAGGAGATATTCATAAGAACACCATATCACCCAATTCAAACACTAGGTCTTTTGATCAGTTGTCTGTATAATTTTTTTTCAACTCTGAGCTACTCTTATGTGTTGCTGAATAGATGTAATATTTTCATCCATTCCATCAACAAGATGTGGTCATAATTCATTTCATTCCCAAACTTTATTGAAAAAAATTAGAGTTTTGAACCTTTTTACATAGATGGCGTCATAAAGATCCAACTGAATATTGGAATGAAAGATAATATTGAATTAAACGTCCACCAATTTTAGGTTTTGATCTCAACCACCTTTGAAATCCATAGGGAATTCTCTCAACGCATCCTCCAGAGTTTGAATTTTATTCTATGATAGTCCGTCTAACTGAGGATGATAAGAAGTGATGAAACATAACTTTGTATCCAGAGCATTCTAAAGACATCTCCATAACATCGAGGTAAACCTCAGATCCAGAAAATATATAATTGAAAGTGGTACTCCATCCAATGTTACAACTTCTTTAACATATATAAAAGAAAGAATATTAATAGAGAAATCCTCTATAATAGAAATGAATTCTGTCTAATTTGTATGTTGATCAACTATAATTTAGATAGTATTAATTACATTGGATGTTTTGGGATGTCTGATGAAAAAAGTACATAGTGATGTTTACACATTTCCATTCTAGTATGGGTAATGGTTGTAACATCCCCTTATAATTATGTCTCTCATCCTTAACTTGCTGACAAACCAAGCATCGAGGGACATATTCGGCGACATATCTTTTCATGTGATCCCACTAAAAGTACTCTTTTAGGTTTTGGTACATCATTTTGCTTCCAGGGTAATAGAGAATGAAGAACATTGAGCCTCATCCAATATCACCTTCTTTCATTCTGGTATGGAAGGAATACAATCCTGGTTTTTAAAATTTATTATTTCATCACAATCAAGGTTGAATTCATAAACATTTATCACCTAATTTTTTAGATCTACATATTTCTTCTACGCCTCCTTAATCTTATCTTTTATTTATGGTAGAAAATTCATCTTAGAAAGATAATATTTAACCATTCCATTAAAATTTCAAGATCCATCCTTCTCAAAAAAAATTATTGTATCATTTGTTATCCTTGTCATGGATATCCTATCATTGTTTCGTTGACCAAATACATATTCCACCTTGTTTGCATTCTCATTTTAGAAATGAATTGACTAGTCAAAATCATTAATCAACTCCAATTATGTATATTCTCTATATTCATCTCATTTTGTGTGAAATATAGTATAAAAGTTTATGATTTCTATAAATATCAAACATTTAACCATAAATATAATTCCACTATATAATTAATTAAAGTACAATAGGATCTACCACTAAATCTTGAGTTGGGTAGATTTGCTCATGGATTTTCAACTTCAATAAGGAAATAGCTACCAATATATCATTTTGAATAGGGAAAAAATAATAGCCCCTTTTTGGACGCATCACTATAGATCACTATACTTTCTCCACTACAAGGTTGTGTGAGCATGGGTGTACTGGCTAACATTCTATTTAGTTCATCAAAACTATCTTCACATTCCTCTATCAAAAAAACATATCTCCTTTCTGAGATATCATTTTGAGGGGATTAGTTAATCATGAAAAATATTTCAAAATACATTGATAATATTTAGAAAACCCAAGAAAGCATCGGATCTCAATTACCGTTATTGGTCTCGACAATCTTGAAATAGCCTCTGTTTTTCGGGATCTACAGATATCCCCTCTCTTGAGATTATGTGACCAAAAAATGAAACCTTTTTAACCCAAAATTCACACTTGGTAAATTTGGATTAAAGCTTCTCTTTTCTCTGGGTCTTTAGTACAATTGTTGTCGCCAAAATATTGCACAAAAGGAAGGGATGAAAAAGAAGCCCCGCACGCTGCCTTGCGAAGCCCCGACGCGAAGCCCCATGACCATCGCGGCCCCGCGAAGCGCCGGAGGTGGTACCTCTCCGTGAACGGCATAACGTTCGTGAGGGAAGCGTGAAGCGCTGAAGGCGGTACCTCTCCAAGAACGGACTGACGTTCGCGAGGGCGCCGCGAAGCCCCGAAGGCGGAACCTTTCCGCGAACGGCCTGACGTTCGCAAGGATGCTGCGAAGCGCTGGAGGAGGTACCTCTCTGCGAATGGCCTGACGTTCGCGAGCCCGCCGCGAATCTCCATAGGCAGTACCTCTCCGCGAACGGCCTGACGTTCGCAAGCGCGCCGTGGAGAACAGGAGGTAGGGCGGGAGTTCTCCATCGCGGCCCCCCTTGCCTATAAATAATGGGCTCCCCCTGAGTCCAAGGGACGGACAATCTGACCTTTTGGTTTCTCCTCCCCTGAATCGCAAAGCACCCTTTTCCCCAAGAATCATGAGCTCCGTGAGGTAGTTCTACTTCACGTGACCCCTTCGCTTTGTCTCGTTTTGAGCCCCTCATCCAAGAGGGATGCCCATTGCGAAGCGCAAGGGCATTCGTGAAGGAGGGGGATTCCCAAGGGAACCCGGGCAGCCGCGGAGCATTTTTGCTTCGCGAAATTCCCATCTTGTACTAGTGATCCCCATGCTAAGGAAGGATCTCTACACATAGTGAAGCACACTGCTTCACAGTACCGTGTTTCGCAAGGAACCTCCTCTTCACGAGGCAGTGCTCTGTGAATACTGTTCCACTTCGCGAAGCACTCTCCACTCACACCATTGCCCCATGCTAATGCCAAGGCACCCCACTTCGCGAAGCACACTCCTTTTCTTGGAACTTCCTCTCCCCTTGCGACCCTCCAGGTTTTCATGATGCAATTTCAAAGTCCCATAGACAACACCACTCGTAGCGTTGCATCGCCTAATGCTTCTTCACATAGCCACGCTAACAGCTTTTTCTTCTTCGCATAGCCACGCTAATGTGGACCCCTCGATGGTTCGCTCTTCGAACCCCCTTGACCACGGCCTTACTGGTACCTTCCCTCCCCCAAAGAGCAAAGGGTACCAGTTATGTAAGTCCTATGGGTTTGAAGTAAACCCACATTGTCCGAGCTGCAGGAGGTTAAACTGCCAAGCACCTCGTCATCATCAAATGATGTTAAACTGGGATCTGTCCCCGTGCTTCGCACGTAGGGTCCCCCCAGCTCAGACATTTTTTATGCCACCCATCTTTATAGAGACGGGGTCACCCCCTCCACAAGGGATGATATCCTCCTTCTCGGAGTAGCGTATGTCCATGGGAGAAGGGAAACCACCTTGGTGTAAGCCCCTATCCCCTCTTGCGGAAGGCTACACCCATGCATCTTCGTACTTCCCCACTACCAAGGTAAGTGGAGGGCGTGATAGGGAACGAGGAACCGCCCATCATTGGTCATAAATCCATCTTTCACTGCGCTTTTCCGCACTTCAGGCATCCATCCTGGAGTATGCCCCAGCACCATGGGCCGCCTAACGCATAAGCCCCTGATCGCTTCTCACGGATGCACCCTTCGCGACATGATCGTCAGGTCCCTGCTTCCTCTTATTTCTCACACCGAGCATAACTCACGTGGGCTTAGAGTAAGCATCGGCCATGGCAATTCCTTTGTCCTGCATGACGTCAATCTTTATTCCCTTGTCCCACATGACATTAAACTGCACGCCCATTTGAACTATGAGGTCTTTGATCCATGTCAAGGCATGGTACGTAGGAAGCCTCCCCAAGGTTCAAGCCCATCTCTCACTAAACCAAGGTCCACTTTTCCTTTGAACTACAAGGTCTTTGATCCATGTCATGGAATGGTACATAGTAGGCCTCCCTATGTTTCAAGCACAAGCATCATTTATTCACGCCGAGTCCATCCTCATCCCGCGTGACTTTAAACTGCATTCTAGTCTGACGGAAAGCTGTTGTGACCAACCCGAACTACGAGGACTTTGATCCATGTCAATTCATTGTATGTAGGAAGCCTCATGAGGTTCAAGCCCATCTCCCATTGGACCAAGGTCCCTTCTTCATGTCAGTTCGTAGACACCCACCACAAGTGGACCCCACGGTTCACTTTCACATCGGTTCGCCGACGAAGCCCCATTGAACTATGAGGTCTTTGATCCATGTCATGGCATGGTACGTAGGAAGCCTCCCAGATGTTCAAGCCCACCATCCTTTGGTCATCCCGACCCACCTTCATGTCGGTTCACCAGCATCCAGGCAGCCATGTGTGTAAGCCCCACACCATCTGAACCAAGGTCCTCACTCACGTCAGCCTTCCGGCGTCCACACTCGAACTACGAGGACTTTGATCCATGTCAAGGCATGATACGTATGAAGCCTCCCCGAGGTTCAAGCCCACCACCAGTGGACCCACGGGTTCACCTTCACGTCGGTTCGCTGACGAAAACCACCAACCTGAACTACATGGTCATTGATCCATGATAAGGCATGGTACGTAGGAAGTCTCCAGGAGGTCCAAGCCCACCACCCCTGGGACCCCCTGGTCCTCCTCATTCACATCGGCCTTCCGGCATCCAACCCGAACTACGTGGTCTTTGATCCATGTCATGGCATGGTATGTAGGAAGCCTCACGAGGTTCAAGCCAACCACCCGGTCATTCCGACCTCATTCACGTCGGTTCACACCCGTCTCGCATGACGTTAAATTGTATTCCACACACCCTTTGAACTATGAGGTATTTGATCCATGTCACGGCATGGTACGTAGGAAGCCTCCCAGAGGTTCAAGCCCACCATTCGTTGGTCATCCTGACCCACCTTCATGTTCGTTCAACAACATCCAGGCACCCTAGTGTGTAAGCCCCACACCATCCGGACCAAGGTCCTCGCTCACGACGGCCTTCTGGCATCCACACCTGAACTACGAGGTCTTTGATCCCTGTTAAGGCATGGTACGTAGGAAGCCTCATGAGGTCCAAGCCCATCACCATTAGACCAAGGTCCACTTTCACGTCGGTTTGCTGACAATGACTATTGGACCAAGGTCCACATTCACGTCAGTTTGCCGACGATGCCCATCGGACCAAGGTCCACCTTCATGTCGGTTTGATGACGCATCGGACGAAGGTCCGCCTTCACGTCGGTTCACTGACGCATCCGACCAAGGTCCACCTTCACGTTGGTTCACCGGCACCATCCCGAACTACGTGGACTTTGATTCCCTACCACGGGGATATGTAGGAGGTCTCTTCGAAGCTCAAGCCCAACTTCACTATCTCCACTGTGATGGTTCCATTTCATTCCCCTTATACTTCATTCAACTCTCCATCACCCATCCTGATTCTCACCCAGACTGCCATGACCCGGCAAGATCAAACCATTCCACTCCTCTTCGCAGCTTCCCATGGGCTTGTCCCAATATCGGCACCCCTTTAAGGGAAATTCCTCAATCTGATCCATTCTAGCTAAATCTATGATTGGGTTAATCTGTCTCCAATGGACATTAAAACTTGTGGCATACCCTGTGTTAAACACAGGAAGCTGAGGAAAACCTCAGATATATGTCTATGGAATATAATTCCCCGCGCTAGATGTGGGATTCCTCGGGATTCCACACCCTCGAGAAGCCCTATGACAAGGGATAATAGACAGAAATGCCAGTTCCCTAGCATCCAGACACGCTAGTGATTCCTCGACGTGACTACACTCCCAACTGAAGGTTTCTTCCCTGACCAGACCATTTGGAATGTCCCGACGGAAGTAGTGTAATTAACCGGTATCCATGGAAACATGGAACTGGGAAGAGTTCCATGAACAAAGTATTAAATCTATGAGGGAGACCCGGACTAGGTTATGAGTTCTGAGGAGGAATCCACGGAAGGAAATACCCACATCCCATCATCCTATTTTGATCTAGGAGTAGACGTACCTGAACAAGGAATGAATGCCGCCCGCCTTTGGAAAGAGGGAATGCGGGGACACAGTGCAACACATCCTCCTCCGCAGAAGGATGAGCACGCGCACCCCGGCGAAAGCGTCAGAAACAGAAATGGTGAACCCGACGTGAAATTATTATCCACAATGTGGAGATTAGTAGCGTTTGAGACACCAGTAGAATGAAGTGTAACCGGATCCAGATATCCAGTGCCGGGTCCCGCCAAGAAAATGGAAGGCCTAGCGTGAAACTCACCGGAATTTGGGGTAGTAGAGCATGGGGAATTCTGTTCTGTAACGTGTTGGCATGGATCATTCTTACAGAATTGGAGAATGGAAGGACGCTGGGGCACTGGTTGTCGATCCTTTTCCTCGCAGTGCTGATGAGTTGATCCCTCTGTTTCCCAAGAACCAGTTTGCTACTATGGAGACACGATCATCACCCGTCAACGCCGACATTCAATCATTTCGGGAGACTGTCCTCGGAACGCCGCCCTAACAAGCTGTGCAGGGAGCCCCTGCTCCCCACCCCAACGTTCAATCGTTTCGGGAGCCTGTCCTCGGAACGCCTCGACGACTCCTCTCCTTTTGCTGATGAGATGGGTTATGTCCGGCTCAGCCCGCTCAGTGTACCATTCCAAGGGCTCCAGGAAAAGGCTCCCATTCGGCCGCATTAGCGCCGTAGTCCCACATCGCAAGAAGAGCAGGTAGGCTATGCCCCTACACAACCTGTGCCAGCTCGTCTGACCCAACATCAATGTTGGGCCTGGGATGAGGATGCTTGCGAAGACATGTTGACGTCAACAACTACTATGGCCCATGACACCACCGACGCACATCATGGAGTTCCTGCATACACTGATCAGGGGAACTCCTTTACCCGATCGGGATCGAGGGCTCAGCCGCCCCACGGGTAGGCTGGTTTGACGCTCGGGGTCGCAGGCCCGGGCGATGATTGCTGTGAACCAATCCGCGGTAACGTCACTCCATACGGAGGTCCTCCCCGTACCACCATTCCATAGAGCGTGGGCTTTCCCCACTCCGAAGATCGTCACGGAGGTATGCCTCGTGCTACCCCCATCCCGAAGGAAGACCCACTCCGCGGCAGTGATGCTCGGCGTGGAAACCTCTCCCGCACCCACTGTACAGGGTATGGAGTCCCTCCTCCTTCCCCCGACGGCCGATCTGAAGGCACTTCCCATCCGGTCCTTCTCCAACGTGGGGGTCCTCTCTATGTCCTCTCTGCAACTGGAAAAGGTCCTCCTCGCCCCTGCAACTTGGGGAGTGAAGGTCAGCCTCGCTCTGCCCGCACCATCCATGGATATAGAGACCCGAAACATGACGTACATGGATAGTACATTACTTTTGAGAAATACTTAATACATAACAAAAACACACACACAAGGATCGTAATAGTTTAGTGTCTTTGGAAAGTCGGAATATAATCTTCTAATCGTGGTGAAAGATCTTCCTTTTTTTACCAAAAACCTTTCTTTATATCCTGGGGAAAAGAAAACATAAAATGGTGAGCTCAAATGCTCAGTAAGGGTAAACAAAAGAAATATCAATCACATCATATTCATAAGAACATAACATTTTGGAAATCTTATCCTGCAAAAGAGAGCATAATTTCATAACATGGGATAAATCATAGTAGTGAAATGAAATCTCAATAATCATAACTTGAAACATGAAACTTTGTACCATACACACACAGTCATAGAGAATCATTTCTTATTAGTCAAGACTCATTTCCAAGACTATCTTAGTGGACAAAGTCCCTTTCTGAACCGAGTCACCCTCGTTTCAGTCTTGTTTCACTAAAACGGTATAACCTACCGTTCCAGCCATGTCTATCTCATGAGATATAAAATCTTTAACCAATTCATTGGAGGGAGATATAGGTCCCACCCATCTCATAATGATACCATTCTTATGTGTGCCACAAAATCATAAACCATACATCATAGCATAACCCATGTAATAAAAATGGGATTCTTAAAAAACATGACATCATAAAACAATTCATATAAGATAAAGGAATTCATAAAAATAATTCCATCACAACATAATCAAATCAATGTAATAACAGGGATAGAAACAGAACCCTATATTATCTTAGATGGAAAAAAATTTTGATTAAACACTTGAACTCCATTCTTGAGGAAAATATCCTTTCTACTTCAAAAACATTTTCCTTTCTTAACATGTCATACAATTTTAAACTAAAAGAAGTTGATTAAAAATAAACATGAAAACTTGTAAAGTAAGATTCTTGGAAATAATGTTTTAAAAATCCATTCATGCCATATAATTTAAAAAAACATTCTTCTCGTACTTTTGTAGGAAAAGTCAAAAAGTACATCGTACGAAAAACGACAAAAGATTCGTTTCATATCCTTTACTAAAAACTCACCAATGGGTAAAATTGGATTTAAAAAATTTTATGTGGATGGAAATAATATTACATATTGAGGTAACATGGATGTAGATGATAAAATACAGCCCAGTAAATACTAAAGTATAAACAATCTCGGATACAAAAATGAGATTGTGATATTTTTCCTTACCTTAGGTCCAATTTTCTTCGTAGGTGTCCGAACCTCCTGTATAATGATTTAAATAATGTCATTGACTTATTCCAGAATCATACTCATTGTTATGATATCATATATGGTTCACTTATGACTTTATATTACCCTTTCTTTTGTAAATTCTATGTTAAAGAGCATTTTGGGTAAAATTGTTTCATTTGCGTCCGTGTTTTGACTTGTAATTATTCATATGATTGCTTAAATGATAATTACTTAATTCCAGAATATAAAACATGATTTATATATAATATATATTCAGAATATACATATATATAATTATTTAGTAAATGGAATGAAATACACCGTTCATGGAGACGGTAGGCCGTACGTACGCATGAACGCTATTTTCGTTTCCTTATTGAGTTGAATGGAATTAAGTAGATGACATACATATATACATAAATCTAGTAGCTTTATAATGTCATATATTTCATTATTATTTCTTATATACACTTTATAATCATTCTTAAATGGTTAACATGGAGAATGAATCCCATCGCGTCGTGGAGACGGTATTCCGTACGTACGCAGGCGCGGTGATTTCTTTTTCCATAGGATGGATAGATGGTGAAATAGGGTTGTTTCATACTTATAATAACATATCAGTATATGAGTGATACTGATGTTATTACTTCATAATAAAACAACCTAAGAAGAAGAAGTGGAAGAAGAAATAAAGATGAAAGAATCGGTAACGGACATTACCTCTTCTTTGAAGTGCTTATTTGAGACCTCCTTTTAGGGCACTAAAATGGGTCTTTGAAGAAGAACAGAACCTCTAGGATGTTTCTAGGGAAGTGGAGAGGATATTTTGGAAGGGGTTGTCCGAGCTTGAAGGCTCAAAGTTGTGTGAGGAAGAGAGGGAGGAGGTGCCCTTTTATAAGGGAGGAGAGGGGCTCCTTTGGAAAAACTAAACATATTATTTTATTATAAAGTCAAGTTCGGTTTTAAATAGCTCCAAATTGATTTATTTCCAATATAAGGTGGGGATGGGTCGAAATCCTCTCATAAAATAGAATTTTGACAAGTTTAAGAACCTATTTTAACCTTATCATTTAGATTTAACATTAAGTTAAATAATTTTACTTTTACTGTGTCTTCTTGTGTTCTTACACTATAAGGTTAATAAACTTACTATAAGAAGCCAAAATAACCCCATGTTGTTTATTATTAATATATATAACCTTATCTAAGTCATTTTTCCGAACCTTAGTTATTTAGGAATAAAATAACAATTAATAATATAATATTTTTTTTAAAAACTATTTTAGGTCAATTTTGACACTATTTAGTAATTGATTTTTTTGAAAATCATAACAGAATGATAAGTTCGAAAAAAGTTAATTAAATCAATACTAACATGTCATATTAACCTATAAAATTAGTGGAATTCATAAAAAGTCTCAAATTATATTTATTTGGGTATTTATAACATCAATTATGTCAATATTTCATTAATAAGATAATTAATGCATCATCGTTGTGTCATAAATAAATTAAATTATTTAATGTCTAAAAATTACAAATAAAATACAATTATTTAGAAAATATTTTTATCTTTCTAATTAATATTTATAGTCGAATTTATTATATGTATAACCCCATATTAAAAATCATGTAGTAAATAAACTTTGATTTTAACTCTTTTAACCCTTCTTTAAATAAATTAATAATAAATGTCCTAATCTAATCCAAGTGGGCCTAAGTGGTCATATTTTATTCCTAAGTTTGTTTTTGGTCGAATTACACTTGTCCAATAGAATTAGGACATGTGTTAGGGTAATAATAATATCATTTCTACCATTAATTACCCTATTTACTTTTAACCGGGGTAAAAAAAGTAAAAAGTTACTATTCACCAAAAAATTATTTTCATCACATTGAACCACATTTTATTTACTGAAATCAACAGTGTCTCTCAGATTTTTGAAATTCCACTCACAGAAGCGGTAAAATTATGTTTTATGAACAATTCAGTTTTTTTAACTACCACTTAGTGGTTTCACTATTCATCAAAAATTGAAAGTTTTCAGAAAAATACCAAAAATTAGGCCTAAGCTATATTTGATATTATGAACTAAAAAATTATGCCTATTTTACCAAATTCAAAACATATCAGTTGCATTAACTAATTTAAAAATTAATTCCCGTCGTCAAAACAAATAGCTTGTTTTTAAGAGATAATAACTATCAAAAGATTGAAACTTGTTTATAACTGGTTTAAATGTGAAATGACATCCAATGACCATCATTCTATTAAATTGTAAAAATATATTCTAAATATACTTTATAACTGTTGGATCTGAATCTACGGATTATACACAAGAGGGGGGTGAATTGTGTCTTTTTCAGATTATTACAAACTCTTCAATTTAGACAAATTCTGTTCACTATGCTTTTGCACGATTAAATATGCAGCGGAAAAAGTAAAAGCATGAACACACGGATGTATAGTGGTTCGGGGAACAGAAGGCCCCTAGTCCACTCCACCAACGCTCAAATCCACGAGCTTGGCGATTTTCACTATCTGGTCCTCGTTTCCACAGACCCGTCCACAACTGAGTACAGGCAGTTGACACCTTTACAAGATTCAGGCAAACACAGCCTTCCTGGTTCAAACACGAACCCACACAGCTTAGAACGAGAAGCTGATCAGTCAAAAAATAAAAGGGTTTCGATAAAGAAACACTTCTCCAGTTGTTCTTCACAATTGCAACAGAATGCAATTGACAGTAGATAGATCGTCGTCTTCAGAAAATAAAGATCTGTAATCAAAACAGTTCTGAGTCGATCCAGTTGCAAAAGATATTACCAGAAACTTCACAACTTCAGCAGCAGTAGATTCACAACAGGTAGTCGATGTAGAACACGTGAATCTGTATCAAAATCTTCTTTCAGTAATAAAGGTCTTATGCTTCTTCTCGATCACCAGAAAAGAACGCTTTTTCACAGTCTCTGTTTTCTTGCTCGTCAAAAGATCAAAATCTGTATCACACACTTTCCTGTGCATATATATATATGAAGTTTCCAAGATAGAACATATATATTCAAATATGAGAAAATCTTCCGCATAAATAGATCCATGAAAATCTCCTTTAGATTCGCGATATTAAATGAAATAACAAAGCCGTTGTAACTCCCCTGAAGAATCGGCATAAAAAGCTCCGTTTAAATCAAACATTAATCCGTTGTAAATCGTCTTTGATTCAGTCAAAGTCGTATTTAAGAATCAGCTCAAAATCCGCCTAATAATCTGCTTGATTGACTAATTCAAAAGGAAATATCGTCTGTCAAAAATATCCCGACGCCAAACGTAGGGTTGATGACGTGGCTCCAAACGTAGGGTTCACAAACGTAAGGTTCAGAACGTAAGGTTCAGAACGTAAGGTTGAACATACATACTTTCTCTTCAGCATTCAAACGTAGGGTTGATCATCCATACTTTGTCTTGCTTCAACTCTCCAAAGAACGTACGGTTGATTATAAAAGTAAGGTTGATGATCCATACTTTTGAGAAACAAACTCAACACTGAAAACTAACGTACGGTTTCTCTTCCATACTTGTCCAACAACGAAAACGTAAGGTTCCTTCCAAACGTAATGTTCTTCTTCCATACTTTTCAACAACGTAAGGTTCATTAACCATACGTTTCAAAAATAACATAAAAAGTAAACTTTTCATCCATACGTTACGTTCATCAACGTAGGGTATGAACAATGATTCCAGTACGCGCTAAAATTGATCTCGCGCTACAGTGATTCCAGAATACGCTAAACTTGATCTCGCGCTACAGTGATTCCAGAATACGCTAAAATTGATCTCGGAATAAATGAAGTATAAAATCTCGTTATATAAAATAAATTCCTGCAAAATACTCAACGAAATAATTAGTAAATAATTAAGGGTATTTGTGAGCATCAAAATCATCATAAAGAGACAGAGTATTATTTAAAATAATCTCCCCCTTTAAAAAACATTATTTTGATTTGTTTAAAAACAATACATTGCTCAACAATCTCCCCCTTTTTGATGATCACAAAACCCATAAAATAATAAAACTAATTTAATTGCAATCTTGATTGAAAAAAAAGTTTTATAAAATTTTAGAATTTTGAAAGGATTAAAACAATATTAAACTATAAAATTTCTCCCCCATAACTCCCATAAAAATAAATTTTCAAATAGATAAAAGATAAATGTCGTATATATCCAAATGCTCCTATATATCCAAATTTCTTCATAGGAAACGAATGAATTTAAATGTTGTGTTTATCCAAATTCTCCCCCTTTTTGTGATATCAAAAAGAATGAAAAATTACGGATTTGAACACATTCAATATTGCACTTAACTATAAGTAAATGCTATAATTAACTGAATATGAATAAGTGAATTTCTTATACTGGCTAACTTAATCATAAATCAATAAATAATAAAACAAAAAAGATAAGAAAAGAATTTTTATTCACAAGCTACGACAGTGATATACAGAGGAATCAAGGTGTAGGGATAAGACAGGGAAAAAGGTGTCTATCTCCTTTGAATTGCGGTCTTGATCTCTGTAAACTGTTCTCGAAGCCTCTTCATCATCCCATCTCCTAACTTGATGATAAGATCCCTGTTCTCCTGAGTCATATGAATATTTTCAATCAAATTAACTCTGAAAAACTCATGCATTCTTTCTTCTTTGTCAACAAAAAGAGCCAGCTTTTCTGATAACTGATTCAAAAGAATCCTAATCGGTTGCTCTCCAGATGTCAACTGATCTACCAAAAATTTCTGATTATCTAGAAAAACTGACAAAGGGGCACTATTACACTGAAGATCGTGTAATCTGTCACTCATATTGCTCAGTGCTCCTGTAATTGCTTGAAATCTTCGAATCAAATCAGGTGAAGAACCTGATCCACTCACAGCATTGTTTGCAACAGACTCAAATTTATTCTCCATGTAAATTTTCATCTCAGCCAAATCATCTTTCTTTACCATCTCTGATTTCAACTGATCAACAGCATGCAACATATCAGTTTTAAACAAATCTACTTCCTGTCTTGAAACAGTAGATTCTTTCAGCTTCTGAAACTTTAACAGCTTTAAGTTCAGAGAACTTCTGAGACTAACATTCTCAGATTCTAACTGAGAAATACGCTTGTATAACTCAACAACTTCTTCTTTTCTCGAATCAGGGGCACCCTGTGCTTGATTCTCATGTCCAGAATCAGATTGACGAAGCAGGACAAGGGGTAAAGAATCTGCATCTGATTGTTCTTTGTCCTGAAAAGGTTGATCCACTGAACTATTCTTTGAAGCTTGAAACTCTTCCACTGAAAATTCTTCCTGAAGTACTTCTGTATTAGCTTCAGAAGTGTGTTCATCACGAACAGTAGTCTCTCTGACTTCTACTGAATGATCAAGAACAATATTTTCATGAACTTCTTGAGGTCGGGCCACTTCTTCACCAGGCACTGCCTCCATAAGTTGTTCTTGTGGAATTGCTTCTTCAACAGCCACAGCAGCAGTTTGAGGTTCTAGCTGAATTTCCGGTTGAGCTACTGGTTCCTCTATCGGTGCAGTCTGCTCCACAACAGCTTCTCTCACAAATGAATAAGAAATTACAGGTTCAGAAGATTTCAAGGTAGGAGAGATAATTTCTTCATCAGTTGACCTCTTTCTTCTAGATTGAAGTCCTTATTGACTTCTCTCTTCCTCAACTTCCTCCATCTCAAAGCGAATTCTTCTTGCCACTGTACTAACCCTTGATTCTGCTTGTCCCTCCTTGGACTTAGCAGGTTGAGCCTGAGCACTCTCCGAGTCTTCCTCAGCTCCAACAGGTAAGAGTTTTCCTTTAATTGTGCTCCAGAAATATCCGACTTTCCTCAAAGTTCCAGCATTAAAAACATTACTGTGGTGACATTTCACCCCAGCACTTACCAATCTGATCATTCCTCTTTTAAACAACAACAAAGAAATGAACCTTCCATAAGGGAAAAAGGTCATTCTTGATTCACTCTGACAACAGTATCTCAGATATCTTATCATAAATCGAGGAAAATTAAACTTAATATCACTCATCAAAAGATACATTATATACATGTCAGGGTACAGAATTTTCTCCATCTCAGCCATCCTTGGTGCTAAACCAGTCTGAACAAACTTTACTAAGATTTTCTGATCGGGCTCCAAATCTTTAATAAACATCTTCTTTATCACTTTGGTTCCAAACAGAAAAGACATAATGTCTTCAGACTTATGTACAGAATCTCCAATATTCCGTAAATCGAAATGAAAAACTCCTTCATGAGGGCAGTTAAGAATTTGACTTATCTCTACAGATGATATGGAAAAGTCCTTATCCTCTATTTGAGCCAACAAACTGTCCTCCGTATCTCCAAGGCTAAACTGAACAGTTCTAAAGAAATGTCTCATTTCTGCCTCATAAAGAAACTCAGAGTTTTCACTATTAAAAGCTTGCTCAAGGCTTTGAAACGATAGCGCTTGCTTCAACAGCAAATTAGTTTCAAACAGCCATTCTAAATCGATGACTTTACCTTGCAGTATCTTCCGACCAACTACTTTAGATTTCTTTGCAGCACTGCTCTCGGCTTCATCTGGACGCTTAGTCTTTGCCATTTCAACAACGATTTCTGAAGGTTCGTAAGTTTAGGGTTTGAAGATTCAGAAAAGGGTTTTGGAGCAGATGTGCGGTTTTTAGGTTTTCGAAAGGGTTTCCGAAAAAGGTGAAACAGTTTAGAAGGTGAAACGGTTCTGACAGCCTTGATTCCCGTGTAATCACTAATCATTACTTTTATTTAAAACAAAATAAAATTACTTATAGCGAGAAACAGAAATTAAGTAGAATTCGAAAACAGAATAAGATTAAAAAGAAACTATTTAAAATTAAATAAACCTAACTCCCCCTTAATAAATTCAAACCTTGCCGTGGGAAGTGGTTTAGTAAAAATATCTGCTAATTGATTTTCTGTATTTACAAATTCTAAAAATATATCTTTTTTTAACACATGATCTCTTAAAAAGTGATGTCTTATATCAATGTGCTTAGTTCTAGAATGACTAATAGGAATTTTTGAAATATTAATTGCACTAGTATTATCACATAAAATATGCGTATTATTGAAATTTAATCCAAAGTCCATAAGAGTGTTTTTCATCCACAACACCTGTGCACAGCAACTACCTGCAGACACATATTCTGCCTCGGCTGTTGACAGGGCAACTGAGTGTTGTTTCTTACTAGACCATGATACTAAAGACTTTCCTAAAAAGTGACATGTTCCTGAAGTACTCTTCCTATCTAATCTACAGCTTCCAAAGTCAGCATCTGAATATGAAATTAAATTAAAATCAGAGGTTTTTGGATAAAGCAGAGATTGATAAATAGTACCTTTTAAATATCTAAAAATTCGTTTAACAGCAGTTAAATGAGATTCTTGGGGATTTGATTGAAATCGAGCACAAAGACATACTGAATACATTATATCTGGTCTACTAGCAGTAAGATATAACAAACTACCAATCATACCTCTATATAACTTGTTGTCCACTGATTTTCCAGTTTCATCCAAATCAAGTTTTATATTAGTACACATAGGAGTTGTAAATGTCTTGCTGTTTTCAAGTCCAAATTTCTTAAGTAAATCAGTAATGTATTTGCATTGATTTAAAACATTTCCAAAATCTTTTTGAAATATTTGAAGACCCAAAAAGAAATTTAATTCTCCCATCATACTCATTTCAAATTCTTTTTGCATTAATTCTGAAAATTCATGACAAAGAATTTTATTGGTCGATCCAAAAATTACATCATCAACATAAATTTGTACCAACAAAACATTATTTTTCACAGTTTTCTTAAAGAGTGTTGGATCTGCTAGTCCAACAGTAAAATCATTTTTCAAAAGAAAAGAACTTAGTCTTTCATACCAAGCTCTTGGTGCTTGTTTAAGGCCATAAAGAGCTTTAGTAAGTTTGAAAACAGAATCTGGTTTTTGAGAATTTTCAAAACCAGGAGGTTGCTCAACATAAACTTCCTCCATTAAATAACCATTTAAAAAGGCAGATTTAACATCCATCTGAAATAATTTAAAATTCATATAAGATGCATAGGCTAAAAGGATTCTAATGGCTTCTAACCTGGCTACAGGTGCAAAGGTCTCATCATAATCTATTCCTTCTTCTTGATTATATCCTTTAGCTACTAATCTTGCTTTATTTCTAGTTATTATCCCTTGATCATCCTGTTTATTCCTAAAGACCCATTTAGTTCCTATTACTGGATAATCATGTGGTCTTTCAACTAATTCCCAAACCTTATTTCTCTTGAACTGGTTCAATTCATCTTGCATTGCTATTACCCAGCTCTCATCATCTAAGGCTTCTTCTATGGTCTTACGTTCTTGTTGGGATAGGAAAGCAGAGAATTCAACTATGTTTCCAAAGTTTCTTCTAGTTTGAATACCAGTCTCTAAGTCACCTATCACAGATTCTAAAGGGTGATTCTTTAAGGTTCTAGACTGTCTAGGCATTACATTCAAAGGCTCTTCAGTATCATGTTCTTCTGAACTGGACTGAATTTCTTTTATATCATTTTCAAAATCATTCTTTAAATTCTCAGGTCTCATGTTTTCATTAGAATCAGGTTCATCTATTTGTTCTATCCTTTTCTCAAAAGGATCAGATTCATCAAATTTCACATGAACTGATTCTTCAACAATCCTTGACTTTTTATTATATACTCTATAAGCTTTGGAGGTTGCAGAATATCCTAAGAAAATACCTTTATCAGATTTTGGATCAAATTTACCAAGATTATCTTTGGTATTCAAGATGTAAACCTTGCATCCAAAAACTTTAAAGTAATTTACTTTAGGTTTTCTGTTATTCCATAGTTCATAGGGTGTCTTTTTCAAAATAGGTCTTATTAAAATTCTATTCATTATATAACAAGCTGTATTAACAGCTTCTGCCCAGAAATATATAGGTAGGCTATATTCATTTAACATAGTTCTAGCCATTTCTTGAATAGTTCTATTTCTTCTTTCTACAATCCCATTCTGTTGAGGTGTTCTTGGTGCAGAGAAGGTGTGTTTAATACCCATGTTTGAGCAAAAGGAACTAAATTCCTGGTTCTCAAATTCTCCACCATGATCACTTCTCAATGAGATTATATTAAAACATTTTTCATTTTGAATAGATTTACAAAAACCTTCAAATAAACTAAAAGCTTCACTTTTAAATTTCAAAAAGAAAATCCAAGTAAATCTAGAGTAATCATCAACTAATACATAAACATATAATTTACCAGCTAAACTTGCTACTCTTGAGGGTCCAAACAAATCCATATGGATAAGTTCTAGAGGTTTAGTTGTAGCAACTTTATTAACAGATTTGAATGATGATTTGTGTTGCTTGCCAAGCTGACATGCATCACAGAATCTGTCATTTTCAAATTTGAGACTAGGCAAATCAGAAACTAAATGTTTCTTAGATAATTTATGTAAAGCATATATATTGCAATGACCAAGTCTTCTATGCCAGATCCAGGATTCACTTATATTAGCAGTTAAGCAGTTTACTTGTTGTTTACACAAGGAATACAAATCCAAAGTATAAACATTATCAGTTCTGGGTGCTCTAAACTTAAACAGTTTATCTTTAGAAACAGTACAACTATTGTTAGTAAAATCAACAGTGTATCCATCATCACAGAGTTGAGAGATACTTATCAGATTGTGTTTTAACCCTTGTACATAAAGTACTTTGTTGATTGAGACTGTCTCTGGATCTCCAACTGTTCCAATACCAATTATCTTTCCTTTGGCATTGTCACCAAAGGTGACAAGTCCTCCTTCCTTTCGAGTAAGAGAAGAGAAATTAGCTGAAGTTCCACTCATGTGTCTTGAGCAGCCACTGTCCATATACCATATTTCTTTCTTTCTTTGGTGACCTGCTACCTGCAAAGACATTCAAACAAATTGCTTTGGTACCCATATTTTGTTGGGTCCAGGAGTGTTAGCAAGCAGTGATCTGGGTATCCAGATTTGCTTTGTTTTCATAAAATTGATTGAATCATATAGATCGTTGGAAATATAAGCTTTCTTAATTCCACATATCTGAGGTTGTCTTAGAAAACAGTTTTTAGCTATATGACCTCTTGTTCCACAGTAGTTACAAATAACCTGTTTAGTGCTAGGAACAAAATAATTTTTGTATAACTTAGGTTTTTCTCCTTTACTTCAAATTCCAAACCTTTCCTTTTTAATTACAGTTTTTCCAAGTATCTCATTTAAGGTGTTTTCTCCTTTTGTGAAAATTAATGCAGCCGTTTTATAAGATTCTACTTCATCCTGTAGAGTTTTTATTTTTGATTCAAAATTAATTTTATTTGATTCAGCAGAATTGTATTTGTCAATTAATTCCTTATGTTGTTTTAGCAAAGTATTTCTCTCATCTGAAATAGCTTTGTACAAGTTCTTTATAGATTTATATTTATTAAATAATGAGTCATACCTTTCTTCAAGCATATTGCAGTAAGCTGCAAGTTTTTTATTTGAGAGGCTTGTTTCAGAGTTTGATTCATTATTTGAGTCAGAGGAATAGTATGAGTGTACCTCATCAGTTTCAGCCATGAAACACATATTTGCTTTTAAATTGGCTTCCTCCTTCTCTGAGCATGATTCAGAAGAATTACTTGAGTCTTCAGAAACACTCCAAGTAGCTTTCATAGCTTTCTTGTCTTTCTGCTCATAATCATCTCTTTTGAAGAATTTCTTCTTCTTTGCATCTTTCAATTTTGGGCAATCTGGTATGATATGTCCCATCTTTTTGCATTCATAACATCTCACTTCCTTGCTATCCTTTTTAAAGGATTTCTTGAAGTCTTTCTTCTTACTATAAAACTTTCTGAATTTTCTGGCTAGCTGTGCCAGTTCTTCATCCGAATTTGAAGAATCAGAGCTTTCTGATTTAGCACTCACTTCTTTGTTCTTCATATTTCTATCCTTTTGTTGAGAAGTCACTTTCAAAGCAGTATTTTCCCTTTTTATGTAGACTTTATGCTCATTTACCTCATCTTGCATTTCAGCTTCGTACATCATCAGTGTACCAATCAGTTCTCTCATAGTTAGATCTTTAACAGAAGTTGATTGTCTGATTGCTGCAGAGATTCCATTCCATCGAGTAGGAAGTACTCTCAGTACCTTCAACGCTTGATCAGCCTGCTTGATTGGTTCTCCTAGAGCTGTTATATTATTGACAATTTCTGTCAATCTTCCATTCATCTGAGTGATGCTCTCTCCTTCAATCATTCTGAAAGTATCGAATTTTAACTTAGCAGTTGCATATCTCATCTGTCTAACATTATCTGTTCCTTCATAAGCAACAGCTATTGTTTGCCACATTTCATATGCAGTCGGGCATTGAGATACTCTGTTAAATTCGTCTGGTCCTAGACCACAGATGATTGCATTCATAGCTTTTGAATTTATGTCATACTCAGCCTCTGTAGCAGCACTCCATGTATCGGGATTTTCAGGAATTTCATAGGGAGTCAGAATCTTTGAATAGACTCTGTAACCAAGATTTTTCAGATAAATAATCATACGTGATTTCCAGCAGCCATAATTGTCTCCATTAAAGTAAGGTGCTCTGACCATTGACATTCCCTCTCTCATATCAGCCATGATACACTATGTATAATCTTTAAATACTTCTAGCTTGATAGGACTTTAGAAATAAGAAGCTCCTCCTTTGATACCAATTGTTGGATCTGAATCTACGGATTATACACAAGAGGGGGGTGAATTGTGTCTTTTTCAGATTATTACAAACTCTTCAATTTAGACAAATTCTGTTCACTATGCTTTTGCACGATTAAATATGCAGCGGAAAAAGTAAAAGCATGAACACACGGATGTATAGTGGTTCGGGGAACAGAAGGCCCCTAGTCCACTCCACCAACGCTCAAATCCACGAGCTTGGCGATTTTCACTATCTGGTCCTCGTTTCCACAGACCCGTCCACAACTGAGTACAGGCAGTTGACACCTTTACAAGATTCAGGCAAACACAGCCTTCCTGGTTCAAACACGAACCCACACAGCTTAGAACGAGAAGCTGATCACTCAAAAAATAAAAGGGTTTCGATAAAGAAACACTTCTCCAGTTGTTCTTCACAATTGCAACAGAATGCAATTGACAGTAGATAGATCGTCGTCTTCAGAAAATAAAGATCCGTAATCAAAACAGTTCTGAGTCGATCCAGTTGCAAAAGATATTACCAGAAACTTCACAACTTCAGCAGCAGTAGATTCACAACAGGTAGTCGATGTAGAACACGTGAATCTGCTATCAAAATCTTCTTTCAGTAATAAAGGTCTTATGCTTCTTCTCGATCACCAGAAAAGAACGCTTTTTCACAGTCTCTGTTTTCTTGCTCGTCAAAAGATCAAAATCTGTATCACACACTTTCATGTGCATATATATATATGAAGTTTCCAAGATAGAACATATATATTCAAATATGAGAAAATCTTCCGCATAAATAGATCCATGAAAATCTCCTTTAGATTCGTGATATTAAATGAAATAACAAAGCCGTTGTAACTCCCCTGAAGAATCGGCATAAAAAGCTCCGTTTAAATCAAACATTAATCCGTTGTAAATCGTCTTTGATTCAGTCAAAGTCGTATTTAAGAATCAGCTCGAAATCCGCCTAATAATCTGCTTGATTGACTAATTCAAAAGGAAATATCGTCTGTCAAAAATATCCCGACGCCAAACGTAGGGTTGATGACGTGGCTCCAAACGTAGGGTTCACAAACGTAAGGTTCAGAACGTAAGGTTCAGAACGTAAGGTTGAACATACATACTTTCTCTTCAGCATTCAAACGTAGGGTTGATCATCCATACTTTGTCTTGCTTCAACTCTTCAAAGAACGTACGGTTGATTATAAAAGTAAGGTTGATGATCCATACTTTTGAGAAACAAACTCAACACTGAAAACTAACGTACGGTTTCTCTTCCATACTTGTCCAACAACGAAAACGTAAGGTTCCTTCCAAACGTAATGTTCTTCTTCCATACTTTTCAACAACGTAAGGTTCATTAACCATACGTTTCAAAAATAACATAAAAAGTAATCTTTTCATCCATACGTTACGTTCATCAACGTAGGGTATGAACAGTGATTCCAGTACGCGCTAAAATTGATCTCGCGCTACAGTGATTCCAGAATACGCTAAACTTGATCTCGCGCTACAGTGATTCCAGAATACGCTAAAATTGATCTCGGAATAAATGAAGTATAAAATCTCGTTATATAAAATAAATTCCTGCAAAATACTCAACGAAATAATTAGTAAATAATTAAGGGTATTTGTGAGCATCAAAATCATCATAAAGAGACAGAGTATTATTTAAAATAATCTCCCCCTTTAAAAAACATTATTTTGATTTGTTTAAAAACAATACATTGCTCAACAATAACCACTAAAATTAATAATATATCACTATTAATTATTTCGATTGAAAAATTTGTTTTTAATTAAAATTTAGTAATATCCACTATTCATCAAAATAAGAACGTTATCCGAAAATTACCTAAATTTCACCCTAAGCTAATTTCGATATTCCGAATCCAAAAATGAAGTCCATTTTGAAAAATAAAATTTAAAAAATTTCCAAAAGTGGTTATTACTATTCATAATGGCTAGTTTTAATAATATCTTAATATCATATCGTTGTTTAGTGAAACTCGGTATTGCCTACTACACACGCTATCAAGGAAGGTCGCGATTGCGTGTAATGAAAGGCAATTCAAGGATACGTGTTGTGAAAGCTCCTTTTGGTGTAGCGTACTACACAAGACATTAATGAAATTAAAAATAATATTTTTCCTAAAATCTCGGGGTGTTACGTTCTACCCCCTTAAAATGAATTTCTCCCTTGAAATTTGTTGAGGTTATAAATGGTTTACTATTCGAAAGGTTTCTTTAATCAAAGCCCACATCGTAAAAAGGAATACCAAGACCAATCTTTAAAAACAAAAGTATGAAACGTAATGGTTACCCAAATAAACTAATCACTCGGTTTTCACATAGGTGAAAATATGGATATGGAAGAGAAATCTAACCATCATGTTCTGATAGAGAGTGGTAGAGAACATAGCTATGGAAAATCTAGTAATCACAAAGCCATAAATTTGTGACGATCTAAGGTACCATCTGATTCATCAGATATAAGAGCACTAAGACAACATTTTTGGTTTTCAAGATCATTTCCCTAAAGTTGATGAAATTGGAATTAGAAGAAATACTTTCGTGATTTTGGTATAGTCTCACCATTTGTCGTTCTTTGGATAATTTCCACTTCATCTCTTAAAGAAATGAAGTTGAATTTTTCATTCATGATGTGTTAGCAGATCATGTGATAGAATGATGGGTCATTCCATCTCTTTCAAACAAAATGTTAGAAAAATTTATAAGTCCATCTTATGGTTAATCGTATATGGTTCCAAAAATGAACTTATACTTCATATATCATCCCGCTTAATAAAATAAAACTAGTTTCTACTAACCAGGGACTTCCTGTAGGCCAGTGGTAGGCGATAAAGGCCTGTCGGACTTCGGTTGTGGGTTTGATTCCCACAGCCTTGTCCGACGCGATGGGCTGTCGCCCGTCCTACAGGTTGTCCTTTTTCTAGAACTATATTAATATAACATCCCATCAATAATATCGAAAATACATCTATCCTTAAATAATACTAACTTATGTCCAACATAATCCTTTCCAATCTTTAGGCTTATCCATAATACTGGAGTCCACTCTCATAACATAGTGAAAACGATTACCAGAGATTTAATACCATCGTTGAACCCCATATATCATAAGATATGTTTTTTTGGTCACATTCCAAACATTCAAAGTCCTTAATCATGTGTTCTCTTGAATACCCATTGAACCTTAGTGAAAACATGAATGCAGTTAAAAGTTAACACCTTCCACATACCAAAATCCTCAAAATTCTATATACTCAAACCATGATATCACTTAGTCCTTATATCAATCATGAGCTCATGAATACTGTCAAATATTTCATTTTCTTGTTTTCCCTTCCTTATGCGCATATCATTCTTTTTCCAAAAATATGTCAATCACTTTCCATGGTTACTGGTACCATAAAATTATGGAAAACCACAATAGACCAATACATAAATATTCCAATATTCCACGATACTATATACAACACTATTTTGGAATCCCATTACATAAACACTTAATCATTCAACCACATCGTTTTCATATTCAACATCACCAATAGTGATCGCATGTGACTTCCCTTTGTCCTTTTCCTTAAGTGGTTTCTCATGTTGATCATCACTAACCCTTGGATTAGGGCAATTATTAGCATAATTCCCCATTTCCATTCACTTGAAGAATTGAAGTGTTGGTGGTGTGTTCTCTACAGTCTTTGCTTTATTCACATCATTAGAAACCCTTTTTCCATTACTTCGACACTCAGCTACTCGATGACCTTCTTTTCCACACTTAAAACATTTTCTAGTCCCTTTAAGACAATCTCCACCATGCTTCTTTCCACACTTTGAGTATAAAGAAACATTCATCTTCTTTTCACCATTATTCTGAGATTTCTCCTTGAAATCCATCTTTCGTTTCTTGTCAAAACCATGAGATGGATATGTAACACCAACTTCCATTTCTACCTTGATAGAACAACGCAAAATATCTTCATAGCTACTGAAGTCTCTTATAGCTAATGCCCTTCGAAGACTTGGTTTTAAGCCACTGAAAAATCGATCAACTTTACTTTCAGGTTGGATGATAATGCCAGATTCATACCTTGCAAGTCTTGTAAAATTCACTTCATATATACCAATAGATTCATCATCCTTCTGCTTCATCTTAAGAACCTCCTTTTCCATCTTTGTTCGAAGAATACGAGGGAAGTACTTACTGAAAAACAAGTTCTTGAACTCGTCCCATTCCATGGACTCAATTTCATCTCTTGGCCTCGTATTCCTGATAAGATTCCACCATTGATTTGCTTCACCTTCTAAACGATATACTGCCAAGATGACTTTATCATGTTCAGAACATTGAAGAACTGAAAATATCTTTTCAGTGGTACTGATCCATTTTTCAGCAACAAGTGGAGCGGAAGACCCACTGAAAGAAGGTGGATGTTGCCTCATGAAGGACTCAATAGAATATTGGTCCCTTCTCTGCTCATTTGGAAGTCTAGAATGATTCATATCTTGTGTAAGTATAGCAATAAGATTTTTCACTCCATCTCCCATAACACTTGTTTGTTCAGGAGGACAATCATTGCATTGTCCATTACATTGATCAACACGGTTCCTTCGGGCTCCAGCCATCGTCTAAAATCCAAAAAGAATAGTGTGAGAGGAAAAAATCATTCTAGGGAAAACAACATAATAAAGGGGGAGTACCCTCAATATCTAACATCTTAGGTTAAATTCTAAGATCTTTAGCGCAATTCTTGGACTATAACCTATACATATACTTAACCTTAGAGACATCCCTAGACATACCTTAGAAATATCTCTAGGGATCTCACTAAAGTTCTCGCATCCTAGTTTCCAATGGTTGACTAAACCTTTCCTTTGATACCTACTTTAGAGACCTGAAACTTGACGTACATGGACATTACATTACTTTTGCGGAATACTTAATACATAACAAAAACACACACACAAGGATCGTAATAGTTTAGTGTCTTTGGAAACTCGGAATATAATCTTCTAATCTTGGTGAAAGATCATCAACATCTCCCATAAAGATCTTAATTTTTTTTACCTAAAACCTTTCTTTATATCCTGGGGAAAAGAAAACATAAAAGGGTGAGCTCAAATTCTCAGTAAGGGTAAACAAAAGAAATAACATTCACATCATAATCATAAGAACATAACATTTTGGAAATCTTATCCTGCAAAAGAGAGCATAATTTCATAACATGGGATAAATCATAGAAGTGAAATGAAATCCCAATAATCATAACATGGAACATGAAACTTTGTGTCATACACACACAGTCATAGAGAATCATTTCTTATTAGTCAAGACTCATTGCCAAGACAATCTTAGTGGACAAAGTCTCTTTCTGAACCGAGTCACCCTCGTTTTAGTCCTGTTTCACTGAACCGGTATAACCTACCGTTCCAGCCATGTCTATCTAATGAGATATAAAATCTTTACTTAATGCATTGGAGGGAGATATAGGACCCACCCATCTCATAATGATACCATTCTTATGTGTGCCACAAAATCATAAACCATACATCATACCATAACCCATGTAATAAAAATGGGATTCTTAAACAACAGTACATCAAAAAACAATTCATATAAGATAAATGAATTCATAAAAATAATTCCATCACAACATAATAAAATCAATGTAATAATAGGGATATAAACAGAACCCTATATTATCATAGATGGAAAATAATTTTGATAAAACACTTGAACTCCATTCTTGAGGAAAATATCCTTTCTACTTCAAAAACATTTTCCTTTCTTAACATGTGATACAATTTTAAACTAAAAGAAGTTGATTAAAAATAAACTTTAAAACTTGTAAAGTAAGATTCTTGTAAATAATGTTTTAAAAATCCATTCATTCCGTATAAGTTAAAAAAACATTCTTCTCGTACTTTTGTTGGAAAAGTCAAAAAGTACCTCGTACGAAAAACGACAAAAGATTCCTTTCATATCTTTTACTAAAAACTCCCCGAAGGGTAAAATTGGATTTAAAAAATTGTAGGTGGATGGAAATAATTTTACATATTGAGGTAACATGGATGTGGATGATAAAATACACCCCAGTAAATACTAAAGTATAAACAATCTCGGATAAAAAAAATGTGATTGTGATATTTCCCTTACCTTAGGTCCGATTTTCTTCGTAGGTGTCCGGACCTACTGTATAATGATTTAAATTATGTCATTGACTTATTCCAGAATCATACTAATTTTTATGATATCATATATGGTTCACTTATGACTTAATATTACCCTTTCTTTTGTAAATTCTATGTTAAAGAGCATTTTGGGTAAAATTGTTTCATTTGTCGTCCGTGTTTTGACTTGTAATTATTCATATGATTGCGTAGATCATAATTACATAATTCCAGAATATAAAACATGATTTATATAAAATATATATTCATAATATACATATATATAATAAATTAGTAAATGGAATGAAATACACCGTTCCTGGAGTCGGTAGGTCGTACATACGCATGAACGCTGTTTTCGTTTCCTTATTGAGTTGAATGGAATTAAGTAGATGACATACATATATACATAAATCCAGTAGCTTTATAATGTCATATATTTCATTATTATTTATTATATATACTTTATAATCATTCGTAAATGGTTAACATGGAGAATGAATCTCATCGCGTCGTGGAGACGGTATTCCGTACGTACGCACACGCGGTGATTTCTTTTTCCATAGGATGGATAGATGGTGAAATAGGGTTGTTTCATACTTATAATAACATATCAGAATATGAGTGATACTGATGTTATTACTTCATAATGAAAAAACTTAAGAAGAAGAAGTGGAAGAAGAAATAATGATGAAAGAATCGGTAACAGACATTACCTCTTCTTTGAAGTGCTTCTCTGAGACCTCCTTTTAGGGCACTAAAATGGGTCATTGAAGAAGAACAGAACCTCTAGTATGTTTCTAGGGAAGTTTAGAAGAGATTTTGGAAGGGTTTGGACGAGCTTGAAGGCTCAATGTTGTGTGAGGAAGAGAGGGAGGATGTTCCCTTTTATAAGGGAGGAGAGGGGCTCCTTTGGAAAAACAAAAAATATTATTTTATTATAAAGTCATGTTCGGTTTTAAATAGCTCCAAATTGATTTATTTTGAGGCTAAGGTGGGTATGGGTCGAAATCCAATCATACAATAGAATTTAGACAAGTTTAGGTTCCAATTTTAACCTTATCATTTAGATTTAACATTAAGTTAAATAATTTTACTTTTACTATGTCATCTTGTGTTCTTACACTATAAGGTTAATAAAATTAGTATAAGAAGCCAAACGAACACCAAGTTGTTTATTATTAATATATATAACCTTATCTAAGTAATTTTTCCGAACCATATATTTTTAGGAATAAAAAAACAATTAATAATATAATATTTGTTTTAAAAACTATTTTATGTCAATTTTTTACCACTATTTAGTAATTGATTTTTGTGAAACTCATAACAGAACGATAACTTCGAAAAACGTTAATTAAATCACTACTAACATGTCATATTAACCTATAAAATTAGTGTAATTCATAAAAAGTCTCAAATTATATTTATTTGGGTATTTATAACATCAATTATGTCAATATTTCATTAATAAGATAATTACTGCATCATTGTTGTGTCAAAAATAAATTAAATTATTTAATGTCTAAAAATTACAAATAAAATAACATTATGTAGAAAATCCTTTTATATTTCTAATGAATATTTATAGTCGAATTTATCATATGTATAACCCCATATTAAAAATGTTTTAGTAAATAAATTTTGATTTTAACTCTTTTAACCCTTCTTTAAATAAATTAATAATAAATGTCCTAATCTAATCCAAGTGGGCATAAATGGTCATATTGTATTCCTAAGTTCGTTTTTGGTCGAATTACACTTGTCCAATAGAATTGGGACATGTTTTAGGGTAATAATAATATCATTTCTACCCTTAATTACCCTATTTACTTTTAACCGTGGTAAAAAAGTAAAAAGTTACTATTCACCAAAAAATTATTTTCATCTCATTGAAAAAAATTTTACTTACTGACATCAACCGTGTCTCTAGGATTTTTGAAATTCCACTCAGAGAAGCGGTAGAATTAAGTTTTATGAACAATTTAGTTTTTTTAACTACCACTTAGTGGTTACACTATTCATCAAAAATTGAAATTTTTCAAAAAAATACCAAAAATTAGGCCTAAGCTATATTTGATATTAGGAAATCAAAAATGATGTCTATATTACCAAATTCAAAACATATCATTTGCATTAACTTATTTAAAAATTAATTCCCGTCGTCAAAACAAATAGCGTGTTTTTAAGAGATAATAACTATCAAAAGATTGAAACTTGATTATAAGTGGTTTAAATGTGAAATTACATCCAATGAAAAACATTGTATTAAATTGTAAAAATATATTCTAAATATACTTTAAAACCACTAAAATTAATAATTTATCATTATTAATTATTTTGATTGAAAAAGTTGTTTTTAATTAAAATTTAGTAATTTCCACTATTCATCAAAATAAGAATGTTATCTGAAAATTACAAAAAATTCACCCTAAGCTAATTTCGATATTCCGAATCCAAAAATGAAGTCCATTTTTAAAAATAAAATTTACATAATTTCAAAAAGTGGTTATTACTATTCATAAAGGCTAGTTTTAATAATATTTCAATAGCATATCGTTGTTTAGTGAAACTCGGTATTGCGTACTACACACGCTATCAAGGAAGGTCGTGATTGCGTGTAATGAAAGGCAAGTCAGGTATGCGTGTTGTGCAAGCTCCTTTTGGTGTAGCGTACAACACAAGACATTAATGAAATTAAAAAGAATATTTTTCATAAAATCTTGGGGTGTTACAATGGAGGTCCTCCCAATGTACCCTTTGACATTTTTCCTGGTGCCCCTCACACCCCGGCCACCTCGAGCGCGGACGCTCTCCGCCACGGCGCTAGCACCGCCCCAAGACTACATATTGAGAATCAACACTGTCCCGAAGAGCCACCCCGGGGTAGAAGAGCGGGCCGTCGCCGCCATATGAATAATCTTGGGGGGAGCGAGTGGAGATCAAACTGACTTGTTTCTCTGTTTCTGAAGCGGAATGCGACTCAGCGATGGAACCTTCTCCCCGCTCCTCCGCATCAAGGACTGGGGAAGGAACCTGGAGCGTCAGCCTCATTCTCCCAGAATGCGAGGTCCACCGGATTCCCACCTCTCTCCGCAGGTACATCCAAGAGGAAGAAACCGTGGAAATTCCGCAGGTCCCGACCATGCAATCACCACCATTGTCACCAGAAGCTCCCTCTACCTCTACTAGAGATCACCGAGTTCTATTTTGGGGACCAACAGTGGTAGAGCAACGACATGACCTATCACCAGCAACTGGAACTCCTGCGCTTGAATCCATGACTATCATCTCATCGTATCATGATATCGTGGTCATGTCACCTCAATCTTCATAAGATGGCCCAGAATTCGGTGGCCAGTCAGCTCGTTCGCCGTATTCTTCGCCGCCAAGTTTACTATCCTAGAGTTTCACCTTGGTACCGCTACCGGTCCCTCAGCCGCCCCCGGTTGAAGAGTGGGGAAATAAAGGGAAAAACCTCGAGTGCGAACCCATGAGCTTCTGGAGCATTCTCGCGGTGGATCACTTCCCGGAGAAGTTCTGGCCGATGGCGGCGCCGAACTTTCGCGCAGCAGATTCCCTTACCCCAGAAGAAGTGGGGTGCTTTCTCTGATCCCTATGGGTGACACACTTCCGCCTTCGTTACAAGCGGGTGATGTACCCCAGAAGTCAAGAGCACTTTGAAGAAATCGGCGAGCAATACCACCTGATCGATTTGGACGCACTCCCTGTGGCCCAGCACCCTGAGTCAACAGGCCATCAGAGCACCCTTCAACGGAAATCTGTTCAGAGTTTCAATGTACTCCGTATAGTAATCAGGGAAGCTACCCCCCTTGTGCATGTATGTGGCTGGGTACACTATGCCGCTATCCTCTTCAGCCCTATCTGACGGCAGCCCGATTCGTTATGCGATATTGAGGACATGCCCTCGAGAGGGGTCGCTGTCCACATGGCTGACGTAGTGGAAAAGGAAGACGAGCTTGAATTTCTCAATGAATACTTACCCCCCGAGGGCGTACCACCACTACTGGACCCATCAGGGTGGGTTACCCATCAGTTGAGGAACCTTCTAGGCCTCCATGTACCCACCGAGTCGCTGGTACTCAGTCGAAATGCCGGTAAGGGTAAGGAGCACGTTGTAACTCTCAACCACTCTGACCCGCCCGCCTCTATATATAAGACGAATGAAGATCCCGAGAAGGCCATGTTACGCCAGAAACTTGCTGAGCAGAAGAGGCTGGTTGACGAACTCTTGGCCGAGCACGCTGCAGAGCGGCGAACCGACTATGGTAATCCCAAGCTGGGGTAGTAGGGGCAGGAACAATCCCCCCTGTGAGATGCCTCCTAGCAACCCTGATCATGCTACTTCTGCAGATAGGGCAGAAGTTGGAACTTACGACAAGAGGGCGCGATACGTCTCGCCAAACCCTCCTGAACGACGGGGAAATCTGAAGAATCCATTCCAGTTTCCCCCAGTCACCCCACAAGACGTTCCACCAGTTTCTCCACGAGCTGTTGAATCCATCTACCGCATCGAAGAACCTGGCAACGCACTTGTGATTAGGGATCCCCGTCAAGACAGGGTCCCCCATCCGAATGATCTTATAACAGCACTCATAGCCTGCCTCGAAGCGTTGGAAACGCGACAGGTGGTAGTCCCACCGGATGGAAAGCCATACCCCGCGTGGGTGGATCATATGCCCACATCCCCGGGTTTTGGGAACCCCACATTCTCTCCCTTCAATGGGATAGGGGACCTGCCATAGCACTTGGCCCATTTTTCTTCCAGGTGTGGCCCCATGCTGGGGACCTCGGCCCAGCAAGAAGCCGCCAAGCTCCGATGTTTCGTGCAGACATTGGAAGGTCCCGCATTCGTCTGGTATAGCCAGCTCTCTATCGGATCAGTGACCGGATGGGAGGATCTCCATCAGCAGTTCCTATACCAATTCAGCTCCACCACGTGGAAGACCAGCATTGCAGACCTCTTCAAGTGAAAACAAAGGCCTGATTAGCGAGTCACAGACTTCATCGCCCGGTGGAAGGGACTTACATACTCCCTCGATATTCCACTGACTTAGGAGAAATTACTGACGATTTGTGTAGGGAATGTTAAAACAGAGTTGTTACCTTCCCTCATCACCCAGAAGTACCCTGGACAGTTCTGGGATTCTCAAATAAGGCTCAGCGCCTTGAGGAGGCTCTGCAATAGGCTAGTCAGGCACGTTCGTTGCCCCCTATGGTCCTAGCCAGGAGGACTGCCAGAGCCGAACCCACCACAGTGTCCCAAATAGAATCCCCCAGGTAGCTGGATTTACTACCAACGACACCATCCCTGCAACCCCGCAGAGGTCCTCCACCTCAAGCATAGGATCCTGCCCAGCATCGACTGCCTCAGAATCGACAGGTTCCCCCGCGCAATGCACCACCTCCACCTAGGCGAGACAATCATGCGCCGCCTCCTCGGCAGGCCCCTCCGGCCCCTCGTCACGTCCAGGCCCCCAGGGGCCCCTATCCAAAAAAAGGCACCAGACTTATTCATTAAACGAAAATCAGGTCCCTGGTTACTTCCAAAGTGCTCTAGAGCATAGGATTGTGCGCCTACCCGAGTGTAGAAGGCCGGTAGAGGCGAATCTCACCGATCACCCCAACTACTTTCCTTAACATCAGATTCTGGGGAACACCCTCAAGAAATGATATGGGTTTAAAGACTGACTTCAAGACCAGGTCAACAACAACATAGTTAGGTTGGGCCCGACACCAACACAAGTGGTGGGTGTCTTTGTAGGGTCCGAGATCATTAGCGACAGCGAAGGCAAGTGGCAGCAAGTTCCCAGCCACGGGTCCCAGAGATACGACGACTGGATGGCTCAAAAAACCGTTGTCTGTGCCCATGGTATCATCCGGGCACACCTGAAGCAGCAGGATCCTTCAGAAGAAGTAGCATGTACCTCTGCATGGCCTTCATAGTCGACCACTTCCCAAAAGTGCAAGCAATGATGACTTTAGAAGAAACAACGAGCTCCGCTGGTGTCGTCGTCATCCCACACTCTTAGTGACGTTATGCCCCCTGAAATGGGGATTCCTCCCAGAATCCGCCCGGTAGTGGATGACTCGTCGAGCGACAGCCAGGGGTACATTTCGGTTAACACCGTGGAGCTGGTAAAGCCTTATATGACTCCTGACGAAGGGGAACGCCAGGCGAGCCTCCCCAAAGTCCCCATCTGACATCAACATCAGTGGAACCACAACCACGCTGGTCATCGAGGCACATTAGCAGGCACTTTCAACCAAGCCGTGCACGCTACTGAGACCAGACAGCTGGCTCAGCGTAGAGCTCAGCACGCGCAACCCCACCTAATGCCCTCAGATCTACCTCTACCACCGTTTGTGCTACTAGATTAGGAAGCGCTACCTCGTTCGCATCACAGTCAGTCTTGCCCGACTGCAGGCCAGTCTCCGCAATCCGATCCTAGTCCAGAAACTACTCTCCAGGCTTCAACTAGTAGGCAACGGGATGTAACCAGCACTAGCGAACCTCTTTTTCAACCGGCAGGACCCGCTATACCCCCAACTGCAGAACCACCTAATGTAAGAAGAGGTTCACGCTTGGCATGAATGTATGATGTCCGGAAGCACCTGTCCGGCATTCCAGAAAGGTTTTCTATCCTTGAGGCCCTTCGCCTATCGTCTGAAATGCGGGAGGCACTTTCCGAGGCCCTAAATATCCCCCTTTAGTTTGAGACGGAGGTAGCAGCTGCAAAAGCCTTAAATTCCGAAGAAATTGAGAATGCTGAATGTCAGGAGGTTATCTCGTTCACCGGTAAATATGAGGATCCTCTTATACTGGGGCATATTCACCTGCTGTACATCACTATCCACTTCAATGGTGTGGAAGTCTACCACTGTCTCGTTGACATGGGTTCTGGAATCAACCTAATCCCGACTTGGACACTGCGAAAGCTGGGTCTGTCTGAAGATGATTTAACTCCCTCTGACCTCAAAATCTAGTGATACGACAAGACCAAGCAAACCCCAGTCAGAAAAATCTGCCTGAAGACTCAGTTCGATGGCTTAATTGCTAGCACCGAGTTCATGGTCGTCTCTTAGGACACCGCCTACAACGCGTTGATGGGTAGGCCATGGCTCCATATTCACATAGCGATCCCTTCGTCGTATCACCAGTGCCTCAAATACTCCCTCAATGGTCGAGTAGGCGTGCTCCAAAGAGATGCATATCCTTTCGCCTCTTGTGAGGCCCACTATCTGGATGCTGATTATTACAAGAGTAAGGATAAGAAAATCCTAGTAAGTGAGGATGAACCCGCCCTGGTCACAAGTGATCCATGGGAATGTATGGATGACGCCTACATCATCCCGATCCACCGATTGTAGGTCATGACCCCCGACATGGGGCAATGATTTTTTATTTCAAGTATGAAAGGATGGCATGTTCCCATTTCCAAGAAATGATTGAAAATCACCTCGTACACCTACACCAACTAGGCTCAGGTGATCCCGGAGCCTCCTACCCCTGTGCGATACCGGAATGTCAAGATTATGACAACGGTGGTACGCCATACGTTTCTCTTCCACCGGACTGGAATCAACCGACTCGGGCCGACACGTCATCACAGCTTTGATTTCATCAAACGTGGCCCTTTAGCCCGAAGGCCATATGGGATAGGGTCGACTTCCTTCATTTCTATGGTCTCAATGACGAGTGAGTCTCCTGATATGATGACCACTGCTGCCCAAGCCAGCACTAGCTTCCCCTCAGGTTTTGATGGCATAGAAATATCTCCCGTTGCGGGAAATCCCCCCACAGGTGGAGAGGAAGACCTGGAGGAAGGAGTCTCAAACACGATTGATGAACAGGTACATGTGAACCTTGGTAGCGAGGCAGATTCGAGACCCACATTGATCAGTGCAGCCATGTCCCTCGACGAGCGACAGCGGTACATAGACTTTCTCAAACAACACAGTGACGTGTCTTCCTGGAGTTACAACGAGATGCCAGGACTAGTTCCCCAGGTAGCCGTTCACTATCTGGGCCTCCTGGAAAACCATCGTGGGTTTAAGCAGCCTCCCAAGAAGATTCACCCTTCTCATGGTGTTATGGTTGAGTCTGAAGTTGACTAGCTTATCAAATCCAAATTCGTTAAGGAACCCTAGTACCCCACCTGGCATGCCAACATTGTGCCAATCAGGAAGAATAATGGGCAGATCAGAGTCTGCATCGACTTTTGCGACCTTAATCGCCACTGCCCAAAGGATGACTTCCCACTCTCGGTGACTGAGTTATTGATTGATGTCACGGCCGGGTTCCAAGCTCTCTCTTTCATGGATGGGTATTCCGGGTACAACCAGATCCGGATGGCCCCCGATGACGAGGATTCAACTGCCTTCAGGGCTCCCCAAGGTACCTTTTACTACCAGGTTATGCCCTTCGGCTTTAAAATGCAGGTGCCACTTATCAGAGGACCATGCATCGCATATTCAAGCCGATTCTCGGGATGCTAGTGGAATGCTACGTAGATGACCTAGTGGTCAAATCATGCCAGTGCCAGGACCATCTCAAAGACCTTGAGAAAGTGTTCGGTTTCCTCCATTCCCATCACCTGAAGATGAACCCGTTGAAGTGTTCCTTCGAGGTCACCTCTGGAATATTCTTGGATTTTTTGTTAGATACTGAGGCATTGAAATCAACCCCGAGAAGATCAAGGACATCATCCAAATGCCTCCCCCGAGCAATATTTGGGAACATCGTGGTATCCAAGGACACTTAACCTATATAAACCGATTCATCGCGAATCTGGCCGTCAAGTGTAAGACCTTTTCCCGGCTCATGAATAAGGGCGCCGCCTATTAATGGGATGAGGAGTATCGGAAAACCTTCGAGGAAATCAAGCAGTATCTGCTCCAACCTTTGCTTTTGATGCCACCCGTCTCCAGAAAGCTGATGGTCCTTTACGTGACTGCCCTGGAACGATCCCTCGATGCACTGCTCGCCCAGATGAATAACGAGGGTACTAAGAACAGTCTCTACTATCTCAGACGCATGCTTCTTGATACGGAGGTCAGATACTCCCCTATCGAAAAGAGCTACCTTGTGCTCATCTTTTCTGTACTGAAGTTGTGGCATTACCTGCAGCACCATGAGGTACAATTGGTCTCCTGGGTAGACCCACTGAAGTACATCCTGAACAACCCCATGTTGACTGGTCGACTAGCACGGTGGGCGGTGATTCTACAGCAGTTTGATATCAGGTTCATACCTCAGAATTCCATTAAAGGAAAGGCGTTGTCAGACTTTTTAGCTGGCCATCCAACCTCCATGGATCAATCCCTAGTCCTGGATTTTCCTGATGAGACGATCCTCTCAGTCGATCGTGTCGTCCCATGTTGGCAAATGCACTTCGACGGTGCCTCCCGGAGCCCCACCGATAGGAGGCTCAACGATCCTAAGCTCAACAGAGTGGGACCAGGTAGTTTCTTCATTATCCCAGTGCAAGCCATCCTTTTATACTCGTTCTGGTTGTCAGAAGGTTGTGCTAACAATGAGGCATATTACCAGGCTCTCATCGCCGGCCTCGAGTTGGCCCTTGAGATCGACGTGCCCCATTAACATGTGAAAGGAGATTCCGAGATGGTAATCAAAAAGGTCAATGGAGAATATGTCATCAGGAAGCTGGAGCATGTACCGTTTCTGGAGTGCACCCTCCGCCTAATAGCCCAGTTCTCTTCTCGACCCGAGATTACCCATGTCCACGGTCACAGAACGGTCAAGAAGACACCTTGGCTGGCTTAGCTGCGTCGCTCACAGAACCCGAGCAAGATTATTTGATCATACATGTGGCACAACGGAGAGTCATTTCCCCCATCACCCAAGAGGACAATGATGTCCTGCGGGTATGTTATCTCACTATCGGGCCCTCTACGTCAGGGGTCACGGGTTCGTCAGACACAATGGTTGAAGCCACTCCTAACTTGAGGGCACCTTTTGTCGAGTATCTCCAAAAATGGTTTCCTCTCGGACGACGGGCCGAGCGCGAGCGAAACCAACACCGCGCGCATCAATTTACCCTCCAGAGCGGCCCCAGTCTTGAATAGATCCTTTATAAGCGGAGATTTGATGGCATCCTCCTCCGTTTCATTCAAGGAGTAGAGATTCCTCAAGTTATCCAAGAGGACCACGCCAGTTCATGTGGTGCCCATCATGGTGGGCCAAAGTTGTCCCATCAAATCCGGAGGTTGGGATACTTATGGCCCTCTATGATCCATGATTGTATCGGGTATACCAAGAGATGTTGCGCATGCCAAGTACACGCCAACATCCTGCATCGGCCGCCGGAGCCCCTCCACCCCACCAAGTACTCTTGGCCATTTGCGTTATGGGGACTTGATGTAGTGGGACCATATCAACCGGCAACAGCTCACCAGTGTAGGTTCATCCTGACTGCTACAGATTTCTTTTCCATGTGGGAAAAGGCAGTTCCACTCAATGTGGTCAAGGCCCATTCCGTCGTCGACTTTGTGTGCTGCAATATTATCCACCGGTTTGGGGTCCCACTTGTCGTCCTCACCGATAATGGAACCAACTTCCGAGCAGCTGAGCTGATGAAATTATACGCCAAGTATGAGATCTGTTTGAACCAAACCTCCCGTTATCATGCCCAGGCAAACGGACAGATTGAGGCGTTCAACAAAACCCTATCTAACATTCTGCAGACGATGGTTGGTCAGAATAAGAAAAGTTGGCCGGAAAAGATCCCCAATGCCCTCTGGGCTTATCGGACGACGACTCGTAACTCTACCCAGGTGACCCCATATTCCCTGGTGTATGGGTATGAGGCCGTCCTACCCATTGGGATCCAGCTGCAATCGCTGCGCACTACAGTCTATGACCAGCAGGCGCCAGATGAGGTGGCCAAAATCCGTCTAGCTGAATTAGAAGCACTGGAGGAGAACCATCTTCGTGCCCTGCACAATCTGGAAAGGCATCAGAATAAGATAGCAAGGGCCTTTAACAAAAAGGTTTGCATCCGTTCTTTTCTATAGGGCGATCTAGTGATGGCCCTTCGAGCGCCAATGATCCCCGGTAGGAAATCGCCCAAGCTAGAACCCAAATGAGAAGGGCCTTATATGATCCATAAGGTTTATCCCAACGGGGTGTACTCCATGGTGACCACAGATGGTGAGCGTGTAACTCTTCCCACCAATTCCAGGTTCCTCAAGCAGTACATCTCCTAATCCCATTTTTTATGGTCTAACACGACCTTAAATTGTATGGTCCAACACGACCTTAAACTGTACGGTCCAACACGACCTTAAACTCTATGGTCCTCCATGACCTTAAACTGCACCACCGTCCTGCAGGATGATAAACTAAAAAATGGTCCGAGATCTATGACTTTAAACTAAAATCACCCCTCATCCATACTGCAAGACGTTAAACTTCATTCCAGTCAGGCCTTCCTGACCGAGGCTCAGCCTCAGGCCCCTTGGCCTCCTTGGGCCCCCGACCCCCGTCCATACTACAAGACTTTAAACTGCAATCCAGTCAGGCCTCCCTGACCCATGTGCAGCCTCGGGCCCCTTGACCTTCATCGACTCAGACTCTCTTATGTGATAAAATAGTGTGGTGTGGGGTTACATCCTCATTCACGTTGGGTTACCCGCCGCACCGTTCATATACCCAGTTGAGACACATTTCTCATCCAGAACAACGTTAAACTACGTTTCAAGAACTACATGTGGCTTGATTCCCATCTTAATGGGATACGTAGGAACGCTTGGACGCCTCGTCTTGAGCCCTGCCCAAGCTCTTCTCTCCCACTATCCCCCCTTGGGAATAGTTTCCTTGGAGGGTCCTTGCATAGCAAAGAGTAGGCTTTCATAGCCCCACTCATACAGCCCCGCTCATATAAGGATTGTATGGGTTACACCATGTGCCCGCTCCCATTCTTCTATCCTCCCACGTCCTCACCGCATGACGTTAAACTGTATGGCCTTCAAGAACTACGTATGGCTTGATTCCCATCCTAATGGGATACGTAGGAACGCCCAGACATTTCGTTCGTTGGCCCATACCAAAAGCCAAAATATTCCCCTCGGGTCAAGTCATATGGCAGGGTGCACACTTTTTCCCCAACTCACATCGAGCAAGCCTCGACCCGGCTACACGTCCCCCTGGAGATGTTTGCCTCTTTCGTGGATGGATACATCTATTCTTCACCCACTCCATGACTGGGAGTCCATCATTTTTCACACCCGGAGGGACCCCCATGAACGGCCTGGATACTACGCCTAAGGGCTCTCCTACCGATACGGGCCAACACCCCAAAGGGTTTCCGAGCAACAAGCCGATACAAGTCCCATGTTGTGAATTTGGTCAATGGTCGACCCTCATTTTTTGTTCATGTATCACTTCACCATAGGGACGCTGTGTCTCGAACATGGTCAATAGTTTCCTGGATCCTTGGGTCCACCCCGAGATGTCCCAAACAGTGAGTGCATTGATTCATTCGGCCCCATCCCGAAGCAACAATCTTCCCTCCGGGTGGTGCCAGCGGTCGGACCCGCGGCCCCAATTCTCTTATAAGGATTGTACGATGTGTTGTAGGATTATGTCCTCATTCATGTCAGGTTACTTTCCCAGCTGCACACATCCCTAAACGAGATACAGTTATCTCTTTCCTCGTCCTTGTTGCACAACGTTAAGCTACAAGTTAGTCAGGTCATCCTGACTGAGGCCCAACCTCATGCCTCCCTCACCAAGTCCTAGCCTCAGGCCCCTTGGCCTTTTCGGGCCCTAGCCCAAGCTCTTACCTAGAGTGTATGGTGTGGTCAAAGATTATTTCCACATTCACGTCAGTTTGTTCAGCGTACCATACACCTCCTCTGTCTAGGGAATCCTATTCCCCGACCCTCATCCTTACTGCAAGACGTTAAAATGCAAACAGGTCAACCCTTCTAGACTAATGCCTATCCTGAGGCCCTTTGGCCTTTTCGGGCCCTACCCCAAGCTCTTACCCAGATTGTATGGTGTGGTGAGGGATTATGTCCAGATTCACGTCAGTTTGTTCAGCGTACCATACACCTCCTCTATCCAGGGAATCATATTCCCCGACCCTCATCCTTACTGCAAGACATTAAACTGCAAGTAGTTCAGGCCTTCTTGACCAATGCCTAGCCTCAGGCCCCTTGGCCTTTTCGGGACCTAGCCCATGCTCTTACCTGGAGTGTATGGTTTGGTGAAGGATTATTTCCACATTCACATCAGTTTATTCAGCGCACCATACACCTCCTATGTCCAGGGAATCCTATTCCCCGACCCTCATCCTTTCTGCAAGACATTAAATTGCAAGCTGGTCAGGCCTTCCTGATCAATGCCTAACCACCAGGCCCCTTGGCCTTTTTGGGCCCTGCCCCAATTCCTCTCTTATAGGAGTGTATGGTGTGGTGTGGGATTATTTCCTCATTCATGTCGGTTTATTCGCCGTACCATACACCTCCCTTGTTTGGGGGTATATTACTCCCTTCCTCATCTCGTATGACGTTAAAATACATCTAGAGAACTATGTGTGGCTTGATTCCCATCCATATGGGATACGTAGGACCACGTGAATGTCTATGCTTCGAGTCCTGCCCCATCTCTTGGGAATCTCTATCCCACCTCAGCTCCTCGACCTACTCTTCCTCCATGAGGGGATTATATGGTGTGGTGTGGAATTATGCCCTTATTCACGTCGGTCATGTAATGACCATGCCATGTACCTCTCATTCTCGAGCAGTTTTGTCATCCCTTTCCGATGGTTCACCAATGTGCCTAAGGGTACTCTGGTTTATTACCTAGAATGCCAAACTTTACTCAGACATGTACGCACCCGCTTTCCATGCTTTTTGTATCCCTGCATCAGGGCTTCCATCATCTTTCACACCCGGAGGGACCCCCCAAGAATGGTCTCGATACTACACCCAAGGGCTCTCCTACTGTTACGGGCCAACACCCCCGAGGGTTTCAGACAACAAATCGATAAAATCTCGCATTGTGAATATGGTCAGTGGTCGATGCTCATTTGTTGTTCCCACCTCATGCTAACGCGATATGGACGCTGCATTTCCACCACGGTTAATAGTTTTCCTCTATTGCCATGCCAACCCCATTAGGCCCAAAATGTCGGTTAGACGATTTACATCCATCTCCAGTTTCATCATGTCCAAGTAGAGTCTTGGAACTCTTGGTACCATTCCTCCATTCATGCCTACGCGTTGGGGGAACAAGTCATGTCAAAGGTGTCCTTCAAGGCTCTCTACCAGCTCCCCTATGATGGACACCCCAAGTATTGCGATAAGGATTCCCCCCTGCTTCCCACACCGAGTTTAACTCATGTGGGTTTAGGGATCGGGTTGACATCCGCACTTACTTGGGAAGTTGTCACCATTCGTGGTCCGAGCTTCATGACCATAAACTAAGATCCTCTCAGAACTAAGTTCAGCTTGATTCCCATCCTAATGGGATACGTAGGATTGCCCAGACCCCCTGTATTTGGGTCCATCTTGAGTTTAGCTAATTTGCCTCTCTGGTCCTACCATTGGGACCCCGATAAGGGGCTGCGTGGTGTAGTGTGGGATTATTTCCTCATTCACGTCAGGTTTGCAATAGTTGCACCACGCGCACCCCCGTTCTGAGAGTTATCCCTCCTATACCTTGTCCCACATGAAATTAAAATGCACCCCTGCAAAACAATGTATGGCATGATTCTCATCCTCATGAGATACGTAGGACCGCCCGAACGCCTTGTCTTCAGGTCCAGCCCATTTAGGGAGCTAGACTCTCCCCCCCTGTTTCACCTCTTACCTCTATATAGGCCCCGTGTCCTGAGGTCCTCCTATCTCGGGACTGTGTACAGTGTGATGAGGTATCTTGTCCCCATCTACGTCAGTTATCTCGCACGACACCATACACATTCCCCGCCTAGAATCGTCTCTGCTACATCTGTGTTGCATGACGTTAAAATGCATGCTTGGTCCTATCATACGACCCTAAACTGTGACATTACTGTCCTGGCCACACGATAAAAACGACACTGCATTGTGATGACCTTGTTATAGAGTACATCATGTTAGGTATTGGTCACGTTCCATGCCATTTGTCAACGCTTATCAGGGATTTATTCTTGTGGTGACACCAGGGCCTACTACCCTAGGCCTATCGCATCACAAAAAAAACCACTCACCTTAAAAGAAAAACAAGATTTTCCAAATTCTGCTTCTTTTAGAGCAAGGGCCATGCTTTCATTCCCTTATTTCCCCAACACTGTTACCCTACCGTGCCACCTTACAGAACTAAGTGAGGCTTGATTCTCATCCTCATGAGATATGTAGGAGTGCCCGGGCACTTCACCATGGGCCTAGCCTCACTTTCGCTTTTGGTCCCTTGATCTAAAAGCTCTCCCAAGGGGTTTGTGCAGTGTGATATGGGATTACGTCTTCATTCAAGTCAGGTTCTCACCGTACCGTACACACACCCCATTCCCATTCACGCCAGATGTTTGAGTTACTCCACCGTGTGCCTCATATGTTTCCTCCCATCCATGTTCTGAATTTTACGACCCTAAACTAAGATCTCATTATTTAAAAAGGCTCTGGTCCCTCTATCTAATAAGTCTCATTGTCGTATTCATATGTGTTTTGAAATAGAGCCCAAAGTGTGGAATTTTCATGGGGACATTCCCCTCGTCCCATGACAAACCTTCATGAGCCTGATATTTGGATCCTCATCCTCTTCCACATCCAAAAGGAACCTCATACGACATGGATACTAGGATTAAGGGCTCTCCATGGATGCTGGACCTAAGGGACCTCCAATCGTTTCGGGACAACGTCCCTATGGATCTTTGGCAACATTTACAACATGGTCCTGTGTTTCGAACATGGTCAATGGTCAACCCTCATTTGTTTGTCCCCATTCTAGGATAACGTGATATGGACGCTGCATTTCTGCCACGGTTAATGGTTATCCTCTATCGTCGCACCACCGTCATTGTGATCCAAATATCGAGCGTCATGATTCACACACTTCCATTTCCTCATGTTCAAGTGGAATTCCAACATATTCGGCTCTATCTCTTCGCGCATCTAAGTGCGCCACATGGGCGTGTTAGTATCATGGGGCCGGTATTCACCAAGCTTCTCTCTACCATAACCTTCCCTTTTATGTGTCGGGAAAGTCCCACCACTACTTGTTTCCCACACCGAGCATGACTCACGTGGGCTTAGTAGTTTTCGCAGGATGTGTACCAACACAGCCAGGCTTCTCATCGTCCAGCATGATGTTACACTACGCTTACAGAACTATGCATGGCTTGATTCCCATCCTCATGGGATATGTAGAGACACCCTGGTATTTTTCCTAGGGTCCAGCCCATTGAAATCATTAATCCCATACTTCCCCTTTACGGCCCCCTGGTCGGACCCCTCTCTAGAGAGGCCATGTCCCAAATAAGGAAGGATCCATGACCAAACCAACGTGCCCATCTGGCGTACTCCCACCACAGTGGTGTAACTACATAAGTGTCGGATTCTGTTTGGACAAACCATCACTCCATATTCCACACTTTGCGTGCCCCTTATTCGTACCCTCGTCCCCTTTCATGTCTGAAGGTACCCCATAACGGCCTGGTCTCATGCCGCATAGGCTCACCTACCATCTTGGGACAACGTTCCGGAAGACTGGTCATGTTTGAAAGGACCCCCTAACAACGTGGATGTTTGACCTATGGTCTGCCAACTGTCCTGTGTCAACATCCCGAATGATTGACCGACAAAATTTGTCACATGGTCCCTTGGTTCGAACATGGTCAATGGTCGACCCTCATTTTTTGTCCCCATTTCACGCTAACGCAGTAAGGATACCGCAACTCCTCCCTGGTTAACGTCTGTCCTTTTTTGTCACACCATCCCCCCAGTGCTCCGAATCTTGGGCAATGTAATTCACGCTTCCTGTTTCCGTGTTTTTGGACCAATTTCAGTGCCCCTGGCGTTGCACCGTTCGTGCATGAGGGCACGCTGAAGAAACGGTAATTCAGCTGTTTTGAGAAATTCCTTCTCCAGCCAAGCCTCTCCCATCTTTCAGAAATCTGGACTAGTAATCCAAATCCCAGATGCCCGGAGCTTGGTCCCCACTCTTATTTTAGGTGTGATGAGAAGGAAATTATCTCATGTTTCTCACATCAAGCTTGACCCATGTGTGATTGGGGAATTATCGCTGAACGTCCCGCAAACATTGTCGGGATGTAACGAGCCGATTCAAAAAGTGGAAATATTGCGTTCTATGACATTCAAAACAAAGAAGGAAGAAATTGAAGAGAAAAATTACCAATAAAATGTTTTTGGTTTGTTAGAGTACCCAGGGGTTGACTCCCCCCATGGACGGGATGACCCCGTCAAAAGAGAGTTGCAGCTCCGCCACCCTTCAGCTTGTGGCGTCCAAGACTTGCTGCCGCTGACTTAGCTCCCGCTCCTCATCAGGAGTGGCAAGGCGTAGTTCGTTAGCCTTGGCTCAGGCCCTCTCTACCCCAGCATGAATGGCAGCCATCTTTCCAGAAGCCTACCTCATATACTCTTATACCTCTGCCAGTTGGGCCTTCATCCATGAGATCAGCTCAGATTGTGCATTAAGAGAGGCTGAGTGCTCATTCACCTAGGTCTGCAGCTGGTGGACCTCGCATTAATCCTCCTGGAGATTCTTGATGTTTTTCGCCTTCCTCCACTGCCAGCCCACGCTGAGCCCGCGATCATGCTCCCGGATCTTCTCATCCATAAGATCTTGGACGAGCGTGCGAGGACGTTGGGCATCCACTCCCCCAGCGCACAGTTCACGTAGCCTTAAGCGAAATATGTCCATTTCGTCCAGCCACAGCAGTTGGGGGGTGTCCTTGATGAATCACATGATTAACTTCCACGACCGGCGGTAGACTATGATGATGTGTTCCTCGTCAGAGGCCGTTTCGTCCTAGTCTGCGCGATTGGCAGGCTCGTACGTAGGATACACCCGCAGGAAGTACTCGGCAGGATCTGCAACTGGCGATGAATCTGGCGCAACATCTGGCGCCGAGACAGGCACGACAGGAGTGGGACCGGCCAGTCGGTCCTCTTCATCAGAGTCCACCTCAATGACCTCGGGCACGACCCTACTGGTGGTCCTGCCAGTGATGATGTGTGTTACATCTCGGGGAGATGGGGGGTCTATCGCCACCATCACTGGCATACCCCTAGTAGGGATACAACCAGACATTCCGACTAGCCTTGCCGCAGTAGCCCACGCCATTCGGAAAACTACACGACAGAGAGGGACACAAACGTTAGTTGGCATAGTCTACATATGACGACAAGGAAACCAGTAGAGGAAACTTACAGAGGTCGACCTCCTGGTGCTGCTCTTGAGCCGAGACTAACGGGACCCCGAGGCGAGGCCCTCCGTATACTATTGGAAGGTCTGGAGATTCCGGAGGAGCCACCTCAGGTGCCCTGGTCCCACCAGACGTGGAACTGGACACAACAATAGGCGTGGGTTCTGAAGGTCCTGCATCATCACCCGCCGAGGGGTGAGAACAAGGCATGCGTACAAGTTCCTCCTACATGGCTCAAACATCGGTCAGAAGTCCATAATGGCCCAATAACGGACCATAAGGAATGATGTTTGGAATGCTACATCGAGAGCCTCTGCAAAATCGTCAAAATCTGAGCCTTGATCTCCGACCTCGCCCTCCTCCCACGGGCTCCCTCCTCCAGCCTCATCCTCTCGAGAGGAGTCCTCTGATTCTTCCAGTAGGGGGAAGCGCTCCCTTAGATCAGCGGCTTGCAACTATGGGGGGAACGTTCGATCCAGTAGTACCCTCACCCAGTCTGTCATTGAGCGAGGGACACCACTGGAGTGAACGTAATCCTCTAGCTCGTCCCTGTATTGCTCTGCCTCTGCCAGAGACGCCATGAAACCATCCTGGACTGGGCCTATGCCCGGTAAATCCATCCCGAGGTGATTCAATTGCGCCCATAACTCGGGTTGATTAAGGAATTTCCGGTTGACATCCTAAATGTCCCAGGCCTCCAGGAAGACAGCATCCTCTGCAATGTCGATATGATGCATCCGCTTCCCCGGCTCCTGAGTAGATATCCTACGAAATCCCCTCAGTGGCCGCCTCTCCGGATGGCCCTACTCTTCCAGAATCACTGGATCCGCCGTTGTTGCAACACCCTCGGCCTATGAGGGTCCCACCTCCATGGTAGCGCCGCCACCACGAGAGGCCCTGGCTGCCCTCCGACCCCGACCTCGGGATAGAGGAAGCCCGCCGTCACCAGCCCGAATAGTAGGCTGCTTTTGATTCTCCCCTGGGTAAGCAGCCTCCCAACTAATGGCATACTCTCTCACCAATCCGAAAGCGGCGATGGATGGAGGAAAAGAAATTATCATCTTCCCATCTCCCCGTGTGAACATGAGCCACAGCTGCCTCATCACACACGGGTGCTCCTCATGACGCACCTCCCAATAGACCTACGAGGTCGGCCGATGGAGGCTCGAGAACTTCCTCGCAAACTGATGTGGGGTGTACGGTTCATAGAGCGGCTCATGATCCACTCATTCCACCAAAACACCGCCTCGAAAGGCCAGGAGGTAAGCCCGATACTCCTCTGTTCCCTGCCCGTCGTCAGTGAGTATCCCCGTCGGCAACGGGAAGGGGTGGAAATTAATCTCATCCGCCCTCCACACCTGGTTCAGCACCATCGGCACGACTAGTTTGAATGGGAAGCTCCTAGCCGCATTCAGGATGGAGGGGTGGAAAATTGATACTGACGCTGAGATAGGGTTTGGATACTCATAGATCCCCCTGATGTGCACCGCAATCCACCCATATAGGAGGTGAAAGGGCCTGCATATCCTTGGTGGCTTCATGCCCTCGCTAATGTGTCGCAGCATTTTGTACAGCTTTACGAGCATTGGAATACACATATTGACTCGCTTCCCCATGGCCAGCATGGATGCCATGATAAACGTGTTGGGCTGCACCCCCATGCTAGTATCCCTCACCGGTAGGATCCAACCACAGATGAGAGCTGCAATGAACGCCGCCAGCCTGACTATCAGCTGTTGTTCAGTGCTGACACTGAAACCCCAAGTCTTCCATTGGCTGTCCTCCAAGACCGTCCAATACAGGTGCTCCTTACCCCATTGGGCCGCCCTCAGACAAGTTTGAGTCCTCGGAGGTAAATATCGATTTTTTTGGGAAATTTAGGAAGAACTTGAACTACTTCTTAATGTGGACATCCCTCACTGCCTCCTTGTCCTCTCTAGGGACAAGTGCCATCAGCACTGACGGCAGTCGCGACATTAGCTCTGTATCCTCCCACACGCTCATGAAGGGGAGGAACTAATAATACATGGCCCCAATATTGGAACCCCTGAAATCTGGTGGACATCCCACAGGCTGATGCCCAACTCCCCATAGTGCAGGTGAAAGTTATTGGTCCTAGACGACCATCTGCTCAGCAATTCCGGCATCAGTTGTTTCGGTTGGTAAATGCGGAATTGGGAGGCCCATGCCACCTCATATAAACCCACTCTCCTCAACTCGTCCCCAAACTCCTTGGATGAGATGCCGACCTAGTAGGCCCAGGCCCAGTCATCAGTAAAGTTGCTGCCCTGGCGCAGGTCCCACTCATCGGACCACCCTTTCTTCGAATCCTGAAAAGCCGCCTTCAGCATGGTACGATGGAGAGGAGGGGACGTCTCCAGTTGTAGTGGCTTCCTGTCAATATTGTTCACATGGTTGTAGAGACAGTCAGCGGTGATGGGTGTGAATTCCTCCCATGCATGACCATCGGCCGCCCTAAACCATTGATGCTGACATGGTGTGCTCTTAAACCAGCAAGCTGGTTTGTCCCTACTCGCCTCTGGGATGAAGACATCATCCCTAAACCTGAAGCCGTACAATGGAAGATTCTTGCACTGCAGATAATTCTTCTAACCCTACGATAGTAGCTCTGTCAAAGAAATGTGGTCCAAGTGGCTTCAGACCATCTCCCCAACGCCCGTACAGTTGGCCATCTCATCCCGACGGGTGACATCTGCAAGCACCCCCAATTCAGCTTCTCGATGGGCCATTTCGATTCCAACACTGAGAAAATAATTTTTTCAGAAAGGATAGCAAAGCTGGATCGCGAATCCGGCTCGCGATGGTCGGTCGCAAGACCAAGCCACGTAGTCTGACATAGGCCGGCAAACAAGAGTTCACTTGGCGCAGTCACGGAGTCGGAGACCTACAGTTCACCGCGAAGCTCGAGTCAGGGAGAGCAGGCGCGGAGTACGTGGAGGTTTGCAAAATTGAGAGTGCAAAAGGACAATAAAATCATGAGAAGACAAAAGAGGTCAGCCCCCTATTTATAGGCGGTGACCCTAGAGCTCCACGGCGTGCCTTGCTCGCACGGAGCATCGCAGTGCGTCAGGATCTCGTGGCCCCGGTCAGCACCGCGGGCCCCCTTCGCAATGTCGCATCACGGATCGCCAAAAATTTTGGAAATTTTCCCTCAGACAATGACCCTTCATCCCTCCACAGCTCCAAGTCTGAGGGGGGGGGGCATTAGTTGGCGCCAAAATATTGCACGAAAGGAAGGGATGAAAAAGAAGCCCTGCACGCTGCCTCATGAAGCCCCAACACGAAGCACCCCTAAGCATCGCGGTCCCACGAAGCGCCAGAGTCAGTACCTCTCTGCGAATGGCCTGACGTTCGCGGGGGCACCGCGAAGCGCTGGAGGTGGTACCTCTCCGCGAACGGCCTGACGTTCGCGAGGGTGTCGTGAAGCCCCAGAGGCGGTACCTCTCCGCGAACGGCCTGACGTTCGCGAGGGCGCCATGAAGTGCCGAAGGGGGTACCTCTCCGCTAAAGGCCTGACGTTCGCGATCCCTCCATGAAGTGCCGGAGGCAGTACCTCTCCACGAACGGCCTGACGTTCGCAAGCGCGCCACGGAGCACAGGAGGCAGCGCGAGAGTTATGTTTCACGGCGCCCCTTGCCTATAAATACTGAGACCCCCCTGAGTCCAAGGGATGGACAATCCGACCTTTCGGCTTCTCCTCTCCCAAATCGCAAAGCACCCTTTTCCCCTGGAATCATGAGCTCCGTGAGGTACTTCTACTTCACTTGACGCCTTCACTTTGTCTCGTTTTGATCCCCTCTTCCAAGAGGGATGCCCTTCGCGAAGCTCATGGGCATTCGCGGAAGATGGGGATTCCCAAGGGAACTTGGGCAGCCGCTGAGAATTTCATCTTTGCAAAACACCCATCCTGTACTAGTGATCCCCATGCTAAGGCAGGATCGCTACACATCGCGAAGCACACTGCTTCGCAGTACCGTGCTTCACGAGGCACCTCCTCTTCGCGAGGCAGTGCTTCACGAATACTGTTCTACTTCGCGCAGCACTCTCCACTCACACCTTTCCCCCATGCTAAGGCCAAGGCACCCCACTTCGCGAAGCACACTCCTTTTCTTGGAACTTCCTCTCCCCGTTCTACCCTCTTGGTTTTCACGATGCAATTTCAATGTCCCACGGACAACACCACTCATAGAGTTGCATCGCCTAATGCTTCTTCTCATAGGCACGCTAACAGCTATTGCTTATTCACATAGCCACGCTAACATGGACCCCTCAATGGTTCTCTCTATGACCCCCCTTGAACACGACCTTACTAGAACCTTCCCTCCCCCAAGGAGAAAAGGGTACCAGTTATTTAAGTCATAGGGGTGTGGAGTATACCCACTTCGTCCGAGATGTAGGATGTTAAACTGCCAAGCACCTCATCATCAACACATGATGATAAACTGTGATCTGGCCCCATGCTTCGCATGTAGGGTCCCCCCAGCTCGGATATTTTTTACACCACCCATATCTACAGAGACGGGGTCACCCCATCCACAAGGGATGATATCCTCCTTCTCAGAGTAGCGTATGTCCTTGTGAGAAGGGCAACCACCTTGGTGTAAGCCCCTATCCCCTCTTGTGGAAGGTTGCACCCCTGCATCTCTTTACTTCCCCACTACCAAGGTTAGTGGAGGGTGTGATAGGGAAAGAGGCACCTCCCATCATTGGTCTGAAATCCCTCTTTCGCTGTACTTTGCTGCACTTCGGGCCTCCATCCAGGAGTAAGCCCTAGCACCATGGGCCGCCTAACGCATAAGCCCCTTTTCTCTTCTCACGGACGCACCCTTCGCGACGTGATTGTTTGGTCCTTGCTGCCTCTTGTTTCTCACATCGAGCATGACTCACGTGGGATTAGAGTAAGCATCATCCATGGAAATTCCTTTATCCAGCATGACGTCAAACTGTATTCCCTTGTCCTACATGACATTAAACTGCACACCCATTTGAACTACGAGGTCTTTGATCCTTGTCAAGGCATGGTACGTATGAAGCCTCCCCGAGGATCAAGCACATCCCTCACTAGAACAAGGTCCACTTTTCCTTTTTACTACGAGGACATTGATCCATGTCATGTCATGGTACATAGTAAGCTTCCCTGAGGTTCAATCCCACCCGTCATTTATTCACATCGAGTCTATCCTCATTTCGTGTGACATTAAACTGCATTATAGTCTGACGGCAAGCCGTTGTGACCAACCCGAACAACGAGGACATTGATCCATGTCAAGGAATGGTATGTAGGAAGCCTCATGAGGTTCAAGCCCATATCCCATTGGAACAAGGTCCCCTCTTCATGTCGGTTCGCCGACACTAACCACAAGTGGACCCCACGGTTCACCTTCATGTCGGTTCGCCGATGAAGCCCCTTTGAACTACGAGGTCTTTGATCCATGTCACGGAATGGTACGTAGGAAGCCTTCCAGAGGTTCAAGCCCACTATCCATTGGTCATCCTGACCCACCTTCATGTCGGTTCACCAACATCCATGCAGCCTAATGTGTAAGCCCCACACCATCCGGACCAAGGTCCTCGCTCACGTCGGCCATCCGGCGTCCACACCCGAACTACGAGGACTTTGATCCAGGTCAAGGCATGGGACGTAGGAAGCCTCCCCGAGGTTCAATCCCACCACCAGTGGACCCACGGGATCACCTTCACGTCGATTTGCTGACGAAATCCACCAACCTGAACTACGGGGTATTTGATCCATGCTATGGCATGGTACGTAGGAAGCCTCCATGAGGTCCAAGCCCACCACCACTGGGACCCCCTGGTCATCCTCATTCACGTGGTACTTCTAGCATCTAACATGAACTACATGGTCTTTGATCCATGTCAAGACATGGTACATAGGAAGCCTCACGAGGTTCAAGCCCACCACCCAGTCGTTCCGACCTCATTCACGTCGGTTCACCCCCGTCCCGCATGACGTTAAATTGTATTCCACACCCCCTTGGAAATACGAGGTCTTTGATCCATGTCATGAAATGGAACATAGGAAGCCTCCCAGAGGTTCAATCCCACCATCTGTTGGTCATCTTGACCCACCTTCATGTCGGTTCACCAGCATCCAGGAAGACTAGTGTGTAAGCCCCACACCATCTGGACCAAGTTCCTCGCTCATGTCGGCCTTCCGGTGTCCACACATGAACTACGAGGTCTGTGATCCGTGTCAAGGAATGATACATAGGAAGCCTCACGAGGTCCAAGCCCATCACCATTGGACCAAGGTCCACTTTCACGTTAGTTTGTTAACGATGACCATTGGACCAAGGTCCACTTTCATGTCAGTTCGCTGACGATTCCCATCGGACCAAGGTCCGCCTTCACGTCGGTTCGCTGATGCATCAGACTATGGTCCACCTTCACGTTGGTTCACCGGCACCATCCCGAACTACGCGGACTTTGATTCCCTACCACGGGGATACGTAAGAGGTCTCTTCGAGGCTCAAGCCCAACATCACTATCGCCCCTGTGATGGTTCCATTTCATTCCCCTCTAGTTCATTCAACTCTCCATCACCCATCCTAATTCTCACCCAGACTGCCATGACCTGAAAAGATCATACCATTCCTCTCCTCTTCGCATCCTCCCATGGGATGGTCCCAATATCAGCACCACTTTAAGAAAAATTCCTCAATCCGATCCATTCAGGCTAATGCTCTGATCAGGTTGATCTGTCCCCACTGGACATTAAAACCTACGACATACCCTGTGTTAAACACAAGAAGATGTGGATAACCTCAGATATATGTCTTTGGCCTATAATTCCTCGTGCTCGATGTGGGATGCCTCAGGCTTTCGCGCCCTTGAGAAGCCCTATGACAAGGGATAATAGATAGACATGCCAGTTCCCCAACATCCATACACGCTACTGATGCCTCGACGTGACTACTCTCCCGATTGAAGGTTGTTGGCCTGACTGGACCCTTTGGAATGTACCGACGGAAGAAGGGTAATTAACCGGCGTCCATGGAAACATGGAACTGGGAAGAGTTTCACGAACAATGTATTAAATCTATGAGGGAGACCCGAACTAGGTGATGAGTTCCGAGGTGGAATCCACAGAAGGAAGAACCGACATCACATCATCCCATTTTGATCATGGAGCAGACGTACCTGAACATGAAACGAATGCTTCCCGCCTTTGGAATGCGGGAATGCAGGGACACAGTGCAGCGCGTCCTCCTCCGCAGACGGATGAGCGCGCGCGCCCCGACTAATGCATTGGAAACATCAATTCTCAAGTGATCTTCATAATTATCCTTTCTCTTTTAATTTTCAAGAATATTGTCAATAAAGACTATGAAAAATTGATCAATATTATCTATAAAGACACAATTCATTAGATCCATGAATATAATAGGGACATTAATATGGCCAAAATTCATCACTATTGATTCATGGTGTCCACACCTTGTATAGAATGACATCTTTGGTATATCCTCCTTTTTTACCTTTAATTGATGATATCCTGAATGAGGACCTATCATGGAAAATTATTTAACTCTACGTAGTTGGTAAAATAATTCATCAATCCGAGGATGGGGATATTTGTTCTTGATAGTGATCTTGTTATGATCTCGATAATCAAGACAGAGTCTCATTGATCCATATTTCGTCATAACAAAAAGAACGGGTCCTCTCCAAGGTGATGCACTATGGTGTGTGAATCACTTATCAAGATTCTCATGGAGTTTCTTCTTCTATTACGACAACTCAGTTGGGAAAATTCTATAACGTGTATTCGAAATAGGCATAACACCCGGTATGAGTTCTATTGAAAACTCAACATCACGATTTTTTCAAAGAAATAGAAATTCCTTTAGAAAGACATAATAAAAATCCTATATGATGGGTGTGTTCTTAATAGTGATTTACTCGAAAAACATTTGAGATAAATAAAATTCATTTATAGGAAAAAATACCCATAAGATTGAAGATATTTCTACTGGATGGTTATATCCCTCTTTTCATCGATAGGTGATAATAGATTGATCTGTAATATGAAATGTTACATCCCTTCCATCCAAATTGATCTGATATCCCTATAGAGAATGCTAATACATTCCATTAATCCCATAAAATTCCACTATAGGATGTATCAAATGATTTCCAGGAAGCACTTTTACACAAACTTCAACTAGAGAATAATTATAAACTTTTTATGTGACAATTGGTCCATCAGGAGTTTTCACAGATAACACAACATCTAATTATTCTGATAATGTGGCGAATCCCTTAGAAAATTCTTCATAAATAAAACAGTGGGTGGATCTAGAGTCAAATAAAATGTTTTTTACTTTAGCGTGGATGGTTAATGTACTTTTCACCAATTCAATAACATACATCACAATTTCGATAGTGATTGCATGTGAAATTCCTTTCTCTTTGGCCATTAACATTTTTTGACATCAATCATCATCAATAGCCCATGAATTAGGGTATAGATAAACATAAATCCTCATTTCCTTTCACTTTTAGAATTAACGTTTAAATGGTTTATTCTATGAATGATTTTTATTATTGGAATCATTAGATATATTTTTACCATAAATTCTTCATTTAACTACCAGATGACCTTCTTTTCCACACTTAATACTTTTACTAGTCCCTTTTTGTCAATTCCCCCCATGTTTGTTTCCAAACATTTTGCATAAGGGAAAAATCATCTTATTTTTAGTGTGGTCTTTATATTTTCCTTTGAATTCCATTTTTCTCTTCTTATCAAACCCATGTGACTGGTGGGTTACCCAAATCTTCATCACATCATTGAGGTCACATCGAACAATTTCCTCATATCTATTGAAGTCCATTATGGGTAATTACCTTTGGATACTTCATTTTAGGCCACTAAAGAATCGATCAATTTTATTCTCATGTTGGATAATATTTCCATAAGAGTACCTTTCAAGTCTTATAAAATTTTCTTTATAGGTACTAACAGATTCATCATTATTTTTCTTAAGTTCAAGGAACTCCTTCTACATATTTTTTGGAGAATACGAGGAATGTATTTATTGAAAAATAATTTCATTAATTTGTCCCATTCCATAGACTCAATTTCATATATTTTCCTCCTATTCTTGATAAGATTGCCCCATCAATCAGCTTCACTTTGCAAATGATATACTGCTAAGATTACTTTATCATGTTCAAAACATTATAGAACAGAAAATATCTTTTTAGTGGTATGAATCCATTATTCAGTCACTAATGTATCAAAAGACCCACTGAATAAATCTGGACGTGACCTCATTAATGATTTAATGAAATTTTATCTCTCTTTTGGTCATTTGGAATTAGGACATGATTCATAGCTTAAGAAAATTATGTGAACATGGATACAATATTTTTAATTTCAGATCCCATAACATTTTTTCTCTCAAAGGTATAATCATTTCATTTCCTGTTGCACTCAGCATTAACACGGTACCTTCAAGATGCATCCATTAACTATGACTAATAAGAATAGTGTGAGTAGCACTAATCACAATTTGAAACTGACATAATTCAGGAATAAAATTTCAATTTTGGACATTTTAGTTTTTATACTATGTTATTCATGAACATCTCTAAAACACTATGATTGGATTGTAACCAATACATAGACATACCTTTAGAGTTCTTATTAAGGATCTCTCATCATAGCTTCCAAATCATAACTATACCTTTGCTCTAATACCAATAATAACAAATCATACTAAACTTGTAGATATTATTTCATAATTTAAGAATATTTCTTACAAAATATAAAAAACCCACACCCTAATTGTATAGGTTTAGTGTCTTTAAAAACTGTGAAACAAAACCAACTGGTATATAAAACATCTACATTTTCTCCCACTTATATCGTGAAAACTAGACTATTTTTGGAATATATTAATTAACACCCTTCTTTATGACCTGAGGAAAATAAATATTTTAATTATTGATCTAAATGCTCATTATGGGTAAAAAGGGTAAATATTAGTCACATCATAATCATAAGAACATAACATTTGATGATATTAACCCGTATATAAAATACTTGAATATTATGTCATGGGATAAATCATAAAATTGAAATGTAATCCCAATAGTAATAAAATAAGACATGAAATATAATGGAACACACAAATAATTATTGAAAATAATTTTTTATAATTCATGTCTCGTTGCCAAGACCATCATAGCAAACAAAGTACATTACTGAACAGAGCTCACTCCTCATTGTAGCCCAGTATTAATGAACCATATTTACATTCCATTGTAGACATGCCTATGTCATGAAGTATAAATATTTACCCAATTAATTGGAGGGAGATATAGGTCCCACCCATCTCATAATGAAACCATTCTTATGTATTCAACAAAACATCATAACATTCAACATTGCATAACCCATGAAATAAAATGGGTTTCTTAAGTATCATTTCATCCTAATTGACCTAAAACAAATGGATTTCTTAAATAACATTCCATCATAGACAAAATAAGATCATAGTAATAACATGGAAGAAATATAACCCTTTATTAAAAGTGTCATCTTAGTTAGAAAATAATTTTGATAAAACACTTGAAATTAATTCATGAAGAATAATATCCTTTCTTCATCAAAAATCATTTACATCCTCAAAATGCTACAAAATTTTGGAATAAATTAATTTATATGAAAATAACCTTGTAATATTTTATTTGAAGCCTCATGGAAATAAGGAATCATGGAAGCACAAAAATCTGTTCATGTCGTACAAGTTAAAAGAAACATTCTTATAATACTTTTTCTGGAAAATTCAAAGAGTACCTTAAATCGAATAACGACAAAAGATTCCTTTCATACCATTTAATAAAGAATTAAATAAAGGGTAACATTAAATTTAAAAAAAATTAGAATATTAGAAATAACATTGCATAATTAGGAAGTAGGGATGTGGATGATAAATATGCCCCAATAAATGCTTATGTATAAATAATCTTGGATAAAAAATGAGATTTCAAAAGTATACCTTACCTTAGGTATGATATCATTCATATAAATCCAAAGCTCGGATATATTGATTTAAGAAATGTTATTGACTTATTATAGAATCATAATCATTTTTATGATATCATATATGATTATATTGTAATGGTTTTGTTAGTAACATTTCATTGTCACTTGTTATTCGTATTTTAACTACTTTATGTTCTTATGGTAGATTTTTCAAATAAGATCATGTTCCACTTATTAGTTTATAGTAAAATATTTTACAAAATGATATTAGTATAACCTATGTCATATTTATCCATTCAATTCATTTATATAATCATGGTTTAATAAATATCATGTACAATGAATTGAATCCCATCATGGAGAAGGTAGGTCATACGTACACACGAGTGTTCATATCATTCACAAAATTTCAGAATGGTATTGAAATGGATGGCGTATAATATTTAAGAATTATTAAAATGTTATAATAATCATATATAGTTATTATTTCTATTATTATACCATTCTATGTAAGGTGGTGGTGAAAAATAGATTACACTAGGACGTATAGACGGTAAGTCGTATGTATGAATGGACGGTGATTTCAATTTTTATAAGATGGATAGAATGTGAAATATGGTTGTTTCATATTTATAATAACATATTAGTATATGAGTGGTACTATGTTTATTACTTTATAATTAAAAAACTAATTAAGATGAATCAGAAGAAGAAATATGATTGAATGAATCAGTAGAAGTGATTACCTCTTCCTCGACATGCTTCCTCTCAATATTCTCGTAGAGCACTAGAGTTGGTATTTAAAGATGAAAATAACCAATATAAAGAAAATATGGAAGTTGAGATGGAAAATTGGCATGGTATGGCCAAGCATGAAGTCTCAAAATAAAGTGAATAGATGACGAAGGAGATGCCTTTTTATAATTAAGGCGAGGGACAGTTTTGGAAACTCCATAAATAATAATATACAATAAAAGCAAACCCTATCGAAAACCTCCACAAAATCTCAATTTAAAATATGAGATGATATTGGATTGTAATCACATCTTCCAATACATTTGGGACAAGTTATTATGTTAATTTGATCAATGTCATTTTAATTAACACTTAGTTATTCTTTTTAATTTTAATTATGGAAATAACATCTTAAATATTTAATGGTTATTAATATTTACTTACATGGTGTTAATTGAGCATAAATGGAAATTTGAGGACTTTTTGACCTTTTTTATCACCTTTTAATTTTTAAATAATTTTATTATTTTTAAATAATTTTATTATTTTTAAATAATTTAATAAAATGTTATTTTTAAAAAATATCTATATTGTCAAATTTGACACTATTCATTTCTGTGACATTAAATAAAATACACGGAGAAGATAAATTCGAACCAAAATATTTAATACACTCTTAAAATGTAATAATCACAACGAAAATTTCTGTAGAACATTAATTAGTTCTTGTGATATTTATTTCAATATTTTTTATACCATTTGGTTGATATTTCTATTAATAAAATAATTTTGACATCACAATTGTGTAATCATTAATGCTAGTTATTTAATCACTAAAAAATAAAAATAAAATTATATGATGTAGGGAATTCAAGTCGATTTTCGATACTATATATTATATATGTTATCCCTTTTGTATCCATATATTAAAATTAATATACTTATAAAAAATGGGATTGTGACATTTTGTCACATTCATTAGTTTTCAGAACATTCATGTCATATTCCAAGGTAAGTGTCCGTCAAGTGATTAAGTTTCATAAAATAGATGATAAGGGTTTAATTTAGTCATCTAATAAGAATATTTCATGTTTTAATATAATTTTATAATACTTTTTTTACATTTAATTACACGATTTACATTTAACCATAGTAATAAAATAATTACCAAACTTTCTATTCATAATGTCCAAATAGAAAAGTAGCCTCCTAAAATAATTTGGGCCTACTGATTTCAAATATGGAATACATTTTTCAAAATTACAAACACATAATTTCAGTAATTTATTTAAAATTAATCCCGTTGTTGAAATTAGAAAACAGGTTTTAAAAGTTACAATATTGTAAAAGATTGAAGTGTTATTACATCTGAAATTAAAGTAACATTAATTCAAATGACCTAGATTATATTAAATGGTACAAATATATTATATTCATACATTTAAACCATTCAATATTATAATATAACAATATAAATTATTTCAATTAAAACTGTTATTTTCAATTAAAATTTATCTTATTTTTGTTGTTCATCAAAACATGAATGTTATCAGAAAAATATAAGAATTCATCCAAAATAAATTTTTATAGCCCACATAAAAATAAAAACATTATTTTTTCCTAAAAAACTTATTTATATGTTAAAATAACAATTTAAAATTGGTTGTCCATTCAAATGTGAAAAATTAAACTTTTTTTAAAAAATTATGGTTTTATACATCAAATAGAGGTTTATTCATACCCTATGACAAAAATATCCATTGTATGGATATAAAAATATTTTCCTAAGAATATAAATCATATATATATCATTAATTTTAGTAGAAAAATTAATTCACTCAAAAATAAAAATATGTAATTGATTTATTGTTTTCCTAAATAATTGATAGCCAATGAAGCCACAATGAAATTTCATATGTTAGTTATAATTATTCTCACAAACCTAGAAGCTTGGATATAATATAAATTTTATAATAATCTAATAACTTAGTTTGTTTAAACTCATGATTGTGTGAAAACCATGCTACTAAAGAATAAAAATTATTTAAATAAATTATTTCATAAAACAATCTATGTTTTACACCTATGTGGTACACCTACAAAGAATACCTACGTGGATGACCTGGATAGAGAACCTACATGATCCTTATTCTAAGTATACCTCTAATCATTCAGTAGAGGGGCCTCTCATTATATGGATCCCTTTTATAAAATAGACCACGATGAAACCTCTGCCAAAACCTCATGACTAACCAAACCATTCAGAAAGACACATTAATGTGTCTCCAATTTTGGTTTTGTATTTATATAGTTAGATGTTTCCCACATTTTTCATATAATGGAGTTTGGATCCACGGTGTGTCTGTAAGTTTTTACATCTATTGTCACATGGATACTTACCCCAGATATAGTGTTAGGGAGTTCCCATTTTGGATGATTATGGTTCTGTTCATGTCCCCCCCCCCCTTATTGTCTCTAAGACTCAGAACCTTTGGTCCTTAGTAGGAAATGCTTGGTTCATTCTCACATTTACTTTTTTACTTAGGTAATGATATCCTCCGTCCACTATGGGACCATTTCTATGGAATCCCACCTAGGGAAATCCCCTATCCTTTTGTTCTAGACCTAATGAAATTCTCTTTCATTCTATTTTTAATGGTTCATTACATCATTCCCTCGCCCATGGTCACCTTGGTTTCATTTGAGACAAGAATGAACTCTTCCATCAGTTGAGGAGAAAGTGTGTGGTTTATTGAATCATTAACATCCTCTTGTTTATCACATCATGAATAGATCATGTGTTCTTATATATTTGGTATGATTACAACATCTTCACCATCCACCTCAACTCTTGGACTACGACTAATCTGATTCCAACCATAATTTGTATGTGTAGGAATCCTTCACCTAGGGCCCAAGCTCAGTGATCCCCCTCCATGGGAGTCAAACTCTATTTCTCTTAATTTGGGCATCATGCTTAGCTGTAATCCCTGAATTAAGTCCCCTATTAATCTACATGAGTTAAAAGTTCTCTCGTGGACCATGTTATAATTGAATACAATTTACGAGTAATCCCTAACCTCTTTATCTCAATTTTTTATACTCCCCTATGAAACTTATCAAACTTTGCATGATTTGATTCCAATCCTATTGGGATACATAGGAAGCCCCCCAAGGTTCAATCCCAACCCTCCAAATCCACCCTTTTCGTTATGATTCATATTCCTAGTGGAGTCAAACATAACTTGGAGACTCATATCCTTTCCATGATCCTTAGTCTCATTCGGTATATGTCCTACACCAAACTATTACTAGGAACCATCCACATATATTCTTTTACCACATGAGATTAAACTGTATGGTTATGTCCTTATGAAATGACCTTAAATAATACGATGTGTCCTATTATGTGGCACTAAACAATGAGGGGTCTGATTCCTTTCAAGATGATATATAGGTATCTTATCTATGGGTATGATCCCAACATCAAAACAACTTCCATATCCCTGGGTGACAAAAAATTCCATAGTTCCCCACTTAGTGGATAAAAAACCAGAATTGTTGTAATAACAACCAAAAAATAATTAATAAGTATATGAGAGGATAAAATTGATGGATAACCTTGAATACAATCAGATATCTCTATTGATAAAGAACATCGAATACATATGATTCTAATTTCTATACATCCTAATAGTTGATTTCAAATTTATAGGGAATCCTACTATAGGACAATCATAGAGATTTAAGATATTTTCATGAATCCTTATTAATTCACCATGAATATTGTATGTTTCCCAAGAAATATGAAATCAATTGTTTATATGTATGTAAATTAGAATCACCTGTATGTATTTTAAGGTATTCATCAATAGATATATCTAAATGTATTTGTGGTTATCCAGAAATATTATCATCTCATATACATCTTAAATATTATTCAATTGTTATTATAAAAATTCTGGGTTTTTATCCTATCAGTGTGGCACTCTAGAATGTATCATCACCCAGGGAAACATAAGTGGTTACGATGTTAGGATTGTTCCCATAGATGGGATACCCATATATCCTCATGGATGGAATTAGAATTCTCATCGTTTGATGCTTATTAATGGGACACATCATACATTTCAAGGTCATGTGATATGGACTGAACCATACAGTTTAATGAAATTTGGTAAAGAGATATAGTTGGAATGTGTATATTTATAGTTTGGAGTGGGGAAAATACCAAAGTATCCCAAGAAAACTGGAAAGGATACGAATCTCAAATTTGGATTAGAACCTACTAGGAGTGTGTCCCAGAAATAATAATGACGTTTCGTAGTCTTGGGATTGAACATCAGGGAGGAGTCCTATTTTTCCCTCTTGGATAGGTATAAATACCTGTGTAGTTTGATATGTATCACATGGGAGAATATCCTTTTGAGAGAAATAGAACGATAAATACTCCTAAATAAGATCCCCTTGTAATAAGGTACATGAGAGAAATTTTAACTCATGAATATTAAAAAGGGGACATAATTTGGGGATTACTCATAATGAGGATTCTAAGATTAATGGATTTAGGGTTGCAATCCGTGGGATGATTGTTTCTGACGCTTTCATCGGGGCGTGTGCATCCGTCTGCTTGGGCGCCACAGGCATGGATTTTTGTTGCTCTGCATTCCCGCATTCCAATGGCGGGCGACATTCACTCCTTATTCTAGGACGTCTGCTCCTTGAACGAATCATGGATGATGGGATGTCGGTTTTTCCTTCCATGGATTCCTCCTTGGAACTCATCACCTAGTCCGAGTCTCCCTCATAGATTTAATACATTGTTCGTGAAACTCTTCCCAGTGCATGTTTCCATGGATGCTTGTTAATTACACTACTTCTATCAGGACATTCCAAGGGGTCCGGTCAGGGCAGCAACCTTTATTTGGGGGAGTGGTCACGTTGAGACATCACTGGCATGTCTGGATGCTAGGGAATTGGTGTGCCTGTCTGTGGTCCCTTATTATAGGGCTTCTCGAGGGTGAGAAAGCCCGATGCATCCCACATTGAGCATGGGGAATCATATGCCATCAGCATGTATCTGAGGTTTTCTGCAGCTTCCCGTGTTCAACACATGGTATGATGCAAGTTTAACATCCAGCAAAGATGGATCAGGCTGATTAGAAAACTAGTTGGAGTGGACCAGATTAAGGAACCATGTGAGGGATCACTGACATTGGGGGCCAGCACATGGGTGACTTCCTGAAAGCTGTGCAGTGGGACTCGAGGTGGAATGATCTCACCGCGATGTGGCGGCCTGGGTATGAATTAAGATTAGTGATGGAAAATTGAATGGTAGTGGGTGGAATGAGATGGGATCGTCATGAAGATGATGGTAGATGTGGGCTTGATCCTTGAAAAGACCTCCTACGTATCCTCGTGACAGTGAATCAAAGTACTCGTAGTTCGATTGGTGAGAACCGACGTGATGGGGGGTCGGAGAGACCAATGGTTGTTAGGCTTGAAACTCGTGAGGCTTCCTACGTACCACACCTTAGCATAGATCAATGACCACGTAGTTTAGGAAGGGGTTTTGGTGAACAAACGTCAAGAAGGACCTTGGTCCAATGAATGGTGGGGCTCGATCCTCGTGTGGTTTCCTGCGTACAATTCCTTGACATGGATCAAAGTCCATGTAGTTCAGAAATGGTTTTTTTAGTGAACTAACATGATTGTGAACCTGAGGGTCCACTGGTTGTGGACTTGAACCTCATGAGGCTTCCTACGTACCATGCCTTTACATGGATCAAATACCTAGTAGTTTAGAAATAAAGAGGGGTGGTCTTTCCGATATGAAGGAATGTCGGGGAAACTGGATGGTGGGATCACAACAGCTTACCACTGGATCAGGAAACATTTTAACTTCATGCTGGATGGGGACATGTTAGAGAATTGACCTGATGAAAGGCCTTTGTCGAATGGGTGCTGGGATTGAACCTTGTGAGGATTCCTATGTACCATGCCTTGACGTGGACCAAAGTCCCCGTAGTTTGGGTGGTACGCCGATGAACCGACGTGAAGAAAGACCTTGGTCCGATGGATGTTGGGCTTGAACCTCGGGACGTTTCCTACGTACCATGCCTTGACATAGATCAATGTCCTCGTAGTTCGGGTAGGGACATCAGCAAACCGAAATGAAGAAAGACCTTGGTCCGATGGATGTTAGGCTTGAACCTCGTGAGATTTCCTACGTACTATGCCTTGACATGGATCAAAGTCATTGTAGTTCGGGTGGGGACATCAGCGAACCAATGTGAAGAATGACCTTGGTCTGATTGATGTTGGGCCTGAACCACGTGAGGTTTCCTATGTACCATTCCTTGACATGGATCCAAGTCCTCGTAATTCGGGTGGGGACGTCAGCAAACCGACGTGAATAAAGACCTTGCTCCGATGGATGTTGGGCTTGAACCTCGTGAGGTTTCCTATATACCATGCATTCACATGGATCAATGTCCTCGTAGTTCGGGTGGGGATGTCAGTGAACCGGCGTGAAGGTGAACCCGGAGGGTCCACTGGTGGTGGGTTTCAACCTTGTTGAGGCTTCCTATGTACCATGCCTTGACATGGCTCAAATTCCGCATAGTTCAGGTTTACAGTTTAACATCATGGAGGATGGGGGGTATTTGGGGATTACACTCTTGACGGCCATGGGTGTGTCATAGTCGGTGCTCACTCTAAGCCCACAGGAGTCAATCTCGATGTGAGAAACAAGAGGTTGCAGGGACCTGATGATCATGTCATGAAGGGTGCGTTTGTGGGAAGCGAAGAGGGGCATACGCGTTAGGCGGCTGATGGTGTTGGGACTTACTCCAGGATGGAGGCCCGACGGTGACAAAGCACAGTGGGAGATGGATTTGGGACTGAAGAATGGAGGTGCCTCATCCCCTATCATTCCCTCCACTGACCCTGGAAGTGGGTAAGTATAGAGGTGCATGGGTTCTACCTTCCGTAAGGACTAGGGGCTTACACCAAGATGGCCACCCTTCCCCCACGAACAAACGCCACTCCGTCAACGAGGATATCATCCCCTGTGGAGGTGATCCCATCCCCGTGGAGACGAGTGGGAATAAAGAATTCTATAGCTGGGGGGACCCTGCATGGGAGGAATGGGGCCGGATCTCCGTTTAACGTCATGTGTTGAGGATGAGTTGCTTGGTAATTTAACATCCAGCTTCTTGGATGATGTGGTTTTGCTCTGCACCCCTAGTACATACATAACTTTTACCCTCTGCTCCTTGTGAGATGGAAGGCACCGACAATGATGTGGAAAAGGGTGATCGCAGGGTGAACCATCTATGGGTCCACGTTAGCGTTGCTATGAGAAGAAGAAATAGTCATTAGCTTACCTATGCGAAGAAGCATTAGGCGAAGCAATTCCACGGGGAGGGTCGTCTAGGGGACATTGAAGTTACATCTTGCAAGCCTGTAGGGTTGCATGGAAGAAGAAATTTCCAAGTAGAGAAGTCCATAAGAAGAGGATTTGCGGAGCTCAGTTACTCTGTGTGGTGAAGATCACTTGCGAAGGGGTGTGCTTCGCGAAGTGGGGTGCCATAGCCTTAACATGGGGAGGAGGTGCAAGTGGGAGGTGCTTCGCGAAGTAGAAGGGTGTTCGTGGAGCACTGCCTCGGGGAGCGTAGGTTCCTTGCGAAGCAAAGTTCCGTGAAGCAGTGAGCTTCCCGAAGTAAAGCGACCCCACCATGGCATGTGGATCACGTGTACAGAAGGGGTGTTTCATGAAGCATAAACTCTCCACGACAACCCAGATCCCCTTGGGGATCCCCTTCCTTCGCAGAATCCCTTAGGATTCGTGAAAGGAATCCCTCTCGGAAGAGGGGATCAAAATGAGACAATACAGAGGCTCCTCGCGAAGAAAAAATACCTCACTGAGCTCATTGTTCGCAGAGAAAAGGGTGCATCGCGATTCGAGAGCTGATAAGCGGAAAGGTCATATTTTCCATCCTGGAGGCTCAGGGGGAGCTTGGTATTTATAGGTAGGAGGCATTGTGAAGAAGATCTTACACGGCGCAGAGGGGGATGTGGTTGCTTCGCGTCGTGTCGTGAACGTCAACCTTGGTCATAGTGGGGTACCGCCTTCTTTGCTTTGCGGCTGGTTCGCGAACGTCAGGGGCGTTCGCAAGGCATCCCACCTCTGTTGCTTCGCAGCGGGTTCACGAACGTCAGGGGCGCTTGTGGGGTGTCCCGCCTCTGTTTCTTCACAGTGGGTTCGTGAACGTCAGGGGTGATCATGTGGTGTCCCGCCTCTATTTCTTTGCGGCGGGTTTCCGAACGTCAGGGGTGTTCGGGGGGCATCCCGCCTCTGTTTCTTCGCAGCGGCCGCATTGCATGGGGGGCCTCTGCGCCGTGGCTTCGCGAGGTAGGCTATGCGGATTTATTTTCTTCATTCTATTCATCCAATATTTTGTCACCATCAATGATGTTCATTGAGCTCATTCCTAGGGTAAAGGATTCCTACCTATCTAAATTATGTTGTGAAATAGAGTTCTCATAGTCCAAGAGGTGATGTGGATTGTGTATATGTTGTAATCATTATACATTTATAATACCATGTGACTCATGCTCAGTGTGAGAAATAAGAGAATGTGAATGATTCATCAAAACACACACATTCTCCTCTATTTATATAATAGGTTGGGCCTATGGTGAAAGAATCCAAGGTGATTGTAACACCCGGATATTTTATGAAAAATTTTCTTTTTAATTTTATTGATGTCTTTTTTTGTACACAGAAACAAAGGAGCCTTGAACAACACGTAACCCTAACTTGGCTGCATTACACACAATCGTGTCCTTTCTCGATAGAATGTGTTGTACGCAATACCGAGTTTCACTAAACAACGATATGCTATTATTAAAACTATCCGTTATGAATAGTAATAACCACTTATTGAAATTTTGAAAATTTCAACATTCGAAATCGAATTCATTTTTGGATTCGGAATATCGAAATTAGCCTAGGGTGAAATTTTGGTATTTTTCTGAAAACTTTCAATTTTTGATGAATTGTGAAAACACTGGGTTACTATTTAAAAACAGACTTTTATTTAAATAATTATTATTTTTATTTAAATTTATTTTAGGTCAAAACTGATTCATAATACCTATATATGTTCAATATAATTCATTGGAGTCATTTTTTTAATAATTTTAGATATATAAAAATATTATTGAACTTTTGACCGTCTTTTACCCACCTCTTAGGAGAATTTGCAAATTTACATAAAACATAATTTTATCGCTTTTGTGAATGGAATTTCAAAAATCCTAGAGACACGGTTGATGTCAGTATGTAAAATGTGGTTCAATGCGATGAAAATATTTTTTGGTGAATAGTAACATTTTACTTTTATTTACCACGGTTAAAAGTAAATAAGGTAATTAAGGGTAAAAATGATATTATTATTACCCTAAAACATGTCCTAATTCTATTGGATAAGTTTAATTCGATCATAAACAACCTTAGGAATAAAATATGACCATTTAGGCCCACTTGGATTAGATTAGGACATTTATTATTAATTTATTTAAAGAAGTGTTAAAATAGTTAAAATCAAATTTTAATAAGTAAATAATTTTTAATATAGGTTTATACATAAGATAAATTAGACTATAAATATTTATTAGAAATTGAAAAATATTTCCTACATAATGATATTTTATTTGAAATTTTAAGACTTTAAATAATTTAATTTATTTATGGCACAATGATGATGCAGTAATTATCTTATTAATGAAATATTGAAATAATTGATGTTATAAATACTAAAATAAATGTAATTTGAGACTTTTTATGAATTCCAAAAATTTTATATTTTAATATGACATGTTATTGTTGATATAATTCACATTGTTCGAACTAATTATTCTGTTATGATTTTCAAAAAAGTCAATTACCAAATAGTGTCATAATTGACATAAAATAGTTTTTCAAAACAATATTCCATTATTAATTGTTATTATATTTATAAAAATCTAAGGATCATCCAAATGACTTAGATAAGGATATATATATTAATTATAAACAACTTTGGGTTTGTTTGTCTTGTTATTGTATGTTTAGTAACCTTATAGTGTAAGAACACAAAAAGACACGATAAAAGTAAAATTATCTAACTTAATGTTATATCTAAATGATATGGTTAAAATAGGAACCTAAACTCATCTAAATTATACTGGATGGGAGGATTATGACCCATCACCACCTTATCTTCTAAATCAATCAATTTGGAGCTATTTAAAACCGAATATGACATTATAATAAACTAATATTTTTTGTTTTTCCAAAGGTGACCCTCTCCTCCCTTATAAAAGGGAACCTCCTCCCTCTCTTCCTCACACAACATTGAGCCTTAAAGCTCGTACAACCCCTGAAAATTTCTCGTCTCCACTTCTCTAGAAACATCCCAGTGGTTCTGGTCTTGTTCAAAGACCAATATTAGTTCCCTAAGAGGAGATTTCAAAAAGGCGCTTCAAAGAAGAGGTAATACCCATTACCGATTCTTTCAACTTTATATCTTCTTCCACTTATTCTTCTTTAGTTGTTTCATTATGAAGTAACAAAATAATTATCACTCATATACTGATATTTTATTATAATTATGAAACATCCCTATTTCACCATTTATACATCCTATGGAAAACGAAATCACCACGCGTGCGTACGTATGGAATACCGTCTCCACGCCGTGGTGTAATCTGTTTTCCCACCACCACCATACGTGGATGGGTATAATGGTGTCAATAAATGATTATTTTAAAGTGATATTTATTCTAAAATAGTATACATACACTCCAATACAATTCCATAATCATGGGAATTATATCATCGCTCGTGTGTACGTACAGACTACCGTCTCCACGAACGCGATAAGATTCATTTTCCATGATTAACAATTCAAGAATGATTATAAAGTATATATAATGAATAATATTGAAATATATTAAATAATAATGATACTGGATTTATCTATATATATATATATATTTCATATAGTAAATTCCATTCAATTCAATAAGGAAACGAAAACAACGTTCATGCGAACGTACGGCCTACCGTCTCCATGAATGGTGAATTTCATTCCATTTATAGATCTATAATATATAAGTATATAATGAAGTTATATTATATATAAATAATGTTTTACATTATAGAATTATTTAAATCAGGATATAAGTAATAATATCTAGAATGACGAGTCAAAACACATACAATAAATGAAACGATTTTACCCAAAACGCTCTTTAACATAGAATTTACAAACGAATGGGTAATATAAAGTCATAAGTGAACCATATATGACATCATAACAATGAATATTATTCTGTAATAATTCAATTTCATTATTTAAATCATTATACAGGAGGTTCAGATACATACTAATCATATCGGAAATAAGGTAAGGGATAAATTTTCAATCTCATTTTTATCTGAGATTGCTTATACGTAAGTATTTACTAGGGTTATATTTATCATACATGACCATGGTTTCTAAAAATGTTTTCATAAAATTTTTATTATTCTTCCATGAATGTTTAAAGACATTTTTTACCCTTTATTGACTTTTTACCAGATTGTATGAATGGAATATTTCCTTTGGTTACTAGATAAGGTACTTTTTGACTTTTCCGACAAAAGTACGAGGAGAATGTTATTTTTAACTTATACGGAATGAACGGATTTTTACGATTTCATAACGCCTCATTTTCAAGAATCTTACTCTAAATGACGGCATGATTATTTTAAAAAAACCTTTTCTTTTAAAATTTCATGGAATTTTGTGAAAAGAAAATGATTTTATAGAAGAAAGGATATTTTCCTCATGAATTAATTTCATGTGTTTTGCCAAAACTATTTTCCATCTAAGATGAAATTATCTCATATGTGTATGTTTCAAGTAATATTTCTCTATGATTTAAATGGTTTCAATTTTCTTATGATGAAATGATATAAAACTTTTATGGATTATGTTATGATGGCATGATGTTTCAGAATCCCATTTTATTACATGGGTTATTCTATGATTTATGATTTATGATTTTGTGGAACACGGAAGAATGATTTCATTATGAGATTGGTGGGACCTATATATCCCTCTAATTCATTGGGTAAATATATATATCTCATGAGATAGACATGGATGGAATGGTATGTTAATCTGGTTCAGTGTTACATGACTGAAACGAGGAGGGAACTCGATTTCGAAAGGGACTTTGTCCACTAAGATGGTCTTGGCAGCAACGCCTTGGCTACTATGGAAATCATGACATATGCTGAATGGTTTCCACAATTACATTTTCTATTCCCATTTTATCATGGTTTATGTTCTATTATGATATATGCCTTACGTACTTCCACGATTTATGTCATTTCTCAAGATTTTGATGTTTAAATTTCATGTTAAAGTTGTTGCTTCCAAATGTTTTTGGATTGTTTTATGTTATCTTTGTTTTCCATTAATGAGCATTTGAGTTCACCCTTTTTATGTTTTATTTTCCCCAAGAAGTAAAGAAAGGTTTTAGGTGAGGAAACAAAAAGGGGAAGAACTTTATAGGAGTTGTTGAAGATCTTTCACCATGACTAGAAGATTTTATTCCGAGTTTCCAAAGACACTAAACTATTACGGTCCTTGTGTGTCTATTTTTGTTATGTATTAAGTATTCCACAAAAGTAATGTATTGTCCATGTACGTCAAGCTTCAGGTCTCTACAGTTGGTATCAGAGGAAAGGATTAGTCATCCTTCGGAAACTAGGATGCGAAAACGTTAGTGATATCCCTAGATATATTTCTATGTTATATATAGGGATGTCCCTAAGGATAAGTATACGTATAGGATATAGTCCTATAACTACGGTAACGATCTTATAATTTATCCTAAGATGTTAGATACTGATGGTAATCCCCCTTTATTGTGTTGTTTTCCCTATCATGATTTTTCCTCTAACACTATTCTTTTTGGGTTTTAGACGATGGCTGGAACCCGAAGGAATCGAGTTGATCAATGTAATGGACAATGCAATGATTGTCCTCCTGAAAAAACAAATGTTATGGGAGATAGAATGTAAAATCTTATTGCTATGCTTACACAAGCTATGAATCATTCTGGTCTTCCAATTGAGCAGAGAAGGGAAAAATATTCTATTGAGTCCCTCATGAGGCAACGTCCACCTTCTTTCAGTGGTTCTTTTCATTCACTTGTTGCTGAACAATGGATCAGTACCACTGAAAAGATATTTTCAGTTATTCAATGTTTTGAACATGATAAATTCATCATAGCAGTATATCATTTGGAAGGTGAATCTGATCAATGGTGGAATCTTATCAAGAATACGAGGCCAAGATATTAAATTGTGTCCATGGAATTGGACGAGTTCAAGAACTTATTTTTCAATAAGTACATCTCTCGTATTCTTCGAACAAAGATGGAGAAGGAGTTTCTTAAACTAAAGCAAAAGGATGATGAATCTGTTGGTATATACGAAGCGAATTTTACAAGGCTTGCAAGGTATGCATTTGGCTTTATCATCCAACCTGAAAGTAAAATTGATCGATTCTTCAGTGGCTTAAAACCAAATCATCAATGGGCATTAGCAATAAGAGACTTGAGTAGCTATAAAGAAATTGTGTGTTGTGCTATCATGAAAGAAATGGAAGTTGGTGTTACATATCCATCTCATGGTTTTGACAAGAAACGAAAGATGGAGATCAAGGAGATATCTCAGAATAATGGTGAAAAGAAGATGAATGTTTCCTTATGCTCAAAGTGTGGAATGAAGAATGGTGGAGATTGTCTTAAAGGGACTAGAAAATGTTTTATGTGTGGAAAATAAGGTCATCGAGTATCTGAGTGTCTAAGTAATGGAAAAAGGGTTGCTAATGCCGTGAATAAAGAAAATACTACAAAGAACGCACCAACAACACTTCAATGCTTCAAGTGCAATGAAATGGGGGAATTATTCTAGTCAATGCCCTAATCCAAGGGTTAATGATGATCGACATGAGCAACCACTTAAGGCAATGGACAAAGGGAAGTCAGATGCGATCACTATTGGTGATGTTGAATATGACAATGATGTGGTGGAATGATTAAGTGTTTATGTAATGGGATTCCAAACAAATGTTGTATATAGTATCGTGGAATATTTGAATATTTATTTATTGGTCTATTGTAGTTTTCAATAATTTTATGGTACCGGTAACCATGGAATGTTATTTAGAAATTTCGGAAAGCAGATGATATATGCATAATGAAGGGATAAGAAGATAATGAGATGATTGACCGTATTCATGAGCTCATGATTGATATAAGGACTAATTGATATCATGGTTTGAGTATAAATAATTTGGAGGATTTTGGTATGTGGAAATTGTTAACTTTTAACTGTATTCATGTTTTCACTAAGGTTCAATGGGTATTCATTCTTCCAGATAATACATGATTAAGGTATTCAAATTTTTGAAATTTGACCAACAAGATATATCTTATCATATATGGGGGATAAATGATGGCATTCATGTGATTTTTATGTGTCATTTAAAGTAATGATTTTCATTATACTATGAGATTAGACCGAAGTATTTTAGATAAGCCTAAATATTGGAATGAATTATGTTGGATAGAAGTTAGTTTTGTTTAAGGACAGAATTGTTTTTGATATTATTGATGGGATGTTATAGTAATATAGTTTTAGAAAAAGGACAACCTGCAGGACGGGTGACAACCCATTGCGTCAGAAAAGGCTGTGGGAATCAAACCCACAACTGAAGTGTGATTGGCCTTTATCTCCTACCACTGGCCTACATGAAGTCACTAGTTAGTAGAAACTAGTTTTATTTTATTACGGGGTATGATATATGAATTATAAGTTCATTTTTGGAATCGTATATGATTAACCTCACCATAGATGGTCTTATGTATATTTGATAACTTTTGCTAACCTTTTTCTTGAAACAGATGGAATGACCCATCATTCTATCACATGATCTATTAAAACTTCATGAATAACAAATTCAACTTCATTTTATAAGAGATGATGTAAAAATTGTTCAAAGCACGAACAATAGTGATATTGTACCTAAATAAAGTAAGTATTTATTCTAATTCAAATTCTTAAACTTTAGGGAAATGATATTGAAAACCAAAAATGTTGCCCTAGTTTCTTTATATCTAAGGAAATCAGATGGTACCTTAGATCATCACAAATCTATGGCTTTGTGATTGTTGGATTTTTCATAGCCATGTTCTCTTCCACTCTCCATCAGAACATGATGGTTAGGTTTCTCTTCCATATCCATATTTTCACCTATGTTCTCCTATGTGGAAACCCAGTGATTAGTTAATTTGGGTAAACATTATGTTTCATACTTTAGTTTTTAAAGATTGGTTTTGGTATTCCTTTTTACGATGTGGGTTTCTATTAAAAAACATTCGAGTAGTAAAGCATTTATGACCCCGATGAATTTCGAGAGAGAAATTCATTTTAAGGGGGGTAGAATGTAACACCCTGAGATTTTATGAAAAATATTCTTTTTAATTTTATTGATGTCTTGTGTTGTACGCTACAACAAAAGAGTCTTTCACAACATGCAACCCTAACTTGGCTTCATTACACACAATCACGACCTTCCTCGATAGCGTGTGTTGTACGCAATACCGACTTTCATTAAACAACGATATGCTATTATTAAAACTAGCTATTATGAATAGTAATAATGACTTTTTGAAAATTTGAAAATTTCAACATTAAAAATGGACTTCATTTTTGGATTCAGAATATCGAAATTACCCAAGGGTGAAATTTTGGTATTTTTATGAAAACATTCAATTTTTGATGAATAGTGAAAACACTGGGTTACTAATTAAAAACTGACTTTTTATTTAAATAATGATTTTTTTATTTAAATTTATTTTAGGTCAAATTTGATACATAATACCTATATAAGTTCAATATAATTCATTGGAGTCATTTTTTAATAATTTTACATATATAAAAAGTTTATTGAACTTTTGACAGTCTTTTACCCACCTCCTAGGTGAATTTGCAAATTTACATAAAACATAATTTTACCGCTTTTGTGAATGGAATTTCAAAAATACGAGAGACACCGTTGATGTCAGTATGTAAAATGTGTTTCAATGAGATGAAAATAATTTTTGTTGAATAGTAACATTTTACTTTTATTTACCACGGTTAAAAGTAAATAGGGCAATTAAGAGTAAAAATGATATTATTATTACCCAAACACGTGTCCTATTTCTATTGGATAAGTTTAATTCGACCAAAAAAAACCTTATGAATAAAATATGACCATTTAGCCCCACTTGGATTAGATTAGGACATTTATTATTAATTTATTTAATGAAGGGTTAAAATAGTTAAAATCAAAGTTTAATAAGTAAATAATTTTTAATATAGGGTTATACATAAGCTAAATTAGACTATAAATATTCATTACAAAGAGAAACATATTTCCTACATAATGATATTTTATTTGTAATTTTTAGATTTTTAAATAATTTAATTTATGTATGACATAATGATGATGCAATAATTATGTTATTAATGAAATGTTGACATAAGTGATGTTATAAATACCCAAATAAATGTAATTTGAGACTGTTTATGAATTCCAAAAAATTTCTATGTTAATATGATATGTTTGTGTTTATATAATTAACTTTTTTCTAACTAATAATTCTGTTATGATTTTCAAAAAAATCAATTACCAAATAATGTCAAAATTGACATAAAATAGTGTTTAAAACAAATATTATATTATTAATTGTTATTATATTCTTAAAAATATAAGGATCGGCCAAATGACTTATATACAGTTATATATATTAATTATAAACAACATGGGTTTCGTTTGGCTTGTTATAGTATGTTTATTAACCTTATAGTGTAAGAACACACAAAGACACGGTAAAAGTAAAATTTTCTAACTTAAAGTTAAATATAAATGATAAGGTTAAAATATGAACCTAAACTTCTATAAATTCTAATGGATGAGATAATTTATACCCATACCCACCTTAGCTTCGAAATAAATCAATTTGGAGCTATTTAAAACTGAATATGACTTTATAATAAAATAATATTTTTTGTTTTTCCAAAGGAGCCCCTCTCCTCCCTTATAAAAGGGAACCTCCTCCCTCTATTCCTCACACAACATTGAGCCTTATATCATGGCCAACCCCTGCCAATTTCTCTTCTCCACTTCCCTAGAAACATCCTAGAGGTTCTGGTCTTCTTCAAAGACCAATATTAGTGCCCTAAGAGGAGGTTTCAAAAAGGCGCTTCAAAGAAGAGGTAATGCCTGTTAACGATTCTTTCAACTTTATTTATTTTTCCACTTCTTCTTCTTTAGTTCTTTCATTATGAAGTAATAACATCAGTATCACTCATATAATGATATTTTAATATAATTATGAAACAAACCTATTTCACCATTTATCCATCCTATGGAAAACGAAATCACCACACGTGCGTACGTATGGAATACCGTCTCCACACCGTGGTGTAATCTATTTTTCCACCACCACCATACATGGATAGGTATAATGGTGTAAATAAATGATTATTGTAAATTTATATTTATTCTAAAATAGTATACATACACTCCAATACAATTCCACAATCATGAGAATGATATCATCGTGCGTGCGTACGTACGGACTACCGTCTCCACGAACGTGATGAGATTCATTTTCCATGATTAACCATTCTAGATAGATTATAAAGTATATATATGGAATAATAATAAAATATATTACATAATAATTATACTGGATTTATGTATATATATATATTTGTATGTCATATACTCAATTCCATTCAATTCAATAAGGAAACGAAAACAACGTTCATGCCTACGTACGACCTACCGTCTCCATGAATGGTGTATTTCATGCCTTCTATCGATATATAATATATATGTATATAATGAATATATATTATATATAAATCATTTTTTACATTCTAGAATTATTTAAATCAGGATATAAGTAAAAATATCATGAACGACGAGTCGAAACACATACAATAAATGAAACGATTTTACCCAAAAAGCTCTTTAACAAGGAATTTACAAAAGAACGGGTAATATAAAGTCATAAGTGAAGCATATATGATATAATAAAAATGAATAGGATTATGTAATAAGTCAATGACATTTTTTAAATCATTATATAGGAAGTTCGGATACATACAAACCATATCAGACATACGGTATGGGATACATTTTCAATCTCATTTTTATCTGAGATAGCTTATACGTAAGTATTTACTAGGGTTATGTTTATCATCCATGACCATGGTTTCTAAAAATGTTTTCATAAAATATTTACTATTCTTCCATGAATTATTAAAGTCATTTTTACCCTTTATTGACTTTTTACCACATTGTATGAATGGAATCTTTCCTTTGGTTACCATATAAGGTACTTTTTGACTTTTCCGATAAAAGTATGAGGAGAATGTTATTTTTATCTTATACGGCATGAACAGATTTTTACGGTTTCATAACGCCTCATTTTCAAGAATATTCCTCTAAAAGAGTGCATGATTATTTTCAACAAAACCCTTTTCTTTTAAAATTCCATGGAATTTTGTGAAAAGAAAATGATTTTAAAGAAGAAAAGAAAATTTTCCATAAGAATTCATTAAAAGTGTTTTTCCAAAACTATTTTCCATCTAAGATGAAATTATTTCATATGTGTATGTTTCAAGTAATATTTCTCTATGATTTAAATGTTTTCAATTTTCTTATGATGAAATTATATCAAACTTTTATGGATTATGTTATGATGGCATGATTTTTAAGAATCCCATTTTATTACATGGGTAATGCTATAATGTATGATTTATGATTTTGTGGCACACAAAAGAATGATTTCATTATGAGTTGGGTGGGACCTATAAATCCCTCCAATGCATTGGGTAAATTTTTTTATATCATGAGATAGACATGGCTGGAATGGTAAGTTAATCTAGTTCAGTGTTACAGGACTGAAATGAGGAGTGAACTCGATTCAGAAAGGGACTTTGTCCACTAAGATGGTCTTGGCAGCAATGCCTTGGCTACTATGGAATCATGACATGTTCTAAATAGTTTCCATAATTACATTTTTTATTCCCATTTTATCATGGATGATGTTCTATTTTGATATATGCCTTACGTACTTCCATGATTTATGTCTTTTATCAAGATTTGGATGTTTAAATTTCATGTTCAAGTTTTTTGCTTCCAAATGTTTATGAATTGTTTTATGTTATCTATTTTTTCACTTATGGAGAATTTGAGCTCTCAATTTTTATGTTTTATTTTCCCCAGGAAGAAAAGAAAGGTTTTAGGTAAGGAAAAAAAGGGGAAGATCGTTATGGGAGTTGTTGAAGATCTTTCACCACGATTAGAAGATATTATTCCGAGTTTCCAAAGACACTAAACTATTATGGTCCTTGTGTGTCTATTTTTGTTATGTATTAATTATTCCACAAAAGTAATGTATTGTCCATGTACATCAAGCTTCGGGTCTCTACCGTGATGGTAGAGGAGGGTGTAGAGAAACGAAGCCTTCAATATGGAAGGAAATAGAAGGTTGATAGGTCTGGCCTAAAATGATAGGGGATTAATCATGGAGGGATGCCCTTAATTTGTCTTGTAGTGGAAGCATGATTTCATTCCCTATGTCAAAAGGAAATGTGAGCATGAACTGTACCTTACCTATTAGGGACCTGAGGTTCTGAGTCTCAGAGATGCTAAGGGGGGACTTAGCCCAAACCCCATTCCTCCAAATTGGGAACAACCGAAAAATATATATTTGGTATGATTCCATGTGACTATAGATGTGAGAACCTAAAAACACATGAAAGATCTTGACTCCATTATAAGAAAAATTTGGGAAACCTCTTACTATAGAAATACAAACCCAAAATGGGACACATGCAAATGTATGTTTCCCAAAGGTTTTGTAAGTCAAATGGTTTTAGTGGAGGTTTCAATTTGTTTTCTTTTAGAAATAAGATACAAGTAAAAAGAGTCCCCTATATTATTGGATTATAATTTTCCTTAAATGATACCTCACATAAGTTGTCATTACATGTCTTCCACATAGGTATTGCATATAGGTGTACCACATAGGTTTACCACACACGTCTTAGGAGGAACTGAAAAATTATTAAAACATGAATAATGAACCTATGAAAGTGTTACATGCCACAGTGAATTGATATGGGACAACAACACATGGGTGAGGTTGTAACTTAATCACCATGGGTGTCCCTTGATGTCATTGGAAGCATCTCATGTTGGTCATTTCATATGGAAATGACATGGTATAAATTAATTCTCTTTATGGAAGGACTATCCTTAATCATATTTTTTGTAGTTAAAACTCTAAAAGGAAACTGATCATTATTATCCCATAACTTTATATATTTTCTTGTGTTTTACAGAGCAACCATGGAAAATTTGGTGGACCTAGGCGAATGAACTATCCAATGGGAGATTCAAGAGTCTACCATGTTTTTTAGTTCTTAAAATGGGGAGCCCAAGGTTCCTATTTAAAGGAAAGGAGGGGGTTGGTCAAAAGGAGGTTGTCAGCATAGGTCTCCTGCATAGCTCCACAACATTTCACTTATGAGTAGGGGTGTGGAAATTATGTTGTTTCTTAGATTCGTAGTGTAGCTCCTCAGCGTAGCTATTCCATGTAGGGGTCTGCGCATTAAGTCGCACGGGTAGGACCTGTGTTGGCCAGGTTATACATTGGTGTTTCATGTGGGTCTGCAATGTAGGGAGATAATTGAACCTCATTGGAAAGTATAATTCATTATATAGTGGGGATTGTTCCCCCACACCCCTTCTCGATATTAAATTTGGGCTTCAGTCATGACCCTTCGAGTTAATTCCTTCACTACCATCACTAATGCCCTAAAAATTGGATAGTCGCACTGTGAACATTTAAAGCCATGTTGATAATTTTTTGCCTTTCGCCACATGTAAATCCAGTTTATTCCTTCTTCACGCATAAATACATAATTATACTTAATCTCTTTATTTGGTTTCTAAGTGAGGTTCATATCATAAATTTTGTGGAGAAGTCCATGGAACACATTTCATGGTATCTATAGATCTATTGGATCTAAAAATTCGTATCACATAGAAATGTTAATATCATAGATTCCCTTTAAATGGAGGTCATCAATAATAAGGGTAATCTAATATTCAATGGTAATAATTTTCATTTATTGAATTATCAGATGTAGAACTATATTTTACATTTGGGATTGGATGTGTTTATTGTATTGATGCATGTCATTTAAGAATACTTTAGTAGTGGTGCATTATCAGATGCTGAACAAAGGGAATTGGATGTTGGTGCCAAAGGAATAAATGTCTTAGGGGAGAAATTTGAAATGAAATATATGTGAAGGTTATGTCATGGAATACATCACATGCTCTATGGGAAAAGTTATTTAATATCTATGAAAGAGGATCAAAATTCATAGAGGCAAAGCTACAGGTTCTATGGAACAAATACAGAGATTTGAAAATGAATCCAAATGACTTTTTTGATGCATTATTTTATAGGGTGATTGTCGTAGTGGATGACATCATCATTCTTGGAAAGTTAATTGAAGATTTAATGATCTCCAAGCATATGCTGATAAGACTTCCACCTCGGTTCAATAAAAAAGTTTCTATATTGGAGGAAAAAATCAATCGAGATCACATTAGATTTCTTTCATATTACTCATGGTGAATATGAAATGTGGTGTGAAGAAATTGAGTCTATAGAAAAATGGAACTCTAAGGATGTGGAATTAAAGGCCAGGAAAAAATCTCACCATTGAAGACTCTCAAGAAGAAGAATAGATAGATGAGGTGATATCATTCTTTTCCTCGAATCATCACAGAGGAAAAGGAATGTTCAAAGTGAAACATTCATGTTCATTACATAGATGTAGAAAGTTTGGTCATATTATAGAAATGTGACCCAGAATTTTCCAATAATATGATGTGTATTAAGTTAAAATTCCGATGAAGAGGTCCTCATCCTATGTGAATGGAACAAAAATTTTATGAAAAAAAAAATCTTTCACAAGAATATGACAGTTTATTTGAGTTGCAGATATAAAGTACTATAGCGATTGTGAAGAAATATATTTCGTGGTAGTTGTATGTATCACCCTTAAAAGGTAATAAATTTAAAATAAAGAAGAAGAATTTGTGTGAAGAGTCAATTTTCAATATGAATTAGATGTTTCTCTCAAAGAGATAAATGTTTTGGGAATGGAAACGAAGAAATCCAAAAATGTGTGTTATGTTGCCAATCTCTATATGTAGTAAAGGAAAAAAATGTCTAAGATGGTGCAAGAAATTTAAAATCATAATTCGTAAAAACTAGAGATTTCAGAAATGATTGTTGAGAGTAAGCTAAAAATTGAAGAACCAAATAGTGGAATCGATAGTTTGAGTAGCATATGAAGGGATCAAGTAAATCATAACAATGAAATTGAATAGGAAATTGAAGGAATGCTAATAAAATATAAGTATCATGAAAAACACATGACACCCAATTTGACATCGGCAATAAAGATCACTTAAAAGATATAAAAGAATGACGTGGATCATAGAGGTTGAGCAGAATAGAATAAATAGTCAAATCCAATTGATAAGGATGGCATGGTGAATGATAAAATATAGAAATCAGTCATGGTTGAAGTAAGATTAAATAGACCCAATCCATGATTGATGATGGAACTTTGTATGAATCAGAATAAAAAAATTCAGGGAACCCAAGTAACAACTAGTGATGTAGAAGTGTCACGTAGGAATGAACATCTCATAAGTTGTTGTTGTTGAGGAAAGATGGGACATTGAAAAAGTGTGTGTTCCATAGGGAGGAGATAACTAAGGTTACAAGAACAACCATGGTAGCCAAATAGAGCTTGATACTCTATAATATATTTTGAGGGACATTAATATTGGTGCAGAGGATTTGTGCTCATTGATAGATATTGTACATCAACCATTCAAAGTAATGTGCTAAATAACAAGTCACAAGCATAAACTGAAGGACTTAATAAGTGGATAGAAAATTAAAAGTCAATTATCAACATTGCATGATAAATTCGGTCCATCATACTGAAATAAAGATCAGTATTTTCAATCTATTCTGAGTGTGAATTCATAAAATGGGATAGAAAGAGAATAACTAATAATGAATTGGATGAAGAAATTTCTGTTAATGCATCAGATCCATCTAGTGTATAGATCTCTGAAAGCGGTTTCACATCCTATATGATGGAAAATAAGGATCTGGTAATAGGAATAAAATATGACAAATAAGGTGTAGTCAAATTTTGAAATGTAAAGGCCTAGACATTATTAGCTTTGGAAAGACCATGTTTCGGGGAAAGGAAATGAGACTTGTTGATGTCTTGGTAGTATAATTTCATAGTCAAAACTTTCTAAGTGTCAATCAAAAATTTGACTCTGGTTATACTATAATATTCACCATGAATATGTGTATTGTCAAAGGAAGAGATAGTGCAATTATTCTACAAGTAAAATGAACAAAGGGGAACTTATACCTTGTTAGAAGGGAAAATGATATGATCCTTTTCTCTAGAATGGAAGAAAACAAGTTGTGGAATAAACAACTTTGTCATTTACACCAACAATCAACAGAAGATCCAGTAAATATGAAAGTATCTATAGACCTCCATAATCAATTATGTGATTGTACTAATATGTACGACACATGTAAAGAAGGGAAGATCATCAAAAAGATAAACATGACAAAGGAGAATAAGTCAAAAAGAGTGATTTAATTGATATGCGATGATGTATGTGGACCATTATCACCAAGAGCCATTTATGGGAACATATATTACATAATTTTCACTGATGATTATTGTAAAATGGCATGGGGCCATTTCACATATGTCTAATGTGTTTAGTTTCATAAAATAGTATTAGAGGGAATCTGAATGGATACATAGATAAACAATTCTGATGTTTTTTAATGATAATAGTATGGAATTCCCAAATAGTCACACAGAAGACTATATCAAGAAACATGAGATTATGTCTCATATTTCTTAAGTGATTACTACCCCAAAAAATCTAGTGGTTGAGAAGAGAAATTGGATCATCAGCTACATGGCTAGAATAAGTCATCTTAAAAAAGACCTACCAGATAAATTTCTAAAGGAAGAGTTATTAACATCTATCAATATTTCTTATAGACCACTGTTATATCTGAAGGAAGGAAAGACTCTATATGAGATATGGTATGGAATAAAACCAATGTTAAAATAATTTTGAATATTTGGAATTAAGTTCATTATTATCGATAAAGAAAAGAATGGGAAGTTTAAGTCATATGGATATGAAGTGATATTACATGGATACACAAGAAACAAAAGGTGTATAAATGATTTAATAAGAGTATCAGAAAATTATTGGAAATTAATGATGTCATGGTAGTGGAAGATGAAAAAATATTCAAAAACATAGGGAATAGTTTCTTGATGAATGTGATGAGGAGGAAATAAACACGTAGGGAGTATAAGTGGATGATGATAATTCAAAAAAAAACTTTATAAAGATCAAGAGGTTGTCAAATTGGATTCTACACAGAAAAAAAAGAGTCAAGATGAAATTTAAGGTCAAAATGTCATTGTTCATCATACATGACCACTTAAAAGTAGAATAATGAAATCATTATAGTTTACATAGTTCCAATCTCATGTAGAACAAAATTGTTTATTCATGTAGCTATTGATGAAAACTTTGTTCATGAAATCGATGATGAGATAGACCAGATTGAGAAGAATCAGACACGGTCGATTGTTTTGAGGCCAACATATTAGAATTCATATGGGACAAAATCTATCTTTTGAAATAAGATGAATGAATATGGTTTGGGGATTCAAAACAATGCATGACTATTATGTAATGTTTACTCCTAGATAGAGTCTATTGATGCCAACTAGACATTTTCACCTATTGTAATGCTGGAGATATTCATGTTTTTTTGGCCATTGCAGTGCAACAAAAATTCAAAGATTTCTAGATGGATGTCACATCCAATATTTTTAATGGGGTTCTAAAAGAAGAATTAAATATTGAGTAGATAGATAGTTTTATAATTCATGAAGATGTGAACATTTTTTGATGGATATAGACGAAACTATATGGGTTTATGTATGGACCAAGGGCATGGTATTCAATACTAGATCAGTATTTCAGGAATCCTAGTTTTCAATGTAGTGGAGTTGATTACAAACTCTATGTGTCACTACAAGAAATTCTCCAAATAGTGGAATTTTTTATTATTGTGTATGTTTAAACCGCCTCCTTATACTTCTGCAGTGATTTCAGAAAACCGCCACTAAATTTTGTGTCAGTATTCAATACATGATGTTTTTTTCAATTTAGCAGTTGTATCTGAAAAATTTCATTATTAACACATTTAGAGGTTGTTGGTGTGGTTTTCGTGGTGCTTTATCCCAAAAAATGAATGCCTTTTAGGGGAAATTTTAACCACCGCTAAAAAACGATTCAATTCTTCTAGGGAAACATTGTTAAAACCACACCAACCGCTATTAAATGATAACATAAAATGCGGAGACTTTAGCAGAAGTCTTAATCGTCGCTATGAAATATCCAATTTTTGCATGAAAATTGCTGCTAAAGCATAAAAACTACCTTCAAATTGTACACTGTATGTATTTAGTTTTTGTTTAAACTATCACTAAATATGGAACATTTATTTAGAAATGGATTAAACCATGGCTAAATGTAGATTTACAATTAAAAATATGATTATTCATCCTCCCAAGTACTAGTACCCTAAATAAACATGTGAAAAATTCATATAACAAATGGGATGAGGTGTACGTATAGAAATCAAATGACACATACAATGAATACATTTATATAAATATATCCACATACATACCCATATTATGAGTTCATAATTGGTGTTCCAATTTATATCCACTATTTTTATAACCACCACTAAATTCATAACACCATTAAAGAAATACAAGAGACATAATTTAAATGCTCCTTTCTTTTCAAGATGACATTGTTAAAAAATATCCAATAATCACATGTAATCAGAAGGGAAACTGGCTCTGCAGCTAGCTAACTTATAATTTTTCCATGTAATCATGTGGCATCATTCGTAAGGACCCTATAAGAATCAAATTCTCTCCTGTCAGATTCCATACATCTGAACATTTCATATTTTTTCCTATACTTTCTTTGTTTCCATATTTTTTGAACAAATTGTTATTATAAGAAAGTGTAATAAAATTATTCGTATTAAAATTAGTACCTATAACAGCCACCCTACATTATCCTCGAGAAACACTAGAAGTGGAAATCCACTTCCTCCTTGTAATTTTTTCATTTAATCAAATAAAATTAGGTTAGAACATATATTTCAATATATTTATGAAAAAAATGATATGAGATGCACAGTACTAAAAAACAAAATATACATAACAGTGATAATGAATAACTACCCATATGACATAAGTTGTTGCTAAATGAATGCATAACTATACATTAAATCATTTCCCCCTTCAATCATGTCGATTTCCTTCTCCATTACTTCATCCACATTTTCCACCCTTACTAGAAACATATTTTCAATATTAGGATTCCAAAATACGTCGGCTTCTTTTTCTGATGAGATTCAATGTCAGAAGTAAAATCATCCACTTCATCAACCATATCATACAAATCTACTTGTTTTACTTGAGAAACTAAATTCCACTATTTATCCACAACATAATCAACCTAATATACCATTTTTTTCTTACGATGATAAGCTATATGGATCATGCAATTCACGATAACCAATATCCATAAAGTGAGAGAATTTCATAGAAGTAAATTGCAAGGAATCTTATTTAATACCTCTAATAATATCAAATCATTTTCTTTAATGAAAAAAATTGAAAATTCCCATGGTAGTTTAATTAAATAATATTAGTCAACTTTCCATAGTATCCCATGTCAAAAAATGTAAATATACCACAATTCTGTGTTTTAAAACATTATTCTTGATCAACTGTACAAAATCTAAATCCATCCACATTGTAAGTATCCAACATTCTAACTTGTTTTATTGGACCTAGATCCAGAAACCTCAAATATTCTAACAACTCCACTAAAGTGTTAGTATTTATGATCTAAAAAAAGATATATACATTATCATATTTACAAAATATATGTTTCAACATAATATTCATATTTTTTGCAATATTTATGAACTTACATGTTGTTCAAACCATTCTAAAAGCTTGTTATTAACATATTTCATTATATTTTTCTCATTTCGTGTTCATCCTCTTATTCGACTCTGTTTTTTATCCTCAAATCTTAAACAAATGGATATGCAATTTCACTATTTATAAACACATATCTATGCGACTGTAATAATTCAATTTCCGTCATTGAAATATTTGACATCCTCCAAACCGATCTTCCAATAGATGGAAATATGATCTAATTTCCAATGTATTTGATATTGATTTTATGTGTCGTCAACATGTCCAAATCGATAAAATATTGTCTCAATATAATCCATGTATCTATAAAAAAGGTAAGACACTCCTCTTCCAAATAGCCTTCATAAATAGACCCTTCAAGTTGAGATTTATTACTCGTGTATGATTTCAAATTAAGGAGATATTTGTGAAATAAAATAAAACAAAACATAATTATGTATTTAATTAAGTTCCATGAATTGTTTAATCAGCTGACAAACATATAAATAAAGTACCTCTAAAAACGATACATCCATCGATAATGTACGTGGCCTCATAATTTATCTTCCTCAACCAAATGCATAGTTAAATGCATAATGATAGTAAATAATGGAGGAAAGATCATTTCTATTGCACAAAGTTTCAATAAAAATCTCTAGTTAAGGTTTTCAACCTCAAATGTATGTAGAGATTTATCACATCGTTTTCCGAAAAATGTACAGAATTGGAGTACAATATCAACAACCAGTTTAGCTAATAATGTATGCAATGAAAATGATAGTAACTATTATAACAAAATATGTGAATCATGACTTTTCAATCCATGAAACCTATTATGAATTAAGTCAACACACCATGATATGTTACTTGAATTCCCATCAGACACCTACACATGCTTTACAATTTTATGGAATGTATCTTTATCCCTTTTTTGCATGATTTTTCTGAGCATACATTTCATTCTCATCTGTCCATAGATCACATTTTATGTTCATTGCGTGAATGTATTTCCACGAATTGTAATGATACATTTACTTTCCATGATCATTATGCAATTTGAAGATAAAATTGTCAAAAAAAATCTTCTAAATATGCATCACATCAAGATAATGCACAAAAAAGTGAATTCCAAATATGAAGGTTTAAAGATTATAACATTTTTCCATTGTTGTGTGCTGATTTCACTTGACGATGCACATAGAAAATATTTCTGACTATAATTCAAATGTTTCACCTTCTCAAATAAAATTCAATGTTTTTCAAATATTTTAGAACTAGTTAACAACTTTGGAGGAGGTGTACGATCAATAAAATTATTGAATTGGGACCTATTTAGGTGAAATCTATGAGATGCATCATGAAATATTTGATGGAATGTGAGACACCATTTTTAACATTGATGTAGTTGATTTGTTTAAAAATAAAAGTTACAAATAGGAATATCCAAACTGATTTATGTGTTCCAACCAGATAAATTCCCATGTCCATGGTAGTCCCTAATGGTCCACATTAGAGAAGCATGCATTTTGAACAATTTTTAAGAAGAATCATCATATTTATCAACACCATTTCTCCATAACTGCTACAATTTTGCAATTAAATGCTGCAAGTATATGTCAATATCATTTTCAAAAAAACAATTTCCTGTAATTATCATTTAAATGTTATAAGTCATTTGTTTCATACACATCCAAGGAGGCAGATTATAAGGGATGAATGTAGATTTCCAAATTCTATAAATGGTACTAAAAGTCCCAAATTTGTTGAATCAGTCGATAACCAATCCAAATCTAACATTCTTAGAATCAGAATACCAATCTAGATGTAATGAATCTAATTTCTCCCATTATTGTGAATCTCGTGGATGTCACTTTATCCCATCATTTTGATTTACTAAATAATCCCACTTCGTGTGTTAATAAGTTTTCAATGACATGAATAATATTTTCAGTCAAGGATTTAATATAATGTGACACAAAAACATTGTGTGTGTTTTCCTTTTCTTCTTCTTCATGTTAGATTGTTGATTAAGACTTCCAACATCACCCATTGAATGCCATCTATTATGGGAATTTATTTTCCAATCATTTCTTCTTGAATCCTCTCACCAATAAAGCATACAATCATTGGGACACACATGTACTTTTGTATAATTCAGACCAAGCCAATTAACAACATTATTCATATCATAAAATGGATCGAAGATGTTTTATTCAGGAAATGTGCCATGAAACAATACCAATATCACTGAAATTCCCTTATTTTTAATCCCACATAGGCATTTGATATAGTACAACTGTAGCATAAATGAATGTTTTGAATATTTCAAATATAAACTATAAAACTCATGATTTCCATCATCAACTAAACCCTGAAATGTTTTTTATGTGATGTTTTATCCTACATTAGTCTCCAAAAAATCAATCGGAGGATCCATTGATATGTGACTATCTTTATCTAGTATTTCTAATGTAGAGACCCGAAGCTTGACGTACATTGACATTACATTACATTTGAGGAATAATTAGTACATAACAAAAACACACACACAAGGATCGTAATAGTTTAGTGTCTTTGGAAACTCGGAATATAATCTTCTAATCCTGGTGAAAGATCTTCAACATCTCCCATAAAGATATTCTTTTTTTATTCCTAAAACCATTCTTTATATCCTGGGGAAAAGTAAACATAAAAGGGTGAGCTCAAATGCTCAGTAAGGGTAAACAAAAGAAATATCAATCACATCGTATACACAAGCACATAACTTGTGGAAATCTTAACCTGCAAAAGAGATCATAATTTCATAACATGGGATAAATCATGGAAGTGAAATGTAATCACATTAATCATAACATAAAACATTAAACTTTGTGGCATGCACATATAATCATAGAGAATCATATCTTATTATTCAAGACTCATTGCCAAGACAATCTTAGTGGACAAAGTCCATTTCTGAACCGAGTCACCCTCGTTTCAGTCCTGTTTCACTGAACCGGTATAACCTACCATTCCAGCCATGTCTATCTAATGAGATATAAAATCTTTACCCAATTCATTGGAGGGAGATATAGGTCCCACCCATCTCATAATGATACCATTCTTATGTGTGCCACAAAATCTTAAATCATACATCATTGCATAACCCATGTAATAAAAATGGGAATCTTAAACAACATGACATCATAAAACAATTCATATAAGATAAAGAAATTCATAAAAATATTTCCATCATAACATAATAAAATCCATGTAATAATAGGGATAGAAAAATAACCCTATATTATCTTAGATGGAAAATAATTTTGATAAAACACTTGAACTCCATTCTTGAGGAAAATAGCTTTTCTGCTTCAAAAATATTTTTCCTTTATTAACATGTCATACAACTTTAAACATAAAGAAGTTGATTAAAAATAAACTTGAAAACTTTTAAAGGATTCTCCTTGGAAATAATGTTTTAAAAATCCGTTCATGCCGTATAAGTTAAAAAAACATTCTTCTCGTACTTTTGTCGGAAAAGTCAAAAAGTACCTCGTATGAAAAATGACAAAAGATTCCTTTCATATCTTTTAAAAAAAACTCACCGAAGGGTAAAATAGGATTTAAACAATTTTAGTTGAATGGAAATAATATTACATATTGAGGAAACATGGATTTGGATGGTAAAATACACCCCAGTAAATTTGAAGGTATAAACAATCTCGGATAAAAAATGAGATTGTGATATTTCCCTTAACTTATGTCCGATATGCTTTGTACGTATACGAACCTCCTGTATAATGATTTAAATAATGTCATTAACTTATTACAGAATCATATTCATTGTTATCATATCATATATGGTCATATTCTTAGCTTCTTATTTGTAATATTTCATTGTTACTTGTTACTCGGGTCTTTATTGCCTTTTGTTCTTATGCGTGTATTTCCGAATAAATTCTTATTCTTCTTTTAAGGTTATAGATACCTTATATCCAGAATGGTATTAGTGTAACATATATCATATTTATTCATTCAATCATTTATATAATTACTATTTAATGATGATCATGTAGAACAAGTCGCATCACATCGTGGAGACGGTATTCCGTACGTACGCACGAGCGATGATATTGTTCCCATGATCGTGGAATTGTATTTAAGTGTATTTATACTATTTTAGTATCAATATAACTTTATAATAATCATATATAGTTACTCATTACACCATTATACCCATCCTTGTAAGGTGATGGTGGAAAATAGATTACACCACGGCGTGGAGACGGTATTCCGTACGTACGCACGCGCGGTGATTTCATTTTTCCGTAGGATGGATAGAAGGTTAATTAGGGTTGTTTCATATTTATAATAACATATCAGTATGTAATTAATACTTATGTTATTACTTTATCATGAAACAACTAAATAAGAAGAAGTTGAAGAAGAAATAAATTGAAAAGATCGGTAATGGATATTACCTCTTCTTTGGAACGCCTCTTTGAATCCTCCACTTAGGGAACTATGATTGGTCTTTGAAGAAGACCAGGACCTCTAGTATTATTCTAGGGAAGTGGAGAAGGGATTTTGGGAGGGGTTGGCCGAGCTTGAGTGCTCAAATTGGTGTGAGGAGGAGGGGGAGGAGATGCCCTTTTATAAGGGATGAGAGGGGCACCTTAGGAATATCTTAAAATATTATTTTATATTAAAGTCAAAATCGGTTTATAATGGTTCCAAAGGGTCTTATTTCGAAGATAAAGTGGGGATGGGTCGGAATTATCTCATCCAATAGTATTTAGTCAAGTTTAGGTTACTATTTTAACCTTATCAATTAGATTTAACTCTAAGTTAAATAATTTAACTTTTACCCAGTCTTTTTGTTTTCTTACACTATATGGTCAATAAACTTACCATAACAAGCCAAAATAACCCCAAGTTGTTTATTATTAATATATATAACCTTATCTAAGTCATTTGGCCAAACCGTAGTTTTTTAGGAATAAAATAACAATTAATAATATAATATTTGTTTTTAAAACTATTTTATGTCAATTTTGACACTATTTAGTAATAAATTTTTGTGAAAATCATAACAGAATGATTAGTTCTAAAAACGTTAATTAAATCAATACCCACATGTCATATTAACCTAGAAAATTAGTGTAATTCATAAAATGTCTCAAATTATACTTATTTGGGTATTTATAATATCAATTATTCTAATTTTTCACTATTATCGTAATTACTGTATCATCATTGTGTCATAAATAAATTAAATTATTTAATGACTAAAAATTATAAATAAAATATCATTATGTAGTAAATATTATTATATTTCTAATGAATATTTACAATCGAATTTATCTTATGTATAACCATATATTATAAATGTTTTAGTAAATAAACATTGATTTTAACTCTTTTAACTCTTCTTTGAATTAAATAATAATAAATGTCCTAATCTAATCCAAGTGGGCCTAAATGGTCATAGTTTATTCCTAAGGTTGTTTTTGCTCAAATTACACTTATCCAATAGAATTAGGACATGTGTTGGGGTAATAATAATAATATGTTTACCCTTAATTACCCTATTTACTTTTAACCGTGGTAAAGAAAAGTCAAAAGTTACTATTCACCAAAAATTATTTTCATCTCATTGAACCACATTTTAGTCCATGATATTAACCGTGTCTCTCGGATTTTCGAAATTCCATTCACATAAGCGGTAAAATTATGTTTTATGAAAAATTCAGTTTTTTTAACTACCACTTGGTGGTTTCACTATTCATCAAAAAATGAAAGTTTCCAGAAAAATACCAAAAATTAGCCCTAAGATATATTTGATATTATGAACTCAAAAATTATGTCTATTTTACCAAATTCAAAACATATCAGTTGCATTAATTAATTTAAAAATTAATTCTCGTCGTCAATACAATTAGTGTGTTTTTAAAAGTTAACAACTATCAAAAGATTGACACTTGTTTATGTCTGGTTTAAATGTGAAATTACATCCAATGAACAACATTGTATTAAATTGTAAAAATATATTCTAAATATACTTTAAAACCACTCAAATTAATAATTTATCAGTATTAAATTTGTCGATTGAAAAAGTTTTTTTTATTTAAAATTTAGTAATTTTCACTATTCATCAAAAATATGAATGGTTTCGGAAAATCACCAAAATTTCACCCTAAGCTAATTTCGATATTCCAAATCCAAAAATGAAGTCCATTTTGAAAAATAAAATTTACAAAATTTAAAAAAGTGGTTATTAATATTCATAACGGCTAGTTTTAATAATATTTTAATAGCATATCGTTGTTTAGCGAAACTTGGTTTTCCATACAACACACGCTATCGTGGAAGGTCGTGATTGCGTGTAATTCAAGCCAGGTCAGATATGTGTGTTGTGAAAGCTCCTTTTGGTGTAGTGTATAACACAAGACATTAATGAAATTAAAATAATATTTTTCATTAAATCTCGGGGTGTTACATTCTACCCCCCTTAAAATGAATTTCGCCCTCGAAATTCGTCGGGGTTATAAATGGTTTACTATTCGAAAGTTTCTTTAATATAAACACACATCGTAAAAAGGAATACCAAAACCAATCTTTAAAAACAAAAGTATGAAACGTAACGGTTACCCAAATAAAATAATCACTGGGTTTCCACATAGGTGAAAATATGGATATGGATGAAAAATCTAACCATCATGTTCTGATGGAGAGTGGTAGAGAACATGGCTATGGAAAATCCAACAATCACAAATCCATAAATTTTTTACGATCTAAGGTACCTTCTGATTAATCAGATATAAGATCACTAGGACAACATTTTTGGTTTTTAAGATCGTTTCCCTAAAGTTGAAGAATTTGAATTAGAATAAATTCTTACTTTATTTTGGTATAATCTCACTATTGTTCGTGACTTGAACAATTTCCACTTAATCTCTTAAATAAATGAAGTTGAATTTGTTATTCGTGAAGTGTTAGCAGATCATGTGATAGAATGACGGGTCATTCCATCTGTCTCAAACAAAACGTTAGCAAAAGTTATTAAATATACATAAGTCATTCTATAGTGAGATTAATCATATATGGTTCTTAAAATGGACTTATACTTCATATATCATACTGCTTAATATAATAAAACTAGTTTCTACTAATCAGGGACTTCCTGTAGGCCAGTGGTATGCGATAAAGGCCAGTCGCACTTCGGTTGTGGGTTCGATTCCCACAGCCTTGTCCGATGAGATGGGCTGTCGCCCGTCCTGCATGTTGTCCTTTTTCTAAAGCTATATTACTATAACATCCCATCAATAATATCGAAAAACGTTTTATCCTAACTTATGTCCAATATAATCCATTCTAAGCTTATCTAAAATATATCGGTCCAAGCTCATAGTATAAAGAAAATGGTTACTTGAAATGTAACAGAACAATCACGTGAATGCCATCATTTATCCCCCATATATTATAAGATATATCTTGCTGGTCAAATTACAAACATGTGAATACCTTAATCATGTATTCTCTTGAATAATGAATACCCATTGAACCTTAGTGAAAACATAAATGCAGTTAAAAGTTAACACTTTCCACATACCAAAATCCTCAAAATTCTATATACTCAAACCATGATATCACTTAGTCCTTATATCAATCATAAGCTCATGAATACTGTTAAACATTTCATTTTATCGTTTTCCCTTCATTATGCGCATATCATCTTATTTCCAAAAATATCTCAATCACTTTGAATACCACATTAGACCAATACATAAATATTCCAATACTCCATGATACAACATTATTTTGGATTCCCATTACATAAACACTTAATCATTCCACCACATCGTTCTCATATTCAACATCGCCAATAGTGATCGCATGTGACTTCCCTTCGTCCTTTGCCTTAAGCGGTTTCTCATGCCGATCATCACTAACCCTTGTATTTGGGAATTTATTATCAGAATGCCCCATTTCCTTGCACTTGAAGCCTTGAAGTGTCGGTGGTGCGTTCTCTGCAGTGTTTGTTTTATTCACATCATTAGAAACCCTTTTTCCATTACTTCAACACTCATCTGCTAGATGACCTTCTTTTCAACACTTAAAACATTTTCTAGTCCCTTTAAGACAATCTCCACCATGCTTCTTTCCACACTTTGTGCATAAGGAAAAATTCATCTTATTTTCACCATTATTCTGAGATTTCTCCTTGGACTCCATATTTCGTTTCCTGTCAAAACCATGAGATGGATATGTAACACCAACTTCCATTTCTACCTTGATAGCACAACACATAATTTCTTCATAGCTACTGAAGTATCTTATAGCTAATGCCCTTCGAAGACTTGGTTTTAAGCCACTGAAAAATCGATCAACTTTACTTTGAGGTTGGATGATAATTCCAGATGCATACCTTGCAAGTCTTGTAAAATTCACTTCGTATATACCAAAAAATTCATCATACTGCTGCTTCACCTCAAGAAACTCCTTTTCCATCTTTGTTCGAAGAATACGAGGGAAGTACTTACTGAAAAAAAAGTTCTTGAACTCGTCCCATTCCATGGACTCAATTTCATCTCTTGGCCTCGTATTATTGATAAAATTCCACCATTGATCAGCTTCACCTTCCAAACAATATACTGCTAAGATGACATTATCATGTTCAGAACATTGAAAAACTTAAAATATCTTTTCAGTGGTACTGATCCATTGTTCAGCAACAAGTGGATCAGAAGTCCCACTGAAAGAAGGTGGGTGTTGCCTCATGAAGTACTCAATAGAATATTGTTCCCTTCTCTGCTCATTTTGAAGTCCAGAATGATTCATAGCTTGTGTAAGTATAAAAATAAGATTTTTCACTCCATCTCCCATAACATTTGTTTGTTCAGGAGGACAATCATTGCATTTTCCATTGCATTGATCAACACGGTTCTTTCGGGTTCCAACCATCGTCTAAAACCCAAAAAGAATAGTGTGAGAGGCAAAAATCATGCTAGGGAAAACAACATAATAAAGGGGGAGTACCTTCAATATCTAACATCTTAGGTTAAATTCTATGATCTTTACGTATACTTATCCTTAGGGACATCCTAGACATACCTTAGAAATATCTCTAGGGATCTCACTAACGCTTTCGCATCCTAGTTTCCAAAGGTTGACTAAACCTTTCCTCTGATACCAACTGTAGAGACCCGCAGCTTGACGTACATTGACATTACATTACATTTCCGGAATAATTAGTACATAAAAAAAACACACACACAAGGATCGTAATAGTTTAGTGTCTTTGGAAACTCCGAATATAATCTTCTAATCCTGGTGAAAGATCTTCAACATCTCTCATAAATATCTTCCTTTTTTTAATACCTAAAAGCTTTCTTTATATCCTAGGGAAAAGTAAACATAACAGGGTGAGCTCAAATGCTCAGTAAGGGTAAACAAAAGAAATATCAATAACATCGTATACACAAGCACATATCTTTTGGAAATCTTAACCTACAAAAGAGATCGTAATTTCATAACATGGGATAAATCATGGCAGTGAAATGTAATCAAAATAATCATAACATAAAACATTAAACTTTGTGGCACGCACACATAATCATAGAGAATCATATCTTATTAGTCAAGACTCATTGCCAAGGCTATCTTAGTGGACAGAGTCCATTTCTAAACGGAGTCACCCTCATTTCAGTCATGTTTCACTGAACCGGTATAACCTACCATTCCAGCCATGTCTATATCATGAGATATAAAATCTTTACCCAATGCATTGGAGGGAGATATAGGTCCCACCCATCTCATAATGATACCATTCTTATGTGTGCCACAAAATCTTAAATCATACATCATTGCATAACTCATGTAATAAAAATGGGAATCTTAAACAACATGACATCATAAAACAATTCATATAAGATAATGAAATTCATAAAAATATTTCCATCATAACATAATCAAATCTATGTAATAATAGGGATAGAAACAGAACCCTATATTATATTAGATGGAAATAATTTTGATAATACACTTGAACTCCATTCTTGAGGAAAATATCTTTTCTGTTTCAAAAACATTTTTCCATTCTTAACATGTCATACAACTTTAAACTTAAAGAAGTTGATTAAAATTAAACTTGAAAACTTGTAAATGATTCTTCTTGGAAATAATGTTTTAAATATCTGTTCATCCAGTATAAGTTAAAAAAACATTCTTCTCGTACTTTTGTCAGAAAAGTCAAAAAGTACCTCGTACGAAAAACGACAAAAGATTCCTTTCATATCATTTACTAAAAACTCACCATAGGGTAAAATAGGATTTAAACAATTTTAGGTGAATGGAAATAGTATTACATATTGAGGAAACATGGATTTGGATGATAAAATACACCCCAGTATATTTCAAGGTATAAATAATCTCGGATAAAAAATGAGAATGTGATATTTCCCTTACCTTATGTGTGATATGCATTGTACGTATCCGAAGCTCCTGTATAATGATTTAAATAATGTAATTAACTTATTACAGAATCATATTCATTGTTATGATATCATATAAGGTCATATTCTTAGCTTCTTATTAGTAATATTTCATTGTTACTTGTTACTCGGGTCTTTATTGCCTTTTGTTCTTATGCGTGTTTTGCCGAATAAATTCTTATTCTTCTTTTAAAGTTATAGATACCTTATATAAAGAATGGTATTAGTGTAACATATATCATATTTATTCATTCAATTCATTTATATAATTACTATGTTATGATGACCATGTAGAACAAGTCGCATCACATCGTGGAGATGGTATTCCATACGTACGCACGAGCGATGATATTGTTCCCATGATCGTGGAATTGTATTTAAGTGTATTTATACTATTTCAGTATCAATATCACTTTATAATAATAATAAATAGTTACTCATTACACCATTATACCCATCCTTGTAAGGTGATGGTGGAAAATAGATTACACCACGGCGTGGAGATGGTATTCCGTAAGTACGCACGCACGGTGATTTCATTTTTCCGTAGGATGGATAAAAGGTGAATTAGGGTTGTTTCATATTTATAATAACATATCAGTATGTAAGTAATACTTATGTTATTACTTTATCATGAAAAAACTAAAGAATAAGAAGTTGAAGAAGAAAGAAATTGAAAAGATCGGTAATGGATATTACCTCTTCTTTGAAACGCCTCTTTGAATCCTCCACTTAGGGAACTAAGATTGGTCTTTGAAGAAGACCAGGACCTCTAGGATTATTCTAGGGAAGTTTAGAAGGGATTTTGGGAGGGGTTGGCCGAGCTTGAGTGCTCAAATTGGTGTGAGGAGGAGGGGGAGGAGGTGCCCTTTTATAAGGGAGGAGAGGGGCACCTTAGGAATATCTCAAACAATTATTTTATATTAAAGTCAAAATCGGTTTATAATGGTTCTAAAGGGTCTTATTTCGAATATAATGCGGGGATGGGTCGAAATTATCTCATCCAATAGGATTTATACATGTTTAGGTTACTATTTTAACCTTATCAATTAGATTTAACTCTAAGTTAAATAATTTAACTTTTACCGTGTCTTTTTGTTTTCTTACACTATATGGTTAATAAACTTACCATAACAAGCCAAACTAACCCCAAGTTGTTTATTATTAATATATATAACCTTATCTAAGTCATTTGGCCGAACCTTAGATTTTTATGAATAAAATAACAATTAATAATATAATATTTGTTTTAAAAACTATTTTATGTCAATTTTGACACTATTTAGTAATTGATTTTTGTGAAAATCATAACAGAATGATTAGTTCGAAAAAAGTTAATTAAATCAATACTAACATGTCATATTAACCTAGAAAATTAGTGTAATTCATAAAAGGTATCAAATTATACTTATTTGTGTATTTATAATATCAATTATTCTAATTTTTCACTATTATCGTCATTACTGCATCATCATTGTGTCATAACTAAATTAAATTATTTAATGTCTAAATATTATAAATAAAATATCATTATGAAGTAAATCGTATTATATTTCTAATGAATATTTACAATCGAATTTATCTTATGTATAACCCTATATTATAAATGTTTTAGTAAATAAACTTTGATTTTAACTCTTTTAACTATTCTTTGAATTAAATAATAATAAATGTCCTAATCTAATCCAAGTGGGCCTAAATGGTCTTATTTTATTCCTAAGGTTGTTTTTGGTCTAATTACACTTATCCAATAGAATTAGGACATGTTTTGGGGTAATAATAATAATATTTTTACCCTTAATTACCCTATTTTAATTTTAACCGTGGTAAAAAAAAGTCAAATGTTACTATTCACCAAAAATTATTTTCATCTCATTGAACAACATTTTAGTCCTTGATATTAACTGTGTCTCTCGGATTTTCGAAATTCCATTCACAGAAGCGGTAAAATTAAGCTTTATGAAAAATTCAGTTTTTTTAACTACCACTTAGTGGTTTCACTATTCATCAAAAAATGAAAGTTTCCAGAAAAATACCAAAAATTAGGTCTAAGATATATTTGATATTATGAACTCAAAAATGATGTCAATTTTACCAAATTAAAAACATATCAATTGCATTAATTAATTTAAAAATTAATTCTCGTCGTCAAAACAATTAGCGTGTTTTTAAAAGTTAATAACTATCAATAGATTGACACTTGTTTATGTCTGGTTTAAATGTGAAATTACATCCAATGAACAACATTGTATTAAATTGTAAAAATATATTCTAAATATACTTTAAAACCACTCAAATTAATAATTTATCAGTATTAATTTTTTCAATTGAAAAAGTTGTTTTTATTTAAAATTTAGTAATTTTCACTATTCATCAAAATATGAAAGTTATCCGAAAATCACCAAAATTTCACCCTAAGCTAATTTCGATATTACGAATACAAAAATGAAGTCCATTTTGAAAAATAAAATTTACAAAATTTCAAAAAAAGTGGTTATTAATATTCATAACGGCTAGTTTTAATAATATTTTAATAGCATATCGTTGTTTAGTGAAACTTGGTGTTGCGTACAACACACACTATCGTGGAAGGTCGTGATTGCGTGTAATTCAAGCCAGATCAGAGATGTGTGTTGTGAAATCTCCTTTTGGTGTAGCGTATAACACAAGACATTAATGAAATTAAAAGAATATTTTTCATAAAATCTCGGGGTGTTACATCTAATGTCTCAAAAACATCGCTTGTCGGGTTGCAATTTGTATCACCTTCAACTAGTTGTTATGATTTTTTTGATTTTGATGATGTTGTATTGTAATATTTAATGCATCATTTATATTTTTTTAATTTCATATTCAATTTTTAGCGAATTTGGGAGCTCATTATACAGATTAACATTAATGCTCAACCTTTCTATAGCATTGGATTATCTGTTCCAAATCCAACACAAATATTGAGTGGGGAATTTCTTCAATATAAAGTGTTAAAAAAACATCATCTCTTATCCAAGATATTCGAAATTCACATTTAAGAAATAGATATCTTATTCTCCCTTCAATGGATCGATTAAAAGTTGAAAAACCAAAAAAAAAACTCCTACTATCCCTTATAATACTGAGGTGTGTTCCTCGGTAAGGTGATCCACAGTTTACCTATGTATATCAAAATGTACATACTCAATATTAAAAAAAATTAAAACACATAACTATTAATAAATCGGGAAATATATTAATATACAATAGATTAAAACCATGATTATGTTACATATGGTTTTCTTATATAAATACATATGGTAAATAATGAATCATTTTAAATAAGGTTTTATGTTGTCTTCTTACTAAAACTAGTTTTATGGACTTATCTTGAGGATACCATCCAAATATTTTTTGTATTTGTAAAATAACTATAAATGAAATTAAATGTTTTCTAGGTATAAAATGAATCATCAAATAATGTTATGTTCAACATTTTTATATATAGTTGACAAAGTCTAAAAAAGACATGACACCCATGGTAAATGACGGAATAGTTGATAGGTGGAGTATCATATAAAAATGGTCAAATCCAAAAGGACTATTACCATGGTGTGAGGAAGTATTAAGGCCAAAGAGTCAGTTATTCAACAACATTTTATGGTGATAACCATTTCAAAGAGGTTGATACAATTATAATCAATTTTTGAGATGTTTTTTGATGGATGATGGAAGGGATGTCTAAATCATACTACAAAATTGTCATTATGTCATGGTGTGTATGTTTCATAAGATTAAATTTTTGGGTTAGAGTAAATCACACCATAACCTAGGTGTTTTTATATATATGGTACTTGAGGATAATGTGTCACATTAAAACCATATGGTTTCATCCTAATGTATTCTTTGGTAGAGTTTTATCATGTTTCCCTTGGGTGGTTGGTTGTTCCTTGATTCCCTAGTCATGCTAAAATGTGTGGTTACGATGATATGGGTAATTTTATAGGGTTGGTTTTTATTCCATGACCCATTGGGTCATTCTACAAAAAAACCATATAAGTGGGGAATTAAGCCATTCCCCCATGGGCTATGTTTAAATGGTCATTCAGTCCTATTTCTTAGAAGGGTTTGACTTGTTACTTGAGGGTTGGTTATTCCTTCATTAATTAGGTTGGTTATATAAAGTGGTAATATTGTTAGCCCACTCCCCCATTGTTCCCCTATTTTGATCCCCCCCTTCCCATTTATTGTAGGTTGATTATACGTTTTTTCACCATACTAAAGCTATGTAATCATATCCACCCATATTCTCTCTTTCTCATTGTGGTTCTTCCTCTAATTTTGGTTGGTTTCATAAATGGATTTAATGAAAATTATACCAAATCATGGAGATGTTGTCTTTGATTCATGGGGATTTATAGTATCGTGTCTATAGGATTCCGAAGGAGGATAGATGATGCTTGATTCTTATCATTTGAAATATGGATTTCAAAAGTATATTTTTGGGGATTCCACCAGATCAGACTAGAATTGATGGTCAATTCATGGGGATTTTGGGCAAAGGTGTTCTAGAGGAATGAAATAAGCCTTTAACTCATCATTTGTCGATATTTTTTTGTCATGATGATTAATGGTGATTTATAAATGGTTATAATTTATTTGATTAAGTTGGATAATTATTTATAAATTTTAAAAATTAACTATTATAGCCTTGAGGTATGAGAAAGGGGCTCAAGATCATAGTGATTCTTAGTTTAATCGTGGATAGAGTTATTAAATGGGCTATGGAATGGGGTAAATATAACATCTTGGTAGGTATCCCATTTAATACATAGAATTATTCATGCATGAATGTGCATGTGTGTGACTGAAAGAGGACTGGGTTCAGGAATGTGGGTAGGGGTTATTTGGTCTCAAAGTTCCTCAAGTGGCCTGGGTTGTTCCATATAATATAGATTTTGGTATTTCATGATTGGTACATGAATTTCAAAAATAACCAATTACTATACCAGTAGGAATAATGGATTCATAAACAATTTTATGAACCTATGTGTTGTCTTTGTTGGTGTGATGAGTTGTTCTTGGCATAGGGAGCGCCTTGGTGAGCTAGATTAGGGGAATACAATTGTTTAACCCTTTAGGAATGGACTAGTTATCATTGGAGAATGTGATTTGTCTAGGAGAATCTATAGTAAATGACCTAGAACATATAAACACTTTAATTGAGAGTGGTATGATATTGCTAATGAGTATAGTAGCTTGTGATAAGCTCTTGGTCTTGGGACTATCATGGGATTATATGGTAGAGATGACTAACCACTCAATAGAATGTTCCTAGAGTAAATTTGTGATAGTGAAGTTGATTCTTAGGATTCCTTATCTTCATGGTTCAAGAGGGAATCAGATGGAATCTGTGTAACTGGTTAGACACCATAGATTTTGGTGGGATCCCAATTTTGTTCTAGTGGTGGGAGTTTGTGATGGAATATACTCCATGATTACCTTTGAGGGGGTGTCTCGACTTAAAGAGTCTTAATGATTTCTGTGTATAGATATGGCATATTATTCCTGATTTTATGTTGGGAAAAGACTAAGAGATTTTAATTTAATTAATATATTGTGTACCTATATTTTATGATCAGGATGGTTGCGTGGTTGATATTGGTCAGGGTTTCGATTGGTCATGGTGGAAGAACAAAATACACATATAGGATATATGCACACACTCACATGTGAATATTCCCACATCTAATTGAATCACAATAAGGAATCTCAAAAACATAGAAGACTCAAATTTAAAAATCATAAGGAACATTGTAACCATCTATTGGAATTTACAAATAGTCCTCAAACCAAAAAAAAGGAAACCAAATCACTCAACCATCTCAATTTCACATAGGAACCAACTAAAAAAATACATCCAAGGTTAAAATAACATGAAGAACACTCAATTAAAATTTAGAATCTAAATTTAAATTTTATAAAATAATTTAGATGCACACATATATCGCCTTACTAAATTAAATCCTTTATAACATATTTTTCATCATAAATATAACGTGAAAACACCACTATAATCCATAAAAACTCACCATAATCATGGGAAACGAATTTAGAATTTTTTTAGGAAGATAAAAAATTGAAATATTATTTCATAAATGTACTGGATAGATACAAAAACCTCATAAGTGTGATAATGATGAAAAAATCTCTTAAATATAATAACAAGGCTTGAGGAAAAATACGTACACCATATAATTTAAGAAAATTAAACCAAACATCAAACATATCCCCTCTAGGAGATATCCAAGACAAGAAATAAAAAGGATCCAAGGGATGGAAAAGGGGATAAGATGAAAAACACATTAAAACAAGGCTGAACATTCCAAATAACCTTGAGTAGTATTCAATGGAGGACTGGGAGTAAGAGAGCCGCAAAGAAATGGTGAGGCATGGGGAAAGAGCGAGGCACAACGAGGGTGGTGAGGGTACCAATGAAAGATGCAGTGAGGTAGTGAGGGGCGGTGGCAAGGTGTGTCAATAGATGAAGGGTCTGGTAGGGCTTCGGGGTGTTAGGGAGGGTTAGAGGTGTTAGGTGAGGGGAGAGTGTTTTCTGTTAGAAAAAATTAATGTTTTAGTTGTAGTTATTTATATGCAGCTGCTAAATTATTTTAAATAAAAAAAAATAGAGGTTTAATAAAGTGCCACACAAAAAACAACTACTAAACTGTCAGTTTATTGTAGTGTGAATAATGATTGTAATCAAAGGATGATCATACTGGTATATGTCAATGAAATAATATTTGGTAGATTAGATAAAGCATAAAACAAATAGTTTTCTAAATTGATTAAATGTGAGTTTGAAATTTCAATGACTGAGAAGTTTTCATTTTTTTGATTTATATGTGAAATAAGGAAGGAATGAATCTTTTATTTCTCAATACAAATAATCTATTGAGGATCTGGGAAGACTTGGAATGTAAAATTACAAGTGGATAAAAACTCTAGTTTCTACCCAAATATAGTTGTTAAAATATGATGATTGAAATGTAGTTTATATCACAAAATATAGTAAAATCAATGTAAGGTTACTATATTTGACAGTGACATTACCTGATATTAAATTTTCCTCATTCCAAGAAGCAATATATAGTAGAAATCAAAAAAAGTCACATTTTTATAGTGAACAGAATACTTTGTTATATCAACGGTACGGTGGATTTTGGTTTGATATACAATGAGAAATATAAGTATGATTTATTGGGATATACAGATATAGATTAGGCTATATCAATAGATGATAAAAAATAAACATCATGTGGTGCATTCTATCTGGTCATATTGGGTATTTCTTTGTTAAGTTTGAAATAAGAATCAATTTCATTGAGCACTATAGAAGCTGAATATATGGAGGCTACTCAGGCGTGCACGTATTTATTGTGGATAAAGAAACATCTTGATGATATGAGATTTCATGTGAAGTCTACAGTCAGAATCTATTGAGATAATTCATGTCCTATAAATCATCGAAACAACAATGTCCAAATTTCAATGTCAAAGTACAGTGAAATCAAATACCACTTTATTAATGAAAAGGTGGAGTGAGGCCTTGTGAAAATGGAGTATGTTCCTGTAGAACTTCAAGAGGCACACATTTTGACAAAGTAATTATATAAAATATTATTCGAAATACATAGACTCGATAAAGGGAGTTTAGTAGACTCCACACGCTTGAAAATGTATGTATCTCGAATCCCTTCTCCATGAGGCACGGTGGGTTTTCTCTAATGTTCTAATATATGTTCTTTATCTTATTACAGACCACATTGGAGTAACCTTTGGGTTCATTGAAAAAGGGGGGAAATGTGGCTTTTAAAATATAGATAATGTCATAATTAATACATAGGTATATGATGATAGGTGGTTCTGTGAAATATAGGGAGTTGCAAGATAGGGGGAAGATGAGAAACATGCGGAAAATTCCATGGGGTTATAAGGAAATAGTCTGAGCTAAGCTTTGAAATTTTTATAAAATTCCAAAACATGATAACCCAATCAGTGAATTATGTGGAGTTTTAAATCTAATGATTCTTGATGTGATAAATCAAAGGATATATGTCAAGACGATTGGAGTTCGTGATAAATGAAGTTGACAGGTTCATAATGAAGTGGCTCATTGAAGATCTTTGCATATTACTAACGTTTCTCATGCCAAGCATGTCTCATGTGAACTTAGAGTATGTTTTGAGTAAATCATTGATTTCAATTATAATTTCATGATGTTAATGGTGGTAGAAAATGGGTTCAACTATAATGAGGTTTCAATTTATGAAAGAGTTCCCAACAAACTCAAAGGGGGGGACTGTTTTGGAAAAATCACTCAAGTCAACATTAAAGTATTTTTAGGTTGGTTGTGTTTATTTATAAAGGTATTTTCATTGTTAGTTGTTTGTTTACATAGATATTTTTGAAAATCTATATTTACAAGGTTCCATGACAAAGGAATGGATGATTTGGTGGCGGTACAAAAAAACAGATATAATGTGGAACTATGTTCTAATGATTGCATCATTTTTTGGCCTCAAAATCAGGAAAATGGAGAAAGGTGTTTTAGAAAAATGAAGTGTTGTAAAATATTGAAGTATATACGGAAATATTCATGAAATACAAGGGTTTAGGATCAAAATGTTAAAATTGAGAAAATGTAGGAAATGCACAAAATACTGGAAACATGCAAGAAAGACGGTGTTGTGTGAAAGAGGTTTACGTGCCTAATACAATGTCAAATTTCATTTTTCATGACCATAGTGGATGTTGTGGGACACATTAGGATATTGAATATAGGGGTTGAAGATTCCTATAATTAATAGGCGATTGTACTCATTTTACAAACATATCACTTAGAGTAAATCAGTGCTCTGAATAACGTAAGGATTTTGTGCAAAGGGAGTTGTGAAAATCAGAGTTATGTAAAACCAAAGGAAGTTTCATTTAATATATCAGATATGTGTAATATTGAGTTTTTGTGTAAGGGGAGTTATTTCATGCAAATAACTAAAATTGTGATCAAGGAATAGTACGGGTATCACAAATGTTTTGAAGTTTCCTAGTACATATGTGGTTAAGATGTATTCATCATTGTGTGAAAGTGGGACATCAATAGAGCATATACATAAAATAAAGGATGCATTAATTTTAAATAATGAAGGGAACAACAATATTATAATTATTTAGTGAGAAAACCTCATTTAAGAGAGTAGTGAGCTTTCATATTGTGATTAGTTGTAAATTAGGAGGGGTAGTGAGTCCTCTCTGAATATTATAATTTGTATATAACTTTTAGTGGATTTGGTATATCAACACATTGTTGTCGTAAGAACCTTGGAAATAGCCTAGTGAGGGTGAACCAGGTAAATTTTTTTGTGTATCATGAATTATTTAATTTATTATCACAATTTTCTATAGGAATGAGAGAGAAGAGTGTTTTGTTTAACCAAAAAATGATCAAAAGGGGCAATTGTTTTAATACCTATTACCCTGATTCACCCCCAGGGTTATTTGACCTAGTGTACCTAACATTATACTTACACATCCTTCAAATATCATTAATACATGATGAAATAATAAAATAATTATCTAATAATTTTAGATATTTTATTATGTTAATTTAATAAGTTTTATCCGTCAACTCTTTCATCAATTGGGAAACAAACCCATCGTTCACGTGTATAGAGAACTACCACTGCACAAACCAATGTAATTTATTTTTCATCATGAACTATCATGTATGATTATAGATATGGATTTAATATATATATATATATATATATATTATTAATGTAATAATTATCATTCTATAAATAAATTATATCATACATTTTCAAAATAGTTATTCCATTAAAAAGTGATGAAGTTGTTCATGCACTTGTGTGGATTACCACCTCCACAAAGCGATGAAATTAATTTTTAATCACCATGTATCCAAGATGATAAATATAAAACTTTTAACTAATTAATATGATATTTATGATATTTTAATGATTAAAATTATAAAATATAACATACCATATTTGAATCATCGTCGTTGAAGTACATAAATATTTCGGATGCATAAGAATTCCCTACCATCTCTATGATTGTAACATAGTTAATTGTTAATTACTATTTTAATTCATTGTTTTAATAAGTATAATTAACGTAAAAATGTTAATTATTTAGTGAAAATTGTGTTATAGATGATGGAACTATGATCCCTTTGACCATGGTCTATAAAACAGAGTAATTTTGACCTTATGAACCAGACATCCTTAAAAGACCCGAAATGGACATAGTCTACTATGTAATTGAATATGATTCTACAATTAATGGTTCAATTATAAGGGAATAAAACAATAAATTATTATTTTGAAAGAAAATAACAAGTAAATATTTATTATGTATGTGATAAATGACATACATGGATTGTCTGGACTTGAGGCAAGGGATTCATATCAATTTCCCTTCACTGGTTTATAATTTAATGTTTCACATAATTTATTTAATAAGGTTTTTATATTTCTCTTTTTATATTTTATATCATGGATCTATTAAAATTCATATTTTTTAAGTTTCAATTCAAATAATTTCCTCAAAATATATTTTACATGAATTTAGCTTACCAGAAATTTGTTTCTTAATTGAACTGCCTTTCATTGGGGTGTAAATCTAACTCATTGAGATTCTTAAGGTGTGATTGTGTGTAAATTAATCCATAAATTATTTTATTAGTTATTTTAAATATTTTTATATTTATTTAAATATATGAGGAAAATAAATTCTTGTATTAATTATTGGATTAAATGTTATGATATTTGTAAGGGTTTTCTTTATCTCAATCTCATTTTGTTGATATATGATTCAAGTAATGCACAATGATTTAAATTTTTGGTATACTATAAAAATCATAAATAATAAATGAATTAATATATCTGGAATTTCATGGCACTTATGGATCCATATCATATTATTTAATTCAATGAATTTTGTTTAGGAATGTTACCAAAGTGGTAAAAGAATTATGTTACAATCTCATTTCTTTTATGGATTGTTTATGATCAGGGTTACTTTGGGGGAATAATGTGATATTATTTTATTGATCCAAATATCATTTATTATTCTCTTTTTGTGTATTTGGTTTATATTTATATTTCATATTTCTTGCATTATTTATTAAATTAACAGAATGAAAATACTTATAAGTTACACCAATATAGTATCTTCCATGAGATTTGGAATAATTATCTTCCATATCACTATTTTCTAAAATTAGTTTATGTATGTTATTTTATAAGATTACATTATTTCGAAAATAAATAATTCATCTCCTTCTAAATTATTTGAGTATAATAATTTTTAAGTATTTCCATATGGTTCACTTTTGAAATTCTATGTAAATTTTTAAAATGAATATTTATTTTTAATGTTTACAACATGAATAGATTTTCCCATTATCAAGACCATTATGTTATTAGAATATTCCCATATATGTTTCAATATTTTTTTGAATAATTATCATTCTTTTAGAAATTTTCTATTTTGAAAAATGTTTTTCAATGTACGAAGAATACTTCCCTAAAGAATTTGTTAATGTTATTTTTATAGTACTAATATTGATCAATTAAAGAGAATAGTGATCTTAATTATTCTATAGCAGGAATATGTTTTAATTATACAATCCTTATTCATTATCTTAATGGATTATGATATTTTGAAAGATATATCAATGGAACATGTTTCATTTCCATGGGTAAATATAGCTATGAACAATAGTTATAGTTAGGTTGAAATTTCATTTATTCACAATGTTTTATTCATTAGTGTTACATATAAATTATTGATGATGAAAAGATAGATTGATATAACTTATAGAAATCGGTTTTCCCTATATAACATATATGAATGGGTGGCTATGATAAAAATTTATAACATGTGATTCTAATATATCTCTCCATTGCAATGGGTATTTATCCTTATCTTCAAGGGAATGAAAGACGGTGTTTACATTGGATGTTTCTCATACGTGTTTAACATTAATATTATTATTTTTGACACTAGTTATAAAGATAAACTTTAATGATGCATACACGTTATATTTATGCTTTCTGTGGGATTTTAATTTTTCCACTATTCAAGGTTGATATTACATGGATTATGATTATTGATTTATATGAATATTCCATTAGTTTAATATTAATTATGTGTCACATGTTTAATGATACATGTTTTCAATAGTATTAATTATATTTTATTATTCTCATACACATTGATTAGGTTTTTATACCCTTGTGTTCCCCTTATGCTCACTGATGACATCCAATTGTGAATTCTTATATTTATCATTATTGAGCATTAGAGAACACCCATAATATGTTTCTTTTCCCCTAGTTTCAAATGATGTTTTAATGTATGTTTTTAACATGAAGGATACTATATGTGATGGAAATATTAGGACATGGGATATTTTTTAGTAAACTATTTGTTATGTATCCATTTTGTTGTGTATTTTTTTTTCATAAACATAAAAAAGTATAACCCTAAAAGGTAATTAATGATGCATGTGTTACAGTACATCCTTTTTATGTTCTATGCCATGGATATATAAAATTTGGTTCTGTTTATTAATATCAAGCCAGAAATGTAATGATTATGTTTTTAGAAATAAATCCATGATTTTTGGTTCTAGGTTATTATATTTGGTATCCGAAAAAAATATTTGATACCTTTTTAGATTAGAATGTTTTCGTGTGAGGTTACTTAACATTTACAGTAACTATAATGAGTTTACATGTTTGTGTATGATCAAAAGTTCATAGGATTAGACACCCCTTTTTATATTTGATGTGATGGTATTTTTGAGGTGATTTATTATATTTTTGGAGGATTTTTATTTGGTTGAGGTATATGTTACACATATTTTTAATGTCGCAGATTTTTTAGGAATAATTCAATTATAGTTTCTGGGGATGTAAGCTGAAAGGAATGAAATAACCTTTGAAGCTGGAACATTATTTAATGTTTAGGTTATTGAGGTTATTTGTGATATATGGTTATTTATTTGTTGAATGATCTAGGTTGGACCTTTGGTTATTTTTTTCAAATTTTATAGTATAATTTATTATTTCCTTATATGAATGTTTAGTAATTTTGGATATTTTCTTACCTTGTGTTGCAAATTTTAGTTTTGGTAAATATTTAAATTCTTTATGAATATCTATTTATGATATTGATGACTATTTATTCCCTTATAATTTTATCCTACGGAATTGTGGATTTAAAATTCATATTGAATTCTCATAATTATAGGAAATTATGATATTGTGCTGGAAATTTATTAAAGGATGAATGTATACTTTTTTGGTAAGTGTATTTCATTTTTTTCTCAGTTTATATGTTAAATTAATTCTATATTTCTTGTAAAATAATCTTTAAATGAAACTATTATCCTATTACATTAGTTACTAATTATTCCATGGCCTTTTCCATACCTTATTGATTTATAGTTTTATGGTCCTTAAATTTTTCATAGTCATTCATTTTATTGTGATGAATGTTCATCATCAAACTCAACAATTATTTTGAAATTCAATTTTTCCTCCATGTGAAAATTTTCAATTCCCACAAATGTTGTCCAATTTGGTAACTTAGTTATGTTTAATTATAGATTACCTTCACATGAAATTTTTTCTCATTTTAATAGGAAGTTTCAATATCCCGTTTTACAATTTGAAATTTAAACAAAGGTATTTTAAAATGAAAAACCCTTTATTAAGTATATCATGCTAAAAATGTGAGTGTGTAATATAATAAAGGGGGAGAACGTAGTATCTTGATATTTTTTAAAAAATAATGTTCGACAAAATATACAACATGAAATATAGAGATTCAAAAAATAATTAAATATTTTTATTTAATGTTATAATCATGAACTTGCTATTAAATTGAAAGGTATGAATTGGATTGATAGAATTATGAAATAGATAAATGACCTACATAAAGGATGTTAATTTATTTTATAATTTGAAATAAGAACAATTTTTTTTCCAAAAAGTCATTTCCTTCATTTTAAATAATGTGTTTTTCAAAAATGGTTTTATCTATTTTAGTGAGAAAATATTAAAGTTATTACATACCACTTATCCAAAAAATTATTTCATAAAAATGAATAAATGTTCAAATGATTTTATCAAAATTATCTTCGGGATAATTTTCTTTGATATAATAATAAAATATATTTTTTAATAAATATTCATCAATATTGATTATTATTAAAAGCTATATTTTTATTTTAAGAATCTATATAGTACCCTTTTTTTAAATTGTTTAAGCATTCCATTATTTCTCTTATGTCTGGAATTATATAATTATGTTCATTGGAATCAATTTTATTGATTAATTTGGTATAAAATAATTTTTATAATAAAACATTTCTTTTACTAAAAAATCTCTTTATATTTGTTTCATGATTTAATTATGAAGTTACATTATAATACTTCAAGAAAATTATTCCTGAAACCTGGATTCAATGTTTGTAATAAATAGGTCAATATTTTTTAAATATATCATTTTTATTTTAATCAATATGAATAATATCAATAGTATATATTGGTCACATGGTAAGGATAAATCGGACAATTAATGTGAGAAATTATTTCCTATGGACTAAACATAACCTTAACACATTTACTTAATCAACTGGCTGAGTGGTGTTAGACCATAGTCGTAATCTAACATTCTAATTGATGGGTATTTGCTGAAATTTTTCATTGAAGATTACTTCTATAATACATTAAATAAATATGAAGCAAAAAATGTCACTATCTAGGTTTTAATATATATATAAATTTGTGATAGGGATTAATAAAATATATTCCATTATAAATTTTTTTATAATGATAATGTATTTTATTATTTTATTTTATTTATCATTCTCAGTAATGAAATAATTACCTTAAATACTTATATAGTGAAAACTGAGTGCTTGTTTATGCAGTATAAATATGAAATAAATGATTATAAAAACTATAAAATTAATATTTTTTCTAAATTATAGTGCCCCAAAAAATTTAATGATAAATATAACATATTTGTCAGGAGTTAATGGTTTTGATTATTATTCAATTTCTTTCAAATTATTTTTAAATTAAAAAGATTCAAATAGTTCTTATAATGAAATTAATTTTATTTCAGGTTAAATATATTTTATAAATTGGCTATGAATTATAAAAAAACAATCAATATGAAAATCAATATGATAAGTGGTTGAAAATGTAGTCCATTTTCCATTAAAACCAAATGATATTACTTAAAATAATATCTATACTAGTATATATTTTACTATATGTTTAACTTAATACTATATCCTCCATATCTTATAATAAATGTAATTTTCTACCGATTTTACAAGAGTTATGCTCATATTATTATATCTCAGATCTTATTTTCAGGTATGGATCTTGATTTGTAATTTTTTTTGAGGAAAAATTAACAAATGAGGATTTTTAGAGTACACACCATGTACTTCATTGTACATGTCATATACCCCGTAGATGTGCATAATTGTTTTTTGATCATGTAATTTCTGAGTACATGGTTGTGTGGTGGCCTGGAAGACTGCTTAAGTTAGGGGTTGGCTAACGCTACTACACAATGTGTAGATTCCGTGAACAAACCTTATACTTTTATTTTTATTTGATAAATCAGTGTGGGGTTGAGAATCATATCTGAAAACATCTTCTTCTGAGCAGGGTTCATACAGGAGTACTCCTGAGAAGTGAACAAATTCTGAACCCCTTAGGATTCTCTGTTCGAGCACTGATTGAGTCATTTTCAGGTGTGTTGGAATCCCACTGGTGATTTATCAAAACCCATAGACTCTTTCTTCATGATTAATCCTCTCTTTTAAGTTATTAAAGGTTGGGTGTTTTTCAATGTTTTGTAGATCTATGTCGATCTAGGTGGATTCAAGGGCCAAAATTCAAGTATATCAATCATACAACATCGAGATAGGTGGTTTGTTCTTTTTTTTGAATGTATTTGTATTATATATGCTAAAAGTGATGCATAGACATGATTTGGGTATTTCCTGATTTGGAATTAGACCTTCTTTATTACTTGTTATGGTTTTATTGATTGATGATGGGTTGTTTATTGTTCATATAGTTAGATAACTTATATAAGTTGTACCCTATGGGTTCATTTCGCTTGATTGATTGTTTATGGATGATTGGTCTTTGGTGCTTGCAAGGATTTTATTGTTTTTCATGCCTTGTTTTTAATTTTTGTTTTTTTAGGATAGAGTGGATGATTTTATAATAATCAGGTGAGTTCCATTAGGAATTTTTGAACCAAGGTTTAGACCATGAGAGCATCCAAAGTGGTTGTTTATAATTAATTTAAGGAATAATTGACCAAGGGGGGTTGGATTGTGATATCTTCCCAAATGGGTCATTTATGAATGTTTTATTGGAAATTTTGACCCATGGGAATTGACTGTGAGATTTGCCTATGTGGTTATTAATATTTGATTAAATGAATGTTTGACCCAAGGTTTTAAACAATGAGAGCATGACAATGTAGTTTTTTATAATTAATTTATTTTATGTGGACCGAAGAGGTTAAAATGTGAGAGCTTCATAGAGGGTCATTTGTGGATAATTGAATGATTTTTATGGGTATACCATGACAAAGAACAATATTTGATTCTATCTTACATTTTTTCTTAGATGGTATTATGAGACATCGGTTTTGATACATTACACGGGGGACACAGATCTTAGGATAGATCCTAGGGTAACATGATTCAATAGATGAATAATAAATGTTAAAATAATGTAATTGATAAATGTAGGATTGACTACCTTTGAGTGCTTCCTAGTTCATTGCCTAATTTCTTTCATATTTCATACTATATATATTAACTGATAGTTAGACATATATCTTTTGGTGGATACATACTGGGATTTATCTCACACCATTTTTGGGTCATGATTTTTCTCCCAAAAAGATTATATGATATTAGGTATAGATAAGGGAAAGTTCCCTTCTTCATGAGGTACTTGATTGCTATTGGAGCTAGAGAGAATGGGACCAAGCTGAGGCTTATGATGCTTCTGGAGTTTAATTTTTTTCTTTTATATTGTATTGTGTTGTATTTCAAACATTGTGATCATTTCTTCTATTTTCCTAGATACATATGAGATGAAAAATTTTATATCTGATATGGATTCTGTTGATTTCAATTCAACGGATTATTCCTCAATGGTATTATTTCTTTCGCTATTGTTTACTATCTACATTCCTCTATGTATAATCTACCAATGAGGGAATAGTATTCATAATACCAATCCTCAGCCCTCTATGTTAGTTGGAAATTTTTGGTGTTTGGAAAATGTTCTTGAGGTTATGTGACCAATTGGGTTTGGGGTACCTTTGGGCGGCACCTGGACCCAGGAAGTTACAAAATGTTGTCATAGGATTTTATTTCATGATTTTACATACCCTTTGGAGCCAATATATTGTGATAAGAATGAGTAGGTAGCTGGTAAAAAATTGTGCTCTAGGGTACCTAACCTGTGTATTGGGAAATTCCAAGTTACCTCGAATATTGAAATGTTTTTAGTTTTTCAATTCTTGCAGCTGATTTTATTTCACCGTTGGGTGACTCACTGGTTTTGTGTTGTTCTGATCGGTGTAATTATGATTATTTTTCATTTTCAACCTGATGAGAGGGGGTATTCCATCCAATTCATCATATAGGAACTGTTGAGAAATCACATGTCATGCATCCTTTCCAAGTCACTTAGAGACAATTACTAATTCCATGTTGTTGTGGTAGATGTTGTGCTAGATATCTATGTAATTGTGATGGATTTCATGATAGATATAGCAGAAATTTTAATAGGGTATTATTATATATAAGGTTTCATTATATGGATTCCAATATTTGGTCCTTTAGGTGTTATGTTCCCTCATATATCCGAATTTGGTGGATCATGTTTGAACTTTAATTTAATTCTATTACAATACGAGATATATAGGGATTGAAAACATTGATTCACATGTACTATGGGATATCACAGATTGGAACATGGCATGGCCTATCCAAATCATATGTTTTTTGGGTTTCAGATAAGATTCAAAGGTTTAATGTCTGGAAACCCCAGAAATCGTGGCATTTGATGTTATGAACACATGCTATGTGTTCTTATGTTCTAGAAAAAATGACTTTTCTTATGTACATGTCATGTCCTGCATGTACACGCCATGTTTTTTTAACCTTGTGATTGATGGTGTGAGCAGAGATATGAGGTTGGTAAACTTTTGTAGAACAATTTGTGTCTAGATAGTGCATTCCATGCGGTGTTACACAAGTAGAATCGTGTAGTCCTATCCATGTAGAAGTACCCAAGAAGGAGGTAATATTCAATTACACATTTTGTCTCAGGAGGAACACACAGTGTGTAGGGGGTGTTACACAACCAGGTTGGAAGGGGTCCATTCCCATGTTAGGATTTAAGTTAACACATCGTGTAGTTCTTCTACACACTATGTAACCCTTTTTTTGAAAAACATGAATGATTTATTTTCCTCGTTCTGTTCTTACACATCCAAGTTGCAGTTTTCATTAACCTTATAATGAGGTGTGCGCTTGACCTTGCAGATTCATTCCAGCAAGATGTAATGTAGTTGTAAACCAAGTACAGGTTGGTGATTAGACACCTGAAATGGTAGATCATGGACTACCAGCAGATCCTCATGTCATGCCCGTCTTTTCACTACATATTATACCGAATATAGGTGTTGATGAACAGTTCCATGATGGATTTATGAGGATTATGGAGACTTTTCTGGGTGTACCACATCGTTCCCCGACTATGGAAACATTGACGTAGGTGTTCCAGTAGTAGTATCATTCAAAATATTTAGGGGATGGAGGTCCACATGCTGTAGTGTCATTGTTGGAGGCCATTCTTTCTATCTTTGATCGTTTCGGAATGCCTCCTATGTGGATGTTGATGCTCGCAACTTATATGTTATGTGATTCCACAAATAGGTGGTGGGATATTTTCTCACATGATGGACGTCAATGGGACATGACTTGGTAATATTTCCAAATAACCATCTATGATTACATATACCTAGAGATGTTGAGGGCGGACCATGCCTGGGAGTTCTAGCATTTGGAGCAGGGTTCTCATTCAAGGATGAATTACTCTTCTTTCTTTATAGAGATTTAGCGCTTCACACTAGTTCTAGGGGTGATGAGTTGTCACACGTTAGGATATTTGAGGATGGTATCAGTTATGACATCTTATCGGAGGTCAATGCTTTCAGGTTGACATCAGCGACTGATATAGTAAATGAATCCCTGATTACCCAGGGAAATCTGAGGGAGTATTGAGTTGTGATCTAGGGAATTTCATCATCCAGGGTTGGAACTCCTTTGACTAAACTTAGGAAATGTTGTTTGGATCATTCATCCAATATTTCTTTAAGGTGTGATACCAGTGTAGAAGGTCTGGGTATATGAGATCACAGTGCCTGAGAGACCCAGTTGAGTTCTGATCATGTGGAATGACAGGTCATATTTAGCATTTTTTTAGGATGTTCTCTCCAACAGCAAGTGACAGGTGATCTATTTAGATTCCATATATAGGATCAGGGCCCCGAGTTTCTCATCAATCAGAGAACTAGTGTTCTTCATGTCATTCAAGAAAAAGTGATGGACGTGGTCGTGGAAGCCAGATGAAATGTTTTCAGTGAAAATATGGTGGATGATCTTGGGGTATCCAGTGAGAATCACATGGTCACGGTATTGGTCATAAATTTGTGATGGAACAGACCAATAAAGAGTAGGATCTGGGTCTCTCTTTGGTTAGAGGTACAATATAAGTTGCCTTAGTTTTTTCTTTAGCACTTTTTTATAAGGGGGCTTCCCATAGTTTTATATATGTTGTCATTGTGGTGATCCTCAGTCTATTTATCTTTCCTTATAATGATGTTATTATTCTATAAACTCTTTTGGGGATTGGGATGGCTAGTGATTGTTAGTGCATGGAATACCCTATTATGTTTGCTGAGATTCATTTATTATGGGAGCTATATTTCATAGAGATGACATGTTTTGATGTCATTCTTAGAATGGACTTGTTAGTATTCTTTTAGGATTTTCTGTATTACCATTGGTGCAGGGTGAGTTTCATGTCACTAGAGGGATGATCTATTCTACTTATGGCTGAATGGGATGTCCAGGAAAGTAAAGATGGACCCAAGAATTCATGATCACTTTGATCATCTTTGATGAGACTAAGTGTTACCAAATATTGACATTAGAGCTGGTTATAATTAGTTTCATGTTGGACCATAAAATAATCATCTTAGGACCTTTTAGAGAAGGTATGGTCTATACGAGTATTTGGTTATGTTGTTCAGTCTCACGAAGGTACATGCACTTTTCAAGAAACTGATGAACTGAGTTTTCCACCCTTGCTTTTAATCTTTTGCGGTAGTCTTCATTGATGATATCTTGATGTATTCTCACACTCAACATGGCCATTCCATCCATCTTGATATCATATTGAGTCCACTAAAATAGAATTATTTATATGATAAGATATCAATGTGAAACTTTTCGATGGGCTAGATTCACTTCATGGGTCATGTCATCTAGGAGAGAAGAGTATCAGTAGACCTAGAAAGGGTGAGAGCAGTAGTTTCCTTAGAGAAGCTGAAGAACATCATTGAGGTATGAAGTTTTCATGGGCAGTTTGGTTACTACATACATTTTATTTAGGACTTCTCTTGCATAGCAGCGCCACTAATGGGAAAAACTGAAAAGGGATTGAAATACTTTTGGATATCATCCTATGATTCATCCATTTAGGAGATGAAAGGAAGGTTGACATCAGAACTGATATTGATTTTTCTAAAACTGGGAAAGAGTTGCATCATTTAATATGACACATCATGTATAGGTGTAGGAGTAGTTCCTATACAGGAAGAATGAGTTTTTGCGTATGGGTCTTGGAAGAAAAGACCACATTAGAGGACCGACCCTATGCATGATCTCGAGTTAGCTGTAGTGGTACATGCTTTGCTCTATTGGAGACATTATCTTTTGGGATATAATATTTTTGTGTACACAGACCTAAGACACCTCATGTACATATTTACTCAGTGTGACATGAGTTTGAGATAGCAAAGGTGGGTTGAGTACCATCACTATTCTAACAATGTGTTTTTCTACATGCTTGAGAAATGCAACACAGTGGATGATGCGTTGAGTATGACGACTCAAATAGAATTTGTTCAGGAGGATAATAGTGAGTGAAAACATATGGAACTATTCTATGAGATTCATTTGGGGATGCATGATAGATACGGTTATATGATTCGTTATTCTATAGATGTTACTTCTACTCATCTGGATTGAGTGTGAATGAGGAAACTATTACATTCTTAATGCCTAGTATTATAAGAGAGTTTGTTAGGAGAGGACATTTATCCTGGGTGAACTGGAGGTGAGGATGAGGTTTTCCATTCTCATGGAAGATAATGGGTAGACATATGCGAGGATCTATTGAGAGTTTTTCGTTCCTTATTATGATAGGTTCATTCTTGTTTCCCCAGTATGTATTGAGATGTACATCTTTAGTATTGGTTTCCATGCATGAAGAAAGATGTAGATGGTTTTTTATGAGATATTCCACCTATTCGTAGGATATGGCAGAGAATCAGTGACCGGAAGGGCTATAAAAGTAGTTACCCATTATTGAGTGGAAGTATAATGACGTCACAAGGGATTTCTTGATCTGTTTACCAATGTATCCTCAAGGAAATGGTGATGTATGGGTTGTTGTTGGAAGACTCTTGAATGTTTAACACTTCTTTCTGATCAAGGAAACCTTCAGTGTTGATGAGCATCAAAGGTTGTACATCATAAAGATTGTATGTTCTCATGGGAATGATTCAGGTTGTGGAGTACATTCTTCAATCATGTGTCCTAGATTTTAGGGGATCATCGAACAGACACATACCCATGGTGGAGTTTTCCAAGAATAATAGATTCTATGAAAAAAATCAGATGGAACCATGTGAGGATTTGAAATGTAGGTCATGATAATAACCCTTATGTTCTTTAGAGGGAGGAGAGGCCGCTATGCTCGGACCTCATCATCTCCTTGATACCACTGAGAATGTGGAGTTCATTTAGAAGTGTATGGAAACTTCACAGTCTGGTAGAAATCTTATGTTGATCAACAGATATGGCTTTTGGAGTTTGAGGATGGAGATCAGGTTTTTATATGTGTCACACCGAGGTTATGACACATGAGGATTAAGAGATAGGGGAAGCTTTCACCAAGATACATTGATTAGTTTGTGTTTTTGAAGTGATTCATTATAGTTGCCTATCAGTTTCAATTATCTCAGAGGTACAAGGCTATGCATGACATCTTTCATGTTTCTTAGCTAAGTTGTTACTTTTCAAACTCATCTCATATTTTTAAACCCAAGATGGTCAAGTTGGAGGTGGATGCTTCCTTCTAGGAGAAACCTATTCATATTATACATCATAACATGAAGGTATTTTGTGGATAGTATGTACCTCTAGTAAGGGTTCCAAGGAAGCATGATTGAGTGCAGGATGAGACTTGGGAGAGGGAGGCTGATGTGCGATCGTAGTAGCTGGATTTGTTCACATATTCTTCTTCACCACCCTTGGATGGGATATTAGGGGATGATTTTCATTATGGGGGGAAGTTTTTACGAACCTGGATCTTATTTTTAGTTATAGACATTGATTTCTAGTTGTTTTGAGGAAAAAAAGAAGAAATGAGTATTTTCTGAGTACACGAAGTGTACTTATTTGTCCACACCATGTACTAAGTAGCCACACATATCTGTGTATTAACTGTGTAATGACCGAGTACATGACTGTGTGGTGACCTGGAAGACCACTTAAGTCGGGGGGGGGGGGGGGGATGGTTAAGGTTACTACATATCCTTATGTTCTAATGAACATGTCATGTACTTTTATTTTTATTTGATAAATCAGAGTGTGGTTTTGTCTCATATATGAAAACATCTTCTTCGGGTTGTGGTTCGTAAACGAGCACTCTAAAGCAACATAAAAACTCTAAAACCCTCCTAATCCTCCATATGAGATCCCATCAAGACACATTCCAGTGTTTTGGAATCCCACTAGTGACTTCTAAAAATCTGTGGAGCATTTCTCCCTGATTCAACCTCTCTTGTGATTTATTCGAGGTTGGGAATTATTCACTATTTTGTAGATCTATGAAGATATAGGGAAATTCAAAGGTCGATGTTCAAGAATATCAACCATACAACATCAAGTTAGGTGTTTTTTTCCTTTTTTGTATGTATCTGGATTATATAGTCTAATAGTTCCTCATAGCCATGTTTTGGGTATTGCATGATTTGGAATTAAACCTTGTTTATTATGTGCTATGGTTAGATTGCTTGATGGAGTGTTGTTTCTTGTGAGTAAGGTTAAATACCTTGTCTATGGGACACCTAATGGGTTATTTTCCCTAGATTTATTTTTCATAGCTGATTGGTCTAGGATTCTTACTAGGCTTTCCTTGTTTCCATTCTTTGTTTTCCATGCCTTTTTTTGGATGGAGTTGTTGATTAAATGAAATGACTGTGATATGCATTGTGACTATTTGATAGAAGGCTAAGACCATGAGAGATGAACAGTTGGTTGTTTATACATACTTGAAGGAATATTTGACCAAGGGGTATTGGACTATGATTGTTTCCCAAAGGTTTCATTTATGTATGTTTTACTAGAATATTTGGCCCATGGGTATTGACTATGAGAGTTGCCAAGGAGGTCATTAATATTATATTAAATGAGTGTTTAACCCAATGGTTTAGACTATGAGATCATACCAAGGTTGTCGTTTATAATTAATATATTTATGTTTGACTGAAGGGGTTAGACTATGAGAGCTTACCAGAGTGTCTATTGTGGATTATTGAATGATTGTGACGAGTGAGCTGAGCCAAACCACAAGCTTGAATTTTTGTCTTACATGTTTTCTTGGATGGTCTTATAAGTCGACTATTTTGACACTTTTCACATGGTACATAGATCATAGGCTAGATCTTTGGGTTATATGATCCAACATACGAATAATAAATGTTAAATGAATGTATTTAAAACCATGGGGTTGGTTAGCTTTGAGTACATTATAGTCTATTGTTTCATTTCTTGTATATTACCTGCTATATATATTCACTGATAGTTAGGCATAGATATTTTGGTTGTATCCTACTAGGATTAATCTCACATCTTATTTGGGTCATGTTTTTTGTACCAAGTAGATTATAAGATTGTAGGTATAAATAACATAATGTTCCCTTATTCATTAGGTAATTTATATCTATTGGAATTTGAGAGCAGGGGACCATTCTGATGATTCTAATGCTATTAGAGTTTGCAAATTTTTCATTTTTATTCTATTTCAATCATTTTTATCTACTTGAATGTTTTCCTAGAAACAATAAATAGGCATACTTTTATATATAATATGGGTTTTGTTTATTTTACTTTCAGTCTTCCACAAATTAGTCATGTCTGTTATTATTGTTTCCTCTATTGTTTACTATATATTTTCGATTGTGTATACTCTTCAAATGAGGGAATAGTTTCCCCCATATCACACCACAAACAACACTGCAAGTCATGAAGCCTCTAGAGTTTGGGGAAATGTTCTTGAGGTTATGTGACAAACTAGGTTTGGGTAACCTTTGGGTGGCACACAGACCCGATATGTTACCGATATTATATGAGAATATTTCATGTATTTCCTAAAATGACATTTATGTTAATTTTCAAAAAACAATATTTAATTAAATTATTAAAATTAAAAAAACTCATATATTAATCCATGTTAAGTGAATATAATTTGAAATATCTATGTTGGTCATCTTTTTGGTCGTTTTTCCTTTTTAGTAACATTCAAGACCATTAAAATATAAAACAAATTGATATCCAGATAATTTTCAACATTGTTAATGGTGGTTAGAACGAATAGATAAGGGTGAAAAACTATCTAATCGAGTGAAAATTTTAATAGATTAGAGTAATTTGAACCATAATCACCCTTTATCAGATTTATATTAATTTTGATATATTTGAAATTGAAAATTTATATATATTAATTTTAAACTTTAATAAATTCCATGAATTCCGCCCTCCTAACCTAAAATAGGGAACCCCATCTCCTCATATATATACACCTAATGTGAAATTCGGATAATAAAATCCCTAAAAGACCTTCCTAACATCCCCCCATATTCTATAGGTCTTGGTTTGGGATTAATACCCACCTTATCAGGCTTAATGTGAAATGAATAGGTTTTTTTCTGAAGAGGAGGTATATCTTTCAACAGAGTGTTTTAGATTTATTTATTTTTCTTACAATATGAAATATTATTCTACCATAATGAAATAATAAAATCATTATATTCCATAATCCAAGATTTTTTTGGGAAAATTAGATAACCTATATCCATTTCATCTTCTATCAAATGGGGAACAAGATAATAATTTGTTTGTACGGCATATTATAGCCTCACAAACTGATGTAATTCATTTTCCATTACCACCTATCATGGATGATTAAAATTATGTATTTACTGTATATATATGGTTTAAATTACATCATTAAATGTTTTTATAGATAATATTTCATATATTTTCCTACCATGTAATACATTTAAAAATGACATCATCATTCATGCATATGTGAAAATTTCCACCACCACAATGCAATGCGAAACATCTCTCATCACCTAATCACATGGCAGATATATTTGAAATATATAATAATATAATGTGATATTTATTAAATAATTATACTTATATTAATATAAAATAATAATTAATTTATTGTAATCATTATTGTTGAAAAATGGAAATGTTACTCGTGGGCACGCACGACCAATAATATCCCAAATTCTAACATAGATCATTATTCATAACCATAATTGATGGACTAGTTTAAAAACTATAAATAATGTATAAAATATATAATTAAATCATTATTATTATTTTTGAGATGATTCAAAATGGATCCCTTCAACCACAGTCAATATACATAAGTCATTTTAAACATAAGAACCGAACATTATCAAAACACCAGATATAGATACAATATATAATGTCATTAATTATCTCATTAAAATAAATTGTTCATATATATTGGATTTAAAATTGAAATGATTTTTATTAAATAAGATAATTGATATATATTTATCATAACACATTAGAAGGACATAAATGGCATTCCTGGACTCGAGGGTAGGGATTTGGACCCTTTTTCCCTTTATTGGTGAATATTTTAGTGTTATGATCCAAATTTATTATGTATAGTGTATATACTAACCCTTTTACAAAGATGTATTAGGAATTATTTTATATTTAATTGTATTTTAATTTTCAATTCAAATTATTTCATCCAAACGTACTTGGCATCAATGTTACCATGCACTAAGGGATTTCTTAACTAAATTGTCTTCCATGGGTTATTAAATTATTATTCCATGATTGTTTGAGAATTTATATTTAAATTATTTTATTATATATTTCCATTTTTTTATTTTGTTTTATATATGTTTGCATATTCACATCATGGATTAACATCACTTCAAATGTTTTGGTAATCGCAAGAGCTTTCACTGCCTCAAGGTCATTTTCTTGAGACATAATTCATGTCCTGCACAATGATTTACTTGTATGGGTTAATTAATAAATCAAAAATTAATTTTAAATATCAAATCATCTAATTTTTTGGATTTACATATATTTATTATATTATTTATTTCAATGATAGAAAAACGGTAGTGGATTTTTGTTACAATCTCATTTACATTTGGGATTTTTTAGGTTCAATGTTCACTTTGAGATATCATATAATCCTATTTAATTAAAAAATATATATTTTATTATTCTATAATTTTAAATATTTCTTAAATTCTTATATCTAATTTTATGATTTATTTTTTATTGAACCATCATGAAATTTGATAGGAAGTGATATTGATCTTGTATATTCTTTTGGATCGGTATTGTTTCTCTTTCATATCGATATTACCTAAACTAATTTCAGAATATGTTCTATAAAAATATGTCATTTCCAAAATTTAAAAACAAACTTATTTAAAAAATAAAATAAATTTCCTAATGTTTCCCACAAGGCTCACTTAAGACTTTTTCTACAAAAAAATAAAATAATATTTATTTTTATCATTTACAACATGGATTGATTTTCCCATTGGAATAACCATTATTTTCTTTTAATAATAAATTTTAAGTGTACACTTTTATTCTCAATAAAAACAATTTCAATATTATATTGTGAATTGATTTTTTGAAGTTTATTTTGAATGTGGGAAGGGTACTTTTAACATGAAATTATTTTAGGAAATTTTTTCGTAATTCAATTTATCAACAAAACAAGTTGGTATTACATAAGATCCTTAGGTGATATATTGTAATGATATAATACCTATTAATTATATGGATTGATTATGATTTTTTAAATAAAATAGGGTTTATCCCTTTTATTTATCATGGGTAAATCCTGATAGTAATGAAAAATGGTTATTATGATAATGAAAACTGAAATCTTTTAAATGAATCACTCATGAATGTTTTTTGGAAATTTTTGAAAATGAAATGAGATAATGACACATATTATATGAATTGGATTGAAATATATATCATATATAAATGGTTGAGTATGAGATATAATATTTGATGGGTGATGTTGATATAGTTGTCTAATACATTAGATAATGTTCCATATTTTGTAATGAAGGAAAGAGGGAGGTTAGTGTGGATGTCTCTCCTATGGATTTAACGAGTATAAAGTTATATTTGAAACAAGTTATTAAGATAATATTCAATGAAAACAAAATGTTATATTTATGATTTCTTTGATTTTTTATTGTTTACTTTGATCAAGATTTAAATTTAATGGATCTTGATTATTTATTCCAATAAGTCATGAAATTATTAAGTCATCATTACATTTCACATTTTTACTAATCTATTTTTTTGTTAGAATTAATTATGTTATGTTTTTATTATAGAGATTGATTACATGATCATACCCTTATGCCCATCTTTTGCTCACTGAAGATATCCAATTTTTAATTCTTATATTTACCGTTAATAATAATTTTATATCACTCTTCATATGTTTTATTTTATCCCAATTAATAACTAATTTACTTATATTTTGACTATTACTGTGTATATATTGATGAACATAGTGGGAAAGGATATATATTTATATAAACACATTTTTTTCATCTAAGCTGTTACATAAGACTTATCATAATTCTCTAAAACTGAAATGCTATAATGTTTTTGGGTATGAAAGTGATATATTTTTTTCTTTTGATGTCATATGTTTTGGATGGATAAAAATGGGCTACATTTATCATTATTAGGATATGAATTTTAATATTATGTTTTGAGAAACAGATCCTGGATTTTCGATTCATGGTTGTTATATAATTCTTAATTTACATTATATTAATTAAATGTTATTAACAATGGATATTTGGATTATTATTACATATTTATTAATCATTTCATATATATATATATATATATATTTTTGTACAGAATCCATAAATTTTTTTATTCAACTATACACTAAACATGATCTTGTTAACTAAATATTATAATTTTTATTTTAGTAAAAGTAATGAAAATTATTTTTTTTTTTAAATAAATAAATAAACTTATTTATTTTACTATATAAACTCTTATATTTATTATAGGAAATTTTCTACAAATTTTATATTTTTTTATTTTATCTGTTGTTGGGATATTTAAGAATAAAATGTTTTTACAAAAGGGAGAGGGGCCCTTTTTCACTCATTAAATTATTTTGAGAAATGAAACCTTTTTAGTTCTATACTTATTAATACATTTATAATACCATGAAATCTATTTCTTTATCTCATAAGTTATGATTATATTATAGTAATTTTAAGTTGCGTAATGAAAAATTATATTATTCCATCTTTTTGAAACAATTAATAACATCATACTATATAGATCTATATGTTTTTTTCAAGAAGAAAAAATATCAAAATATTTACCAACATAACAAACTCTTATATGTGAACCCTTATGTATTTTCTGAGACTAAACTCCCATTTTTTATTCAATAATATTTTTTATCAAAACCTATTAAAAGAATTATATTTTCTTAATTTTTTAAAAAAAACCTTATGTCCACTTTCTTTATAACTTTGATATTTATACATGGTTTGAAATAAAACAATTCAGGAGTTTTTATCAACAAAATAAATCCCATATTTGTCCATTTAACAACTTGATACTACTGATATCATTGGTTTCTATAAATTTTAAATTATAGATTATTTTTTGAAATACCTATATGTTCCGAATAGAAGAACGAGTAATTATTAATTATTAGTAATCAATGAATATGATAATCCTAAACATATTATAAAGGATAAAAATAAATGTTCCATATGGTAAAAAATATGTGCATAAACATGATATCTTTATATATAAGAAATATTTATAGATCTCAATTCATAGATACTCTAAAGAATAATCATTACCCAATCCATTAGGGATATTTACCATTTTTATCAACTTTTCATATAACTTATCAAGAAGTCAATGAAGTAGTAAAACATAAACGCATAGATAATTAAATAAATCAATTCAATTTTCTATCATGTCTTTAATAATGACTATTTTTTCAAAAATTTGTTTTCAAAATATCAATTATATTTTAAAATCATTGGTATTATTAGTGTGGGTGTCATAGATCACTAAATATATTTTTTTTCATATATAATATTTTCACATGATTAAAATGATCATTTTTATTAAATACATAGAACACAGGTCTATTAAATTAAACTAATTTGAGAATATCACAAAAATTTAACAAATTTACCCTCTAAATTGGGTGATTTAATCCAATAAACATTAAAAATTTACCACTATCCTGAAATAATCACTAAACATAAAATATATATTATGTTTTAATTAAATAAACTACATTCTGTGTTACAACAAAATTAAAAAAATTGAAGGATGAGTTACCACATTCAAAGGGTAACTATCTCTACCTCTCTCTCTATAAAATCTCCTTAAAATATTATAGTCTTATAATAAATTAAATACATGTCTTTATATTATGATATATTTCACTTCTAGTGTGCTAGTATTGATGTTATCATTATCAAAAAAACATCATACTCAAATAATAACTGTTTATTATTTTTAATATTATTAAATTTTATTTTTTCATAATATTTATAATGAAAAACACATTTATTTATCAAATGTATAAAATCCACCCCTTTTAAATTTTATAGAACAATACATATTCACCAATTAATTTTGATGATAGTCTTCTTCTCTATATTGAGATTTAATATCCTTATAGATATTCTTAATAACATAATCAATGTTTTCCAAAAATAATATCTATATTATTATAATGTATTTTGGATATTAAATATTTTTCTTTCTAAATACCTTATATAATTTTTTTTACCATGATCAATGACATTGTTTTTAAATAAGGAAAACATGCATATTAGATTTCATATCCATGTAAATTACTACCACATTGGTTAAGATATTTAAATAAGATACGTGTATTCAAATCTTCCATGAATCATATGAAAAAAAAAATTCTATAATATTTATAATTCCATAAAATTTCTATATTAAAGTATATTAGTAACACTGTTTTAGTAATCATTTTAAAAAAAGAGTACTATTATATTAGACATATATTTTGTAAAAAATTATATATCATTAACAATTAAATTAAATTTACATAAGGTTTATTCAATGACTAACTCTATTCATTCTATCATATATAACATTATTACTAATTCACTTTTTTAGTACTATTCAATTATGTCGAGTAACTTTGGAATCTCCATCAAAAAATATATATAAAATTTTATTCGAGTTTTTTAAATCATAAAACACGTATAAAAAACTCAAAATTATAAAAACAACATTTATCTATATTAAGTAGGAACACTTTACCTAACCCTATTATAAAAAAACAGTATCATCTTGAGTAACTTCTCAACTCAACTCTACATTGCTACAATTAATATAAAACTCTATTCATACTCTTATAAATCAGTCAAATAATTATTTTTCAATTTTTAATATAGATTATTCAAAAATTAATCTAGAATTAATTCTAAACATGAATTTCCCAAAGGATTATGAGTATTATATTTTTTAGTAAGTGAAAGATGTTCATATGTGTTGGTTGATAATGATTGAATATGTTGAATCATTTTTATGATCATTGGATTTTATATGATAATTTTTTAGGTTTACTACCAATGTATAAGATATTGAATCTTTATTGATGCAAATAATGAGTATGGGAAAAGGGAAGAATCATCTTATTATAGTTTTCGAATAAACATATTCATCAAAAAAAACTTTTATATCATATTAATGTGGGTCTAAATTTTATTTTAATCAATAGAATTTGCGACTAGTTGATGAAATTAATATATACTAAACTATCATGATGAACATGAGATTTTTTATAATAAAAATAATGAAATTAGAAATAATTAATGAATAATGAACGATGAGAACCAATGTGAGATTCCAACCATATCTTATTGAGACTAATGATTATATATTATATGGAAACTAACTTGAGTTTTTATGAAACTTATACTGAAGGTAGGTATGAAAAAGTTTATATATTAATATACTAATTGATTAATAAATTGTTATTAAGGAAATAATGATGAAAGTATTGAGTTATTGATTTTTTTATAAATAATGAGGAAGATTACTTATCTGATACATATACATTAATAATTTTGATTAATATATTTTTGAATGTTTGATAAATCTAAGACAATGGTTATGGTATTTTTAAATGAGAAAGTGTGGTTATGGATTCCGCATGAGATTTTAAATAATTATTTAATTTTTTTAGAATATTAAGAATTATCAGGTACAATTGATGATTTTAACAAGACATTCATGATATCATTTTAAAAGGAATATTGTAAATGTACCTGATCTCATTAAGATAAGTAAGAATCTAAGGTGAATTTGTAAGAAACATAATGAGTTTCACTATTGTACACAATGTGTTCCAGAATATAAGTCTGATATACAGGATAATAAATAATATATTTTATTTCATATGAAAGTGAAATCCTGAGTTTATACAAAAATATGGAATTTAAAAATAATCATTGTGCAGAAAAATATAATTTGGAGGCCAAAAAAAGATTTATAATGAGATATATACCATATCAAAAATGTTTACTAAAGTTTTAAATAAAATTATTTATAACACACATTATTATTTTATGCATACAAAATATACTTTTAAGATGCATAATTAAAATGGGATATCAAAATTCATATATAGGAATAACTTTTTATTAAATGAAATTTAACTGTAAAAAATGATAAATTTGGAGATTATAATAATATAATGCGGAGTTAATCTTCATTTCCTTAAAGTTCACAACAACAATGAAAATAAAAGTGTGGTTAATGATGATAACTGTCAATAAATATTTTGAATAAATTTAAAATATGTTCACAAGAAAAATTTATAATTTTAAATGAACTTGTTTGATATTCACTGATAAAGATCAATAATGGAGCCATTTCATGCAAGTAATATTTCATTCCTTAAATAATAGATATTTATATAAAATTAAATTGAAATACATATAATATATATGGGTGATGATATTTTAGTTCCATGAACTTAATATTTGAAAACCATTTACCAAGGTCCAAAATACGATATATTTTCCTTAAGTTATTTTCAAAATGTTCTAACTAAGGATATGATGAGGCTAAACATCATTGGATTTTTGATATCAAATACTGGGTAAAAATATCAATGATAAATAGATTAATTAATAAAGAGTATAATAAGGATATAAAAGTTTAATGGGGTGATAATTGATGTGTATTTTTTTAAAAAAATTAGTAATCCTTGGAGCTGAAAAAATGACTGAAAAAGATGAAATTATGAGCAGGTGAATGATATTATTATATTATCACTGAGTATAATGTATACCAAAAACATATAAAAATAATGATATATTACATGTGGGATATTACTAATTGTACTAAATAAAATTGACATGGATGATGAAAATTTTGTCATGCATGTTACTATGCCCAAATTTATCAATCTAAAATTAGGAGGAAGAGGAACATTTTAGTGTTTTTGTAGTTGAAAATAGTTTTTCAATAAAATAAATATATATGATGAAGGAGATATTAAATTTATGATGTTATGAAATCATTTAAGACATTGATGATCTTGTTCATGAGTTGATATTAGAGTACTACTATAAACTAGTAGTTGTTAGTAGAGTGAGACAATCGATATAAAATAAAAAATCAAGAAATAGTTGTGTATTTACCTATAATTATTATTTTTGTGTGCTGGACTAGTTCATATATTTGTGATTGGTCTACATGTCCCTATGGACTCAAGAGCTCATCCTCATACACCAGTGGCTTCCCACTAGAAGTGAGGGTGTATGCTGGTATAGTGGGTATACAACACATTCTCTATTAGAGTGAATACAACTGTAAACAAAGGTAGAATAATTAATAATTTAAACACAACACAAAATACCTTCAGATATTAAATACTAGACATAAATTTATAAATATTATTATATATAGATGATGTTATGATGATATTTTTTTTGGAAAAGACAGATATGGTTACATTTATACAAACACTACATGTATTATCAGATGTAAGTAATAAGTAAATAAAGAAACCATCTCCATTAGAATCCAAATCATTGGCTCTGTTATATTTTCCAGAGCCCTAATATTAAAAAATGCAATCAAGGATCCATATCTTGGAACATCCCATTATCATTACCTATATCCTAAAAATCTCACGAGGTTCCATGAAGTTGCTCGAATAAGGTGTGAGTGAAATTCAGTAGGCCACCCCAATCATGTCTCTTGAAACAATATGCTTTAGGTATAATATGAAATAGTGTGTGGGTATAATAAATAATAGATGTTAAAATAAATAAAACCCCTTTTTTATAAGGATCATTGTGGGATACCCATTAAACCAAAAATGCATTGGCACAAGCCATATGTCTTTATGAATATGACCATTTAATTCAGCTATAGAATTGATAAACATAGATAAGGATTCTTAGAATAATAACCACAAATAATATATTGATAGAACATGGTATTATTTAATTTTTGAATTCAATCCCACTCATGATGATCAACTGAGATATTAGGCTATTTAGTTTTGAGGGTAATCCAAGTGTTCAATAGTTATTATTATAGTATTAATTGTTTTAATTAAAACTATTCAAAAATATCTATTCATATTTGGTAAGAATCAGTTATAATCTAGTTGGTTGATCCAAGGAATTTGTTATCTAAATTTATCAGGTTGAACCCGAGGAGATATTCCAGAGTGTTCTAAATTTTCTTGATATGTGGTTGTAAGGTCCCAACCTTAATCATTACATAATCTCGAATTATGTTATTAATTCACATTCAGGATCATTCAGGTTTAGATATTTATAGAATTAGTTCATAACATATAAATAACAATTTTAATATTAAATGTACACACTTCTACTCAGTAATAATTTTTTCATAAAATAAAAACTCTTAAATGAAAAGAAACATGTTTAGTTCCATTTTGTAATAATCACAACTTTTCCTTGATCCCATCCATGACCTTATTCATCTTTATGTCCTATGACAAACATTTCAAAAACATGGGATGAGAATAAAAAGCTGATTAAGGGATACACAAAGAAGGAAAACTATTAGTTTTAACAAAACATGTAAACCAAGAATACTTTATCACAATTAATACTTTTCACATTTATGTTGTATTAAATAATCTTCATTGAATAAAATATCAGTGCTTAACCCTTTGTAACCAAAATATTACCATAAAACCCATAGAAAGCACACATAACATATACTGTTAAATTGTTACATAAACATACTTAAATGGAATAACCATACGGTCATCTTCCAAACATATCACTAACTGGAAGATCCATACTGCTGACTTCCATACCCAATTAATTGGAGGTTATAACGTAACCACCCGTCTTGGTTTATCACGACACCACTCATCATTTGGTTTATCATGTATCCACCTAGCGAATGTCAAGGTTTCATTATTTAATCACGACACATAAAACAATCATAATTGAAAAAAATAACATTTCCACACTCTAACCACAAGAGATCATTTAAATATATAAAAATATACAACCCATTCCAAAATAATTTGAAACATTAAATAAAACGATTTTTCAAATAAATTGTCCCATATAACTTTGAAACTTTTGAATTAAATTATCAATTTGTAAAATTATTGTCATTTAAATAAATTATAAAAACTCATTTTGAAAACATGTACATTAAATATAAGGTTTAAAATGAATATATCTTTAAAACATTTAAAATGATGTTTTAGATTAAGAGTCCCTGACCACTTGATAAAAACATTAAATAAATTCATTAAGGAATAAAGTTAAACAGAGCATTAAATATCATTATAATGTACTAATTCATGATATAAAGAGTCAAACTGGTTGTATATACACATTATAGGATAATATATGTCCATAACCACAAGATACTCCTCAATGGAGGGATATTGAGATGAAATCCCCTACAAATATTGTATCATTAGATTAAGGATAAATAAATGACATAATTATGTGTGATGAATAAAAATACACCCAATATGTGTGGAAAATAAATGTAAAACAATCATAGGTCATTCACATATATTAATGTCATAACATAATCAAGAAGTAGAAGGTTAACCCAAATAATTGAAATTGGGTTATGAAGTTCCCTTACAAAAATTCGACAGCCTAACGGCGTCACTTAAAAATTTAAAAAATGATTTGATGAGAGAAAATGGTACCTAATCAATTGGAAAGAAAATTTAAATCAATAAATATATATAAGAATATATCCCAACATATGATAATGGAAATTAAAATACATAACATAGAAATAGTCTATGATTAAAAGAGGTGGGTGAAAGGTTCTCTTACTGATTTGGTAACTTATGATACATACACCCCATGAATGAATGATCATACAAATAAGATGTAAATGCCAATAAATTAAATTATATTACATAAATAATAATTTCATGGGCAGTAAATACACCACACAGATGTAAATAGTGGAAAATATAACATGAATCTCACGGGAATAAAAAGTGAGATGAAAATCCTTTACCTCAAGTTTGAATTGTCTTATATGTTCCTTGTTATTCTCAAATAATAAACATATCTTAATTTAAAATTTTTTAATATAATATTTCATGTTTATTATCCCTTTTATATCACTTATTACCTTTCTAAAACAATTAGTTAATTATTTGAGTTTGATTTGGAAATTTTTTCGATGATCGGAACTTGAGTAAACAATGAACTTGTTATAATTACATATTTTCCATGTGGTCAAAAGTCCATTATATCCATAATGATATTAATTATTTAGATATAATATATATAACAAAGATCCAGTATATTCTTATTTATAATATTTCATATCATTTGGACATATAAAAATGAACTGCACCGTTCATGGAGAGGGTAAGCCGTATGTATGCATGAACACTACTTTCATTTCATTTTTTTCATTTTAAAAAGAATGAAAACAAAATGATAAATATGTATATTTTTATTACAGTATAATATCTTTTTTTATATATGTTTTACATGTTCTTTAACACCATCCATTAAACTATCCATGTATGTTATTAATGGGTCATATCACTTTGATGGGGTGATAGTCCTTACTTCCTCAAATGATATTATCATATATATACAACATGAAAAGAATAAAGGTGCCTTATAAAATAGAATTACAGAATAATAAAAATAAAAAATAACATATATATCATATATAATTATTTTTCCATCATAATGGCCACCATTAGAGGTGGTAGGGGAAAATCGAACAATCATCATTTTGTGAGGCAACACTTCTCTGTACACAGAAAAAATATGTTTGTATCCTTTATATGGAGGTGTGTTTAAGTATAATTCGAATACTTATCATAACAAAAACCTAGTATATTGATCATACTGTTGTTTTTATATAATAATTGAATAAATAGAGTTTAGGGGGTTAGAGAAGGCAAATAAAAGAAATTATCTTGAGAGACGAAATTACCTTTAAATCAGGTAACTCCCATTTTTTGAACCAAAAGGTATGCTTGAAGTGTATTATTCCTAAGGGAAAACTTTTGAGAGGAATATAAGGATCGTGGTAGCTTATTATGGTAGAGTCAAAATGAGCCATGGGGGTTGAGTGGTGTGAGTGTTGGGTTAGAGTTGATGTCTTTTTATAAGGATGAGGAGGGGCTCTTTAGGAATATTTGAAATTATTATTTTATTATAAACAACGCATTTTGTTTAAAAAGGTCTAAAATTAATTAAAATAAAAAATAAGAAGACTATTATTATAAATAAATTTATCCAATAAGAATTGGATTTGTTTTGGTAATTTTTTAATACTTATCATTTTTTATTTACCCTTTGCTAACTTATTTAACTTTTATCATGCCTTCTTGTATATTCATGATATATGGTTAACATACTTAATATATAATACCAAGAGGCAAAAAAATGGATCATTACAGACATTTTTTATAACATATATTTTATTTGGATGAATATTAAATATTTAGGACTATTTTATCATTTAATAAAATATTGATTGAATTAAAAACTCTTTTATGTAAACATTAAAACTATTCATATCCTGGATTTTAAAAAATATATAACAACTTGATTATTTCTATAATACTAAATTAATTAAAATATAACAATTTATACTAATCTATAAAATTATTTTATGGTATGAAAATCTTTAAAATAAATTTAATATAATATTTATAATATGTTTTATTTAAAACATTCATTAATAATGTAATTACATCATTACCATTGTTTCATAAATGATTTTATTTATTTGATGTATAAAAATTTTAAATAACCTAAAATGATGTATGAAATCATTTTACATTTCTAATTAGTATTTATTGTCAAAATTATCTCGTATATAACCCTATATAAAAATTGTTTTACTTAAAGATATCTGTTTATTTAAATTTTCATTATATCTAAATTAATTTTAATGAACAGTCATTTTCACTTACAAGTGGCTCTATGGGGTCCCAAAATCGAACCTAGGATGCAAATGGTCGGAAATATATCATCTAATAAGGTTAGAAAACTTGTTAGGATAATTTATTATTATTATAATATTATTTTTTTACCTTTCTTTACCTTATTTATGCTTTAACCATGGTAAATAAAATATTTATTTAAGTTACTATTCATAGTGTCTAAAAATAAACGATACATATTTACACAATTTTCACCTCATGATTCTAAATATGGAATCAATTTTTCCAAATTCCAAACACATAAGTTGGGAAAATTAAATTAAAATTATTTCTTGTTGTTAAAACCAAAAGTGTGTTTTCAAGAAATAATAACTATAAAAAGATTGACATTTGTTTATGTCCAAACTCACAGTGTAATTACTTCAAATGACCAAAATTAGATTAAATGGTAAATTTATAATCAAATTAAACTTTAAAACAAATTATAAAGATAATCCAACCATATAAATAAATTAGATTAAAAGGCAGTTCTGAATTAAAATGTAGTATTTTTCTCTATTCAATTGTTCTTTTTTATAAAAATACTAAACATTCATAGAAAGTAAATAATGATGTCTCAATTATAATTTTTTTTTTCTCAAATAAAACATATTAAAGTGACTAAAACTATATTTAAAAATGAATCTCCATCAAAAGATGGTAAATCGATCTTTTATAGAATATTAGTGTATTCATGCTTAAAATTGGATTCATTCTTATTTTGAGCCTCGAAAACATATTTGATAACAGAAAAAACATTTAACAAAAATTTTATTCATATTTTAGTTATTTATTTTCATTCCCACCAATAAAATGGCGAGGAATTAATTACCATCAAAAATAATAATATTATTATATTATTTCTCGGTAAAACTCAAAATTGTGTGCAATGTAAGATTTCAAAGAAACTCTTCATTGTTTGTCTCTTACACTATCGTACATATCATCCCCATCAAAGTAAAATTAATATTATATTCAAAAATATTAATAAATATTAAAATGTTATAATTTTTATTTACCTGGGATGTCACATCCTTCCCCCATTTTTGGAAATTGTGTCCTAAAAATTTTAATATTAGGCATGGAAACATCATTGAAAGTCCCACATCCGAAAATGAGTCAAAAGAAATATCACTTTAAATTAATTAAAGTGATGTAAGAAGGTAACCTGAGATAAAATGTACTTGGATTCCTTGAAAACATGTATATGTAGGAGAAACTAAGTGTCATGTTTTGATGAAGAGTGATAGAAAACCTGATCAGAAGAAAGATAACGATTTGAAAACCATAAAATTAGGATGTGTTAAAAGATATTTCATTCCCTGGTTGTAAAAGTAAACATATAATGTTTTTGTTTTATGATCATTTTCATAAATTTAAGGGATTTATTTAAGAGCTTGACTATGAACATAAGGAAACATACTTACTTTTCATATAGACTTTGTTTCTCTTCCAAATTACTACCATAAACTCATCTTTTATCCAAATGATGTGTATTCAAGATGAATTGGTCACATAAAAAATAAATAAAATCAACTCCTAAATAATAACATAATCCACAAACGATGAACTATATATTTCCCTTATCTTTCGAAATTAACCAAAACCAAAATGGTTTGTACAAGATCAGATAATCCATAAAAAGGATAAACTTTTATAAAGATAAAAAATACTCTAAATCTCAGAAATTGAACAAACAATACCCAATGATCAAAAAATAATATAAAATGAAATATTATCCTTCAAATCATTTAATATAATCCAAATTAATATTGAAACACAAAAATTCATAATGATTCGATCACCTAGTCTTCCACGATAAATCTAAACATTTATCTCTAAATAACATCGGCTACACTTAAAGTCTCATATTGAAAAGTAATTAACCAAATCACATATTCTCTATGATAGGTTAATAATTTCCATAAAGAATCCAAATATCCATATGTAAACAATAAAACTTATATTTTTTCTAAAATAATATTTAAACCATTACCCTACAAATAAAGTCCCATAGTATTCTATTTTTTAGGCATATTGTGATTGTAAAAGTGTGAATATCTCCCAAAATAACCATTATCACTTAATCAACAAATCATTTTCTTATACGGAGGATATCCATTTGATAAAAACTAAGATCCCAAAATGAAAATATTCATGATCCATAAAATCTTTTAACTCAAAATAATATTTCATAATGACCAGGGACTTCACGTAGGCCCATTGTAGGCGATAAATCCCAGTCATACTTTGGTTGTAGGTATGAATCTCAAATAATTATCTAACATGATGAGTTGTCAAATAGTCTGTTTGGATTCCTTTTTCAAAAACTATATAATTTTTTTACATTCCAAAAAATGAGATAAATTCTTCAAAAATAAGCATGACAAATTCTAACAACAAGAGTTCTCAATGCAGTTCCTATTTCATGCAGTTTAATATTCCGAAAACTATCACAATTTTCTTCACATTCATTGTTACATGGGTGTCTGGTAGATCCAAACATTTAATAAAACTAAAAAGGTAAGTGTGATTATATCAATAAAATCATCATATACAATTTTATTTGAATGGTTAACTCTAATATATAATTATTTATGTTATCTTAAAAACATCATGTTTATCTAAAATAACTATTACTCTTTATCATATATTAACCATTATGGTCATGTCAGCTATAATTAAATAACACCCTAACCTCTGAATTTATCTAAACTGTCCTCTAATACCAACTTCAAGGCCCCATCATTAAACATTACATAATCTTGACTTGATTTCATAATTCCAAATGCGGATCTTTTCAGCTTTAGATCTTTAGGGAATTCAGTCATAACATATAAAGAAAAATTTGAATATTACATGTAGAAACTTCTACTCAGAATACACTTTTTCATAAAATATAAAATCTTAAAAGAAAAGAAACATGTTTAGTTCCTTTTTTTAATCATCATCTCTTTTCTCGGATCGCATCATTGACTCTATTCCACTTTAAGCCTTGTGAAAAAAATTTAAAAAACATGTGATGAGCATAAAAAGATAATTAAGGGAACACAAAGAAGGAAAACTATTAGTTTTTCAAAACAAAAAGTAAACCATGAATACTATATCATAAGTTATACATTTCACATTTATGATATTTTAAATAATCTTAATTGAATAAAATTTCATTTCATTCCCTTTTGTAACCAAAATATTACAATAAAACTCCAAGAATTAAAACATAACATATAATGGTTACTTGGTACATAAACATACATAAATAGAATAACCATATGGTCGACTTCAACAAATATCACTTATTGGAAAATATCTATAGCTGACTTACATACCCAATGCATTAGTGTTTATAATGTAATCACTCATCCAAGTTTATCATGGCACCACTCGTCATTTGGTTTATCATATAACCACCCATCAATTGTCCAAGTAAAATTATATAATCATAACACATAAAGAAAGCATAAAAGAAAAATAAAATTACCACACTGTAACCACAAGACATAATTAATGATATAGATATATATAACTCATTCCAAACCCATTTGAATCATTTAATATAGAGATTTTTGAATCAGTGTGTCACATACCACTTTATAACTTTTGAAATAAATTTTCACTTCAAAACATTCATGTCCATATCCATAAAATATTAATCCCAATTTAGAAAATATGGACATGAATTATATGGTTTTAAATAAATATATCATTAAAACATTTAAAACGATGTTTTATATTAAGAGTCCCTTACCACTTGTGAAGCACTTAAAATAATGTCATTAAGGAATAAAGTTAAAAAGAACATTAAATATCATGAGAATATAATAATCCATTAAATAAAGAGTCAAAACTGTTCTATATACACAGTATAGGATACCATAAGTGCATAAAAATGATATTCCTCAATGAACGAAGATTGAGACGAAATCCCTTACAGAGATTGTATCATTAGATAAAGATAAATCAATGACATAATTATGTGTGAAAAATATAAATACACCCATTATAAGTGTTCATTAATTTTAAAAAAATCAGAGGTCATCCACAAATATTTATATCATGACATAATCAAGATGTAGATGTTTAACCAAATGAATGGAAATTGGGATAAGAAGTTCCCTTATAAAAATTTGGCAGCCTAACGACGTCACTAAAAAAATAAAAAATGGGTTGATGTGAGATAAAAGGGTATCACATCACTTATACATAATATTTATATAAATAATGATATATAATAACATCTCACAAAAATATATAATGGAAATTAAAATACATAACATAAAATAAGCCTTTTGCTAAAATATGAGGGTGAATGGTTCCTTTACCGATTTGGAAACTTACGAAACATACACCCCATGAAAGAAGGATCAAACAATAAATATCTAAATACCCATAAAAATTTATATTAAGAATAAAATAAAATCATGGGATATATATACCTCACATAAAATGAAATATTATCAAATATGGCATCAATCTGACAGGAATATTATCAAATATGATATCAATTCTCTTCCAAAAATCATCTTAAGTTATTTTTTATTTATTTCAGTTGATATTTTATTGCAATCTCAAGTATAGTACCTATAAATTACAAAAATAAAATTTGCAAAGAAAAATATATTGAAACTTATTTGGTCACTCTATCTCATTAAAAAACACCTATAAACACTTCAGGGGTCAATAATAATTCTAAAAAATATTGTATATTATATTAAAAGGAAATAAAGATCATAATGTCCCATTTGAATACAAAAATAAATATTTGACTACCTCAACACATACCTTAGTTCGAACTCATTATGTTTTCATATATTGAGTGACTATGATATTAAAAACAAATTAAAAAATCATTTTAAAATCAGTATTCAATATCTAAATCTTCAAAATAATCGAAATTTGTTAGTATACACATGGAAATGTCCTTCGCGCTAGATAACACAAGGTTTGGAACTCATATAAACCCAAATATAGCTTAATCTAGTATCTCTAGCCTTTATTTTCTCATCATCATCAAGAAACTATAGTTGAAAGTGATTTTATCAACCAAAAGAAGATTTCATTTATTTTAACTAAGATCATCTCCATAATCATCAATCATTCACCTTTCTCCCCAAAATGAACATATCTAATGTAATCAAGTGGTATATTGTTTTTCATGGATTCATAATGGAAGCATCTGAAGTCTCTTAGATCAATATTATTTGAAAACATATGAATGTATTTTGGAAGAACATATATTCATAGATGTATATATACATATAGTTTATTATAACTGCATTGTGTATGTTAAACCTTCAATTTCTTAATCTATTAAATTCTTCATCATCTTTTTATAGATATTAAAAACCATATATATTTTTAATGAATAAAATCATCATGATAAATTATAGGACTGATCAATATACCTTTGGAGCGGAATTTTAAATACCCTTATATATATATATATGAAAATATTTTCACAATTTATCTTCTCCATATCATCCGTGTATTTCTATAAACAAATATAATGGCTCTAATGATGGGATACTATCACTATTCTCAATTAAATGATCCATAAACTAATTAACTATATGTCTATATTTACAAGATTAGTTAAAAAATAGTGATATTAATTTAAGCATAATAGATACCCATAAGAATATTTAATATATGATTCCAACTCAAAAATTTCATTCTAAGAGATATTAAAATGTATATTCATTTTATCTAAAAATGTTATCTGAAAATAGATTTTAAAAAATTCATTCTTATACTTATTTCTCTCTATTGAAGTAACAATTATACATTACAATCACAAATAAATCACCCATAAAAATTACATTTTATTTAAATAAAATAACGCTGTGACAAATCATCCTCATATATTAACTGCGATAAATTTATATGCAGTCCAAAATTTCAAATTCATAAGAAATAAAGATATTTGTTAATATAATAGGAAAAAACATTTACTCAAGGGATTCACTTCAAATATCATTATGATAATTGATATTTATTATTAATTATATCTATGAATATATTGATTACATACCATGTAAATAATATAAGGAAGAATTATGATACCTATTAGAGTAATCAATTAAAAAAAATATCATTATAATGTAAAACCATCCTATAATAATAACTCTCATATTGAATAAAATCACTATTATTTTCCTATAAATAAAAAAAACAAAAAGATAAACTAGAAATTGAGTTCTCTGCTGCTCGGTAGTGATAAAAACAAGGTTAATAGTGAATCCAATCATAGAAACTACTTCATTTCGATATCTAGTAATATATGAATTCTTCATGTTCTCTCCTTTGACATTTTTAATAGTAATAAATTCAAGAAATATGACATTTATTTTCTTTTTATATTTATCCTTATGAGAAAATATATTTTAATCATTTGTTTACAAGTAACATGAATTATCTTATAGTTATTTATTCATTCTTTTCATATCCAACAATACTATCCGTATGATATTTCATTACTTAATAATATTTCAAAAATTTTGGATCATCCCCCTAACTTATCATGTTTTTTATTATCCACTTTTAGAAATTTCTTATGAAATTTGAGTTCATTATTATAAAATTCTTCACCAAAAAATCATTTTCTTTATTTCATGTATTTATTCTTTTTGGTTCTCAATATTTATTAATTCTTTATTTATTATGATGGAATTAATTTAATTACACATGTTTTCGTTTTAATATAATAGAAAAATTATACCTACCTTTGTATAATATCTTTAAAAATCTTTATTCGTGTGATTGTTTTTATATTGATTATACATTCACCCTAAGAAAGACACCCTTTACTTGTTATATATTTCTTTGTCATCATTTATTGTCTTTTATCTATACCCATTTATGGTATATATTTTTGGTTGATTTATATTGAAACTATATGTCAATGTGACCATGATTGTTTGAACATCCCTAATAATTCACCATCATTCCAAAATTTTAAGATTAATATATATTCATATTTATATATGTAAATTACCATAAAATTATATTGTATATATCAACTTTAGATGTTATCCCATTAATATATACCTTATTTATTATCCAACGATTGATATATTATAAAAAAAAAATAAAAAACCTAGTTCATAATCCATTCCTAGAACCACAAATGACCAAAAAACTCTTTACTTTTTTATTTAATTTAAATTTGACCATTTTAAGTAATTATATAATTTTGGACTAAAATACCATCATATTAAGATATTTGTGTGGAACCATTATTATTATTTTCAATACATGTACCATGGATAAAATGATGACTTTTTTCAATTTTATCTTCTCATATAGGTCCAGAATGTATATTATAAGATGCATTATCCATTTAAACAATATTAAAAACAATATTTCTTGAAGAATGGGATATATTTTTATTTTAACCTAATGATATTTTTTAGAATATTTAAATCCAATATTGGAATTATAACAAGTAGTTTTTTATGAATGAAAATTATATAAAATAATAATTGAATAAATTATTCTAACAACAGTTTCCAAATATTCATTTTGGGTCACATTCATATATGTTAGTATTAAATCAATTCCATGCCACATCATGTCGATGTTAATTTTCTCATCCTGAACTGGTCTCTCTCATTATTAACATTATATTCTCATCATCTAGAATTTTCTTTTATGCATTATTTTTAATTCATTCACAATATTTTTAATAATATTTATTATTATATATTTGGTTACTAATTGATTATTTTTGACATTAGTAGTAACCTATTAAGTTTCATTCAATTAAACTTTCTTTACCAAAATTCATTACCTTTCCATGATTTATCATCAACTGTCTATTGAAATATTTATTAAACCGTGGTTTATTTCGTTTTATAAAACATTAATAGTTTTTTTATATATTTGAAATTTTGGATGAGATTATTATATGCATGAAACTACTCTACCACTTCAATTTTAGAGCATCAATTTCCAAATCTATCATTATTTTCCAATCATATAGAACCTTGATAAATTCTATTATTATTGTTAGAACATAAAAAGGAATATATTATAGATAATATATAATTTCAGAAAAAAAATTACTAAGAGATTTAATTGGGATATTCAACTCATCAATCACAAAACTTTATTCTACTAGAGGATAAGTATAAAAAATTATAATAAAAAGTATACCACATTGATCACATTCATATTGGGGTTAATGACATTTATCCTTTCTCAAAAAGGCATGTCCTCTATCACAAAATTCTTATTCATCCTAGATTTCAATATTTTTGAATAAATATCATCCATTTTGATGTTTATATGGGAAATATCCTTATTATACAACTATGTAATCTAAAAAATTCATCACACATATAATTCATATCTGAATGTTAAAAAATAAAGAAAAATTGATTCGATAAAAGAGATCACACTTTCTCTAAGACCACATATTGTTTCAAGTGATCCAATGTAGTCACATTCAGTTGGGTATGGGGGTGAAATAGTGTGATCAATATATTTGATGAATAATTTTCATTTTAAAATCTATCACTTTTAATATTTTTACCACTAAATTTTTTAGGATTTATAAATATATTAAATATCAATAGAAAATTTCATTCCAAATGAAATAGAGATTGTAAAGAAATAATAACATATAAAATTATTAATAGGTTCACCCCACATGTGGGGTATTACATACATACTATGTTTGGGTTATGTATTATAAATTTTTTGTTGCACTAATACCATAATGTGAATATATAAGGAGAATGTGTCAACCTCATCCCTGATGTTATATCCCAAAAACCTTATTGTATCACAATGTATTATTAATAATGATTAGTTTATTTTTACAATGGACCACCCAAACTCACCATATGTACAGGATCATCCGTCAAACCAATGATTCCACAATATCAAAATATAATATCTTTGTATATCATCTTTTTTCCATGACTGATTGTTGATAATTAGAAACTCCAATATGCACAACAACCATATTCTAAATCAAGTGAATGATTAGTGAATATAATATCAGTATCCAACACTCTATCTTTCTTCCTTACCAATATTCTTCACGTTATCTTATAATCATCAATAATAGTAGAAACACATTCTTTATGATTCCCTATGTTTAAAATATTTAGTAAAAATTGAATAACTTTAGTATTACAATTCATTATTTTTTTATTTCTTTGATAAAACTCCATATGTTATTTTTTAGTGCATAATAATCCTATAAACTCTTCAATTATATCAACATTTTATTTAAATATTCTTTATAAAATCATACTGATAACATGGATATTTTTTACATTTTATATATGTAATCTCAATGAAATTTCCCCACATGATACTCTCATTTAAACATGGTCAAATAGACATTTTGAAAATATCACAACATTGATCATTATTAATGTGTTTAAAATTATAACAAGTTTATCTATATAATTATAAATTATAAGATCTTATCATTTTAAATTGAATTTAATTTTAATAAATACTCAACATAGTTTTCCTTGGAATTTTCAAAACCCCAATAATTTATCTTCTACATGTTCATGATCATATTCTTAAACCGTTGATATTTAATTCATTATATAAATAGGAAATTTTATATTTAATTATTAACTTCCAAAAATATCATCTTCAATCATGGATAATAACAAAATTAATTATGATATTAATGAATTAATATAATCAAAAAACTGTCACAAATATCAATTAATTATTCCATAGATTGTGCTTATATATCAACAAGTTAATATTTTATAATAATGTAAATTTTAATTTCTTATATTGTTAAAATTTCTTAGGTATGGTCTGAGTTACAAAAAAAATATATTGAAAACCATATCACCCAAAACATTTTGATAACCTCGTATATTGACAATAAGAACAATTAATATCACAATCTAACTAGAACAACCATTTTCATTTTCTTATATAGAAATAACATTATTCAGACATGCCATACTATAACATATAATATATATATATATCTATAAAATATATTTAATGACTTGAAAATATATCCTTACATCTCAAATTCCAAGAGAGAAATTATTTTTTTCGATGCACTACACGCATAATATTTTTTTTTAAAACTAATCCATTTATGTTGGAAGTGTATGATGGTAGTATCCTATAATCATTCAAGATAATCTCAGTATGTTCACTTCTTGTAGATGTTCCTCAAATTTAGAAATCTTATTGAATAATCTTGGTTAATTAATTTGGATATAAATAAATGATCCGGAATTTGTTTCAAATAACTAAGTAGATGATATGGAAATATTACACTTTATAATGAATATAAATGTTCTTCCCATTACTTCTTTACTGATGAATAGTTTTTCTTATAGTGTCTCTCCATGCCGTAATAAAAACACCACATTCACATTAGCCTATGATATGAGAAATTCACTTATTTTAAAGGCATTTAAAAAGATAATTTTTCTAAGTTCCATTATATACATTGTTCCCTTGACATTCCTTTTATTCAATATAAGGAAAAAATAATTTCCATGACAGATTTCATTATCTTCTTAGAGTATCATTTTTAAAATATTCAAATGTGAATTTTCTATAATTTATACATTGAGGTTAACAATAAAACATGAGAATTATAGTAAAATAGATCACAGGATGAGGACATTGAATATATTATTCTGATAATTATTCCTAAAAATTTAAATTCTCAATGTTTCAAATTATTTTGAGTACATGATGTAAAAAATGGAATTCCTAGATAACTATAAATGTATTATGATCCTTTTATATTTTAAATATCACTTTTCCTTAATTCTATAGATAAATATTTTTATGACCCTACCTCCATGGATTATGAATCTGGTCACCTAAACCAATGGGTAACCAATATTACCTTGGTTTCCTGCTAGTACGACATTATAGAGCTAATATTTTACCATTTTCATTTCAATTTATATAAGGACACGCCCTTAAACATTAAATAATCTTGAGTTAAATCAAGAGATTACATTTAAGATCTTTTTAGGTTTATATTTTTAGATAATTTTGACATAACTATTACATATCAAATTGAATATTACATGCAGACACTACAACTCAGTATCTGATAGTTTTCATAAAATAAAAACTCTTCCAAATAAACATGTCTAGTTCTATGTTATAGACTGCATAACATTTACCAGATCTAGTCTATGACCCTTATTCCTATTTAAGTCCAGTGGAAAATTTTCAAAAACATGGGATGAGAATAAAAAATCTCAGTAAGGGTTATAAAACAAGGAAGGAAAAAAACAGGACATCATTAAATAGAAATAAATGAAACCATACTTTTCATTCATAACATACCTTATTAAACCATAAGATTTATGAATAACCTATAGAAATAATAATCATAAACGTAACTTGTGGAATCCATATCAAACTTATGTTGTATATTTCACAGCTACGTAGAGAGTTACATTTGGAATACCCATCATAGTATATTCCCTAGAATCTCTTAGGAGAAACATTAACGTTTACCTCTATCACGTTACCCAATGCATTGTAGAACTATCCCAGGATCACCAGCCCTAGGATTTTCAAGAAACCACACATATATGTAAACAAATAACAATAACCATAACACATTCATAACACATAAAACAATTGTAAAAGAAATATAAAATTTCTACACGACAATCACAATATATCATTTCAAGATATTTACATAATCAATGCTTTATTAAACCATTTAAAAAATTTAAAACATTTAATAAATAGATTTCTGAATCAAATTGTCCCATACAACTTTTATACTTTTAAATGATTTATCATTTGATAAAAATAATGTTCATATCAATAAATCCTAAAAACCATTTTGAAAACATGGTCATTAATGAGAAATATTTAGATGTATAAATCTTTAAAACATTTAAATTATATTTTAGTTAATGCGTTTCCAAAAAAATTAGAGAAACATGAATACAAATAATTGGGGAATAACATTTAATCAGAACTTTATAATATCATGAGAATAAATGGATTCATGATATAATATACAAAATTATAGTATATACACCATGTAAGAGTGAATTGGTGCATAACAACAATGAAGTATCAATGGAATATATATTGTGACGAAATCCCTTATAAAGATAGTATCCTTAGATTAAGGATAAATGAATTACATGATAATGTTTTAAAAATATAAATACACTCAATATTATTGGATATTAAATTTAAATAAATCAGAGTACATTCACACATCTACTTTTTATGAAAAACCCAATGACTTCGATGTTTAAATCAAAGAATGAAAATTGAGTTAAAATTACACTTATCAAGTTAATATCAATGTCCTGAGAATTTATCAATGGAGTAATTATCTGTATCCAATGTTTATCCACGAAAAATAGAGTGGAAATTACAATATAAATAAACAAATAGTTATTCCACACATAATCATAGCATGACATAATTATGAATTATAGACTAACTCAAGGAATGAATACTGGGTTAAAATGTTCTCATACCGATTTGGTAACTTATGAAACATACACCACATGAAATAATGATCATTCAATTAAAATGTAAATACCCATAAACGATATCATATTACACAATGATTACAAATCATGGGAATTAAGTACACCGCATAAAATAAATAGTAGGAAATAAAGCATGAGTCTCCCCAGAATAAAAGGTGAGATAAAACCCCCATACCATGTTGTAATCAATCAAGTCGTGTGAACAAAAGTTAATAAACATCCTGTTAGTCACATAGTAACATAAATATAAATTTAATACGGATAATATATATCAAATGGTAGTAAAAAATACAGAAAATGCAATAAATAAGTGGTGAACAATGGAAATCACACAGAATTAATTGTGAGGTAAGAAATCCCTTACCTTGTGTCCGACTGGACTCGTTTGATCCCTGTTCATCCTAAGTAAAAAACATATGATAATTTAAAATTTATTAATAACCATTTTCAATTTTATTATTCCTTTTATATCACTTATTATATTACTATAATAGTTTGTTGATTATTTGAGTTCATATTGGACATTTTGTCGATGTTCATAACTTGAGTCAAAAATGAACTTGTTATAATTACAATTTGTCCATTTGGTCAAAATTATATTATCTAAAAGATGATATTAATGATTTAGATATCATATATTTCATATATATATGGTTTATATATGTATTTATAACAGTACATAACATTTGGAGATACGAAATGAAATGCACTGTTCATGGAGACGGTAAGTTGTACGTACTCATGAACGCTACTTTCATTTCTATTTCATATTTTAATGGAATTAAACCACAATGATACATAGTTATATTATAATTAAAGTATAATATCATATATAATTTCATTAACTCCATCATTTATATGTCCCACATATGGTATGAACAGGTCATATCACTTTAAGGGGGCGATAGTCCGCACTTCCTCAAATGAAATTATTCTGTTTACCCATAATGTAAACTATAATTGTATTCTATAAATAGTAAATACAGAATCATATAGAAAACCTAAACATAATATATATCATATATAAATACAATTTCATCATTATGGCCACCATGAGAGGTACAATGAGATATTTGAATAATCATCGTTTCGTGTGGTAGTAGTTCGTCGTCTACAGAAACAGTAAGTTCATTACCCATTAGATGGATGTGTGTGTAAGTTTAGTTATAATTATTATCATTAAATCATACTAGTATATTTAGGATACTTCTATTTTTATTAATTAAAGGAATTAAAAGACTTTAGGGGTCAGATAAGTGAAATAAAATAGAAGAATTTAAGAGGAATTGTTAGCTTAAATTAGGGTAACTCCCTTTGGTTTAAACCAAAAGGAGATCTTAAAATGAATTATTATTAATTTAAGGCCTCCATAAGGAGTATATGAATTTAGAGATATTAAAATATCAGAGTTTGGTCAAGAAAAGGTTCTTTATAGGTGTTATTAATTAGTTATAAGTGACAGATGTTTATAAGGGGGAGGAGGGGCTCTTTATGAATGTGTGAAAATATTAATTTATTATATAATTGTTTCGGTTTTTAAAAGACCAAAACATATTAATATCAAATATTAGATGACTAATGGTCGAAATAAAATCATCCAATATGAATTGGACAGGTTTTGGATATTATTTTAGTATTTATATTCTTATTTATTTAAATCATTTATTAATAATGTAAACACTGCATCATTATTGTGTCATAAATAATTTAATTTATATAATTTCTAAAAATTATAAAACAAATACCATGATATAGGAATTATTATTTTATTTTAAAAGAATATTTATAATCTAGAAGATAACTAGAATAATTTTATGTAAAAATTAATTCATTAAAAAATATTTGTTTTTGTAATTTTTGTCTTTGCTTTAAGTTAATTAAAATAAAGTGTCTCTATCACTCCCAAGTGGCTCCATGGGGTCCCAAAATCGACCCAAGGATTCCTTTGGACATAGAGGTTTAAAATAATAGTATTTGGACATATTTTGGGGTAATTTAATACTATTAAAATATTATTGTTTACCATTATTTATCTGATTTACCATTTAACCATTGTAAATAAAATATTTACTTTTGTAAATATTTAAAATGTCTAAAAGTAACAGTTACCTATTTAAAAAATTTTCAATTCCTGATTCCAAATATTTAATCCATTTTTCCAAAATCAAAACACATAAGTGGAAGAAATTAATTTATAATTAATTCCCATTGTCAAAACAAAAAGCAATTTTTTTAAGAAATACTAACTATCTAAATATTGACACTTTTTATTTCCAGTTTCAAAGATAAACTAGTTACAATGACCAATATTGGTTTAAATGGTAAAAATATAATTTAATTATACTTTATAATCAATTAAAAAGTTAATCTAAACATATAAAAAAATTTATTAAAAGGAAGTTTTGAATTAAAATAAACTATTTTTCACAATTCATAAAAAATAAATATTATCATAAAAATTCCAAATCATTACTGAAAGTAAATTTTGATGTCCCAATTCTAAAGAAGATTTTTTTATACAAATAGAACATATTAAAGTGGCCAAAAATATATTTGTGGAGGTTTCTTTATCAAAAGGTGGTAAATTGGACTTTTAAATAATATTCTAGTATTTATGCTTAAAATTAGATTCATTCACATTTTACACATATATCATTTAGTGGATAAATGTAAAAACATTTAAAAATCATGTATAATCATACTTTAGTTTATTTTGTTCATTCCTTCCATTAAAAACAGAGAGGCATTAACTACCATTTAAAATAATAATATTATACTATTAGCGTGCAACGTAAGATTTCAAAGAAACTCACTATTGTGTATCGGGTACGCCATTCAACATAACATCCCCTTTAAAGTAAAATTAATATTTAATTTAAAAATATTAATAATTATGAATATTTCAAATTTTTCATTTACCTATGATGTTACAATTTCAATAATTTGATCCCTTTAAATTATTCAATTTTAGTTTCTTTACATCATTTTTGGATTTTTGGTGAATTTTGGGAAAAAACATTAAAATATATTAACTCAAAAAAAATTATAGTGATCAACCAATTATTTATTTGGTGTATAACTGTTATAATATTGATCCTAATGGATTTATTTTTTATCAATATTCTTTTTTTATTAGGCCAAAAAATTTATATATTGAATTATCAATCAAAATTCAATAAACCCAAAAAAATAAATCAAATGGAAACCATTTTATGGTCAAAAGAATAGAGCCAACCTTAGGAAAATAGAATGAACATAGGTGAAATACCTCCAACTAAGTTGATTCTAGATAGATTTGAATGATGACTCAAATATTCATTTCCACATTAAATTTCAACAATATGTATACTGAATATATCATCTGTTTCATTTTCTAAATAATTGGAATTTGAAGAGTTTTGTCGTCTTGAAAAACTATTCTTTCAGAATTAGGGAATATAATTTATGAAAATTGTCCAATGAAACATATATTTTGAGGGTACATGGATGAGGGATATAGAGGAAAATTTTTATGAAGACATATTCCTAATAATTCTCCATTTACTACGCTAAACAAGCTAAATCATTTGGTGTATAAAAATAGAAAGGAAAAGTTTCCATCCCTCAACCCTATTAATATGTGTGTTAACATCTATTAAAATGGTTAAACAAGGATAATTTTGGTTTTTTCATGAGAATAAGAACATTGAAGTGTTTTTTATATTCAATTTTATATTTTTTTAGTTTCATATTTCTCTCTTATTCCTCATTCAACTCTATTATGATTCACAAGTATGGTTAAAATATTTGAGTGATCAGGGAAGGGGAGTTTCCTATTATAATGTCAAAGTCTTATAATTGAATTTATAACTCCATGTTTCTTTTAAAATCTTTCAATTTTCAATGGTTCTCAATTATTATTATGTAATATCAATTTGTATTTTTTTCATTCATTGTTTACAGATATGGTTGATGTTAGTTAAACTCCTTCTGCCTAGTGCGATTTTTCTTCAATCTAGAAGATTTTGTTAGGTGCTGATTGTTTTTGATAATTGGAATGTGTGTGGAATGAGTGAATTGTTTCTAGATTTATATGGAGAAATATTTTCTAATAGGTACTTACATTATTTTTTTCCAAATGTTTTATTGATTTTCATGCATAGTAGATTTTTTTCATGTACATCCTTTAACCAATGGTGACTAGAAACTCGATCAAGGCATATATCATATATAATTCAATTAGAGGAGTGGGGGAAGGGTTTTCATGACCATTTTGACATTGAAAAATGTGTTCCTACCCTAATCGCATCAGAATATTTATCAATTTGTGTTCTACATTTATTTTATTTATTTTTTTCATTTAAAAATCAAAAAATTTCAAAAACAACCTCCTCATATTTCTCTACTTCCAAATAAAAAATGTGATATGTATATTATCACCTGTAGAGACAAACCGGGTGAACTAAATTACTACATTTTTAAATAATTTCTTTCACATCCCACTATAGGAATGTGTCAAATATTAGAAATGTTTCTAGGTAGGTTTTTCCAATATTATTTTATTTTCAAATTACTTAACTAGAACCATTAACACTAGAAATTTTCTCCATGATATTTAAGGTGAAATAACCTTATTGATTATTCTTAAAACCCCAAATTTTCAATCTCAATTTGAGATAATTTATCTTCAATACTCATATAAAATTTCAATTGTTCGCTATAAGAATATAATTTTGTGTGGAAATCATAACCAACTAATTAGAGAACTTTGTGAACTATAGTTAATTAATTCCAAAAATTAAATTTCAATTCCAGAGTTATGAAATGATTTTGAGAGGAAACATAAAACGACCCCTTTTCTTCCTAATATTCATGTCTTGGTAGGAGAAGACCCAGAAAAATATATTAAAATTTTCACATATGTATTCTGTACATTTGGACCCTAAGGAGTAGTTGAGGATAAGGTAAAGTTAAAGGAATTAACATTTTCATGGGAGGGATCTTCAAAATAATGGTTTATGTACAATAACCAAGAGATGTGAGTTATTGGAATGAAATAGTGAGATGATTCAAGAAATTATTCCTCCCCATCTCTATAAGTATGACTATCAGAATGAAAATATATGAAATTGAACATTATTCTAAATAGAACCTTTACAAGTATTAGGAGAGATTTAAGAAGCTGTATTCCATCATTCCACAACATAAAACTGAGTATCATCAATTTATTATTCAATTTTATCAAATATTTTTTAGATAATGAATGAATCATTTTAGATGAATAATAAAGATCTGCATTGATTGACATGTCAGCAGAAGAAACCAAGTTGTTGATTGAAATGATTTCTTAGAACTCACAATTGTTTGGTACATGAGGTACTTGTATAAGAGGTATTCATGAAGTAAGAACTTCTCATCCATCACCATTATTATGATCTAATATTTAAGATCTAATAATTTTAGTGAGATATATGTCCCTAAAAATGAGTTAAAAAAAGCACCAACTATGTTACGTGATTTTTTCTCACCACCTAATCATTTGACTAACACGTCTGTTGAAGTAAAGTGAAGGGAATATTTTTAAAGGAATTTTAGATAAGGCCAATCCAAAAATAAATAAATTATAGAGAGATAATATCCATCTCTAATATGGATTTGGAAATATGATGAATCAAACTAGACCCTATACAAAAACTAGTTCCAAATCCAATCCCAATTCTCATGAAAATTCCCAAACCCACCACCATTTCATCAAGAGAAATCATATAATGTATCGTATTACCACAAAACAACCACATTCCATAGAACATATAAGAAACCATACAGAGAAACAAATACATGTTTTTTCTACATATAATCCAAGGTTTAGGACCTAGAGAATAAGTTTCATTGCAAGGAAACATGATGGTATGTCCTGTGGAAATCCAATACAAAATCTAAGGAAAACTACCTGCTCAAAATGTACCAAAACCATAATATAACTTCAGCATCATAATAAAATGATTTATAAAAGTAACACTACCATCAAAACCCCATGAAAATAAAACACGACTATATGTAATGAATGGTATTGAAGTTGATAATTCCAAAAATTCATTGGAAATGAACTGAGAAGTGGAAATCAAATAGGAGAAGGAGAAGGGTATGATAATGAGGAAGATAAAGAAATAGTATTCAAAATATATAAATTTTAGAATAAAGACATACCCCTTCCATTTCTAGCAATTATGGTATATTCAAAGAGATTTCAAGATGAATCACTTTAAAAGTAAATTTTAGACACCTTCTAAAAAGAATAAATTAATATCTTCCTCCTTAAAGTACTCAAAAAAATTCCATGGTAAGTTAAATATTTGAAGTATATTTTCAATAAAATGGGGTGAATTCATGGGAATGACAGTATCAATGTGGGAAGAACTATCTCATCCTATATCGCAGAACAATTTTTAACCAAATATCAAGATCCATGGACATTTTCCATTCCAAGAACAATTGGTTCATTTAACATTTCTAATTATTTATGCGATATAGGTAACTAAATTAATATATTTCCTCTATCAGTGTAGACTTGTTTTCATATGACAGAATTGAATCCCACAATAGTGGTGTTCCAATATTCAAATAGATCCATAGTTTTCTTAATAAGGGTTCTGGATAGTGTCCTTGGGAAACCAAAATATATCTTATTCACAACTAACTTTTATGAGCTGAATTTGGAATAATATATGATCACATCACACATAACCCTAATTTTGTGTATTTATTTCTTAAATATGTAAAACACCATTCTCAATTTTTATGATGGGAAATTCACCTTAGATCTAGGAGAAAACACTATCCACTTCATTATTATTGAATCCATGAGGCACCCATTAGATGATCAATTAATCATTACACTCTCCAATGAATTTGGTATAAAGAATAGAGAATTAGATTTTTTATAAATTCATATTCTCTGGAGATAACTTTATGATTGAAAATATAACTAATCATTTGAATGAAGAAAAACTATAGATTCCAATTTTTTGTGGGAAGAAGAGGTAAAATCTTATTACATTGATAATTTCTTAAATGAATAAGAATATGATTTTATTTATTATGTGTATGATGTATGAAACTTTTTTGTAGGGAACCATAATTTAATTTCATCTATTAATATTCCACAAAATAACTAACTAAAACAACTCCTTACTAATTTGAAATATATGTTCCTGATTGAGGGAGAGATATTACTAGTGAAAATTGCTAATAATATTTCTGAAACCAAATAAAAATTTTCTATTGATCCTTTGATATATAATATATAATAAATTTAGTGGATCTTAGGTTATATCCCATGAATAAAACTAAAAAAAATCTCACATAGAATTATTCTTGATCGAGATTCCAAACCTATTAAACAGTCCAAAGGAGGATAAATCCCACCTTGATTGAGGTTGTGAAGATGGAGATCTTGAATATCTTGTAAGATGGGATCATATATCCCATTTTGGATTCAAAAATAGTTATCCCCATTAATAGTTTTCCAAAAAAACATTTCAAACCACTCTATTAATTAATGTAACAAATTAATACCTATGAGAAATTACAATAGGTGGAGAGTGAACATAGATTTTAGGATCTTGAATTAGTTCACTCATAAAGATAATTTATCTATCAACTTCATTAATATGATTTTAGATAGATTCTTATAGAGATCTCATTTTTTCGTTTTGGATGGAATCAAATGTATTTTTAGGTACCTATTATTATTAATGATCATGATAATCATCCCTTTACTTATATATTTGGTATGTTTTCATAAAAAATAATTCCATTTGGATTATATAAATCTATAAGAATATTTTGGAGGAGTATGATATGTTTCTTTCATGATCACATTGAATATTTCTTGGATTTTTTTAGGATGATTTCAAAATTTTTTGAAAGTTCTTTTGAACAATGTCTGAAAAATAAGGAATTTTTTTAAACCCTATATAGAAAATAATCTAGATTTAAAATTTGAAAAGATTAATTGGATGATGGAGAGATGAATTATCCTAATAAATTTATTTTAAAAAATTGTAATTGATGTCGATAAAACAAAATTTGAATTGATAAACTCATTTCCATACCCAAACATCATGAAACATGTTAGATCATTTTTAGGACTTGTAAGATTCTATAAAAGGTTTATCAATGTTTTTAGTAATATTTCTCTCCCTCTATCAAGATAACTTCTTAAAGATGGTGATTTTGAGTTATGTCGTTCGTGTAGGCAATCCTTTGATGAGTTGAAGGGTAAATTTAATACACCATAGGTAATGTATACACAAAATTAGGAAGAACCATTCGATATATATTCTGATGCTTCCAACCAAGATGATGGAGTAGTCCTTTCTCAGATAATTGATAGTACCCCAATGGTCATTTCATTTTCTTTGATAACCATACATGAATCCAAATTCAATTAAAAAACCAAGAAAAAATATTTTTTAGATATTGTGTTTTCTTAAGAATATTTAGATCATATATTCTAGGAAGTAAAGATAGTGTGTTTTTTGATCATGAAGCTCTTAGGTACATGATGATGAAGGCTGAAGCTAAACTGAGTCTAGTGATATAGATGTTACTATTACTGGAGGTCAATATATAAATCAAATACAGAAAGGGTGTAACACCTTGAGATTTTGTGAATTGTTTTTTTCGAATTAATTTCCCTTGTTGATATTTTTCATTTCATGTGACACTAAAAATATTTCATAATATATATATATACATATAATAACTAATTCAAAATTTCATTTTACATGACACAAACTTTTCTAGCTCAATACCCAATACTTACGTGGCTTGCAGTACACACAATATTGAAATGGTTTGTGATACCTACAACACTGACATAGCGTACATTACTCGCAACACAGATGCTTCTACGAAACATCATTTTATTGTAATAACTATTAAAATGAGATAATTATAACATATCCATTAATAATTTTTAAATAAAATGTAATAAAAAATATCAAATATGATTTATAATTTTTCAATATAGACAAAAAATATTTATAATGAAAGATTTGGATTTTGGAAAATTAATTTTATGTTTAAAAATTAATGTTTTTTGAATTATCATATTTAAAAAATTAAATTAGACATGTTTATAAATTTAATTTGATAAAATAAATTTCATTTTTGAATTTATAATGTTGAAATTAGTTTACGGTAATATTTTGGGTTTTATCTGAGAAACTTCATTTTTTTATGAATAGTGAAATATAGTGATTTTATATTAAAAAGTCCATTTCATTTAAATAATTATTAATGTTAAATTATATTTTAAATTTCTTTTATGGCAATATTATATCAATCATACATATATTAATAAAATTAATGTAATTATAATCATTTTCACATTCAAATGGAATATAAAAACATTATAAACACTTGAAATACTTTCTTTTTTAAAGACCTGTTATTTCATCCTGTCTGCTGGATTAGCATTAATGTTTATTTTTATTCTTTTATGAATGTTTTTTTTGAAAAAACAACATAAAACATTTTAATTTGTATTATATTAATATTCGAATTATATCATGTTTATTTATGAAAAAAATTATTATTAAAGGTCATTAAATTTAATCATAGTGACTAAGGTTAAATTTAGCTTAATTAGGGACTAAACCTTAATCTTATGGGGAAAATGACCTAGAAATTGTCTAAACCCATTTTATTTTTCTATTTAGGCCATAAAACATCCATTATTAATTCATGGTTCTTTTTAATGACTTTTTTTATGTATAACATGTGCACACCTAACTTGTTTTGAAAAATTACAAGTGAGTTCTTTTCCTTTCCTATAAGAGGCCACCACCTATATCTCCTCGAAACAACTATAAAACATACAAGGATCACACAATATATGATCAATACACTTCCCAACTTTCCTCATTTCCTCCTAGAATAATTATCTTGGGTAGAAGGTAATCTATGGAATCCTTTTGGCAAAAACCCAAAAGGAGTTACCCAATTAAGAGGTAACATCTTCTATCAAGCCTTTTTTTTATTTTCATTCCCCCTGTCCAATATATTTATTCCATTATTGTATAAATAATAGTATCATAAATATACTAGGATATTTATGCTATGTTTTATATCTAAAATTACACAGACCTTCATTTAATGGGAAAGAACATACTGTTTACTTGTATGATGAACTACTGCCTCACTAAATGATGTTTGTTCAATTTTACATTCCCCATATCCTGGTGGAAAATATGTTGGTCACTATATTTATATATATCATATATTATATTTATTATTTCTTTATTCTTATTTATTACATTTAAAACACATATATTATTACTTTTCAATTGTTTTTATGATGATAATTTTGTTTAAGGAAATGTGGACTACCGCCCTATCAAAGCGATATGATTATTCATACACTACATGGATTTTATTAAGTATGGTTTTAGTAAATATATATGATATATATGATATCATAAATATAATTTGATAATTATATACATATTCATATATATACATATGTATATATTATTTTCTATCAACATGATAATTAGACAAAAATAACGTGCATGCGTACATACAACCTACCGTCAACGTGAATAATGTATTGGTTCTAATACATATATATTATATAGATTATTATAATAAAATTTTAATTTATATAAATGATATTTATATCATTTTATATATTACTAAAAATCACTTTTCAATTATAAGGACCAAATATATAACAAACTAAGACATATACGAAGAATAAAGTGAATATTAGGCGATGTGAAACCTAAACATAGGATTGTTAACAAGAGGGGAATATAAGTTCATAAAAGAACCATATATGTCATTATATTTAAGAATATTGTTCATTAAAATATTTATAATATATTTATATTTACTATACTTGTTTTTTTAATGGGTATGATGAGGGTAAAGACACAAGGTAAGGAGATTTCATCTCACTTTTTATTATCGTGAGATACATTCATTATTCACCACCCTTTAATTTTGTGTGTTGTATATACATTACATTATTTTATATTATGTATAATAGAAATAAATATATCAGTATTAAAATTTACATTTTATTTTACTTCTTTCATGTAGTTGATGTTTCAAAAGTTTACAAATCAGTAAAATAGAATTTTCTCTATTTTCCTTCTTCGAGACTCATGTTTTGTAATGCACCTAAATTCTCTTTCATTATGTATATAATTTTATTTTACAGTTATATCATGAAATTTATTATTTAAATGGTATTTTTATCTTCCATTAATTTTATTTTCTCACGTGTAGAGTATGATCCCAATTCACCATGTTATATGAGTTTATTTAGACAATCTCAAAATGTTTCGAGAGATTTTATGTTTATGCTTCCTTTGATAAAATCATAAAACACGTATCTCTATATTTTAATGAATTTTCTTCCACTCTAGTTATTCATGAAATAATCATGTGTCGGTACCATATTTTTACGCATCGGTATATAAGATAGGTATGAAACTATTATTAAGAAAGCCTGACATTACCCACTCAACGGTCAGAAAATAGTGTTTTATAAAAATGGTATCAAAAAATATTATACTAATGTCCTATTATAATTAAAACAAACTTTTACAATTTTTTCCTTTAACCAATTCATTCAAATGATTATTCATTTCTCTTTCCAAATGAGGCATCTTTATTACTTTTTTTATTATGTAAAATGAATTTTATTTTTAGCTCGTATGAGATTTACTAATTTATCAACCATCAATCATTTGATGTTTTCTTTTCTTGTTTAAAGGATTATTTTTATGAATTTTGTTTAATTATATTTCCAAATAAATGTTTTCAAAAAAAATCATGAACATTTTATTATTTTTTTTGGAAAATATTTTTCAATTAATTTTCAAGATCTATTTATATAGTTCAAATAAAAATATTTCCAAATGGTTTTAAAAGATTTATTTATAAGCTATCTTGATTATTTTCAGGGAAATGGTTTTAAATTTTTTTTTATTATTCTCGGTAACATTCAAATAATAAAGGATATTTACCTAGAGAAATGTTTTCAAAATCTATTTCCATGTTGTTTTCTATCTAATATGACATCTATTGATGTTACTCAAGATATTCTTGGAAATTAACCAAAGTTACCATTAATATTCTATTATAAATGGTTAATTTTTTGATGGGATGATTCTTATAACACCCATTTCTAATCCATGGGAATTATACATTTGAAACCCATTTCTCTTCATGGGTTATGCTTTGATGAATTGATTATTAAACCCATCTTTTTTCTAAGGTTATGATGCGATGAAATGTTAATGACACCAATTTCATTTCATGGGTTCTGATTTGATGTTCATAAAACCTATCTATTTTTATGTATAATGGTATGATGAATGTTTTATTATCTTGTGAGACATGTATAAATTATTTTATTATGAGATGCATGTGACATATATCTCATTCTAATTAATTGGGTGACTATGGATGACTCATGAGTTTAAATGTTATGCGTGAACCTGATTACATGTTCACAATGTTATGCATGGACCTAGTTGCATGTCCATAAATTTATGTGTGAACATGATTACATTTTCATAATGTTTTTATTGAACCCTATTATGTGTTCCGAATGTTTTATTGAACTTGCTGGATGTCCATAAGATTATGCATGAACCTAATAACATTTTCACAATGGTATGTGTGATCTTGATTTAACGTTCATAATGTTATAGATAGACCTAGTTTCATTTCGATAAGGTTATGTGTGAATTTTATTAAACGTTCATAATTTTATGAATTGACCTAGTTACATTTTCATAAGTTCATGAAGGGGCCAAATTTCAAGCCCTTAACTTAATTAGTGAACCTATTTCTACTTATACATGTTCAAAATATTATAAACTAATGTGAATACCACAAATTCCATGTATTATTTTTATTCTATGTTTTCATTAATTACGATCATAATCCCCTTACGAGCTATGTATTATAAACTATCAGTCATTATTATGATCTCTAATATGCAAGCTATGATCTTAAAATGTTATGCTCATGTTCAGTTACCTTTTCTTCACGATATTCTTATGCATTACCTTTATTTACCCTTACTAAGCTGTTGAGATCACCCCTTTCTTATGTTTCATTTTCCCAGGTTATGAAGAATGGTTTTGGGGATAATTATTAAAGGTGGATATCTTTATGTGACATGTAGAATATATTTCATCAGTATAAAAGATTTTTTTATATTATTCTAATGAAACCAAACTACTATGGTCCTCGATCATGAATTCTTAATATTGTTCTTGGTATTAATATAAAATGATTTAATATCCATGTATGTTAATCCTGGGTCACTATTTTTTGTATCAAATGAAATGTTTGGTCATTCTTTGGAAACTATAATAAAGAAAATTTTAGAGATATCCCCAAGTTTATTTCTAATGTTATTTCTAGTGATGTATCTAAGGATAAGTATAAGGATGAGTTAACATATAACCAAATGTACTTAAATATGGGTAAAGGATAGAGTGAGTGGTTTCCTAGAAAAAAATATTTATCCAGATACTTCAAGTGTATGTATCTCTGGAATAGATGTACCTATGGGTAACAACTCTATTCAGATGATCCAAGCCTTACTCAGGGTAATCTGGTACATGATAACGAGCTTTGTTGCACAACCGGTTGGACACTCCAAGGGGATATTCTTTTAGAATAGCGAGAACTCTTCATGATCCATCATGATAGATTTAAATAGAGGATGAATATAAACATCCTAGTATAACCCTAATTTTTCATATATTAAATAAGTAGGATCCATGATTTAGCCACCATATAATTACATTTCCATGATTATATGGCATCCCATTGTGATAAATGTTTCTCACACTATGGTTTCTGGTTTTATACTTGAATATAACTATATAGAACATGGTTAACATTTAATGTTTTAGATTTGGAAATCAGGGGAATTATGTAAATTTACTTCCCAAGTTTAAATATCATAAATTGAATTAGGAAGATTGTACAAGTATTTGTAATAAAAATGAATATAATGAGACCAACAATTACATGTAAAAGGAATGTGATGTGTTTCTAATATTTATTACATTAAACATAATTTTCATGGTTATTATGAGGTTTAAGAACCATAAGACATGATTCATATTTCATATTAGAGGAAAGATGTATTATGGAATAAGTTAATGAATCATGAGTATTGTTTTATGAATAAAGTTGGATTAAAAAAGTATTTATGTTTTTGAATTCAAATATTATGTTATATGAATCATGAAATTTTGGGGGGTGAATCTCCATGTTACTAAAGTATTACTATAGCAGTTACTATAGAAGTTACCATGTGGTATTGTAGCATCCATAAATATTCACAAGAGTGTTAGAGGATCCTGCTTAGTATCCAAAAGGCCCATGATCAAATCAGGGTGGGGTGACATGTTGGGTTAATGTAGATGCATTGTATAAGTTACTATCAAATGTATTGTGTGGTACTATATCTTCCAAAACAATTCATCTGATTTGGGGCTTTGGGAACACTTTTGGGACTACATGTCTAAGTTACTTCAGGCCAACAATGGACATCGGGCCACAGGACCTTCGGAACACCATGGGCCTTTCGGCCACCAAGGGCCTTCGTGCCATAGGTATTTTGGTCCAACAATGGCCTTTCAGACATAGGTCTTTCAAGTCGTAGAGAACAAGAAGTAGGGATGGTAGAACACACAATAGTAGGCCCAGAAGAGGATTCCGAGAAAAGTTGCAACCACCAGAGTAGAGTTATCCAGATTATATGTATGAGAGGGTATGATGACTGCCTTTAGTACAAGGCACTGTGAAACGTTTCACAGGGTAATGTTATTCAATTTCCAGGTCTGGTGGGGAACTAAGAACCTTCAATATACAGATGCTAGGAATATTCTTTTTCAATAGTGTCGAGTCTTAAGCCTTCAATGTTCATGTATTGGGGCTTTTGACTCTGGCCCTTGAGGATTTGTATGGGCCTCCTTCCTTGAGACTACAGGCCATGTAAGGGTTACCCATAAACCCCTAAAATAACTATTTTCAGAAAATAAAATAAAAATAAAAGTCCTTCGGGATTTGGAGTATATGTGTTTTCTATATAAGTTTTCATTAATAACTGAAACGGATGTGTTAAATGGTGATGAAGACATAGAAAATTTATTTTAGAGAAATGAGATTTTTTTAAAAGTTTGTTAACCATTAATTAATTACTGACATTGATATAATGATGTTTTTGATAATTATATTTTGGATATGTGTTAGTAAAATGTACATTATGGATTACCCTATAACTCAATTTTGATAAAGTGTTCTATTCCATAAAGGTTAATGTTTAAAACATCATGGATTTAAAAGATATATCCAAAAATAATTGTAATAAGGAATAATTATGGTTTTTTATAATTATTTATGCTAATTCAGGTTATTACCATGTTCTGAAAGAATTTACCATGAGGGTATTAACATGTTTAGAATGTGAAAATCAAGAGCTAAATTGTGATATATGGGGGAATCAATGTTATGTTCATTTTTCTACCCACTTTTTCAATATTTTGAAATTTCATCTTTCAAAAATATATAAGGTTAACCGTTCATAATAATTTTATATATACTTTGGAGAATGTATTTCTTAACAGATTTTGTATTGAAAACAATTGTTAAAAGGATATTTATTGATTAAATTTACTTCAACGGTGTCCATAATATTTTGTAAATTAAATTATTTTGGTTTTAGAAAACTATCATGTGTATGTTGAGTGACAACCAATCAATTCTTTCAGGTCTAAGATCCTAGAACCAATGACTGAAGGGTGATAAGGGCTCCACACCTACCACATCCCAACATGATGTCTGGGTTATATATAATTTTTTATAATGAATAATTTTTTATGGTGAAACAATATTGGTAATTTTTATATTTAGGGATACATAATATATATTTTTAAAAATAGTCGTAGATATCTAGTTATACATTTCATTCTTGTGTCGAACTTAATATCTCCCAAAATTAAATTTTAGTAGTTCAAGCAACAATATAAATTTCATGCACATCCTTTTCTTGATGTAATAGAAAATTTGAAAAAAGTTAAAAGCACAACCAAAGAATAAAATTTTATTTATAGAAATATATCATATAATCCTATTTCAATATATTATTCATCAAAAATTTAATTATTCAACATTAGTATAATGATTGTAAGAAAACGTGTTGTCCTAGTACCTTAATTTTGTTGAGCTGGTGACCTTTTAAATCAGCACAGATTTATAAATTTGAGGCCCACCACTTTTCACTAATCATTCACTTATTTGTGATTGATGAACTCAATAACTCCCTATAAATATTTTTTCGTTTTTTCCATGTTCGATATTCATTCTCAATCTATGTTCTCCTATGTGGAAACCTAGTTATATGTTACTTTGGGTAACCGTTATTGTTTCCACTTTCCCCTTTTCAGGGATGTTTTTGTTTTCATTTTTACGATGTGGGTCTCTATAAAAAAACATTAAAGTATTTATCATTTGATTAAATATAAAAATTTAATGGGAATAATTAATTTTATGGTGGGTTGAATCTATCTCCCAAGATATTGTGAATATGTTTTCTCAAAATAATTTATCTTTTTGATATTTTTCATTTCACCTGACAAGTGAAATAGTTGTTTAAATACATATATATATATATATATATATATATTAAAACAGTTACTAAAAAATTACATTCTCAAGGCACCGAAGGTTATTGTGATAAATGTAATACCAACAAGGCTTGCGCTACACACAATATTGTCTTGGCTTGCAATACTCGCAACACCTACATGGTGTACGTTACACACAATACTAATGTTTCTATAAAAATTCATTTTATTATTATAATTACTTAAATGAAACTATTCTAACCTATCTGTTAAACATACTTATATTAATATAAATAAAAAATTATCAAATATTATTTATAAATTTTTTATATAGATAAAATATAATGATATCGAAAGATATAAAAAAAATTTAAATGTTGTTTTCTGTTTCAAAATATCATCTTCTCGAATGAGCCACTTTTAATAATAAAATTAATTTTAGATAAATTAAGAAACTAAAATTGATAAAATAAACCTCATTTTAGAATTTATAGTGTAGAAATTATATTAGTTTTAATTTTCTGGATTTTTTAAGAAACGTCATTTTTCGATGAATTTTGAAAAATACTACTTTCATGTTAAAAACTATATTTTTTATTAAATAATAATTAATCATAAATTAGATTTTAATTTTTTTTAAGTCATTTTTAATAAATTATATATCAAAAATAAAATTTTGTTCTTCAGAATCAAGTTTACATTGAAATTGAATATAAAAACATATTAATCTTTTGAAATTCATTCTACTTTAAAGGCATGTAATTTCATCTTGTCTGATTTATTTAAATTAATCTTAATTTTTTATTTTCATTGAATTTAACTTTGAAAAACTAACAGAAAAAAAAATTAATTAGTATTATATTTATATAATAATTAGACCATTTTATTTTTAAACCAAAATGAATAGTAAATGTTATTAAAATTAATCATGTCGATTGATGTCAAATTAGGCATAATTAGAGACTAAACCTTAATCTATGGGGTCTAAATGAACTAGAAATTGGACAAACCCCATTTAATGGACATATTTATGTCATTAAACATCCATTTTTTTTATTTTTGTTTTTATTACTTTATTATCTATGAAAATATGTACACCTAACTTGTTTTGAAAACATCCATGTGGGTACTTTCTTTCCCTTTACAAGGTCACCGCCTCTCCCTCTTCTTCACAACTCTCAAACTTCTTAGGCTCATCCATGATCTTCCCAATAAACTTCCAAACATCCCTACCTTCTTCCTATATGCCTTCCCTTGGGAATAAGGTAATCCAATGATGCCTTTTTTTCACAAACTAAAATGAATTACCCAATTAAGAGCTAATGTCTTCTCTCAAGTCCTTTATTTTATTTTATTTCTTCACACCCTCCAATATCATTATTCAATTATATTATAAAAAACCATTTTCATCATTGTAATATGATTTTTGTTACACTAATGTTTGAATCTACCCTTACACAGGCCTCCATCTAATGGTTAACAATCACATTTTCAAAACTTCATGGAGAACTATCGCCTCACCAAAAAATTAAAGTTCAATTTTACTTACCACCTATCATGGTAGACATTATGAAGGTCACTACATTTATATATGAAATATATTATATTTATTATATATTTAATCTAATTTATTCATTTACCAACACATGTATTTTTATATTCAAATTGGTGTTAATACAATGTTTTTTGTTAGGGGTGTGTGGCCTACCGCCCCCTCAAAGAGATATGATTCATTCATACACTACATGGATTATAGTAAGGATGGTTTTATTAAATATTTATGATTTATATGATATGTTAAATATAATTAAATAATGATATATACTTATACATATATGTGTTTCATTTTCATTCAACACGATAATTAAACAAAAATTGTGTTCTTGTGTATATACGCCCTACCGTCTTCATGAGAGATGTTTTCCAATTCATAGTTTTATAGTATATATATTATTATAATAAAAAATTTCTATATATAAATGATATTTATATCATGGTTTAAATTATTCAAATAATTTTTTATGTATAGGTACCATGATATAACATATTAAGACACATGTGAAGAATAAAGAAAATATTACCTGAAGTGAAACGTTAACATAGGATTGTTAACAAGAGGGTTATATAGGGTCATAATAAAACCATATATGGTATTATATATAATAATTTCTTTATGTACAAGACATATAATAAAGTTATATTTATTATATTGGTGGTTTGAATGAGGACGATGAGAGTCAAAACACAATGTAAGGGGATATCATCTAAAATTTTATTTCAGTGAGGTATATGTTTTATTCACCACACATTCCTTTTGTGTGGTGTATGTACTTCCGATGATTTTATATATGTATCTTATATATATATATATATATATATGGGTAGGATCATATCTATTTTATTATATTTACTTCCTGGGGTTAAGGTTTCTAAAGTTAACAAATCGGTAAAATAGTTTTGTCTCAATTTTCCTTCTTTGGGACTCATGATTTGTTATGCTCCTATATTCTATTTTGATGTGAATATAATTCCATTTTCCATGTTATATAATTAAATTCTTTATTTTAATGATATTTTAAGCTTCATTTAATTTTATTTTCTTATATGGGGAGTATGATCACATGTTACCATGTTATAGTATTTAATTGAGACAATCTCATCACTTTTTGAGACTGTCGATGTTTATCTTTCATTCGATGTAATATAATAACCCATCTCTCATGATGTTACAGATATTTATTCCCCTCTATTTATTAATTCTATAATAATTTTTGGGTCCCATATTTCTACTATTTACTATATAAGATAGTGAACAATTGTTTTTTAAGAAATCATAAATTTACCCTATCTTGGGTCCGAAAAACATGATCTCTAAAAATGGTTTCCAAGTATATTCAAGTAATATCATATGATCATTAAAATAATTTTTTAACAATTTTTATTTGAACAATTATTTCAAATGAATCTTTTCTTGACTTTATAAAAGGAATCATTTTCTATAATTTTTTCTGTGCCAAATTAATGTTATGTTTACCTCATATGAAATGTATAGATTTATACACCATCAGTCATTTAGAGATTTATTTTCATTTTTAAAGGATAATTTTTAACATAATGTATTTAAAAATAATTTTTAAAGAAATTATTTCAAAAAGGATTTCAATTTCATTTATATGTTTTTAAGGTAAATGGTTTCCAAAAAAATTTCGACCACTCTTAATATATTGTAAAAGAAAAATGTTTACAAAAGGTTTTAAAAGATCTCATGATTATACCTCATGTTTATGGTAGAGAAATTGGTTTTATAAAGGAGCTATGTTATAAAGATAATTTTAATATAAGAAAGGATATTTACCTCAACAAATGTTTTTAGAATATCCTTTCAAGTTATTTTTCATCTATGATGATATCTATTAATGTTACTCAAGCCCTTATAAGAAATTATACAAATGTTTAATTCACATTATTTTATGAATGGTTAATGTTTTGATGGGATGATTCTTATGAATACCATTTCTATTTCATATTTTTTATGCTTTTGAACACTACTCCTTTTCATGGGTTAAGCTTTCATGAAGTGATTATGAAACATGTATCTTTTCATAGGTTATGATGTGTTGAAATGTTAATGATAGCCATTTCATTTTGTGGGTTGTGATATGTGTTTATAAAACCTATATATTCTTATGTGTCATGATATGATGAAAATATTATTCTCGTATGGAACATGTATGAATGATTTTGTCTTGAGATGGGTGGGACCTATATCTCCCTATAATGAATTAGGTAACAATGGATGACTCCTGATTATAAATGTTATGTGTGGACCTGAAAATATGTTCAAAATATTATAAATGGAACTGGTTTCATGTTAATAATTTTATGCGTGAACCTGATTATATATTCATGATGTTATGAGTGAACCTTATTGTATTTTCACAATGTTATGCCTAGAACAGGATTCGTGATTATATGATTATTCATGAACCAAATTACATGTTCGAAATGTTATGTGTGAACCTAATTTCATGATCACAATGTTATGTATGGACCTAGTTTCATGTCCAAATGGTTATATGTGAACCTAATTACATGGTCACAATATTATGAATGGACCTGGTTTCATGTTCTTAAGTATACAGTGGGGCCTTATTTCATGTGTTTAACTTAATTAGTGAATTTTTTTCTACTTATAATTGTATCAACATTATAAAAAAATGAGCATGCCACAAAATCCATGTTATATTAATATGTAAATATTTGGGTACATATGCTCTTAATAATCTAATGATCTATGTATCATGAACTTCCAATTTTTATTATGATCTCTAATATGCAGGGTATGATATTAAAATGTTATTCTGAAGTTTCAAACCCATTTGTTTATATTATGTTAATGCATTTCCATTATTTATCATTGCTAAAAATGTGAACACAACCGTTTCTTATTTTTCCTTTCCCTGTGATAAGAAGAAATGTTTTATGTAGAAGTACTAAAGGTGGAAATTGTTTTGGGATATGTTGAAGATCTTTCACAAGGATATAAGAATTGCATTCCATGTTTCCAAATAAACTAAACTATTACGATCCTTGGGAATGTATTTTTGTAATGTACTGAGTAATAATTTTAAATGATGTAATATCCATGTATGTTAAGACTGGTTCTCTATATAAGGAGTTTCAAAAAAGAGGCCAAGCACTTAGTTAAACATCCTAATATTAGAAAACCTGAAATACCACACAAAAAACAACTGAATGATCACATTTTAGGAAACAAAATTACATGATAAGAGGGGAAGTTCATTAGTATACTAACATGGATAATTATAATCCATTATCTCAGGTCCCATCTAATTTAAATTCCCACAAAATTCAAAAATTGAAATTTGAATTTAGATATTACATATGGGATGATCCATTTCTATGTAATATTTTCAATGATAATGTAATAAAAATATATTTTCCAGAAACTAAAATTTATTATTTATTTTATTTTCGTCACAATTTGGCATATGGAGGACACATTAGACCTCAATGGACATCAAATAAGTTCTTAGAATATAGGCTTTTCTGGTCCACCATATTAAAGATTCTCATGAATTTTTCAAAAGGTGTGAAAAATGGAAATTTTATTGAAATATTACCATAACACATGAAATTTTACTAAAGGCACTTATTTTTTGTGAGATTTTTTATTATGGGGGATATATATTATGGGCCATTTCCCAATTTCACTTAGAACTTATTATATCTTGATTTTAGTTGATTATGTTTTAAAATGGGTGGAACAAAAATCATCCCAGACTGATGATGCTAATGTTCTTTATGATTTTGTTAGGGATAACATATTATGTAGGTTCTTAGTGACTATTTCCAAAATCAGTGAATATGGACTAAGTTTATGAAAATAATAATGGAGTCTTTGCTGAAAAAGTATTGGGTTCATATTCAAACATCAAATCCCTTTCATCAATATACTAATGGTCAAGATGAAGTGTCCAACAAGGGAATAAAATGAATATTGAAAAAGACTATTAAAGATAACATGAAGGATCAGAGCCAATGTTTGGAAGAAACATTATTGAATTATGTGATAGCCTACAAAACCTTGATATGAATGAATCCATATAGGTTGACTTATAGGAAATTATTTCACATGTTTGTGCAATCGGATCAAAAGGTATGTTAATTTAAAAGGAATATTTTGAAAATTCTATGTTTTATAAGGAGATAAATAGACTGGATCATGAAAATATGATATAAATAAAATATATCCATCATGGATACATAGGGTTTTTATTCAACTCAAGACTCGAAATGACTCTATGTATAAATCATATTATATGGTAAGGTCCATTTATAGTTATTCTTGTATATTATTTTGGGGTCGTTTAGATTTTTATGGATGAAGTGTAAACTCCTTTCATAGTTAATAATCAATGGCTGATGAAATTCCATGGGACCATACAATCAGTGTAAGTGGAGTAGATCACACTCCTTAGACCTATTTATAAATAAAATTCATCAGGTCATACCACACTTTTTCACATTTATTCTTATAATGATTCAATTATAAATGTGAATAAATGTAAAATATAATTGAATGTATTGATGAAACTGATACATTTATGTATTGAGGAAGAAACAATTTTAGTTATGTATATTGAAAAATAATTATGTATTTCAAAAGAACCTCTGTTTTTTATAATTTTTGTGTGTTTATTTTACAATTTTGAGTGTTTTTGAAACTTGTGATATCAAATGATTATCTTTTCCATTTTTTATGAATAGGGAAATGATTGAAATAATTTATCTCATGAAACTGAGGGTAAATGAATGCTAAAATTTTCTTTGTTTATAGTCAAATAAAATTTCAATATCATGAAGAGCTATCCTATATTTTAATCCCATTCAACATATCACTATATTTTTATTTCATATCAAATTCCCATGAGGATTATGAACTTTTTTGGTAATATTATTTACATTTAATTAATATATTTAGATAACCAATACATTCATTCTTTAACTACTATTTGATTAATTCCTATAAAAACATGTGGGTTTGAGGTACTTGTGTTTTAAATGATTTACCAATTTTATTGGTTTTTAATCACCTTTTAAAGAGAAACATTTTTATTCTGGAATTCCTTAAAAATGTAATCATTTTATCCTTTTTAAACCATGAACATCATGTTAGTTTAGCTATATTAAATGTTATGAATTTCTATATCTTTCATTATAAAATATGTTGCACCTTTCTAGATCCTCTTAAAGAGAATGAATATTGTGAATATCTATATATTTAAAGAAGAAATAGAGAAGATAACTGTTATTTTTTATACTATATTTTTGATGGTGTGGGATGTCTATAATATTTTAAAATATGTATAGATTTTATTTCATTCTAATTGGAATAAGGAGGAGTAGATACATGAGGGAAAATTATAGTCATTCATTTTTTCTTTATGGATATCCAAAGCCTCCTTATTTAGCCTCATAATTTTTGACTTCTAAATCCTGCCAACTAAAATCCATTGAAAAACCCTGAAAATAATAATGATAAAGATATTTCCTTAGCTCGCATTGGGTGGGAATTTATGAGTTTATAAATCTTGTGGTGACACCTTCATGGGTTTTGATGCAAAAAGCCATGATAAAAATTTACGTTTGTGAGATAACATAAAATTCACATGTGGAAAGTGTTTTGAGTGGAAGGAAATATAAATAAAGTTGAATGAAATTGAATGGACTAAATTTATAATAGGAAATAATGGGTTTTTGGTGGCATGATATCTTTTGTTTCTTGTTTTTAAATTAGTGGATCTCATGGGTATGTGTTTTGAATTTGATTTGGTTTGATTTAGATGATGAATTGTTCGAGAGTTCAAATTCAATATGTGTGGGAATTGTTAGATATAAGTATTCAAATATTTATTATTATTTTTTCAATTATTTAACCCCTTACAAGAAATCAATTTGATATGATTTTCATCATTTTTTGTTTTTTTTTGTGAATTTTGGGCTAAAAACTGAAAATTCATTAATTATTGAGTTTTAATAGTTTTCATCCACTTTTTTATTTTAAGAATAACTATTAAAATACTAATTCGAATGGAAAAATTTTTTATCTATGAATTTTTTTCGTGGTCTGTGAATTCTTATTCTGGATAGAAATATCATTCCAACATCAAGAGGCCAAAAAAATTCAATAAATATGAAAAAATTTCTAGCCGACAGAATCATCCCCACCTTAGTAAATGATAAAAAACTCTGTATAAAATCCACCAAATTTAGTGATTCCAACTATATTTAAAAGACTACACAAACTAAAATTTTAAATTAAATTTCATAGATAAGTTCTCTCATTAATGAATCCTTTTAATGCACCAAAATAAAGGATGCTAAAGAGTCTCTTCATCCATAAAAAGAGTTCCTTAATATTTAGGTAAGAAAATATTATACTAGCCCAAATAAGATGAAATATTGAGGGTTCATGTCCAATAGATAGAGATAGAATAACTTTTAGGAGAAAAAATAACAAATAATTAGACATTTATTATGTGAAATAAGCTCAACAATTCAGTGGAAATAAATAGAAAGGAATATTTTCTACCCCTAAACCCTAAAAATATGTCTATCCACTTCCATTAGATGCATTGAAGAAGGAGAAATAAGGGATAAACTGGAGAATTGGAAACATGGAATTTCAATCGATTTTATCTTTTCACTTTATTAGTTTCATAGTGGTATCTACTTCCCCATTAAACTCTATAACCCTTTACATAGAGGTGTAATGATTTTGAGTGATCGGGGAAATGTGGGGTTTCGTTTTATAATGTCTAAGTCTGGTGATTTCAAATAGAACTATATTTTTTATTAAATGATTTATCTTTTTAGTGGTTCCAAATTATATTAATTTTATTTAATTTAGGTATTCGGGTAAATTAAATATTTACTTATTTGTTTGAAGTTATTTAAACTCCCACTTCTTAGTTCTCTTTTTATAAATCAAATAGATTGTGTTAGGTGGGTGGGTGTCTACCATCATTGGAATGTGTGTGGAATAAGTGAATTATTTCAAAAATTATAAGGAGAAAGAATTCCCATTTGAGTCTTTACATAGTATTTTGAGAATAGTTTACTAATTTTCATTCACAAATGATTGGTTTATTTTGATTCATCAACAATGAGAGATTAGAAACTCAATTGAAGAGTCTTTCATTTATAAATTAATCAAATTTTAGGGCAGATGTTATTAATGTCCATGATGATAGTGAAAAAGGTGACCAAACCCTAAACCCAATAATATCTTCATCAATATGTGTTCAACGTATATTTTATTACTTTATTTATCTTTAAATTCAAAAAAACTCTACATATTTCTCTAATATCATGTGAAAAACATGATTCTAGAGCAATCTTCTATATAGATAACCTAGGTTAAACACATTAATTCATTTTAAAAAATAACTATTATCACACCCAATGTTAGGAACATGTCATAGACCATTATTTTTCCCACTCAGGTAACCTATTTGAATATTGAATATCCTTACTATAACGTTCACCACCCCACCATTTTCTTGGGGAAGTGGTGGGATATTATTAGGATTTAGGTGAAATTTCAAAGACACCAAAATCTAGAAATAAATTCCATGTTCTTCACAAAAACTGGGGTATTATTGTCACTTTGATAATTAAATAAAAATTTGAAGATAACTATTTCCAAAAAACCACAATGTTATCAATATGGACAATTTAATTCAACTCAATCAAATAAAAAACCAAATAATATCAGATTCCAAAGTGGAAACCAAGCCCAACTAAACTCAAATATATGGAATAAAATAACTCCAAAGATCCCCATATTCTCCAAGCTCCAACTCCACATGACATTCCCATGGAATCACAATTAATTACTAAATAAAATTGATACATTTCCTTTACTTGGGTCTCAATAAACAATATCTACAAACGCACCAGACTTATCAAGTATGAGGTAAGTATTAAACTCACTAGTATTTTCCCAATGAATTCCCAAATAATTTCATTGGGATAGAGAATGTTGTGACATTTATATAAAATAGGTCCAAACAATTCAAATAGTTTAAATTAAATGCAAAGAATTTTCCAAACCAACCAATTTTTAAAGGAAATCAACCAGAAAATTCTTTCAACCCATTTCTCAACCATTTTTTTATAGACATTCCATTTCCAAAAATCTTGATATCAATACATGTATGAATCCCTGGAACTCGCTATACTCATGACTAATGATTCATCCTTTCACTATTATTTCACTTGGTGGACCATTTTTGTGGGGGAAACTTCAATCCATTATTAGTCTCACTTGTTGATGGTGGAAACTTCAAGACCTTATCCTTACCAAATGCACATGAACACGTTCCAAACATTTATTCCAAATACAATGAAAAAATGACAATACTAAACTATTTCAATAATAAAATTATTTTATTTGAAACATTTCTATACACTTTTTTTCTATGAATGAAAACTAAATAATAATTTTAAAATCATTATTTTAATATCATGTAACCAATATCACTTTCGACAAAGAAACCAATTTTTAATAATTTCACAAACCATAACTAAAGAGGGTTTCCATAAAATATTTCACATTAATTTCACAATTTAAATAAATCAATTAAATTAATTTAAAACCATTCCATCATGTTCTAACTATGTGAAGTCATGATTGAAGCCAGCTACCTCACACTCATAGTAAAAAATAAAGAACGACACAAAATCAACAAAAACCAAGATTGAAACTCATATAAAATCCCATATATTTTTTTACATTAAAAACATATCTCATTAGGATCAACATAAAATAAGATGAATCAATCCCCAAATGACTATATTAATGAATCCAAGAGAGGGAATAAGATGAAATCTAAGGAAACCCACTATGAATGAAAACATACAATGGAATCCATCCTCCAAAATACTAACATTTTCCAATGGATCGCTCCCAGATCAAGAGGGAGGGTGTCCACTACCATGGGAGGGAGATGAATTTGATTTAGGCCTATATAAATGTGAAAATGATCCATTTACTTGTTAATCTGAATTATGTCTGAAAAATTTAGATCTTGTTTTTAACATTGCACGGTTAGGACACACAGTTATGAAATCCATGTACTAACTTTGCAATATCAAATGGCTGAAAACACCCCTCACATGGTTGGATCACATAGTTATACATACCATGTTCCGACCATGAAAAAACCCTATATCCAACATCACACAATTCCTCGTGGGTGGTTGCACGGTTTCACCACATTGTGAACATAACCATGCACCTACCTAGTGGACACTCTTTCAATATTAGGGTTTCGTGGGAGTTGTTTTATGGTTTATAATAACTATTATAAAATATGACACCTCAATAATGTAATGAAAGACAATCTAAAACTCCTTAAAACATTCCAAAACATAACTAGATTACTTTATATACCTAAAATACATAAATAATTGTTTAATTACCTAAAACTGGGGGTGATAAATTCTCCCCATCATTAGTCTTTCCAACCTCTAAAAATTTAAAAAACGATTCTCTTGAAATATTTTAGGCCATTTCTCAACCATTTCCTTATTACACTGCCACATTTCTTCCTAAAAATATACATGATTCAACAAAACCCCACACTAGACTGATACATTTATCCAGAAATATTTTCTCTTGACTATCCACAATATGTAATCACACATGAACCAATATAGAATAAATCACTAGGTCAACATGATCCCCTCAAATCACATGGTCATGATTAGAATTATATTTATTCAATTGAGATACATGAAACACATTATACACTAACCTGAACCCTGGTGTAAAATACAACAGATATTCCATATCAAAAAATCTTCCAGGAATCTCAAAAGGGCCAATTTATTGATAAGATTACAATCCATGCTTCTCAAAATGATTATTCCAAAAACATAGAGAGGTTTAAGAAACACATTATCCATCACCTAAAAAATTTCATTAATGATGATTCACATTTGAATTTTGATGATTCCGAGCCATCATAAATCTCTTCATGACAATCTAAATATTTTATGTTATCTATTACACAAGTCTCTATCCAACCAGTGAAGTATCTTCTATTAACAACCATCAAAGTTGAGAATGATTGGTATCCCATAAAATGATTCAAAAGGATCCATAAGCATCGAGGACTAATAATTCTTTTTATATGAGTACACCATTAATGTTATGTACTCCTCCCATGAGACACAAAAATCCATTACAAAATCCAAAATAACGTCATCCAATATTGGTATTATCATTTAAGATTGTCCTTTCTCCTAAGGATGATACACCATGATAAAATTCATCTGAGTCTCAAGGTTTTACTGTAAGTATTTCAAAAAATGAGACATAAGCTTAGATCTCTATCTAATACTATCAAAAATGGAATGCCATGCAATTTTACCACTACTCATATATATATTTTCTAAAATCCCTCCACCATATGTGATTCATCAATAGGTATGAAATGGGATGACATTATGACATGTCCACTATAATCTATATTGAATGATGTTTGGAACCATCCTTAGGATACATTTCCTAAATTCCATGGTTATATGGTCCCATTTTCAAACTGTAATAGTTAAAAACTGCAACACACTTGATGGTCACTGGTGCACATCCTTAACCTACTAACAGGTGAGGAATCTCATAACAAACTCACCAACCTTATTTCCCATGAAAATCCACAAAATATTTTCTTTTAATACCTTATACATTCCCTATATTCGGGGATGAATAGTCCATATTAAATTATGCCAATCATGGAGAAGTTGTTCAACAAAATCCATAGGTATAACCGTTGAACTCAAAAAAAAAACATTGATCTTTTTTCAACATGGATTCCCTCAATGGTCTCCTCACTATGAGTTTTGACATCATAAAAATGCAATATGAATTATATGACTATTCCTACATATCCTTATTAACCAAATCATGACGAAAAGAAACCAGAAATAAAACTATAACACTACCTATTTCTTCAAAATCCTATTGCATATTAGCTATCATAGACATTAGTTTCTACTGATCTAAAACGTCTTCCTCCGACTAACTATATGAATTTATTCTTAGTACATCTTCCACTCAAATTCCATTACTTTGTGTATACATCAAGTAATTGTTAAACATTTGAAGATACTCCCTCCATCTTCATTATCTCTAATTCAAATCTATTTGTGATAAAAAAAAATTTCAAGCATTTATGATCTTTAAACACCATAAATTTCTCTACAAATAGATAATTATTCATGATTTCAATTCCAACACTGTAGTCTCTAATAAAAAAATTTTTGTTCATTTTTTATCATCATGAAACCATAAATTCCATGATCTATTAGATAGAACATGATCTCTTAAATGAGAACACATCCCAACCCAGATCCTGATTAATCCCAATACACCAATTAAACATTTCTTGATTCAGGAAATATCAACATCAAGGGTAATGTAATGAAAACATTAATCTCTTGATAAAATGATTGATATTAATCATTCAATTGAAATAGAACACCCATTATTTTCAAATATTTAATTTTTCAAGCTAGTCATGAATGATATAGAACAAAATGCCAGTAACAACTTGCTATGCCAGGGAAAATGTGTATCAAAAAGTTATTCTTTTATGGATTAGGAGAGATAATAGCCTATATCTATTCTAGATCCATCAAAACACTTTTCATACAAAACATGAAAAATTAAATGTACCTATTATATTCAAAAATAACAATTTGAATGTTTTAATTACAAAAGGTGAAATATCAAGATACCCAACATTATTTTTGAAGGGTTTCCCATGCTCATCCTTTTTCCTAGAATACTCTAATCTGTCATCCACAAACCCCATTAAAAAAATCTAGATAACTTTGAAATATCTAATTCATCAATGTTATATAGATATCTGGTACATTTGTAAGACCAAAAATTACAACCACATGCCTATAATGCCCATATCTACTTCTAAAATGTTTCTTTGAAATATCCTCCTTCTGAACCCACAATTCATGATATCCCTATCGTAAGTCAATTTTTGAGAACCACCAGGCTTCCCTAAATTGATCAAATAGATATTAAATTCATGGACATGGATTTCAATTCTATATAGTAATTTGTTAAATATTACAATAATCCACACTAATCCTTAGAGTTCTATACCCCTTTTACACAAATAAAACCGGTGCTTCCCATAGAGATGTTTTAGGCCGAATGAGCCCTTTTATTTCTAACTATTTAAACTATATATTCAATTCACATATTATGTTTTAACCATTTAATATGATGGAAGTGATACATGAATGGTCCTCGAAAAGAGATAATCTTTAACCTCCACTTCTCTTTTAGGTAGAAAAAATGATAAATTATTTGAAAAAAAATATATAATGTGATCAACAATTACAGGAAACCTGTTATCCTTGATCTCAAACACCGATTCCCAGGACAGTGATTTCAAATTGTATGATATCATTCCAACTATTGGTTACAACAATCTCTTTTAACCTACCTTTACATTCCAGTATCATCTATAGAGATTCGTGACACCATCATTAGTTGTAAAAGTAACCCTTCGAGTATAACAGTTGATGTGAAATATAACATTTTTAACCAATCCATACCTATGATCTTTTCATTGAAATATGTAATAATAAAATTAAAATACTATAAAAATTCATTCCCATATATATTTATAGAACATTATTTTCATATAATGGTTCAAAATTAAATTTTACCAAGAGGATTTTGACGTTTTGATCACATTGTTAAGCATTTAAAATTAGATTTGTTTTTACTAGACTTTCTATAGTATATAAAGAAACACAAGGTCAAATATCCATGGACCCTTAAATATTTAATTCTAAAAACGTTTTTTAATAATTTTTATATGAAAAAAAAATGGGATAAAGTGTTTGATGTTTTATGGTATTATAATATATATGTAAACTATAATACGAAATGAAAGAAACTAGTTGTAGAAATCGGGATTAACCCAGGTGAGTGTCCATTGAGGCTCAATCTTCCATCACTCATAATTGAAATTGGAAGCATCATTTATTATGTTTTTTATAAACACTAAAACCTATATTTTATATGAGTTCATAATAGGATAACACTTATTATTTGACCAATCAATGATATTGATTATCGATGACCAGTCAAATTTAATTTTTTTTATCAATGAAAGAAACAAACTCAGTCAAAAAATCACATCAAAATCATGATAAGATGACAAATTGTTTTCAATGATATAATTTTACATGGTATAATAACATGTATATTAATGGGTTCATGATTTTGTATTTTATCAATTGATGTAATCCATTCACAAAATTATGAAATGTAGGGGGTGAAAAAACAGATGAACACACACAAATCATCATAAGATCTGGGTTGTGTATGGAAACATGAGGATTCTTGTTCTATTGATGTCCATTTGATAATACTATAATAAAAATAAATTAAAATTGTATAAACTAATAAAAATATACTTCCAACATTTAAATTCAATCACCTTTTATATACTACAAACATGGAGTTCGAGATTACAACAAATAACACCCCCACCCCAAATTGATCACTAAGATGTTTAGAAGTAAAAGATGTCTAATAGGGAGAAAATAGATGAATAAATCTCTAATTTTTTTCTAAACCTTACACCTAGTCTTTCCAAATTTTCTAATGTTCCATGTATTTCCTTTCAAAAGAAATTTGGGAAGTTGGATGGAAAAAAATTCAATGGTCTATGGGTGTTGGTGAACTATTAATGATATATTTTTCTACCCAGCTGATTCAGATATTTTACTAATAAAAAAGTGTTTAATATTCTTAATATTATGTTGAGTTTTTGGTACATTAATGATATTTCAAATGGATGTGGAATCATTCTAATTAAAGTTAATATCCCCATGTAATTGACCAAATATAGAACGATACTCCATTCTTTCCCGCCCAGAATTTATTTACACTATAGGCCACTTATGGGAATACAAATTGATGAATTCAGATCATTGATATTATTGAGAAATATATCACAAACTATTATTCACACATCTATACAATTTTTATCGAAATTAGATTCACAGATTATCTATATTATATATTTAATTCCATATGTTTGCTCGAGATCTCATGCAGTTTGGCCTATTTTCTTGAATTCCATCGCAGGATCTCTAAATGACATCATCCTAAAATCTGAACACTAAAAGAAGAAAAATTACCCTAGTTATTAGTTATATAAATTGAATCATTTAATCAAACATGAATTTAAATTTGTTATTATATTTTTATTTTTCAATACAAAACTAGTTTAAAACATTGGTGTAATGGTGGAAATGTATAGTGAATCGCTACACGATCACACCCGAAGACCAAAAAATATGCATTCCTAATAAAATTAATATACCCTAATCATGTACCATTCCAAAATAAAATTATAGAAAACAACCAAAATTATTTTTAAATGAAATACATCATGACTTTTTTATGAAATCAATTTTCCTACCATTCTTTGTCTATCAAATTCATATTTTTTTCAACTACATTTGTTCACCCATGAAACATGATGAAAAATACCTCTCCTAGAAGGTTTCCCTATGCACTATAGGAAGATATGAATGCAGAGTTATTATCATTTCCTATATTTCATCTGATCTTTCCATATGATTTCTACATTCTCGACCTATAGAAATTAGTGTATTAATCAAGAGGACTACCAATGTGTTGTTCTAATATTTAATGGTTGTGGGGATTTTATGTGTAAAAATAATGTGGTATAAGAGGAGTGATTAATATCTTATGTACATTCCATTTAATAATTGAGAATTCATATAGAATTAATTTACATACTGAACCCCTCAAAGAGTGTATCACATCAATCCCAATATCCAATTTTTTCCTTTCATTTGGGCCACAACAATGTAACAAATAATAATGAGTAAACATCCTCTATTATTCATATTTTTCTTTTATTATGTTTTTTATGTAAAGATCTATGTTTTTTATATATAAATTATTTTCCTGATAAGGAGGAAAATAGGTATAATAAAATTATATAATATGGTTTGTGCATGCACTTCCCAAAAAAATATAGGCACAATTTCACTCACCCATTACAATTAATATTCCCCTCAAATTCACATTCAATTCCCCCTCCTTGACACATACATAAAATAAAACAAATATATACAGAATTTATGGGTAGGTAGGGATAAATTTCATTTAATATGGCTACCTAATATGAATTTCATGTTCTTTAGGGCTTAATAAGGGTAAAATTTCACAGTGTAAAAAATAGAGTTTATTAGTATAAAGGTATTTTCAAAGAATGATGGCCACTATCGTGAATTTATCACACTCAAATCTTATGGATTAAAATAGAATCATGTAATTCCCTAATTCATCTATATGAATCAAGACACTGAAGAAGGTGATTAAAAGTAATTATATGCAATAATCATCCTAAAATGTTTCTTGGGTATGGGATTAAAATTTTGTTCATTTCTAATGAGGTAGGAGTTAAAAAATTCAGTTAACCTCATAAGAATGATTTGAAAATATTAATTCACAAAAAATACACCATATCAACATTCATTTTCAAAACATTTTTCCAAAAACATGAAATTTTCTAGACTGTCTAATCAATAATGATAAATGATTTTTCATATTTTTTTATATCGATGTGGGGGGAAGGTTAAAATAACATGTAGTAATAAAAAATAAAACAATATGATGATTATAATGAACACAAAAAGGTGTGGAAAATTAAAAATTCTATGAAAACGATTAAAAATATAAAAAATAAGAAATATGATTAAAATCCAAAAAAATCTAGAATGTAACCAACCCCCACACATATAGTGCACAGTTTCCTCACTGTAATAAAGTATAATGTGGGAATGATGGAGAAAACCATCTAGGAATCATGAGTATGCTTCTTCTTCAATGATAATTTCCTCTACCGTATTATTTTAAAAATCCTCATGAAAGTGTGTATGTCTCTTATCATTTGCATTAATACTTTAGCCACCATTATCGTGAAAAAAGCTATATTGCACCAAAATGGTAACCATTAGTATCTATATAAAAATGATACATCAATAAATAAGTTTACCATGGTGGGACATTAACCATGATTTATACATGAGGACCTTATCAATAATATGAAACATTCATTTCTGAATTATGCCATCATGGATAACCTTTGAATTCTCTTTATAGATTCAGCAGCTCTCATATGCATCACAATTAATTTAATTCAAATCATGAATATGTAACATTATATTCTCACCTACATCATAGAGATTCATATTAAATTATTTATCGTCCAACTATCCATGGTGATCTACCACTACTGCTAGGTTATAAGCCATTCAAAACACAATCTTGTATAATGAAATTCGGATCAATGTTTCAAAATCATTAAGATATAACCATAGTGAATCATCCATGTGTAAACTCCAATATTTCATATTTGGTGGTATGATTTTTTTTAATATTTTCTTATCATTCCTATTTGAGATTTCACCTTTTCCATTATTTTTGGGTAATATACATTGGAGAATATATGTGAAACCCCATACTTATGGAGAGTGTTTTTCATGTTCTAATTTGAAAAATTAGAACCCATATCACTAATGATGATTCTTGGAAAACCAAACTTACATAAAATATAGGGCAAAAAATCAACAACTACTCAAGATTCGTTAATCCCATTAGCCCTTTCTTCTTCCCATTAAGAGATCTCCTCACTAACCAATAATACACACATGATGCTTAATGAATTTCAAAAAGGACCAATGAATTCAGTATCCCATGAATTTATGATTTCAAAAAATAACATGGTTTGTTGGAGAATTTCCTTCCTCTTAGAGATATTCCCAGTGAATTGACATTGTTTTCATGACATAAAAACCAAGGGGTGTGTTTATAAAATATTGGAAAATAAATATCCACGTCAATAACCTTTCATGTTTTATATTTAGAGAAAAAATTCCCCCCCCCCCAAATATAAAGTGTGGTGGAAACTAAAAACTGAGGTTATATCATGGTTAAGGACACTCCTATGATCAACTTGGTCACTAAAAATTATCCACAAGTATGGTTCATGCCAAATTTACCATCACATATCATGTTTAAGTCTCTAGGACTGTGAACTAATAAAATATATAAGGACCCAATATGTTTTTTTGAATGTTTAAAATGTATGATTACCATAGATCAAGGTCTAAAGCATTAGAAAAGTATTCATGAAGAGAGATTTCTACAATAGAGATGGATAATTTATAATTGTATCCTAATGGTGGAGAAATCCAAGTAATGTCACAAACTACCCCATTTTTTACTCCTCTCTTATCACAAATCACATGGTCAAACTCCTGGAGGAGGAGCATATACTATATCAGGGGGGATTGGCTTTATCTTTTTAAAGTAATATCAAAGGGAAGAATCATGAGAAAACACAATATATTTTCACCCAAGAAGACTTGAATGGAATTTTTCCATGGAAAATTCCATTGAAATGTGTTTTTATTGGTTTTTTAGTTAACTAGGGTTGGGTAAAGGGTGCCTGAGGATTAAAAAATACACGAGGATCCCCCTAATCCCTTTTTATGAAAATACCCCCAACCAAAATATTAAAGGAATAAAACATAATGTTATAAGGGGAGATACCACCATGAAATTTGGATGATGAGAGGTGATTTGAGACTCCATTTTAGTGAATTTAATGAATCATCATAATTTATATCAAACACAAACATAAAGTCTTTTTTTTATTAACTTAGAAATAGGAAGTTTTATCTTACTATTGTCTTTAATGAATCAGCTATAAAAACAAGCATGACCCAATAATGATCTCACCTTACAAACAAATTTTAGATATATAAGTGGTGAAATGAAATAAATTTTTTTTTCCACATAAATTCCATCATTTTAAGTAACATTACCGATAACTATCCCCTGCTCAACCATGAAACGGAGTTTCTTGTAGTTTAATGGAATATATTTTTAATGCAACTATGAAGGACATAACCTAGGTGTTCCAAACAGTAATGAATGGACGATCTATAAATTTTGAATTCATCAATAAAAAATTACATAAAATTCTCCAGGTACTCAAAAAAATAATCAATATACATTAAAGGAATGTGTTAGGAGGATTATAGAGACCAACATGCATCCTTATATGTGAAAATGTGATGAATGGACATGTATTTTTTGTCTTTATTTATTCCTAATGATCTATATATATTTTTGAAAATAACTTTCATATCCATAAAATAAACAATAATGGGACTTACAAGCCAGTCATTCTGACATTTATTTAATGAAAGATAGAAAAAAGCGTTCCATTCGCGTGGATTCATTGAGTCAACAGTAGTCAATACATACTAACCAAATTTTTTTCATATATGATTGAGCCAATTCATCATGTTCATTTTACACAATCAGTATTTCAATGTTTTGGGAATAATTTTCAAAGGGATAACCCATTTATTATCGGATATCAGAAAAATGATCACATTATAAAGAAATGTACTGAATTCCAATTTTACCACATCAAGGAGAGTGGGATTTAACAAGTTTTGAGCATTCCATATGTGTTAATCCTCATTATCTAAAAGTATATAGTGGATACAAATATATGGTATAATTATAGGAATATCTTATAATGTTCACAATATTTTTTTCTAAACACTCTTAGAAGGACTAGTATTTTGTATTCATATAATATAGAGTTCATTTTGGAAATAATTATGGGAAATTAGTTTACGCCCTTAGGATAGGTATATTTTAAATTATATGGATGTGGTTTTAATTCTATCACTAATAGTTTTTATATTGATATAGGGGATTTGGGGAGAGTGTGGTCTATGAAACTGTTATCTTCTCATGTTTATTCTCTATGGAAAGAGACTATGTGAAAATGAGATTTATAGAATCAAGGATAGTCTTGTGTACCCTAAAATTAACACACTCAATAATTAAATCTCAAAATATACACTTTTAAGAACCCAGAAAACACTCACAACATGAATCAAAATTAAAATCACCCAATGATCAATAATAGGAAAAGGAAAAATAGTATGGGTTGATGACATAATGTTGTGTGTCTTGGTTGTTAGATATTACTTCCCTGAAATAGATAGGATGAGTGTATTTCTCTTCAATAGGATGTTTCATAGAATCATGGATACTAAAACATTCCTCTTCTCCACAAAACTCCATGGGAATTATACCATTGAGAACAATGATGATCATCATTTCTGTTTTAATGAATTGACTAACAAATATGAGTGGATCATTTCCTAGAGTTCTGGTATCTTCTATGTTAAGAATATAATTGTTTTCAAGGAATATTATACTCTTTACTCTAAAAACGAAATACTCAATCATTCATGATGGGTGTGTAATGCTCCGAATTGAAGGTTTCATGAAAATTCCCATTTGTTGAAGTTCTGCAGCATATACAGAATTATAAACTGAGTGAGGAATTTCATTAATGGAAGGACATAAAACATGCATTAAATAAGAAGGGAATGTCTCTTATAGGATTCATGTTATCATGAATTTTTGTGGATCCTTACATTTAATTGGTATTTATAGTTGTATCATGGTTGATACATTTCTTCCCAGGTTGACACTCTCATTCTCATTCAGTCGCCATCTATGGGTGAAAAGGTCTTTAAGAAGTTAGGAATAATGAAAAATTCATTTAACTACATATAATAGAGTAATTTTTAACTTTCCCATTTTTAAACATATCCATTATTCCATTTTCAATCACATTTTCAAATTGTTTCTTAGATTTAGAGAGTCTTTGGGGTAAAGGAAGATAAATGTATTGTTCAGAGTAATTCTCATTGAAAATTTGTTTCTTTATTTTTGTTTTTTTTATTTTCATGAAAAATTTAAGGGTAGGTATACAGTTTTTTCAATAAGGGGACATACCAGTTGGGTAGAATAATTGTAAGAAGAAATTTGTTTACAACTATAATGTATGCTTTCATAAATATTATCTTTGACTGTTGGATTAGAAATTGGTTGTGATGGTTTTTTTCCATAACCTTGTATTTTTATCTCATTGATGGTGTATTCCAATTACCCCACATGAGTTCATAGGTATTGAATATATGATTGTGAGGATTTTCGGAACTGGAGGTGTTGGGGTTCCATTTTCTTCATCACATCTTAATGTTTTTCTTTAGACTTAGGAGGATGAGGATTGTTTCATGATGGTGATGGATTAGAAGTTTGCATGTCATAGCCTTTTTTATATCAGTTCTATTATGGGTTGATTGAGTTACCTCCTTGTCGGTACTATGGTTCTTCTTATGACCAATGATTATTATTTTTATCGAATGTTTCATTCTTGAAGGGATTTTTTTGGAATAGATTCCTAGGGAATAATGTTTTACAAGACTCAGATAAATCCCATATTTTAAGGCACTGGTTAAAGAATTGATTGTTATCAGAACACATACCACAATGTAATGGAATATTAGGAGAGTGTGACTTACCTTATGATTGAGAAAAATCCATTAGAATGGTATTAATCTCATCATGTTAATTTTTTACCTTTTTCCTAAGTATGAATAAATTTCATCATGAACTCCTCGATTGGGTGAAATTTCTCAGGTACCATGTTGGTGAGAATTTTGAGCCATGTTGGATATTATGTCATGAAAGGATGCATGAGTTCTATTAGCTAAGGAACCACCTGATTCATCATCTATCATACCATGATCCAAGGGGATGTGACCCTCAATGAATTATTCAATTATTAATTTCTAATTAATTTTGGTATGGGGTCATCTGGGAGAAATTATTTTTAATTATTCCCAATATTCATTAATGTTCTCTCTTTATGATTTCCTAATTCCATTAGATTTCTTTTCTAAATGATGCATTTTTATAGGCATTGAATAACTTCCTACATAAAGATTAATTTTAGGTCTGTAACGACCCTAATTGTGGTAGGATGATAGTGTATCCATTATTTGGCTATACTCTCAAGAGAGAAATGTATGGCCCTAAACAGTATGAGGTCCTCAGTAACATTTAGTGGATTCTTGTGGGAGAAAAATATGTGAAAATCATTTTGATTTTTTTGAGGGTCCTCACTAGGAAGACCATGGAATTTATGAAGGAGGTGGATGAGTATTTCCCTTAACTCAGTGTTGGTCGATTACTCCTGCTATTGCATGTACACAGGTTGGTACTCCACATCTGGGGTGGCCATTTTTTTTAATGATCCATTATTTTTAGCCATTATTTCTAGGGTTTTAGTTTGTTCACTATTATATTTTTTATGAATAATTAATTTTCAACCATGTGTTCCTCTATGTCAATAGAATTTCCTATTTTACATGACATAATCTATAATTCAAGTGAATTTCCAATTTTAGGGTCAATTTAAAATAACATTTCTCTTCCTGATGGGGTCATGGAAATAAGTAATCATTTTGTTTTTTTTGTTTTTTTAAAATTTTTATTATTTAATATTTAAAAAATAAAAACAAATAATAATAATTAAATGAGAAAACAAAATACAATATAATATTAGAAAACTAGTGATATAGTGAAATAGAAACACAAAAATATGGTGGAAATTGAAATGATTAATAAATACAAATGAAAATAAATAAACAAAAACTTATAAACTATATTTCATATGTGAAAATGTGGAAAAAAAATTATTGTATTTTCAAGTGTGTCAATTTAGGTTTGTATTAATAGAATCATTGAATTATAGTAGGAACCCTAGTTCATATCTCAACAGAGCATTGGATGATTAATTCTAAATGGGGGTTGATTTATATTTTTATGAAACAGAAACTAGGATAATTTTTTGGGGGGGTGGGGGTTTATGATTTAAAAAAATAAAACTATATCACTAAATGATAGAAATGTGATGGAGAAATCGTGATCAACCAAGGTGAGTGTCCCTTGATTATCAATCCATCATCTATCTCTAGGAAACTGAGAAGAATCATTGATTAATTGATTTATATACACTAAATGTAGTATGTAATTTGACTTCGTACAAGGCTAAAACCTATGATTTTATTGATCAATGACATTGATTACTAATGACCACTAGAAGACAAAAAAATTGAATTTATTTAAGAAATAAACTCATTCAAGGAATCACATCAACAATATGATTAGAAGAAGGGATTTTTTTGAATGATAAGACTTTACAAAGAACAAGAACATGAATATTAATGGGTTAAATATTCTGTATTTTATCAACCGAAATAATCCATCCACAAACTCAAGAAAGGGAAGGGGTGGGAAAATAGACGAATGCACTCAAATCAATAAAATATTCAAGTTTTGTAAGGAAGCATGTGGATTCATATTCCATTGATTGGTGTGTAATAATAACCTAATAAAAAAAATTCAAATGGTATAATTGAAGAATATTTAAATAAAAAACTATAAATTAAATCACCTTATAAAATTAATATTATGGAGCTGATGATTACAACAAATAAAACCCATCAAATTTATCACTGAGACTTTTACAAGTACACGATGTAGAAGAGGGATAAAATGGATGAAGAAGGCATTCAATTTTAACTCACCCTTAACCCTATTAGTGAAAACATTTACATTGATACATTTAGTGATTTAGATGAGAAATTTATCAAGTTCGATACAATAAAATTCAATATTCTATGGTTATAGGAGATTAGTTCATGACATATTGTTCACCATGTTTATTAGGCCGGTTGACTGACCAAGAAGCATCAAATTGCCATGAAATTATATGAAGAGTTAAAAATTCTAGTTATCTATCCAATGGACTTGGAATAAGTCTAATTAAAGGTATGATTCTTGATTTATAGGCAAAATACCAAAGAGTTGTCCAATATGGCCCATCCAGAATTGTTTCATGTTATGGGCACCTTCTAGGCCTTCAAATTTATGAATTTGGATGCATGTTCTTCTTGAGAAATGTATCCAAAATATTTTTTCACTATTCTTAAAATTTGTATCACAATGGGACGAAATAATTAACAATGGTAAATTTTTAGGACCACAACTGCACTTAAGACCTCATTCAATTTGGCATGTATTGCTTGAATTCCATTCTGTCATCTCAAAATAACCTTCTCCTACATTGTAAACACTAAAATATTTAAAATTTACATATTTAATAGTGATAAAAATAAATCATTGAATAAAAAATGAATTTAATTTTTTTACTATATTTGAAACATTCAAAACAAACCCAGTTAAAAAAGTTTTGTAAGGGTGGAAATGAATAGTGAATCGCTACGTGATCAATTTTCCCAACAGAAGATTGATCTCAAAATGAAAAACCATAAGAGAAAAACAATAACAAAGTAAATGAATGGGATTCACTCATATCATAAAAAGATTTCATAATATTAGAATTAAAAAAATTCAAACTCTCATCATCAATGGTCCATATGGATCATCGATACTCATTTTCTCAACTCCATATAACTTCTTATTTGCTGCACTTTGTTAATTATGACCCTTTGTAGATTTCATTGGTTGAGGAGTCATGGTACTTCCAGAAACACCCTAGCTATCTCGTTTCTACTGATGAGAATTATTTTTATTCCCACATCTTGTCAAATTATAAAATGTCTTTGAAACATGAGTTTTTTATAAGTTACCCTACCTTAGAACACTATAATAATAGTCATGAAGATTTCCAATCTGGTTTCAATTGTGACATGTTCAAGGTGGTTATGGAAAAACACAATTCATGTGATAAAAATAACCACAATAAAAACATCCTATAATGATCTTTGATTTAGGAGTAAGATTCACATATCCATACATCTGATTCTCAGTCATTTCAGTTCCATGGAAATAGGTATTGATCTTTCACTTATTCCCAGTATTATATTTCCCAACATTTCTTATTGGTATCAACATGATTCCTCCACCTATAGTTCTTTTTTTATCTATCTATTCAACTGACTCTCTATTGAAAATATCGACATAATGTTTTATACAAATCATGAAAACTTTTGTTCGTATCTCTATCCTTAACCCTATTTCAAAAATTTGTTCCTTCAAGGATTTACATGAAGAAAATTCAGTTAAAAAGTAGACTGAATTCTTATATAAGATACATACACATTCAATAAGATATTCACCAACATAAATCTTAAAGATTTTGTTGTTATAGGAATCATGAACATGTGAGGATAGAATTTTCTATTGAAAAAATCTTCAAAACCTCCCATAAAATTACATTTTCCAATTTAGCATGAAATTATAAATCCAACCACTCGTGTTCTATATCTTGTAGAATGTATATTGTAAATATCACTTTTAGATGAGCCTTTGTGAATTGTAAAACAAATATTTTATTCATTATATTCATCCACACTATTACTTTTTGTGGTTCTGAGTAACACAAAAAGATGGGATGATTCATCTTCTAGAACTAAATGAAATGTTCTACATTCCTTGATTAATCCCTTCTATTCCTTCTATCCACAACCTTAAAATAATGTATAATACCTTGAACTAAATTTTGGTTTACCATTGGATAATGTACAACCGCCTTCTTAGTAGCCACATCTGGTTGGTTTCATCAATGCTTAATGAGTTCCGTTTTCTATAACCATATGAAAACGTCATTAAGAATCACTCTCTAGAAACTAATGTCTTGGAATTTTAAAATTTACCACATCACACATATCACAATAAGTGTTTCAAAATCGAAACATGATTTTACATAGAAACTATTTTGGAAAATTTCACAATGCTCTTTAAAAATCAAACCTTTTTCAACCTTTATCAAATATTAAAAAAAATTAAACCAAAAAAGAAACAATTAATAAAATTCATATATGAACTGCTAGTGGGAATTCATTTTTATCAGTTCATTTCAAGAAATTTTCATCGGCTAAACTCATGATGATGAGCACAAAACTCCTTGATGTATCTAAAAACACGAATTTACCCGAACTCCAATGTAGATTTATTTTTAGTATAAATATGTTAGATATGGATATTTATGCTTTAAATTTCATGTTATGATTATTTTATCACCTTTTTACCATCCCAATGAAATGTTTGAACAAGAATTATTTTCAACATCACAACCAAAAAAATTGATACCATTTGAAACATTTTGCCACTCACCATTGGATTTGGATGGTTTTGGTACATTACTAGGCCTTATGTGACATAACAAATACACCAATGTCTGAAAATAAATTACCAGGGCTTCATAATAATTGGGTGATTATTTTATCATTGAAAATATAACAAACAGGATAAAATATCCGTTACAAAAAAAACACTTAATTATGTACGAGTGAAATGTAATATAACTAGATGATAAAAACAAACCAAAAATATATTATTTTATAAAGAGGAACCCAGGAAAAAAACTCAAATACATGTAAGGAAAAAATAAAAAAAACTCCCACAATACCCTAAGATAAAACTCCAAAAGTCATCCCCTTGTTATCAAAATTTGTCCCTAATGAATTGTGATACATTGCCATTACATGTGTTTTGATATACAATATTTGGTGTCCCACCAAATTTACAATGCATGGAGTGAGTATGAAACTCAGTAGGATTTACCCAATAAAATCCCTACTCATGTCACTTGGATATTACATGTTAAAAAATTTATATAAAATCGTTTAAAACAACTTAAGTCAGTTTATATCAAAGCTATACCATTTTCCAAACCAACCAAATCTTCAAATAAACAAACCAAATAGCTCATTCAAACCACTTTTCAATCAGTTTTTTCATAACCATTATAGTTTCACACATACACACATATACACTTGTATACAGTGAAGTACATGAATATACTACATAGTGTATACTCATCCTTTCACCCAGATATCATATAGTGAACCATTTTTATGGGGGAACATCATTCCCTTATCTAGCCCACTTTTTGATTGTAGGAACTTCAATCCATTATTTGTCCATAACCCACATTAACACGCATTACAAAATTATGAAAAATAAAATTCCAAAACAATTATGATAAACAATTTCAATTAAAAAAATACATTTATTGAAAACATTTACATAAACCCCTTTTCGATAATTGAAAACCAAACAAAAATTTTAACATCATATAACTAATTTCTCTTTCAACAAAACAACCAATTTCAAAAAATGTCACAAACTGTTATTAAATAGGGTTTACATAAAACACTTCATATAAATTTCATAAATTAAATAAATCAATTTAGTAAATTGGATATTATCTCTACAATTAATATCTATGAGGAGTCAAGATTGAGTCCACATACCACTCAAACATAGATAAAAATGAAGAATGAGACAAACCCTTCAAAATTAGTTTGAGACTCTTAAAAACATCAATAGATCTGGTTCCCCATAAATGAAAAAACCATATCACATTATGATTGGAATCAAAATAACATTAATATAAATCAAATGGACTATATTGATGTATCCAAGAGATGGAAGAAAAATAAAACTAAATAAAAAACCATGAATAGGTACTTACCATGGAATTTGACCTCCAACGCACTAATATTGACCAACAGATGACTCCTGGATCAATAGGAATGGTATTAACAACCTTGAGGTAGAGATGAATTTGAGTGACGGTTCGATTAAAGGAAAAATATTGCATGGCTAGATCTCACAATTAGAAAAACCATGCACTAACCATGCTAAATCCACATGTTCAATATCCGATAGTTTATCCTTGGTGACCACATACTTTGTACAAATAATGCACCTACCCATTTCCCATGGTTTTAGTTGCACATTTTTATGGGAGGTGTTTCATGGTTCATACATACCACAATGAAACCATAAACCTCCAAAAAAGATCAAAAAACATTCCATAACTCGTCCACTCTAGCCAAAATGTAACATAATTAAATTATAAACAATAAATACACAAATAAAGGTCTACTTAGACGATATTGGGGGTGCTACACCCAATTTAAAATAGAGTTTCATTCAATATTCGTTTTCCTCACTCATACACACCCTAAAAAACATAACTATGGGTTACCCATCTAAACACTACTAGAATATAAATATATTTAAATATACTTCTCTAATTAGGTAGGATCTAAAAAAAATTTAACCTTGTTGACATGGGTTGTAATATTTACCCTTCAAAGTCACACTTTTCCAAGGGGTGTTACACTCTCCCCACATTAAAAAATATTCCCTTATTTTTTCCCCAAACCTGAAACCCAAGAAGTTCCTCTTAACATAAGGCTATATATAGGCTCTGATAAAATTCTAATTGACCATGAATTTTCAAGATAACTAATGTCTCAAATAATATTGAGTATTTGAGGTCCATAAAATATTTACTTTGTTAACAAAAATGTAATTTTATTTTTGTATATTTCATATGTCTATTTTATTTATTTTTCATGATAAAGGTGGTCTTGAGCCAAACTCATTGGGCTATGAATATTTTAACTAATCCAAAAGGGTCTACATTCATACCTTGATTACATTCCCACGCACCACATGATATTAGTCATAGGATTAAATTACCATAATAATTTATATTCCTATTGTCCAAAAATAATTCTTATAATGTTATTTTACCTCATTCACACACACCCTATAAAAATTCTCAGGAGTTCATCCATCATGAAATTACTCCAATCTAGGCACCCTTAACTATAAAATTATAATTAGGTAGGATCCTTAAAATTATAGAACACATTATTAATAAGTGTAGTAATATTAATCATTTTATATATCACATTTCTTATGGTGTTACACTCACCCCATTAAATATTTACACCCTTATTGAGGATACTACTCTTTAAACCCATGTAGTGCCCTTTCAATTTAGGTTGGGTATTGGCTTTGATACAAGTTTTCATGACCCAAACTCCTTAGAGAATCAGTCTTTTCACTAAAACCTAATAGGACTCCTAAAATTAAATGGTTTCCTTCCGTCAATGCATATACTATACAAACTATGGTCTCTTATTATACTAATTAATATCCCCACAATACAACACATGATCATTTAGTATGATTTTTCCTTACTCAAACACACTCTGGGAACATCCCAAGAGGTAACATGCACTACCAATACTCCAATCTAATCAATAATATCTTTGGAGTTCTAATTTGGTTGTATCCTAAAAATAATGGTGCAACATATTGAAAAGGTTTTAATTTTTTTCCGTATATGTCTCACATTTCCTGTGGTACTACAAGGATTCTGGATCTGGGATAATATAGTGTAAACATTCATGTATTCATTATGATTAAGAATCTAGTTAGTTAAGTATGATTCCATATGGAATTTTATAACTAATAAATAATCTACATATCTCAAGAATACATTTTTCCCTCCTAAACATCCTTAAATAAAGGAATATGAATAATAGGGTACTCAAATGAAAATAACATTATTTAAAATCATAATATGATGTGTAGTTTTATTTTTAACTCCTAGATGTTTTCACACATAAGGATACTATATTTCTATTTGATTACTGGAAATATGATGTGGTCGAGTTACATTAAATAATTTTTGAATAATTAAAAATATTATTAATAATTTATCTTGATTAAAAATTATGACATAATTAATGGTATTATAATTTTTTTAACTATTATTTCAATTCCTGTTCTCCTTCAATTATGGATTCGAAATATCATATCACTTGGAAATTCAATCTTAAATGATCAATATTTCCATTATTATAAGCTAGAACATGTCTCTGTCAATTTTTTATGGAATCTATAAAGGATCTTATTAAAAATATTCATTAAATCACTAATTCATGATTTGTTAAGTGGACCCCCCAATCTTAAAATACTATAATAGAATTTCTATTAAAAAGCAGGTCTATGTTACACCAGTTTATTCTTAGTAATGAACACTTGGTTCTAACTTCATTTTGCAATCCAGTTACATTTCTCACCACACCCAAATAATTTAAAATAGATTGATGAGGACTAGACCAGCACTTTTGGTATTGGATGTGTTCCTACTCAAATGGTGGATGAATTTTTGATGAGTTGATATATTAAGATGATGGATTTTATTTACATTAATATAAAGATCTTATATTTTATTCGATACATTATTTTTCATTTTATATGAAATATCTCTAAATAGTTAACCATATATATAAAATAATTTATCCATATTAATTTTACTTTATATATATATATATATATTTACATTCTATAATTCTTATTTTATTTATGTGATAACTTACATATTTAATTAACTATATCTAATAAAATAAATATATAATAATTAATTTATTTTTTTAGTAATTATAAAAAATATATTTATAATATTGGTAATTTTTCATTCATCTAAATAAAAAATGTATCATTAAATTAATAAATAACTATACATTGATAAATTAAACTAAATATGAAAAATTATTATGAGATTTATCTGGTGGTTTATTTACTAAGTGATTATAAACTAACCTTGAATAAAGGGGAAACAAATCTTGGAGCATTTTCTTTACTCGTGTTGTAGAATCCAACATTCTTCTATGTATCATATAATTTTAAATCATCCATCCATGGTTCATGAGTCAATTCCATTAACTAAGAGCTCTATCATTTACAGATTTATAGTCATATACGTGTGATGGGTACTGAGGTTTTAGTGATATATTAAATAAACATTGGACAAAAATTCAATTACGTGTTAATATTTGTGGGATGGATGATTCATCAATCATAATATTAAATTTAATAATAATTTTACAATAATAATCTATTCTATATATAATTAAATTAACTAAATAAATCCAATAGATACATAGACCTATCAAAGATAATAGTAATTCATGATAAGAAACTGTATACCAATTATTTTCTTCATGCATTTATTTCCAATCATTCAATTTATGATAACCAAAATGTGTGTTAAATAATGTGTGAGGCATGTCTCACCTAAAAAAATTATGATTAGTACATGATTTTTAATATATAGTTACACGTTGTGTATTGGTGGTCAATTATGTGGCATATAATGATATTTCATATTGAAGAGAACAAAAAACTGAATATCACTCATAATATACATCACATAGAGTGACAGTTGGTATGTGATATTTATTACTTATGTACTATATATAATCCATGTTATTTCATGTTATCCCATGTTATTACATGTTATTACATATTGTTCCATGTTATCAGATGTTATTCAACATGAAAAATATAATGGTGGGATGTACTAACCAACATGAAACAATAAGAAATACAAACCATGTACCATGAGTGGTGTCAGATAGTGGGTACGTACATGTTACAATCTATGTAGATCCATTCAAATCAAGTAATAAATTGGTATTAAATAAGTTATGTGTAATGACACCATATATTAATCTCTATCATGTTATTTGATTAATTATACATTTATCTTATGTGGATTAAAACCCATCACATTGTGTCTACTAATCTACCTCATGTCTTGTATTCATTTTATATAAAAAGTGACATTGGAACCTCTTGTTTGGGTCTTAATGTAATATGTGCATATTTTGGAGCATGGTATTTTCGATAATATGTTGGATTAACACATCATAATTAGTGTTTGAATGAAAATGAAAATTTGAACATGGATATTATAAAACCAAATAATGGAATTGATGAATAAATTATAAATATTTAAAAAATAGAATGTGAATACTTTAATACCATATAATGTTATAGGGTTTCAATGTGATAGATGAAAAAACACTAAAATCTATTATATATAATCAGGGTAATTTAATTGTAAATTAATAAAAACATTGATTTACTTAATCCAATGTTTTCATTCTCGATCAAATCTCATTGCCACTAATTGTTTGGTGCTGTTACGATAGTGAATCATACTAGGGTTTCCTCTTGACGTATATTAAAATGATATATGAATTTCAAAATTATATTTTTGTATCCCCAGTGTATGAAATTGATAATCAATTTCATTACAAAATTCTCCACTTATAACAAAAAAAATCATGTTCACCCTCATGGAATTAGAAAGATGGGGATGGGATAATTTCTCTCTATGTAATGGACATAATTCTAAAGAATTTGTCTCTTATGTTAATAATAATCGTATTAGAAATGAAATATATTATAGTATATACAAAGGGTCAAATTAATGAAAATAAATAAAATTGTTTATAGTGTAGCTTGTTATATATTTAGATCTATGTAAAAATAATAATAATAAAGATGATTCATATTCTTCTATAACATCTATAAAATGTTGAATAATAAAATATTCAAGTGATAAAAAAAAATTGAATTCATAGACAGTGCAAAAAAATATTTATTCTGAAATTAAAATAAATTAAAAAAATATTTATTTGAAAGTAATATCTAAATAGAGAATAAATATTTATTTTTTATTAACATTTGAGTAATTAGAAGAGGTACAATTGAACACAAAAACTCCAATCCTGGACACCTCTTGATTGAATTTTTATGATAAATATTTAGTTGAATAAGTGCTACTCCAATAATGAGACAATAAATGTTTTACTAAGTATACATATAATAGAGTTTAATGTGATTATAGATACAATAAATCTGTGATCCTTAATGATACATTTTCAATTTAAATTGGTGATTTGACCTAAATTACAATATCGACATCAATAAATACATCAAGTAATGGATATAAAAAGAAAATAATTTAAAAACTACAATGACATTCATATGAATTATACTATATATAATAATTCCATTGTCTTCTAATATATCTTAATGTATGATCCATAATTGTGACATCAATCAATATTCTTATTTCATCATTCCTTACTTTTAAAAAATGAAATTATTTATAAACGACCATGACAATATTTTTTTTTTAAAGTGTTTCATTCCAATAAAAGGAATAAATGTATGTCCTTCCATTAATATAGAAGAGTGAAATAAATTCATGAATTATGAAATTAATTACTTATAATATATGATGAACTTTAAATATTTTACCTCATCTCAAGAATATGATGTCATAGTTTTTATCTACACATCATTATGCATGATTCATCAGACAAATTAAGAATAATTTCTTTTCAATAATCCAATACACATGCTCACAGATAAGAATATATAATGAAACATAAATCATATAGAATTTAAATATATGGGTGTATCATCATGGCCTCCCTTAAAGAATTTCACCATGTTAAAAATTCATGTGAAGAATTTTATATGCTCATTAGCACCAAGCAGAATATATTGAAACATTTCTTTTATCTAATTAGATAGATTTATCATGAAAAAATAAAATATTTATTTAGAATAATATCAAACCATCTAATATTTTTCAATATTATTGAGAACATATGTAAACATTATATATGATAAATAATATTAATAAGTTATCACATTAATATTACCAAATATAATAATAACTACATTATATGAATAAATATAGAAATAACAGTTTTTTTAAACTACATATTCAATACCTTATAGAGTATGACCTTATAAAGATCATGCACAAAGACATTCTAAAATATGATTATGCATGTGTATTTTTTGAATAACTTTTTTCTTTTATAATATATTATACTATTTAATATCCAGACATATAAAATATAGATCAAATTCGTTCAGTCAACCTTCCTTCATTATTACATTTCTCTTTCTAGATTATTGTATCAATCTATGTAATATATAATTATATTTAAATTTCCTCCTGAAACATATATTTCTATAAATATATTCTTTGTTTTATGTTTTATTACTGATTATAACATAAGTAACAATATATATATTTATTCCATACTATTTTTAATGTATTTTATTGTTTATTAAACGTAAATTTGAGTGTTTTCGTAGACCTTAAATATATTTCCATCATTACATCATGTATTTAACGTTATATTATTACATTATAATATATCAGTAACAATTTATGAGATATTCATTCCATATGACTATTAAAAGTAAAATTATTTAGTAAATATAATAGTCTATGATGGATAATGTTTTAAAATTCAATGATTCATCTCACATAAAAAATGTCATTATTGAATAGAATATTGAGTTAAAAATGAAATATAATAATAATAAAAGATGTATATGGTAAAGAGATATAAAATAATGATAAAAAATTGATTAACAGATGACAAGTTATAGGGGTATATGTAGGATGATAATAATAAATATGTTAAATTAAATGAGTACGGTTGGAATCATAAATATAAGCGTCAGAATAGTAACTTGGTTATTTTACTATTAATGTCACTATTATTACTAACAATTTCAATTTCAATTTATTTAAATAAAAATAGTTTATTAAATAAAAAATCTGAATATAAAAATTTCACAAAAAAGTATTTAATTTTTTGAATAAAAATGTTTAATTCATCTTACTTATATTATCTATAGTGGTATAATATTATTGTAATGTGTTTCTACATCATATGGGTAAAACTAGTATTTCTATATGTGGTTTAAATAAAAAAATATTAATTAATCAATTATTTTTAATAATGGGTTTCATTCATATAATTGAGGTGATAAAATTTTGAATGTGTTGATATATGGAATATTTAGTAAATCAAAAAATATAGAATTAAATATTATGATATCCAAATAATATCATGTTCTAAAAACATTATTTAGAAATATTATGTGTGGTTTCTAGAATATGTGTTGAATAATAAAAAATAGACACTATTGAGTCCCATGAATAAAAAAATGGTTTAGTTAAAGTTTTTCTTAAAAAACACCGTCCCTCTTCCACTATATATGAATTCATTCACCATCCATTTATAAACACTAATAAAACATTTTAGTTACCATAAACACTAGAAAAAATTATTTTAATCATTTATTAAATTAGGTTTGGTTATATTTTCTCCTAATTTCAAGAATCCAAATAATAGTTACAAAATAAAGAACAAATCTCAAAGAAGTGGTTTAATAGTGTAATCTAATATCTTTTATATTAGCATATTTTCTCCAAACATAAAAATCTATGTAATATATTAACAAGTTATGAGGTTTATATATGTCATGCTCAAAAATATGTAGAGAAATTTTTTTTTCTTTTACTATTGAATTCTTTTCTAATATCATTAAATCCATGATTGGTTTATACCGCCTACATGAATGATGGTAGTTTATATCAATGAAAAAATTCATAGAGGGTTCTAGGTATGTTATTTATTTCTAAATATAAAATTTATTTTTAATCAATATAATGATCAATATTATGGAACAAAGAATTAAAATGAAAATAAGTATGCATAGATAAGTGATCAATTCTAATAAAACAACTTAAAAATCATACTGTGTAATATATCAATTATAAAATCGAATTGAAACTATTATGGTGAACCATTAAAGATATTTATCATATAGTAGCCTATAAATTTTCACAAATAATTTTTTTATTTGAACTCTCTGAAAAAGAATAATTACTAATACCATTTTACACATAAAATGATGGAATAAATGGAATAATTTTCATGAAATGAATATTAAAAAATCATTGAAAGATAAAAAGACCAATAATAAATAAACACTAATGAAAAAAATAAATTACAAATATATAAAAGCATTAAATTGGTAATTAATACATTAAATTTTTCCCCCTAATATTAGAATTTAACCATCAATAATTAAATATTTTAGGTTAGGGGAACTATTACCAATATTTTTTTATTTTAATTAAATATTACACTCTTATCTATATCCTTCTATGCATACAATATCAATTTTTTGGACATATAATGTAATATTTTCTTCTCAATTAAATCTTTATATATCATTTTTCATTTTTGAATATTTCTAGGTCTATTCCTTACCTTCTAAAATTGGTAAATGATGTCCTTCAAAAAAATACTATCGATTCACTATTATTTTAATTAGGTCACCTCTTCATGGTCTTTTTTTTGTAAGTTTCTTATCAAATGCATTTTATGTTTATTACACCTTATTTTCTTCTCGGTTTATTACCAACATGGTTATTCTCTGTGGAATGTAATTCATTTGTGTTCTAAAATGATATTATATAGCTTAATACATTTATATGAGTTATAGAGACATGTTTTGTGTTCATTGTATAATATGATTGTCTCATATAGAAATGAGTACAATCGTTTAGGGAAACAGAATGGTCTGATGGAAACTAGTTAGTACATACCTTTTATATTGTTATGGAGATCCCAAATTAGGTTTAGAGACATAATAGTTTGATATTTCATAACCGTTTCTAAAGTGTTTGTTCATGGAATCAGAATCAAAAATGGTTCTATATCCTTGGGAACCTACTTTCCAATGGTATTCACTCATTAGCTGTATTTTCCTACAATTCATAATAAATAACATCGGTCGAGAGGATAGGATGATAGGCTCATCAGACCCTTTTAGGGGGAATTATTTTCTAACCCCAGACTATATTATAGATTTTATATATTTTCATTAATGCTTCATTTGTTCTCAATTATGGCACGATACATCCAAAATTTATAATTAATTCTTATATTGTTTGCAATTAAGAATCAATTGTGTGTATCTTAGGTACTTCATTTATTGATGTATCTATATGTATGTGATGTTCCCCATCAATGGAATCCTCTCATATACTACATAGGGATTCTTTGGTCATTATTAAGATGATACAGGTTTTCTATCAACATAATGGGGAACTATTGAATTTATTTTTAACCAGGTAGATGACAATCAATCTGGAATTCATTTTCATCTAGGTAGATGAAGGTAACTCTAGAATTTATCATCATCCAAGGAGATGGGAACTTTTTGATTTTGGGATTGAACCCACAAATGGGATTCCACTAAATCCTTGTGAAAGGAATCAAAACCTTCATAGTTCGATTCCACACAATGGGGAACATCATACCATTTAATGTAATTTGATGAGGACCTGACAATATCGTTTAATGTCATATGGCATAGATTTCATGGTAGAAGATTCCTAGTCAATGATTACTGTGGGAATTATGTTGGAGCATCCCAGCGAACCTGGAAGGGATATGAATTTCCAATATGAACTAGATAATTTTGAGGGAAATACATTTTGATTATTCCTAAAGAGGATGCCCAAGGAAAAAGGATATGAGTTATATGTTATCTCATGGTGATTTTGAGGATTATTTGGGGTTTACAGCTAATTCGGAGTCCCATTTATTTGGGTTATAGTTTGGAACAACTTTTTAGGAGAAATTACCTTGATATCGGGCCTTAGATATGTGTCCTACATATCCTGGTTATGGAAGGAATCCGAATTCTCCTAGTACAATTCTTCAGGTGACGTTTTTTGATGTCGGGGTCATCAATAACCTATTAGATCACATTATTCATGATTTTTTTGAGAGACAAGTGGAATTAAATGATTTTAGAAACCTTACACTTTTCCTCCTTCACTGGAAGAACATTTTGGGGCTACAGAAGAAGATGTCGGGGCTATGAAGTAAGTAGCTAGATATATGAAACATAACTCTCTTGAAATTGCATTATACCTATGTCCAACTTAAATAATTAATTAAGGTGAAGGACGCAGAGGTAAAGATGTGCAATACTACATCCAACTACAAGAAATGATAGATTCTTACACTAGAATGGATTCCATATAATCTATTCCACAAAGGATGAGGATCTAATCCCCTGTTGATAGGAAATGTAAGTGTGATCCTCACCCTCCCTGTTGGGAATTGGGGACCTCGGGTCTCATTGATGAGAATAGTCAGACATGGTCCAAATCCTAATCCTATAGACTGGGACCTCCCCAAAATGTTTCATATTGTAAGGGTGCTCATGACCATAGATAGACAAATCTATAGATCCCCCAATGATCATAACCCCCTCAAACAAAAACTACGGTAAAACAATTTCCATGGAAAAAAAATTAAATGGGAGACACTATGTTGTGCATTATCACATGGTTTTTTCTCATGAAATATTGGAGGAGGTTTTTATTTGATCCCTCTCATGAAAGGGAGCCAAAGGAAGAGAGGCTCAGCCATGAATATCATTAAAAGAGGCTTTATGAGTATCTTGTGCAAGCTAGAAGGTATAGAGAACCAAGGAGGATCACACATAGGGTTTATTCATGCAGGTAGAATGGTATGAACATATAACACCTTGGTCAACTGTACACCTTGGAGACTACACCAGGGTGAGACCTTTCTCATGACTTCAAGGGTCTCTAAAAGTGTTCCTGAAGGTAAGTCACGTATGTCCCTGATTAATGAAGGGGACCTCGCTCTAGTCATCATTGATTCTGGGTTGGGATATTTCCTCATGCAGGTGTTGCATATTTTAAATCATGAGAAGACTTATGTTATGTTATTCCCCATTAATTCCAACTTCTTTAGGTGTTATAAAACTACCTATAAGGTTTTGGAGGACTTGAGAGAGGCACTTGAATATCAGAGAAGCAATTAGATGCTGGGAAAAATCATATGTCAAAATAAAGACCCCAAGAGAATATTAATACGAATATACAGAATCTTAGGTGAAAGAGTTAGTTTGCGCATGTAGGTCATGCACAAGTGGGTAATGTAGACACCTTCGCACTACCGGTGCTTGGGGGACCATGGTAGAATTTTACTTTTGGGTAAGTGAAATCTATGGCATTATTCATATACTTTATCTTACCTCTTCTAGGGTATTTAATATTGTTTAATTTTAATCAATTTGATAAAATGGAGTGTTAAAAAGATCCACCCCCCTTAGTATTGGATCTGATCGAAGAAAGAGGGTCTAATCATAATGAAAAAGGATGAAAAAGGATAGATGAGGTGTGAATGAATCCATACTTGGTTGTTTGCACAAGTGCATCATGCAGGCTTGTCACATAGGTAATATTTCCTCACCTATATATAGTAATCTCATTTTAGTGACAAACTCTAAATACTATGGGTTTTTAAGACTCTCCACAACATCCTTCCATGCAGATCATCCTCTCAAATATTATTTGGGAATATCTCATTCACACACACATTGTATGTATCTTGCTACACGATGCATGGGCTTGGGAGAGTGATATTCATGGGGGATTTGAATGATGATAATGTGCGACACACTAGTTCAAGTTACATGCACAAATATATTCCTTTTAGATTTTGTATTATTTTTTCTAGATTTAAATTAAAAATAACCAACTCTAAAATGATTCTTGATATTTTGTTGCAAGTTTTATGGATGATAAGAAGACTGTAGTGGCTGATGAATTAGACAGTAAGAGGATTGAGGAGATGATGAAAATAATAGAGAACAATTATTATGATATCTGTGAGACCACCATTCTTGATTTGGTGGGGTTTTTCAATAAGTATCACCATTATTTTCCAAAGAGTTATTATCTTATGCTTTATATTTATGGCCATCTGTGAGATGTTCTCATGCTAGATCCAAAGAACTACCTCCCAACTTATTAGTTTCAAGTCCATAAGAACTTCTCATCCACCAATATTTCTAGCATGGGAACATATGTTATTGATGGGATGGTATCCATGGCAGGTTTTATGCACTATATCATGTGTTCTCTAAATCCGAATCCACACATTGTTGAACTAAATCCTCAATGTTATTCATAATTTTTTTGAGATTAATAGACAAATCATTTGAAGGGTGGGAAGGAAGGTTAGACTTCTACCCATTAGGGGAGGTTAAACATGCATGTATGTGGGCATACTTGGTGCACATAACCTATGCAGAGTTCAAAATAATTCTAGAAGGTGTTAGAACATATGATTTTGTGTTGGTAGGGAAGACCTATATATATAAGAATGATGACTTTTTGGTAGAGTTGTTGAGCCATTCGAGTCCATATACGAATTACATTCAACTAATGCATGGAGAAGTTGGGATAATATTTTTTCGATTTTCTCTATATCTCTAGGGATACCACCTTTGGAGATATGTTTGATGAATTCACCCCCCCCCCCCCGAGGGAAACATGGAACGACACTGATAGGACATTGGATTTATCATAAGAGCTATTGATGGTATCTTATGATATCAAGAAGTAAAATACTCGTGTAAAAGGGGATATTAATCTAGAGATTTGGATGGATATTTGCATAAAAAAGATGGGGTAAGTATCTATTTTCAAGTGTCCAATGAGATATCCCAAGGCGAAAAAGAGTAGTGTACCCAAAACCTTCTCAACGACACTATAAAAATGAGAGTTTGACAATTAGGGATATCACATCAATCACAAATTTCCTACCATGATACGTCTTGTGGGTTTTTTGTCCATCTGGATCATTACTTATCTGCTACCTATTAATGATTCAAAAAGAAACAAATGGCCATGAACATTTTTTCTAGCATCAATGCTATAAGAGAGGAATGTTGTGGGGTCATCTACCAATTATGTAATTTTGATCAACCTTCCTCCAACATATGCAACAATAATAATGAAAACATTGTACTCCACAAAATGGATTGAATCATACCCTGAATGGGTACTCTAAATTTTTGTTCCTAGAGTTTGGATAAAGTCACTAAGCATGAAATATCCTTCTCAATGTGAAGGTGATCCATATCCTTCAGAGGTTGTGTCGTCCGAGTCAAACATTATGGATGACTAGGTTCTCAAATCATCAAAACAAACTCATGGAAGTTATAATCCACCATCCTTAATCAAGAGGGGTATGAAAAAATCACCATTCGAAGACTCACCTATACAGTCTAGATGGAACAACAAAGGGGATTCCCAGGTTCCAATTTCTCTTCAAAATTCTATGATGGAAGGGGTTGGGAAGACTTTGAAATCTAATTCCCCAGGACCATCCTCAATGTAGGACATAATGTATTCTAAATATGTATGACCAGACCCTATCCTAACATGGTAGGATTATAACACTGAAATTATTTGGATGATCCTGCATGCGGGGTATCACATTCTGAGGATAGGAGACATCTGACCCCCACCTAATATTCTCTTTGATGATTATCGATATGAAGTAGAGACAAACAACCAAGAGTTATAGATTCTCATCTATGAAAACAAAAATTGGGGTCATTTCATAACAAGAGTGAAGGATATTATAAGATGTGGAAAATTTTAAGGGGCCAATCACTCACTTTTTGATGAATGGGGTGACTTCATTGATCCTAAAGACATAAATTTTCTTTTTATCAATATTTTTTCTAATTTAAAATTTTATTTCAGTCAATGGAACATTGCTAAAGTTGAACACCATCTTAATATTTAGTGGGAGAAGGGAGAATCAATTGAGGTTTCTTCACCCCAGTATAGCCCTAGTGCTAAAATGCTCAGTTCTAATGAGTCACCCCCCACACCAAAAGAGATATATTCAGGCCTACAATCCATGTAGGAAGTAACTATTATACTTTTTTTGGGAGGTTCATGTTATTCCACATTTAATGAAGATGAGGAACAAGTAACACCAAAGGGTGAAATATATGGATAAATGCCTTTATAGAAGTGGTAAGGCATCTTGGTGTCATTCATCTCTTCCCAAGAAATATATGTAAACATTAATAGGTTTTAGGAACTCCATCCATTTACTCTCTCAATGGTCATTCAAATGAACGTCCAAGAATTGATGATAGAACTTCATATTGATCATAAATTTATACTAGTGAATGGTCCCCCTCAACTGAATAAGTAGTGTAGGTTGAGGAGGCATCATTTGATCATATCATTTTTCATGATACTATTGATAAGGGGGAAGAATTTGGTATGTCAGAGGTGTTTCATAAAATGTCACATGCTAATGACAGATTTTTAATGCATAATATTTTAGGTTCATCTCATGCATCCAAAGATCATGCAACGACTGATGTTGACCTTGAGGATGTCCATAAAGAGGTTGTTGAGGGTCTCATGTCATCATCAGAGGTCCATTAAAATAAAACTACAGGTTCTCCCATGATTGTTATTAATATGAACTTTGGGATTTCAATAGATACCATGACAAATATTGGAAATAATTTTGATGAAATACTGGAACATGCCAATACTCTTACCATTGTAAAAGAATTTAGGGAGCTATGTAAAGAATAAAATGAACATGAGTATTTATTTTTCATCAAATCAATCCTTTTATACCTGATTCATTAATCATGACTCATTAAAATGTGAAACACTATCTGTGGAAACTGTTATAATGATTGTTCATGGAAAAGGCATTGGAATCAATCCCAATCCTAATGTAGGGGGAGAGCCAACTTAAGTAGATCTTAAAACAGGAAATCATCATGAGACTCATTCAGAATATCATAGGCAGACCTAGGAGATTTCCCCTCCTTAAGAGGTGAGAGCCTAGACTTCAAAAGCTGAGAATGTTGATGAAGAATCCACCTAGTCTACTAACATGTTATTGGTTATGGATCACCAAATGATATGATTTTTCCCTATTATTTATATTCTATTTAAGTTAGAAATGATTTTAATACATCAGTTAGGATAATCGACTTTAATTGTAATATATGAGGGTACAAATAATGGATCATCTCAACTAGCACTAGAACAAGAGGAAACCACTACTCATGAGGGAATAGAGAATAGAACTTCTTTGAGTGCACTCATTCTAGAGTACATCTCTCCTTCTGAAAGAAATTTTGAATTAGATATGTATTAGAAGAATACTCTCTACATCACATGTCACAAGGCCTAGTGGGATATATAGAAGAATATTATTAAGACACCCCTTGAAGACATGCCTTCATGAATGCCTTTACATTTAATTTTATTTGGCATGTGGGGATTTGGTGGGATTGATTACCATCTAATCTATACTGTTGTGAAAGAGAAAATTCACAGATAAGAGTGAGAGCATAATATTCTTCAAGATCTCATAATCGAGAATCCTATTTCCAACATCAACAACTTTATTTCTACGTTTTCCCAAATATAGGCCAATAATTCTAGAAAACATCTAAAATTCAAACATCAGATCAAGGAGAATATAATTCAAGATTTACACCTTTTTAAATTGTTAAATTCCCCTAAAGGTTAACTTGAAAAACTCCCCCATTCATTAGGGAATTCCCAAAAAATAGTTATTTTCAATTGTAGCAAAAATGGAATCACATTTTCAGGATGACAAGAATGAAGTTGGTATCTTGACTGAGATTTTACAAGTAGCTAATGGGGCTTGGATTGCATTTTAATAGATGAAGATTTATATTTAAGGTCTATTTTAATATATAAAAAAGAAACTCCATTTTTTAGACATTTCTCCAGAGGATTTTTGTTTATAAATGAAATTTATTTAGATTCCCTTAATTTATGTCTCTATACCAATCTTTTTTTGTAATGATAATGTCAATAATGATTTTTATAGACTGATATCCTCATACCATCTAATAAAAAATACAATGATATGTATGGGGGTGCCCTAATTATTTTTCTAATCCAAGAGGCCTAGTGAGTGTAGTTTAACTAATTATATGGTTATATGGAAAATGATATAAACATTATGTGTTATTATTTCATCACACTAATTTTTTCAATGGTCAATATGAAAGATAATTAGCAGGTGAGATGTGGCTTTTGTTTTGACCACCCTTTTTGACTTTCATCCTAACATTGTGCCTTATATATTTTTATCTCTTTATATTTTCTAAATCGTATAGAATGTAGGTTTAGTGATCTGCGTCCCAACTTTTTTCTAGAGTTCCCCTTAATGATTTTGAATCTTTGTAGTATTATGTATCTTATTTTTGGGAATTTTAAAGCCATGTATGTCGAACTAAAATGGATATTGTTTTAGGCCAAATAGCATTGACCATGAATTTTAATATGTTAACCCAAATATGGATTGGTGACTAGGAATGATCCCATATTCTTCAAATACTTTCATGGGGAATATTGATCCATGGTTATATGGTTCCCAAATCAAATATATGATATTTGATAATAGAGGAGGTCTATGTTGTGAATAAAGTTACCACTAGTTAAAAACAACAATTGATTGTTGTTTCATACAAGGCTAACTAGGTCACATATTACACGGTCATGTGGAACATCCTTAAGATAACAAACCCATTATGGGGCATCTTATGGATGGCCAATGGGGGAATGTACTATAGAATCAAGTAAAAATGTTCCTAGGATTTTTGGAATTCTATTTCTCATGGGTGAAGAACTTTTATGGAGATTTAAATTTCACAATACCACAACAGATGGTTTTCCTTGGTATGATGAATGAAAATGAGGGGATAAACTATATTGGCATAGTCTATGGATGGGAATCCACTCCTAGAAGAATTTAATGTGTGATTGAGGGTAAATTTATTTAGATAACCAATGTCAGGTGGAGAAGTCTCCTTCTCAACAATGAATAAAGGTATCATGATTTTAAACATCATGGGGAAGAGACATTGACCATGTAGTTTGTCATCTTGGGGAAAGGACATCATGTTTTACAATTTAAAGTCATGCAGAAAGTACATTATATACTAAAATTTAAATTCCTACAGAAAACACATTATGTGGTTTGGTTTAATTCCATGCAGCAATGAAATTATACCATGAAGTTTAAATTCATAAAGAAATCACCTTATATTGTGTTGTTTAATTTCATGAAAAATGTAAATTACGTTGTGTAGTTTAAGGTCATGAAACAAGGAAATTATATTGCGTAGCTTAAAGTCCTACAGTAAGGACATTATGCCTTTCATTTTAAAGGTATGAAGTAAGGATATTAGGGGGAAATTTAAGGTATTTATACATGAATAAATATTTGATTAATCTCTTATTCTTGGTAATATGTCTGGAAAAGTGCATCCATAGTCAATTATGGGAGGAGAATGTTGTATGATGTTTTTTTTATTCTCGGATCCAATGGGTGGTATGGTAAAGGAGATAATGGTGTTAAAGGAGGTTATTATAGTGAATGAAGTTACCACTGGTTGATAAACCTTCTATAAGGGATATTTTATTGAAGCACAACTTGGCACATACTACATATTTAGTAGCGGAAACCATTGACTAATAGACCCATTATAGGGGAAACTTATGAAATGAATACTTGGTTGTGTACAAAATGTTCCGACAATGGAGCCCTCAAATATTTAGACACTCTATCCCTAAAATCATATGAATGTTTAAAGAGATTCAGATATTTTAAAGAAAAATGTTTGGTTTTTGGAGATAGTAACTGAATACAAAAGAGGTATTTCATCTCTAAATTTGAAAATAATTTAGGAAATGGATGCCTTATGCAGACCTAACTCAAACATGGTAAGTATGATGCTTATAGATTTTGTTCATTTGATTAGAACCATAAGATTATAGAAACAATGGATGGTATGTGTTCAAATGGCCGAATATTATTCCTGTATTATTTCAACATATGATAGGGGAAATGTAAACCACGTTCTTATTTTTAGTCCAGGAGGAAGGAAATGAGGAGATTATGTAGTGGATGATTCCTGATTTCAAATTGTAGGTTCCAACATACCATCAACAAAAGCTACATTCGACAGAAGGGTATTCTCCTTAGGTAGAAATTAACATTAATAAACAAACCCTTTATAAGGGATGATTTATGAAAGGCCAACTGGGGTACATATTATATATCTAAATAGTGAAATAATTTTCCTGATGGGCCAATTATGGGGGAAATTTATGAAAGGTCATCTAGGGAACGTACTGCATGGCTAGGAAAAGGAGATCTTTGGATTCCGTCATTCATCCACCAAAAGATGAGGAAATGTTATAAAGATCCAAAATTATTCATTCTTAGGATTATGAAATGTGAAAGGCTATATTTTTCAATGCATAAATGAACCATTATACAGATATTTTCCAGGATTTTGGATTCCCTTGAACAAATTTGACTCATATGTAGAAGGGGGCATCTCTTGTTTCCTTGGTGGGTTATCAAAGGAGAGCACCCAAAAAAGTTACGGCATAGAATTTTTTATTGTATATAGGATAGGAGGAAAATTATTTTACCCCATTTAGGGGGGCTAGGAATTATAACCTAGGATTTACTACATATCTCAAGGGGATGAGATTAAATCCAGACATATTACAAGAGGTAGCATGCTGTTTTGAAGTCCTACAGTGAGGGTGTTGGATGTGCAGTTTAACATCCCACGTGGGTGATTCCATTAAGAAAAGTAATATTTTGGATGGCCTAGGGTGTAGATATCAGATTTCTCTACGTATCGTTTTTGATAAATAATCAAGTCGCATGTAGATCTATCATATATGAGTTCATGTGTAATGTGAGAAATGGTACTGGATCTCATAATGTAGATCTTACTCGTACATGAGAGAGTAGTGGACTTTACATGTTTTTTTGGATGGTCCGAGGATTGAAGATCTGGGTGTCACTACATATATCATATGGATGATAATCAAACCCCATGTAGTTCCGAATAGACTGTGAAGTTTACTATATTTTGTTTAGGATGTCTCGTATACCTTTTACGGTTTTTCATGTAAGACTATGACAACCATAATTTGAATTGATACACCATACTTATGATGAGAAATAATTTACCAAACACCTAAGCCAGTGTGAGAAGTTCTAAGTGTGATTAAAAATGAGTGGTAAAAGTTTTTTTATAGAACCCAAGATAATACAAATTGAGGGATTTGTGCATTTCAATTATCTGGTGGTTGAGCCTGGAGATAGTATCCAAGAATTGCTACACATTTCTTTGGGATGGGAATCATGCCATATCTAGTTCATGATATTCCTTAAAATTTAACATCATGCAGTTAGGATGAATGTTAGTCGATGTGAATTGATCATCAAATTGTTTTTTCACCTAATATGGGAGATTTTGGATGTCACTACGTGTCTTAAGAAAATAGGAACCAAACAATATGTACTTCTTGATAAGACTCCCTATGATGATCTTATATATACATAGTGATTAAGGGATTTTGAATTTTGGTTGGACTGAGAAGGGAGATCTAGGCATCACTATGTATCTGAATAGAATAAGAATGAATACAGACAGAGTTCTTAGAAATACATTCAGTTTAATTTCATGCTATAAGGATATAGGTGAACCAACCTGAATGGATTAAAATGGTACATATGATACATGGTGTATGACAAAAACATCGCTATATATCTTATTGGGTTGATAGTCAAACATCATGTGGTCCTTGATAGGCTACTTGCGCATATTTTATTCTTTAACAGGAACTAAATGGGATTTATGACTTAATCACGGGTGTACCTTAGATATAAAATCCATTAGTCACTATGATTCTTTATGGGTCACGAATCAATCCACACATAATTATTGAAAATTTTTCCCCCACCAACTAGGTTTTTATATGAGGAAGGTGACTTTTTATAACTTCCATTCTATTGGTTGGGTATAAAGCATGATGTTTATGTATCACAATGGTTCTGATTATAATGAAAATAATGTCATGATTCCTGGAATCGTTTTCTATATAGTTTCTGGTTCATGCATGGGAAAATGTAAGTGAAATTTTCTTTTCCAAAAACATGGTTGGACCCATGATTAGAGATTCGGACATCACTACGTTTCTCATTAGAAAGAGAATAAAGCCACATAAAGTTATTAAATAATATCCCAATGTAGGTTTGATTCAAACACATAAGAGTTTAATAGTTCATTATGATTTAACCATGTCTGTACATGATATTGAATATCTGAGCATCACTACATATCTTTCTACGGAAAAAATCAAGCCACACATAATTATTGAAAATTGATCCAAATACCAACTAGGTTTTGATGTGAGGAGGGGGATTTAATATTTTCTAGGTCAATGTGTCTGTCCAAAACATGAGGCTAGTTATAACCATGTATCTTATTGTAATGAGAATAAAACCATACAATCTGGAATAGTTCCCCATGAAGATATGATTCATATGCAAGGAAAGAATAAATTTTCATTGTGGTTGCTACTGGAACCATGATTGATGATTCAGGCATCACTATATATCCCATTGAAGTGCGAATCAAGCCACACATAGTTCTTTAAAAATGGTTTCTATTCAGTTTTGTTTCTGAATATAGGTAAAAATGAGTCCTCAGTACCACTATGGAGTAGAAATGATGTGAGTTATTCTTATGCATGGAAGAAATATATTATTTTTGAGGGACCACAATAAATATCTACTTATGGTATTTTAAAATATTTTATAATTTAAAAAGAGGGAGACATTAATAATAATTTTTTATTTCATGTGGTGAGGAAAATGGTGTTTTTCGATTTATGTTCAAGCATCTGGGACCTCATGTCATGCAGTTTATCATCATGCTACAAGGACAATGACATTATGAATTTTCTACAACTTCAAGACATGTATGCATATAGTGTTATGCATTTTAACATCCTATATATATGATGAACTATGTGTTATTACCCAATGTACTTCATGATGAACCTTTCATTGGTTTTAGTTGTACTGATTTCTCAATCCATTGAGATTAAGGAATAAGCTTCATTACAAAGGACATTATGGATGGAGTAAGGTCAATCCCGATTTAGCTCATGTTTGTGAGGATCCTTTTCTGGTAACATTGATGTCCTAAAGACCAATACCTATTATCCTTGGAAGAATTAATGGAGTTAAACTTTCATGTTAAAGGTTTATTCTCTCCTGTTTAGATATACCTCCAAGTGATTCAAGGTATGAAATCTCATTTCATCCAGTTGCTCCAAATCATCCACTCATTTCTGAGGTTTTTCATCTATAGATATATTGTTAAAATAGAAATACAGTGCGATGGAAACTAAAAATCAGTGGAAAATACAACATTTATTATGTACACCGACGTGTATAGGATTTCCAATGTTTTAGTATGAGATGTAGTGTGGTACGACCGTGAGGCATGCAAGAGATTTCCAGGACAAGATTTTTTTGATTTTTTCCACCATCTTCTAGAGTATATTTGATAGATTATTGTTCAAATATTATATTTTTCCATTGTTCATTGAATGATATCAAGATAAATGGTGGGACTTGATATTTTATTCATGTTATAGCTTCTTTACCTCAAAAAAAAATGTTGGTGTCGTTGTTCGCCAATATGGTATGAGGGACGCCAAATCTGGTAATGATATTAGATTTGAAAAAGCTAACAATTATTTTGGATTTGAATTCATTGAGGGGTGTTGCCTCATCCCATTTTGAGTAAAAAAAAGTAGCTGTTAAGATGTACATGAATTACATAGCTGTAGTAGTATGATATGGTTTAACATCATACATTCCCCTTGTTGAAAATGATCAAGAATATTTTACTATACGTTGTAACTCCCAGGGTTGGTGAATGAAGCTAGAATGCATTAGGTAGGGATGACACTTCTTAGTGAATTATGTGTAATACTACATCATCGATGGCCAACAGTATCCAATAAATCAAATTTGATCAAATAGCGTATACCCTAATTGGTGGGCACCACATGCATGTGTGTGTAATTCATCCATAACAACCAACGTTTCTTCTACATGAACACATCTAAGATGGCCTTCATCAAATTCTTTCTTTGTATAGGATTTTCTACTGAATTCGTCCATCATAAAGATTGAAATTAGCCGATCGTCACCAGATAATATCTCTTCCAACATTTTATAGTGGAAGTAATCCATCTTGTAGGTATTCCATGATAGGAACATTCCATTAAATGGTAGGAAAATATGGCTTAATAATGGGGATATGTTTTTTAATTTCCACTATTCTAATAGTAAAAAACATGAAACCATGTTATGATGGGAAATAATATTGAATATTTCATCCTGATTTGGATTTCTCAAATATGTTGATGTATTTCCCAATGCATCATCCTAGGCATTATGTGATCAAGGAACATGATTGAATGTTGGATTTGAGGGGAATTATTCCATTAACAATTAAACATAATCACATAATAGATTTAGATCCTATTTTTTGATGTCATAGTCCCCATTGATCTTCATGATTATCAATTCAGAATCACCCTTCACCTCTAGGTTGTTCACCGATACATCGAGTTCCAATTACATTCCTGTAATGGGAGATTGATATTTTTCCAAATTGTTGGTACCACCTTCAGATAAAAAGATAGAGTATGGTACATCTGCCTTCTCCGGGAAGATAAGAACAATTCAGAACCCAAATTTTTTCTTTATGAGTCTTCTATTTCCTTCGCTATTGGACTCTTGGATGCACCGTTAAAATAAATTTCCCATGTTTGGTTGATATCCTAATTAGAGAGGATATATTTATAATGAAGTTCAATATTTAATGAGATATCTAATATATATGGTTGCTTAGTGAGGAAGTCTACCAAGGCCCAACCTTTTATTGCTTTTTGAGGCACAAACCGTATATAAAAATATTGTAGTATAACTTCCCACCATTCTAGATATCCTATTAGTATATGGAGATAGATGAAAAATTTAAGTGATTTAATTTGAGAAAAAAAGTGAATCTCATGATTCTTAAGGTAGTGCCTTAGCTTACTAATGGAAAATATTAATGATAAATAACTCTTCTTGATATCTTAATTGAGAGTGTGAACATCAAGCATGGTGTGATTGAGGTAATAAAGACCATTTTTATTCCTAGTATCGTTCTATTACTAAAGATAGAACAAGGTGATCATTCTAGGGTTGTCAAATACAAAATGATTAGTCTTATTTTAGAAGGTGGAATCAATACCAGTATGATCAAGAGGTATTTCATTAGGGAATCAAGTTATTCAAGACACTCATTGGTCCAATAATAAGTGACCCATTTCTTTACCAATTTCATGATGGGTAATCACCTTCTTATGAAGTTTTCTATGAAGCATCAGATGGTGGACACATGTCTTTGAATTCCTCTCAAATAATTCATGTTTTGAAGTGGTGACATTAGAAATATAACCATAGTATTCTTAGGGCCAACTTCAATTCATGGATGTCATATAATGAAGCCAGGAAATTATCTTGAGGTTACATCAAAATCATATCTCAAGGGGTTAATATGACAATTATGCAGTTGAATCGTATTAAATATGGTTACTAGTTCATCTATTAGATCATACAATTTCTATTATTTTACCATTATATCATCAAATTAGAATTCAACAATCCTTCCAAATAGGGTTTTGAAGAATTTATCCATAACATGTGATTATGTGGAACCGTTGTTCTTCAAGACAATGTGTGTTACCCTATTGTAGAATACTACCTAAGGCGCTCTAAAAATTGTGTCTTATTCATCCTCTTAGGACATCCGGAGGTGTTTGGAACATGATTATTTATCCATATAGGAAAGGGCCAGATAAGAACTTTTTGTTTTAATCATGAATTTTTTGATTGAAAATAGGATGTCATCTTGAGGAAAATTTCTAATGAGATCTATGAAATCAATGAAAAATATGATTCTTTACATTCTTATTTTTCATAGGGAAAATGTTTTATAGACTTTTGGGTACTGTACCTCTCATATAAAACCATACATGATGAGTTTGTGAACTTCATACTCATTTTTTGAGGTGTGAGTAAAGTGTGTCCCCCTTGATGTGTGCTTGTGTCCGCATTGATCGTCTGGAAACCCAACATGATGAGTGGACACCTCAATGTTGAGGCATGGAATCTCAGTGTAGTTATTAGAAAACACACATTGATCCTACATTTGGAAGTATGTGTATACCTCTTATTCTTTAGGATTCATTGTTTCACTAATCACATTGGGGTGTGGATCTTGTTTTTTACCAAGATTTATTTCTCAATGTTCATCTATGGTGGTCAAGATTCCTTCCTTGAATGATGGAGGGGAATCCCTAAGATCTTATTCTTCTTCCTCATCCTCATGCTCCACTGCATGTGCTTCTTCCTGGGGAAGAGATTCCATGACATGTTCGTCATAGTGAATAGGGTAGTAGTGATTTGGTCCCCTGGAGGATGAGGTAATCATTTTGGGACCACTTACTGGTATGAATCCTTCGTATAGTCATGAATGGGAAATGCAGGGCTGAGAATTAGTATCTCCACATTCTAATATTGACCAACATCTTATTCTAGATTAACTAACATAAATAAATTTTGTTGTGTATCAATGGATGTAATGAAGATATTTTCATTCAATCCTTCATTGTCACATGGAGAATTGATAATTTCATAATTCCCATCAAGATCAGCTCTCGTGATTGAATTTACTTATGTTTCTAAATTAATTCATGAATTATGCCCCACCCTTTCATTTTGATTACAATGTAGTACTAATTCTGTAATGAGCTGTTTGAGAGGTATAGCTCAAATCATCTCCAAGAATTTTGTGGCATGGATTTTTGTAACATCAAAAGTCATGGAATGATTTCTTTATATGTGATGAAACCATGAATTGATGTACTACATATCACAAGATTTTAATGGGTCCTTGTCACCATACAGTGTCCCAATTTGACCATTGATTGAATATTTGATACACTGGTGGTATGAAAAAGGAATGGTTGCATGATGATGTAACCAAGGTTTTCTTAGAAAAACATTGAATTTTGTATCCTTCTAGAAAACCATTAATTATAATTCTGAAATTATATCTCCAAACTGAGTATAGAGTGTAATATTTTCAAGAGGCTCCGGCTGAATCATTTTCACAGCTTTGTATCATTAGAGTGGAGGGAGATAAATGGGATCCGTTAAGACACAGTTGGTGAAGTGTCTAGACCCGCTTGAGGTTGAATCCTAATCCATTTTCAATGATATATTTTCAGATACAAATGTCATTTAATGTTCTATATATATAAATGGGTATGAAATGTACATTTATGACAACATCCTCATATTAGTCGGTGAAGGATATGACTACATGGAATTTGACAGAATCATTTCCTACAAAATATAAATCAGTAGTGGAAACTATGAAAAAAATTCCTAAGGTCTTGATGATGCCTCAATAAGGTCTTCTCAGAAGTCCTTTGACATACTCAGAGCATACTGGAATGATAATTTGGCTGGAAGATGGAATAGTTTCTTCAAGATGACATATTTTTTACCTAGAGCTCTGTGCTTCCAAAAAAGGCGATACTATTTTTCAAATAAAATAAGAGATTATGCTCTTGATGTGGGTAGTAAGTCTCTTGGGGTTGGAGCTGAAAGTGTTCCTATTCACGATGGATTTGACTGATTGGGTCGACCAACCCGTTAGAGATGTGGTGGCATAAACATTAACAGGTATCCCAATATGATCATGTTATGGAAGAACCTATCATTCATGGAGGAAGAACTCTCTTTCTCATGTTGATCCTTCTAGAGATCTTTCCCATGAGTTTCAGCCACGTAGATTGGTTGAGTGGGGGTGTGGTTGAAATAGTGGATCCTCGCACATCCATGTATTCCCCTGTATCCTCATCCTCAAAAACTACTTTCCCTAATTCCCCAACTAGGTATAGGGAACTCGGGTTCTTAATCATAATCATCTGGTGAGAGGAGATATGTTGTTTTAATAACATTAATAGAACCATAGATCAACTCCTTATCAAATTAATTTTCTTCCTAGGGGGGTTGATACTCTTGTACTATTTTTTGGCCAGCACCCATGGTTTTGGGATGGTGAGAATAATTTTATATAAGGTTAGGGGAAACTTTTTCCTTGACATGACATTATATTCTTATAATTTATCTAAATCCTTCTGGCCAAGTCACTTTTTTGATGATTGGCCTTTAGAGGGTTGGGCTTTTAATGAATTCATTTTTACTGTAGTTCAAGGGGATGAGGGCATATGGGGATGTTTCAACAACTCTCAATTAATAGAATGGGTGTTTTATCATTTTATGATCATCTAATAACTGAACATCTTTGTTTCTTACTCTTATCCACATTCCATTAATCTTTCATTTCCAGATTGGTAGAATAAACACATTAAATGTGGGCTTGAGTATTATTAGTTCCACTTTCCTAGAGTCCATAATCTTTTGTTGGAGTTATTTGAAGAAAAAAACTCATGTATGGGGTGCCCCAAGATTTTATTGAAGGGAAACTAGTTGGGAGATCTTCATCATATTATTTTAGGGACTTCTTGGGCTTCAGAAACTGAACTATGTTGTTTTCCAATGTCGAGATGAAGTAATTGGGGTTTAGTCATTTTGAATGGAATGGACCTTATTTTTAACCTCCTTAAACTGCCTCTACATATAATCCCTTTGATCATATTTTCAAGGCTTTCATTGATTCTGATTATCATGAGGTGGGGCCTTACATTATGGTAGAGAATTTTAGGTTTCAACGGGTATAGGGGATTGGTTATGTGTAACTGTAGAATCCACTTCATTTCTTGTCATCCTTCCCTGAGCTGATGGAACCACTTGGGACTTGGCTTTGGTCTATGAAATGGATATTTATACATGTTGAAAAATTGAATCCTAATCCTGAAACACCCTTATGTATTTCATAGGGATCAATGTCATGATCAACTCATCATGGAGAATTTCTGCATAGATAGGCAACATATCATTTTTGGGGCGGTAGGTTCAATGAGTGTGCCAATACTTTCCACCAATAAATGATGTTTTAGATCCTTTAATTCACCCTTTATTGTATATATTGTTATCAAAGAATATTTTATTTTGTATCATTGAGAAAATATGGAGGTGGAATTTTTGATTGTGGTATTCCCATCAACTGATCAATCTAGACTGTAAACTCATGTACCAGACAAAGGCTGTTATTGAAAATAATTGAATGAAGTGGATATGTTTCATAGATTCTTGTTGATTAGGGCCCCATCAAGGGATCAAAATGAGGGAAATAAGTTTCCAATTATGTTTCTGATCTCCCAAGTTGTTGAATATTATAGATTTTGTATTTCCAACGTTTGGTAGGGGCAGATTCGGATCTACGGGTTCAGGGTAAGCCTTTTTTCTATTTGTACTGGCACACGCCATCCTTCCATGGATTGAAATTGAGTAGTTAATGAATCAATGGTATTCATAATAATTCTAGGAATATCTTTCTATGTTGGGAAAATAATAATTTTAGTGGATAGATGTTGAATGGGTGTGGTGATCTGCAAGACCACTAGTGGCAGCACTATTGGTATCTTCCATGGTTAAAACATATCGGTAGAGTCTTAAGGATGTGCCTGACCATGTTCTGGTTGTGAACCCAATGGATGTACTTATTGATCTACTATTGTGGGATCCAAATATATTTTTCATGGTGAACCAAATGGAAATTTTAGTTGAGTTTCTTCCTACAGATCATATCTGGTAGGAATGCAATCTTGGATTAATTCTACAACTACTGTTCCCAACTCTCTCATTTCCTCCTCTTGATATGAAAATATTTCTTTTGGTGAAAGGGATATTCCTTATCTAGTGGTATATGATACATGGTATGACCCTTACCTTTTCTCGTATTAGGATTCTTTTGATGAGGTAGGGTTGGATTATTGAGGGGGATACCAAATTTTTTTGGTATCCTATGGTTTCGGGTGTGAACACCTTCTACATTCATTTTTGTGTGGACTATACCATGTATTAAAACTTATTATTCTAAATCTTTTGAATCAGTCTTATGATTTAGAGGATCTTCAATGATGGTGTTGATTATAATCATAGGTGTGTAGTGCATCATCATAATTATGTTTGTATTTCTCGGAGATCACCTTCTTCTGAGCCCCCGACGATACCTTGTCCTCTCACTTGATGATTACCTCGGTGTTGTTCGAAGGAAATTAAAACAATGTTAATTCAAAAATATGTTGTTATTGTGTACTACATGTGATTTTATAGGATCACATAATGATAAAAATTGAGATGATTCCTTCCTTGGCATCTTACATAATAGAGATAAGACTGATTCACATAGAGGAGGGGGCGGATGGTGTGAAAGATCCCCCAGCTATGAGGGATCCGGATGTTCTTATATTTTATTCACAATCCTCTGGTTATGTTTTTCTTGTCTTATTGGTTGGTGTAACACCATGAATTTTTTTGAATTATTATTTTTCAATTAAATTTATCTTTTTGATATTTTTCACTTCACATGACACTGGAAATAGTTATATCTATATATATATACATATTAAGACATTAAGTCAAACATTATTATAATATGGCATAGACTTTGGTTGTGGTACATGAAATACTTATTTGTCTTGTACTACATGCAATACCAACTGGGCATTTTTATACCTGTGACACTGACCTGGCATACGTTACATGCAACCCTGAATTTCTACGAAGCATTATTTTATTATATTTTTTTAACTCATATAATTATAACATATATATTAAACATAGTGATATGAATATCAATAACTACTCATAAAGTATTTTTTATAATTAATTTCTAAAAATAAAACATATTGATAAAAAAGATTTAATTTTTGTAAAAGTATTTATTTGATTAAAACTACTATGAACTACACTTCCTGTACATTTATGAAAAGGCAATAAAATTAATATGAGACAAATATAGAAATTTAATTTGATAAAATAAACATCATATTTTAATTAATAATGTTTAAATTATCTTATGGTCATTTTTTGGGAATTTTTTAAGAAACATAATTTTTTGATGAATAGTGAAAAATACTACTTTTAGGTTAAAAACTGGAAACTCATTTAAATAATTACTAATGTTATATTATATTTTAAATTTAATTTAAGGTCACATTAGATCAATTACACATATATTAATAATATTTTGTTCATTATAATTTATTTCACTTTGAAATTGAATATAAAAACTAAACAAACTTTTGAACTTCGGTCTACTTTAATGACCCGTAATTTCGTCCCATATACAACATTGTAATTAATCTAAATTTTTCCAAATAATTGAATTTAATTTCTAAAAACCAACATAAATAATTATAATTAGTATAATATTTATATTCTAATAATATCAAATTAATATATTACCAAAAAAAATTATTAAAAGTGATTAAAATTATTCTTAATGAATAAGGTCAAATTAAACGTAATTAGGGACTCAAACATAATCTTAGGGTGCCATATGACCTATAAAATTGTTCAAAACAAATTTTATAGAAATATTTCATTCATAAAACATCAATTATTTATTTATTTTGTCTTTTTATGACTTTTGTTAGGTAAGAACATTTTTACACATAACTTGTTTTCAAATATTCTAACTGAGCCCTTTTTCTTCCATATAAAAGCCAACCAACTCCACTTCTTCCTAAAAAATATAAAAAATCACAGGTTCAGACATGATAAACCAAATAAACTTTCCAAGAACCCTCTTTTCATTACAAAGCCTTCCTCAGGGAATAAGGCAATCCACGGGAGACTTTTGGCATAAAAGAAAAAGAGTTACCCGATTAAGCGGTAACATCATCTCTCAAGTCCTTTATTCTAATTTACTTCTCCACCCCCACTGACTAACTTTATTCTATTTTTATATAAAAATACTAGTATCCAAAAAAATACAAGTATTATTATATTTATATGGGTTTTCAAATACCTAAACACACCTCCATCTAATGGGCAACAAGTATATTGTTTATGTATATGGTGAACTACTGCCTCACAAAACAATGATGGTTTATTTTTCTATGTACACCTATCATGGTGGTAATTATGATGGAAACTATGTTTTTATATGATATAAATTATATTTATAATTTATTTATTCTTATTTTATTTATTTAGAACATAAATTTATTCTTTCTGTCTTTAGTAAGGGCAAAAATTGTGTTTGAGGAAGTGTGGACTACTGCCCCCACAAAGTGATATGATTCATCCATATACTACATGTATTATTTTATTAAGGATATATTTAGTGAATATATATAATATATGTGATATAATAAAGATAATTGAATAATTATATATATACACATATATTTATCTTACTTTTTATTATTCGAACATGATAACTAATCATAAATAGCATTCATGCGTATGTACCATCTACCATGTCCATGAATGTTGTATTCTATTTCAAAATTATATATTTTATAGATTATTATAATATAAATATATTTTATATAAATTATATTTATATCATGGATTACGTTATGGAAATCATGATATTTTTATAATGACCCGCGATATAACAAATTAAGGCACATACGACGAACAAAGAGAATATTACCCAAAATGAACCCTTAACGTTGTATTATTAACAAGAAATTAATATAAGTAAATAATAAAACCATATATTTTATTAGATAAAATAATATGGTTATTTAAAATTGTTTTAATGTGTACGAGGAGAGTCAAGACACAAGGTAAAGTGATTTCATCTCACTTTTTATTTCTATGGGACACAAGCTACGTTCACCACTCTTTTCTAGTGTGTGGTCTATATACTACCCATGAGTGTATTTTATGTATCTTATACATAAATTAATGTGTATTAACATATCATTTTTTGGATCTTTCTTTCATGGGGATTATGTTTCAAAAGTTTTTAAATCGGTAAAGTAGTTTTGTCTTGAATTTCCTTTCCTAATACACATGTTTAGTTATGAACCTATTTTTTTGACAAGGCGTATATTATTCAAATTGAAATGTTATATGATGAATATCCTTCCATGAAAAATAATTAATTCTTTACTTAATTAAATTTTTATTATATGAACAGTATGATCCAATTTAATTATGTTTTGGGATTTTATTCAAACAATCTCATCACATTTTAATATTTTTAATGATTGTGCTTGTTTTGTTGAAATATTATGATCTATATCTGAATAAAACTCATTATCTTACTTGTCCTATAATTTTTAAATATGTATCCATGTATTATTACATATTTAACACTCTTTTGGTAGTTAATATTATTTGGAAAAAAAAATATAGACAAATCTTATTATATCTCTCATTTCGGTCGAAAATATTTTTTATTTAAAAATATATATTTTTTTTTTAATGTTTTCAAATGATATTTGGAGATAATTTTCAAGGAAAAAGTATTTTAAAATTTTTTATGGTATTAATATCTTCTTTTATATGTTTTCAAACCTATTTTTAAATAAATATGTTTTTAAAAATGTATTCTGTTTAAAAAAGTATTTTGAATGTTTTCAAGCCTTATTTATAACTTTGGAAAGTATTTTTCAAAGAAATTTCTTTCAAAACGTTTTCAATATAATTTTATATTATTTCAAATAAAAAAATCCAATATTTATTTCCTTAATTCTTCATAATATTTCTTTTTTGTTTTCAGTAAAATGGTTTTCAAAAGGTTTTTATGTTTTGAAGATCATTTTTCAAAGAAGAGAGAATAATTTCCTTAAGAAATGATTTCAGAATACCATTCCAGGTTATTTTCAAATTATGCTGACATCACTTAATGTCACTCATTCATTTATTGGAAATTATCCAAATTTTTTATTCATATCCATTATTTAATGTTAAATATTTTCTTGGAATGAGGCTTATAACACCTATTTATATTCCATGAGTTATATGCTTTTGAACCTGCTTCATTTCATAGGTTATTCTTTGAGGAAATGATTATGCAGCCTATCTATTTTCCATATATTATGATGTGAGTAAATTTTAATGATTCGCATTTCATTTCATGTATTATGATTTGATGATTATAAAACCCATCTATTTTTATGGCACATAATATGATGATATTTTATAATCTTTTGGAACATGTATGAAGGAAATTATTATGAGATGGTTGGGACCTATATCTACCACCAATGAATTTTGTAATGATGTACGACTCATGAGTATAAATTTTATCTGTGAACATGATTATATGTTCACAATGTTATGTGGGGACCTGGTTAAATGTCCAAATGTTTATGCATGAACATGATTACATGTTCAAAATGTCATGAGTGATTCTTATTACATGTTCACAGTGATATGTATGATGTCGGCTTTATGTATATATGTTTATGTGTGAACCTCATTACATGTTTATAATGTTATGTGTGAACTAGATTACATATTCAAAATGTTATGCATAGACCTAGTTTTATTTGCATAAGGTTCTGTGTAAACCAGATTACACGTTCAAAATTTTATGCATGGACCTAGTTCCGTGTCCATAAGTTGATTTAGTGTCTTGATTTCTAATCCTTAATATAATGAGTATACCAGTTTCAACAAATGCATGTTCACAACATTAAAAAAAATTATTCATTCCACAAATTTCATTTCTTATTCATATTTTATAATTTTGTGACTTATATTCTAAATTCTATTATGATCTATGTATTATGACATCACAATAATTTTTATTATCTATAATAAGTTTGGTGTGATCTAAAAATGTTATGATCATGTTCCATAACCTATTGTCCACATTATGCGTGTGTAATTAATTTATTTACCCTTACTCGACATCTAAACTCACTCTTTTCTTATATTTCCATTCACTAGGTTATAAATAATTGTTTTAGGGATAATTACTATGGGTGGATATACTTATGGGATATGTTGAAGATATTTCACCATGATAGAAATTTTTTCCCATGTTTCCAAAGATGATAAACTATTATGGTCCCCAGGAATGTATTTTTGTAATGTACTGAGTATTCATCTAGAATGATGTAGTATCCATCTATGTTAACCATAGGTATCTATATTTAGTATCAATGGAATGGTTTAGTCAACCTTTGTAATCTACGATGAGAAAACATTAGTGATATCCCTAGGTATATTTATAAGGATATCTCTAGTGATGTCTTTAAGGATATGTATAAGGATGTGTTAGCGTTTAGGAAAATGTCATAGAATTTTGGTAAAGGATAGAGTGAGTGGTTTCCTAGAAATACATCACTATATAGATCCTACTAGTATTTTTGTCTCTAAAACAGATGTACCTAGGGGTAAAGTTTTTGAAATGATGTTGTGGGTCTGACTCAGGGTAATATGGTACATGTCAATTGGCCTTGTTTCACAAATGGTTTGACACTCCCAAGTAATATGTATTGGGAATTCACAAAATCATTATGAACAATCATGATGGATTTAAATATAATTTGGATATGAATAACCTAGTATGAACATAGGGTGTTGTAGATTAAAAAATGGTTCATGATCTATACATCCTATAATTAAATCAAGGGATGACTATGCTGGTTTTTTATTAGATGTGTAATGCCCACATAATGCTTCTTGTTTTAGTAAATGGAGAGAACTAGAAGTGACATGGTTAACATTTAATGGTTTAGATATTAAATGTATGGTCATTATAAAAATTGATTTCCCAATTGGAAATATCATATGGAGAATCAAGAAGGAGGTATGAGTATTGGTTATACTTCTGATGATAAGGAGACTTCAAATGACTCATGGAAGGTATGTGATGTTCTTAGAGTATTGTTTACATTGATCATAAGATGCGTGTTTAGATTGAGGTTAAGGAACCTTAATAAATGATTCATATTTAAAATTCTAGAAAAGAGGCGTTACAGTATAAATTTATGAATCCTAATTAAATGTTTATGAATAATGTTCAATTAATGATGTATTTATGTATAGGAATTCAAATATTATGTTTTATGTATAATGAAATGTATAATTTTTTTCAGTATTATTTTTCATCATGTTTTGAAAAAGTCATGTTGAATGGTGATGAATACATATAAAATTTATTTCGAGGAATTTTAATATTTTGAATATGGTAAGATAAGCCATAATATGTAATTTATGTTAAGATATTGCAGTTATGAATACGTAAATTGGACAGTGGTGATTATCTTGGAAGTAGTTAAGGACATATTGACAGGTAGTTTGTACTATCATGAATGAATTTTAAAAGTTATTTGATTTATGAATCATATCCAATAATCTATGGAATATGGAACCATACATGTTTTCCAAAAAGTTTTATGGTAACTCAGGATGATACAATGTTCCACGAGAAGTGACCATGAGGGTATTCACATGTTTGGAATTTGAAAACCAAGAGATACATTTTGATATATGGGGGATAAATTTTAAGATGATTTAGTTAACATATTTCTATGGTTTTTGGATTTTCATCTTTTAGAAGTGTTATAAGGTTAACAATTCATTAAAATATTATGTTAAACTTTGAAGGAAGTATTTATATATTTAGTTTGTATTGGAACCTTGGTTAAAAAGATATTTAGTTATTAAACTTATTTTATGGATTTCCATCATATATATCAAATCATATTAGTGTGGTTTTAGAATAGGACATCATGTATATCAGGTGATATCCAATCAAGTCCGGTAAGGCCGTAAGTCTTGAACCCATGGCCAAAAGATGATAAGGGTTTCATGATTACCACTAACCTACGTGGCGTTGTGGTTAATGTAAAATTATTTTTAATGAGTAATTATTTATGTCGGGAAAACATTACTACTTTTTTATGATTAGATATTAGTGTATTTACTATTTTTATTTTTATGAATAGTTATAGATATATAGTTATGACTTTAATTATTTTATAGTCCTTACAACATGCTAAAATTATATTTTTTTCACTTCATACGTCAATGTTAATTTAGGGACATCCATTACATGAAGAAATAGATAATTAAAAGTTTTACAAAACCAATTTTAGTGAATAATGTTTTTTATATATAAATACATCAATTATGTATATTTTCCTATATTTCTTGCCAATAAAATAATTACTCAATTTTAAGTTAATAATTAAAAGAAAATGTTTTTCCTAATAACTTTATTTTTTGTTGTACTGATGGCCTTATAAATCATCATAGATTTATTACTTTGAGGCCCTTGATGTTTCTTTGATCATTATCTTTTTTATGATTAATGGCCTAAATCACTACTTAAAAATACTTATTCTTTTCATCCATGTCCAATCTTCACTCCAAAACTATGTTCTCCTATGTAGAAGCAAGGTTACATGTTAATTTGGATAACCGTTATGGTTCCAACTTTCCCCGTTTTAATGGAATTGTTAGTATCCATTTTTAAGATGTGGGTTTCTCTGATTGAAACAATCAGGTATTAAACCACTGAGAACCCAAATTAATTTAACAGGTGAAAATTCACTTTAATGGGGGTGGAATGTAACACCCTGAGAATTTTTGAAATATTTTTCTTCAAATTAATTTATCTTCTTGATATTTTTCATTTAACGTGACACTGAAATAGTTCTATATATATATATATACATATATATATATATATTAAAACATTAATTCAAACAATTCATTCTCATGGAACCGACTTGGCTAATGCTACATGCACTTTTCAAATGTCTTGTGCTACATGCAATACTGACTTGGCTTGCACTACCTGAAACACTGACTTGGCATATGTTACACGCTACACTGAGTTTCTATGAAGCATAATTTTATTATAATTATTATAAATGTTATTATTATAACCTTTACATTAAACATAGTGATATTTATATTAATAAATACTCTTAAAATATTTTTTATAACTATTTTATAGAAATAAAACATATTAATAATAGAAAATATATTTTTTGTTGATGTCCATCTTTGTTTAAAAATATTATGAACTACACTTCGTTTTTATCAACGAAAAAACAAAAAATATAATTTTAGACTCATTTCAAATATTAATTTCATACGAAATATTCATTTTTGAATTTAGAATTTTAATATTTTTAGTGTGTTGTTTTGGGATTTTTCTCAGAAACATCATTTTTGATGAATAGTCAAAATACCACTTTTAGGTTCAAACTATTTTTTTGTTTCAATAATTATTAATGTTAATTTATATTTTCAATTTTTTTATTGTAAAATTAGACAAATTATACATCTATTAATAAAATTTAGTTCATTAGATGCGATTTTACATTGAAATTTATTATAAAAACTTAATAAGCTGTTGAACCTCTTTCTGCTTTAAAGACCAGTAATTTCATCCCATGTGTGGGATTGGAATTAATCTTAATTGTTCCGCATCTACGAATTGAATTTCAAAAAACCAACATACACCATATTAATAAGTATAATATTTAGAGTCTAATAATATCAATATTGTTTTTACCAAAAAAAATAGTAAAAGTGATTACTGTCAAATTAAGCATAGTTAGGGAATAAACTATAATCTTATTGTCCAATATTACCTAGAAAAATTTAAAAACTGATTTTATGGCCATATTTCGGCTATAAAATTTTCATTATTGATTTATGTTGGTATTTTATGACTTTTTTAAGATAAGAACCTATGTACACCTAACTTGTTTTCAAAAATTCTAGGTGAGTCGTTTTCATTCTCTATAAAGGCAACCACCTCTCCCTCTCCTTCAAACCTCTAAAATAACTTAGGATCAACCTTTGTTTTTTGAAAAAAAAAAGCAAGAAATAAGGATTCATATAATAAAATTAGGGTTACATGAGTTTAAAGCAAGGTAATCTACATTTATCTCATTGATGAATAGGAAGTAGCTCACAGGGTATGCTGGAATGATGAGTGCAATTATCATCTGAGGCTCCTTTTTCTAGAAGAAATAGGTATGGTGATTGGATTCACGATAGACGTGTGTGATGATGTATTTCATTAAGGCAAGGGTGTCAAGTAAGTTGATACATTTTGAGGTGATATTCCATGAAAGGTGCATCTGACCCATTTTATATACTTGAACAGTGATGATTGAGTCACTTTCAAACTAGACATTTCTTCAATTTATTTGACTACTAACATCAACATCCTTGATGAAGTCCATCATTTATGCATGAAGAGATGTAGGATGTCCACATGAAAAATGAATTCCCTCTATGAAGTCACCATTATGATCCCTGAATGCAACTCCGTAGCTAGTGGGCCCAAGGTTTCCTCTCAAGGTTCCATCCAAATTACATTTGGTCAAACCAGCAAATGGAGGTGACCATAAGACTTCAATAGTGCCAAGTGGTTTCGGGTTGTCACAATATACATGTACTTTTCTTATAATTGTGAGGTATTGGATTGAATTATCAGAGAATTCCTCAAGTGTGGTGTTTTCTTGTTGAATCATGAGTATGATTTTAGATAGAGAAACCATAGTATTGAACTGAGAATTCTCATATATCCATTTATTTCTGCTTCTCCAGATTGCATAGATGACTTATGCACATCCTAAAAGGATTATAATTCATACTTGTTTTGATAAATTGATTGCTAAAATATAAATCATAAATTTTGAGTTGGTCGACACCTGCGGAGGGTGGAGTTTGAATAAATAAAAAACTAAGTTCTAGAGATTGTAAGTGGTGTTATAGGAAAGAAAGAAGTGATTATAATCATCTTCCTTTTAATGGAATAGGGAACACCTTGAGAATAGTGAGATACCCACATGTTGTGTATTTCATTTTATTAGGATATTGTTGATATGAAGACACCATAGTAGTATGAATCGATATGGTTTAAACCATTTTTTTATTCATACACTTCATGTGTAATTTCCATGGATGAGATGATTGTAGAATATCTTGGAATCCAAAATTCCTTTTTCACTTGGTTCCAAGATAGGAATGCCCTCCATGCTCAGGAAATAATATTAAGACACCGTGATGGAAATATGAGAAGGCAGTATATAACTCTAATTATGTTGTTCCTTAATGGTGGAATTATAATTAGTTTATAGGTAATGAGTTCTAATTCTATCAATCGGGTGGCACACATCCAACTATCCTTCCAGAATACGAGAGTGGAGTGACCACATTCTAACAAGTAAGAGTGCATATTGATCTTCTGAAAACCCTTTTTAGACCAGACCAAAATTAAAATTGCTTGTAATTCATCATCCCTTCAATCATATTGTTGAAAAGTTTGGATCTCATAAATTCCAAGGAAGTTTCCATGTCATTGATGAGCCTCCAAATATGTCAATCCAAGGAATAATTTTGTCACAACTCAAAAGGATTTATATGATTAAGAGGTAACGTCTTCTCTCAAGTCAGTTCTTTTATTTTATATATCCACCCTAACCATATCACATTATTCTATTCTTATATAAAAACACTAGTATAAAAAATATACTAGGATGTTTTTATGTAAATGGTTAAACATATAATTACACACACCTCCATATATTGGGTAATGATCATATTGTTTCTAGGTATGGCGAACTACTATCTCACGAAATGATGATATTTCACATTTCCATTACCACCTATCATGGTGGAAATTATGATGGAAACTCTATTTATATATGATAGATATTATATTTATAATATCATTATTCTTCTGTAATTTTTATTTATAACATAACATTATGATTTCCATCATTAGTAAATATAATAATTTCGTCTGAGGATGTGTGAACTACTGCCCCCTCAAAGTGAAATGATTCGTTATTACACTACATGGATTGTATTAAAGATGGTTTTAGTGAATATATTTAATATATATTATATCATAAAGCTACTATAATATTCATATATATGTATCTAAATATCTTACTTTATTTTTTTCAAAACGACAATTAATTAGAATTTGCATTCATGCGTAAGTATGGCCTTTTATCTCCATGAACGGTGTAATCCATTTCATAATTATATATCCTATATATTATTATAATAAAAATATATTGTATATAAATGATATTTATAACATGGATTACATTCTAGGAATCATTATATAAGTATAAGGACCAATGATATAACAAATTAAGACACATGCATTGAACAAAGAAAATATTACCCAAAGTGAAACCATAACATTGGATTATTTAAAAAAGAGTAATATAATGGAATAAAAAAACCATATATGGTGTTATATATAAGAAAAAATTTATTTAAAACATGTCTAATTAATTTATATTTATTATACAAGTTTTTTGAATGTTTACAATGAGATTCAAGACACAAGATATGGGTATATCATTTCAATTTTTATTTCTGTTCGATACATGCTATGTTCTCCACTATTTTATTTTGTGTGGTATATGTACTACACATGATTTTATTCTATTTATATTATAAATAAATTTAAGGGTATTTACATATCGATTTTACGGTCTTTCTTTTATAAGGTTTATGTTTAAAAAATTACCAAATTGGTGATATAGTTTAGTCTCAAATTGTATTCTTTGAGACACAGGTTCGTAATGCACCTATGTTCATTAACAAGGTTCATATTATTCAGATTGAAATGTTATATCATGAATATATCACCTTTAGTGTTATTTTATGCTTCAAGTAATATCATTTTTTACATTATGTGTATGATCCCAAGTAACCATGTAGTAAGAGTTTATTGAAACAATCTTATCACTTTTCAAGATTGTTAATGAATATGATTTTTTGATTCAATCATGTGATCCATACTTCAAGAACACTCTTATCTTACTTTTCCTCTTTTTATTTGAAAGTCGATATCTTGTGCGCTTTCAAATGTTTCTTGGTTTTTGGGTACTTAGGTGCAGTAGAGTTGCTGACCAAGGTCATCTCTCAAAGGATGAAGTAAATTTAACAACATGTTATAGGTATTTTGAAAATAAAATAAAATTAATTAAGAATAATAATTACATTTATGGGGTTTTTTATTGTTTATTAATCTATAAGATTTTTTCTGGAAGAATAATGTATTTTTGTTGATTTTAGTTTTTAAATGAAGTTTGATTAAAATGACACAATAAAAATATATTTTTTAGACAATATCTAAAAGGCATAATTGATATAATTCTACCTATAAATTTACTTATTAATCATTATCATTTGAATAAATATCAAATTAACTATTATATCATAATTTGATAACCCTTGAACCCTACAGGAGTAAACTTAATCACAAATATTAAATTACTTAAACTCCATGCCAGCTTCGGAACACACAATTACAGCACCCTACATTTATTATAGTTCTATGGTTAGGTTATGGTCAGTGGTTAATTAGATAAAATATCCATTCTGTAAATTAGGAGGAATTGTGTTTAAGAATTATATATTAACTCTACAAATTTATCTCGTGTGGTCTTTTATTACCGATTAAGTCCACGCTATCACAATTTACACAAAATCTCGACCACGGGTGTTTTTGTGTTAATTGTCCAATTTATTTCTTAGTTTCATATATTTTAAAAACTAAATTCATGAAACATATTATGTTAATTATAGTATCTCAATGATTGAAAATAATTAAATGAACATGGTAGAAGATAGATTGATCACTAAGAAAACTACTCTTCCATGGGCGGTGTGGTCATCGTGGAGAAGTTTTGTGTGAGAAAAAGATTGAAACGGTAGAGCCCAATATCTTCTTCTATCATGATTAAAACCCAATTAGGATGATTAAGATAATAATAAATGGGTCAAAAATTGAATATTAATTGAATAAAAATTCATGATACAAACATGAAAAAAAACACAGAGGAGAAGGGAGAGGAGAGCCTTTTTGGAAGAGATGTTCACACAATGAATTATTTCTACCAAGAGTTGTGAGGGGCTCCAAAGAGACACCCTTTAGTCCACACATTTCCAAATCCTCATTCATCCTTCCCTAAGAGTGAAATCATCCTTTAAATAGAGTTGGTGATGGATAGGGTTACAAAACATTATTAAATATAAAATGGAAATTCATCCAGATATTTTAATCCCACTTGCACAACATAGTTGTCCTATTAAACACGTGAATTATCTATACTTTTAGAAGGTATATTTGTGTCTAATTTTTTTCCCAAGGTTTACTCAAAATTTGGTCCCAATCTAAGCACGTATGATGACGATATGTCCCAAATGGTGAAGTGATTTCCAATCTGGATAGTTTAGTCAATATTTGTTCCATGGCCCATTTAATCCTCTCCAATCATGATCCAACTCACATTTCCTGAATAGAAATTGTATCCCATTAAGTCAAGAACACATTAACAATATTTTAATTGAAAATAATTTATAGAAAAATAATTATGCCCAAAATACTACAGTAAATTTTTAAAGGGTAAAACTGGAATTTTCATCAAATTTGCTAATGAATGACCTAATCCCAAATATTCCTTAATTGGACATATTTAGAATAATTTGAGGGAATTATATCATTTATAATAAATATAATATTAAATAAAATTGTGTTTTATCAACTCCCCCATACTTACCCTTTTGCATTCCTAGGAAAAAGGCCATATCATTTATTCCAAAAAATTGTGACAAGTAAACATCAATATCAAATCAATACAAATTTTAAAGCACATATCCTTGAGATCCAACAAATCCACACTAAGAAAAAAAATATCATGGATCATAAAAAAACATTATTTAAATTTCTCTATTTATAATATTCAATATATTTCCACATCATTTTTCCTCCCATGCACAAAAAATAATTACCTCGCTTTCGTTTTCTCTCATGAAACAAATGATAACTTTTCAGCAATGTCTTTCTAATCCAAACTCATATAAGGGCCACCGTAGGCTTGATAAATTTATACATTGCCACTCGATGTGAGATAAGTACATATTATTCTCATTAGGACTTTTTAGGGTTGATCTATGGCTTTCGGTTGGTAGGATTTAGATGTGAAAAATTCTGAAGCTGAATGATGAGGGAATGATTATTTTTTAAGAAAAATTGAATTAATCTAATATTCACATAAATTTGGTCTCCTACTCAATCCCATAATCATCAATTCATTTCCATAATCATAAGAAGTCCTAGAAATTTTACACTATTCATCATTTCAGCAACAAAAATGTCAATCTTCTCCAAAATAATTTTTTGTGAATGCTCCAGATAGGCATAACATTCTTTCTTTTTACAGAAGCTCCTGAAAGGCACAACTTCACTTTTCATGAATACTCGAAAAAAATAATCTTTCAACAGATTGATTTTTTTAGTAGAATACACTTCTCTTTAGAATTTAATTTTCCACCCAAAGTATCACAACATGTTGTAGCACAACACAAGTCAGTTTCCCCGACACTAAAGTTCAACTAGATTATGAAATTTTACTTCTAGGGTTGGTTGCATTGGGAAATTTGGCATGAAATGTGGCTAACCTATTATAATGTTCATGGCATCTAATGTATAAAAGGATTAATTTTCAATGTAGGAAATTATAAAAATGATTCTTTGAAATATGTGCTTTAATACAGAACAAATTCCACAATCATTTAAAACATATGTACCTCAAACCCTCATGTTTTGATAGGAATAAATCAAAATTTGGATAAATCAAGCATGTTTTGGTTCTCCAATGAAATGAGGTAAATTTAAATAATATAAAAATAATGGTTTAGATGCCGCTGAGGAACCTGGTTTCAAATATAAATATAGTGAGATGTGTCATGGGATTCAAAATTAAGAGTACATTTCATGAAATTACTAAATATTTGACTTGAAACAATTTTATTTTCATCATTAATTTATGCACTATGTCAATGGATAAATTTTTCCACTTATTGATATAGATTTTAAAATGGTGGTGATAATCATTTCAGCTCAAAAGTTTCAAAAACCCTAAAAAATTTGAAATATAAACACACAAACTTGGAAAAACAAACAATTTTTTTTTGTTTTTTTAAATCATTGATAATTAGAAATATAATTGAATTTACTAAACTAAAAGGTTCCCCCCCCCCCACTCTTAAAATATTCTATTTTCCTCAATTTGTACCCATGAGATGATATGTGCACATGAAATTCATAATTTTGAATAAGAAAAAAATAAAAAAAAGGTGAAAGGGTTAGGAAAAACCTTATATGCTCAAGTGATGATGGGGTCATGTAGTGTGATGAAATCCACTGCATCAGTAGTAATTCCCTCAATATATCTCTTCAAACCTTGCATGTTGACTGAAAATCTCCTTCTAGTGTCCTCTTGTATGATATCTATTGCACCGTAATGAAAAACCTTAGTTACAATATAAGGACCTAACCATCCGGAACACAACTTACCAGGCATCAGCTTCAATCATGAACTGTAGATAAGGACTTTCCCTCTAACATGAAACTCCCGTTTTTGGGTCATTTTTTAATGATATACTTTTTATATTTCCTTGTAGAGCATTGAGTTATCATATGAAGACAATTGAATCTCATCAAGATCATGAATTTGTAGCTTCCTTTGGATTTTAGCTAGGGACAAATCCATGTTGCATTTCTTTCTTGCCAAATAAGCCTGATGCTCAACCACCATGGGGAGATGACATTATTTCAAAAAAAAACAATATGAAATGGGGACATCCAGATTGGTGTCTTGTATGTTGTCCCTTAAGCCCGTATCGCATCATCCATACGCATTCTCTTATCCTTTTTATTCGGCTGCACGGTTTTCCCCAAAATTTGTTTTAACTCATGATTTGAAACCTCAGCCTCACCATTTGTTTGGTGTTGGTATGTTGTTGATGTTTTTCATGTCACCCCCTACTTTCGAAGGAGGGAATCTAAATTCCAAATGCAGAAGTGCGTCCCTTGATCACTAATGATGGCCTTCGGTACTCCAAACATTCAAAAAAAACGTTTCTTTGACAAATTTACATAAAACATGGGAATCATCAGTCCTAGGGTCTTATCCTCCACCCATTTACTCACATAATCAACAACAACTAAAATATAAAAAAACCAATGAAATTGGAAATGTACCCATAAAATAGAAAACCCATACATCAATAATATAATATAATACTATGGGTTGTTGGGGGATCTCATGTCTCCTAGAAATGTTTCATGTGTGTTGGCAATGTGAGCATGACTTACAATTCACATGAGCATCATAAAATAAACTAGTCCAATACAATACATAGTCATAAACATTCCTAGCTATCCATTGGGGTCCAAAGTGTCCACCACAAGCAATTGTATGACATAATTGCAGAACACACTCAAACTCATGATAAAGAACACACCTACAAATAACCTGGCCACTACACATTCTCCACAGGTAGGGGTCATCCCACACAAAAAACCTAGACTCACACTTTAATGTTTAGACTTGATGTTTCATTACATTTGCTGGGATTTAAGAGGCAACTAGGTAGTTAACTAAATCAACATACCAAGGATGTGTACCTGATATAAAATAAAGATGCTTATCGGGGTGAGTGTCCTGATGTGGTACCTGGTCCAAGGTGTCATCCCCTAGTATTTGAGTTAGCCTACTCATGTGGTCCTCCACCATGTTTTCTGAACCCTTCTTGTCATTTATCTCAATATCAAATTCTTGAATAAGAAGCCTCTATCGGATATGTCTTGGAATTGCATCTGGAATCTTCAAAAGGTACCTTAGAGCAGCATGCTTAGAAAAACAACTACTTTAGAGCCAAATAAATATGAACAGAATTTTTCTAAAGAATATATGACAGCAAGACACTCCATTTTGGAGGTTGTTTCATATGATTGGGCTGAATCTAGTGTCCTCAATGCATAGGCAATTACATTTGAATGTCCCTCCACCCTCTGAGAAAAGATAGGTCCAACTACGAAGTTAGAGGCATCTCACATATTCTCAAAAAAAAAAGATCCCACCGTGGGGGTTGTATGATCGGTGGACTGGTTAGAAACTTCTTTAGACCGTCAAAGGAATTACTACAATAAACATCAAACACAAAATCGGAATCCATTTGATGTAATCGTGACATTGGAAGTGAAATCTTACTAAAATCTTTGATGAGTGCCGATAAAATCTTTCTTTCCATAGAAAATATCAAACCTTATTAATAGATGAAGGATATGGTAAGGATGAAATAATTTCTACCTTCGATCTATCAACTTCTATCACATTTTTTACACTACATTCCCTAAGACAATCCCATTCTCTACCATGAAATGACACTTTTCATAGTTCAAGACCCGATTCTTCTCAATACAACAATTTAAAACCTTTCCCAAACTAGAGATACAATCATCAAATGAAGAACCATACACTGTAACATCATCCATAAATACCTTTATGTAGGTCCTAATAAAATCAGAAATAATACTCACCATGCATCTCTGGAAGGTTTCTAGGGGATTTCAATGTCCAAATGGCATCCTCTGGTAGTCCAATGTGCCAAAAGGACAGGTGAGTGTAGACTTCTTTAGATCCTCTGTAGCTATAGGAACCTGAAAATATCCAGAAAATCCATCCCAAAAACAATAATGTATCTTCCCATCTAGTCTCTCATGAATTTGATCATTAAATGGGAGGGGGTAATTGTCCTTGTGAGTGGAATGATTTAGTTTCCTATAATCAATACACACATGCCAACAATTTTTCACCCTCATTAGAACTAACTCATATTTATCATTTTTAACAACAGTAACAAAATTTTAGTTAGGCACAACCTGAATAGGACTCACCCACCGAGAATCTTAAATGGGAATAATTATACCTTCCTCGAGAAATTTTTTAACCTCTTTTTTAACAACATCCAGAAGTGTTGGATTGATTCTATTTTGTGGGTTCCTAATCGGTTTATACCCATCCTATAAAAGAATCCCATGCATGAAAATGGAGGGGCTAATACCTGATATGTCAGCCAAGGTCCACCCAATTTCCTTAATGTTCTCCCTCAAAAGATTCAAAAGTTTTTCTTCATGTTCGAAAGGAAGATTATTAGAAATTATAATATGTAATCTCTTTCCACTCCATAATTATGTGTATTTAATATTTTGTGTAAATGTCTTGAACTCCAATGATGGGGGTGGTGTATGGATGGATACATAGAAGGGACTGAAATATGTCCACAAATAGAATCAGTATCAGAATAGAAATCATCAAAATCAGTGAATAAAACATCGAATATTTCATCATACTCAATAGCCATGTCATAATCAATTCTCAAATGGTCAAAATCATAATATGATTCCATTTCAAAATCAAATATAAGAGAGTATTTTACATTAGAAACAGATGTGGAAGTAGTCTAATACATTAAACTGGAACGAATACACATAATCTCCCTAAGCATAGGACAATCAAATTCCAAAGGGGTTTTATTTGGTGGTTCAAAATGGGAGATAACAAATACAGAATGGTCCTCTGAGGGGTACTTTATGGAGTCCATAACATAAAATATCACAACTTCATCCACAAAATCCATGGAAAGTATACCCTCATTGACATTTATGATAGTTATTATAGTTTTTAGGAAGGGTATACATACTATAATGGGAGAATGTGAACTTACATAATAAAACTCTATGTTAATCACATAGAAATCTGCTGGAAAGATCATGTCTTTTACCCAGAGAAGTACATCCTCAGGGTCTCCCGCTGGATATGTCATAGATCTATTCGCCAACTGCACCACTACTCTCAATGGTTTTAAATCACCTACATGCAATAAAGGGAATACAGAGTGAGGCATCGCAATTATGGAAGCTCCAAAATCACAAAGAACATCATAAAAGTGAAAATCCCATAAGGTGCATTGGATAGTGAAGGTCCCAAGATCCTTGCACTTAGTTGGAATTTCTAGAGTTGGTGTGATGAGTGCTGACACATTCCTTCCAATATTGATCCTTTCATTTCCCTTGATCTCTCTTTGATTGGTACAAAGTTCTTTTATTAATTTAGCATACATTGGGATTTTCTTAATGTCTTCAATTATAGGTATGTAGTTCTCCATAGACTTGAATGTGTCTAAAACCTCCTTTTGCATCACCTCTTCAGCCATATGTTTTGATTGAGCAACCCTATTTGGAAAAGGAAGGGGTTTAAGAGGAATATTGTTAATATTTTTCTTACCATTATCTTTCTCCTTGGGTTGCTCATCTATTGGTATGGAATAGGGATTCTCCGGAGTTGAGGTGAATCAAGGTGGAATGATAGGTGTAGATGCATTAGTTGTTTTCTTCCCACTTCTCAATGTAATGGCACTGACATTCCCTTTTGGATTTAGAGTAGGCTGGGAAGGTAGAATTTTATAATTCTTACTCACATGTTCATGGGGGGTAGTAACAATCTGGCTCATTTGAGTTTACATCTCCCTCATCTACAAATCATGACTCATCAGCTCATTTGGTTGATTAAGAACAATTTACTTCAAAATTTCATTAGTCTTAGAATCTACCGTGGGTAGGGTATTACCTTGTTATTGTCTTGTTGATGCTTGGGATTCAAATATCCTTTGGGATAGTTGGAATCCTTGTTGGTAAGGCGGTGGCTATTTGATGTTTTGTTGAAATGGGGGCCTTTGTTGTTGTCCAGATCCATACCTCATGTCTTTTTTATTCTGCCATTCTGGGTTTTATGTTGGTTCAAAGGAATCAAACTTCTTTTGGGGGCTGTGGCTATTGTTGCGGCTGATATGGTCTCCTAGGAAACACTGCTGCACAAAATTTTGTTTCTTGTAGTTGCGAGAAACAGTCTATTGGGTGTCTTGTCTCGGTGAAAATTACACAAGGCCTTGAAGGAGGGGGTTGGGATGCCTTTTGGGGAAAATTCAATCTTCCTCACCATAGTGGTCAATTCTTCCAACTTATTATCAATCAATGATTTTCAAGAGAGGAATTAATTACATGATTTGCTCCCCTAACATGTGGTGTAACTCGATCTCTAAATTGTGGGGATATTTTTTCCATCATGTCGAGAAACACACATGAAACTACGGGTGTCTTGTCTACCATATTTCCCTCTAGCTCCATCATCAGCCATGATTCTCTACATAGGTTTGAGTATTTCATATAAGTATTGGATGAATATTTTCGCACTGATTTGGTGATGTGGGAAACTTGCACACAACTTCTTAAATCGCTCCCAGTACTCATACATTGACTCCCCTTGCGATTTATTGATCCACGATATCTCATTATGAATGGAAGTTGACATTGATTCTTGAAAAAATATTTTCAAGAAAAGGTGTTTAAAATCATTCCTACATGTTACATCTTCAGGTTATAAATAATACATCCAATCCTTTTGCAGCTTCATCATGTGAGAATGGGAATTCTCTTAGTCTAATTTGATCTTCAAAAACATTTCTTTTTATACGGATGAGAAAACCAAATTAAATTCATTTAAATATTTATTTGGATCCTCACCCAAGAAGAAATGAAATTTTGGATGAAGATGAATTAACCCAGATTTTAATTCAATGTCTGATTCGAGATTCAAGTATGCAATACAATATGGTTGATAGTTACTCTCAGGTGAAGCCAACTCTCAAATGGTTTTATTTAGTTTCTTTAAATTATTTTCAACCATTGGTTCTTGTTATATGTTGGAATTAGATGTATTTCCAATTTAGGTGTTCCCAAAATGGATAAATTCTCCATGTGGTTGACTGCTGAAACTTCTCATAGATTGAGAATGTCTGATTTGATCCCTAAGGATGTGTTCAACATCACGATCAATATTTAAGAGATCATCAGGATTAGTTCATGTCATAAATAAAATAAAAATAAAATGATGTAAATTTGACCATAAAAAAGATGAGAAGTTTGACTTGATGGTCCAAAAATAAGAAGAAGAAAATAAATGAATAAAAAAATCAGATTGGGTAAACAAGGAAGAAGAAGAGAAGAAGAGAAAAAATGTAAAAAAAAATAGATACCACTATTTGGTTGAAATAATTACTTTCCTCTCCAACAATGGCACCAATTTGAATGGAACTGTTGTGGATCCTTTCAATGGATGTTTGGTTTTGGGTACTTAGGTGAAGCAGAGTGGCTAGCCAAGGTTGTGTATCAAAAGAGGAACTAAATTTAATAGCTTATTAAAAGTATTTTGAAAATAAAATAAAAATAATTAAGAATATTAATTAAAATTATGGGGAAGTTTTTATCGTTTATAAATCTAGAATATGTTTTCTTCAAGAAGATTATATTTTTTATAGTTTTTAAATGAAGTTTTATTAAAATGACACAACAAAAATATGTTTTTTAAACTATATTTAAAAGGATTAATCGATCTAAATCTACTTATTAATTTACTTATTAATCATTATCATTTAAATCAATATCCATTTAATTATTATCCCCTAATTTTTTAACCCTTTAACCCTATAAGAGTTAACTTAACCACAAAGATGAAATTACCTAAACCCTCATGTTGCTTCAGAACACGCAATCATAGCACCCTACTTTGATTATATTTTTAAAGTTAGATTATGGTCAATGGATAATTAGAGAACATATTCATTCTATAAATTATGATGAATTGTGTTTATGGATTATTTTTGAACTCTAAAAATTCATCATGTGTGGTCTTGTATTTCCGATTAAGACCACGCTCTCCCAATTTACACAAAATCATAACCTCACATGTTTTTTGTTAATTGTTCAATTTATTTCTTAGTTTGTTATAATTTAAAAACTCAATTCATGGATCATATTAAATGAATTACAGTATGTAAATGATTAAAAATAATTAAATTAAATGGGTAGAAGATAGATCGATCACTAAGAAAACTACTCTTCCATGGGAGGTGTGGTCTTCATGGAGACATTTTGCATGAGAAAAATATTGAAAGGGTATTACCCAATATAATATACACTGTTGAATCCAACCCAATTAGGAAAATTAATAGAATAAGGAAGGAGATGAACATAGAAGATTAATTGAACAAAAATTCAATATGCAAATATGAATGAAAAGAAATACAAAGAGGAGGTGGGAGAGGAGAGCCTTTTAGGATGTGATATCTGCACAAAGCATTACTTCTTCCAAGAGTTGTGAGGCACTCCTGAGGGAAACCCTTTAGGACACACCATCCCACAGCCTTGGCCAAACCTTCCAAAGAGTGAAAACATCGTTTAAATATAGTTGGGGAGGTCTAGTGTTACCAAAAATTATTAAATGTAAATGGAATATTTGGCCAAAAATTTTAATCCCTATTTCACTGCATATTTAACCTCCTAAGCATGTGAATTATCTACTATTCTATATGGATTATTTTTTTAATCATGTCCCTAATCTTCCCTTAAAACGGGGGCCCAATCTAAGTCAGGATGAAGAAGATATGGGCCAAATGGTGAAGTGATGTCCAATCTGGATAGTTCCGCCCATCTCTGTCTTCATGGCCCATTTACTCCACTCCAATGCACGATCAACCTCACAAGCCCTGAATAGAAATTCAATCCCATTATTTCAGGAACACAGTTACAAAATTTTAATTCAATATAATTTAAAAAAAAATTATGACCGAAATACTACAGTGAATTTTAAAAGGTTAAAATTGGAATTCTCATCAAATTTGCAAATGAATGATCAAATCCCAAATATTCCATAATTGAACATATTTTGCATAATGTAAGGAAATTATATCATTTATTATCAATATAATATTCAATTAAATAATTTTTTTTCATTATTTTTGATATATTTTTGTATTAGTACCACTTTTATACTCTTTGGTACTAAAGATATTTATGGAAAAAAAATTAAGAAAAATATGATTGTATCTCTCTCTTCGGGTGTAAATTTGTTTTATTTCAAAAATATTGTTTTCAAAAATGTTTTCAAAAGATATTTAAAGATAATTTTAAAGGGAAAAATATTTTATTTTTTTATGCTTTTCAAAGCTTCCATAATGTTTTTTCAAACCTATTTTTAAAGAAAGACTCGTACAATAAAATTTCATTTTAAAAAGTATTTTAAACGTTTTAAATCTTTATTTATAAGTTTGAAAAGTATTTTCCAAGAAATGGTTGTCAAAATGGTTTTAATCTCTCTTATAAGTATTCAATGAAAAGGATAAAAAAGGTCTTCAAATAATTCTTTTTATAATATAATGTATATATTCAAGAAAATGGTTTTCGAAAGGATTCTATGTTTTAAAGATCCTTTTTAAAAGAAGAAAGGATGATTTTCTTCAGAAATTTTTCCAGAATATCCCTTCAAGTTATTATACATCTAAAATTACATCCATTAATATCACATATTCCCATCTCGAAAATTATACAAAAGTACTATTCATATCCTTTCTTTAATAGTTAATGATTTGATGGAAGGATGCTTATGATGGCCATTTCTATTCCACGGGTTATATGATTTTGTAGCCAGATTCGTTTCATTGGTAATGATTTGATTAAATGATTATGAAACCTGATTATTTTCCATAGCTTACAATGTAATGAAATTTTTATGATTCCAATTCATTTTAAGTGTCTCAATTTGAAGATTATAAAACCGAACTCTTTTTATGGGTCATGGTGTGATGATGTTTTATTATCTCATGGTACATGTATAATTGATTTGGTTATGAGATGGGTGGTACCTATATCTCCCTCCAATTATTTGGGTAACGATGTATGAATCATGAGTATACAGGTTATGCGTGAACCTAGTTACATGTTAGCAATTTTATGCATGGACTTTGTTGAATGCCCATAAGTTTATGCATGAACTTGATTACATGATCACAATGTTATGAGTGAACCATATTATGTGTTCAAAATGTTAGTCAAGGACCTAGTTTGATGTCCATAACATTATGTGGGAAACCATTTTACAATTTCACAGTGTAATTCATGAACCTGGTTACATTTTAACAAAGTTGTTCATGGACCTACATTAATTTACATGAGGTTATGTGTGAACTTGATTAAACATTAAAAATGTCATGAATAGACCTGGATGCATGTCCATGTGTTGATGAATGGTCTTAGTTTCATGTTCATAACATAATGAGTGAACCTATTTGTACTTATACATGTTCACAATGTTATAAACAAATGTTCATGCCACGAGTTCCATGTCTTATTCCAATGTTATGATTTTCTGATTTATTCTCATAATTCCTTTATGATATATGTCTTATGAATTACCAATATTTTTTATGATCTCTATTATGTTTGGTATGATCATAAAATGTTATGCTCATTTTACATAACATTTTGTTCACATTATGCTTATTAATTTCCTTAATTTACCTTTATTGATCATCTAAGGTCACCCCTTTCTTATGTTTCCATTACCCATGTCATAATTAATGGTTTTATGTAGATATACTATGGATGGATATACTTATGGAAATTTATAAAGATATTTCACCATGATAGATGATTTTTGTTCATGTTTCAAAAGAGACTATACTATTATAGTCCTCAAACAAGTATTTTTCTAATGTACTAATTATTATTCCTAATCAATGTAATATCCATGTATGATAATATTGGGTCTCTGTAGTTGGGTTAAAAAATCCCCTAATCTTTTATGTTGGGGGTTTTCCCAAACATTTTTGGTTGATATCACCATACTAGCTCTTCTAATTTTATTAATTCTTATTCGAATGTAGACTGAGTGTATTATTTGGCAGTAACATAAATTGCCCATGTTGGAAGAACATTGTGATTTTTACAACATTTTATCAATTTGACTTCTGATATACTATAAATGGGATGCCTGCACCATGTTATCGAATACCTGATGTAAAAGAATCTCAACAACATTATTTATTCTTGTCTGACATTAGTGAAACTCAGTTGGGGAATGTTCTTGATGGGTGCATGTTCAGTCATTAATAGATTATTTTTGTTGTAGCCTTCCTAGGGGAATTATATTCCATGATAATGCCTCTAGCATTCTTTTCTTGCTTGGGAGCATAGATAAATGAAATTCTCCATGTAAACCCAACCCTATGATTGGGAAACCTGATGGGGTGTCTGCGATCATCTTTAAAAACCACATTAATGCATCGAGGAATGCACGTTGAAGGGATCCTTATAGCTTATTGATCATTGGATGTCAGGAATCTATGATAGATGCCAATCCAACTTGGTATCTCAACCCTTTTATTACCTTGTGATGGGTTTGATAGTCGTCATAGGGTAATGCCTTTTATTTTAGGTGAAGACGTGTTCTCTATATGTTGAGGTGGATGTCATTCATACACTCTGTCACTAACATCTCTAGAAAGAAGTATTGAGAGGTGTATAAAGTCTAAAACATTAATATTATTTCATCTTTAGCCAATAGTTTCTTCATGTTTAGAAAATCTTATACATCATTTACCAGAGGTTATTGGACCTTTACTAACCAGAGTGGATTCATCCAGATTGTTTTACAAAAAACAATTGTCTTCATTGGGATTTCCTCTGCTGTGTTTTAAGGAATGTGACCCGTGGGTTGTTCCTAGAATCCCTTTTTCCTTCACATGTCTTCTAGTTGAGATAGGATTTCACCTACCTGTGATAAGGCATCATACATGACTAGCCTTGTGTTTTAAAGTGCCTCAAAATAGGATGGATTTCTCATCACAACTTTTTCCATTGTAGAATTATTTGGAAAATGAAAATCACTACCATAGAGAGAAAATTATTAGTGAACTCCATCATTGGATGGATGACTATGGTGGAATAAATCAAGGGGAGGACCCAACTGATCCTTGGACTTCTGGACACATAGAAGGATGTCGTGGCTCTCATAAATAGATAGGATCTTGAGAATGACCAAATTGTTTCCATGAATAAAACCTTCATGGTGAAGTGTCCAATTAGGAACATTATCATTAAGATTACTACCATATTTTGGTATTGAGTAAGCAAGATCCTGATCTTTGACAGATAAACATCTTAGGGATTCATTAACTCTAGCATCAAGGGATTTCTGGTCATAGATCGAATCATGATTTAGAAATCATGTTTGATTATGCTTATTTTTAGATTTCATATCATGATCAATATGGAACAGTTTCTATGATAATTGGTTACCATTGAAAGGAGTATGTTCCTACCTCATAGTGGTCATTGGAATTATCTGATTACATCCGATTTGAGTGGTTGTACATTCCCCGTCCTTCTTTCTATACATTATTGGGTTGTTTTCTTTATGACTCTATTAGAAACGATTTGAGGTATTTGTCTACTCTGGGGTGTTATATTGATGAACCACCCCATTTTGAGTCACATAGTTATGTATCCATCCCATGGTTACTACTTTCATTGATGTAATTATATGATATGAAGTCTAAGGATGTCGGAAGAATTTGTATCTCCCCTTTATCATTTTCAAGGATGTGTTTTGCGAGTTAAGATACCGGAACAAGGATATATGACCATTCTTTATATGATTTTAGTATGCGTGTGGCTTATCGTCGAGACTTTTCCTATGAATTCTCCATGTGATTCCAGAAGAGGTTGCTGGTAGGCTTGATAAATGTTGTCATGTGTGTGTGTTTTATCACTATTATCCTCCAAATATGGTTGTTAATATTTTTTAGTGCCTCCATATGAGTCTTCTGGTAGGCTAGGTGGGTTTAGGTAGGTTTTTGTTTATTCTTGTAGGTTTACCCCATACATGGTTAATGGGATTTCATGAATGCCGCTGGGTGAGTTTACAGGATGGATGAATGAAGGTGATTGGGTGAATGTTACCACACATTTTTTCCAACAAACATGGTTGGTGGGATTATTCATAGGGGGGAATGTTAGGAAAATTATCCCTATTTTCAGACCACATTTATTGTTTCCTATGAAAATGGGTGGAATCATTTAGGGAAATGGAATGGTCTGACAGACCATGGTTAGTAAATCACATTATTTTTGTTAAGGAGATTCCATAGTTTATGGAATTCATGTCAAGTTCATCCCCATAACATTTTTCTATTTACAAATATTTTCCAACTAGTTTGGTCATGGAACCGATAACACTCGGTGATCATGTATCCATGGGGACCTACTTTCCAAAGGCAGGCACCCATTAGGTGTTCTTACCAAGTATTCTTAAGAACTGACATTGGTCAATGGGATTGGAGGTTAGTCTCATCACACCCTTTTGTGGGGAATTATTTCACACATTGAGACTCTCTTATAGATTTAAGATATGTTCTTGAATACTTCATTAATTCCCATGTAATATGTGGGTCATCCCAAATTAGAAATCAATTATTAGCATTTGTGGAATTCAGAATCATCTTTATGGATTTGAGGTTTTTCATTGATGGAGATATCTATATGTATTTCAGGTTCCCCATCAATGGTACCCTCTTATATACTAATTATAGATTCTTTGGTCATTATTATGATAAGGCGGGTTTTCTAGCCACATAGTGGGGTACTCTGGAGTTTATTGTCATCTAGGTAGATGAAGGCCACTCTGTAATTTATTTCATCTGGGTAGTTGAAGGACCCTCTGGAATTTTTCATTATCCAGGGATATGGTATTTTTTGAGTTTGGGATCGAACCCATAAATGGTCTTGCAACGTATCCTTGTGAAAGGAATCAGATCCCATGTAATTCAGTTCCACTTAATGGGGCACATCATACCTTTTAAGTTCATGTGATCTAGACCCAACCATAAAACATAATATCATGTGGAACAACACCTAGGAATAAGGATCCTAGTCAATGTTTAGGGTGGTACATATTCTAGATAATCCCAAGGAACCATAAATGGATATGAATTTCTATGATTAATTAGATCCAATTGGGGATATGACTCTGAAGTACAAGTTTAGATTAGGAGTAGGGTTTTAACATTAGGGAGGCATCCTATATATCCAATTGGTATGTGAATAAAATCCCATGTAGTTCGGTAAATTGCAAAGGGGAATATGAAGCTTTGAGTTAAATAACATTGGGATTAGTCCTGAAGATGATGACCTACGAAAAAGTACATGAGTGATATATTATCTCTTAGTGATTTTATAGTTTATTTAGGGATTATACCTAACGAGAGGCCAATTTATTTAGGTTATGTCTGGGAATACATTTTTTGTACTATGTCCCTTAAGCTAAGGCCTTATATAGGCGTCCTATGTATCCTGGTTAGGTAGGAATTAGTGTTCTTTTTTTCAGTTATTCTGGTGGATTGTGTGAGTTTCATTATCAATGCATTCCTTTATTCCCATGTGATCCATTATTTGTGTGATAAAAAGGAGGTATTTAATGATTTTTCAAACCACATGGTTTCCTCATTCACAGGTGGAAGGGGTCAAGGATACGATGGAATTGGTTGGGACTACAATGAAAGAGGTCTGGGATACAACAGTTCCCTCTCTTAACATTACATTTGATGTGAGTCCAAGGTAAAGAAGTAATGCAGGTGAAGGACATTGTGGTAGATAGGATCAAGATTGGAAAATCATAAAATAAAGTCTATGGGATTAAACTTGGATGCCTTCCCTATAATATATTCTGTAATGGGATGAGGATCTAGTCCCATTTTATTGAAATGAAAGTGTGATCATTACCCTCTATACTACGAACTAGAGGATTTGGGTCTTGTATATGAGAAGGTTTAGAAAAGGTCCAATCCCTAATCCTCCATAACACGAAATCCCCAACACTGCACCTATGGTAAGGGTCCTCATGACCATAGATATAAAAATCTACTGATGCCTAAAGGATCATAACCCTCTAGTATGACAAGTGTGGGAAACCTCTGAACATATAAATACACATCTGAATGTGAGACACTCTAGTGTTCCTTTTCTGATGGTTTTGTATGTCAAGCGTTCTTGGTGGAGGCTTTGATTTGATCCCTCTAACATAAGGTATCCAAATGAGGAGAGTTATAAGCATGAATGGATTTAAAGGAGGCATGCTGAGTGGTTCACACATTCTAAAAGGTAGGGAGAACGCAGGAGGATCGTATAGGTTGTAGTTCGCATAGGTTGGATTGGGAAAATAGATAACACCTTGGGAGATGGATCATCTATGTGAATACACTTGCTAGAGACCTTCCTTGAGCCATTGAGGGTCTCGACAGGTGTTCCCATTGGTATGTCATGTAAGTCCCCATTTAAATAAGGGGACCTCATTCTAGTCTTCTTTGAATAGCAGTAAGGATAATTCCTTTCATAGTTGTTGTTAATTTTAAACCATAAGAGGAATTTAGTTTTGGTCTTCCCATTTAATTCCCTTGTCTTTTGGTGGTAGAAAAATACCTATAAGGTTTCATAGGTCTTGAGTGAAGCAATAGGGAGATCATAGAATCAATTGTTCTTCAGGTAAATTCATTCATTCAAATGAAGAACCAAGGGGCCTATTTATAGAAAAATATGGGACAATGGGTGGAGACTTTAGTTATCACAAGTAGGTCATGTTCTTTAAGTAGTGAAAAGTCCTTTCATGGAGATGATTCTTGGGGGTACCTTCGGAAAACTATGATTTTGGGTCCTTGCAATCTTTATATTTCTTCATCTACTTTCACTAAAAATTTCTAGGGCATTTCCCTTTATTTCTTTTTCACCCATGCGATCAAACAGAGTATTAAACATGTTGAGTTGGATTTGACATTATGTGAAGAGTATAATAGATTTTTATGATAATGATTGTATTTTTTATTGGCATGTTAGGCTATAAATATAAGTTGGGTGCTGATGAAGAACCAATGAAAGATGATATTGAAGTAACCATGATTTATGAAGAGATTTATGATAATGGGGATATTTATAAACATAATTTTTTTTATGGTATAGTGTTTCAATACAATATAAAACTTTGTATGGTTGTAGAGGTCCATTCATATATTAAAGAGATATTCCTATATAGTAAATTAAAATTGATAAACAGAAGAAGAGTCATTATAGAGATTATACATTAAATAAATAAGCATGTATATATTATTATTATTGAAATTAGATGTTGACTAAAAATATTGTTTCTTCGTGTGGGAGGTTAAATAAGATATTTGAGTCATGAAACTATTGGATACTGATAATTTTGAGAAGATGGTTATTAAAAATCGTGAATATCTACAAAGTCTTTTCAATAAAGATATACATTAGTTAAATTGTGTGTTTTTTATTGTTTTATCAGTCTTGAAGATACTACAATACATGGAATCTACTTTTGATAAACATTAATGATTAAGAGTATAGAATTAAAAATGGTTCATCATTTATTTGAAATTATTTAATCATCTATTATTGAAGATTTTTTATGGACCTAAAAGAATTGAGGGGTTATGATAAATTAAGATAATAAATGAAGAATATTTATAAGTTGTACATGCTTTGGTAATTATTTTTATGTGATTAGTGAAGGAATAATGAATTTATAAATTCATTTATGTTGTTTTGAGGTGAGTTATGGTTGTTGGACTTGCCCTGAGAAGGTTTGAAGAGTTGTTAATATATGTATAAGATGTATTGTAATTAAAATTTGGAGTTGATGACTTAATAATTGCATAAATTTGATCCATCGCTACTTTTTATCAGAAAAGTAGTGATTTAATTTTTCTGTATAAGATATATATTATCATATTCAAGACACACATGGAGTTACAATGTGATATGTGATTTCTTTTAGATGGTACAAAATATTTACTTGCAGATATGAAATATCTCATAGAATTCAGAGATGTGACAAAGGAAATGATTCATAGTGATGTGTAGGTGAACATCAATAATATGAAATATTTTCATAATTATACATAACATTTCATAGAATATTTGTAAAATGATATCAATTTTTATTAATAATACTTATGATACATGTGTATGATACATAAGAAAATATATTAAATACATGTTTTGATGTGATAGGTTAACTAAAAAATTACAAACCCCTTCATCAATTCGGTATTTATTATATATATTTTGATGCTATGAATGGTGATGGGGGATTGATCCTAAGAAACTTTTTTATGGAATCATAGTAGTGGAAATTGAGTTATGATAATTGTGAAATGTTTTAGTTTATTCTATTATCAGTTTAAATTTTACTATGCTATTATACATGCTCTTAATTCATTATAGTATTAATATAATCTCTATAATATCATGGTGTATTAAATTTTCCAGGGACATCATATTTTCTTATAATGAAACAATAGCTAGTATTTCAGTACACCCATATATATATATCCCTATTTATTTAAATGCATTATGAAATGTATAAATTATAATAGAAAGACTATCATGAGAACATATATATTTTTTTATTTGGGTTACAAACTGTGTTTCCCTAATTGTGTATGATTACTGAGATGTGTAGGAGGTGAACTAGTGATCATTTTCATTTCTGAATTCTTCTTAGGAACTCAACATCTCAAACATGTTAGAGATGGGATAATGTCAATGATATCCCAAAAGCTCACATAATATGAAGAAATATAGAGAAATTAATCCTCACAATATATTTACCATGTTCGGTAAAAAGATATACTCCTTTCCATGTCGCCCCCCCCCAATTTATTCTTTTATAAACATCCTTCAAGAATACAAAGTGATAACTGACATCTAGTTCTACACCCCATTATTCATTTATCCTACTAAAACTAATTCTACAACAATAAATCATCTATTCTTCTATAGTGTGTTATACCCCCAACTCTTCTTATTGTATCCAAATTTTTCATATATGGTTATACTCACCCCCATAACATCCCTTTTTAGAAACTAGTTCTATACCCTAACTAAAAACTCTTCTTGACTGATTGACAATTAATTTTTTCTTAGAAATAGGGGGACCCAACCAAAAACATACAATATGGTTGTCATCTATAGAGGCCTAAAATGATGTAGAATAATGTAATCTCCATGAATAACATCCTTACAATGAATCAGAAGAGATCCCAAACTGGTTTAGATAGTGAGAGGGGCATCTTCTCTTCCTACTCTAGAAAATTCATTAGCTTCATAATTCCCTTCTCTCTATATATGCATCATCGGAACACTAGGGGACAAATACTTTTTACAACCACTGACTTGGTAGACAAGATCAAAAGGAGGATCAATTTTCCCTTGAGAAATTTTCACCAACACCTCCTAGTTAGATTCCACTTCATTGACCTGCAGAAGAAACCTTTTTCCTAGCATTATACCTGAATGAAAGGCTCTCATCTCCACCCCCAAGGAATTTCCTAGGCCATAAAAATCACAAAAGGCTAACACGATAGATCATTTGTAATATCTAATCAGACCACCTCCCTTCATCTACCTATTCATGCAGGAACCATTCACATTGAGTTTTATTCCACTAATCCGAGGAATCCATTTCACCCACTAACGTAGAGAGTGCGGTCTAGAAACAGGTCTGTAGATAAGGTTGCAGTGTCTGGGAATTTTTACCACAATTAAGTAACGAGAATTGTTCCATCACCAAGGACCTTGATCTAATCTAAAATGTAGTGTTGAATGCTGCAAACCCATTCTATCTTGATTTTTTAGCATCCCATAATATCCATAAAATAGAACTGAAAATGACGCTCTAGATATTTCTATATATATCCTCCTACTTTTCCCCTTGAAATTATAATGTGATCGCATCCTTCATGGAGGCACCGTCATAGATGAGTCATGTTCTTCGGTGCATGGATCCCCTAAGGATCATAGCCCAGTCGCTCTTAAAAAAAGTACATGACTAATTCGTGTTTTGGGTACTCACAACACTAGGATCTTGACACCAAAGAAATAACCTTCTTCTAAATATTTTCATGAGAAGGGATTTCCGGGTTCCTCAATCACCAAATGAGAAAATTCATCTTCAATGGAACTTCGCTGCACCACAACGTAGTGGGACGACCATCCCCACGAACACTATTTTCATGAATCATTTCTATGAAGTCGCTCCCATTAAATATACCAGAACTCAGACCCGTGAAACAACATTTATCCTACTCATCATTAATGATAATATTATCAAAAAAAACTCCATCTAATTTCTAATCAGGGTCTCTTCTATCAATATAGAGAACATGTTGGCCTCCCTGAAGGTCATATCTGGAACTAGGAAACCTAGAAGGAATAACATCTCACCAGCCCAGTTATCTATCCACAGTTTGATGTTTCCTCTACCCACAATCCATATAGATGAGTCATGAAGATCTCTTAAATGACTGATAATAAAACATGAGTTGATTTAAATCTTATACATCTTCCATGTTCTTTTGGAATCTATCTATGATAGAAGACTCACATAATGATTTCCCTTCTAAAATATACCATGCATGCCGCACATTTATGGAACATGTGGTTTAAGAAATGTCATGGATTCCTACCCCACCCTCTATTTGTTTTACCATACTCTTCCAGGAATCCCATTGATTATGCCCTAATAGATTAGCATCCCAGAAAAGGCCTGTCAAGACCCTCTCCATAATGGAAATTGTCCCCTTGGGATGATTGATGACCGAGAGAATGTTCATTGAAATATAAGTCAAAACACTATTGATAAGGGTTCCTCAACCAGCAAACAAAAGGAACTTATTCTTCCAGTTAGAGATCCTCCCAAAAATCATGTGTACAATGTCATTGAATAATACCATCTTGATCCTTCCATTTTATATTGGAGCACCAAGATATAACATAGGAAATTGATTCTTTTGGATGCCCATAATCTCTGGGATTCCCTTGTTATGCTGACGAGAACATTTGTTGGAGATGAAACCATTATTGTTTCTTGTTTTTATATCCTGACCACTCATAATCCCACAGGTGGACATATTCATCATAAAATTAAAAATTTATCTATGGCTGCCATTAATAAATATGAGAACATCATCTGCAAACATTAGGTGAGACTTGATACCACACCCGGACTAGTTGTGATATGGAATTATCCTTCTATTCTCCATGATTCTGTGAATATTTTTTCATACGGATTCATGTGTGAAAATGAAGATAAATGGGGACAATAGAGGATCCCCCTATCTGACTCCACATGTACTTTTGAAGAATCCAAATATGTTCCACAAAAGGGAAATAGAGAGCCATGGGGAGGAGTAGCATCTAAAACAATGATCACAAATCCATTCCTGGAAACCGTTCTTTCTCATAGCATGAATAATGAAACTCCCTTCCATTTTATCATAATTTTTGTCCATTTCGATTTGAATAACAACATTTGAACCCACAGTTTGATTATTGATGTCATCCACCAATTCCTCAGTAATACGAATTGCACCATGAATATGCATACCTTTATAAAAACGCATTCTAATCTTTGGATATCAGATGAGGAATAATAAAACTAATTCTGCTGGTAATGAGAGTAGCTAGAATTTTTTATGAGACAATTTAAATATATATAGGTCTATATGGGGTGATGGATATGGGATCATTAAATTTAGGAATTTAAATTACTCTGGAGACGCACACACTTATATTTAGATATCCACCTCTGAAGAAATATTGGATGGATTCAATAACTTGGTCATGAACAATGTCACAAGTGGTGAAAGAAAGGCCCCCGGGAAACCATCTCGGCTTGGAGTGCTATCAGGATTCATTCTGAGAATGGTGTCTTTGATAACTTCCTCCAAGGGAATCTCCATAATAGCGTTATTTTATAAGGTTTCCACCCTACTAGGGAGGAAGTCCATGATGTTTTCCTCTTATTTTGTTCTTCCTGCAGCACCATCTCTGCTAACTCTAGTGCCTTTCAAGAGATACTTAAAATGTGTTAGCGCCATATGCCCTGCCACATTCTCGTCTGAGATGAAGGATCCTTTTTCCATCTTAAATTTGGTTCTCATTTTATACATTTTCTCTTTCAGGTAGGCTTGGAATAAACAGTGTTACAGTCTCCTCTCATAATCTATCGAGTTATGGCCTTGATTATGAATACCCTCTCAATTTAAAATAGTTTCTCAGCCAGAGAGGATTTCATATCACTGAGGGAAAAAAATTTCTCATAATCCCAATTCTTCTATAGATCCTCTTCCAATCCATTGATACCTTCTTGTATGAATTCTAGACCATTATCCTCAACTAGAAGAGCTTCCAACCAAACATGAATGTCTTTCTTCACCCAGAAAAGGCGCCTAGAAAGACTGAATCATGCTCTCTACACCTCATTAGTTTCCCAAGAGTATTTTGACATCAACATGAAACCTTCTTACTGGTACCATTATCTAGAATTAAAGATTAAATGCATTTCTGCATCTCTTCTTATCATATCCACTAAAAGAGTAGCACGGTCCAAAAGAGAATGAGTGAGGTGCATAACCGAAGACTGGGGGACGGAGTCCTGACCTTGGAGATTGCAAAGGAACCTGTCCAGATGACTCCAAATGTGCCTAGGGCCACAAGGGTTATTGCACTAGGTAAAATTATTACTAGAAAACCCTAAATCAATAAGAATCAACAATGAAAGACAGTCTTTGAAATCCGGCATTCCACTATTGATGATACTTAATCCTCCTCCTTTTTCTTCCATGTCCACGATGGATTTCAAATATCCACCAACGTACCCTGGAGAACCACCCGCCTGAAAGGAACTGACATGATTACATAGCTCCCTCCCCCTTAGAAGGGTCAACACTACAATAAACAAAGGATAAGCAAGCCACCTCACATCAGTGACTGATCCTCGTAGTGATACATTGAGGCATAGTACTAACCAGTTGGACTGTAACATCCTTCTTCCAACAGATCCATATATGCCTGTTATCAAGATATGCATGCAAAAAATTCCCAAATCCTATCCTATTTGTGAATACATTAATTATTCTAGGGTCTTGTTTAGGTTATAAGAGGGAAACCATAGAAGATTTATGTTTTCTGGACTCCTAAGCAGTAATATCGCACTTAGAGGGCACCCACATACCCCAAATTTCCAGACAATTGCAGGCAACATTAAAACAACAGTGATTTCTCATTACAGCCAAAAATACCTTATACAAAAGATGAACTAAGTTTTCATAACTCCATATCGTTAGATCGAGTCACTAGACCTACAGACCTAGAAATCAAACCGATCTTAATAGGCATGATGATTTTCTTCCTCAACACTCACTCTAATTCATCAATCAATGAGAACTGTTTGGAACATGGAGGAGGATAGGAGATCAGAGCCATATCCTAATGTAACATGGGTATAATAAGCATTGATTAAGGAGAATTTCTAGACGAACGAATTTCTTTCATCACACCCTCTGTCATATCCTTCCCTTGAGACATTATCGTTACCTATGACTGAACTGTGGAGGAGAAGAGAGGATACATATGGATATAGAATGGAGAGATCGGTGGAAAAACCTAAAAGATCAGAGGAGGGGGAGGATATAGTGTTGGAAATACAAACCATAACTCTGGGTGGGTTTATTCAAGCAGACTGCTGCTCTTCCCCGTGCACCGATTTCCTATGCGGCGCTTCCCCATGCAGCTCATTTACACTCTATATTTGTCTATTTATTTTCCCATGCAAGCCTTCATTATTATTTGATTTGTTTTTTGTTCCTTTCATTAAATGTAATTTGTGGTGAGAAATTTCATTTATTTTTGGATGAGTCTATAAAAGTGGTCTTTGTAGTCCGTTGGAAATATAGTGAGAATTTTGCAATAAAGCTTGAAAGCTCTTGTCGTATTTGTTGTCTCTTTTATTCCTTTGGGTTTCCTCTATTTTTCCCGGCTTTTATAGCCAAAAAATTGGTATCAGAGGCCGGTTCGAAGTCATCCTCCAAATTCTGAAGATTGCCACCGTGATCCAGCCGCATGTTCTGACCTTTTCTAAGGACAACTATGAGAGGTGGTGAACTCAAATGAAGGTATTGTTCAGGTCACAAGAACTATGGGAGATCATCACCGATGGGTATGTCGTACCCACTACGGAAGAAGAAGCGGCCTTCACGAATGAAGAAAAGACGACCGTCAAAAATCAAAGGAAGAAAGACCACAAGGTGTTGTTCCTTCTCTATCAAGGGTTGAATGAATCAACGTTCGAAAACATTTCCGAGGAAACATCAAGCATGCATGCTTGGGATACACTTGCCACCTTCTTCAAAGGAGTTGATCATGTTAAGTGGGTCCTTCTTCAAACATTACAAGTGGAGTTCGAAGCGGCGTGAATGAAGGAAGGTGAGAGTATCTCAGATTACTTCTCATGCCTAATTCTCATTATTAACATTCTGAAAAGAAATGGTGAAAAAATGGAGGATATTCGAGTTGTTGATAAAGCACTTCGATCACTCACAACCAAGTTCGAGCATGTGGTTGTGGCAATTGATGAATCGAAATATTTGGAAAAACTATCTATTGAAGAGTTGATGGGGTCGTTGCAAGTACATGAGCAGCGAATGCAGAAAAATGAAGGTTCAACAATAGAGCGTTCCATAGAGTCCAAGCTGACTCTGCATGAACCAAAGAATGGTCATGCACAACGAGGTGGTTATCATGCAAGAGGCAGAGGGCGTGGATACCATCCAAGCCATCAACAAAAGCAACATAACAATACCAATTTTCATGGAAGAGGAAATGGTGGAGGCCGATTCACGTGTGGTCGTGGAAATGCAAGGAATGTTCAATGCAACAACTGTAAGAAATTCATCCATTACGCATCTGATTTCAGGAGCAAGGTGGATCATGATGAGCACTTTAACTATGCTAAAGCATCATGCCTTGAAGAAGAAGGTATGACACTCCTACTCGCACAAGAAAAGGCATCTGAACACCCTGATGTATGGTATCTTGACATGGGTGCGAGCAACCACATGAGTGGTAAAAAATAACTATTTGAAGAACTCACTGAAGATGTTTGTGGAAATGTGACCTTCGACGACTCATCGAAGGTTCCCATTCTTGGAAAAGGTAAAATCAAAATATATCTGAAGAATGGTGAGTCGAATTACATTTCCAATTTGTATTAAGTACCAACCATGAAAAATAATATCATAAGTCTCGGCCAACTCCCTAAGAAGCGGTATGTTATACACTTGTAGAATTCTTCATTTTCAATAAGAGATGATCATAGGAGACTGATTGCTCAAGTTCAAATAGAGAAGAATCGCATGTTTCCGCTGCATATCAACACGAAGACTGAGCAATGTTTTTTTGGGATCATGAAGAACGACTCATGGAGATTCCATCTTCACTTTGGGCATCTTCATTTTAATGGACTCAAACGTTTATCCTCATCCATAATTGTGTGTGGCTTTCGGACGATTGAAGCTCCAAATCATGTGTGTGAGGGGTGCACACTCAAAAAGAAACAAAGGAACTCCTTCCCAAGTGGAGTGTCCAGAAGAGAAAATGAACCACTTCAGTTGGTTCACACTCACATCTACGGACCACTTGAGACACCCTCACTTGGAGGTAATAGGTATTTCATTACCCTTATTGATGATTTCAGTAGAAGACTATGGGTGTATTGCATAAAGGAGAAATCTTCCACCTTTTCTATCTTTAAAATTTTCAAATCTCGTGTTGTAGGTGAGAGTTGTCACAAAATCAAAGTGCTGAGATCTAAAAGAGGTGGAGAATACAAATCAAATGCATTTAAATACTTTTTCAGGGAGCATGGCATCAAGCAGCAATACACTGCTGCTTACACCCCACAGCAGAATGGCATTGCAGAAAGGAAGAACTCCACTATCCTCGACATGACGAGGACCATGCGGAAGGAGAAAGGGCTGACAAACAGTTTTTTAGCAGAGGTAGTGGCGTGTACAACCTACCTACTCAATCGGTGTCCAACAAGGAGTGTCAGAAATTTTACACCAAAAGAGGTGTGGAGAGGCTACAAACTGAGTGTGGTGCACCTAAGAATCTTTGGCTGTGTCGCCAACGATCATGTTCCAGAAGCAAGAAGAAGGAAGTTGGATGATCATGGAGAGATGTGTATCTTCATCCGCTACAGTGAACCATCTAAAGCCTACAAGATATACAAGCCACTAACAAACAAATTAGTGGTGAGTAGAGATGTGGTCTTTAGTGAGAAGAATCATGGAAATGGGATGATGAAAAATCAAATGAAGATATTCCAGTCAAAACAAAAGATTCTGAAGAAAGGCATGATCATCAAGAGCAGATGCCTGCAGCACCTTCCTTGAGCACATCACCTTCAGTACGTAGAAGTCCAGGAGTAAATTCAAACACTCCTGAAAGCACTCCACCAAGTCAAAGTTCAGCTAGCGCGTCCTCACCCATGGCGCCTTTAAAGATGAAAAACGTGAGCGATATCTATGAGCAGATTGAAGAGGTAAATATTTCTTTCCTCTATGCAGATCATGAGCCTCTGATATTTCAGGAATCTCCTGGGGAAGAATGTTGGAGAATCGCGATGGGGGAAGAAATTCATGCCATAGAGAAAAATGGAACATGGGAGATAACCACAATTCCTAAAAACCAGATGAGTATCGGCGTCAAATGGGTGTATAAGATCAAGAGAAAGGCTGATGCTGAGGTTGATCGCTACAAGGCAAGGCTCGTAGCAAAGGGGTATAAACAGAAGTACAGGGTGGACTATGAAGAAGTATTCACTCCTATTTCTCTCCTTGACACGGTACGAATGATTATCTCTCTTGTTGTCCATCATAGTTGGCTGATCTACCAACTAGATGGGAAGTTTGTGTTCTTGAATGGAATTCTAGAAGAAGAAGTCCATGTGGACCAGCCTGAAGGCTTTGTTATGCAAGGGGAGGAAAATAAAGAGTATCGTTTGAAGAAATCTCTTTATGGGTTGAAGCAGGCTCCACGCGGATGGAATGCACGCATCGACAGTTATCTTCGAGAGAATGGTTTCGCTCAATGTCCATATGAGCACGCAGTTTACATCATGCAGAATGATCATGGCGATATAGTTATTTCATGCTTGTATGTTGATGGTATTCTGTTTATAGGGAATATTTGACCGATGTTTGATGAATTCAGGAAGGCCATGTTCACTGAGATTGAGATGACAGATGGAGGTCTCATGTCCTTCTTTCTGGGCATTGAAGTGAAACAACAACATGGCGGCATCTATATATCTCAGAAGAGGTATACCAAGGAGTTTCTTGAAAAATTCAAGATGGCTGATTGTAACGCTGTAAACACACTGGTTGCAACGAGCTTGAAACTGACAAAAGATGGAGAAGGAAGAAGCGTTGACTCGATATTGTTCAAAAGTATGATTGAAAGCCTGAGCTATCTCACAATCACAAGACCAAATATTGTCTATAGTGTTGGGCTTCTTAGCAGGTACATGGAAGCTCCGAAGGAGTCACATTGGCTAGCTACAAAACATATCCTTAGGTACGTTAAAGGAATGGTAGATTTTGGTCTCTTTTATTCATACAACGAAGAAGCATATCTGAATGGATACCTAGATAGGGATTGGGTAGGTGACCAAGATGAAAGGAAGAGCACTACTGGGTACGTATGTTTTCATGGATCGACTACTTTTACATGGAATTCAAGAAAACAAAGTGTTGTTGCTTTATCCACATATGAAGCAGAGTATGTGGCGGCATCCTCTACGGTTTGTGAGGGAATACGGTTGAGAAATTTGTTGAAGGAAATGAAGAATCCCCAGGATGGATCCACAGTGATATATGTGGATAACAAGTCAGCTATTGAACTAGCCAAAAATTCGGTGCATCATGGGATATGCAAACACATTGATACTCATTTTCATTTTCTCAGGGATCATGTGAAACATAAAATGATGAAATTGGAATATTACCATACTACGGAACATGTGACAGATATTTTCACAATGTCACTACCAACAGATTCATTCAAATGACTTAGAGTGATGCTCAGAATGAAGTCAGTTTTGGTTTGAAGGGGAGTGTTGGAAATAAAAACCATAACTCCAGGTGGGTGTTTCCAAGCAGGCTGCTACTCTTCCCCGTGCACCGGTTTCCTATGCGGCTCTTCCCCATGTGGCTCGTTTACACTCTCTATTTTTCCATTTATTTTACCATGCAATCCTTTAATATTATTTTATTTGTTTTTTGTTCATTTCATTAAATGCAATGTGTGGTGAGACCTTTGATTTATTTTTGGATGAGTCTATAAAAGTGGTCTTTTTAGTCCGTTGGAAATATAGTGAGAATTTTCTAATAAATCTTGAAATCTCTTGTCGTTTTTGTTGCCTCGTTTATTCCTTTTGTTTTCCTCTATTTTTCTCATCTTTTATAGCCATCATATAGTTCCCTGGGAAGTGGATTAACTTCTAAAATGCCTAGATTTCATGGATCCAAAAGGATTTAAGATGGGGGGAAATGATAAAAATGATAGGTGACACTTCCTCCAAAACAAGCCCGGCCGACAGCCTCGATACAATACCGTTTTGCAATGGGATTGTGTAAGAACAATAGAGAACCAAACCTTCTGCAAGCACGTTGACTGGTATGTGAGAATACAAATTTCAATTTAATCGTCCGACCTCTAAGTCGTCCTGAACATTAAGCTTAGTGACATAAACCCTCAGATCCCCAAACCGCTCTATGACGTCTTCAACCTCCATCACTGCAACTAAAACTATCGAATCCCCACATGACACTTCAAGATAATCCAACTCCTAAAAATGAGAGGCCCACTTGATACATGAGGGGATGTAAGAAGAAACCAAGGGTCTTTCCTCTAAAAGTATCTATCAGAAGAACTCCATATGCAGAAATACATAGAGTGTACCTCAAGGCCACAAACGACACAAAAACTATGCAGGGAAAGAAAAAACAACAAATGCCACCACATGAAAACATTAACAGACCTGATCAAGATACAGGATGAAAACTTGATGGATTGAAAAGAACCCAACAGATCTCCCAAAGAGCTAAGTATCGTAGGGTTGAGTATTAGAAATGGGAGACCAGGAAGCCTAATACAAATAGCCTCCATACATGACCCTCTCCCAAAATGATAATACCAGGACCGCTGAGAGAGCATGAATGGAACAAGCCATACTGCCTCACATCCCTTTCCTAAGAACACACAAAATACTCCCTGTAAGAATAATGGAAGCAAAAGGAAAACCTCAAATACTTCGACACTATTTCTAGATTGGAAGGCCTAATATTCCCCCAAAATCTTTGAATAAATCTATCAGATGATTGTCACAAACAAAATGAGCAACCAAGTAATTATCATTAAAGGAGAAAGATTCACACAATTCTCCCTCAGACGGCTCAACAACAGGCGGTTGGTCAATCGGATAAAGATTTCTCTTTTCTATCTGGATCGATGGATTATGGGGGAGGCTGACATTCATAGGAGGAACAAGATTATTGGAGTGGAGGAAGAGAACTAGAAGGTTGGTGGGGAGCATCTATGATTGAAAAATGAGTTCCACTAAGAGCAACATCGACTGCAATAGGATCATCCATCCTACAAGTTCTTTCTACTTATTTTATATTCCACTGTAGAATGATTTTATCTTTTTTGAAATGAAATTTTGATAACCTTAACCTTTATAAAATATTCAATATATTAAAAAACACTGTTAGTATTTTCTATCCTCGAAAAATACTATTAACCTTAAGAATACCATGATATACTCATTATCGAATCTTTAGGAATTATCCTAGAAAACATCCTTAACAGTGTATGCTCGATCGAACTCTTTATGGTGTTTCCTCCTCCTGATGGGTCCTCATCTTATGCTTAATAATTAGATGATAATCAAATCACTATTCATTAGTCTGATGTGCTCAATTTGATAAACCTACATACTATGTTATAGGTTTTATTATTCCCTATCCGATGAAGCAAGATGTTTCCAATGAACCTTATTTAACAGTGTTGGAATATTGACTGAAAAGCCATACACTACTTCTGAATCATTTGATACTTCTCAGTATGATGAAATTTTTTTACCATCCAATGAAACTCAATCATTTTGAACTCATTTTCACCAAGTTTGGAACATCAGTTAGATTATAATGTCATAAATCCTTCATTACTAGCACTCAGCTATGCATGTGGATAGTGTTTCATGATACGTATTATTCCATCACCTTCTTTATATAGTAATTCCTCAGTGGGATAGTGAAGGACATCAAATATTATATCATGTCTAGCTGAAAATTGAATTTCAAACATCATTCACTTATTGATTTCATCAGAATGCTTTGCATACATTCTAGAACATTCAATACATTATCAAAATACTTGATCATACATAACCCTTATTGATAAAAAAACGTTTAACATTCAACTCAACATCATCATTATTACGGTCATTTATGATATGATGCACTTGGTAAGAAATCCTCATTCCAATTGTACAACTTCAACATTATCTCTGATGGAATGAAAAGATGAATCTATATCTGATATGCCTTCACCTAGTTTTACTTTCAAATGGAATCACAATACTCCATCTATTGTCACATAGTATTTTCTTTCTAACGCACCACTATTCAATGACACCTTATAGATTTCTCTATCTAATGATCTACATTGGTTATCACCATCCAATAACTTTGACACTCAATACCCCATTAGATAGAATTAACATTCTTTCCTCTGTCTGATACATCATTCATTTCAATAACCTAGGCTTTGTATGAACTTCAAAACATTGATCTTTTTAGAGCATGTAACATCAACTTTATAATATGAACATTATAAAAACCTAACTTCAATGGTAACTCTTTTGATTTATCAAATATATTTTTCAAGTATGCTTCTTTCTAGTATGAATTCTTTCAAATCCATCTGGAAGTATTTTTATAAATCTCTATCAAATTGACTTCATGAATTTCCTTCATTGAATCATTATACATCCCATCATGATATCTTTATCAATAAAACTTTAGAAAGATGTATCATCATAGATCAAACATCGTACATACCCAACATTACCCTTATAACCGATACATCTGCCTAATAAGAAATTATCTGACTACTTCACCAGATAATAATTTTTTTGTCTACTCTTTCCGATCATTCTGAATTGAGACTCTCAAATTTCTCCAATTGTATAACCATATCATTTTACTTTATAACATTTTCTACATATTTCTCATCCAATCACAGTGGTTCTTCCCATACTATAAAATTGCAACCCTTAACATTGTGCAACCCTTGAATTCCCCTACTATATACTTCTCACGGTTTTCACTTATTTCACGACTCATAAATCATGAAAACCATCATTTTTTAAAGAACATGATAATTAAAATACAATTTTCTCACTCAATAATGAAAAATTCATAACATTCATAAGGAACAATTCATAACCCTCAAACAGACTTTTTATTACATATTTCATATAAAAAATCACAACCATTATTTAGCAACATTCACTTCAAAAGCCAATTTATATATTGAAATAAATGAAACCAAAATAATTTTGGCACAAAAATATTCCCATTAGTGTATTTTAAATATTTTAATAAATTAATACATTGGCGAATTTAATAAGTGTCCCAATCCATTTTTTGAAAATAATGTGTGTGTCTTCCCTATGTTACCTCACCCCTTTATCTATAGTTAAATGCAGTGGGTAAAATTGAGATTTTCTAAGATCATCTTCTGTACTCAATGAAACAGGGCAAACATTCTTTGAGGGAAATTTTTTATTACATGAGATTCATAAAAATGTTCTATTAAACACAATAGTTCATGTATGTGAACACTATTACCCTAACATATCATCTTTCACTAATGGAAGTCCTGTTTTTTTCAACGGGCTATTTGCGACGGGATCTCATCGCAAATAGCCCGTTTCAGAAAACGGAATCGCTACAGATATTATTTTGCGACAACCCCTCGCAAAAAATATCTGTTGCGACGGGAAATTTACCTTTCGCAAAAAACCCCCAGATTACATACAATATATACCCAAAACATGTTTTGACGGGCCCGTCGCAATTAAATTATTCAATATTTCCACCAATATAATAGTCAAAAACTGTAAATAGTTCATATTATAACAAAAACTAAATTCAAATGTTTTTAATATAAAAAAATCATTGGGGGTCATCTGGAGGAGGTGGAGGAAACTCCATCCCTAAACAATGGGTCAAACAGCGCAACTACTACATATTCTCATGATACTCTTGCTGCCACCGCTGCTCCAATCGATGCAGCTTCTCCTCGTGATGCTGCTCATGCTGCTGCTACCACCGATACATCTCTTCATGCTGCTTCTGCAATGTCTCTATATGCTCAACCTGAGTTCGCAACTGCTCCTGATATTGTGAGCCAGAAGATTATGTCTCTCCACGAGCTCCTCTCGAGATGCACACCGATATCGCAACAGTACCATAATAAATAACAGGAGTCAAATGAAAGCTGATACTACCTACTTGGCCCTTTTCAAAGCCATACTAAGTTTCCTACATCCTTTTCGCTTCATCGAAATAGTGAGCACCAGTCTACGCAGTCATCTCATCCTGACCCTCAGACTATGTCTCAGAGGTCGCAGCCTCATATGACTCCTTCAATTCAAATTTAAAATTAAAATTGTGAAAATATTATATATAGTTAATTTTAAAACTGAAAAAATAATACTAACCATAATCTGACGCTGTTGATCTCCTCTAATCTCTCCAGTGGATGGATCACTGTACATCCTATGATAAACGTCGAACTCCGTAATATCGGGATGCTCAACTGTCTACAGAAAGATAAAATAATGAGTTTATATTTAATGATATATAAAATATTTAAAATATAAACTTACCAGATGCTCTCTATGTGAACTTAATGTACATCAACCAGCTCGATGTGTCACCTCATGACTCCCCCAGTTCTGCCATCCCACTGAAGATCTCCTCTGAAATCCACCACCCAACCAGTGTAAACATAATCCATCCCAAACGTGAGATGAAATGTAATCTGGTCGGTGAGCTCTACATGACTCATCAAATTCTGTCAATCCAACTTTCTTAATGGTTGTCATTCTCAAATTGTGTAAAAACTGAAGGAAACTGTCACACATAGAAACCTGCCATGCCGTGTGGATAGCGTATCGCATGCTATCATCAATAGGATACCATAAATCCTAAAAATAATTTATAATATCATGTTATTAATAAAATAAATTTCAAAATAAATATTATTTATTTATGTACCATCCAATGATGGAACATGTCGCATCTCATATCAACGGGAATCTGTTCCCATGTGATCCATGAATGAGAAAAATAATTGCACAAAATAGCGATCCCCTGTCCAATAGCTACATGCGCTAAACTGTGAAAAAAGAAATAAATAATCAAACAATTATTATATATATAAATAAATTAATTAAAGCTAACTAAAATATATAGGTTACTATACCTCTGTGTGTGTGGATCGAAACCAAGATGTGGACGTCACTTGGGGATAGGGTCTGGAATCATCAATCGTGCAAGACTGCACCTCCTCCGCATACCCCCCTAAATCACTAGTAGGCTGAGGGTTAGATGACCCCACATCACCCTCATCCAAAGGTAGCTCAGCATCCACTAGCTCACGTAATAGATTAGAGTCCATCTGAAACATAAAATTATTGTGGTGAGCAGATAGTTGAAAATAACTTTTATATTTAGATATATATTAGTTATGATTATAACCATCTTTTAACTGTGTCATTGTTCATCTTCATCCTCTTCTCCATAGCTATCAATGTCACTGTCTTCGTCTTCCTCCTCAGCATCATCTATATCCATATGAGTTTCAGTTTCAGAATCTCTTGTAATTTCAAATTTAATTGTAACATCATTAACATCTTCATCACCATCGATCCTTAATTGTGGGGTGTCATCATCGATATTCAGGTCTCTATGTGAATCAGATGGATTATGATAAGTCTCTAAAAAAAATTCAATTCCTTCCACTTCACCGGAACCACATTCAGTTTGAGAAAACTAATTTTCCCAAGAATTCATTTTTATTATACTTCACCAATCAGTCAAGTATTTTGATGTAGCATTGTGCTTTTCATAATAAATTTGATGTGCTTGTTGAGCTAGTAAAAATGGTTCATTTACTACAAGAAGTATTTTATATTTAATTTTGACGATTTCATGAGTCGGATGAATACGCAAGCCCTTCTCAGTATCCAACCACGGACATTTAAACATTGTTATGTAATTCTGTCATAGATAACATAGATTAATAATTTCATCCAAAATGCCATATAAGTCAACATCAGTTTCTCTTTGATGTGATCCTCTCACAAAAACTCCAATGTTCATTATTTATTTTTGATTCCCCATATGCATGTGTATGAAATTGAAAAACATTCACCACATATGAATTATAAGATTTAACCATTTTGGATGGTGGGATACTCAATATACGCAGTCGCTTATAAATTTTATCAGCATAATGAGACACCTGAAATTTTTTTAAACAATTATCAATATAATAAATAATAAATGGAATTGATATTAAACCCTCAATAATTTATGATACCAGTTTTTGAAACCATTGATAATTTTTTTTGACTGCGTTCTTCAAGAGTAGCTGCTATAATTTGTGGAAGTTGTTTCTTGATATGATTATCATATAACCTACAAATAAAATAGGTTTAAAATAATTTAACATAAATTATAGAATAAGTGATAGAAGAACTCACAGGACATATGATGTCATTTCTTCACAGTTTAGCCGAACATATGTATGAGCTCTGTGATGTACATCATCTGAAAGCCATCATTCATGAACTCCACCTAAACCAAGATTTGGATTATTAAAAACTGTTAACTAATTGTCCATTTCATCATTAACATTCCCCCTATTTCTTCCCATGTGATTGTGTTTTGAGGGATATTGAGATTCAAAATAATGAGAGCAGAAAAAATAAATTTTCTATTGCAAATAAGCTTAAGCAATTGAGCCTTCAACTGATGATTTGTTACATAATTTTTTCTTCAATTTTTACATGCATCTCTTGAATGGGTACATCCATTGAAACTGTACTAGTTCTCCACAATTATCTTTATGTTGAAAATGTAATATCAGATGTTCCATTGAGTCAATGAAAGTCGGTGGAAATATTTTTTCAAGTTTACATATAATTACAGCAACATCTTCTTCTAGTTTTCTTAGCACATCATAGCATGTTTTCACTGCACAAATGTCTCAAAAAAATGATATGTCTGTTATCGAATCCCAAATCATAGAATTCAACAAACCATTGTATCCAATCGACATTAGTCTTTCCATTATAACATGACAATCATGATTTTTTAATCAGGTAATATAACTATTCTTAACACATCTGCCCAAATTGGAAGCATAGCCATCTAGAAGTCTCAAATCCGCAATCCACTGACAAAATAATATGTGACTCTCTTTGGATAGTGTATAAGTTGCTTTTCACTTCATTAACCTCTATGATCTGACATTTTCAAATAGTTCAAGTTATGGTCGCCTGTAAATTTGGGCAAGATCTAATCGTGCCTTTACAGTATCTTTACTCTTACTTGGTTATCTAAAACTATTTTCTAAATAAGTTATCAAAATAGTTCTTCTCAATATGCATAACATCCAATATGTGGTGGACCTAAAAATCAGACCAATACGGAAGATCCCAAAAAATGCTCTGTTTTATCCAATTATGTTCTTTCCCAAAGCCATGAATTTTTTGTTGGTTTAATTTTGGTCCAAATGTGATGAGAGTTAATGAAAATACAAGTAATTTTAACTACGTACCTTAGATCATATTTGTAGGTTCATCACTTTCAATTTTACCGTTTTTGAAATGAGATTTGTTCCTTTGAAAAAGATGATCGGTTGGAAGAAATCTACGATGACAATCAAATAGAAAGGTTTTTTTATTGACGAGCATGAATTATTTGTTGTATTACATACAGTAAAGACATGATTTTCAGACCATGTGTACTCCAACTAGATAACATGTCGTATACCAGAAATCCACTAATCGAACACATCAATGCAGCTTTTAATATGAAATTTTGTTTCGCAGCAACATCATATGTATTAACACCATCACTCCACAATGCATTTAACTCGTCAATCAATGGTTTCAAATAAACATCAAAATTCTTTTTTGGATGTCCTGGGATTAATAGGGTCAAAAAGATATACGTCTCCTTCAACAACATCCATGGAGGAAAATTGTATGGAATTATAAAGAAATGCCAACATGAATACTGACTACCATAAGAAACAAACAGACAAAAACCATCAGTAGAAAGACCCAATCACATGTTTTGGGATTCTATAGCAAAATATGGATGAAGAAGTTCAAAATGTTTCCATGAATCACCATAAAATGGGTGATTCAAGCTTTTATTACTTGAAATCTTGGTTTTGTGCAATGACACCATTGACGCTGTGTTCTGAGACATAAATAAATGCTGCAACCTAAGTGTAAGGGATAAATATCCAACTGGTTTACTGGAATCAATCCGGATTTACCTGGTTGAGCTTCTTTATACATCGATTGTCCATATGTGGGACAACTATCCAACGACTCATTTTCACTAGAATATAAGATGAAATCATTTTCACATACATGATTCTTAGGATAACTAAGGCATAGATTACGAACCAGCCTCTTTCTCTCATAGTATTTTACAGGCAACACATTTCCTTCAGGTAACAGTGTTTTAACCAAATAAAATATCTAATCAAAATAGTTGTTTGACATTGCATTATCTATTTTAATATCCATTAATTTTGTAACGACTTCTAATTTTCTAATCTTGCAACCAGGATATAATGCATCCTCAGTAGACCTCAACAACTCATAAAATTCTGATGGTGCCAACTCAGGAGATAAATCAACATCATCGTGAGTTTCAGTTTGTTGCACAGATAGACCTGCAACATCATGTACTAAATATTGAAACCATTATGGATCCGGAATCAATTAATTAGGATCTTCTTTGGAATTGTGTTCACTGTGTTGATAACAAATAACATAATATGGTTGAAAACCAAACTGCAAGAGATGTCCCCCAACCTTGTCAAATGTGTCAAACATTCTCAGAGCACGTTTTTTACAAGGACACTTAATTGTGTCTTCTGAAACAAATTCTGGTTTTGATGATACAACGGCTAAGAAAACTTCAACACCCTCAATATATATAGGATTTAAACCAAAACCATTTGGATTTCTGTGATGATTTATCCAAGTGTGATCATCTAATAATGACTGATGTCGACTTCCTTGTTATATATTTTTTTACATAAAATATAAAATCATCACTGTTTTTGAATAATTTGAAAATATAAAAACACTATCTGAAAAAAAAGATAAATAATTACCACTACTTCTTAATAATTACCATTAATTAAGGGCGATTTTACTGTGGGAAAGATGCAAGTAAATGAGTCATCAGACAAAAGAGCCCCCTTTTCGTCGATGAATTGTCTTCTTCCAACTGTCACCACCTGAAAACATTATAAAATATTTGATCCTATTAAATTATATCCAATCTCGTTCATACAAGATTGAATATGTCTACGTAACAACACATTTTTCATAATGTTTTCAGTCGGTGAGAGTTGAAAGGGGAAAATTTATCGAGCAAAAGGAGTGTCGTCAATCCACTAGAAATTATGCCATGTTCTTAAAATTTATTAAAATTTATGAAAATTTCTTCCTAACTGTTCCTAATAGTTCCTAACTAATTATTACTAATTATTACTAATTATTACTAATTATTACTAATTATTACAAATTATTACAAATTATTACTAATTATTATTAATTATTACAAATTATTACCATTTATTACTAATTATTACTAATTATTACTAATTATTAATAAATATTACTAATTATTAATATTTATTAATATCTATTACTATTTATTACTATTTATTAATAATTATTATTAATTATTACAATTTATTACAATTTATTACAATTTATTCCAAATTATTACTAATTATTGATAATTATTGCTAATTATTGCTAATTATTACTAATTATTGCTAATTATAGCTAATTATAGCTAACTATTGCTATCTATTGCTAATTATTACACATTATTACAAATTATTACTAATTATTACTAATTATTACAAATTATTACTAATTATTGCAATTTATTACTAATTATTACAATTTATTACTAATTATTACAATTTATTACTAAATATTACATTTTACTACTAATTATTACTAATTATTACAATTTATTACTAATTTAGCAATACTTTGCAATACATAGAAAAATGAAAATTGCTTGAATAATGAATGCAAATTTGGTAATCATCATTGTGGAGATGATTACAAACTTTCCCTTCATAATCCAAGAAGTTGTTTTACTAATTAATAATAATAATAAAAATTATATTATCAATATTTATGCAAAAACAATATTAATATCATTAAAATAATAATAAATTTATAATATATTAAAATTATCAATATTCACAATAGGCTTTGCTCTGTTCTTAACATGTTCAAATCTCAAATGGTCCCAATTGTCAGGACATGTGAAATAAAAAAAAAAATTTAGTCATATCCAATGTAAACTCTATAATTGTCCTATCAGGGTTGATCACCTCGCAAGTAGTGTTGCAATAAAATGACCAAAGTAATGTTGTTCTCGTCTCTAAGAATCATCTCGCTCCCTTTAAATAAATCATTCTTCCTTAAAATTTTGAGGGTCATCTGTATCATTCCCATAGATTTTCAAGGAAGAATGGTCTATGTAAAGGGTCCTATGAGATAATTCTTATAAATGAGAATGGCTTGACTTTTTTTGTCCTATTGCAATGCTACTTGCAAGGTGATCAACTAATTATTACTAATTATTATAAATTATCACTAATTATTACTAATTATTACAAATTGTTACTAATTATTACTAATTATTACTAATTATTACTAATTATTACTAATTATTACTAGTTATTACTAATTATTACTAATTATTACTAATTATTTCAAATTATTACTAATTATTTCTAATTATTACTAATTATTACAAATTATTACTAATTAATACTAATTAATACTAATTATTACCAACTATTACGAATTATTACTAATTATTACAAATTATAACTAATTATTAAAAATTATTAAAAATTATTACTAATTATTACTAATTATTACTAATTTTTACTAATTTTTACGAATTATTACTAATTATTATGAATTATTACGAATTATTAATAATTATTACTAATTATAACTAATCATTACTAATTATTACAAATTATAACCAATTATTACTAATTATTACTAATTATTACCAATTATTACCAATTATTACCAATTATTACCAATTATTACCAATTATTACCAGTTATTACCAGTTATTACCACTTATTACTAATTATTACTCATTATTACTAATTGTTACAGATTATTACTAAATATTACTCATTATTACAAATTATTATTATTTATTACCAATTATTACAAATTATTACCAAATATTACCAATTATTTCCAACTATTACGAATTATTACGAATTATTACTAATTATTACTAATTATTACTAATTATTACAAATTATTACAAATTTTTACTAATTATTATTAATTATTACTAATTATTAATAATTATTACTAATTATTTCTAATTATTACTCACTACTACTAATGATTACTAATTATTACTAATTATGTCTAATTATTTCTAATTATTACTAATTATTACTAATCATTACTAATTATAATTATTTATTACTAATTATTACTAATTATTACTAATTACTACTAATTATTACTAATTATATATAATTATTACTAATTATTATAATTATATCTAGTTATTACTAATTATTACTGATTATTACTGATTATTACTAATTATTACAAATTATTACTAATTATATCTAATTTTATCTAAATTTACCTAATTATATCTAATTATATCTAATATATCTAATTATATATAATTATTACGAATTATATCAAATTATTATGAATTATATCTAATTATTACGAATTATATCTAATTATTAAGAATTATATCTAATTATTAAGAATTATGTCTACTTATTACTAATTATATCTAATTATTACTAATTATATCTAATTATTACTAATTATATCTAATTATTACTAATTATATCTAATTATTACCAATTATATCTAATTATTACTAATTTTTACTAATTATTACTAATTATATCTAATTATTACTAATTATATCTAATTATTACTAATTATATTTAATTATTACTAATTATATCTAATTATTACTAATTATATCAAATTATTACTAATTATATCTAATTACTACAAATTATATCTAATTAGTAATAATTATATCTAATTATTACTCATTATTAATAATTATTAGTAATTATTACTAATTATATCTAATTATTACTAATTATATCTAATTATTACGAATTATTTCTAATTATTACTAATTATTTCTAATTATTACTAATTATTACTAATTATTTCTTATTATTACTAATTATATCTAATTATTTCTAATTATTTTTAATTATTTCTAATTATATCTAATTATTTCAAATTATATCAAATTATTACTAATTACATCTAATTATTTCTATTTATTTCTATTTATTTTTAATTATTTCTAATTATTACTAATTATTTCTAATTATTACTATTTATTTTTAATTATTACTATTTATATCTAATTATTACTAATTATTACTAAGTATATCTAATTATTAATAATTATTTATAATTATTACTAATTATTACTAATTATATCTAATTATTACTAATTATTTCGAATTATTACTTATTATTTCTAGTTATTACTAATTATTACCAATTATTTCTAATTGTCACTAATTATTTTTAATTATTACTAATTATTTCTAATTATTATTAATTATTTCTAATTATTACTAATTATTATTAATTACCCTTAATTATTACTAATTATTACTAATTACCTCTAATTATTACTAACTACCTCTAATTATTACTAATTGCCTCTAATTATTACTAATTACCCCTAATTATATCAAATTATGACTACATTCTGCTAATTATCTATAATAATCGCTAATTATTGAAAATTAACACTAATTGTTAATAATTATCACTAATAATATCCAGTTCTTACTAAAAATAAATATAAATAAAAATCAATTTAAATCTAATTTAATTACAACTAATAAACAACAATTAAAATTAATATAAAAAATAAAATAAATATATAATATAATTACTTCAAACCTTGATATTCTGAAGGGATTGACGCCTTCCAATAGCTCTCGTATAATTTTTTTTAACTAAAATGAATTTTTGCCTTAAAACTGGAGAATGAAAAGAGAAGGGGAAGTAAATCTAAGTGATTTTCGGAAAAATAGGTGGGGGTATTTATAGGATAGATTAGTTGCGACGGGGTTAGTTACGAAGGGTTTCTCGTCGAAAATGGTGGTTTTTGCAATGAGGTACGTCGCAAATACCCTCACCCGCATTAATTACAATCGGCAGTTAAAAGAGTATTTGTGACAGGTCCCATCGCAAATACCACATACCGACAGACTATTTGCGAAGCGCAAAGCCACCCTTCGCAAAATAGTATTTACCACTGTTAGGCATTTACGACGGGCCCGTCGTAAATTCCCTCACCCCACAGGCGGTGGTAAATACTATGTGCGACGGGCAGCTTTGCCCGTCGCAGATAGTATTAAATGCATCTGGGCTTTGGCGACGTGGAAGCTTCCCCGTCACAAATACCCTTCCTGTGTTTTGGCGCGCAAACCGTGCCAAACCTATTGCGACGGGTCGTCTATTCCCATCGCAATTTACCTACTATTTGCGACAGGAAAAGTCTCACGTCCCAAACATGTATTTCGTGGGACCTTTTGCGGCAGGATATCTTCCTGTCGCAATTGACCTGTCGCAAAAGCCCGATTTTCCCGTAGTGTTTATTATCATCCTTGTACACTATTTTAAGAAATGTGTGAAGCTTATACATCATCTTCAACATTTCTCTCACTCAACTGTAGCACTCCATTCCCCATTATGATGAAAATGATGTTAAATGATGTGAATATATAAATTATGTAGAAATTATAAAGAAATGAACTAACATCCTTATAAATTCAACATCAATTCCATACATGATGGTACAAATAAGAAGGTATATTAAGAATAATGAGGAACCATAATGTTCCATAGAATAACAGTTTAGACTGACGGCATTCTCTCATTATGGACTTCTTTTACTCATTCATATATATATATATACAATGAGATTTGATTTCATCCTTATGATCATCCTTCGTAGATTTTGTAATGGATTATTTATCATCTATAGACAAATTATATAAAGATGACATCTTCTATTAATGTTTTTTAACTTCACTGTTATGTTGAGGTTCTAACATATTCTTCATGATTTCCTCTTGGGCTGATAATTTAGTCATAAATCATTTAGAAACATTCTCATATTTCTCAGACAAATTTCATTTTTTTAAATATTTAAACAATCATCAATTGGAATCTTATTATCACTATTTTTCTCATTTTCTAAAGCCTTTTTCTTAACTATTTCATTCAAATATTTTTACATAATCATTATTGATACAACCATTTGATCTAGAAAAATAAATATTCCAACAATATTACATTGCATAACATTATTTAGATCATTTTCATTCTCAACATTCTTATCATACCTAACATTATTTATCCTCTCACTTTTAGTCCTTTAGGAATAAACATTCTTCACCTACTAAACTTTCTTTTTCGACGCAAAAAAATTTCTAGAAACATTTGTTCTTATATGATCACTATAACACCCCTTGATTCATTCCTTTTTCATTAATGAAACATATTATATCAATATGACTATTATTTATTTCCTAATATTCCATCATACTAGTAGTGACCCCGGAATTATGATCTTTCATTCTGTTAGTAGTACTACTCGGATGTTTGCTGTTGTTCTTTATTCAAAAAATATGGGGGGAAATGTTTAAGGTTCTAATTTCTTGAAAACATTCACTCATTTGTGGATGATGATTTAACAAATCACCTTTGTTTATTGGATTTTTTGTTAACAAATTATTTTTTTCTATTTTTTATATATATAAAGAACATGATTTTTTGATTACAAATTTTTACCATTTTAGAATATTAATCATTAATCACAATAGCTTTAGTATTGTATTATCTAAACATTATAAACTCGCTCTATTCTTTAAGAAACACAATTAGGATTCTGATAACTATTCTCTATTATCAGCCAATCATTCTTTAAAAACAATCACCATCTTCTTAATGACTACTAACTTCACCCTGTTCAACAAAAATTAATCAACATGTATTGTTTCTACCATGTTAATATTCTCCTCCCCAGTCAATGTATCGTAACAAACATTTTGTTCCCTTTTATGATTATAAGTTTTTATTTTCTAATTAAAAATTATATTAATGTTTATTGCCTCCTTTTGAGTAGCTCACCATTATAAAAATTTACCTCCTTAACTTATTTCTTCAACTTATTCATTCTCTTATTGAGTTTGGTAATTATCTTAATAGCTTCTTCTAAATTTTCTTTTATAATCCACTAAACATTATTTTTTTATTATTTATCATCAACCTTTTCTGATGATACACTTATTCGTATTACATGTTCTATAAAATTGACATGAAATTAAGATTCAATGTAATATGAAGGGTCATCCTTCTCTCTTATAATAAACTAACATTTCTTCTTGTTTCTATGAAATTATTTCATATGTTCCTTCCACTTCGGTTTTTGGGACATCTTATATTATTATTTGGAAACATAATCACTATAGTTATTCATAGGTAAATGTCCTAAAATATGTTCATAATCATTATACATTCAATATTTTAAATAAGGTTTACCATTTCCAATCCAGTTCACCCTTTTTATCTCTTCAAGAGAAGATCGTTGTTTTTATTAAATTCCCCTTATTCTTCTTATACCTATGAATCACATTATTTTATTTAGCTTCTATATCTATGGGGTTATTTTAAAAAAGTCATCAAAATTAATTTCATTCTTAAATTTATTCGTAGATAACATAACTTTTCTCTTCTCAAATCCCATGAAAATTTCAAAAATTTCATCTAGTGGTAATTTTTTTTAATCTTATGAAGATAACACTTTTGAATTAAATATATGTAGAATGATTTTTATTAGTTTTAAATGATACTATAATATTCCAAATTCTCATGGAAAAATATGATATTACTAAAATTATCAGTGACTATTTTAAATTTTCATCAATACATTCTTCACATAAATCATTAAATCATCAATGCTTCTATATTAGATTTGTAGCTTTGATTCCATAACATTTTCATTCCCTATAAAAAAACTTATCTACATATCCTATAATTTTTTATCCATTGGAATACCTATAATATTTTAACAAACATTATTTGAGATATCCCTAAAAATTAAATTTTTTGCTTTACCATCCACTTCCAAATTTCACTTATCTTCTGTTTTCATAGAAAATTCATAAATGAGAGGAAATACCACTATTGATATATCACTGAATTCATGTCCAAGAGATGAATTATATAGTAACAAAATTATTATAAGTATGATTTTTTCTATAGTAAATTACAATAAAACCCATATGGTTAACTTGATTTGTATTCCTCGTCATTAGTAGATATTTGGATATTTTTGATGAAACATCCTCTAATAAAGATTATCATTCCATTATTGTGTAAGATCATTGATAGGTGGAGGGGTGAATCAGTGATCGATTTCAAATATGAATTCTTCTTAAAAACTAAACCTCTGAAAGTTGTTAGAGTTATAACCCACACAAAGATATCTATCAACCTCACGTAATATAGAGTAATATAAAACAAGAGTTCCATATATGATATTTACAAGGCTCTGTTCAACTAGTTAAAATGTTCAATATTGGTAATCACCCTCAAATGAATTCTTTTACCAACTTTTTTTATGAATGAAAGGCACATGAAACAACTAGTTCTACGTCCATGTAATTATTCATTGAGATAACAATGGTTCTACCCCAATGTAATCAACTCTTATACAGTAGTAGGTTATACCCCCAACTATCCTATATGAATACATTTTCCTCATAGTTAGTTATACTCCCTAATAGTAATCCTTGTCAACTACTGGTTCTACACCCCATTTATAAACTCTTCCTTTTTATTTTATGATCCATTGTATAATGAACTTCTATTTCTCTATAACCAAGGTGGATCACATTTTCCTCTCTACCATTATCAAGATCTACAGCCACTTCATTAAGGGGTAAAGGACTTGAAAATTCCTCATGATAATTGAAAGACTCAAATATACACAATCTCATCTTTTCTGAAACTAGTCTAGATAAATTCTTTAATAGAATCATTATTATCAACCTCCATCTGGTATGCCCTTTATATGATGGTTCATAGTCCAATTATCCTCAAATCACTACACAATAGTCTAGAATTATCTATTATATCCACCTCCATATGATATTATTAATCTATTGACTCTCTGTGGAATGAATAAATATCAGATAAATAAAACTACATTAATTTTATCAGAACTATGATCAACAACTCACACATTACATCCTCTTTTCCAAATTCCACTCTGTCCAATGCATCTTATAATCCATATAATGAATGGAAATATACTTCAACTAGGAAGGAATCTTGGTTATATTCTCATTGAACAAATAATTAAGAAAACTCAGTCCTCCATGTGTATGAATAGTGTCTCACAATACATACTATTAAAACACCCACATTAAATAGGATCAATTACTTGAGAAATCATTGAACAAAATTATATTTTTTTACCCAACTCATACATGCATTTTGAACATCTAACTTATTTTTATTTCCCTAGAAAACATCATAGACATTCTATACAATTCAAAACATTAACAAATGTTCTCAAACTTCTATATCATAGATAAAAAATGCTTAATTCTTTACTCAACATCATCATGTTGAGGAAATCAATATTTTATTTAATTATTGGTAGAAGATAATTTTTTATATATATCTAATTTACTTTTCAAGAACTCCGATTTATGATGGTAGACCGTAGGCTTTATCTATCTGATGGTATCACACAAAAAACCTAAATCTAATATGTTTCCACCTGGTTCAACTATATTTGAAACCGTTTTTTATAAATCAATTATAATATTCTATCCATTGGATATTTCTATTTTATTTATAATGTAACTCTATCGAATTTAACCTAAAAGATTTATCTATTTGAAGATCTACACTTATTGTTTCCATCTGATAGAAATGAAATGCATTCCACTATTTGATACATCATTTAACACTATAAGTTAGACTATATACAAATTAATAAATTTAAAAATTTTACAATATGAAACAATATCCTTTTAAAATTATCTTATTAAAATATATCTATACATTTAAACTCCATTTATTAATCAAATCAATTTTTCTAGTATGCCTATATCCTATACGATTTTTTTTTCATCCATCTTCTAATTTTCATATAGATCCCAAACTGATGATTTGGACAAGTTTCCTTTATCTGATTTTTTTTCCAATCACGATAACTTCAATAATCAAATTTTGGACAAATAGAACATCATTAATCAAAATCCATACATCCAAATCCAAAAACAAATAACTCAAAACTCTAGCCAATAAGAACTTCTATAAGTCATCCATTTGATTAGAAATTCTCCAAATCCTTCATTTGATAATTCTGCGTATGGAATCTCAATGATTAAATTTTGAATGACCAGATATTTGAACATTGTAACTATCTCTATATACATATCTATCCAATCACATTGCGTCTATTTGTCTGATAACATTATATAACCCCTACTTTTTTATATTTGACTTCTTCCACTATATACATCTCCTTCTTTTCACTTCATTTCCTTTTTTTCAATCGTGATAAAAACAAAAATTTTGGGAATTCTAATATAAACATAGTATCATATATATTAACATAGACAGTGTCATAAGCATCATTAGTAATGTTAACATATTCTCTCTTAAAAAAACTCCAATATTCTATTGTATGTTTCACCACCGGAACATATTGATATATTTACATAAAATGTTTCCAATATCATTTTTGGAACAATACAACCAAATGATTTATATTGGATTATTAATTAATTTAGTGCATGCAGGGTTTTCAATTTAGTGGGAGAGACTTTTGAAAATGTATTTAATATATTGGAAAACATCAGAGGCCTTATATAATTTGGTGAAAGAAAAAAGATTGTTTTAATAATAAAAACAATTATTGGTCCTTTATTGTAATGTCCCGACCCTGATTACAATCAAGACGGTTTCAATAACGGTGCGTCACACGGCTACAAGCATGTCACCTCATATTCCAGAGGCTTCCAAATAACATCTTGGGTCATGATAGGTGATAGTGGGGAGATTATACCCTATTATCAGAGCTATGTTGTTATATTTTTAGATAAAAAATATATATGTTGGAGTTGGTGGCCAAGAACCAATAACTTTGTAATCTATTCAATAATAAATACCTTATCACTTCCTGATTATTCATCTATAGGGCAATGTATGTGATAATTTTTTATGGATAGATATTTCACCAAAGGGTCAAAGCAGATCCCTACTATGATGAGAAACTAGATGTGCCATAATACAGTTCTTGAATATATGTTTTATAATCGGATGATGTTATTTGAGGGAAAAAAATAATACGGGACATTAGAGGTGAGGACTAATAAAAAAATGAGGTACCTTTTCATGGTGTATGAACTTGGTAATATCCGAAAGGATTTTATAAGAATGATACCCACTAGTAGTATATCCACATTTTATAGTGTCATTGGATGTTCCTATCCAAAAACCTGTGTAGTGGTCCATAGACTTGAATATTATTATTAATGGGCATTAAAACTAACTCAATTAGATGTATTGATAAAAATTGAGATGAAATAGCATTTGCAGTGAGGTAGGATATGTTGGTAATGTAACGACGAAAACTACATTCATAGACAATGCGAGAAAGGATTGGTATCTTCTGTTCCATAACAGAAGTTGATATCTCAGGCCCATTTATGGAATTGATATAACCTAAATAAATCCATGTATATGGTGAGGAATGGGAGAGTTCAATTCCAGAATGTCAAAGAAAGAATAATTTAGCACATGGGTTGCTGGCACTAACATGCAACCCTCATGAATTGAGACAGCAGGACAGAGGGATTACATTACAAGGTAAGCATTCTTAGTAGGTGACACGTCATTGTGGAATTGACTTCTTTCTCTATGGGTTCCTTGGTGTGTTTCTATATGCTAACCGTGTACTTTAGGTTGGCTCTACCTAAATCCAATGATAAAGAGGCCTAGAGGGTCACACACTAAGTGTGTCCAAGTATCTCAGTCAAATAATCGTTTTAAATGATGAATAAAGTTTATTCCCAATTGTTGTTTAATAATTATTCAATGATTTCTGATTTCATTTATTTCAACACTAGTTATTCAAGATAATATATTTTTGATGAAATAATATATTAATTAGCGGGTAATTTTGTGATATTTATTTATGAAATAAATAGTAATTATTCATGGTCTATTAAAAGTGGTGGAGGAAATGAGGAAAAAGGAAAAAAAGTACATGCCTTTTATATTAATAAAAACACGCCATGTATTTCCTCTAACACTTGGTGAGAAATAATATTGTTTATTTAATTAAATAATATTATGTGTAAATCGTTGGGTGCATTTCATGTGATAGAAATAATAGTAAAATTTTATTATTATACATGGGGTATTACATTGAATTTAATGATATGAATAAATTATTTTGGGTAATTAATTCATTTTATTATTCTAAGTATTATAAATTCCAATTACATTATTCTCATTAAGTCTAGACATTATTTTTGGTTCTGAAAAATGGATTTGTAGAAAGCTCTCAGGCCAATAAGGAATTAATTTCCTCCAAAAATGATCTCATGTTACAAGAAAGATCCTCCTCCACTTGATCAAGGAGAGCTCTGGAAGCGGCTCTCAAGGTTATCAAAGTCGGACATCGCAAGTGAATGATCGTCTATGCTAGCACACACAAAACCCTTCAGCAAAAACCAGAGATATGTGGAACATGTGTGGATCACCACTAGAGGAATCCTACACTTGGATTTTCTAATGAAATGATGGATCTTTACAGGAAACATAAATGGAGAGAGAATTACATCAAGGTAATTATTGTCAGCTAATAAAATTAATTATACCCAACATAAGTTTATCCTCTCTAGGGTTCTCAGACTCCCCTCTTTTCTTCAATTCTTCATTATATTATGAAGATGTGGCATTTTATCATCATGAAGGATATAAAATTTATTTTTGTTAACGACAAAAATTAATGTTTGGTACACCCATCCATGTGCTTCCGCTACACCCAGAACGTACAAGTGGTATCCGAGCGGTCATATAATTGATTATAATGATTTACTTTTTCTGTTGATGATATATCCATTGAACAATTTAGTTGTTTCAATTTAAGTTAATCATTCTGCTAATCAAATTATTCAGATATTCTCCTCATCTTCTATTTCTTGTTTGCCTTACTGATACAATATTTTCATCTAATTTTGATTAAAATAAAATAGAGGATCTCATCTGAACGTTCCAAAGGTTCATGACCATACAACAAGAAAAAATACAGTGTGTATTAGGTAATACACATTGTGTAGTAAATTTTCATTGTATCAGATCTGGTACACCAAAACATGCTATGTATTGGAGTTTATCTAAGATTTTTTTACTCCATGTCTTGACCAGGAATAGGTGGCACATATTTTATGGAATACACATAGTGTGTACCACTCGACATGGCGTGTAGTCCCATAAGGTTAGGGTTGCACCGTGTACCTCATACACGACTTTCCCAACTACAGACCGTGTAAAGTGGATACTTCATGGTTTGTGTCCCACTATACACGCCCTGTACTCTGAAGATTTTTGAAGTACATCTACACATTGTATCCTCGGGTGTGTACATCATATGGATGGTGAACAATAGTTCATTCTGGGTAGTCAGAACTACACACCTTGTACTCGTCCAAATTATGTAGATTTATTAAAATTTATTATTAATATTATAAAAACCCTAGAGACGTGTACCATAGTGTGGGAGTAGTGAAAAGGGAAAACACATGATAGGTGTTTTATATATGTGTGTTTAATTTGACATCTGTGTAATGTTCATTTCTACTCATTGGGTAGTTATGAATAGGAATTCACTGGCTTCCCTCTAGTGTACAAGGTACGTAAATAGATAATTTTAAATGAATTTATTTGTTTATGATTATTATGGATTATAATATCAATGAAATTCATAAGTGTTTAAGATAAATGAATTGATTAATTAAAGACAGTTAATTGATTCAAATGTGACTTATCATAAACAAAAATGAATAAATAATTAAATGTTAGTTTTATTTATATGTAAATATCATTTCATGTATGACTGATCATGAGCTAGAACAGGACCATTGTATGTGGATGGTTTCTTTTAATTTATTTATTTAAATTAGATTTGTTTCTCTGCGAGCGTTCTCCGCATTAATATGTAGGGCTAGCATTCCCATGGTTTATTTTATGCAAAACTCTGTTTTACCCCTCAGCTGCATGTGAGATAAAAGCATATGTAATGGATGTAGCTCCCTATCTATTGGAGGTGGTTCATGTTAGGAGACGAGGTGAAACCAACCCAAGGAGATACAATGGTGGATAGGTGGAAAGCTGTAAACAAAAATCCAAAATGTTCAAGGTATTTTCTCCCTTAGGTCATGGGTCAGTTTAGCAACCACTAGATAAAATAACCAATAGAACAAGCTCATGATCGGGAAATTTATTTTATTTTTGTCATTTGTATGGTTTATTTATTGTGGGTGTGTTGTCATGATCACACTATTAATGAATTATAAAATCCTGAAAGATGGAACTAAAATAAAACCGTCTTATGCATAAATATTATCTAAGACATGTTAAATCTCTTAAGTATATCCCACATAATATTAACAAGAATGTAATCATAGATAATAAAATGGAAATTGTGTAAAAGCATAAAATACCTCAAAGAAATATTAAGTCGGTATTTCCTTCCGTAATATTGGTTAGAATTGAACCATAGTTAAAAGATCTAGACCAACCCAAGTTGGGGTTCAATCAATTATTAAGGAATTCAAATTCAAGGTTTTGGGTTGACATTACATGGATCACCTCAAGGGTTGACTACCATGGTAGTAATATGTGTGACTAAGAGGTAATGTTTGAGGAAATCAAAAATAAATGGATTCCAGGATTGGGGAGTCCAGTTAGTTGATCAAGGAACAATGAATTAACGTAGTTTTCATTTGTAATGACTATATAATAAACCTTCAAGTCTCTTGACCAACCCTTGTTTGGGTAATGAGAATATAAATATGGATCCTTTCCCCTAGAATATTCCAGAAATAGAATATTCTGAAGTCAATGGTGAGGGATATTGGATTTTGATAAAATAGTGGGAGACTAATAAGTATTAATTTATTTTTTTTTCTGTTTTATCTTGATAAAGTACTTAATCTTTCCTCATATTAATTTTTAGAAACAACAAGATAAGTTATTTCAAACATATCATTGTGTACCATACACGAGAAGGAAAACATTCTCACAAGCACCAATTTCTAGGAGTGGGAGAGACATTTACATGTCATCATTCGCCATGAGAGGAAATTGTATGTGCTGGAGGAGCCTATTCCCGTTGCACATGGAAAAGAGTCTCGTTATGAAGAAATATATCTCTATATGAAATATATGGATGATGGCACATAATTCCAATGATTTATGCTATAGGCCATGCATAATGATCTCTTGATGAAACATGAAAACATGGATGTGTATAGCATGATATCTAACCATAAGGATATATATCAAGAGAAGGCCTGATAGGAGAGATATGGGATCTCCCACGCTTTGTTCACATCTAATCCTAAAGAGTCTGTGCCACATGGGCCTCATGCAGTCAAGCTTATTGGTTATATTGAATGTCTATAAATCTTAAGGATTATGTTCCCAGATGAATTGCGTATATATCCCATATTATCATCACTACCCAAGACCATCTCTAGATTTATTGTAAACTACAAATGAGCTATAATGATAAGAGTATATTGAAACTTGTGAAATTAATTCACCAGGTAGATAAAGACATGGGGTGTCACTAACCCGTAGTCCTCAGCGTGAATAAGAAAAGAAATTTAATTTCAAATGGGATAAAGATTTATAAACGGTATGAAGCCCCTGAGAACCACCCGTCTATGAAGGGGAAGATCTAGAGGTGGGGCATGGAATGGGAGGCGATGTGTTTTTCATGTGGCAATCCAGGCCACTGGAAGACGAACTGCACCTAGAAGCATGGGGATTCTAAAGGTGTGTTCGTTATCAAGTGTAATCATTCAATTTATACACATTAATTATTAGATACAAATTGAGGGGATCACATATGTATTCAAATGTACGAACCAAGTATATTTACAAATATTTCCAGAGGAGCGGTGGATATTCAAGATGCATGTGGCGTGAGGCTGGCTATGTCTTCCTTTGATGATTACCATCTCTCATTTCCAACTACAATGCTTTTGGTTTTACATAACTGTTATTATGTGCCTAGTATTACCAAAAACATAATTTCTATATCATGTTTAGATATGGATGAATTTATTTTCATGATTGGATGTAAGGGTTGATTATTTTTTAAGAACAACGTATGTTATGGTATGGTGCATTTACATAATTTTATTATGTATTAAATTATGAAAACCAAGAGCCATAAATTGATAATGAATCAAAATCACTTTACGGATAAAACACTCAGTTTTTGCATCACCGTTTTGGTCATGTAAACGATAAGCACTTGGCAATGTTCTACCATGATTTTTGTTTAGACTCCCCTGAGATAAAACCACTTGATATATTTCACTCTTGTTTACAAGGTAAAATGACCAAGCCATCTTTTAGTGGGTAGGGTGAAAGGGCCACATAGCATCTAGGATTGGTGCACATGGATGTGTGAAAACAATTTCTTGTAGAAGATATAGGTGGATATTCTTACTTCAATACTTTTAAGAATGATTTGATTAGACATGTATATATCTACTTAATGAGGTATATGTAAAATTCCTTAGAGAAATTTAAGGAATTCAATAATGAAGTATGGAATCATCTTGGCTTGAAGATAAAAAAGCATCGATCAGATCGATATGGAGAATATCCAAATCGAGAATGCGTTGAAATTTTACGAGAGTTTGCGATTCTATCTCAACTCACTCCTCCTGGTACACCATAGTGGGATGGTGTTAGTGAAAGGAGTAACCATACCTTTTTTCACATTGTGAGGTTAATTATGAGTCATGAAGATATTCCATTATCATTTAGGGGATATGAATTAAAAACTGTGTCATACACATTAAGTTGAGTACCAACTATGGGGGAAAGGGAATTCCCTATGATATATGGAATGTAAAGAGACCCATTTTTTGCACACACGTGTATGGAAATGTGATGCATTTGTTAAGGGATTCTTGGGAAACAAAATAACACCATAGGGCATGAGGATTGTTTTTATAGGATATCCCAAGGAAATGAAAAGATATTAACTATATAAACCTTCCGTTATGAAAGTGATTGTACCAAGACAATACATTTTTCATGAGAGTGAGAAAATCCTCAAAAAGGATAGTGGGAGAAAGATTGAAATTAATGAGGTTGAGTCTCAACATACACAATAGTTTGTACTGGAACAATTTCCACAAGTCCCTATAGAAGAGGTTCTAGAAACCTATGTAATGCGTAGTAGTACAAGAGAGGTAAGGGAACTAGAGAGATTTGGTTTCCTAGTCACCATGGATATTGAGTCATTATTTTTGGGCAATGATGAACCTCTCTCAAACAAGGAAGTAGTAGAGAGATCAAAAGCTACAATATGTCTAGAAGCTATAATACTTGAGATGGATTCCATGTATTAGAATAAAATATGGGTTCTTGTCAACACACCAGTTGATGTAAATCATGTTGGATGCAAATGGGTATTTAAGAGAAAGATGGACATGAATGGTCACGTTAGCACCTCTAAAGTAAGGATAATGTCTAAAGGATTCAAAAATTGTCATATAATTGACTATGATGAAAACTTCTCTCCAGTTACCATGTTTAAATACAAAAGAATCATACTTTCCATAGCAACATACCATAATTATGAGATTTGGTATATGGATATCAAAACAGAATTCATTAATGGGAACCTTTATAAATATATATATATAACACACCCTGAAGGGTTTGTGACACCTAGTGAAGCCAAACTATTTTTCAAGTTATGGAATCCATTTATGGATTAAATAAAGTACCCAAGTAATGGAACATTCAATTTGATGAATCCATAAAGAAACTTCGTTTCATTAAGAACGAATTTGATCCATGTGTTTATAAGCGGTTTAATGGGAATTTGGTCATTATCCTAGTAGTATATATTGGCTAAATATTATATATTGGAAATGACTACCAGTCATACAGTTAGTTAAGGACTATTTGAGCAAAGTGTTTCTCTGTGAAGGACTTCTGTAAAGTAGCCTACATTATAGGGATCAAGATCATTCGTGATAGATTCAAGAGGATTAATGGACTAAGTTAGTGCATATACATAAACCAGATACTAAATAGGATTAATATGGAACAATCCAAGATGGTATTGGTTCTAGTGTCACATGGCCTACATCTTTCTAATAGAATGTGTCCTTAGACACAATAGGAGAAAATAGGATGAATAAGATCCCATATTCATTGGCTATAGGATCCATCATATAAGAAAGGTTTTGTTCCATTATTGATGTGTATTATGCAGTTATCATGGTATAAAGATATCAAGAAGATCTAGGAGAACAACATTGTATTGCTATTTAGATAATCCTTAAGTATCTGAGAAGATATAAGGATATGTTCCTGGTGTATGGAGGAGACGAGGTGATTTGCATCAGAGGGTATGTTGATGCTGGTTATCAAACAGATCAGAACAATTTGATGTCACATCCATGATATGATTTCTATCTTAAAGGAGGACATGTGAGTTGGAAGAGTTCAAAGTATCTAGTTCCCACTAATTATATAGAATATTCTGAATATATAGAGGCTTTTTATACAGCCAATGAAGCTGCTTGGATTCAGAACGTTTTCCAGGATCTTGATGTGGTGCCAATCAGTAATTATCCTGTTGCATTGTATTATGATAATACTGCAGTGGGGGCTCTTGAAAAATAACCAAGGTCGTATCAATGAAAAAAGAACATTATCTATAAGTATCACCTCTTTTGAGATATCTATCAAATGGGTGAAGTTGTAGTGAGCAGAGTTTCCACGGAAGACAAGATGGCAGACCCCATGACTCTATGCATATCTGAGCATAAGCATGAATATCATGTTATAGATAGCAGGTTACAGGTTGTAAGTAGTTTTCTCTAGTACAAGTGGGAGTCAGTTGGAGTTGGTGGCCTAGAACCAACTACTTTTTAACTTTATCAATTCATAAATACCTTATCACATCTTGATTGTTCTTTTATGTGACAATTCATGTGATAATATCCTAAGTATAGTTGTTTTTCCAAAGTGTCAGAGAGGTTCCTTATTATGATGAGAACCCAGAAGATCCATAACACTATTAATTAATATATGCTATATGACCAGATTATGTTATTTGAGATACAAAAATAATACAAGACATCAGGGGTGAGTACTCATAAAAATTAGATACACATTCTCTTGGTGTGCACCCTTTGTAATACCCCATAGGATATTATGAGAGTGAGACCTGCCAACAGGAAATACACATTTCATAGTGTCATTAGATGTTCCTATCTACGAACGTGTGTATTGGTCCATATACTTTAATATTATTATTAATGGGTATTACAAATCGTTCACTTAGATGTATTGATAAAAACTGTGATGACACACTATTCGCAATGAGGTATGATATGTTGGGTGCGTTATGAGTAATATCACACTAATAGATAATACGAGAAAGTATTTTTCCCTTATTTACAATAACAGAAGTTGATATCTTATGCCCTTTTTGGAAATGATATATCCTAAATAAATCGATGGCCATGGTGAGGAAATGGAGAGTTCAATTATGAAAAGTCAAGTAAAGAATAATCGAGCACATGGGATGATGGAACTAACATGATACCCACTTGATTCGAGATATCGAGAAAAATGGATTACATTACATGGTAAAAATTCATTAGAGGTGACACATCATTGAGGCATTAACTTATTTCTCTATGGGTTCCTTGGAATGTTTCTAGAAGCTAACCTCAGACTTTATCCAGGCTCCAACTAATACCATGGAGAAAGAGGCATAGAGGCTCACACACTTAGTGTGTAAAAGTATTTAAGTTAAATATTAACTAAACAAGATGAATAATGATTATTCTCGATTGTGGTTTAATAATTATTCAAGGATTCCTGGTTGCAGTTATTTTGAAACAAGATATTCAAGAGAATATATTTTGGGTGAAATGGTATATTTATTAGTGAGTAATGTAGTTATATTTATTTAAGAAATAAATAGTAATTATGCAAGGTCTAATAAATGTGTTGGAGGAAATAAAAAAAGGAATAACAAAAGTACATGCCATCTATATTAATAAATACACACCGTGTAGTTTTTTTGTGGGATTTGTGAGAAAACATTTTATTTGTTTAATTAAATAATATTAGGTGTAATTTTTTGGTTCATGGAAAGTGATCATAATAATAGTAAAATGTTATTATTATACATTGGGTATTAATAAGAATTTAATGAAATGAATAAATACTTTTGGGTAATAAATTCATTTTATTATTCTAATTATTATATATTCCAATTACATTATTATCATTAAGCCTATCCATTATTTTTGGTTGTTCACAAAGGATATAGAGAAATCTCTCAATCCAAGAGAGAATTTCTTTCCACCAATAATACTCTCATGTTACGAGAGAGATCCTCCTCCACTGGATCAAGGAGAGAGCTTTGAAAGCAGCTCTCAAGGAGATCAAATGTAGACATTTCATGTTATGTATATTCCATACTAGCTCCCAGAGATCTCTTCAGTGACGTCCAGAGATATGTGGAGCACATGTGGATCACTGCTAGAGGAATCATGCACTTGTCTTCTGCGACGCAATGAAAAATTGTGACCAGATACTTCAACAAATAAACAATTTCTTCAAGGAAATTCTTGTATCTTAATTAAATTAATTATAACCAACATGTGATGATACTATATATGGTTTTGGGACTCCTCTCTTTTTTTTTGTTCTTTGTTATATTCCTAAGATCTGATGTTTCATCATCATGATGGATCACAGATTTATTGTTGTTAATTGAAAAATTTAATTTCCGGTGCACCCATCCATGCACTTCTATGGTGCCCAAAACCTATAATATACATTATTAGAAGAAAAAAAATGAAATAAAAAAGAAGCAGAAGATAGATTTTATAGAAATAAAGGAAATTTGGCCAACACAAATTTATTTAATAGATGAATGTATTTCATTGTTTTTCTATATAAACATTAACATGAAATATAAAACATAAATTTCAATAAAGTATATGAAAAATAATGAAAAGGTAGAAAATCCCAAAGGGTGATCTCCAAGAGAATCTTGATCTCTAGCTCCGTCATTTTCTCTAAACTTCCAGGTACAAGCACACAAAAACAAGTAAGGTCCATAGCCCTATGAACAATAATGTATAATAAGGTACCCAAGTGAAATGGTATCCTAATTAGGGTGTGAGATATAAATATCTATAGGCTGGAACCACCAGTGTATAGCCTAATACAAAAAGTGAAATATGAATTTAAACAGTATGTATGTATAGAGAAACAATTAAGATAACTAGATAACTATATAACAACCTATTATGGATTCTAAGGGACACCTGAAAACAATAAATTTTTTGGACCATAGCGAGAATAAGAGTCTAATATTGTCATATTTTAAATATATATACATAAAATCATTATATATATACATATAGATATATGTTGGTAAGAATCAGGACGTACCACTGGCACCTGATTCCTGAGGAAGCTCCCACGGTCTAGACCCTAACCCAATCCCAAGATCCTTAATAGTCTCTTAGAATTCATATATCTAGGATATACCCACTTTCATCCATCACCATGAGAGATATCATTGTCTATCTCATGTCTCCAGCTTCTTGTAGTACCAGGATGTACCAAAATGCATCCATCACTAGGGGACCTCTCATGGTCCATCCCCTAGCTCTATTTGGGAAGCTCAGATAGTCATCCAATCCAAGGGCTCTCATGGTCCTTTGGCATGCATGCGATGGAAGGATTGGGATGTACCCACATTCATAAACCACTTGGGGTTCTCTAATGGTATATCCCACATCACTATCTATTGGAAGGTTTGAGACACACCCAAATTCATCCATCACCAAGGGAGCTCCCACAGCCCATCCCTTAGATCCAGCTTCCTATGTGGCATAGGAATTTACAATATATCATGCATGATTCATTAACCTATCATTCATCTCATTATCTCTTTTAAATCGCATATAAGTAGGCATGATCACATTTATACTTAAGGAAACATATCTTAAGAATTTAAATCAAAACATTAACATATGATGGGTCTATTTTATACCTGACACATGAGGTAAAACCTCTCATGTTCCATTAACCATTTCCATTTCATTCTAGGATTCCCATTTCATATTTTATCATTTACATGATGAATTTACAATGGAATGGGTTCACCATCTTCTAATAAAGTACATATAATACTAGGAAATTTATTTCTTATTAGGGCTCATTATAAAAAAATGAGCAAGGGAAAGGAAGTCCCATCCCTTGATTCTATCTCGTTTAGACAACCATTGAAACATTTCATTAAAATTAATTAAATCATCTCACATTTTCCCTTCCATTAAATAAGGATCATTTAACTTATCCCATTCATTTTTCCTAAATAAGGAAACCTCTTTTAATTTATATGATGGTCCAAGAACTTAGACGGTGCCTTGGTACTTTACCCATTTAAGAAAGAAACTCTCCTTTGTTATTTAATAAGAGTCCATTTCCTAAATAATACATTTATTGTAATAGAACTTCATAATTCAATTCATATCACTAAAAAGGGGTAGGTTCCATCATGCTATATACCCAACACTGCCATGAAGGTATATGGAAAACTCAAGCCAAAACTAAGTAGGATATCAATCACTATCCCTATTGTGAGTTTTTTAAGACAACCCACCTCTGTTGGAGGGGTTTTATTATAAAACCTTGAAATTCCTTAACAAACAGATCATTTATCATATTTAACATTTAAGGTAGGAAAAATGATACATTTTCATTCAAGAGGAATTTAATACAAATACCATATTTCATTAATTAATGACCAAAGATAGTGCAATATGAAAATAAATTAATACATTCATAAAATTAATTGTAAATTTAATAATACGCTTCATTAAGTATTAGACAAATATGAACACTTGTAACTTGATTATTTTATTATCAAACTCTCGAAACTTCCTCACTCTCACACAAACATACATTTCTATATAGATATGTATCCTTTAATCCAAAGTACATATTCCCCTCTCTCTAAGGGAATTTGTACAAGGAATACATTTAAAAAATTTATATACATACCTGTGAATGCATGTACACAACCTAAAAGATGATAAAATTCCCTAAAATAATTATTATAACTCAAACATAATGAATTAAGGACCAGCACAGTAAAAAAAATTACCAAGGACTCATAAACTATAAAATCCATAATTTAAAATTGAGCAATAAAGAGAAAGGAGTAAATCCTTCCCAAAATTGATGATGGTAAGAAACAAAATGCTCTAAAGAACATTTTCTTTTATGGTGTTGGCTAGAATACGAACCAAGGAGTCCCATAGGAGCCACAAAAAACCCTAAATTCAAAAGAAAACCAATTATTGGTCAACCCCTAACACTAGAGTTTTGGCCAAATTGAGTATTTTGACAGCGAGACAAAAACATGGCCAAAATGGAAGGAAAAAAATAGTAGGAGGCTCACCATGAAGACACAATGAGGAAATTTGATGTGATCTTGATGGAATCGATGAATGCAAGAGAGTTGTAGAGGGAACCTCATGCACGACATGTTAGAAAGAAGGGGGGTGTGTATCACATCACATAGGAGGGGAGGGATTAGGTATATTAGTTTTTATTTTTTTCATTTTATTTTAGTTTTAATTTAATTTATTTTCACTCTAAAAGTAGGGTATCAACATACCGTTTTCACTGCATAGTTTAAAAAATTCTATTACTACTTTTTACCCTTTACCAGGCACCAGGAACACCCCTCACTGGTAGGTTATTCAGTTTTGAAAGAATGTGCCAACTGTGTGGTGAGTAGTGCTTAGGTAATTTCCAATACCACTAATCATTAAGTCTAGGTGTATGGTTTGGTTTACCATGCATAGTATGTACGACTGCCTCTTCCCACATACATAAGAATGCAATGTTTCTTGTTGTGGAATGCATGGTTTCTTGTAAACTTTGCACCCTCTGTAGGGACTTCAAAACATTATTTTCTCGGTCCCATGCTCCATAAACTCCTTGATAATCCTATGAAATAATTCAAGATCAATCCAAGTAAAAAAACACTTATAAGTATTCTATCTCTTGGAATATCATTCTAATTATTTGTTTAAAAAAATCCCATCTAGTAACTACAAAAAACAAATATCCTTTGTATTTTCATCTGACTCATATAAAGAGATGTTACAACCTTCCAACCTCCAAAATTCTCATCCCTAAGAATTCATAGGCAATAATCAAACAACACACAACCTAAAAAGGTAATGATGCCTCATATAGAACGTTATAATGCATTTATGAATGCCTAAGGCACCTCTAGACATTCTCTAAAACACATGGAATTTAAGCCACCAACACTGGATCTAATGATTATTTCCCAATGAAAACAGTTAAACAATTATTACCTGATCTTTTTATCTGGAGACATGATCATGTCACTATATATTTAAGAATATGGACTAAGGTTCTCCCCAACATAGGTCTTTAACATTAAAATGGCCAATTTATGAACCACGAAACCTCCACCATTGTAATTTTCTTTCAAATCATGATCTTAATGTTTTAACTACGCTACTATAATGATTTTAAACATACCAAAAGATTGATTCCTCATCGGAATCACTTAGACAATTCAATCCATATTTTCTTGAAAGTCCCAAGACAACAAATACTCTAATAACTTTCACCTAAAATAATTATTTTAAATGGTTCTTCACTAACCATATTCATTGAAAAAGGTAGACAACTAGGCAATCTACTTCAGCTAACTAATCAAGAGGATACTGATCTTTGATGGCTAGTGTTTTATAATAGAACTATGATGCATTATTCTATGGCATTTTTCATTCACCCAAATTGCATCCTTTGAAGTCCATCATCCTATCTCTTAGTGATGTTTCCTAATTGACAAATTACCTAGACATTTAAAATTATAATACCACCCTATAGATAAAGGTAAAATCCAGATTCATACCACTAGAATCACCACCCCTTTTAAACATAACCACCAAGACCAATAAAAAGACTAGGGATACTGTGGATTCATACCTTAGGGTTCAAAAAGTACTCTTGGGTAATTCACACCTCATTAATACACTTGAGATGTTGGTACAAACATTTAAAACCAACCATAGATCATTGAATGAGCATAGGGTAACATCTAACCATCATTTAGATCGAAAGAAACAACTGGTGTGAAAGATTCCATCAAAGGAATTCCTAGTTGGGAACCGAAGGTATAACTCAAATATGACCATTCATTTATTAGAACTAAAAATCCAATATAAAACACCAAAAAAGATCCCAAAAACAACAACAAAAGATTTTAATAATTTAACACGACATAAGATCGATGTTATCTTAGTGAATTTTGATTGAGGTCAAGACATGGGAAATGCTCTTCTCTTAGCAGAGTACAATAACGGTATTTTCATGGTTTCCAGTCCATAAAACCCAATAAATTAATAGGAGAGGAGTCGAACCACAAGTGGTTGACATAAATGATGAGTCTTGGATTCACCTATTGATGCACCATCATTAATCAACCACAATGCCATTTCCACCTGAGGCATCATGTAGTCATTCATGATTTGACCACTAAAGTCCAGTCAAGACAATCATATTTTATATAAGTGTTGTGGATGATGAACCACACTAGAGTCATGATACCAAGAAAGAATAGAAGTGATTTGGACTTATAAACCTTAAAGGAATTCAAGGAAAACAAACCATCTCCAATTAGTCCCACTCGATGTGTACCTTCTTCATTGAAGGGTACATTAACCAAAACTGACACAATTCTCCCCACTTAGGAGATTCTTAGTTTACAAAAAGAGAATAACTAGCCACTCACAACCACACTAGGTCAAGAGTACATTAAATGAATGTGTGACGCTCCTCTGAGAAATTATCACAATATTAATAAATAAAATGAAATCCAAAATCTAACTGAAACTATAATGCCTAGCATTTCATAACACCGGAGTATCTAGAAAGTCCAATCGAGCATAGGGGCAAACTTGTTTCCTATTAACAGTCATGTCACTCTACTTGGAGATGACTCAAGACCATACTCAACAACAAAAGGGATTTATAACCAATTTCATATTACCTCATTTGACCATTAACATATATGACCCCATGCCAATTCATTAATCACGGTGAAGAAAAAAGGGTTAAGATACATACAAAAGGGCAGAACATGGCCAAGAGATGTCTAACCAACTAAAACCAAGCATTAATCGATTCTTACACCCTAAAAGAGTCAAAAATGAAATGAACACTAGTTTAAAAAAGGTTTTCAATTACATGTTAAGTTCCCTATTAAGGACAATGACACTCGAACAACACCAAGCACCGAAAAGCTGGCAACACTATCAATTATTTAAAGTTAAAAGGGTGATAGATTCCATGGATTAGTCCCTTTTTAATGTAAAAGTGCCATCCCTATCACTAGGTCATGAAAAATAGAAAGTCATTAGGCTCAAAATTTGATCATCTATGCCATTTCTAATGACAAGAATGCCTAAAAACACTCACAAAAATATTCAAAGGAAACTCATAGAGAAAATATAACTACACATATATAAGGGGTTTAAACAGAGGATACCACTTCAATTTCTATATCCAAGCCCTTTATATTTAATCAAATTTAATTTTTAATCTTATAATGATTTCATCCAAACATAAGGTACAATTTTTGAAACAAAAACATAGGGTACAAGATTTTAAATAATGCCTATGGGGAAAACAAGAATGTTTCACAAAACATCCTTTTAAAACAATAAAAAAATTAGTAAAATCCCATCTTAATTTAGAAATTTAACAAATAAATACCATTTAATATAAAAGGGAACCTAAAAGGGATCTATTTAAAGCATTTTGTTGTAAGAACGGGGTTCTTACATTAAGGTAGAGGTTTCTTTTTTTTGAGTGTTTTTCAGATAATAGGGGAAACTGGGCAGTTCTATAAATTTGCAGTTTAATCATTGTGTAATTACCAGTACACATCATGTACAATTTCCATTCAAGAAGTCCATACATGGTTTGTAGGTATGTTGGTTGGATAGAGGTGTTTAACCAAGTACATTCCGTGTACTCTTAGAACATGCCATGTAGTCTAGTAGTGTATGGGGTATATACATGGTGTGTGTGTATTTTGGTGACATTGAGGGAGAAAACCAAGGACACACCATGTATGACCTCGTACCCATCGTGTAGTCTTGTCGGCATGCCCTCTACGAAATTTCATCCATTTTAGGAATAATAAAATGATACACATGGTGTGTACTTATATATTAAAGCCGTGTATTTTTCTTTTTTCTTTGAAAAAGGGTAGTATCCCTGTTTTATGTTTTTGGGTAGAACCTTCAATGGGTTTGAGTGAGGAGTAGCTTCAGAGGAAGAAACCATTCCCAATTGTCCACCCAAACCCCGTTTAACACACCATTTCATCTGTTGAAACCCCCTTGGTAAGAAATTGATTCTCGTTGAGTCTTTTATCTTGATTTACGTTCTTGATCATGTTATAGGACATTGAGAATTTATGCTAATTTTATAGATCTACTATGTTTTATATTGAATTTCAGGTTGTCACAAAAATAGGATCATCGTACGAGTATGAGGTAGGTGGTTCATAACTTTATTTGTGTTTTCGTGGACTTTTGGGTGGCGTGGCCTTTGGCGCATCTGCAAGTATTATGAGAGAGACCAAATTATAGAATCTAATGCATTTTTAATTAATTTTTAGACCCATGGGATGCCTTTGGGGATACCATATTGCCTAAATTGCTTGAGAAAGGCTGGCCGAGAGGACGATTCTCATTGGGACATTTTGTCTTATGGTGCCAAAATGGTTATAATTGGTCGGTTTTGATTTTCAACTGGTATGTTTATTTTGGTAAAGCATGATTAGGTTTGTTAGAAGCATTCAAAACCTCAGTGCTACAATGTGGTAGTTGTTGTGCTATTGCAACTCAACTGTTTAAATTGTTTTCCCTGTCTAAAGGGATTATTTTCGATTATATATATATGATGCTTGATATTTAATATGCTAGAACATTTGGATTATGTTGGGTGTGGCCCATATATTCTTAAGTAATGTTGATCACTAGTTAGTCTTGGCTCGGATTACATTAGGAGGTTTTGACCATGGGGGTGGGCGTCGTGGATGTCAGATTGACGCGGTGTGACTATCAGGTTGGCTACAGCCTGGGTTACATGGATCGAAATTCCATTAGATTCTTGAGTGACATGTCCATAGGGACATGAGGTGTCAGAGGTTGTGGATTGGGTTCTTATTTGGTGAATATCATTCACCCGTTATTTGGGTTATATGCATACAGGTAGAATCCATGATGAGGTGGTTTTGACTACTCATGTGGGTAGAGGCACTATAGTTTTCGTTAGGTTATTATAGTTGGGGGTGCCTTCCATGGAATCATTGTGGGAGGTGAGGAGCCTTAAAATTGTTTTGGTGTACCTAAGGGATGTGTTTATTTGAGACACGATGTGTCAGGAGGCACATGCTGCCAAGTTGCTTTTTTTTGTCATGCCTATGGGACGTCGGTACTTGAGACACGAGGCCTCGAGAAGAACATGGTTCTCAGTTTCTATTACTTGGGTGTGACTTTAGTATGTCGGTACATGGGACATGCGGTGTTAGGAGGTACATGGTGGTGGGTTGTGTGACTTAGATTTCAGTGTTTTACGATGCGGGTGAAACACTATGGTGGTTACTTAGCACTACTGGAAGTTGAGTTTACATTGTGAATCGTATAGTTTACTTTCCAAATAAATTCATTCCTTCTTAAACACATATACTAGGTACATACCATTGGGTGGAATCCTACTGAGATTCCTCTCAAACCCTTCATGGGCCATTCGGGACGCTTATAAACTTTATGGATTTTTGTGCTGGAAAGAGAACAGCTTCAGGTCATGGATCATATTAATTGTTGCATAGAGATTGTATGGACCTTGAGGTCATTCCTGGGTAGAGTTTACTTTGTTTTATCTTTATTTCACGTATCAGCATTAATACATTATTTCACAGCTACTTTGGTTACCCATGGGAACCATTCTTTGTTGACGTGTATGACCTATTGGGGATGCATGCTTTGTTGTTCAGTAGTTGTTATAAGTGGTTTTCATAATTTTGTTCTAATAATATTTTGTTTTTCTTGTTTATATATTACTTCTTCTATTAATCTATTTTCTTTTGGATGTGCTTCCTCTTTGAGGGTCTTGTTAGAGTTTTTCAAGTCTTTATTACCACTGTAGGTTTTATTGATTATTATTAGAACAGTACATTATATTTCTACTGAGACGGTATAGCCTCCCCACAATACCTATTTACACCCTCACTGGTAGTCCTCAACCTCTGGAATTTAGAGAGGTGCACCTAAGATCGTAACACCTGACATGTTTAGTACTGTTCAGGTGGTTGTACGAGTTGAGATGTTATAAATTTGTATCAGAGGAGGTTTCAATAAAGATTTAGTAGCATCTTTTGACTGACTACCAATGAGATCCATACTACCTTTTTATTTCAATTGGTTTTACTATTTGGGATATGGTAGACTGGAGATAGGTTTTTATTGGAACTAGGTTTCTAACTTGTTTTTCGGTGCTTGCAACCCCAAGTATGACAGATAGACCAAGATACCTTCAGTGGGAATTGCTATTTTTTCAGATTATAGTTTATTTGATTTCTACCATGGTGGATCACTTGGTATGTGATGCTATTGATTGTGATATGTGACCATTAACCCTGTGAGGTAAGGGTTAAATTACACCATGGATCAATATGTAAATGTGTGATTTTTTGGCTTTTGATAGGAATGTTATTAGGGTATTTCAATTTCATAACATCACGTAAGCTTTGTGATGTAATATTACCACATGAATAATATCAATTTCCATGATATAGATGATTTTGAAAAGTGAAAGGTTGATGTACTGGTAGAGTTGCTTTTTTATTCCAATGTAAAATTCCATTATTTTAATTATTTAAACTTTCATGTGGCATGAAACTCAGGTCTAGATCATATATGAGAAGGAATGTACTATGACTGAGGTGATGTTGATCACCAGGATTGGGCGTTGTAAGATCCCAACATTTTCTGGAGTCATCTCAAACACATTTCAGGTACATTTGAAACTTTTAAGTAACATTAACATTTAGTAGTGTCTTGGGGTTCATTTAGGTGACCTTTTATGAAAAACTAAAGGATTGTGGGTTGTTCACAATTTGGGCACAGTTTGAAAAACCGTGTGAACAACCAGTTCCAGGCATGCACAATTGAACATAGGAGTCCACACAGTTGGAACACAGTTTTCCTAGCTATGTGAACAAACCATGCAAATGTTGCAGAAGTGGGAAGTGGATCTCGCACAGTTGGCCCACAATTTTCTTAACCGTGCGCCTCTGCCATGGAAATTATGCACGCGGTTTTTAATATCTAAAAATATCTTATAAAACCACACAAACACCCTAGTACTCACATATTTTGACGTTGGCTCGGGCTTGATTGATTCTAGGACTTCCAATGGTCTTCGGTAGTTATTCCAAGGTGATCCAAACACCGTTCTTTAATTTCAAACTTTTGGATTGAAGATATTCCCTCATCCTGGTAAATGGATTTCATCTCATTTATTCTCCTCTTATTCCCTATATCATTCCATGATATTTACAGGGAATATCTCCATTGTTTCCATAGATATAAACTTATGAGATCTGATCTAGATCTTGTATTGTGTGCCCTGATCTAGATTGGAAAGATATTGATGCCTGTGATCTTAATTTTTGTTTTAGGGATTTAGATTAGGAGCATGTTTGATGAAGTTGTGTCGCTCAGATTTTGGGTAATTTCATTGGGCTAAAATCCTTCAATTAACCGAGAATGGTGGCCTAAATTGAACTCCTACAGTCATGATTTATGATATGTGTATGTGTTTAGGAATCTTCCTGATTTTCCTTGATAAATGATTTTCTAAATTGGAGTAACTAGGAAAATGGAAGTGATCTATGTTTAGCTTGGTGATTTATTGATAATAGAATCACAAAACAAATGAATGGGGGGTTTCCCAAATTGATTGATATTTTGGAGTTTTAATTATAGGTTGTGATCTTGTATTTGACTTATTGAATTTATTATGTTAAGATAATTTATTGGGAGAATTAATTATGGAATTATTTTTGGATATAAAGATAATTAATTTTTAAAATTAATTATGACTAGATGGGTTATGAAATGGATAATTTTTTGTGAAGAATTAATTATGGAATGAGAGTGTTATTGATTGATTAATTAATTGATGAAATAACTAATGGGTTATGTGCTTTGTTAATAGTTTAACTAACAAATGGCCTTTGGAATGTTTAACTAATCATTGGATTAGTAAATTGTTAATGTAAAAAATTCTTATGAATTAAAGAATGGTTAAATGGGTGAGATTTTTTGGTTCTAGTTATGGAATCCTAGACCAATGTATAATTTTGGACATGGATATGGCGTTCCCCCATAATAATTATCTAAGCGCATAGATTTAAGGTTGTTAGGCTTGATGACCTACACCGAATGAGTATTGGAGTGCTAGACATGGTGACCTGCATTCAAAGAGATTTGTGGTGCTAGACATGACATCCTACACTAAATGATTAATGGTAATAATGAATGATGATTTAAATGAGATTTGGGGTGATAGGCATGAAGACCTACCCCAAATTATTAATGATAATTAATAATGATTCAAATGGGAAACATGAATAGAACATGACGTAATGTGATCATTAAATATTAAATGACAAAGTGATAACTGTTTAATTTATGAATTGTATTTATTTCTTCATAAATCTTCAAGCACTATCTTTTGAGTGGACTAATTTTAGACATAGTTGGTGGTGGCATATTGAGTTATACGCACACCCTATTTGGGCTGCCTGATTGGCACCCAAGAAAAATTTTTCATTATAGGAAAGGATAAGCGAATTACCCTTGGTTAGTTTCTTGTGGGGATTGGTGCATGGGAGAGGGAACATATTGTGGTTCGAGACCCGTTTGGAGTCAGTGTGTCTTTACATTCAGTTACATTTAAGAAACATGGTACATGCATTGTCATAGCATGTGTTACCTTTTAGTTGAGTATTGTATTATCTATTTTGACTATCATATTTCATTGTATTATTCTAATTATTTATACACACTTTCTCAATTTTTTTGTTATTTTCTTTTATTGGTGTTTTATTCTGATAACAGAGGGTATAGTCTTTCCAATACTGATTTTCCAGACCCTCACTGCTAGTCAGAACCCTCTGGCATATGGGGAGGGAGGCTTGTGGGCATGTGGCTAATTGTCTTAGGGAATCGATTAGTGGCTCATGGGTCGGGACGTCACAAAGTTGTATCATAGGATGTTTTTGATCTTGGAACCTTTGGGTTATGGGTAAGTTGTTGAACTTGAACTATTTTTTTTCTTTTTTTGAGCGTGGAATAATGATGCAAAAAAATGGGCATCTATTGAGAACCTTAATTGATGAAATGGGAAGTATTAATTAGTTAATTGTTGCGTAAATTAATTTAAGATATTGTGATTAATTAATGGTTGACTAATTAATGAGAATGAATGTACCTTTTTTAACCATGACCTAGGAGTAGGATGGATAAGGGTAGTGATAAGGCCCCATTGTTGACCGTGTAGCAATAAAAGGGAGGAAAGGATATTTTTGAACTTGTTTTGTTATTTTATCCTCTTATATAAATTTTATAAGTTGTGTTATGAGACCTGAGACGTGTGTTTGGACATGTAGAGATATGCCTCCACATATCTTATTGAGGGAGAGACTGAGGGGTATGGCTTGGAATGAATTTCCATACAGGGAGCTAGAGGAACCATTGGTTCAAGATGTGGATGAAGGGGAAAATATTCGAGATAAATTCACTCATTTTGATGCAGTTTATGTAGAGAGACCTAGGGTGGGTTCAGAAAACCATGTCTGAGTTGATAATGGATTTTCAGCTGCAGCACCCTCCTAATTTTACTAGAGAGGGTTTACCTGAGGAAGGTGCATTATGGATTGAATCCATAGAGATGGTATTTGACCATTTGGAGACTCTAGAATAGAAGAGTGTCATTTTAGATGCCTATATACTACAGGGTTCCATGAAGCGTTGTGGGGAAATTCAGGTACGATCTAGACAGACTGATGAGATGTTATGGATGGAATTTCTGGAAAAGAACATAGAGAAATTCTTCCCAGACACAATGAGTAAATATAAGGCTTCAAAGGATATTCATATGACACAAGGGAGAATATACATAATTGAGTATGCTAAACATTAATAGATTTAAAGTGTTTTTCTCTATTTTTGATTTTAAATGATGCTTCTTCGGCAAAATGATTTCAGGATGGACATAAGTGTGAAATTATGTCCCAGGTGAATATCATTAGGATGAAGAAATTTTTAAAATTGTTTAATCAGGATATCATTTAATAGGGAAAACTGAAGGAAGATTCCAGTGTTATATAGGTATCTAGATGATCAAAGAGTATGCCTTTCGAGATTAGGAAGCGCCTTCACGAGAATCTTAGTAAAGAAATTAGAAGGAAAGGTGGACATTTAGGAGGAAGAGTTACACCAGATCTTCCACAGGTGCTTTTCCACCACGGCGGTAGGTAGGGACACTATTGTACAAATTGTCCTCGACCACCAGTGGAGTGCCTATTTTTTTTGGCAATATGGGACATCTATAGTGGTCCGGTAGGAAGGAGCGGAAGCCTGGTGCTGAGGGAGAAGCTTCTCAGAGTCATAGTGTGGAAAGGGGGTATTCTACACCATATAGGTATGGGAGTTGGAGTTCTACTGGAAGGGGTAGTAGGGGAAGTGGACGTGGTGCTTCAAGGAATTAGCGCCCGTACCAGCAAAGTGGTACTACTCAGGGGAGTCAGACAATGCAAAAAGGAAGATGAGTAGGACAATTACATGTAGTGCATCCTACACTCGTGGAGAGCAAGGTTGGGCCATCGAAATTGGGAGGTACTATTCAATATTCATCAACTTTAGCTACTACCTTGTTTGATAATAGTGACTATAAATTCATTATATCTACAAATGTTGTTAATGGATTGATCATGGAAGTGTAGTTTGTAAGAGGGGTGATTAGTATCGATACACCATTGGGAAAATGGTCTAGGGATATTTGTTTATAAAAGCTATATTCTTAAGATAATAGAGAGTATTGTTTTCTTTGGTATATCTATGTCCATAATATAATGGTATTCGATTTGATTATGGATATGTAATGGCTATTCATGTTCTAATACCACCTAGATTTTTATCACAAGTGAGTGAACTTTGTATCTCATGAGGGTTACAAATATGTACTTCTTGGAGAATTGGATATCCATTTAGGTAGATCTGGGACAATTACTCACCCACTGGGAGAGCTTAGAGCCCATGTTTCTAGTCATTTGCTGGATGATGGGAGTGGTATGAAAGAATTCCTTCATCCAATAGTAGAACTATTTTTGGATGTCTTTACTAATGAATTTTAGTATTTCCACTTGAGAGAGGTGTGGAATTCCCTATTGAGATCATACAGGGGGTTGAGTCAGTATCTATTCCACCTTTCCGAATGGTACTGATTGAGCTTCAAGAGATCCAAACACCTATGTAAGAGTTGTAGGATAAAGGGTTTATCCATACAAGTACGTCACCTTGGGGATCACCAATTTTTTTCAAAGAAGTCTAGAGGGAGTCTAGTCTTGTGTTTCGATTACCAGAACGTGAAAAAATTGACTGTGAGGAACCAATATCCTCTTCTGCGTGTTGATGACCTGTTGGACCAGCTGAATGGGGCTAGTGTGTTCTCAAATATCGATGTGAGATCAGGGTATCATCATGTGAGAGTCCAGACCTCTAATATACCATGAATTGATTTTAAGAGCAGCTATGGCCTTTATAAGTTTGTTGTAATGCCATTTGGGTTGACAAATTCTCCAGTAGTGTTTATGTATTTGATGAGCATGATCTTTCATCCGTACGTAGATCAGTTTTTGGTGGTTTTTTGGATGATTTCTTAGTGTACTCTATGTCTCATGACGATCTTTCCCAACATCTTGACATCAACATGTGTACACTGAGAAAGAATCAGTTACATGCCAAGCTATCTAATTGTTAGTTTTGGATCAACATGGTACACTTTTGGGGCACATCATCTCAGAATATGTTGTGTAAGTGGACCCAAAAAAAATGCAGGCATTAATTTATGGGGAGTATCCCAAGAATGTATTTTATATTCAAATATTTTTTGGATTAGCTAGAAATTATAGGATGATTATCTATATCTTTTCCCATTTGGAAGCATCGATTACTACTTTTCCCAAGAATGGAATAGTGTTTTTTTAGACAGAATAATGTGAGAATTCATTCTAGGAGTTGAAGAAGCACTTGACATCACCACAAATTTCCATATTACCTGAGTCTGGTGAGGAGTACAAGGTGTATTGTGATGCTTCTAGGGTCGGACTAGGAGTTGTGTAGAAACAAGGAGATAGATTCATTGCTTATGGGGAACAACAGTTGAGGCCACATAAATGGGATTACCCTACTCATGACCTCGAGTTGGAATCCTTGGTTTATGATCTTAAGTGTTGGAGACACTATCTTTTGGGTGAAAAGTTTATAGTTTTTATGGATAAAAAAATCTTGAATTATATCTTTTTACAACGCTACTTGAATCTTTAGCAGCGAAGCTGGGTAGAGTATATGTTGTCCTTTGATTTGGAACTGACATATACGCCATGGAAGGGAAATAGTGTGGCTTATGCCTTGAGTAAAAAAACTCAGACTCAGTTAGTACATGAGTTGAGTGCAGAGTGGAAGATGATGAATTTTCTGGTAGAAATTAATGTCGTAGATTGAGAGAGTCAGGAGAGGATAACTCTGGTTTCTGTAGCAGTGGATTCTACACTCTTGATACGGATCAGGGACAACCAGTATGAGGATCCAGAGTGTTTGGCCTTAAGGGAAAGCCTGGAATATGGGGAGACGCCTTAGGAATTGAAAATATATGATGATGCGATCATCTATATGAAAAAATAGTTTTTTGTGCCTGTGAGTATGCGAGAGGAACTCATGTGAGAATTTATTGCTTCAAATTGGGTGGTACATCCTACAGTGATAAAAATGTACAGTGATATTCAATGATAGTTTTGGTGGATAGGTATAAAAAAGCAGATAGTAGGGTTCATAATAAGATGTATCAACTATCATCAGTTGAAAGAAGATCATCAATGACTTGGAGGCCTTTTGCAACCGTTACATATTCCAAAATGGAAGTGAGATGAAGTTCCTATGGATTTTTTGGTAGTACATCGAATGATTATTAAGAGTAATGATGTTATTTGGATCATCTTGGATCGAATAACGAAGGTATCACAATTATTTCCTATCAAAGAGACCTCTACTATAGAGTAGTTGGGAGAACTGTATGTGAGGGATATAGTTCGTTTTCATGCGGTGCCATATACTGTAGATTAATATCCCGATTCGCACTTTACTTCATGCTTCTAGTATAGGTTATAGAAGGCACTTGGTACAGAGTTTCTGTTATGTATGACCTTCAACCCCTAGAAGGATGGGTAGTCAGAGCATATTATACATGTGTTAGAAGATAATATGTGAGCATATGGTATTGACTTTGGTGGTTCATGGGAGAAACACTTGGATTTAGTAGAGTTTTTCTATTACCATAGTTATCAGGAAACTATAAAGATGGATCCATATGAGGGAATTTATGGTAGACTTTTTAGATCACGAAATTGATGGTTAGAAGCGGGTGAGTTAGAGCATTAGGACCACGTCTCATTTGGGATACATCGGAGGAGGTGTAGTTGATTTGAAAATGTAAGGATACGCTTCAGAGTAGGTAGAAGTCATATGTTGATGGAAATATTGGGTCACCATAGGGTATGGAGGTAAGGAATGTTATCACCTGGGATTATGGGACCGTTCGCGGTGCTATAAAAAATCGGGACGATGGCGTACCATTGATAAATTCCACAGAAATTATGCACTATGCATGATGTTTTGAATGTGTCAAAACTATGTCGGTATCACCCAGACCATTCTCAAGTGATTGATATGGAGGAAGTTGAGCTTGAGATAGATGCGTCCTTTGAGGGGCATCTGGTATGTGTGCTGGGTCTCATTGAAAAATTGTTATGGGGAAATATTGTGATGTTAGTTCATTTGTTATGGAAACATGTAAATGATCAATCGGAAACTTGGGAATGGGAATCAGACATCATAGCTCAATGGCCGAATATTTTTGGCTCGGAATCTTATAGAATTTCCTGAGTGAATCTCATGGAAGAGTTGTTATATTGTGGGGAGATGGTAAGATACTGACCTTTTCTAGAGTCACATCGAGCACATTTTTAGGTACTTTTTAAAATTTTATGTACCTTTTACATTGAGTACTTTCTTGGGAAGCATTTGGGTGAACTTTTAAGGAATAATAATGGGCACTGGGATGTGCATTGTTTATGCATGGTTTGACAAACCGTGCGACCAAACCATGCCAAGAAATAAAAATTGGACAGAGGAGTCCACACAGTTGGTGCATGGTTTTCCTCTCATCTGACCAAACCATGCCAACTATACAAAAGTGGGTAGTGGATTCTGCATAGTAGGTGCACGGTTTTCCTAATCACGTGTCTCTTCCTGGGAAACCATGCACATAGTTTTTAATATCGAAATATCTCTTTTAAGACCACCTAAACCCCCAGGACTCCCATTATTTGACCATGGATCATGCTCGAAATGTTCTAGGTGTTCCCAAAGCCTTCTAGAGGGATTCCAAGGTGATCTAAACATCATAATTTGTGATTGAATGCACGGATTGAAGATCATCTCTCCTCCTAGTAAGTGGATTTCATATCATTTCTTCTCTCATTATATCATCTGTCTTTCCTTGAACTTTTCAAGGAATATATCTACTATTTCCAAATAACTAAACCTATGAGTTGATATCTAGATCTAAAATTGTGGATGTATATTTATATTTTCATGATCCTGATGCATTTGATTTTAATTTAGTTTTTAAGGATTTATATTCGAGGCTTGTTCGACGATGTTGTGCCGCTCGGATTTTAGGGATTTCCATTGGGCTAACATCCGTCAATCAACCGAGGTAGGTGGTCTAAATTGAACTCCGACAATCATCATTTATGATATGCTTTTGAGTTTATGAATTTTTCATAATTCCCTTGATAAATGATTTTCTAAATTAGAGTAATTAAAAAAGTGGGATTGATGTGTGTTTACCATTGTGATTTACTGATAATTGAATCATGTGACAAATGAATGGGGGCTTCCCAAATTGATTGTTATTTTGGATATTTAATTATGAGTTGTGACATTGTATTTGAGTGATTTAATTGATTGTATTAAGATATTTGATTGGGAAAATTAATAATTGAATGGTTTTTAGATTTCGAGATAATTAATTTTGATAAATAATTTTGACTTGATGGGTTTTTAAGGGATAATTAATTGCAAATAATTAATTATAGAATTTTAATGGTATCGATGGATTAATTAATTGATTATTCAATTAACGAGTTATGTTCATAGTTAATTATGAATTAACTAATGTCCTTTTAAATTTTTCACTAATCATTGGATTAGTAAATGATTAATGTGGAAAATTATTATGAATTAAAGAAATATTAAATGGATGAAATTTTTTTGATTCTAGGTATGGAATCTGAGATGAATGTAGATGTTGGGAAATAGGCAGATTGTTCCTCCCCAATAGTTATCTAAGTGCTTAGATGTACAGGTTTTAGGCATGATGACCTACAATGAATGATTATTAGACTGTGATGCATGGTGAACTACATTCAAAGAGATTTGTGGTCCTAGGTATGACGTCCTACACCAAATGATTAATGATAATATTTAATGATTATTCAAATGATATCTAGGAGGCAAGGCATGATTTCCTACAACAAATGATTAATGATAATAAATGATGATTCAAATGGGAAACATGAATTGAACTTGTCCTAATGTGATGATTAAAGACTAAATGAAAATGTGATAATTGTTTAATTTATGAATTGTATTTATTGATTTATAAATCTACATGAACTACCTTTTTAATGGACTCTTTTTAGACACCATTGGTGGTGGCCTACTAAGTAATACTCACACCCTATACGGGCCATCTTATCGGCAGCCAAGTGGACATTGTCATTTCAGGACATGATAAGGGAAAGGCCCTAGGATTGGTTGATGTTTGGATTGGAGCATGGGAGAGGGAACAAGACATGGTTCAGGACCCATTTGGAGTCATTATGTCTTTACATTCAATTTCATTTTTGATACTTGGTACTTGCATTGTCATAGTATGTTTTACCTTTCAGTTGAGTATTGTATTCTCTAGTTTGACTATCACATTTCTTTGTATTGATCACATTATTTATATAAGATTACACTCGTGGATATTTTTATTTTCTTATGTTGGTGTTTTATTATGATAACAGGTGGTATAGTATCCCCACGACTCATTTACTAGACCCTCACTGCTATTGGGCACCCTCTTCTATTTGGGGAGGCGCGCTAGGGGGCATGTGGCCAGCCGACTCGGGTAACCGTTCTGTAGCTCCCAGGTTAGGACATCACATGCGTCCTAGACATCGGTTTGAGGTAGTGTTGTTGTCGAGCTTCGGTGACTCAGTCATTAGATTGAGGCAATGATGGTTGTTGGGACGAGCATGTCTCAAGGTTCTTTTGATACATCTCTCTGTTGAGGGCGGGTAAAGAGGTCATGATGATGGGATTCCATGGGCATGGTTGCAGTGGGGGGGAGTAAGGGTAGTGGTATTGAACTACCTCTTTACTGATTTCCTTATCTGTGTTATATAGATATATATGTTGTTATATATGTGGGTTTCTGACCATTTGTGGTATTCAGTGGGTTCCTCCTAGAAAGATCGATGGAACGTCAGGCAGGTGGTGGTAAAATACCGCAAGAGCAGGGTCAAGTTCAGACACTCAAAGGGAAAGTAGAGCATGATCCACATGTATAGGATTTGGGACATGATCAGGTTCAAGATCTAGTGTAGGTAGAGTAGAAATCGTGTTTGGCAGTGTTTGGGTCGTGGCTTAACGAGCAGCTTGGATCTATCCTAGAAATTGTTTTGGTGGGGTTGATACTGGTGTGCAGGGTACAGATCCCTCTATGGAATATATGAAATGGGAGTTCCAATCACATAACCTATCACTCTTCTGTGGTGAGGGTGGTCCACAAGAGAGATGATAACTGGATAGAGAGAATTAAGATGTTCTTTAGGTAGGTTGATATGCCTCTAGGGCAGAGGATCAATCTTGCAATGTACATGCTGAGAGGGTGGGAAAAAATTGGTGGGATTTGAAGGTTTAGGTTACCAGACATGAAGGAATGGCATGGAAGGACATCGCTGACAGGTTTCTAGTGCAGTTTTTCCTAGAGATGCTGAGGGCATAGAGAGGTTAGGATTTTTTGATCCTCCAGTAGGGTGACATGTCCATCATGGTCTATAAAGCTACCTTCAATAAGCTGTCTCACTTTTCACTTGGTATGGTAAGCGATGACACCATGTGGGTGAGTCACTTTGAGGATGGATTATGAAACACCACTAAGGTGAGGTTAAACATCTACAGGATATCCTTGTTCTCGGAGTTAGTGAATTAGGTGCTCATATCCAAGGTAAACATGAATGAAAAATCCGATTTGATCTGGTCGGCGGCATCATGAGATGTTTCAAATAGTATAAAGAGAAGTCGTGATGAGTTCCAGCAGGGCAGTTAGGCCAAAGCCTCAGCTGGACAACCTCATGGCAGTTCATCGGTAGTTTTATTTTTGTGTGGGCAGCTAGGGAATGTTCAGACATAGTGTGAAAAGCCTCCAAATGAGTACTGGGCATGAAGATAGGTCGAGTATCTCTAGATGTTTTGCAGGATGCTTTCTCAGATAGCTAGAAGGCAGGGGCCTGGATGGACTATGGAATCTTGGGATGGATCAGGGTCAGTCCAGGTGAGGTTATTTGAGGTTCACCCGCACATATAGGACATGGAAGATATAGTGAGATCCAACTAAGGGTTTAGTGGTCTGTGACTGGAGTAGCACTGTAGGGAGGTCAGGCATCATGCAGTCACACTTTAGGCCTGGTGCATTCCATGGAGCTTCTAGATGCGGAACAAGCTTTTCAGCTGACGATGGTTAGAGGTAAGCTACGAGGGTTCCATGATTTTCTTGTTTTCTTTTTGGCATGGCCTATTGAGACATGTCTATTTTGAGTGAACAATGTGAAAAATATTTTTGAGGATTGACCATATGATGATCAGTGGGTTTGGAACCATTTTGTGTGCGTGATTATATATATATATATATATATATATATATATATATATATATATTACATGCATGACAGTAGGATCATTTTGGATACAAGCTACCTGAGGTGATGTGGGAATCTTTATCATTTAGTATGCGGGTTACTTGAAGTGTCATGGGCATTGGGGTATCAAGTATGTGGCATAATTGTGGTGAAATGCACGAGGTTTTGTTTTTGTATCCATTGGATGTAGGACCTCATAGAGGCATGCACCGATGCAGTGTGGGACATGAATTGGTGTAGGGGGCGATACAGGAGAACCTTATGAGGTGCAAGGATGATGATGTGTCATGGGAGGACAATGAGTCTGGGTAATGGGTCGATGGACCTTTGATTAGATTGTTTTTTGGGCTAGATTGGTGAACGTGCTGCTGATTGTCTCCTATCAACCGGTCAATGTTCCGATGCTATTTTAATGTGTATTATAGCTCTCGGGTCGAATCCTTAGCAATGCTACATTTTAATAGTCATATGTTTTTAGTTGAATGTTCTTTGAAATGGGGGTTTGTTTGTAGAGATTAAATAAAGTGATTTATGGATGATGTCTGGTTTAAAAATTTGATAAATATTGGGGTGATTTCATTTTTATGGATTTAATATTGTGATATCCTAGAGATTTTCTTTATATTTCATTTAATTTAACACCCCAATCACAAGATAACGTTGATTGAAATTCATAAGTGTTAAGTATTTAATCCAAGCCTTAACATAACTTAGTGTTCTAATATCAATAAGATCTTATTGTTTGTAGTTTACTTATGGTTCCAATAATTTGTTGAAATCACATGTTAAACGAAACAAGCCAGTAATCCATGACATGTTAAGTCTGACATGCACAGTGTTAAAATAAAGAATTTAATCGATCAAATAGTCTCTATCACTTTACAACCCTAAATATTAACTCACCCCAATAAAATATTTACTCAGCCATTGATATTAATAGTAATCTGGTTTATTATATTTATGATGATGATTTAATAAGATAATAAAAAGAAATAGATAATAAAGGAGTCATGCATTGAACACACACACACAAACGATGATGATAATTTAAAATAGAATTTCGATTGAATGAGGAAGAAAAAGATTTGAAGGGGTTTTAACTTAATTTAGAATATTTTAAGAAAATAAATATTAAACAAAATAAGGTGGATTAGAATAATATATATTGATGAAAAAAAATTCATTAAATCGAAATTACATAAACAAACACTTACATGATTACAAATGATGAACAACACAAAAGTAAATGAATAGAAGCAATGAGGAATGGTTTCTAAAGTAAAAAAGAGAGTATGTAGGATCATCCCAAGCCTTTGGAAGAGCCTTGTTCGTTCCAACCTATCCTCATTTTCTCTAAAATGCCATCCCTTTTCAAAGGAGAGGAGGGGATGTATTTATAGCCCAAGGTGGTGGACTGTTTACATTACAAACCATCCTCTCACTTGGATCGACAATTTGGACATCCAGAAAGATGAATCTTGAGATATCTCCTTCTTCCAAGTTGTTGATATTAATTTTGGATGACTACTCTCTAAATTAAGAGTCTTTTGGACTTATGAAGCTAATGTTATGGAAGTTTGATTAAACATTATTAATATGTACATTTCAATCCAGGCTTTTTCAATGACCAAAATGTGAATCAATATTTGAATAAGAATATTCCATAAAATCTGAATGATTTCATCAACAAAGTATGCTGCCTATATCTCCGCTTCACACTGCAAAATCGCATCTTGATTTGATGACTATATCAGGAGACATTTAATGAATATTGTACTGGGGTTTATTCCATGCCTGAATGGTGGGATGAGTTTAAATGAATTAGTTGGCCCCCTTTTCCTTGGTTTAGGGACTTGAAATTTTTATCCATGAATACTTAAATTTTTCCCTGAACATTGTAAGAGAATAAAAGAATTTTGAATTTTTGATTGAGCCCAGTAAGTCATTCTTCAAAGCTAGTCCAATTTCATCACAAATTATTTGGGTCTTCTTGTGTGGTCCATATGAACCTTAAAATGGATTAATTAACCATGCTCCCTTTTAATTAAATGATTAATATTGAAAGAGGAATCATACAAAACATGAATCAAACAATTTGGATTAGTACGGTGATAGTTATAAATAAAATAGTAAACTGGATCTATTTAACTACTTCTAAAAATGATAAACAAATTATACATAGTATTAAAACATTAATATTTCACACAAATTATTCACATTTCATATAAAATCAGAAAAGTGAGTAAATAAAATGTCATGGAAATATTAATATCATCAATTGGTCAGGAGTTTTCCTCACCACCTTTGGAAGGGATATTCAGTTAAGAGTTTCTTTAAGCAGGGAAGTTTGTAAGAACTTGGTTCTTACTTTAAGGTGTGGGTTTCTTTTTTCCCCTATTTTTCAATTTTTTTAGATAATAGGGTAAAACTAGGCAGTTATGGAAATTTATAGGTTACACGCTTTGTACTTTTCAGTACACATCGTGTACCTTTGCTGTGTGAGAAGGCAATACATTGTGTGTAGGTGTGTTGTCTGGATAGAGGTGTTTAACCAAGTACATGAAATGTACTCTTTGTATATGCCATGTATTCTAGCTATGTGTGGGGGGTATACTTGGCGTGTGGGTATGTTAGTGAGTTCGAGGGGGGGAACCGATGACATGTCGTGTATGGACTTTTACATGCCGTGTAGTCATGTCGACAGGTCCTCAGTGAAATTACAGCTGTTTTTTGAACAATAAAATGTTACACAAAACATGTAATCATATATACACACCATGTATTTTTTCGTTTTCACTTTTAAATTGGAAGTATCCTCATTTTATATTTCTGGGAAGAACCCTTGACATGTTTGAGCGTGGAGTAGAACTAGAGGAATAAACCCTTCCCGATTGTCTGTCTAAACCCCGTTTCACACACTTTTTGATCTGTTGGAACCCCCTTGTTAATACCTTCATTCCACTATATCATTTGATCATGATTTCTATTCATGATCATTTTATAGTACCTTTAACATTTTTTCACATTTTGTATATCTACCATGTTTTAGATAGAATTTGATTTTGTTACTAGAGGAGGATCATCATATGAGTGAAAGTTAGGTGTTGTATACCATGTTTTGTGTTTTTGTGGACTTTTGGGTGGTGCGGGATTTGGCGTGTCTTCGGGTATTTTTATAGAGAGCCTTTTAATGGTGCTAATGCATTTTGAATTAATTTGTATACCCATGGGATGCCTTTGGGAATACCCTATTGCCTAAATTGCTTGAGAAAGGCTGGGCAAGAGGCCAACACTCATTGGACATTTTTGGACCTGGGCGCCAAAATGGTTTTAATTGGTCTGTTTTGTTTTAAAGATGATATGTTTAATTTGGAAAATAAATATTATGCTTTTAATAGAAATTTGAGACCTCAGTTCTAATGTGTAATTGTCGTTGGCCTAGTGCAATTCAATGGTTTAAATTGTTTTTCCTTTTTAATGGAATTATTTTGATTATTTATAAGATTATTGATATTATATATGCTGGAACCTTTGGGTTTTGTTGGGAATGATTGTGATATTCTTGAGTGATGTTGATCACTATATGGTCATGGACCTAATTACTTTAGCTAGTTTTCACTACGGGGTTGGGCGTCATAGATGTCAGATTGAGGTGGTGTAACAGTCATGTTGGGAATCAAACATGTTACATGGATGAAAACACCGTCATATTATTGAGAAACATGGTTGTAGGGACATGAGGTGTCATATGTTGTTTCTTGGTTTCTTATTTAGTGATTACTTATCACTTGTTATTTGGATCGTATGTATAAAAGTAGACTCTGTGTTGAGGTGGTGTTGACCTCTCATGTGGGTAGAGGCCTCATAGATTCGGTTAAGTGATTATGGTTTGGGGTTCTTGTAGTGGTAGAAATGTGGGAGGTGAGGAGCCTTCAGATTGTTTGGATGTGCCTATGGGACATCGATATTTGAGACAGGAGGTTTTAAAACACATACTTTCCTAGGTTACTATTATTTGGGCGTGCCTACCAGACGTCGGTACTTGATACATGAGGTTTTAGGAGTCACATGGTGCCATGTTATTAATACTTGGGCATGCCTTTGGGATGCTGTTACTTGATATATGAGGTATCAGGAGGTGCATGGTTCCTGGTTGTGTGAATGAGATTCTGATGTTGGCTGAAGGAGGTGACACTCCATGGTGGCTACTGAGCATCAGTGGAAGTTATGTTTACATTGTGCATCATACTATTTACTTTCCTTAGAAATGCATGACTGCTTAAACACCTATACGAGGTACGCACCATTGGGAGGTATCCTACTGAGATTCATCTCACACCCTACATGGGCCCTTCGGGATGCATGTAGACTTTATGGATTTACATGAAGGAAATAGATCAGCTTTAGGAGATGGATTGTATTAGCTATTTCATAGAGATAGTATGTACCTTGATGTCATGATTGGCTGGTGTTTACTTTGTTTTATATTTTTTTATGTATCAACATACTTACTTTATTTCATATCTACTCTTGGTTAACCATGGATGTCATTTTTATTGGCATTTATGACCTTTTGTGGATACATTCTTTGTTGTTCAGTAGTTGTTTAATGTGGTGTTCAAGAATCTTTTTTTCTTCTGTTTCACTAGTTTGTATATTGCTTCCACTATTTATCTATTTTCTTTTGGATGTGCTTCAACCTTTTGGGTGTGGTTTTATTATGTTGTCTCTTTATTAATGAAGTCTATTTTATTTTTTATACTTAGACCAATACCTTATTTTTCCTCTAAGACAGTATTGCCTCCCCATTATACTTTTCTACACCCTCGCTGCTATTTGGAGTCCTTTCAAATTTTGGCAGGTGTGCCTAAGGTGGTAACACCCGACCCGTTGAGTATTGTTTAGGTGGATGTTCAGGTCCGGACATTACAAAGCTATATTAGAGGAGGTTTCGACTAGGATTTAGTAGCCTCTTGTGACCGACTACTAATGAGATCGAGACTTATTTTTTATTTCTAATGGTTTTACTATTTGGGATATGGTAGAATGGATATAGGTTGTTATTGGAACTAGGTTTATAACATGTGCTTGGGTGCCTACAGCCCCAGGAATGAGGGATGAACCAAGTTACTTTGGGTGGAAATTGTTGTTTTTCCTTTTCTCAAATTATCATTTTTTGGATTTCCACCTGGGTTGCTCACTAGGTATGTGATGTTATTGATTGTGATATGTAACCCTTAACCAGGTGAAGTACGGGAGATGTTGGACATTGGCCTAGTATGGAATGTCATAATTTTTTTTCTTTTGATAGGCACATTTTTAAGGTATTTCAATTTCATAATTACATGTATGCTTTGCCAAGTGATAATACCATGTGAATAATGACAATTTCCATGCTACAGTTGATTTTGAAAAGTGGAAGATGATAGCCCTAATAGAATTTATTATTTATTGCAATGTAATATTACATTCTTTTAATTATGTAAAATTTCATGTGGAATTAGAATTAGGTCTGGTTCTTATATGAGTAGGCAAGTATTATGACTGAGCTGATGTTGACCACCGGGATTGGGCGTCTTATACGTTGGTTTGAGGCAGTGTGGCTATCAGGATTGGGCATCTCATTCATCATATTGAGGCAACAATGGTTGTCGGGACGCACATGGCATGAAGTACATTTGATACATGGCTCTATTGATGGTGGGTATGGAGGTCGTGAGGCTGGGATTCCTTGGGAATGGTAGCGGTGGAGGAGAGTAAGCGAAGTTATTATGCACTGAATATTTACGGTTATCCTTATCTGCAATATATATATTGTTATATATGTGGGTTGTTTGACCATTTTTTGTATTAAGAGGGTACCTCCAAGATTTCGTGATTGAACGTCAGATGGGTGATGTTATTGTGTCGTAGGAGTAGGGTAAGGTTCAGACACCTGAGGGGTAGGAAAAGCATGATCCACAGGTACATGCTCAGGGATTGGATCTAGTTCAGAATCAAGTGTAGGTTGAGAAATAGTTGGATTTGGTAGCGTTTGGGTCGTGGATCGATGACCATCTTTGATCTAACCTGGTACATGTTTCGCAGGGGATCGATAGAGGCGTGTAGTGTACATTCCCCTATATGGCATATCTGAAGAGAGAGTTCCAGTCACAACACCCGCTTCTATTTTAGGGTGAGGGTGGTCCATAGTCAACTGAGAACTGGATGGATATAATTCTGATGATCTCTGAGTAGCTCGATATGCCTCTAGGGAAGAGGGTCAAGATGGTGACGTACATGCTGAGAGGATGGGTGAAGCGTTGGTGGGATGTGTAGGTTCAGTCTCGCAGACATGAAGGACTAGAATGTAAGGACTTCAAGGAATGCTTTTTTGAGAACTTTTTCCCAAAGACACTGAGGGAAGACGGATCTCAAGAGTTCTTGAACCTCCAGCAGTGTCACATGTCCGTCATGGACTATGAAGCTACCATCACTAATCTGTCTCTCTTTGCACCATGTAGAGTAATAAATGACAACTCAAGGTTGAGGAACATCAAGGATGGCTTAGTACATGACAATATGGTGCAGGTAAACTTCATCAAGTTTAATTCTTTCTCATAGGTAGTGAATCATGCACTCATTGCTGAGGGAAATGTGATGGAAAAATACCTTTTGAGCCAGTCGGCATCTTCAGGTGATGGTTCAGATAGTAGGAAGCGAGGTTGGGATGAGTTACAATAGGGAAGTTAGGCTATGAACATAACTAGACCACCTCATGTCTATTCATCAGTGATTTTATTTCAGTGTGTCCATCTGTGGAATGTTCGGACTCATTTTGACAAGCCTCCAAATGAGTTCAAGCCAAGCAGATAGGTTGGTCATCACTAGAGGTATAGCATGTAGACTTCTCAAATAGCTGGAACTCCGGGAACAAGACAGACTTTGGCTTATGGGGTTAGATCAGGGTCAACACCAGGTGAGGGTATCTGAGGTTCGGGTGCACACAAAGGACGTGGCAGAGACAATGAGACCCAACTGATGGGTTAGTGTCTGGTGACTAGAGTAGCACTACAGGGAGGTCATACATCAAGAATCTGTACTTCAGGCTAGGTGCATGCAATGGATCTATAAGAGGCTGAATAGGCTGGTGAGGTAATAATTGATAGATTTATGTCGTAGGCGTGGCTGTGATTTACTTGTTTTCTTTTTGGAAAGGCCTGTTGAGGCATGTCCGTTTTGAGTACACGAGGTGCACATGATTTATGTGGAATGAAAAACTACTTATTATTGGGGTTGGAACCATTTTGGGTGTGTTATTATATATATATATATATATGAGATGCATGGAATCAATATAATTGAGGATGAGGGTTAATTGAGGTGTTTTGGGCATTCAGAGTATCAAGGTTGTGGGTTATATGAAGTGTTGTGGGCATTAGGGCATCGAGGATGTGGGTTACTTGAGGTGAAACAAACCATGTTTTGTTTTAGTTTCCATGGGATGTAGGAACTCATTGAGACAGACAACGATGTAGTGTGGGATATGAGTGGGTGTCGGGAGTGACACAGGGGCACCTAATGAGGTGAAGGTATGGCGATGAATCATAAGAGGACTATGAGTTCAGGTAATAGGTCGATAGACCATTGATTGAATTGATTTTGGTTCTAGATTAGTCTGTAGTTTTCTTCACCGCCATTGGAAGGGAAATCAATGGAAGAATGTTTTAAGGGGGACGTTTGTAAGAACCTGGTTCTTACATTAAGGTACGAGTTTCTTTTTTTTCTTATGTTGAGTGTTTTTGAGATAATAGGGAAAAACTAGGTAGTGTTGGAAATTTCTAGGTTACACACCGTGTACCCTTGCCGTGTGAGAAGGTCATACAAGGCGTGTCGGCATGTTGTATGGATATATGGTTTTAACCAAGTACACGACATTTAGTTTAGATATGTGTGGAGTATATACATGGCATGTCGGAATGTCGGTGTGTTAGAGGGGAAAAAACAAGGACATGATGTGTACGGCATCGTACACATAATGTAGTCATGTCCACAGGTCCTTGGTAAAATTTCATCTATTTTAGGATGATTATAATGATACACATGGTGTGAAATCATATATTAACAATGTGATTTTTATTTCTTAAAATGTTAAGTAGACTACTTTATGTTTCTAGGTAGATCCCTTGATGGGTTTGATCGAGGATCAGAGATGGAGGAAGAATCCCTTTCAAATTTTTTGTCTAAACTCCATTTCGCACACCATTTCATCTATTAGAACCCACTCTTTATGCCCTTGATTCCTCTTGAGCCTTTCATCTTGATTTTTGTTCTTGATCGCGTTGTAGGACCTTGAGAGTTTATGTTTGTTTTGTAGATGGACCTTTGTTTAGATTGAATTTTTGGTTATTTCCAGAGGTGGATCATCATATGAGTATGATGGAGGTGGTGCATATCTTGTTTTCTATTTTCATGGAATTTTGGGTGGTACTACCTTTGGCGTGTCTTAGGGTATTTTGGGAGAGACTCTATTAAGAATGATAATGCATTTTAAATTAATTTTAAGACCCATAGGATGAATTTGGGCATAACCTATTGCCAAAATTTCTTCAGCATGTCCGGGCGAGAGGCCAGTGCTTATTGGGAAATTTTTGGCCCGAGGTTCCATATTTGTTATAATTGGTGTATTTTATTTTTAAACTGGTATGTTTAATTTGGTAAATCATGATTAGGATTTTTAGAGGCATTAACATCCTCAGTGCTATTGAGTGATAGCAATTAGGCTAGTGAAATTCAACTAATTAAATTATTTTTCATGTCTTAAGGGATTATTTTGATTATATATATATATGATGCTTTATATTTCATATGTTGGAATATTAGGGTTGTGTTGGGAGTGGCTGGGATATTCTTGAGTCATGTTAATCACCTCTTGGGCTTGGCCCAGATTACATTCAGTGGTTTTGACCATGGGGTCGGTCATCGTGGACGTCATATTGAGGTTGTGTGACTTTCAGGTGGGGGAATGGCCCGGGTTACTTGGATGGAAAGGCTATCAGATTCTTGAGAGACACGGTTCCAGGGACACTAGGTGTTAGAGGATATGGCTTGGGATATTATTTGGTTATTACTGCACACCCATTATTTGGGTCATATGCATACAAGAAGACTCTGTGATGAGGTGGTTTTGACCACTCTTGTGGTTAGAGGCCTCATGGTTGCGGTTAGGTGATTATAGTTAGGAGTGATTTCCATGGAAGCCATGTTGGAGGTGAGGATACTTGAGATGTTTTGGTCATGCCTACAAGATGTTGGTATTTGAGACATGAGTTGTCCGGAGGCACATGGTACCATGTTACTGTTATTTGGGTGTCCCTACGGGACATCAGTACTTGTGACAGGAGGTGTCAGGAGGAACATGGTTCCTGGTTACTATTACTTGGCCGTGCCTTCGGGATTATAGTACTTGAGACACAAGGTGTCAGGAGGTGCATGGTGTCAGGTTTCATGACCGAGATTCCGGTATTGGCCAAAGCAAGTGGCACTCCATGGTGGCTGTTGAGCACTAGTGGAAGTATTATTTACATTGTGCATCTCATTGTTTACATTCCTTTTAAATTCATGCCTACTTAAACACCTATACTAGGTACGCATCATTGGATGGTATCCTACTAAGATTTGTCTCACACCTTTCATGGGACCTTCAGGTCATGTGTAGACTTTATGGATTTACGTGCAGGAAAGATATTAGTTTCAGCAGCTGGATCATATTAGCTGTTTGCATGGAGATAGAATAAACCTTGAGGTCGTGCCTGGATGAATTTTACTTTGTTTTATATTTCATTCCTATATCATCATGCTTACTTTATTTCATAGCTACAATTACTTATCCATGGGTGACATTGTTTGTTGACATGTATCGCCTACTCTAGAAGAATACTTTGTTGTTCAGTAGTTGTTATAAATGGTGTTCAATATGTCATTATATTTATCTTCTATTTCCCTTTTTATATATTTCATCTACTATTTATATATTTTCATTTGGATGTGCTTCTGCTTTGTGGGCCTGGTTTGAGTCTGCAGGGTCTTTATTACTGTTTTAGGTTTTATTTATTATACTTTTATATGTACCTTAATTTTCTTCTATGAAGGTATATCCTCCCCACTATACCTCTTTACACTCTCGATGTTTTTCATCATCATTAGGAGTCTAGGGAGGTTCACATATGGTGGTAACACTTGACCTGTTTAGTTTTGTTCAAGTAGAATTTCAGGTAGGGACATTACAATGTGGTATTAGAGGAGGGTTTGACTAGGAATTAGTAGCCTATTTAACTGACTACTAATGATATCGAGACTGCCTTTTTTTTGGTTTTACAATTTGGGATATGGTTGACTAGAGATAGGTTGTTATTGGAATTAAGTATCTAACTTTTGTTTGGGTGCTTGCATCCCTAGGTATGAGGGATGGAAAAAGTTACCTTGGGTGGGAATTTTTGTTCTTCATTTTCTTATATTACAGTTTATTTGATTTCCACCATGGGGGATAAAATGGTATGTGATTTTTTTATTTGTGATATGTGACCCTTGACCTGGTGAGGTAAGGTATAAATTGGACAATGGACCAGTATGGAAAGGCATGTTGGTTTTGGTTTTGATAGGCACATTTTTAGGGTATTTCAATTTTAGAATAGTATGTATGATTTCTGAATTGATAATAAGATGTGAATAATATCAATTTCCATGCTATAGATGATTTTGAAAAGTTAAAGGTGAAAGTATTGATACAATTTCCTGTTTATTTAACTATAATATTCCATTATTTAAATTATGTAAAATTGTATATGGCATGAGAATTGGGTTAATCATATATGATAATGAAGATACGATTACTGAGGTGATGTTTATCACCAGGAATGGGAGTCATGTATGTTAGTTTGAGGTAGTGTGGCTTTCAAGATTGGGTGACTCAGTTCTCGGTTTGAGGTAATTATGGTTGTCTGCACAGGCATGGCCCGATATACTTTTGATACTTGGCTCTGTTGAGGGTGGGTAAGGAGGCCGTGAGGATAGGATTCCATGGGCATGGGTGCATTGGGGGAGAGTAAGGGTAGTTTTTATGAACTACCTCCTTACCGATTTCCTTATTTTCGTTAGATATATAAATTTTTATATATGTGGGTTGTATGACCATTTATGGTATTCAGTAGGTTCCACCTAGAAGACTCGATGGATGGTCAGGAGGGTGATGGTAAAATTCCGCAGTAACACATTCATGTTCAGACACCTGATGGACTAGTTGAGCATTAGCTGTAGGTACAGGCTCGGGGACATGATTACATTCAGGATCCAGTAAAGGAGGGAAACAGTCGGGTTTCGTAGTGTTTGGGTTCTGGCACGATGAGTATCTCCGATGTAGGCTAGTATGTTTTTTCAGGGGATCGACAGAGGTGCACAAGGTACAGAGCCTTATATAGAATATCTAACGTTGGAGTTCCAATCGCAGCACCTGCCACTCTTTTAGGGTGAGGGTTGTCCACAGGTGGTTGAGAACTAGATAGTGAGCACGCAAAAGATCTTCGTGCTACTTGAGACACCACCAGGGTGGAGGGTCAAGCTTATGATGTACATGTTGAGAGGATGGGTGAAACGTTGGTTGGATGTGCAGGTTTAGGCTCATAGACATGAAGGAATAACACACAAGGACTTCAAGGATAGGTTTTTCGAGCAGATTTTCCCAAATATGCTGAGGGAAGAGAGAGCTCAGATTTATTAAATCTCTAGAAGGGTGAATTTTCTGTCATGGACTATGCAGTTACCTTCACTTAGCTATCTCACCTTACACCAAGTATGGTATGAAATGATACATCGAGGGAGGGGAACATTAAATATGGATTAAATCTCACCATTAAGGTGAAGGTAAACATCTTTAGGTTGACCTCGGTATCAGAGGAAGTGAATCAGGCACTCATAATAGAGCGAAACATGATGGAAAAATCACGTTTGAGCCAGTCAGTGGATTCAGGAGATGGTTTAGATAGTAGGAAGCGAGTTCATGATGAGTTCCAGTAGGGTGGTCAGGCCACAGACACAGCTAGACCACTTAGGGGAAGATCATCAGTGGTTTTCTTTCATTGTGGGAAGCAAGGGAACGTCTAGACTCATTCAAAAAAGCCTACAAAGGACTGATGGGAATGCAGATAGGTCGATAATCACAAGAGTATTTGCAAGAAGTCTTCTTTGATAGCTGGCAGGTAGGGACCAGGAAGGACTGTGGCATCTGGGGTCGGATGAGGGTTGGTACATGGTCAGGGTAGCCAATGATCAGCTGCAGGTGCAGGACTTGGTAGACACAACATGATCCAACTGAGGGGTCAGTGGCCAGTGACTAGAGTCCCACCTCAGGGAGGTCATACATAAGGTAGTAGTACTTTATGCTAGGTGCACGTTGTCGGGCTACCAGATGCTGAACAAGATTGTGAGCTGATGATGGTCAGAGGTACGCCATGGGTGCGAATGTGATTTTCATGTTTTTTTTATATGACCTATTAAGACATGTTTTTTTTGAGTGAAGGAGGTGCATGGGACTTCTGTGGACTGATCAGATTCTTATCAGGGGGATTGCCTTCATTTTGGGTGTGTTATTATATATATATGAGATCTATGGAAGCAAGATCATCAAGGATTCATGTTACATGAGGTGTCGTGGGCATCCAGAGAATCAAGGATACAGGTTACTTCAAGAGTCATGGGCATCAGGGAATCGAGGATGCATGTTACCTGAGATGCAATGCACCATGTTTTGTTTTAGTATCCATGGGGTGTAATCCCTCATTGATGCAGACACAGATTCGGTGTGGGACATTAATGGGTGTAGGGTGGTACAGATGAGCACCTTATGAGATGCATGGGTGATGATGCATCACGGGAGGACTGTGGGTCCAGGTAATTGGTCGATGGACATTTGATTGATCTTATTTTTAGGTTACATTGGTCTATAATTTTTTTCACAACCCTTGTAAGGTAAATTCGGGGATGATTTTATCTAAATATGGAAGTTAGAAAGAACCTGATTCTAACATTAAGGTATGTGATTCTTTTTTTAGTGTTTATTAAATAATAGTGGAAAACTCAATAGTTATGGACATTTCCAGGTAACACATTGTGTACTTCCCAGTACATGCTATATACCATTGCCATGTGAGAAGGTCATACATGACATGTAAGTGTGTTGGCTGGATAGAGGTGTTTACCCAAGTACACGTCATGTACTCTTAGTACACGCCCAATAGTCCAACTGTGTATTGGTGATATACATGACATGTGGGTATGACAGTGAGTTCGAGGGGGTAAACCAAGGACATGTCATGTACGGCCTCGTACACGCTATGTTTTCATGTCGGCAGGTCCTTGGAAAAATTTTATCTGTTTTAGGAACAGTAAAATGATACACATGGAGTGTACACTTATATACACGCCATGTATTTTTTTTAAAGAGGCAGTTGCCTTGTGTTATGTTTCTGGGAAGAACCCTCGAAATGTTTCATCAAGCAGTATCAATAAAGGAAGAAACCCTTCCAAATTGTCCATAAGAACCCCGTTTCACACACAGTTTAATCCACTGGATCCCCCTCAGTAAGCCCTTCTTCCTTGTTGAGCCTTTCATCATGATTTCCATTCTTGATCATGTTTTAAGACCTTGAGAGTTTATGATTGTTTTGTGGATATACTATGTTTCAGATCGAATTAGAGGTTGTTACTAATGGAATATCATCATACAAGTTCTAAATTGGTGGTGCATACCAAGTTTTGTGTTTTCATGGACTTTTGGGTGGCGCAGCCTTTGGCGCATCTTTGGGTATTTTGAGAGAGACCTATTTATAGCTGGAAATTCATTTAAAATTAATTTCTAGACCCTTGGAATGCATTTGGAAATACCATATTCCCTAAATTGCTTGAGCAAGGCTAGGCGAGAGGTCGACGCTCATTGGGTCATTTTGGACCGGGGTTCCAAAACTGTTATAATTGGTGTTTTTTATCAAACATGTATGAATAATTTGGTAAAGCGTGATTAGGCTTCTTGGAGGCATTGATGACCACAGTGTTGTTGTGTGATAGCCACTGGGCTAGTGCAATTTAACTGTATAAATTTTTTTCTTGTTTAAATGAATAATTTTTCATATATATATATATATGATTCTTTATATTTCATATGTTGGAACCTTTGGGTTTTGTTGGGAGTGGATGTGATATTATTGAGTGATGCCGATCACTGGTTGGGCTTGTCTTGGATTACTTTGGGTGGTTTTGACCACCGGGTTGGGCATCGTGGACATCAAATTGAGGTAGTGTGACTATTAGGAGGGGTATGGTCCGAGTTACCTAGATTGAAAGTCCATTGGATTCATGAGTGACTTGGTCATAGGCACATGAGGTGTTAAAGGTTATGGATTGGGTTCTTATTTAGTGAATACCATTCACCCATTATTTTGGTCGTATGCATACAGGTAGACTTCATGATGAGGTGGTTTTGACGGCTCGTGTGGGTAGAGGCCCCGGAATTCCCATTAGGTGATTATGGTTGCGGGTGCTTTTCGTGGAAGCCATGTGGGAGGTGAGGATCCTTGAGATTGTTTTGGCATGCCTATGGGATGTTGGTATTTGAGACATGAGGTGTCTGGAGGCACATGGTACCCGGTTACTATTAGTTGGGCATGCCTATGTGATGTTGGTACTTGAGACATGAGGTATCAGCATGCACATGGTTCCAGGTTACTATTACATGGGTGTGCCTTTGAGATGCTGGTACTTGAGACACAAGGTCTCAGGAGGTGCGTGGTGTCTAGTTTCGTGAATGAGATTCTGGCGTCGGCCGAAGTAGGTCACACTCCACGGTGGCTGTTCAGCACCATTGGATGCTTTTTTTACATTGTGAATGGTATTTTTTACTTTAATTATAAATGCATGCTTGCTTAAACACGTATACTAGGTATGCACCATTTAGTGGTATCCTACTGAGATTCACCTGACACCATGCACGGGACTTTCGAGACGTGTGTAGATTATATAGATTTATGAGAATTAAAGAGTTTATTTTCAGGAGATGGATCATATTAGCATTACTGTGGAGATAGTATGGACCTATAGGTCATTCCTAGATGGAGTTTACTTGGTTTTAACTTTATTTCCTATATCAAATTGCTTACTTTATTTCATTACTATTAATGGTTAGCCATGGGCGCCATTGTTTATTGATATTTATTAGCTGTTGTGGATGCATGTTTTTTTGTTTAGTAGTTGTTATTAGTGGTGTTTATTATGTTTTCTATTGTTCTCCCATTTCTCTTATTTATATAGTGCTTCTGTTGTTTATCTTTTTTCTTTTGGATGTGCATTTTTTTTGCAAGTCTAGATTGAGTCTGCTGAGTCATTATTGCCATTGTATGTTTTAATTATTATACTTGGACCAGTACCTTAGTTTTCTTATGAGAGGGTATAGCCTCCCCACTGTACTAGTTTACACCCTCACATCTAGTCTATAACCTTCGACGTTCAGGGTTGTGTCGCTATGGGGGTAACACCTGACCAGTTTAGTACTGTTCAGGTGGATTTTCATGTAGTTACATTACCATGTGGTATTAGAGGAGGTTTTCTCTAGGATTTAGTAGCCACTTTTGACTGACTACTAATGAGATCGACACTACCTTTTTTATTTCTATTTGTTTTACTATTTTGGATATGATTTACTAGATATAAGGTGTTATTGGAAATGGGTTTCAAAATTGTGCTCGGGTTCCTATAACCCCAGGTATGATGGCTGGACCAAGATACCTGGGGTCAGATTGCTGTTTTGATTTTTCTCAGATTAATGTTTATTTGATTTGCACCTTGGGGGCTCACATGGTATGTGATGTTATTGATTGTGATATGTGATCCTTGACCCGGTGAGGTATGAGAGAAATTGGACCTTGGCTCGGTATGGAAAGGCGTGATTGATTGGATTTTGATTGGAACATTTTTAGGGAATTTCAATTTATTAACTTCACATATGCTTTGTGAAGTGACAATACCAAGTGAATAATATGAATTTAAATGCTATATATGATTTTGAAAAGTTAAAGGTGAAAGTCATGATAGAATTTATTATTTATTTCAATATAATATTCCATGAATTTAATTATGTAAAATTGAATGAGGCTGGATACTTAGGTTTGGATCGTATATGAGCAGGAAAGTACTATGACTGAGGTGATGTTTATCACCAATATTGGGAATCCTAGACATCAATTTGAGGTAGGGTGGCTATCAGGATTGGGTGAATTAGTCGTCAGTTTGAGGTAACGATGGTTGTCATGACAAGCATGGTCTGAGGGAATTTTGATACTTGTCTCTATTGAGGGTGGGTTAAAAGGCTGTGAGGCTGGGATTCCATGTGCATGGTTGCAGTGGGGGATAGTAAGGGTAGTTTTTATGTTCTACCTCTTTAATAATTTCCATGTTTATGTTATATATATATATATTGTTACATATGTGGGTTGTCTGACCATTTATGATATTTAGTGGGTTTCTCCTAGATGGATCGAAGGAATATCAAGAGGTTTATGGTACTGTGCTGCTAGAGCACGGTCATGTTCAGACACCTGAGGGACAGGTAGCGCATGATCTATAGGTACAAGCTCAAGAACTGGATCAGGTTTAGGATCCTATGCAGGCAGAGCAGTAGATGATATTGGAATCATTCGGGTTGTGTCACGATGAGCAGATCTAATCAATCCTAGTATGTGTTTTGTAGGGGATCGACATAGGTGCGCATGATATAGATCCCTCTATGGAATATTTAACACCGGAGTTCTATTCGCATCACCCATCGCTCGTCCGTGGTAAGGGTGGTCTATAGGAAGCTGAGAACTGGATAGAGAGCATGCAAATGATCTTTGAGCATATCAAGCTGCGTCTAGGGCAGAGGGTTAAGCTAGCGACATACATGCGAAGAGTACAGGTGAAGCATTGGTGGGATATGGAGGATCCATCTCACAATCATGAAGAACTAGTAGGGAAGGTCTTCAAGGATATGTTTTTCAAGAAATTTCTCCTGGAGACACTGAGGAAAGAGAGAGATCAAGAGTTCTCGAACCTCTTGCAGGGTGACATGTCTGTCATGAACTATGCAGCTTCCTTCACTAATATTTCTCGCTTTTCACCAGGTATGGTATGCGATGATATATTGAGGTTAACGTGCTTCAAGGATGCCTTATTGAATGCCATTAACATGTATGTAAACATCTTCATGTTGACCTTGTTCTACAAGGTGCTGAATAAAGCACTCAAATCTATGGTAAACATGATCGAAAATCCCATTTGAGTCAATCGGTGGCTTCAGGTGATGGTTCAGATAGTAGGAAGCGAGGTCAGGATGAGTTCTAATAGGGCATCCAGGCCAAGGACTCAGCTATACCACCTTGTGGTAGTTCATCAGTGGTTTTATTTCAGTGTGTGAAGCCAGGGAATGTCTGAAAATAGTGTGACAAGCCTCAAACAGAGTGTCAGACATGCAAACAGGTCCGGATTCACAAAAGGTTTGGTAGGAAGCCTTTTTTGACAGCTGGTAGGTAGGGACCAGGATGGACTATAGAATCTAGGTTCAGATCAGGGTCGGTACTAGGTGAGGGTAGTCGAGGTTCAGCTACACGTGGAGGATGTGCGAGAGATAGTGAGACCCAACTGAGGGGTCCATGGTCGGTGACTAGAGATGCACCGAAGGGAGATCAGGAATCAAGTAGTCATACATCAAGCCAAGTGCATGCCATGGAGCTTCCAAATGCGGAATAGGCTGGTGAGTCGATGATGGTCATAGTTATGTCGTGGTTGTGGCCATGATTTTCTTGTTTTCATTTTGGTGTGGATTTTTAAGGCCTTTCTGTTCTTAGTGGATGAGGTGCACATAACTTATGAGGACTGAGAAGATGCTTATCATTGGGATTGACCCCATTGTGGGTGTGTGATTATATATATATATATATATATATATATTTGAGATTCATGGCATCAACATAATTTAGGATGCATGTTACCTAAGTTGATGTGGGAATCATGTTCTTCGAGCATGAAAGTTACATGAAGTTCTGTAGGAATCGAGGCATCGATGATGTCGGTTACTTGCTGTGAAACACACCAGGATTTGTTTTAGTATCCATGGGTGCAGACCTCATTGAGGCAGACACCAATGTAGTGTGGAACATGAATGGGTGTCAGGAGTGACACGGGAGGACCATATGAGGTGTAGGGGTGACGATGTGTCATAAGAGGATCGTGGGGGTGGGCAATATATCGGTGGACCTTTGCTTGATTTTATTTTTGGGATATATTGGTTTGTAGTTTTCTTCACTACACGGGGATGGTAAATTCAAGAATGAATTTATTTGAGGGGGAAGGTTGTAAGAACTCAGTTATTACATTAATGTATAGGTTTCTATTTTTCTATTTTTGTGTGTTTTTGAGAAAATAGGGGAATACTAGGCAGTTTTGGAAATTTTCATGTCACACGTCATGTACTTCATAGTACATGTCGTGTACCCATTCCATGTGAGAAGTCCATACAGGGAATGTAGGAAAGTTGGCTTGAGAGAGGTGTTTAACCATGTACACATCGTGTAATCTTAGTACATGATGTGTAGTCTAGCCGTGTATGGGGGATATACATGGTGTGTGGGTATATTGGTGAGTTAGAGTGGGAAAATTATGGACACACCTTGTACAGCCTTGTACACCCTGTGTAGTCATGTTGGTGGGTCCTCTATGAATGTTTATCCATTTTTGGAATAGTAAAATGATAGGGAAGGCATGTAATCATATGTACACACCGTGTATTTATCATTTTTTTAAATGGGATGTAGATTTGTTTTAGGTTTTTGGGAATATCCTTCGATGTGTTTGAGCAAGGATAAGTACTGGAGGATGAAACCCTTCATGATTATCCCTCTGAACCCCATTTCACACAATGCATTATTCATTGGTACCCACTCGGTAATCCCTTGATTCCCCTTGATCCATTTATCTTGATTTCTGTTCTTGCTCATGTTATAAGTCCTTGAGCATTTATTCTCTTTTTGTAGATCTACCGTTTTTAGATCGAATTAGAGGTTGTTACCGAAGGAGGATCATCATACAAATATGTGGTAGGTGGTTCATAACTTTTTTTTTGTTTTCATGGACTTTTGGGTGGCGCGACCTTTGGCTCATATTCAGGTATTTTGAGAGGGACCTCGTTATAGCTGAATTTTTTTTTCAATTAATTATAAATCAAAAGGGATGCCTTTGGGAATACCCTATTACCAAATTTGATAGATCAAGGCCAAGAGAGAGGCCGACGATCATTCGTATATTTTGGTCCAGGTATCCAAAATGGATATAATTGGTCTGCTTTGTTTTTAAAATATTATGTTTGATTTGGTAAAGTATGACTAGGCTTATTAGAGGCATTAAAGACCTCAATGATGCCATATGATAGTGGTTGGGCTCATGAAATTCAACTTTTTAAATTGTTTTTCCAGTTTAAAGAGATTATTTTGATTATAAATATCATTATTGATATTTCATATGTTGGAACCTTTGGGTTGTGTTGGGCATGGCCCATAAATTTTTGAGTGATGTTGATCACCGGTTGGTCTTGGACCGGATAACTTAGTGTGGTTTCGACCATGGGGATGGGTGTCAAGGATGTCAGATTGAGGTAGTGTGACTTCCATGTTGGGAATTTCCCATGTTACGTGGATCGAATGGCCATCCGATTCTTGACCGACATGGTCACAGGTACATGAGGTGTCAGAGGTTGGATTTTGGATCTTATTTAGTGATTACCACTAACCCAATTTTTGGGTTGTATCCTTATAGGTAAACTTTGTGATGAGATGGTTTTGACTGCTCTTTTGGGTAGAGGTCCTTTAGTTGCGGTGGGGGGATTATTGTTAGGGGTGATTGTCATGGAAGCCATGTAAGATGTGAGGACCATTCAGATTGTTTGAGAATGAATACAGGATGTCAGTATTTGAGACACATATTGTCAGGAGGACCATGGTTCCGGGTTATAGTTATTTGGAAATTCCTATGAGATGTAGGTACATAAGACATGAGGTGTCTAGAGGCACATGGTTCCAAGTTACTGTTACATGTGTGTGCCCTCAGGATTTTGGTACTTGAGACATGAGGTATCAGGAGGTGAATGGTGTCAGGTAGTGTGACTGAGATTCTTGTGTTGGTCGAAGCAGGTGACACTCCCTAGTGGATGTTGAGTCCTAGTGGAAGTTGTATTTAAATTTTTCATCATACTGTTTACTTTCCTTGTAAATTAATTCCTGTTTAAACACCTATACTAGGTACACACCATTGGGTGGTATCCTACTGAGATTCATCTCACACCCTACACGGCCCCTTCAGGACGTATGTAGACTTTATGGATTTATGTGTAGGAAATATATCAGCTTCAGGATCCAGATCATATTAGCTATTTCCTGGAGATAGTATGGACCTTGATTTCATGCCTAGATAAATTTTACTCTGTTTTAGCTTTCTTTCGTATATCATCATGCCTACTTTATTTCATAGCAACTGTTGGATAGCCCTGGGATCTATTGTTTAGTGAAATGAATGACTTGTTGTGGATGCATGATCTATTTTTCAATAGTTTCTATAAGTTTTTTTCGTCATTTTGTTTTCTTTATCTTCCATTTCTCTTGGTTATATGTTTCTTCCATTGATTATCAGTTTTATTTTGGATGTGCTTCCACTTTTCGGGTTTGGTTCAAGTCTGCTGATTCTTTATTACCAATGTTGTTTTTATTTATAATACTCAGGAAAATAATTTATTTTTCTTCCGAGAGGGTATATCCTCCCCACTATACCAATTTACACCCTCACTACTAGTCGGAAGCCTTTGGCCTTTGGGGAGATGCAGCTACGGTGGTAACACCTGCCTCGTTTAGTAATATTCGGGCGGCAGTTCAGGTTCAGTTGTAACAGTAGGGTTTTTCAAAAAGAAAACCAATACTAATTTCTTAATTTTAGATATTTCAAACACCCATACTAGGTCATCTCATAAATTACATGTCCCAACGGATCTACTTAGGTCCATTTTCACATTTTTTAAGGTAACTAGTTTATTTTCTAATTAAAATCCAAATATATTTCACAATTATAATCACTTCACCATATAACATACTCATAAACAATGATCCATTCATATGGATTGGAACTTATCAACATGTAATGTTCCCATACACATTTCAAGTGAAAAATGGTTATCATTAATTCACAAAAAATAAATTTCCATCCCATGAAATCAATTACATAATTAAATTAAATAGAATTATTTCACTATGGGAAGCTAACACAGGGAAACATGATATAATCACAAAAGTAGGGAATACTAAATCGGGAAGTAAATCTAAGAAGTCAGAAAAATTAAAATATAAATAGATAAGAATGTTATACAATCACGAATAACATAGAAATCAAGGAACAACATCCAATGAATATATCTACCAACAAAATGAAACTACATGGAATGAAATATGCATGAAATTTTAATTTCTTATATGCCTAATAGAATGCATGAAATGAATCATCCTAGCCATACCAATCCAAGGGAAAAATTAACATAAACTCCATAAATATGTATAATGAAGAAAACACATCATTCACTCAATATGAAGTAATAAAACATGTTAATAACAAACTACATGAACAATAAATCCATCCCTAGCATCCTGGTCATTTTCCCATATGTGGGGTGATCATTCCCACGAATGACTATTTAACTAAGTGTTGAAACATTCGTAGACTCCAATATTCCAATCCAAAAAAGTAATACAAAGGAAGAAAATAAGATCTAATTCCAAATTATAGATTCTTTACCCAGCTTAACATCACACCGATACCCAAAATATTGGGTCACATGGCCACATTCACATTTACTCATATGCCAAATGATGATGACTTATGGCATGGGTTTTGGGAGATGATAGTGTAGAGACTAAACCCTCTTATCTGATACGCACAGTTGTATTTTTACGTTATAAAAATAGATAGTAGTGGATGTAGAATGAATCATACACAAAGCAGAAGGAAATAGATTTTATATAACTGAAGGAAAGTTGTCTAATTCTAGTTTACACAACATATTCATGAATGTCATGGGTTCGATACATATACATAAACATGAAACATATAACATTCATTACAATAAATTGCAATAAAATAAATGAAGGACGTAAAATCCCAAAGGGAGATCTCCATGAGAATCCCGAGATACAATTAGGCCCTTTACTCCTAACTCCAAGGTACAAGCACACAGAAACAATAAAGATTTATTCCCTCTGAATATGAAATTCTAATCGGGTACCCCAGTGCTATGGCGTCCCAAGTAGGGAGTGAGATATAAATATCAGTAGGCCATCACTACTGGTTTCTTTCCTAATCAAGATAATGCATTATGAATTTAAATTGTGTGCATGTATAGAGAAACAATTAAAGATACCAGATAAATATAAAACATCCCATGCAGGTTCTTAAGGGACATCTAAGGGCTATAATTGCTTCGGCCCATAATAGAAATAAGATTATAATCATTTCACATTATAAAGATATAGTTTCATTATATATAAATACATATAGATATGTGTTGGGAATGATTTGGAATTACCACCACCATTCGATTCTATGGGAAGCTCTCACAATCTATCCACTAACCAAATTACAAGAGCTCTCGTAGTCTCTTGGGATTCATGTACTAGTAGGATGGGGACATACCAACTATCATCTATCAACAAGGGAGAATTCATAGTCTATCACATAACTCCTGCTGTATGTAGGAACTGGACATACCCAATGGAATCTATGACCGGGTGAGCTCTCATGGTATATCCCACGGTTCTATCCGGGTGGCTCACATATTCATCCCACCAAAGGGATCTCATGATCCCTTTTCAAGAACATGATGCCAAGACCGGGACATACCGACTATCATCCATCACTAGGGGAGCTCTCAGGGTCAATCACATGGCTCCAGTTGTAGGTATGACCATGACATACCCAAACGCATCTATCTCTAGAGGATCTCTCATAGTCCGTCCCTATGGCTCCAACTAAATATGTGAGATAATCATTTAGAATATATAATTCTTGAGGATGTAACATCTCATTCATCCATTATCACATTTCAATGAAATATATGTAGGCATGATCACATTTATACTTATAGAAACACATCTAATGAATTTCAATCAAATCATTAACATAGGGTAGGTCCAGTTTATGCACAAAACATGTGGAAAAAACACACTTGGTTCATTTAACCATGTATATTTGCTTCAAGGAATCAATTTTTAAATTTTATCAGTTAAATGATGAATGCAATAAGGCATCAAGCACATTTATAACTAGAGAATTCATTTTATATGAATCCTCTTTATAAAACATGTTCATGTATAAGACCATTCCATACCTTAAAACTATTTAATTTAGAAAAATATTGATCTATTTCATTAAAAGGAAAAAAATAATCTCAAATTGGACCTTTCATATAATTAGGATCATTTAACATAACCCATTCAGTTTTCCTAAACATGGAAAACTAATTTCATTTGTAAGTTGGGCCAAGAATGAAGAGGGTTTTATAGTTCATTACCAATGTTTTCGTCACATTAGCTGGGGTGTGTGCATCCATCTATAGAGGACTCAAGACTGTTGCCCCACATTCCCGCATTCCAAAGGCGGGCGACATCCACTCCTTATTCAAGGAAATATACACCCTGATCTAAACGGGACAATGGTTTATCAGTTCTTCCTTCTGTGGATTCCTCCTCAGAACTCATTACCTAGTCTGGGTCTCCCTTATAGAGTTAAGATGTTTCTCATGAAACTATTCTTAGTGCCATATCATCATGGACGCCAGTTAATGACACTGCTTCTATTAGGACATTCCAAGGGGTTGGGTCAGGGAAGCAACCTTCGGTTAGGAGAGTAGTCACGTTGGGCATCACTGGCATGTCAGGAAGCTGGGGGATTGGCGTGTCAGTCTTCTGTGCCTTATTTTAGGGCTTATCGGGGGTGCATAAGCATGAGGAATTACACATCGAATTTGGGGGATCATATTCCGTGGGCATGTATCTGAGGTTTTCCTCAGCTTCCTATGTTTAACACAAGGTATGCATCAAGTTTAACGTCTACTAGAGAAGGGTCGGACCAATCAGAACACTGACTAGAGTGGATCAGATGGGTGAAACCCCTGGAGGGAACACTGATGCTGGGGCCAACACATGGTTGACTTCCCGATTAATGTTAGTTGGAACAAGGAATGGGGTGGCATGATCCCATCAGGATGTGGAAGCCCAGGTAAGAATCACGATGGATGATGGAAGGTTTCATGAGGGGGTTGTGAATGGGATGGAACCTTCATGTGGATGATGATGGTTTTGGGCATGATCCTCGAAGAGGCTTCCTACATATCCCTATGTAAGGGAATCAATGTACATATAGCTCATATAATGGCAGCTTCAATGGATTACCACTAGATAGTGTCCCAACTGCTTACCACTGAATGGGTTGTGGGGTGTGTGTGAACCGATGTGAAAGTGGACCTGGGGTCCCATGGGTGGTGGGCTTGAACCTTGTGGAGTCTTCCAACGTACCTTGACTTATCATGGATCAAAGACCTCGTATTTCAGGAAAGGGTTTGGGCAAACCAACGTGAAAGGGATTGGAATTATTGATTGTTGGTGTGCTTGAACCTCAGGGATTCATCCTATGTACCCTGCATTGGAAAATATCAAAGTCCTTATAGTTAATGGGGTGCTAGGGGGGCTTACACTCTAGGCTACCAATGGTGTTGGTGAAGTGAAATAAAGATGGTCAGAACAACCGGGTGTTGGTGGGCTTGAACCTCGTAGAGGCTTCCAACGTACCTTTCCTTAGCAAGGATCAATGACCTCATAGTTTGGATATGGGCGATGGGACCCCTGAGGAGGCGTCCTATGAGAATGGACGCATGGAAGGGATCCGAAGGAAATAGAACCTCCAAGATGGGGCATGATCTTCCTCGAACACATGGGGCCAATGGGTAGATTATGGTGAGACATGATTGATGGAATGAATCCTCAGGAAGGATTCTTATGTATCCCCATGGCAGGTAATCAATGTCCACATAGTTCATCTGACGATGGATTACCATAAATAGGGGACTACAATGGCTTACCGCTGAATGAGGTTGACAACAGCATACCTCTGGATAGTGGATAGTTTAGTGTCATGCAGGAAAAAATGGGCGTACAGTTTAATTTCATGGAGGACGAGGGTGAACCGATGTGAATATGGTCTGTACCAATGTATTATGGGCTTGAACCTCGGGGAGGATTTCTACATACCATGACTTGTAATGGATCAAAGTCCATATAGTTCATAATGGTGGTGTGGGGCTTACACTCTTCGCTTCCCAGAGATGATATCAGGGTCGGTTCTTACTCTATGCCCATGTGGGTCAGTCTCGTTGTGAGAAACAAGAAGCAGCAAGGACCTGGCAATCACATCATTGTATGTGTGTCCGTGGGAATTGGAATGGGTCTTACACATGGTTAGCGGCCCAGGGAGATGGAGACTGGGATTTACTCAAGGATGGAGGTCCTATGGTGACAAAGCCCAATGGGAGAGGGAGGGTAAAAAAAACCCGGTGGCCCTCACCCCTCTTGGTAATTGGCACCGATAAGGAGAGGAAAAGCAAGGATGCTACCTCCAACAAGAAAAGCTAGGGGCTTACACCAATATGGTTGCCCTTTCCCCGTGGACAGATGCTAATCTGATAAATAGGATATCATTCCTTGTGAGGAATGGTCACACTCCCGTGGAGAATATGGGGCATGGAGAATGTCCGAGCTGGGGACCCCGCCTAGGATACCTGGGTGAAAGTCATAGTTTAACGTAATGTGCTGAGGACGATGGTGGTTGGTAGTTTAACATCCTACAGCTCGGATGAGTTTTACTTTCTCCGCACACCTAGGACTTACATAACTGGTACCCTCTACTCATTGATGAAGATAGGGTATAGGAAAATCCATTCTGAAGGGGTGTTGTGGAGTGATCCAATGTGGGTTCCACGTTAGCATGGCTATGCGAAGAAGCAATATATGTTAGTGTGCCTATGAGAAAAAGCATGAGGCAAAGCAACGCAACATGCATTAGTGTCTGAGGGGTTTCAAAATCACATCATTCAAACTCGGAGGGTCGCACCGGAAAAAGAATTGAAAAGCAGAGGGGTTCATAGGAAGGGGACTCATGAAGCTCTACCGCTCCACATGGAGGAGGCTACTTGAAAAGGGTTATGATTCATGAAGTGGGGTTCCTCAGCCTAGGTATAAGGAATAAGTTCGTATGGGAGGTTCTTCGTGGAGTGGAAATGCATTTGCGGAGCACTGCCTTGTAGAGAAAAGGTGCCTCACGAAGCAAGGTATCGTGAAGTAATGGGATTCATGAAGTACAATGACCCCACCTTGGCATGTGGATCGTGTGTAGATGAAGGGTATTTCGTGAAACATAACCACTCCATGATGACTCGGGTCCCCTTGGGGATACCCTTCTTTCGTGGTAGCCCTTAAGATCTGCGAAAAGCATCCCTCTCGGAAGAGGGGATCAAAACGTGACAAAGGAGATGCACTTCGCTGAGCATACGTACCCCGTACAGTTCATGGTTCGGAGAGCATAATGGTGCTTCACGAGTCACAAGCTACGAAGTCAAAAGGTAAAATTGTCTCCCATTTTGAACTTGGGGTAGGATGATATTTATAGGGGAAAGGTGCCACAAAGTCATGTGTTCGGTGCGAAGAGGAATTCATTTTCTCCACGGAGCGTCACGAATTTCAAATGCGTTCGTGGAGCATTACCGCGTCCTTTCTCTGCGGTGTACCGTAAACTTCAATTTCATTCATTGAGTGTTATGGCCACCTTGCTCCATGGTGGATCGCGAATGCAAAGGGCAGTCGCAGTGCGTTACCACATCATTACTTCGCAGAGGGAGCGAAGCTACCGGGGCTCCATGAATGGTCTTTGTGAGGCAGCCTTTGGAGGCCTTTCGTTTCTTTTTCCTTCTTCCAACCTTTTGGTGCCAATAAATTCCCACCTTAGACTTGTATCCATGGAGAAATAAAGTGTTGAAGTATGAGGGTCAATATTCCAGAATCATCAGTAGTTCGCGAAGCTATGTCATGAAGGGTGCTTGCGAGGCAGATAGGGGATGCGCAGGCTGACCTCTCCATGAAGCTCGTTGCACACTGGACGCGCCGCGAACCTCCGGAGGCTAAAATGAGGACTAGTGGCTTCAGAATTAGGCAGAAGAGGACTCGAATACCCTCAACGTGCAATCTGATCAAATATTACGACAGAATGCCCAGGTGGTGGAAGGTGAAGATGGCATGAAGTGTGCCTCTGAGGGGATGACCGTCATCCAGACCAACGTGGAGTGGGCCCAAATAACAGCCAACGAATTGTGCCTCATCACTGCCGAGGATGAGTGGGAGCTGAATTTGTGGCAGCAACTCCTGGATGCCGCCAGCCAGAGGGTGGGGGAACTGCTATGCTCTTTTGACGAGGTCAACCCATCCATGGGGGGAGTCGACCCCCAGGTACTATAATGATTACAAACCCTCAAATGTACTTTCATTATTTTATTGTTTGATAAAAAATCATGCATGAGTTCCATTGTTTACATTGGTTTATTTCATCCTCATGATGTTCACGGAGCATCCAACAATCATTCCATAAGATCACGTGGGTCGGTCCGATGTGAGAAACAATGGATGACCACCTTATCACCCCATCCAAACATAGGAGTGTAAACCAAGCTTCGAGCATCCGTGGATCAATCTGCCTGTCAATATTTCTAGGGGAAATTGGAGAACCTGACTGGAGAATGAATCTCTCAGAATAGCTGAGTTACCCTTTTTTCCAGTGTGCTCTTGTGCATGAACAAGGTAACACTGGGGGCGCTTGGATCAATCTGAATACATATAAATGGGAGGTGTGAATCACGATACCCAGGATTCAAGACACTGTATGGGTGCGGTGAAAATAAAGGATAATCGCTGAACGTATTTGAATCATTGTATCCTTATTGTAATAGCCTGGAATGGGGATAACAAATGAGTGCTGACCACTGACAATGTATGAAACATGGGGCCTAAAACAAAATGTCATTTATTGGTCTTTCAGAACATTTACCCAAGACAATAGGCAGGCCATAGGCCGAGCTCCATACTTTTAGGGGGTTCCCTTAGATAATAAATAGGACGATGGTTCGAATAAGGGGTATGAAAAACATGGAATGTGGAGTGATGGTTTCTTCGAATAGAATCCAACACTCTTGAAATTAAGCCACAGTGGAAGATGCTCATTACATGGGCACATTTGTCTGATCATGGATCATTCATTCATTTATATAGGACCACTCTGGTGAGGGAACTGTATCTTCCTAATGTCATCGTGGGGCATCCAAAACTTGTTCAGTGTGGAGGTACAGTTACATGGTTCCCCGCAAGGGGTTAGTCCAGGGGGCCTGAACTGAGGAGGAATAGGATTTATGATTCATGGGGCTTGGACTGTATACAAAATACCTATGTGTAACTATTTATCACATGAGGATGGGAATCAAGACATATATAGTTATAAAAGATATATTAGTTTTTGGTCTTAGAGCTCAGACCCTGGATGATAGGAAACACATGAGACACATGGTGGGGTAATTATAAAACCTGATGTGAATGGGAACCAGGGGTCCCGACCACAACGTGTTCCCTGGGAAGGTTATAGGACAAGGGACCAAAAACAAGAGTTAATTTGGGCCCATGGTGGAGTGCTCGAGAATTCCTATATATCTCATGAGAATGAGAATCAAGTTGTACGTAATTTTAAGAGGCAGAAAAGTAAGGTACTAGTGCTAGGGATAAAAGGGGTGTGTGGGTGTGGCCCTCATGCCAAAAGAATCGGTATATGATGTATCTTGTTTTTCCTTTAAGGTGAATGGTTTTTTTTGTGAAGAAATAGGCCGACGATAGTGAGTCCCAGTATTTCCAGACGAATCAAGCCATATGCAGGCATTGACAAATGCTATGGCATGTGACCAATACCAAACACGGTGCCCCATTGAGTGAGGACATAAAGATGCATTTCCATTTTTTGTAGTGTCGCCAGGATGATAATGTCACAGTTTAGTGTCATGTGGTGGGACCAGGTATTTGTTTTGATGTCTTGTGGCATAGACGTAGTAGAAATGAGGCTAAAGGAGGAATGTGCATGGTGTAATAAATCATACCCGACACGAATGAGGGAAGGATCCCATACCACACCGTATATGATTCTATGAAAGAGTCCTCAGGAAAAGGGGCCCAAATAGAGGTAAGAGGGTAAGGGAAGGAGAAACTAGCTCCCAATTAAGCTGAAACCGAAAAAGAGACATCCGAGTGTTCCGACATATTTCTGGAAAAGATCTTAGATTATGGTCTTAGAGCTCAGACCATGGAAAAGCAAGACTATCCAAAGTAAAGGCAGACCTTAACCCAATCCCTAAGCCTACATGAATCAAACATGGTGTAGGAATCAAGGGTAGATAAGGTATCTACAATACGTGAAATATATGAAAAAAGGGGAATCAGTGGAGCCTAGAACGATTGCCTTATCACGGATTTTTTCCTCCTAATGTGCAGATGTGCACTAAAGAATAGTACCAAGTGTTTCAATGTTCTACTTCAGCATGATTAGGTGGAGAAAGATGTGAATCATTAAACTGGAATTTTGGGCTTAATGGGGTTGGTGTGACAATGGAGGTTGATTGTTGACCGTGTTCGAAACACAGCATCCATATCATGTTAGATTGAAATAGGGACAATCAAATGAGCATTGACCACTGAGCATATTCAAAATGTGGGGTTTGTATAGATTTGTTGCCTTCAACCCTCGAGGATGTTGGACTGTAATGATAAGAGAGCCCTTAGGCAAAGAATCCATGCCACTCGGGGGTCCCATTGGGTGTGAAAGGTTATGGAATCCCAAATGAAGGGGCAAACTAAGCCTGAGATATGGGTGAAAGAATATACGAGTAGAGTCCTACATTGAAGGTAATAAACCAGAGTACCCATCGGCACATTAGTGAATTGCGAAGAGGGTCGAAGAGGGTGCTCAACTGGAGAGTAACCAATTTGAAGGGATGAATGTCGAATACAGGGATAGTGAACTCCCATGAGGGAGAGTTACATGGAGTGGTCATGAAAAACCCGATGTGAATGAGGACATAATCCCAGGCTAGACCATATACTCCCCTCCATGGGAAAGTGTAGGCCATCGAGGCAAGGTGAAAGGGAGATTTCTGAGAGATGGGGATGAACTCGAAGTCTATCCATTTTTGCAGTCCTACATATCCCTTGAGGATGAGAATCAAGCCACATGTAGTTCTTGAAGGCACATAGGGGTAAGAAACCCTAATGAGGGGGTATATGGAACAGTGAGTGACCCGATGCGAATGAGGACATAATACCATACCACACCGTACAACTCTAAATAGGAACTTGGGTTGGGGCCATAAAAGGCCACGGGGCCTGAGGCTGAGCCTCAGACGGGAAGGCTAGACCATTTTTTAGTTTAACGTCTTGCAGTGAGGACGAAAGTGGGTAAGATACCCAACATACAAGAGGTGTACGACGCGGAAAGTAACCCGATGTGAATGAGGACATAATGCCTTGCCACACCATACAATCCTAAATATCATCTTGGGCTGGGAGACCGAAAAGTCCATGGGGCCTGAGGTTGGGCCGCAGATGGGAAGGCCCAACCAGTTTATAGTTTAATATCTTGCATTAATGATGAAAGTGGGTAAGATACCCAACATACAGGAGGTGTATGAAATAGAAAGTAACCTGATGTGAATGAGGACATAATCCCATGCCACACCATACAATCCTAAAGGGGAACTTGGTCCGAGGGCCCAAAAAGGCCAAGCGGGCTGAGGCTGGGCCTCAGACGGGAATGCCTGACCAGTTTTTTGATTAACATCTTGCAGTGAGGATGAAAGTGGGTAAGATACCCCACATACAGGGGGTGTACGACATGAAAAGTTACCCGATGTGAATGAGGACATTATTCCATTCCACAATATACAATCCTAGAGAGGAACATGGGTCGGGGGCCTGAGGAAAGGCCTCAGATGGGAAGGCCTGACCAGTTTACAGTTTAACGTCTTATAGTGAGGATGAAGAGAGGATAAGGTACCTCATAAGGGGATGTGTATGGTACGACGAGCAACCCATTGTGAATGAGGACATAATCCCATACCACACCATACAATCCCAAGCGAAAACATGGGGCGGGGTCCCAAAAATGCCAAGGGGCCTAAGGCTGGGCCGCGGATGGGAATCCACAAGTCCTCTTGTGTGATTATCGCCTTATCACAGCTCATAAGACAACATGAGCAGTGCTCAATGTGGGAAACAAGGAGGTGGTCTTATCTCTCCCTGTCATATGGGGACTAATAGCTGGAATTTCCTAAAGGGAGTTCATCTCTTGGATACATAATGGGGTAGAATGAAACACTAAGCTCAATTTTTGGGACATCGTGGGATGGTTCTAATGATGTAGGATAACTGTTGACCATTTTCAAAACATAGCATCCCCATAGTGACCAGAAATGGGAACAACAAATGAGCATCGACTGCTGACCATATTCACAATGCAGGACATGTATCGTCTTGTTGCTCAAAATCCTTAGGGGAATTGGCCCGAATCAGTAGGAGAGCCCTTAGGCCTAGCATCCATGCCATTCGGGAGCCCATCTAGACGAGAAGGATGTTGGAGTCCCAATTAAAGGAGTGGGTGAAGAATAGTTTTATCCATACATTTTGATGTCAAGAAGGGTAGTGAAAGAGGCAGACACCTATGGGGAGGGAGACGTATGGCCGACCCGAGATGAGCTTGACGTAAATTGGGGGAAAAGACTGCACCCCACCCTATGTCTTGTCCCGAGGGGAAGATTCTGGCGTTTGGGATGGGCAAACAGATGAAATGGAAAATCGTTGTTACGTATCCCATAAGTATGGGAATCAAGCCATACATATATCTTGAATGCAATTCCGTTTAACATCATGATTTGAGGACATGGGAGGATAGAAGAATGAATAGTGGGCATCTGATGCGATCGTTATAATCCTAGCATGAGTGGGGCTAATGAAGCCTACACCATATCATGCAAGTATCCTACGAGAGAACTATACACAGGGTGTAGTCAAATGGAAGTGTTTGGGGTTGGTCTCATGGGGAGGCATCTATGCGTTCCTACATATCCCATGAAGATGGTAACAAAGCCATATGTAGTTCTCAAGATGCATTTTAACATCATGCAGGATGATGCGTAGTTTAAAGACATGCAGGACTAGACAGTTTAAGATCATGCTGGATCGGCGTGCAGTTTAGGGTAATGCAGGACCATCTGGTTTAAGGTCATGTCAGACCTGCTAGTTTAGGCAATGTATTTCATGAGGATCTTGGCATTCGTGGGATGAGTTATATGGTCACCATCCATAGTCACCGGGGAGTATGCTCTATTTGGTTAAATACTATGAATTATGTAAGGTCCTTCCTATTTGGGCTTCAATATGGGTGTTTTCCTACTGGGGATCATTGGCACCCTGAGGGCCAATACCAAGTCACCTTGTAGGAAAGAGTGGAGGTGAACCTTCTTGTTGATGACCCTAGTTATCTTATTCTGATACCTTTTCATATTGTTCAGGGCACGAAGCCTATTCTCGTCATGAAATTCCAATTCATCCAGATGAATTTTGACTACCTTATCTGGTGCCTAGTAGTCATAGGACATTGTTCGTAACGAATACAGTTGGATCTCAATGTTCAAGATGAACTCAGCTCCATACACCACGGAATATGGGGTCACCTGCGTGGAATTGCGATTCATCGTCTGGTGGTCCCAGAGGGCATTGTGGAGCTTGTTCGGCAAATCTTCTTGTTCTGACCAACCATTTTCTACAAAATGTTAGAGAGGGTTTCGTTGAATTCCTCAATCTGTCCATTTCCCTGTGTGTGGTAGCCGAAGGTATGGTTCGAACATATGTTGTACTTGGTGTATGATTTATTCAGCTCTTCTCCTCGGATTTTGGTGTCGTTATTGGTGAGGATGGCGTGAGGGACACCAAACTAGAAGATAATGTTGGAGCTCACGAAGTAAACAATAGAACAGGCCTTGACTCCTTAAGTGGAACTTCCTCTACCCAGTTAGAAATGAAATCTATGGCAGTCAAGATTATCCTGCACTGGCAAGCTATCGCAGGTGGGTATGGTCCCACGACATCGATTCCCCATACAGTGAACGATCAAGAGTATTTGGTGGAATGGAGAGGTTCCAATGGCTGTTGCAAGAAGTTATCATGAATCTGGCATGCATGACATCTCTTGGCGAACTCGATGCAGTCATGGATCATGGAGGGCCAGAAGTATCCCATTCTCCGGATCTGATGGGATAGCTTTGTCCCAGTCTAGTGTGCTCCATAGGAACCAGCATGAACCTCATGCATGACCTGTGACATATTGATTACTTGGGTGAAATGGAGGATAACACCATCAAACCCACACTTTTAGAGGAACTTCTCATGACTAGGACCACTCTAGATGGTAAACTGTAGCACATGGCATCAGAATATCTCATGCTCGGCCCAATCAGCTGGGAGGCAACCATTTTGGAGATACTCGACAAAGGGTGATCTCTAGTCGCTAGTTGCTTCGACCACTACATCTGAGGGACCTGGGGGCCCTAATGTGGAGGCTCTAGTGGTAAGGTGGCTGACTCGTAGGCCGTATAAGTCATATGGGGTGATGGGAACAATGACTCTTCTATGTGCCACATGTATAATTAGATCATCTAACTTGAGTTCTGTAAGTGATGCAGCCAGTCCGTCCAGGGAATCAGCTCGACTGTTCTGATATCGAGGGACATGAGTAACTTCCAGCCAAGATACAAACCTATCCATTAGCCTGAGGGTGCGCCCCAACAATGGTGCGAGCTATGGCTTTTTGACGATGTAGTCACCATTGATTTTCTAGATGACTAGTTTGGAATCCCCTTTCACATGTAGATTGGGTACATCGATCTCGCAGCTAGTAATGAGAGTCAAATACTCTTCCTCGTTGTTGGTTCATCCTTCTAACAACATGAATGAATATGACAAAATGGATTATGCCAGGGTGATGAAGACGATACACATGCCTAATCTATTGTGCCTAGAATCATTGAGTCTCCCACCATTAGGACTCTGTGAGGCACCATCAAAGTGCATATGCCAACATGGGACAACATGATCTACCAAGAGGATTGCCTCATCAGGAAAATCTAGGTCTAGGAACTGGTCTATAGGGGTTGGATGGGAAGCCAAAAAATCTGCCAATTCATTTCCATTTATAGCCTTCTGAGGCACGATCCTGATGTCGAACTACTGGAGGACTACTTCCCACCATGCTAGATTTCCGTTCAACATAGGTTGGTTCAGAATGTACTTTAGTGGGCCTACCTGGGATAGTAGTTGTACCTCAAGGTGCTATAGGTAGTGTCGCAACATCTTCATGGAAAATACAGTGAAAGGTAGCTCTATTCTATGGAGGAGTGTCTGGTCTCCGTATCGAGGAGCATGCAGTTGAGGTAGTAGAGGATATTCCTCCTCCCATCATTGTTATTCTAGGCGAGGTGGTCTCCAAGCGATCATTTTAGGGCAGTCACGTACCAGATCAATGGTTTTCCAGAGACATGTGGCATCAAAACCTGAGGCCGTAGAAGATACTTCTTGATTTCCTCAAACGCGATCTGGCACTCTTCATCCAACTCATAGGTGGATCCTTTCTTCATGAGTTGAAAAAAGTGTTACACTTTCAGGATAGATTTGAAATGAATCGGTGTATATGGGTTAAGTGGCCTTGGAATCTTCTAAGATCCCGAATATTGCTCAGGGGAGGCATCAAGATAATGTCCTTGATCTTCTCTGGGTCGATCTCAAGGCCATGGTACCAAACAACAAAGAAAATAAACATACTACAGGTGATCCCAAAGGCACATTCCAATGGGTTAATCTTTAGGTGGTAGGAACAGAGGAAGAAAAACACTTTCTCAAGGTCATTGAGATGGTATTGTAACTGGCAAGATTTTACCACCAGATCATCAATATAGCAATCCACCAATGTCCCATGGATTGGCTTAAATATGCAGTTCATGGCCCGCTGATAGTAGGAACCTGAATTTTTTAGGCCGAAGGGCATAACCTAGTAATAGAATGTACCTTTGGGGCCCCTGAAAGCTATGGACTCCTCATCCTCATGGTCTATTCAGATCTGGTTGTATCCAGAGTTACCATCCATGAAAGAGAGGATTTGGAACCCAACTATAGCATCAATCAACAATTCTTTCAACATATGGGGAAAATACTCCTTCGGATAGAGGCGGTTGAGATCACGGAAGTTGATGTTGACTCTAATAATTCTTTTCTTTTTATTGACTGGAACAATGTTTTCTATCCACTTGGGGTACTGGACCTCCATGATGAAGTTGGATCTGATGATCTTGTCAATATCAGCCTCGACCATGGCACTATGGGAAGGGTGCATCTTTCTGGGAGGCTGCTTGAACCCGTGATGATTTACAGGGAGACTAAGGAGGTGGATGAAAACCTGATGATCCAGTCCTGGCATCTGGTTGTAACTCCAGGAAAACACATCACGATGCAACTTCAATAAATCTATATACCGCTATCGTTCCTCGGGAGGGGGGGTGGAACTGATCAGTGTGGGTCTCAGATCTTCCTTGCTACCAAGGTCCACCTATACCATTTCAACAACTTTGGAGGAGATTCCATCTTCAAAGGTAGGGGAGCATCCTCCAGCTCATCTTCTTGTCTTACTGAGGAGGAAAATCCAGTGGGAGGTTCTTCCTCTGGTTCAACAGATCCCGATGGGAGGCTGGTGCCAGCCTGGGCAGCGGTGGACAACATATCCGGAGATTCACATGCTATTGAGACCATAGGAATGAAGGCAATTGATCCAATACCATATGGTCTTCAACCCAAGGGGACACACTTGATGATATAAAAGTAGTAGTGATGCATTGTCTTGATCCGTTAATTATATCTCAGCATAACAAAAACGTATGACGTACTTCCATTTCTAGGGGTGGACACCCTGATACCGTATGGGGGTAAGAGGCTCTGAGATCACCTAAGCCTGATTTCTGTAGGAATACAAGGTGATCTTCCGTCATAGATTGGACTTGGGAATATGTTTATACCTTGTGACAGAGACAAAAAAACAGTGCCCCATGTCGGGGGTCGTGGCCTCCAATCGATGGATTGGGCAGATATAGGCATTATCCAGACCTGCCCAAGGGTCAGTTGCAACCGTGATAGGTTTGACCTCACTTTCTTGAATCTGCTTATCCTTGATCTTGTAATAGTCAGTATCCACATAGTGGGATTCACAAGAGGAAAAAGGAGATGTGTCACCATAGAGTACGCCTATGTGACCATTAAGGGAGTACATGAGGCATTGGTGATATGATGAGGGGACCGTCGCATGCAGGTGAAGCCATGGACTGCGCATTAATGCATTATACGCGGTGTCCTGGGAGACAACCATAAACTCTGTGCTGGAAACTACGCCACCAAACTAGGTCTTCAAATAGATCTTACCGACTGTGGTCTTCTCTATCCTATATTATCATTGTATTCTTATATCAAAGGGAGTCATGTAATCTTCTGATAACCCCAGCTTCTGCAGCCTCCAGTTCGGGATAAGGTTGATCACGAAGCTAGTGTTAACAAGATAGCATCCAACCTCCACACCGTTAAATTGGCCTATGATGTACAATAGAATAATGTGCCCCTATATGGGAGAGCCTTCATCCTCTCCAGAGAATGAAATTATGGCCTGACATTTATCATTATTGACCGCTTCAGCATGAATGGATTTTGCAGCAGCTTCCTCCATCTCAAACTGGAGGGGGCTTCTTAATGCCTCAGCGAGGGCCTCACACATATCTGGCAACAAGAGAAGGGCTTCAATGATGGAATGACTCACTGGGATTCCAGCAAGGTTCTTGAGAACATCATATTTCTGTGACTGGCATGAACTACTTCTTGTAGGAAGCAGCTTTATGATAGGAGGCATGGCGGACCCTACCGGCTGGACTATCAGCTGACAAGTGTTGGGTTTGTCCCGTTGCTCACTAGATGTAGCCCAAAGAGTTGCTACCATATGGGGACTGAATGACTGATATTGGATTTTAGAAGGGAGAGGATGGTCTTGGAATGGATGAGGCAGATCTGTCGAATCTAGTAGCACAAACGGTGGTGGAGACGGGCCCAACGACACCAGATGAAGAGGTTGCGCGTGCTGAGTTCTGCGCTGGACCTATTGTCTGGTCTCAGTGGCATGCATGGCCTAGCAGGAGGAGCCAACTGATGTACCCTAATGACTCATATGGCCACAACTCCACCGATGTTGGCGTTGTTTAGGGACGTTGGGGAGGTTCTCCTGGTGCTCCCTGTTGTCAGGAGTTATATATGGATTTACCAACTCTATGGTATTAACCGAAGTATACCCATGAGTGTCACTTGAAGAGTCATCCATCATTGGGTAGATTCTGAGAGGGATCCCCATCTCCGTGGTCATAAAGTCTCCAAGAGTGTGGGACAAAAATGACATTGGCAGGGCACATTTCATTCCCTTGCGCCGCCGAATCTTGCTCTTCTGGGAAGAGGCCGACTGAGATGATGATGCAGAAGTGGTGGCCGCAGCTTTTGAAGTCTCCAGCAGATTCAGGGATGCCCGAATGATACCCTGGACTTGAGCGACCATTTTTTGATCCCTCCATTCATCATACTTTTGGGAGTCACAGTTGGAAACCTACTGCCACTCACATTCGCAATCGCTACTGCTGTCTGACTTTACAAATACACCTGCCACCTGTGCCGGGGCCAGGCCTAGACTGACTATGTTGTTATCGACCTGGTCTTGATGCCAGTCATTGAACACATATAACATCTTGAGGGTGATCCCCATAATATAATGATAGGGGTATAATTTGGGGCGATCAGTGAGATTGGACTTTTTTGGCCATCTTCACTTAGGAAACTGCACAATCCCCTGCTCTAAGGCACTACCGAAGTAACCGGTGACATGAATCTCATTGAACGAGTAAGTCCTGTTTTTCATTTCTGGGAAGGGGCTCTTGAAGGCTAGCCCTGTCGAGGAGATGGAGGGGCTTGTCGAGGAGTTAGGCCCTGATTGTCCCGCCTGGGCGGTGGCGGCGCATTCCACGGGGGTACCAGCCAATTCTGAGGTGGACGCTGCTAAACCGGAGGCTACTCCTGAGGTGGAGGGCCTCTGTGAGGCTGCGTGTCTGGTGTCCCTGGTAGCAATTTTAGTTTCCTGGGGGCTTCTATTTGGTCCACCGCAGTGGGCTTAACTCCGGTAGCCCTCCTCTTTGGGATTGCAGGGGGCAAGAGACATGATTGGATGGCCTGTTGTAGAGCTTCCTCCTGGTGATCCGCCTTATTGGAAATGTCTCAGAATCCTCCAAGGTAGTTCTGGGATATCAGAGAGGGAACCAGCTCCGTCTTGACGTTTCCTACTCACATCTGAAGTAATTTCTCATGAGCCAGTGGCATGTCAAGGGAGTATGTGAGCCCCTTCCACCAGGCGATAAAGTCTATGACTTGCTCATCAGGACTTTACATGAAATTGAAGAGGAATGTGATTCTTGTTTTCTAGGTGGTAGATCTAAATTGGTTGAGGGATTTCTTGCGAAGGTCCTCCCATCCAGTTATGGATTTGACGGGGAGCTGGTTGTACCAGAAAAATGTCGGCCCCTCCATTATCTGAACAAAGCAGCGGAGCATGGCAGCCTACTACTATGCCAGATTCCCTAACATGGGACCACACCATGAGTTGAAGTGGACCCGGTGTTGCGATGGGTCCCTCATCCCGTTAATGGGGGAGAGGGTGGGATTCCCAAACCCATAGGTACCATCATATAATCCACCCATGGCAGGTATGTCTTACCATCAGCTAGGATTACCACTTGTCGCGTTTCCAATTCCTCAAGGTGGGATATGAGAATTGCAATATGATCATATGGGTTGGGGTCCCTATCTTGATGGTGATCGTTGAACACAAGTGAATTTTCGGGTTCTTCAACATGGTAAAAAGGTTCAACGACTCATGGAGCGGCTGGTGGAGAGGCCTGCGGGGCAGCTGGGGGAACCCGAACTAGATTTCATGGATTTCCATGCCGCTTAGGAGGGTTTGGCGAGATATACCAAGCCCTCGTGCCATGATCTCCCGCTTCATCCCTGTCTGCGGGAGCAGCAGGATTAGGGTTGCTTGGGGGAGCTCATGGAGGGAAAGTTGTTCCTTCCCCTGGTGTACTAGCCTAGGATCGTTGTAGTCAGGTTGTCACCCTACATTGCATTAATCCAAGATTTCTTCAACCATATTCGTCTACATAGAATTTTTTTGGTGCAATGTGACTTTCTCAGGTTCCCCCATCATCTATTTCATTGAGGCGGACATGTCAGAGTGTTTGATAGCTCTGATGTGCCCTTTGCCTTTACTAGAATTCTGGATGAGTACCAATGCCTCAGTGGGCGCAGGGAGACCAGGAAGGTCCCTATTCTAATGAGTAATCCTCCCCCATGGGTCTAATAATGGTGGAACACCCTTGTGGGGGTAAATCTCCATCGATAAGCTCCATCTCGTTTACTATGTCGACCATGTTGACCATAACCCCTCCTAGGGGCATATCTTTGATATCACCTAGCGAGTCGTGCTGCCGCCGGATAGGACCGATGTGGAGGGAAAAATACTACCCCTTGCCACAGATTTGAACATGAGGCGTAGCCTCCTTGATAATTTTGTAGAGTACCATGATAATTTGAACGCATTGCTTCTGGAGGGCATCACTGTGACCACGTGACTCGGGGTGCTGGACCACCAGGAGTGCAGCCAGATCAACCAGACGACATTGTTCACCGATGTCTTCGAAATGCGCTTGGATACTGGGATAAAACAATCACTGATGATGAAGATGAAAATGCATCAACCAGATGGTGTAGTGGAACACTCAACTTCCTCCAAGCTGAGGGATTCTGGTATGTGGAAATTCTACGCTGCCACGGGCGAGAACTGCTCGAAGAAGTAGTCTGCTTCAAGAATGTTCCAGAAGCTCCTCAGCTCAGATTCAGGGTCTGCACCATGATTTCCCCACTCTTCATTCGGAGGTTTCTTAGGAACTAGAAGTGGTACTGAGGCATACCGTTGGGACGACAGGCTGGTCGGTGGAGAGTATGGCGAGCAGGCTGACTGGCCGCCGAATCTTGGGATGTCCTATAAAGAGTGTGGCGACCTGGCCTCTACGTCGTGATAATACATGTTGATATCCATCATTACTGGCTCAAGGGAAAGGGATACCAGAGATAGTCCTCGATCATTCTCACCTGCCATCAGTCCCTAGAATAGTAATCAGTGATCTCTTGTGGAGTATAGAGTGCTTCCGGCAATGATGGTGGTGATTGCATGATTGTAACCTGTGGGGTCGCCTGATTTTCATCCTCTTGGATATAACTTTGGAGGGAAGAAAGAATCCTATATACCATGCATTCCGGGAGTACTAGGTTGATGTGCCTTGTTCCTACCCCATCCCTTGACTTAGATGAGCGAGAGGAGGGTTCTTGTGCTAAGTCGTGCTCTACATCAGAGTCTGAGAATCGGACCAATTTGATCTCTATACAGACCTTCTCATAAGTCTTATTATGGTAGTGAAGATCCTCCTTCCTTCCCCTAGGTGGTTCCTCGGGACATGGAAGATTTCTGACATAGGGTCCTTCGACCACACTGGTGCTGGGGCGGAGAGAGTTTCCACGTGAGAAAGCCATGGTGTGAGGAGCACCAGGAAAAATGATGAAGTATACATGGGGTGGACCCTCATGGATAGTACTAGAGAGGTAAATAAATATTATTGGACTAGAAGAATCATGGATAGGTCCTCCATGCTTGTCATGGGTGGAGCGAGGCTGGCCTTCACCCCTTTGGTTGTCGGGGTGAGGAGAACCATCACCGACTACCAAGAGGACACAGGGAAGATCCCCATGTTGGAAAGAGGTAGGATGGGAAATGTCACTACACCATCTATTAGTGGTGTGAGGAATGACTTTGTACCCAGTTCAGTGGGCATGGGAGAGACCCTGCGCTGAGCATTATTACTATGATGAAGACCCTCATTTAGTTTGAGGGTGGAACGGGGCATACCTCCATTCTAATCCTTGAAGCACGTAAGGCCCATGCTTTCCGTGGTATTGGTACATGGAGGACCTCTGTACGGGGAGGCATTACTGTGGATTGGTTTATAGCAGCCACTACTTGTGCCAGTGACCAAGAGAGTCGACCCAGCCTGCCCGTGGGGCGGTTTGGGCCTCGATCCTAGTCGGGTGTATAAATTCCCCTACTTTGTGTATGCATGGAACTGATGATATGCGTCGAAGGTGACTCGGTCCATAGTAGACGTCGACGTTGATGCCCCCTAGTGGGCGTCCTCAGCTTGCACCCGATGCTGGCATCGGGTCGAATGAACCAAGCCCGGGGGTGCAGGTACGTAGCTTACCTGCTCCCCATCCTGCAAGACCGGGCAACAGCGCTGATGCTGCCGGGTGGGAACCCTTGTCGGGAGCCCCTGGAATGGGACTCTGACCAAGCTGGCTCGGACATCACTTACCTCATCAGCCTAAGTCAAGGAGTTTCCAAAGCGCTCTAGGTATAGACTACCAAAGTTTTTTTATGTCGGGATGGGGAGCAATGGATCCATGCATGACTCTCGGGGTCACTATTGACGGCGAGGTGTAGATGCCTCCAAATACAGGTGGGCCATATCAAGGATTGGGATTATTCACTCCTCATCGTAGCGACGCACGAGGTCGTTAATCACCATTCATTTGATGACCTCAGATGGGGAGAGTGGGAATGGATTCCCCATGGGAATGGTTATAGAGGCTGTCATGGAAGCGGTGGAACCAAGCGGGACTGCCACGTTTGTGCTCCCCCTACCCCGGCACTAGTGTTCAAGAGGTGATCGTGTTCCAGATGCATCAACCTAATTCTTGAAAGCAGAGAGATTAATTCATCAGTGCTGAAAGAAAATGGAATCAACGACCAATTCCCCAATGCCATCCCATCTTCTGTGGATAGTAAGAGTAATCCACACTGACAACATCACAGAATGGGATGTCCAACATTCTACTGCCACATCTTATAGTGAGTCTCATGCCATGCCCACAATTTTCTTGGTGGGACCCGGCGCCAGATATCTGGATCTGGTGACACGCCAATCTATTGATTCCTTGTCCACTACTAATATCCATATTGAGGAGAAAAATCTCAAGTCAGGTTCACCATTTCTGTCTCCGTCACTTTTGTCATTGTGTGCGCCTCTGTCTGTGGAGGGCGTGTGGCTGTTCCCCTCATTCCCACATTCCAAAGGCGAGTGGAATCCACTCCTCTTTCAGGGATTTCTACTCCATGATCCAAACGGTATGATGGGTGTCTGTTCTTCTATCTAAGGATTCCTCGTCGGAACTCGTTACCTTGTCCGGGTCTCCTGTGTATATTTAATACGTTGTTTGTGAAACTCCTCTTGGAGCCATATCTTCATGGATACCAGTTAATTACACTGCTTTTGTTAGTAAATTCCATGTGGTCCTGTCAGGGCAGCAACCTTCGGTTATGGGATTAGTCACATTGGGCATCACTGGTGTGTCTGGATGATGGGGGATTGGAATGTTAATATTCTGTCCCATATTATAGGGATTCTCGAGGGCACGGAATCCCGAAGAATCCCACTACGAATGTGGGTGATCATATTCCATGGGAATGTATCTGAGGTTTCCCTCAGCTTCTCATGTTTAACATTGGGTATGTTGCAACTTTAACGTCCATAGGAGAAGAATCATACTGATTAGAACACACACTAGAGTGGATCAGATGGGTGCACCCCCTAGAGAGAGCATTGATGTTGGGGCCAACACATGGTTGAATTCCCGGTAACCATTAGTTGGAACGGGGAATGGGGTGGTATGATCCCACTAGGATGTGGCGGCCAGGTTAATAATGAGGATGGATGATGGAAGGTTTTGTGATGGGGCTGTTGAATTGGATGGAACCGTCTAGAGGATGATGATGGTTTTGGTCTTGATCCTCAAAGAGGCTTCCTACGTATCCCCGTGGTAGGGAATCAAAGTCCACATCGATGGTCTGATGGAGGCCTACTGCTGAATAGGGTCACAACGACTTACCACTTGATGGGGTTAGAAGAGATTACAGCTGGATGGGTGGTGGGGTGTCGGTGAACTGATGTGAAAGAGTACCTGGGGTCCCATGGTTGGTGAGCTAGATCCTGGTGGAGGCTTCCTACGTACCTTGCCTTAGCTAGGATCAAAGACCTCATAGTTTAGGAATGGGTTTGGGAAAATTGATGTGAAAGGGATCAGAACAATTGAGTGTTGGGGGGCTTGAACCTCAGGGAGGCTTCCTACATACCCTTCCTTGGAGAAGATCAAAGTCCTCGTAGTTCATGAGGTGGCATGGGGATTACACTATAGGCTTCCCAAGGTGTTGGTGAACCGACGTGATGATTTTCAGAACAACTGGGTGTTGGTGGGATTGAAACTCATGAAGGATTCCTATGTACCTTGCCTTAACAAGGATCAAATATCTCGTAGTTCGGATATGGGAGATGGGACACCTGAGGAGGCGTCTCATGAGAATGGACACATGGATGGGATCTAGAGGAAATAGAACCTCCAGGATGGGGCATGATCTTCCTGGAACACATGGGATCGAGGGGTAGATCAGGATGATACTTGATTGATGAGCTTGAACCTTAGGGAGGTTTCTTACGTATCCCCGTGGCAGGGAATCAATGTCCATGTAGTTCATACGACGATGGCTTAAAGTCGATTGGGGACTTCAATGACTTACCACTGAATGAGGTAAACAATGGCATACCACTAGATAGACAACAATTTAGTGTCATTCAGAACATAAGGGGAGTACAGTTTAATGTCATGGAAGATGAGGGTGAACCGATGCGAAGATGGTCGGGACCAATGGATGATGGGCTTGAACCTTAGGGAGGCTTCCTACATACCATGCATTGGCATGGATCAAAGTCCACGTATTTTAGGATGGTTGTGTGGGGCTTACACTCTAGGATTCCTAGAGAGGATGTCATGGCCAGTGCCTAATTTAAGCCCATGTGAGTCATTCTCGATGTGAGAAATATGATGCAGCAAGGACCTGATGATCACGTCACAGAAGGTGCATCCGTGGGAAGTGGAATGGGGCTTACACGTGGTTAGCAACCCCGGGAGATGGAGACTGGGACTTACTCTGGGATGGAGGTCTGATGGTGACAAAGACCAAAGGGAGAGGGAGGGTAACAAAACCCATGTTCCCCTCTCCCTTCCTGGTCCTTGGCACCGAGGAGGAGAGGAGGAGCATGGTTTCTACCTCCTACAAGAAAACCTAGGGGCTTACACCAAGATGGTTTCCCTTTCCCCATGAACAGACAACGCTCCGATAAAGAGGATATCATTCCTTATGAGGAATGGTCACCCCCACGTGGAGACCAGTCGGTGTGGAGAATGCCCAAGGTGAGGACCCCTCATAGGATTCCCAGGTGGAAGGTTACAATTTAACGTCATGTGTTGAGGACGATGGTGTTTGGATGTTTAACGTCGTGCAGCTCGGACGAGGTGGGTTTGCTCTGCACCCCTAGGACTTACATAACCGGTACCCTCTAATCCTTGGTTCATAGAGTGGACATGAAAAGATGTGGTGAAGTGTTGTTAGGGAGTGATCCAATGGGGTGTCCACATTGTCCTGGCTATACGAAAAAGCAGTAGTCGTTAGCGTGCCTATGAGAAGAAGCATGAGGCGAGGAAACACAATGGGTAGTAGTGTATAAGGGACTTTAAAATCACATCGTGAAATCCTTAATGGTCACACAGGAAATGTAATTTAAAAGCAGAGGTGTTCATATGCTGGGGCCTCGTTAAGCTCTGTCGCTCCGCATGGCGGAGGGTACTTGCAAAGGGGTGTGCAACGCGACGTGGGGTGACTCAGCTTAGGTATAGGGAAGAGGTGCATATGGGAGGTACTTTTCAATGTGTAAAGGCATTCGCGGAGCACTAACTATTGGATGAAAGGTTCCTTGAAAAGCAAGGTATTGTGAAGTAATGGGCTTTGCGAAGTAGAACGAACCTGGATTGGCTTGTGGATCGTGTGTACTTGAAGGGTGTTTCATGAAGCATAAACGCTCCACGATGACCCAGGACCCCTTGGGGATCCCCATCCATCGCAGTGGACCTTAGGTTCTCAGAAAGGCATCTCTCTAAGAAGAGGGGATCAAAATGAGACAAAGGGGAGGCAGTTCGTAGAGCATAAGTACCTCGCACAACTCTTGCTTCGCAGAGAAGAAGGGTGCTTCGCGATTTGGGAGTTAGGAAGCCGAAAGGTCGAATTGTCTCCCCATTTGATCATGGGGTAGGACAATATTTATAGGGGGAAGCACTGCAATTCCACACACTCAGCACGAAGAGGAATTTTTTTGCTTCGTGGCGCATCACAAACGTCAAATGTGTTCGTAGAGTGTTACTGCCTCCTTTCTCTACAACATGTCTTGAACTTCAAATGCGTTCACAGAGCATTACCGCCTCCTTGCTCCCCAGAAGAATTTGAATGTCATGGTTGGCCATGGATCGTTACTACCTCCTTGCTTCATAGTGGGCGCGGGACTACCAGGGCTCCATGAATGGTCTTTGCGAGGCATCCTTTGGAGGCCTTCTGTTTCGTTTTCCTTCATCCCACATTTTGGCGCCAACAACCAATTTATGAAGGAATCACTACTTGTAATGTAATCATGGTCCATGTCCTAACCATTCCAAATAATCAATTAAAACATGCCAATTAAATTAATTTCATTAAAAAGGAGAGAGTATTATCATGCCATATATCCAACACTACTATGAACAAATATGGAAAATTTCTACCAATACTAAGCAAGATATGAATCATTGTTACTACTGTGAGTTTTCAAAGATAGAAAAACTATGATGGGATGGTTTTATTATAAAACTATGACTTTTATTTAAAAAAATCATTTATAATATTTAACATTTAAATCATGAAACATGCTAAATTATTATTCATGAGGCATTTAATCCAAATACAATACTGCATTAATTTAATACTAAGGATAGTTCGATAAGTAAATTATTTAATTTATTGATAACATTAAAGGCCAATGGAATGTATAACTACCTCAATAATTAGACAACTTAGAACACTCTACATTTGATGATTTTATTATCTACCTATTGAAACATCCACACCCTCGCATACACATATATTCATATACATATAAATAATTTAATCGAAATTACATATTCCCCTCACCATAATGAAATATATATGAGGAATATATATATATATATATACATATACATACCTATGTATATTTGTATGTTCCCCCAATGATTATCAAATTCACAACAATAACTATCATGGAATCAGAATTAACACGAAAAGGACAAATGCACATAATGAAAATTATCGAAGAATTCTGAACAATAAAATACCCATTTTAAAATTGAAAAACAATAAGAACCGAGAAAATAGAAACCTTAAATTTTTGATGGGATGTCAAAAATGATCCAAAAAACTTTACCTTTGGTAGAGGTTTCTGTAATACAAACCTCAGAGTTCGAATATAGCCACAACATACCCATCCTTCAGAAGAAAAACAAAAACAAGTCAACCACTAAGCCTAGGGTTTTGCCTGAATCGAGCAGGGAAAAAAGGAGACAAATAAACAGAAAAAAATAAATTATAAAATAGGAGGATGATCACCATGAATATTCTAAGTAGAAACATGAGGTGGTCTGGATGAGATCTAAAAATGAAAGAGAGTTGGGGAGGGGAGCTAACGTGTGGCCTGTGAGAAGGGAGGGGGTGTGCATCACATGTAATAGGTGCGGAGGGCTTGGGTAGATTTTAATTTATGTTTTTATGTTAGTTTAGTATTAATTTAATATATATTCATTTATAATAAAGTTCTCCACATACAGTTTGGGCCGCATGATTTGGAAACCCGTGTGACAACTGTGCACCCTTTACTGGCCACTAGAAGTAGTTCACTATAGTTGGTGCATGGTTTAGAAACCATGTTCCATCTATAGTGAACCATAAATTACATACAAATTGAAGAATATTCATCAAAAAATATAACATGTTCATGACATAAACATATAGGTATAGTGTCTTTAGAAATTGGGAACTATAAACAACTAGTTCCTAATAAATATACATTGTCTCCCACTTATTCTTCATAACAAGACCCTTTTTGATATATATTAATTAACACCCTTCATCATGACTCGGGTAAAAGAAACATCAGAAAGGGTGATCTCAGATTCTCATCAACAGTAAATAGGGAGATATCAGCCATGTCATAATCATAACACATAATAATAGAATATTTCGAAATCAGATCCTATATATAAAAGATCGGGATATCATGACATGGGATAAATAATAAAAGTTCCTAAGAATCAGTGAACATAATCTCAAAAGTCATAACATATGTAATAAAATTTTATTTAATACATATATTCAAAGAAACTCATTTCATATGAGTCATGGGTCATTTCCAGTACCATCACAGTGGTCAAAGTCCATTACTGAACTAGGTTCAATCCTTATTCTTGCAATGTACTAATGAACCAATATAATTTCATATTCCATCCATGTCCATGTCATGAGATATAAATCATTACCCAATACATAGGAGGGATATATATGTCCAACCCTTCTAATAATTACATCATTCTTATTTTTTCCACAATAACATAAATCATTAATCATAACCCAAGAAATAAAATGGGTTTCTTTAAACATCATTCCACCATAACATAATCCATGTAAAACAAATATATTTTATAAACACCATTCCATAATAAACATAGTTAGACCACAAGAACAATAATAATATTATACATGAAACATACCCCTATTAAATAATTCCATCTTAAATGTAAAATGATTTTCATATAACACTTGAATGTAATTCTCGAGGAAAATATATGTACTTCTACAAAAATGGTTTATTTTCTCAAAATGTGACACCATTTCAAAAGAAAATATTTTATTTGAAAATTAACTTGAAATTGAGTAAATTAAGATTCATGGAAATAATTAATTATTAAAACATAAAAATCAGTTCATGTGATATAAGTTAAAAAACTTCTCCTCGCACTTTTCACTGAAAATTCAAAAAGTACCTCGTATCGAAAGCGATAAAAGATTCTTTTCAAAACATTTAATAAAAATTCACCAATGGAAAAAAATGAATATAAATTTTTTTTACAGAATATATATAATATTTTGGAATACATAAATAGAAAAAATGGACATTGATTATAAATATAAACTAGTAAATACTTACGTATAAACAATCTCAGATAATAATGAGATTGAAAAAGTATCCCTCACCTTAGATATTATTTCATTTGTATTTATTTTAACCTCTTGTATAAAAATTTAAAAAATATAACGGACTTATTAAAGAATCATAGTCATTTTTATGATATCATATATGATCCTATTATCATCTGTTTTTAGTAAAATTATTACTCGTCTATTAGGTGTTAACTTCGTTATTTTCTTACTCATGTTTTGTAAGATAAGTTCTTCTTCCTCGTAGAATGTTATAGTTTTATCATTTAAAAATTCATATTAGTATTATATATATCATATTTTTTCATTCAACTCATTCAAATAACCATCTTTAAGGATGATTGTGTAGAATGAATAGCATTTCATCATGGAGACGGTAGGCCGAACATACTCACGAGCGACGATATCATTCCCTTAATTGTTGAATGGTATTAAAGTTGATGAAGTATATTATTTAATAATAAATATAAAAATATAATAATCATATATAGTTATAATTTACATCATTATACCCATTCATGTAAGGTGGTGTTGAAAAACATATTTCATCACAACGTGAAGATGGTTAGTCATACATACGCACACGCGGTGATTTTATTCTTCGTAGGATGGACAAAATATGGAATATGGTTGTATCATAATCATAATAAACTCTCATTATACATGTTATACTTTATTTATTACTTTATAATTAAAAAAAATCATTAATAGAATGTATAATTAGAAAAAAGTTTGAATGAATTAGTAGAGGAGATTACATGTTCTGCAATGTGCTCCCTATAAATCTCCTCTTATATCACTACAGTTAGTCTTTTAAGAAGACTAGAACGACTAGAATGTAACTAAGTAAGTCGATAATGGAAATGGGTAGTGGATGGCTGAGATTTATGGCTCAAAGTGAAGTTAATATGTGACATTGGAGGTGATCTTTTATAATTGATGTGAGGGGCTCTTTTGGAAATTCGAAAAATATTAATTTATAATAATCTCTACCAACATCCAGAAACAACAAAAATATCCCAATTTAAAATATTAGATGGGATGATGTTGAAATATCATTAAATAATAAATCGTATACATGTATTTATTTAATTTTAACCCTATTAATTATTATTAACATTTAGTTATTCATTTAAAAGTTTTAACTTGGGAAACAAATATTTAAATATTAAAAAGGGGATATATTTATTTATTTGTGGTCAATTAGAACATAAATGAAGAATTTATAGTATTTTAGACCAAATTAATATTATTTTATATTTTTTAAAATGATTTATTTTTTTTAAATAATTTCATAAAACATTATTTTGATAAAAAATCAATAGTGTCAATTTCAACATTATTCAATTCATTAGTTTTTAAAAATATTAATATAACCAGTTAAGAGTCAAAAATAAATATTTTATAATATAACTAAGAGGTCAAGGTAATATATAAAATTAAATGTACATATTAATTAAACAAAATTATATTTATTTTAATATTTTTAATAATATTTATTTGATATTTCCCTTAATAAAATAATTACTTCAAAAATTTTGTGTAATTATTTAATATGATTATTAGTTAAATAAAAATTAAAAATTAAATAAAATGAAAACAATAAATCATCAAGATTTCATAAGGTTATTTCTCATTGAATATATCGTATGTACAATCCATCATTAAAAAATTTCTAGTTATTAAAACATGAATGGGACAAGTTTATCATCACTTTAAATAAAATAGTATAAGTGTAATAATCTATTATATAAGGAGAAAATTGTTAAATAACTATAACATTGGATGTTTATTGTCTATTTTTACTCAACTAATAATTTTTTGTCACGTTTTTGGGGATTTAATTGGTTTTTATTATTTTAATAATAATTAATTGATTGATTTATCATCAATTAATTAAATTATGCATGATGAATATATAAGTCTTTAAGGAAAATATTTATTTCCCAAAAATTTAAATTAAATTATAGTTATAAATTAAAAATGTATATTTCAAATGATTATTTATAGTCAAATTTATATCATGTATAAACATATATTAAAAATGACATTGTTATTAAAATTTGTGCAAGACATATTTAACTTTTCATTAAATAAAATAAATAAAATGTCCTAATATCCTCCAATTGGATTCTAATGGATACCATTTGGACTCAAGTATTACTTACTTCCAACCCTAATCATCCAATTATATTAAGACATTTCTAGGTTAATTTTATAATAATATTTTTACCCTTAATTATCTGATTTACCCTTTTACTAAATGAATAAAAATTACAGATGTTATTATTCATAATGACCAAAAATTAAACAAATTTATTTCAATAATTGTGTACAACTAATTAAAAATATGGAATCCATTTTTAAAAATTAAATACACTAAATTTTTATTAATTAATTTAAAATTAATATTGTTTGTGGAATAAGAGAATGAGTTGTAAATGGTAAAACATTGTAAAACATTGAAATGTTTTTACATATGAATTCAATGTAAAATTAATGTCAATGTCCTAAATTATATTAAATGATATAAATATATTATAATTTATACTTTAAAACCATTCAATAATATAATTTAACAATATGAATTATTTCATTGAAATTTTGTTATTCAATTATACGTTTCTGTATTTTTACTATTCATCAAAACATGAACGTTATCAAAAAATATAAAAAATTCATAAAAAGTTAAATTTTATATCTATATTAAAAAGAATGTGTTTATTCATTCATATAAAAATAATTAATGTGTCATAATATTAATTTAAAAAGGGTTCTCCATTAAAAGGAAGAGAATTGCACTTTTGAAAAATATAGGTTTTTATATATCAAATAGGGTTTATTCATACCCTATGAAAAAAATATCTATTGGTTGAATATAAAAATATTTTATTTATTATATAACATATATATATCAGTAATTTCATTTACTAATATTAATTCACTCACTTTTTTAATATAGAAAATACAAATATAAAATTAATTTATATTTTTTATAAATAATTGGAAGCCAGTGAATTCACCATACACTTTCATAGGTTAGTTATATTTATTCCCACAAACCTAATAGATATGATAAAAGGTCATTTTATAATAAGGGTATCTCAAAGATCGTTTAAACTCATGATTGTGTGAAATGAAATCTATTGAAGAACTAAAATTATTTAATGAAAATATTTCATAATAACATCCAGGTGTTACATTCTACCCTCATCAAACTAAATTTCACCCTAAAAATTTTTTATTTAGAAAAAAACATATGAGGATACTTCTGACTCATCACATCCTCAAGTTCCCTCACAGATTCTTCAAATTGGTGGTTCTCTAATACAAAATTAACCAAGCGAGTGGTGTTGTTTCATAGACCTTTTTTGTTATGACCCAGAATCTCTATGAGTTGTTCTTTATAAGAAGGATCTTTCTTTAGTGGTATAACATTTAGGTTTAGTACATGTCAAGGATCAAGTTTGTACTTTCTTAAGAGAGATACAAGGATAACATCATGAACATTAGAGATAATCTACAGAAGTTCCAATCAGTAAGCTACATTCCCAACAAGATCCTGAATTTCAAAATGACCAATATACATAGGGTTCAACTTTACATTATTTCAAAATATCATTACTCTCTTCGAAGGAGATATTCTTAGAAACACATTATCACCCACATCAAACTCTATCTCTTTTAATCGGTTTTCAGCAGAACATTCTTACTAACTCTGATATGTTCTTCTGTGTTGTTGAATTGAACTGACCCTCAACTCCATTTAATAAAACATATCGGGTCCTAATAGCTTTCTTTCCCCAACTTCATCGCAGTAATTTGTAGATATACACTTACTTTCATGAAGGGATTCGTAAAGAGCCACTAGTATACTGGATTAAAAGCTGTTATTATAATGAAATTCCACAAAGGTTTGGTGTTGATCCCAACCAGATTTTAAATCCATAGAGCAAGCACTCAATATGTATTCTAGAGTTTTAATTGTCATCTCAGTTTAACTCTCTATCTGAGGATGATAATAAGTGTTGAAACTTCCCTATTTATCCAATTCATGATGAATACATCACCCAAACATTGAGCTAAACATCAGATCCCAGTCTGATATAATGTAAAGTGGTACTGCATTCAATCTTACCACTTCCATTACATATATCGTGGAAAGCTGATCATGAGAGAAATCACCTCTAATAGAAAAGAAGCGTGCCAACTTTGTAAGGTGATCAACTATAACCCACATAGAATTATAGACTTTAGATATTTGTGAAGTCTGATGAAAAAGTCAGTAGTGATGTTTTACTTTTTCTATTCTGGTATGGTATTGGTTGTAATATCCCTTTATACATTTGTCTCTCAGCCATAACATGTTTCTACACCAAGCACTAAGAGATATATTAAGAAACAATTTTTTTCTTTCCATCCCACCAGAAATACTCTTTTAGGTCCATGTACATTTTTGTGCTTATAGGATGAATGTAAAATGAATAACTTTGGGAATCATCCAATTTCTCATTCTTTAATTCTGGTATAAGAAGAATACAAATCTGTTTTCTGAACCATAATATTCCATCAAAATCAAGGTTGAATTTAATAACATTTCTCACCTTATTTTGTAGATCAAAAACTACCTTCTACACCTCCTTAATCTTCACTTGTATGCATGGTTTACCTTTCATTATAGAAAGATAATATTTCTCTCCTTCTATTAAAATTTTAGGATCTATCCTTTTCATATCCATAAATATTAGATCTTTTGAGATCCTCATCATAGATAAGATACCATGGCCCTTTAGAATCAAATCATCTTACCCCTTTTTTTTATGAGGGTTGTAATGTATTGAGAAATCATAATAATTAATAAACTCCAACCAAATTCATTGGAACAAATTCAACTTCTTTTTGTGAGAAAATGCAGTTTAAACATTTATGATTAGTTTAAATATCACACCTTTATCAATAAAGATAATGTCAACATATCATTAATGAAAATATTACAGCAGCTAACTCTAAATCATGAATTGGGTAATTGTTCTCATGTATTTTGTAACACCCCAAGATTCCACGGTACGCTTCTCTTTGAATAACACAGTAGCGTGTGTTGTACGCAACTTCGAGTTCTAACACACTATGACCAATCAAACTAGCCGTTATGAATAGTAATACCCAATTTTTCAAATTTTATAAATTTTATCTTTCAAAATGGACTTCATTTTTGGATTTGGAATATCGATATTAGCCTAGGGTGAAATATTGGTACTTTTCGGACAACTTTTTTATTTTGTTGAATAGTGAAAATTACTAAATTTTAATTAAAACAACTTTTATAATTGAAATAATTAATAGTGATAAATTATGAATTTTAGTGGTTTTAAAGTATATTTAGAATATATTTTTACTATTTAGTACAATTTTGGCCATTGGACATAATTTCACAATTATACCGGACATAAACAAGTGCAATCTTTTGATAGTTATTATCTCTTAAAAGGACGTTTTTTGTTTTAACAACGGGAATTAATTTTAAATTAATTTCTACCACTTATGTGTTTTGAATTTGAAAAAATGGATTCCATATTTGGAATCAGGATGTCCAAATTGTCTGAATATGTATCTTTTATTTTTATACATTTTGAATAATTATTTCGGTAAATATTTTATTTACCATGGTTAAAAGGTAAATCCGGTAAATAAGGGTAAAAAATAATATTATAATAATAATAAATTACCCTAAAACATGTCCTATCCTTATTGGTTGATACATTTCCGACCATGGGTATCTTTGAGTCGATTTTGGGACCCCATGGAGCCACTTTTAGGTGATAAGTACACTTTATATTAATTAAGTTAATGTAAATACAAAAATGACATAAGCATATATCATTTAGACAAACAATTATTACATAGGGATATATGTTTAATTTTCGACTATAAATATTAATTAGAAAGATAAAAATATTTTCTACATAATTTTATTTTATTTATAATTTTTAGACATTTAATAATTAATATTATTTATGACACAATGGTGATGCAGTAATTACCTAATTAATGAAAAATTACAATAATTGATATTATAAATACCCAAATAAAAGTAATTTGAGACTTTTTATTAATTAAAATAATTTTCCTGATAAATATGACATATTATGATTTTTTATATAACTTTGTTTCATAGTAATAATTCTTTTATAAATTTATCAAAAACAAAATGCCTAATTGTGTCAAAATTGACATAAAAGAGTTTTTAAAACAAATATTATATTATTAATTTATATTATATTCCTAAAAATATAAGGTTCCACCAAGAGAGTAAATAAATGATATTTTTATCACTAATGGGCCAATTGGGGGGTCTCTTATAAGTTTATAGTTTGTTTATTGACTATATAATATAAAAATACAAAGAGACATGGTAAGTGTCAAACTAATTAACTAAGAGTTATAACCAAAAGATAAGGATAATAATGTGACCCAAACCTTTCTAAAACCTATTGGTTGAGTGGTGTTAGAACCAACCCCACCATATAATCTTAATAATACACTTTAGATCCATTATAAACCGAATATTAAATTATTATAAAATAATATTTCTAGCTTTTCTAAAGGTGCCCTTCACCCATCTTATAAAAATGCACTCCCCCTTCTCACTAATTCGCACATTAAAATCCATTTGGATCGGCCAAAATCTTCCAAAATACCCTCTCAAATATCCTCCCTTCGTCCTAGAAGCCTTACTTTAGTCATAAAGCCAACCTAAAGAGCCCTTTTGATCAAATCAAAAGGATGAACCCGAAGAAGAGATAATGTTTTCACCACCATCTTTCAAGTTCCTTTCTCCTTCAACTTCTTCTTTGTTTATTATTCCCTTTATAAAATTAAAACACCAGTATCTTCTATATAATGTGATGTTATTTAAAATATGGTACAACCATATTTAGTATTATATCCATCCTTTGAATGACATGTCACCATACGTGCGTACATACGGCATACCGTCTCCACGTCGTGGTGTAATTGTTATTCAAAATATTATTATTTGGATGCATATAATAATGATGTGTAATTCACGTAAATAAAAAGTTTAACATTATAATGATTCTGCATATATTATATAACATCCAATTTTATATTATTATAATATCGAAAGAATGATATTGTCGCACGTGCATACGTACGGACTACCGTCTTCACGAACGCGATGAGATTCATTATCCATCGTATCCATTCAAGTATAATTCTAATTTAATGATTACATATAGTGTTTAAGGACTTCATATAATTATATATATGAATATGATACAACCTATCCATAACAAACAAAACTTCTGTAACAAAACATATAAAAGAAAATGAGTAAGTTAACACCTGAAACAACGATAATACTAAGATATTATTAACAAAGCAATGTTAAAATCTCATATATGATATCATATTAATTTAAATGATTATTATATAATTAAATAAAAATTATTTCACCATTATACAGGAGGATTATCTACCCCCAACCATGGAAAAGTACAAGGTAAGGCTTTATTTCACAATCTATTCATTATCCGAGGTTGTTTATACGTAATAATCTAATGGGATTTCTTTATCATCCACATCCATGTTTATTAAAAATTTATTTCAAATCATTTTTAATTTTTACTCAAATATGGGTTAAAGTCATTTATACTATTGTTTGAATTTTATAAGTGGTTTATAAAGTAATCTTTCCATCGTTTTCCAAACAAGGTCCTTTTAACCTTTTCTATATAATTATGGTAAGAATGTCTTTTTTAACTTATATGGTGGGTGTGGCTATTTTCTGCCATTATAAAATCTTCGAATCTTCCCTTACAATATTATAAGGACATTTTCAAAGTAAATGTTTTATTTTATAACTATGTGACTCTTAAATGATTTAAAAAAAAGAGATATTTCTCTCAAATAGTTTTGATTTCAACTATGTCAACATCCTTTGATGGATTTTAACCATATTTGAAGATGATTTCTTATGATACAAAACTTCCCTATTCTATTGAAGATTTTATGATATTTTTGATTGTGGATGTGTTTTTTTGATACCATTCATGGTTTATGGAGAAATTTTTGACATTTCGTATGCTTGTTTTAATATGAATGTTTATGTTTTGTTTAAAACTATTCATATGAGGAATGCATTGGACTTAATAAGTGATGGGTGGAGCTCGCTATAGCTTCTCGATGAATCGATAGGTCACATGAGAAAAACTAGTGTCTTGGAACAAGGCCTTGACAAAATATTAATTTTAGTCTTGGCACAAGGCCTTGGCTACGTGGTTATGATAGTCTGGCATTATGCATTCTATCATTATGAAAGTGGTTATTTATATTTCATGTGATTATTCAACTAGTATAATATCCATGCGAATATTTAAATGGAATTATTTCATTTTATCATTTCCATATTATGCCTAAGTTGATGTTTAAAAGGATTTTGTTTTAGTTATACATTTCCATAAATGTTTATGCTTATTTATGAAAGCTTCCGCTATATTGTTATCCATACTGAGCATCTGAGCTCACCCCTTTCAATGTCTTATCTTTCCCAGGATGTGAAGAAGTAATTTATGAATGACATATAGGGATAGTATGAGGGGATATGAAGACAAGATGATGTTGTAGTAGTTGTCACTTTATGATGTAATGTAACATTTATGAATGTATCTAGTTATTCCAAAGCTACTAAACTAATCGGTCTTTCGAGATTTGATCTTTCTTATGATCATGACAATCTTATGTAATAATGCACCGACTCTGGGTAACTAGGGTCGGGGCGTTATAGTTGGTATCAGAAAAAGTTTAGTACAATCCTTGGAATCATGATTTAGATAAACTCTTATTAGATCACATAGACCTAAGATGGACTTTGATGATTAGTATAGAAGAGCTTCATAGAATTTTAGTATTGTAAAGATTTTGTGATTTTTCTGAGCAATACATCCCTATCTGGATACGAGCAGGTAGAGGTGGCTCTGGCACAGATGTACCTAGGGGTAAAACCCGAAAACACCGCTTTGAGCTAGACTCGAACAGGAACTGGTGCATGACAACGGGCCTTCCTGCACACTTAGTTATGACACACTCAGGGGATATGATTAGTATAATTCTAATTTTCTTTACTAACCATTATAAAGGGTTTATGAATATATACAACCTCAAATAAAACATTTGTATGATTATGGATTATATCCATAAATAGTTCAATTTATGTTAAGTGTTTTACAAGTATGGAATTATGTATTTTGATTCATAAACTGATCTAGTTTATGCCATTGTTTAGAAATGGTGCCTAGTAGAAGAAATGGAAACTGTATCAATGCACTCACTCCATGTAGGGATTTCCCTCCTACTCAAGATAATTATAGTGGAGATGATGATGCTACTGGTGCTAATCAGTTAATCACCAATGTGGGACAGCTCACTCAGGTTATAAATAATAACCTTACCCGTATGGAGAACCCGGATCCATAGTTTTGAGGATCAATGTTAGATATATTCATGAGGAAAAAACCGCCAATGTTCAATGGGAGTACAATCCCCTTAGTAGCTGAGCAATGGATAAATTCCCTAGAGAAAATATTTCAAGATTTGGGGAGTAGTGAACATGAAAAAGTTATCATGATAGTTTACCACCTCACTAGAGATGCTGATCGATTGTGGTCCCTGATTAAAAAGATAAAGGAATATGGTGAAGTATAAATTATGGAATGGAGGGAGTTCAAAGATCTCTTCTTAGAAAAATAATTTCCTCTTGACCATCTAGCAGATATGGAATGGCAATTTCTGAGTCTGAGACAAAATGAGGATGAGAATGTCACAAAGTATGAGGATCACTTTACAAGGTTAGAAAGTTATGCTGGAGATTATATATGTAACCCAAGAAGTAAGATTGGTCATTTATTTGATGGGTTAAAACTGTTTATCCATTGAGCATTAGTCTCACAATGATTTTTATCATACAAATAAATTGTCTCATGTGCTATCAAGAGAGAAAAGGAATTCTCTAAGCCTTATGACTTTAAAGAAAAGAAACAGAAGAAGAGATCTACTGACCAATCTGGAAATGGAAATAAGGGGATGAAGGGAAGTGTTGAATATCCATCCTATAGTAAATGTGGGAAGAAACACCCTGGTACTTGCATGAATGGAATGAGAGTCTGTTACAAGTGTGGGGAAAAACCCACCAAGATCATGATTGCAAAGGGAATAAAGAAGCTACCAATGTTCAGTACTACAATTGCAGGGAGATGGGTCATTATGAAAATGAATGTCCCAAGTGTCAGAGGAACTTACCTCAGAAAAGGCCAAGAGATCAAGGCCAAGCTTATGCATTCACTATTGCTGAGGTAGAAGCTCCGAAAGACGTGATGCAAGGTAATTTAATGGTTTAATCATGTTTATCAAATGCATTATTTGATTCTGGATCATCACATTGTTTCATATCTTCTGAGTTTTCTAAGAAAATTAGATATTTCCAATTTGATTTAGCAAGGGTGTTGTCAGTTAAAAATCTTAAGGGAAGTATCATTGCAACAAAGTTTTGTGAATCAGTCCCCATTAGAGCACATAAATGTTCTTTATCCGCTGATCTCATCGTCATACCTATGATTGAGTTTAATATAATCCTAGGTACTCATTGGCTTTTAGACCATGATGTAAAGATTTATTTTAAGAAGAAGTATGTTACAATTTTTGATGATGATGATAAAGAACACCTTATCTTTAGATCAGAATCGTCACCACCTAATTCTTATCTAGATCCACCCCCAGTAGCTCTACTAAATTCAATTATTAGGGAGAAAGAGAATGAAATGATTGTGGGTGAGGAATGGAATGTTAAAAGAGTGGATGTACATATTGTGAAAGAATATGTAGATGTGTTTCTGGAAGATTTACCTGGACATCCTCCAGAACGAGAAGATGAGTTTTCCATTGATTTAATTCCTAGATCAAGTCCTATATCGAAGACCACTTATAGAATGGCCACTATGAAATTAGTTAAACTAAAGAAATAATTAGAGGAATTGAGTATGATGAGATTTATTCTCCCTAGTGTTTCTCCATGGGGATCCCCTATTCATATTGTTAAAAAGAAAGATAGATCTATGAGGTTATGTATCGACTATAGGGAGATCAATTCTATAACAATAAAGAACAACTATCCCCTACCTCGCATTGACAATTTATTTGACCAACTGCATGGAGCTCAATACCTTTCATAGAATGACTTTGGATCTGGATACCATCAGTTGTGTGTGATGAAGGAAGACATTCCAAAGACAACATTTCGAACTAGGTACGGGCATTACGAGTTTACAGTAATGCCTTTTGGATTGACTAATGCACCCTCTGTATTCATGAATGATATGAATAGAGTTTTCACGGAATATCTCGATGATTTTGTGGTGGTATGTATTGATGATATCTTGGAATACTCCAAAAACTAAGAGGATAATTAAAATCACTTGCACATTATCCTGAAGACTCTTAGAAGACATGAATTATATGGGAAGTTTAGCAAGTGTGAATTCTGGCTTCCTGGGATTTCTTTTCTTGGCCATATTATATCTAAGGATGGAATCTCTGTTGATCATTCTAATACAAGAGAAATCTATTAATAGCCAGCACCGATGAGTATAACCGAGGTATGTATTTTTATTGTCTTAGCTGGTTATTATCAGTGTTTCATCCAGAACTTTTCCTGATTGGCTAACCCATTAACGAATCTCACACGTAAAGGGGTTAAATTTGTTTGGACAAAAGTGTGTGAATAATTTTTTAAATAACTAAAGGGAAGAATAATCAATGATCCTATTTTGACTCAACCATTTGGAAATAATGGGTTTGTTATTTATAGTGATGCATCGAAAAAAGGACTTGGTTGTGTCCTTATACAGAATGATAGATTTATTGCCTATGCATCAAGAAAGCTGAAAATTCATGAGCAAAACGATCCTACTAATGATCTTGAGTTAGCTGCTGTAATCTTTGCTCTGATGATTTGGAGATACTATCTCTACGGTGAAAATTTTGAGATTTATACTGATCACAAGAGTTTGAATTATATTTTCTCAGAAAAATAACTCAACATGAGGAAAAGAAGATGGCTTGAACTACTCAAGGATTATGATTGCATGATACACTACCACCCGGGGAAGGAAAATAAGGTAGCAGATGCTTTGAGTAGAATGGATCATGGAGTTTTGAACAAGATGAGAGTAGAAAGGGATCCTATTTTCATGGATCTAGGAAATATGGATATGGTAATCACCATGGAAGGTGAAAAATCAATACATTTCCAAATGGTTGCCAAACCATATTTACTAGAAAGGATAAAGAGTACTCAATCCGATTATGAAGAGTTTCAAAAGAAGATTAAAGCTGTGAATGATGGGAGATTGAATGACTATGTATATGAAGATGGAATTTTGAAATTTGGGAAGAGACATTGTGTTCCTGATATACCCGATCTAAAAAGGGAATTGTTGGACAATGCTCATAGTTCCAATTTCTCTATACACCATGGGAGAACAAAAATGTATAGAGATTTGAAAGAACATTTTTGGTGGGACAACATGAATAGGGAGATTGCTGATTTTGTGTCAAGAGGTATGGTTTGTCAACAAGTGAAATCTGGAAGTCAACACCTTGGAGGAGTCATGCAACCTCTTCCCATACCTGAGTTGAAATGAGATAATATCACGATGGACTTTGTCATGGGACTACCAAAGACTCCTAGAAGGAACGATGCAATATGTGTCATTGTTGATCGTCTTACCAAGTCAGCAAATTTTCTTTCTATAATATAAGATCTACCACTAGAATGTCTAGCAAGACAATATATTAATGAAGTTATGAGACTTCATGGAGTGCCCCTATCGATTGTTTTTTATCGTGATCCCCATTTTACTTTAAGATTCTGGAAACATCTTCAGAATGCCTTGGATACTGAACTTCATTTGAGCACTGCCTACCACCCTCAAACTGATGGAAAATCAGAACAGACTATTCAAACCTTAGAAGACATGTTTAGATCCTGCTCATATGACTTTCAGGGTATGTGAGGTCAATATTTACCTTTGGTAGAATTTTCCTATAACAATAGGTTCCATTCGAGTATTCATATGGCACCATATGAAACTTTATACAGAAAGAGATATCTCACACCAACCTGTTGGGATGACGTTGGTGAATGAAAACTTGTAGGCCTAGAACTAGTGGAGGAAACGATGAATAAGGAGCAGGTAATCAAAAACCACATCAAAGCATCTCAAAGTAGGCAAAAGAGCTATGCTGACAACCGAAGGAAGGACATGGAATTTCAGGTAGGAGATCATGTTTTCTTGATGTTATCTCCATTGAAGGGATTTATACATTTCGAAAAGAAAGGTAAATTTAGTCCCAGGTACATAGGACCTTTCAAAATTATAGAACGAATTGGGGATGTAGCTTACCATTTGGGAATGCCCCCAAATATCTCCAAAGTTCAGGATGTGTTCCACGTATCACTGTTGCGAAAATACATGCATGGCCCAACGCATGTACTTACTAATGAGGAAATAGAACTGGAACCTGATCTATCTTATTGCGAAGATCCCATCATGATTGTTGATACCACAGAACAAGTGCTGAGAAACCGAACGACTCGTCTGGTAAACGTTCTATGGAGAAACCATAAGATGGAAGATGAAATGTGGGACCCGAGGAACTCATGATGAAGAACCACCCATGTCTTTTCATGCGGTAGTGTTCTAGAAATTTGGAGGAAGATATTATTTGAAGGATGGGATAATGTAATACCCCAAGCATACACTGTACGCTTCTCTTTGAAAAATACAATAGCGTGTGTTGTACGCAACTTCGAGTTCTAACACACTATGACCAATCAAACTCACCGTTATGATTAGTAATACCCACTTTTTGAAATTTTATAAATTTTATCTTTCAAAATGGACTTCATTTTTGGATTTGGAATATCAAAATTAGCCTAGGGTGAAATTTTGGTACTTTTCAGATGACTTATATTTTGATGAGTATTGAAAATTACTAATTTTAATTAAAAACAACTTTTTAATAGAAATAATTAATAGTGATAAATTATGAATTTGAGCGGGTTTAAAGTAAATTTTGGATATTTTTTTTTCATTTAATACAATGTTTGTCATTGGACATATGTTCACAATTAAACTAGACATAAACAAGTGTCAATCTTTTGGTAGTTATTATCTCTTAAAAACATGCTTTTTGTTTTAACAACGGGAATTAATTTTAAATTAATTTCCGCCACTATTGCGTTTTGAATTTGGAAAAATGGATTTCATATTTATAATCATGATGTCCAAATTGTGTAAATAGATAACTTTTATTTCTAGTCATTTTGAATAATTACTTCGGTAAATATTTTATTTACCATGGTTAAAGGTTAAATTCGGAAAATAAGGGTAAAAAAATAATATTATAATAATAATAAACTACCCTAAAACGTGTCCTAACCTTCTTGGTTAATACATTTATGACTATGGGAATCATTGAGGAGATTTTGGGACCCCATGGAGCCACTTTTAGGTGATAAGGACACTTTATATTAAATAAGTTAATGTAAATACAAAAATGACGTAAGTATATATCTTTTAACAAAACAATTTTTACATCAGGTTATATATGTTTTCTTTTCAACTATAAATATTCTTTAGAAAGGTAAAAATATTTCCTACATAATGGTAGTTGATTTATAACTTTTATATGTTTAATAATTAATATTATTTATGACACAATGGTGATGCGGTAATTACCAAATTTATGAATAATTAGAATAATTGATATTATATATACCCAAATAAATGTAATTTGATATTTTTTATAAATTACCATAATTTTCTATGTTAATATGACATATTATTATTGTTTATATAAATTTATCTTGAAGTAATAATTCTGATATGAATTTATCAAAAACAAAATTCCCAATAGTGTCAAAATTGACATAAAAGAGTTTTTAAAAGAAATATGATATTATTAATTTATATTCTATTCCTAACAATCTAAGGTTCGACCAAGAGACATAAATAATGATATGTGTATCATTAAGGGACCACTTTTGGGTCTCTAGGAAGTTTATATTAAGTTTATTTACTATATAATATAAAAATACAAAGAGACATGGTAAGTGTCAAACTAATTAAGTAAGAGTTAAAACTAAAAGATAATGATAATAAAGTGACCCAAACATATCTAAAACCAATTAGTTGAGTGGTTTTCTACCCATCCCAACCTTAAACTCTTAATAATCCACTTATGAGCCATTATACACAGAATTGGAATTTATTATAAAATAATATTTCTAGCTTTTCCAAAGGTGCCCTCACCTCTCTTATAAAAAGGCACTCCCCCTTCTCACTAATTACAACATTCGGAGCCTTTTTCCTCGTAAAAACTCTGCCCTAATACCGTCTCAAATATCTTACCTTCATCCTAGAAGACATAATTTAGTCATAAATCCATCCTAAGGAGCCCTTTTGATCAAATAAAATAGAAGAACCCGAAGAAGATATAATGTTTTCACCACCCTCATTCAAGTTCTTTCTTCTTCAACTTCTTCTTTCTTTGTTATTCCCTTTATAAAATTAAAAATAGAGTATATTATATATACTATGATGTTATTATAAATATGGTAAAACCATATTCAATATTATATCCATCCTTTGAATGACATGTCACCATAGGTGCGTACGTACGGCTTACCGTCTCCACGTCGGGGTGTAATTGTTATTCAAAATATTATTATTTGGATACATATAGTAATGATGTGTAATTCATGTAAATAATAAATTTAACATGATAATTGATTCTGTATTTATGATATAACATCCAATTATATATTATTATAATATCAAAATAATGATATTGTCGCTCGTGCATTCTTACAGACTATCGTCTTCACGAACGCAATGAGATTCATTCTCCATCGTATCCATTGAAGTATAATTCTAATTTAATGATTAAAAATAGTGTTTAAGGACATGATATCATTCTGGATATGAATATGATACATCCTATCCATAAAAAACACGACTTATGTCACAAAACATATAAAATAAAATGAGTAAGTTAACACCCGATACAACGATAATACTAAGATATTATTGACAAAGCAATGTTAAAATAACATATATGATATCATATTAATTAAAATTATTATTGTATAATTTAATAACAATTATTTCACAATTATAAAGGATGTTGAACTACCCCCAACCATCGAAATGTACAATGTAAGGGTTTATTTCACAATCTCTTCTTTATCTGTGATTGTTTATACATAATAATCTAATGGGATTTCTTTATCGTCCACATCCATGTTTCTTAAAAATGTATTTCAAAACATTTTTAATTTTTACTAAAATATATGTTAAAGTCAGTTATACACATGTTTGAATTTTATAAGAGGTTTATAAAGGAATATTTCCGTCATTTTCCAAATAAGGTCCTTTTTATCCTTTTCAACAGAAATAAAGTAAGAATGTCTTTTTTAACTTATACGGCGGGTGCGGCTATTTTCTGCCATTATAAAATCTTCGAAGCTTCCCTTACAATATTATAATGACATTTTCAAAGTAAATGTTTTATTTTATAATTATGTGACTTTTAAATGATTTAAAAAAATAGATATTTCCCTCAAATAGTTTTGCTTTCATCTATGTCAACATCCTTTGATGGATTTTAACCTTATTTGAAGTTGATTTATTATGATACAAAAATAACATATTGTATTGAAGGTTTTATGATATATTTGATTGTGGATGTGTTATTTTTATACCATTCATGGTTTATGGGGAAAGTATTGACATTTCGTATGCTAGTTTTAATAATAATGTTAATGTTATGTTTAAACCTGTTCATATGAGGAATGCATTGGACTTAATAAGTGACGGGTAGAGCTCGCTATAGCTTCTTGATGAATCGGTAGGTCTCATGAGACAAACTAGTGTCTTGGCACAAGGAATTGAAAAAATCTTATTTGTTGTCTTGGCATGAGGCATTGGCTACGTGGTTATGATAGTCTGGAATTATGCCTTCCATCATTATGAAAGTGGTTATTTATATTGCATGTGATTATACGACTAGTAGAATATCCATGTGAATAAGTAAATTTAATTATATCATTTTATCTTTGCCATATTATGCTGAAGTTGATGTTTAAAAGGATTTTGTTTTAGTTATACATTGCCTTAAATGTTTATGCTTATTTATGAAAGTTTCCGAAATATTGTTATCCTTACTGAGAATATGAGATCACCCCTTTCAATGTCTTATCTTTCCCAGGATGTGAAGAAGTAATTTATGAATGATGATGTTGTAGTAGTTTTCACTTTATGATGTAATTTAACATTTATGAATGTATCTAGTTATTCCAAAGTTACTAAACTAATTGTTCTTTCGAGATTTGATCTTTCTTGTGATCATGACAATGTTATGTAATAATGTACTGACTCTGGGTAACTAGGGTCAGGGCATTACAGATTTTCAATTATCATAAGGAATAAGATATCACCATGTAATTTTTCCTAGTAAAACATCCAAACCCCTTCTTGGATGCATCACTGTAGATCACAAACCATTCTACACTATAACATATTGTAATAATATGTGAACTAGCTAACCATATTTTTAGATATTTGAAATTCTATTCAAACTCATGTACAATGGGATTATTATTAATGATGAGTTTGTCCCCATCTATTTGAGATAGATAACATTCATTTCTCGGAATCAAGACCCATAATATGGATGAAATTTCCACTGTAAGGTCATATTCATCCTTACATGGATTGACGATCATATATTAATCCATAATATGAACATTGATTTCCCTACATTATCAATTTATATGAGATCCACATATATAAAGACAATTTATGCCAATAATCACATCAACGTCAACTAATTAAAGAAACACAAGATTATTAGGATCTTTTTTCCCACAATCATTAACTAGAGATTAATTATATACTTTTGATGCAAATTTTTTTCCATTAGGAGTTTTCACAGCTAAATCAACATATAATTGTTGTGGTAAAATGGAGATACCCTTCTAAATTATTCAAAAATAATAGTGTGTGGATAAGGAATCAAATAAAACATATTCTACTTTAGAGTGGACGATAAGTGAAACTTTCACCACATCATTATCATACTCTACATCACCGATAGTGATCGCATGTGATGTGGATTTTCCATTGTGTTAAAGAGTTTACTGACATCGATTATCATCTATAACCCATAGATTAGGGCATTGATAGGATTAATTACCCATTTCATTGCACTTGTAACACTAAAGTGTAGGAGGTGCATTATGTGCATCCTTTTCATTATTCAGATCATTAGATATATTTTTTCCATCACTTCATCCTACAACTTCTTTATGACCTTATTTTCCAGAATTAAAACAATTTCCATTCCATTAAAGGAAAATTCATCCATGTTTATATCCACATTTTGAGCATAAGGGAAACTCATATTCTTTTCAGTTTGTTATTTATATCTTCTATTCAATTCCATTCTTCTATTCTTATCAAACACATAAAACTAATGGGTTACTCCAATATAAATCTCATCCTTGAGTGCATATCAAACGATTTCTATAAAGTTATTAAATTCCATTATGGTTATTTCCCTTTAGTGACATGGATTTAAGACAATAAAGAATCAATCAATTTTACTCTCAAGATAGATAATAATTCTAGACGCATAACATTCAAGTCTGGTAAAATATTCTCTGTAGGAACCAATGGATTCATCATCCTTTTTATTAAGATCAAGGAACTCCTTCTCCAACTTTTTTAGAAGTATAAGAGGAAAGTAATTACTGAAAAATAAGTTCTTGACTTTATCCAATTTTATAGAGTCAATTTCTTATCTTTTCCTTGTATTCTTGATAAGCAACCACCATTGACCATCTTCAGCATCCAAATCCAAAAATGCCAAGATGAAATTATCGTGTTCTGAAAATTGGTGAACTGAAAATATATTTTCAGCGGTATTAATCAATTGTTCAGACATTAGTGGATCAGAAGACCCACTAAAAGAAGGTGGGCATTACCTCATAAAAGACTCAATAGAATGTTGTTCCCACTTTTGTTCATTTGGATGTTTTTTATGCTTCATATATTGACAATGTTTAGTGATAATAGATACAATATTTTTCATTCTATCTCCAATAACATTTGGGTGATCATGAGGTCAATCATTGTATTCCCATCACATTCATCATTAACGCGGTTTCTTTGGGTTCCATCCATTGAATAAAATCATGATGCATAGTATGATAAATACTAATAATAATGGGAAAACTATATAATCAAGAATAAAATTTAATTGTACAATACCTTAAAGTGTAGTTTAGGTTATTCATAATCATTTCTAAAAAACTATGATTGTAACCAATACTTCAACAAATCCACATGGTTCATCCCATGGATTTCTCATCAAAGTTTCCAATGTTTAATTATACCTTTCCTCTGGTACCAACTATAATGATCCATATTTTACATACATAGATATTACCCTAAAATTTAATAATATTCATTATAAATATAGAAAATACACAAAAGGACCGTCTATGAATAGTGTATTTAGAAATTGGGAATTATAAACAACTTGTCATAAGGAATCTACATTGACTCCCACTTATTCATTCATAACTTGTCCTATTTGTGGAAATATCTTACGTAATACCTTTCATTGGGACATGGGGAAAGGAATCATAAGAAAGGGTGAGATCATATGCTCAGTAAGGGAAAAAAATGAGATAAAAATCTTTTTATAATCATAACACATAATAACATAACATTTGAAAATCTTATACTGCATGTGAATGATCATGATATCATTGAATAGGATAAATCATAAAATTTCATCAGAATCAATGAATGTAATACCAAAATTCATAACAAAACACATGAAATTTTTGGTATACACATAAGCATATAAAATAATTTAATATTACTCAAGGATAATTTCCATGACCAACATAGTATATAAAGATCATTACTAAACTATGTTCACTCCTTGTTCCAGCCATGTACTAATGAACTGAGAACATTTCTCAATCTAGACATGTCTATGACATGAGATAAAAATATTTACCCAAGGAATTAGATGTAGATATTGGTCACCCACATCTCATAATTAAATCATTGTTATCTTTTCAACAATAACATAAATCATTCATCATAACACAAGGAATAAAATGGTATTCATTAAAAAACATTCCACCATAACATAATCCATGTAAAATAAATTGATTTAATAAATATAATTCCAAAAAACAATCAAACCATAGGAAAATTAATTATATTATACTCGAAACATAACTCTATTTTATAATTCCATCATAGATGAAAAATAATTTCGATATAACACTTGAAATTAGTTATTGTGGAACATATCATTTCTTCCTCAAAAACATTTTCTCTTCTCAAAATTCGATTAATATTTAAATAAAAAGAATATTTTTTTTAAAATAAACATAAATTAATGCAATGAATGCTACTTGAAAATAAGGAATTATGAAAATGTATAAATATTTTCATGTCGTATAAGTTAAAAAATCATTCTCCCTATACTTTTGTGGGAAAAGTCAAAAAGAACATCCTATAAAAAATGAAAAAGGATTCCTTTCAAAAAGATTAATAAAAATATACCAATAGATTAAATTGACTCTAATAAATTGTAAAATAATAGTTAGAATATTTTGGAATACATAATTAGGAAACAACGACCTTAATGAGAAATATAAACTAGTAAATAATTATATATAATCAATCTCAAATAGTAATGAGATTGGAAAATTATCCCGTACATTATGTCAGATTTCCATTGTATGTATCCAAACCTCCGGTATAAAGATTTAAATAATTTGAGTGAATTATTCTATAATCATAGTCCTTTTTCTGATATCATATATGATCATAAATTCATCTGTTTGTTAATAACATTATTACGCAACCATCGAATGTTAACATCTTTATTTTCTTACGCTTGTTTTATCGAATAAGTTGTTATTTCTATTCTTATGTAATAGTTATATAATTTAATTAATGATAATAGAATAATATATATATATGATTTATTCCTTCAATTAATTTATATTATCATGCTTTAATGAAGATCATGTAGAATGAATCGCATCGCACCGTGGAGACAGAAGGTCGAACGTACACACAATCGACAAAGTCATTCCCATAATTGTGAATGGTATTGAATTTGATGGTGTATTATATTTTAGAATAGATATAATGTTATAATAATCATATATAGTTATTACATTCATCATTATACCCATCAATTTACGTTAGTGGTGAAAAACGGTTTCCAACAATTCATGGAGACAGTAAAGTGTATGTACACACATGTGGTGATTTTGTTTTTCCTAGGATGGATTGAAGATAGAATATGGTTTTATCATAATCATAATAAAATCTAATTATACAATATATAATGGTGTTATTACTTAATAATTAAACAACCCATGAAATCTAATTAGAAGAAGAAAGATGTTTGAAAGAATCTGTAGAAGAGATCACCATTTCTTTGACATGCTTGCTCTAAATATCCTCTTAAAGTACATGAGTTGGTATTTAAAGAAGGCAAGAACCTATAAAATGTTACTAATGATGTTGATAAGGTAAATGGGTATAAGATGGCCGATCTTGAAGGCTCAAAGTGAAGTGAGTAGGTGAGGGAGTAGGTGCCATTTTATAATTGAATAGATGGAAACTTTTGGATACTCCAAAAATATTATTTTATAATAAAACTCAAACAACATCAAAAAACCTCCAAAATTTCACAATTTAAAATATTATATGATAAAAAGACGTAATATCATCAAAAAATAAATTATAGAAATGTATTTATATCAATCTAAACCTTATCATTTTAATTAACACATAATTATTCATTTTACTTTTTAAATGGGGAATCAAATATTTCAATATTAAAAGGGTAAAATATTTACTTATTAGATACCAATTAGACCATAAATAAATAATTTAGAACATTATAGACAGTATAATAATTATTATATATTTTTAAAAATGTTTTATGATTTTTAAAAAATTTAATAAAACATTATATCCATAAATGTTCAATAGTGTCAATTTTTACACTATTCAATTTATTGGTTTTGAAATATATATATTTCACAAGTTAAAATATAACTAACTATATTATTATATTTCTAACAGGTCAATTACATATATAAAATTCATTGTAAATATTAACTAGGGGATGTAATATTTATTTTATATTTTGATAATATTTATTTGATATTTCTATTAACAAAATAATTACTACAACAGTATTGTGTAATTACTTAATATTATTATTTATTGAATAAAAAATAAAAATAAAATACAACAACAAAGATAAATCCCCTATGTTTCATAATAATAATTATAATATAATATATCTTAAGTATAATCCATCTTTAAAAATGTAATACTTATTAAAACCTGAACGCGACAATCTTATCATCACATTAAATAAATAATATAATTGTTATAATGTCTTATCTATGACTCCAAATAGTAAATAATATAACATTAGATGATTATTATCAAGAAATACTATACCAATAATATCTGGTCTAGTGTGTGTCTCTTTTAATGGTTATTACCATTTTAATAATATTTATTTTATTGATTTCTAAACATTTAAATAATTTCTACATCATTAATGTATAAGTCTTTAAAGTTGTTATTTATTTATTAAAAATTAACGATAAATTATCTTGAAAAACAAAAACATTTTATATTTAAAATGAGTATTTATTATTAAATTTATCTTCTATATTACATTAGAATAAAAATGATAATTTAATTAAAATATGAGTAAGAAATAATTATCTTTTCTTTAAATAAAATTAATTAAATATCCTAATCTCATCCAACTGGATTATAATTAATACCATTTACACCAAAATATTACTTAGGTTGAATCCTACTCATCCAATGATATTAAGACATGAGTTATGGGAATTTAATAATAATATTATTACCCTCAATTACCTGATTAACCCTTTTACTAAATAAATAAAAAGTACCGAAGATACTATTCATAATGCACAAAAATAAAATAAATAATTTTAAATAATTTTTACTTGATGATTCCAAATATGGAATCAATTTTTTTAAAATTAAAAAAATATAAGTTTCATAATAAATTTAACATTAATCCCACTGTAAGAATAATACAATGAGTTGTAAAAGTAAACACATTACAAAGGATTGAAATGTTTTTTACATATTAATTCAATGTAAAATTAATGTCAATGATCTAAATTATATTAACTAATAAAAAAATATTATGTTTATACATTAAAAATATTCAATAATATAATTTAACTATATAATTTATTTCTATGAAAATTTTGTTTTTCAATTAAATTTTTGTTTATTTTTACTATTCATCAAAACTTAAATGTTTTTAGAAAAATATAAAATATTAATACAATGTAAAGTATAATATCCTCTTTCCAAAAAACATGTTTAGTCTTTCATCTAAAAATTATTAATCTATAAAAAAAAATAATTTTAAATGGATTCTCCATTCAAGGAGAAAAATTACACTTTTGAAAAATATATGCTTTTATACATCAAATAGGGTTTATTCACAACCTGTGATGAAAATATCTATTGAAAAAATATAAAAAAAATATTTTATTATGTATATAACATATATATTTTATTATTTTTATTTACAAATAGTAATTCACTCAATTTATTAATACTAAATTAAAAATATAATAGCTGATTTATATTTTTCATAATTAATTTTTAGCCAGTGAATTGATGATACATTTTCATAAGATAGTTATATTTATTCCTTCTAATGTAACTGCTAGAATAAATAGTACATTTTATACTAACAGCGTCTCGCTATTCATTTAAACTCATAATTTCATGCAATACAAGATATTGATGAAATGAAATTATTTAATGAAAATATTTCATAAAAACATCTCGGTGATACACCAACCGTGTGGTGAATAGTGAATAGGTATTGTCTAGTACAAGTAATGTGCCTAGCCCATCAGACAAACTTTTTCCACCTGTATATGGTCATACAATTTATTCTTGTGCATTGCATGGTTTCAGACTAACTGTGCACCCTCTACATGACCTTCAAAAGTGCATTGTCTATGTATGAAACTCCCAAAACTCCAAGGGATTCATTAGAAACCATTGGGTCCAAATACTATTTCTAAAAACAAAACATAGAAGTGTTCTAACTCATGAAACATTGTTCTGAAGCTCAATTTTAAAAATAACCCATGCAGTGATTAAAAAATTACATTAGATTTTCATCCGACTTAAAAGATGGGATCTTACATTTAGTGTATTGAACAACACATTAGGAACCATTGGATAAAAATGAAACTAATTCAAAAAAGTATACACATAGAAAATATTAAAATTCCCATCAATAATAAATTCATAACTGTAGGAAACCATGACAAATTCTACATGAGATTATACAACATCTTCAGACAATCAATTTTTTTAATGAAAGTAATAAAAAATAATAAAATAGATAATTAACTATATAGTTCATCCATGTTTCAATAATAATCATATAAATTCTACGAACATAAAATCATCTTTATTAGTGAAGATTTAATGTAAATGAGGTAAAGGAGAGGGGATCTTCGATATGGGATAGCCTCAACCGAGAAATATTCAAACATCTACCCCACCACCATTACATGGAAGATGTCTTTATAATAGATAGAGGATTCCCCTCACAAAATAAAAAATTATCTTATTCATTATAAAACAAGAAATAATTCCTCAATTTGATCATAGATCACAAGAATGAATGTGAAATCGAATTTTTCAGTAAATATAATACACCTCTTCAGGAAATGTTAGAATATGTGGGATGATCACTCGACTTATAATCATTTATCTTTTGACTACCACTGTAAAAATACCATGATATATTAGTTGAAATATATTCCCAATGTATAAATTTCATGCGTATCTCAGTATGTTGGGGACAATATGATCTCTATCCATCTCATTCGTGTTCATTGGATGCAATGTATCTGTAATCCATGTTTACAGATACATTTGTAGTATTTTTTTTCTGAGAATACAAATAATAATATGTTATAAAAAACCTAAATATTATATCTACCAAAATTTGTCACAAGAAATATTACCTTTATATCATATTACATTCAATAGCACACTTTTAGTAAAGACTAATTATATTTTTTCGATTTCACTATATATTTTACCATATAAAATAATTTAAGAAATCATATCAAAAAATCCTTTTGAATGTTTTTTGAAAATCATTTTGAATGTTATCACCATATTTACTGTATATTACAATATAGGGAAAAGGTTTTGATTACCCATCTAAAACTGTTTTATTAACTCTAAAACTCCTTTATAAAAACAATGGATGTTAAAATAAATATCTATCATATCAACCATAAAATATGAACCCACAAGACATTATAAAATTGATAAGAAATACGAATCACTAGATCCATAAATTTATAAGAAATTGGACTCTAAAGAATAAGATTTTTTTCTCAGTCAATTATTATATCTAGTGTAATCACTATAAAAACATGTATCTCTTTACCTATGTCAACCAATATCACCTCAATATATAATTAATTTTCATAATTTTCTTTTGTCAAATACATAAGGTGACCATGGTACATAGATAATGACAATCCCATATACCATAGTCATATGTTATTAATTCTCTTTGTATTGGAGGACTAGTTTATGAATGAAATAGATGTTCATCACCATTATGAATGAGCACGTCACATATCCGTCATCTAAATAGATAAGAACATAATATAATCTATATATGTGTTACATAGTAGAACACCATTCCATTCTCAATCGATGGATGATATATCACACTCATTATATGAGAGGAAACATCCCATATCGATTGAGCTCAAACAGATGATATCATCTATAATATACCCAACCACCTCTTAATTAAAAATCCCCAATGAATTTTATACGATATGTATCTATTTATGAAGTTCATAATGCTATATATCACACCAAAATTAGGTAATGGTGAATCGTATATTATAAGAACCCAAGCCTAACATGAATGGATATTACCTCATTTATATTAATTCATAGTACATTACAAAAATATATGCCTGAGGACCATAATAGTTTAGTGTATTTCAAAACATGGTAAGAAAATATTATATCCAGATGAAATATCTTCAATATCTCCCATAAAGATCTCTACCTTTAATACTTCTACCTAAAATTGTTCATTACAACATGGGGAAAGGAAACATAAGAAATGGGGGAGCTCAGATGCTCATTAAGGGTAAATAATGTGAATGCATAAGAATAACCTGAAAAAAAGGGTATGGAACTTCAAAATAACATTTGAAGATCATACCCTACATATCAGAGATCATAATAAAGATTGGAAATTCATAATCCATGTATCATAAGATAATTAGGATAATAAATCATGAATTATAAAAATGAATAAGACATAGAATTTGTGGTGTACATATTTTTTATAACATAGGGAACATTTATAGGTAGAAATAAGTTCAGTCATTAACTAAAGGATGTTAAATCAAGCCCCTGCATCAAATTATCAACATGAAACCAAGTCTATGATTAACATTGTGAATATGTAATCAGGTTTACACCTATCCTTATGGACATGCAACCAGGTCCATTCATATCTTTGTGAACATGTAATCAAGTTCATTCATAACATTGTGAACATGAAATTAGGTTAATTAATAAGATTTTGGACATGCAACCTGTTCCAAGAATATCATTCTTAATAAGTAGTATTTTTCATTTATAACATTATGAACATGTAATTAGGTACACATATAAAATTATGGCCATCAAACTTGATCCATGTATAACATTTTGGACATATAATCAGGTTCACATATAAGATTTTTATTCATGATTCATCCATCATTACCTAATGCATTGGAGAAATATATAGGTCCCACCCATCTCATAATAAAATCCTTCATACATGTTCCGCAATATAATAAAACATCATCATATCATAAATAATAAAAATTCATGGGTTTATAATCATAAAATTATTACACTTTTACTCAGATCATAACTTATGTAAAATATATAGGTTTCTTAATCATTTCATCAAAGCATAACAAATGAAAATAGGTGGTTTTCAAAATCATATAACCCATGGAAAAGAAATGGGTGTAATAAGCATCATTCCATTAAAGAATTTTCCATTAAAGAAAGGATACGAATACAACCATTGGATAATATCATATAATGGAATGGGTGACATAAATGGATCTCATCATAGATGTAAAATAAAATGGATAGATATTTTGAAAACATTTCTTATGAAAATTATCATTTATTCTTTTATAAAGGCTCATTAAAACATAAAAACCTTTTGAAACCCATTTTCATGAAAATAAACATGAGTAATTATAATGAAAAACTTGAATCAAATTCCAGAACCTCATTATTAGAAAACATATAAAAATATCTTGAAAACGATTTCAAAACTGTTTCTCTAAAAATATTATGAAAACATAAAAATAAGTATTTAAAACATTTAAAATATATTTTTAAACGTGCAACATTTTTTATAAGATATTTCATTAAAAAATTTCTCAAAACATATAAAGGAAAAATTAAAAACCAGAAACCATTTTTAAATTACTTTTTCCCTGAAAATGATCTTCATTTATCTTTCATAAACATTTATTAGAATATTTTCAAAATCATGGTGTTTGAAATAAAACTGATTTCTAACCGAAGGGAGAGATAACATTATATTTTTATTAAAAACATTTTCCTATTTAACTCAAGTACCAAATAGTGGGAAATGTAACTAATACATGGATATATCTTGAGTAAATAGTGGATAAGTAATCTCAACAGTGTTCTTGAGAGATGGATCATAAGATTTTATCAAAATATGCATAATAACTAATAATCCCAAAAATAAATGAGATTGTTTCAAAAAAATTGCATGACTTTGTTACATGGGATAATATTATTCATGTAAGAAAATGAAATTACATGAAGCATAACATAACTTTAAATGAAAAAGATTCATGATATAAAATGTGAATTGGAAGCATGCGCACCTTGTTAAAGAATATAGGTATAAGGACCCGACCTTATAACATTACTTAATATTGATTTACATTGAATAATTCACATTGAGGATCTTTTCAGTATTAGAGTTTTAGATAATTAGGACATAACTATTACATCTCCATGATTACAAAGTAGGCACATCTACTGAATTTCTATTTTTTTCACAAAATAAAAACTTTTGAACAAAAAAGTAATGTCTATTTCCTTGTTTTAGACAGCATAACATTTCCATGATCCCATCCTTAACCCTATTCCACTTAATGTCCTGTGAAAAACATTTCAAAAAAACTTGGGGTGAGAATAAAAATCTCAGTAAGGGTTATAACAATATGAAAAGAAAACATTAGTCCATGTATACATAAGAATCAATGAAATCATACTTTATTCATAAAACATAAGAAATTTGACATACCTCATGAAATCATAAGATTTATGCATAACTCAATAGAAATCATAAGGAATAAAGGTAACTTGAGGCATTCATAACATTCTTACGTTGGATGTAACCCTCATGCTTACGTTTGGAATACCCATAATAGTATATTCCTTAAATCTCTTCAGAGAAACCTTATAATTTAACCCCTTTGTGTTACCCAATACAATGGAGATCTATATCGGGATCACCCTCCCTTTGTTTATCACGGAACAACTCGTCTTCATAAACATTTCCCAAGAACCATAACATAATTGTATCACATAAAACATGTATAAAGGAAATATAACATTTCCACATTTAAATCACAAGATATCAATACAACACATTGATATAATAAAAAAATTATCAAAACCATTTTCAATACCAAAATAAAATAAAAGTAAAAAATGGTATTTATTTTTCATTTAAAAAAAGTAATGGCTTGTAGAGGATGCTGAAAGTCAAATAATGGTCACAGCGGCGGAGAAGTCATTGTCACCGCATACGTAAGACAAAAACATTTCCTTTTGTAGTTTAGTAAAATGATTCATATAAAAACATTCCTTTTGAATAAAAGTAATATACAAAGGGTTTTATACACCATATAAAAGAGAGTTGTGTATAAAACAAAATATTCCTCAATGAAAGGAGATTGAGAAAAAGTCCCTTACGAAGTCGGTATCCTTATATTAAAAATAAATCAATTACCTAATTATGTGTGAAAAATATAAATAAACCCCATATAAGTGGATATGAAGTGTAAAACAATCAGAGTTATTAAAACATATTCATATAATGACATATTCAATAACTACAAGTGGAACCCAAAGAAATCGAAATTGGGTTAAGAAGTTCCCTTGTAAAAATTCGACAGCCTAACGGCGTCACTTTAAAATTAAAAAAAATGAGTAGATGAGAAAAATGGGGTACCTCATCACTTGAAAAATAAATTTTACATCAATAATGATATATAATAACATATCCCAACATAATAAGATGTAAATTAAAAGACATAACAAGATAAGTCCTTAAAAACGAGGAGTGTGAAAGGTTCCCATACCGATTTGGGTAACATTTGAAACATACACCCCATGAAAGAAGGGGCATACAATGAAGATGTAAATACCCATAAATGAGAGTATATTACCCAAATATTAAAATAATGGGAAGTACATACACCACACAAAAAGAAGTTGTGGAAAATGTAGCGTGAATCTCATGGGAATAAAACGTGAGATAAAAACCCCATACCTGGTTGTAATCAATCGAGACGTATGACCAAAGGATAATAACAACCAGATGAATTATAGAACACAATGAATATAGATATAATCATGATAATATATATCACATGTCATTACACAATACACCACATGCAATAAATAAGTGGAAAACAATGGAAATCTCACGGAATTAATATTGAGATAAGAAATCCACTTATAAAAAATTCGTCAGCCTAACGACGCCACTTAAAACATCCAAAAATGGATTGAAGATGTCAATTAGGGTATCTAATAATATGAAAATAAACAGTACACTAAGAGGAATATATAAGAACATCCCCCAACATAAGGAAGATGAGCTTAAAATAAGTGACATAAAAGAGAGCACATAAAAAGAAAGAGAGAGGTATGATCCCTTACCTCAACTCCGACTTGTCTTGTTTCTTTCTTTATATTCCAGAATAATAAAATTTGTTCAATTAATAATTTATTAAGGACCTCCTTTAATTTTTATTATTCAATTAATTTCACATATTATAATGTTATAATAATTAGTTAATTATGTGAGTTCATATGAGATGTTTTTGTTGATGTTCGGTATATGAGTCAAAAATGAACATCTTTGAAAAGAATTGTCCATGAAGTTATAAGTACATCAGCTCCAGAATAGTATTAATGATTTTAATATCATATCTATCAAATATATATTCATTTTATTCTATTACATAAAATTTGGAGATAAAAAGAAATGAAATGCACCATACATGGAGACGGTAGGTCGTACGTACGCATAAACACTACTTCCATTTCTTTGTCATATTAATAGAATTCAAAATAATTGATATATATATATATATTATAATTACAGAATGATATTAAAAAATTAGATGTAATATATATAATATATATCCAATATATATATGAACTTATAATAGTACATGACATTTGGAGATAAGAAATGAAATGCACCGTTCATGGAGACGGTAATCCGTACATACGCATGAACACTACTTTCATTTCTATTTCTTACTTTTATGGAATGAAATCGTAATGATATAAAGGTATATTATAATTCCAGTATAATATCATATATATAATATTATTTAACCCATCCCTTATAGGTCCAACATATGACATTAACGAATCAAATCACTTTGAGTGGGCGGTACTCCGCACTTCCTAAAATGAAGATATCGTGTTTACCCATAATGGAATCCGTAAAGGTATTCGATAAATGAAAAATACAGAAGAATAAGGAAAACATAAAAATATTTTATATCATATATAAATATAGTTACATCTTAATGTCAACCATTAATGGTGTTAAAATAATATTGAACAATCATCGTTTCGTGAGGCAGTAATTCACCATCCACAGAAACAGTAGGTTCTTTAACCATTAGACAAAGGTGTGTGTATGCGTAGATAGAATAATTTTTATAAAAAAAATCCTAGTATATTGAAGATACTTTTTTTGTTTCAAAATAAATAAATAAAAAGAGTTTAGGTGGTTGGGGAAGAAAAATAAAACAAAAGAACATAAGAGAAGAGATTACCTTCAAATCAGGTAACTCCCTTTGGTTTGAACCAAAAGGTTTTCATGAAGAGCTTTCTGCCTAAGGTAAGGCCTCTATTATGAAGAGAGGTATTTGGAGAGATAAAATGATCAGATTTTGGATGATCCAATGGCTTGAGAGGTGTGGGTAAGGAGGTAGAGGTGGGGGCCTTTTATAAGAGGTAGGAGGGGCACTCTTGGAATGTCAAGAAATGTTACTTTATAATAAAATGAGTTTCAGATTTTAATGGTCCCACATTGATATATTTTGAGGATAAGGTGATATGGGTTTGATATATACTCATACAATATGTTTTAGACCAGTGCAAGTCTTAGATTTTACATTACCTTTTTATTTTATTTATATCATTAATTAATGAGATAATTGTTGCATCATCATGGTGTCAAAAATAAATTTATTTACATAATGTCTAAAAATTATAAAAAAAATATTATGATATAGGAAATAATTTTATATTTATAATTAATATTTATACTCAGAAATATGAATTGTATAACTCCATGTAAAAATTGTTCTAGTAAAATAATACATGTTTGTGACATTTTTTTTTAACTTTAAATAAAAAGTTATTAATGTCATTTTCTTACCCAAGTGGCCCCGTGGGGTCCCCAAGTTGACCCATGGATTGTCTTGGTCGGCCATGAATAATCCAATATGGGTAGTAAATGTGTCAAGGTCATTTCATATTATTATAACATTATCTTTACCTTAAATTTCACTAATTACCTTTAATCGCGATTAATAAAACATAAAAGTTAATATTCCCCAAAAATTATATTCATCCCATTGAACCAAATTTTACATAATAATGAAAACCATTTATGTAAGATTTTTTAAATTCAAATAAAAGTGGTGGTAAAATTTCATTTAAATGAAAAATCAGTTTTTTAACTACCACTTAGTGGTATCACTATTGATAAAAATTTGAAGTTTTCCAGAAAAATAAAAAAAATTCACCCTAAGCAATATTGGATATTCCGGATTAAAAAATGATGTCAATTTTAAATAATTCAAAACATATAAGTTGATTTAATTTATTTAATAATTAATTCTCATTTTCAAAACAAATAGTGTGTTTTTAAGAAACAAAATATATCAAAAGATTGACACTAATTTAAGTCAAATTTCGATGTGAAATTAATTCCAATGACCACCATTGGATTAAATGGTAAAAATATATTATAGTTCCACTTTAAAACTAATTCAAAATATAATATAATCATATAAATAAATTAGATTAAAATGAGTTTTTGAATTATAATACAACATTTTTCACTTATTCAATAAAAATGAACTTTATCGGAAAAATAACAAAAATTTACACAAAGTAAATTTTGATTCCCAGATTCTAAAGACGGATTTTATTTTGTCAAATATATCATATAAAATTTTAAAAAGTATATTTAAAAATGGTTCTCCATTAAAAGGTGGTTAATCGACCTTTTAAAGAATATTAGATGATTTATTCGTAAAATTGGATTCATTTTCATTTTAAGCCTCTAACATTTATTTGAATAAATGAAAAAATATTTGACAAGCATATATAATCATTTGGTAGTTATTTCGATTCATTCCTACCATTAAAATGGTTAGATGTTAACTACCATTTAAAATAATATTATTATATTATTAGTGTGCAATGTAAGATTGAGGAGAAACGCGTTGTTGAGTATTGGGTGCGCCATCGAACATAGCATCCCCTTTTAAGTAATATTAATATTTTATTCAAAAATATGAAAATTTCATATTCATTATTTACCTGGGATGTTACAATAGGTGCGTACAAAAACATGTGAAATTGATTGTCATGAACTACATTATGTAAATTTATGTTTTATTGATCTAATTTGACCATCAAAAATAATAAAACATATGTTAAAATTAATAATTATTTAAATTGAAAGGAATTTATTAACCTAACTGAAGTATTTTTCACTATTAATAAAAAAAATGTTTCTCAAAAAAAATCCCAAAAATTCACCCTATTTTAATTTAGACATTTTATATTCAAAAATTATATTTATTTTATCAAATAAATTTTATAAATGTGTCTAAATTTTTTATTTTTTCGTAGAATGACATGAAGTGTAGTTCATTTTATTTTTAATCATATAACTAACTTACCAAAAAATATCATTAGTTATCAATATATATTATTTATATAAAACCATTATATAAAATACTTGAAAAGTATTTATTAATATTAATATCACTGTGTTTAATAGTTAGATTATAAATATTTCATTTATAAAAATATACTATAATGATGCTTCAAAGTAACTCAATGTTTCATGTAACATACACCAAGTAGGTATTGCAGGTATTGAAATCTAAGATGGTATTACGTGTATTACAAGCCAAGTTGGTGTTTCATGTAGCACAAGCCATGTCATTTTTATGTGAAAGGAATAATCGAATTAGTGTTTTAATATATATATATATATATAACTATTTACAGTGTACTGTTAAATGAAAAATATAAAAAAGAGTAATTAATTTGAAAAAAATAACTCAAAAAATAGTGGTGTGTTACATTATACCCCCCTTAAAATGAATCTCTAACTCAAAATTCAATTTGTTTATAAATGGTTTAATAATTTAATGTTTCATTCGTAGATATTGACATCATAAAAATGGATTCTAAAACTTCCCTTGAAAATTAAATGTTGGACCCATAAATTCTACCCAAAGTAACATATAAATGGGTTTCTGTATAAGAGATTATAGTTTGGGAGTGAGGATTGGACATGGAGGAAAGGTTTGAATATTTATATGGATTTATTGATGTCATCAATCAAATATAATTGAATGATCAATGAAAATTTTAGGGCCATGAATTCATAAATTTGTGATGACTTATAAGGGCATTAGATTAACATGTATTAAGGCATTATGACAACATATATTCTTTTGATCATTATCCAAACACTGATTAATTATTTTATTTACCAACAATATAATGAAAAATACTTAGTTGATATATTTCGATAAATTATCAATATTTTTTTTTTGTGATTTTACTAATTTATAATTCATCCATTACTTCATGCAAAGGATGTTAAAAAATTAACATTGATTCCTGAAGTGCTAAAAAAAATTATTCATATATTAAGGCCCTTTAAAATAATGAAAATCATTACTATTTATTTATAAATATTCATAAAAATAAACATGGTTAATAAATTAATCTCTAAATAAAAAAAGTAACACCATTGTTACACCAATAATAATTGTTCATTAGTAATAATTATACATTATCCATGATATCATGTAGGTGAGTGGCAGGTGTGAGACCATTATCGTCCTTCAGTCAGGGGTTCAATACGCGTATCCTTAATAGAAATTATTTTTTTCCCATGAAATACAAGATGTATTTTTCTAAAACCACAATATTATAATTTCATAACTATGTTGTATATCGTGGAAATAAGGTTAATTAGTAAATTATCTTTTAAATAAGCAATCCAATACAAACTCAGGGCTTAAATACTTCCACTTAAGTTTAACTTAAAATTTACATGAATGGTTAAACATATTAACCCTTATGAATGATGAAAATGAAAAACTATAGAAATAATTTCATGAAATAAACTTAACTTTGACCACCCATATATCACAACATAGCTTTTTGTGTCTCATTCCAAATAAGTTAATACCCTTGTGGCAAATTCTCTTAGAATATGGTAACAACCTAAATTACCATAATTTCTTTCAGAAAAAAAATCATGGTTATTTATTCCATATATACTCTATATATTTCATAAATCCAAGAAGTTGTTAACTTCATTCATGATAATATGTACTACTTTTAAACATGTCCATAATTGGTTTCAAGGTAATCATTATAGTTCAATTTACTTAATCATAATAGGATTATCATAATATAAATAACATATTAATGGATACCTTCCCTTAGTAAAAATATCATATTTCCATGAAATTAATTTTCTAATTATTTATCATCATTTATAATATCCTATTATATCTTTAATTAAAACTTATACTAAAAATAATTATACATTTTAGGATTCATAAAACAAAATCGTTGAATTATGAAACATAAATACTTCATTAATCAAGCATTTTTGTTAAACCATTACTCAGTCTTTATAAACATATACCTTAATAAATCATTCCTATAATATGAGAAATTAATCATTTCCTAATGTTCCTAAACCTTAATATATTCATGAATTTTATGATCAATGTAAACAATACATAAAGAACATCACATGCCTTTCACAAGTTGTTTGCGGTCTCCTTATTTTCAGAAGTAATACTAATACTCATGCCATATTCATAATTATCCTTAGGATAATTACACATGGGAGATCGATTTGAATAATTCACATATTTACAAACCTTAAACATTAAATGTAATCCATGTTCCTTCTTGTTCCCTCCATTGACTAAAAGCAGAAGCATAGTGTGGGCATTACTTATCATAGCAGAACACCCCAAAGTCATGAAATTAATTACATAAAAGGTGTCTTAATAAGTAAAAATTCCTTAATCTATCACACCCTAGGATAATAATAGTTTATTCATATTTTAATTTTATTTAAGACCTTCATGATAGTTCATCATGATTTTGTGAATTACCAAAGCATATCCTCATAGAGCGTTAAACTATGAGTGAAACAAGGTTCGTTTTTATATACCATATTACCCCGAGTTTGGGCCATAACATTTTTTCAGTGTTGTTACCCCAATGTAAATTTATGACCAAGACAAATACACTTGTATTATATTGAAATGGATGTATTTCTAGAAAACCACTCACTCTATCCTTTACCAAAAGTCCATGACATCATCCAAAACATCAACTCATCCTTATCCTTATCGAGAGAAACATCCCCAAACATATACATAAAAATATACCTAGGGATCTGAATAATGTTTTCTCATCCTTGTTTCCTATTATTTACTAAAACATTCCATTGAAACCAACTATAGAAACCAAGGTTTAATGTACATGAATATTACATCATTTCTTATGCATACTCAGTACATTACAAAAAATCCATGCTCGCTGACCATAATATTTTAGTGTCTTTGAAAACATGGAAACAAAATATTCTATCCTATTGAAGGATCTTCAAGATGTACCATTTATATCTCATCATTTAGTACTTATAACTAAAACATTTTTTCATAACATATGGAAATCAAACATAAGAAAGGGGTGAACTCAAAAGCTCAATAAGGGTAAATAAAGGAAAAGTGTAATCCTAACTTGAAAAAAGTTTATGAAACAAGATCATAACATTTGAAGATCATACCCTGCATATTATATATCAAAATAATGATTCAAAATTCAGAAGACGTAGATCATAAAAGAATTATGAGCACAATTTGTGAAATCATAACATAAGAATACAACATGGAATTTGTTGCATGAACATATATTTATAATGATGTGAACATGTATAAGTATAAATGGGTTCACTCATTATTTTAAGGACATTAAATCATGACCATGTATCATCTTATGGGAATGGAACTAGGTCGATCATTAATATTGTGAATGTGTAATCATGTTCACATATTACCATATGGACATAAAACAAGGTCCAAGCATAACTTTGTGAACATGTAATCAGGATCACACATAACATGGTGAACATGTAATCATGTTCATGCGTAATCTTTTGCAAATGAAACCATGTCCCTACATAACATTGTGAACATGTAATCAGGTTCACTGATAACACTTTCAACATGTAATCAGGTTCACACATAATCATATGGACATGCAACCAGTTCCATGCATAACATTGTGAACATGTAATCAGGTTCGTTCATGATATTTATTCTTATAAGTCATACATAGTTACCAAATTAATTGTAGGGACATATAGGTCCCCCTATATCATAATAAAAGCAATCATATATGTTTCACAGGATAAAAAAACTTCATCACATCATGACCCCTAAAAAGTGATAAGTTTTGTAATAATAAAATGATAACACATGAAATGAAATAGGTATTGTTAACATTTCCTACATTCATAACCTATGGAAAATAAATAGGTTTCATAATAATTTCATCAAATTATTACCCATGAAAATAATCTGGTTTCAAAAATAATATAACCTGTGAATTATAGATGGGTTTAATGAGCATCATTTCATCTAAACATTAACAATTCATGAAAGGATATGAATAGAACCTTTGCATAGTTTCCTATATGGGAATTATTAACATCAATAGATGTCATAAAATATGAAAAATAATGTTGAAATCTATTTTGAATTTTTTTTAGGAAATTATCCATTATTTTTTGAAATATTTACTTTAAAACATAAATACCTTATGCGAACAATTTTCATGAAAATTTACTAGAAATTTTATAAATAAAGCTTACTATACATTTTGGAATCATTTTTCAAAAACAATAATTAAAATGTTTTGGAAACGATTTCTTTGGAAATACATTGAAAACATAAAAATAAGTTTTAAAAATGTTTACAATACATTTTTAAACATGAGTCATTTTTGAAAACCTCTTTCTTTGAAATAGTTTTGAGAACATATAAATAAAGCATTAAAACTCCAAAAAAATTATTTAAAACCATTTTTACTTAAAAATAATATTCAAAAATATTTCAAAAAAATTTAAAACAAGTTTGAAACATGCTTTTTGAAATAATACATATTTTTTATCGAATAGAGAGATACATCCATAATTTTCCTAAATTTTTGTTTCTAATTATATAAAGTACCAAAAAGTGTAAAAAAGGTACTAATTCATGGATATATCTAGAATATAAATATGATAATATATCTCATTATTGTTTTTTGAGAGATGTATTATATGATCTAATCAAAAGAAGAATAATCCATTACAATCACAAAAAGCTGTGAGATTGTTTTTAAAAAAATACTAACTTTTGGATACTTGTGATCATACTATTAATGTAAGAAAATTAAATTATATGAAGAATAAAATATCATGAATGGAAGGGTATTAATGATATAAAATTTCAGTGGAATTATAAACACTATGTTAGAGAACATAGGTGCATAAAAAACTTTTATCTCAAAGAAGCCAATTTGAGACAAAACTACTTTACCAATTTGGTAACATTTGAAACGTAAAAAAAAATTAAATAATGATAATAAAATGGATATTTTAATGACCATAAGTTTAAGAATAATATAAATATAATAACATCATGGATAGTATATATATAATAGAAAATAAAATAATGGTGAACATAGCATGTAAATCAGGGAAATAAAAAGTGGGATGAAATCCCCTTACATTGAGTTTTGACTCACTTCATACTCATTAAACCCACCTATATAATATATATGATCATATTATAAATATTTTATAGATACATGATCATATATATAATACAATATATGATTTTATTATTACCATTTATTACCCGCTTATTAATAATCTAATGTTAAGGTTTCACTTTAGGTAATATTCTCTATGTTCTTCGCATGTGTCTTAATTTTTTATATCTTTCGTCCTTATATATATATATCATAATTTAATGAATTTAATAAATGATATAAATATAATTGATATATATTATATATTTATTATAATAATATATAGAATATATAAGTATGGAAAGTAATACACAGTTCATGGAGACGGTAGGTCATTTGTACACATGAATGCTATATTCGTTTCACTGACATGTGGAATGAAACAAAATAAAGTGAATTATATGTATATATATATATCATTCTTAATATAATGACCCATAATTTACATACATTTTTTATACTTCAAAATTGAAGCACACTTATTACAACATATAAAAAAACCATGAAAGGACCATATAGGTATAATGTCTTTAGAAACTGGGAAACATAAACAACTGGTTCATAAAGCATATACATTGTCTCCCATTTATTTCATCATATATAGAGTCCATTTTTTCATATCCTACTTAATAACCTTCTTCCTGACCTGGGGAAATAAAACAAACAAATGGGTGAGCACAAATTCTCAGAAAGGGTAAACAAAAGAAATATCAATCACATCATATTCATAAGAACATAACATTTTGGAAATCTTAACCTACAAAAGAGATCATAATTTCATAACATGGGATAAATCATAGTAGTGAAATTTAATCCCAATAATAATAACATAAATCATGAAACTTTTTTTAATACACACATAATCATAGATAATAATTTCTTAGCAGTCAAGACTCATATCCAAGACTATCTTAGCGGACAAAGTCCATTTCTTAACCGAGTTCACTCCTCGTTTTAGTCATGTTTCACTGAACATGTTTAACCTACCTTTACAGCCATGTCTATCTCATGAGATATAAATATTTACCCAATTCATTGGAGGTAAATATAGGTCCCACCCATCTCATAATGATACCATTCTTATGTGTGCCACAAAATCATAAACCATACATCATATCATAACTTATGTAATAAAAATGGGATTCTTAAACATTGTGACATCATAAAAAAATTCATATAAGATAAAGGAATTCATAAAAGTAATTCCATTACAACATAATCAAATCAATGTAATAATAGGGATAGAAACAGGACCCTATATTATCTTAGATGGAAAATAATTTTGATAAAACACTTGAATTCCATTCTTGAGGAAAATATCCTTTCTACTTCAAAAACATTTACCTTTCTTAACATGTCATACATTTTTAAACTAAAAGAAGTTGATTAAAAATAAACTTGAAAACTTGTAAAATATTCTTCTTGGAAATAATTTTTTAAAAATCCATTCGTGCCGTATAAGTTAAAAAAACATTCTTCTCGTACTTTTGTCAAAAAAGTCAAAAAGCACCTCGTACGAAAAACGACAGAAGATTCCTTTCATATCTTTTAGTAAAAACTCACCGAAGGGTAAAATTGGATTTAAAAAATTGTAGTTGGATGGAAATAATATTACATATTGAGAAAACATGGATGTGGATGATAAAATACACCCCATTAAATACCAAAGTATAAACAATCTCGGATAAAAATGAGATTGTGATATTTTCCATACCTTAGGTCCGATTTTCTTCATAAGTGTCTGAACCTCCTATATAATTATTTAAATAATGTCATTTACTTTTTCCAGAATCATAATCATTGTTATGATATCATATATGGTCATATTCTTAGCTTCTTATTAGTAATATTTCATTGCTACTTGTTATTCGGGAGTTTATTACTTTTTGTTCTTATGCGTGTATTGTCGAATAAATTCTTATTATTCTCTTTAGGTTATAGATACCTCATTTCCATAATAGTATTATTGTACTATATATATCATATTTATACATTGAATTCATTTATATAATCATTATGCAATGAAGATCATGTAGAACGAGTCGCATCACATCGTGGAGATGGTATTCCGTACGTACGCACGAGCGATGATATCGTTCCCATGATCGTGGAATTGTATTGGAGTGTATGTATACTATTTAAGAATCCATATCACATTAAAATAATTATATATAGTTATTATTTACACCATTATACCCATCCAAGTAAGGTGGTGGTGGAAAATAGATTACACCACAACGTGGAGATGGTATTCCGTACGTACGCACACGCGGTGATTTCGTTCCCATGATTGTGGAATTGTATTGGAGTGTATGTATAATATTTCAGAGTCAATATCAATTTAAAATAATAATATATAGTTATTATTTACACCATTATACCCATCCAAGTATGGTGTTTGTGGAAAATAGATTACACCACGGTGTGGAGACGGTATTATGTACTTATGCACACACGGTGATTTCTTTTTCCGTAGGATCGATAGATGGTGAATTAGGGTTGTTTCATACTTATAATAACATACCAGTATATGAGTGATACTGATGTTATTACTTAAAAATGAAACAACTAAATAAGAAGAAGTGGAAGAAGAAATAATGTTGAAAGAATCGGTAACAGACATTACCTCTTCTTTGAAGCGCCTCTTTGAGACCTCCTCTTAGGGCACTAAAATTGGTCTTTGAAGAAGACCAGGACCTATAGGATGTTTCTAAGGAAGTGGATAAGATAATTTGGCCGGGTTTGGCAGAGCATGAAGGCTCAACGTGGTGTGAGGAAGAGAGGGAGGAGGTTCCCTTTTATATGGGAGGAGAGAGGCATCTTAAGAAAAACTAAAAATATTATTTTATTATAAAGTCATATTCAGTTTTTAATAGCTCCAAATTGATTTATTTTAAATCTAAGGTGGGGATGGGTCTAAATACTCTCATCAAATAGATTTTAGACAAGTTTAGGTATCTATTTTAACCTTATCATTTAGATTTAACTTTAAGTTAAATAATTTTACTTTTACCGTGTCTTCTTGTTTTCTTACACTATAAGCTTAATAAACTTACAATAAAAAGCCAAATGAACCCCAAGTTGTTTATTAATAATATATATAACCTTATCTAAGTCATTTTTCCGATCCTTATATTTTTATGAATAAAATAACAATTAATAATATAATATTTGTTTTAAAAACTATTTTATGTCCATTTTGACACTATTTGGTAGTTGATTTTTGTGAAAATCATAACAGAAAGATTAGTTAGAAAAATGATAATTAAATTAATTCTAACATGTCATATTAACCGATAAAATTATTTTAATTCATAAAAGTCTCAAATTGCATTTATTTGGGTATTTATAACATCATCTATGTCAATATTTCATTAATAAGATTATTACTGCATCATCATTGTGTCATAAATAAATTAAATTAATTATTTGTCTAAAAATTACAAATAAATTACCATTATGTAGGAAATCTTTTTATCTTTCTAATGAATATTTATAGTAGAATTTATCTTATGTATAACCCTATAATAAAAATGACTTAGTTATTAATCTTTGATGTTAACTATTTTAACCCTTCTTTAAATAAATTAATAATAATGGTCCTAATCTAATCCAAGTGGGCCTAAATGGTCATATTTTATTCATAAGATTATTTTTGGCCGAATTACACTTATTCAATAGAATTAGGACATGTTTTAGGGTAATAATAATAACAATTTTACCGTTAATTACCCTATTTACTTTTAATCGTGGTCAAAAAAAGTAAAAAGTTACTATTCACTAAATTTTATTTTCATCTCATTGAACTACATTTTAGTCCTTGTTATTAACCTTTTCTCTTGGATTTTCGAAATACTACTCACAGAAACATTAAAATTATGTTTTATGTAAATTTAAAAATTCTTCCAGGAGGTGGGTAAAAGACGGTGAAAAGTTCAATAAAATTTTTATATATCAAAAATTATTATAAAATGACTCCAATGAATTGCATTGAACATATATAGGTATTATGTATCAATTTTGACGTAAAATAAATTTAAATAAAATAGATAATTATTTAAATAAAAAGTCGGTTTTTAAATAGTTAACCAGTGTTTTCACTATTCATCAAAAATTGAATGCTTTCAGAAAAATACCAAAATTTCACCCTATGATAATTTTGATATTTTGAATCCAAAAATGAAGTCCATTTTGAACGATGAAATTTACAAAACTTTAAAAAGTGGTTATTACTATTCATAACGGCTAGTTTTAGTAATATTTCAATAGCATATCGTTGTTTAGTGAATCTCGGTATTGCGTACGACGCAAGCTATCGAGGAAGGTCGTGATTATGTGTAAGACAAGCCAAGCTAGTGCTGTGTGTAGTGAAATATTCCTTTGATGATTTATAAAAACAAAATATTTCTCATAAAATTCTCGGGTGTTATATTCTACCCCCCTTAAAATGAATTTTTTCCTCGAAATTCGTCACTTTTTAACAAACAGATGAGGATACCTCTCCCTCATCATATCCTCAAGCTCCCATGTAGCTTCTTCTAATTGGAGGTTCCTCCATAAATCTTTAACCAAGCAAATGGTCTTGTTCCGTAGGACTTTGTTTTCTATGATCGAGAATCTCTATCGACTGTTTTTCATTAGAAAGATCTTGCTCCAGCGGTATATCTTCTGAGCTAAGTACATGTGAAGGTTCAGGTATGTAATTTCTCAGGAGAGATACATGGAACACATCGTGAACTTGGGAGAGATTCGGTGGAAGTGCCAATCGGTAAGCAACCTTCCCAACACGATCCAGTATTTCTAAAGGACCGATATATCTAGGTCTCAACTTTCCCTTCTTTCCAAATCTCATTACTCTCTTCCATGGAGATATTCGTAAGAACATGTTATCACCCACTTCAAACTCTAGGTCATTTATTCGGTTGTCGGCATAACATTTTGTCGACTCTGAGTAGCTCTAATGTGTTTTTGAATAGATCTGACATTTTCTACCATCTCATCAACAAGATCAGGTCCTAATAGATTTCTTTCCCCAACTTCATCCCGACAAGATGGAGTCCTGCATTTCTTTCCATAGAGAGCTTCATAAGGAGCCATCTGAATACTGGAGTGAAAGATATTATTATAAGAAAATTCTACCAAAGGTAGGTGTTGATCCCAACCACCTTTGAAATCCATAGAGCAAGCTCTCAACATATATTCTAGAGTTTGAATTGTCCTCTTAGACTGAACATTTGTCTGAGGATGACAATAAGTGATGAAACTCAACTCTGTATCCAGAGTATGCTGAAGACTTCACTAGAACATTGAGGTAAACCTCGGATCCCGATCAGATATAATATAATTTGGTACTCCATGCAATCTTACCACTTATTTTACATATATCCTGGAAAGACGATCCAGATAGAAATCTTCTCTACGAGAAATGAAGTGTGCTGACTTTGTAAGATGATCAACTATGACCCAGATAGCATTATTTCCTTTGGATGTTTTAGGACGTCCAGTGACAAAGTCCATAGTGATGTTTTCCCATTTCTATTCTGGTATGGGTAATGGTTGTAACATCCCCTTGGACTTCTGTCTCTCAGCTTTAACTTGCTGACAAACCAAGCATCGAGAGACATATTCATCAACATCTCTTTTCATGCCATCCCACCAGAAGTACTCTTTCAGGTCCCTATACATCTTCGTGTTTCCTGGATGAATAGAGAATGCAGAACTATGAGCCTCATCTAGCAGCTCCTTCTTTAATTCTGGGATGGGAGGAACACAAACCAGATTGCTGAACATTATTATCCCATCACAATCAAGGTTGAATTTAGGAATATTTCTCACCTTTTTTTGTAACTCTACATCTTTTTTCTGTGCCTCATTAATCTTCACATGTATATATGGTTGAACATTCAATTGAGAAAGATACGATCTTTCCCCATTCATTATAATTCCACGATAAATCCTTTGTAAATCCATAAATATTGGATCTTTTGTGATCCTCATCATCGATAAGCAAGAATGGTCTTGTCGACATAATGCATCTGCCACATTGTTTTCTCTCCCGGGGTGGTAATGAATTGAGTACTTGTAATCCTTAATCAGCTCCAACCATCTTCTTTGGAGTATATTCAGCTCCTTTTGTGTGAATATATACATTAATCTTTTATGATCAATATAAACATCACACCTTTCTCCATAAAGATAATGCCTCCAAATCTTTAATGCAAAGATTACCGCAGCTAACTCCAAATCATGAGTTGGATAATTTTTCTCATTGATTTTCAACTGTCGTGAGGCATATGCTATCACCATATCAATTTCCATAAGAACACACCCCAACCCCTTCTTGGATGAATCACTATAGATCACAATCCTTTCTCCAATACAAGGAGTGTGAGTACAGGTGCACTGGATAACTTTCTTTTCAACTCCTTGAAATTCTCTTCACATTCCTCCGTCCACACAAACTTAACTCCTTTTCGATTCAACCAGGTGAGTGGATTAGATAATTGTGTAAAATCTTTCACAAAACATTGATAATATCCATCCAAACCAAGAAAACTTCGGATCTCAGTTACTGTTGTTGGTCTTGACCATCTTTTGATAACCTCTGTTTTTGATGGATCTACAGATATCCCCTATTTTGAGATTATGTGACCAAAAAATGCAAATTTTTGAACCCAAAATTCACACTTGGTAAATTTGGCATAAAGCTTCTCCTTTCTCAGGGTCTTCAATATAATTCTCAAGTGATCTTCATGTTCTTCCTTGCTCTTTGAATAGAGAAGAATATCATCTATAAAGACTACCACAAACTGATCAAGATAGTCTCTAAAGACTCTATTCATCAGATCCATGAAGATAGAAGGGGAATTAGTAATACCAAATGGCATCACTATAAATTCATAGTTTTTATACCGTTTACAGAAAGCCTTCTTTGGTATATCCTCCCTTTTGACCCTTAATTGATAATACCCTGAACGAAGATCAATCATGGAAAAGTATTGAGCTCCGTGTAGTTTGTAAAATAAGTCATCAATGCGTGGGAGAGGATATTTGTTATTGATAGTGATCTTGTTAACTTCTCGATACTCAATGCAGAGTCTCATTGATCCATCTTTATTCTTATCAAACAGAACAGGTGCTCCCCAAGGTGACACACTAGGGCGTATGAACCCTTATCACGATTCTCTTGGAGTTTCTTATTCAATTCCTGCAACTCAATTGGGTCCATTCTATAAGGTGTCTTTGAAATAGGCAAAGCACACGGTACGAGTTCTATTGAAAACTCAACTTCACGATTAGGTGGAAAACCAGACAATTCCTCCGGAAATACAATATCAAACTCCTGTACAATGGGCATATTCATTATCATGAGTTTCTCACCAACCATTTGAGATAAATAAATTTCATTTAGTGGAATCATGACCCATAAGATAGAATAAATTTCCACTGGAAGGTTATGTTCATCCTTGCATCGATAGAAGATCATAGATTGATCTGGAATATGAAATGTGACTTCCCTTATTTGGAAATTGATATGAGCTCCATATAATGAATGCCAATCCATGCCAATAATAACATCAAATTCCACTATAGGAAGGATCACAAGATTTGCAGGAAGCACTTTCCCACAAACTTCAATCGAAGAAGAATTATAAACGTATGTTGCGACAGTTGTGCCATTATGAGTTGTCGCAACTAACTCAACATCTAATTGTTGAGGTAATACAGTGATACCCTTAGAAAATTCTTCCGAAATAAAATATTGGGTGGATCCATAATCAAATAAAACATTTTCTACTTTAGAGTGGATGGTAAGTGTACCTTTCACCACTTCGTTATCGTACACCACATCGCTGATAGAAATTTCATGTGACTTTCCTTTGACTTTGGCCTTAAGAGTTTGTTGACGTCGATCATCATCATCAACCCTTGGATTTGGGCATTGATTGGCATAATGCCCCATCTCCTTGCACTTGAAACATTGAAGGGTAGTAGGTTCATTCTGCGTACCCCTTCCTTTGTTTGCATCATTAGACATTTTCTTCCCATTATTTTGACATTCAATCACCCGATGACCTTCTTTTCAACACTTATAACATTTGCATGTCCCCTTAAGACAATTTCCACCATGTTTCTTTCCACGCATTAAGCATAAGGGAAAAATCATCTTCTTTTCAGTGTGCTCTTTAGATTTTCCTTTGAATTCCATTTTCCTCTTCTTATCAAACCCATATGACTGATGGGTTAATTCAATCTTCATCTCATCCTTGAGAGCACATCGAACAATTTCCTCGTAGCTATTGAAGTCCCTTATGGCTAACGCCCTTCGAAGACTTGGTTTTAAGCCAGTAAAGAATTGATCGATCTTACTCTCAGGTTGGATAATAATACTAGAAGCGTACCTTAGAGTCTTGTAAAATTTGCTTCGTAGGTACCAATAGATTCATCATCCTTTTTCTTTGGTTCAAGAAACTTTTTCTCCATATTTGCTCGAAGAATACTAGGGAAGTACGTATTGAAAAATAAGTTCTTGAACTCATCCCATTCCATGGACTCAATTTCATCCCTTTGCCTCATATTCTTAATAATATTCCACCATTGATCAGCATCACCTTCCAAACGATAAACTGATAAGATGAATTTTTCATGTTCAGAACATTGAAGAACTAAAAATATCTTTTCTGTGGTACTGATCCATTGTTTAGACACTAATGGATCAGAAGACCTGCTGAATGAAGGCGGATGCTGCCTCATGAAGGATTCATCAGAATGTTGCTCCTTCCATTTCTCGTTTGGAAGTCATGCATGATTCATAGCTTGAGAAAGTTGTGTGAGAATGGCTACAAGATTTTGCATTCCAACTCCCATAATGTTTGGTTGCTCAGGGGGACAATCATTGCATTTCCCGTCGCATTCCGCATTAACATGGTTCCTTCAGGTTCCAGGCATTGACTAAAACAAAGAAGAATAGTGTGAGAAACACTAATTATAATAGGAAAAACACATAATCAACAATAAAATTTTAGACTTAAGGTCTTATCATAGGATGTTCATGGCCATTTCTAAAACACTAAGATTGTTTTCTATTCTTAGACATATCCTTAGGTTTTTTACTATGGCTTTTACATCCTAGTTTCCAAAGGTTGACTATACCTTTCCTCTGATACCAACTATACCAACCCATAAATAACATACATTGTTAATACTTCAAAATTTAAGCACACTTATTACAACATATAACAAAACCAGGAAAGGATCATATAGGTATAGTGTATTTAGAAACTGGGAAACATAAACAACTGGTTCATAAAGCATCTACAATGTCTCCCATTTATTTCATCATATCTAGAGTCCCTTTTGGAATATCCTACTTAATAAACATCTTCCTGACCTGGTGAAATAAAACATACAAAAGGGTGAGCTCAAATGCTCAGTAAGGGTAAACAAAGGAAATATCAATCACATCATATTCATAAGAACATAACATTTTGGAAATCTTAACCTGCAAAATTGATCATAATTTCGTAACATGGGATAAGTCATAGTAGTGAAATGTAATCCCAATAATCATAACATAAAACATGAAACTTTGTGGCATACAAACATAATCATAGAGAATCATTTCTTAGTATTCAAGAGTCATAGCCAAGACTATCTTAGTGGACAATGTCCATTTCTGAACCGTGATCACTGCTCGTTTCAGTCCGGTTTCACTAAACCAGTTTAACCTGCCATTCCATCCATGTCTATCTCATGAGATATAAATCTTCACCCAATGCAATGGAGGGAGATATAGGTCCCACCCATCTCATAATGATACCATTCTTATGTGTGCCACAAAATCATAAACCATACATCATAGCATAACCCATGTAATAAAAATGGGATTCTTAAACATTGTGACATCATAAAACAATTCATATAAGATAAAGGAATTCATAAAAATAATTCCATCACAACATAATAAAATCAACGTAATAATAGGGATAGAAATAGAACCCTATATTATCGTAGATGGAAAATAATTTTGATAAGACACTTGAATTCCATTCTTGAGGAAAATATCCTTTCTACTTCAAAAACATTTACATTTCTTAACATGTCATAAAATTTTAAACTAAAAAATGTTGATTAAAAATAAACTTGAAAACATGTAAAGTAATATTCTTGGAAATAATGTTTTAAAAATCCATTCATGCCATATAAGTTAAAACATTCTTCTCGTACTTTTGTCGGAAAAGTCAAAAAGTTCCTCGTATGAAAAATGAAAATAGATTCCTTTCATATCTTATACTAAAAACTCACTGAAGGGTGAAATTGGATTTAAACAATTTTAGGTGGATGGAAATAATACTAAATATTGAGTAAACATGGATGTGGATGATAAAATAAACCCAAGTAAATACCAAAGTATAAACAATATCGAATAAAAATGAGATTGTGATATTTTCCCTTACCTTTGGTCCGATTTGCTTCGTAAGTATCTGAACCTCCTGTATAATGATTTAAATAATGCCATTGACTTATTCTAGAATTATACTCATTGTTATGATATCATATATGGTCATATTCATAGCTTCTTATTAGTAATATTTCATTGCTACTTGTAATTTGGGTGTTCATTACTTTTTGTTCTTATGCGTGTTTTGTCGAATAAATTCTTATTCTTCTCTTTAGGTTATAGATACCTCAATTATAGAATGGTATTAGTGTACTATATATCATATTTATTCATTAAATTCATTTATATAATCAATATGCAAGGAATATCATGTAGAACGAGTCGCATCACATCGTGGAGACGGTATTTCGTACGTACGCACGAGCGATGATATCGTTCCCATGATCGTGGAATTGTATTGGAGTGTATGTATACTATTTCAGAATCAATATAACATTACAATAATCATATATATTTATTATTTACACCATTATACCCATCCAAGTAAGGTGGTGGTGTGTCATGACCCGTCCTCGTGGCCCGTGCCGTGACTACCCGAAGCCCGCCTTCCATAGGCCAGGGGCTGGCGACTAGCAGCAAGGCATAAATCCCGGTAAAAATGGAAGTAATTGCCTTTGTAAAGTAAACAAGAACCACAGAGTAAGCAAGTGGAAAAGTAAACACTAAGTAAAAACAGAGTACAATTGTAAGTGCGGAAAAGTAAATGGGCCATTATACAAACCCAAACTGAAAGTAAAGTACAACTCGAAAGGGAAAACAGCAACTGAAAAGTAAAAGCTGCTACGCTGAGCTGTCCACTGGAAATCCCACCTGAAGGGTAGGTACAGATAGCTCCACTGCTCCTTGGGTCCCGCCGTCCGCTCCGAGCACGTTCCGCCCAGTGGTCCACCTCCAGGTACTGTCCTTCTCTGCAAGCCTCAACCACGATCAACGATGTCGGTCGTCTGCAACCAACACAACGTAGTGTGGGCATAGCCCGTGCAGGGGTGAGTATAAGCTACTCAGTTGGGACCCCGAGACCCCCGAAGGTCTCCCAAAATTCACAAAGGATAAACCACAAAGGAAAGATAAAATCATGAAGTAACAACCGACACTACTTAGGTATATGCCCATACATATACCTAAGTCATCAATCCCAATACGCTCCAACCTCTGAGCCCAAGTACAACCCAGTCCACACAGGAAAGTATTCGTATTCCACACCGGGAAGCAAAACGTATTCCATACAGGATAGAACAACACAATCCACACAGGAAAGCAACAGGATTCAGCTCACACAGATATACTTCTTCGAAAGACGATAGAGATGATCACTTATCCATCTAAGTCGTCAGACCCACAAAGAATTGATAGGTACTAACCCCCGCAAAGGCCCACACAGGATCAGACCCACACAGGATCTTTAGGCGCTGGTTCACACAGGACCGCTGAGCGCTGACCCACACAGGATCAGACCCACACAGGATCGGTAGCACTGATCCACACAGGATCGATGAGTGTTGTAGTCGTCGTCGTCGAATCCACTGAGGATCTCTGCATAGTCGTCGTCGCAGTCACAGTAGCAATCACAGCCAGCTCTAGGGTTCCCTCACAGAGCAAGCTCGTTCGGGAGGGTCCGCTCCACGAGCCGAGAGGCTGATACACCAACTATCACATAGTCCAGAGTTGATGTATCCAAAAGCACCGTATTGTCAATAGGAACTCAATGTCGCAAACGGCGCGTCGATCAGACGCCCGGTCTGAGAGTTATTGGCTTTTTCTTCCCCGGGGCCCAGTTGGTTTTTAAGGCAAAACCAACCCGACTGTACTCCACCTGCGTCCAAACCTCGGGCGGAGTATGCCAAAAGATCCGTCTCATTAAGAGGAACACAACAAAGCTGACTCCATGTCAATCAGACGTCCGTAGCTCAAGATATGAGTGTTTCCGCTCCTAGGGCCCGGTTGGTTTCGTGGACGAACCAACCCGGCCGCACTCAAGTTATTCCAAAACCTTGAGTGCGATATACCGAAACAACCGTCCAGATTCAAGGATCGCATCACTACTGACGGCGCGTCGTTTGGAGGTCAGTAGCCCGAGTTATGGGCATTTGAACCCAAACAGTCTGATAACTGGGGTTTCGGGCACAAACCGACCCGGCCCGAGAACCCCCGGTTGGCCCGAACCGGGTCGACCCGCCCCGGTCCGGGTCGGCCCGGCCCGGCGGCCCGGCGACCCGCGCGCTGGCCGGTCGCTCAGCAAAAACGGCTGAGCCGTTTTGGCGGCCCGTGCACGGGGGGGGGGGGGGGGGCTGCCCCCTCGGTTCATTCGAAACCGTGACCCCTTCATGGGGCTGCTTGCTGCTGCCAGATGGGGGAATTTAATTCCCCAGGTTCTCCACGTCCGGCCGGCCCACCATGGCCGCCCAGTTCCTGCACCATGGGACCGGCGACGGCCGGTCCCCCATCCTGCACCGACGCCGGCGGCCCGATGCCAGCCGCCGGTCACCCTACTCCGCCGTTGCCCCGAACCGGCTGCGGCCCTTGTCGTCCGGCGCGGTGCGACGGCACCGCGCCGCTCCGCCGCGGCTCCGCTCCGGCCACGGCGCATTCAACTTCCTTCGACGTGGCGCGACGGCGTCACGTTCTTGTTCGACTTATCGGCATGGCATGAGGGCGTCGCGTAATACTTTCCGAGCGATTCTCGCGTGGTGCAACGGCACCACACCATCCCGTTCCAATCACAAAGAAACAATCATGAACATAGGAGGGGTTTAGGCCGTGTTTGTGCGGTCCAGCCCCCTATCGTTAACGATAACATTTAGTCTATTAACCATGAAGTTCGACATGATAGAATCAAGAACAGAAATAATTTAATAAAATAACAATAATCCCCTACCTCAGTTCAGGTACGGCGTTCGTCAACGACTCGCGGAAGACGAGCGTCACGGAGGTCTGGCGTCGCGGGTAAAGAACGTCGACGTCGCGAAGCGAGGATTCAAAGTCGTTGACGGAGATTTCGTCGCGGAAAAACCATCGCGGAAGAGACGACGCGAAAGGAGAACGTCGTGTCGCGGATACGGCGTCGCGGAAGAACCGTGTTCTTTGGCGGAGAAGTTCTTCGTTGAAGAACGGTGTTCTTCGCGTTCTCCGTTGAGGAAGAGTAAGATGAAGAACGCTTCCCAATCCTCCCAAGGTTGCAAAAGAAACTAACCAAAATAAAATAAGTCCAAGCCTTATTTTATTTACACATCCTAACCTCTTTGAATTTCAAAAGTTTGAAATTATGTAACTCATCTCAATTAAAAACTCAAGTTGTCAAATTAATTAGAGTGGAGTTATTGGGGAGTTTAAGGGTAGTTGAAGAGTTAGGGATTTTGTGGGCCCCACCACACTTAATCCTCTCAAGGGAGGTTATGTGGGTGTGGGTCCCACCTCTAACTCCCTTTGGGAGGAAATTACCCAACAAAGATAAAAATAAATTGTGTTCCACAATTTATTTAACTTCTTCTAATTCCCCCCAAAACTAACTCTCATTCCACATAAAATGAAACCTCGGAAAAGGTCTCCTTAAGCGAATATCGGTGCTGCGAGTTCATTGGTGTCCTCGGATTTCAATTCCGAGCACCGGTTCAAAAGTTAGAAATTCCATCTTGTTCGTTCACTGAACGTACCCGAGCAACACTTCGGAAATTGATTCCGGGCACACCGGGCCTCGGAAACAGGTAATGTGAGAAACCGCGCTCTTGTAAAATTCCAAAAAAAAATTAGAAAAAATTTCCCTTATATTTTACAGGTCTTTACATTACTCCCACATCAGGTCTTTACGTCACCGTAAAGATACATCAAAACTAGGGAAACAAATGAGGGTACTGAGCACGCATCTGAGCCTCCCGCTCCCAAGTGCTCTCCTGGAGGTTCTCGTGCTGCCATCTGATGTGCACAAGAGGAATCGACCGTCCACGTAGGACCCACTCCTGTCGATCCTCAATCTCCACCGGGACCTCTGCAAAAGTCTCCCCATCATCAACGTCAAGCTCCCCATGGTCAATGATGTGTGTCGGGTCGTGCACGTATCTCCTCAGCTGAGATACGCGGAAGACGTCGTGCACCTGGTGAAACTGAGGTAGTAGAGACAGATGATAAGCCACCTCGCCAATCCTGCTGAGGACCTGGAAGGGTCCGATGAAGCGCCAAGATAACTTGCCACCTCGGCCAAATCTCAGTAATCCATGTCGAGGTGAGACACGCAAAAAGACGTGGTCTCCATCCTCGAACTCTAGTGGCCTCCACCTCCTGTCAGCGTATGACTTCTGCCGACTCTGATCTGTCCTCATCCGCTCCTGGATGACCTGGACCTTCTCTGTCATGGCCTGGACCATCTCTGGTCCCACAAGTGCTGACTCCCCAGGGTCTGTCCAGCACAAAGGAGATCTTCAAGTTCGGCCGTACAACACCTCATACGGTGCCATCCCGATGGTGGAGTGGTAGTTGTTGTTGTACGCAAACTCCACCAAGGGTAGATGGTCCTCCCAGCTACGACCAAAGTCGAGGACACATGCGCGGAGAATGTCCTCGAGAGTCTGAATGGTCCTCTCTGTCTGACCATCCGTCTGAGGATGAAAGGTGGTGCTCAAACGTAGCTACGTCCCGAACGCCTCCTGCAACCCCTTCCAAAGCCGGTAACTAAAGTGAGCATCTCGATCGGAGATGATAGATGATGGAACACCGTGAATCCACACAATCTCCTGAACGTAAAGGCGTCCCAAACTCTCCACTGAGCCCTGCTCTCTGATAGGTAAGAAGTGAGCCAACTTGGTGAGTCGGTCGACAATCACCCAGATGGAGTCGTGACCTCTGGAAGTGCGTGGAAGTCCAGTCACAAAGTCCATAAATATGCCGTCCCACTTCCACTCCGAAACCTCCAAGGGCTGTACCGAGAATGCTGGTACCTAATGCTCAGCCTTCACCTGCTGGCAGGTGAGGCATCGAGAAACGAACTCTACCACAACCTTCTTCATTCCCGGCCACCAGTGCTGTCGTCTAAGAACCAGGTACATCTTCGCCACTACAGGATGTACCGCCAAAGGAGAAGTGTGAAACTCTCTCAAAACCTCCTCTCATAAAGCGACTGGTACCATGGTACGTCCTCTGAAATGGATGTGGTATTCTGCTCCAACGAAAAAACCATCTGGTGACTGTCCTGAGGATAACTGTGCACACCGCGTCTCACAGTCAGCGTCCCCACGCTGTGCCTCTCTGACCCACTGTAGAAGTGGAGGAGTGACTGTGAGAGACTAAAGGAAGGTTTCTCCATCCCTATCCACAAAGGATATCTGCAAAAAGGCTAGTTTCTCTGTCGCCTCCTCAAGTAGCTGAATGCCTATCCTCCTGCTGAGGGCATCGGCTACTACGTTCCCCTTCCCAGGAGTATAGACTATCTCAAAGTCATAGTCCTGGAGGAACTCGAGCCATCGCCACTGTCTCAGGTTCAGGTCCTTCTGAGAGAAGATGTACCTGAGACTCTGATGGTCAGAAAAGACTGTAAAGCGCTCACCGATCAGGTAGTGTCGCCATGCCTTCAGAGCGAAGACCACTGCTGCTAACTCTAGGTCATGGGTAGCGTAGTTCTTCTCATTCGGCCTCAACTGTCGTGATCCATAGGCGATCACTGCCCACTCCTGCATCAGGACACATCCATGTTCTGTCCCTGATGCATCGCAGTAGACTACGTATCCTACTCCCTCCTCAAGAAACCTCATGATAGGGCACTGCTCAATCTCTGCCTCAGCTCCTGGAAGCTCTGCTTACATCTGTCTGACCACACGAAGGGTTTCCCCTTCTATGTCAAAGGTGAGAGTGGTGCTGCAACTCTGGAATAGTCTGGCATGAATCTCCGGTAGTATCCGGCTAGACCCAATAAACTCCGCACCTCCATCACGCTCCTGGGTGGCTCCCAAGCTAACACTTCCTCAATCTTCGCAGGATCCACTGCAACTCCCACCTCAGAGATGACGTGTCCCAAGAAGTGGACCTCACGTTTCCAGAACTGGCACTTCGAGAGTTTACCATAAAGCTGGTGCTCTCGGAGTGTGTCTAGTACAACCCGTAAGTGGTAGGCGTGCTCCTCCTCAATCGTCGAGTAGATCAAAATGTCGTCGATGAAGACCACGACAAATCGATCGAGGTATGGCTGAAAGATCTTGTTCATGAGGGCCATGAACAATGATGGATCATTGGTTACGCCTAAAGGCATTACCAAGAACTCATAGTGGCCATACCGACATATGAAGGTCGTCTTCTGCACATCCTCCTCTCTAACTCTGAGCTGATGATAGCCTGACCTGATGTCCATCTTCGAGAACCTCCGTGCTCCCATGAGGTGATCAAAGAGGTCATCAATCCTCGATAGCGGATATTTGTTCCTCACTATCACCTGGTTCAGGCGACGATAATCGACACATAGTTGCAAGCTCCCGTCCGCCTTCTTGGCGAACAATATCGGGGAAGCCCAGGGTGAAACACTGGGTTGGATGAACCCCTTGCCCTGAAAGTCCTCCAACTGTACCTGTAGCTCTCGAAGCTCAGCGGGGGCCATCTGATATGCTGGAGTCGATATCGGGGCTTTCCCGGGGAAAAGGTCAATATAAAAGTATACCACTCTACGAGGAGGTAGCCCTGGAACGTCGTCGGGAAAAACGTTCGCAAACTGATCCACCACCGCAGGAAAACCAGGACTTCGCACGTCAACTGCTCCTAGGATGAGGCTAGCCAACTGATGAGTGAAGGACTGTCCTCTCCTCTGCGGAAGTCCATCATGTGCTGCAAAGGCTCCCTTCTCGCCGGTGAAGGTGAACCTGCTCCCGTCGGTGCGTACACATCGCACCTTGCGCCAAAAACAGTCAATCTGTGCATGAACCATAGATAACCAATCCATGCCCAAGATGACGTCGTAAGGCCTCAACACTGCTACAAGAAGATCCCAGCTGAAGCTCTCGCCTCCTAGAGTAAGCTCACACTGCCAGCACCAGTGCGTAATCATCGAGTCTGCTCCCGTAGGAGTCTCTAGCCGTAAGGATAGAGCCAACGGCTCTGTCGGAATCTCTGAGCTCCGTACAAGGGCAGCGGCTATGAAAGAGTGACTCGCTCCTATGTCTATAAGTACTGCAACAAGGGTGGAATAGACATAGATAGTACCTCGAATATTCTCTGGCGCGCCGTGGTCATAGGCCTCCACTACCTAGAGCTATGCTATTCTCTGCCCGCCAGCTCCCTGTGGTCGGGGTGGACCTCCTGGTGGTGGTGGTGGTAGAGCCTCAAAGCGTCGCCCACCACCTGCTGCTCGGCCAGCTGCTCTGCCTCGTCCGCCTCCTCCCTGCGGACCGCCACGGTCGACCCTCTGCCTCTGCCTTGGTGGTCCCTCAACTGTCTGCTGCTCCTCGGCATGGTGGGTCGGGCTGTCACGAGCCATGTGGCCCTGCCCGCCGCACGAGTAGCACTGTCTGCCTCTCGAAAGACTTGCTCCGTGCTGTGTGCCCCGCACTGCTGAGCCAGTGTCCTAAGGTCGTCTGCCTGAGGGTCTAGTCTACCTGTACCCAAGAGTCATCCGTCGAATGCCTACTGCAGAAGACTCTGCTACGTGCCGCCCTGCGGTGGGTCTCGTCGCTGGTGTAGACTCAGCATGAAAGCTCTCGATCAAAAGGGCCCGCTCCAGTACTCCTGTCTGAGTCGGAATGCTGAGGGAGATCAGCGATTCCCTGATCTCATGTCTCAATCCATGCTCGATGTTCCGGGCCCGGAAGAAGGGGTCCCGTACCATGTCGGTCGAGTAGCACGAGAGATCAGTAAATCTCGCCGAGTACTGAGCGACCGTCATGCTGCCCTGCCACAGCTGAAGAAGCTTTTGAATGCGTACCACACGGAGGTTGGCTGGGACGAACTCCGAGCGGAAGAGGCTCTCAAAGTCCGTCCAAAGTAGAGATTCCTCATCATGCACTAGGAGCATCAAGCTCCACCATCGTCCTGATGTTGCATGCAGTAGGCTCGCCGCGAGGATCACCATGAGGTCTGCTGGTGTCCTCACTAGCCTAAAAACTCGTACGACTGCCTCCAGCCAGTCCTCAGCTGCCTGGGGGTCCGTCTCCCCATGGAACCTGGCAGTTGCTGGCACTGAAACTCATGCAGTGCACTGAGGCGACGTGCATCGTCAGCGGCTGGCGCTGGAAGTATCGGTGGCTCAGCGGGTAGTGCTACCGCCGGTGCCACTGCTGACAAAGGGTCCTGCACCGAGGCCTCATCGCTCGGTGGGTTGTCGTCACGCTCGACTCTCGGAACCCTAGCTGGCTACCGTCGTGGGGCCATCCTGAAAAGGAAACAGGTTCCCCACGGTCAGAACAGTATACTTGGTGAGCTGATACAAAGTAATCACAATGAAAACGTGAAACTCACACGTAATCAATGTTTTCGTGCATTAAGTCGGAAATCAGAAGTCAGGGTCCTGGTGTACGGATACGTTAGCCGCCGCACCAACACTGGACTCCCTGGACTGATAACTACACTCAATACGCTAAACATTATTTCTTCACATAGAAAAGATCATAGTTCGCGTTAGAACCGAACTCTTATGATACCAATTTGTCACGACCCGTCCTCGGGGCCCGTGCCGTGACTACCCCAAGCCCGCCTTCCATAGGCCAGGGGCTAGCGACTAGCACCATGGCGTAAATCCCAGTAAAAAGGGAAGGCATTTCCTTTGTAAAGTAAACAAGAACCATAGAGTAAGCACGCGGAAAAGTAAACACTAAGTAAAAACAGAGTACAACTATATGTGTGGAAAAGTAAATGGGCCAGTATACAAACCCAAACTGAAAGTAAAGTACAACTCGAAAAGGAAAAAAACAACTGAAAAGTAAAAGCTGTTACGCTGAGCTATCCACTGGAAATCCCACCTGAAGGGTAGGTACAGGTAGCTCCACTGCTCCTCGGGTCCTGCCGTCCGCTCCGAGCACGTTCTGCCCAGTGGTCCACCTCAAGGTACCGTCCTGCTCTGCAAGCCTCAACCACGATCAACGTTGTCCGTCGTCTGCAACCAACATAACGTAGTGCGGGCATAACCCTTGTAGGGGTGAGTATAAGCTACTCAGTAGGGACCCCGAGACCCCCGAAGGTCTCCCAAAATCCACAAAAGATAAACCAAAAAGGAAAGATACAATCACGAAGTAACAACCGACACTACTCAGGTATATGCCCATACATATACCTAAGTCATCAATCTCAATACGCTCCAACCTTCGAGCCCAAGTACAACCCAGTCCACACAGAAAAGTATTCGTATTCCACACAGGGAAGCAAAACGTAATCCACACAGGACAGCACAACACAATCCACACAAGAAAGCAACATGATTCAGCTCACACAGGTATACTTCTTCGAAAGACGATAGAGATGATCACTGATCCATCTAAGTCGTCGGACCCACAAAGGATCGATAGGTACTAACCCCCGCAAAGACCCACACAGGATCGGACCCACACAGAATCTGTTAGCGCTGGTTCATACAGGACCGTTGAGCGCTGACCCACACAAGATCGGACCCACACAGGATCGGTAGCACTGATCCACACAGGATTGCTGAGTTCTGTAGTCGTCGTCATTGAATCCACTGAGGATCTCTGCACAGTCGTCGTCGCAGTCACAGTAGCAGTCACAGCCAGCTCTAGGGTTCCCGCGCACAGCAAGCTCGTTCAGGAGGGTCCGCTCCAAGAGCCGAGAGGCTGATACATCAACTGTCACATAGTCCAGAGTTGATGTATCCAAAAGTTCTGTATCGTCAATAGGAACTCAATGTCGCAAATGGCGCGTCGATCGGACGCCCGGTCTGAGAGTTATTGGCTTTTTCGTCCCCGGGGCCCGGTTGGTTTTTAAGGCAAAACCAACCCGACCATACTCCACCTACGTCCAAACCTCGGGCGGAGTATGCCAAAAGATCTGTCTCACTAAAAGGAAATCAACAAAGCTGACGGCACGTCAATCAGACGTCTGTAGCTCAAGATATGAGTGTTTCCGCTCCGAGGGCCCGGTTGGTTTCGTGAACGAACCAACCCAGCTGAACTCAAGTTATTCCAAAACCTTGAGTGCGATATACCAAAACGACCGTCCCAATCCAAGGATCGCATCGCCGATGACGGCGCATCGTTTGGAGGTCCTTAGGCCGAGTTATGGGCGTTTGAACCCAAACAGTCCGATAACGGGGGTTTCAGGCCCGGACCGACCTGACCCGAGACCCCCCGGTTGGCCCGAACTGGGTCGACCCGCCCCGGTACGGGTCGGCCCGGCCCGGCGCGGCCTGGCCCGGCCTGGCGGCCTGGAGACCTGGCGACCCGTGCGTTGGGCGCGCTGGCCGGTGGCTCAGCCAAAACGGATGAGTTGTTTTGGCAGCCCGTGCACAGGGGGGTGATGCCCCCTCGGTTCGTTCGAAACCGCGGCCCTTCATGGGGCTGCTTGCTGCTGCCAGCCGGGGGAATTTAATTCCCCCGGTTCTCCATGTCCGGCCGGCCCTCCATGGCCGGCCGGTTCCTGCACCATGGGATCGGCGACGGCCAGTCCCCCTTCCTACACCGACGCCGGCGGCCCGATGCCGGCCGCCGGTCACCCTACTCCGCCGCGGCCCGGAACCGGCCGCGACCCTTGTTGTCCGGCATGGTGCGACGGCACCGCGCCCCTCCGCCGCGGCTCCGCTCCGGCCGCGGTGCCTTCGACTTCCTTCGACGACGTCGCTTTCTTGTTCGACTTCTCGGTGTGGCGCGACGACGTCGCGTAATACTTGCCGAGCGATTCTCGCGTGGTGCGACGGCACCATGCCATCCCGTTCCAATCACAAAGAAACAATCATTTACATAGGAGGGGGTTAGGCTGTATTTGTGCGGTCCGGCCCCCTCTCTTTAACGATAACATTTAGTCGATTAACCATGAAGTTCGACATGCTAGAATCAAGAACGGAAATAATTTAATAAAATAACAATAATCCCCTACCTCGGTTCAGGTACGACGTTCGTGAACGACCCGCGGAAGAAGAGCATCGTGGAGGTCGGGCATCGCGGGGAAAGAATGTCGATGTCGCGAAGCGAGGATTCGATGTCGTTGACGACGATTTCGTCGTAGAAAAACCGTCGCGGAAGAGACGACGCGGAAGGAGAACGTCGTGTCGCGGATACGGCGTCGCGGAAGAACCGTGTTCTTTGGCGGAGAAGTTCTTCGTTGAAGAACGGTGTTCTTCGCGTTCTTTGTCGAGGAAGAAGAAGATGAAGAACGCTTCCCAATCCTCTCAAGGTTGAAAAAGAAACTAACCAAAATAAAATAAGTCCAAGCCTTATTTTATTTACACATCCTAACCTCTTTGAATTTCAAAAGTTTGAAATTAAGTAACTCATCTCAATTAAAAACTCAAGTTGTCAAAATAATTAGAGTGGAGTTATTGGGGAGTTTAAGGGAAGTTGAAGAGTTAGGGCTCGTGTGGTCCCCACCACACTTAATCCTCTCAAGGGAGGTTATGTGGGTCTGGGTCCCACCTCTAACTCCCTTTGGGAGGAAAATAACCATCAAAGTTAAAAATAAATTGTGTTGCACAATTTATTTAACTTCTTCTAATTCCCCCCAAAACTATCTACCATCCCGCATTAAACGCTACCTCGGAAAAGGTCTCCTTAAGCGAATATCGGCGCTGTGAGTTCATTGGTGTCCTCGGATTTCAATTCCGACCATCAGTTCAGAAGTTAGAAATCCCCGCTCGTTTGTTCACTGAACGTACCCAAGCCAAAATTCGGAAATTGATTCTGGGCACACCGGGCCTCGGAAACTGGTGTCTTTAGAAACCGCGCTCTTGTAAAATTCCAAAGAAAATTAAGAAAAAATTTCCCTTGAATTTTACGGGTCTTTACATGGTGGAAAATAGATTACACCACAGCGTGTAGACTGTATTCCGTACGTACGCACGCGCGGTGATTTTGTTCCCATGATCGTGGAATTGTATTGCAGTGTATGTATAATATTTTAGAATCAATATAACTTTACAATAACCATATATTGTTATTATTTACACCATTATACCCTTCCAAGTATGGTGGTGGTGGAAAATAGATTACACCATGGCGTGGAGACGGTATTCTGTACGTACGCACGCGCGGTGATTTCATTTTCCGTAGGATGGATAGATGGTGAAATAGGGTTGTTTCATACTTATAATAACATACCAGTATATGAGTGATACTGATGTTGTTACTTAATAACGAAACAACTAAATAAGAAGAAGTGGAAGAATAAATAAAGTTGAAAGAATCGGTAACCGACATTACCTCTTCTTTGAAGCGCCTCTTTGAGACCTCCTCCTAGGGCACTAAAATTGGTCTTTAAAGATAACCAGGACCTCTAGGATGTTTATAGGGATGTGGAGAAGAGAATTTGGTAGGGGTTGGCTGAGCGTGAAGGCTCAAAGTGGTGTGAGGAAGAGAGGGAGGAGGTTCCCTTTTATAAGGGAGGAGAGGGGCACCTTAAAAAAACTAAAAATATTATTTTATTATAAAGTAATATTCGGTTTTTAATAGCTCCAAATTGATTTATTTAGAAGCTAAGGTGGGGATGGGTTGTAATACTCTCATAAAATAGAATTTATACAAGTTTAGGTATCTATTGTAACCTTATCATTTATATTTAACTATAAGTTAAATAATTTTTCTTTTACCATGTCTTCTTGTTTTCTTACACTATATGGTTAATAAACTTACAATAAAAAGCCAAATGAACCCCAAGATGTTAATTATTAATGTATATAAACTTATCTATGTCATTTTTCCTATCCTTATATTTTTAGGAATAAAATAACAATTAATAATATAATATATTTTTTTAAACTATTTTATGTCCATTTTGACACTATTTGTTAATTGATTTTTTTGAAAATCATACCAGAATGAATAGTTCTATAAAAGTTAATTAATTAAATACTAACATGTCCTATTAACCTATAAATTTATTTTTAGTCATATAAAGTCTCAAATTACATTTATTTGGGTATTTATAACATCTATTATGTCAATATTTCATTAATAAGATAATTACTGCATCATCATTGTGTCATAAATAAATTAAATTATTTATTATCAAAAAATTAAAAATAAAATACAATTAGGTAGGAACTCTTTTTATCTTTCTAATTAATATTTATAGTCTAATTTATCTTATGTATAACCCTGTATTAAAAATAATTTAGTTATTAAACATTGATTTTAGCTATTTTAACCCTTATTTTAATAAATTAATAATAAATGTCATAATATAATCCAAGTGGGCCTAAATGGTCACATTTTGTTCCTAAGGTTGTTTTCGGTCGAATTACACTTATCCAATATAATTAGGACTTGTGTTAGGGTAATAATGATAACATTTTTACCCTTAATTAACATATTTACTTTTAACCGTGGTAAAAAATGTAAAAACGTACCATTCACCGAAAATTATTTTCATCTCATTGAACCACATTTTATTCCATGATATTAACCATGTCTCTCGGATATTAAAAATTCCACTCACAGAAGTGGTAAAATTGCGTTTTATTTAAATATGCAAACTCTCCTAGGAGGTGGGTAAAAGACGGTGAAAAGTTCAATAAAAATTTTATATATCTAAAATTATTATAAAATGACTTCAATGAATTGAATTGAACTTATATAGGTATTATTTTTCAATTATGACCTAAATTAAATTTAAATAAAATAAATAATTATTTAAATAAAAAGTCTGTTTTCAAATAGTAACCTAGTGTTTTCCCTATTCATCAAAAATTGAAAGTTTTTAGAAAAATACCCAAATTTTACCCTAGGCTAATTTAAATATTACGAATCCAAAAATGAAGGCCATTTTGAAAGATGAATTTTAAAAAATTTCTAAAAGTTGTTATTACTATTCAAAACTGCTAGTTTTAATAATATTTTAATAGCATATTATTGTTTAGTGAAACTCGGTATTGCGTATGACGCAAGCTATCGAGGAAAGTCGTGATTGAGTGTAAAGCAAGCCATGCTAGTGTTGTGTGTAGTGAAAGATTCTTTTGATGATTTATAAAAACAAAATATTTCTCATAAAAGTCTTTGGTGTTACACTTAAATTATATTTATTATATCATAAATGTTATATATATTCACTAAAACTATTCTTAATACAATCCATGTAGTGTATGAACGAATCATATTGCTTTGAGGGGGCATTAGTCCACACTTCCTCAAAAAAACATGTCGTATTTACATATGATATAATGCATAAAGGTATTTTCTAAAAAAATTAAATAATAATAAGGAAATTATTAATATAATATATATCATATATAAATATTGTGTCCATTATAATGGTCACCAAGATTGGTGTTAATGGAAAAATGAACAACCATCATTTCTTGAGGCAGTAGTTCATCATATTCAGAAATTCAATTTTTATTAACCATTAGATGGAGGTGTGTGTATGTTTTAGAAAAAACATTACATAATAACATTATAGTATATTTATTATATTTTTATATATATTATAATATAATAACTAGAGTTGTTGGGTTAGAGAAATAAAATAAAATAAAGGACTTGAGAGAATATGTTACCTCTTAATTGGTTAACACATTTTGGTTTGTGTCAAAAAGAGTTTATGTATTAACTTATTCCAAAAAAAATATTATTGGAAAAAGGGAGAAGTTTTGGGAAGTTTAGCGGCCATGTAGTGTTTAAATATAGTATTTTTCAATGGTGTGAATAAGAGGGAGAGGTGGTGGCCTTTTATTGGGAAGTAAAATGACTCATTTAAATTTTTTTAAATTTAGGTGTACACATGTTCATTCCTATCAAAAGTAATATAAAAACACCTAAATCAATAATGTATTTTTTATGGATATATATTGACCGTAATCGATGTGAATACTTTTAATCACTTTAACTAGTATTTTTTTGTCAAAAATTAAGTTGGTCATGTTAGACTCTAAATATTATATTTATTAAAATAGTGTATTTTAGTTTTTTGAAATTAAATTCAAAGAAGAATGAAAATTAAGATTAATTCTATTTCTGCAGGAAAGACGAAATTGCTGGTCTTTAAAGTAAAACAACATTTTCATGTTTATTATGTTTTATACAGAATTTCAAAGTGAAATTGATTCTAATGAACTAAATATTATTAATATATGTATAATTTATATAATTTGACCTTAAGACATTAAAAACAACTTAAAATTAATTATTGTTTAAAAAATGCCGTTTTGACCTAAAAGCATTATTTTTCACTATTATTTAAAAAATTATATTTCTCAGAAAAATCCAAACAATTCACCAAATTATAATTTTGACATTATAAATTCTAAATTAATGTTTATATTATCAAATTAAATTAATAATTGTTTCTAAAATGAATTTTATTTTGTTTCTCATATAAGGATATAATGTGTACTTCATAGTATTTTTAAACATATAAGGGAAATACTATAAATTATATTTTCTGTTATAAATATTTATTAATTCTATACAACCATTATCATAAATATTTGAATGGTAGTTATTAATATTCATTTAAATATGTATAATTTCTTGTTTATAATTATACCATTTACAAATAAGATAGTAAAATGATTATTTTTATAATTTCAATGTTTCATGTAATGTATTACATGTCCGTATTGTAGGTAGTACAATAAAAGTTTTAATTGCCTTTAGTGCTAATCAAGTTGGTATTGCATGTAAAACAAGCCATGTTGGTTCCATGTGAATGGAATGTTTGACATTGTTTTTTAATATATATATATATATATATATATATATCTAGTGTCACGTGAAATGAAAAATATCAAAAAGATGAATTAATTTGGAAAAAAATAATTCATAAAATACTGAGGTGTTACATATATGATCTATGAACCCCTAGATTACCAAAGACATAGTGTTTGGAACTCCATAATGTATAATTAGTTTTTAATCCAATTTAGAAAACCCCTTTTATCTATCATGACAATACATAATATATTATTCACAAAATCATACTCATGCTAACATTTGAAATTAATGATATCTTATAGTACACCATGAAGAACATTATGAAAACACATGTCATTTATACACTTTATTCCATGATATATTAAATTATGATACACATAATACAATCCTAAAACATATAGGGCAATAATATCTTTTCATAATTACTCAAATATTATGTTAAATTGAACTGGGATACAAATATGTTGTTTTGAAACTCCATTATATTTCTTTATTCTCCACATATATTCTAATGTTTCATGATATAATCTAGGGATGTAAATAGGAAAAGGGTGAGATATAAATCCAATTAATTTAATAAGGAAAACATATAATGAAAAAATGTAGTACATTTGAGTTATGTGGCATAAAAAGATTATATAAAAAGGAGAGAATCACATTGATGAATATCAAATCATGATATAAAATGACAACAACAATGTATCATAGGAATATTGAAACAAAATTTTACCTGAAATAATAAGCATGAGTTAAGGATAATTTTGTGAAAAAATCCCTCAAGGTAACATTGCAACATTTTTGGGTTGATTGTGTTTGTTGACAAAGAACGTTTCCATGGAGAATTTTCAAGTTTCAGAGATGTTGTTGACAATTCATGTTGACAATGAACTAGTGACAACGGAACAGATGATCTGGAGGAGGTACAAAAGAGCATTACAAAGTGGTGTTGTTTTCCAGTGTTTGCCAACTTTTTTGGGTCCAAAATTTAAAGGTTGGTGAGCATCGCAAAAAGTGGATTTCCAGGAAGATCATTTTTTAACATGGAAAAGGCATGAATTTCGAAAAGAGAGGACACATGGCTTGTAATTCACAAAAACCAGTAGAATGATGGCGGTGATTCTTCACGATTATGTTAAAGCTTCACGAACGACAGAGGATGGAGTGCATCACGTTGGTGAAGGGATTTGCGAGGGAGATTCACGAAGAAGGCATGAATGCATGTTGACGGTGATGCTCTGTGATTACAATGATCTCTGCGATTGGAAACTTTCCATGGTGCTTCACGGTTTTGAGAGAATTTCAGAAAAAAAAATCCGAACTTCGCGATTTTTGATGACGTGGCATTGACTTAGCATGGAAGGATCGAAGGTCAGTGGAATCTCCTATAAATTGAGGTCGACCCCCTCTAGAGAAGTAGAAAAAAATTTAAGAGAAAATATTTTTCTCTCGGTTCGCGAAGGTAGTTCACGAAGGCAGTGTGCTTCGTGAAAGGAAGGTGCTTCACGACGGCTATTATAGCTCCGCGAAAGTTTCGAGCTCCACGTTGGCTCAGTGAGCTTCACGAGGGAAGTCACTCTGTGATGACTTTATTATTGCGAGAGTTCATCATGAGAGTGCTTTGCGAAAAGGCTGGAGCTTCACGAAGGCTCGTTTGAGCTTTTCAAAATTCGATGCCTCGCGAAGTTGGGTGCTTTGTGAAGGTGTTTTCAAAGGTGGTTACCTAGTGTTCAGAGGGAAATAGGTATCCATCGGTGGATGAAAGTAGGAATTCAATAGAGCATCTATCAACCATTGAGGATTCCTACATTAACGCAAATGAAGAGACCTACATGTCTATAAACTGTGAGGGGTTCCCTTCCAGAGCAGTGAGGAATGGAAGAGGAAGAAGGTGATCCTCTCCACCTGCAGTGTTCCAGAGAGAGAGACTTAGGGAGTGACCCTTGGGAAAGAAGTGAGCTGACCCTAAACATTGTAAATGCAGTGAACCTGGGCATAGAAGTGATCTATCCCGAACATTATTGGCAGTGAGCCTTAGTGCATTTGGTACAACGACACATCACCATTGTATGCTACTTGGACATAACCCAGTGAGGTTGAACCAAGTAAAAATCTATGTGTCTTACTGCTTGCTTCCTTACATTGCATTCAAAGAATCATCATCAGATAAAGAAGAAAATAAGTGATCATAATAAACACACAAGTGTAAACAAAGAGACCCCTATAATAAAGAGGTCAAGATCCAGTGGGGCAGGAAGAATTTATAAATGAATATCCATATCCTGATTCACCCCCCTCTTAGGGTATATAGGCCCCTATTGTTCATAAGAGATAACATCTAAGAAATCATAACTAGTGTACATAGAATGACTTCCCATGCACCATAAATGTTATCTAAAGAGACAAAAATATCATCTAATACTTTGAAGTTCTATATAAGTTGGGAACCACCCATCAAATTCATATCATGTACATGAATTATTGCGCCAGATATCTCATAATGAATATCAGTTTATTTTATCACTTTCAATATATTTATTCAAGAGTTTTCATTTCATAAAATGAGATAACAAAAAATTGAAGGATTTTTACTTCTAGGGGAATACCCATGAGTCTAAATAGGAATGGGTATTATTGACCCAAATGTTTGGCATGAAAAATCATGGGATAATTTTGGCAGCATAAATGGTGTATGTAAAGGTTAATATAATGCTTTAATGAGATTGAATAGTGGACTATAATTAAATAATCATCATAAGGAATGTAAAGGGAATTCTAAAAAAATAGTACAACATGAAGAATTTGAAAGAAAAATGATTAGTACAATTATAGTATGTGAATAAAAAGGAAGAGTATTAAATACATTACCTTGAGAGGGTTCTTCTAAAATCATGGTAGGATCTTATTATAAAAATGGGAACACCTATTTATGTATTAAAATTGGTATAGGGATAGTAACATTATTATCAATGCATTTTTATTGTATTGTAAATGGAGGTTGGTGAGGTGTTTATAGAAAAAGTGCGGGGAATTCTTTATTAATTTCTAAAATTAGGTTCTACTGGTTTCATTATAGGATTCAAAATTTAATCAATTAAATTCAACATTCCTTATTTTAAAGGGAAAAATATTATTTCTTGGATTCTTTTTATATCATTTATTACATCAATTTTGGGTTGTTATGAGTTCATAATAGACATAATATACTTATACAGTATAACGTTTTTACCCAAAAATTTGGCTCTCTCATAAAAAAATAAAAAACCCGCCCATTATCACACCAATGTATTCCCTAAGGGTACTATGTGAGATTGTGATAACTTCTTGGAGTAGTTTGTTGAATATGGTTTTGGAGATGATCTCTATGAGCTTGATCTTAACTGATTAATAGATTTTCATTCCATCCAGTTGTTGAATGTAGGTATGGGATTGGTCAAGGGAAATTACTAGTTATTTAAAATCCCTTGAAATCTCTATTAAATGGTCTTCATAGGGTATGACCCTACTATTGGAGGTCATCACTTATTGCTTATATAGAAATATTATTTTATTATAGCCCTTAATATATAAAAATATTAATGGTAAGAATACAATAACAATATTAACAATTATTATAATTTTTAATGATATTTTTTTGTCTAGTATAGTATAATTAATAACTGTAGAATAAATGTAATATAGATATTTTTTTTCTAAAAATACATTACTTAATAATTAAATAATTAATTTAGAAGGGAATTTAATTTATAACTTTTGGGTCATTTCATTTTTCACCCTTTAAAAAATTTACCATGTAAATTTATTTTTTTTACACTAAAAAATATGAGGTTACATATGTTTCAATACCTCTAGAATTTACCATGTTACCTCCTCATATATGTTGTTTTTATTAAATCATTGAATATGAGATTTGTCTTGTTTTGTAGAACTTCATCTCTGAGATATACGATCATCAACAGCTCCTCATCATTTGAAAGATCAGTCTCCAAAGATGTCATATTATTATTCCGATCATGTGAGTGGTGTAATTATTTAAGAAGGATATATAAATCAAATTAGGTACTTGATAAGAGGTTAGTGGGTGTGCTATTCTATAGGAAACAAAATTTTATATGATCGTTGATATATAATGGTTTGATGTGTCTTTTACTAATGATTCTCTTCTTCCAAATCCTGATGACATTATTCCATGGTGATATAAAATGTAAAACTTTTTCTATTACAAAATACTCTATGTAATGTTAATGAAAATATTTGGGTGATTTTTTTGACTTTGCAAATATTTCATATACATCGAATGGTTTGAACCATTTCTATCATCTCTAGGTTTAGATGAGATCCCATTCTCTTCTTCTATTGAACATCATCACAATATATTGGAGTCTAACACCACATCAAAAAAATATTTTCATAAGGTGCTATTTTAATTCTAGAAAAGAAATTGTTGTTATATGAGAACTCTACTACGGGAATGTGTTGTTAATCTGAACATCCCTGGAAATGAATTGAACATAATTTTACAGTACACTTAGGTGTTTTAATGGTTCTTTCAATATGACCATCTGTTTGAGGGTGATAAGAAGTTCTAAAAATCATCTTTATATCAAACACTTAATAAATTCTTCTCAATATATTTGAGGTATACCTCAAATATTTATAAGATACAATGGAGAGTGTTACTCCATACCGTCTAACCAATTGCTGAATATACATCATAGAAATATGGTTAATAAATATATCTTCATTTATTTAAATTAAATTTAATGACATTTTATAGCGATCAATTACCACAGAAATATAGATATTTCATTATATTTTATAGGGATTCCATAAATTAAATCTAGGGTTATGTTTTCCCATGTCCATATTGCCCTGAAAAATTATTTAATAATACCCTTATAAATCTATCGTTCATCCTTGAATTTATGTAATAACAATCATTGAGATAAAAATAAGTTAATATCCCTCTCTATGTTATCCCAATAGATTCTATTCATCACATCTCTATATATCATAGTGCATTCTAGATGAATCTAGATGGAAAAGTTTTTCACATCAACCAAATGTTCCCTCTTCAACATTAGTTTTGATGGGAATCATATCTGGGTTCAAACCTAATAAATTCATATTTTGAAATTTTTAACAATAGAATATTATCTACCTTTTCTATATCTCATTATCCTCTTATTGGGATTCATCAAACTTATAAAAAATGGATGGTTGAGTACATATTTTATAAAGGTAGGATGTGGTTCCTTTTAAGATAATGGTGTCCATTCTTTGCATTTCCATGAAGGATAAATCCATTTGAATCATCATCAAGGATATGGATATAAGACCCATTCTACTCAAATAATTATTCACATTATCCACCTTTAAATTATACTAATAGATTTAAAATTCATAATCCATTATGTTATTTGTTGGATCATATTTAAATTCATTTATTTGAATATAAAAATAAGGTTTTTTGATCCATATATATCTTATATGTCTTCTAGTAGGGATAATTTCACTTAATATTCAATGTGATGATCACTATAGAAAATTATAGACCATTCACTGGGAAGTTGATACTCTTGGATCATTAATTGTAGAGATGTATAGGGAATCACATTTTCATTTCACATCAATATACATACCAGTAATTTTTTCAATGATTCTATATAAATCATAAATACATCCGACCCAGTTTTAAATGGGATAATAACTTGTATTATTATCCTCTTATTTAACTCAATAAATTTTTCTTACATTCATTAATCATAAACACATCACTGTATTCCAAGTTAACATGGTTAGTTGGATTGATAATTGTGATAAATTTCACATAAAATTATTGTAGTACTCAGATAGTCCAAGGATACTATAGATCTTGTTCATGTATATTGGTCTATTCCATATTTAAATTTCCTCACCTTTTGTAGGATCCAAATATGTCCCTTTTGTAGTGATAAAATTCCCCCAAAATGCTACTTTCTCTATCCAAAACTTATATTTACTATAATTCACGTATAAATTTTCTTTTCATTAGAACATCTATAGATCATTCAAATTATCGACATGTTTCTCAATGATTATAAAGTAGATAACAATATAATCTTTAAGTACTACCACTATTTGTCATGTTAATACCTATACACTATATTCATTATGTCTATAAATATAGTTAGATCTATTTTTATTCTAAATTGCATCACTATGATCTCATATTGACCAGACCATGTATAAAAATAAGTTAGGGGGATATAATCCTTATTAACCATTAATTGATACTATCCCAACAATAAATCCATGTGAGAAAGGTACGGGGCTCTACTTATATAGTCGAACAAGTCATACATTCATTGTAGAGGACATTTGTTCTTTATCAATTTTTTTATCTCATGATAATCAATGAATTAGTGCATTTACCTAAAATAATTCTTCATAAAAGGATTTTTGAACTCCATGATGAAACATATTATTGTGTAAACCATTTATTTAGATTCAACTACTTTTTCATATTCCTCCCTTCGAGATCAACAATTTCCATTATATTTGGATCCATTAATATTGAGAAATCTCTATGTATATGTTTTCTTCAGAATTCAACCACTTTGTTTGGTGGAATTTCTGATAATTCGTTTTTTAACACATCAATATATTCTATTAAAATATGAATTTCATCAAGGATGATCTTATCCTTAGTGAAAATCATTTAACCGTGATATGATTCCTCATAAGTAAATCATATCCATTATTGAGATGATGATTGGAAAAGATATCCAACCTCCACCTAACACTATTATAGAGTTGGAGGGCGATTTGAGATATCAATGTTGATTCCATTCTCCTAGAAATATATGTTGCCTCTATACAATGAAATCCTATACATACCAATAAATGTATAAAATTATTCAAATGTGTCTACCACAAGGTTCTTTAGTAAATACATCCTATAAATATTGACCATTGATATGTTATATACACTAGATAAAATAATTTTCCCATATTCAATTTTAACAAATTACTGAACTTCAATGTTGTGGTATGGTTTTTGAATTGTACTTGTAAATTTTTGGTGATATAGATGAATTTTTAGATCTATAATCAAACAATATGTCTTTTATCCTTGAATTAATAACTAGTATACATATCACCACTTTAGATTTTGGATCCACCTCAATAGTTTTGATGGAATTTTTACTCTTTTTCTCTCTAGGCCATGGAGGTTGTTTTCACCGATTATCTCTAATAACCCTTGGAATAGTTCATTGGTTCACATAGTGTCCTTTATTAATGTAATTGAAACATTAGGTAATAGGATTAGGGTTTATTAATTAATTATTTTTTCCATAACTTTGTTGGGTTTCTCCAATCCATATTCACGAAATTAGACCCCCTATTGACCACACCTAATGAATTTTATTTCCATCTTCAAGAATTGTTTTGGATACTTCTTCCCACAAATTTTATGAGTATGTTATATTAATTTCTTTCTCCAGTTTGATTTCTCCATCACTATAAAAAAAATAAACTATATTCTCCACTAACTATTTCTAGACACATGTGACCCATGAGATTCTCCAATATATATTTTGAAATTGAGGGAACATAACAGAATGTCATTTTATTTTTCAAATTCATGAATCAAAAAATAATTTCATTTATTTGGAATTGAAGCATAGAAGGAGTGATAAAATTTTAAATTAGGTTCCACAAAAAATCCATAGTCATAACATGCATGTATTAGGATGTTTTCTTCATTCACACTAACAAATTCATCCTTTATTTTCATAAAGCTAAGAGAATCCATTCCCAATTTTTTGTCTGAGATTATAGATAATGTAGTTATTAAAATACTTTTTCCAGAATTTATATTCATTCCATCACTTCAATTTCTTCATCCGGGCTTTTTCTATTCCACAGCAACGACCATTGATCAGCTTCTCTATATTCTTGAAAAGGCCTTATCTTATAGGAGGAATTTATCACATAAAGGTCTTGATTAAAACGTTATATTTTTTAACGGTATGTGAATTTTCCTCTGGATTCAAGTTTCTATTCAAAACATGACTTAATTGAGTAGTATATTTCATATTGTTATTGATTCCAAAAATCATTGGGTTGTGAATCTCATTTTTGTAATTCATCAAATTTATCATCACAATGGTTATTGACTTGATTCCTCATATTTATATCCATTAATTAATATAAAAGGAAAATTATGTATTAGTATTTTCTTTTGAGTAATCAAATAAAATAGAAACAAAAACCACTTGTATTATTTCTAAAACTGATTATGTATCTTAGAATCCAATCACTATATAATTTACCAAAATTATTGATGAATTTATATGATTTGTAACATACACATAATTTTAGGATCTGCTATATCAAGCTACATGTAGAAAACTCATAATAAATGCAGAGTCATAGTGTATTTGGATAATTTGATACAAATAATAATATCTTGAAGGTAATATATACATTAGTATATGAATGATCTTGTATAGTGAATCACCACATGGGAGATCCCCTCATGGTTTAGGGATTCCTCTTCATTGTGATTCTCCCTACAACCCTGCTCACCTCCTCACCTTCTCTTATGAGGGGCATGGCACTATTCTTGATTGGGTCCATGGGAGTTGATTCTACATTGTGGTGTTCTCTCATCGGCCCTTGAGTTTCAAAGATTTCCATATCGATAAATATTCCACCATCGATCATCTTCATACATAGAAAACTGTTTAAAGGTCCTTTTCATTTCCACCACTCTACCTCGCTTGGTTTTGGTCCGGCTTCCACAACACCATTCCCCGTTATCTATGGTGGTTTTATTTAGTCATGGTATGGAATTCGATTCAATTTTCCTATGGTTCTGCTTTCTAGAGCTCTGTTAATGGTCCATCATAGTTTCCCATCCTCTAAAGGTTCGATAGCTTGCCTTTTTCACTTTTTTGGCCTTATTGGAGAATATTCGTTTTGTCTATGGTTTTATTTTTGTTTTTGGTTTCCAATGTAATCATCTCTATAACTACATTTGTGATGGATATTATGGTTTAAATATTTTTGTGGAAACTTGGAAGCCCTATTTTGGCTTCTCATTTTTGCTTTTACTAGGCTTGGATCATATAGAATCTGTCCTCTTATACCCTTTTTACCTTATTCCTCTATACACATCCCTCTATTGGTCATGTTAAAAGGTCATGAAGTAAACATGGGATGGTTTGGTGGTTCTCGTGACTGAGGTCCTAATTTTGGGTTTCTGGTCATGGGTAGCATGTTCTTAGTGGTTCGGTGGTGTAGTGTTCCTCACTGCCATGTTTGAGGTGCTCCTCCTTCACTTATGTTGTAGTTTTGGCTCTATGTTTATGGTGACGGGTTGGTTCCCTATGGTCATCTTCTTTTATGGTGGCCCCTCCAGCATACCCATATCTAGATTCTAGTGTGGTGGTACCCAATAACGCTGATGCGTTGTCTTGATCTGCGACGTTGGGATAGATGTTGTGGGAAGTGTATGTGGTAATGATGATATTGGTGTGTGTGGCCTGTTTCTCGGGCAGGTCAGGCTTTATTCTAGTTCTAAATTAACATAAAATGATATTTATTCGAAAAATAAAAATATTATCTTTTTATAATAACATGAAACTAGTATACAATAATATTGGTTAAAAACACTGTAAAATTTCCTTATAATCTATTGACCATCTAATACTACACAGGATAACTTGGGGACATGCATAATAAAGGTGTGACCTATATTTCCTAGAAAGAAAATAATAAAATCATAGAATAATGTAAATTAGTACATTTAGTCAATGGGAATAACATGGTTTCATAAAGAGGTGAGAATCATAATCATGAAAATTGAAAAAAGTTACAATATAATAAAATCATGTCAACATAGGAATATATAGAAAAAATAAAATATGACTTCAAAAGAATATATAAAGGAGAACATTTGAGGTATCATAACATAGTGTTTTTAGGATGACTAAATGTGTTCCATAAATGGTATCTCATGTTATAAAATAATTACCCAATGCACTAGAGGGCTATATAATTATGGATCCACCTGTCACAATCATATCTAGTATAGGAATTTGAGTCCACATATATCACAAAAAATAAGGGTGTGTTTCAACACCTTTAAACCCAGGATTTATTAGTGTGGGTTACATATATGGTATTATCTAATCAATGAAGGATATGTATATATAGGTGATTACCTATGAGGGGAAATGTTGATAGGTATTCCCAACACAAAATTTTGAAATGGAAAATCCTGGGATAATTTAAATAACATTATGAGAATCCATACAAGTTTATGGAATGGTCTAGAGAGAGTGAAAGGTGGTATCTAATTACATTAGATTCGTTAGTTTAATAATGGGATGTGTAAAAACACAATAGAACATGAAAAAACTAAAATCAAAACACCTGGAACAAAGAATGTACCTGAATAAAAAAGGAAGAGGATAGAACCCATTACCATGAGGGTCTACTGTAAATGTTTTAGAAAAGACTCTTATGTTCATGGGAACACCTTAGGAAGTATATGAAGTGGGATACAAAGAGGAAATTAATTCTATATTTTTTTCAGTGAGGATGACAGGGAGGTTGTGTGGGAATTTATAACAAAAGATCAGGGGATTCTTTTTTAGTTTCTAAACATGGATTTGTAGGATTCATTATAGGTTTTTAAAATAAATCAAATAACATTAAAAAATTATTATATTTAAGGGGAAACGTTTTTTCATTTATTTCATTTATTGAATAAATTACATCACTATTGGGATATTATGATGTCATAATACACACCGTATATTTTTATCATATTTCAAATTTTCCTTCCAAAATAAATAATCTCAGAATATTATATAAAATTAACCATTGTCTATTTAGGATGTGATGATTTCAAAAATAATATTTATTTTACCAAAATTGATTTCTACATGTAGAAATTTTAGATATTTAAATAAAAATAATTATTTACCAAAACGTACTAGTTTTGATGAAACTAACAACATTGTGGACATTATTAAAACTAAATGGTACTTCATTAAATTATATTTTCAATTATATTTAAATAAATATATTTTTTATAAATAATTATGAAAAATAATATTTTTTCAATTTTTTTTCAAAAATTGAATTTAAATTGAAGCATTACATTACCCAAAAATATAATTTTGGTTTCATTATATAAACATATAGTTTTCATTAAACTCTTTATATAATCATGTATATATATAAATTAATAACCAAATGTGATAAATCTAATAATTATTTTGGTTGAAATAAAATGTTTAAATTCATACTACTAGGGTCATGATACATATTCCCTTTTTACATCAGTATAGGCCATAAAGGTATGGTGTATGATGGTTCCATTTTTTGGGGTAGTTTAGGGATCATGGTTTGGGTTATTAATTATATGATCTTGTACTTATCATATATATGATTTCGATCATTTCTCATTTATTGAATATCGTCTTGGTATTGGTCATGGTAAAAGCCTAGTTGTGATATCTCCCATGGAATCTTAGATATATAGTATTCAAAAGGTAAAATCCTACTATACGAGGACATCATCACTCCATTATTTTTCAATTATAATATATTATATCTCTTAATATATAATATTCACAATGCCCATGGATGAATGGATATATTAAAAATGGTTATTATTCTTAATAATCATTAATGTTCAAAATGATAAATATTATAATGGTCCAAAAATATAAATTATTTATATTGTATCCATTTTCTAAAACTTCAATATATAATAATGAATTTAATCATTTAGATGGGAATTTCATTTTTAAATGATTGGGTAATTTCAAATATCGGTTATGTATAACTCAATATAGAACATTGAGAGGTTAATTATCAATAAAATTCATTAAATGTATATGATTATATATATATATATAATACACATGAATGAATGGAAAACTGGATATTTCCTCTAATATGAAATTTGTTTTATATTCTTAAAAAATAATGAATATTTTACAAAACCCACTATAAGATATGTTCTATCATATCATATTTGATAATCTACGAATAGAGTACCACAAAGCTCTAATATGTAATAGAGGAGGTAAAAAAGGCCCTATTTGATGGTATCATCAACTGGATAACCAGAAAAATATTCATGTTGAAAAATATATTCCTATCATTTGGAGGATGGAATACATTGATTAACAATGAAATTTTGTTTGTTCTGATTAATGTTCACTATATCATCATTACTGTAATGTTGAATATAATTAAGATGGAAAATATAATTTATGTATTCTTATGGGATGTGAACCATGTCAGGCGAAGCCATTGGGCGTCATTGAAATGACTGGTGAGTCTGATTGATGAAGATTTTATTGAATGACATAGCGTTTTGGGAGCCGTGTATTCCATTGAGGAGAGATTGGAATGGGACATCATTGTAGTGAATTACTTATGGTAAAAAGTCATGATAGATATATATATATAGGGACGAATGGGAGGGATAGAAAAGAAAAAATATTATACTATTAATTTTTAATTGAGGTGGTGTTGTTATATTGGAGGAGATAAAGGAAAATATTTTTTGGGTTATTGGTTGGGGGGATTATAATATGTTCAATATGAAATGGGTTAGAGATGCATTTTATTGGGATTATCATTTACAAATATCTTATTTAATTAGATAGGCATGTTCCAAAAATTTATCAATTTGATTCTCAATCATGGTTAGAAGAACATTTATGATAATATGGGTCTAGTTGGTGTATAAGATATTTTTCTTCTCTTGGTAGGCTTCAAATAGATTTAATATCCGGGGTTTAAGAAACATGGTACATGAAGGAGGTGGGATGGATGATTGAGCATCAAAACATTGGTTCATGTAGATTTCGAGTGAGAAAAAATTTCTATTGTGGAGAATGTTAAATAAATATCTTCCTACAAATAAGAATTTGAAAACCAAATGGTCTGATCTTGGCCTCAAGAAGAAAGTGTTATGCAAAGCTGAGGAAAGAATCAACATGGAACAAATATTTTTGAAGGTTACAACTAAAATTGGATCAAGAGTTTTATAGGGCATGGAATAAATTTATAGGCATGAAAACATTAATTATAGGATTTCATGGAGGTTTGGTTATCAGGTGATAGATATTAAGGGGTGGAGGCAAAAATTTTGTGTACTGGCCTTTTATAAGAAAGAGATTCCTAAACATGGGATATAGACAGGATAATTAGGGTAGATGGATCAAATGGAAGGCTCCCAACATGGGGATAAAACTAAATGTGGATGGCTCATGTATTTCTAGAAAACTAATAGGGGATAGTCTGGTGAGAGATTGATGGGGGTCAGTGATTCTGGGTTTTAGATCTTTTTATTGGTCAGGCTATTTTTCTGGGGTAGAGACAAGATAAATGGTATCATGTATTATGTTGTGTAGGATTTTTAATATCCTGATTTTATAATTAAAATAGGAATCCACTATATTGGTTGGTTTCACTTAATGGGAATGATAGATCACTATAGGATCTGGCCTACCATGTTAGAAAATGAAAACTTTTTTTAAAATATAGCATTAAATTTATCCATACTTAGAGAGAAAGGAATTTGTTGGCTGATTTATTTTAGTAAAGGGAGTCCATGTGATAAAATTATTTTATAAACCAGTTCAAAGACCCAAATGATTACTATAAGCTTCTTTTAGGGTTTATTTCTATTTCCTTCATAATTTAGAGCCTCCTTGATTTGGGGGTGGCTTCACATTCTTTTGTTTTTCCCCAATATTAGAATGATAATTTTCATTCTTTAATTTATGTCACATATATATACGATAACTAGATAAAATCCATGAACTGATATAATTGGTGAGAAAAATCTATTAATATTTCATGTTTGAATAATGGTGAAATTTTCCGTTCATATTCCTATTGATCAACACCATGAACATATTTTAACTCATTAACTCCAAAACAACAACAACTATGATGTCAACTTCTATTATCCACATAGACCACATTCATTGATAAATATCATCATCAAGGGAACCCATTAATTTTTATCCTTAAAAATGTTATATATTTAAATTATTATTGTGGCATCTAGCCTTGGATTCCACATAGTGTTTCCTTGATATGGTGCTCCACATGACCTGAAGGTCACGTCCCCATATACCAGAGGATACTAACAAGATATGACATACAAGGGTGTTTCTATGGTGAGAATATTCCCTCATAGAATACTGTGTATCACGGTGTAAAAAATTTAGATATGGAACCATAGAAACAAACACTATAATGACTGGACCTATAACCCACTATAGTTGAGAAAATAAAATGGAATAGACATGAGAAAATAATAACAATAAGAATAATAAATCATCCAATATAAAAAACCAACTGGTAGAAGCTTTATAGTATTAATATATACAAAATTTATGACCATGATGTCATGTAACTATAAAAAACCAGTACCCATGGAATAGAGAAGACAAGAATATACCACATGCTATCAAAAAAAAAGGAAAAAAATTGGCCCTTTTCTCCCATACTATATTCTAGATAGGTCAATCAAGAATCAGATATTGGACCCATTATCTATACCTTCAATCATAATGTCTTCTTGGGTATTCATGGTAGATGAAGTAGGGTGTGAGATAAAATCCTTGTAGGACACCAATAATGGTCTCTAGATCAATCTAGTTCATAAAATAAAAAATTAACATTGTGCCAAATTGGGTAAATTTTTTGAAATAAATATGTAAATAAATAAATCCATATCTAGGTTTCTAAATGTATTTATAACTGATTCTTCCTTCTTTATCATATGTCATATGTTCTAAACAAGGGTACCTGTACAGGTAATATAATGTATATATGGGTCATCATAAATATACAAAAAATGTGGACTAGCCTAATGATTATGATTTTCCTTGGTAGTCACACCCCTATGACTTCATTAAATAATTATCATAATCTTACAATAATAAGGCATCACATTTAATACAATAAATCATCTATCATATCCATAATGGCATCCTAAGCCCATCTATGGTGATATAAGGAATCCAAAGCGTCACCAAATTAACCTTGGATGTAACTAATTCCAAAGAGTCTATTCAAGGAGATCCACAACAGTGTCGCTAATATCAATAACGACAGGGTGACCTATAATCTCTTACTAGGTATCTCACATAGGCGACCAAGTATCGCACGAGGAAAGGCATATCATTCCTTCCAATGATCACATGCACAGTTTCTCCCCTAGGGAACCGGTGTCAATCAATAGTATAAGTAATCCACCCAGATATCCTTTCTAATTAATCACATGGGTTTATCTTTTCACATACATTAGTTTTATATAATAGGCATGGTGAATCCATTCATGATTTCCCTATGTCGGGACTTTTTTTTCTCCTGACCCATAAGAAACTATGGAATAACATTCAAGATAACATGTCTTAAAGAATTAATTTCATGTAGAACTTATTTGAATGATATCCAATTCATTATATTAAAGAATAGAAACCATGGAATAAGTCATTGGAAAATATAGAATATGCACAACCATAGGCAGAATTCTATATGGCATAATGACAAGGAAATAAGCATGATTCCATGAAAAATAGATGTGATTATTTTATAAAGAACAAGGAACATTCTATAAGGGACAATAAACAAGAATAATAAATGATTAATGATGTATAAGGAATAAAGGATAAGGGCCTAACTCTAGTTCTAATATACATCATAACACATTAAATGAATTTAATGCATTTATTTCTCGTGCAACACACCTAAAGTGGTTTTTATTCCATCTTGGAAATAGGTTGTTAAGCCTCTAATGAAGAAACACAACCATTTGGGTGGATTGGGTCAAATAGATCAACCAACTATTCATTTATCACTCATTTGAGTCATAGAGGACATGTCAAATCACTAAATTTAAATATTATGTCAATTTAAGAGCATCACTGGAGGGGTTCAGCACATGGAACAATGGTGAGCCAAATAAAAAGAAATGAAACTCTTAGAAAGAAGATAGGACACCTAACTGTGGTGTGTATCAGACCACTCGTCTGTTTTGTCCCTTGAGTCGATCTAGAATAAGAGTTATTGAAGAAATAATCAAATTTCCTAGATATTTTGAAAATGTGGTTTCACCTATTTAGTATAATAGGTGGAATAATCAATGAAAAATGAAAGGAAAGGGAGTGTTGGGATTACCTGAAGGTTTATGATGCCTCATATGGTGATGGATTTGGATGACATGTGAGGGAGATATAAAAAACCCTTCCAGTGAGGGAGGTATGAGCTTCGGGATTGGATATTAGAGAATAATTAGAGAGGATAAATTTTATGAGTTATTTAGTATTCTTAAGGGAGAAATTGTAATTTTCACCTAATTTATTGGGCCACACAGTTTGGAAGTATGGTTGTCGAAACCATTTTCTAACAGTGTGCCCCATTATTCTTAAGAAGGGACCCCCACATGGTTAAGGTTCATGATTTATCTAACCATGCATAAAATGTATGAAGAGAAAAACACCATGATTTTTACAACCGCACTGGGGTGTGAACCTAGGATAGCATGGTTCTAGAAAAATTGTGTGACCCTGACACACCATAGTCACAAGCTGCATAGTTAGAGAAATTTTGTGTGTGAGGCATCATGGTTTCTCTAAACCATGCTTTCCAATTTTCTTCTTCAAAATTCAGGGCTCCCATCTCTGAAAAAGACTCTTACTCCCCGAAGATACTCATGTCATCATGTGGAAACATTTAAAGGTTAAAAGAAATTAATTAAAAAACACTCATCTAAACCATTTGATAAAATTGAAGACATTACAATCTCTACTCCTTAAGAAAACTTGTCACCTAATTTTCCATTACAGTAATGGTAAATCATCATCTGAATGAAGTTCCATCCACTACACATGTACATCAGCCTCATACTCCCAAACATCATCCCAAACACAATCATGATTCCATATCACCCATACTAGAGGGGCTGACCATCTTCATAGATCCTTTGTGCTTTATATAATGATATGTATAAGTTGATCCCATAAATACACATATTTCTCTAGATGAATATAATCAGGGTCAAATGAACGAGAAAATCAACATATGATCACACCACAATTCACATTTTCATTTTCACCATTACACCAATGTGCTAAACTAGTTTTATATTGACAATTAAAAAGAAATAACATCCTGTTAGATTAAATTATTTTTGTTTTATCACTGTTAAATAGGTAAATGTTAATTTTTTGGTTAATTTCATTATAAGAGTATGTGATTTGGAGGTCCCATGATGATGTTCAAGGATAATGGTCCAAATTGAATAGGTTCCAAACACAGAAGTGGACTCAACCACACATTTATCCTAAAATGTGCGTCCATGTGGGATAATATTTTTTGGTCTAAAATTTAATTTTCTATAACTATTATTAAAAAACCCAAGACCCATTAGGATATATAGTGTCACATATGAAAAGTTCTATCCAAGCCATCGAATATGCACAAAGATAAAAGTGATGTGTTTCTTTCTAATAATATATCGATTTGTAGTTGTCCAAATAGTGCCCAATTATGAGTGGATATAGAAACATGGTGGGGATAATTCTTTTTAATTTTCTCCAATGTGAGATAAGACTGTCTGGAGGTCGAAAACCATGGTCCATTTGGTTTTTCGAAATCTAGGGGCTGAAAACCACCTTCTAATTTTCAATTAAATTGATACTTTGGGATCCCCATTTTCAGGTTTGAACTAGAAGAAAAACTCTAAAATTTTGGAGTTTGTTGGGAGTACTATACTCACCCAAGATGTTCTGGAGGCCCATATTCTCTTAGAGGGATAAGGGATGAAGAAGGAGTTACACCCGACATTCCTCCTCTTCTCAATTTTGTGCTAAATAGTGGGTGTTCATATTGAAGGATATGAACCCATTTTAAGGGAGATCCAAAAAATATATTAGGTACAGCATAAGAGTAATTTTGGTGCAAAAATATTTCATTCAATGTATCTTACATTATTTTTCATTAGAATTGTTTATGCATGTGATTGATTTTCTCTTAATTTCTAACTGATTAGTGTGAGGTTTTGAGTGTATGACTTGTGTTGTTTCGATTGGAAAACAAAATAATCCTTTTAATACCAACCTTATTTAAATTAAAATCTACTTTGGAAGCTATTATTCCATTTATAAGTGTTGGACCTTGGAAGTTAGATAGTTATGTAATGGTTTGGTTCTTGGAGAATTAAAATTAAATATTATGAATTAATCAGGATTCCAATTAATTTTAACAAAAGAATTACATTAAACATGTATGAATATCTAAGAAATATGAACATGAAAAGTGTGTAGTGAAATCACAATGAAATGTTTTTCACATATTTCTTAAAATACACTTGGTTTCTCAAATATTAATTTTTTTTAAATTAAGGTATTTTCTTAAAAATCTTTTTAAAATAGCCCCCCAATTTTAATAATTTTTATTAAGAATACACAATATGAACCTATCAATAATCCTTGAGAGACTACATATCATTTTCTATATCTTGTAAATAAACATTAAAAACATAATCAATTTGATGTTTCATGATAATGTGTTCACATTTTGGAACCATTTTTGGGGAGCTCTTTTATTTTTATTGTGTGTTTTTTGTAATAATATTGTGTATTTTTCAAATCATTGTTCACATCATTCCATCCATAGTTTATAGTTAATTAATAAAATAATCCTTTTTCATTCCTTTTTCATGATTCAATATTAATCGTAGACTACTTCCATTCGAACAAGAACTAGAGAGGATCTTAATCCATTGACATGAAGAAGCGCCAAACAATTCATTCAAGGAGGACACACAAAACATCAACACACTTCTTGTTCCTTCGTACACTTCATCTAGAACCATCATTAAACTAAAATAAGCTTTCATAACATGGGTTAAAATAACCATACATTAAAAGAACAAAACTCACCTAATGTTGATATACAACCCACTTACATTCAAATTCAACACGAGGCACCCATTTTTGAACTATGATCCGGTTTAATTCACATATTTCCAAGATATCATGGAATCGGTGGATTAGACCCACATAAGAATTTAAAATAATTTCACACTGCCTGTTCAACCTTAAGATCTACTAATGTGAATGAAGAATAATTAATGTTTACGAAATTCCCTTTTTCATTAGAAGATATTGAAAAATATTGGATTTACTATTCTAATTCACCAATAAGAGGTTGGGAAGACATGAAATGAATTTTTCTAGATAAATACTTCCTATCCTCAAGAACTACAACAAAATGAAATTTATGGTATAATGAAATATCAATGGGAAACAATTCATGAATACTTGGAATGATTTTAAAGGATTTATTTATGTTTCCCACAGCACCAATAAGTGATAATCTTTTAATTCATTTATTTTATGATGATTTAATTCCTACTGATTGAAATATGATTGATGCTGATGTAGGTGGTGTGTTAGATGGAATGAACTCAATTTGTATAAGAACCCTAATTGAGAACATGGTGCAAAACACTCAACAATTTGGTTCAAGATCTAATTTCACCATTTAGGGTGTCCATGTTTTTAAAATTACTGAATTCATGAAGAAGATGGACACAATGTGGGAAGAGGTAAGTACCCTTCTACAACAATTGTTCCTTCCAACGAGATATCCCAATCTCATCCCCCATCCATTGTGGTATATTTTCTTATGACACACACAACTCTGATCAATGTTCTCAATTGAGTGAAACTTATGAGTGTTGTGAGGCAATCTTTCCAGGTCGTCCCTATAAATAACCCTTTAGAAAAGAACCTAACTATAATTTCTAACATAGCTGGAAAGAAAATAAATCCTATAGGAAAGGGGGTATTCAAACCAACTTCAATAGCCATGGAACCAACCTAGGAAGATTAGTAAATTACCACTACACATATTTCCTCAACCACAACAAAGTCCGTTCCAATAACACCCTCCAAAACCCAAGGCAATACGAGAGGAAATGATGAAATAAATAGTTTAAATAATCTCTAATTCCAACAAAACTCCCATGATTCCATACAATACCTAAAAACCAATTAGGCCAACTATCCGACTTTTTGGGGGAAATCCAAAGTCACGGGTCGGATAAATTACCCTCTCAACACATAGTCAACCCTAAGGATAAGGGAAATTTCAGTACCATCTACCTTAGTAGTGTAATTAAACTTAAAATCCAAATGATCCCTCTTTTAGTGTCATCCCCTCATTATGAAAACATCATCCCAATAGTTTAAATTAGTCTGAATGTTGAAAAACATTTTCCCAAGAGAATCCCTTTCAAAGGAAAGAATGTGTCCATTAATGAGTCACCAAGAAAAACCATTCCTTTTCCATTTACCTAAAGGGACACCCAACCAAGGAATAAAAAAGTAACTAAACGTGGTAGATAAATCTTGGAAAAATTAAAAAAAGAATGGTTAACATTACCTTGATTGATTCTGTGAAGTAAATTCCGAGATACTCTATGTTTCTTAAGGATATGTGTAAACACTGAAGGTGACTTTATAGTGGTGAGAAGGTGAACTTGGGGAGGAATGTCTTATCATTGATAGATCCACCACTTCTAACCCAATCTAATGATTTGGGATCATTCTCAATTCCTTGAACCATAGGAGAGTATTTGTTTTCCAATGTTATGCTTGATTTATGTGCATCTATAAATGTGATTCCATGCATCATTTACTCTTCATTGAATGTCATTAATTTAATCCCACATGAATTTTTTTTATATTCCAAACTGGAGTATTGCAGACACCATTGGTGTGTTAGAAGATGTTCTTGTGACAGTGAAAATTTTAATTTTTCCTACATATTTTTATGTGAATAAAATGGTATATGATATTATGAATGGACATGGCCCAATTATATTGGGAATAAATTTATTGAAAACTTCCAAAAAAAATTAATGTATACTATTGTACATTATCTATGGATTTTGATGGTGACATTTTCCACGTCATGATCCTTGAGGCCATGAAGCACCCCTTGGAAGAACATTCCTCTCTCCTTATTAAATCTATATATGTACTCCCTTCCCCTAAAAATAATTATTTTCATCCCCATGACCCCATTTATGTGTTTACTTAATTTATTGAAATTAAAGGAAATGAATCATGCATAGAATGTTCTACTTGTCTTGAAAAATGTCATGCATTTTTGTTAATTGATAATTTCTTGAACACAGAGGATCACAAAACCATCAACGATACTACTAATCTTGTAAAATCTCATTCCACATCAAAGGATGATACCATTGAGTAGTTATATGAGATTACATACCTCTCACTATAAAAAAATCACATCAATTCCAAATCAACCTAAATTGGAGCTAAAACAATTTTATCATGATTTATAATATTCTTATCTAGAAAATGGAAACACGTTTCCTGTCATAATTGTTGGTTCACTCCCTCTTGATCAAGAAATGTGTCATATTGTTCTTTTGGGGGATTATAAACAATATTTGGGATGGAAACATATAGAAATTTCTTATATTAGCTCATAAATTTGCAGAAATCATATATAATAAAATAATATGGCTAAATTTATTAGGCTATCACGACATCGACTAAACCCAAACCTACTAGATGTTGTTAATAATGTGGTAACAAAATTATTGGATACTAGAATCATTTAACCCATCTATGACAACAAATGGGGCATTCCAGTTCATGTATTTCCCAAAAACACTAGTCTGGCGGTAATTAAAAATGAAAAAAAATGAAGTGGTTCCAACTCTTGTGATGAATAGTTGACGTGTCTGTATAGACTATCACTGACTAAACCAACAAACTTGGAATGAATATTTCCCATTATCATTTATTCACCAAATTCTATTGTGGCTAGAATGTAGGATTCATTAAAATTTTCTTGATGGTTATTTTGGATACTTTGAGATCCATATTGACCTTGAGGATCAGGAAAAGAAAACCTGTACTTTCCCCTTTGGAATATTTTCATAAATAAGGATTCCATTTGATCTATGTAATTCTCAGAGTACTTTACAGAGATTCATAGTTAGTATTTTTTTTATTACCTATAGAATTCCATGGATGTATTCATAGATGATCTCACTATATATAAATCACCATTTGATGAATGTTTGGGTAGCTTATGTTATGTCCCATTCCAATCTATTGAAAATTGTCTTGTATTAAATTATGATAAATTCCATGCCATGGTGCAACAAGTTATTGTATTGGTACATATCTTTTCTGGGGATGGCATACAAGTTGATAAATCAAAATTGGATGTCATTTCTTCCCTAACATTTACAAAAAATGTATAGGGTAAAAGGTCATTCCTAAGTCATGTTAGATTTTAACATTGTTTCATTTGTGACTTTAGTAAGATTTAATTACTCCTATCTCGATTTTTCTAAACAGTAAAATAATTTGTTTTTGATAAACAATATGGATATTCACTTAATAACTTGAAATGGATTCTAAAATCACCACAAATAATCCAACCACCTCGGTGGTATTTACCATTTATGCACATGTGTGATGCCTTTAACTATGCAGTTGGTGTTGTCTTATCAAAACTGGTTTATTGAGATCCACATTTAATTGCCTATAACACACATACATTGGATCCTACCAAATAAAAATACGCAAAAAATGAAAAATAATTCCATTCCACTGTGTTTTCCGTGGTTAAATTTTAGTCATACCATTTAGGGTCCAAAGTCTTTATGTTCTCGAACCATAAATCACTTTGATATCTCCTTAGGAAACTGGATGCAAAACTATATCTCATTCGCTGGATGGTCCTCCTTCAGGAATCAAATTTAGAAATTAGAGATAGAAACAGAGAAGAGAATATGGTGGATGACTATATCAGTAGGACCCTTAATCCCCATACATTGACTCATACCCTTTTATTCCTATAAATTACATGTTTTCTAAGGATCAATTATACTGATTTCATGATTTTATCTCTTATTATGGTGAAATTGTAAACAATTTTGTATCATCTTTCATTCCAGGTGTTTTTAGTAAAAACCATGATGATCATCTAAAACACGTGTCATGTTAGTACATTTGGGATAGTCCACACCTTTGGAACACATGTAGTGATAAATTCCTCAGGAATTGTGTTCCCAATATTGATTTTTAGTATGTCATAAGGTTCTTCCAGGCTCTATCATGGTGGGGGCACTTTGTTCCCCAACAGACTACTCGCAAGGTCCTCAATTATGTTTTCATTTGCCCAATATTATTTCAAGATGCCCATTATTTTTTTAAAAATTTTCCTCTCTATTAAAGAATGGGGAATTTCTCTAAAAGAAATGAAATACCAAAATAACCCTTGCTCTTACTTGAAATTTTTTATGTTGCGGGAATTGAATTTATAGGTTGATTTCCCAATTCATTTGGAATCTTGTACAATTTTCGAGTAGTTCATTATGTGTCAAAATTAGTAGAACCAGACACCACAAGGGCTATTGATTCTAATACTACTGTGGAGTTTTTTAGAACACGATTTTGTTGAAGGTTTAGAATACCTAGTATTATCAATAGTGACCATGGTTCACATTTTTGCAACCACACAAATGAAATAAATTCTTGTGTAGGTATGGGGTTGGGCATCGAATGTCTATTTATTATCACCCACAGACCAATGGTCAACATGGGGTGTTGAATATAAAGTTATTATATATTCTTGAAGAAATAGTTCAACCCAACATGAAATATTGGAGTCTTATAATATATCATTCATTATGGTCTTACGGTACTACTTTTAAAAATCTAGTGGACATGTCACCATATTAGCTAGTGTTTGGAATGAGTTGTCACATACCTATTGAGATACAGCATCAAGCCTACTGAACCATCAAACAATGCAATTCCAATAATTCATGTGTTGGTTCTCAAATTATGTCATAGATTTAGAAGTTTGAGTAAATGAGAAGAGATTCCTATTAAAACTCTCATATTTATAAGGATAGAACTAAGGCTTCCCACAACCATATAATCTGGTATCATCAATTACACATTGGGATAAAGGTCCTTCATTACAATTCAAGGATGAATTTTCATCTATGTAAGCTTCATTCTCTCTGGTTTATCCCATACACCATTATAAATGTTTATCCATTTGGTTTTAATCAGATAAAAAATAAAGTAACAAAAGAAACCATCACTTCCCATGGGCAGTGGCTAATGAATTGTCATATAGACATTTTGGAGTCCCGGATGGGGGAACTCTAAGTTCAAGAAGCATCCTACCAATGAAACGGATTTTATTTTATCCTTACTTCCCACATCTTCTTTTATTAGAATCACGAAACTACAGACTTTAGGTGTGAGGGGGATGAGTATATTCTTAGGTTAGTTAGAAATATTCGTTATCTTTTGTTTTTTTCTCTTTTTCTCTTTATATATTGTATAATATCTTTCCCACCTCATTTACCCTCTCACAGTGTTGCCATATTTTATTTTTCATGCCCACTATATCATGGAAAATGATTCCTACTTAATCATTGAAGTTATTGAAAATGTATGAGGAATTTCACTATATCATTTTATTTATACATTTTCAGAAAAATTAATAAAAAATGTCACAATGATGTAATATGTTCTTAAGAATGAATCTAACATTGAGGTGTGGATTTATCATTAATTTTAGTTTTTTTGATGATATAAATCATTGTATCAATTTGAAACCCTTGGGAAGAATGGTACGATTTTGTGTGAGTTATTTATGGGGAAATTATGTCACCAAATACATCCACACATCTTTTCACCCAACCATGAACTATGGATTTTTCTTACTCAATTGAATTTAATTATAAGTTATGTTACTATTTATTAGCTTTACCAAAATTATTTTATATATATATTCATTCCTTATATGGTTTTTTTCATTATTGTACTAGATTTCCCAAACTGTGTGTACCTATTATCCCACTGTTATATTCCATCAAACAAAATAAAAAATAGAAAAATAAAAAAATGGTTGTTTCTAGGGTAGGTCAAAAACAACCTTCCTTGACTTTTTATCTTGATATAAATATTACGATTAGTGTTGTTAAGAGATTAAATAATGGTTGAGAGAAGAGGGTGAAATTTTTTCCATGTTGATCTTTTAAAAAAAAAATGAGAGGAGTGATGAAATGTACAACATATAGGGATATCTAGTCAATGAGCATAATGCTTGATTTTTGGGAATACCTAAGAGAATGGGTTTGGAAATTTTATTGTAAAGGATTGGGGTAGGTTCAGTGGAAAAAATCATTTAAGCATAATCATTTTAAAATAACCTATATTTACTGAATTGAAAGTGGAATGAATAGAATGAAATGGTTGTCATGCACACAGACACATGGAAAATTAGTGACATTTATTCCATATAAATTATTTTCCCAAATATTCATCATTCATGTCCTTGAATTTTATTCTAATACAATTTTTGAGACACATTTTTCCATGATCATTGAGAATAACTCCTTGGTGTAATTTTTGATTTAATCACACTTTTATCATGAATAAAATTCTGATTTAAAGTATACTTTTCATGAAGATTGAAATATATACATGATTCATTTCGGAAATGTGAATTTACCCTGATGTTAAAATGTTTAGGTGTGGTGGTGTGATCGCATTATGATTCACTATTTCAAATTCACCATTACACCTTTATGATAATCTAGTTTTTTATTGAAAATTATAAATATAATAAAAAATTCTACTACATGTTTGATTAATTTTTTTTTTCACTATTTAAAATGGAAATGAAACTTGTTTTTTTAATTGAATTATAGGAGGTGATTTGTAGTTCTCAGGAATATGTTCAAGAAAATAGGGAAAAACTATGCATGATCCAAGAACACAAGTGGACTCAACTACACACTTTTACTAAACTATTCATCCAAATAATATTATCATTTTTAGGATGATCCAAAATTTAATTGTTTACAACTCTTTTGAAGGAACCCAATCTCCATTATTCCATCTAGTGGCCCATCTGGACTGATCTACCGAAGCAACTTAATCTGCATGAAGTCAAACACGGTGTTCTATGTTCTATCAACATCGCAAGATATAGTTGTCCAAATGGTTCCCATTTTTTTGTAGGAGATATTATATAAGTGGGAAAAACAACTTTTTAATTTTTCCAATGTGAGATAAGACTGTATAGAGGTCAAAAACCATGGGAAAAGTGGTTTTTCAAAATCTAGGGGCTCAAAACCACCTTTCAATTAGCCTATAAAATGGAACCTTGGGATCCCCATTTGCAAGTTCGAACCAAAATCAATGCTCTTCCATTGTGGAGTTCCATAATATTCCTCTACTCATACTAGAAGCTCTACAGATGCCTGTCATCATAGGGGGGTCATGTAAGAAGTTATAATTCCACCTATTTTTCCTTCTCCCCTCGACGTTGGGCTAAATGGTGGGAGTTCAATGTGAGAGAGATATACACTTGTCAAGGGAGTTCCATTGTATATATTATCAACTCGTTTGGATTAATTTGGGTGGTAACACATTTTTTTCATGTATCTTATATTATTTCATATTTTATGGTCTGTTTTAATTCATGTGATTGATTTGATCTTGATTTCTTACCGATCGGTGTGTGGTTTTAAGTTCCTAAATTGTATTGTTATGATTGGAAAACAAAAGAATCCATTTCATACCCACCTTCTTTATATTTAAATATACTATGGAATCTCTTATTTCATGAATATGTGATGGACCTTGGAAATACGATAGTCATGTCATGTTTTGGTTCATCGAGAATTGAAATAAAAGCTTCGGAATTAATCAAGATTCCAATTAATGTCTAACTAAGAATTACATAAATCTTATATCAATATTTTAGAACAATGAACATTAAATATATGTAGTGAAATCAAAATAACACCTTTATCTCAATTTATTCAGAATCTATTTCGTTTCTCAACTTTTTATCACTTCAAATTAAGTTATTTTATTAAAACAATTTTGAAAAAACCATCCCATATTTAAATAATTTTTATTAAGAATAGACACTTAAATCATATCACTGCTCATTGGGAGAAGCCTTAGGGTATTCCCTATCCTATAAATAAACTTTAAAAACATAATAAATTTGACGAGTCAGGAAAACGAATTCATCATCATACTAGAAAGAAAAAAATATGTGGAGAATGTCATGCATGGCACAATACCTATATAGTAACTACAACAGATAGGCTAACAGCTTAACTCATTCCATTATATGACATGTCCTAAATTAACGGGCTGAACGTTTTCCATGTGTCTGAATTAATCTATGAGGCAATCTTAGTGATATAGGCATAAAGAACTGATCTCCCACCTCTTGCAGAGAGGTTAACGATGAAAATTGGTATAGGATTTCCTCTTGGAATGAGGTGTATCAATATGATTCCGGATTATATGGAATTTCATTGACGTCTCATGAATTATATGGGGACCCAGTAGTTCTACCTCATCTACTTCTAACCTACATAAAGGTGAATTTAATTACCTACCTTACATGGCCACATACAAAGCCATCTGAATTATTTTCATAAAGATATTATTATAGGAAAACTCAACAAGGGATATATTCTTTTCCCATGATTATCTAAATTCAAGGATACATGATTGAAACATATCCTATAACACCTTTTTCATTATTATAGAATTCCCATTGGGCTAGGAGTGATATGTTCTACATAAGAGATCATGTGAACCTAGTTCCCTCTAAAACCCTTACATAATCATTATATAAAGTGGGCGTCGCAGTCTGAGATGTTAAAACAGGGAAAACCATGAATTCACACTATCTCACATATGTAAATCCTTCCTATCTCTTGAACAAAAAAGGTTTCTCAAATTTGTAGAAAGTGTGCAACCATGGTCATCCTATCAATGATCACCCATACAACATTTATTCCTAAAGGGGTATTGGAAATCGTATAATGAAATCCTTGGTGACACCATTCCATTTCCACTCAAGAAAAAAAAAGTGGTTGTAATGGTCTATCAGGTTGCTATTATTTTTCAATCACCTTCTGATAGATGGAGCTCTGAGTGATAAATCCTAAAATATACCACTTTTTACCTAGCCACCTATACTATCAACAAAATTATTAGTGAATATTGGTATGACTAGGGTGAACTTCCCAATCAAAGGAATGATATTCCTATATTAACTCTTCTTATACATCGGAAGGGACCCAAACATGCCCACCGAAGAGTTGGGTCTCATTCTCTTCAACAACCAAACCAAGAGGTGTTTTCTCACTAGTGATGATTTCCATCATGAAAAGGCCCTCAGAATGAAATAGGTACCTCTTCTAGACCAACTCAGTATGGATGACTTCACCATCATATCTACTAATACTATTTCTTCATGATTATCCCAATACACCATGTGTATCTCAGAAAACAGAGCCATCAATTTCCATTTAGTATGGACCTCTTGGATGACCTACCTTTGAGTATTCCAACTCATGGAATTAGCAATGACATTATTCTTACTAGGTTAATAAGAAAGCTCAATGTAGAATAACTGAAGGTAATCTACTCTCCTATGATGCCTTATATTTATGTCTCACTGTTTAGAGAAGGATTTGAGGATTCGTTGATCTATGTAAATGAAAAATATCTCACCCAATAAGTAGTGCCTCCAACAGTTAAAGGAATGAACCACATATTCTAGCTCGATGTTCTGAAAATGTCAATTCTACTCATGAGGCCTCATATTGAGGGAACCATATTCCATAACCTGAGCACCCTACACCATAACATCACCCAACATAATTTCGGAAGTTCTAGAGTAAAGAGTATAACATCTTCCCAGCTCTGAAAAATTCTAGATCAGCACTGAGGTCAATCTTCTACTTAACTACTAAAAATATTTCTCACACACTTTATACAAGACTAACCTCACACCATTCTTAGTTAAGACTGTAATAGGTGTTTAAAAGTGGGATACGTCCTTTATGAATAAACTATAATATCCATCCATCCATATGGAACTGTGTAGGGAAAACACATTCTTGGGTTTATCCCAAGAACCCACGATGCACACCTTCTCTAGGTTAATAGATAAGTCTACCTTTAAGATTATATGACCCAATAAGTGATCCTTTCTCATCCAAAATTGGAATTTATTGAGTTTCACATATAGATTGTTCTCTCGGAGTGTATTTATTATGATCACAAGGTGTATTTCCTAGTGATGTTTGGTGTGAAAATACACGAATATTACATCTACGAAGACTACCAAAAATGAATCTTGGTACAAGTGGAAGTCCTAATTAATTGGAGACATAAGAATTGATGGTACATTAGTCAATCCAAACATCATAACTAGACACTCATATAGGTTTTACTAACTTTAAAACATTGTACTTGGTACATCTTGTAATGTCCCAAAATTTCTGTATATATTTTATAATTATATGTAAATATATCGAGACTGAAAAATCTGATGGTGGGTGATTCCGAGACCCTGAGTGCCTAGAATGATCTGTTAAAATTTTGTTAAGCATTAATTAGGGTGAGTAAGAAGGTTTCCTAATAAAGTGGAATAATTCTTAATTGGTTTCCCTTATCAGAAATATGAGGGAACTGATACATTCTAGATGGCGGTTTTACCCAAGGTGTGACTTATGTTTAGTCGGTTCATGCCTCCGGTGAAAAAACCCAAAAATGGAATAACCGTAAATAAAATAATTAAATGATGTTATTTTATTTTTAAAATTAATATTACTCATAAAAAATGTCTTGGATTAAAAATCAAAGACCACCATTCATCTCTTGAGTTTATTCTTTATTTAGGCACATACTAACATTGGCTGGCATGGGCCAACATTGGAAGTTAGGTTCTGGCTGTGAATAAGTTAATTATGTAAAACTTATTTTAGTGTTAAAACCCATAACACCTAAAAGCTAACTAGGATTGAAAAACTTAGAGAACTGTTGAGTTCATTGGGACATGTTTCTCTAAGGAAAAGCCTAACCTTAGTCAGTGTGGTTTGAGGGTGGTTATTTTTAATTTTCTAAACTTTTTTACGGGTAGGTTCAGTAAACGTATGGACATAATTTTATATCATTCGAACCAGTGATCAGATTAAAAATATGAGGGCACCATTTAATCTGTAGTACTAGGATTTGCATAAGGGTGGATTCACTTCAACCACAGTAGGTCTGGAGAAAAATTTAATTCTTAAGACATTTAAAAGGATAAATAAAATATTTTTTTTAAAAAAATTTACTTTCATTCCTTTCCCTCCAACGGACAAGTGGAAAAGTGGGACTAGCGATGTGTGAAACCAATAAATTAGTTGACCATTCAATCCTAATTAATAGAAATGCTGGGGAATTAGGATAGTTCCTAATTAATGAGCCCCCATTAATTATCAACGTCGTTACTTACCCTTACACTCTCCTATTTATATTGATCTTGGGGAGAGGTATCGGCATGGCTTCACCAAGAAATGATGTTCTAGTAAAGTTCCGCAATGCCATACCCTTAGAGGATGGAGCCAGTTCCGACGAGTGGTGATGAGTGACACTGGAACCCCAAACCGAAGATTGGTGATCCTGCGACGTCATTGGAGGCTAGTTGCGAGGGACAACAAACACTGACCCATTTCCACAATCGTAGGCATTTCTCTGTCATTCTTGAGATAGGGGTTTATATTATTTTAAGTTCCATGATATTGTTGAACCCTTTAACCCTCCCATATTATTACAAGATAACATAGAGGGTGCGGGCCAAACAAACCTGGGTCGAACCCTCCTCTACCTTGAAACCATTGCACCCTCCATGGAAGTCTGCTGGCGTAGAAGCACTAACCGGCTACTAAAGTGGTGGCGTGCCATCGCGCGCCGCAAGAGAAGGTCACAACACTAATTCATGACAGTCATTGGAGTGGCTAGCACTGGCCGGAATCAGAAGACCGCAAAGGAGGTGCAACAAGCTATCACGCGTGGCTGGTGAGCAATGGTCTACGACCGAAGCCATGACAGGTGAAGGCGGCGGATGGAACCAGCCAACCGCAAGGAAGGTGGGCGGAGCACCCGCACCATTGGTGGAACCGTCCGCACCTCATCTGTTGTGGCGGTCTAAGAAGGCAGATGACACATTGACCGGTCACATAAGGGAAAGGTGGCAATACCAGCACACCACTGGTGGGAAACGGGGGTCACGATCGAAGCCGCAATGATGGGGGAACCCACGCCTCTGGTGTGTTCTACAGTGACCGGGTCGGTGCCCATCATCACAAGCCAAAGGGCCTCCGGGCCGTTCGGTAGACTGGGGGTCTCACCCCCAGTGCTGGCTAGGGCAGACCCCACCATTGGTCGTACTGGTGGGATGTCCCCTTATTGGCTGGGCATCCCCCTTGAATGTTGGCTCGGACCTTTGCCCAGCAGGCCTAGCCTGCTGCGGCCCAGCCCTGATCGGGTCGGGCCGGGTCGGACCGAACCCTGACCCAACAAGGCCCAAATTTTTTTAAAGGTCCATACCATGATAACTTGGTGTCCCATTCACAAACCATATGCTGCAATGAGACCCTTGGATAGAGATGAGCCTTTTGGTATACTTCAACTGAGTTTTGGAAATATTTTATGTAAAGCTGGGTTGGATCAATCTTGAATCCAACCGGGCCCCAAAAGTAAAACGCTTAGAACTCACAGACCTGAAGTCCGATTGACGCACCGTCTATCGTCTTGGAACCATTAGGAAATTTAGCTCCTTTGGGATACTCGTTTTTGAGCTTAGTGGTGGTCATTGTATGATTTATATCTTGAGTTGTTGATTCTATGAAATTCGAGGGCACCAGGTGCGATGAATCCAGTGGTTGGATGTAACGTGAAAAAAGAACATAGATCCTATGTGGGTCAACATTTTTTTATCCTGTGTGGGTCAGCATATATTAGATCCTTTGTGGGTCAGTGGTCATCGATCCTATGTGGGTCAGTGCATACTGATCCTGTGTGTGTCGGATCCTATGTGCATCAGCAGGGATTTGTACCTATCGATTCTATGTGGGTTAGCAGTAGTTATTCTTAACAGAAAAAGATCATATAACTTATGACTAATCATATGTACTTAAGTAATTAAGTTCTACAATGTGTGATCTTAGTCTTTACCTTGGCGGAGTTACCTGTGTGGTACTTCAATCTTCGTGGTGTTACCTATGTGAAACTTCTACATTTGAGATGTTTTATTTGTGGTGATACCTCTGTGGTACTTCTATCATCATGAGTTACCTATTTGGTAAATCTATATTTATGGTGGTACCTATGTGGTACTTCTACCATCATCGTGTTACCTTCATGGTGTAACATGTGTGATGCTTCTATCTTCATGGTGTTACCTATGTGGTACTTATACCATCGGCGTGTTACCATCGTGGTTTTACCATCGTAGTGTTACCTTCGTGGTATTATCTCTGTGGTGTTTCCTGTGTGGTACTTCTACCTTTGTGGTGTTTCCTACGTGGTACTTCCACCTTCGTGATGTTACCTATGTGGTACTTCTACCTTCGTGGTGTTATCATCGTGGTGTTACCTGTGTGGTACCTCTATCTTCGTGTGTTACATGTTTCTTACATCTATCTTCATGGTGTTAACTGTGTGGTGTTTCTACCTTCGTGCGTTACCTTTTTTGTATTATTTCATCATGTATGATATGAGTATATCTTGATAAATTAGGTATACTTATGGGAATATACCTATGTAGATTTGGAATCTTGATTTGTGGTTTTTCCTTCGTGGAACTATAAGAGACCTATGGGGTATCGGGGTCCCTACTGAGTATTGTTATACCCACCCCTGCATGGGATAAGCCCGCACCTGGTTGTGTCTTTTGCAGATGATAGAAATTATTTATTGAGGGTGATGGAGCCCAGACTAGATGGGGCTCGGAGGTGGACCATTTAGCGTGATGTGACGTAGTGACCACTAGACCTGAGCTATACCTACCCTTTACTTAGGATCCTGGGTGGATGATCCAGGTGATGTTTTTCCATTTCTAGTTATATTTTTACTTTTTGGTTGTACTTGTACTTTTTAGTTCTTCTTGTATTCCAACCCCTTTACTTTTAGCACAATTTTTTCTATATTAGTTTATTGTGTGGTTTCTTCTTGTTGTGTTCATGGACTCTGTGTCCATACATGTTAAAAGACAATGAATTCCCATTTTAGTGATCTGCCATTTCGGTGCTCGTCACCATCCCCTAGCCTATGGAAAGCGGGCATGAGGTTGTCACGACATGGACCCTTGGGGACAGGTCGTGACAAAGTGGTATAAGTGGAGTCAGTTCTACCGAAGAACTAGGAATATAATATTTTCTATGTGGCAATACTATTATGTTTCATGCATGTGGTTTTCAGTTTGGGGAATCCAGTGTAGGTGTGGCAGCTGACATATCCATACACCAGGACCCTAAATTCATATTTCTGACTCAGTGCATGAAAACACAGATTGCATGTGTTTTCAAAAGTTTTTATTGATTTTTCTTATAGTCATATCACTATGTATAACGTAAGGACTATTTGGAACATGTTCCTTATTAGGATGCCTCTGCGTATAAAGCTATCTAGGATTCTTAAGAGAGTACACGATTACAGCCCACCGAGCGATGAGGCTCCAGTGTAGGGACCTCATACTATGTTGGCACCTTCGGGTGGTGTACCATTAGCACCACCACCTATTGGGAAGAAGTTACTTGAAACCACATTGGTGGACGGTGCACACTGAATGAGCGCATTTCATGATTTCCAACAACAGAGGCCTCCAAGGATTCTAGGGGAAACAGATTCCCTGGTAGCTGAGGACTGGTTGGAGGCTGTGGCTAGAGTATTTCTTCTAGTTGAGACACCAGTAGAAAATATGGTGATCTTAGCTTCTATCCTCTTCTAGTGTGTGACCATGAGGATGGTCTGAATGGTGAAGAAGCTTTGGTACATGGATCATTTCCTGAGATGGTGCATTCAGGTAGTGTGCCATCTATATCATTTCTCATTGGCCAGCAGTTACAACCGGATGTACTGGTAGAGGACACATGTAGGCCTATTGCCTTAGTCATGTTCCAATATTAGATACCCCTCAAGTTCTGACGCAAGCCCGACTCACAGGAATCTAAAGACTGCCTTGAGGAGGTGGTCGAGTTTCCATCTAATAAGGGAACAATTCGAACAGAGGGTGGTCCTGGTAGAGAGTTGTATACATGGCTGAGCAGGATGATGAAAATATTTAGATTACCCCGATCTTGCAAAGAGGTGAATTTTCTCTCGACATGATTGAGAACCTTCCTCAAGGAAGGGGGCCTCTTTCCATAAAAATATAAAGGGTGATCATTCCCTAGATCTTCTATAGCTTCAGTAGTGTGACATTTCAGAATTGGAGTATTCATCGAGGCATACCGACCATCCAAGGTACTCGATGAACAATGTACGATCACTGATTTATGGCTCGGACCTCTGAGTGAGGTGTGTTTAGGGAAATCCAAGACAACACTATTGCTATATGCATTCCTACTTATGTTAGGGTCCTTGAGAGAACCTTTTTGGTTGAAATTTCTTTGGCTAAGAAGCTCCAGCCAGGGAATGTTAATACGGGGAAAGAATGAAAATGACGCCAGTCTTAGAGACATGGGTGTGTAAAATGTTTCTGGAAGAGTAAGTGATTGGGAAAGATGAATCTGTAATGTAGAAGATTTGGAAGAGGATCTAGGATAGCAGCAAGAGTTGGTACACATTTTGACATGTTACAACCACCACCCCAATGCAGTCCCCACTAGGCTCAGTGAGTAAGAAGAAAGGGGCAGGGAGTAGGTGAATGTGGTCAAAGAGTGTGGCCCAAGCGCTCCATGAATGATTATAGGTATGGTCTGTGCCTACTAATAGCTATCTTATAAATAGAAATATTTACCAATCATTCCTTCTTTCCAAAAATCTTGTTCAAGACCTAGAGTTTCTAGTTAAACTGATGACTTGTCCCTTACGTCTGGAGATACCTTTTAGAGGAGACTAGATAATAAAACTTATGCTGATAGTGTGATATAACCCTTGAGGTGAGAGTTTTGGTTAGAACCTCATGGTGGTGGTGTTGAGGCCTTATTAAATTAGTTTGGGGATGAACTAGACATCAACCGTTCATACTCAAATTGAATATTTTAGGAAGAATGGATGTAGTATATCTACATTATTTTAATGAGGTTTTCCGTGGTTGGAGACAAAGGAAATCCATGCAGCACATGATATTCTCATGCATAGGAGGGTTCATCCGATCACTCTTGAGTCAGCCAACCTTACCCATGTGGAAGTATAAATTTTGAGTTTTCAGATCCCAATAGGAGTGGAAAAGTGTGGGGATATCTTTTAAAAAGATGTTTTCAATATTACCTCCCCAAATGGAGAGGGAATTCTGCTTTGGCTAGGTACTACCGGAGTGTTGAACTAGTCTTCTCCAGCTTAGCGGCACCCTTGACAGCTTTGCCGACTAAGGGGGATCCATTCCTATGGATGGAAAAGTTTCAGCATTGCGTTCATGAGATGAAACAATAATTATAGCTACAATTTATCTAGGGATATGGCCTTCATATAGTCTATACTCCTGGGAAGGGGGAACATGGTAGCATATGCACTCAGCAAGAGGTCTTGTCTATAGCTGCTGAGTGAGGAATCAGAGTAGCTACTCGCTCTATGGATATACTTCATGGATAAATTTGGAGTATCTTAACTCCAATATATGGTTTTCACTCCTGAAATTCTTCATCAAATTCAGGAGGCATAGCTTGGGATGTGGACTACGAAGCCCGACATTCTCTGATATCCTCGGGACAGTCTCCTAATGGATTTTCCGAAGGTGAGATGCATGTAATCCTCTTCAAGGGATGCACCATGGTTCCAGTGACACTTCAGGAGGAGTTGTTGAGGGAGATCATTACATCACCTTTAATGGTACATCCTGAATTGGTGAAGATGTACCAGGACCTCCAGAGTCAGTACAGGTGTCCAAGGATGAATGAAGCTGTGGAAGAGTTTGTATCATGATGCCTCACTTGTCAGCAAGTGAAGACTGAACATATCTGACAGAAGTATTATGCCAAAATGAGGTAAAGATCCTCGGTGTTTGGGGAGGGAGACCATGTCTTCCTATGGGTCTCACCCAAATGAGGATTGTGCAGGTTTGGCTTGGGCGTGAAGCTATCTTCGATGTTCATCGGACCGTTCTAGATTCTCATCAGAGTGGAGGAGGTGTCATACCATCTATCTCTTCCCCCATAGATTCACTGGGTTCATAATGTATTTCATGCTTCATAGACGAGGAGATGCATGCATGACCGATCACACATTATTGACTAGGTAGAGTTGGATGTTGATGATGGGGATTCTTTTTACGGAGTTCCCAATGGAGATAGAGGTTAAACTAGAGAGAGACATTAATGGAAGGTTGATACCTTTGGTGAGAGTTCGATGGAAGGACGAGGGCATCCAAAAGAGCACATGGGAGTGGGAGACACAGATTCATGCTCAGTACTCTCATTTGTTTGATTTGTCTCCATTTTGGCTTTTGGGGATGTAAATCCCTAAGGTAGGGAGAATGTAATATCTTGGAATTTAAGTATACATTTTTTAATTATTTAGAATTATTTTGAGATCTTCAAGTCTGACAGTGTGTGATTCTAAGGGCCAGAGTGACGGGAATGTTCCGTCGATGTTTTGTTAGGCTTTAATTAGAGTGTGTAAGCAGTGTTTCTGAAAAAGTGGAATTACTCTTAAACGGTTTACCAGATAAGAAATATAAGGGCACCGATGCATTCAGGATGGAGGGTTGGCCCTTGGGGTGACATAATTTTAGCCAGTGCTAGCCTCCTGTGAGAAAACAAGAAAATTTCATAACCATAAATAAAATAATAAAATAATTTTATTTTATTTTCCAAATTCTTGTAACTCACGAACGGTGACTCATATGAAAAATACGATACCACCACTGATCTCATGAGGGTATTCTTTTCTGAGGATGATACTAACATTGGTAGATACCAGCCAATAGTGGATGTTAGTTTTTGACCGTAAATAAGATAATTATGTAACAATTATTTTATTTTTAAAATAAATAACTTCTAATGGGTAACTCGGAATAAAAATTCAAGAGTAACATTGTGATTGTTGGGACTTGTTTTTCTTAGGAAGTGACTAACCTTGAGTGGAATGGGTTGAGGGTGGCTATTATTAATTTTCTGAACATTTTTTTGGGTACGTTTAGTAAACATGTAGGAGAAATTTTCTATATTTTTAAACAATGATTGGATTAAAACTCTCAAGGTACTGTTGAATCCGCAGTGTCAGGATTTTCTCAAGGGAGGCGTCACTTTGACCGTAGTAGGTCTAGAAAAAAAGTTAAATTTTACGTCTTTTATTAGTAAAAATAAAATAGATTTATTATTTTATTTTACATTATTTATTTTTCCTTCAATGGACAAGAAACAATGTGGGACCAGCAACGTATCAAGCTAATAAATGGCTTGACCTTTCAATCCTAGTTAACAGAAATGTCGGAAAATTATGAAGTTCATAATTAATTTGACCTTATTAATTCCCAACTTCGTTACTTACTCTTCACCTATCCTATTTACATGGAGATTTGGGAGAGGTATCAGCACAGCTTCACCAAGAAATGAAGTGAAGATATAGTTCCACGACACTAAACCCTTGGAGAACAAAGCCGGTTCCAGCGAGTGGTGATGAGCGACCCCAGAACCCCGAACTGGAGATTGATGGTTGATTGATGTCATTGGAGGCTAGTCGTGGGGGACATCGAACACCGACCCAGCTCCTCAATTGTGAATGTTTCTCCATCATTCATGAGGTAGGGCTTTATCATGTTTTATTTTCCAAGATATTATTGAACTATTTAATACATCCCCATGATTAAATCTAACATGGATGATGTGGGCCTAAGATACCATGCCCAAACCCTCTGCTAACTTGCTACCCTTGCGCCCTTCGTGGAAGACCGCTAGCGCAGCGGCACTAACCGGCTACGAATGAGGTGTCACGCCATTGCGCACCGCAAGAGGAGGTCTCAACACTAAGCCATGACAGTCATCAGAGCGGCCGAAACCGTCCGACCATGGAGGAGGTGAGGCATGTTGTTGCATGCCTCCAGGGAGAAGGGGGTCACGACAAAACCCATAGTAGGTGAAGGCAGATTTCGGCACTGGATGACCGCGAGAAAGGAAGGTGTCGTACCCACGCCGCTGGAGGAACCTGCTGCGGCTCGTCAGATTCGGTGGACAGAGAAGGATGTCAGCACATCGTTCGGTCACTGAAGGGATGGGCGGCGTGGACAGTGTGTCACCGGTGAGAAAAATGGATTATGGCTGAAGTAGCAGAAGAGGGGGAACCCGTGCCTCTAGTGGGTTTCGTGGCGATCGGGTGACACCCATGTGGTGCCACCACTTGACAAGCCAAATGGCCTCCCGATCGTTCGGGAGACCAGGGGTCTCACCCCCCGCACTGGATAGGGTGGAACCCACCACAGGCCGGACCAGATGGTCACCCTATTATGAGCTGATCTTCCCCTGTGTGGGTCGGGCCACCCCCTTACGGGCCGGATCTGTTTGGCTAGGTCAGACCGAACCCGGACCCAACCAGACCCATATTTGTTTAAAGGCCCATAACATGAGAACTGGGCATCTGTATGAAAAACCGTCTACAATTACAAGACCCTTGGTTCAAGATAGTCCTTTTGGTATACTCCACATGCGTTTTGGAAGTAGTTTGAGTATGGTCGGGTTAGATCGAACCTGAATCCTATGGGGCCCCGGAACAAAAATGCTTATAACTGACAGAACGGACATCCGATTGATACACCGCCTGTCGCATTGGAACCCTTACGACATGGTTGTTCTTTGGGTTACACATTTTTGGAGCTTATTAAAAGTCAGGATATTGATGATATCTCGATGGGTAGATTCTATAGAACTCAAGGTCACTAGGTGCAGGGAATATAATGTCTAGTAGTAACATGAAGAAAGAACATCGATCTTGTGTGGGTTAGCATCTATCAATTCTATGTGGTTCAGCATATATCAGATCTTTTTTGGGTCAGCACTTAACAATCATATGTGGTTCAGCACATACCGATCATGTGTGGGTTAGATACTATGTGGGTCAGTGGAGGTTAGTACCTATTGATCCAGTGTGGGTCAGTAGAAGTGATTCTTTATAGAATATGATGATCTAGCTTACAAATAATCATCTATACTTATGTCCTTAAGTTATACATGGTGTGAGCTTATTATTTTACATTTGTCGTGTTACCTGTGTAGTACTTCAATCTTTGTGGGGTTACCTGTCTGGTACATCTACCTCCATGATGTTATCTTTGTGGTGTTACATGTGTGGTACTTTAATCTTTCTGTGTTACCTATGTGGTACTTCTATATTCGTGGTGTTACCTATGTGGTACTTCTACCACTGTGGTGTAACCTTCATGGTGTTACCTTCGTGATCTTATCTTTGTAGTGTTACCTGTGTGGTACTTTTATCATTGTGGTGTTACCTATGTGTTACTTCTACCTTCGCGGTATTAGCTTTGTGGTGTTTTCTTTCGTGGTTTTATCTTCATGGTGTTACTTGTGTGGTACATCTATCTTCATGGGGTTACCTATTTGTTACTTCTACCTTCGTGGTGTTACCTATGTGGTACTTCTATCTTCTTGTGTTACCTGTGTGGTACTTCTATCTTAGTGGTGTTATCTGTGTGATATTTCTACCTTCATGGTGATACTTTTATGGTATTATTCCTTCATGTATGATATTTGTATATCTTTATAACATATGTATATGTGTGGGCATACACCTAAGTAGATTTAGAGTCTCACTTTTCCATTTTCATTCGTGGAACTCTGGGAGGCCTATGGGTTCTCAGGGTCCCTACTGATTATCATCATACTCACCCTTTCTCGGGCTACACTTGAATCTGTTTGTGTCTTGTGAATACGACACACAACATTGATCGAGGTTGAGGGAGCCAGGAATGGATAGTGCTTCGAGGTGGACTATTTGGCGTGACATGATGCAGGGACTACTGAACTTAAGCTATAACCACCCTTCAGGTAGGATTCTTGGTGGATGATATAGGATCTTTTTTCCCTTTACAATTGTATTTGTACTTTTTTGTTGTACTTTTACTTTTCTGTTGGGCTTGTATTCTGACCCCTTTACATTCAACACACTTTTACTACAATAGTTTACTTCATGATTGCTTCTTTTTGTGTTGATGGACTGTGTGTCATTATAGGTTAAAAAGAAATACCTTCCCCTTTTAGAGATATGCATTTTCGGGGCTAGTCGCCTGCCCCTGGCCTATGGAAGGCGAGTTTGGGGTAGTCACAGCATAGGCCCTAGGGGATTGGTCATAACACTTATGATGGCCTCAAAGGAACCTAGTGTGAAATATTCATCAAATTAGTTTTCAATAAAACTATCAATCCTTATAGTTGGTAGAAGATGTCATTATATGAGGTTGTGGATACCAGTTCTACCCCATTAGTTGGTTCTATCAGTAGTAATCTCTGAATACTCTAAGGTTATTATTGGACATCTTGGGGAAAAGGATCGGTGAAGTTTATGGTGATGAGTTGATTTAATGAAACCCTTTTAATTATAGCATCCAGCTACTTTTTTCATTCCTAGATTTATTTGGATTATATTCTATTAGGAGGTATGGAAACTAATGAAGAACCTGGAACATAATCAATGGGGAACAATACCTTGTTCTCAGGGGGTAAGCTTGATAAATCATCAGAAAATATGTCCAAAAAAATCTCCAACATGAGGTAATTCTACATGTATTATTCTCTGACCACTCACAAAGAGACTTGTCATATGACATGTCACCCTCCCTAGCCCCTGATGGTTGAGTCCATCTCTGCTAGCCTAACTATACTATTTACCTTTATGGATATATGGGATTCCCTTTGTTGATGTAAAGGATACCCTCTGGTGATATCAATCTACCTAGACATGATAAGGAACAGCCCAATCCATTCCATGAATGACATAAAATATTGTCATCTCAAGGAAAATAAAATTCTATAGGAAATGATACCCACAAATATCAAGTGGGAACTGTTGGAACAAGATTATTCCCTCTGATAGGACCCTATTGTGATATCAAAATGCACGACACCAAAAAAAATTTGTATTTCTAAGACCAGACATTACACGAAAAATCATATATAAAGAAGTGTGATGCACCTATAACAAATAAAGAAGAGACTAAGGTAGTGGATAAAATAATAGTGCCTCATATATTATAAAGACAAGGATTCTTATTCTCAGGTGTAGGGTGTATTACATAGATATGTATTAAATCTCATCCATGAGATATTGCATCACTAGAATACAAGATTCCACTCTACTGATGTTGAAACTCTATGGCGTGACTACCTCAGCCACAACTACCACCTCATCTTAATTGGTTGGTAGAAGGCCATATACTACCCTTAAATAGATTCTTTGACCATGTACCATATAGTGTAATCATAATGATACTCTCTCGTGAAAGATGGGGAAAAACAATCTGCAATGATTTTTATGGTGACCCATCCCTCCAAATTCTAGGAATCTGATTTACTTCCTCAAGCACTGATGCTTTTTATGGCCTAGACTTCCACACAAGTGACATACCACATAATTGTTGGTTCATGTAACCTATATAAAACTGCCCACACATAAACCCTCTAAATGATGCTTCATCATTCCGGATTAGCTGTAACCCTGCCTTAGAACCAAACCACCTAGGCTCACATTTCAATCTTTTCTACTGTTTCATTATGTAATAAGGTCATAGTTCAATATATCTGTAATGAAATTAAATAGGAATATATTCACCTCTGAATATAAAAGTAAAAAATACCATCCTCAAATCACCTAAAATTCGTCAACTCAGCTACAGTCAGATATGGGGGAAAACACTACAATTCGTTGAAGTGATCTGAATACTCTATAACGATCATCACGCCCTACAAAAAATTTATAAACTCCATGGGATGGTCTATTCTCAGTCTATATAGAAATAAATTATCCTAGAAGTCTATCCCTAAATCCTTCTAGACCATTCATTGATGATGAACTTCCCATGAAATGGTGTCCCTCCGGTATTTGGAGGGATATCATAACACATATATAGTGAGATTGAGGCTCTACTATGGAGGAATCTCAGTAATCTCAACGATCAATACCATTTATTTTGAAAAAAACCTACAATCTAAGGTCTTATATCCCCCAATATGGTGGGAGGATACTGCTACTATAAATCCTGATTCAGTTATCCGATATCAGGTTCAGGCAAGGGAGAACCCTAAATAGACAGCAAGAACCAAAAGAAACTGTCCTAGAACTGAGAATTGGCACCCGGATGATGATCTATAGGAGGTGTATGAAGTAGAACTATTGGATGTATCATGGGTGGATTAGGGACCAGCACCTCAGGAGTGTTCTTGATGATAGTCTCCTGGTGTATGACCTGAAGACGTCATGGTGGCATAGCTCTACAATTCCCAAACACAATTCTTAGATGATAAGGAAATGTAGATATGGAAAGTGATAAAGGAAGGAACATGAAAAAGGCCTCTATATAACATGTAATAACCCTCAACCTGCTTATAAAGTGAGGTATTGGTGATAAGTAAAAGTCACAGAAGTCTCAAAGAGATAATTCCAATCTCCCACTACTGAGGTAAGGTCAATGTCAAGGTATTATATTACACATATAAGATGAAAATATATATTCAAAGCCTATTTTATTTGGAATTAATAACCATTTATGTACTTAAATCTCTTTAAATGGTTGAATTAGATGGATCACTATTTCTAATGGAGAAGGAACCATGAACCTTATAAATTGGAACTTGGAATCTACTTAGTCCTAAACATAACACATTCCATCCCATGTGACCAGGGGTTCGTGGCTCAAAGTTCCATAACATACTACTTAAGGTGTATGTTTTAAGCTATAATGTAAAAATGTAGTATGTTATGGTAGAAATTTTGAGCACCAACTAGGTTTTTCCACATCTTATATTAAAATCCAAAATAATTACAAATATAATTTTCAAGGTACTAATATAACAACAAGCATAACATGCACTATTATTATGGGATAGGATAATGCATGAATGTAGTTTATATGATGTGGAATAATTCTTTGCATCTTAGTCATATAGTTCATAGTATGTTGCATAAAATTATACAACCTCATATCATTGAGGAATGGATAAACAAAACATTATAATTATATAAACATCAATTTCATCAAAAAAACAAGTGCATTACCCAATGGTAAATTCCATGAAATTGTAATAGGAGCATGTAATCATAGCATTGACCCATCCTAGTTAATTTGGTTTTCCCATGTATATGGGTTAAATACTCGAATGAACATGTTAATTATCAAATTCGAATATCCTACTCTCCTTTATAATAAAAAAATAGTGGGAAAAGGAAATTAAATCAAACATGATACCACTTTGTAGAATCTCACCCCAGATTCCACATAGCAATGCCCTAAGACAATGTCCCACATTACCTCATGTGAAACTCCCCATAGGCTAGAGTTTTGAGACTAGAAGTAAGGTACTAGGGTGTGTATGTCGGAAGACTACTCCCTTATAGATCAGAGTGGAAGACGTCGGTAAAAATGATTATATAATTCCATAGAAATAGAAACTATAATGAACTGAATAGTTACCTTGTTTAGTAGAAGAAATACTTAAAAATAGACAATAGTGAGTAATAACAACAATAATAATAAATTATCCAAGGGAAATTACAAACTAGACAATTTTAAACTAAAATAATTGACACAAAAATTATGATCACAATGTAATGTAGCTATAAAAAATAAGTACGTGGGGAATATGGGATACTAGAATATACCTCATTCTGTAAAAAATAACAAATGGCCAAAAAGAAGCTACTACTATCATCACAAGAATGGGTCAGTCCTCTCTTCCCTTACACCATCCTAGATAAGTCAACCAAATATTATAATATGGCATCTTCCATTTATGTATATGTTCAATCATGAAGTCTACTTGGGTTCCCTAGGAAGCCCAAGCGGGGTGTGAGATGTAATCCCAGTAGGCCGCCACCAACGGTGTCTAGTTTATTCGTGTTCATTCAAAACAAAATAAACACGATTCCTGTAAGTTTAAATGCAAGGGAATAAATAAATATTGGTCCAGGTTCCTAAATGAATACCCAACCGATTCTACCTACATCGGACTATGATGGATCTATAAACCAAGGGAACCTATATAACTTATATACAGTATATATGGGACATCATAAATGAAATTAATTTTCTTTCAACAACAAGCTTGTGATTTGACTTGGAAGTCAAACCCCTATGAAATTATTCAATAATTCTCATAATTTAATAACAAAAATAAGGCATCACATGTAATAAAAAATCATCTATCAAATATAGTATATCATTTTCAACCCATTCAAGGTGATCCATAAGGATTCCCATGGGTCACTGTAGATTCCTCTTATGTAACCAATACCACAGAGTCCATCCCAGGTGGCCCATAACAACATCTGTCATATCACTATTGACATGTTAAACATGGATCTCATCCCATGTATCTCATAGAGGACATTGAGTATCACCCGAGGCATGGAATAAAAATCTTTCTATTGAGTCCATCCTTGATTTATCCCCTTGGGAAACAGTGTCACTGAAGAGTAAAGATCCCACTCATGGAATGAAAGGGGTCTCTTCTCGTGTTTCTAGTAGTTCACGATACAGAGCACGATGAGTCCATCAATGACATCTTTATGTTGGGACATGTGTTCTCTCTCATCCCATAATAATGTAGGACATATCATCCAATATCACATATCATTATGATGGCATTTCATGCAGAACTTATATATATGCACTCTAATTAATCTAATTCAAACCAAAAAACCATGTCACATGGAATGCGGTAATACAAAATAATCACAATAATAAACATCAGGATATAAGGCATAACCACACGGAAATAAGCATGAACACAAGGCAATACTATTTGAGCAAGGCATAATGTACCAGAAACATGGTATACATTACACGGAATAAGAATAATAAAGGATGTATGAAGCATAAGGCATCAATATTATGGGAATAAAAATTGGCCTACAACTCTTCTTTATTAATTTAATTATTTATATGCATTTATTTCATGTGTAACAAAACTGAAGAGGTTTTTGCGAAATCTGAGAAACACTTCATAAAGATTATAATGAAGAAACACACCCATTAGGGTGTCTTGGGTCAAGAGGATTAGTCAATGGTTTATTTTACACTCATTAATGTCATTATAAACATGTAAAAGTATTCAATTATATTAATTTAACAATTTATAAGCATCGCTAGAAGGGTCCGACACAGAGAACCATGATGCATCAAATAACAAAGTGATGAATCATTGGGAAATAATTCGGACAACCAACCTCAGGTTTGTAGAATACCACTCATACATTTATTCCATTGAATTAATTTATAATGAGAGCTATAAAACAAATATTCAAATGGACTAAAATGGGGAAATTGAAGTCACACCTAAATAGTGCAACATATGTAATATGAAATGAAGAGCAGAATGAATGAGAGTATATAGCTTTCCTAAAACATTATGATTCTTCCAATAGTTATGGATTTATATGATTAATGGGGGATATATCAACAATCCTTAAAAAGTGGGAAGGAGGAGATTCAAGAAAGGAAATAGGATAATAACAGGAGATGAGAATGATCTTGAGCGATTTACGTGTTTTAAGGAAAAATTGTGATTTTTTCCTTATTTATCAGGCCTCAAGGTTTGTCTGGACAGTTGTTCAAACTATGTTCCCATCATACACCCCATTCTTCTTAAGCAGGTACCCCTCATGGTTGACGTACATGGTATGGCTAACCGCACTCAAACTGTGTGAAACACCACTAACCAAGATGTCTGCAACAATGCATGAGTGTGTTCCTGGCCTCATATTATTGTAAAAAAATAGGCTACCCCAAAAAACCTATTATACCAAGATGCATGGTTAGAGATACTATGTGTGTTGGGAGTCACATTTTCTTCTAACCATGAAACACAGAATGATTCTTAAAAATGCAAGCCTCTAAGATCTGATCAAGACAAAGACACACCTATGACCATCAGGAATCCATTAGGAAAAATTTAAAGGTCCATATAAATGAATTAAAACTAAAAAAACAATGGTATATACCTGTAAGAACCCGGTTTTTTCTGTGAAAGACTTTGTAATATTCTTGATGATATTCCAGAGCAGCGCCTTCAGACGGCGTGCGATTCCGAGCCCCAGAGTGGCCGGAATTAAATTTTTAGTGTGTTCACACTGGAAATGCTAAATAAATGGGATAACTCCTAAACGAAGTTCCAGATCAAGGATCTGAGTTTACAAATGGGTCTGGAATGGGGTTTTTACCCTAGGAACGACATAAAAATTGTCGGCGCGGGATGTTTGAACCCCTCGCCCGCTCCCGGAACGCTAAACGGCTAAATAAATTAATTAATTTATACGTTTAATGGAGAAACACTAGTATCTCTTAAATGGTGGCACGGATTGGAAAAACGAGGGCCCCTTTGAGTTCGGAGTGTGCCGTTTACCCTAGGAGGGGTGAAAGTTTCACGGGCGCGGGCCGTTTGTGAAAAATGGACCCAGGGGCGTTTTTGTAATTTAGCGGCTTCGGACGTTAAATTTTATAACTTTTGAACGGCGTCTCAGAAAAAAATTCCGAGACCTCCATTGCGCTCAGAGCATAGTTCTTAGCCTAGGGGTGGCTAAATCCCGACCCCGTCGAGAGTTCGGGTTCGGGGCTGTCGGGCGGGCGTTTAAGTGATTTGTACTTAAACACCCCCCACCCTTCTTCTTCTTCCTCTTCTTCCTCAAACCCTCCTCCCCCTCCTTCACCTCCGGCGAGGCGAGCTTTGGCGATGCGAGATCCGGCGAGGAAACACTGGAAAGGTGCGATGGCGCGAGGCAGATCGCGCGGGAAGCGCCGGGCGAAGCCCAACGAGGTAGGCGGATTTGAGTTTTCCTCTCCTTCCCCGTTTTATTCCTCATTTATGCTCAATTGTGCCATTGGATATTTGAAAAAATCCCATGGTTGCGTATATCCCGTCCCGAGCTTTCTGGAAAGCTATCCGGATCGAAATTTCAACCATCGGATTGTTCCCGGTGGTCCATGGAAATTTTCCGTCCACGGCCGGTTTCCGGCGAGGGCCGAAGGCGGCAGACGGTGGCGGCACAGGGTGGCGCGGGGCGGAGCAGGGTGGTCGGCCGAGGCATCGAAGGCAGCGGCGACGCTTCCGGGAGGCGGCGGCGGCCTTCGGCGGCAGCTGTCGGAAGCCGTCCGCGGGCGCCGGTAAGCGGAGGAGATGGGAGGGGTGCCGCGAAGCGGGCGACCCCCGTGCGACGACCGGGACTCGCAAAACGCGGGTCGCTGTGGGGAATCAACCGGCCGCGAGGCAGCCGGTCGGCTGAATCAAGCCATGGCCAGCTAGCCGCGGCGGGGTGAACTGGACCCGCGGATGAGCCGCGGGCCGGCTGTGCGGACCGGGCCGGCCGGCGCGCGCCGGCCCAAGCAGGGCGGACCGGCCGGTCCGACCCAAGGGGCTTTTCCCCTCAGTCTTTGGACGCCCGTATTCCGGGCTACGGGCGTCCGTTTTGTGCGCCATCTGTGGCAGCGTGGAACTTGCGTCAAGACGGAGTTTTTGAGATGGTTTCAGGAATTTTTAATTCCCGAAAAGTGGGGTCTCGGAGACGCGACACGTCTTTAAGTGGACGGGCATTCTTCTGGAAAATCTTGTTTTGGACGGCGCGGACGCGTCCGACTTCCGTTTTGAGCACCTTCAGTTGCGTTGGGACCCTAGCATCGAGGCGGAGGTTGCTAGGGTAGTTTCAGGAATTGAGGCCGAAGTTGAGGCGCGTGCCCCACGACCTGTCTTTCGAGCTGCGTGCAGCATTTCACGCCTTTTTCACCGGACATCCGTTCGGGGCGTACGAGCAGTCGATGTTGGGTGTTTTTCTGAGGGCGTCGCGTTGTCGCAGTCTGCCCGCTGTAATTACGCACAATGGTGCGGGGCCCACGAGGGTCGTTTGGGCGTTGACAGTGATTTCCATCTTTATTCCCGGGCGACCGTTTTGGACAAGTGAGTAGTCCATTTTGTGTACTTTTTCGAGAGAATCGCAACAGTGCGATCCTTTCGCTGAGTTTCGAGATCGGGATGTGGGTCCCACGTGGCACCGCTTGTGTGCGGTGCGCCGGGATGCACCTTTTTCCTCGGATATCCGTTGCACTCAAGTTAGTAGTGCTTTTGACGTGTTTTCCCGAGGGGATATCAATGGTGCGATGCGCCCGACTGTTTTCGGGGCCGAGGCTCGGGATCGCGGGATGTCGTTCGGGTGTGAGGCGGTGTTGGCGACTTTTCCATCGGATATCCGTTGGAGGCGAGTAAGTAGTCGATATCGTGTGTTTTTTCACGAGTATTACAGCGGTGTGATCCGCTTGGCTGTGTGGAGCCTCTTGCGCGATCTCGGGAAATGTGTAAGTATGGAAGGTACTCCAGTGGTGGTTCACCCTACATTGTTTTTGTCGGACCCTTGGCGTGTGATCGCGCACTCTTGGGAGAGTGATATAAATGGTTCACGAGATGTGGTTGGCCGTGCCTGGTCCTTTGAGGTGGAGTTTTTATGTCACGCCCTCGTGTTGATGTTGGGTGCCGTGTGCACGATAGCCCTTGGAAATGAGGTATACTCCGAGAGTATACGGGAGCGCTTGGAGGTACGTGTGGTTGTTTGTACCTGAGGATTTTTGTGCGCTCAGTTGGGGTTGACTTGGGGCCACACGTCGTGTGGGCCCCACGTGCGTGCCACACTCTACTTTGCGTACTTGGACATCTCGCAGCGTAGAGGGTCCCTATGTGTGTTTGTTTGACCAGCAGGGTGGAGCTCTTCCCCTGGCTCTGTGCTCATTTGTTGACCAGCAGGGTTGAGTGGTCTCCCCCTGGTTTCGTTCTCGATGGATTGTCCAGTAGTGGTGCTAGTGACACCCAGTGCTAGGGCAGATGTTGCACCTCTTTTGGGAGAGCTGTTCTGGAGTTGGGTGGTTGCGCGACACCCACTCCGTGTTCGGTCGGCCAGTGTTGTACCCTCCTGTAGAGATGGCAGAGCGGTTCTGAGTTTTACCCTCCAAAGAGATTGGGTCGTAGGTTACTCATCCACTTCCTCGGGATTACCCTCCAGCAGAGACTGGGCAGTGGGTCACCCGATGCTATTAGGGTCTACCCTCCAGTAGAGACTGGGCAGTGGGTCACCCGACGCTATGAGGGTCTACCCTCCAACAGATACTGGGCAGTGGCACACCCGACGCTTTCAGGGTCTACCCTCCAGCAGAGACTGGGCAGTGGGTCACCCGACTCTATTTGGGTCTACCCTCCAGTAGAGACTGGGTAGTGGGTCACCTGACGACGTCTTAGGGTCTACCCTCCAGCAGGGCTGGGTTGTGGGTCACCCGTCGTCTAGTTCCAGGTCTACCCTCTAGCAAGGCTGGGCAGTGGGTCGCCTGTCGACATATTCCAGGTCTACCCTCCAACGGGGCTGGGCAGTGGGTCGCCGGATGATGTGTTATGGTTTACCCTCCAGTAGGGCTGGGCAGTGGGTCACCCAGTATCTAATTATGGGTTACCCTTCAGCAGGGCTCGACAGTGGGTCACCCAGTATCTTATTATGGTTTTCCCTCCAACGGGGCTGGGCAGCGGATCGCCTGATGATGTATTAGGGTTTACCTTCTAGTAGGGTTGGGCAGTGGGTCACCCGATGTCTGGTTATGAATTACCCTCCAGCAGGGCTGGGTAGTGAGACACCGGTTGGCATTCCAGACTCAGTCCTTCCGACTAGGCTAGTCTGTGGCTTTCCTCCATGATTACCGGAGCGGGACCCATGGTTACGGGTCAGTGTTGTGATGGCCTTGACTTTGAGGAGACCTCTCGACTACAGGGCAGTGATGAGGTGTGGTTTGACTTTCCTAGAACTCTCAAGTACGAGGGGCGCTTTCCCCACCGAGACGTGTTCCTGTGATGCGATCTAAAACTGTGCGGGTGAGTCAGTGCCACCCAAAGAGGATAGTGTCAAGGTGCGGTGATTGAGCCCCTTGGCATGAGGTTCAGGGCAGACGTGCGGGATGCTGGACATCGATGATGGTTTACTTCTGGGACTATAGGCGACTCACTTTTCTTGGGCTGAGCTACGGGATAGGGATCCCCTTACGATCTTGTTTGGGATTCTTGTTTGAGCATATGGAATTGTATATACCTTGTTTCTGGTACCCACTTCTTGGGTTTGGTTACTCTCCTTCCAGGAGAGGCAAAGACACGCGAGGTATGCCACGTGCTTTCCGTGTCTATCTTCTCATGGTTGGATGAGTCTACTTTCCTGCTATAGGCAGCGAAAGCTCGACGAGAAGTGCATATTCTCACCGTTCCTAGCTCCTAGTGTTAGGACGAGTCTTCTACGTTTCTCTTGTTGGGTTGAGCTGGACTCTTTACTTCACTTTCGGTTGTACTCCTCTACTATTCCTGTTCGCTCTACTTCTCACCCTTCGATACCTCCTTTTGTTTCTCCCTCGAGCCTTCGGGTTACCCTACTGAGTATTTTTATACTCACACCTTCTTGGGAGTTTCCCGCACTTGGTGTGCCCTTGCAGATGACAGACATGTGGAGCATGGCTTCAGTAGAGCGTAGGAGCTTGGGAGCTTGGACCGCGTGTTGTGGTCATGGCCGTGTTCCAGGTGGGAGACCCGTCAGCTATTTATTTTTGTTTACCTATTGCCGGTTTGTGGAACTTTTTGGTTGGGCGCGTGTTTTTCCCCTTTTCTTTTCATCTTGTACTTTGTACTGTTTATAGGTCGATGCACTCTGTGGCTTTTTATATAGCAGTTATTCTTTTATTCTGATTGTCTATTCTTTTACTCTGCACTGTTGCATTGATTTTGCTGCGTGTGTGTGTGCAGGTGCTTAGGTAAAGGCCTCCCCAAGTAATTGTGCCTTCGGCGCTGGTCGCCAGCCCCTGGCCTATGGAGGCGGGCTTGGGGTAGTTGCGGCTCGAGCCTGGGTAGGGTCGAGTCGTGACAAAGTGGTATCAAAGGTGGTTCGTTCCTTGGGACGTTGTGAGGATGTCCCTAAAAGAGGAATTGGTTGGGATTTAGGGCAACCATGTTAACGTGTCTTGAGAGCGGCTCTCAGGCCAGGGAGTCCAGTGATGGTGCGGCGGCCGACGTATCCATTCACCAGGACCTTGATAACCCGCTTGTCGACTCGGCATGCTGAGGCACTTGTTGCAGGGAAGAATTGGTTTGTGCATCACGTAGGACCAAGTCTTTGAATGTCCTTCTTGAGTCCGCTCCCCATCGTTGTTGTTGTGGTATATACATATATGCTCATCTAACCATGACACTCCCTGATAATATTCAGGATGTATCCGCGAAGACAGCCAACCCAGATACCAGCTTTGGGTGCGTGACGATGACCCTGTGAGCTATGAGGCCACAGTCCAGGACCCATCATGCGAGCCCCTTTCTCCGGGCGGGCCGGTAGCGGCACCCCCACCTGTTTAGCAGCAGACAGTTTCAGCAGAACAGGCTGAGCTCGAGCGTAGGTTGAGTGTGCTCCATGAGTTCTAGTGGCAGAGACTGTTGAGGTTCAGTGGCGAGCCAGACCCTCAGGCAGCAGGGGTTTGGCTCGAGGTAGTGGTTAGCCTTTTTAGGCTTGTGCAGATGCCGACAAATTAGGGAGTGGATTCGGTAGCCTGCTTTTTTTCGTGGATCAGCTTGGCGTTGGTGGAGTCTGGTGACTCAGTTTCTTGACGAGTCGTCGTTTTCATTGGACGACTTTCAGTTGTTGCTCCGTGAGGAGTTTTTCCCCTCCTTCTTGCACTCCGTTTGGATTCATGAGCTCCTGCAGTTTCAGCAGGGAGGGATGATGGTGGCTGAGTATGCGGCTAGTTTTGCAGACCGTGCACGCTTTTACCCAGACTTGGTCCATGATGACAACTTCCGAGCACGGAAGTTTGAGAAGGGTCTCTGCCGAGAGATTCGTGGTGTCAAAGTACCCTTGGGAATTTCCATATATGTTGGGGGGATAGAGAAGGCATTGGTGACAGATGGATTCCTGTCATGTTTTGCAGTTGGTAGTGGCAGTGGGCGCGTGGAGCCGAGACGTCTGCCGTAGGCAGCAGGCGCTGGAGGACAGGATCTCGATGCAGGTGGCCATCCCACTGCCAGTTTCAAATATGTGGTCGTACACCATAGTGGCGCTGGAGGGCACCAGGGCAGCCCAGAGAGTGTCGGTACTATTCTTGTGATGGGCGAGGTCACCTGGCACGAGACTGCCCGACCCGAGTTGCTGAGAGCTTCGGGCAGGCAGCAGGCGCACGACCAAGGCAGAGGCATCGCCGTGATCGGAGTAGTGGCTAGATAGGTGGTTCTAGCAGAGGAGCGGGAGGAGCTGGAGGTCGGGGATGACGTTACGAGATCTCCCCATCACCACTAGGCGGTTCACGTCAGGCTCTGGGAGCTGACGGTTGGGACCACGGACAGCCGCGATCTTTGAATGTCTACGATCCTGCAGAGCACGGGATGATGAGAGGTTCCCCTTGCGACTCTTCTACCTTCTTCAGTAGAATTGTTAGGCTCTTCATGTGAAAGGCTTTTCTCCCTACTCCTTGTTTTAGGTGTTACCATGGTGACGCAGGGCGTCGGGTGTAACCCAGTGTTGGTAAGTAAAAAGGCGTGAGACCTTTTCCTTTAGTCGATGGTGTTGAATCCTTCACCTTTTGAGCGTGTAAGAGAGCATCGACTGTGGAATCTTACGTGACCAGATATCCTTTGGTTCTTCACCATATGGATATTCTGAAAGAGGGAATCACCGGGCATTGTCCCAGGTGCGGGCGGTGATTCCAGTCGCGGTGTGTGACGTAACGGTTTGACCGAGGAGGTGAGCTACCCCCGAGGGCCTTTGGGCCGTTTGAGATCACGCCTTTTTCACCGGACGTCCGTTCGGGGCATGCGAGCAGTCGATGTTGGGTGTTTTTACGAGGGAGTCGTGTTGGCGCAGTTTGCCCGCTGTAATTCCGCACGATGGTGCGGGGCCCACGAGGGTCATTTGGGCGTTGACGGTGATTTCCAGCTTTATTCCCGAGCGACCGTTTTGGACAAGTGAGTAGTCTATTTCGTGTACTTTTTGGACAGAATCGCAATGGTGTGATCCGTTCGCTGAGTTTTGGGACCGGGATGCGGGTCCCATGTGGCACCGCTTGTGTGCGGTGCACCGGGATGCACTTTTTTCTCCGTATATCCGTTGCACTTAAGTTAGTAGTGCTTTTGACGTGTTTTCCCGAGGGGATCACAATGGTGCGATGCGCCCGACTGTTTTCGGGGCCGAGGCTCGGGATCGCGGGACACCGTTCGGGCGTGAGGCGGTGTTGGATACTTTTCCGTCGGATATCTGTTGGAGGCGAGTAAGTAGTCGATCTCACGTTTTTTTCCGCGAGGATTACAACGTTGTGATCCGTTTGGCTGTGCGGAGCCTCTTGCAATATCTCAGGAAATGTGGAAGCATGGAAGGTTCTCCAGTGGTGGTTCTCCCTACCTTGTTTGTGGTGAACCCTTGGCGTGTGATCGCGCACTCTTGGGAGAGTGATATAAATGGCTCACGAGATGTGGTTGGTCGTGCCTGGGCCTTTGAGGTGGAGTTGTTACGTAACTCCCTCGTGTTGATGTTGGGTGTCGTGTGCACGATAGCCCTTAGGCTGAAAATGAGGTATACTCCGGGAGTGTACAGGAGCGCTTGGAGGTACGTGTGGTTGTTTGTACCTGAGGATGTTTGTGCGCTCAGTTGGGGTTGACATGGGGTCACACGTCGCGTGGGCCCCATGTGCGTGCCGCGCTCTGCTTTGCGTACTTGGACCTCTCGCGGCGTAGACGGTCCCTCTGTGTGTTTGTTTGACCAGAAGGGTGGAGCTCTTCCCCTGGCTCTGTGCTCGTTTGTTGACCAGCAGGGTTGAGTGGTCTCCCCATGGTTTCGTTCTCGATGGATTGGCCGGTAGCGGTGCTAGTGAAACCCAGTGCTGGGGCAGACGCTACACCTCTTTTGGGAGAGCTGTTCTGGAGTAGGGTGGTTGCGCGACACCCACTCCGTGTCCGGTCGGCCAGTGTTGTACCCTCCTGTAGAGATGGAAGAGTGGTTCTGAGGTTTACCCTCCAGCGAGACTGGGCATTGGGTTACTCATCGACTACCTCGGGCATACCCTCCAGTAGAGACTGGGCAGTGGGTCACCCGACGCTATTAGGGTCTACCCTCCAACAGAGACTAGGCAGTGGGTCAACCAACACTTTTAGGGTCTACCCTCCAGCATAGATTGGGAGTGGGTCACCCGACGCTATTAGGGTCTACCCTCCAGTAGAGACTGGGCAGTGGATCACCCAACGACCTCGTAGGGTATACCCTCCAGCAGGGCTGGGTAGTGGGTCACCCGTCGTCTAGTTCTAGGACTACCCTCCAGCATGGATGGGCAGTGGGTCGCCTGTTGACTTATTCCAGGTCTACCCTCCAGCGGGGCTGGGCAGTGGGTCGCCGAATGATGTGTTATGGTTTACCCTCCAACAGGGCTGGGCAGTGGGTCATCCAGTATCTTATTATGGTTTACCTTCCAGTAGGGCTGGGAAGTGGGTCACCCAGTATCTTATTATGGTTTACCCTCCAGCAGGGCTAGGCAGTGGGTCGCCTGATGATGTATTAGGGTTTACCATCTAGTAGGGCTGGGCAGTGGGTCACCTGATGTCTGGTTATGAATTACACTCTAGTAGGGATGGGCAGTGGGACACCAGTTGGCATTCCAGACTCAGTCCTTATGACTAGGATAGTCTGTGGCTTTCCTCCGTGATTACCGGAGTGGGACCCCTGGTTACGGGTCAGTGTTGTGATGGACTTGACTTTGAGGATACCTCTCGACTGCAGGTCAGTGATGAGGTGTGGTTTGACATTCCTAGAACTCTCAAGTATGAGGGGCGCTTTCCCCACCGAGACGCGTTCCTGTGACGCGATCTAAAACCATTCGGGCGAGTCAGTGCCGCCCAAAGCAGATAGTGTCAAGGTGCGGTGATTGATCCCCTTGGCTTGCAGTTTAGGTAAGACGTGCGAGATGCTGGACATCGATGATGGTTTACTTCTGGTATTGTAGGCGACTCACTTTTCTTGGGCTGAGCTACGGGATAGAGGTCCCCATACGATCTTGTTTGGGCTTCTTGTTTGAGCATATGGGCTTGTATATACCTTGTTTTTAGTACCCTCTTCTTGGGGTTGGTTTCTCTCCTTCCAGGAGAGGCGAAGACGCATGGGGCATGCCTCGTTCTTTCCGTGTCTAGCTTCTCATGGTTGGACGAGTCTACTCTTCTGCTATAGGCAGAGAAAGCTCGACGAGAAGTGCATCTTCTCACCGTTCCTAGCTCCTAGTGTTAGGACGAGTCTTATACGTTTCTCTTGTTGGGTTGAGATAGACTTTTTAATTCACTTTCCGTTGTAATCCTCTACTTTTCCTATTCTCTCTACTTCTCACCCTTCGGTACATCCTTTTGTTTCTCCCTCGAGCCTTCGGGGTACCCTACTGAGTATTTTTATAGTCACCCCTTCTTGGGCTTTGCCCGCACATGGTGTGCCCTTGCAGACGATGGACAGGTGGACCGTGGCTTTAGTGGAGCGTAGGAGCTTGGGAGCTTGGACCGCGTGCGGTGGTTGTGGCTGGGTTCCAGGTGGGAGACCCGTCAGCTGTATCTTTTTGTTTACCTATTGCCGGGTTGTGGCACTTTTTGGTTGGGCGATTGTTTTTTCCTTTTTCTTTTCAGCTTGTACTTTGTACTTTTTATAGGTCGATGCACTCTGTGGCTTTTTATATAGCAGTTATTCTTTTACTCTGCTTGTCTCTTCTTTTACTCAGCACTGTTGCATTGAGTTTTCTATGTGTGTGTGTACATGTGCTTAGGCAAAGGCCTCCCTGAGTTATTGTGCCTTCGGCGCTGGTCACCAGCCCCTGGCCTATGGAGGTGGGCTTGGGGTAGTTGCGGCTCGAGCCCGGGTAGGGTCGGGTCGTGACAATACCTTTGAGAAAAGATGGTTCAAGATTACAGTTTACCAGTATATCCTAAACAGTATTAGAAAATGTGAAATTAACATTAACTATTATAATACTTTATGAAATAATGATATTGTATTTTCCTAGTAAATAAATGTTACCATTATAATTTTATTTTACCATAACATATCTTAAAATTGTTAAGATTTATAGTGAAAAAAATATACTTTATACTACTATAAAAAAAATTTTGTTAACCTTTGACTTTTTTTAGTGTTAACATACTCCAACTATCCCCATGGACTCTATATTTTATTTAAAATATCATGCTATGAAAGAGAAAAAATTTTATTTCTAGAAAATAAATCTAGATTCTAATAATTAAGAATATTAAATAAATAGTAAATTTTTCTAATATCATATATTGTAATAAATATGTTTGAATTATTTCTCATTGAAAATAACACAATTTTTTACATCAAATAATCAAGGTAATCAATGATCCAGACAACCAATCTAGACGTTGGCAAGGCCCATAGTGTGTTCTCAATCCCTAAAGTCTTTTGACCGGTGTCCTTTAATCAATAACTACATTTTAGAATGATTTTTATAATTATAGAACATCAAAGTAAAATAAAAATTCCATATATGATAAATAAATATGTTGATTAATGCAACACCCCATGATTTAATGAGATATATGATTTTTAATTTATTTTATGTCGTGTTTTGTATAATACAACAAGATAATTTTCCACTATATGAAACATTTTATTAGCTTCCAGTATACGCAACACTATTATTGGCTTGTGTTACACACAATTTCAAGTTCTTTTGAAATAATTCATTTCACGCAATACTTAGTATAGATTTTATTCAATGTATAAAAGAACTATGTTTGCATTATTTTATACACAAAAACAATGGAATATTTCACTAAACATAACATTTAAATGGATTGCATTAAATGAAAGAGCGACCATCCTCAATAACATGTGATGTACACAATACCTAGTTTCACTAAACAACAATATATTACTAAAATATTATTATGGTATATAAACAAATTTTTATGAATAGTATTATTTTTTTTAATTTTATATAACATTAACATTAATCTTATGTATTTTCTAGAAAATTATATAAGAACAAATACAATTTTTCATATAAATGAAGTATTTTTCAAAAACAAAAGTATTTTTTCCATATTTGATGGCACAAAAATTTTAATTCTAGTTTTTAACACTTTTATCTATTCTATTTGACAAAAAAAACATCTTATTTGGAAACATGACATCAAAATTTAATTTCGTTGAAATTTTCGTATTTTTCTGATATAATTCATTTTTAATGAATAGTGAAAAATAACATATTTTAATTCATAACTTCCTTTTCATCTAATTTATATATATATGTATATAAATATATATATATTATCTTTTTTACTTGGTTTTAATGTGTAATTTATTATTTTTTATCATTCAATATAATTTTTGTCATTGTAATTAATTTCACATTTAAATTGAACATGAGAAAATATCAATCTTTTGATTATTTTTACTCCTTAAAAACCAATTTTCTGGTTTTAACAATGGGATTTAATTTTAAAATAATAACTAAAACTTTTCTTTTTTGAATTTTGAAAATTGGATTCCATATTTAGAATCATAGGAGCTGAATTATGTTAATAGTTTACTTTTATTTTTTTGGGATTATATGAATAGTAACTACAATAATTTTCATTTACAAAGGTTAAAGGTAAATCAGGTTAGTTAGGGTAACAAACAATTTGATCAACATAATAAAATTATCCTAAAAACTTCCAGAATCATGATAAATGAATTAAAATCTTCCAATATCACCTAAGGGGCATAATTGATTCTTTTAATTGACTTTTTTCCTAGGAAATTGATGTAATTATAACCAAAACAAAAGAAAGTGGCAACATGTCACTCTCTTATCGCTTATAAGTATAATAATTTTAATGTAGTTATAAAAAATAAATCTTCAAACAGAAATAGATTCCAAAAATATACTTAAATTATCTAAATCATGTGAATTTATTTATAATTTTAGAGATAAAATATTTACCATTAATAATGTCACAATAGTGATTTAGAAATTATTTTGGTAATACAATTATCAAATAAATGGTTTTAAAAATATTAAAAAAATATAATATTAACTAATTAAAAAGCTCCATGAATTTTGTAGGTGACTATGATATTTTAGAAGTGTATTAAATATTCTTTTTGAATCTATCTTATCTTTAGATTTTATTTAATTTCAAATAAATAATTAGTGTCAAATTTGACACTATTGACATTTTTTTACAAATAACATATTATTAAAATATTTAAAAGACACAAAAATAATTAAAAATTAAAAATTGAATATTATGTGGTCTGAAATGACACAATTTATCCAATTATGGATGATTTAAAACACATAAATAAATATTTATAACCATTTAATATTTAGAATATTATTACCACAAATAAAATTAAATAAATTAAATAAGGTTAAATCAAAATGATGAGGTTTAAAAAAATATCAAAATATGTATAAATTTTATTAGATGATAGTATTTAGTCCCAAACATATCTTAGCTTCGAAATAATATACTTCTGAGCCATTTAAAGTTAAAAATTAATTTATATTAATTTATTATATTTTGTATTTCCAATTGTGCCCCTCCCCTCTCTTATATAGGGGAACCTCTCATTCACTTTTAATAACTAATATAGATACATTTTGTTCGATAAAAACCTGACCATTTATTCTCCCAACTTTCCAAATCTCATCCTAGGGGCCAAACTTTGCGAAGAAATCCATCCTAGGGAGTGTTTTTTGAAAATCAAAACAGGATACTCGAAAACAGGTAATTGTTTTATTACCTCTTTCAAAATGCTTTTCTTATTCTACCTCATAATCTTATATTTTTCCATATTAAAGAAATAAATCTAGTATACTATAAATTTTGTTATTTTACTATAATTATGGGACAACATTACAACTATTTTATCCATCATACAAATAATAATATCATTGGGTGTGAATACCTATGGCTTACCGTCTCCACAGCGTGGTGTAATTCGTTATTCAACAATACTAAATTTGGATGTGTTTAATGATAATTATAATGGATGTAAATAATGAATATAACATTATAATTATTCTCTATAATTAATATACCATTCAATTCAATACCATTTAACCATTATGTGAATGATATCATCACTCCTCAGTACGTATATCCTACCATCTTCACGACACAATGACATTCATTCACCTCGTTAACCACTCAAGAATGATTATAATTTATATATAATAAATAATAATGAAATATATAAAATAATAATTCTATTGTATTTATGTGTGTATAAATATATGTGTCATTTACTTGCTTCTATTCAATTCAATAAGGAACTAGAAACAGCGTTCATGCGTACGTACGACCAACCGTCTCCATGAACGATGTATTCCATTTCATTTAACTATCTATTATATGTGTTTATATATGTAATATTTATGATATATAAATCTTTTTTTACATTATGGAAGTATGTAAATCATGATCTAATTAATACGATAAATAATAAAAAGTCTAACCAAGTACGATAAATAAATTGATTATTATCCAAAATGTTGTTTCAATAAGGAAATGATAAATAAACGGGTAATATAAAGTCATAAGTGAATCATATATGATATAATAGATATTATTATGGTCCTGTTACAAGTTAATAATATGTTTAAACCCATTATACATGATTTTATGACACACACAGATGAAATCAAACCTAAGGTAAGGGATGATTTTCCAATCTCATTTTTACTTCAGATTGATTATACGTAAGTATTTAATAGGGGTATATTTATCATCCATGGACAAATATTCAAAAAATGTTTTCATAAAATGTTCACTACTCTTATCTTTATTTTTAATGTAATTTGTACCCATTTTTACTTTTACAACATGGTTTGGAAGTATTCTTTCTTTCGTTTACCATATGTGGTACTTTTTGACTTTTCTAGAAAATGTATGAGGAGAGTGTTTTTTTAAATTATATGGCATGAATGGAATTTTATGGTTTCATGAAACCTTATTTAAATGAAGCATAATCTACACTATTTCATTTTTATTTTCAACTAACCTATATTGATTTAAAATTTCATGGAATTTTGAGAAAAGAAAACGTTTTTTAAGAAGAAATGATATTTTCCTTAAGAATTATGTTCAGGTATTATATCAAAATTATTCTCTATCTAAGATGATGCTCTTATATAAGTTTTGGATTCTACCCCTATTGTTACTATTATTTTATTTTTTTAATGATGGAATGATATTTTATATGGATCATGTTATGGTTGGAAGATGTTTAAGAAACTCATTTTATAATTTGGGTTATGCTATGATAAAGTAGGTATGTTTTTGCGGCACATGTAAGAATGATTTCATTATGAGATGGGTGGGAACTATATTCCCTCCAATGAATTGAGTAAAAATTTATACCTCATGAGATAGACAAGACTGGAATGAAAATTAAGTCAGTTCTAGTAATACAGGGTTGGAACAACAAGTAAATCTTGTTAAGTAATTCATGGCTGGAACAACATATAAACCTGGTTCAGTAAAGGACTTTGTCTATTATGATGGTCTTGGAAGCAATGCCTTGGCTACTATGGAAATAATATTATGTTCTTATTTTCATTCTATAATTACATGTTTTATGAAAATTTTATTTTATCATGGTTCATGTTCATTTATGTTTTATACATCACGAACTGCCATGATTTATTTCATGACACATGATTTTGATATTTAAACATTATGCTCATGTTTTTACAATACTATGTTTATGGTTTGTTTTATGTTCTCAAATTTTACCCTTATTGATCAATTGATCTCACCATTTCTATATTTTCTTTTCAATAGGATATAGAGAATGGTATTAGGTAGGAAAACAAAAGAGGAAGTTCTTCATGGGAGATTTTGAAGATCATTCACCAATATAGAAGATTATGTTCTATGTTTCAAAAGAAACTAAACTAATATGGATTTGGGTTTATATTTGTGTAATTTATTAGGTAATCTTAAAAAGAAATGTAATTTCCTTGTACTTCAGTCTTGGGTCATTATAGTTAGTATCAATGCAAAGGAGGTAGGAATGAATTTGATCCTTGGGAACCCTCACGTGTGAACATTGGACGAAGCATGGCTCTCCGCCCAAGGGCTTCATGAAGAAATGTTTTTCACTGGGGATAGTGTTGTGTCCCACCAATGGGGTTTAGCCAACCATGGAGTTCCTTTATAGGTATCTATTCTAGTCCACTAGATATAATTCCATATTGTTACTCTTGGTATTAGAGCAAAGGTGTAGTCAACCTTTGGAAACTAGGATGCTAAAATTTAGTGAGATCCCTAGAGATATTTATAAGGACATGTCTAGGGATATCATATGGATAAGTCTAAGTATATGTTACAATCCTAGAGTTTTTTTGATAATCATGAATAATATGGGGTTAAATTGGAGATATCATCGATTGAAATATTATTATTAATTTATTTTACTTATGTGTTTATTTTTCCTGACATGTATTTCTCAATATTTTCTTTCTTGTCTTAGTCAATAGCTAGAACTACATAAAACATATTTAACCATTTAATTTTTCTGAAGTGGATATTATTGAAATTGTTGAGATTGATTTTTTATGTGTAAATATCATGAAGATAATCATGATGGTGGCATGAGTATCAGTTGTACTACGGAGGATAAAGAGACTGTTAATGAAATATGAAAGTTATGTGGTGTTCTTCCTATATTTTTTAAATTATACCTAAGAATCTTGAGGTTGATATACCTTAATAAATGATTCATATATTATTAAGTAACAAGATAATTTATCTTTAGTAATGATTTAAAAATAAAGTTGGATAATTGAGGTGTATTTGTTTAGGATTTCAAAACATATGTTATATGAATCATTTAATATATAAGTGTCTTTAGTATAAGATTTTAACTAAGGATTGGAAGGGACAAGTTGAATAATTATAAGGAGAAAAAAATTTATTTTAGTTTAAGGTGATATTCTTCGAGAACATAAGATTAAAGGGACTATAACCCTTAATATGCCCCATATGTTATGATAATGATGTTTGGATTAAAATATGTTGGACTTGAATAAGTAAATTGGATGATACTTATTTCATGGGAACTAATTATAGAGTTGTTAAAAAGAGGTTTATGATATCATAGATGATGTATACAACTTTTTGGGACCTATTGAATATATACAATAAGTTTTGAAATAAGGAAACATGCATGTAACTATTAAAACATGTAATTATTTCTTCTGATGTACTTTAACTTTACGAAAAGGATCTTGAACCCCAAAAATATTATCCTAATACCCTCTTATTCTATGAATTAGATGTCCTTGTAAATCATCACTAATTTATGGCTTTCGGTTTGTTAACATTCTCCAAACCTTTTTCTCTATCATTATTCATCCGAACTTGATGGTTAGATTTTTCTTCTATATCCATGTTCTCAATTCTAACCTATATTCACTAATGTGAAAACCTAGTGAGGAGTTGCCTTGGGTAACCAATATTTTTATAAAATTACTTTTTAAAAATATATTTTAGTATTCATTTTTAGGTTATGGGTTTCTATGAATGAACCATTGAAGTAGAAAACCTTTTATAACCACAAAAAATATTGAGGGTGAAATTCTTTTTAAGGGGGGTATAATTTAACACCCCGAGATTTTATGAGATAAATTATTTTTAATTTCTTTTAAATCATGTGTTTTATGCTACACCAAGATTATAGTTCCTTATAATCTACACCATATTAGATTGTAGTATATGCAACACTATTCTTTTCGTGTGTTACACACAATTTCAAATTTTTTGATAGAATTCATTTCATACAACATTGATTATAGATTGTATTCAATATATAATATATCTATGTCTGTATTATGTTATATACCACACCAAGGAAATCTTTCACTAAATGCAAGACTGACTTGTCTTGCATTACATGCAAGAGTGACCTTCCTCTATAGCTTGTGTTGTATTCAATAATGAGTTTCACTAAACAACAATATATTATTAAAATATTAGTATTGGATATAAACTATCCATAATGAATAGTAAAAACCAAAATTCGAATTTTATATAACATTAGAATTCATCTTTTTTTCTAGAACATGATATAAGAATAGTCTAAATGTTTCGGATAGAAGAGTTATTTCCCAAAAAAATTCAGTTTTTCCGCTTTTAATTGCGCACGAATTTTAAATATAGTTTTAAAATGTTAACATATTCTATTTGAAAAAAATAAACGTCTTATTTTTTAATGGAAGATAGAAATTTAAACTTGTTGATTTTTTTTTAATTTCTTGATAATATTCATATTATAATGAATATTGAAAAATATTGCACTTTAATTTAACTGTCCCTACTCAACTAATTTATTTAAAAAGTTAGATTGTTTTTTTAATTGGTTTTAAAGTGTAATTGTAATATTTTTTATCATTTAATAGAGTTTTTTTTCATTGGACTTAATTTTAAAATTAAATTGGTCATAAACACATTTCAACCTATTGATAGTTTGTACTTCTAAAAAACCCGCTTTCTGGTTTTGAAAATGAAAATTAATTTTAAAATAATTAGAGATAATTTATTATATTGAATTTTTTAAATTTTTTTCTATATTTTTAATCAAAGGGTCCTAATTATGTTAATATGTTACTTTTATATTTTTGGATACTATGAATAGTAATTATGGTAATTTTCATTTACTAGAGTTAAAGGTAAATCAGGTAAATTATTGTAAAAAACAATATTATAATGACAATAAAATTACCATAACACCTGAGAAAATAAAATTGGATGAATTAAATTATACCAATATCATCTAAGGGTCGTATGTTATTAATTTAATTTACTTTTTTCTGGGAAGCTAATGTACTTATAATTAAAATGAAATAAAGTGACAACATTTCACTCTGTTATCTCTTTTAAGTATAATAGTTTTAATGGAGTAAAAAACTAGATAAAACATCTAACATATTTAATCTCAAAAAATCGAATGAAATCATCTATATGGTGTGAATAAATTTATAATTTTTTAAAATAAAATAATTACCATTAATGATGACACAATAGTGATGTGAAAAGTATTTTAGTTATAGAAAAATAATATAAATGGTTTTAAAAATATTAAATAAAATATCATAAAAACTAAATAATTTTCTCCATGAATTGAATAGGTGACTATGACATTTTAGGGTTGTATTAAATATTTTTTTTCAAATTTATCCTTTTTTTGGATGTTATTTAAAGTCATATAGTTGAATAGTATCAAAATTGACACTTCATATTTTTAAAAAATAAAATATTATAAAATTCTGTAAAAATTACAAAAATATTAAAAAATTACAATGTGAAACATATAAGGTCTAAAATGTCATGATTTAGCTAATTATTGAAAATTTACATCACATAATTAAATATTTTTAACCATTTAATATTTAAAATATTATTACTCCAAATAACAATAAATAGATTAAATAAGGATAAATCAAAATGATAAGATTTAAAATAAAACCAGAAAATGACTAAGATTTATTGGTTGATCGTATTTAGACCCAAAAAAATATAGAATAAAAATAATCCACCTTTCAGGAATTTAAAGTTAAAAACTAATTTATATTAATTTAATAGTTTTTGTGTTTCCAAAGGTTCCTATCCACACTCTTATAAAATCGAGCATCTCCTTCTCTTTTACTCACTACTATATAGCATTTTTTCTGGGCCGATCCCTACAAATTTCTCTAAAAACTTCCCTCACTTCATACTGGAGGCCATATTTTGAGAATAAATACATCATATGGAGACCTTTTGTGCAAATCAAAAGAAGATACTCAAAAAAGAGATAATTTTTTATCACCTATTTCAAAAATCGTTTCTTCTTCAACTTCCTCCTCTTATATTGCTTCCATTGTAAATTAACAAATCCCAAATATTATATATTTTGAGATGTTATTATAATTATGTACAAAATTATACCTCGTATTATCCATATCACTAATAACAATATCACCAGTGTGCATTCGTACGACTTACCATATCCATACTGTGGTGTTATTTGTTATTAAGAATACTTAGTTTCAGTGGGTATAATTATGTGAAAAATTGATTTAAATAATGAATATAACATTATAAATATTCTGTAAAATTAATATACCATTCAATTCTATACCATTTAACCATTGATTGAATGATATCATCACTCGTGCATGCATACGACCTACCTTCTCCACGATGTGATTATATTCATTTCCCCCGTTAACCATTCAAGAATGATTATAAAGTATATATAATAAATAAGATTGAAATATATAAAATAATAATTACACTTGATATATATATATATATATATATATTTATATATATATATGTCTTTGTGTCATTTATTTTCTTCCATTAAATGAAATAAGGAAATCGAAATAGCATTCATGAGTACGTACGACCTACCATCTCAATGAATATTGTATTCCATTTGATTTATCTATCTATTATATATTTTTATATACCACATATTTATGATATATAATGTTTTTTACATTCTGGATGTATGTAAATCATGATCTATGTTATAATATCATGAATAACAAGTCAAAACATGTGTGATAAATAAATCAATTATTACACAAAACGTTGATTTAACAAGGAATTGATAAATAAATAGGTAATAAAATGTCATATGTGAACATATATGATATCATAGATATTATTATGGTTTTATTAAAAGTTAATAATTTTTTTAAATCCACTATACATGATTTTAGGACACATATGAATGAAATCAGACCTAAGGTAAGGGATAAATTTTCAATCTCATTACTATTCAAGATTTTTTATACATAAGTATTTACTGGGGGTATATTTATCATCTATGTACAAATTTACTAAAAAATTTATCATAAAATGTTTAATATTCTTATATATATTTTTAAATTCATTTTTACCCATTTTTTCTTTTACTACATGGGTTGAAAGGAATCTTTATTTTGTTTACCATATGATGTACTCTTTGAATTTTCCAGGAAAAGTACGAGGAGAGTGTTTTTAACTTATATGGCATGAATGGATTTTTTCAATTTCATGAAGCCTTATTTCCATGAAGCTTACTCTCCACTATTTCATGAAAATTTTCTACTACATTCAATTATTTTAAAATTGTGTCACATTTTTTGAAAAGAAAAAGGTTTTGAAGAAGAAAGAATATATTCCTCAAACATTAAGTTCAAGTGTTTTATCAAAATTAATTTCTATCTTAGATAACACTCTTAAATATGGTTATGTTTTTCTACATATTATAACTACGATTTAATTGTGTTAATGATTTAATGATATTTATAAGGATTATTTTATTATGGAATCATGTTTATGAAGCCCATTTTATTTCCTGGGTTTTACAATGACAAAGAATTTATGTTTTTTTGGGTACATGTAAGAATGATTTAATAATGAGATGGTTGGGAACTATATATCCTTGCAATGAATTGGGTAGAGATTTTTATATCTTGATAGAGAAATGAATGGAATGACATGTAAGCTTGGTTCGGTAATACAGGGATGGAACAACAAGTAAGTCTGATTTAGTAATACATAATTTGAATGGAAAGTAAATTCAGTTCAGTAAAGGACATTTTACACTATGATGATCTTTTCTGGATGCCTTAGATACTTTAGAAATCATGTTATGTGCTTATTTTCTTTCCAAAATTCCATGTTTTATGTGAATGTAATTTTATCATGGTCTGTGTTCATTTTTGATTTATTCCTTACGAACATACAAGATTTTATTTATGACGTGTGATTTAGATATTTAAACTTTATGTTCAGGTGTTTACAATATTATGTTTATAGTTTGTTTTATGTTCTCACTGTTTACCCTTACTGAGAATTTGAGCTCACCCTTTTTATGTTTCTTTTTCACAGGATATAAAGATAGGTTTTAGGTAGGAAAAAAAGGGAAGATCTTCATGGGAGACGTTTTAGATCTTTCACCTAGATAGAATGTTATGTTCCAAGCTACCAAAGGCACTCAACTAATATGGTCTTTGGGCATATATTTATGTAATTTATTAGGTATCTGACAATAGAAATGTAATTTCCATGTACATCAAGCTTGGGTCATTACAATTAAGACTTGAACAATGAGAGAATAAAAATGACTAAAAGGGAAAAAAAAGTTCCAAATAATAATAGGTGAACCCAATTACTCATAATTATGTAAAAACCATCTATAAATTAAAAATGTAACCATTATACTCCCACATATTGGTATCATAGATACCTACTATTTCCATGAGGCACCTTAACTTTTCCTATATTAAAAAAATTAGATTTGTAGACACCCCATGGTATGTTCTATGTGTGATATAGAAGCCATGTAGGGTCTATCCAAGTCTTTAATAATCATCCTTTACATGATAAAACTGATGTTGAACATTTAATAAAAATATATGGATTTTATAATTTTTGTGTAAAAATTATATGATATAATGGAAAATCACCCATTTACATTTTTCCATGATATCCTTTCTAAATAACCATTTTTTCAAAGAACATTGAAAAAAATCTTCAAAATGAATATAAATAATTAAAAAACCTTTCAAATTTTTTTGATATTCAATTTATGAATAAAACCCTATTATAGAAAGATGAAAAAGGTAGATGATGAAACCTATGTTCAAATAGTTCTGGGCTATCCAGTATCCACATAACTCAGTGAGCAATCATAAATAGTATATACTAGAAGTCCATAGGAATATAATAAAACAAATTGATGGAGTAACACATAGATAAGTGGCCCTCCTTATATTTTCATGAAATTATATATATATTTAGTGATGTAATCACATATACTTACTGAAAACCCCCAACAAAACTAGTTTTATTGTCTCAATTTCACCACCTTCTATGTGACCCTGGTTTTCATGTGAGCTAACTATATCTCGGATAATCAATTCAATGAAATTCACATCCATTTCCTATACCTGGAGTACATTAATATTTAGGGGCTATTCTTTTAGATCACATTCCAATAATATAAAACAAGGTTTTAAATTCTTTTTTCCTCAAAATAAAATAATCATTGAGAGCACATTCCATTAAGTGAAATATGATTTAAAATCACATTCCCACAAAATAAACAATCCTTGAAATAAATTTCCCTTAATAAATTGGTGGATATAATTATATTACATATGGGAATAAATAACATGCACAATTAAACAAACTATAAATGATGTCATCAATAATTTAGGAAACATATTTAAAATAAGGAATCATGCATATGTTATAATACTAAGATGTTATACAAAACCACCCACCTCAAATTAATTGGTATTTAAATTATTGAATGGTATATGAAACCTAAAATAAAAGAAGAACTATGGATATGATAACAATCCATTGAAACAAAATACCATTTCATGAATTTATTATTAAAAGTTCTCAAATGAAATTCTAGACAAGAGTGCCTACATACCTCATGAATGATAACATAGTATGAAATCCAATATAATAGAAATAAGGATAGATGAGATCATTATAGTAAAAATATGAAAATGTATAGAACAATATCTATACCTCTATTAAATTGAAAACACTATAAATATAATGAATATGAGTGTTTGATGATAGGGATGACCAAGTCAAAAGGAATTAAAAACCATCCCTTAATGATAACATTAACCCTCATCAATGGGAATATATTCTTCTGGATAACCACTTTTTTTGTCTCCATTATTTCAAAATTTTGAAACTGATTACCACATTATATGGTAGGTGTTGGCTACACATGTAGTATTCTCGATCATTCCGGATATAGGAACCTAATGCTCCTTATAAAAAATGATTGGTGAAAAAGGTTGGCCGTTTTATAACCATCACACTATACATCATGGAATAGTGGAGACAAAAATATCTATGTAACAAAGAAGTAATCCCCACTCCCAAGGTCATTCCTAGAAATATGTATGTTGTTCCTACACATTGTACATGTGAAATTCTCAAGCTATAAACAGTTTGTACCATTGGCTTGTATAGATTCATCTTCATTAAGAATTTCCAAAAAACTATTTTTCTACAAATAGATATTATCCAGAATAATTATAACCCTAAATGAACCATACCGTGTCTCAAAAAGAATAAACATCAATACAATATTGGGGAATTTCCCCACCATATCACATTCTGTGTCTAGATGGTCTTGTTGAATAATGTTGTTCCACAAACAGAAGTGGTCATTGCTCCATCATCAATGATTATCACTCCTGGATATCATGATTATATTATCCATGAAACCAAATAATTTAGTCTAATGATATATACATTTTATATATAACCATTATTTCAGAGTCAGAACATGAATAGGTTTCATAGCCACTCAAATATCAGGTTCTCGATCAATGTTTTACCAATTTAAAACATGATATGATTCAAGTTGATTCATCTTATGTTGAGACCCAAGAAAAACATCCCTAATTTATTTCAAACAAGATAGTAATGAAAACTAGTAAACCAACTTTGAATCATCTATGTGATCCTCAACACTCCCACATTTCTCTAAACCAACATCCCCTATTTATAAAAATCAAATTAACCAAATAGAAGAATGAATTTCCCTAAAATGTTTCTGCAATTGAAAATTATATGAAATGAAACATATGGTCTAAATAATATTTATTATTTATTTGGGTAGTAACAGAACATTTATGTATAACCTAGACTATTATGGATGTATCCTTAAAAAGACATAGTCTAATAAGGTAATCTTTACTCACATCCAAGAAATAATGTCAATATTTACAAGAGGAACAACAAATATTGCGAACATGATATATTTTAATGGATAAATAATAACTAAATTAATTAATAAAATCAACATGTCCCACATTCCTATCACAAGAACCTCTACTGTTTTAAACACATGTTCTGCGAAAATCCACCAAAATTTTAATTTCCTAATCCCTATGTCCATGTTTATGATGATGGTAAGACATGTTTAACATAACTATGGACCTCATTAAATACAAGAGGCCTTTATGAAATTGATAGGTAAAACATGGGTCCTTATCAAAAAATATAAAATATGAAAACCAATAAATCCTTATGAGATCTTACTGATATAACATTTCCAAACCAAAAAATTTGGTGTTTTCATGAATTGGAATGAAATTGATAGACTAAGTAAATTGACTGATAAAAAAAATACATTATTTCCATTTGGAGTATAATATAGTATAATAATGAAATCCATGGAGAACATGACCCACTTCTATAATTGTATCAGATGAGGATGGAACAACACTGATTGATTTTGGTGGTCATACATGATTTTGTTGAATGTATAGAAACTAGATAAAAAATCTATTATTTCATGATTCATTTATAGACACCATGGTTGGTGTTTCATGTCATAATAAATATTAGGTGTTCCTGGTTGAATGAAAAACTAATAATAATGAAAATGTTTCGTACAACCATTCTTATTGTTATTGAAAAAATATACCATCTTCTAATACAAATTACACCTTCCAAAGAGAGATTCTATTTTCAATTTGTCTCCACACCATATAAAGTACTCATGATACCCCTATAATATTCATCTAATTTACTCTCCTAAATAATATAAAAATAATATATGTCATAAATTATGCTATAGACATAAAAATACAAGTATCTTATTCCATCTCATTAATGCCCATCTAAGAAAAGATTCCCATGAGTTCGCATTCATTATTTGACTCCATCACATTTTGATAAGGAGATTTCCTACTAACATAATCTATAAAACCATTTGTACATTATGTTTCATAAATGATGATGTTGTAAAAGGTATAAACTTAATTTTTAATAGGATATTATTTAGTTATATGTACTAATTAGAAAATATGTAACTTAAACACTTACAAAAATAATAGAATATGATCTTTTCCAAAAAATTGGCAACGTCTCTGATTTTTCAGATAATACATAACTACTATAACTTCAAGTACAATATTGTGGTAAATTTTATCATAGAGATAAAGATAATTAGATACATATTCTTCCATGTGATCTCCTGACATCAAAACACCTCCCAATCCTACACCTTAGGCATCACCATATACAAAAAATCCTTGCAGTACTTATGCAAATATCAAAAAGGGAGTGAAGGTTAGAAATCATTTCAAATCATAAAAGCAATATTGGAAATTATAATACCATAACAGTTACACCAATTTATAAGTAATATAAGTCAATGTTGATATATTTTTCATGAAATCCTTCACAAACCCATGATGATATCTGACTAAACTAAACTATCTCTGAATATCCAACATGTAATGTGACACTTCATTGGATAAGAAAACATTTACTATCATAGGATCCAAAGATATTCTTTATTATAAAACCACATGTTCTAATAAATTAACTTCCTTGATTGGAAAATGGAATTTAAAAGAAATTATCAAATGACCAAGATCACTAATGATTCAAAAAAAGTATTTCAAGTGAAAATCATTCACATAACCGTATCTCATATAATTTATAATATCATGCATAAGTATTATGAAGAAAATTAAGGTACTTATTGAATATATAGTTCATAAAATCATAGAAAATAATAGGTGAATTATCCAGTCCAAATTTCATCGCAATATATTTAAAGAGGTTATACATAATATTTTATTCCATCTTTGAGATGACATAGTCCTTGACTCGGAGTTGATGACCCCAATAAAAAAGTTTGATTTTCTAATACATGTTTCCTTCATTATGTTAGTCAAACAAGTCATCTATATGAGGAAAAGATTATTTATTATTACTCATTACACATTTGATCTTTTGATAATCAACCAAAAATGTCATTATTCATCCTCCAGCTTGGAAAAAATCATAGGAGAAACCCAATGTGGTACACTATGACCTATGAAATATTTCACCATCAAATTATCAAATTGATTTTTCGAATCGTTAAATTCATCTTGTTCTATGTGATAATATATATATATATCATTTTACCTCTAGGGAAAATATTGATCCTAAATTCTATTTATCATTCTAGTGGTGGACAAGAATGGTTGTTAGGATACACCTTGGATTACTTCATGACTACCAATGTATACTCCTAAACCGAGGGATCATCTCCAAGTGTAATCTTGATTTAAGATATCAATCATACAATTTCCTGTAGATGAGGTCCATCTCAACTAGAAATCATATCCCACTCTCCCTAAAATACTCCCGATCTCCTATTAAAAAAGGACACTACACAATGATAAAAATTGATCATTTCTTTATGGGAGATAAAACAATTCATCCCATTAATAACATGAAATATGTTCAATTAAATGACTATTAAATCCTAAAATAGATAAACATCATACCTTAAGAATAATAATGAGAGGCATAAAAAATTATGATCCATCTTATTCCAAGGTGACATCAGAAAATCCATCACATAAGAAATGAGTTTAGTTTATGGTTTTGGAAAATTAACAAAATCAGTTGATATAAATGAATGGGAGGAACCAGTATCAAATAATTTTTCTATAAAGTTAATGAAATAATGATAGTACCTCTCACTATTTATGTAATGGAATCACCTTCCCCTGTAGAATCCTTCACTATGTGTAATTGTTCATTCTGAAGGCATGTTGTTGCAACCTTGTTGATTTTAAGTATCCAACTACACTAGGAATTCTTTTTGGGGCTATCAATATTAAGCCATTATTTAGAGTTTAAAGTGATTCATATAATTTTTATAAGTGACATCGACATCCATAGGAAATTAAAATCTTGAGATTTGTGAGATGAAACCAAAATCTTTTATTCACATATTTCATGATTTATTATATAAAGATACACATACAAAAATCTGATAATGATAAAGAGACATTGTGACTTTCCCTAATTAGATACATATAAGAGTAACATGAAAAATAGATGCAATTAAATTATTTAAAAACTCCATAATATTATTTTATTTTCAATTTATTCTCTATTAGTTTATGTGATAATATGGGGATATATATAATAATGGAGTGTGTTATAAATCCCAATAAGGTAATAATCAAGTCATAATTCAATATAAACAAGTACATTTGGGATAACTAGTTTAACATGATGATATAGAATGGTGATAACCATAATAATGATCATAGAAACAAGAAATAAGATAATATTTTCAAGGAATCATATCAATTTGAAAATAACATAAAACATGACATCATAAACGAAAATCAAAGTTACCCCTGATAATTCATATCATAGGGTGTTTAGGATAAATGAATATGTGCCATACATGGTATCTCACAAGAAAAAAACATTACCTTGTAAATTTTGGGGAAATTAATAATAGTCCCACTAATCATATTAATATCATATAGATGATTTTGTGTTCTACGTAGAATATATAACATAATAATTTCAAAAAATACATTTAATCCAATGATTACGGAGCGTGGGAAAAATATATTGAATCCCTATTCCTTGAAATATAGGTACAACTAGTTGAGTGTTCTTGATAGGAAATGGGAATTAGTATTCACATCATAAAATATTCTCATGGGAAATCATGATATAATTTCCACAGCATAATCGGTGTATATAATGGTTCAGGGGACTGAATATTGAGATTGAAATATGTTCTCAAATTGAATGGGAATCATGAAGATAGTAAAGGGATTTAAAACAAATAATTAGGCATGATCAATTTTTATTATAAAATATTACTACATAAAAATTACTTGAGTTAAGAGGAGTAAGATAATCCATTAATTGAGAAGTTTCTTTTAATATCTATTGCAAATATTTTTTATATTTTGAGAACACCATGGGATGTATTTAGAGAGAGGGAGTTAAATGAACATCTTTCTCAATGGGTTCCAAGTGATGTGTAATGGAATTTTTGGTAATATATGGACCTGACCTTCAAACATTACATAATCTTGAATTAAATGAATAATTCATATTGTGGATCTTTTCAGGATTAAATATTTAGAGAGTCAGGACATAACTATGACATTATATCTAAAAAATTACAAAAGTAAACACTTCTATTCAGTTTCCATTTTTTCATAAAATAAAAACTATTTGAAAAAAACTTTCATGTCCAATTCCATGTTTTTGACAGCTTGGATTTACCTTGATCTCGTCCTTGACCCTATTCATCTTTAAGTCTTGTGAAAAATGTTTCAAAACTAGGTATGAGAATAAAAATCTATGTAAGGGTTGTAAAACAAATAACGGAAACTTTATTTCATCAATAAATGGACAACATAAGATATCTTTAACATACCTCATGAAATCATAAAATTTACATAGTAAACACAAATCACAAAGGTAACTTGTGGAATCCATAATATTCTTATTTTGTTACTTTCACTACTATGTATGGAGTAAAATTTGGAATACCCATCACAGTATATTCCCAAAATCACTTAGTAGAAACATTCATGTGTACCTCTGTCATATTACCCAATGCATTGGCGAGCTATCTCGTACTCACCCACCCTAGGATTATCATGGAACCACATGTATATGTAAACAATTCCCAAGAGGAATAATATATTCATAACACATAAGGCAAATATAAAGGAAAGATAAAATTTCCACATTTCAATCACAATATAAAATTAAAATATATTTACATAACAAGTCCATTATCAAAACTATTTCAATACCAAAATATGTAAAAGAGTATATGGTATTTGTTTCCTTTTAAAAACATTATCACTTGTTAGGTATAGCATCCCGCATTTTTTTCACATATACTTTCACTACATTATACAAAACAGAGGATCTTTAAGGTTTAGTGTCTTGGAAACCATGAACATAATACAAGAAACAAAAAAAACATTCTTCTTAAACACTTGAAAGGCTTCTCCTTATGTTCATCCTAGGTTCATTACTTCATCTCATAACCTAGGGACATACATAAAAAGAAAAGGTGAGCAGAAGGCCCAGTAAGGGAAACAAGATAAACATTTTACATGTGAACTTGAGATACTTCAATAAGGTCATGAAAAGAACATTAAGGCATGAGAAAGAAATCATGAGGCATATCATAATAAAAATAACATTTTTCATAACATTAATATGTGGCTACATCATTTAACATAGACAATCATGAACATATCACCAAGGTCCATCTCCAAGGTGTCATTTGATAATTACCAAGGTTATTCACCAAGATATTGTGAAAATTGTAATCTCTAGTGGTTACATCATTACCCAACGCATTGGAGTGCTATCAGAGCGCACCATTAAATTTTCCTTTATTATCATGTGAGCCACATATATCATAATCAATCATTTCATAAACAACCCATATAGCATAAAATATATGGGTTTCATTTCATAATCATAACGTTTTAAAAACTGCTTTAAAGACATGATCTTCATGTCACCTTAAACCCACAGAAAAAGGAAAGCGGGTTTCATGTATGTAATCCTAGAATTTAAAATAGAACATTTTGATATATATGTGAATACCCCTGTAGAAATAAGAGCTTTGAGTATTCACTTAATAACATAAAATAATTTTGAGATAAAGAGGGAGGCATTTTGAGAGAAAAACTATGCAGCATAACGTCTACGATACATGGTTTTAGAAAACATTGAAAAGAGAGGGGACATGGGTCACCCACTCAAAAATGATACATAAAACAGTAGAGGGACATAATATAAGGGATTTAAGAACATGGTAATGAAATTTGAAAATATACCATATGAAATGAAGAAATGAAAGGAAGACAAAAATAAGATTTCTCTTATGAATATTCGGCAGCCTAACTGCATTACATAAACTTCAACCAAAAATGAATTGATGAGATCAAATAGGGTCTCTCATCATATGAAAATAAAAGATCAGTATTATAGATATAGAGATCATACCCCAACATAATAAAAAGTAACTTTCAAGACTTGACATGGAATTAGAACATTGAAAAGGGAGAAAGGTGCAAGGACCACTTAAAAATTCAGCAGCCTAACGGCGCCACTTAAACATCAAACTACTAAATTGAAGAGATCAAATGGGGTCTCTCATCATATGGTCATAAAAGATCAGTATGATAGATATAGAGATCATACCCCAACATATCAAAAAGTAACTTGAAATAATTGACATGAAAGTAGACCTTCAAAACGAGAAGGGTGAAAAACCATTTAAAAATTCGGCAGCCTAACGGTGCCACTTAAAACATCAAAATACTGAATTGAAGAGATCAAATGGGTTATCTCATCATATGATCATAAAATATCAGTATGATAGATATAGAGATAATACCCCAACATAACAAAAAGGAACTTGAAATAATTGACATGAAAGTAGAACTTCAAAATGAGAAGGGTGAAGAACCACTTAAAAATTCGACAGCCTAACGGCGCCACTTAAAACTTCAAAATACTGAATTGAAGAGATCAAATGGGGTCTCTCATAATATGATCATAAAATATCAGTATGATAAATTTAGAGATCATAAACCAACATAATAAAAAGTAACTTGCAATACTTTACATGAAAATAGATCTTGAAAAATGAGAAGGTAGAAAGAATCTGTTACAAAAAATTCGGCAACCTAACGGCGCCACTTAAAACTTCATAAAACGAAATAATGAGAGTAAGAGGGTATCACTAATTATGTGAACATGAAAATGGAGGTAAGAGGAGTATAAAATAACACCCTTTAACATAATAACATGGAGCATAAAAGAAATTACATAAAAGATATTTCTTGAATAGAAAGAGAGAGATCAGATCCCTTACCTTAAAACGCAACTCTTAAAACTCAATGGTTGGGACCTTGAGGGATTGGGGGAACCTTGGGAGGACTCTCTGGGAGGTAATGAGACCAGAACTTCGTTGGGGGAGAGTGGGGACTCGAATGGATGAGAGGATGGCTTGGTATTTATAGGGAAAGTGAGGGGACAAGGCCTTAATGGCCAAGGGACACCTCATTAGTGGTTTTGGAAAAACAATGGGCTTTCCCATAGTATTTTCCCATGGTATTGGCCACTTGGGACACCTCATACCTTATCTTACCATTCATAAGTCGACCATATTGATTACATACTTGATACATCATTTAAGGATGTCATTAAACACCCGTAACATAAAAACTGTATTTTCACTATTCATCGAAAATTCAACTTTCTCAGAATAATCCCAAAATTTCACCTTAACCAAATATCAATGATCTGATTTCAAAAATGAACTCCATTTTATAAAAATAATTTTCTAAATATTTTTAATTTATTTTCAAATTAAATATACTATTCACCGAAAATTCATTTTTTCAGAAAAAACCCCAAAAATTACCATAACATAATATCAATGCTCTGAGTTCAAAAATGAAATCCATTTTATAAAAATAATTTTCTAAATATTTTTAATTTAATTTTTAATTAAAAAACACTATTCGCTCAAAAAAAACTAATACTTGAATAATAATTTATGAAATCGTTATTTAACCATTTTATTGAATCACATTACTTAATCAAGGTGCCTAGATTATATTAATACTTTCTTTAAGTGAGATTACTAATCCATTTGGACAAATTACTAATCCAAATCATAAAATCACTATTCATAATTTAATATTCATCAAAAATTAAGTTGATCTTATTAGACTCTAAATTTCATACAGAGCATAATTGTAGAAGACCATTTTTTGAATATCATTACACATTTTTAATTATTCAAGGATTACATAAACATTTTTAAAATATCCTTTTTCTAAAATTCATCAAAAATATGCATACTATATTTATCCAGTCATTTGGAAATTCATAAACTTCATCATAAGAAGAAATCCCATTTTTTATTTAAAACAAAGGATTACACAAGGCAGTTACGGTCTCCTTACATAGCCGCTTATCACACCAGCATAGGACCTAAGTGTAAGGTTTGCTAAGGTGAGAGAATCTGAGGGAGGCTCGGCTAACATCGCACGAGTAGTAATTTCTATCAGTTTGAACTTCTCGCAAAGTCGATTCCATTCTAGCTTCACACGATGAAGTTCGGCTTGGGTTTGGTCCAGAGCGAAGCCCCGTGGTGCTACCTCCTTCCCAAGTTCTGTTAGATGGGATTCGATCGGTCCAAGACTACTGGGTGATGCCATCGAATCTTCTCTCTATAATAATTAACCAAGATTACTTGTATTTAGAGACAGTAATCAAAACGTTTAGTTTTCAAGGGTCATATTGACCAATGGTAATATTACAGTCAAAAACCAATGGTCTCATTTTAATTATACCCATGTTATCAAATGAAACATTTTTGTTGAGTATAAAAAACAAAATAAAATAACACATAAAATTAGGAAACAAGATATATTCAAAATTTCGGGCCGTTACAATCTTCCCCCCTTAAGAAATTGCATCCTCTCAATTTTTAAAATTGGGGTTTTGAAATTTCATTGAAAGTCCCGCATCGGAAAAGGAGTCAGTAAAACTATTACTTTAAAATAAAAAAATGGTAAGTACAAAGGTCACCCGAGTTAGCCCACACTAGGATTCCATGTATGAAAACATGGACATGGAGGAGAAAACAAAGGGTCAAGTTCTGAGGGAGAGTGATAGAAAACATGATTAGGAGAAATTTAACCATAAGAAAATCCCAAACTTATGATGTGTGTGTAAACGGTCATTGATTACCCAGTAGGAAACATAAACCAACAACGTTTTTGTTTTACATCCCTTTTCATAATTTTCAGGAATTCATTTACAACATAAAACAAAAACATAAGAAAATATACCGATCTCCATATAGAGTTTCATCCTTTAATAAGTTTCTACCCAAAACTAATCTTTTCTCCAAACTATGAGCATTCAAAACTACTTGGTCTCATCAAAACAAAAGAATCATCTTCTTGAGAATCACATAATCCACAAAAGATTAACCATCTATTTCTTCTATCTTTAAACATTATCCCAAAAATAGAAAGGGTAAGGTAAAACAACTCTTCAAAAAGAAATAATCCCATAGGAATGGAAACTACTTTTAAATCTTCAAAGTTCCATGGTACTACCCAAAGTTCATCATAGTCCATTCCATAAATAACGGTCCTTAAAATTCCTCAAAATAAACCAGACTAAGATTGAAACCTAAATACAAGAATGATTTTATAACATAGTATTCCAAAATAAACTTCATTGTTCATCTCCAAACAACATCAACCACTCCTACCATCTTATAACAAAAGTATCTAACCTAAAAATATTTTACCCAAGATAGGTTAATCATTCCCATAAGTAACCTAAATTACTATAAGTCCACCTTAAATTCATAGATTCTTCAAAATATAAGTCAACCTTACTCCTCAATGAAAATACCAAAGTAATCTATTTAAATCGATTATATAGGGTCCCCAAAATAATGACCGTCTTCCAAAATAATAATCATATTTTAATCTTCTAATAATCCCTATCATATTAATTCGAGAATCATCTCCTTTCCTATTACATTGGTTGTTTGGACATGTTCTTCCATTTCCCACCATTAACTAAGAATAGAAAGAATAATTAGGGGCTTAAGTACTTAACCAATAGTCATGAAAAGGAACTGAAAGCATATAAGGATAACTTGTAGAAGAAAATTATACCCTAAATTGTGATCCCCTAGGTTCACATCTAGGTTATCCATGATCATATATTCTTATGTGAATCTTTATTTTATTTTATCTTTGTTCCTTTAATAATGGTTCATACTAAGCTTATGAATTTATCAAAGCATATCCCCTAGGAGTGTCGTAACTAAGAGTGCAGCAAGGCCCGTTTTTGTGTACCAGTTCCCATTCGAGTCTAGCTCAAAGCAGTGTTTTCGGGTTTTACCCCTATGTACATATGTGCCAGAGCCACCACTACCTACTCGTATCCAGACAGGGATGTATTTTCTTGGAAACCCCTTACTCAATACTCACCAAAATACCAGGAAGGTTTCCTATATTTAAACTTTTCAATAGGGTTCTTCCTAGAGTTTTCATGTCCTAATTTCCACAAATAAATAAACCATCCTTTGATACCAACTATAGCATCCCTCCTTTTTTGTCACATAAACTTTCACTACATTATACAAAACTAAGGATCTTTAAGGTTTAGTGTCTTGGAAACCAGAAACTTAATACAAGAAACAAAAAAACATTCTTCTTAAACACTTGAAAGGCTTCTCCTTATGTTCATCCTTGGTTCATTACTTCATCTCATAACCTGGGGACATACTTCAAAAGAAAGGGTGAGCAGAAGGCCCAGTAAGGGAAACAAGATAATCATTTTACATGTGAACTTGAGATAGTTCAATATGGTCATGAAAATAACATTAAGGCATGAGAAAGAAATCATGAGGCATATCATAATAAAAATAACATTTTTCATAACTTTAATATGTGGCTACATCATTTAACATAGACAATCATGAACATATCACCAAGGTCCATCCCCAAGGTGTCATTTGAAAATTACCAAGGTTATTCACCAAGATATCGTGAAAATTGTAATCTCTAGTGGTTACATCATTACCCAATGCATTGGATCGCTATCAGGGCGCACCATTAAATTTGACTTTATTATCATGTGGTCCACATATATCATCATCAATTATTTCATAAACAACCCATATAGAATAAAATAAATGGTTTTCATTTCATAATCATAACCTTTTAAAAACTATATTAAAGACATGATCTTCATGTCACTTTAAACACACAGAAAAAGGAAAGAGGGTTTCATGTATGTAATCCCAGAATTTAAAATAGAACATTTTGATATATATGTGAATACCCCTGTAGAAATAAGAGCTTTGAGTATTCACTTAATTACATAAAATAATTTTGAGATAAAGAGGGAGGAATTTTGAGACGAAAACTATGCAACATAACGTCTACGATACATGGTTTTAGAAAACATTGAAAAGAGAGGGGACATGGGTCACCCACTCAAAAATGATACATAAAACAGTAGAGGGACATAATATAAGGGATTTAAGAACATGGTAATGAAATTTGAAAATATACCTTATGAAATTAAGAACATGAAAGAAAGACAAAAATAAGATTTCTCTTCTGAAAATTCGGCAGCCTAACTGCGTTACATAAACTTCAACCAAAAATGAATTGATGAGATCAATTAGGGTATCTCATCATATAAAAATAAAAGATTAGTATGATAGATATAGAGATCATACCCCAACATAATAAAAAGGAACTTGCAAGACTTGACATGGAATTAGAACATTGAAAAGGGAGAAATGTGCAAGGACCACTTAAAAATTCAGCAGCCTAACGATGCCACTTAAACTTCAAACTACTAAATTGAAGAGATCAAATGGGGTCTCTCATCATATGGTCATTAAATATCAGTATGATAGATATAGAGATCATACCCCAACATAAATAAAGGAAACTTGAAATAATTGACATGAAAGTAGAACTTCAAAACGAGAAGGGTGAAGAACCACTTAAAAATTCGGCAGCCTAACGACGCCACTTAAAACATCAAAATACTGAATTGAAGATATCAAATGGGTTCTCTCATCATATGATCATAAAAGATAAGTATGATAGATATAGAGATCATACCCCAACATAACAAAAATGAACTTGAAATAATTGACATGAAAGTAGAACTTAAAACGAGAATGGTGAAGAACCACTAAAAAATTCGGCAGCCTAACGGCGCCACATAAAACTTCAAAATACTGAATTGAATAGATCAAATGGGGTCTCTAATCATATGATCATAAAAGATCAGTATGATAAATTTAGATATCATTCCCCAACATAATAAAATGTAACTTGCAATACTTTACATGAAAATATATCTTAAAAAATGAGAAGGTAGAAAGAATCCGTTACAAAAATTCCGGCAGCCTAACGGCGCCACTTAAAACTTCATAAAACGAAATAATGAGAGTAATAGGGGATATATCATTATGTGAACATGAAAAGGGAAGTAAGAGGAGTATAAAAGAACACCCTTTAACATAAGAACATGGAGTATAAAAGAAATTACATAAAAGAGATTTCTTGAATAGAAAGAGCGAGATCAGATCCCTTACCTTAAAACACAACCCTTAAAACTAAAAGGATGGGACCTTGAGGTATTGGGGGAACCTTGGGAGGACTCCTTGGGAGGTAATGAGACCAGAACTTCGTTGGTGGAGAGTGGGGAGGTGAATGGATGAGAGGTTGGCTTGGTATTTATAGGGAAAGTGAGGGGTCAATGCATTAACGACCAAAGGACACCTCATTAGTGGTTTTGGAAAAACCATGGGCTTGCCCATAGTATTTTCCCATTGTATTGGCCACTTGGGACACCTCTTACCTTATATTACTATTCATAAGTCGACCATATTGATTACATACTTAATACATCATTTAATGATGTCATTAAACACCCGTAACTTAAAAAATGTATTTTCACTATTCATCAAAAATTCCACTTTCTCAGAATAATCCCAAAATTTAACCTTAACCAAATATCAATGATCTGATTTCAAAAATGAACTCCATTTTATAAAAATAATTTTCTAAATATTTTTAATTTATTTTTTAATTAAATACACTATTCACCGAAAATTCAATTTTTCAGAAAAAAACCCAAAAAAATACCATAACATAATATCAATGCTCTGAGTTCAATAATGAAATCCATTTTAAAAAAACAATTAAATATTTTAATTTAATTTTTAAATAAAAAACATTATTCACTCGAAAAAACTAATACTTGAATAATAATTTATGAAATCGTTATTTAACCATTTTATTGAATCATATTACTTAATCAAGGTGCCTAGATTATATTAATACTTTATTTAAGTGAGATTACTAATCCATTTGGACAAATGACTAATCCTAATCATAAAATCAATATTCATAATTTAATATTCATCAAAAATTATGTTGATCTTATTAGAATCTAAATTTCGTACTGAGCATAATTGTAGAAGACCATTTTTTGAATATCATTACACATTTTTAATTATTTAAGTTTTACAAAAACATTTTTAAAATAACCGTTTTGTAAAATTAATAAAAAATATGCATACTATATTTATCCGGTCATTTGAAAATTCATAAAGATCATCATAAGAAGAAATCCCAATTATCATTTAAAACAATGGATTACACAAGGCAGTTACGGTCTCCTTACATAGCCCCTTATCACACCAGCATAGGACCTAAGTGTAAGGTTTGTTAAGGTGAGAGAATCTGAGGGAGGCTCGGCTAACATCGCACGAGTATTAATTTCTATCAGTTTGAACTTCTCGCAAATGTGATTCCGTTCTAGCTTCACACGATGAAGTTCGTCTTGGGTTTGGTCCAGAGAAAAGCCCAATGGTGCTACCTCCTTCCCAAGTTCTGTTAGATGGGATTCGATCGGTCCAAGACTACTGGTTGAGGCCATCAAATCTTTTTTCTATAATAATTAACCACGATTACTTGTATTTAGAGACAATAATCAAAACGTTTAGTTTCCAAGGGTCATATTGACCAATGGTCATATAACAGTCAAAACCCAATGGTCTCATTTTAATTATACCCATGTTATCAAATGAAACATTTTTGTTGAGTATAAAAAACAAAATAAAATAACACACAAAATTAGTAAACAAGATATATTCAAAATTTCGGGTCGTTACAATAGGGAAGCCAAAGATCAAATAATACTCATGGCTGCGAAAAGGTTGTTGTCACCACGTACATTAAAAAGAAAAATTCTTTTTTTCATTTAATAAAATTCCTCGTAGAAAAATATTCCCTTTGAATTAAATGAATATTCAAATATGTTTATACATTATATAAAATAATATCTTGTATAAAACAAAATATTCCTCAATGAAATGTGATTGAGACGAAGTCCTTTACAATGATCATTTTGTATATAAAATATATCTATTATGTGTATTGAATATATGTACACATAAATAAATTTTAAATAAAATATATGATATAAATGTTATATCACACATAATCATAGTATGACATAATGAAAAACTGGATGTTTAACCTAAGGAAAGGAAATTTGGTTAAGAAGTTCCCTTACCTTGGGTCCAAATTGACCCGTTCATTCATTAATATCCTGAATAATAAAATAAAGTTAATTTCTAATTGCTTAAGAAAATTATTTATGTTTATCATTCCTTTTAAATCACTTATTATCATGTTATAAACATCATGTGATCATTTAAGTTAATAATGTTTGTTTTCTCGATATTTGGTACTTGAGTCAAAAATGGACTTCTTATAATTACAAGTTGTTCATGTGGTCAAAATTGCAATATATCCAAATTGATATTCATGATTTAGATATCATATATATCCAGTATATACATGTATTTATAATTTTAAATAACATTTTGAGGTATCAAATGAAATGCACCATTCATGGAGACGGTAAGCCGTACGTACGCATGAAAGCTACTTTCATTTCTATTTCATATTTTTATGGAATAAAAACATAATGATACATATATATATTATAATTACATTATATATCATATAAAATATCATTAAATCCATCCTTTATACATCCCACATATGGCTTTAAGGATTCATATCACTTTGAGAGGCGGCAGTCCGCACATCATAAAATGAAATTATCACGTTTACCCATTATAGAAACCATAAAGGTATGATGTAAATGAAAATATAGAATCATAAAGAATACATAAACATAATAAATATAATATATAAATATATTTCCATCATAATGGCCACCATGGGAGGTGATAGGAGATAATTGGACAATCATCGTTTTGTGAGGCATTAGTTTTCCATCCACAAAAACAGTATGTCTTTACCCATTAGATGGAGGTGTGTGTAAGTGTAGTTATAATAAATATCATAAAAAACATAGAATATTGGGGATATGGGTTTTGTTATAAAATAAAGGAATAAAAAGAGTTTAGGGGTTGGAGAAGTAAAATAAAGTAAAAGTATTTAAGAGAAATGGTTACCTTTAATTCTGGTAACTCCCATTTGATTGAAAAAAAATGACTTCATGAAGTGCATTCTGCCTAAGGTAAGGCTTCTAGGAGGAGTGTAGGGATTTAGGGAGATTAATTGGGTAGATTTTGGACGAAAAATGGGGCTTGAGATGTGTGATGAGTTGGTTATAAGTGATATCTTTTTATAAGGGGGAAGAGGGGCTCTTTAAGAAAGTGTGAAAATATCATTTTATTATACAATGATTTTCAGTTTCTAAAAGTAAAAAACTAATTAATGTTAGAGATAAGATGACTCATGGTCGAAATAAAATCATCCAATAAAAATTGGAATGGCATTGTATATTATTTTAGTATTTATAATCTTATTTATTTAAATAATTTATTAATGAGGTAATCATTGCATCATTATTGTTTCATAATCAATTTAATTTATTTTTTATATCAAAATTATAAAAAATACCATGATGTAGAAAATATATTTATATTTATAATGAATATTTATAGTCTACTAGATAACTTATATAATAGAATTAAAAAATTACTTTACTATAAGATATTTGTTTATGTCATTTGTGCCATTACTTTTTCTTCATTTAAAGAAAGTGTCATTATCACTCCCAAGTGGCCTCATGGGGTCCTAAAATCATCCCAAGGATGCCCTTGGTTGGATACGTATCGACCAATAGGATTAGGAAACATGTTAGGATAATTTAATTTTATTCTAATGTTATTGTTTACCCTTATTTACCTGATTTACCTTTTAACCATGGAAAACAAAATATTTACTAAAATAAATATTTAAAATGTATAAAAATAAAATATTCCTATTTACAAAATTTTGAATTCCTAATTCCAAATATGGAATCTATTTTTCAAATTCATAACACAGAAGTGGCAGAAAATAATTTAAAATTAATTATCATTATCAAAACAAAAAACGTGTTGTTACAAAATATTAACTATCAAAAGATTGACAGTTATTTATGTCTAATTTCAATGTGAAATTAATTCCAATGGACAAAATTGGTTTAAATGGTAAAATTATAATCTAATTACACTTTAAAATCAATTTAAAAGATAATATAACCATATAAATAAATTAGATTAAAAGGAAACGTTGAATTAAAATACAATGTTTTAACTATTCATTAAAAATGAACATTATTAGAAAAATACAAAAAATTTACCCAAAGTAAATTCTGATGTCCTAATTCTAAATAATAATTTTATTTTGTCAAATAGAACATATAAAGTGAAAAAAATAGATTTAATGAGGGTTCTCCATCAAAAGGTGGTAAATCAACCTTTTAAAGTGGACTATGCTTAAAATTATATTCATTAAAATTTTAATACTCAAACATTTATTTGATAAATGTAAAAACATTTAACAAACACGTATAATCATATTGTAGTTAGTCTATTCCATTCCCTCTAATACAACAGTCGGGCATTAACTACCATTTAAAATAATTATATTATATTATTATTTTGCAATTTATGATTTCAAAGAAACTCATTGTTGCATACCGTGTACACCATCGAACATGGAATCCACTTTAAAGTAAAATTAGTATTTTATTTTACAAATATTAATAAAAACTGAAAATTTACTATTTCATTATTTACTTGGGACTTTACATCCTTCTCCATTTTGGAAATTGCATTCTCTTAATTTTATTCACTAATCAAATAAATAGGGGTACTTATCCCTCATAACATTTTCAAATTCCCACGTTTCCTCTTCAACCATATGGGTTTTCCCAAAAACCATCACCAGATGAATTACCTTATTCCACAACACTTTCACTCTTTGGTCAAGAATCTAGACAGGTTGTTCCTCATAAGATAGATTCTCTTCCAACTGAACTACCTATGGGCTCAAAACATGAGAAGGATTTGGAATATAATTTCTCAACATTGAAACATAAAAAACATTTAGTACCTCCGAAAAACATAGAGGTAAATCCCCAATATATGCAACTAATCCAACTTTCTCTAGGATTTAATACAGTCCAATGTACCTCTGACTCAACTTTCCCTTATTACCAAAATACATCACACATTTCCATGGATGGACATTGAGAAAAACATGATCACCTAAATCAAAAGAAAGATCCTTCCTCCGGTTATCCGCATAACTTTTATGTCGACTCTGATCTGTTCTCATGTACTTCAGAATCAACTAAACTTTCGATTCCATCTATTCCACCAATTCTGCTCCCATCACCTTCTTTTCCCCAACTACATCCCAAAAATCTAGAGTTCAACACCACTTTTTATATAATGCCCCAAACGGAGCCATCTGTATACTGGAATGAAAACTATTATTATAAGAAAATGCAACTAAATAAATATGTTGTTCCCAAATTCCCTAGTAATCCATAGAACAAGCATGTAGCATATCCTCCAAGGTCTAAATTGTTCGTTATGACTGCACATCTGATTGAGGATGAAAAGATGTACTGAAAGTTAATTCAGAACCCAACAACTTTAGATGGTCTTTCCAAAAGTTAGAAGTAAAAACTGGGATCACGATCAGATACAATAGAGAGGGGAAATCCATGAAACCTGACTATCTATTTAACATACAATTGCGAATGTAGATCTAGAAACAATGTATCTTGAATAGGAAGGAAATGATCATATTTAGTCAACCGATTGACAATATCCCAGATTTCATTATTACCTCAAGATGTATTTGGTAATCCCACAACAAAGTCCATGGATACATTTTCCCATTTCCAATATGGAACTGGTAATGACTTAAGAATCCCTTTTGGAAACTTCTGCTCTATTTTAACCTGCTGACAAGTCAAACACTTCACAGTAAAGTTATCAATATCTATTTTCATTCCATCAAACCAGTAATACTCCCGTAGATCTCTGTACATTTTAGTATTTCCTTGATGAACAAAAAACGGATAACTATGAGCTTTACATAACAACTCATTCTTCAACTATGAATCAAAGGGAACACATAATCTCTTCCCAAACCTCAAAACACAATCATTATTAATGTTAAATTAAGAAAACATACCCTTCTAAACCAACTCTACCTTTTTCCATAACTCAATGTCTTCCTTTTTCCCTTTCTTAATTCTGTTTGATAGAGATGATCTCACAGAAACATTAAAAAAAAGAATAATTTTATGCACCAAAAAATTATATGCCAAAGTTCACCAAATTAAAAACCAAAGGATCTCATTCCAAATGTATCATGGTTAATGAATCATTACTTTTTTCTAATCAAAGCATCAGCCACTTTGTTTTCTTTTACTAGATGGTAATGAATTGTGCAATAATAATCCTTTCATAATTATTTCCATATCCTCTATCTCATGTTCAGTTATTTCTAAGTGAATATATACTTTATGATTTTTTGGTCAGTATATATTTCACATTTTCCTCCGGAAAAAGGATGAATCATAATTTTTAAAGACAAAACAACAAAAACTAATTCCATTTCATGTGTAGGGTAATTTAACTCATGAGGTTTAACTGATGTGAAACATAATCAATTACCTGTTTATTCTGAATTAGGACACAACCATGTCCTTTTAAGGAAGCATCACTATAGATAACAAACTCACCCTTTCAGGAAGGCAATGCCAAAACTGAAGGATTTACCAATCTTATTTTCAATTCCTGAAAATAATAATCACATTCTTTTGTCAAAATGAACTTAAAACCATTACAAGTTACTTTAGTCATTAGACTAGATAAAAATGAAATATTCTCAACAAACTTTCATTAATAACCTGACTAACCAAGAAAACTATAGATCTCAGTTATATTTGTGGGTCATGGAAATTCCTAAAAAACATTTTCTTTAATAGGATCAATAGTTATGCCATTTTTGGAAACAATGTTTCTATGGAATGAAATTTTATGTAACCAAAACTCACACTTATTGAATTTCCCAAATAGTTTTTTATGGTTTGCAAGACAACCCTTAAATGACTTTCATGCTCCTCTTTAGTTTTAGAATAATCTGAAATATCATCGATGAACACAACCATAAACTTATCCAAGAACTCATGGAAAATTCTATCCATATGATCCATGAATATATCAGGTGCATTGGTTATCTCAAAAGGCCTAACCAAAGATTCATAATGGATATATCTAGTACAAAACACGGTCTTTAGAATGTCTACTTCTTTTACCTTCAGCTGATGGTACCCCAACCTCAAGTCAATCTTCAAAAAATATTGAGCTCCCTAGAGCTGATAAAAATAATCATTGATATAAGGAAAATGTTACTTGTTCTTAATATCTATGCGATTCAATGCTATTTATTCAATGCAAAGTCTCATTGAACCATCCTTCTTTTTAAAAAACAAAACAAGATCACCCCATGGTGATGTGATTGGTCGAATGAAACCTTTATTGAATAACTCCAATAATTTATTATTTAACTATAAAAGTTCAATTTGAGCTATTCGATAAGGGGGTTTTGAAATTGGCATAGCATCAAGAACTAAGTAAACAGTAAAATAAACATCTTAATCAGGTATAATACCAGAAAACTCATTAGAAAAAACATCAATGTACTCATTTACCACTGGAACATCAATAATCTCAACAATTCCTTTGCGTTAAACAAGTGCAAGGTAACATTCATTTCCATATTTTGCTAGTTTCTCAGCTTTCAGATATGTTATCAAATGTTAGGGATCATTCTTGTACACAAACAAAAAATCATTCTGAAAAGAAAAAAGCTTTAGCTTTGTAGTCAATCTTAGCATGATAAATAGAAAACCAATCCATACCTAGAATAACCTCAACCTCTACTAGAGGCAAAACAATATGGTTTTCAAGTAGATTCTTTTCTTACTCAAGGACATGAAGGTTATTATAATTTCTTTTTTTATTAATATTTCCTCCATGTGTACTTACCATAGGTTTAGGACTCATATCCTGAGATGCAATTCCCAATTTACAAGCAAATTTCACATAAATGAAGGAGTTTGTAGGCCCCAAATCAAACAAAACATTGGCATAATCTCACCATATAAAAAGTGTACCAGATAATAATTCATTCAAAGGACCAAAATCTGCTGAAGTAGTTTCAAAGGATTTCACCACCCCTTTCTACTTATAGTCTGGATGCTTTCCCTAAGTCAAGTTCATAGTTCACACTCATTTTCATAATGGCCCATTTCATTTCAATTAAAACATCGTACTGATTGTAAATCAGATTTTGTCTTACCATTATCCTGGTCATTTTTACTTCAATTATGAGCCTTATGTCCCATTTTACCACACTGGTCGCACTTACCAGAATTCAAAAGTCATCTCGCAGCATGCTTTTTACCACAATTTTCAGAAACTGTAAACATAAGTTTCATACCATCCGAATTTTTTGAATAGTTCATCACTTTTGTCTATCACCTCGACCACTTATTTTGTTGTTTTTCAACGAACACCTATTCATTGGAAAACTCCATTTCCACCTTATCAATACATCAAAGAAGTTTTTCATAAATTTTTAACTCCTGAGAAGCTAAATACCTTTGATAAATTGGCTTTAACGGTAAGTAAAAATGGTTGATTTTACTATCAAGATATCGTATGAAATTTTTAGAATACCATTAGAGTAGAGTGAATTTTGCTTCACTACCAGTCACTAAGTCATCCTCCTACCACAATTATTGGAATTGTTTCTCCATCCAAAGATGAACCACCATTAGAAAATATTTCTCAAGAAACATTCCTTTGAATTCATCCCAATCAAGAGAATCAATCTCCTCACTATCACTGATATTTATCGCCATCAACCACCACTTATCATCTTCACCTTTAAAATGGTAAAAAAAAAAGAATAACCTTTTGATGTTATGAACACCCCATGACATAAAAACTCTTCTCAAGTTCTTTAATCCACCCTTTTGCTAGCACCAGGTCAGATGATCTCCTGAATGATGGGGGATGTTTCCTCAAGAAATTCTCCACTACTGACATATTTCTCTACTGTTGATCTGGCAGATCTCATTCATGGATACCAACAACATTTAAAGCCTGCGTCAACTATGCCATCAATACAAAAAACTATTTAGTTTTGATTCCAAACATCTCAGGTTGCTAGTTTGGAAGGTTTTCTTCATCTTGATTTCATCCCAACATAGGTGACATGTTTACTCTATGGAAAATCGTTCTGAACATAGAAATATCTTAGGTGAAGCAACATGGTATTCTATAAATGCTATATCATTTCAATATTAACATAAATTAGTATATATGGTTATTAATTTAACAATACCCTAACATCTAAATTTTACTAAACTGACATCTAATACCAACTATAAGGACACGGTCTTACAACATTTCATAATCTTGAATTAAATGAATAATTTACATTGAGGATCTTTTCAGGTTTAGATTTTTAGAGAGTTAAGACATAACTATTACATGACATCTCAAAAATTAAAAAGTAGACACTTCTACATAGTTTACATTTTTTTCATAAATTATATACTCTTGAAAAAAGAGTCATGTCCAGTTCCATGTTTTAGAAAACATGACTTTCCCTTGATCCCATCCTTGATCGTATTCATCTTTAGGTCATGTGAAAAACTTCTCAAAACATGGGATGACCATAAAAATATTAGTAAGGGTTACAAAACAAAGATATAAATCATTAGTTTTTCAATAAATGCATAAAATAATCTCTTTAACATACCTCATGAAATCATAAAATTTACATAGTAAACACAAATCAAAAAGGTAACTTGTGGAATCCATATGATACTTATGTTTTAGCTTTCACAGCTACGTAGGGAGTTACATTTGGAATACCCATCACGGTATATTCCCTAAATCTCTTAGGAGAATCATTTACATTCACCTTTATCCTGTTACCCAAAGCATTGGAGAGCTATTTTGGGCTCACCCGCCCAAGGTTTATCATGGAACCACCCATATACTTAAATAATTTCCATGAACCATAACATATTCATAACACAAAAAACAAATATAAAGGAAAAATAAAATTTCCACATTTCAGTCACAATATATCATTTAAATATATTTACATAAAAAATCCATTATCAAAACCATTTTAAATAAAAAAATATATAAAATATTATATGATATTTATTTTCCTTTTAAAAACATTACGACTTGTTTGGGATGCCAAAGATCAAATAATACTCACAGCGGCAAAAAGGTCGTTTTCACCGCATACGTTAAAAACTTAAATTATTTTTGTCGTTTTTTAAAACACCTCCTACAAAAAGATTCCCATTGAATCAAATGAAAATTAAATGGTTTTTATACCACTTATAAAATAAAGGCTTGTATAAATCAAAATATGCCTCAATGAAAAGAGATGAGATGTAGTAATTTACAAATATCATTTTGTAAATACAATATATCTATTATTTTTATCGACTATATGTACACATAAATCAAGTATAAATATAATATAGGACATAAAATGTTATATCACACACAATCATAGTGTGGTATAATGAAAATGTAGATGTTTAAACCAAGGAATGGAAATTGGGTTATGAAGTTCCCTTGCCTTGTGTCTGACTTGACCCGTTCGTTATTTAATCTCTTGAATAATAAACTAAAGATAATTTATACTTGATTAATAACCTTTTACATTTTTATGATTCCTTTTAAGTCACTTTTTACCATGTTATATGCATTATGTAATCATTTACGATAATAATGGTAGTTTTGTCGATATTTGGTACTTGAGTCAAAAATGGACTTCTTATAATTAGAAGTTGTTCATTTGGTCAGAAATTCATTATATCCAGAATGATATGCAATATTTAGATATCATCTATATCATATATATTCATTATATAAATGTACTTATAACAGTACATAACATTTGGAGGTAAGAAATGAAATGCATCATTCATGGAGACAGTAAGCCGTACGTACGCATGAATTCTAATTTCATTTCTATTTCTTATTTTGATAGAATGAAAACATAATTATACATAGGTATATTATAATTATAGTATAATATCATATATAATATCATTAAATCCATTCTTTATATGTCCCACATAGGGCATTAACGATTCATATCACTTTGAGGGGGCGGTAGTCCGCACCTCCTAAAATGAAATTATCACCTTTACCCATTATGGAAACCATAAATTTATGATATAAATTAAAATAATGATTCATAATGAAAACATAAACATAATATATATCATATATAAATAATTTCCATCTTAATGGCTGCCCTGAGAGGCAGTAGGAGATAATTGATCGATCATCGTTTCATGAGGCGTTAGATTTCCATCCATAGAAACAGTTTGTTCATTACCCATTAGATGGAGGGTTGTGTATCTGTAGTTTAATACATCTCATAATTAATCCTAGTATACTGAGCATGCTGGTTTTTTTTTAATAAAATAAATGAAGAAAATGATTTCAGGGGCTGGAGAAGTTATATAAAAAATTAATTTAAGAGAAACTATTACCTTTAATTCAGGTAACTCCCTTTGGTTTGAACCAAAATGACTTCTTGACGTGCCTTATGCCTAAGGTAAGGATTCTAAGAGGAGGATAGGTATGTAGGGAACTTAATTGAGAAGTGTTTGGACAAGAGAACGGGCTTGAGAGGTATAATGAATTTGATATAAGTGAGGGCTTTTTATAAGGGGGAGGAGGGTCTCTTTAGGAAAGTGTGAAAATATTATTATATTATATTATGTTTTTATGTTTATAAAGGTCAAAAACTTATTAAAGTCAAGGAAAATAAGATTAATGGTCAAAATAAAATCATCCAATAAAAATTGGACAGGTTTTTGATATTATGTTTGTCTCTATAATCTTATTTATTTAAATCATTTATAAATGAGGTAAACACTTCATCAATATTGTGTCATAAATAATTTAATTTATTTTATGTCTAAAAATTAAAGAAACATTCCATGATGTAGAAAATCATTTTTTATTTCTAATGAATAGTTATAGTTTAATAGTTAACTTATATAACCCCATGTAAAAATTAACTTACTAAAAGATATTTATTTATGTCATTTTTTCATTTACATTGTGTAAATTAAATAAAGTGTCATTATCACTCCCAGGTGGCTCCATAGGGTCCCACAATCGACCCAAGGATGACCTTGGTCAGATTTGTATCAACCAATAGGATTATGACACATGTTAGGGTAACTTCATACTATTATAATACTATTTATTTCCCTTATTTACCTGATTTACCTTTTAACCATGGTAAATAAAGTATTTACTGATGTTAATATTTAAAATGTGAAAAAAATAAAAGATTCATATTTACACAATTTTCAATTCATGATTCTAAATATGTTATCCATTTTTCCAAAATCAAAACATAGAAGTGGCAGAAATTAATTTAAAATTAATTTCTGTTCACAAAACAAAAAACGTTTTTATGAAATAATAACTATCAAAAGATTGACACTTGTTTATGTCCTATTTCAAAGTGAAATTAAATACATCAAAAAAATTGGTTTCAATGGTAAAAATATAATCTAATTAAATTTTAAAACTAATTAAAAACATAATCTGACCATATAAAAAATTAGATTAAAAGGTAGTTTTGAATTAAAATATAGTATTTCCACTATTCATTAAAAAATGAACATTTTCAGAAAAGTACCAAAATTTTACCCAAAGTTATTTTTGATGTCCTTATTCTGATGAAGAATTATATTTTTTCAAATAGAAAATATAAAGGTATCCAAAAATAGATTTAAAGAGGTTTCTCTATCAAAAGCCAGTAAACCAACCATTTAAAGTAAATTATGCATAAAATTATATTCATTCACTATTTTAGCCTCTTCCTTTTATTGGATAAATGTAAAAACATTTATCAAACATGTATAATAATATTGTAGTTAGTTCTATCCATTCCCTCCAATACAATGGCTAGGTGTTAAATACCATTTGAAATAATAATATTATATTGTTAGTGTGCAACGTAAGATTTGAGAGAAAGTCGTTGTAGAATATCAGGTACACCGTCGAACATGGCATCCCATTTATAGTAATATTAATATTTTAATTGAAAAATATTAATAAATAATGAAAATTTATTATTTCTTTATTTACTTGGGATGTAATAGGTAGGTATCTATATCAAAAGAGAGGGTAATTCCTTATTAATTTATAACAATATTTTTCCACTCCAAGAAATAAAAAAGTCAAAACCAAACACCTTCCCATGGTTTTGTTCTCTTTGTATCTACGAAAGAAAAGTTATTTAAAATTTTTATTTATATTATTAATTGAAATAATTAAAATTATACCATTCATAATGCAAATGTGATCCATATTCATAGAGTTTTTTTAAACCATAAAAAATAATATAATATTTGATGTATTCATTATCAATTTTAAAAGTAATCAAATAAAATAAAAAAAATATGATTTATGTAAACCTTATTTTTGGACTTGGATTACATTTATATTGTTTATTAAATCTTTTGTGAGATATTATGATGTAATAATTCATACCATATATTTATATCATATGTAAATATTACCAAAATATTCAACTATCATAAAACAATTATGAAAATTTTATAAATGGATAATTTGAATGATCTAATTTCAAAAATGTTAACTATTTTACCAAAATAATTTTTTAAACTTGAGAATTTATAATTTTAAATAAATCTTATTATTTATTCAAAAATATCATTTTTAAGAATATTCATAACTTTCTGACCTTATAAACATTATATTGGAAAATATTAAATTATAATATATTTTATTTTTAATTAAAAATTAGTTAATTAGAACATTTATTAATTTTTATTTGAAAACTAATGATTTTATAAAAAAGGATTATTTTCCTTGAAAGTTTATATTTTCCAAACAAATTAAAATTTTGTGTCACTATTTAAGAATCAAATTTTTATAAAAATAAATATGTTATCAGGTATATAAATAAATTACTAATGAAAAGGGATGAATATAATAATTATTTTATTAAACACTTAAAAAAATTCTAATTTGGTCTGGATACATAACCCCCTCTCACACCAATATAAGACTTAAGGGTATGGTGTGAGATAATAGTATTTTCATGGGGTGGGTTGAAGAAAGTGATTTGGGTTTTGATCTCTATAAACCATAACATTTCCTAAAAATAGTTTCACTTGAGTTTTACTTTTTGAATATAGTCTTATGATTTTTCAAAGTCCTATCCTAGTGATTCCATATACCTCAAATACATTGAAAAAATTTGCGTTCTAGGATATAATATAATTGTTTTGGGTCACTATTTCTTCCTTCAATTTCAGTTATATTTTATTATAATACATAATACATAATTATCTTGGTGGTCACTATTGACTGAAAATGTTAAAAATTGTTATAATGGTTAGTGGTATTTTAATCATGATAGATAAATTATGAAAATATATTATAAAAGTTGAAAATAAATACTTATATATGGTCTATGTGTTTCTATAACTACATTACATAATAATTCATTTATTCATTCACTAGGGAAATTTAAAGGTGATTGTGTTGTTACATGTGAGGAAAAAAACATTCTATGTCCAATATCTTTCCACACCATCACTATGTTAAATAAACATTAGTAACTATGGTTAAAAGTGCAGATTATCCCCAATTATGAGAGCCTCTATGAACAAATTTCTATATCTGGGTGAACTTATTATTCTTCACTTTAATAAATTGAAACTAACACTACATGGTAGAGGAATTACAGCATATCCTAACTTAACTACCAAGCCAATCTATACCATATAAGATCAGTCCACCAAAAATGATAGGTGATCAATCTAAAAATCAATATTAGAGAACCGATATAATGTCCCAAGCCCATATAGAACATTTTAACCCTCGAAATTTCATTCAATACCTCCTCATGAGAGAAACAGACCAATTTAGTAATAAAGTTAGCTTACACCATCAATATCTGATCACACTATAGAAAGGTGTGAGACTCCACAGATTTATCCACAGTCAATGAACCAAGGATAAGTTTTTAAAAAAAATACATTCTTGAAGTCAATTCACTCCAAACAATCTTATTACATTTCTGTAACCACTATATATCTCCATATTCTACTATATCACTAAAGTGTAATCCTAAAAACCATTTCCATAACAGCCATTGAGTTTCCATAATGTTGAAAATTAATTAATCCTTTCCCAATATGTCATATAACATACAAGGATAATTTTTACCATGGATGTATTATAGTTACCCTAGCCTTTTATAGATAATATTACATGATTTTGTGCATAATCAACCACCAATTGCATGCCAAAAATCATGAAGTCTATCGTATTTGTAAGATTTGGTACATAAATCTAAAAACATTGGACTAGAATAAAAAATAATTTTATTAATAAAATCGAATGAGATCCAAACATCCCCTAGATCCAACATCACCGTAGGGTGACCTGTGGAATACTGGAACAATGTGATTAGCAAAAAATCCCAGTAAAGGAATAAACATAGGAATATAGAGCATGTGTTAGAAGGCATAACACAATGAAATAAAAAGGAAGGGAATTTAAATAAACACAAAGAAGAATAAAATATAGAATATTTGATATTAAAAAAAATTACAATATGAATTTGACAACAACATACAAAATGGAATAAGCATGATTCAAGGTTAACTGTCAAGACTTTTGCAGATGGCGGGCAAAGTCCCATAAAAGAATTGGGTTTACTCTATGTCCCAAAATGATGTCACAGGAGACTGAACAGTACCCAATGAATTGGAACACTATCTGGGTGCACATATCATAATATGTTCATGAATATTTTTTCCAGATGAAGAATCAAATATAAACATAATGGTTACCCATGGAAAGAAATAGGTATCATAATCATGTAACAGATCATAAAAAATAGATGTACCATTAAATAATTCATGAAAGAATGGGTTAAAATGATAAATTAAATTAATATGGTAAAATAGGATTATATAATGATAAAAAATGTTCAAATAAAGTGAAAAAATTTAAAAATAGTGTTTAAGAAACTTTTGAAATAAACCATTTTAATGGGGTTTAAGGGAAAATATTAAAGAGACTTTAAAGAGGGAGAGGTATAATTTATTTCCTAAAAATAAAATGAAAAAGGTTAAAGATTAACTATTAAATGAGTGATTTTAGAAAAATAAATATGTCTTAATGAATAATATGGAGTTTACTTGAAAAAAGGTAAGAAATTGGGTTGTTCCCTTTAATTGGGCATTCTTATTGTGATGAATTGTGGATGGAAGATTATAAAACATGTATTTACCCATCATGAAAAGTAAATTACTATGGATACATATGTTTGGAAGATACACATAGACCTTCAACAAAGTATATAATAATAAAGAATAGTTACATTTGGATAATGAAATATAGAATGTAACCCGATGTAAATAAATGGTGGTTCAAAGTGAATCTCTTACCTTATGTCTGAAAGTGTTCTTTTCATGTACGTAATATCATGGATAATAAAATGAAATCAATAATTTAATTAATTTATCACTAAACTATTCTATATTTTTTTTTGAATAATTTTATTAAGTTTATTTATGTTCTTTTTGTTGAGTTATTAGATTCAATTTTTTCGTTCGGGAGTGTTCGTTTCCTTGGTTATCAAGATTGAGTCACTTGTATACATGTATGAAAAATCATGTAAAATGAGAATAGTTATCAGAATTTATGTTATATATTATTAATTATTTTTAAGAATAATAAATGGTCATATATTTCGTTTTTTCATATATTTGGATGATTTGATAGATTAAATAGGAATAATATATGTTTAGATTATTTTGGTGTCATTTCGATCATCGCGAACTACTTTTATATTATTATTTAATATTGTTATTATATACTGGTTCCATAATTGTAAATAAGTTTTAATATAAACATTACAATCTTTTCAACCATTATAATCGTTTTATGACAATCTGTGTAGGGGTTAATAGAAAATGAAAATGCATCATCCATGATGGAAGTAAATCAGGACATCACATATGATGTTTTAATATTTATAATAGAATGGAGAGGAGAAAAGGTTTTGATGATGGATCTTACATTACCAGAATAAAATTCCAGTATATATAATACCCTAGATTTAACATTCCACTTGGAAAATGGGGGATGATATCAGGATAAGAAAAAAATTTAAAATAAATTAAAAGAAAATGAAATATGATTTCACCTCTTGAGCTACTTATCCTTGAGAACCTACTTTGGGAAATTCGGTATGAAATTTTTATGGGAAGAAAGGATAACAGATGTGGGAGAGATTATTTTGAAGGGGACTGGTCAGAATTTGGCCAAGCTTCATGGATTTGGTGGTCTGAGGAGAAGTTGTGTTGAGGGGTGGTATTTATAGGGAGATGATAGGAGTAATTTTTATTATTATATTCATTATTTTAAGTTATCAAAAATATAAATTGTTTTTACCTTATCACTATATATATTGAATAGTGATGTAAGATTGATGATAATGGGATTAAATCATTCATACATCATCAAAGACTAAATATTTCAAGTATTTAGCTTACATGTTAAATTATCATATATCACTATTCACAAAAAAAATCTACCTTTTCTAAAAAATCCAACATTTTCACCCTAAATTTTTTTCAATATATAGAATTAAAAAAATTACCCCTTTTATGAAAATAATTCTCTAAATATGATAAAAATCATTTTTAAAAAAATTATCATGTATTAAAAAAATACATATTTTAATATTATAATCAATTTTATGACACTTCAAAAATATAATTAAGGTCTCATAATATTATCTTATAATAATAATACATAAAAATATTTTTTATGAATATTTTTTATGAATGATATTTTTTTGAATCGTAATATTAAATATTAATTTTTAAATAAAATTTTATGTTTTATAAAAATACCAACAATTAATTTATCATTTTCAAAATTATTATTTACCTATAATATGTTATAATTATATCATATATTCATTTATAATATTCCAAAATTTCATTTATACTTTTTTAAGTGGGGTTACTATTCGATTGGACATATTACTATTCCTAATTGTCAAGTTATTATTCCAACACATTACTATTCATCAGTATAGGTTTCTTAATTTCTATAAACACAACTTATTTCATTCATTATTTATATATAATGTTTTTATTATATTCTATTCTTAATTTTATGTGTTTTATAATATATTATAAGTTTTAAATTTCTATTGATAAAATATTGGGTCATTACATTCTCCCCCCACCCCTCATGAAATTTCACCTTTGAAATTTCATCTTATGTACTGAAGTAAAAATCGGTGACGATACTTCTCCTTCATCACTTCCTGTGGTTCTAATGCCACTTTTTCTTAATAATGGTTCCACCATAGTAATTTGACCAGGCGACTAGTCTTTTTGTGTATAACCATATCTCTATGGTCAAATATATTCACTGGCTTCTCTTCATATGAGATTACATTATCCAACTGTACCACCTATAGATTCAGTACATGTGGGGGGTCAGGTATATACTTCTTCATGAGAGATACATGTAATACATCATGAAATTGATCCATTGTTTGTCAAAGTGAAAGCCAGTTGGCCACTGCATATATGGGATAATGTATCCCCAAGGGGTCAATGTACCTTTGGATAATACTCCCCTTATTTTCAAAACGCATGACTCTCTTCAATGGTGATATTTGAAGGAAGAATTTTTATCCAGTTTCAACTCTATTTCCTCTCAACGATTTTCAACATAGCTTTTTTTCTAAATATGAGTATCATTGACATGTTATTGGATAGAATGAAGCTTCCCTGTCATCTATTTGACATGATCACATCTAAGTAGCTTTCGTTCACTAGCTTGTTCCCAATTGGTTTGAGTTCTAAATTGCTTCCCATATAGATCATGGTATGGATCCATATGAATACTCTACTAGAAGATGTTGTTGTATGATAACTCTAACAATGGGATCTATTTTTTCCTATTGACTATTGAATTCCATTGAGTTTAATCTTATCATGTCTTTGAGATTCCATATAGTCCACTCAAATTGGTGAATATTTTGGTTGAGATAGGTCATGTTGAAATTCAATTTAGTACTCAAATAATGTTGAACACTCAACAAAAATTTAGATTTCAACATTGGATCATGATCATATGTGGTCGAAAGTGGAACCCCGTGCATCCTCACCACTTACACCACCTATTTCCTAGTATTTTTTAATGTGATAAATCTTCTTAGATAAATTTTAAGTGGGTAGTCTTAGTGAGTCGATCAAACACAACCATATCCCATAGTTTCCTTCGGATGTATTCGAGAGTCCATTGAAAAATTCCATAGTGACATTATTCCAATTACACGTGGTTATAGTAAATGGTTTCATCATCCCTTTGGACTTCTATTTCTCTGGATTAACTTACTATCCTATCAATCACCTTGACATATATTCTATTGTGTACATTATCATGTAATACTACCAGAAGTGTTCTCAGAAATCATGGTACATCTTGGTACTTCGATGATGGAAGTATAAAGGTGATCTATTTTCATTATCTAGTAGAACATTAACTATCTCAGGTGATAATGGCACAAAAATACTTGTTCCAAACCAAATATAATAGTCATCATTGATACAGAAGACTTATTGCATCCATTTCATTACTAATTTTACCATTTTTTAAAGCTCGAGATCATCCCTTTGTGTATCCTTGAACTTATCTTATATAGATGGTTGGGAAATCATTTATGGAAGTTAATGCAATGTCTCAGTTTTGGGTGCCACCCAAAAGTTTCCCTGAACCCGATTGGTCACATAACCTCAAGTGTGTTTCCCCAAATGCTAGAGGATACTGACTAGCAGTGAGGGACAAGGTAATACATTGGGGAAACTATTCCCTCATTGAAAATTTATACATATAATAATTCAAATAGTAAACAATAGGAGAAGCAGAAATACCATAAAAAAAGTAAATAGAAGAATATTGATATTAATATAACAACTATAGCATATATAAATGATTCATGTCACTTATGTCTAGTAAAGTAGCCATGAAATTCACAATTCTGGAAATATAATACTGTAACCAAAAAAGTAAAGTCCAATAGCATCGCAAGCCTCATCTTTCTCCTATGATCTCTATCTCCAACACAAATCATGTACCTAATTAAGAAGGAAAACTGACCTTGTCTATACCTACGAACTATATAATTTGTTTAGGACCAAAAGAATGAGCCAAATTTGCTGTGAGATGATTCGCAAAAGGCAACCACCAAATTATCTGTGACTATGTGTTAGTGAATATATATATATATATATATATATATATATATATCAAGTAATATACTGAAATAATGCAATAAACAAGGATGTTCTAAACATTAAAAATTACTACAGTTTCAAGTTACAATCTTTTTCATTTATTAATTATTCAAACAGTTGACTAATGAAATAATTGGATCTAGCCTATAGTTTGTATCCCTAGTGTAATATAAAAATTGATGTCTAAGAAGACTATCTAAACAATCATGTAAGATTTACTCCAGGATTTTCTTTTGGCTTGGAAGACATGTCACAATCATTCAACCATTCATAAGTAACCCTTTGGGAATGTTCTCACATTATAACCCATCTAGTTTAACATATCATCAATTCAATAAATAATAATGACCCTCTGTGAAAGCTCACATAGTCTAATCCATTTGTTCCCATATAACACCAATCATTTACAAACATCCTATAAGGCCCTATCCTTAAACATTACATAATCCTGAGTTATGTCAAGAATTGACATTGAGGATCATTTTTTGTTTATTGTTTTAGTGAATTAGGTTGTAACTATTACATTACATCTCAAAATATTACAATGTTGACACTTTTACACTATCCAATTTTTTCCACAATAATAAAACTCCTTAAATAAAACAAGAACTGTTTTCTTGATATAAATCTTCTTGAATTATTCCATTACCTAACAATTGATTATTCCTTGTGAAAAACATTTCAGAAACTTGGGATGAACATAAAACTCTTAGTATGGGTTATAAAACAAGGAAAGAAAAAATTAGTCCATCAATACATACAAATCAATGAAATCATACTTTTCAATCATAATACATAATCTCTTTAACATACCACACAAAATCATAATATTTATGAATAAAATGTAGAAATCATAAATCATAGAAGTAACTTGTGGAATCCATAAAATAATTACATTGTAGCTTTCACATCTATATAGGGAGTTATGTCTTGGAATACCGATCATAGTATATTCCTTAAATCTCTTACGAGAAACATTAATGTTTACCACTTTCATGTTACCCATTTTATTGGAGAGCTATCTCAGGCTCACCAACCCTAAGTTTATCATAGAACCTCTAGTATATGTAAACAATGCCCATGAACCATAACATAATCATATTTTATAAAACAAGCATAAACGAAAGAGTATGTTTCCACATTACAGTAAAAAAATATCATTTCAAGACATTGAAATAATCAATGATTTCTTAAAACCATTTCGAGTACCAAAATATGAAAATGGGTACATGTTATTTGTTTTCATTTTAAAAACATTATGACTTGTTAAAGAAGCCAGATATCAAATATTTCTCATGGTGGCGGAAAGGTCATTGTCATCACATATGTTAAAAAGAAACATTAGTTTTTTTAGTAATATTATTAGTAGAAAAATATTCCCGTTGATTGAAATGAATAGTCAAAGGGTTTTATACACCATATAAAGGAAACTTGTATATAAATCACAATATTCCTCAATGAATAAAGATTGAGATGAAGTCCCTTACAATGATCATTTTGTAAATAAAATATATTGATAATTTTTATTAACTATTTGTATACATAATGAAAGTTTAAATAAAATATAGGATATCAAAATTAATTACTCTCAATGTCATAGAACATCATAATCAAGAAGTATACAATTAACTCAAAGAATGGAAATTTGGTTAAGATGTTCCCATATGAAAATTCGGTAGCCTAAAAACGTCATTTAAAAATTCATAAAATGAGTTGAATTGATTGAAAAGGGTATCTTATCACATGTACATACAAATTTTATCAATGAGGATATATAATAATATATCCCAACATAAGAAAATAAAAATTAAAAGACATAACATAAAAGAAGTCATTGACTAAAAGAGGAGGGTGAAAGGTTCCCTTACCTTGTGTCCGACATGTCTTTTTCATTCTTTATCACCTAGAAAAATATACTAAAGTTTATTATACTTGATTACGAAACTTTTCTAGGTTTATTATTCCTTTTTTATCACTTATTATCTTGGCATAACAATCATATTATTATTCAAGTTCATATCGGTCTTTCTGTCGATGTTCGATACTTGAGTCAAAAATGAACTTGTTATAATTACAAATTGTCCATGTGGTCAACAGTCCATTATCTCAAGAATTTTATTAATGATTTAAATATAATTTATATACATCATAAATTAATTTATATCTATTGAATATTTATTTTATAATATTTTATTAAATTTGGATATATGAAAATGAAATGCACCATTCATGGAGACGGTAAGCCATATGTACGCATGAACACAACATTCATTTCTTTTTCATTTTTAGTTGAATGAAAACTAAATGATAAATAGGTATATTATAATTTAATTATAATAACTATGTTATACATGTTACATAGTGTCATTAATTTCATCTTTTATACATTCCATTTATAGTATTAACGAGTCATATCACATTGAGGGGGCGGTAGTCCACACTTCCTCAAATGAAGTTATTGTATATATAGAACATGAAGAGCATAAAAGGATGTACTAAAAATAAATTAAATAAGTATAGAGATAAAATAAATATCATAAATATCATTTTTAATTTCATTTCTATCATAATGGCCACTATAAGAGGAGGTAGGAGATAATTTAACAATCATTGTTTCATGAGGTAGTACTTCATTGTCCACAGAAATAGTGTATTCTAAATCCATTTGATAGAGTTTTATGTGAGTTTAAGTATGATACTTCTCATAAAAAGAACATAGTATATTGATGATACTGCTTTGTTTATTAAATAATTGAATAAATAGAGTTATGGGGTTGGAGAATGGAAAATAAATAAAAGAATTTTGAGAGAGGACATTACCTAAAATTGAGTAAATCATTTTGATTTAAGCTAAAAAGCCTCATTAATTGCCTTATTCCAAAGATATGGATTCTAAGAGGAATATAGGGATGTTGGGAGACTATTTTAGAAATGGTTGGATGATCCCAGGGGGTTGAGTGGTGTGAGTATTGATTAGAGGGGGTTTCATTTTATAAGATGGAGGAGCAACACTTAAGTAATATCTTGAAATATTATTTTATTATAAATTCTATTTCAATTATAAATGATTCCAAATTTACTTAGTTCTAATATAAGATAAATATAATTCAAAATAAAACCATCCAATATTAATTAGATAGGTTATGGATATTTTTTAATCCTTATCTTTTTTATATAACCCTTTTTTACTTTTACCATTTTATCAAGAATTTTACACTTTGAGAATCAAAATATTTATCGAAACATGAAAAATATAAAATTAAAGAGTAAATAATAAAATTTTAGAATTATTATAACTATTTTGAGGAATTTTATTTTTTCATGGAATTTTATAATATTTAATAAAATATTTTATATATTAAAATAGTAATTAAAGAAATTCTGACTCTATTCATATCATGAATCCTTTTATCAATCAATAACAACTTGATTACATTGAAATAACATAATTAATATAATGATAACATGTTATTATCATCCAAAAAAATCATTTATGACTTTAAAATAACATAATTACAAATATTTTAACATTTATACTATCATTTATTTGAATCCATTATTAATGAATCAATCATTTATCACCATTGTGTCAAAATTAAATTTATTTATTTTATGTATAAAAATTATAAATAAAATATCATGATGTAGAAAATATTTTTTTTATTTCTAATTTATATTTATAGTTGAATATATCACTTATATAACCCTATGAAAATTGTTCTAGTAAAAGATATATGTTTATGTTATATTTTCCTTAACATTAAATTAATTTTATGTAATTGTCATTTTAACATATAAGTGGCTCCATTGGGTCCTAGAATTGACCCAAGGATTCCAATGGTCAGAAATATCTGATATAATATGGTTTTTTCATGTGTTAGGGTAATTTAATATTATTATAATATTATTTTTACTCTTATTTGAGAGATTTACCTTTTAACCATGGTAAATAACATATTTTTCTGAAGTTACTATTCATAATGTCTAAAAATAAAAGTTACATATTTACAAAATTTAGACCTCATGATTCCAAATATGGAATCCATTTTTTCCAATTCATAACATAGAATTTGTATAAATTAATTTAAAATCAATTCATGTTATCAAAACCAAAAGGTGCGTTTTTAAGGAATTAAAACTACCAAAAGATTGACATGTGTTTATATGAAATTTCTAAGTGAAATTACTTACCATGACCAAACATGGATGAAATGAAAAAAAATCCAATTTCAATTTAAAACCTATTAAATGTTCAATATAAAAATATGAATAAATTATATTATAAGGTAGTTTTGAATTATAATTCACTAATTTTCACTATTCATTAGAAATTTATCATAAAAATAAAAAAATATCATCAAATGTAAATTTTTATATCCCACTTCTAAATAAGAATATTATTTTTTAAAATATAACATATAAATGTGAGAAAACCTAGATTTAAAATGCATTCACCATCAAAAGGCTGTAAAATGACCTTTTAAATATATTAGATATTTTGATGCGTAAAATCAAATTCATTTTTATGTTAAGATAATAAAATTTGTTGTAAAAGTGTCAATACATTTAATAATAATATTGTAGTTAGTTTTTTTTCATTTCCTCCAATACAAAGTCTATGCGTTAACTATCATTAATAATAATAATAATATTATATTATTATTTTTGGTATAACTCAAAGTTGTGTGTAATGTAAGATTTCAAAGAAACCTATTATTGCGTGTCATTTATTCTATAGAACAAATTTTCCACATTAAAATAAAATTAATATCATATTCTGAAATATTAATTGACATGAAAATGTATTATTATATAAATACCTAGGTTGTTACATCCTTCCCACCTTTTGAAAATTGCATCCTCGCAATTTTAAAATTTACCTTGGAAACATCATTAAAAGTCCCACATTAGAAAAAGAGTCAAAAGTACACTCACATTAAAAGAAATAAAGTGAAGTAAAAAAGGTCACCCATGATAACACAAACTTGGATTCCATGAAAACTTGGATATGGAAGAGAAACTAAGCATCATGTTCTGATGGGTAGTGATAGAAAACATGATAAAGATAATGTTAAAAACTAGATAACCTCAAACTTATGATAGGTTAAATGGTCTTTGATTTCCTATAAGGAAAGGTAAACAAACATAATTTTTTTTGATTTAGGTTCCCTTTTAAAAAATTGGTTAATTTTTTTATGATATTGACTAAGAACTTTGGGAAATATACTTACTTTTCAATTATAGATTCATCCATTTATATGTTTATACCAAAAACACATCTTTTCTCCAAACGGTGAGTATTCAAGATGACTTGGTCACACCCGAGGCATTGGAATCAACATCTAGAGAATAAAATGTTCCAAAAAAGATGAACCATATGTTTTCTCTATCATTAGACATTATCCAAAACCAATCATGTTATTACCATATTAGATAATCCCCAAATAATAATTTTTATAAAAATAAATACTACTCGTATTCTACAAAACTGAAGAAACAACACAAAAATCGCAACAATGACCATTCAATACACAATTGTCCTTAACATTATTCAAAATAATAAAATGTATGTTGGAACCAAAAAATCAGAATTATTTGATCACATAGTCTTCAAAATAAATGAAAACATTTATCTCCAAATAACATCAGCTAATCTTAAAGTTTGATACTGAAAAGTAATGAACCCAATCACATATTCTCTATGATAGGTTAATAATTTACATAACTAACCAAAATCACTTTATGTTCACAATAAAAACATATATTCTTGAAAAATAAAATTTTACCATTACTCCTCATTTGAAATCCCAATGTATTCTATTTTCCTTAGGTATATAGTTTTCCCAAAAGAGAAAACATCTTCCAAAATAACCTAATCACACAATCACCAAATCATTTTGTTATACTATGGATATCCATCTGATAAAACATAAGATCCCAAATAAACATACTCTTTATTAATAAAATCATTTAACTAAAAATAATAATTCATACTAACCAGGGACATAATGTAGGACAGTTGTAGATGATGATCCTATATCACGCTTCGGTTGTGGTTTTGATTCCTGCGGCCATGTTGGATGCATCAAGGGTCACCCATCATAGATGTTTTCCTTTTTATAAAACTATACCTTTCTTACAACATTATAAAAAATAATATAATTTTCTCAAATATTACCATACCATACTCTTTCCTCAAAGGTTATATAATACCTTTAAATTTTCATGCCAAAATGTAATAACCATTAGTCATCATAAAAACCAAAGATCATATGAACCCACAGGGTTATCCATTATGTCCATAAAAGAAAAATTAATTATTCCTTGAAAAAAAAATTCACATACCATAATGAAGGGTTACACATTTTAGAAAATGCCTTCCCAATGTAATCTCATCATCAAAAGAGCATTAATACTTTTAAAAATTTCGTCATCCTACAATTTACCATAACTCTTCAATCCCTTATATGATGATTTAAAACTCATTCAGTGCTCTTCATAATCCATTAACTATTCATTTTGACTTTATTTCATAATACATCATTTATGAAGATCGAATATCACCATCGTTTATAAATATCAATCCAAAGATGATTCATTGTTTATGCATAAGAAAATAAATCATACCTTGAATCCAGATATCATGATCTTTAGTATGTTCACTTCCTCTTTCATCATATTTTCATTAATTGAAAATTTAAACGTTCTCTCCACTTCATTAAATTCACTTTTTGATAGAATTGGAAATGTTGAGATCTTGAAATCATATAAAAAAGATACCATGACCCATAAAATTGTTTTAGAAATGAGTTGGCATTGGATAGCTCAAAAATATTTGCCCATGTTATTTGAATACTCAAGATGATATTAAGATCATTCAAATAGGATTTTGGAATTATGTTCTTGATTAAATCATTGGGGAGGGATAAGAGGGTTTCAGAAGATGTCTTCCCTTCCATCTTGACAAATGATCCTTAGTCCATTTGAAAGAACCAACACCTAAACATGAAATAATATATTATAATTTAAAAAAATAATCCTCTATAGTTTGAAGATAACTTTAAAACATTTATATTACTCTAATCTATCAACCTCTTTATATCTCCATTGGTCATGTTTTTATAGAATAAAATTATTTTCCCATAACACTCCAAAGGTTTCTATATATTAATAAACCACTTGGTTATATCAGATCATTTACCTACACCGAGATAACACCATATCCTCTATATTTATCTAACCTAAAACTGATACCAACTATAAGGTCCCAAACATAAACATTACACAATATTGAGTTAAGTCAAGAATTCACATTGAGGATATTTTTAGGTTTAGTGTTTCATAGAACTAAGGGATTACTATTAAATACATCTCAAAAGATTACAAAGTAGGCACTTCTACTCTATCCATTTTTTTACAATAATAAATATTCTTAAACAAAACATCAATTATTTTGTTGATATAAGTCTTCTTGAATTATTCCATTCCATTATTCTTCTTTATACCCTATGAAAATAATTTTAAAAACTTTGGATGAGCATAAAAAGCTCAATAAGGGATATAAAACAAGGAATGAAAACATCCATCCATCAATATATACAAATCTACGAAATCATACTTTTGAATCATAAAACCTACTCTCATTAGAATACCTAAAAAAATCATCATATTTATGAATAACACATAGAAATATTAAATCATAAAATTAACTTGTGGAATCCATATCATACTTACATTGTAGCTTTCATTGCTACATAGGGAGTTACGTTTTGGAATACCCATCACAATATATTCCCTAAATAACTTAAGAGAAAGATTAATGTTTACTTTTGTCATGTTACACAATTCATTGGAGAGCTATATCAGGATTAAGTGCCTGAGGTTTATCACAGAACCACCCATATACAAAATACAATTCCCTGGAACCATAACATAATCATAATACATAGAACCATCAAAAAGGAAAATAACATTTCCAAATTGTAATCAAAATATTCAATTTAATGAAATTAAAATAATCAGTATTTAATTAAAACCATATTCAATACCAAAAATACATAAAAAGGTAACAAAGTATTTATTTTCCATTTAAAGACATTACGACTTGTTAAGGAATCCCAATATAAAATAATGCTCACGGTGCCAGAAAGGTCGTTTTCGTCGCATATGTTAAAAAGAAACATTATGTTTGTCATTTAGTAAAACACATCATTAAAAATGATTCCCTTTTAATGAAATTAAAAGTTAAAGGGTTTTACACACCGAATAATTTAATTTGATGTATAAATCAAAATATTCCTCAATGAAAGAAGATTGAGACAAAGTCCCTTATCAAGATCATTTTGTAAATAAAATAGATCGATAAAGTATATTCACTATAAGTACACATAAATAAAGTATAAATAGAAGATAGGATATAAAAATTAATGTCTTTAAAAGTCATATCATGACATTAAACTATAAGTAGAAAATTAACCCAATTAATGGAAATTGGGTTAAGACGTTCCCTTACGAAAATTTGGCAGCATAACGACATAATTTAAAAATTCATAAAATGAGTTGATGAGGGTGAAAGGGGTCTCTAATCACTTGGAAATAAACATTTAATAAATAAGATATAAAGTAACATATCCCAACATAAGAAAATTGAAATTAAAATATATAACATAAAACAATTCTTTTACTAAAAGAGGAGGGTAAAAGGTTCCCTTACCTTGTGTCTGACTTGTCTTGTTCATTTTTTATCACCGTGAATAATAAACATAAGTTAATTATAATTGATTATGAAACTTATTCAATTTTATTATTCATTTTATATCACTTATTACCATTCCATAATAATCATATATTTATTCATGTTCATATCGATCTTTTTGCCTATTTTCGAGACATGAGTCAAAAATGAGCTTTTAATAATTACAAATTGTAAATGTGGTCAAAATTCCATTATATAAATAATTGTATTAATGATTTAAATATCATATATATCCAGTATATTTGTATTTTAGAATAGTCCATAACATTTGGATATAAGAAAATGAAATACACAAATCATGGAGATAGTAAGTCATATGTACGCATGAACGCTACTTTCATTTATTTTTACTTTTTAATGGAATGAAAATGAAATGATACATAGGTTTATTATAAATTAAAATATAATATATATGTTGTATATGTTACATAATTTCATTAATTCCATCCTTTATATGTTCCATGTATAGCATGAAAGATTCATATCACTTTGAGGGGGCGGTAGTCCACACTTCCTTGAATGAATTATTGTATTTATACACCATTAAAAGCATAATGGTATGTTACAATAATAAATTTAAGAATAATATAGATAAAATAATTATCATATATAACATATTTAATTTCATTTACATCATAAGGGACACCATAATAGGTGGTAGGAGAAAACTAAACAATCATAATTTCGTGATGTAGTAGTTCGTCATCCACATAAACAGTATCTTCCAAATTCATTAGATGGTGGTGTGTGTCAGTGTAAGTAAAATCCTTATCCTAATAGAATCCTATTATATTGAAGATACTGGTTTTGTAATAAAATAATTGAATAAATAGAGTTATGGAATTGGATAAGGGAAAATAATTGAAAGAGGCCTAAGAGAAGACATTATCTCAAATCGGGTAACTCCTTTTGATTTAAGCTAAATGGAATTCTAGAATAGCCTTATGCCCAAGGTAAGGCTTATAAGAGGAATATAGAGATGTTGGAGGATAATTTGGTAAGAGTTTGGATGATCCAATGGGGCTTGAGAGGTGGGTGTAAGGGATAGATGTGGTGGACTTTTATAAGAGGAAAGAGTGGCACTTAAAGAATATCATGAAATATTATTTTATTATAAGCTCTATTTCGATTATAAACGGGTCCAAATTCTATCAGTTCGAATATTAGATGAATATAAGTCTAAATAAAATTAGACAATATGAATTATATAGATTTTGGATATTTTCTAATCCGTATATTTTTTATTTATTCCTTTTTTACTCTTACCGTTTTATCAAGCATTCAACATTTTGAGAATCCAAATAGTTACCAAAACATGACAAATATCGAATTAAAGCATCAATAATAATGTTTTAAAATAATGATAACTATTTGACCAAATATTAATTTTTTTTAATTATATAATATTTAATAAAATATTTTATATTTTAAAATACTAATTATGTCAATTTTGACACTATTCATATCATGACTTTTTTAAAAAATCCATAACAACTCAATTACTTATAAAAAACATCATAAATATAAATATAACATGCAAATAACCTCAAAAAAATTTGTTGATTACATCAAAATAACAAAATATCATTTATTTGGACATTTATATTATCATACATTTGAATCCTTTATTAATGAAGCAATCGCTGCATCACCATTGTGTCATAATTAAGTTTATGTATTTAATGTATAAAAATTATAAAAAATATATAATAATGTATAAAATATTATTATATTTCTAATTAATATTTATATTCTATGATGTCACTTATATAACCCCATTTAAAAAATTCTTTTAGTAAAAGATATATGTTTATGTTATATTTTCCTTAACTTTAAATTAAAAGTAATTAAATGTATTTTTTACTTGCAAGTGGCTTCATGTGGTCCTAAAATTGACCCAAGTAGGAAACTAGTCTGAAAAATATAATCCAACTGGGTTAGGACATGTGTTAAGATAATTTAATATTATTATAATATTACTTTTCCCCCTTATTTACGAGATTTACCATTTAACCATGATAAATAATATATTTACTAAATTACTATTCGTAATGTATAAAAATAAAAGTTACCTATTTACACAATTTGGAAATCATGATTACAAATATGGAATCCATTTTTCTAAATTCATAACACAAAATTTTCAGAAATTAATTTAAAATTAATTCCCATGGTCAAAACAAAAAAATGTGTTTTTAAGATGTAAACACTACCAAAATATTGACATGTGTTTATGTTTAATTTCAAAGTGAAATTACTTCCAATTAACACCATTATATTAAATGATAAAAATATAATACTATTAAAATTTAATACCAATTAAATGTACAATCTATCTATAAATATAAATTTGATTAAAAGTCCATTTTTGATTAAAATTCAGAATTTTTCATTATTCATTAAAAATGAACATTTTCAGAAAAATATAAAAATTGAATCCAATGTAAATTTTGACATCCCGATTCTAAAGAAGAATATTATTTTGTCAAAGAAAACTTATGAATGTGAAAAAACCTATTTAAAATGGGTTATCAATCAAAATGTGGTAAAACAACATTTTAAAAATATTAGAGTTTTTCATTCTTAAATCTAGAATCAGTCTTATTCTAAGCCGCTAAAAATTATTGGATAAGTGTAAAGACATTTAATAATTACATATTAGTTAGTTATATTAATTCTCTATAATATAATGCATAGGTGTTAACTATCATTTAAAATAAAAAAATAAAAAAATTCTTATTATTTTTTTTAACACAATGTTGTGTGTAGCATAAGATTTCAAAGAAACAAATTATTGCGTGTTGAGTATGTTATCGGACAAAGTGTCCACATTAAAATAAAAATAATATATTATTAATAAATATTAATAGAAATGAAAATTATTTTTTCTATAAATACCTGGGTCATTTCCCAACCACTTGGTCAGCTCTCACGGTCAATACCCCCTTGGTCTACATAGTAACAATAAACTATAATGACCACATGCATTCACTCATTGTCAATGCCCTAGGGTCCAAAAATAATTTAATAATGACCCTCTAGGTAGCTCTCATAGTCTAATCCCTCTGTTCTATGACAACCCGACACATCTCATAGTCAATATATCTAGGTCAACATAACAACAATTCATATATAAATAACCATGCTTTTTTAAAAGGATGGGGCCAAAGACTCATTTTATTATTAAAGAAAAGCAAAGACCTCTTTTAACTGGGTAGAGGGAGACCCATTACATAGCCCTAGATTTTACATTGAGAGTCACATGCATCTCAGATAATCATCATCTCCAACCTAACAAGAAAGGCCTGGATACAAGCAATTCTAATAGGAATTCTATAAAAAAAACATCCATAATCATAAAATCAATGTTAGAAACCCATGGGTTGTCCCATAACAAGTTATTTGACCTTACCCATAAGAAATAACCCTTTCTCAATAAATTAATCCACGTCGGGTATTAAATAGGGTTAAATTCCAAATCACGCAATACCCTAAACATGGTTATTCATCACTTTAAGAATGTATAATCGAAATACAATCAATGAAAGGCACAAAACACATACCTTGATGTCGTGCTATCAACACTATTGAATGTCATCCCTTGAATAAACTTAAAACAACATAGATCTACAAAAAGTGTAAAAATGATAAACCTTTAAATATCCATCAGATAGGAGAGAATCAGGAAGAAATGTAGGGAAAGAGTGAACTCACTAGTGGGAATCCAAAGCAACAGGTGGCGTCTAAATCAGAGCAAGGATGGAAAACCGGGAGGTGCTCAATGTTCTCCGACATTCTGTCACTCTCTTATACAAAACATGAGGAGAAGAAGGGTGTTCTGGATGTGATACATGACCCCACACCGCTCTATCAAATAAAATAAAAGTACATGAAATGTTCATTTAATGTACAAGAGATGTACTAGCCTCAAATGGACCCCACTTTAGGTGCTCTCCGATGTCACCTACTTGGCCATGTACAAGGCTGTTACACATTCTGTACACGACAGTACACAGTACCCAGGTACATGGCATATACTCAAAAGTACACAGTGTGTACATTTAAAATTTCCATTTCATCATTTTCCTAAAAAACCCGATATAATTATTGATATCTGATATGATGATCCAGGTTCTTACAAACTTCCCCATATAATGAAATTTGTCTCCAAATTTCCCTTATAAGGGTGGTGAAGAAGAAGCTTCAAACAACTCTGGACACTGTGATTGTACATCAGCCTCCCTCCCCCATGTCTCGTCCCATATTTTCTCATGATACCATAAATATCGTCGAAGAGTAACATACCAGCCACATATAACCTTCGTGATATGATCCACCATCCCTATAGGTTGCTTCTCGAAGGATAAATCGACCTCCAACTCAAACTCCTCGGGTTGAACAATGTGAGACAGGTCTGAGAAGTGGCGTTGTAACTGCGAAACATGAATGTTGTCGTGCATATCCCGATACCTTTGAGGTAACTTCAACTAATAGGAAATCGACCCAAATCTCTCCAAAACCTCAAATGGCCCGATGTATCTCGGTGAAATCATCTCTTGTCTCCTAATCCTCATGTGTCCTCACCTCAGACTGACATGTAAGAAAACTTGATCTCTGACCTCAAACATTATAGGTTGTCTCCATTGGTAAGCATAATATTTATACAGAGACTTTGTAGTATCCATTCTCATATAAATCAACTCCACCTTCTTAGTGGTCTCTTGGAAATGACAAGGTCACAGTATAGTTGTATCGCTTACCTCCCGGCAACATAGAGGTGATCCACATGGCCAACTTTACTAAGCCTCATAATGTGCCATCAGAATCAGCTACTAAAAACTATTATTGTAGGGAAATCCACTAGGGGTATGTGTATCTCCTATGAGCCTCTGAAATCCTAGATTCATGCTCGTGGGATGTCCTCCAAAACCTAAAACATGCGCTCAGACTGGCCATTTTTAGGGGGTGGTAGGTTGTACTTATAAGTACCTGTGTACCCAAATCCCTCTGTAGTCTTTTCCAGACACGAGAAGTATACCATGTGTCCATGTATGAAAAAATAGAGTATGTATCCTAATGAAAACATAAAATATCTTAGATGTAAAACCTTCCTTGCTCATCAAACCTGAATGTTTATTTAATTGAAAACAAATGTGAATCCTTTGTGAGTCTTTCGACAACAACCCAAACCACATCATTCACTCAAGGATACCTCGGGATACCCATTATGAAAACCATCATGACATCATTACACTTCTAACCGAAAATGGGTAACTACTGTAAAAGCCATAACAATCGCTGATACTTTGCCTTCACCTGCTGACAGGCGGAATATCTCATGACAAAACCAGCTACATTCTTCTTTATACCTGGCCACCAGTATTGACGTTGTAGATCTCAATATATCCTAATGACTCCAGGATGAACATCTCAAGATGTGGAATGAAAATATCACAACAGATCCTCACATTTGGCTTCCCACACCCATACACACACATGAAAATGCAAAACCTCATATTCACCTATGGTCCACCCAGGAGTATGGTCCTCGCCTAACACACTCTCCCATAGGACTAGGCCTTCATAATTTGATAGCTTCCTCATTTTCACTCAATCCAAAAGAGTATAGGTAACACTTATATAAGAGAGGAGATTCTACACCAATCTATCATGCACCTCCAAATGCATCTCAGAGAACATATCCATAAGCTTCCACTCACTAGTAGCATCATTAACTTCCTATATCTGAGTCCTCCATCTCAATGCATCAGCCACTAAGATTCCTTTACTAGGAATGTAGGCAAGCTCAAAGACGGAGGACTAAAGATACTCAAACCACCTTCCAGACTTTAATTAAAATCACAATGTGTAAATATATACTTGAGGATTTTGTGGTCATCTTATACCATAGAATTATCTCCGAAAATATAATGTCTCCAACAGTGAAAAGCATGAAAAACTGTAGCCAACAAGAGATTATGTGTTGGGTAATTCCTCTCATGTGTCCTTAACTACGGAGACCCATATAAAATGACACCTTCCCCCTACTAAAGCATTGCTCCCATCTCGATACCTGATGCATCACAGTAAATGGTGAAGTTCTTGCTCACCTCTGAAAAAATCAGTATCAGTACTGAATTAAATCTCCCTTTCAGTCCTCGAATGGATGAATCATTAGAATATATAAAGAATTAATTTTCACCCTTCTCAGTAAGGAACTTTAGTGGCACTACTAAGAAGAAAAATTATTATATAAAGTGTTTGTAGTAACCAGCTACCCCATAAGACTATGTATCTCAATGATGTTCTTCGGCTGCTCCTAGGAAACTACTTCTCTCACTTTCTTCCGGCCTACTAATACTTCTGTCTCTAAGATAAAATGACCCATGAGCTGAATATGGTCTATCCAAAAGATTCATTTTGAGATCTTGGCACATAACTGATGCTCTCTCTGGGTACTCAATAAAATATCAATATGGGTGGAATGGTCATGTCGATTGTGAGAGTACATCAATATATCAACCTCTAAAACCAACCAAAAGAATCGAAGTAAGTATGGAACACTCGGTTCATCAGTGCCATGAAACTTGTTAGCGTGTTCATGAGACCGAACATCATAACCAAATACTCATATAGAACATACCTAATCAGAAAGTCTGTAAGAGCTATAGCTGATGATAAAACTTGTAAATGATGATAAATGGTCGCAAGTAAATCTTCGAGAACACTCGAGCTCCTCAAAGCTGATAAAAAAGATCATCAATCCTTGGAAAGTGATATTGGTTCTTGACCGCCATCTAGTTCAGCTTCAGATAATCCACACAAAGTCTGAGTGTACCATCCACCATCTTCACAAAAAAATAGGAGAACCCCATGGAGAATTACTACGTTGGATGAAACCCTTCTCCTAAAACTCCTCTAACAGATTCTTGAGCTCTAGTAACTCTAGTGTAAACATCCTTTAAAGATTAATGGGAACTTTTTACACTCTTGGAATAAGATCAATAGAGAAATCAACATCTCACTCTGGAGATAAACCTACAAAGTCCTCTTTAAATAAATCTAATAAATGATATACCACTGGAGGATACTCCATCTGTGAAGTCCCCAGGTCGCCCAGATATAAACCAGTAATCTGGGAAATAATTCCTCCTAACCATTGATACTTTGGTCTTGCTCTACTCAATTGAACATCCCATTCTCCTTTGTGTAGAAAATATATGCCCTTTGGTGATGTAAAATTCACCCTGCGACAATAGCAGTCAACAAAAGGCATGAAACGAGACCAACCGGTCCATTACAAGGATGACATAAAAGCCTTTAATCTACAAGACATAGAGGACCCACAAGAAGTGACACACACCTACCTCAATAAGTCACTCATTTAACTAACGTGCACTAGTCATCCTAATCCCCAATGGAATTTGTAGCCCAATAATATCATCAGATGCAAAGTTGAAGAGCCCATGGCCCTCTACAAAGGTAAGCAATATAAAACTATTGGAATGACCTGTATCAAAAGGATCATAAGCTAAAACCAATACAACAAGAATCATTAATTTAACAATAAAGGGTCCTAGATCCTTCTTATGATAGGTCTTCACTACTACAAAATTTTGACCCATATCATGGCCCTGAATCCCTAACTGAGCACCCTGAGCTGATCCACACTGCTGTCATTGAAAACTTGTCATCTGGATAACACGTCCATGACCACCTCCTCAGCATGAATAGCCTAATGAACTATAGTTCCCGATCTGAGGATAAATGGGTGGTCCTTCTCTTGAATGTGAAGTCATAGAAAAACCACTCTCACTAGGTGCTGGTGAGAAAAACTAGGAAAACACTGAAAACGACCTATTTTATTGCCATATCGACACTCTACTAATTCCTTCGGGAAATGAGTTCATGTATTCCCAGTCTTCCTGCATAGGTAGCACACCACCTGGATACCTGAAGAAACATCGCATGAATGATCCTTGCGGTGATTCTTGATATCAGTTAAAGGAGTACCGGCCCTAGATGCTGAACCTCCCTGGCTCACAACTCCCAACTCCCTCTAATTGAGTTCAGTAATCAGTGCACGGTTCACTATATTTTTTACCTAAATCAACCTGAAAACATTAACCTGTGATCAGATGTCATACCAAATACCATCCTAAAATTTACTAGCCAAAGATAATTCATCACTTCCCAGAATATTTATGACGCACTGAAGCTATGTGAAATGGGAAGAGTAAGCCACCAAAAAATCACCTTGATCCAATTGCCTGAACTCATGGGCTTGGTCGGCCCTCAACGTCTCGCGATAGAAATAATCGTAGAATGTCCTATGGAACTCTTCCCAAGGAATATACCGATGACATCCCTCATGTGAGATAACATCCCACCATCTATTTGAGGAATCACGTAACTTATATGTAGCATGCTTCACCTCCCTCTTTAGATGCATCTTTAGATTCTCAAAGATAGAATGAATATAATCCAACCCTGACTATGCATCCTGTGGTCCTCCATCCCTAAAAAAGTGGGTGGATGATGCTGCTGGAACACCCACATCAACTCCACCATTGTTAAGGCAGGATGATAGGCTCCTTGAAAAGTCTTTAACATCCTCAAAAATCTTTCACAGATCTATGCATCTATATCTACATTTGGTATAAAAGCTAGTGCAGCAAGTGCATGACGGGAGAATCATCTGGTAGTCCCTGGTCTACCATATTCGATGTCTGGTCATCAACCTGTACCTGGAATACGGCCATAGGATTTCATGGTGGAATGACTATGCAAGGTCGAGTGCACACCTCTATACATGATTATCATGGGAAATAACTTACAAGTGAAAGAATGGAACAGAAGAAGGAAAGTATTCAAATTTTACAAAACAGGGTTACACAACATTTATAACTACCACATGGAATATTCCCTAAATTTTTTATCATGGGAGTGTACCACTGCAAACCAGGTCATGTGACAGCCCATAAACATGGCATGTTCATCCTGAGACATTTCATGTACTTGATGTTTCCCTCCATCCCAGGTCCTTTTACACAGATAGAACTACACTACACAGTTCCCTCCTGGATACATTGTCGATCCCCACACGACATTTACTACCTAGACATGGAATGTACCATCCGAATATTATCCAACTGTGTTGTTAGTCACACGTCCGGATATATGGTTTCTACATAATGACGTGTAATCCTAGTATAAGGGTTGTTATGCCAAACATTTATCAAACCCCTGTTTCAACTCACATAGTTATTCAGATCGTTAAAGACTACATGGTGTGTACATGGGGTACAAGTGTGTACATAAGAGAATTTGTTTCATCAAGAGCATAAGAACACATGGCGTATGTTCATAACATCACATGTCGTGTTGTCTTGGATCCCAGATAGTAGACCTCAGAAACTCCTTTGAAATGCTTAAAATAGAAATTTTTTCCAACGCATGAGAAATTATAAATTGTGAGCGCCCACACTCCCTGCGAATCAAATTTTGGCATCCTTTTTCACATCATAATATCACAAAATTTGATTAAAGTTCAAACATGATTCACCAAATTCCGATCCAAGAGGGCCCATGACACCTCCAGGACCAAATATTGGCATCCATCCAAATGAAACATTTCATATATCAATACCCTGTGTAAATAGTATGTATTATATCACAACATCTATCAAAACACCATGCATATCATGAATGAAATCTATCACATCCTCATGCAATTAGCAATGCACCCTAAATGTCCTGAAAAAAATACATGACATGTGATCTCTAGAAAGTGCCTATATAATGAATGAGATGGAATACACTCATCTCCTCGGGTCTCAAAAGAAATATAACGTGAATGTTATAAATCATAACAGAACAAAACAAGTGAATCTCCCAATGGTGAAATTGAATCAACTTTAACAATTGCAAAACCAATAAATTGCAAAATTTGAGGTAACATTGCCTTTCTCTATACACGGGTAGCTAATCCCATGCATAGCTTATTAAAAACTACCTATTCCTTCATATACCTATCTATAGGCTCCAAATAGTAAGACAAATAAGAAAATAATCTCCTTTGATACCACTTTGTAACATCCTTGTTCCGGGTGCTGCCCAAAAGGTGCCCCAATCCTAGTTGGTCACATTACCTCAAACTCACTTCCCCAAATGCCAGAGGATTCCAACTAGCAGTGAGGGACTAGGTAAGGAATTGGGGGAACTATTCCTTCATTGGAAGATTATACACGGTGGAATGAAAATAGTAAATAATATCTGAAGTAGTAATACCATACACCAAAAGTAAACATCATAAAACTGATAGTAATATAACAAATGGATCACATATAAATGATGCATGTCGCATGTGTCTAGGAAAGTAGTTGAAACAATCACAATGCTAGAAATAAAATAATAAAACCATAATATAGAAAATTAGTAAACTCCAATAGCATTTCAACTCTCATCTTGGTCTCATGCTCTCTATATCTAATGACAATCAAGTACCTGATGAATAAGGGTGACTTCCTCTATCTATACCTGCAACCATATAATCTATTTGGGTCTAATATCATGAACCAAATATGGTGTGAGACAAATCCTAGTAGGAAACCACCATAATTTATATTCCTAACTATCAATGAATATATATATATTGTAATGTATAGAAATGAAGAAATAAACTAGGAAGAACTCAATAGTAACAATTCCTAAAGTTTCAAATTACACTTATTTTAAATTATTAATTATTCAAATTGTTGAATAATGAAATCCCAAAAACTAGCCTAAGCTCTATATCCCCTCTGATATAGTAAAATAGAAGTCTCATAAGACCATCTAAAGAATATATAGAGACCGAGTCAAAGCTGGTGCTTTAATTTGGAAGACTCATCATAATAATTCAATCTTTCATAAGAAACCCTCTAGGAAATTTCTCAAAGCCTAACCCCTTTTGTTTAACATATCATAAAATCAATAAATAAGAATGACCATATGGGAAATCAAAAACAGTCTAACCCCTTTAGTCCAACATAGCACTAATCGTTTACAAATGACCTTAGAGGCTACTCTCATGGTCAATACCCCATGGGTCTTCATATCAATAGTAAACTATAATGACCACCTAGAAAATATCATATTCAATTCTCTAGGGTCCAATATTCATTTAATAAAAACCCTCTGGGTATCTCTCATAGTCTAACCCCTCTAGTCTATAACCACCTAACAATACTCACAGACAATACCTCTGGACCATCATAACAAAAATTCATACACAAATGACCCTACTTTGGGATGCTCTCATAGTAAAATTCCCCTTTTTCAAACTTTTACAATGATAACCACATGCATCTCAGATAATCATTGTCTCCATCCTAACAATCAAGGTATGGAAACAAGAAAGCCTAACATGCATTCTATACCAAAATTCCATAATCAAAACATCAAGGGAACACACCCATGGGGTGTCCCATAACTTGGTATTTAACCACACATGTAATAAATAACCCTTAATCAATCAAATAAAACATAGAAGGTATTAAACATGGTTAAATTCTGAAACACACAATACCCTAAACATGGGTATTCGACACATTAAGCATGTATAGTCCAAAGAAAATAAAAAACAGGCACAAAACACCTACCTTGATGTCGTACGATCAAAACGCTTCAATTTTAGCCCTTGAATCAACCTAGAACGACATAGATCTACAAAAAGGGTAAAAACAATCATCCTTGAAATACCCACAAGATTATAGGAATCATGAAGAAATGATCTTGGGAAAGAGAGAACTCACCAGTGGGAATCCAATGCAGTTGTAAACGTATCAATCATAGCTTAAACTAAGAACTGGGAGGAGCTCAAAGTTCTTCAAAGATCCATCGCTCACCTAATTGAAACACATGGAGAAGGAAGTTGATCTAGAAATGAGACGTGACCCCACACTAATCCATCAATGAAAACAAAAGTACATAATGTGTTCATTTATTGTACATGTCGTGTACTATCCTTAACAGGTCCCCACTTTAGGAAATCTTCCATGTCACATACACGGCCATGTACTTGGCCATTACATGGCTAGTACACAGCCTGTACTCAAATGTAAATAGTGTGTACTTAGAAAATTCTCATTTATTCCCTTTTTACTCAAAAAACAACATGAAATAAAGATCCATACATGGAATGAAGATACATGTTCTGATAGTTAAGTTGTAATCCCTACTGTTATGACTTCCAAATCCATCCTTTACATTTCCACAAATATAGGATCCTTATCAAAGTACATCATGGAAAAAGTAGTAGGTTCATTTCTACAAAGAGCATAAAATACAATGTTTTCCTTCCTAGTATGATGTTGTAAAGGTAAATCATAGTCTTTAATTATCTCTAACAATCTCCTTTGTCTCATGTTGAGATTGTTTTATGGGAATATATACATTAGGATCTTTTCATTAGTATATATGTCATAAATCTCACAATAGAGTTAGTGATACTATATTTTCATGGAAAAAATAACAATTTCTAGCTATACATCATGAATTTGTTTGTTCCTATCATGGATCTTCAACTATCTTGAGGTGTAGGAAATCACTTTATCATTCATCCTGAGCACACAACCAAATATTTTTTTGACTAATCAATGTATATAAAAAACCTTTTTCTACTTGTTCGGAATGTGAGTATAGGGGCAGTGATCAGCCTCTTCTATAACTCCTTAAAGATATCATCACATTCATCCACCCATAAATATTTTAACCCTTTATTTTTTAACTTCGATAGTAGGTTATATAATCATAATAAACCCCTCACAAAACAATTTTAGTATATAGCTATTCCATGAGAACTAGGGATCTCTATTACAAATGTTGTCATGGGCCACTCTTTGATTTCCTTTGTCTTGTAAGGGTCCAAATATAATAATTTACTAGTGATAACATGCCCCTTGAATGATACAAACTCCATCTAAAATTAACATTTTCTATACATTGAATATTTTTTCTCTCCTTGCAAGTTCATTATAAATTATTTAAATTCTACACATATTCCTCCTTTCTCATTAAGTATATCAGAATATCATTGAAAAAAACTACCACAAAAAGTATCAAGGTAATCTCTAAATACACTATTCATTAATTCCATAAAAGTTTTTGGTGCATTAGTAATTTTTAAGGAAATCACTACGAACTTATAGTGCCCCTACCATGTTAGAATGGAAGTCCAGGGAATATCTTTATTCTTCACCATTAATTGATGATATCCCATTTGAAGGTCTAATATTAAGAAATAAATGGTCCCATGTAGTTGAATAATTAATCTATCTATGGAATGGGATACTTGTTCTTTATCGTGATATTATTGTGCTCATGAAAATCAATAGAGAGGCCCATTGATCCCGACTTATTCTTTATAAAGAGGACTAGAGCATCCCATAGTGAAGCACTCAGGCATATGAAATCCTTGTTGAGAACTTAATTCAACTACTTATTTTGTTCTTTCAACTGAGTGGAGTCTATTTTATAAGGTGTCATTAATATGGACATAGATACATGTATAATATCAATTGATAAATTAACCTCTTAGTGAGGAATAAGGCTAGGTAATTCTTTAGGGAACACATCTGTGTAGTCCCTCACAATGGAAATGTCGTTGAAGATGATTATATCCTTTGTCTCAATTATTTGATATATAAATGCTATCATATAAGGAAATAATATCAAAATTTGAAATGATTATTTAAAAGAGATTAATCTCCCTCCTTAAACATGTAAATAATTGGAGGATTCCCCATAATGTAAAGGGGAATTTCTTTTTGATGAATAGTTATTATTGATTTATACAATGATAACCAATCCATTTCTAATATATCATTAGAATCCAGAAAAAAAAGAGTAATAAGATTCCTTGGGAGGTTCATCCCACAAACATTAACCAGGGAAGAGTTAAATACATTGGATGAAATAATTTTCTCATTCACTGTTCTCATATATAACTCATCATCCATATTTTCAGGTGGTGTTTTTACAGTACAACAAAACTTATGGGATAAGGAATAATTTGTGGAAATAGAATTAAATAACATGTTCACAATTTATTGTCCCCACTTATTTTATAGAATGTATTTATTGTAAGATGATTTTCATTTTTTTCAATGTTGTTGAATGAGATATGAACATCTCAATTATGTCAATATGATAGAGTAGTTACAAAGATAATAATGATTTAATGAAGTCCTTGTGTCTTGACATTCCATGAAATCATGTGAATTGTTTGAAGTCATTGAGTTTCATGTTAATACCTAGCGAATTTTTATGGATTCATTTGAGGAAATTGGATGTCATGGTTGAATAATTAATCTAGTAGAATATGATGATTCTTTTATAATATGTATTTAAAAAATATCATATGTTTTTTAGATAACTTGTGATGAAATCCTTATAAATGAAAGACTAAGTAAATATGTTGTTAGTCATATTCAGTTTTGAAAATGGTTGAGGAAGATAGGAAAATTACAATACATTCCTTGTAAAATCTGATAATGATAATGATGAACAATGAAAGATAATATATCATGGTTGAAGGAGTTCATGATGAAAGTAGATGATTTTGAATCTGTACGGTTGGTGTTTCCAAATCATATTTTTATGGTGGCTCCGATCTCCAGTGTTTTCATAATGTTTGGGTCAAAATTGGAGAATGGAGAAAAGTTTTTCTACAATAGAAGTTGCGTGAAAGTGATAAAGAGGTTTGGAAAGCTATTTTCCAGCCATTAATCAAGATCAGTACATCAAAATATTGAAAATGAAATAACGACATGCAAGTTATAGATTTTTCGTGCAAGGTAATCTTGCATAAATGTACTAGCGTCAATGGACTTTCGCACTCAGGGAAAATTTTTGCGAGATATGCACATGATTAAAAAAACTCAAATAAATATTATTCTACCCACCTCATTTGTTAAAGATATGAACTTATAGAAAATCCAATATTTGGATCACAAAATTATTGGGGTCCATTCAAGTATGGATTTTCCATGCAATTAGTCATGCAAGAAAAGTTTTTCCTGCAAGTAATGAGTTTAATGCAAGATGTGAGTTGTCAACAAGTAGTTATTTTCATGTAAGTGAGTTGCGTGCAAGTAGTGAGTGGCACACAATTATTTAGTGGCACATATATAGATAGTTGCACGCAATAAGGGAATGGTTCATAAGCAGTGAGTAGTGTACAAGTTTTGATTTGTGAGTAAGCAAGGAGTGGCATGCAAGTTGTGAGTTGCATTTAAGAGTGATGATTTGTTCTATTTGTACGTTTTAAACTATTTCAGTTTCTGTGATGAAGAAATATTTTGTGTGCAATGTTAAAATGTTACATACAAGGAATTATGTGGTTACCAAAATTATAAAATAATGTTATCATACAAAGAATAATTGAAAAGTCCAAGATGTTCTTACCAGATTTTGGGTAAGAAAGTGAAGAAAAAAGGGAGACCAAGACACTGTTGTGATATTCAATACTATTCAATGTCAAAGAATATTAAAGAGAGTGGAAAATATATATTCAGTTATTCAGTCCATATTAATTGTGATGATGCAATTTTTATTTGATCTTCACTAATTAAATAATCACAATGGATGATTGTGATTCCAAAAAGAATAATAAGAAGAAGAGATCTTAGTGTAGTTGGTTTTGTACTGAAGAAGAAACAAAAAAACATAAGAAGATGTGGTGACCAAATTGATATCATCTGATTATAATTTTGGTTAGTGAGAATTTATTGTTCTTAATTCCACAAAACATTCATATTATTTTGACAAGTAGAATATAAAGATTGTGCAGTAATCATATTTTCTACAGGGAAGAGATAAGATGAGTTTCTTTCATTCTATTGTGCAAGTAAAAAAGTAAAGAAGAATTATGTTGAGGAAAAAAGGTAGAACTGTGACTTTAGATGAGAGTCAACTTGTGGAGGACTATCTTAGTGTTAAAAAACCTTGTCGATAATGAGAATATTATATTGGGAGTTAGTATAAATATCCATCCATGATTTGTAAAACATTCACTATGGGGTTGTTTTCAAAGTGGTTCACGATTGTAAGGGTATATCCTAATCACTATATCCACACGAAAGGATTATTTTCTTTTGGTTATGTGGTAAAGATTATTTCAAACCATGCCAAGGATGTAGATTCTCTTATTGAGTAGTGAACCTTGTAAAAATATCATTTGTTGTATTTACTTCTTTCATATACATTCATGAGAAAGGGAATAGAGAAAACGATAATAAGGATTTTTTATAGGTCTATGATTTTTAGAGATAAAAAGCTAAAATGGGAATAAAAAGTCTCTAACACTGATTACCCCCTCTCAATGTTAGGTGTATGAAAAACGGGTCCATACACTATTCTTGAATGAATAACAATTGTACTAGTTAACACATCATTATCAGGCCCCACCTAAGTATTAGTTATAGAATAATCCCTTCCTTTATTCCTTGGATGCTGTTGTGGATTTCCTATGACAACCCTTATATTAGGGAAATGGATCTCATAATTCCCATCTTCCCTACAGTTGAAATAGTACACTACATGTTGAGTGTTGATTTGATCCTTCTTTTTTTCTTCCAAATCAGTTGGATTATTTATATCCATGTAGATGTTATTATCCTTCTGCCCCAATCTACCATAATTGAATCATATTATGGTTCCCCTTATAATGTTTTCAATATTCTTTTCCCACACTTTTGTAATGTGGGATGTAGGGTTTTCATTTCATTGTGGGATTTATCTATCAATACTACAATATTAAAATCCATCTTCCACTTTATATCTATGGGACTAAGAGACCACTGAGAGTCTCTGATATCCATTTCATCCATATGAGAGCAATATATAATATCCTTATAGCTATCAAAGCCTCAAAACTCCAATGCTTTTCATACACATGACATTAGTCTACTAAAGAAGTGATAAAACATACAATAAGTTTTTGTGATAGAGATAGAGGGATATCATTAAATCTATGTAATGTTTTCCACATACACCATTATATATTCATCTTCATTTTAATTCAGTTCTGTGAACACCTTTTCCATCGTAATATGGTGAGTTTGGGGAAAATATTTATTGAATAATATTTTCATGAAATATTCACATTACATGGAATCAGTTTCCTCCTTGGACATTTTTTTTTACCAATTTACAAAACTGATCAGCTTCCCCCATTAAAATTAAATCCTCCATAACAACATTCTCTTTATTTGATAACAGAGGATATATAATATCTTCTCAATTTATTCAATCCATTGTTCCATGATGAGTGTATCAGAAGATCCACTATTGATAGGAGGTATTTGTCATATAAAGGATTCAAACACCACTCAATCCTTCTTAGGATAATAAGGGAGTTCCACATGATTCATCTTATTATTAATAATCTAATACACTTAATAATGTACTTCCATGAAGTTTGGAGCTCCCATTCCCATTAGATTTGGAAATGTCATTTAAAAAATCATAAAATTTTAAATCGAATTGATTGTTGGAACATGCTACACTATTTGCATCAATTAACTATGAAGATATAATTTATAATTAGTTTAAATTGAAAAAGTATATTATAATCATAATAAAAGGAAACATTGAACATCAAAGGATAAACTTGTAAATAAAAATATATCATGTCATGGGATTCTCTATGTTTTAATATAAGTTATACATGGGTATAGAATTATCATTAGGGTTCTTACTAAAGATTTCTAGTCCTAATCTCCAAAAATAAAAAGACCATGATCTGATACCAACTATATAGATCCTAGCATTTTACACATAATATTACATTATTTTTTGTGTAATCATCCATCAATTACAATACAAGGATCGTAAATTATTATTTCATTGGTAGATTAGGTACATAAAACTAAAAACATGAAACAAGAATAAAAAATAGTTACATTAATCATAAAAAATTATCTCCTTCAATACCACAAGCACCTAAATCTACATTGGGTAACCTAGGTAATAAATGAATAAAGGGATGAGCCAAAAACTCATGTATGGGAATGAACATTGGAATATAGAACATGGGATAGAGGACATAACATGATGACATAAAAAGGAATAGAACATGAATAAATATAAGAAATAATAAGATGTATAACATGTGATAATGAAGTCATTGTATCATAGGAATATGGAAAAAACATACAACATGGAATAAACATGAGTCATGGCTAACTGGAAATAGTATTGCACATGGAGGAAAATGTACCATAACAAAATCAGGTTCACTTCATGTCCCAACATAATGCCACATGAGACTAAACAATACATAATTATTTATAGATATATCTGAGTGCAGTCATAATACCATGTTCATGAATATCTCTTCCACATGAATAATGAAACAAAAACATAAGTGTTACCCAAAGAAATAAATGTGTATCATAATCATGTAATAGAGAATATGAAATGTGTGTATCTTAAAAGTGGACATGAAATAATGGGATTAAGTAATACAATGATATTAGTAAGTTAAAATTGGAATATATCATCATAAATTTTTTTCAAATGAATTGAAAACATGTAAATAGCGTGTTTAAGAAACTTTAGAATTGATCTTCTTTAATGCAGTTTAAGGGAATATAATAAAGGGTATTTAAAGAAAGTGAAAGAATAATTGTTTTTATAAAACCATAAACGGAAAAACAATGGTTTTAATTATAATATGAGTGAGTATATAAAATTAATTGTTTATTAAAACTGATTATGTAGTGTACTTGAAGATAGGTAAGAAATTGGGATGTTCTATTTAATCAGGCTTTCTTCTCTGGATGAATTGAGAAGAAATCCTCATAAAACACGTTTTTACCCATCATGAAAAGAATGATTTTCTTGGATTCATATGTTTGGAACATATGGACATAATTTAGAATAATTATATAAGTATAAATAAGAGTCACATTTGGATAAATAGCAAGTGATAGTAACTTCAAGGAAAATATGGTTGTTTATAGAGAATCTATTACATTATGTCTAGAAGTGTACTGCACTTGTATATATTATCCTTTATAATCAAATTAAATTATTAAAATAATTCATTTAGAACAAATTCTACATTAATTTGATTTATTATAATTTTATTCATTTCATTTGTGGTCTTTTTGATGAGTTAAAATATTCAATTCCATCGTTTAAGAGTGTTTTCTTCATAGGTTTTCATGATAGGTTCACTTGTATACATGAATGAAAGATCATTTAAAATGAGAATAGTTATCAAAATTGATTTTAAATATTATTGTTTAACATATAGATAATTAAATGGTCTTATATACAATTTTTTATATATATGAGGATGATTCATTATATAAAATGTTAATGATAACCGTTTATATTATTTGGGCACCTTTTCAATCATCACGAAGTAGTTTGTTTTATTAATTTCAATTATGTATATATACTAGTTATATAACACTAAAAATATTTCTATAAACATTAAAATATTATTAAACATAGTAATGGTTTTATGTCCATCATTTATGGTGCTAATATAAAATGAAAATGCATCATATACTATAGTGGTAAATCGACACAACATAGATGATATATTTGTTTTTAGAATAAAATGTAGATAAGAAGAGGTTTTGATGATGGACATTAAATTATAAAAAATAAAATTAAATTATATATAATGTAATGTATTTGTTATTCCACTAGTATAAGAGTATGTGGTAAATGGATAAGAAAAGAAAAGAAATTGAAAATAAACTAAATGAAAATGAAAGAGGATATTACCTCTCAAACAACTTCTCCTTGAGAACCATAATAGGGTAATTGAGTTTGGAAGTTTTTATGACTATAGGATCATGTACATGGGTAATATATTTGGTAAGATTATGGGGTATAATTTGGTAATGCTTCAAAGCTGTGAATTTGTGAGGAGAAGTGGTGGTGTGGTTTTTGTAGGGGAGGAGAGGGGTATTTTTATTATTATATTCATTAGTTTATTATTTTGGATCATGAAAATCAGTAGTGTTGAACCTTATCACTAAATATATTAAATAATGAATTATTTTTGGAGATTACGGAGTAACATCATCCATACATCATTCATGACATAATAACTCAACTATTTAGCATATATAATAAACTATCGTATTTCAGAATTAAAAAAATCCAACTATTTTAGAAAAATATAAAAACATCACTCTAACCATTTTTTGATGTATAGAATTTACAAGTAGTCTCCATTTTAATAAATTAGTTTTATATATATGATTAATTATATTTTTATTAAAATCGTCATTTATTAAAAAATAATGATTTTAATATCATAAATGATTTTATAACACTTTAAAAAATTAAATTAAAGTCTCATAAAATTTTCTTAAAATAGTAAGACAAAAAAATTAATTCATGAATATATTTTACGAATATAAATTTTGTTTTAAATTATTATATAATCTATAATATTTTAAATAAAATTTTATGTTTTATAAAAATATCAACACTTAATTTATCATTTTCAAAACATATATTTACTTATAATATGGTATAATTATATCATATTTTCATTTATAAGATTAATAAATTTAATTTATAATTTCATACATTAGGTTACTATTATAATGGATGGATTACTATTCTTATTGGTCAGGTTAATATTCCAAGGGTCATGTTACTATTACCTTGATATTTGTTCATTAATTTCTATAAATACAACTTATTTTATTAATTCATTGTTAAAAATGTTTTTATTATCTTCTCAATAGGATTAAATGTGTTTTTCACTATATTATTATAAAATTATTTTCATTCATAATTGTTTGGGTTGTCACATGGATGGAGGTTTTTTAGGAGAAACACTTGGGGTCGATCTTTACCTCATCCACTTCACGATTGTATCTCTCTCACATGAGGTAAGGGTGGGAAACATTTTAGTCCATGACTCAAACTGACTACACAAATCCCTCATTAAGACATTAATTAAATAGAGGGTTACCTTAGGGAACATTATTTAAAGACTCCCCTCCCAAGGAACTCCTTGATGTATTCTGTGTGAAATGGTACTACGTCAATAAATGGAAGGAGTACATTAAATAATAGATAAATCATAGTTTGAGTTAAGAGAGAATAAAAAAAGAACTGATATAAGACCCAAAAAACCTTAGAGACACACATTCCAACATTCTATATGAACATAATTCCAATTATGATGGGATATCTCTTTTAATTTACCCAAAACCTATAGCATCCCAGGATTAAAATGAATAGATATTATGTCATTTTAGATGAATACTCAGTACATTACCCAAATTCATGACTGATTACCGTTATTGTTCAGTGTTTTTGGAATCATATACAAAAATATTCTATCGTGGTGAAAGATCATCGACATATCCGATAAAGATATCTACCGCTAGTACATCTACCTAAATAATTCTTCATAACATTGGGAAAGGAATAATAAAAAAGTGATGAGCTCATATGGTCAGTAATGGTAAATAAAGGAAATACATAAGCATTATGTGAAAAGGGTATGGAAATTGAACATAAATATTTAATATTATTCCGTTCGTATTAGAGATTATAATAAATATTGTAAATTCATAAAGTATAGATCATAAGAGAATTAAAATCATAATTCATGAAAGAAAAACATGTGAATAATACATGGAATATGTGGAATAAACATTTGTTAATAATATTGTGAACATGTATAAGTATAAATAGGTTCACTCATTTAGAGAACGACATGAAATAAATCCCCTTCATCAAATTAAGGAAACGCAACCAGGTCCATGCATAAAATTTTCAACATGTAATCATCATCACACACAACCTTAAAGACAGAAAACCAGGTCAATGAATAGATTTGTGAACATGTAATAATGTTCATGCATAACATTGTTGACATGTGATATGTTTCATGCATAAACATAGGGACATTCAACTAGTTTCATTAAAAACATTTTTAACATGTTATATGTTTCACTCGTAATATTGTGAAAATGTTATCAGGTTCATCCATAAACTTATGAACATGCAACCAGGTCCATGCATAATATTTTGAACATATAATCAGGTTTACACATAACATTTCTTCTCATGCATAATCCATTGTTTCCAAATTTAGTTGAAGTAGATATTGGTCCCACCACTCTCATAACAAAATCAATCATAAATGTTCATCTCGATAATAAAAAATCATCATATAATGGCCCACAAAAAGAGATGGGTTTCATAATCATCCACTCAAAACACATGAAATGAAATTGGATTCATTAAAATTTTATCACATCATAACCTATGTAAAGGAGATTGGTTACAAAATCATTTCATCAAAGCATAACCCAAGTAAAGATGTGGATTTCTAAAGAAAATATCCCAAGGAAGAAAATGGATATTACAAGCCTCACCTCATAAAAAATTTAATCATTCAAGAAAGGATATTAATACGAACCTTTGAATAATCTCCTAGAAGGGTATAAGTAATGGTAATGGATGTCATCATAGTTATAAAATAACATGGAATGATTTTTTGAAAAGATATTTTAACAAAACTATTATTTCATTATTGAAAAAGTCTCCTTAAAACATTAAAACCATTTAAAAAAATTCATCAAAATAAACATGAAATGTTATTAATAAATATTTGAAAAATATTTGGATACCTTTTTATTTAAGATAAATAATACGTGTTTGAAAATGTTTTTAAAACTATTTCTTTTAAAATAATTTTCAAACTTATAAATAAGGATTACAAATGTTTAAAATTCCCTTTTAAACACAATTTTTTTTTTGAAAACCTATATCCTTAACATTTAAACAATTATTTAATAACCATTAAAAAAAATTTAAATCCTTTTCCCTTAAAAATTATCTTCAAATATATTGTAAATTGTTTTTAAATCAGTTTTGAAAACATGGTTTTTTTAAATAAAACTGATTTCTACCTGAAGAGAGAGATACAATAGTATTTTTCTTGATTTTCTTTGAATTATCTTATGTACCAAAGAGTGGAAGTGGTTCTAATACATGTATTTATCTTGAATAAATTGAGGATAATTAATATCATGGTTTTTCATGAGATATGTTTCATAATATTTCTTCAAAATAATCGTAATCATTAATAATATCGAAAAGCAATGAGATTTTTTAAATAAAATTCTTCCACTTGGTTACTTGGGATCATACAATTCATATAAGAAAATTAAATTACATTAAGAATAATATAAATTTAAATGAAATAGATTCATAATATAACATTTCAATTAGAATAATATAGACCATGTTAAATAACATTGGTGCATATAAAAACATGTGTCCCAAAGAATGCAATTTGAGAGAAAACTACTTTACCGATTTGGTAACTTGGGAAACGTAAAACCAATGAAAGAAATATGATAAAATTTATATGTTAATACCCATAAATTTACATATAAGTTCCATAGAATAAAATAATTGGTATTAAATACACCACACAAAATACAAAAGTGTAGAACACAACATGTATCTCATGGAAATAAAAAGTGAGGTGAAATTCCCTACCTTGTATCTTGACTCTCGTCGTACTCATTCAATCCACCAGTATAATAAATATATATTTATTGTAAATATTTTACCAAACCAAATTTCTATATATAATACCATATATGGTTTTAATATTACTTTATACTACTCTCTTGTCAATAATCCAATGTTAAGGTTTCACTTCAGGTCATATTCACTTTGTTCTCCACATGTGTCTTAATTTGTTATATCATTGGTCCTTATAATTATATAATGATTTCCAAAATGTAATAAATTATATAAATGTAATGAATATAAATTATATTTATATTATAATAATCTATAAAATATATATGTAGGAAATGGAATACACCGTTTTTGGAGAAGGTAGACCATACTTTTCCATGAACACTATTTTCATTTCATTGTCGTGTTAGAAGAAACCAATTAAGAGAAATATATGTGTATATATGAACATATTATATTAGATTTATGATATTATATTTATTATATATATTCACTAAAATCATCCTTAATTCAATCCTTGTTTTTTATGAATGAATCATATCTATTTGAGTGGGTACTAGTCCACACTTCCTTAAACACAATTACTTTATTTACATAAGATGGAAAGCATAAAGTTATTTTCTAAATAAAAAGTATGAAATCAAAAAGAAATTATAAATATAATTTAAATATAATTTAAATAGTTTTTCCTCCACATTTTTTAACCATGATAGGTGGTAATGGAAAAATTAACAATCATCGTTTCATTAGGAAGTTTCTCATCATAATTAGAAATAGTATTTTCGTTAACTATTTGATGGAGGCATGTGTAAGCGTAAGTTGAAAAATTTACATAAAAACATCCCAGTATATTGATGATATGGGTTTTGTTAAATAAAAATATAACAAATATACGTAGTGGGGTTGGTTAAGTAAAATAAAATAAATCACTTAAGAGAAGACATTCCCTCTTAATCGGTTAACTCCTCTTGGTTTGTGCCAAAAGGCTTCCTTGGATTGACATCATCACAAAGGAATATTTCTATGAGGAAAGGAGGTATGTTGGGAAGTGTATTTGGAAGATCATGGAAAAAAATAAGATGTTTTATATGTTTGAAGAAGAGGGAGATGTGATGGTATTTTACGGAAGGAAAAGTACTCCATTTGAATTTTTGAAAACAAGTTATGTGTACATAAGTTCTTAGCTAAGAACGGTCATAAAGATCCAAAATAAATAAATTAGGGAAGGTTTATGGACAAAATATTTCCATTAAATGGGTTTTTAACATGTTGATAGGTCATATTTTACCTAGTATTAAATTTTTAGTCCCTAATTAAGTTTAATATGACTTTAATCGTTATGATTTATTTTAATCACTTTTACTAATATATGTGTTTGAAAATTTAATTTATCTTAATAAAATATTTTATATTATACTAATCATAAGGATTTATGTTAGTTTTTGAAATTAAATTCATAGAAGAGGCATAATTAATATTAATGAAAATCCAGCAGACATGACAAAATTACGGGTCTTTAAAGTGGAATGAAGTTCAGAAGATTAATACATTTTAATATTTAATTTCAAAATGAAATTGATTATAATGAAATAAATATTATTAATAGATGGATTCTTGATAATATTTGAATTTAAAAGAATATAAATATAATTTACCAATAATTATTATTTAAATGAAATATAAATTTTTAACCTAAAAATAGTATTGTTCACTTTTCATCAAAAAATGAAGTTTCTCAGAAAAATCACAAATATTCACCCAAACATAATTTTTACATTTTAAACTCAAAAATGAAGGTTATTCTATCAAAATAAATTTCATAATGTTTTTGAAATTAATTTTTTTATTTTTCATAGAAGGACATGAAGTGTAGTTCATTGTATTCATAAACGTATAAGGACATTACCAAAAAATTATATTTTTCATCCACATTTTTATTTCTAAAAAAACCAATATAAAAAAATTGGAAATGTAGATGTTATTATTCATATCACTATGTTTAATTTCTAGGTTATTAATATATAATTTTAAAAAATATAATAAAATGATCATTCATAAAAAATTGGTGTTATGTGTAACGTGCACTAAGTCAGTGTTGTGGGTAGCACAAGCCTAGTCGGTATTGTGTGGAGCATAAGACAAGTCAATATTTCATGCCACACAATCCAAGTCAGTTCATTGTGAAATGAATGATTGACATAGTGTTTCAATATATATATATAATTAACTATTTCTATTGTCATGTGAAATTAAAAATATCAAAAAGATAAATTAATTTGAAAAAAAAATATTTCAAAAAATATCGGAGAGTTATATTTTACGCCCCTTAAAATGAATTTCACCCTTGAAATTTTTATAGGTTATAAATGGTTTCATAATTTAATTTTTCATTCATATAAACCAACATCATAAACATGGATACTAAAACTTACCTTAATAGTAGATTGTGGGAACCATAACGGTTTCCCAAATTAACATATATCATGGATTCCACATTGGAGAACATAGTTTTGGAGTAAATCATGGACATGGAGGAAAAGCATTAATAATTATAGATAGTGATTAAGGTCATAAATAAAATAAAACTGAAATATAAAAGAAAATTTTTGGGCCTCAACTTCATAAATATGTGATGATTTTTAGTCCATCAGTTCTAAAACATTAAGGTATTTGGACAACACATTTTAATTTGATCTTAAACTTAACATTGAGTAATTGTTTTATTGACTAAGAATATATGGAAATATACTTAATTTATTTATTTCTATAAACAAAATATTATTCATTATTTTTTATTCTATAATTTTATAATTCATCCATTATTTCATGTAATAGACATCCATAATTTAACATTGATGCATGAAGTGATAAAATTATAATTTTAGTAGATCATAAGGACCATAAAAGAATGAAAATAATGAAAACAATTACTATATATCAATAACAATTATTAAAAATCATTATGGTTAATACATTAATCTATAAAAATAAAAATTAACACAATTTTTCATCATAAAAAATTATTCATAAAAAATAATTAAACATTAACCATGACATCACGTAAATTAGTGGTAGAAGTGAAACCCATATCATCCTTCAATCATGGGTTCATGACCTGTAGCCATGTCATTCTTGATTTGATGTCACCCAACCTACATGATTTAATTTTCTAAAACCACACAAATATATTTAAAAAAATATGTGGGAAATCCTTGAAATAAGGTTAATCACTAAATTTTCTTTTAATCAAAAATTCCAATATAATATCAGTGCATAAATATTTCCTCTAATGATTAACATAAAATTTTCATGAATGGTTAACCTTATAACCCTTATGAAAGATGAAAATATATAACCTTAGAAATAAATTCATGATATAAGCTTAACATTGTTCATTTTTATATCAGAAATTAGATCTTGGTTGTCTCATTCCAAACATCTAAATACCCTTGTGGTAAATTCTCTTTGAATATGGAAACAACATGAATTACCATAAATCTTTTTGGAAAACATTCATTCTTCCTTAATACATATATTTAGGGATAAATTTTACAGGTTCATGATTTTTTAACCTTATTCAATGATATAATGAACTAATTTTCAATGTGTACTTAATTAGTTACAAGGTAATTTGTACAATCCAATTTAATTATTCATAGTATCCTTATAGTTACATAAAGAACATATTAAGGGTTACCTCAGCAAAGTCAAAATATCATCTTTCTATGAAATTACATATCTATTTCCCCATCACCATTAAACATTTAATTTTCAATCCTTAATGGAAACATATACAAAAAATACATATACATTTCATGATTCATAAAACAAAATCTTTGAATTCCAAAACATAAATACTTCATTATTCCAACTGTATTCTTAAACCATCACTCAGGAAGCATGTAGTTATTCCTTAATACCTCATTCCTATAATATGAAATGTGACTCTTATTTTATTGTTCTTCAACATCAATATAATAATTCTTTTTATGATCAATGTAATAAATACTAGAATATCATCATATAAATTTCATTATGAGTTTTTAGTCTCTTTATCTTTAGAATTATAACCAATAATCACAATGCATTATTGATTCTTCTGATTATATTTCCAATTGGAAAATCAATTTTCATAATGACCACACTTTCCACATCTTAAAAGTTCAATGTTAACCTTGTTATTTGAGTTACCACCATTTACTGAAACCTGAATCATAGTGTGAGAATTACTTATCAAAGAGGAAAACCACATAGTGATGAAAAGTATTAATTATAGGATGTATAAATCTTAGCACCCTCCATAATATATGAAAACATAAGTTTATCCTAGGTTATATATAGCCGAAATATATTTAAATCATTCATTATGGGTTGTGAAGAGTTTGTGAATTCCCAAAGCATATCCCCTCGGAGTAACAAATCAAGTGTGAAGAAAGGCCCATTACTATTTACCAAATTACCCTGAGTTCAGCACAGAACATCATATTGTAGTTGTAACCCCTAGGTACATCTATTCCATAGGCACATCCACTTGTAGTATCCAAATATGGATGTATTTTTATGAAACCACAGACTCTATCCTTTATGAAATTACAAGATATTTTATTAAATGTTAAATCATCCTTATAATTATCATTAGAGACATCCCTAGACGTATCCCTGAAAATATTCCTAGGGGTCCCAGTAAATTTTTCTATTCATAGTTTTCAAAATATTAACTAAAACATTACTTTGATACAAACTATAATGACTTATGCTTAACATAGAAGGATATTACATCATTTAAGATGAATAATAAGTACATAACAAAAACACATTCCCAAGGAAAGTAATAGTTTAGTGTATTTGGAAACCTGAAAACAAAGTCTTTTTTCCTGGTGAAAGATATTCAACATCTCCAATAAAGATCCCCACCTTTAGTACTTATACCTAAAAAAATTCTTCTTAACATTGGGAATGGAAATTAAAGAAAGGGGTGTTTTTAGATATTCATTAAGGGTAAATAAAAGAAATGTGTATGTATTGCATGAATAAAAGGGTATAAAATTTGAGAATAAAATTTTGAGGTCATACCCTCCATATTATAGATCATAATAATGAATGGAAGATCGTACGATATAGATCATAAGAGGATTAAGATCATAAGTCAAAAAAGAAAAACATAGGAAAAAAAATAAAATTTGTGGCATGGACATTTGATTATAACATTGTGAACATGAATAAGTATAAATCGGTTCACTAATTATGTTATGGACAAGAAATCAGGCCCATGCATCAACTTATGGAAATGTGACTAGGTCAACGCCAAAAATTGTGAATGTTTAATCATGTTCACACATGTCATTATGGACATGAAAGCAGGTCCATTTGTAACTTTGTGAAAAAGAAATAAGAATAATACATAATATTTGAAACATTTAATCGGGTTCATTATTAAACTTATGTAAATGAAACCTAGTCCATTCATAACATTTGCATCATGTAATGAGGATCAATCATAACATTGTGAACATGTAATAATGTTCATGCATAAACTTATGGAAAAGAAATTAGGTCTATTCATAACATTGTAAACATGTAATTAGGTTCACACATAACATTTATATTGATGAGTCATCCATCATTACCTTATTCATTGGTGGGAGATATAAGTCCGACACATATCATAATAAAATTGTTCATACACATGTCCTAAGATAAAAAATCGTTCATCATATCATGAAGTATAAAAATATATAGGTTTTATAAACCTCAAATAATAACCCAAGAAATGAAATTGGCATAATTTAAATTTCATCAAATCATAACCTTTGAAAATTAAATGGTTTCATAATTAAATCATGAAATCATAACCCATGAAAAGTTAGGGGTTTCAACTGTATAAAACCAATGAAATAGAAATGTGTTTCAAAAGTATCATCCCATCAAAACATAAATCATTAAAGAAATAATATGAAGGGAACAATTGTATAATTTTCATGAAGGGATTGAGAAACATCAATTTATGTCATCATAGATGTAAAATAACTTGAGAAAATATTATCAAAACATTTATTGAGGTAAATATTCTTCCGTATTAGAAAATTATCTTTAAAATATAAAACAATTTGAAAACTACTTTATTGAAAATAAACATGAAATATTATAAAGAAATATTTGAAAACCCTTATAAAACATTTTTATTTGAAAACATATATATAGATATTGAAATTTTTTAAAATAATTTCCTTGAAAATGATTTGAAATTTTATAAATATGGCTTGAAAATGATTAGAATTAATTTTTAAATATAAATCATTTTTGAAAACCTATTTATTTAAAAATAGTTTTGAAAAATTATAAAGAATGCTTTGAAAACCATACAATATTTAAAATATTTTTTCCATTAATATTATCTTAAAATATTTTTTACAAACATTTTTGAATTTTTTTTTGAAAACATGGTTTTTGAAATAAAATTGATTTCCAACAGAAGAGAGAGATACAATCAGATTTTTATTAAAAAAATTATATTAATTATATTAAGAACCCATTAGTCTAAAATGGTACTAATACATGCATATATCTTGAATAAATATAGGTGAAGTAATATCATGGGTGTTCTTGATATATGGATCTGATGATTTCATCAAAATAATCATAATCATTAATAATTTCAAATATCGATGAGATTGTTTCCATAAACTCCTACCACTTGGTTTCATGGGATCATAATCTTTATTTTAGAAAATGAAATTAAATAGAGAATAAAATAACATTAATGTAATTAATTTCCTGATATAACATGTCAATTGGAAGAATATATAGCTTGATAAAGAAAATAGGTGCATAACAAAAACATGTGTCCCAAAGAAGGAAATTTGAGACAAAACCACTTTACTGATTTGGTATCTTTGTAAACATAATCCCCATGAAAGAATGTACCCAAAATTAATCTTTAAGTAACCATAAATTAAATTATAAGATATATAGTATACAATAATGGGTATTACAAACATCTCATAAAAGAACAGAGTGGAAAACATCGCATGTTTCTCAAAAATAAAAAGTTAGATTGAAACCGCTTACCTTGTGTCTGTCTCTCATCGTACACATTCAAACCACCAATATAATAAATATAAATTTATTCATCATATTTTACCGAAGAATATTTTTACATTTAATACCGTATATGGTTTAATAATTAATTTATATTATGTTCTTGTTAATAATCCATTTTTACGGTTTCAATTCAGGTAATATATGCCTTATTATTCACATGTGTCTTAATTTGTTATATCTTTGGTACATATACATATATATTGATTTAAATAATTATATAAATTATATAAATATCATTTATATACATTCTATTTTTAATATAATAATTTATATAATATATAAGTATGAAATGGAATACATTGTTAATGGAGAAGTTATGTTGTTTGCAGACATGGAGGCTATTTTCGTTAAATTGTCATATTGAAAGAAAATAGTAAGAGACATATATAGATATATATATATATATATATAATTGTTAAATTTTCTTTATGGTTTCATATATATTATATATACTCTCTAAAACCGTGATTAATACAATCCATGTAGTGTACGAATGAATCATATCGCTTTGTAGGGCGGTTGTCCACACATCCTCAAATGAAAATATAATATTCACATAAGATGGAAAATATTAATGTTTGTTATAAATAAAAATTAAAGATTAATAAAGTCATTATAAATATAGTATATATAATATATATATATAAATTACATCATAATGTCCACCACGATAGGTGGTAATGGAAAAATGAAGAATCATTCTTTCATGAAGCAGTAGTTCACTATACATAGAAATAGTATCTTTGCATCCCATTATATGAAGGTTTGTGTAATTTATGTTGAAAAATTTTCACAAAAACATCATAGTATATTTAAGATACTTTATTTTATATAATAATAGAATAAATAGAGTTGGGGGTAGATAAGGAAAATAAAAAAAAGGACATTAAAGATGATGTTACCTCGTAATCGAGTAACTCTTTTTGGTCTATGCTAAATTGCTTCCTTAGTTTGCTTCATTCCAAAAGGATGGATTCTAAGAGGAAGGGAGGTATGTTGTTAAGTTTATTAAGTAGAAAATTCATGATTATATGAGGTTTGGTATGTCTGAAGAATAGAGAGATTGTGTTACCTTTTATAGGGAAGGAAAATGACTCACTCGGAATTTTTGAAAACAAGTTTGGTGTACACATGTTCTTAACTAAGAAAAGTCATACCAAACAAATATAAATAAATCCTTGAAGGCAAATGGAATATAAATTTCCATTAATTGGGGTTGGATAATTGAAGAGGTCATATGGGCATCTACGATTATGGTTTAGTCTCCAATTAAGCTTAATTTGACCTTCATCGTTATGATCAATTTTAATCACTTTTTCTAATCTATTTGGTCAAATATTAAGTTGATCATATTATAATATAAATATTAAAATGATTAACATTTTTATTCTAGTTTTTTATATTTTAATTCATATAAGTCATAGGATTATGATTATTACAAATCACGAAGATGGGATGAAATTACTGGTCTTTAATGTAGAAAGTCGTTCAAATATTTATTAAGATTTTACATTAGATTTCAAATTTAAATTGATTATATTGAGCTAAATTGTATTAATATAATTATAATTGATATAATTTTAAATTAAATATAATTTTAAATATAATTTAACCTTAATAATTATATAAACAAAAATGTAGTTTTTAACCTAAATAGAGTGTTTTTCACTATTCATCAAAAAAATGATGTTTCAACAAAAAATCCCAAAAATATCTCACTGAGATAATTTCAACATTATAAATTCATAAATATTGTTTATTTTATCAAATTAAAATTTTAAATGTGACTGAATTTAATTTTAATATTTATCATAGAAGTACATGAAATGTAGTTCAAAATATTATTAAGCATATAAGGACTTTAACAAAAATTATATTTTATTATCAATACGTTTTATTTTTATAAAACTATTATAAAAAAATATTTGAAAATTAAATATTAATATTCATATCACTATGTTTAATAGGTATTTTATAATTATATCATTTAAAATATAATAAAAAAATTATTCTTCGTATAAACATGATGTTCAATGTAATGTATGCCAAGTTATTGTTGTGGGTAACACATGCCAAGTGGGTTTTGATTATTGTACAATACAAGTCAGTATTGTGCGTAGAAGAATCCATGTTAGTGTCATGTGAAAGGAATATTTGACTTATTGTTTTGATATATATATATATATATATATGTACCTATTTCTAGTGTCATGTGCAATGAGAAATAAAAAAAAGATAAATTAATTTGAAAAACAATAACTCACAAAATATTGGGTTGTCACATAAAATACCCTCTAAGTCTTGAAAATTATATTTCATATCTACCAAACTATTAAAATATTAAAATATTATTAATGAAAAATACTTTTGATAAAAATGTGTTTCTAACTGATATGTGTTATCCATTAACTAAACACCTGAGAAAGATAGTAGAAAAGCCCAGTTGACATTCAAAATCCCCATATGCTAGTGACAAATGCCCAAGAATCAGGAACTACATTTTTAATGATTTCTCCATAAAAATAATATCCATGTGAAATAAAAAAAGACATATATTAGAAGGTAAAAATACCAATAAAGAATTCAAAAATGGGAGAATAAAAATGTGTGTATGGAAAAAAATTTCTAGACCATAATATTTAAACCCATGTACACCAAATGATAGATTACCCATATCCATGTGAACCATGTCATTATAATATTACCACACCACACTATCATATATACTAACCACCTAAATGATGTTCTTTACCTTTTACTACATTATATAAAAGATGATCTATACACACCTAAGGGTGTGTACATGGTGTGATAAACAATACCCTTTTAGGCCCAAAAAGTGTTCAATATGTATTATTTATAAGTTAAACAATTTATGGCCATTTAACGAAAACATAGTAATCAAATACTTATTCAGAAGTTATATAAAAACATTTAAATTCACTTATTGTTAAGATTATACGAACCCCTTTCCAAAAAACCAATTTTCAAAGGGAATTTATCCAAATAATTTCATTTAGAATAATTTAAAACATCACAAAACATTTCAAACATTTGAGATATATAAATACCTAATAAAAACCCATTTTACAAATATAATCAATATGGTCACTGAATCTTTTTTATATAATAGTATAGGGTTATCGTAGATCCTCAAAACATAGTATACAGTAATTAATATGGTGCATTAAATGTCTATAGAATAGAAATAATGTAATGGGATGGAATAAAACCATGAAAAATGAAATCCCAAACATTTTGATGAAATTCACAATTTAATAATAGTTGTAATAGTATAACCTAGAAATGTAAAACATTCCATGCCTAGATTTATTATACCAATTCCAGCCCAAACTATATACGCAATGTATTGTAATGACCAGAAATATTACAAATTAAATTACCTTTTTGAATTAACAAATACCTTAATCAGTAATATTGTAATAGAAAACACATGAACTACTTTGTTTGTTTGAGACCTCTATGGCCTATTGGATTTAAAATACCATTAATAATATTAACCATTGATAACATATCTATTAGTGGTGGCCATCAAGAATAGTATATAGTAAGGGTTATAATAAATTCCAATTGAAACATACAAAAAAAGTGATGTCCTCAACCAGTAGTATAAAACCCTTTGAATCCAATTTATTAGAGCTTCTAAGGTAGATGAAATCACTTTCATTTTACCTTGACCATAACCAATAAAATATACAACAACCATAACATGATGGATTACATTAAAAAATAATCTACCAACTTATTTATATCACTGCCCAAATCATGTTCACTAAACAACCATAAGAAATCACCACTATCGTACACCTTACCTTTAGGGTGTACACTAGTGTAATAATGGGTTATGTATATCATCCCTTGTAATATAACATTTTACATTTCCATTAATAAAATAATTATTATATTTATCCATTTTCATTATTATAGTTTTTTACAAGTTGATGAAAATTATATTTTTATATGAAGAAACAGAAAATATAATAATTTAAAAATTAATAATTTAATTACAGAACACTATTGGATATTTTTAAGAAATTTATAATTAATTTAATCTCTATATAATATTTTTATTAAGTAATATTTATAAAAAATGATAAGATAATTTTGTGAAGTTTAATATTATATCTATATGGTTTAAAAAACTCTTATTATAATAAAACCAGTTATGTTTCAATAATGAGAATTATTATTTAGATTCATAAATTTCCAAATTTAGGTAATTATTTTGAAGAAATATATATTATTTTCTAAATCATCATGTTGAAATTATCCACTAGTTAATTCCTCATAATTTCCCGATACAGTAGACTTATTGGGTAACATTTATAAATGGTATAAATATATACCATGTATTATGTCATTATAATTGCAAATAAGGAATGTAATAAATTTTATAATGGTAAAAAATACAAAAAATACGTTTCCCCATTAAAAATAAGTGACTTTTAAGTATTTTTTTAATTTTCTAAACCATTAATGAATCCTCTAAAACCTATATTATATTTTAATGTATTATTATCAACTATTTATAGAAATGAATCACTTAGACATCAAAAAATGTATTATTTTGAGGATTTATTTTCTTAGAAGTATACAATATGGAAACACATTACACTTTGTTAAAAAACATTTACAAAACTCATTGGAATGTTTATTTTCATTATTTTACCATATAATTTCCAAAACCTAATATTAGAAATTAAATTTCAATTCTCCCCTATTATACTATAAATACCAACAAATTATCCCACTACTCTTAAATAAGAACCTATTATGAATAATGTTCCTATATCACACTCTCTAATTCATTCCTAGGTTGTCCTCAAACTCAAATAAACACAACCCATTCTTTTAAAAGTTTAATATCAAGGTATGTGGTCTATGCCTCTTATATTATTTTAAAAAACATTTGTATTTACACTTTTGAATTTTATTTTATTATGTTTCATGCCTTCAATAATATATATTTATATTCCAATTTATTTTTTAGGAATAATATTTCATTTCTAATCATTTTATAACCTTACATAATCTATTAGTATACCTATGTCATTCATTATATCATCTTATTTTTATTTCGAATAATTTATTTATACTAAGCCCTTTTTATTTACAATTTTCCATATTTTTATGGGGTTTTACATATCCCTTTAATATACATATTGTTACCATGTAGTAAAATACCACCTTTCACTCCCATTCACCCCTTCTATAATCCTTTATGTTCAATTGTTATTCATAAAAAATTATCATGCATGTTTCAATTATTGTCCAATGTGTAATTACTACCCACCCCCATTTCCAATCAAGGTTATTCAAATAGTTTTAAGTAAATTTACTTTATTAGGGAATTCTATGTATGTGAAACAAACTTTTTAATCATGGGGTAAATGTGATAATAGATCTCCTAATGTTATATGATTTATAAGGCCCAGAAATCCATGTAAATTATTTTAATGTGAATGGTTTGACAAGTAATATATATCCATAAAACAAATTACATAATAATTTTAACTCATGAGATACCATGTATGGTGAATGACAGGTCATCCAAGGAACATTATATTGTGTTGTCTCAGTGGTTATCCATGTTTTACACTTATGATGTCATGTTTTATATTGTTCCCACATTCTTAGGTTTCCTTCCTATTTTTATCTTATATACTTATTTGATGTTAAATTCTATTATTCTCACCCCTTTTTTGTCACTTCCATATGCCTCTTGTACAAAATGTTTTTCTTTAATCTTATTATTATATGATTATTACCCTACTCTGGTTTATAGATAACCATGTTCTTATGTACATCTTTAGGCTATCTAGGGCATTACTATAAGTTTAATAGAATATAATGGCCACTGATGGATTTTTTAAATAATATTGTTTCCCCCATGTTTCAGGTTAAGTTCATGTGTATCTAATTTCCCATTAACATTAGGCCTTATGATATTATGGGAAATTATTATCTCTATAATTGTGTAATTAATTATAAATTATGGTGTAATAGTGATATGGAATGTCATTGTTATTATTAGAGAAATGTATAGTTTTTTAGGTATTATGATTAGAGAAAATTAGTGTAATACTTAGGGACAAACAAAGGAAAACATCCCTAGATTAGGGTAAATTATAGAGTATGTTGTTTCTAAGAAACAATATCCCTTTTGTATACTATAATTGGATGAGGCTCTATAGATGTTGTACATAATTTCAAGATCCTGTAAAAGGGATCATTGAGAATTGAATCTATTTTCACCAAGTGTGTGACAAAGAGGCCCTATTAGACAACTAGTTTGTCACTAATCAAGGATAAGATTTTTTAAATTCCCAAGATCATTATGAAGCATTATGAAGGGAATATAAATTCCCATACAATTTTATGTTACGAAATATATCATGGATAACATAGATTGAATCCTAGAAAATCTTAGGATATAGAATGTATGGAATTTATGTGTTATCCCTTAAATATTCATAGTTTACACTTTTATATGTTTAATTGTTTGAAAATTATCATCTGTAAGATGATTTTGGATGAAGGAACTGAATAGATCTATAATAAATGAGTATAAAAAAGAATTAACATTAATAAATAAACATTAAATATCTTATGGGGATATGGATCTACATATGAATCCATATAATACATTTTTATTAGAACTATTCCATCATCTCATTAAAATGTGGAAATGGAGCTCCTGATCAATGCAACAAATGGGAAATTATTATATACCAAGTATATTTCTTCTCAAATTTTATATTATTGGGTTGAACATCCCATACCCCCTTATAATAGTCCCTTTAGTGGAATTTTAGTCAATTGTATAAATGTATTGGTTATCCTTGTGAAGATAGTGTATAGATTTCCAAGAGAAGCAAATCACCCTCCACATCATGAATCACAATCTGATTTTATAGAAATTAAAGGAATAGGATGAGTCTCCTATGGATTAATCATATCGAGAATGTCTACTATTACCTTATGAGAAAAACCTATCTAAAAACAGTGGCTGAGACAAAGGAAGATATCATCTGTGATGACACTCCCTTTTTGATGAAATACGATAAAATGCTTATCAAATATTGTATGACACTTCCTACTGGCCGAGAGGTTTCTTTCTCAATTGATCTTATACCTAGAGCATGTAACAGCCATGGGGAATGATTTCACCAATAAAGTTATTTTTTTAGAACCTTCAATAAATATAGGAAATTCATGGATGACCCAATAAAATATTTTATGGATATTTGTTGTATACATGGATTATCTATGTACTATTATCGATTTCGGAGAAAATTTTCAAGATTATCAAGGCCAATAAAAAATATAATTTAGAAAGGATTGATATTTTATTGAACTAATGAATGTGAGGAAATATCTATAGAGTTAATATAAATGATACTCACTACACTTATTCTCACATTACCTAATTGTACTAAATTATTGATGATCTAAAGAGATGAATCCAAAAAGGGATTGGTTTGTGTACACTGGAAAGATAAAAACCTGATAGCCTATTTCTCCCACTAATTAGTTATCAATGATAAGAACTACCCTATACATGATATGGAATATGATATAGTGATGATATCTTTGATACTTTTTTTACTTCGTCTCTATGGGAGATAGTTTGACATATATACAAATCCTAAATTCCTCAAGATCATTTTCATAAAAATTGAGCTCAATATGCACCGAATAATGTTTTTTGGTCTGATCAAGGATTCAGATTTTTCAACCCATTACTATCCTTATAATGGGAACAAAGTGATAAACTATCTATGTAAAATGGATCCATCAACCCTATCTATGGTGAGGATCAAAGGGGAACCAATCTTATTGGACATACAAAGGATTTACATGAGAATAAACAATGGATAATCATCCTATATTTCTCAAATAACTTATCAACCATCCGTTATTGAGAGGATCAAGGATTCCCAAAAAGATAATGTTGAAATACATATAATAGTAGTGAATATTTTTGAGTTAAAATTTCTAAATATCATGTTATATGATTTGGATGTTGGATATGTGTTCCATAAAAACTATTGATGACAAGGGAACTTCGTAATGATGAGCATAACTCTAATGTTTCTATTCATACAAATTTTACTATTATGAATATTTATCTGAAGAAAAACATTATGGGGATTACATTAAGAGTGATATTGTATAATTTATATCTAAATTATTTTCACTCTAATAAGTCATGGTTGAATGGAAAATGTCTATGGGTATGTATCAAACATTTCCTACACCATTATTGATATAAAAAAACATAAACATGTATTTAGTTCTAGGAATCTGTAGGAAATATAAAGGAAAAACACCATTATTATCTAGGAAAACTAAAGGAAAAAACACCATTATTTCATTCTAGAAATCCCTAGGTGGTATTTTATCACCTTATAATGTTTTTGGAATTCATTATTATCTTGGAGGATTTTTCTCCTAGCCAACTAGCTTTGATATACCTAAGTGATGTGGTGATATTTGATGGAGTACCACGCTCCAATGTATATAATATAGATCCAATGGATACCTCAAGTTTTTGGAGATTCCTTTTGCATTAATAGATATAGATATGAGTTTCAATATATTTTTTCACTCTCATATAGATGGTTACTCAAAAATAAATATTCACACTCTAGATTATATGTTGATATTAATTTCAATAAACATCGATGGACTTTGGGATCAATATCTTACCCTAGTGTAGCTATCATATAATAATAATGTTCATTATAGAATTCAAATGGAACTGTATGAGGATATGTAAGGGTAGAGGTGTTGAAACCCTACATTATGGGATAATTCTGGATATTGAAATCTTAAAGGACCAGATATTAGTCAAGAGATAAATGATAAAGTTTATACTATTGAGACTTTTTAGGAAAACAATACCAATTTGAAAGGAAATATATGAAATGTTTTTTTATGAGATTAGATATATGAAGCTAGAGATATGGTGTTCTTAATTATACCACCAAAAAAGAATCTCATGAGGTTTGCGATGAATGTAAATCAGTGTCAAAGAAAATTCATCCACTTTGAGATATTTGATCGCATCAGTCCTATGGCTTAAAAACTAGAACATTCACACTACATTTCTAATGTATTTGATTTCACAACCCAACCCAAGATGGGGCTCGAGCTTTGACTTCCCCAAGCCCAACTCCATACGCCAGGGGTTTGTGACAAGTGTTTAATGGAAAAATACTCAGGAATTCCTTTTTCTAAGAACCTATAGACACACACATCAAACATACTGAAAAAGTTTATAGTACAAGAAGAAAAGAGTGAAACTAATATAATATAACATAAGCATGCATGAACCTCTAGAAAGAACAAAGGTATGGTAGTGAATACTTAAATTTAAAGGGTAAAACACACACCCAAACTAGAAACTAGTTCTAACCTAAATAAAACTAGAAAAGAGTAATAGTTGAGAGATCCCTACCCCTATATCCCAACTCTGACTACAAAACATGGTCCAGGTATCCCGAATCCCTAAGATCCACTGAGATCATGATCAATCAGTCCACCATTAGCAAAAGAAACAACATGTGTTGGTAAAATCCCATTCATGGGTGACTATATGCATACCTAATAGAATGTCCAGAAAAGAGGAGGGGAGAAGTAAGATATACAACCAATGTGATGTAGAATATGGAACAAGGAACAGTAAAAGAGAACAAAAAGTGTGTATCATAACCCAACAAGAGTGTGAAAGTAGTGTCATCCAAACACCATGAGCTCAAAATAGTGAAGAGGTGACACCTCCCCCCCCCCACATCATCAATTCTTCACTACCTATATCCCGTTATTAGACTCTTCCAACCACGAGAATCTAGACATGAAAATCACATGGCATACCCCATGTGACTCTGTCTCTCTTAGAAGGAGAGTAACCCAGACGCAAGGAGTGGGTACTGTAATGGGATAGATATATATATATATATATATTCATCATCAAATAACCCCAAATGAGAGGGTAAGGGAATATGCATCTCATAGCTTAGCCCAAGAAGATGAGTATCCAATAGTTCCATGGTAGAGTCATCTATGATTCCCATCACCACAAGCGTCTTTCCAGGAGTTGAATGTCAATAGGGATAAAATAACCACACCTAGATAATACCTACTTTGGGTAGAACAGACTCACCCTCATGGTTTTAGGTTGTTTTGCAAGAATGTGTATCATTGGGGAAGTTCCCCTCTTTATCATGCGTCATTAGGTATGTCGAATCATGCCTCACCACTATATCTCACAATCAAGGGTCATATATGAATGGTTATTGGAGAATACACTACCTTTCCCAGTAGAAAATTCTTCCCAAAATTTTCAAGGAGTACATTTCCTAGATCCTTCTAGACTATCTGCCTGAAATCATCAGTGGCTACACTGCCTAGATCACACTAGTGGGTTTACCCAGAATTTCATTAGTGACTACACTAACCGGCCCTATTAGAGAGTCATCCCAGAAGGTCATTGGTTAGTACACTACCCAAATCCTACTAGTGGTTATCCATGCATCATCAGGGACTACACTTCGTAGATCCTACTGGAGGGTTGGCTTGGATGTTGTTTAGGGACTACACCATCCAGCCCTACTGGAGGGTCATCCCAGAATCATTCTGGTAAGACTGTCTAATCTCTATGACTGTTGAGTTTTGTCATTGTGTGTGCTAATCCCATAACATTCATATCGTATCTTGAAATGCTCTACATAGGGTACCACAACATTATACGTGAAACAAAACTCGGAATAGTCATCATGTAAGCTGAAATTAAACTCCAAACAAAGGAGATATGTTGGATTAATGATTTCTCTTAGGAAATCAAAAATTAAATGGAATGTGAGGGGTCCCACACAGTGTGTGTCCCCTCTTCACTTATGGGATGTATCTGTAGCTAGATAATTTTTTTGTCCCATGTATGTGGGACTCCATGTAGATTGATTACACGGCATGTTCTGTTTATTCGGGGATCTGGGTCATCTCTGGTGGTTGTGTCCCTGTACTTGGACCTCTTGTCCGTGTACTCAGGAACATGGCGTGTTGGCCCACAGAGTATGGTTCCCATGTGGCCAACCCGTGTCTGTGTTACTGGAACATGGTGTGTTCCATGATTTCGGTTCCTTGACATGGCTCACCTCACATGTAATGGAAGTACACAACTTTTCAAGGGGAGTACATTCCATGTCATCCTTATGTTTTCCCAAACCCTAGCACTGGCATTGAGGGAGGATACACACTATGTGTTCTTCACTGAACACGACACGTAGTAATGATTTTTCTAGAAAACTGATGGTTTTTTATTCTTTTTTCCACTTCTGAATCTTCTTCAAACGCGGTCTCATTCGTAATATTTTTCTATAAAATATTTAGATCTTCCCGAAGAAAATGGAGTGTCTTCACTATTTATCTTGAATCGCTCTTGTTTGGAAATGAGGGTTTTGAATGATCATTCACATGGTTTTGCAACTTATTTTCTCATCATATTGATTTGAAATATTTTAATTCCTTATCCTAGAATAATGTTGTTTCCATATCTTTTCCATGCTCACATTTTTGTTGTGTTTCTACGATTCAGCCTCGATATTAGGTGCCTGATCGAGCATAGGTGGCCCGATAATAGTGAAAATGTAATCCACATGGATTTCATACTGAGGATTGTGAATAAAAAATACGGAAAAGGCATCATAAATTTTTTTTTGGATCATTGGCCATGTGTTCTTGGACAATGATAAAAACTAGGCATCCATAATAAATAACAAAAAACACGTTCTTAGCTATCAGATCAATAAAAAGGTCACATATTAATGAATGATGTTCCAATATTACTAATCATTTAATCCATGGTGTAAAAATACTAAAGATGATCCCTGGCTCTTGATGGGTTCGGTCATTAGTGAATAAAGCATTCTTCAATGAAGGAAGAGGATCTATCACAACTTGATCTATCTTGATCTTGGGATTCGTCGTTCGTTATTCGTCTATCATTCAGCAACGAGAATGGAGAGGATATGAAGTCATAATTGGAGAAAATAGGTTTATAATGTTCAAAAATCATTCACCATCTATTTAAATACTTTTATTTGGTTCAAATTAAGTTATGTAATTAAATAAAGCAATTCATTTACTCACTTAAATGATCTTCCAACGAGTGAAGGGTCTCAACATCCCATGATTACTCATTTTATGTTGTGCCTATGGAAAAAACCACATTCCAGACCCAACTGTGGTGATATATTTCTGATCTAATCAACTGTTTATGAGTTTTTCTATTTTCATTAATTAGTCGCATATGCGCAATATAAAATATATTTTTTATTTTTATGAAATTAATTCTGGGCACTCCGGGCCTCAGAATCGAATTTCGTCTTAGTGAAAATCTCCAAAAAAAAAATTAGAAATATTTCAACACCTTATAAGGAAAATATGGGTGCTTATATCATTTCCTAATTCATGATTTTAGTCCTAAAATAAAAAATGAAATAAAAAAACATGGGATGTTGTGCCCACATCTCACTCTCCCGCTCCTAGGAACTATCTTGTACATTATAGTACCACCAAAACACTTGAACTAGAGGGATAGATTATGCATAGAGGGTCTTCTCCTATCATTCCACAATCACCCATAGGTGCTCTGCAAAAGTGGCTTCATCCTCTATGTCCAGCTCATCCCTGTCAATAACGGGTGCATGTTCATGCACATATCTCCTCAACTATGACACAAAAAAGATGTCATGCACCCACTACATCTATGGGGGAATTTCAAGGTAGTATAAAACATATCCAACCCCCCGTGTGATATTGAACATCCCAATGAAACTCAGGGATGGCCTACTTCCTCACTCAAACCTCCACATTCCATGTTTTGGGGAGACTCACAAGAAGACTAAGTCTCCCTGCTCATACTCCAAAGGCCTATGATGGTGATCTATATTGGAATTCTATATTCTATAGGCTATATTCATCTAATCATGGATGGTTTTCACCTTTTATATCGCTGCCTTCACCATCTATATGGCCATTAGAGATGCCTCTCTAATTTCCTTCCATCACTAAGGTGACATACAGGGTCTCCTGTATAGGGCCTCAAAAGGTGAAATGTCAATAGTGGAGTGGTAACTATTGATTTACCAATACTCCAAAATGGGTAGGTGATCCTCTAAGCTCTATATGAAATACAATATGCACACTCTCATCATGTCATCTATAATCTATATACTGTGCTTGGTCTACCCATCGATCTTGGGGTGAATGGTTGTACTCATTCACATATGGGTCCCAAACTACTCATGTAGGCCACTCCAAAATCATGATATAAATTAAGTATAATTATTGGAGATAATAGTTTTGGGTACCCATTGAAGTCAAATGATCTCTCATACATACAACTATCCCAAACTCTCTATCAAATTCGGATCCCTGATGTTAAGGAACTGTGATGACTTCATGTGTTGGTCTACTATGACACAGATGGAATCATGTCCCTTTAATATATTTATAATCCCTATGAAAAAGTCCATGTATATGTTGTCCCATTTATAATCTAGGATATCAAGTGGCTACAATAAACCTACCAGGTCCGGGTTCTTAGCATTCACCTACTAACAGGTAAGGCATCATGAGACAAAATCAACTACACTTCATCTCATACCAAACAACCAAAACATCCACGAAATATACCTATACATATTCCATACAATGGGATGTACATCTATAAGAGATGTGAGGAATTCCCACATCACTTCCTCCTACATCACAACTAGAACCATTGTTCTCCCTGGAACCAGAACTCATGATTTTATCCTTCAAAATATGCATCTTCTGTGTCACCTGTGGAAATATGATTTGGAAGAAACTCACAATCAATGTCTCCATGTAGAGACACTTTCTCCCACTCAAATTGTATAGGAGTCTATACAATTGAATTTAGGAAAATTGTACCCTTATTCTATATTAGGGATAGCTGTAGGGAAGCTAACTGCTCTGAAGCTTCCCACACTAGGTGATCTGGGGACTTCCTGCTAATGGAATATGCTAAAACATTTCCCTTCCATAGAGTATAGAGTATATCAAAGTCATAGTCCTCTTGGAACTCAAACCAGTATCGATGACTTAGTTTCAGGTCTCTCTGAGTTAATATTTACCTGATATTATGGTGGTCTATGTAAACCACAATGTGCTCTCCCAAAAGATAGTAACTAGAAATTTACAAAGAAAAGACTACCACAACTAGCTTCAGTTGATGGATTTCCTAGTTATTCTCATGGGATCTCAACTTCATTGACCAGTATTAAATTATTTCCTATCATTGCATCCCTATGTATCCATTCTCAGCTCCAATGGCCTCATAAGAAACCACAAACTCTACTCCTTCCACTGGTAGCCTCAAAACTAGAGTGGTCGACCGCCTTTACCTCAACTCCACAAAGGCCTTTTATCACTACTTATTCCATGTTATCAAATTCCTCTTTCATATGAAAGTTTTCAATGGGGATAAAATCCTAGAGTTGTCTTCCAAAAATAACTGGTAGTACCCCATAAAGCCAAGAAAACTCTGCACCTCTAACATAATATTGGGTGGATTTCCTAGAAATAACATTTTCTATTACTGTTGGATTTATAGCTAAACCCTGCTAGGAAATTACATACACAAATATGAGAACCTTATGTTTCTAGAAATGTAATTTTGAGAGTTTTTCATAATTTGTGTTCTCTCAATGTAGATCATGGACCCTCATTATGTGTTTTCATCTTCCTTCTCTATCGTAGAGTAGATGAGTAGGTCATTGATCATGATAACAAAAAAATGGTCCATGTAAGGATGAAAGATCTATTTCATCGAATCAATGAAGATGGTGGAGGAATGTATCACACCAAATGTTGTCACTAAGAAATCATAGTGTCTACAGTGACATTGAAAAGCCAACTACGGAATATAAGCCTCATGAACATACAACTGTAGGTATCTAGACATGAGATCAATTTTGGAGAACCAACTCACACCTCCCAACTGGTTGAATAGATCATAAATCCTTGGAAAGGGTTACTTGTACTTTATCATGGCTGGATTCATGTGATGATAATACACCAAACACCATAAGCTCCCATATTTATTCTTTACAAAAAAACTAGATCCACCCAGGGAGACACATTGGGAATGAGAAAACATTTCTCACGAAGGTCCTCTAAATACAACTTCATATCCTAGAGATCAAAGTGTGCCATCCAATATTATGTAGAATATATAGGGGTAGTCCCAGACTATAATTCAATGAAAAACACTAACTATCAAAACATAGGTAGTCTGAGAACATATTTGGGAAACACATCCACATAATCCACCAAAACTAAAGGGGTTGAGATGATTGAAGATTCTATAACACCAAGGGTCATACTCTCTTAGATGATGGGTAATGGGATGTAACCACTTTCTCACAGCACCCAATCATCATTCTACGAGGTCTCTCTTTCCTAAAAAGGTGAACATCATCCCATTAGCACATACGAATCTGACCAATATAAAGTGAATGTCAATCTATGCTCGATCCATGGAAACACAATTCCTGCACAAGGCAATTCCATAGGGTTCCATCGTGATGACCAGTAGGTCCCACATGAACCACTCTCCTCTAAACGATATAATTCACTACTAAACGATGAAATATATGTGGAAATTGTTCCCTATATGAACCTCAATGCATAATCATTGTTCTAGAGTCTCCACTGGGAGCTCTAGCTCCCGAAAATGGAGTTTAGTGACAAAATAATGGATAACACATGTGTCTACTAATAGCATGGAAAGAGTACAGAAAACACATATTGTACATAAAATCATCACATGTGCCTCCAGGTCATAGATATCCATAGTTTTCAACTATTTATGGCCTTACCCGCTAGCTCCCTCAGCCTAACGTGGGCCGCCAGGTGGTGGTGGTGGGAGATACTCATATAACAATCCCCAACCTATAGTTCCTCCCACTCATCTGGAAACTCTGCCTCCCTAAGGACCACCCTATCCCCTCCTAGGAGATAATATATCATGGTGATTCCTCTATCATGTAAGTCCATATTCTCCCTACATGGGATGCTCAGTATGTACAGTCATGTAATCATGGGCCATGTGACCTCTCTTGGAACAAGTGTAGCATCAACCCTCTCCAAGTTTACCCAGTACTCTGCACTTCCCCTGAACTTGATGAACATGTCCCTATGTCTTCTCATGACAGGGTTTCCTATTTCAAGACCTCTAATGCCAACATGCTGCTAAATCTCACTCAAGCCTTTTGTGACTACTTTCAACTCCAAATATTTGGCATCCCTCTTCCACGAAGCTCTCTATGAGAAGTTCCCACTCTAGCACCCCAACATTGGTGGGGATGCACAATGTCACACCCCATCCTTGGATTTCTCTTTTTATTCTTTTTCTGGTATTGATTCATTTGGACAAGGTTCATTTGGGTCTCGATTTGATCTTTTTTGAAGTTTGATGTATTTTGTGGGTTTCAGGCCAGTGTATGGTCATTGTACCATTAGGGGTTCCCATGGGTTCTATCCTGGTGAATTAACAGTTGCTGATAGTTCAAATAAATAATAAATTAAATAAATAAATTATTTTAATTTAAAATGGAGGTTAAATAATATTTTACAATGGTGAAACAAGGTTAATGTTTAAATAATAATAATAATATTGCTCATATGATATTATTATTATTATATAATATGGTAATAATAGTATTATTATTAAATTGATATAAATATAATTATTTTTTAAAATGAAATGAAATAAAATTATGATTTTTATTATCATTTTGTTTGTTATTAATTTCAATTTTTTTTGTTATTATTATTATTTTCATCATTTTACTATTAATATTATTAATATTATTATTATAATTGTAACATTTATAATATTGTTATTATTTCAAATAATATTAATAAGAAATTATAATTATTATAAAAATATTTATCGGTGTTATTTTAATATTTATATTAATCTTTTTATAATACTTTTAAATTTATTTATTATTATTATTTTGTGTTAAAATCTAGGGGGTCGCTCCCCCCCCCCCCACTTTTATGTGCATAGCACCACACCCCCTTACCCTATATCCCTATTCAATGTGCATCACCCCTTCGTAGCTCCTCCCCACATAAACCTCACCTCCCAACCTCCGCCTCTCTATGTCACCGCACTCTGTAACTTCTTGCAACATTGTCTGATCACCATGGCTCTGCCTCCAAACCACTATCATCCCACACTTTATCTCACCGACCGCCATCCTACAGCCCCCTCTACCTCACTAGTAGCCACATCCGGCCTACCTCCATTCCCCAGATGTCACATCTGACTCGCCATCAGTCACTGTCGAACCACTTCTGGCTGACCTCCAGCTACCGCCATACTCTCGGTAACACAACCTCCCGGTGTTTCCCCTTTACGGCTACCCACCTTCACCGACAATGGCTTTCTTTGAAACCACAACCCCACTGGTGCCCTCTCTGGTGCATGCGACCCCGATGGTAACTTCTTAGGTGTGGAACTCACAATAGTGTAGGTGAACACCTTCTCGGGTCTTGTTCATTCGTGTTCCGACATCCACCGCCGAAGGCGATGTAGATTGACTCTGTTTCGGTTCAATGTCAACTTCAAAGGTATAAAATTACACATGTTGTTTGGTTTCACAGTTATTAAATGGTGTCTGATGGATGTTTTATGGATTCTATCGATTGTTCTATAGTGCGTTGAATGTCGCAGTTCCTTTTTTGGTGGTATCCAGTAAAATTTTCAAGCGCCAATTATTCAACTTGGATTCACCTTTGAGGTAGGATCCCACTACATCTCTCCATTAAATTTCGTATTACACTGATTGCTTGCATTTTTTTCAAACCCGTTGAGTCTTAATTAGTGATTTTTTTAATAATTGGTTTGGGATAAATTAGGTATTCTTTGGGATAATATTGGTATGATAAAATTAATTTTATTATTTAATTGAATCTGATTGTTCTTTGATTTTTTTTAGATGGTGATGAAAAGGACTATAATGACGTTTAAGGTGAATTGGTTCCAAATTAGTATTTTTATACAAAATTGAGTGTATTTGGATTGTAATCCCATTTATTGTTCTTGAAAATATTTTATAAATCTCTTAAAATATTTATTGGGTTGTAGGGGTGGGGAAAATCGTGCCTATAAAATGTTTGTGTGTGCACTTTTTTTATTTTGAAGAGGGTTTTAGGTTATTTATAGGGAATATTTTATAAAACCATTTTAATGGTTTAATAAACTCTAAATGAAAGTGGAAAACATGTTGTAGGATTAATCGAGATGTGTATGATTATGAAATAGAATTTGATTGTGTGGTGTTTTAAGTCTTAAAAATGGGATTTCTCACTAAGTGTTTGAAGTACATAATTGTATATGTCCATTTTCCTATTTCAAGTGTGCTTCTAATTTATGTTTTGTGTGTGAGTGATGAAATGGGTTTTGAAATGTATGTCTAGTTGTGAAGGTGGGTTGTGTTCTGTTACTAACTAAATGAACTGCATTTGTGAAAAAATTTGTAGGGTAGTTTTTTCATGTAAGTAAATGGATGATGTTTTGAAATGTTTTAAAAATGATTTCTAAGAGTTTTTTGTAAATGGTTAAATTTCAAAAAAATAATTTCGAGATTGGCAACATTAAATATCTATTTGGGAAAACGCCTCTTGAATTAGATCACCCGTATAGTTGTTTATTATGATATGGGAGGTTCCTCTATGTGTATCCTCCCTTGTATATAATTATCATAGGGTAGGGGACTAACCTTGAGGTGGTCGGGGTGGTGTCGGTTGTTATGGTGTGTGTGGGTATATGTATGTGACCTGTTTTTGGGATTTTATGGCACACCCCCTTGTGAAACATACATGGGAAACTAGCATAACAATGAGGTTTACTAATAACGATTGCTTCACTTGTTTAGATTATGCACAGGGTAGTGGCCCTAAGTATGGATTTTCCTTTACTAGGGGATTTGGCCCCTCAGTTAGGCCAGGTAGGGCAATACCAAGAATTTGGGTGTTATGTAGTCAATGAGAGTAGGAATTCATTCTGGATGAGTTACATATATAGTACGTTCTGGTCTTTCCCTAAGTTCCTAGGTGTTCTTGTGTTCCTCCAATATTAGTACCCTTAGTGAAATTTCCCTAACTCTGTGGAACCATGGTCTCAAGCTTGGTTTTGGTATCCCTTTTTTGTAAATTTTCAACTTGTTCTTATGTGAAATTTCTTTCATAAAATTTTTTAGAAAGAATAAGCATCCTTCTTTTTCATATCTTTAGAGAAATAAGTCTTTAACCATTTTGGCATTATTTTTCGGCTCTCTTTGATTATTTTTTGAAATTAAGGTGGTAATTAATTATGTGTTTTATATTTAAAATATAATGTTTGCAAAAAACTATATTCATATATTGTATTTCAAACCTGCTAATAGATGTTTTCCTTATTTAAGGTATGTGTACTTGGAATAGAATTAGTTGGGCCAACCTACTGAGTTTTAATACTCATGACTATAGTGTTTTTTTATTACAGGTTCTTGTATTGGTATGGTTTACTTAGAGATGGTTTGGTTTCGTGGTTCGTGGTGACCAGGAGGTCACATGGTGATCGATGTAGCACGAGTTCATTTTCAGTTTTTTATTTTTTTTTCAGCATGTTCAGTGACTTATGTATGTGATCTAACTGTCTATTTATTTGTGTTTTGTTTTTTAATATTGTGGTATATTTGGTTTGATTTATTTATCTGATCCTGGTCATTTATTTTGGAATTGAATTATATCTACGTGTATACTTTGATGCCCGCCACTAGTTGTTATCCCGAGGAGATTCAGAATGCCCCTCGGGACATTCCACGGACTGGCTCGATTGACTGATCTAGGGTTGACTATGGTATGTTCATGGAAGAATGGTATTATAGTTTGGCATTGATATTTGGGATTTTTTTAGATGAAGATTATGATTTTCGGGGCATAAGAGGTAGGTTATGTGTCGGTGAATGATTACCACTGCTCATGATGTGTCTTGAGTTACCAGGAGTAGTCCAGGTTTTGAGTCATTTGTCTTTGGTTATCTTGTATTGAGGGATGACAATAGAGGCGAATCGGTTAACGTTGTGTCCTCACATGGGGTGGTGACCCATGTGATGTCCAAGCGCTTGGCTTATGGTCCTCTTAGTATTATTACATATTTGGGCAAGGATCACCACCATGTCGTCGAGTCAAGCATGTGAACTAATTTCTCTTCCTAGTGGGGTTTTATTGGCTTTGTTTTGTATTAATATCAGTTTATGTGAGTGTGTATTAAAATTTAAATTTATTTTTAAATGAAAAAGTGTTTTTTTTAATCTATTTGTAATTGGTGAAGTGGGTTTTTAATGAACAAGTGTTTTGATTTGGAAAATTTTGATTCTTTTTGGATTTGATAAGGGAAAGAAGTGTTACAACCATGGTATCCTTTATGGGGGTCACATGTGCATATGTATATACGGAGAGTGGGTGGTGGGCATATTTTCTCAAAGGATGTAAGTTGGATTGAATGAACACATGCATTTGTTAATAAGGTTACATATATGAGTTTTAAACTTTTAAATGAAATGATGGTTTTTTGAAAAAGAAAACTTTTTTTTGTGTTTCTTCATGTTTGTCTTATATTCCTGTCTCCCGTGGCTTGGGTTGTTGCTTTGATTAAGGATTTCCCTGATTCTGATCGTAATTGTGTTTTTCGTGTTGTTCTAAGTATGCTGCATAGAAAGGATAGTAATGATTCGAATGATTCATGCCCAGTTTTTGGTTCTTTTCATGTGTTTCCTATATATCTAGGTTAACAAAGCCCATTTGAGGAAGTTGTGTGGTTTTTAGAGGTAGAGTGGGCCTTCAGGTTTTTTGGAACTCCTGAGGGTTTTATGTTTCGTACTAGCCCAGAGTTATTTTAGGGTTTAATTATAGAATAGTAACAATAAAATGTCACATCATCATTAGAGTTTTGGGTGTGGTTATTGGTGTTCAGCTCTAATGAAGGTTCCCCATATGGATAATAGTGCATACCTGAGGAACCTCTCTCGAAGAAGCTATCTCTATCGGTTCCAGCTCCAAGTTTTCAGACCTTTCTTGTGTCTCCCACTGGTATGGATGTTTCAGGCCTTATAAATTGTCATCTTGCGTCCCTTTGAAAATGTTCTACCATTATATTTGTTTGAATCATCAAGAGGAAGAGGAATACAGGGACTGGGTGATGCGAATGCTTAACTGTGAGGCAAGAGATGCTTCAGCCATCTGGGCTCCAACCATAGGACTCGGGGTGAAGCTCACGCATAGTCAAAAGTTTTTGAGGGTGTGTGGAACCTCGGTCTAGTTTATTTTTTCAGTTTTGGGATTCAAATTTCTAATGTTTCCTTGTTAAATTATGGTCTCCTTCGAATGATCATCCTTGTTTGAGTGGTGGGATGAGATTTTTCTACGATAGTATAAGTGTCCTTATATGCTCTTAATGTGGTTTCTAAGTCATTTAGATTCCTTGAAGGGGTATTTGGCTCGTTAATAAATGGACCTATTCGAATATTGATTTTTGACTTAGTTATGTTTGTTAGGGAAGTTCTTTTTGAAATCAATCGGTGTTGTCTCTAGTCACATTCTTAGTTCGGGTTCCTCTCTGGGTTTTCCGCTAGTTTGTTTCGATTCTATGGGGGGATTCCTCCGTTCCAATGTCTTGGTGTATCAGTTGAACTGATAATGGTTTTAGATCGTAGTTCCGATGTGGTTTTTTCTTTTTTCATTAGTGTAATACTTGTGGTGGGGAGAACCCTCTCGTATTCCCCTTTGATATGAGTTTTGGTTTCTTCTAGGTTGGTTGGGTGTGACTTGGGGAATAAATAGTCATCCCGAAACTCCTTGTCTCTTCTAGCTGCATTCGGGAATTGACTCAATTCATGGTCAACATTGGGCCGGGTGAGTTTCAGGGGCCATAAAGTGTCTGTAGTGAGTAGAATTGTCACCCCTAACCTCAGACGCCATTTTTTTATTCTTTTTCCAGTCTCATGTTGTTTGGATGAGGTTAGTTGGGTCCATGCTTGATCTTTTTTGAAGTTTGATGTTTTTGGTGTGTTTCGGGCCGGTGCGCAATCATTGTACAATTATCGGTGATAGTGCATTCTGTCTTGGTGAATGTGTGGTTGCTAATAGTTCATATAAATATTAAATTAAATAAATTAATTAAGTTAATTGAAAAAGAAAGTCAAAAGAAAATTTTCAATGATAATACAATGTTAATGGTTAAATTATAATAATATTATTATTATTGTGAATATTATAATATTATTATTATTTAATTTGGTAATAATACTATTATTATTAAATTATTAAAAAAATAATCATTATGTAAAATAAAAGAAATAAATTTATCATTTTAATTATCATTTATTTAGTTATTATTTTGATTTTGTTTTATTATTATTATTATCATCATTTTACTATTAATATTATTACTGTAACATTGTTAATAATAATAATAATATTTAAAATGAAATGATTTATAAATTAATATTATTACAATAATATTTATAAGTTTTATTTGAATATTTATATTAATATTTGTATTAATATTAATATTTTTTTGGGGTTAAACCCAAGGGGGGGTTGCTGCTCCCACCCCCCATTTTCTGTGTGCAGCACTGCATCCCCATGCGATATCTCCTTGCGCATTGTGCACCAGATCATCGCAGCTCCCCCCCCCCCCCCCCCCCGCATGATGCCTTCCTCCCTGCCTCCTCCTCCATATGTTCTCGCCCACCACAACTCTTCCCTACACCGTCTGACCATCGTGGCTCTACCTCTGAACCACCATTTAGTAGCTACCATGCACCTGCTCTTACCGACCATAGTCCTGCAGCCCCCTCCACCTCACCGACAGTGGAATCTGTCCACCCTCCTTGCCCCAATAGCCACATACATCCCACCTTTAGTCATCATCCATTGGCATTCGGCAAACTTCCAGCTGCTACCATACTCTCGGTGACCCGACCTCCTTGCATTTCCCTTTTTCGGCCGCATGCCTTCACCGACAGCAGCCCGATCAAGTGTCGCGACCCCACCGGTGGCCTCTCTGGTGCGCGTACCCCCAATGGTGCCCTCTTGGGTGAACAACTCACAATTGAGTAGGCAAATACCTCTTCATGTCTTGTTTGTGTGTGTTCTAACGTCCGTCACTGATGGAGAAGCTTATTGAATCTGTTTCGGTACCCTATTGATTTCCAAGGTTTAGAATTATACATGTTGTTTTGTTTCAAACTTATTAAATGGTGTTTGATGGGTGTTTTAAGGTTTTTTTCGATTTTTGTGTACTGCGTTGAACCTTTCAGTGGTTTTTTGGAGGTTTCTGATAAAACTGTCAAGCATCGAGTATTTGGCTTGGATTCACCTTTGAGGTAGGATCCCATAACATATCTCCTTCAAATTTATGATTACATTTATTGATTTCAATTTTTTACACTCTTTTAATTTTTATCAGTTATTATTTTTTTTAATAATTGGTTTGGGATAAAATAGGTCGTTTTGGGGATATTCTTGGTATGCTAAAATTAATTATCTTATTTAATTGAATATGCTTGTTCATTGATTTTTTGTAAATGGTGTGGAAAATTTATATGTTTATGCTTAATGTGCGTTAGTTCCAAATTATCATTTTTATAAAAAATTGAGTGTATTTGGTTTGTAAACCCTTACTGTGTTATTGATAATATTTTATAAATCACTTAAAATATTTATTGGATTATATTGGTAGTGCAAATCATTCTTATAAAAGGTTTGGGTGTGCGTTTTTTATTTTATTTAGTGTTTTGGGATGTTTATTGGGAATATTTTTTCAGAGAATTTTAATGGTTTATTAAACTATAAAATAAAGTGAATTTTTTTTTTTTAGGATTAACTTGGATGTGTATGATTCTAAAATAAAATTTGATTGTGTTGTGTTTTAAGTCTTAAAATTGGGGTTTTTTCACTAGGTGTTTTAAGTATTTATTTGTATATTCCCTTTTGGTTGTTGGAAGTGTGTTTCTAATTTAAGTGTTGTGTGTGAGTGATAAAATGGGTTTTGAAATGTATGTTTGGTTGCAATGGTGGGTTGTGTGCCATTACATACTAAATGAACTGTTTTTGTGAATAATGTTGTAATCCCGTTTGGACATGTAATAAAAAGATGATGTTTGAAATGTTGTGGAAATTATTTCTATGTATTTTTCGTAATTGGTTAAATTTTCTAAATCTATAGGCCCATTTGGCATCTTAAAATAAATATTTAGGAAAGCCCCTCATTAATTAGATCCCCCAACTAGTCATTGATTATGAGATGGGAGGGTCCTCTTTGTATGACCTACCTTGTATGATCTTCACAAGATATATTAAATGGTATAGAAAACCCATCTTTGACCTTTTCAAGAGAGTAGTGTGTAAGGTCGATGATTCTAATTGTGTACTCTTCCACTGTCATCCCTCCCTATTGAAGCTCCATATGCTCTTAAATCAGGACAAAGCACAAGGATAAGGGGTAGTACTCTTCATGAAACACCTCCTAAAAGTAACCCCATGGGAGCGTTGACTCATCACACATATAGGTATCTAATATCCAATAGTTATTAGGCTATCCATGTAAAGGTGTGGCTATTAAATCCACTATCAAATCTGTTACGGTCCAAACTAGTCCGAACACACGGACCACAGACTCCATCCAATCCTTTGCTGCCAAAGGATCTAGCTTGTCGTGGAACATTGGAGATCATTGATGCTTGAACATACAGAGTGTGCTTAGCCCATGAACATCCTAAGCCTACCCTTCTATGATAATGTACTTTTAAATAAGTGGGGGAAATGATACCAGTCCACAAAGAGGAATTGAATCACATGATGGACCCTGAAATGGAGCCTCATCACATATATGGTTGTTGTGCCGAGCTGGTGCTGGTATCCTGGATCACTATCGTAATAGAGGCATCTTGAAAATTTTCAAATCGTACCCTGATTTGATTATAATATATATATATATATAAAGGAATGAGGAGTTGGTAGAAGATGGGAATTCAATGACTCCATCCAATATGATGCATGTACTATTGTTCCCTATAAAAAAATTTATTTCTATGAAGTTGACAAGTGGGTAATCAATGTCCTAGTGAATGGATACGTTAATTTCAAATACCATCACCAGACTCCCTAGTTTTAGAGATTCTCTCAAGACACTTTGACATGTATTCCCAAAATACCAACCAATTCATTTCTAGGGAACGTCTGAAAGGCATACCAAGGAACGAACCACCTCTAATACCACTCTACCATGACCCGACCCAAGCCAGGGCTTGATCCGAAACTACGCCAATCCTACCACCCTACGCCAAGGGTTGGTGAGAAGTGTTAAAGTAACAAAAACCTCTTAGATGGCTTTTCTTATGAACCTATACACACATACACAAACAACACATTGCAAAAGTGTACAGGAAGAGTAGAAAAAAAATATGAAACTGCTGAAAAGTAACATAAAGACGAATGGACCTATATACAATACCAAGTTAAAATATTGAGTACTGAAATGTAAAAAGGGAAACACATTCCCAAACTAGAAATTTATTCCAACCTGAAGACAATTAGAAAAGAGTAATGGTCTAGAGAGAATCACTCTTGTATCCAAACTCTGACCAGTGTACATGTTCCATGTATCCCGCATCCCTAATATCCCCTGAGATCATGATCGACCTATCCGCCATCTACAAAAGACAAGAAATATGTTAGGAAAATCCCATGCATGGCTGAGTATATACATACCTAGTAAAATCCCCGAAAATATGAGGGGGAGAATTATGAGACACAACCAAAGTGAAGAAATATATGGAACAGGTTTTTGTAAAATAGGATGAAAAGAGTGTATCTCAACCCAACAACAATGTGAATGTAGTCTCATCCAAACACAAGGATCTCGGAACGGTGAGATGGTAAACCCCTCATCTAGTCATTTCTACCTATAAATATAGAGTAAACTCATCCATTAATGAGAATCTAGAAATAGAAAGAATGTGACATACCCTCTGCATCTTCACCTCTCTTGGAAGGAGAGTGATAAAGACCCAAGGAGTGGGTACTATAATGGCATGGATATATATATATATATATTCAATAAAAGAATCCTAAAAAATATTTTAATTGGATATCCATCTCACAAATCATCCCAAGATGATCAGTAGACAATAGTTCCAAGGTAGAGACTTCTACACTACCCAGAACCTCAAGCATATTCTCACGAGTCGCATGTCAATGGGGCTTAAATCACCACATCTAAATACTATTTTCTTTGGGAAACACTGAATAACCCTCAAGATTTTTGGTCACATCATATGAATGTGTCTTGGTGGGGAAAGAACACCTCTTTCTCATGAGTCTTTAGTAAGTCGAATCACACATCACCACTATGCAGCATAGTCAAGGGTCTTCTCTAGAAGGTCGCCAGGGACTACACTACCCAGCCTAGCTAGAGGGTTATCCTAGAGGGATGTGGGAGACTACACTAACCAACCCATCTTGAGGGTCAGCCTTAAATCATTGGGGACAACATTGCCTATATCCTACTAGAGGGTAACCTCTAGATTATTGGGGAATACACTTCACAGATCCTACTAGAGGGTATGTTCAAAAGGTCATTTGGGACTACACTACCCATCACTACTGGAGTATCAACTCAGAAGGTAATCCGAGACTACACTACCTAGATTCTACTAGACAGTCATCATGGAATCATTCGGGACTAAACTGAACGGATCCTACTAGAGTGTTAGCCCAGAAAGTTGTCATGGACTACACAACCCATCCTTGTAGGAGGGTGAACCCGAAATAATTTTGGTAAGCCTATATGATCACTTACATCATCGGGTTTCATCTCTACTTTTGCCAAACCTGGAACATCCCCACCATATCTGGGACACCACTTCCAAGGTCAAAATCACATTCTATATGAAAAAACACCCAGGATAATAATCTAACAAGACAAAATCTGAGTTCAAACAAATGAGATATGAAGGATTATATATTTCTCACGGGTGCTCAAATATTTCATGGCGTGTGAGGGGGGTCATATAGTGTGTGGACCCTTTTCACTATCTGGCCATATCATTGGACGGACATGGGTCTCGTCCCCGGTATTAGTGCACATCGTGTGGGTGTACTACATGACGTGTTCCATTTTCCTGGGGATCTGAGTTGTGTCTATTTCTCGTGTCCATGTACTTGAACCCTGTTCCCATTTACATTTACTCTATTTTTGTGTACTCTAATATATGACATGTTGGCCCACTTGGGATGCTTCCCGTGTGGGAAACCTATGTCATTGAGCCTGAAACATGGCATTTTCCATGTTATGTGTTCCTTCACATGACTAGCCTCACACAAAATTACAGTACACGAAGAGTCAAGGGGAGTTCATGTTGTTTCATCCTTATAGTTTCCCAAACCCTAGAATCATCACTGAGAGAGGCTACAGACCATGTTTTATTTGTTGAACACAGTGTGTAGTTTTTATTTTTCTATAAACCCAATGGTTTCTTCGATCCGAGCATATGATTTAGAATCTGCATCAACTGTAGTCTGGGTTTCTTGATTGTGCTCCTAAATCATCATATCTGGGTGAATGATGAAGGATATCTTCATCGTGAATTGGTCTTGTTCTAAATTGAGGGTTTGGACAGATCTTTAATATGATTCCATGACTTCATTTCTCATCAAATTGATGTGAAATATTTGTATTCTTCATCCTCTATTTATGTAATTTACTTATCAATTCATTTATCATGTTTTCATTATGTTTCCACAATTCTTCCTCGATTATGGGCACCCGATCAAGCTCGAGTCACCTAGTAATAGTCAAATCGGGATCCATAGGGATACCATGGAGATGAATGAAAAGAAAAAAGAGGGAAAAGGAAACATAAACAATGGTTTGGGTCATTTTCCAATAATTCTTAGTCAACAATCAATAATATGGGTCCCGATTAGATGAAAAAAATAATATACATGTTCTTAGCTATCAAGATCATGAATATGTGCACCAATTGATAAATCAAGTTCCAAAATTCTTAATCAATTAATATAGAGCATTAAAACTCAAAAAATAAGTCATACATATTTTTTGGTTTTATCATTGGTGAAGAAAATGTTTTCCAATGAAAGTGGATGATCCATTGGGTCTTTATCTCTGTAGATCCATAGATTCATTGTTCATTCTTTGTTCGCCATTCCCCAATGAGAAATGAAAGGATATAAATTATCCATTGGCAAAAATGGGGTTATGATGTTCAAACCCCCTTAACCTTGTATTTAAATCTATTTATTATGTTTAAAGAGAATTAAGTAATTAAATTAATTAATTAATTTAATCACTTAATGTACTGCCAATATATGAGGGGTCTGAACATTTCTCTCTGACTCATGTCATATCACATCTAGGGAAAACACCATTTTTCAAACCCAATATTGTTCTTTTCTTTCTAATATAATCAAATCTTTATAAGGTATTCATTTTTCATTAATTAACTGTTCATTCCCAATATAAAAATATAATTAATATTTTTATAAAATTAATTTATGGGACACCGGGCCTTGAAATCGCACATCGTCTCAGCCCCTAGCTCTTTAAAAATATTTAGAAATATTTCAAAGTCTTATAACAAAAAATGGGTCTCTACACCTGACATGTTCCATTTCTCCCACAAGAATAAGTACATAGTGATCCTTTCACATGCATTATATTCTTATGTGGTATAATTGAAGAAGGATCTATCATATAAGTATTAATCGATAATGATCTTTGATCATAGAGTAAAGGTTATGTGAAACATGAAAACTCACATGGTTAATGTGTTTTGGAAGTACCAAAATTTTGTGGAAGGAACATGTGAAAATGAGAGGTGGTAAATAATATTGAAGTGTCCCAATATATTTTAGTTTATGAAATGAAATTTCAATGGAAATTTTTTTTATGGGGGAAGAATTTAATGGCCCGAACTTTTATAAATTAAATTACCATTATTAATAATAAAATTCCTTATTATGTAATATTTTTAAAGAAAACATGTGCTCTACATTGGTTATTACATATTTATATATATTTATTTAATTAATATACCTTTAATCATGATAACCATTGAAAATATATCTATTATAACGTGGCTGATCTGATTAGTATATGATAAGGGTTATAGTAAATCCCAATTGACACAAATCGAAGAAGCATTGGCATCATCCAATAGGATCTTACCCTATGAAGCCCATTTATTAGTGCTTATATGGGAGATGGAATCACATATATTTTTATATTATCAATCCCATCAAATGATTAAAAAACAGAAGCTCGAGTGAAACCATTTACGGGAGAAGTCCATGCATATCGATATCACGGACGAAACTATGTTAACCAAACCACCATAAGAGGGAACCATCATCACACACATTAACATTAGGTTGTACACTAATGTAACAAAGTGTTATATATATATATACACCAATAATATGTTTTTTATATTTTTTAATAATATAATAATTAAATTTATACATTTTCAATATTATAATTTTATATTAATTAATAAAAATTAGATTTGGAAAAAAATAAACCAAAAAAGAATTTTTTTGAAAAATACTGTTATAATTAAAAAAAATATTTTTGACTAATTATAGAATTTAGAAATAAATATTTTTTTTATTTAATATTTTTTTATTCATTATTTGTATACAATCTGGATGATAATTTACAAAAGTCTAACATAATCTTTATAAGGGACGGAAAATTGTTACAGTCGTAAAAAATAGTATTTTCTAATAAAATAAATTTTTGATTTAAAAGTTTACAATATTATATTTTTTGAATTATTTTGATAACATATATATAATTTTTTTAATCATCAAACGGAAATTATCAAATTGTAATATTTTAATAAATTCATGAAATAAACAATTTTTTGTGTAAACATTTAATATGATACGAATATACAGTATGGATTTTGGAATCATAATGGAGAAAAAACTTGTACTATATAGTATAAAGGGAATCACAAATATAAATATCTTCCCACTCTTATATAATATTTTTTTAGAGTTATATTATTTCTTTTATAAACGCTTGATGAATCCACCAAAACCTATATTACATTTTAAGGTTTTAAAATTATTTCTTCACATAAATCTCTCACATCCACATCACAAAGGGTATTATTTTAATAATTACATCTCTTGAACTTATAATATATATAAAATCACTCATCAAAATAAGTAATAAAGATGAAAAATCATCGTAATGTTTGTGATTATAAATTTTTTATAATATAGGGTCCAAAACCAATGTTTAGAAGTTGATAATAATGTATCCCCAATTTTTCTGTAAATAACCACAAATCCACCCACTCCTCTTTACTAAAAACTATATGAGCATCAAATTAATCTCCATATACCTCTATAAATACCCTCAAAAGTGTTCCCATCTTCTTATGAAGCTCCTACCAAGCTTATAGAGGCTCCCACTCAAGGTAAGGGATATCTCTCTTATTTTTTAATTAATCACATTCATTGTATTCATCATTTTAATATCAATTTATATAGTCTCCATGTCTATATATATCACATTAATATCCTATTTAATTTATAATTGTTATAGATCATTTATCACCCCATGTTTTAACCATTACCTAAACTGTTACTATACCGAAGTAAGGGACTCTCTCCTATTCAATTTATAACAAGTACTTTCTATATACTATGAACTTATAATTTCACATTATCCATGTTATAATGTGTATTTACATATACTTTTACTATCCTAATGATTAACATGTGATGAGAGGCCATATTTCACTATAATTCACTCATTCCATAGTCTTTTATATACACTTGTTATGTCCCAAAAATTATCCTATGATTTTTTCATTCCAAACATTAATGAAGTGAAAACCATTCCCCATTTAAACTAAAGGGTATTATACTAGTTTTATCTATCCTTAATTGGTTTGGGAATTTTTTATAGGTTACCCAGACTCTAAAATCACATATTTTAAAGTGATGATAGGCTTTCTTATTTTATATGATCTATGTGTATCACAGATGCATATATATGACATGAATGTGATAAGTGCGGCCTGAAATTATATATCCCTCTAACACACAATGTTAGGTTTTTAGCTCATGATATACCATGTGTAGTGTATGAGAGCTGATCTTAACAGAACTATGTTGTGATTATTTAGTGGTTAACCGGTACATTTTCTACTTATTTAATGTTTAGTATTTTATAGACATTCCAATGTTGACATGATGTAATCATATTATATAATGCATCTATGTTCATGTTAATGAATCTTTCCACTTGTATGTCACCTTGATTGTTTCTATAACTTGTACAAAATTCATCTTGTTCTTATTTGTTTATTCCCTTATATGGCTTTATACATTACCCTTTTCTTATGTGTGTCCCCAAGTTATTCTATGTAGTGTTAGAAGATCAATGGAATATAATGTAAGGTTTTCAAGATTTAAAATAATGATGTTGTTTTTGTGTTTTAAGTAAATGTTTTTTTAACTACATTACAAAGGACATATGGTCACCTTATCTTATGGGATTTTATTGTGTGTATCATTATTTAACAAATCATTAATTAAGGTAAATTAATGATATGGTTTGTCATAGCTTCAAGTGTTCACTACCGATATCGAGGTCAATAAATTCAAGGAAATCAATATTTATTTTATAAAATTTGAGGCCAATCATTTTTAGATATTATGAATTGAAATAAAATTTCATCAGAATACTAAATTCATTGAAATCAGTCTTCATCAGAATACAATTTTAATTGAATTAACATTTATTGATGAACAACGTGATCTGAAATCACATTCCATCAAAATACAACATTCCATGAAATCTCTTTTCATAAACAATACAATAATAAAATCCCATTATATTTAGATAGGAAAAACAAGGACATTTCAAAAAACATATATAAATCATTTTATAATTTATATTTTAAATTTAAATTGATCAAGAATTCATAGTTAGTAATAAATTACTTTATATATGACCACCAACCTCAAAACACTTGATTTTTCAAACAACTTCATGCGACCAACAAGCAACGAGATGAATATATCCCAAGAGATAAGAAAATTCTCTAGACTAAATAACCCATGTCAGGAATATCCTATCCAAAATTCTACAAATTAATAAGAGAAAATAATAACCACATACCATTATATTAGTCACACATAAAGAACAATATATAATAAAATCATGGATGTATTGTCTCATACATATCAAAAGAATAAGACATACAAAATAATCCATTGACCTCCTATTAATCAATTTTTTTGAAATGGAATGAATAATTGGGGTTTAATGTATGAAAAAAAAAGGAATTAAAAAACATCCGTTAATGATCATATTTGTCCCCATCATTGGGAATAAACTCCTCTAGATAGAAAGATATCTGATTTAACCTTTTCAAAATTTTAGATGTAGTGAAACAAAAACAGGGCGGGAGTTCACCATTACCATAGAGGTATTTATCTCACAACACCGTGGATCTTGGAATATCGACTGACCTAGGAATAACACAGAATGTAGGGATTGTTTTGGAACCCCCACTCCAAGAATCATGGTTTTGTGGAGGATAAAATGGTCTTAGATCAGAAAGGGACTATCCACACACTATACTTGTGACCATTCCTTACACATGGTATATTGGCCTTGGCCGTGGTATAAAGGTCATTCCTAGGATCAAAACTTCTTAGAAAATAGTGTTGAATAGCCCATTTTCACCATGAAATGTCAATGACCCATTTTTTGCAACAGACACCAAATAATACTTCCAAAACCTAATAGAATAATATTATGGCACAAATATAACATTCCTTAAACACAAATGTTTTAATATTTATCAAGGACCAAACATTTTATCCCTTGTATCTTTTTCCAATAAATTTATTGATTGTTGAATTAAAAATGACGTGTATAATTTTTTTTATCTCATTTTAAAAAATGTTTTTTTGGGATAAAATATTCTCTTGTCACCTTTTTTAAATGATATAATGATACAAACCCTCTTTAAGGACCCATATATATATGATAGATACTTTTAAAATCATATAATTGATGTAGTAACTCTTCTATTCTTCACCTAATAGAAAACTATGAGCACATTTAATTTAGACCTTTGTTTTGAAAAAATATATATTTAAGAAAAATATAAAATATAATGTCAACAACATATACCATTAAAAACTGAAGAATAAAGTTGAATAAAACTGATTCCAAACATATAAATTATATGGTGTTTACAAAACACCATTATGTAACTAAATCAATTCCATCCCATGGAAAAATTATTCCTCAACCTGATAACACCATATTTCGGTGACAATATATGGATACTCGAAGAAAAATTGTTGGCATCTCCAGTATATTTTGTTTAATCTTGTGTAAAATATTAAATAATTTTACTTTCAATACATAACCATAATATATGAATCACATTATATTTTCATTTCCATTAAATAGTTGAGAAAAATAAAGTAATATTTTATTCAAATTATTCTTTTTTTATAACATTTACATTGACAATAGTGGTATAAATTTCTTATTGATAATAGTCCATTCTTAATCCAATTTTCTCACTAAGGCATTTACGAATACAATCATATTGAATATAATGGAGAGAGAAAATTCAATTTGGGTATTTTCCTATAATTTCTTTGAAAAGACAAGTGAATCATTCCATGATTAAAAAAACATTTACATTCACATGTGGAATGTCCTCTATAGTTAGTTACTAATTTTTGTGTTACACTAATACATTGATTTATTAAATAAGAGAACTGCACGAGTTACTATACTTAGAATTTTATTATAATAAAAATATTATTATTAATGATATACCTCAAAGGTAAAATTAAAGATGATGATGAAATTTTTTAAAACATAATATTTTATTAGATAAGTATGGAGTTTTTTTTAATTCAAGTTGGACATTTTTTAATGGAATACCACTAAAATTTTGACCACCTTAAAATATATCTTATCAATTTGGAGTCCAAGTTTTTTTTTCTTCATGGCATAAACTGGTGAGGGAACATGAATAAACTCAGACTATATCTGGTAATGAATAGTTTTAAAATCATATAAAATGATTCTTATGTAGTTAAGAAGAAATTCCTTCTCTAATCCATTAAATTGAGTAACAAACTCAATTATAATGGTATCTTAACCATTAGGTATTTCTAAAAAAAGTGTAACATGATGAATATTCCATGATCATTTAACCTAGAACAAAGGGACAATTCAATTATTTCCTTCTATATACAATAAAATTCTTCGATAGCAAACTATTATGGACACCCATAATAGAAAATCCAGGTCATTCCAACCACTGTTTTCGAATGAATATAAAAGTTAGTTTTTGAATGGGATTTCATCTCATGTTACTCCCTCTAAGTATGTAAACTTCTCGTAATTCATTTTAGAATATTATTCCAACCACCAAACTATGTTTTTCAATCCATAATAATGTGTCAGTATTTATATAACAGACAACTTATTTTAATCACCCAATTATTCTAGATAATATAATTTACTCATATTCAAATGAATATTAGGAATGAGGGAAATGAATTGTTCATCTAATGATTTAAAATTATTTATGACTATGAATATCCTCTTGAGTATGATTGGAGCTATCCAAATCCAACCCCCACCATTCTAGAACAAGGCCTAAGATTTCTAGTCAGTGAGAAGTACACCCCAAAGTCTCTATACCCAATGATTATTTACTCAAGATATAATGTGATTAATTACTAATTTATGTCCTAGCAAATATAAATTACATTTAATAATTAAATTCATTCTATCAATTTTAACTTCCCATCAATATAAAGGTAGAGAAAAAGTAATTCATATGAAATTTATCCTTGAATGTAATAAATGACCTAAAAAATCCATTCATTTTATTTTATTAACATTAAATTAATGTAGACACATATTATGAATATATATAAAATTTAAAATAATGGTTAATATAAATTGGAATAACTTCTAAAGAAATCAATAGTTAATGTAGATAAATATGTGGAAAAATTTAATAAACTATTCAAACAATGTATATTTTTTGTAAATAATTTTTAATATTACTATATAATTATGGAAATTTGATAATCATTAATAGAATAAATTTATATTCATTCAACATTATTGAACACAACATATATTTTTTATTATATGACATTAACCATGAATATAATATATTCTAGTAATAAAAAAATTAAAATTCATCATCATTTATGTTGACATTTTTTCATACCCCATATCATAATAAACCCATAGATACATGATTTAAGTAAATGGATTAATTTTTATAAATTCCTATGATCATTCAATTTTACTGTCTTTTAGAATTAGTAAAACTATTAAAATTATATATGGAACACTGACACACAATGTTTCTTCCCAAAAAAAGTTTTCTATAAGGATAAAAATTCTATAACCATGATAAATCACAAACATGGATCTATGAATCTATTAATGTTACAAATAATCCATACATAAAATATAAAATAATATGAAAATATGATATTTTCAATGTAAATATTAGTAAGGGACATAAGATAAATAGAACATGTTTTTCCATTTGAAAATTCCTAAAATCCTATAAGAAGGTTTTCCATTTTATAATAAATTTAGAAACCAAATAATAATTTATATACTCTAGAAATAAAATTATTTTTAAAAAGATTAAACAAAAACCTCATATGAAATAATAATGAAAAAAAAGAATAACAAGGGTTTATTATAAAACATTACTACTCATGAAAATATTTTTTTACAAATTTATTTTTCTACATTTAATTTAAATACACATTCCTTTATAAATAACCCATTATATAATATTATGAAATTGAAAATAATTTCCTAATGAAGTCATTTTATTGAAAATAAAAAAATTACTTACATTGGGACATTATCTTTATATCACTTTTATAAGATCACTTACAAATGAAATAACCCACATGGTTAATCCAACTATATTTCTTGAAAAACAATTCATTACCCAGTGCATTGGAGAGATATATAGGGATCTCCCATCATCATGAATATTATAAGAGGCATTAAAAATACATAAAAACATAGAATAATTCCTTATTCATTTAAAATTCACATAATTTCCATTTCAACACATATAGAGAATAATTTTGAGATTTCTATAAAAATTCATAGAAATATAATTTTTCATTCAAAAATAGTAAAATTAAATATTAATAGAAGATGAGGGAAAAATATTTTAAATTAAAAAATCATGAAACAATATAAAAGATTATTATATAGTAATAATGGTCATTATAGTGTGGAATTCCACTCATGATATATAAGATAAACAAAAAGTAATTTTTCCCTTTGGTTAAAAAATTCAAAAGTGACCCACTCGAAAGGCATTAAAAACAATAAAAACAATCATTATAAATAAAATAAAATAATGTAAAATAGTTGTATTAACTTAACTATAATCTTATTTTATGTTTTGATTATATTATTACTGAAACATTTTAATGTAAATGTATTTGGAGAAGATATATTTTGAAATTTTAAAATAATTACTTTATGGAAATTCCCTTACCTCGAGTCCTGAGTAACTTAATACATACATTATTCCTTGAATAAAAAAACATATATCAATTATATTATTTCATAATAAATTTTTTCACATTAATTTTATTATAATAATCCCTTTTATTTCATTTTTGACTATGTTTTATTCAGTTACATAATCCGCTATGTTTACATCAGATGTTTTGAGGGCGTTCTGTTCATAATACCAAAACGACTTTGGTAGGATAATCATGGTAAAATTGTTAATGGTTCTATAATATTAGAAATGTTAATAATGAAATTATCTAAATATTTATACATTAAATAATTTTTAAATTCCATCAATTTAAGGTTTTATTGAAAAAATGAGCCACATCACGTCATAGATGTTGTAATAAAAACATCCCCACAATAGGCATTATCATTTTTAGTGGATGGAAAGGTAATAAAACTGAGGATATATTATATTTTTATAATGATAATTATTTCATTAATATCATATATATATATATATATTAAATATATCATTGTAAACATCCTTGATAGTAAATAATAGAAAATTAACGATATTACTTCATAGAGGGGGATTTCTACAAATACACACGAATGATCTTATCATTCCATAGATAATAGAAAAGTAGTGAAATAAGTTATTTAACATAAGTATATTAAAATTTACCAATATTTTATATACAATTTTTATTAAATCATTATGTTTTTACCATATATTTAGCGGGTAGAAGAAGAAATAAAAAAACACATGGTTAAGAGTTATGCATCTTCTTTGGAAAAACCACCATTAGATTACACAATAATCCTTATAGGATGGTATATTTGATGAGAATGAATAATTTATTTCATATGGATAAATTTTGGATGGAAATTATATTGGTATTTATATATTTATGTGGATTAATTGGTCTGAATAAGAGATGATAAGTTTCTCTCTTTTATAACTGAGGAGAGTGAAATTCCTAAAATTACTAAGTGTTTTAAATTAAAATAAGGTCTCATTTAGGGATAGGTAACACCAATGGAAACAAAATTCAGATATAAGATGTTATAGGGTTGAAAAAACACTCATATAATAACTTTTATTCATATTTGGAAGACATGTTAATCCCAATTAACTATATAAACCACCTTTAAACCGAATTTTACATTAACAGCGATAACATAAATTTTTATCATTATAAAAAAATTATATGGAAAAAACTAAAATGGGAATTATAAAAAAATTAATGTTGATTCAAAATTGGGAATCCATTTTATCATCTAGAAAATATATAGTTTGATGAAATTTAATTTCATATAATTATATATAATAGATGATAAATAGTTTTTTTGAAAATACTAGATTTAATCATAAAAATTATTTATCCATGAAATAAAGTAAGAAGTTTATTTCCATTAATTTTTTGGTTGAATAAAAAATTAAGGGTTTTAGGCTATCATAATATTTATAAACTGAATTACACCTTGCAATTACACCATAAAACTGAAATACCCAAAAACAGTAATTAATTTAATAAAATATAATTTATTTTATTAAAGATAACATGGGTTAACAAATTCAAAATTATGTTTTAAAATAAATTATTCGAGTAAATTAACACATAATTGGATGATCAAAAGGATTAAAAAAATTTCTTTCATTATTAACTCATAATGATGTCTTGTGTTTGTGAAAATAAAATTTTTCCTAATTCAAAAAATGAAAACAATTTCTGAAAAATAATAAAAATATCCATATACTAAATTTTATTTATTGAATACCAAAAATTATTTTTTATCAAACATAAAATATAATATTCATAAATAAATATTTTAATTAAAGTAATGTAATTAACAGAAAAATAATATATTTCCAGAAAACTATTCCTTTTTTGATTGAAAATATTTATAAAATAGAAATGTATGAATCCATAAAATTAATCCATAGGTATCATAAGATTGATTTATTTTTAGAATATCATGGGTTTTCACATTATCACACATTAATAAATTTCTTAATCGTAATTTTATTTATTAACAAAATAAGTGATGGTATTTTTACGTCATTGTTTTTTTAATTTTGGTGATACTTAATCACTCATAATGGTCTTCTATAAAACATTTATCTGGTGAATAACATTATTCTTCAATACCCTATCTATGTGATAATAAGTTCATATTTCTCAAAAGTAATGATTCTATTCTAACTATAAAAATTTAGGTCTAAAATCCTTTGAAAAATCAAGTATATATTATTTTAGCAATGAAACATAAATCACATCACATAACTAACATAAACATGATGGTAAAGGTATACTATAATAAACTGGGATTACCTTTTTAGAATCTTATATAAATACTTATTTATAGACATAATGTTTCATTTATAATAAAAAGTATAACTATTTTCCATAGATATACATTAATAAAATCATGAATCCCTAACTCAAATGAGAGATATTTATTTAGGTTATCTATATAAATCAATAACATACTCTAAACTATAATCATGTACTCTTGGATCTTGTTTACATTCTATCCCATTTCTTCTACTAGTTCTGGCCCCAATAAGAACATGTCACCAAATGTATCCCAGAATTTTGAAGTTCACCACTAATTTCAAAATAATGAATTATTTTTTGTCATATGTAAACTGAAATTAAAAATATTATAATAAGAAAAATCTATGAATTGTAAATTTTTATCACAACATCCCTGGTAGTCTAAAGATAATGATTGAAGATTATCCTTCAATGGTGAAATTTCATGTGATGAATATTAATTATACTATTTATGAAAAGGTATGTTAAAATTTAACTAATTACCAATCCATTTTTTATGTCATTGATGAATATTTAATTAAAATCTAGGATCATGGTAGAAAAAAATAGAGGAACACCATATAACCTAATTACCTCCATATCATAATATTAAGAAATATAATCCAATGACGTAATAACTCAAATTAACACAAGATGTCTAGAATAGGTTGAATAATAAAAAATAACCCAAATAAAATTATTACTTTGATAGGTATTTGAAAATCCCACCATTATTTCCATGAATATATTCACATATTTCCATTAAGGGTGTGGATAAATAATGAAACATTACCTTCAAAAATTGAGATTACACATTAATGTATTGACATGCCATGTATTTTATTGTTTAATTAGAAATATAATTTTTCATTTCATCACACCAAATATATTCATAAATGTATATATTCATCATAGTCTTTCTAGTATAAACATTAAATGAAGAGTAGTGAGCTTCACTTACTAGTTCCTTATTCAACTGAGAGTCTTTTTTAGGAAATAAACACTTTTTATATATGATAAAACATTTTTTATCATCATTAAACTATATAAAATTACCCTTCTTGAATATATATACTCTATCTTGGAAATCATGATCTTCCTAGTGTTCCTCCATAGGTATTTCACACAAATTCAAATACACTAAGATCTAATCAAAAAAAATCTGTTTTTACAGACACAATTTTTATGACAATATTCACTCAATCATTAACCAAACGATCACATTCCAAATGTATCATGGTTAATAAAATATTATTTTATCTAATTAATGTATCTATAACCTTATATTCATTACATGGATGATATATATAGGTTAACATGATCCTTTTTATGTTCCTACAACTTTTTTACCTGTTGTTCAACTCTTTTTTGATGAATATAAGCTTTAAGATGTTATGGTTAGTATTTATTTCCTATTTTACCCCATATAAATGATGACTATAAATTTATAATGACAAAAATTTTATATATTAAGATCTTGTGTAGGGTAATTATATTCATGGAGTTTCAATTAATGTGAGACATATGTAATTCCCTAACCATCCAACATAAAGACACAACCATGTCCCATCAAAGAACCATCAATACAAGTAAAAAATTACCCATTTTTAATGGAATACAAATCATTGGTATATGAAAAAATATAATTCTTAATTCACAAAATCATTCATCAAAACTTTTTTAAATTAATATAACTAATTTTTTAGTTAACATTGATTTTTGGATAGATATCTGAGAAATATTATCAAAAAACCTTGAGTAGTAACTAGCCAAAATAATAGAACTAATATTCTCAATGATATATATAGGTTATGGAATCTATTCCACCACTATTTTTTAGACGGATTATTTTTTATTTTATCTTTTGAAGTAATATGGCTAATGAAAGAAATCAGCTACAACAAAAAACCCCATTCATTGAATTTTAATTAAAACTTATTTTCATTAATGTTCTACAAAAAATTACTTAGAAGTTTTTCATGATCTGAATTTATTTTATAAAATTGTATTATATCACCAATAGAAACTACAATGAATTTATCAAAACATTCCTACAATACGAGAATCATAAGATCCATAAATATAATGGGTTCATTTTTAAACATGAATGTAATAATAAAAGACTTGTAATAAACATTATAATTATATAATTTTGTCTTTATAATGTATTAATCATTTAATATGAGGTGATGATAACTAAATATTCCACCAACATTTGGAAAATATTAGGCTCCCTACTACTGATCAATGAAATAATTAATATGAGGTATCTGATACCTTTTCATTCTTTTCAGGTTATTTAGTTGTCTATAAACAATGCAAAACCACATAAATATATCATTCTTTTTTACTAACAAAATAGGACTATCCACTTTGAAGTGGACATGTAGATGAATCCCTTGTCAAGAAACTCATGTAACTACATTTTAAATTCTAATAGCACAACTGATATCATTTGATATGGGTGTTATAAAATTTTATTAACTATATCCACTAATTAAAATGTAAACTCAACCTATTAATCATAAATAACACCAACAAAATCATCAATAAATAAACCATTTCTTCATTCATTATTATAAAATAAATAATATGAATAGTTTTTTCTTTTCAATAATATATAGAATATAAAATTAACATCTTCTTTATTATGATTCTCTATTTTTAGACATGTTATAAAATATATTATTTTATTATATAAAAAAATCAAACTCACTATAAATATCTAACATAAATAACTTTTTTATACAATATGTCTTATTAGGATAAAATGACATTTTATCTAATATACATCATTCTCATAGATTTAATAATCATGAGAGTCTAATAATCACCCAAAAAGTGTTTATAATTTTTTTAAACATGTCAATTTTACAATCATAGCCTTGAATGAATTTTTTTTCAATATTATCCAATCTTGTAAAAAATCCATAATTTATTTAAATATATTCCTCCAACTACTTTTTAATACTAATAATTTATGATCCATAATAGATGAAACAAACTTAGGAAAATAGTTCTGAAAGAAATTGTCCTTAAATATGGTCAACTCAACTCATCATTCCCATTATTCTATTTTATATTCTTAACAAACAAACCCATCAGTTTTAATCACCTTCAAAATGATATATAATAAGAGTTAAGTTTTGAAGTTCCATATATCCTAAGAAGATATTTTCAAGAGCATTGGTACACCCTTTTCTACCACTAGATATGAGGTTCCACCAAATTTCGGATGATTTTCTGTTATAAAATTATACATAACAAAGAATTTTTATATGAAAAAATTTTGTTGATCACATCCAGGTGGTAAATTATTTACATATTTCCTCAATTGATTCAACACATCTATAAACGTCTCTATTCAAGCCATTCCAGGTTTCTCATTAGCAAGGTTATTATTTCATTGATTCCTTCCTACATCAGATACGATCTTGCCTATATAAAAAAACATTTTGTGAAAACACATATTAGATGAAACAATATAAATTTTTGGAAAATCTTTCTCATGACTATACAAAAATAATATTTAAAAACTTTCTATTGATATCACTTTAACCAGTAATGTTATTTAAACCTTATGTCTAACACCGACTATCACACCCCATATCATAACAAACCAATATTTACATTATTTATTCCGATGGTTTCATTTTATTATATTCCCATTAAATTTTAGCTTATGAGTTTAAGAGAATTATGAAATTAATTATAACTACATATGTAATTCTATCACACACATTCCATTTTTTCAATAACAAGTTTTTTATAAAGATAAAAATGTTGCATTCATGATAATTCCAAAAAATGGATTTATATTGTTTTTATATTTCCAACTCAACCATAATCTATATTTAAAATAATTTTAAAAAAATTTATGATTATGAAAAAACAATTTCTGGGATATAATATAAATGCAACCCATTAGTCCATTTTAAAATTCATGAAAATCCATAAGAAATATTTTAATTTTAGTAATATACATTGAGAATAAATATTCATTTACTTACCCATGAAAAAAATTCTATTCACAAATCTTCAGTAAAAAAAATCTTAAAATAATTATGAAGAAAATAATAATCCTAAGTTTTTAATGAAAAATATGAGCACTCATTAAACCATTACCATGAAAAAAACATTTTCCACCCTTGAAAGGGGCATGAAAATTAAATAAAACACAAGCTCAATAACGTACCATATATGTAGAGACCCAAAGCTTGACAAACATTGACATTACATTACATTTGTGGAATACATAGTACATAACAAAAACACACACACAAGGATAGTAATAGTTTAGTGTCTTTGGAAACTCAAAATATAATCTTCTAATCCTGGTGAACGATCTTCAACATCTCCCATAAAGATCTTCCTTTTTTTATACCTAAAACTATTCTTTATATCCTTGGGAAAAGTAAACATAAAAGGGTGAGCTCAAATGCTTAGTAAGGGTAAAAAAAAGAAATATCAATCACATCGTATACACAAGCACATAACTTTTGGAAATCTTAACCTGCAAAAGAGATCATAATTTCATAACATGGGATAAATCATGGCAGTGAAATGTAATCACAATAATCATAAATTAAAACATGAAACTTGGTGGCATACACACAAAATCATAGAGAATCATTTCTTGTTAGTCAAGACTCATTGCCAAGATTATCTTAGTGGACAAAGTCCCTTTCTGAACCGAGTCACCCTCGTCTCAGTCCTGTTTCACTGAACCGGTATAACCTACCGTTCCAGCCATGTCTATCTCATGAGATATAAAATCTATAACCAATGAATTGGAGGGAGATATAGGTCCCACCCATCTCTTAATGATACCATTCTTATGTGTGCCACAAAATCATAAACCATACATCATTTCATAACCCATGTAATAAAAATGGGATTCTTAAACATCATGACATCATAAAACAATTCATATAAGACAAATGAATTCATAAATATAATTCCATCACAACATAATCAAATCAATGTAATAATAGGGAAAAAAACAGAACCCTTTATTATCTTAGATGGAAAATAATTTTGATAAAACACTTGAACTCCAATCTTGAGGAAAATATCCTTTCTTCTTCAAAAACATTTTTCCTTTATTAACATGTCATAAAACTTTAAACTAAAAGAAGTTGATTAAAAATAAACTTGAAAACTTGTAAAGGATGCTTCTTAGAAATAATGTCTTAAAAATCCATTCATGCCGTATAAGTTAAAAAAACATTCTTCTCGTACTTTTGTCGGAAACGTCAAAAAATACCTCGTATGAAAAACGACAAAAGATTCCTTTCATATATTTTACTAAAAACTCACCGAAGGGTAAAATTTGATATAAACTATTGTATAAGGATATAAATATTACATATTGGGGAAACATGGATGTGGATGATAAAATACACCCCAGTAAATACTAAAGTATAAACAATCTCGGATAAGAATGAGATTGTGATATTTCCCTTACCTTAGGTCCAATTTGCTTCGTAAGTGTCCAAAACTCCTTTATAGTGGGTTAAATAATGTCATTGACTTATTACAGAATCATAATCATTGTTATGATATCATATATGGTTCACTTATGACTTTATATTACCCGTTCTTTTGTAAATTCCATTTTAAAAAGCGTTTTGGGTAAAATTGTTTCATTTGTCATTTGTGTTTTGACTTGTAATTATTCATATGATTATTTAGATAATTATTACTTAATTCCAGAATATAAAACATGATTTATATATAATATATATTCAGAATATATATATATAATAGATCAGTAAATGGAAATAAATACATCGTTCATGGAGACGGTAGACCGTTCGTACGCATGAACGATGTTTTCGTTTCCTTAATGAGTTGAATGGAATTAAGTAGATAACATACATATATATACACATAAATACAGTAGCTTTATAATGTCATATATTTCATTATTATTGCATATATATACTTTATAATCATTCTTAAATGGTTAACATGGAGAATGAATCTCATCGCGTCGTGGATACGGTAGTCCGTACGTACGTACGAGCGATAATATCATTTCCATAAATATTGAAATGAATTGGAGTGGATGATACAATATATCATAATCATTATTATGTTATAATAACTTTGTATAGTTATTCTTTACACCATAATACCCATCCATGTAAGGTGTTGGTGGAAAAACAGATTACACCACGGCGTGGAGACGGTATTCCGTACGTACGCACGCGCGGTGATTTCGTTTTCCATAGGATGGATAGATGGTGAAATAGGGTTGTTTAATACTTATAATAACATATCAGTATATGAGTGATACTGATGTTATTACTTCATAATGAAACAATCTTATAAGAATAATTGGAGGAAGAAATAAAGGTGAAAGAATTGGTAACAGAAATTACCTCTTCTTTGAATTGCCTCTTTGAGACCTCCTCTTAGGGTACGAAAATTGGTCTTTGAGGAAGACCAAAACCTCTAAGATGTTTCTAGGGAAGTGGAGAAGAGAATTTGGCAGAGTTTGGCCGATCTTGAAGGCTCAATGTTGTGTGAGGAAGAGAGGGAGGAGGTGCCTTTTTATAAGGGAGGAGAGGGGTACCTTTGGGAAAACTAAAAATATTATTTTATTATAAAGTCAAGTTCGGTTTTAAATAGCTCCAAATTGATATATTTCGAAGCTAAGGTGGGGATGGGTCGAAAGACTCTCATCCAAAAGAATTTAGACAAGGTTAGGTTCCTATTTTAACTTTATCATTTAGATTTAACATTAAGTTAAATAATTTTACTTTTACCGTGTCTTCTTGTGTTCTTACACTATAAGGTTAATAAACTTACTATAACAAGCCAAAAGAACCCCAAGTTGTTAATTATTAATATATATAACCTTATCTAAGTCATTTGGCCGAACCTTAGATTTTTAGGAATAAAATAACAATTAATAATATAATATTTATTTTAAAAACTATTTTATGTCAATTTTGACACTATTTAGTAATTGATTTTTGTGAAAATAATAACAGAATGATAAGTTTGAAAAAAGTTAATTAAATCAATAATAACATGTCATATTAACCTATAAAATTAGTTTAATTCATAAAAAGTCTCAAATTATATTTATTTGGGTATTTATAACATCAATTATGTCAATATTTCATTAATAAGATATTTACTAAATAATCGTTGCGTCATAAATAAATTAACTTATTTAATGTATAAAAATTACAAATAAAATACAATTATGTAGGAAATCTTTTTATCTTTCTAATGAATATTTATAGTCGAATTTATCTTATGTATAACACTATATTAAAAATGATATACTTATTAAACTTTGATTTTAACTATTTTAACCCTTCTTTAAATAAATTAATAGTAAATGTCCTAATATATTCCAAGTGGGCCTAAATGGTCATATTTTATTCCTAAGGTTGTTTTTGGTAGAATTACACTTGTCCAATAGAATTAGGACATGTTTTAGGGTAATAATAATATCATTTTTACCCTTAATTACCCTATTTACTTTTAACCGTAAAAAAAGTTAAAAGTTATTATTCACCAAAAATTATTTTCATCTCAATGAACCACATTTTACTTACTGACATCAACCGTGTCTCTCGGATTTTTGAAATTCCACTAACAGAAGTGGTAAAATTAAGTTTTATGAAAAATTCATTTTTTTTACTACCACTTAGTGGTTTCAACATTCATCAAAAAATGAAAGTTTCCAGAAAAATACCAAAAATTAGGCCTAAGCTATATTTGATATTATGAACTCAAAAATGATGTCTGTTTTACCAAATTCAGAACATATCAGTTACATTAACTAATTTAGAAATTAAATCCTTTCGTCAAAACAAATGGCGTGTTTTTAAGAGATAATAACTATCAAAAGATTGACACTTGTTTATAACTGGTTTAAATGTGAAATTACATCCAATGACCAACATTGTATTAAATTGTAAAAATATATTCTAAATATACTTTAAAACCACTCAAATTAACAATTTATCACTATTAATTATTTCGATTGAAAAAGTTGTTTTTAATTAAAATTTAGTAATTTTCACTATTCATCAAAATATGAAAGTTATCCGAAAATCACCAAAATTTCACCCTAAGCTAATTTCGATATTCCAAATCCAAAAATGAAGTCCATTTTGAAAAATAAAATTTCAAAAATTTCAAAAATTTGTTATTAATATTCATAACGACTAGTCTTAATAATATTTTAATAGCATATCGTTGTTTAGAGAAATTCGGCATTGCGTACGATGCAAGCTATCGAGGAAACTTGCGATTTTGTGTAATTCAAGCCAGGTCAGAGATGTGTGTCCTGAAAGCTCCTCTTGGTGTACCATATAACACAAGACATTAATGAAATTAAAAATAATATTTTTCATAAAATATAGGGGTGTTACATTCTACCCCCCTTAAAATGAATTTCGCCCTCGAAATTCGTCAGGGGTATAAATGGTTTACTACTTGAAAGTTTATTTAATAGAAACCCACATCGTAAAAAGGAATACCAAAACCATTCTTTAAAAAAAATGTATGAAACGTAATGGTTACCCAAATAAACTAATCACTGGGTTTCCACATAGGTGAAAATATGTATACGGAAAAGAAATCTAACCATCATGTTCTGATGGAGAGTGGTAGAGAACATGGCTATGGAAATTCCAGCAATCACAAAGCCATAAATTTGTGACGATCTAAGGTACCATCTGATTCATCATATATAAGAGTACTAGGACAACATTTTTGGTTTTCAAGATCATTTTGGAATTAGAAGAAATACTTTCGTGATTTTGGTATAGTCTCATCGTTTGTCGTTCTTTGGACAATTTCCACTTCATCTCTTAAAGAAATGAAGTTGAATTTTTCATCCGTGATGTGTTAGCAGATCATGTGATAGATGATGGGTCATTCCATCTGTCTCAAACAAAAGGTTAGAAAAAATACATAAGTCCATCTATAGTGACATTAATCCTATATAGTTCCTAAAATGAACTTATAATTCATATATCATACTGCTTAATATAATAAAACTAGTTTCTAATAAACAGGGACTTCTTGTAGGCCAGTGGTAGGCGATAAAGGCCAGTCACACATCGGTTGTGGGTTCGATTCCCACAGCCTTGTCTGACGCGATGGGTTGTCGCCCGTCCGGCAGGTTTTCCTTTTTCAAAAACTATATTACTATAACATCCCATCAATAATATCGAAAAACTTCTATCCTTAAACAATACTAACTTATTTCCAACATAATCCATTCAAATCTTTAGTCTTATCTATAATACTGCAGTCCACTCTCATAATATAGTGAAAATGATTACCAGAGATTTAATATCATTGTTGATCCCCATATATCATAAGATATGTCTTGTTGGTCACATTCCAAACATTCAAAGGCCTTAATCATGTATTCTCTTGAATACCCATTGAACCATAGTGAAAACATGAATGCAGTTAAAAGTTAACACTTTCCACATACCAAAATCCTCAAAATTCTATATACTCAAACCATGATATCACTTAGTCCTTATATCAATAATAATCTCATGAATACTGTTAAACATTTCATTTTATCGTTTTCCATTCATTATGCGCATATCATCTTATTTCCAAAAATATCTCAATCACTTTGAATACCACATTAGACCAATACATAAATATTACAATACTTCATGATACAACATTATTTTGGAATCCCATTACATAAACACTTAATCATTCCACCACATCGTTGTCATATTCAACATCACCAATAGTGATTGCATGTGACTTCCCTTTTTCCTTTGCCTTAAGTGGTTGCTCATGTCGATCATCACTAACCCTTGGATTAAGGTATTTATTAGCATAATTCCCCATTTCCTTGCACTTGAAGCATTGAAGTTTTGGTGGTGCATTCTCTGAAGTGTTTGCTTTATTCACATCATTAGAAACCCTTTTTCCATTACTTCGACACTCAGCTGCTCGATGACCTTCTTTTCCACACTTAAAACATTTTCTAGTCCCTTTAAGGCAATCTCCACCATGCTTCTTTCCACACTTTGTGCATAAGGAAACATTCATCTTCTTTTCACCATTATTTTGAGATTTCTCCTTGAACTCCATCATTGGTTTCTTGTCAAAACCATGAGATGGATATGTAACACCAACTTCCATTTCTACCTTGATAGCACAACGCACAATTTCTTCATAGCTGCTGAAGTCTATTATAGCTAATTCCCTTCGAAGACTTGGTTTTAAGCCACTGAAAAATTGTTCAACTTTACTTTCAGGTTTGATGATAATGCCAGATTCGTACCTTGCAAGTCTTGTAAAATTTTCTTCGTATATGCCAACAGATTCATCATCCTTCTGCTTCAGCTCAAGAAACTCATTTTCCATCTTTGTTCGAAGAATATGAGGGAAGTACTTACTGAAAAACAAGTTCTTGAACTTGTCCCATTCCATGGACTCAATTTCATCTCTTGGCCTCGTATTCTTGATAAGATTCCACCATTGATTAGCTTCACCTTCCAAACGATATACTGATTAGATGACTTTATCATGCTCAGAACATTGAAGAACTAAAAATATCTTTTCGGTGGTACTGATCCATTGTTCAGCCACAAGTGGATCGGAAGACCCACTAAAAGAAGGTGGATGTTTCCTCATGAAGGACTCAATAGAATATTGTTCCCTTCTCTACTCATTTGGAAGCCCAGAATGATTCTTTTCTTGTGTAAGTATAACAATAAGATTTTGCACTCCATCTCCCATAACATTTTTTTGTTCAGGAGGGAAATCATTTCATTGTCCATTGCATTGATCAACATGGTTCCTTCAGGTTTCAACCATCGTCTAAAATCCAAAAAGAATAGTGTGAGAGGCAAAAATCATGCTAGGGAAAACAACATAATAAAGGGGGATTACCTTAAATGTCTAACATCTTAGGTTAAATTCTATGATCGTTACCGTAGTTCTAGGACTGTATCCTATACGTATACTTATCCTTAGGGACATCCCTAGACATACCTTAGAAATATCTCTAGGGATCTCACTAACGTTTTCGCATCCTAGTTTCCAAAGGTTGACTAAACCTTTCCTCTGATACCAACTATAGAGACCCGAAGCTTGACGTACATTGACATTACATTACATTTGCGGAATACATAGTACATAACAAAAACACACACACAAGGATCGTAATAGTTTATTGTCTTTGGAAACTCAGAATATAATCTTCTAATCCTGGTGAAAGATCTTCAACATCTCCCATAAAGATCATCCTTTTTTTATACCTAAAATCTTTCTTTATATCCTGGGGAAAAGTAAACATAAAAGGGTGATCTCAAATGCTCAGTAAGGGTAAACAAAAGAAATATCAATCACATCGTATACACAAGAACATATCATTTGGAAATCCTAACCTGCAAAAGAGATCATAATTTGATAACATGGGATAAATCATGGAAGTGAAATGTAATCACAATAATCATAACTTAAAACATGAAACATTGTGTCATACACACATAATCATAGAGAATCATTTATTGTTAGTCAAGACTCATTTCCAAGACTATCTTAGTGGACAAAGTCCCTTTCTGAACCGAGTCACCCTCATTTCAGTCCTATTTCACTGAACCGGTATAACCTACTGTTCCAGCCATGTCTATCTCATGAGATATAAAATCTTTACCCAATGCATTGGAGGGAGATATTGTTCCCACCCATCTCTTAATGATATCATTCATATGTGTTCCAAAAAATCATAAACCATACATCATTTCATAACCCATGTAATAAAAATGGGATTCTTAAACATCATGACATCATAAAACAATTCATATAAGATAAAGGAATTCATAAAAATAATTCCATGACAACATAATCAAATCAATTTAATAATAGGGATAAAAACAGAACCCTTTATTATTTATATGGAAAATAATTTTGATAAAACACTTGAACTCCACTCTTGAGAAAAAAATCATTTCTTCATCAAAAACATTTTTCCTTTCTTAACATGTCATAAAACATTAAACTAAAAGAAGTTGATTAAAAATAAACTTGAAAACTTGTAAAGGATGATTCTTAGAAATAATTTTTTAAAAATTCATTCATGCCGTATAAGTTAAAAAAACATTCTTCTCGTACTTTTTTCGGAAAAGTCAAAAAATACCTCGTATGAAAAACGACAAAAGATTCCTTTCATATCTTTTACTAAAAACTCACCGAAGGGTAAAATTTTATATAAACTATTGTAGAAGGATATAAATATTACATATTGGGGAAACATGGATTTGGATGATAAAATACACCCCAGTAAATACTAAAGTATAAACAATCTCGGATAAGAATGAGATTGTGATATTTCCCTTACCTTAGGTACGATTTGCTTCGTAAGTGTCCAAAACTCCTTTATAATAGTTTAAATAATGTCATTGACTTATTCTAGAATCATACTCATTGTTATTATATCATATATGGTTCACTTATGACTTTATATTACCCGTTCTTTTGTAAATTCCATGTTAAAAAGCGTTTTGGGTAAAATTGTTTCATTTGTCGTTCGTGTTTTGACTTGTAATTATTCATATGATTACTTAGATAATTATTACATAATTACAGAATATAAAACATGATTTATATATAATATATATTCAGAATATATATATATATATATATATATAATAGATCAGTAAATGGAAAGAAATACATCGTTCATGGAGACGGTAGACCGTTCGTAAGCATGAACGTTGTTTTCGTTTCCTTATTGAGTTGAATGGAATTAAGTAGATGACATACATATATATACACATAAATCCAGTAGCTTTATAATGTCATATATTTCATTATTATTGCTTGTATATACTTTATAATCATTCTTAAATGGTTAACATGGAGAATGAATCTCATCGCGTCGTGGAGACGGTAATCCGTATGTACGCACGAGCGATGATATCATTTCCATATATATTGAAATGAATTGGAGTGGATGATACAATATATTAGAATCATTATTATGTTATAATAACTATGTATAGTTATTCTTTACACCATAATACCCATCCATGTAAGGTGTTGGTGGAAAAACAGATTACACCACGGCGCGGAGACGGTATTCCGTACGTACGCACGCGCGGTGATATTGTTTTCCGTAGGATGGATAGATGGTGAAATAGGGTTGTTTAATACTTATAATAACATATCAGTATATGAGTGATACTGATGTTATTACTTCATAATGAAACAACCTTAGAAGAATAAGTGGAAGAAGAAATAAAGGTGAAAGAATTGGTAACGGAAATTACCTCTTCTTTGAATTGCCTCTTTGAGACCTCCTTTTAGGGTACAAAACATGGTCTTTGAGGAAGCCCAAAACCTCTAGGATGTTTCTAGGGAAGTGTAGAAGAGAATTTGGCAGAGTTTGGCCGAGCTTGAAGGCTCAAAGTTGTGTGAGGAAGAGAGGGAGGAGGTGCCCTTTTATAAGGGAGGAGAGGGTTACCTTTGGGAAAACTAAAAATATTTTTTTATTATAAAGTCAAGTTCGGATTTAAATAGCTCCAAATTGATATATTTAAAAGCTAAGGTGGGGATGGGTCGAAATAATCTCATCCAATAGAATTTAGACAAGTTTAGGTTCCTATTTTAACCTTATCATTTAGATTTAACATTAAGTTAAATAATTTTACTTTTACCGTGTCTTTTTGTGTTCTTACACTATATGGTTAATAAACTTACTATAACAATCCAAACGAACCCCAAGTTGTTAATTATTAATATATATAACCTTATATAAGTCATTTGGCCGAACCCTAGATTTTTAGGAATAAAATAACTATTAATAATATAATATTTGTTTTAAAAAATATTTTATGTCAATTTTGACACTATTTAGTAATTGATTTTTGTGAAAATCATAACAGAATGATAAGTTCCAAAAAAGTTAATTAAATCAATACTAACATGTCATATTAACCTATAAAAGTAGTTTAATTCATAAAAAGTCTCAAATTATATTTATTTGAGTATTTATAACATCAATTATGTCAATATTTCATTAATAAGATAATTACTAAATCATCGTTGCGTCATAAATAAATTAAATTATTTAATGTCTAAAAATTAAAAATAAAATACAATTATGTAGGAAATCTTTTTATATTTCTAATGAATATTTATAGTCGAATTTATCTTATGTATAACCCTATATTAAAAATTATTTTCTTATTAAACTTTGATTTTAACTATTTTAACCCTTCTTTAAATAAATTAATATTAAATGTCCTAATCTAATACAAGTGGGCCTAAATGGTCATATTTTATTCCTAAGGTTGTTTTTGGTCGAATTACACTTGTCCAATAGAATTAGGACATGTTTTAGGGTAATAATAATATCATTTTTATCCTTAATTACCCTATTTACTTTTAACCGTAAAAAAAAGTAAAAAGTTATTATTCACCAAAAATTATTTTCATCTCAATGAACCACATTTTACTTACTGACATCAACCGTGTCTCTCGGAGTTTTGAAATTCCACTCACAAAAGTGGTAAAATTAAGTTTTATGAAAAATTCATTTTTTTTACTACCACTTAGTGGTTTCACTATTCATCAAAAAATGAAAGTTTCCAAAAAAAATACCAAAAATTAGGCCCAAGCTATATTTGATATTATGAACTCAAAAATGATGTTTATTTTACCAAATTCAAAACATATCAGTTACATTAACTAATATAAAAATTAAATCCCATCGTCAAAACAAATGGCGTGTTTTTAAGAGATAATAACTATCAAAATATTGACACTTGTTTATAACTGGTTTAAATGTGAAATTACATCCAATGGCCAACATTGTATTAAATTGTAAAAATATATTCTAAATATACTTTAAAACCACTCAAATTAACAATTTATCACTATTAATTATTTCGATTGAAAAAGTTGTTTTTAATTAAAATTTAGTAATTTTCACTATTCATCAAAATATGAAAGTTATCCGAAAATCACCAAAATTTCACCCTAAGCTAATTTCGATATTCCGAATCCAAAAATGAACTCCATTTTGAAAAATAATATTTAAAAATTTTCAAAAAGTGGTTATTATTATTCATAATGGCTAGTTTTAATAATATTTTAATAGCATATCGTTGTTTAGTGAAACTCGGTATTGCGTATGACGCAAGCTATCGAGGAAACTCGCGATTTTGTGTAATTCAAGACAGGTTAGATATATGTGTCATGAAAGCTCCTTTTGGTGTAGCGTATAACACAAGACATTAATGAAATTAAAAAGAATATCTTTCATAAAATATCGGGGTGTTTCAATATAAACCCAAAAGAATTACATGAAAAATACATGTGTATAAATTTAATCTACATTAGTACAACATTTTCATATCACTATAAAAATGACTTTTACAAGAACAATTAGAAATGTAATAACCCACACAATTAATCCAATATATATTCCATAGGGAACAAAATAAATAATCGATGCATTATAGATATATATTATGTTAAATCATCATCATTAATAAGTTAGAATAACAAAAAATACATTAAACACATTTAATATATCATTTAAATATTAAAAACCATAATATTATTTTCAACCCAAATGTATATGCACATTTAGGCCCCAGATAAAGATGAGGACAATTATCTTTACTTATTAAAAACTCATAAAATTATATATTCCCACATGGTGATGGAAAAATATATTCCTTGGAGAAAACATGAAACTATATAGAGTAATATTCTCAAATAATAATTTCCTTTAGGGGTTGAAATTATACTATAGTTTTATACGCTAAAAATAACCATCTTTTTCACTTTTATAAAAACAAATGTGGACCAAACAAAAAAATGAATACACTCCATTGTAAAATTATATAAAGAAAGTCAAAAGTATATTTAAATAACCCATATTATCCTTTTATTTTAAAATAATATAACTCTTAAACAATTAATAAACAAGGATATTGAGGATAAAAATTTCAAATTATTTAAAAATATATTTTGAAAGAAAATATAATAGCGCAATTCGTGACTCAATTTATGTGAAATTTATTCCTTGTGTGAGAGGTTTTTATTATTATTTTATATTATTAAAAAACTATTTTATTTTAATTTTATTATCATTATCCATGTAACTCTGTTTATGAACTTTTCATATTTATTTACATAATAATTTCATTTTACATTTGATGTTTTGAGGATGTTTTGTTCATATTTCCAAAATAAATTTGGTAGCTTAACCATGGTTAAAAGGGTAATCATCATGTAATCTAAATATTATTAATAATGAAATAATTTTTTATTAATACATTAAATACACTTTCAAAACCATCAGTGTAATGTGGTAAGGAAAAACATGTCGCATCACCTCATATAGGTGGTAATCCACATGCATTTATGAATGATGTTATCATTGTTTGATTGATTGAATGTTTAAAAAATAGATTATATATTACCTTTAATTAATAAATTTTTTTCATGAATATATTATATATATATATATATGAGTTTTTTTATATGTTAAATACATAATTATAACTAGTCATGAGATGTTGTGATGGAAAAAAAAGACATCGCTTCATTGATGTGGAAATATAAGAAAAGAAAACCATTATCATAACCCATTTTACAAATGTGGGAGTGGTTTTAGTTCATAACCATATCATAACAATATATTTGTATATAGAAGATAATTATTTTTTCATATAATCATGATATATGAATAATTTTTGGGATTTGATGAATAAATAAAATAAAATAGGATTATTGATTATCATTATCTCTTCTTAAGGTGTCCTCATCATGTTTTCACTAAAGGCCCTTCTAGGATAGATTATGGACAAAAATAAGTATTATAGGATGATGTTATGGATGTTAAGAAGTTATTTTGGTAGTTATTGGCCAATCCAAATATGTATGATGTTTAAAATAAGAGAGGATAGTGGGTAGCCTTTTATAAGTGGGGGATATGATTCACTAGGTATTTTTGAAAATAATTGAGTGATCCCACATTTTTTAGGCGACAAAGGGGTCAAAAATTACCATTATTAATCTATATAGGTTTAATGTTCGATATACAGGCATGAAATAGTTTTTGGGCATTTTTATATCTGATTTGTACCATTATTATTTTAATTTATCCCCATAGTAAACCCATTTTTTCTATAACCGGGATAACTAATGTTTAATGCAGTCAAAATTGATTTTAGAAAAAGAATTTCAGTTTACCATATCAAAAATTATGAATTGTCTAGATTATGAATTTGTAATCCATTTTTTCAAATTTTGCTCAGTGAATTTGGAAAAATTTAATTAAAAATTACTTCTACAAACATGATTAGGAAGAGAGTTTTTTAAAAATATGCTCAAATATTTAGAATGTTTTTATATCCATTTTTCAAACTAAAATTAATTCCAAATGAATACATTGGAATTATAGATGTATTGTTGAAATAATTTAACTTTAAAACCAATTTAAATGATAATGTGACTTGATAAATCAATTAAATAAAAAATATGTTTTCAATTGTCATTATGTATTTTACTCTATTCATAAAAAATGAATCTTTTCACAATAAACCCAATAATTCTCCCAAAGATTATTTTGAAGTTATGAAATAAAAACTGTAATTAATTTTATAAAATTAACTTTCAAAAAAAATTTAAAAAAATATTATTATTCCCAAAAAAAATATTATATGTAGTTTTCTAATAAAGTAATACATTCATAACATATAAAACATTACTAAATATTATATATCTTTTTATAGATATGTATTATTTATATAAAAATATCATACATAATATTTAAAAAGTATTTAATATTTTTCATATCAATATGTCTAACGGCTAGGTTATAATGGTTATGTTTATAATATATCATGGTTTTCTTAAAACACATTATTATGTGTTATATAAGATAAAAAAAAGTTTCATGTAGAAATAGCATAACTTGGTATTGCATCTAACAAAATATTGACATGGTGTTGTGTGTAATGCAATTTTTACATGATGATTACTGTAACATATTCTATCAATGAAATGTAATTTATTCGGAAAAAAAAATAATTCATAAAAACTCAGGGAGTTACATTTTACCCCCTTTACAATGAATATATCCCTCAAAATTCATCACTATAATCCCAAAAATGAGGATAAATCTAACTCATTATATCTTAAAGTTCCCATATAGGTTCCTCAAAATAGTGGTTTCACCACAAAATATTGACTAGGTGACTGGTCTTGCTTTATAGAATGTTCTTTTTTTTATCCAAAATGTACACGATTTTTCCCTTATAAGAAAGATCTTATTCTTGTGGTATGGAAAAATTGTTCAGTACATCTCAATGGATAAGTATGTACTTACTCAATAAAGATAAAAGGAACACATCATGGAATTAAGGTAGGTTTAGTGGAAGCTCTAACAAAAAGTCTACCTTCCTGATATGATCAATAATTTCAAAATGTATGATATACTTAGGGTTTAGTTTTCCTTTCTCATTGAATATTATAACATTATTATATGGATGAATTCTTAAGAACATGTTATAACGAACAACAATTTCAAAATAACCCCTGTGATTTTTAGTATATCATTTTTTCTGACTCTGTATAGACTTGTTGTTTTCTTTAATGGAATTAACCTTTTCATCCATTTATTATGTTATCTCAGGTCCCGATGTCATTCATTCTCCAAATTAAGTCCATCGTGTTAGAGTTATAAATTTAGTTCCATAGAGGAATTAATAAGGAACCATATGAATATTTCAGTGGAATATATTGTTATATGAAAACGCTACTAGGGGGATGTGTTTTTTCCAACAACTTATGAAATATAAAGAAAAACATCTCAACATATCCTCTAGGGTTTTATTTGTTCTTTCAGACTGGCCATCTTTCTGTGGATTATACGTAGTGATAAAATTCAAATCCATAACAAAATTCTACTAGAGACATCAATAAATAGGTAAAACTTAGATCCCAATCAGATATAATGGAATGTGGTACCCAAAAAATACCAATTCCTTATTGTATATCTTGGAAATCTAATCCATATAGATGTCTTCATTCATAGTGATGAATTGTGCTAACTTCATAAGGTGTTAAACTACTACCCATATAGTATTATTACCTTTAGAAATTATGGGGAGTCCAACAAAAAAAATATACGATGGGGCTTCTAATTTTTATTTATGTATGGTAAATGGGTAAAAAAATCCCATAGACTTTTGTCTTTTTCAATAAAATTTTGGCATACAGTGCACTAAAATAAAGATTTTGTGATATCTCTTATCATTCCATCCCACTAGAAGTAATCATTAAAATCTCTATATATATTTTTTACTTCACTAATTAATAGAAAATGATGAAACTATAACTTCCTCTAACAACTCTGTATTCATGTTTGGTAGGAAAGGAATGTAAACATTATTACTGAAACATATCATCTATCATGATCAAGGTTAAACTACATGTCATTTCTGGCCTTATTTTTCAACTCTACATATTACTTTAGTGATTATTTAATATTAACATTCATATATGGTTGAAAATTTAATTGAGTAAGATAATATTTTTCCCTTCCTTTTGGATTTCATGATCCATCTTTTTAAAATCTAGAAATATTGGATCGTTTGTGATACTCATTATGGATATTCTAGCATGATCATTTTTATTCAAAGCATCATACAACATATTCAGTTTCTTAAGGAGTTCATGTAATGAGAAGTGCTAATCATTAATAATCTCTAACCATTTTCTTTGGCACATATTCAACACCTTTTGTGTGAATATAGACATCATTGATTTATGATCAATCTACAAATCACACATTTCTCTATAAATATATTTTCTCTATATCTTTAATAAAAAAAATTATTGTATTTGACTCCAAATAATTAGTTGGGTAATTTATCTCTAGTAACATCAATTTTTCTAAGAGATAAGATATAACTATGTTATTATGCATTAAAAACATATCAATCCCTTCTTGTATTCATCAATAATGATTACAAACCATTATCTACTATATGATAATTTTAGAACATGTGCACTAACTAATCATTTCTATGAATGTATTCACACAATAATAATTATAGAGGAACTTGGATCCCTTTTGACTTAACATGGTTATAGGATTTTATTTTCATGATAAATTTTCCACAATCCATTGATAACATACTACTAAACCATAAAAACTATAATTTTCAATCACTATGGATGGTTTGGGCCGAAATTCAATAGCATATGTCTTTGATGTATCTACTGATACACCTTCCCATGAGATTATATAGCCCAAAAATTATACCTTTTCAGCTAGAATTTACACTTTTTAATTTGTCCATATACTATATCATTAATTAGGGTTTTTATATAATTATCACATGATCTTATTTCTCTTCATTTATCTTTGATTATATAATAATACCATTTATAAATTCTACCACAAAATGATCATGGTAATATATGAAGACTTTATTCAGTAAATCTATAAACATAGTAGGGGCATTAGTATGATGAAATAGAAACCCTACATATTCATAGGGACCAAACCTTGTATGTAATGCCTTTTTGGGTACATCCTTTTTCCTAAAATTCAATTTATGATATCCAAAAATAAGGTAAATCTTTAAAAAGTATTGAGATCTTCATAGTTAATCAAACAAGTCATAAATATGAGGAAGATGATACTTTTTCTTGGTTGTAATCTTTTTAAACTCTAGATAATCAATGTATATTCACACTGATCCATCATTCATGTTTATCAAAAAGAACAGGCTCTCCACTTGGTGAAACGCTTCTCCGATTGAATCTATATTCAAGGTTTCCAAGATTTTATTCATCAATTCCGGCTACTCGATCAGATTTATTCTATATTGATTCTTTAATATTATTGTGGAACAATATATGAGTTCTTATGAAAACTAAGCTTTGAATTTTCTTTGAATACTATGAAATTCTTCCATAAATTCATCAAACAATTACTGCAAAATAGGCACACCATTGATAATGATTTTCCAATACAATATAACAAAAACACCCCTTCTAAATGGGAAATAAGACAATTAAAATTGACCTAATCTCCATTATAATATCATAAATATCATCCGATTGATAAACGATAATTGGATAGTTTGTAATATCAAATATGACTTACCATCCTAGACAATTAGTGTGGAATTTATATAGATAAATCCAATCGATTCCCAAGATATCATCCAACATGATGAGATGAAGAGTGAAAATACCTGTATGAAGCACATTGCAACAAATTTCAACAAGAGTGGAATAATAGACTTGATATGTGATCATCATCTAATTAGGGGGTTTCACATAAAATTATATTTATATTCATTTGAGTGTAATATTGATACCCTTATAAAATTATTTAGATTTGAAATGGGGGATCCATGGTCAAATAATACAGTAGTATTTCTAGAGAGGTTGATAAGTGTACCTTTTACCACGTCATTATTTCACCCCTTGTAAGAAATAGTGGTCACATGTGATTTACCCTTATCCATCGTCATAAGGGGTTTCTAACATCGATCATCATCATTAACCATAAGGTTTGAACATTGGTTATCATAATTCCTATTCTCCTTACACATGAAGCAGTAAAGAAGTAGAGGTTCATCTTCTTTATCTCACTCTCTATTTTCTTTGTTAGGTAACTTATTCCTATCACTTCGGAAATTCATTTCCCATGACCTTCCATTTCATAGAGAGAATAAACTATTAGTCCCATTATAACAATTTACTCCTTGCTTCTTCCCACACATTAAGCATAAAGGAATGACCATCTTATTCACTATATGGTTTTTATATTTTCCTTTAATCCCCATCTTCTATTTCTTTTCAAAACCATGAGATTGACAGATAACTCCAACCTCCATTTTCACCTTGATAGCATATATCATAATATATTCATATCTACTAAAGTATCTTATGGATAATAACCCTTAGGGGAATGGTTTTAAGCCATTTAATAATTAATCATCCTTATATTTATGTGGGATGATAATCCCCAAAGCATACCTTAACAGTCTTGTAAATTTTTCATCACCAATACCAAAGTATTCATCATCTATTTTTCATTAAATAAAGGAACTCCTTATGTATCTTCATAAAAATAAAATGGGGAGTGTACTTATTTAATAATATGTTCTTAAACTCATAAAAATCCTTGGAATCAATTTTATCCAATTTCTTTAGATATTTGATGAGAGTCCTCCATAGATCTGTTTCACCTTCCAAATAGTAGAAAACCAAAATCAATTGTTCACATTCCTAACATTATATAATAGAAAATATATTTTTTTAATGATCTATTGTTAAACAACTAGTTTATTAGTTTTTCCATTGAAGGAAGGTGGATGTTTCTTCATGAAGGACTCAATTGAATGTTGTTCCCTCATTTGTTCATTTGGATGTTCATCATGATTAATAGCTTGAGAATTTTATTTGAGAATAACAATGATATTTTTCTTTCTTGTTCCAAAATGGTTGGATTCTCTAGATTAAAATAATTACATTTTTTATCTCACTTATAATTAACTTGGTTCTTTATAGTTATATCCATTAATTAAAACTATGAGGCATAAATTAAGGGACAATAATCCTAACAGGGAACCATATAATAATAAAAATTAGCTTATAGGACATCTAAATTATGACACCTTATTTTTAATATATGAAACCATAGTTTTATCAAATGTCACTCATCATCATAATTTATTTAAATCAATCATGATGGCTTGCAAAGTGTTTTTGAATTCACAATGCATATCCCCTTGAGTACCCATCTAGGTGTACAATATGGCTTGATGACGTGCACATTTTCTCAATCAATTCTAACTCTATATTGTGTTTTCATGGTTATTATCCCTATGTACGTGTGTACAAGAGACACATCTATATGTATTGTCTATATAGTGATGTAATTTATCAAAAACCACTCAATCTATCATTTAACAAAATTTATGGAAATTTTGTTATTGTTTAAATCATCCTTATTCTTATCCATAGAGACATCCATAGATATATCCTTAGAAATATACCTTGGGATACCACTATTTTTTTCCTATCCTAGTTTCCAATAGATAACTAAACTGATATAAGATACAAACTATAACAACCTAGGAATAATATACATAGATATTACATTAATTTTTATCAAAATTTATTACATAAATGAAACACACCTAAGAAACATAAATGTATTGTGTCTATGTGAACATGGAAACAATAAAACTAGTTCATAAGTGAGTTACGTCATCTCCCACCACATTCTGAATAACTAGCATCCTTGATATACATATCATACATAATTTATATATTTATAACCCGGGGAAAGGAGACATAACAAAGGGTGATCTCAAATTCTTAGTAAGGATAAAAAAGGGAGATATATAATCATATCAAGATAATAAAGGTTTGAGAACATGATGATAATAATTATAAAACATTACCCTTCATTTTAACAATCATAATAATGTGTCATGGAATACTTATTGGTAGATTATAAGATATGAATCCTAAGGTAATCAAAGAACAAGAGACATGAGAGCATAATACTAGAATAAGACATGGAATTTGTTTCAAAAAAATAGTCCTAGATTATCATTTCTATGTTATTCAAGGATTACTCCCAAGACCATGATAGTATAAAAAGTATCTCACTAAACTGATTTCACTTCTCGTTCTAATATTATCTCACTGAACTAGGATAACTACCCATTCCATCTTTATCTTGCTGAATTAGGTTGACTCCTCATTCCAACACAGTCGAACTGAACGGGGTTCATTCCTCATTCCATCAAAATCTATCTCATTATATATAAATCCTTACCCAATTAATTGTAGGGAGTTATTTTTACCACTACTCACATAATGAAAACCATATTTATGTGTTCCATAAGATCATAAAAATTCATCACATCATAACCCATGAAATTAAATGGGTAATAATAACATTTATTCATATCAACACCTATGTAAAAGATATAGGTTTCATAATCAATTCATCATTTAATATCCTATGAAAATATATGGGTTTCATTATAATTTCATCATGGTATATCCTATATAAGATAAATGGGTTTCACAAAGATCATGAAATCAAATAAATAAATAATTCCTATAAAAATATTAATTCTATCACTTGATCATATCCCATGTAATACATAGGTAACACCAATGGATGTCATATTATATGGGAAATGTTTTTGAAAGGATCATTTAAAACATTTCTTGAGGTAAATAAACATTGTACTTTGAAAAAAAATTAAATAAAAAAAATTTAAATCTTGTTTTATGAATTTTTTTTTGAAAATATATAATGTAATATCTAAATAATGTTTTATTCATGATGTTATAATATTCAGTTCATAACATATATGTTAGAATAAATATTCCATTAACAATTTTGATAAAACAAAAACATGTATTGTTGGGGAAAAGACATGAAGATTCATTTAGAATTTTTTAAAAAAGTAAAAAATGGGTTGAATGATTTTAAATATCATTATATGGTAATAAAACATTTTTTTACATGTTTTTAGAAAACATGGTTTTGTAAGAAATGGATTTTTAAACAAAGATTAAAATAAACTATGATTTCCATAGAATCATTTTTTAATACTTATAAGTACACAATAGTGAAATTATAATAATTATATAAAGATATGATGAATAATTAGAATATAATAAACCTAATGGTAATTATTGAGTGTTAGATCATGATACTTCAACATGGGAGACTTAATCAAACATATTTCTGATAAGTGATGAAATTTTATGAAAACAATATTTACCTCATTGGTAACGTTGAATTATAAATCAAATTATTGAATTACCTAAAATCTAAACTGAGATATAATTAAGATGAATAAATTCATTACATTACATGTAAAATGGGATTTCAATACACCTCGTGAAATAATATAGGTGCAAAACTTAATATGTATCTCAAAGATAGAAAATTGAGTCAAAAAAACCTTAAAGTTTGAGTACCATTTTAATCATAATCTATGAAAAATAATAACTAAATATAAACATTAATTATATTTTAATTATTTATATTAATGATGTATAATTTAATAGAGGTTCTATATACACATAGCAAGGAAATGAGTAGTGAATAGCTCATAAGTCTCCTAGAAATAAAAGTGAGACTAGAAATCCTCTGACCGTAAGTCCTTACATACACCATTATAATTAAATCTAAAATTATAATATATATATGTTTATTATAAATATTTCACCAAACCATATTCAAATATATCATACTGTATTTTATTTTCCTGTGATCTTTTATTACCTTTTAATTATTGACACCATGTTATTGTTACATTTTGGGTAATAACCGCTTTATTTTTCCTATATGTTCTGATATGATAAATTTTTTGTTCTATTATATTGGTAATGATTTCATAACCTCCATAATAATATCCTTTACATGAATATCATAAATACTCAGTACATATGTATTTATATTAATACATTAAATTTTAGTGATTAGAAATGAAATGTATTAGTCATGGAGATAACATGCCTTTACGTACACATGAACATTGTTTCTATTTTCTTATCATATTTAAAGAGAGAAATGAAACTGAAATATATAAATAATATCATTTTAGTATCATTTTAATGTAATATATTTCACATATTTTTAATAAAAAATCCATAGTACATTCTATGTAAAGCGTGAACGAATCACTTCGTGTGGTGGTAGTCTGCCGTACTGACAAAAAACGTTATCATATTCCAAAAAAATGGTTAGAATGAAGTTATGTGTGATGTAATAATTATTGAATGATAATAAAATCATATAAATAATATATACCATATATTAACAATACATCCATCTTCGATAGGAGGTAATGGAAACGTTTATGATATTGGTTCATGAGGCAGTAGTCTGTCGTACATAGAAACGATGATTTCATAACCCATTTGATGGAAGGGTTTGTTTGTAATACCCTTATGAAACAAGCATATAATTATATTTAACATATTTAATTCAATATATTATCCTGATATAAAAACATTAATGGGGTTGGTGAAGAAATAGAAACCACTTTTTGATAAACATTACCTCCTCTAATGGTATCCTCCATAGGCTTTCAATCAAAGACTTTCAAGGATGGATTTATGCACAAAATAAGGAATCTAGGATGAGGGGAGAGAATTTAAGAATTTATTTGTGTATTTATTGGTGGATCCATATTGTCATTAGTATTTTAAGAATAGAGGAGAGGCGGAGGCCTTTTATAAGTGAGGGAGAGCACACATTTATTATTTTTCAAATGAATTAAGTGATTTAATTTTTTTTCATGTGTCAAAAGGGTCCATGATTGACTATTATAAAACCATATAATTTTAATTATTTAAATATGACAATTTAAAACTTTTTATAAAAGTTTATATATTATTGTTACTCTTATTTTTTTACTTTACATCCGAATAAACCCATTTTTACCATAACCCCAATAATTAATTTTACGACATTCAAAATTAATTTTGGTAAAAAATTAAATTGAAACAATTAGAACTTATAAATTATGAGTATTAAAAATATAGGATCCATGTTTTTAAATTCTATTCACATAAGTAAAAAAATTAATTTAAAATTAGTTTTATAGAAACGATGAGAAAGCGAGGTTTTAAAAATAAAATAACAAAAAGTTTACGATGTTTTTATATCCAATTTTCAAATTTAAATTTAATTAAATGAAATAAATTGGATTAATATATGAATTATTTAACATAAAAAAATATTAAAATAAATTTAAAAAATTATTTTACATTTTAGGTTAATTAAATGAAAAAGCGGTTTTCAATTAAAAGATAATATTTGTAACTATTCATCAAAAAATGAAACATTTTTATAAAAACCCAAAAATTCATCCTAGGATTATTTTGAAATTATTAAATTTTAATGATGTTTATTTTATCACATTAATTTTATAAAATTGGAAAAACAAGTTATTTTATTTTTCTGACAAAAATACATAAAAAGTGGTTTTTAAAAAAATACTATTTTCATAACATATAATAAATTATTCAAAAAATTTGTATTTTATAATAAATATGGTTTATTCATATAAAAAATTCTAATCATTATTTAAGAAATATATATAACTATTTATATCACTGTGTTTTACTACTAGGTTATAATGGTCGTGTTTATAGTATATCATGGTTTTGTTAAAACATAGTGTTGCATGTAAGATAAGATAATCCAGTGTTTCATGTAGAAATTTTTTAACATGGTGTTATGTGTAACACATAATTATATTTTTTTGTGTGTAATTCATGATTAAAATAATGTTTCATGTAAGATAATATATCAATGAGATTTTATATATTTGAAAAAAATATTAATTCATAAAACTTCGGGGTGTTACATGTGACTTTCAATTAGAAGATGAATAGTTTTTTATATTTCCTATAAATAATGGTGGGGGTTTGGTATATATATTTTAAATAATTATATATAATACGTTAAATAAATATCGATTGTTATTTTGATCTAAGAAATCATAGAAACTAATTTATAGTGGAGAGGCATAGATGATTCTAAACTATGATTTAATAAATTTTGTATTTAAAATAATTATTCATTTTGTTACAATGTTTGAGATATGGGATAATTTTATATATATCAATGGGATGTTTATATTACTACAAAATGTAAGGATTTCATCAATATATGAATGAGGTTTATCTAAAGATTCAAATTTTTCCTGAAAAATTATAGTAAATAAGGGTCATGGTGATAAATGTGAAATACAATTTGTATACCCTATGAGGTATTTTATGTTAATTTTCAAAATAATAATGAATCTACTATGTTTATAGATGTTCAATATAAATTACATAATATGGATTTCTCAAACAAATAGGTAAAATTTATATGGATGGAAAATAAGTGTTAAAAATATAATGATATTAATCTATTGGATGTTTCTGTTATAAAATAGTGTAAATTATTCCACTGAGAAATAAAACACCATATCCAGAAAACAATAAAAATAGATATTTAGTTAGGGTTTTAAAATTATCATATAAAAATTAATATATGATACCATATGAGATTATATTTTAATGACTTGTGTTATTGATGAAATTTATGATGAAATAGAATAGTTGTAGGTTAAATTTAATATTAATAAGAAGATCCATTTTCAATGGAAAATATAGACTATTATAATGTTATTTGCCTCATGGAAATGAGTGTTTAATTAGTAGAACCTACTAATGAATAATGATATTAATTAATGTTTTTGCAAAAAAAAATAAAGACTGAGTTACAAATATTTTGTATTTCAAAAAATAAAATATGAAATTGGTAAGAAATAAGCTTCACTATAATAAATATTTCTATTTTTGGATACTTCATAATGTGGTTAATGTTTTGAAAAAATCCAATATGAGTGTTTGTTTAGATATTTTTATTTAAAATATCATTGAGTAATCCATAATGTGGGAATATTTAGCCAAGAGGAATGCATATCTTGAAAGTTGGGGGATACTATGAGGCATTCTATATGAATTCTATGAATTTCAGTTTATATTGATCAAGATGAATTTTTCTATATTTTGGATGTTTCCTTGAATATGTAACATTTACTGTAAATAGTGAAAATAAAAAAAAATTGGTTCTCTATATACAGAATAATATAAATTTCACAATTAAGATTATTGAATATAGTGGAAATAGAATTTATAGAGTTCCCTACGTTGGTAAGATATCCATAAGTTTTAAATTTTTTTAAGACATGAGGTTTATAGAGATGTGTTTGGTGCCTCGAGTTCACTAAAGGAGGAAATGTCTTGAAATTCGATGAATATGTTAGACGTTTCCATGAATATAAAAGATATATTTAAGAATAAACATTGACAAAGTCTGAGGGTTCAAGGAATTCGTACGATGTTCCTTGGAGGAGTATTATTGATAAAGATAAAATATTTAGTGTATACATACAATACAAGGAATCATACATAATAACAATATCATTATATATAAGAATACTTACTGATACATAATTTTATTCATGGTTGTCAAATACTATAGTGGCATGGTGTATTAAGGTGATATTTATGATTATGGGTAATAAATAAAAATTTATTCCATATGAGAAGTCTATTTTAGTATATTTAATAATAATTGATATATTATATGATTATTGATGCATTTTAGATATAACATGTTGTTCCTAGATGATGTGATGTGTAATAAAATTTATTTAATTTGTATTCTCCAATAGTTAGAATACATCTTCAATTTGTTTTTCTAGTAGTGTCTGTTTAAAGAATATGTTTTTATTCGTTAAATATGATAAAGAAAATGGTCATTTGTAAGTGGGGAGAATTAAGTAGTGATTTCAAGGATGTTCGAGCCAAAATATTTCAGATATTAAAATTCAATAACTTTATGTATTGTGGGGAACTTGTTTTGACAAAACAACACATCTTAAAAAGTAGATTCATAATGTTTTAGTTTTACAATAGAGTTATGCTAAATTTTTAATATGCATTTTAGCTAGATACATTTGAGATAGTAATTTCTAAATATATTAGTTGATTCAGTTGGAATTTCATTTTATAAGAAATATAAATATTTACATTATTTCTTTTCAAAAATGGTAATATATATCAATTATATATTTAATTAATAACATATTAAAAAGAGATATTAAAAAAGTGGAATAGAGAATCAAGAAGACTCTCAATAGTTCTAAGGGAGACATATTTGAAAATTGATAAAATAATCATAAGGATTGGTGAAAAAAATTAGAGCTCATTATTTTATATATAATATAGTGAATAAGTCATGTCTCACAATGGGAAGTTATTAATGCAGAGGAATAATTTCTAGGTGGTTATATATGAAGAAATTCATCAAAGAAACTCTGATTTTGAAACCATCTATGGTTTATTTATACAATATATTCAAAGAATATAAATGTATTTTATAATTTTGGAAGTGGGTTCTAATTTATAAAAGAATGTAATTATTTTCTTATTTGTAAATGGTTCTAAACATAGTGGGTCAACATGATTGATTTATATTTGAAAATAAACATATTGTGAATAGTGTATTGAGTGTGTTCCTAATTATCATTGAAGAATATTAGTGGTTAGTATAAATTAGAATTTATATACCCTGATTGACCCACAACCCCCCCCCCCCCATCGAGGTATTAACCTCACTTAGGACTAATAAGTGGAATTATAGATATTGTTTATTACTGAATATTCTTATCTTGTTAAAGTGATATATGAAGTCGTCAACTAAAATGGAAATTCAATTTTCTAAGGAAAAAAGTTGTAGTTATAGAAAATTTAATAAAGCACTATTTATAATCATTAGGAATAGATATCATCATATTTCTCATGAATGGAATCACCAACATACTGGAAAGTGTAACATTAACAAAAAAAGGACTCATGAGAGAATAATAGAGATTCTAAAGGAGTTAATACATTTAGAAGAAATGGGATAGATTATACTTACCTCAAGATATTTTTCATCCACTTTTTTAACAACCTCTAAAAGTGTTGGATTGATTATCTTTTGTGACTACCTAACCGGTTTAGCCCCATCATCCAAAATAATACAATGCATGCAAATGGAGTGGCTAATACCTGATATGTCAGCCAAGGTCCACCTGATTTCCTGAATGTCCTCTGTCAAAAGATTCAAAAGTTTTTATTCATGTTCAAAATGTATATTGTTATAAGTGATAACTTGTAATTTCTCACCACTCAACAAGTATGAGTATTTTAGATTATGTGTAAATGGCTTGAGTTCTAGTGTAAGAGTGTGGTGTATGGATTAAGACATAGAAGGAACTGAAATATGTGCAAAAAGAGAATCAGTATCAGAATATATATCATCAAAATTAGAGAATATAATATCAAATACATCAGCATACTCAATAGCCATGTAATAATTAGGGATCAGATGATCAAAATATGAATATGATTCCACTTCAAAATAAAATATAAGAGAGTCTAGTTCATTAAGAACTTGTGTGGAAGTACTCGTAGACATCAAACTAGAACCAATACTAATAATATCACTATGAAAAGGACAATAAAATTCCATGGGTTTTTTATTTGGTGGTTCAAAATGGGAGATAACAAAAGAAAAATGGTCCTTGGAGGGGTACTTCATGGATTCCGTAACATTAAATATAACAAATTAATCTTTAAACTCCATGGAAAGTGTACCCTCGTTGACATTTATAATAGTTTTTTTAGTTTTGAGGAAGGTTCTACCTAAGATAATGGGATCATGAGAACTTACCTGATCTTCCTCCATTTTTAGCACGTAGAAATATTCTAGAAATATCATTTCTCTTACCTGGACTAGTACTTCCTCAAGGTCTCGTGCTGGATATATCATAGTTCTATTTGAAAAATACATCACCAATCCTGTTGTCTTCAACTCACCAACCCATAAAAAAGAAATTACACAGTGAGGCATCATATTTATGGAAGCTCCCAAATCACAAATTGCATCAAAAAAGTGTATCTCCCCTTTGCTGCATGGTATGGTGAATGTCCCTAGACCCTTGCACTTTTTTGGCATTCCTAGAATTGATGTAATGAATGCTGAAACATTCCTACGATGATTGATACACTCATTTACCTTAACCCCTCTTCGACAGGTATAGTGTTATTTAATTAATTTCACATACCTTGGGTTTTTCACGATGTACTCAATAATGGGAATGTTTATCTCTACAGGCTTGAATGTTTCCAAAAACCTCCTTTTGCATTGCCTCTATAGCCATATTATTGGTTTGTACAACTATATTTGGAAATGGAAGGGGTTTAGGAGGAACATCATCAATCTTTTTCTTACCTTTATGTTTCTCCTAGGGTTGCTCAACAATTGTTGTGGAATGAGGATTTTTTGGAGTTGAGGTGAATCTCGATGGAATGATTGGTGAAGATGTATCAGTTGTTTTCATCCCACATATCAATGTGATGGAACTGACATTGGCCTTGGGATTTTGAGTTGATTGGTAAGGTATATTTTTGCAGTTTATAATTACCAGTTCATGGAGAGAAGTAACAATCTGGCTCATTTGAGTCTTCAACTTCCTCAGTTATAAACCTTGACTCTTCAGATCATTCTGTTGATTAAGAACAATTTTCTTCAAAATATAATCAGTGTTATAATCTACCTTTGGTTGAGAATTACATTGCTGTTTAATTATTCATTCATGACCTTCAAATCACCTTTGGTGTTGTTGGAAACCCTATTGGAAAGGTGGAGGCTGATGGATGTTTTGTTGAAAAGGGGGCTTTTGTTGTTTTCCAGAGCCATTACTCATGTCTGATAGATCCTTCCACCCTTGGTTATAGGTTGGAATAAATGAATCAAACTACTTTTCATGATATGATTCTTGTTTTTACTGCTGATATGGTATCCCCAGAAACACTGCTGCACAAACTTTTGTTTCTTATAGTTAGGTGAAACAGTCAGTTGGGTGGTCTATTTCAGTGAAAATCACACAAGGCCTTGAAGGAGGTGTTTGGGATTTCTTTTGAGACAATTCAATCTACCTCACCTAAGTGGTAAATTATTATAACATAGTATCAATCAAATTACTTTCAAGAGAACAAGGAATTACCTGATGTACTCCCCTGATATGCGGTGTACCTCGATCACCAAATTGTTGGGGGTTTTGCACCATCCGGTCAATCAATGCATGTGCAGCTACTAGTGTCTTTCCCACCAATGCTCTCTTAGCTACATCATCCATCATGCTAATCTCCATAGGTGTGAGTCCCCATAAGAAGTATTGTATGAGGAGTTTCTCGCTGATTTGGTGATGTGGGCAGCTTGCACACAACTTCTTGAATCGCTCCCTGTACTCATACTTTGACTCCACTAGGGATTGATTTATCCCAGAGATCTCCTTCTAAATGGAAGTGGTCCATGATGCTGGAAAAAATCTCTACCAGAAAAGATGTTTCAAATAATTCCAACAAGTTATATCATCTGGTTGTAAATAATACATCCAATATTTTGTAGCTCTATCAAGTTTGAATGAGAATGCTCTTTGTTTGATTTGATCTTCTGAAACATTTCTTGGTTTTGATGTTGATAAAACCACATTAAATTATTTTAAATTATTATTTGGATCCTCACAAGATAATATGTGAAATTTTGGAAGAAGGTGAATTAATCCAGATTTCAGTTCAAAGTCTGATTCGTGATTTGGGTATGCAATACAAATTTGTTGATAGTTAATATCTGATGCATCCAAATGTCAAATGGTTTTATTATGTTCATTATTATTATCTTCATCCATTGGTACTTGTTTTATGGTTGAATTTTAATTTCTTCCAATTTTAATGTTTTGAGCTTTGGGGAATTCTCTAACTGGTTGAATGATGAAACTTCCCATAGAGTGAAGAATGTCTGATTCGAGCCTGAAGGCTACAATCAATCTCAGGATCATGATCGAAGAGATCCTCTGGATTAGTTCGTGTCATAAATCAATGAAATATTAAAAATAAATGAATAATAGTGGACCATAATAAAAATAAAATAACTTTGATTTAGTCTAATAAAAATAAAAGAATAGAGTAAGAGAAGATAAAGAAAAAACTTGAGAAATAGGAAAGAAGAAAGAAAGAGGGGAAGAAATAAATTAAATGAAAAATAAAATAAATACCTTTAATTGGTTGAACTAAATAACTTTCATCCCCATAACCAGTTCCAATTTGAAGGAGATCTATCATGGGTTCTTTCAAATGATGTTTGGTTTCAGGTTACTTAGGTGCAACATAGTGGCTAACCAAGGTCGTCTCTCAAAGAAGGAAGTAAATTAAACCAAATTATGAAAGGTGTTATAAAAATAAAATAAACATAAAAAACCCCTAATTTAAAGGATGGGGATTTTTTATCATTTATAAAACTAGAATAAGTTTTCTAGAAGAATATTTCATTTTTTTTTTGAAATGAAGTTCGATTAAAAAGGCACAATACAAAGAGGTTTTTTTTCAGAAAATATTTTACAAGGCATAATCAAGCTAACTATACCTATTCAATCAATTATTTATCATTATAAATTAAATTAACATCCACTTAATGTTGATCCCCTAACTTGTGAACCCCCAAACCCTATTATAGGTAACATAACCACAACGATGAAATTACTTAAACACTAGGCTAGCTTCAGATAATGTAATTGCAACACTCTTCTTTTATTGTCGTTCTAATGAAAGATTATGGTCAGTGGTAAATTAAGGCACAAGTCCATTATGGGAAATGGGGATGAATTGAGCATTGTTTTTATATTTTAACTCTACAAATTTATCCTGCATGGTCTTGTATTACAGATTACCTTTTCACTCTCACAATTTACACAATACTCGACCTCACTTGTTTTTGTGTTAATTGTTCAATTGCTTTCTAAGATTCATATAATTTAAAAAATAGATTCATGAATAATATTAAGTGAATTTCAGTAGATAAATGATTCAAAATAAGTTAATGAAGAGGGAATAATATAGATCGATTATTAAGAGAACTAATTTTCCATGGGCGGTGTGGTCATCGTGGAGACGTTTTGCAAGAGAAAATGATTGAAAGGGTAGAACCCAATATTGTCTCCACTCTTGATTCCAACCCAAATAGGATGATTAAAGATGAAAATAATTGAAAAAAATATAATAAAATAGAATAAATAAAAAATAACAAAGAAGTACATTGAATGAACAAAAAAATTACATCAAAGAAGGGGGAGAGAATATCATTTTGGAGGACATCCAAGCTTGAATGATTCCCTCCTCCAATGGTTAATTGAAATGGAAATGAACCACTTCACCTCTACTCCAAATCCTATAAGGGATGTCCAGACCCCCTATAAATGATAAAAATACCATTTTATATAGTGGAAGGGAGGCTATGTTACAAGTGGTTTCAAGTGTGAATGGGGAAATTCGGCCAAATATTTTAAGCCAATTTTCAATGACCAGTTGACCATGAAAACACATGAATTTTTTCTCCTTCCCTAATGTTGATTTGTGAGAAAATAAATCCTCGAGTGCATCTCAAATTTTTGGCCTAATCCAAGACCGGATGAAGATGTCATGGCTCAAACACAGAACCCTTGTCCATTCTGGCGAGTCCAGCCCAACTTTAACTTTATGTCCCATTAAGTCGAATCAAATGCACAATTTAGCTCATATGTCTTTAATAAAAGTGGTAGAACATTAAGTCAGGAAAATAGTTTCCAAATTTTGTGATCAAATAATACATATAAAAATATTTATTTTTGAAATGCTACATTGAATTATAAAGGGTACAACTAGAATTCTCACTAAATTTTCTAAAGAATGATGTGATTCAAAATATTTTATAAATAAAAATATTTGACACAATGTGAGAAATTTTTCATTTATTAACCATTAAATATTTAATAAAATTGTGTTTTATCAGGGATATAGGAAATAAAAAGGGTATTATGTTAGACAACTGAAGAGTTTAGTAAGGATTTTGTTACTGTACCAAGACTGACCATGGAGGGTTACCAAATGGATTTATTTAATATTATGATTACACATTTAGTCTAGTTTGGATTTTCACACTAGGAGCCTGATTATTTATTATATGAGTTCTTTTTTATCAGATATTAAGTTTTACAACATTCTTTACACTATGATTTTATATTATATTTATATTTTTTCTTCATGCATATGATAATCTCGGTATGGTCTTCATACTGCCAATGTTCATACGATCACTGCTAGTTGGAAACCTATTTCATATAGAAACGATTACATGAGGTCTTGTAGACCTCTGACTCAAACTTATTTGTTTAACTCATGGCTTCAATATAGCCATATCAATTTTTATGAATTTGTATTTGTTCGATTAAATTAAATTTCATTGATAGATTGTGGCACACACAACACTGAGTTTTAAAAAACTGGTACATATTATTAATATTATTATTTAAACATGATAATAATAACATATAATTAAAAAAATATAGAAATAAATAATTTTAAATTAATAAGTATAATTTTCTAATATAATGAAAATATATTGATAAAAAGTACTTAATTTTCATTAATGTCTTTATATGTATCAAAAATATTATGTTCTCAAAAAATGTTATTATTCATTTTTCTGATAAATAATAAAATTAATATTTAACAATTTTATAAAATTAATTTTATAAATAAAATTCATTTTTGAAATAATCAGGTAAAAATTATAATGGGGTGATGCTTTGAGAATTTTTTGAACAGATTAATGTTTCTGTTGAATAATGAAATATTTTGATTTTTAATTGAAAACCACATTCATTTAATGTATTTATAAATTAATAATATTTTTTAAGGTAATTTAAATTTTTGGTTATATAAATTATATATAAATTAATATACATTATCTTATATAAATTAATTTAATATTTAAATTAGATATAAACCTTTTTTGATGTTTTCGCATTTTCTCTCCTAGAACCAGAATTCTCATCATGTATGCGAGATTAATTTTAAATAAAAAATTATATTATATTAATTAACTTTCAAATAATGGATTATTTATTTGAAATCAGATAGGTTTATCTTATTTAACAATTTCAAATTAATATGTTGCTGAGATTAATTGTGAAAAAAAAAAGTTCTTCCCGCAGTTAAGGTAAAAATGGGTTTACCAGGGAGTTAAACTGAAATGATAAGTGTTTAAATGACCTAAAAACATGACTAAAATATTTTTTATGGAACTATTTCGACAATTAAACATATAAAGTTATATAATATCTCATTTTGGACCATTATGTCAAAATTGAAAATGTGGGCGCACTCCTTTCTTTTCAGAAATACTATGTATTCCCTCTTCCCCACTTATAAAAGGCCACACCTCTCCTCTCTTATTCAAACCTTCAATCAATTTTGGTTCATCAAAAACCTACCAAAATAACTTCCCCACCTCCTTCATCACATCCTAGAATCCTTAGTTTTGACCTAAATCAAACCTATGAATGTTTTGGTGTAAACCTAAGGAGGATACCTGATGAAGAGGTAATGTCCATCAATGAGGATCTTTATATTATGTCTTCCCCCTGCCTCCATCACATATAATTAAAACATAATGATATAATAATGTGGGAAAATTTCCTTTAAATATATTTTTTATACTAAGTTAATTACCATTAACCATCTCCACTTCTATAAAATGTGTTACGAAATAAATATTCATGTCTACGGTGTATTTCCTCCTCGTGAACCAATGTTATTCATTTTTCCATGACCACCTATAATGGTTGGACATAATGATGGATGTCTTTTAAATATATGATATTTATGATATTATTATAATTTCACAATTATTATATTTCACATACATACATGTGTTTCAGTTTTTGGGAAAGCGATGATGCCTCTTATCTGTACGGTGGACTACCGCCACACGAAATGATATGATTCATTCACGAATTACATGGAAGGTAATAATGAATATAGAAATTCAAATATGAGATATATAACACATAAAGGTGATTCTATAATGGTGACATATCATTTATCTTTATTTATAGTAAGCCTAAATGATAATTGAAATTATGTTCATGCGTACACACGGCCTACCGTCTCTATGAATGGTGTATTTCATTTTCAAACACTAATAGTTATGCATTACTCTTAGTAAATATATATTTAATATATATTATATTTATATCATGGATAAAATGATGTATAATATTGATCCATGATCAAATTAATATGACCAAAAATAATATATATATATATATATATATATATTCATATCTATATTAAAATTTAGGTAGTTATTACCCGAGACGTGTTATTAACAAGGAATTATTAATAAATGGTCATAATTAAATAATTTATGGTCTGATATATATAATTATTATTATGTCATATATGTATAATAAACATATATTTATTATATATGATGTCTAAATGATTATAAAGGATGTTGACACATATGGTAAGGGATTTATAGTCTCACATTAATTTATGAGAGACATATGAAAATACAACACTCAATTCATTGATGTGGTGTATATGCATCCCCCTTTACTTGTTATATCATGAATCCTATTATTTACTTGATATTTAAATTTTCATTTAATGTTATTATTTATTATGGATTATGAATAAAACTATTACTAAAATGGTCACATATTTTTGTCTAAATATTCTTTCTTTTAGATGTATGTTATGTTATGCACCAATATTCTTTCACGGGGTGTATATACATAATATTAAAAATGTAATATCATGGATTTATTTTCAAAATCATTTCCCGTTCCATTTTAAGTTATTTCTTCATGGGAATTATGATTTAATGTTACCATTGTGGTTATGATTTTATGTTACAATATTATAGTTTATCAATATCATATATGATTACATTTATGATGATAAAATCTTCTGATCCATATGTCATGAAACTCTTGAATTTTCTTATCCTATTGATATTCATGATATTTTAATAAAATACTACAATTTTTACAGAATTTTTTACATAAAATAATTTTTATATTTTTCTAAAGATAATCAAAAAATAATTTACTCTTTAGTCAGAAATTCATTTTCTTCCTATTTTTTTAATTTATTTAATAATGTTTAATTATTATGATATTATTTTTATAATATAATTTTTCTCGTGTTTTAATTCTATAATTTCTTTATTTAATCTTCATGTATTTTTTCAAACAATTCCATTTTGGATTTTACAAAAAAAATGTGAAATGAATCTATATTTTTTTAAGATGAACAACAAAAAAAGTATTTACCACTATCATAATGGATAAATTATTTCAATATTCTATTACATGGTTTCAAATCACTTTAAAATAATTCCCTTAATATTTAGAAATTTTTTTAAAATGTTTTCAAAGTGAAAATTATTTTGAATATATTTTATATTTAAAAATGTTTTTTTATGTGGGATGGATATCTTCATAAATAAATATATTAAATAATTTTGAAATCTTATTTTAACATTTTTTATGTTTATATTGAATGAATATATTTTACAAAATATTTTACTTTTTATAAATTGATTTTCAAATAAAATATATCATCTTCAAAAATAATTTGAATTGATTTATCTTTAAAACTTCTTTCCCAAATAACATGACATTTTTTGAGGATACTTACACTTTATTAGGGATATAATCTATGGATTTCATTACTTTTATTTCTCAAAAGGGTTTTTTTCAAGGATGATGTGATTTTTTTAAAACCCGTTCCTCTTCTATGGGTATTACCAAGATAGAACTCTTTTCAACCCCGCATTTTACAAGGGCAATTTTATGAAAAAATAATTCATAAAACCATTTATTTCCCATTGGTTTTTATATGATTGTATTTTAATGAGTCCCATTCAATTTCATGGATTATGAAATGATGAATTTTTATTACCATTTGGCATAAATATGTACAATTTCTATTATGTGATGTGTGGGACCTATATCTCCCTTCAATGCATTAGGTAAATATGGATAATTAAGGACCCTAGAACATCCTAAGAGGAGAGGGGTGAATCAGGGTGTCAAATATTTCTTTTTAACTGATGGATCTTGTTCCCACATAGGTAAGAACCTATTAAACCTACCATAAATATGAATGAAAAGAGAGGAAATAGTAGTTTTACATTGTTCACCGCATAGGGCAACATCCAAGGAGCATACACTGACAATGTTTCGATCATACCCAAGTCCCCTAATATTTACTATATTTGGAATAAAAATATTCAGTAGTATTCAACATATGATAGGTTCAAAACCTTTACAGTGGTTTAGATATATCTCACTCCATCCCTCAGATCACTTTCGTCGACTCACCCTAGCTCACTGCTTTGATATAAGTCTAACTCGGTTTATCAACTTGAAGATAGATTTTAAAAATTCGTATTGATGTATTTGTCTATGGTCATCATGAGAATCTTCTTGAATCAAAAACTTGAGTAGGTTATTTCTAAAATCCTTATCCACTTAAACTTGATGTTGAAAACGGCTTGTTGTGAAGCAACTTCGTGAACCACACTCCTTTGAGATGTACACATACCATTGCGGAACAACATTCCATCACAGAGCATCCATGATTTCATGGAAAAAACTCAAAAAAACTAACTGAGTCAACATGGAAATCCTCATCATCACAAATTACCCTTTAAACAAAAGTGTTGAGCGTCAGTTGAGATTTATAGTTTCTTCACAATGCTCAAACTCATAGAGAAACCTAGTTTGTGAAGATCATCGCGAACTCACAACATTTCCTGATTTTTATTCATAATATTGATGAAAATTAAAAGAGTTAGACATATATTTATAGTATCATCCATTCGCGAATCTCCACTGCCTTTTTTCAGATTTTTTGGATCATCAAAATCATATTTTCGGAGCTCCTCCCTTCAAAAAGAACCATAGAAATCCTCTGTTTTCAATGCCCTTCACAAACGAAAAGTCATCTGTCAAAAACCTTCACTATTTCCATCCATTTCTCAAATAATTTATTCAATGTATAGAAAGATCCAAAAATCATAATTACAGAGAAATCTATCTCCAATTGTGAATCATGTCATAATCGCGATTCAGACCTTCAGAAAACTGTATGTCTTCACGAAATACTACTCGAAAAATCCCATATTCAAAAAACTCATATCATTTCTATATTTTCATAAGACCTCCAAGAAAAACCACTTTTCACGTTGAAAGACAACTTCCAAATTTTGGACTCCAAAAATTTGGCAAACACTAGGAAATGAAACCACCCTCAATACTACTTTCGGCATGAACTATATTATAGGTTTGCTTGCAATCTCCCTAGTCTTCCACATGAGGATTGACAACAAACCCAAATCCTATACCATTGGTAGCAAAGAACAGCCTTTGTTACCATAGATAACACATGAGTAAATATGATATGAGTGAACCTCATTACATGTTTATAATGATATGCACAAACCAGATTCCATTCTCACAATTTTATTTATGAACCTGATTACATGATCAGAATTTTTTTCTTGAACATGATTACATGTCGATAATGTTTTGTGTGGACTTCTATTTGATTTCTATAATGTTACGAGGGGACCTATATTTCATGTTTAAAATGATATATATTGACCTATTTGTATGTCCATATGTTTATATTATTGAATTATTTTAGGTCATTAACATAATGAGTGAGCCCATATCTATTTATGCATGTTCACAATGTTACAAGTTGATGTGCATGACAAAAATCAAAGTCATATGTAATGTTTTCTCTCTCATGGATCATTTTCATTTATTTACTTATGACTATCATCTTATGAAATTCTAATAAATATTCTGTGAGTCATTATTTTGATCATTGATATGAAGGGTATGTTTTAAAATTTTATTTATGTTCTAATACCCATATTCCCATTTTATGCTTACATATCAACCATGTTTAACCTTACTGAGAATAGAAGCTCACCATTTCTTATGTCTCTTATCCATATGTTATAAGAAATTGTTTTATATAGTATTACTAAAGGGGAATATATTTATGTGATACATTTAAGATCTTTCATGTATTAAGAATATTTTTCCGTTTGTTCTTAGGAAATAAACTATTATAGTCCTCTGGTGTGTGTTTTCGTAATGTATTGAATATTCATTTAAAAAGATGTCATATCCATGTATAAGGGGGCATAGTATTTATAGTTGGTAAAATAGGATAGGTTTTATCCAACCATTGTATACTATGATGAGAAAATATTATGGGGACCCCATGGGATACTTATAATCATATTTCTTTGGTTATATCTAAGTATAAGTTTAAAGATGGTTCAATGCTTAGGAAAAAATCATGGAATTTTTTTAATGGCTAGAGGGAGTGGTTTCTATGTAATTACATCCCAATATGGAGAATTCATATATAAGTTTATTTATAATAGAGGTAGTTTGTGGTAATAAATATGAAAACAGAACATTGAGCAATAGTCGATCATCTTCTTGTCCAATAAAGTTGGCCTTATTACACACCTCATTTGACACACACCAGGTAAATAATTTGGAAATTCAAAAACAATTTATGAAAAATAATAAAGGATTTAAATAGATGGTGACTAAGAATGACCTAGGATAAATATGCGGTGTCATGGATTTAAAATAAGTTGTCCATGTTTAGACACCATGTATGTTATTTTTCATTATTATATGGTTCCATGCTATTATTAGTGTTTCTCACAAAATTATTTTTGTTATATTTAATGAATGGAAAACAAAGGAACCATGAAATTTCTCAGTAAGAAGAAGAATGAAATGATTTTCCTCTTGAGTAACAAAATCATAGGGAGATGGAATGTATAGTCGTGATGTTATTATCAAATAAAATTCAAAATCTATAAATCATGTTGAACATTGAAATGAGAAAAGAAGAAATAATATTCTATTGAATCCTTCATTAGGAAACACCCACCTTATTTTACTGGTTCTACTAATTCACTAGTCACTGATAAATGGATAATTACCACTGAAATAATATTTACCATTATCAAGTGTTTGGAGCATGAAAAAATTATTTTGGCTCTCTATCGTTTGGAAGGTGAATCATACAAATGGTGAAACCTTATTAAGAATATGTTTCATGAAGAAGTAATTGACCCCGTGGAATGAGTTGAAAATAAGATTATATTTTTAGTAATTTCTTCCCTCACATTCTATGAACAATTATATAGGGAATTAATTTCTCATGCCCAAATGGAAGTACACTATATACATTGGTACCTACAACGATAATTTTACAATACTTTCATAGAACACTTCTAGTATAATTAATATTCCATCAACAAAATTGATTTATTAATTGGTATCTTAAGAAAATTTAATAGAAGGTAATTGGATATAATAGACTTTAGTATATACAAATAAGTCATTAGATGTGTACTAAATATAAAAATGGACCTTGGAATTTCTGACGATACCCATGGGTTTGATAATCAAAATATGATCAAGACTCTTTAGAACTCGAATAAATCACATGAGAAATGAAATTAAAGTTACTACTTTCAAGAAATGTGGTAATAAGAACTTAGGTGAATTCGTGAAAGGTACAAGAGGGTGTTAAAAGTGTTTCAATGAAATTACTCAAGACAAAGAGTGTATAAGTGTTTTGATGAGGCTAGTCAAAAAAATTAGTGGAGATAGCTCAACAGAATACACCACCGACACTCTTGTGTTTCAAGTTTAAGGAATTTTGGAATTATTAGAATCAATTATCTAATCAAATGGATAATTTTGATGATAAAACACATAAAAATCTAAAGAAAAGGGATATAGGTAATGCTTATGCAATAAAAATGGATGAGAAGAATAATGATAATTACGATACACTTATCCTCCCCTCCTTAGTTGTGAATTTCATGTTTTTTTGTGAATTAACACCAAGAAGATATTTTTTTAATAATTGTTTCGAAATTTAATAGGATTATCTCGCTCTATATGGATTCTAGAATAACTAAATCACATTGTATGTTTTATTAGTACAATAATGAACCCATGTTTTCAATGAAGATGATTTTATATAAGATTAGATCTTATATATGAAATGAAGGATGAATTAACATTTTTAAATTTAAACATATCAATGTAAAATTATATTAAGAGTTATGGATACAAAAAATGGTTCATGAGTTTAAGGTTGACCATAAGTTCAATGTAATTGAAATCCATTTTGAGGTTTCATGTGATGGGAGTTTATCAAGATTAAGGATATTTTAAGAAGAATTTATGGTAATACAACCTTTAAATTTTGTATATGTTTTAGCGACATAGTTATTTAATGAGGAATATATTTCCAAATTATTGAAATATGAATAATGGTACTGGTAAAAATTAGGATTTAACTTATCTTTGATGTTGAGGTGATTATCGTTTTTAGTATAAAACTGTAAAATGTCAACAAAAATCATCTCTATTATAGAAGATCTCTCTTTGTATTCTATTTCCATAATATACATTAATGATTTGGTAAGGATGAATGGGGTACCACATTCAATTGTACCTGATTTAGATATGATGCATAAACCAAAGTTTTAGAAATATATTCAGTAGCCTCTTCATATAGAGTTAATCTTTAGCATTAAAAATGTTTATTATAAGAGTTAAATTCAAACCCTGAAAGAAATGTTATAATCTTATTCAATGGATTTCCAAGGTGGTTAGAATCGCACATTCCTCTAATTAAGTTTCCTTACAATAATATATTTCACTCAAGAATTTAGATGGATCCTTATAAATTACATTATATATACTGGAATGAATTTAATGAAAGAAATCGATTGGGACCTGAGATAGATAATGAGATGGTATGGATGGTAAGGTCTATTCAACAATATTTAAGGACTACACAATGTTTCCAGAACTGTTATGCTGATAATCATTGTTTCATTTGATGTTGTTGAGAAGGTGTTTCTATGAATTTATCCATAAATGAAGGAAGTGAAAACTAATCACTAAATATATCAGTCCCATTAAAATATTTGATCATATCATGATAGTAGATTATCATTTTTCACTTCTATAAAATTGCCCTCAGTTTCAATATGTGTTCCACATATCTCTATCAAGGTGGTTGACCATTTTTCCTCGGTACACATGCATCGCTTGCACACAGTTTGGTCAAACTGTATAAAGGATGTTATTTCAAGCAGAACCATTTCACATAGTTTGCGCATGGTTTGAAAAAACATGTGCATGCTAAAATTATGGGTAAAATTCCCCAAATTCCCTTAATGATCTATTACTCCCCTCTTCTTCCCCAACTCATAAACCTATGGGAATAACCCCTTTCCCCCTCAATTTGGAGCTTTTTTAAGGCCAAAACTAAGGATCAAATATCTCTTTCATATGTCATCTGATCAATATTTCTTTCATCACGTTGGAAGTGCACTGGTAAGTACTCGAGTCCTCTTAAGTTTATACTCTTCTATCTTTCTCTCAATCTAGATATCATCATGTGAATATTATTCACCTTTTCATAGATCTACTCTGATCTGAGGAAAATCCAGGGACAATTACATAGGATATGGATCTTACAACCCTATGGTGGGTGGTCTATAACTCAACCCAAAAGTTCGTCAATTTTGGAATATTTGTGTGGGGCCCACCAATTTCCTTGGGGACTATATCATAAATTTACATCCCATGATTATACTTGCTAAAATAATATGTTTATGATCATTCTGAATATGTGATTAGTTGTTAGTGGTTATAGCCACAACTCAATATTCCACTGGTCAAAGGTTAATCTTTATTTGGGTTTTAGTGATTTGGAGTGTTTGAGCCACCGTTCGGGTGTGCCTTCGCTTGACCATCCAAAAGGTGAGCCATCAAATAATAAATGTCTTGATATTAATGGGAATTAAATAATGGTATGTACTATATAATCTCTCCACTTGAACAAACTAATTTATGGTCTTCAAATTGATTATTAAATGTGAAATGTGAAATGGAAAATATAACTAGTATACACCTTGGACATATAAAATGAGATTGAATAAAGGTTACATGTCTGTAGCAACCCTTTCCATATTGATGGAAGGCAGTGGCGTGAACCTCTATAATTGAATATTCCTAAATGTTTAATTACGACTTGATTAATGGTTTAAATGATACATGGCCTATCCACACTAATGGAAGACAAGGCTTGACTTAATGAATTATTACATGATTACAATATCAAATAGGAATGTACTGACTCATGCTCACCATGGACTATAAGAGAAGAATACATTGGGATTTGATAACCCATTTATGATTCAATGATGATGTTTTCTTAGGTAGACACCCACATAGACTTTGGTTATTTTCTATTCCTCATATTCTTGGTATACTACTAAAGGGTCCTCTACATTATTACATGATACCTTGGATACACTCCCCAGGATCCAACATTAACTAGTAGGTTCCATGGTTAAATCTCATTCGTACCTATGTTTACATAGCCCCATTTTACCTAGGTTTATCACCTTAGAATTAGTATGCTCCTTATTATGGAATGTCTTGGATTACGCTCCATGGATGACACTCATAAACATTATATAGACTCAGATGCTACTGATTTAGCATTTCGTGTGATCATCATTACCTTTTTTATTACCATAGAACTCTCTCACTAGATATCATTTTTAGGTTTACTTCTTACGTGTTGGAAACTTCACTACTTACACTATCATGAGGTGATATCAGTGTTTGTTATGCCTCACATGACCTATTAACATGAAATGGTAATTACTCAATTAATGAACTAGTTACATGTTCAGACACTAGTCGATGGCTGAAGTAGGTACTTGGGTATTTTTTTATATTGTATTACTTTCATTACTTTATATATGAATGCATGCAGACTACAATATTCCATTACATGGGCTGAATGATATAGACATTGTTAGTGGTGTCTCAGTATGATTTATCTCACACCCTCCCTGAGAATTGTTTGGTACCCAAAGTAGATTACATGACTAAAGATGTAGAAAAATGGAAGCATACAGCTTCAAACACTTAAATGTGTTCTGATAGGATACAGATTGATAGCAGATGACCGAGTCAGATCATGGGTTTCTTAAAGGAGCCCTTGTTTTCATTTAATTTATGTAACATGTTATGCCTATTTTATTGTATGCATGTTTTCCAATTTTCTAGTCACATGACATTACCACAACATTGTACTATTTAATACAGTTATAGTTATTCTAATTTATCTATTTCATCAGTTTAGTTCAACAATTTATTTATATTTCTCCCAATATTCATTATTGTTTATACCCTCCAACTATACTACACTCTGTTAATGAGAGAATTGACTCCCCATGGACATAACCATGTCCCTTGCTGGTAGTTAGCAGCCTCTGGCGTTTGGGGTGATGTGCTTGAGGTCATGTGGTCGGCCATGCTCGGGGTACCCGTTAAGTGGAATTCGGGTCTTGAACATCACAAAGTTGTATCAGAGGTGCTTTCTTTTCTTACTTTACTATTTGGAGACAATATATTGGAGAATATGAACACTTTGGACTAGGTCATAAGCCATGATTGGGCATCACTAACCCATGTTCAGGGTAAAACCCATGTTTCCTAAATTATAATTATTATTCTACTTATACTTATTACCACACTAAAAAAATAATTTTTTATTAAAGGAGGATAAACACAATGAAAACCAGGCTTTGGGAAAGAATCACAAACATTTAAGGCGGTCTAAAATAGTGGATTCCAAGTTGATCTCCCCTAATCAACGCCACCCCATCCAGTTGAATGTGAAGAATTCTATGAAATTAAAAAACATTATTACCTTGATCTACCACCACCAAGGATGAAAAGTAGTCCAAAAACTTATTTACATCACGCCATGTATGAAAAAGAAGAATCTTATTTTTGTAAATCCACCTCCTGCATTTTTTGATAATACAAGCAATTGAGCAGGGTGTATAAATCTTGCCCTTCATCGAATTGAGTATAATCATTGAATCAGTTTCAATATGAGAAATAGATATGTTTCTCTGAGCACACAACATTTCCCATGTTTTCATTGCCTCAGATTCAACTTGAATGGAAAAACCACTGCCATAAAATGTAGAAAAGGAATGAAAAATGATTCCACTCCCATCATGTACAACACTGCAACCCCAAATACTTCACTGTTGGGTGAACTAGATGTTTTGAGGTGTTGTTGATTATTTTTCTATTTGTATATTTTATTTCATCCTTTACCTGATCAAATGAGAGTAAGGATCATTGTTACATGCATCATTATAGGAACCTAGAATTCAAATTTCATGCATATTCCAATTCCATATAAGAGAATTTTACTGCCTTATATTACTTGATAATCCTATGATTGTTGAGTGATGTTGTGATAGTAATCATGTGCTTGTATTACTCCTGGATATGATTGAGTGATATAAAATCTCAAATAATGAGGGGTATGGCCCCTCATGGGTTGGGATAAGTAATTTACCATGTCAAGTTGTTATACTATTAATAAATGGGTGTCATTTCTTGTGATAGGTTAATGAAAACTGATTCATAAAAAATGGAAATCCATTATAATGTGAATCTTGAAATAAAAAATAAATTGGTTTCACATCCTTATCTCTCCTTATCATATTAATGAATGGTAAATGAGTGTCCCCAGTAGTTAACTGCAAAATGATATGAAACTTATACTTGAGAACTTACTAATACCTTGATGTCTAAGATGGTAGTTTTGGTAGTATACCTTGGGTAGTGAGTTTTCTTTTGTTGATATTCTGTTAGTGATGCTATCTCCTTGTTTATAAGCTTGTTCTGAGGTGTACACTGGGAATTTTTAGTCCAATACCACCATGATGTCCTTATGTCATTCTCCGGGAAGGTAGTGATGATCATGCTCTAGACTTTGTTGACCATGAGTCTCTATTCATACCTCCAGGTGTGCCACGTGAGGCACTACATGTTGTACCTGATCTAGGCACTGATGTTCACTCCGTAATAGTTTCTTACGTATGATGAATTCTATGCATGGTGCCCTACTAGTTGCACCCATGATGGATGATCTAACCCATGAGTTCTAGCAGTAGTATCCTTCCACTTTTTCAGGGGATGGTGGTTCTCAGGCTACTAAGTCTAGGATAGAGGTCATGGAGTCTATCTTTGAGTATCTAGAAATGCTTCCACATAGGATAGTCAATAATTCTATATACATGCTTCGGGATTCATCCAGGCGTTGGTTGGATGTGGTTACCTAGGCCGGTTGTCATCAGGGCATGTTATCGGTTGATTTCCAGACATCCTTCTATAATCAATTCCTTCCTTCGTCACTAGGAGCTGACAGAACCACATAGTCAATGAATCTTTAGAATGGTTCAATGTAAATTATATATATTCAACATGTTTCATTGATTTAAAGTGAATTTCACTACTTATATTTGGTGATGATATTTCACATGCTAGATATTCTGAGGATGGGCTCTAGTATGCCTTCTGAACTCAGGTAAATGCCTTTTATCAGACTACCTTTTCTGCAATAGTTGATCAAGACCATATCACGGATTGTAACCTAAGGGATATCAGGAGTATCAGGTTTAAAGGATCAATCCCATGTCAGGACAATAGATAATCTGGTGGTAGGAAACATTCCCTTGAGATTTTTCATCAGGGTAGTGGTAGCTAGAATATTCAGTTTTATAGCTCTATGGTGTGTCATCAGTTCGGAAGACCAACCATAAAAAGACCAAATGTGAAAGAGATCCTATGGAGTGTCGGGATTTCAGCCCTATATTCCATCTTCAGCATTTATATAGTAAATTTCCACCATATTCGAGTGGAAAAGGATCAACATCATCTCCTCCTTTATGAGCAAGTTCATTTGTGCCGCGTCATGTTGGGAGTTGGAATAGCACTGGCAGGTCTGGCTGAGGAGGAGGTCCTGGCCATGGTAGTTTGACACATAATCCCCAGCAGCACTAGTAGAGCTTCCATGATTTTAGTAGTCCATATGTTCCATAGGGTCATAGATCAAGTTAATTTCATGCTTTACTACTAATACCCAAGGATATGGTTACATGACCATCTACAGTACACGGTACTGTTCTAATTGCCTCTACTATTGTGTCTTCTTTGTTTGATACAAGTGCTTCAGACTCTTTCATTTCTATATCTACCATGGAAAGCCTCAAATAAGAGACACATTATCACTATAGTGTAATGACCCTTGATACACCATTGGGAAAATGGAAATATGGTTTACACCTATGCAGATGTTGTCCCCTTGAGGTAGGAAATTATCCTTTTCTTATGGAATATCTTTATTATTGAGATGACATGCTTCAATTTCATTCTTGGGGTGGACTGGTTATTCCACTATTACGCCATTTGTATACTGTTATTGCCACATGGTCTCCTTTATATCACTCGAAGGTAGCTGTTATCTTTTAAAATATGACTGGGATGTCCATGATGGGAGAGATGGACTGAAGCATCATGGACTATGTAGAGTGACCACCCAGAATGAAAATTCATTCATATATGATTTGGGTTTTCTTTAAACTAATTTCCCCCTAGTAGTTGATCTATTCAGGGATGTCTTTCCCTATGAATTTTCAGGATTACCTACTAAGAGAGAGTTAGAGATTAAAATCGAGCTTGTTCTAGGAGCATATCCATTGTCCATTCATCCATACATCATTGCACCTACAGAACTCAAGGAACTAAAGATGCACTTAGAGGATATAGAGGCCAAAAGATTTATACATCCCAGTACATCCACATGGGGTTCACATATACTTTTTTTAAGAATAAGGTTGGAAATCTTTGTTTATGAGTGGATAAAAGAATGTTGAACCAGATTACGATCAGGAATCGGTATCCAAATCCCCAAATAGATGATCTTTTTTACAAATTCCAAGGAGATAAGGTATTCTATAAGATCGATATGAGATCAGGTTATCATCCTATTTGAGTTAGACCATAAAACATACCTTATACAGCTTTCCATAATAGTTATGGTCTATATGAGTTCCTTGTTATGCCATTCAAGATTACGAACTCACATACCATTTTCATGGATTTGATGAATTGGGTTTTCCACCTCTATTTGGAATATTTTTTTGTGGTCTTCGTATATGATATATTGGTGTATTATAGTACTAGTAGTTACCATGACAAACATCTTGAGATCATTCTGCGTACACTAAGAGAGCATCATCTTTATGACAAGCTTGGAAATTTCCACATCTGGATCAACAAATTCTACTTATTGGTCCATGTCATTTCAGAATAAAGTGTATTTGTTGACCTTGAAAAGTTTAGAGTTGTAGTATCCTATGAGCATTCCATGAACATGTTTGATATATTTTTTTTCTTTTGGATGGATGGATATTAAATGCATTTCATACAAGACATCTCACATATTGCTTCACCGCTTACTGGTCTTACAAAAAATAGTGTCAAGTCCACATGGTCAGAAGCATGTGATAAATCCTTTTAGGACCTTAAAGGGAGGCTTGTATCAGCAACTATTATAATTCTTCTTGAGCTAGGTATAGGTTATACTATCTTTTGTGATGCATTCAGAATTGTCCTATGAGTAATATTGATGAAGGAAGATAGAGTCATTGTGTTCGGATCATGGAAGTTGAATCCTCACGATTGAAATTACCCGATGCACAAACTTGAGCTAATAGTCGTTTTCCATGCCTTATGATCCTAGATACATCATCTGTTAGGTGAGAACATTGTTCTATATTCGGACCACAATGGCCTCAAATATATCTTTTCTCCGCATGACTTCAACCTCAGACAAAAGATATGGGTTAAACATTACCAATATTTTGATTCTAAGGTAACCTATACACCTTGAAAAAGAAATGTGGTCACTGATGCACTGAGTCTTAAAACTCAAACATATGTCGTATATGAAGCATGTTATGAATGGAAGTTAGTAAACCACTTTTCGGATCTTCATCTGGAGTTTCATGATATTTATGATAAGTTTTACCTCTCATCCTAATCATTTACCTCTTCCATCCTTGAGAAGGCGAAGAGTAGGTAGTTTTTAGATACTGATTGTTTGGTTATCCATGAGAGTATAGCAGGAGATAACCCACCAATAGATTCGTCTGTGGATAGAGATAACATCCTCCATGTATGTGGATGATTTTGGGTTCCCAAAGATATGAGAGATGAGTTGATAATAGAGTCACAAGCTTCTCAGTGGGTAGTTCAACCAGGAATCTCAAATGTGCATCAATCTATGTGATGTCAGTATTGGTGGCCTTGTATGAAATGTTAGATAGTAGGCATTATCACAAGTTTTTCCACCTATCGTTAGGTGAAGGTAGATCACTAGAGACCTGAAGGCCAGCTACAACCGCTTGTAGTCCCGTAATGGAAATGGGATGATATTGCTAGGTATTTCATAGTTTTCATACCTAGGTCACCCAAGAGTAGAGATTTTATATGGGTAGTCGTTGTCCAACTAAAGAAAAAATCCCAAATCATTTGTATTCAAGAGACTTTCTCATTTGATGAGCTGGGAAGAATGTATGTTCGTGAGATCGTACGACTACACAGGTTTCCACGTACAATCATTTTAGATAGAGATGCTAATTTAAATTCAAGTTGATGACATGGTTTGTAGAAATTAAAGAGAAATCATGTTCTTATAAGAATAGATTTTCACACTTAGACCGATGGAAAATAAGAATGGACGATACAGGTTCTAGAGGATATGCGAAGAGTATCTGTCCCTTATTTTTGTGGTTCTTGGGAAAAGTATTTACCTCTCATCAAGTTCACCTATAATAATAGTTTTCAGAAGACAATTCAGATGTCTTATTTTGAGGACATATATGGTAGGCCTTGCCATTCACCCTTCTGCTAGCTAGAGGAAGGTGAGGAAGCCATACATGGTCCTTGTATTTTTCATGAGACTTCTGAACAGGTTCATCTAATCAGAAAGTGTATGACTACTGTGTAGTCAAGATAGAAATCTTATGTCGATCGTCATCAAAGATCACTTGAGTTAGAGGTTAGGGTTGTGTTTTTTCTTCATGTATCGCCCATTCTAGGTCATATATGGTTACATAAGCAATTAAATTAATCACCCTGTTATGTATGGATGTTCAAGATCCAAGAGAGAGTCAGGAAGGTATCCAATTGGTTAGTATTACCTCAGAGGTATCATGCAATTCATGACATATTTCATGTATCAAAACGTCACCAATATCATGACTACCCATCTCATACATTTGATCCCAAGGAAGTTGAATTAGATGTTGATGCTACCTTTGAAGATTATTCAAAGTGTATCGTTGACTGGAGCACAAAGGCTCTCTAAGGTCTGTTTTTTCATATAATATGAGTGTTATGGAAGCATGGTCGAGTACATGATGAGACTTGGGAGAGGGAAGCTGACGTACATACCCAATGGCCAGAGTTATTCTCAAATATAGTTTCCTTACACATAGAAGAACATAGAGGTGAGTTTTTTTAAGGGGGAAGAATATAAAAACCTTGTTTTTCAATCAGGTTTGGATCCTTTAATTTTTGGTATAAATATTCACTTTGAACCTAATATAGATGCCTAATGGGTTTTAAAATATTACAAGGCTATTCGGGGCTTGTTCGGAGCCCAGAACCCATCATTTTGGGAAAAATAGTCTTGGTGCACATTTTAGAGTAAACAATTTTGGAATTCCACATGGTTTGGTAAATCGGGTGGATTGTGTTTTTTTGAACATATCCATCTCGCATGGTTGTCCCACGGTCACGTGGCTTAACCGTGCAGATTACCCTTTTTCCTAGGTACACATGCATTTCCTGTGCATGGGTTAATCAAAGCATATGGAGGATATTAGTTTGAGAAAAACATCTCACACAGTTTCTGTATGATTTGACAAACCGGGAAAAAAACATGAGTTGCCCAAAATTTTGGGTAAAATATCCAAAATTACCTTAATGATCTATTTAATCCCCAATTATTCCCCAAATCATAGACTATTTGGATTAACCCCATTTCCTCTTAATTCCGATATCTTTGAAGGCCAATGTTAGGGATTAAGATATCTTATTTTTCCAGCATCCAATTGATCATCTATTCATCACATTGGATGTGAAACGGTAAGTACTTGAGCCCTCATTACTTTCCTTCCTCTCACTTTCTCTCAATCTAGATATCAACATGTAAGAATTTTTTCCACTTTTCATGGATCTACTCTGATCTAAGAAAAATTACCGGCCAATAATGGAGTATAAGGATCATAGAACCCTAAGGTGTGTGGTATATAACTCATCCCTAAAGTTTGTTGATTTTGGAATATTCATGTGGGGCTCGTTGATTCATCAATGAATGTTTCTTAAATTTTTTTCTATGATTATACTTGTTAGAATCGTATGGTTATTATCTTTTCAAATATTTGATTAGTTGTTAGTGCTTACAACCGTAACTCATTCTCACCCATGTTAAAGGTTATTCCATATTTAGTTTTAGTGTTTTGGCTTGTTTGAACCACCATTTGGGTGTGTCTTTTATTGACTTTTCTAAAGGCGATCCTTCCTATAATAAATGGCTTGCTATTAATGATGATTTTATAATGGAATGAACCATGTATTCCCACCACTTGACCAACATAATGTATGTGATTCATATTGATTATTAAATTTGAAATGTGAAATGTAAAATATACCAAGTATATAACTTGGCCTTATCAAATGATAATGAATAAAGGATACATGATCGTATCATCCCTTTCCATATTGATGGAAGGCAGCGGAGTGAACATCTATAATTGAATATTCTTTAATGGTTAATTAAGACTTTATTAATGTTTGTAATTCTAATTTTTCTATCCACACTAATGGAAGAATGGGCTTAAACATAATGACTGATTACATGATTACAATATCAAATAGTAATGGACTTACTCATGTTTTCCTTAGATTCTGAGAGAAGAATAATTTGGGACCTGAGAACCCCATTCCAAATGAAGGGTTGAATTTTCATAGGTTGACACCAACCTAGACTCTGGTTTTTTTATTCCATGGAATTCTGGTAAACTATAGTATGGTCCTTTACATTATTACATGATACCTCAAATACACTCTCTCAGATCCAGCATTGACTAGATGGTTCCATTGTTAAATAACATAGGTCCCATTCATTTCTTAGCCCTGTTTTACCTAGAATGGTCACCTTGGACTCGATAGGAACTTTATTGTGGAATGCCTTGGATTACCCTCCTTGGATTACACTCTTACCCTTTAGCTAGAATCCAATTCTACTGAGTTAGTGTTCTGTGAGATCTATGTTACCTTGGTTATTACCCTAGAATTCCATCACTAGATATCACTTTCAGGTTTCCTTGTTACACCTCAGAACCATCACTACATAAGCTATCATGAGGTGATTTTAGTATTGGATATGACTCACGTGACCTACTAACATGAAATGGTAATTAATGAATTAATGAATTGGTTACATGTTCATACACTAGTCAAGGGATAAAGAAAGTAATTTGGTATTTATTTATATTTTACTCCATAATTTAATTTATATATGAATTCCTACACACTACTATATTTAATTAGATAGTCTAGATGTTATAGACACCATTGGTGGTGGCCCACTGAGATTATCTCACACCCTCTCCATGCCCCTTTTGGAACCCGATGTAGATTACATGAATATAGGAGTTGACAAAGGGAATCATACGGCTTCCAAAGATGTATCTAATGCTAATAGGATAGAGCTTGATTGTAGATGGCCAAGTTAGATCTCAATATACTTGGAGTGGCCCTTGTTTTCATTTACGTTGTGGAACATCTTATGCTTATTGTCCTTTATCAATATTTTCTAGAATTCTAGTCACATGACGTTACACCATCATTGTTCTAGTTGATACAGTAATTGTTATTAATTTTTATCTATTACTTTAGTATGTTTACACTATTTATTTATATTTCTTATGCTTTTTATTACAATTTATACCCTTCCACTGTGCTACACTCTGCTAATGGGGGAATAGTCTACCCATAGACACACCCTAGGCCCTCGCTGGTAGTTGGAACCCTCTTGCATTTAGGGATATGCACTTGAGTCCATGTCCCCCCCCCCCCGGTCTCATGGCACCCGTTATGTGGGATTTGGGTCTGGGACATCATAATGTGCATACCTAGTTAATCTTATATACTAACCTCATAGTTCATTACTCTGGAGCATGGTATTCTTTATAAGGTATAACCGTATAGATTTTGGATTTAATATTGAAGATTCTATGAAGCATAACCACTAAACTGGTTAAATTTTTGTGGATAAACCAACATCTTTAGGAAGTTGTGTTAGATCCTAATGATTTAATGAGATAGATATTTCCTTATTTAATGTTACAAAAGTCATTAATTTCATGGGAAAAACATATTTTACGGGTTGTATAATTTAACACCCTGAGATTTCATGAATTTATGGGGTTTAAAATAAATAAATTTTTGTTGATTGTTGGTGATACACGCAATATAGATTTTTAATAAAATAAAACATTACTTAGCTGTTAAACATTACTATGTTGTTAAATTAATATAATATTATTAACACTATTATTTAAACACTTCCATTATAACCTAGAAGTCAAACATAGAAGTATAAATATTAATAAATTGTTTTTGAATAATATTGTATAATTGTTTTATAAAAAAAATTATAAAATTTACTTAATTATTATTAGTATGCATATGTTACCAAAAAAGTATTTTCTAAAAAAATGGGTTTTTTTCAGATAAAAAATAAATTTTTTTTTACCATTTTAGAAAATTAGTATTACAAAATCAACTTATTTTTTGATATAGACTATTCAAGAAAATTTAGTCGTGAATTTATGGTAATTTCTCGAAAAGATTTGTTTTTTTATGAATAGTGGAAAATAGTGAATTGTAAATGAAAAGTGTCTTTTTTTAAATTATTTATAAATATAAATTATATTTCAAATGGTTATTAATGTAAAATTAGTTCAATTAACTCTATAATAATACAATTTAGTTTATTTTAATAGATTTATTATTAAAATTGGATATAAATACATTTCAAACTTTTGAACATTTTCTCCTTGAAAATCATTTTTCTATTCATCTCTATAGGAATAATTTTGAATAAATTATTTTCAATTATGATAATTAAATTTGAAAAAATTTATACCATATTTGGGATCATAATTATTTATATTATCTAATATGTAAAACATAATTTTGCGCAAAAATTAATATTGAATGCATTAAAAATTAATTATCATGGTTATGGTAATGTTGGGTTTACCATGGGCTAAACTAAAAATATAATGGTTGAAATGTCCTAAAACTTATCTAAAATATATTTAATAGACATATGTCATCCATTTCACCTCTAAGGTTCTATAATTTCTCATTTTGAACACTTTTTACATTAAAAACAGACGGGATAACTTGATTCTTTTTTAAAAATAACAAGTGATTCCTCTTCCACACTTATAAAGACTCCACCCTTTTCTTTTATTCACACCATCAAACACTTTTGGTTCAGAACATACCTACCCAAATAACATCCCTACTTCCCTCATATAATCCTGGGATCATTATTTTGTACATAAATCCATCCTATGACGGAGTCTGATTCAAACCTAAGGAGATACATGAATAAGATGTAACATTCATCAATGAGAACTTTTGTTTTATTTCATCATCCATCTCTATAAATTATTGTTATACAATTTTGAAAATAAATTCACTATAACTAATATATATTTAGATTTTTTTTATATTATGTAAATTACCTAGATCCACCTACACTTCAATCGAATGTGTTAAGAAATCATCATTCATGTGTATGGTTGACTACCTCATAATAAATTGATGTCATTTTCTTTTCTATGACCACCTATAACGGTTGGGGATAATTATTGATTTACTTTTTATATATATATTTTATTTATCATTTTATAATTCCTATATGATTAATATATCCCACAAAATATTATCATTTCCATTTTGTGGGGATACGATAATGTCACTCGTGTGTTCAGTGGACTACCACCTTATAAAGCATTGTGATTCATTCAAGAATTTACTTGGAAGTTATTATGGATGGTATTAATGGAAATCTGTGACATATATGACATAAAAATTATTCTATAATGGAAATATATCATTTTATATTTTATATTTCTATCCATGAAGAAAATGGAAACAAATTTAATGTGTATGTATGGCCTACCGTATCCATGAATGGTGTATTTCATTTTATAACAATTCATTTATATGATTCAGTAAATATATATATAATGAATATATATAATATTTTTATATTTATTAAAATTATGGAGATAATTGAACCATGATCAATGTTATAGGACTAAAAATAATATATCAAAACATAAACAAAAAATAAATCTTTTATTACCAGAAACATGATTTTAACAAGTAATGTTTTATAAACTGGTAATAATTTTTCATAAGTAGATAATATATTATATGATATATTTATTTATTTTTTTGAATATATTTATATTAAAACTATATTTATTATAATTTGGACTTGAATGTGTGAAAAAATACATTTTTATTGAATATTTTATTGATAATAAATGATAAACTTTCCTCAAATTATGTTAAATTTATTTATTTATAAAATATTTTTGATTAGAGCATTCATTTGAAAATGTTGTGGAAATTCCAATTTTACCCTTTATAGTGCACTGTAGTATTTTTGAGAGAATTGTTTTTATATTTATTATTTGAACTCGAAGTTTTGTAACTATGTTCTTGACTTAATGGGAAACAACTTGTTTTCTGGACATTGGATCTAAATCATGCATTTGGTTGGTGAAAATGGGCTATGGTGTCAAATATGGGCTGGAATCGACATATTAGATGTTGGTTATGTGTTTGTTCCATAATGTCTTCGTAATTTCTTGGATTTGGAACAAATTTTTATAGAATCTTGAAGAAGAAATTTTCCTCAAATAATCCTTCTGAAAGGACATATTATTCACACATTTTGTGTTCAAATGTTCGGTTCAATTTGGCTTAAAATATTTGTCTGAGATTCCCGATTCATACTTGAAACCACCTTGAACCTGGCCTCCCCACCACTCTATAATTTTTTTTCTTCTCATTTGGAGAAGTTGGTATTTTCATTTGGATATTAAACAAAGAATACCTTTGGTTTCACTCAAATTCTCCAAACATTGTAAAAGGGGTAGCCCTTGAAACAAGGATCCCCTCGTCAAAGCCTTCTTCTCCTTCTTCATGTTGTTATGTCTGCATTTAAATAAAAAAATCATTATTTTGATTTTAATTATTCCCTTTTCTTATGTTTTGTTCAAATTTTTTTTTCACTTAATCTCCATAATTGTTCTAAAATCAAGAGTAGAAATGATATTGGGTTTTACCCTCGTTAAAATATCTGCACATGCAAAATGTTTCTATAATTACTACGCTGCCCATGGAAGAGTAGTGATTTTTTGTAATAATTATACCTCTTTCCATAATAATTAATTTATTTTTGAAAATATGAGATACTGTAATTCTATTAATATGATCTATTAATTGAGTTTTCAGTTTAAATAAAACTAAGAAAGTAATTTATCAATTGAAAAAAAAACACAGGAGGTCGAAATATGTGTAAATTATAAGGGTGTGATCTTAATCGATAATACAAGACCATAAGGGATAAAATTTAAGAGTTAAAATATAATCCCTAAACTAAATTAATCCTCATTTACAGAATATATATGTTCCATAATATACCACTAAAAAAATATATCCTTAGAAAATCAATCAAAGAAGGGTGTTGTGGTTACATGTTCTTAAGATAGCCTAGGGTTTAATTTACTTCATATTTGAGGTATGTTATTTATCGTAGGGTTTGAGGGATAACAAGTAACTGGATCGTAATTAAGTGGATGTTAATTTAAATGATAATGATAAATAATTAATTGAAAAGGTATAGTTAGATCGATTAAACCTTTTAAATATTTTCTATAAAACATTTTTTGTTGTGTCATTTTAATTGATCTTCATTTAAAAAATAAAAACAAAAAAATAAAATCTTATTCTAGAAAAATTCTTTAAGACCCCATAAATTTAATTAGTGTTTTTATTTCATATCATTTTATTATAAAAATATGTTTAATATGTTTTTAAATTTACTTCTTTCTTTGAGAGATGACAATGGTCAGACACTCTGTTGCACCTATGTACCCAATAATCACATATAATTTGAAAGCACCCATGATAGCACTTTTCAATGTGTACGGAGGATGTTGAGACTTAAGGTAAGGTATTTTTGTTCTCTATTTTATTTCTAAGAGACATATGACAATCCCCAACAATATTCTTTTGTGTGGTGTATATACTAACCCTTTTATATGTTATATAATGAATCATATTGTTTTCATGATATTTAATGTTTTATTTGATGTTATTATTTATTGGGGATTATGATTCAATATATTCATAACGAGGTAAGAGATATCTGTATCAATATTCATTATTTGAGGTGTTTGTTTAGTTATGCACCAATATTCTTTCACGAGGTGTATATAAAACCCATTTAACATGTAATATAATTAATTAATTTATACTCACAATGTTTTAGGTTCCATTATATGTTAATCATTCATTAGGCTTGTTATTCAACGATAAAAAATTAGAAATGATTTTATATTACAATCACATCATTTATCACAATTGTTTATGAATATATTTTTAATGATAATGAGTTATGATCCATCTATAAAGATACTCATAAATTTTATAATACTATAGTTATTAATTTTATTTTAATTTTATATAAAAAATTTCCAATATTTTGTCAAAAAAATAATTGTGAATATTTTTTTCAGAAAACTCGACATTATATAACTCTTCGGTCAGAAACCTATTCTTCCAAAATAAAATTTTCTATAAATGTTAAATGTTTATATTATGATTTTTAAAAGGCATTTTTAACTGTGTTTTAAATTATATATTTTTTCTGTATAATTATTCTATATATTTAGAAAATATATATATATTTAACTATATATTATTATTCTCTCACTTAATAATGACAAAGAAGAATAAATCTTATGTAATAATGGGTAATTTATTTTTACTATTATTCAATAAAGTAGAAGGAATCATGAAGGACCCTACAGAACTATATACTAATATGAGGTATTTTATTGATTATCATTATACACATAGATCACATCAGTTTTATTAATTGATGTTTATTTATTTTCTATAGAATAATATCTATTTACTTTAATTTGTAGAGGAAATTATGTGTGAAGATATTTTAACTTTATAAATCCTATCTCATTCGCACCCTAGTTTCATCTTCATACACTAAATTGTGATTGTAGGTTCTTAATTTCTATACTCATTTATTTATTTTCCTTGTAAAAGAACCATAAGGCCACATAATTTCATTATATCAAATTTCCATCTACTGGAAATGAACATTTTTGGTTACGAGTATAAAAACAATAATAAATTCACTATATAGACAGTTACAATAGGTTTTGTGGACTAGGCGGTGTGATTTGAGAGCCTTGAACCACCATACAAGTATTTTGGGTCTTGATCATTCTCTCAATTATTTTTCGACTACATTAATAGTCTAAGGGAGAATATCTTGGTCGACTAATTTATGGGAATAAATTAAAACAATATAGAATATTCCTAAAGGGACATAATTTACTTCCCCTTGAGATAATGTTTTTATTGGGAATCAATTCACCTCAGCCACCTCTTGAGTTTTCTTCTTTAATAATATCAGGAAATTAATTGGTATCCAATCGTGGTATATTTTAGTGAATATAGAGGATTTCTTTTGGAATTTAAAATATTCAGTTAAATTTTTAGATGGAGACTGATTTCCCTAAAATATTTAATAGAATATATATCTATGATCTGGGCCCCTTTTTACGATGGTAAATATAGATGTTAAAAATCTAGGATGATAATATTTATGACTAATAAATGTTTGAAAATATATTTTATTTATTTAAAACCATATAATATACTTGAAGCTTAAACATAAATGTAGAATTATTATAAATAATTCAAGAATGATTAAAATTCTGGGTTTGTGAATGCAATTATATATGGACATATTCTAGTTGAATTTAAAATATTATATCGGTGCCTTACTACATATTATATGTGGGAGACCATTTTTGAATTAAAAGAGAGTAAAAATAATTTAACATTTTAACCTAAAATATTGATAAACACAAATGTAATACTTTTTAGATTTATTAAGGTGAATGAAAAACTCATCTGAATGGGAGGATAAAAAAATTGTCAATGATGTTGTTGAATTTGGTGGTTCAGTTTCTAAATTTGGTGAGGTCTAAAGGTCATTATAGATTTCACATTAAAATAGAGAGTAATGCATGTTGATATCATAAACTCTACACTTTTAAAAAACAATAATATGAAAATTTTAATAGGATATTTATCTTTGTTTGATGGAAAGATGAAAATAAAAACTGAAAATAATATTTCTATTAAGTAGTACACTGATTCGTTAAAACATTCAATATAGATGATTAGAGTATAGTATTAATATATGTATATAGATTCTAACTAAAGAGGTCATCTTTTAGATATTTCTAAGAAGATTAACAAATTGTATATAAATAGGAATGACAAATTGAGGAAGAATAAATAAAATGAATTAAAATGATATGAATATAAGATGAGTGGAAATTTAAGACTAATGTTTTTGAAAATTAATTACCATAAGAAATACTATTACAAAATAATTGTGCGTAAGGGTGTGATTGATAAATATAGTGCCCTAAATTATTAAACTCACAACTCTAGTTCAAACTTGATAACTAAAGAATGAAATATAATAGAGAATATATCAACTAGGGATCAAACAAAACAAGCACCCTCTTATTTGTTTCAATATTAATATTCATAAAATTATTATACTAATGGCCTTTATGAATAATCATTAATTATTTAATTAATTTTTTTAATTAAAATGAGGATTAAATCTTTGAAAAAGTATTACAATGTTATTTTTCATGAAATTAATGACTGATATTAATAATTTTTGTCATTAAGATCTAATTTTAATAAAAATTCTTATGTAGTCCATGATACACGAGTTTTAGGTTTATTGGATGATGATGAAACATGAAAAAAACCATATAAAATGTTTGAATATTGGTAAAAAAATTAAAATAAAATCCATGATAACAAAAAAATAAAATGGAAGATTCTGTATTGTTAATAAAGCAGGAGAACCAAGAAATTATAAAAAATATTTTATATTTCATTATTAGTGAAACCAAATTTATTTTGTTATATTATTTAATTATATATTTAATAATAATTAATAATATTTTTACTATTTTAAAATTTCACATATTTAGGGGTTAATCATTTTTAATTTTCTCATGATTTTTCAAACATGAAATATGGAATTTATACATTATGAAAAAAAATCATATCAAAATAACATATTGGTGACATTGCTATAAAAACATACATATGTTAAAAAAAGGAAATGTATTTGATAATTTTTTATGAATATTCCACTATTGTTTATTAATATATCATATAATGGTTTCTCAATAAATAAAAATATATCAAATGGGTTATCGAATTCTGATTATGATAGTTATCTAAAAGGTATCATCAGTAGACATAAAACTGTAATCTTGGAAATATTTCAATTGATTTTTTTTATTTTAATATATTATTATATGGAGTTGTTTTTGGAATATAATTTTATATTAAAAATTAAAATAATTGTTTTTTATTTTATTGATTCTTTATGTTTATATTCTACAATTTCCTATTATGTTAATTTTCTCATTAATATTTTTATTCAATAAACCATGGATTTCTATTTTGTATTACCCTTAATTGAGGGAGGATTACCTTTATGTGAGGGTGATTTACCATTATAAAAGGAAATAAAAGAATTATGTGAGGAATAGTTTTATCCATATGTATGTTTTGGTGAAATATAAGCTGCAATGATGTGATAAAATCATTACCTTTATATGAGGGTAATGTTGTAGTCAATTAGAGGGCATGTTATCGTTCAATATCTAGAGTGATGGGTGGTATACCTTTTTAAAGTGAAGTATATACCTTGATATGGGGAGTCAGGTTACCTTTATTTAATTGGGGCACTGCGTGTATTTTCATAACACAAGGGGGGATTCTTACCCTTCATTGAGAGAGGTTTTAGTAGTATTACCCTGAAATAGATGGATAATAGAGAATGATACCCTAATGAGAGGAAGATGAAATTGGAATAATGGTATAGTAGAGTTAACCTTCCCTAGTTTAAGGAGTAAATTCACATATTTCTAAAAAAATACCCTTCCATAGAGATAAATAACCCTTAACATAGAACTAGATGTTTTGATTTGTTATACTAGTTTCCTCTGTCTATTTCCCAACTAAACATTTCTCCATATTTTAGTTAGAGGTGGTTTGTGTTTTTTTAATTGTATTCCTAAGGGCCTACATTTCCAATTTAGAATGAACATATTATACAAGGGTGATCAGAGATAAATCAAGAGTAAAAAGAGATGATATTGATAAGGGGGAGTTGGTTCAAGGATCTCTTTTAGATATATCTCATTTATGGTTCTAAGAATATTATTATAGTAGAGAGATAATGTTTTTCATGTTCTGAGAAGGGCCTAAGTGTTGATGATATTTAATCAAGGTCCTTGAAAGGTGATTATGATACCTAGTAATGGGATATCATTCTAAGTTTCTTGTATTCATATTGATTGATTCCCCTTTTCAGATTTTATTTTACATTCCTCTCATTTTCATCTTTTTGTTATAGAGTCATATTTCAAGTAATCCTATTGTATGATGCCATTGATTTCATTTCATAATAAAAAAGTTGGTTATGTTATTATAATATTTTATGGCTAATATGGTCAAAACCATGTAAATTAAATTGCATTCATTATCATTCTGATTTTTCATTTCTAAATTTTTGAATTGGTTTACTCCTATCTCAGTTTGACTGTTCTATTCATTCTTATGTATTACATTCCATATAAGATCGTCATTGGTATGATCCATTTATTACTTCTATTGTGTGGTGGATTATTGATTCACATACCCATTCCTTGGGAGTTCATTTTGTCTCTTCATTCCCTTCCCCTGTCATTTGGAGACATAGTTGGATTATTGAGTTGAGATATGTATTCAACCATGTTTTATATTGAGAAGAATAAAATTGATAAAAGATAAATTCTTCGATAGTTAAGATGAACAATCTTCTTTTCTAAAATGTAAATGAAGATTCTTTGGGAGGATCAAATAAAAATATCACCATAATTTATGCTACTATTAAAATATCAACCGATTTTAAATATATTGATCATAATATCTTAATTAAATCCAAATCTATATTGTTTTTGACCACAGTTAACCAAGATCTATGATAAGTCATCCGTGGAACCTTTTTTGGTGTCTTACGGTTGAATCCTGAGAATATTTATATGAATAAATCTACTATTATTATGATTCAAATGAAAATTAATCTTTATATTATTAACATTTCCCCTGATATACATATGTAGATTCATTTTGATGAGTTTAATCAAAAACCATACTTTTCCAAATATGATGATTTGATATAAGATGATGAACAATGTTATTTACTATTTAATTACATGGATGATTCATTTAAACATGTTAAGGATTTGATGATGTATGTTTGGGAATCCCTTAAATTATAGTAATTTAAATATATGGTCATGTCTATGGATCTTCGGATGCACAGTTTTAAGATGGGGTAGTGGGGTGAAACCATATCTGGAGTTGCTCAGTGTGAAGATAAAAATGGAAATTAGTAAAAAAGGGAAGAATAATGGTAATAAATTTAGTGATTTAATATCCTATTAGCGTGTAATGATTTTCCATAATAATATATACATCTTGATAAGACGAAAAAGGATAGTATGACCCAAAACGTAGGGATTACACCCAATTAAAATAATGTTAATTTCTCTTTATTTATATATTATCCCTTAGAGTAGTGTCAGGAATATATCTTGGTTGGCTTGTATATGATATCCTAATAATAGATCTGTAAGTGACATATAGGGCCACCTTTTGGAATAAATATTTAGAGTTTCAATGGTGTCTGCGATATCAAAGCTTAGGTGGATATATATATCCCATCAACTTTCTTTGATTACATATTGTGTATTTTTATTATTTTTCTATATCATTTACTTGTTTTCCTGATATATCTATGATTTTCTTCTATTTTATTATTTGGTATGATTGATATTCCTA